>CM041517.1:33264716-35791383 GCA_023091065.1 Dianthus caryophyllus | reverse complement strand
AAAAAAAAAAAAAAATAAAAAATAAAAAAATAAAAAAATCCCCCCTCACAAAAAAAAAAAAAAAAAAATAAAAATAAAAAAAGGAAAAAAAAAAACAAATCTCCCCTCACAAATCTCACCTCACAAAAAAAAAAGAAAAAAAAAAAAAAAAAAAAAAAAATCTCCACTCACCAAAAAAAAAAAAAAAAAAAAAAAACCAATGAATATCAACCCTTAGATTAAAACAATCAATGGTTATGATTTGTTCTCATAGTTCTCATATAAGGGGTTGTTCTCATATGAACCTATATATGTATATATATATATATATATATATATAGTGGTAGGTTATATAGAGTCCACATATAGAATAGAGTCCTAGAGTCCTAATCTAAGCCATTAGATTGTGATGATCAACGGCTGAGATTAAATCTCAAAAAAGGTGTGGGACGTTTGGTCAGAGACAGCCTAGTCAAGGCAAGCGTAGGGTCAACCTACAAAATCAACAATTTCATTTTTTTCGTTGGAATTTCATTTTTTGTGGTTGGAATTTCATTTTTTTCGATGGCCGAAATTTGGACTCTAGGACTCTATTTTTTTTGTGGACTCTAATGATCCTATTTATATATATATATATATATATATATATATATATATATATATATATAAACAAGTTCAAACGAGACACCTAAATATTGCGAGACACAAACGAGACACAACATTTTAGCCTTTTTGGTGAAACTTTAACATAGTTTCATGAAATTTCAAAAATTGTGAAACTTTAATGTCTTAAAGTTTCACAATTTTGTTAAAGTTTATATATATATATATATATATATATATATATATATATATATATATATATAGAAATAGGATCCGGTGAGACCACCCCCTAAAAATAAGACTGTCCCGTAATTATAAGCCGTCCGATCAAAACAAATTGATGGCTGAGATTACTCCTCCTAAATCAACATAAAAACCTACATCCCACACGCATAAAAGTTGCCCACAAATTCTTTGCCCTCATTTTTGAAAATAATTTTCTCTCTCTACTCTTTTCTTCTCTCTAAAATTCTCATATTAATTTACCAAAGAACAAAAAATTCTTTCATCCTAAAATTCACACTAAGATTCACGATAAAATTTCTCTTGATTTTTGACTTTAAATTCTTTACAATTACTCTACATATTTCATAGAATTTTACAAATTCGATCAATTTTAACTTCATAATTTAGGTAATTCTTTTATATAATGTTTATTTTACTCAATTTTTGTTAATTTTTACTTTAGTTGTATTTAATTATTGTTTAATTAATCGTATTCATTGTTCTTTGATTATTCTTGGTTCGTTTTTAAGATGAATCGTTGGGGATTCAAAAGCTAACGACAAAAACATGATTTCTGGCAATTTTTTGTGTTTAATTTCGTTTTCACACATCATATCAATCTGTAATTATTTTTTTGCGAATTTCAATTGTTTTTTATGACCTGCATCTTTTATATGATCAATTTATGATATTTTTCATGCTTAGCTTTCTCCAATGTTTGGTTATAAGTAATGCATGTTTAGATTATTTTGTTCCATTAATTCTATAGTTAAGTTGATTTATTGTGTGTCTGATGTTTGGATGATTTCGTCATGTGTTTTTCGGTTGAATTTTCAGATGATCGGTCATAGATCATTGTTTACCGTGATGATGTTGATGTAGATGATGATGAATTATTGTTATTAATTTCAGTACCTTGTGATTTAGGGTTTTCTTTAATTGTTTCTGATCATATTCATTGTTCTTGGATTGCTGTAGACTCATTCTAAAGTTATATTATGATCGATTCCCAAGCTAACAACAAGACATAGTTTCTGGTGATTTTTTTGTCATTAATTTCGTTTTTTCAATTAAATCAATTCATAATTGTTTCTTTTTTTTTTTGGCAACTTGCACTGGTTTTTTAGTAGCCTCATCTTTTGTTTGTTCGAATTTGTTATTATGTTATTTTTGTTGTTACAATAACGTAATATTCTGTTACTGTAATACATAATTGACAACTTTGATGTTTTATGGTAACAATTTTCTGTTGTTAGATTTTGCTGTTATAATAACGTTTTTCCCTGTTATTATAACATATATTTGACAAATGACTATGTTTCATTGTCGCACGATGTTATAATAACAATCTACGATGTTGTTGTAACAATAATTTAATTCTTACTTCTCTGTTTTAGGTTCTAATTGTGGATTTCTTATCCATCTTACACCAACAACTCAATCACTTGCTACTCTAACAGGTTGTTACCCACTGGTTTTATTTGTCTCACACACCAGGTGGTATTGCAAAATGAGTTAGGAGAGTAGAAAACGAGTTTACTTATCATTGTTGGTAACATATTTTTTTCATTGAAGAACGAAATTGTATTTTGCAGAGTTCATGCTTTCGCATGTGGTTTTACTCCTAATTGTGCAGTGTCAAAACTAGTAAAGGTGGTGTTTTGAAAACTAGGCTTTTTATGTATAATCGTCATTTGATAAAATAAAAAAAAAAAAAAAAAAAAAAAAAAAAAAAAAAAGCCAAAGACCCTACTGAAAGAAATAGTGTTGTTTGCATTGATTATGAAACTATTTTTAGTCTACAACAATTGTTATTGTAGAGAGTAACAATCATTTTCTATATTAAAGGCTATTAGCTCAAGTATGGAAGAGCGTTGTGCAAATTTTGCACAAAGATATGGGTTCGAATCCCATATAGCCTGGTTGATTGAAGTGTTTTGTGACAATAACTACTCACACAACAACAAGTATAGAAAATTCAAAGTAGGATTATAAATTTGTAGCCTTAAAAATCAAGACTAGTATTAGTTGGTTTTAACTGAAATAATGGTT
Organism: Dianthus caryophyllus; assembly: GCA_023091065.1. Classification (NCBI taxonomy): domain Eukaryota; kingdom Viridiplantae; phylum Streptophyta; class Magnoliopsida; order Caryophyllales; family Caryophyllaceae; genus Dianthus; species Dianthus caryophyllus. The sequence continues at coordinate 35,788,524 of CM041517.1, read as the reverse complement.
TGTCCTCAAAGTAACATTGATGACAATTAGCCAACATGGGAGTCGAACCCACATCTTGTGCATTGCACAATGCTCTACCATTTGAGCTAATTGGCTTATATACTTTATTCAAACTCAATACTCAACATGTTATATACATAAACAGTTACATGTTAATTGTAATAGCCAACTCATGTAACAATAACAAAAAAAATGTACTATAATAAAATTGAATAATGTATTAGAATTGTATAATAAGAAAAAATACGTTGAAACAACCACTTATATGTACTACAATAAACGTGCTTGTGTCAAATCCATAGAAAAACGTGTTATAATAACATAAACATGTGTTATAATAACAAAATAAATGTGTTACAATAACCACATATGCTTCATATTAAGAGCCAATTTGCGTTATAATAACAAACAATTTGTGTTATTATAACAAGTTACGTCTTTGTTTAAACAACACATCAAAATACATAGAAAAAATGGAACGAAGAAAACTAGCAGGTACAAACAATGAAATATAGTAATTGAAGAAAATGGAACAAAGAAAACTATCAAGTACAAACAATGAAATATATAGAAAAAATTGAAACCCTAATTTTTCAAATTAAACATAAGATACAACCTTCCCTATACAATTACATCTCAAAATCAAAACGAAAAATAAGAAAATTTGAGGATAAACATCAAAATCAACTCGAAAAAATGAACAAAATCAACCCTAATTTTCGCTATTAAAACATCAAATACAACCTTTAAAACGCAATTACATTACAAAATCAAGACGAAAAACTAAGAAAATTGAAGATACTACATCAAAATCAACACAAAATCGAACAAAATCAACAAGAATAGTGTAATAAAACGCTGTTAAAAAAGTGATTTACCTCTTCATTATTGTTGAAAATCCCGTAATAATCGATCGATTTATGTTTTTTTCGTTCAATTTCTGTACTAAATTGCTTTTGTAGAGAAAGAGGAAGAAGTTTAAGAGAGAGAGAGAGAGATGAAGGTTTATAGAGAGAGAGGGAGGTTTAGAGCGAGAATGATTTCAAAGTGAAGTGAAGGGAAGGGGGGCGCTTGTTTCATTTATTACGTGGGACAATATCACTTTGATCATCACTAATCCAATGGTCGAGATTTACGGGACGGTCTTATTTTAAGGGGTGGTCTCACTGGATCCTAACTGTATATATATATATATATATATATATATATATATATATATATATATATATATATATATATATATAGGGTCAAGATCCCGTGCGCACTACCTTACGGTGCGCACCAATTAGATACACAAATCTGTATATTAGATACACAAGTCTGACACTTAGATACACAACATGATAAATTAGGTACACAAATATGTAACCCGGATACACAAAAACGTGATTTAGGTACACAATAAATACCAGTAAAATACAGTATTTTGATTAAGTTTTTGCTTAATATTTTTACACAAAAAAATTAAAATATACGAAATAAAAATTTTGGATACACAAAATCGTACAATAAGATACACAATATTTTAAATCGGGTACACAAGAAGATAACCATAACCACTTCCAATACCGACCACCACAGCCACCACTACCGCCATCATCACCGTGGTTTTCACCACCACCTCCACCTCCACCACCTTTAGACAACCCAAAAAATGTAGATCTACAATTTTTCAAAAATTAAATTGTAGATCTACAAAAAACGAAATATAATTTCAAAAAACTAACCACACTAACTCAAATGGAGTAGCTCCTCGATTAATTTGGCGGAATCTACGACGGTGATGGTGTCATCGGAGCTCCGGTGGAGAGAAATATAATTCGACGGTGGTGGGAGAAGAGAGTGAAGTGAACGGTGGTGGAAAGGAAATGAGGTCATTGGTGGGAAGAGTGGTGACCGTCGGTGGCGGTGGTCGGTGGTGGTCGTCGGTGGCGGTCGTCGGTGGTGGTGGTCGGTGGTGGCCAAAGTAGTGAGTATGGTGAGGACTTGATTTATTATTAGTTTTGATTTAGGGAAAATGATGAGGGAGATGCTTAGGGTTTATGAGGGAAGTGGGCTTTATGTTGTGCACTTGTGCTGTATATGTTGGATTTTATTTGGTGCAGTCACAGTGCATATGCAAGAAGAAAAGTGCATACGAGATCAGTTCTATATATATATATATATATATATACATATATATACATATATATGTATATATACATATATATGTATATATACATATATATGTATATATACATATATATGTATATATACATATATATGAATATATGTATATAGATATATATGTATATATATATATATATATGTATATATGTATATATTTATTTATGTATATAGAGTAAATTTATATCAAGACAGCAAATATTGCGAGACACAAACGAGACACAGCATTTTAGCCTTTTTTGTGAAACTTTAACATAGTTTTATGAAACTTCAAAAATTGTGAAACTTTAACAAAATTGTGAAACTTTAAGACATTAAAGTTTCACAATTTTTGAAGTTTCATGAAACTATGTTTAAGTTTCACCAAAAAGGCTAAAATCTTGTCTCTGCTTTGTGTCTCTATAATATTTAGGTGTCTCATTTGAACTTGTTTACATGTATATATATATATATGTATATATATATATATATATATATATATATATATATATATATATATATATATATATATATATATATATATATATATATATATATATATATATATATATATATATATATATATATATATATATATATATATATATATATATATATATATATATATATATGTATATATATATATATATATATATATATATATATATATATATATATATATATATATATATATATATATATATATATATATATATATATATATATATATATATATATATATATATATATATATATATATATATATATATATATATATATATATATATATATATAATTAGGATCCAGACGCATCTCCATCCGGCATGCACCCTACGCACTAAACATTACATAAGACAAACACAATATAAGGCCTAAGGCCCATCTCCCTCACAACCCTAAATATCCCCTCTCATTTTCATAAATCAAATTTAACCCTAAATCAACCCCTCCACTACTACCACCACCGAGCCACCACCGATGTCACTACTAACGGCCGCCACCGACGGCCGCCGCCGCCCTTCAATAGTACCTCATCTACTTTCCACCACCATCCACTTTCCTTTGCTTCCACTGATGTTCACTTTCCTTTTTTCACTACCACCGTCATCTCAACGGTCATCACGGCGGCCGAGCAACGTACCACGCCGGTGGTGTCGTCAATTTTAAGAGAGTAACGACCAAACTTCGACCGGACTTTTCGGATCTGAAATGAAGGTAAGTAAAGAGACCGTCACTCCGGTGGTGATGTTGAACTCCGGTGAGTCATTGGTGAAGGTGGTCACTGTGGTGGTTGAAACATGGGTATTGTTGGTCGGTGTTTGAGGCTATTTCTGGTGGGTGTGTCGTAGTCGTTTTGTGTATCCAATAAAATATTTTTGTGTATCCGATTTACGCTCTTGTGTATCCAATTTATCGCCAACGAAAATATAAATTAAATAACAATTAAAATTATGAGAAAAAACTTAATAAAATCACCTTAATTATCAGTATTTATTGTGTATCTAATTCATTTTGTTGTGTACCCGACTTACAATTTTGTGTATCCAATTTAACGTCGTTGAATTTATGAATAAATAAAAAATCAAATTACCAGAAAAAACTTAATCAAAATATTGTATTTTATTTGAATTTTTTGTGTATATAGGTCACCTTTTTGTGTATCCGGGTTACATATTTGTGTACCTAATAAATCATGTTGTGTATCTAAGTGTCAGATCTGTGTATCCAGTTTACAAATTTGTGTATCTAACTGGTGCGCACAGTGCGCACCAGATCTCGGCCCTATATATATATATATATATATAGATAAGTTCTATCAAGTCAATGGCCAAGGGAAAGTCAGCAAGTCAGAATTGATTTTAACAAAAAAAGTTGATTTTAACCAAAAACAAATTGATTTTAACAAAAAAAAAATGGATTTTAACAAATTAAAGTAAATTCCAAAATGTGACTAGGTTGTGCATTCTTGGAGTCTGGGCCTACTGGGACAAAAAAGTTTTGAGACCTAATCTCAGTTTTTTGTTAAAATCCACTTTTTTTTGGTTAAAATCAATTTTTTTCCGGCTAAAATCAGCTATTTCGGGGAATCTGGAAATCTTAACTTTGCGACTCAAAATATTTAGCTGACTCAAAATAACTTATATATATATATATATATATATATATATATATATATAAATATATATAAATAAATATATATATATAAATATATAGGATCTTATACATCCTCATGACAATTATACATCTCTACATCGAAATCTCAAATTTAGGATCTTGATGATCCAATGGCTCAGATTTATAGTTTTTTCTGGTGCGCGGAGATCTTTCTTTTGTTTATTTATTATATTTTTTTTTTTATCTGATGGGGGATTAATTTACTTAATTTTTTTTGGAGGGTGAATTTATTTTTTTTGTTTTTTTTTCCCCTTTATGAGGGGGGATTTATTTTTTTTATTTTTTATTTTTTTATTTATTTTTTTTTTTTCAATTCTTTTTTTTTTTTTTTTTGTTTTTTTTTTTTTTTGTCATTCAATTCTCATGTACCAATTTCTACATTTAATTGTGCTAAATAAAAATATAATTCTCCTCGATCAATTTATGCATCGATTTATGTTGAATTTTCATATCGTCATCGTTCAATTTTATGTTTTTCATCATCATTCATCTTCATCATCAACTGAAGCTTTTGCGTTCAACGTCATCATTATCGTCATCGTTCAATTTGATGTTCATCGTGATCGTGATCGTTCATCGTCATCTCACTTTGATGTGGTGGAACTACTATGTTCAATTAAGTTATTATTGTGTTCTTGTGTGTTGTACACTAAGTGTTTGATGAAATGTCTCAATGAGTTGCTTGTAATATTATTTTTTTAAATAGAAGTATCACTAATTTAAACTGAAAGTATCATATTATTACACAAGAAGTATCACGATGCTGTTGAATTCATTATGATTTTAATTCTACAATGTTTCATTACTCAATATATATATATATATGAATTTATTGTAAGAAGTATCAAATGTTAATATAAGAAGTATCACAATATTATGTTAAAAGTAACAAAACATTATGTGGAAGTATCACTTTATTTTATATTATGTCACAATATTATGTTAAAAGTATCACTAATTTACACTAAAAGTTTCACAGTGTTACACTAAAAGTATCACGATGTCAGTACATCTATAGCAAAATATTTATGTCTTACATCCTACAAAAAGTATCACTTACGATAACTGAAAGTATCACTATTTAGAACTAAAAGTATCAAAACAAATCATAGTAACTTTATAACTAATAGATAGGCCGCGCGTTTTTTTTTTTTTTTTTTTGGCTCAATCTTGTCCCTCCATTCCTTTGATCTAAGGGCTTAGATTAGGATGTAGGATGTACAAAGATGTTAGGATGCACTCTAGGATCCTAACTCTCTCTCTATATATATATATATATATATATATATATATATATATATATATATATATATATATATATATATATATATATAGAACAGTTCAACGAGACACCTAAATATTATGAGACACAAGCTTGAGACACAAACATTTTAGCCTTTTGGTGAAACTTTAACATAATTTCATAAAACTTCAAAAATTGTGAAACTTTAACAAAATTGTGAAACTTTAAGACATTAAAGTTTCACGATTTTTGAAGTTTCATGAAACTATGTTAAAGTTTCACCAAAAAGGCTAAAATGCTGTGTCTCGTTTGTGTCTCGCAATATTTAGGTGTCTCGTTTGAACTTGTTTATATATATATATATATATATATATATATATATATATATATATATATATATATATAGAGTCAAGTTCAATTAAGTTGACAAATATTAGTAAGTGAGCTACAGTGGTGAAATCAAGTATTAATGTTTTGTGAAACTGTTGTTCTTTGTAAATGAAACTGTAAATTTAATACCAGACTAATAAAGAGAGAAATACAGTAAATACAGTTTTATTTACAAAGAACAACAGTTTCACAAAATATTAATAACAGTTTCACCACCGTAGCCAGCGTACCAATATATATATATACAGAGAGGATCACATGAATCCCTTATATTTGGTGCATCCCTTGTACACCCTTAGAGCCCTTGGATTAAATCAAATCAATGGTTGAGATCTAAAGATAATAAAATCTTAAAAAATCTAATAGGGGTCAAAAGAATCCCACCTCATTTGAAACTTTCCAAAAAAATAAATACCTAATCTCTCTCTAAAAAACAAAATAAATCCCCAAAATCTCCCTCCAAAATAATAGACTGAAATTGATTTATTTTCTCCCTCAAAATAATCTCCCTCAAAATATTCATCTTATTTTCTCCCAAAAATCATCGGCTGAAATTGATTTATTCGGCTGCATTCACCAGAAATCATCCTAAAGTACTTCGAATTCATCACTAAAATACTTCGAATTAATGGAAAATCATCATCTAAACTTCGTTAACAGATGCTCAACATCAAATTTCTTTGAAATTGATCCGAATTCATCAAAATCGTCTCTAACACCAGGTAAATTTTGTTTTGTTTTTTGATTCTCGTTTTCTGCATATTACTCTGTTTCTGCATGTTAATGAATTCATCAGTTGTAACAATGAAAATCAGTTGTGATAATGAATTCATTAAAATCAGTTGTAACAATGAAAATCAGTTGTAACAATGAAAATCAGTTGTGATAATGAATTCAAGGATCAAATTATTCTGTTTCTGCATGTTAATCAGTTGTAATAATGAATTCGTTAAAATCATCTCTAATGTTGTAATAATGAATCAGTTGATTATTATTGATGAATTTTGTATTGGTATATAGATTTGTTACCTATGGAGGAAGAACGACAACAAGAACAACAATATCAAGAGGAATTGATGGAAGCATCAGGTAAATCGAAATTTCAATTGATAATGATTTTTTTTTATTAAAATCTGTTAGAGTAACAATGAAATTATATTAAAGTTACACAAGTAACATGTTAGAGTAACAATTATTTTTCATATGCATTACGTGAATTAATTTTGATATAAAATGAAGTCTGAATTATTATTATTTCTATTATAGTAAAATCTGTTACATTATTATAGCTTTGGAGTAACATTTAATTCTGATAATAATAAGTGTTGGTATGTCATGATTCTCCGGCGCACTTGGATATCGTGGCTAATGTAAACGAGGTGACAAACCAAAACGGCGTGCATCAACCCCTCTTGTCCCAACAGACGCTTATGAGAGCTTGACAACGCCTTGATTTTGCCTCTCAAGACACACCAAATGGGAGTGAAGAATGGATAAGAAAGATTGAAAAGAAAATTACTCCTACAGATGGGAAAAAGTTTTACACAGTTGAGGAGGCTGTCGACTTTTGTAAGACATATGCATTGGCATGTGGATTTGAATATAGGCTTGGAACACAAAGGATGTTTAAAGATAATACCATAAGAAGAAAGGATCTTCTCTGCCATCGACAAGGATTTAACGAGTCGAAGAGAAACTGTCTGAGTGTTTTTTAGAAACACAGGAGAGTTCTGAAATAGCAGCTCCAAAAAACAGGAAAAAACAGAAAAAAGAGAGAAACACAAAAATCACTAGAGTTGGATGCAAAGCAATGATTCGGATTAAGTTTCTTGACAAAATGTATGTGATTGAAAGATTCAAGGAGGCACACAATCACAAACTCTGCTCTGCAAAGCATCAATCGCTTTCAAAGCGGTCGCAAACTTAACATTTGTATCATAAACAGATGATACTGAACAACTCGAAGGTCAATATTGGGCCGACCAAAACATTCAGAATTTGCAAAGAGTTTGCAAATGGATACGCAAATGAGGGAGCTTCTCTACTACATTTCAAGAAAGTACAGAGGGATGTAAGGTGTTACATAGGAGAAAAGGACGCAGAAAAGTTAGTGAATAATCTACACTAACTTAATGAAACGATAAAGGGCTTCTACTGCGTATGATGTTGATCTTTGGCGAATTTATGTCGTGTCTTTTGGGTCGATGCAAAGAGCTAGGAGAAATTACTCCGTTTTTGGAGATGTTGTTACATTTGATCCCACTTATGGTACGAACAAGTATATGATGGTATTTACTCCTTTCACTGGCATCGATAACCACAAAAAATCTGTTACTTTTGCTGGTGCTTTGCTGTCTAATGAGGATGAAGCCTCATTTACATGGTCCTTCACTAAATTTCTGGATGCCATGGGAAACAAAGAGCCAAAAATATTATTAATGCACCAAGACCCAAAGAATAAAGAATCTTGTCCCACTGCTTTTAAAGCAAAGAAGACACAGATTTTGCATGTGGCACATAATGGAAAAAGTCGTTGATAAAGTGGGGAGTGCTATCTGCAAGGATACCGAGTTTCTCACGAAGTTTGGTGGAGTTGGGTGGAACAACGACTTAGAACCATGAGATTTTGTGAGACAATGGGTGAGATAATGAAGGAGTTTGATTTGGAAGAGCATAGGTGGTTGTCGTATATGTTCCACATCAGCGAGAATGGATTCTGCGTATCACGTAGACTTGGAGATGGGATGTATCCTTGAACTCTGCAGAGGTCCGAAAGTGCAAATAGTATCTTCAAGAAGTTTGAGAATCAATTTGGAACTTTGGTTGAATTTTGGATGAGGTACCAAAGTGCAATGGATCAGCAAAGGCACACTCAAAAGCTACTTGATATTGAAAATGACAGCTCATTACCTCAGACAATCACACCGCTGAAACTAGAACTTCATGCTTCGAAGGTATACACTCACAAAGTGTTTTCTGAATTTCAAGAGGAAATAAAGTACTCGATGTGTAGTTGTTGTGTTGTTGGGTACACAAAGACGAGTGTATGTGAAACTACTTTGGTTGAAGATACGTTGAGAGAGAAGACGTATGAAGTTCAGTATAGCGGAGTGAACGTTGAAGTAAAGTGCTCCTGCAAGTTGTTTGAGAGGAAAGGGCTTCTGTGTAGGCACGTAATTTGGGTGTCTTTGTCGGAAGCGAAAGTGGAGCAGATACGAATCCGGTACATAATCTTTGAGATGGTCCAAAGACGCACTTAAGAGAGGTGCCTATGATGTTGAGGGCAACCTTGTTGATGATTGCGACGTGATTGACGTTACGAAGGTAGAGATATCCAAAGTTTGGTCTGAGTTCTATGGCATTATTGGTGTCCTATCTTCAAAGAATGAGTGTCAAATAAGAGAATTTGCTGAAATGCTGAAACAATTCAGAATCAAAATGGATCCTCAACGTAAAACACTGTCAAAGGAGAAGGAATTGGAGATGTTGCTTGGCTGTAAGGATCCTGAACAAGTTAATATATTGCCACCGAATCACTCGAAAAACAAAGGAAGTGGTAAAATGCTGATTAGCAACAAAAAGCAATCAATTGCCAAAGCGAAAAAACCGAAAAGGCTTTGCAACAATTGCAAACAAATGGCTAATCATGATAAGAGAAACTGCCCTTTTCCTTTTGTTGAAAAGATGCCAGAAAATCAAAATGCAACTGAAGAAGAAGAAGCAGCAGATGGAGAAGAAGAAGAAGATGAAAACGATGAGTAAATGTAAGTATATCTTATAGTAACATCCTTTACACATTACAGTAACAATAACACTAAATGTACATTGCTGTAACAACTGTTACACATTACAGTAACAATAGCTCTATTTTACATATTAATAGAGTGACATTATTAATATATATTTAATTTTATTGTTTTTTTTTTTTGCAGGGATTGCGGAAAAGATCAAAAAGAACATTCAAGAAATAAAGTATAGGAAAAATAGACTTATAGTATTTGAATTTTTATTATAGTTGAACTTTTAGAATTTTTTTTAGAGTAACATCAATATAGTATTAAAGTTACACGGTTACCGTGTTAAAGTAAATTCAGTATAGATTATAGTATTTTATTTTATTTTTTTTATAATTGAATTTTTATTGTTTTTGTTTAAGTAACATCAAATACCTTATTAATTTCTCTATCATGCTTGTAATTTTCAATTTATATTATTGGTATAGGCATATAGTAATTCAATTTTTATTATAGATGATAGTTGGTAGTTTTCAATCCTATAATTTGAATTAATTGACTAAATTACTTGAATAATAAAGTAACAAAAATGATTGGGAGCTAAGTAAGAGAAAAATAAATTAACACTATTGAAGTAACATTACTGTTAAAGTAACAATGAAACTACATTAGAGTAACAGGGGGAATGTATTGAAGTAACATAAAATAACAGATGTTAAAGTAACAATCACTAGAACCAGAAAATAACATTTACAAATAGAGTTCTACAAAATCAGAATCATTTATAAACAAAATAAGCCATTTCAATCAAGACTAGCTAGCTCCACACAAAATAACATTTACAAACAGAGTTGTACAAAAATCAGAATCATTTATAAACAACAATCTGTTTCTTGGCCATTTCAGCTTTACGTCTACCTCTTCCTGATCTTGCAATTTGCTTCACCCTTTTGTGGTCTTGTATGCTCTTTGGAGCGTCATTTGTTAGAAAAGACCAAAAAACAAGATTGAAATTAGACTTTTTTAGAGAAAGGAAAAATTTTAAAAAACAAATAAACAAAACACAAATACACATATTCCTTAGGAGGATCAGTTTTTTTTTTGGTACACATACTCCTTAGGAGGATCAGTTAAGAAAGTCTTAAGCCAATCCAAAGACTCGTCAATTACCAAAAAGGTAGAGTCCTCATCATCATCAACATCGGAAGGTATCTTTGAATCAAGATTAGGTTTTGGCCTCTTTGAACGTGGCTTAGTTGCTTTCCCATCTACAACGGCTTTCCTTTTATTTACCAAAGTCGGAGCCGGTTTGCCTTTGATTCGTGACTGATATAATGAAGGACTCCATATTATACGCTTTTCCTTGATAAATGTTTGAACTTTCTTAAGAACTTCACTTCTTTCATCGTTGTAGTCACATAATATCAAGGAAGCAATTTCAAAGAAGATAACTCCGTCTGCATGGCTTCTTCTTCAACTCAGATTCAAATTGCTTCGCCTTCAGAATGTGCCATGTGCATTAATAGAAATATTCCAGTTCGATTTCAAATCTCCCTGTTTCGCCAAGGAAATCGATGTCTTTGAACGTCAAATTGAATACAATCTTCATCTCTTTTAATGCCCAAACCGATCAAAAAGTCGATGAAGACCAACCTAAAACAAAATAAGCAAAACAGCAAAATGTATTACAGTAACATCAAAAACACACTAAAGTAACAATAAAAATAAACTAGAGTAACATTAATAATATACAAAAATAAATGCATTAGATTGAACAAAGACTAGAACATACCACCATCTTGGACCAATTGTACACTTCACTACTGTCCCAAGTACGATAAACGTCATTGCCGAGGACATGAACACCACCCTCTTTGAATAAAACACATACACAAAAATAGTGATCATCAACGAGTAAGGGGATGAAAATTATGTCCGCCTTTAGATTGCATTTATGAAGATTTGTATTAAGGAAAGACTTCCAAATTTCAAACAATATCCCACACATATCATCTGGTTGAGTTCCCTCGAACAATGCTTCATATATACGATGAAGAGCATCCTATCATAAAACAAGAGCATATAAGTGAAAACGAAATAATTTACTATAACAAAAAACTTTCAAAGAAAACAAGGATAAAAATACACACAAAGATAAGAACTATTACCATGTGACGAATTCCAAAATACATTTTGGAAGGAGATAATGGTTCTTTGAATTCAAGCTCATTGAGCAACACTGACCAACATTCTACAACACTTGTGCTCAAATTCTTATCCAGTTGCATCGTAAGAAAATCATCCCTTCTTAAGAAGGGAAAATCACCAAATGAACACAATAACTCCCTGCAAAGGGGAAATTCAATAAACAGACACATACAAAGTGTTATCAAAAATATAAAAAATCAAATTAAAAAAAAAAAAAAAACTGAAATAATTAAGGTTACAATCCCTAAAGTAACACAGAAAATGAATTAAAATAACAGACAAAATAAATTGAAGTAACATATCCATAGAAAACAAAGTATATACTCAAGTTAAAGATCAAATCTGTTAAAGTAACACAGAATATACACTAAAGTGACGCTGAATATATACTAAAGTAACACAGAATATGTATTCACATAAAAGACAATATATATTGAAGTAACACAGGATATTCCACTGAAGTAACATAGAACATACACTAAAGTAACACAGACAATAAAATAAAATAATAGAAATTAAAATAAATGAGAAAACTTACTGATTTTGAAATTTATGATCATTTAAAAACACGTAGTTAAGGACTTCCTTCTTCAACTTCAGCATATTAGAAAATAGCGATTGATGTAACCTCATATATGCTGCAATAAGTAGGATGTCATTGTCTGCCACTCCACAGTCCAAACTACAACCCAGTCCATCTCCTGTCTTCCTCTTCCTGCTACCCAAAACAGTAGTAGGAGATGACGTGACTTCAGTCAAGTTCGATTTTGGTTGGGCTGTGGGTGTTGAAAATTCTTCATTCACAGCGACATTCACGGGTCATTCATGTGGCCATTCTGCGTGACAACACTAGGCATTCCTTCATTCACAGCGACATTTTCCGTCACATCAGGCTGAATTTGGTCATCTTCTTCTGCCTTTCTTCGTTTTTCTTCTGCTGCCTTTCTTCGTTTTTCTTCAAGTTGAGGCAACAGTGACATCTTGATGTTTGTGAACTGATTCACTTTCCCAAGAACATCTGACCTCAAAATGTTGATGTCGCTAAGAATAAGAGTGGAAGCAATTTCCACTCTATATAAGGTCCTCATGACGACATCATTCAGCCCGCTACAAAAAACGTCCCCCTGGTAGAAAGTCATGTGAAACATTGCAAACAAACCGCAGTCGTTGTTTGCAGTCTTATCCAATTGCCAACTGAACGGTATGTTGACAAGTTCAAAAGAACGAGAATTCTTAGCTTTTTTGATACCCTTTTTCGTTAAGTACGAACACATCATTTGAGCCTAGACAACAAAAAAAAAAATATTAATTTATGAAATGAAAATAATAATTAAAGAATAATAGGAGGGAAAAGCAATTGCAGCGAGGTACACTTACAGATCGTTTAGCATATGATTGTAAAACAGAATCTTCCCATCCATCACCATAATCCTGATTATCTAAATACTCAAACCTCTTCTTCAAAAAGTTGATACATACACAACTATAATGTCTACCACAATGAATGGGAATAAATACCTACAAAAAAAAAAAAAAAAGCAGAAATTTTAAAGACAAGGAGAATGAAACTGATTTAGTTTAATTCAATTAATTTTAAAATGATAGATGATATTACCAAATCTGAATTCAAATTGCACATGTCAGGTTGAATGGATATCCAACTGTCCCATGCCGCATGAACTTCTTTTGACAGGGTATTTTTATCTTTCCGTGTACTCGCAAGTAAAAAATTCCTTAAAGCATCCTGCCAAAAAAAAAAAAAAAAAAATAAAAAATTTAAAAAAAAAAGAAACAATAATAAAAAAAGCAAAACAGTACAGTAAGAACTAAAAAAAGTACGTGATAGATGACATACACAATGAGTTAACCCGATGAATAGCCGAGAAACCTTATTCGACGATTTGGTTTGAAAATTAAGAGCATTTAGAAGAATACACCAGCTCTCAATAACTGGTGAAGTAATCTCTTTATCCGGCATCAGCGTCAAAATGTCGTCTCGGCTTATGAGATTGTAAATTCCATAACTAAAAAGGAGTTCACTGAAAGAGACAATAAAATTCACATCAGATGTCAAATAAAATAGAGTAACAGACATATCATATTAGAGTAACAACAAATACAAGTTAAAGTAACAGGAGCAAAAGTAACAGACATATCAAACTAGAGTAACAAGGTATACATGTTAAAGTAACAGGAAATAAAAAATACAAGTAAAAAGGAAAGAAATCTAACCCTTGACTAAAGTCATTATCATCGACAAAGCAATAGTCAATGACATCCTTTCGAAACTTCAAGACACATGAGAACAAACTATTCTTCTCTATTAAGTGTGCTGAGACAACATTACATTCTTAGTCGGGTTCACTACGATTAATGCTACAGCCAAACTCTTCAGGTACTATTTTCATTATGCTCTCCTCTATGTTTGAATGCAACAAATACGGGTGATAGGGACCAACTCCGACACCACCATTATGAGGAGCAGCATCATCAACACCAACAAAATCTTCACCAGCATCAAAAGAATTTAATTCAAAGAAGAAGACCATCATCACCAAAGACCATCATCACCAAAGCCACGAAAAGAATTTAATTCACGCGAGAACACTCCAACGACTAAATCAACACGATCGGCACCATCATCACCACCATCATTAGCACCATCATCACCACCATCATTAGCACCATCATCACCACCATCATTAGCACCATCATCACCACCATCATTAGCAGGACCATCATCCCCTAAGTTGACATCACCATCATGACCACCATCATTTTTCGCAGCACCATCATTAGAACCGAATCCAGCACGACTGGCTACCTTGAGCTTCACGCAAAACTGATCAAATGACTAATACTATCGTGCCGCTTTCATAGGGCCAAGGTGCCGATATATCTCATCTACATATAAGTGCAGAAGAGGGTCCGCGAATTTTTTTTGGGTGGGAGTAAATGTTGGAGATGAAGAAGGGGACGACTCCCGAACTTGAAAGTGATTCCACTTGCCCTTGATCAAGTTAATGATGGCAGTGGATTTCTGATGGAACTCTACAGAAACCCCTTTCAACATCATTAATAGTTCTCCAAGATCCTAAAAATGAATTAAAGATGAAATATGTTAAAGTAACACTGAATATAAACTAAAGTAACACATAATATAAACTGAAGTAACACAGAATATGTATTCAAGTAATAGTTCTCCAAGATCCTAAAAATGAATTAAAGATGAAATATGTTAAAGTAACACTGAATATAAACTAAAGTAACACAGAATATAAACTAAAGTAACACAGAATATGTATTCAAGTAAAAGACTATATATTAAAGTAACACAGGATATTACACTGAAGTAATACTGAATATAAACTAAAGTAACACAGAATATAAACTAAAGTAACACAGAATATGTATTCAAGTAAAAGACTATATATTAAAGTAACACAGGATATTACACTGAAGTAACACAGAATATAAACTAAAGTAACACTGAATACATAATAAAGTAACACAGAATATGTAAACTTAAAACACAACTTACACAAGCGGCTGACCATATACGGTACTTGACTTGATGTCCGATCGAGAAGCTTCAGGGACACTGCCACTACGAGGGTAATGATTTTTACTAAGAGGTGCATTACCCAAAGACCCCGTCTTCAACTCATCATTAATCCGTTTTTTGAAGCTCTGACACAGCCTAGTCGTATCACCCTGTCAAAATAAACCTAACAAACAACTAACAGTAGCTAGCAGCATGCAGGATCGTATCCACAGAGAAACAGCGCAGTTTTAAGTTAAAGTCGGTGTAAACAGGTCTGACTTAAGGTATGAAAAAGGGTTGGTTTGAACTAAACTAAAGCAAATGGTAAAATAAGCAAGAATATATAAGGAGAAAGATTAGGGCATCGGGTTCATTATGACAATGATTCAGGAACTCAAATTTATAAGACGGAAAAGATAAACTGTGCAAATGACTAGGTTTATAAAACTCTCTCTCGAGTCAATTTTAGCCTTAAGCAAATTTAGCGGGCTCTCGCAACTTACTAAATTCAACTTATCAATCTCGCGTAAGTCTAGTTTTAACTCGGCTTTCGATCTTAAATTAAAACTTACTCAGGTTCAATTAAACTCAGACAAATCGTTGATCAGGCGAAATAATCCTAATTCAATTGGCATAAAACGCGTAGGAAGAAATCAAGTGCACAGAATATTCAACCAGTTTAATCCTAAAACATGTTCCTGAACCAAATATCACCAATTTCCCTAAACCCTAATTAAGAAATTAGCTAGACATAATAACAATCAAAGCAGAACAATAATAAGAAGTAGACATAATGAATGAAAAGCAATTGAAATTAAAACCTGGAATTCTTACGGAGTACCGACGGTTACAAAGTAGATCAAACTTGAAAGCTAAATAAAACTGGAGTTTTGAGAGAGAAACTAAAAGTAAACCTAAAATAAAGCAGTAAATGAAAACTAAAACTAAAGATAGCTAAGTAATTCGTCCTCCAAGTATTTATATATAACCCCAACTAAAACAATTCGGAATAAAACAAAACCCGACAAATAATGCACATGGGCCGGCCGGCCGGCTGCCGGCCTGACCAACCGGCCTGACCCCAAAGTTGGGTCGGCTCCTTTGTTCTTCTACTTGGGTCTATCACTTGGCTTTGGGCCTTGATTAATCGTGTGGCCTTCTTATCTTTGGTCTTGGGTTTGTTTTCCCGAGCTCTCGTAATGCTCCAATCGTCTCGGGTTTTGGCTCAAAATCACCAAAACCTGCAAAATGTAAATAAAAGGCAGCAGTAACGAGAAATATCGCAAATAGCCTATAAAACTAGTAATGAATACGAGTAAAAGCAGCTAAAAGCGACTGAACCGGGGGCATAAAATGAATATAAATAACGTGTATCAAACTCCCCCAAACCAAACCTTTGCTTGTCCTCAAGCAAATAGCGTCGGAGAAAATCAAAGTGACACGAATTAATCACGCTAGTATCTCAAAGTGGACGACCTATGCACATAAACATACAACCATAAACTGTTTCACCGAAAATAGAGCACAAGTCTCAACCATTCACACCACATTGTACCACTAGCCTCTAATGCTTCCGCAAAAGTAAAACTAACGACATATCAATTCAAGCAAGGCCAACCGTACGAACCACTTTCCAAACAACCAATCTTACCACATCATTCCATTTTTTTTTCTTTGCATTCTTTTTCATTTTTTTTTTTTCTTTCTTTTGCAAATGTGGAGCATCCCTCGTATGTAGTACCGTTTAGCTTGACATTCACTCGGTAAAGATCGCGCTCGGGTACACATATTTCCTTAAGGGTTACATCATTGCTCATACTCTCGGTCGCAACCAAATTCATGGCCACTGTGGTTACTCAAGTCAATGAGTCCCCTCCGAGAGCATCGAAGCATTGCTCCAGCATAAAATGAATCAATCCAATCAAACCACTAACCAACAAACCAAACATTCCACAAACCATTGCCAAGCTCGAATGTCAAAGTCGTAAGTAAACAAGCGAAAGGCGATAAGAATTAAGCAAATACAAGTGGGCTAGTGTTTGAGACTCGCAATCTATTAACAGGAAACAAACCAATCGTGCAAGCTAAGACGATAGAAAGTCGACTCGGAGATACTAAAGATCAAAGTAAATGCACTAATCAATTCCCCAAACCGGACAAAGCAGACCAAAAAGACTCGTGTTTTTGTAATTTTTTTTTGAATTTTTCAATTTTTTTGGGTTTTATTTAATATAAATGCACACAAGAATAAAAAGCAAATGAACTAAATAAGCACGAAAGAGCGTTCCTCCCCCAAACCAAATCACACATTGTCCTCAATGTGAAAAACAGCACAACCACAAAAGCAGAGGAGGACATATAACATACGGGGTACGGAAAACAAAGACGAGAAAGGAGGGTAAAAAGAGGAAAGGAGTGCTCACATTATTAAGTCGGAGCTCCCCCAAACCGAAGTCAATCATGGAGTGCGGCTTTAAGTCCACGTATATGCGTCCAAGTCATTCCAGCTATGCAGTACTTCGGTAGATAGCACGCGAGACAAGAAACGAATCAAGAGACCAGACCAGCGGCGGTCCAGGCCGTGGCCGTACTACCGGCACCCCTATTTTCAATTTTTTGGCGTTTTTTTCCCCTGTTTCAAATTTCAGCTACGGCTCACGGTCCTGGCGGCCGGTTGGCGACTAGAGGCCTTCGTGAGCGATTTAACATACTAAGGACCCAAAGGTCCATAAGTATCTGCGCGCTAAAAATCACAGAATAATACCCTCGTCCTCGCGCGCTCGATAAAAACCAAAAGTCATAAAAAAAAAAAAAAACAAAACAAAACAAACCAAAGTACAAATGCAAATGAAATTACAACGTCATCGGGTTGCCTCCCGGAAGCGCTGGTTTACAGTCCCGCACGACTCTTCACAGCTCCAGAAAATGATGTATAAGCAGGCCAAGGTCGTTGGCTATTTGCAACAGCTTCACTCGGCGAAACAGCATCCGTTCGCCAAAGAACTCCTCCCTCTCGAGGCAAAGCAGCGTAGTCCATCATCGTAGGTCCTTGATCACGAAATGGCTCGACTGTGGGCCCTCGGTCCCCATCACTAGCGTCGTAGATATCAGCTTTCAGCAACTTCCTCTCCCCCAAACCATCCTTGCAGCCATCCTGTGAAGAACCTGCACAAAGAGAAGAGACATGCAAAACCTCCAAAGTGTCTCCAGTAGTGTGAGACGGAGGTATAGAATCAATAAAGCAGACTGACTCTAGACGCATGGGTGATCGTGGGGTATCAGAATGGGTAAAAGTGAGCTTTTCCCCCCCTACCGTGAACGCTAAGGTCTTGTTCCCCACATCTATAACTGCACCAGCAGTGTGCAGGAAGGGTCTCCCCAAAATAATCGGGATGTGGGCATCCTCGGGCATATCAAGTACTACAAAGTCCACAGTGATAAAGAACTTTCCTACCTGTACGGGGACATCTTGCAGTATACCTAAAGGACGCTTAACAGACCGGTCAGCCATTTGCAAAGTGAGACTAGTGACACCCAAATTCGTCATGTTCATCTTCTTACACATGGAGTACGGGATGACACTGACGCTAGCTCCTAGGTCACATAAAGCATTTTTGACCTCAAACCTACCTATGGAGCAAGGAATAAAAAATGTACCCGGGTCACTAAGCTTAGGGGGCTTACTACCCTGCAGCCTAGTACTTGCCTCCCCCACAAAAGCTACAGTCGACACATCCTCTAACGTACGCTTACGAGCTAAGACTTCCTTCAGAAATTTAGCATACGCAGGAATTTGAGTCACAAGGTCAATAAAAGGGACGTTTACCTGAAGAGCCTTGATGACGTCGACGAACTTCCTGAACTTGGCCTCGGGCTCTGCACCTCGCTGGCGACCAGGAAATGGAAGCTTAATCTGAATCGGGGGCGTTGAAGTTGCACCAGAAATAACACCCGAATCATCTTTCCTCGCGAAGAACAGTCCAAATTTGATTTGATCGACTCCGCCAGGCCGACCTGGCCGAGACCTTTCGCTTACACCTAAGCCACCGTGTGTTCACCCTCATCCTTCTCCTCTTCCTCCAAGTTCATAGGGTCACCATACATTGACCCACTTCTCAACGTAATCGCACATGCCGTGTGATGCGGAGGGTTAGGAGGATTACCTTGAGGTGGAAGGGTACCCGGTTGTCGCGACGCTTGCGAAGCGGCGAGCTGCGCCACTTGATTCTCCAACAGTTTAATCATTTGCGTCGCCTTTGCCGAGTCCTTTTGCATATCTTTGCAACATCATCTCCTGCGACTTCTGAACGGACAACGTTACTTGCGACATCTGCATCATCATGGCCTTCATCTCGGCCATAGGATCGCACCGTGCGGTTGAGGTGGAATGAAGGGTGGTTTTTGATAGTTAGGTGGAGTTGGTTGATTTTTGTAAGGAGGTTGATAAGGAGCATTTTGTGGAGGTTGGGGAGTTGGGTTGAGCACGTTCTGGTTGCGATACGATAAAAGCGAGCGATCGTAACCCGGTTGATTTTGATAGGGCAGGTTTTGATTATAAGATTGGTAAGCGTAAGCCTGCTCCTGGGGTGCAGCATACCCCGTAGAATAACCTGAATCGTGCCCTGCAACAGCATTAACTTGGGCACTCGACGAACCACTCCCCTGCATAGCATCAAACTTCCTATTCAGCTCAGAAAGTTGACTCATAACTGCGCTTATGCTCTCATTTCCACGGTCGTTGTGCGCGGACCGTGAATTACCTCTAGGCTTACCAAACTGGGCCGAATGGACAGCCATTTCCTCAATCGTTTGCCACGCTTTATCATCATCCGTCTTATTAGCAAATCGACCTCCCGCGGCCGAGTCAAGAATAGCGCGACTCTCAGCAAACAACCCATTATAAAACGTCATTATAATCAACCAATCACCAAGTCCGTGACGCGGACATTCACGAATTAACCGTTTGTAACGGTCCCACGCTTCAGCAAACGTCTCATCAAAGTGTTGTTGAAACCCTTGAATTTGACTACGGAGTTGGTTAGTCCGCTCCGGAGGATAGTACTTGCGATAGAAAGCGAGAGCGAGACTTGGCCAATTCGTAATACCCGCAGCAATCTTGTCCAAATCCGTGATCCAATCCCACGCTCGATCACGTAGAGAGAAAGGGAAGAGCATCTCCCTAATCTGGTTCTGAGTGATCCCATTCTGCTTGATTGTTGAGCGATGTCCGTAAAAACACGCATGTGTTTCCGGGATCCTCAGTAGGATTCGCCGAATTGATTACGCTCCACCAAAGTAAGAAAGGCGGGCGAATCGCGAAAATTCCCTGGACCGTGTTGGTATTGCGAATCCTTGCGGGATCGCCTCGGGCTTGGGCAATGAGTGACTATATAATTTCGCATAGTCACACGAGGAGAAGAAAGCTGAGTAATAGGTGGTGTGTCCTCTTCGTGGGACGATCGCTACCTGACTAGACTCAGAATGCGACGCTTTCCTCTATCTCACGTTCGTGAGTCTCGTGATCTCTTTGAAGAAATTACGCGTTCGGCGGAAAGTACGTTCAGGTTCAGGATCAAACGGTATTAAACCTGAAGGTGACCTGCGCGTAAATAAACTACAAGAAAACGATGAGAAACGGCCTCAAGGAACTAGGTTCCTTGAGACTAAGGAGAAAAACCTGTGACAACTAAACAATAACTAAAACTAGCAAAGCCGTTTCCCCGGCAACGGCGCCAAAATTGACACAGCCTAGTCGTATCACCCTGTCAAAATAAACCTAACAAACAACTAACAGTAGCTAGCAGCATGCAGGATCGTATCCACAGAGAAACAGCGCAGTTTTAAGTTAAAGTCGGTGTAAACAGGTCTGACTTAAGGTATGAAAAAGGGTTGGTTTGAACTAAACTAAAGCAAATGGTAAAATAAGCAAGAATATATAAGGAGAAAGATTAGGGCATCGGGTTCATTATGACAATGATTCAGGAACTCAAATTTATAAGACGGAAAAGATAAACTGTGCAAATGACTAGGTTTATAAAACGCTCTCTCGAGTCAATTTTAGCCTTAAGCAAATTTAGCGGGCTCTCGCAACTTACTAAATTCAACTTATCAATCTCGCGTAAGTCTAGTTTTAACTCGGCTTTCGATCTTAAATTAAAACTTACTCAGGTTCAATTAAACTCAGACAAATCGTTGATCAGGCGAAATAATCCTAATTCAATTGGCATAAAACGCGTAGGAAGAAATCAAGTGCACAGAATATTCAACCAGTTTAATCCTAAAACATGTTCCTGAACCAAATATCACCAATTCCCCTAAACCCTAATTAAGAAATTAGCTAGACATAATAACAATCAAAGCAGAACAATAATAAGAAGTAGACATAATGAATGAAAAGCAATTGAAATTAAAACCTGGAATTCTTACGGAGTACCGACGGTTACAAAGTAGATCAAACTTGAAAGCTAAATAAAACTGGAGTTTTGAGAGAGAAACTAAAAGTAAACCTAAAATAAAGCAGTAGAATGAAAACTAAAACTAAAGATAGCTAAGTAATTCGTCCTCCAAGTATTTATATATAACCCCAACTAAAACAATTCGGAATAAAACAAAACCCGACAAATAATGCACCAGGGCCGGCCGGCCGGCTGCCGGCCTGACCAACCGGCCTGACCCCAAAGTTGGGCCGGCTCCTTTGTTCTTCTACTTGGGTCTATCACTTGGCTTTGGGCCTTGATTAATCGTGTGGCCTTCTCATCTTTGGTCTTGGGTTTGTTTTCCCGAGCTCTCGTAATGCTCCAATCGTCTCGGGTTTTGGCTCAAAATCACCAAAACCTGCAAAATGTAAATAAAAGGCGTGATAGAACGAAATATCGCAAATAGCCTATAAAACTAGTAATGAATACGAGTAAAAGCAGCTAAAAGCGACTGAACCGGGGGCATAAAATGAATATAAATAACGTGTATCAAGCTCTCATCCGACCAATGTTGAATGAGAGGGAGTTCAGTAGGCATCGACACCCCTCTAAAATCAAAACGATGAAAGTACGCCACCATCAAGAAGACAAGACAGCCACGTAGAACGGATCGTTCACCCGACTTACAAGTTTGAAATGCAGACACAAGATCGTCAAGCACGTGTGTACACCAATCTAACTGACTAACAGCAGACAAATCGTCCACTGATTTCAACAGCCTCAAATCAAGACTATGATTTGCTGTTGGAGCCAGAAAACAAGACATAGAGTACAACACGAACAAGCGCTTGAAATGATCATCCGCATGCTTATGCCTAGACAAAATATCATGTATTTCGGACAGAGAAATAACACCAGTACCACTGATCCCAAACTTCTTACGCCAAACAGCTTTTATGTCCTCCTGGGAAGACATTTTACTACGACCAGTGGCGACTAAATCAATCTTTCGAGGACCCCTCGGTAGTAAAAAAACATCATGCACATCATCACTAGAGAGTAGGAATTCTTTAGTTGCAGAAGCATGAAATAGATGGCTTGAATCAGAAAAGGCATCCACAAACCATTCCACTATTGATTGCGGCACTACAGTAATTTTCAAATCCAATAAACCTCCAAAACCGATGTCCTTAACAGCTTGCTTTTGTGCGGAGGACAACTTCTCAATAAGCTTAACCAAATTGTTTGGCCGACATTTCGTCACGTAAGGAGTGCTCCTGCAGAAAAATAAAAAACAGAAAGCAAAACATGAACAACATAAATTGAAATACAGAACACAAAAATTCTGGAAATAAAATAAAAAATACATATTAAAAAGCAAAAAAAGAAGACATAAAGGACAACAGACTATATACTGAATTCCAATAAAAAAAATATAACTCACTTTTGACCCGCTTTGCCTTTATTAGTACGCACCAAATCCACTTTTTTCCCTTGTACCTTTGGGACAACAAGCGTGTTCGTCTCCTTCACTGAAATATGAGGAGTTGGTGAAGAAGACTCTTCAGCACCAGTAATACATCTTGTCTCATCCATGATATGCTGTAAAAAAAAAAAAAAAAAAAAAAAATCACATCAAATATACAACAACAAACAAACTACCCTCAAGTAAAAGACTAAAATAAATTAAAGTAACAAACTATATAAACTAGAGTAACACAATATATAAATTAAAGTAACAAAAAATAAAGACTTAAAACATTAGATTAATAGAATAAATATTTTACATCAAAAAGTTTTACACAAAAGTGTATTACATACACTAACATTTTACATATTCGAACCTAATTACTACACTAATCCAGTACATACACTAATATTTGACATATTCGAACCTAATTACTACAAAGTCAAATGCTATTACATAATTTCCATTTTTAAGGATTACAAAATATGGAAATACAATGATCTAACAGATATTCAAACCTAATTAATTACTTAGTCAATTATTATTACATCATTTCCCTTTTTTAGTAAAAACATTCCGATATCAACTCCTGGAGCAAATTCCTCAGAACTGCAGTTGGTCAGAGAAGTGTCTTCAGCTTCTTCTATGATCAAATGTTCAACATGATCTTCTTTTAACCACTGAAAAAAATGTATATGTTCTTGTGCGACTCTATTAAATGTCTTGTAACACACACAACGTGTACATATTACAATGTTATTTCTGCTCACAATTTCTACCCCTAGGTCAAATGTTCTTGTTAAGCTATTTTCATATTCTATTCCAATACGAGGATCATCTTTATTAGCCAATAAAAACATCGATGCCCAACACCTACAAACTTCAGCCACACAAGCTTTGTCAAATCGATCCTCAAGTTTGTTGAAGATGAGTTCCATGTAATCAAGCTTACTAAACACATCAATAAGACCTTGGACTCGTTGCCTTCCGTACTTTCTGATCTTAACACTATTCTCCTCACCAAATATAGACCTCATGCTTTCCTTTCTCTTATTATTGTAATCATTGACAAAAGCAGCTTTGTCTTGTTCAACAACATTTACACCCCAACCCTTGCACTTAAAAATCATTTTATGGTCAAAAGAAACCCTAGTTATTTGGCAAAAAATAAAAGTCAATATTGTTGCATAACTAATTCATCATAAACCTAATTCAATGTTGCATAACTAAACACACGATGAAGGAACACAATATAGTAATGTAATAGTTACATTACAGTAACAAGAAATATAAACTAAAGTAACAAAATATATACTAATTATCATGATTACTTCAAAAACATCAATTAATCTTACAATTTGTTCTCATTACTTTCAATTTCATCTACTAAACACTATTAACAATAAATTTCTTTCAAGTTTGTGCAAAATCACCCTAATTACTCCGTAATAAACCTAATTACTTCAAATTCATCTTAATTACTTCAAATTTAAAAACTATACATCAACAACAGCAAGTATATGTCAAGTTAGAGCAAAATTGATTAAACATGCAGGAAAAATTTACAATAGAAAAAATATAAAACCCTAATTTCAACATGCACGAAAAAATGCAGATCCAAATTTGTGCAAAATCACCCTAATTACTCCGTAATAAACCTAATTACTTCAAATTCATCTTAATTACTTCAAATTTAAAAACTATAAATCAACAACAGCAAATATATGTCAAGTTAGAGCAAAATTGATTAAACATGCAGGAAAAATTTACAACAGAAAAAATATAAAACCCTAATTTCAACATGCACGAAAAAATGCAGATCCAAATTTGTGCAAAATCACCCTAATTACTCCGTAATAAACCTAATTACTTCAAATTCATCTTAATTACTTCAAATTTAAAAACTATACATCAACAACAAGTATATGTCAAATTAAAGCAAAATTGATTAAACATGCACGAAAAAACAAGATAACCTAACGCAGATCCAAAAAATGAAGTTGAAAAACAAACAAAATAGTAGAATTAAAGTAGAAATTAGAAGTAGAAATTGATCGAAGATAAAGTCGAAATTTACCTTAGAAGTAGAAATTAGGTTAAAAGTCGAAAACAACCGAAATAAATAACGAACTGAAGAAACTGATCGAAGATAAAGGAACTGAAAAACAACCGAAAGATGATCGAAGATGAAGGAACTGTAGAAATGATGAAGAAACCAAAGAAATTTCGCCGGAGAAGGAAGCTTGAATTGCCGGAGAACGAGAACGAGCAAATAGGAAAGAGAACGAGCAAAAGATGATCGAAGATGAAGGAACTAAAGAAATGATGAATGAACTGAAGAAATATCGCCGGAGAAAGATGATCGAAGATGTCGAAGATGAATCGCCTTTTTTTAGAGAGAGAAAGTAAGGTCGAAAAGGAATTTGGTTTTGAATGTTTAAGACGTTATAAGAGGTAGGGGTGAGGGGCCACGTGGCACAATCTGAACGCTCCAAATTAATTAGATCCGACGGCTACTATGAGGATGCAGGACTCATGAAAATTGGAGGGATTCATAGGATCCTATATATATATATATATATATATATATATATAGTCTCCCAAAACAATCCAACTCGAATAAAGGAAAGACGGTGTAAATAGGGCCTCAGCCGGCCGGCCGGCCGCCGGTCCAGCTTCTTGGGTCGGGGTTTCTCAACTCATCAAAGGCTTTGTTATTCGTTTGGGCCTTAATCCATCACGTCATTACTCATATCCCAAGCTCCCGTATTGGCTCGAGCTTGGTCTTGAGGTCTCGGTACTCGTACTTGCTTCACTTGACTCAGGTTTTGGCTCAGGACCGCCAAAACCTGCAAAATATAAACGGGAAATTGGAGTACCGCAATATAAAGCGAATAGCTCGTAAAATAATAATAAAGTCGACGAAATGCAAGCTAAACGTGACTAAATCGGGGGCATAAAATCTATATAAAAAGCATACATCAATCTTCGTGGGATCATTTACCATTATAGATTGCTTTAACCTCATCGCACCAAGCAAAGACCAAATCAATGGCGTTTGGTTCAGCGATGATGATGACGAAGGCCTCCGGCTAATCAAGTCGTGGCCCAAGTCAACAAAGCGAATTGCTCTTTCGCTTCACCGCCTAAACCTAACAAAAACAAAAACAAAAAGTGGAGAAAAAAGAAGGGCAACAAACCCGAAAAGAAGGTAGAGGACGCGGTTTCATACCTTACACGTTCCGGTCGGCCATAACAAAACATCTTCACCGGCGCTCACGCGAAGGAAGCAACCGCGGCCGAGAGAGGCAAGGCCGCACTCCAAGTGGAAACTTCCTCGAAGGACACCCCATCAACAACTTCGGTGGTCCCACCACCAACTACGAGCGAAGGGCTTCAGAAGCAACACGCTCTCACTAAAGCCGACATGTCCATTTGGACCCTCTTACGAGATTCCACCGAGCACAGACATGCTTTCATCTGCGCTCTACAAGTAGCTTCCGCGGATCCGGATAGCACACCCGACCAAGTGGTGTACCATGTCTCGAGAGATTGGCACTCCGGAGCCATCACTTTCTCTAACAAGGACCTCCCATCTTTCGGGCCCAACCATAACCTTGCTCTCTACATTACCGCGGAATGTAGAAAGAAGACTTTACCCGTGACCCTCATTGACAATGGTTCTGCGGTAAATGTCCTACCCTTATCCATCGCGCATCGCTTCAACCTATCTGACAAGGACTTTACCCCTAGCGCTGATGGAGTGAAGGCCTTTGATGGGACTAGATGTCATGTGAAAGGAACCATTTCCCTTCATGTACGCACCGGCCCCATCGAGAGCAAACTAAGCAAATAAACGACGGCGGAACATTATAACGTAAATTCCATGCAAAAACTTTCGACCGTATGCATCCACTAAGACGCTGAGACTATAAATTATCTCACTAACTCGATAGCTAGGAAAACTACTAGAAATAAGCATGTCGTCACCCAAAATGTCTCAAAATCACATCGAGCGAGGTTTCCAAGGGTTGTTATGTTAGGTACGGGTTAAGAGGGTAAAAAGGTTGTAAACGCATTTGAAAATGTGGAGCTTGATAAGACGGAGTTAGTAGTGTTTTAGATGTTGATTTTAGGTATGTTTGCAACGTTTAGTTGGGCGAATTAGGAACATTTTGATGTCATTCGGAGTTCGGATAGTCGAAGGGATACTTGTGCTTTTTTAATGGATTGATTATTTTAGTGTGCTCTCGATGATTTTAGAGTTTGTACCAAGCTCGAGGCACGGGAAACGAGGTAAGAAATGAGGAAATCGAAGTGAAAATGAACGAGGAAAGAAGAGGAAGTGAAGAAGCTCCAGGCGCCACTAGCGCACAGACAGGCTCCACCAGAGCCTAAGAAGACCTGTATGCCGTGGATATGCTCTACTGGAGCCTGTTGTGCACCACTTGTAACAACCCGGATTTTTCAACAAAATAAAATAAAGAAATAAAAAGGATTAATGAAATAAAAGAAAATAAAAGCGAGCCACGGTGGCGGAAACACCGTGGAATCCGGATCATTACTCACTAAACTAACTAAACAACGATAAAAAGGTAGGCCTTGAGGCCTAGAAGTGGGGAGTAAATACCCCTTACAAAACAAACTCCAAAATGAAAGTAAAATAACAATAAGACTAAACTTCCTAACATGTCTAGCCCAAAAGTGTCTAAACGATAACACATCTCTTCCAAGGTAATACACGGTCACATCCTCGCATCCACTCACTCAATCCCGTCTCGCGCATACCTATAAAAGAGAGGCAACAACCACAATCAGTGGGGAGTAACTAGGTGCTCCCTAGTCATATTTTAACATAACAAAATGCAAACAACAATGCAAACAAGCTCACCTGGCCTACGGCCTATTACAAAATGCAACAATATAAACCACAACATACAACAAAAGAATCAACAGTTCAATACAACAGACAACACGACACAACCAAGATTGTGACCCAAACCATCTGCTCACAAGTCGATCCTTCTTCCAACCAATTGCGAGAGTAAGCGCGGAGAACTGGGTGAAGCAACAAGAATCACCCCGGGTGAAGCAACAAGAATCACCCAAACCCTATGGCGGAACAGCAACAAGAAGTTCCTCAATAATCACAAGTCTAAATTTGGCCAAATTCCACCGAGCAACAAGAACGGTGACGACATAAATAACCATAGTCTCTAACCCTTCTGGTTGAGAACCCATGATAGCTCTAGCTAAACAACAAGAATAGCCGAGGGGACCATGAGCGGTATCCGTCCAATCTAGGACGTTGTATCTCCTCACACATGTGCCAGAACAGTACCCATGTGCAAACTTAACCCAAGCATTACCTGTTAACCTGTTAACCTGTCTCCAACACTTCCAACACAACCACAACAACCATACTCATACATGCACAAGCATCATCACAAGCGTGTCCAACCATACATACGGAGTACAACATGATTATACAACATTACAAGCCATAAATTCAATTAACATGCTCATAATTCATTGTTTAGTGATCAAACAAGGTACAACATGATTCAATAAAGCATGGTTATCACTCTAAGACATGCCATGACTCAAACAAGAGACAAACCGACCCATCACACACATACATAACACACGGCCAGCCTACACATACTCGGCCAACACAACAAAACCACCCAAAATCATGCATAATACTCGACTCTCATGTGACCATCAACGATTCATATGATTTATTCACTTAAACATGCATATGAACATCATTTAACATCTTGTAATCCACTTAACTCATAACTCATCACTAGGTGATTCATGCTAACAACATAATTCAACATAATTAAGCCAAAAATAAGAAGAAAACCAAAGAGCAAACACAACAAGGGCTACGGCCCTCTCCTAGGCCTTTCGGCCATCATCACCATTCATCACCAACTCGATTTTCTCAACATTTACCAACATGATTAGCATTAAATTATGATAGTTATGCGATTAAAGATGATAACATGATAAACCCTAGTATGAGGCCAATGATTCTAGCATGATTTCATGATCAAACATCAACCAAACAACACAACAACAATGTAAACAACACACACATGACAAGCAAGGCCTCATACATGCTAAAATACAACTAGATCACACCTAGTTACCTTTTCAAGATCAACTCCTTGCTATTCTTCTTCCTCTTCAACCAATATGGTGTCTCCCTCTTGAAAGTCTCCTTCTCCTTTGATGATCCAAGCCAAAACATACACAAAATGAATACACAACAATATAACACATAAAATAATATAAAACCAGAAAATAAAAGAGAGAAAAAGAAGATCATACACTAAGGAAAAGGCTAGGAAAGAGTTAGGGCAAAAGAGATGAAAGCTTAGTTGAGAAACAATGGAGTTTGGATGAGAATTTGGAGAGAGTTTGAGAGATGAATGAAGGATGAATGTGGATGAGATGTGAGGAATGAGAGAGTAGGGTGTGAAATCAGAATATTAGGTTGCTAAGATTAGGAGATAATAGGATATAGAATGCTTGATCAAAAAGCTACTCAAAAACCCTAGACCCAACCCGTGCAATGGAGGTTTCGGTTCGGTCCAAGGTGGGCCGATCCAAACTAGCTTCAGAAAATTTGGCAGTTGCGACGGCGTCGAAAAAATACGCAGTTTAGCCTTTTGAATCACCTGAATCGGAGTTCGTATGAGGAATTTACACCGTTTTTAGCTAAATTACTCCGTATTTAAGTTCCGACTACAGAGTAGCTTAATCCACGCGACAAGTGAACCGATTTCCTCGAGCGAAAAATGAGAAAATCAAGAGAAATGAATTACGAATATTAATGAGACAAATAATAAATATTAGGAAAAGTCGGGGTGTTACAATCCTACCCCCTAAAAAGAAGTTTCGTCCTCGAAACTAGAGAACAGAGTGACACCCAAAACAAGCGGAAGAAGTCTACTTCTACGATTTCCATCCTAAGAACAACTAACTCTACTCACCCAAATAACGAAAGGATAGCTCTCCTAGCCTAGGTCAACTCTACCAAGCCTCACATACCCCAAAAGACACCTAACTTGGTCGGACCCAAACACACACGGAAGGGAGCCAGGACGGATTTCCCAAAAGAAGTAGGGACATCCTCGAATAGGAGTGAACATGGTACTGTTACACTCGCGGAGAGAAAAATGAGAAAATATATATATGGAAATAAAGGAAGTAAGTTGAGTTTGGTCATTCAATGAAGGAAAAATGAACGACAAAGAGGTACCAGTATCACTATAGCATCCTTTAGTCGGCAAATGCGTTGCAAGTCGTTGTTGGCTCCTCCTCTGTTTCTGGTCATCTGCAACACAAAAGTATAGGTGATAGCGGCATTTTACTAAGCATGCCGCTTCAAGAAACTACTCAATCACATACAAAACAACGCAACCCCTAATGTGTCTACCCAACGCTCTCACTCGGTGTTCTAAGTCAAACCTACTCACTCGACTAAGAGAGTTGGGAGCGTATTCGCTCTGATACCAACTGTAAGAACCCGGGTTTTTCAAAGAAATAAAATATGATTTAAAAAGAGTTTTAGAAAAGATAAAGGTTTAAAACTGAAATCACGGTGGCGGAAACACCGTGTAGCCCGGATTATTACTCGAACTAACTACCAACGAAAAACAAAAGTAAGAGTAGGCCTTGAGGCCTAAGTTGAGTTTGGTCATTCAATGAAGGAAAAATGAACGACAAAGAGGTACCAGTATCACTATAGCATCCTTTAGTCGGCAAATGCGTTGCAAGTCGTTGTTGGCTCCTCCTCTATTTCTGGTCATCTACAACACAAAAGTATAGGTGATAGCGGCATTTTACTAAGCATGCCGCTTCAAGAAACTACTCAATCACATACAAAACAACGCAACCCCTAATGTGTCTACCCAACGCTCTCACTCGGTGTTCTAAGTCAAACCTACTCACTCGACTAAGAGAGTTGGGAGCGTATTCGCTCTGATACCAACTGTAACAACCCGGATTTTTCAACAAAATAAAATAAAGAAATAAAAAGGATTAATGAAATAAAAGAAAATAAAAGCGAGCCACGGTGGCGGAAACACCGTGGAATCCGGATCATTACTCACTAAACCAACTAAACAACGATAAAAAGGTAGGCCTTGAGGCCTAAAAGTGGGGAGTAAATACCCCTTACAAAACAAACTCCAAAATGAAAGTAAAATAACAATAACAAGACTAAACTTCCTAACAAGTCTAGTCCAGAAGAGTCTAAACGATAACACATCTCTTCCAAGGTAATACACGGTCACATCCTCGCATCCACTCACTCAATCCCGTCTCGCGCATACCTATAAAGAGAGGCAATAACCACAATCAGTGGGGAGTAACAAGGTGCTCCCCAGTCATATTTTAACATAACAAAATGCAAACAAGAATGCAAACAGGCTCACCTGGCCTACGGCCTATTACAAAATGCAACAATATAAACCACAACATACAACAAAAGAATCAACAGTTCAATACAACAGACAACACGACACAACCAAGATTGTGACCCAAACCATCTGCTCACAAGTCGATCCTTCTTCCAACCAATTGCGAGAGTAAGCGCGAGGCCCAGGTGAAGCAACAAGAATCACCCCGGGTGAAGCAACAAGAATCACCCAAACCCTATGGCGGAACAGCAACAAGAAGTTCCTCAATAATCACAAGTCTAAATTTGGCCAAATTCCACCGAGCAACAAGAACGGTGACGACATAAATAACCATAGTCTCTAACCCTTCTGGTTGAGAACCCATGATAGCTCTAGCTAAACAACAAGAATAGCCGAGGGGACCATGAGCGGTATCCGTCCAATCTAGGACGTTGTATCTCCTCACACATGTGCCAGAAGCGATGCCCATGTGCAAACTTAACCCAAGCATAACCTGTTAACCTGTTAACCTGTCACCAACACTTCCAACACAACCACAACAACCATACTCATACATGCACAAGCATCATCACAAGCGTGTCCAACCATACATACGGAGTACAACATGATTATACAACATTACAAGCCATAAATTCAATTAACATGCTCATAATTCATTGTTTAGTGATCAAACAAGGTACAACATGATTCGATAAAGCATGGTTATCACTCTAAGACATGCCAAGACTCAAACAAGAGACAAACCGACCCATCACACACATACATAACACACGGCCAGCCTACACATACTCGGCCAACACAACAAAACCACCCAAAATCATGCATAATACTCGACTCTCATGTGACCATCAACGATTCATATGATTTAATCACTTAAACATGCATATGAACATCATTTAACATCTTGTAATCCACTTAACTCATAACTCATCATTAGGTGATTCATGCTAACAACATAATTCAACATAATTAAGCCAAAAATAAGAAGAAAACCAAATAACAAACACAACAAGGGCTACGGCCCTCTCCTAGGCCTTTCGGCCATCATCACCATTCATCACCAACTCGATTTTCTCAACATTTACCAACATGATTAGCATTAAATTATGATAGTTATGCGATTAAAGATGATAACATGACAAACCCTAGTATGAGGCCAATGATTCTAGCATGATTTCATGATCAAACATCAACCAAACAACACAACAACAATGTAAACAACACACACATGACAAGCAAGGCCTCATACATGCTAAAATACAACTAGATCACACCTAGTTACCTTTTCAAGATCAACTCCTTGCTATTCTTCTTCCTCTTCAACCAATATGGTGTCTCCCTCTTGAAAGTCTCCTTCTCCTTTGATGATCCAAGCCAAAACATACACAAAATGAATACACAACAATATAACACATAAAATAATATAAAACCAGAAAATAAAAGAGTGAAAAAGAAGATCATACACTAAGGAAAAGGCTAGGAAAGAGTTAGGGCAAAAGAGATGAAAGCTTAGTTGAGAAACAATGGAGTTTGGATGAGAATTTGGAGAGAGTTTGAGAGATGAATGAAGGATGAATGTGGATGAGATGTGAGGAATGAGAGAGTAGGGTGTGAAATCAGAATATTAGGTTGCTAAGATTAGGAGATAATAGGATATAGAATGCTTGATCAAAAAGCTACTCAAAAACCCTAGACCCAACCCGTGCAATGGAGGTTTCGGTTCGGTCCAAGGTGGGCCGATCCAAACTAGCTTCTGAAAATTTGGCAGTTGCGACGGCGTCGAAAAAATACGCAGTTTAGCCTTTTGAATCACCTGAATCGGAGTTCGTATGAGGAATTTACACCGTTTTTAGCTAAATTACTCCGTATTTAAGTTCCGACTACAGAGTAGCTTAATCCACGCGACAAGTGAACCGATTTCCTCGAGCTAAAAATGAGAAAATCAAGAGAAATGAATTACGAATATTAATGAGACAAATAATAAATATTAGGAAAAGTCGGGGTGTTACACCACTGGCGCCTAGTCATCCGGATTTTGGAAACTTTAAATTGTTCTATTTTTAATTTACTTTTTAGGAAATATTTGAGGGATTCTTAGGTTTTATTTAGGAGGCCTTATACGTTATTTCATATCTATTACCTCTCTCATTAGTTTACATTAGTTTCTTAATTAGTTTTCTCTCAAAAAACTTGGTGATTTTCTCTCGATTATGTGTAGCTAAACCTCAAATTCTTGATTCAATACGATTGAAGCGTCGGTAATTCAACCGTGAGATTATTAATCTCTTGACTTTCTCGTGAGTATTATTTAATTCCCTTGTTATTATTGTTGACTAACCCTAAATTTGATTAGTGCGTACGACTAATTAGGATTGTTGTTAATTTATCTGCTAGATTTGATTATTGGCTCCGTTTGCTTTATTAATCTTTTCGCGATAGCAATTGTGTTCAATTTATCGTACTCAGTTTGTCGTAAGGTGACAATAAAAGGAATTGAATTTGTAACTCGAGTATTAACTGCGTTGTTAGTATTAGTTACCTTTATTGTTTCTCGTTCTATATCTTCTTTTGATTTGAACTTGTTTCGCGTGACTCGAGTTAATCATAGAAAGGGTAATTAGGGCATCAGTTTTGACCTAATTGCTAAGTTAAGAGAGAAATTGATAGTTAGTGTAATTCAACTACATTGATTATCACAATAAAGTGCTCAAGTGAAGTTAATTGATTATTTTCTGTGATCGGCTACATTATCGTTCGTGGATTTCTGTTTGAGTCAAGATCCTTTCCCATACTTGTTTCCACTCATCTTTTTACTATTGCTTTTTGATTAATTAGTAATTCTAGATTTCATTGAACCAAACCGCCCCCCCCCCCCCCCAAACCTGTTACTGTCATTGAATTACTCCGTATTATTGCATTCTTTACACTTTATTTCACTACAATTAGTCTTTTTCCCTGCGGATCGACCCCCACTTCCGTCTTTACTACTTGTTTAGTATTTAGGATTTAAGTGACTATAAATTATAATTTGCGGCATACGACTTTTATGTAACACCTCCATTTAAGCCGGGCGGACCCCACCTAAATAAGAGTGTTACGGGACCCAACTGAATGGGTCCATGGGCAAACACCTGTATCAAAAACATGAAAACCTGAAGTAAAACTAGACATAATATATATATATATATATATATATATATATATATATATATATATATATATATATCAAGTCAGTGGCCAAGGGAAAGTCATCAAGTCAGAATTCAGTTTTTGGATTTTAACAAAAAAAAAATGGATTTTAACCAAAAAATTTTGCATTTCAAAAAAATTGGATTTCAACAAAAATTTTGCATTTTAACCCGCTTGTTAAAATGCAAAATTTTGTTAAAATCCAATTTTGAAATGAAAAATTTTGGTTAAAATCCAATTTTTTGGTTAAAATCCAAAAATCGAATCTGACTTGATGTCTCAAAATATTTATCTGACTTGCTTGTACCTCATTCTATATATATATATATATATATATATATATATATATATATATATATATATATAGAGGCAGGATCCGGTGAGTCCACCTAAATATTTGAGTCCATGAGTCCACATATGAGCCATTAGATCTGAACAAAATAAAAGGCTCAGATTAATCCACGTAGCACACAACAAAACCCTAACTTTCCTTTCACAATTCCTATCAAACGCACGACATATTCTCTCTCTAAAAATTCATTTTCAAAAATCTCTCTAAATTATTACTAAAAATTCAAAAATTCGTCAAGAATTCAACTTGATTTCAACTTTTAAGTTTAATTCGACCACTACAATACACTAATCTCGTTGAATTTGACTCCAAAAGAAACAGGTAAACTAGCTTTTTTTTTTTTTTTTTTTTTTTTTCACGAATTTAAGTTCGTGTTGATTGATATGTGGTAACTTGATGTTAATCTCGTTAAATTCATGTTATTTTGTGTTCAAATGATTGAATGTATGTTGAATCGGAATAATATGATACAAATATAGAAAAAAAAAGTTGAAAATTTGTTGATTCATATGTGATATATTGATGTTCTTGTTATAATGTTGAAAATCTGTTAACAATAGATGATTTCAAACGCTTGTGAGATTAAATTATCAAAATAAACTAGTTATGACAAATCAAAGTTGTATTATAGGTGTTTATCAGATTTTATATGTTTAATTTAAGGTTTCATATCCTCTTCATTGTGAAATTAAGGTTTATATTGATTAATTCTCAAAAACTTAAGTTTCATATACAAAAATTAATTTGTTTGTTTTCAATTATTGTTCGAATGATGAACTTTCTTTTATTTATGAAATATTCAGTGGATTTGTTTGATGTTGTAGGCAAGTTGCATGAATAGTTACCTAGAAGACAAGTGTGTACCGCGAACGGGATACAAGATGATGATGATGATGATGATGATGATGATGATGATGATGATGATGGACAAGAGCTCAAGATACATAAAAGTTGATACGAAAATGTTGCAAGTATATTAGAGGTAGAGGTAGGCAGAGGAATGAACTAAAAAACTACCAAGAATATATTGACAATTTTTTTTAAAAAGTTAATGAATTGATGTAATGTTATGATAAGTAGTCTATTGTAAACGACTGCTGATAATTTCTAATATTGTTTAAGAACAATAATGATATTGCTTGTTCTTTGTTGTGATCTTATTTCTCGAACATTTTATATAAAAAAATCTTTATAGTTGTGATATTGTTAATGGTACAATGTGATATTGTTAATATAATTGTATGATATTCTTAAGTAATGGGTGTGAACCTATATCTTTTATTCCTACTGGTTGTTCAGTGATGGTTTTTCTTATTCTTTTAGATAATATTTCTTAATATTACAAAAATGGATGCGTGAAAAAAATCCTTATAATTGTGATATTGGTATTCTTTGGTTGGTTGTGATACTTCATTATCAGATGGTGATATTATTACTATAAGTGAGTGATATTATTAAGCAAGTCATGTGATATTATTTCTCATAACGTTTGACATTGTTTCTATTTAACTGTGAAATAAAGATATATTTTTTTATATATACGTGTGAAACAAAATACAGATGACATAATCTTGATAAAACTATGATAATGTAACTGATGTACTTCATCTGTATTACAAATTACGGCGGAAACAAAAGTCTATTGATACAACGGAGACTAACTAAACTGAACAATTAAATAACTAATGCGAGTCTTCTTCTACATTTCTTTTCGCGGGCTCAATCTCATCATCCAAACGAATCTCACGAACAATACATGTTTATCTTGTTGCTCCACAACTGTCAAAAAATCAATTGGTTCACTATGAAGTTAAAAATAGAATTTTTAACACAAGGAAAACACACTTGTCTACCAAAGATTGAGTCGGAATAACTAGTCAGCAAATTATGCACAATAATCGATAAGAGTAATACTCATTCAACGTAGCGAAAGTTTTCCTATTTTGGGTGTAAATTTACTGACGATAATTCAAACCCACTACTTAGAACCTCCACGAGCCACTATCATAGAAAGATGATTTCCACCGGTACCATGAATTTCATCAACTTCCATGGGTTGAGGAATATGAATAGAAGTGATTTCTTTGGCAGAGGTTAAGGTTAAGCCACCAAATCCTAGCAAAACAAAGTGACACACACAATTAAGAAACAAAAACTCAAGTGATACTGTTAATTATACACTGTGATACTATTGTGAATGTGATATGATATTATCAACAACGACAAACAAATAGACATTATTTACCAAAACAATCACGTACATAGTAATATTAAACCTGTGCTATGCTTAAAAATAATGTATACAGCAATTAATCACAACTTGTGATACTAAGTAATATTTCTAAAGATGAATTCATAAAGAAATTGTTAACAATAGTATTATAACTTGAATTAAAAACAAATCTGAAGATAGCATTAAGTGAAAATAACAACTGGAACAAACTATCAAACAAAAGATGAAAGAGAACATCAATTGAAAGGAAACAACACATGAGCCAAGAGTAATACATGATACGAAAGTGTAAACAATGCTGAAAAAAAAAACAATTGCAACGAAAAATAAAAAAACAATAGTGAATATAATCAGTTCAGTAGCAATTACATGAAAAGCAATAACAATGATGGAGAAAATCAATGAACAACGAAATCATGAAAACAATGATGAATATCATCAATTCAGATGAATTACGTGAAAAACAATTACAAATAACATGAATTTGAACAGAAATCGATCAAAAACACATGAATTCACAAAATAAATTTCAGTTTTTAAAAAAATTAGGGTTAACGAAAATAAAATTAAGTATCATACCTAACATTGAGAGGAATTGAAGAGGAAATGCAGATGAAGAAATCAGTAGATGAGATAAATTAGTAGATGAATTTGATTGATGTGCAAATTCAACATATGGAGATGATTAAACGTAAAAAAAAGTAGCGGAAGAGAGAGAACAAGAGTAGAGAGAGAAAGTAAATGAGCTAAACTGAAAGAATGACTCATTATTTATGTATATATAGGGTAGTGTTAAATTAACAAAATACCTTTACTTAATTAGTTAATCTCAGCCATTAGATTTTCATGATCTAATGGCTCTTATTAGGACCTATGGACTCAAATAATATATTAGGACTCATGTGATCCTAATTATATATATATATATATATGTATATATGTACATATATATATGTACATATATATATATATGTACATATATATATATATATGTACATATATATATATATATATGTACATATATATATATATATACATACAGTGAGGATCCGGTGAGACCACCCCTTAAAATAAGACCGTCCCGCAAATCTGGACCGTTAGATCTAAAAATCAACTACTGGATGTCTGTCATACTGCTATAATAACACACTATGTTTATTATAGTAACACATCTAAAGTTATGTTATTATAACATAAATGAATATTTGTTATTATAACATAGTTTCAACATTGAGCTAATTTTATTTTTTAAATTTTTTTTAATTTTTTTTTTTTTTTTTTTTTTTTTTTTTTTTTTTTTTTACCAAAAAAAAACAATAAAGAAGATACATTGTTACAGTAATAAGATATTATGTTATTATAACAGAGTGGTCCCATTTTAAGGGGTGGTCTCATTTTAAGGGAGTGGTCTCACTTTGATTCAATTCCTATGTACATATATATATATATATATATATATATATATATATATATATATATATAAATATATATATATATATATATATATATATATATATATATATATATATATATATATATAAATATACATCTAATATATATATATATAAAGCAGAAACCTTGGCCTCTATGGTCGACATTTGTCACAATATAATTGGTCTAAAAAAATTAATATTAGTATTATTTATAATTCTACTATTGCTAGATTTTAGATGAAAAAATATTAACATACTCCCTCCATTCAAGTCCAAACCAAACATTTATCTTTTTGGCACTATTCATATGTGTCGATAATCTTTGAAATTCCCGACAATCTATAAGTGAAAATATAACAGTGTGTGATCTTGTTTGATTCGTCTTTATGCGTACAATATTAATATCCAATTTTTAAATTTTTTTTGTCGTGTGAAATTATAGATATTTCCGTTCCGACATTCGCCTCGACAAATGTGATAAAGCAACCGTAGTGTTTGGACTTGAATGGAGGGAGTATCTAATTTGAAATATAATATTATATCTATGAAGTCTTTGCAATCTTAAAACTTTCCAAAAAAATTTAACTGAAGATGTTGTTAATTGTGAAAAAGATAATAATTTGAAAATAAACAATTATTTGACACATAATTACCTTATTTAATTAAAATACCTTAGATATTTTTAGGTAAGTATTCAATCTTTTTTGTATATATATATATTTAAATCAAAAACTTTAGCTAGATCTTCCTAGGTACACTGTTAAATAATTTTAGTTTATTATGTTTTAATTATGATTACGATTGTGTTAAATCTATTTTTTTCCAGTATATTTTATAAAAGTGTTTAAATTTGAACAATATTATTTCTTAACTACCATATTTGGTACTTAAACATAGCTTGATTAAATTCATGTTGATACTTTTTTCTTTGTATGTTGTAGATTTATATATTTTACATTCAAGATTTGAAGTTTTTATTGAAGAAGGTTGAATAACAAAACTATTGAATATGTAAACATGAAAGGTAAAAGGTATGTACAATATTTATCGATTATCTTATTTTCAAATTAAGTTATTAAATATGGTTGTATAATAATATCTGTAATGCTTAACGCATAATCTTTTTGTTATTTTAGTCGTATTAAGTTTTGATTTGATTGTTCATTTCAATTTGTATGAGAACATATGCTAATTAATGATAGGATAAAGTTTGGCTTAATGACAAAATTTCAATCACTTTACTACCCTATTTTAATGTAACAAAAAGTGAAGACGATGTAACTCTGGCACTATGGATTATATCTTTATAATTTGGTTGGTAACCTTAATTTATAATTAATTCACATGACCTCATTTTTCCAAAAATAATATAAGTTGAGGAATAGTTTTGAATACTTTTATATACTTATTATTCACATTTTTTGTATTAAATACCATATAAAATTGTATCATAATTTTTAAATATATAAATTAGACAAATATACACCAGATATATTTTATTAAAAAAAATTAAATGATAATGATTGAAAATATATATTAATATTATTTATAATTCTATTACTTATAGAATTCTCGATGAAAATAATTAACAAATGTAATTTAAAATATAGCAAGAAATCTACAATTATAATTCTTTAAATATTAGGATACCAAAATTGAATAATACATATATATTGTTACTTATTTAATTTAATAAATAAGTTAAGGAAAATAGTAAAAAGAAAAAATAAGTAAGTGTAATTTTTAAATATATAGAATAAGCAAAACAAATATGATAATTCATAGAATCCTTAAAATATTAGTGTTGTAGTAAATTTGTCTTTTAATTTATTGTCATAATTTTATCATATTCCGAAATTTTAAAATTAGTACAAAAACATATAATAAATAAAAGGATAAAGTATAGATAATAATTCAATTAAAAATGTATTTTTTAAAAATATAAACTTGACAATATTTAATTTGCATGAGTAATAATAGTGAAATTGATAGTGGTAAAACTATAATTGTACGTAATTACAAGTAATAAAAGCGGTGGTAGTGAATTTTATAATAATAACGAGAATAAAGAAATTAATAATAGTATTAAGTAGAGTAGAGGATATACTTTTATTATTTGATAGGTAATCTTCATAAATCATAATTCAAATGAACAATTTTTTCAATAAAATACAAACGGAGTAATACATTTGAATTTTTTTACAGACTTAGTATTTACGAGTACTTTTTAGAAAAGTTGTTATATTATATACCATATAAAATTGTATCGGTAAAAATATAAATTAGACAAATATACCTAAATTATATTTTATACATTTTTTTAAAAGATAATGATAGATGGCAGTGTATTGGTGCATCTAAACTATCTATATATATATATATATATATATATATGTATATATAGAGATTAGTTCAAATAAGTTCCTAAATATTGGTAAGTCCGTAAGTCCGTAACTGTAATACTTGTAAATGAAACTGTAACTGTAATACTTGTAAATGAAACTGTAATTTTCATACAAAAATATAATTTTTAATAAATAAATTTGAATTTATGTTATTCGAAGATAAATTTTTTCAAATTTCGGACTTTTGCGAATGTAACTTTAGCGTTTTACGATTGTAACTATTAATAAATTATTTTGAAACTTTAGATTAAAATGTGATTTTTAATAAATAAAATATGTTATTTAAAAAATAAATTGAATTTACGCAATTTAAGACTTTTACGAATGTAACTTTATGTTTTACGAATGTAACTATAGTATTTTAAGATTGTAATTGTATACAAAATTTCAATTCATATAATTTTAATTATTTTACGAACTGCAATCGCCAGAGAATACTTAATTGTAAATCGTTGTATGGTACGGGTGAAACCCATGTTCTTTACAAGTGAAACTCTATTATAATACGAATGAAACTGTATACTAATTAAAATATAACTTTTACATTATAAAATATGAAACTAATTCTATAATATCACCACCACTTTCATTTACCAACCCCACCACCACCGCCCTCACTGACCACGTCGCCTACCCCATCACCTGCCACCACCGCTCTCACTACCAAATCACCCTGCCACCATGAAACCACCAGCCGCCACCACCAACCGCACCACCAGTCGCCGCCACCAAATATCGCCACCAACCGCCGCTACGATCCTTGAAATACCCAGATCTGGAAAAAAAATTCTCAAAAAAATCAAATCTGAAAAAACTAATGAAAGTTTTTCAAAAATAACCACAAAAATGAGTTAAATAAAGAATTTAAAATTTTGAAAAATAAAAAAAATAGATCTAAAAAGTTACTAAACCTTGTGGTGGTTAGGTGCGGCGGTTCGGTGGTAGGTGATGGTGGGTGCGGTGGATTGTGGTGTGGTGTGTCGTGATGGTGGATCCGGTGGTGGAGGCGCGTCAGAACAGTTGGTGGTGGCGTGATAAAAGCGGTATGAGGTGGTTGGTGGTGGTGGTGGTGGGCGCCAAGGTGGAGTGCCGGTCGATGTTAAGGGAGGGAGGTGGTGGATGCAACGGTGGTGGTGGTGGGTTGCTACGGTGGTGGTGGGCTCCTACGGTGGTGGATGCAATGGTGGTGGTGGTGGTTGGTGGTGCAATGTGATTTTGGTAGATGTAAAAACTTTTAATTTGTTTTTCTTTTAATTTGTTGTGGGAGAGAGAGAATGGAGGTAGAGAGAGAATGAGGCAGTAAGAAATGAGGGAGAGAGAATGAATTTTAGGGTTTTGAAGGAGAAAGAATTATTGTTTAATCTTAGCCATCCATTTTTTCCTCATCCAAGGGCTAAGATTAGAACTTACGGACTTAGCATTTTGGGGTGAACTTATTTGATCCCTTTTCTATATATATATATATATATATATATATAGGATCCTGTGAGACCCCCCAACTCAATGAGACCCGTGAGACCCCCTTATTACTGTCAGATCTGTTTTTGATTTAAAAAGTGTATCTACTGCTTACAATTAATGTATCTACAGAGTACTAATAGTGTATCTAGAGAAGTATTCATTGTGTATC
Source organism: Dianthus caryophyllus (assembly GCA_023091065.1). NCBI lineage: Eukaryota > Viridiplantae > Streptophyta > Magnoliopsida > Caryophyllales > Caryophyllaceae > Dianthus > Dianthus caryophyllus. The sequence continues at coordinate 35,745,524 of CM041517.1, read as the reverse complement.
TACAGAATATTTTTGTTATTTTTGCAATTTGCTTAAAACCATACCCAACCTTTATTTAAAAAGTGTATCTACTACTCAAAATTAATGTATCTACACAGTACTGATAATGTATCTACACAGTATTCGTTGTGTGTCAACGGAGTATTTTTGTCATCTTTCAAGTTGTTAAAAATCATACCCTATTTTAATTTAAAAAGTGTATCTACTGCATAAAACTAATATATCTGCAGAGACTGATAGTGTATCTATAATGTATTTATTGTGTATCCACAGAGTACCCACAACCACCACCACCGCACGACCTCCAACACCATTGTACACCAACCACAACCACCACCACCACCATACATCCACAGCCACCATAAAACCAATACCGATCTTACATCTTGGACAGACGGTCACTCCCCACAATCACCACAACTGCCGCCTCCAATAACCATCACTGGCACCACCGCCTCCGATCCAACACCACCATCACCACATCCCCAAACACCACCCCAAAAACTGCCGGATCGATGTTGTTGGTGACGATGTCCTCACCTATATTTCAGATATGAGAAATATAACCAATTTGCTTACAACTAACAAAACAACACTCACATTTCGCCATCTCAATTCTCAGTCAAAAACAAATTCATGAAGTGAAATCATAATTAAGAACACTCAAATTACACAGATTAAACAAACCAAATCAAAGCTCACTCAACATAATTAGGTTGAATTGAAAGTGTAAATATGAGGAGAGAAGAAGAAGAAGACCTTAGGTTCGTCAACAATGGCGGAAATAAGATCAGAGAAAAGATCAAAGCAGAGAAGAGGATCACGAGGTTGTTGATAAGCGGAAGTGACAATTGATTCTAATTGAGCCGCAAGAACTGCGAATCGAGAGAGCGGCGGTGTTCGAAACTCTTCTTTGCCATTGTTGTAGGTGAAGTTTTTCTTGATCCAGCAACAATGGCGGAATTTTGGATAATTTTATGTTTTTCTTTTTTTTTTTTGTTTTTTTTTCTTTGCACGTGTAATTGTTTTGTGCGTGTAGTTTGTTTCCACCACTAGATCTACTTTTGATCTAACGAATATAAGGGGGGTCTCATGGGTCTCATTGAGTTGGGGGGTCTCATGGGATCCCGCCCCTATATATATATATATATATATATATATATATATATATATATATATATATATATAGAGTAAAGTTATATCAAGACAGCAAATATTGCGAGATACAAACGAGACACAGCATTTTAGCCTTTTTTGTGAAACTTTAACATAGTTTTATGAAACTATAAAAATTGTGAAACTTTAACAAAATTGTGAAACTTTAAGACATTAAAGTTTCACAATTTTTGAAGTTTCATGAAACTATGTTAAAGTTTCACCAAAAAGGCTAAAATGCTGTGTCTCGTTTGTGTCTCGTTTGAACTTGTTTATATATATATATATATATATATATATATATATATATATATATATATATATATATATATATAGAGGTAGGTTATATAGAGTCCACATATGGAATAGAGTCCTAGAGTCCTAATCTAAGCCATTAGATTGTGATGATCAACGGCTGAGATTAAATCTCAAAAAAGGTGTAGGACGGCCGGCAAAATCAACAATTTCATTTTTTTCGTTGGAATTTCATTTTTTGTGGTTGGAATTTCATATTTTTCGATGGCCGAAATTTGGACTCTAGGACTCTAATTTTTTTGTGGACTCTAATGATCCTATTTCTATATATATATATATATATATATATATATAGAATCCGGATCCGGTACGCACCCTTCATTCGGTGCGCACCCTACGCACCAAATAACTTAGCCCACAAAACACAACATAAAGGCCCATCTCCCTTACAACCCTAAATATCCCCTATCATTACCAGTAATCAAAACTTACCCTAAATCAACCCCACCACCAAGCTTACTACTACTACCACCGATGCCACCACCGACGGCCACCGCCTCCCTGCACTAGTACCCCATCTATTTTCCATCACCATTCATTTTCCTCTGCTTCCACCCGCGCTCACTTTTCTTTTCTCTCCACTACCGCTATCCTGAGCGGTCATAATCTACGTACGAGCAACGCATCACCACTGGTGGTGTCGTCAATTTCAAGAGAGTAACGATTAAACTTCATTGGACTTTTCAGATTTGAAATGAAGGTGAGTATAGAGATCGTCGACTCCGGTGGTGATCGTCGGCAAGCTACTTCGTTTGAGTTGGTGGTTAGTTTGTGAAATTATACTTCTTTTTATTGTAGATCTACAATTTAATTTTAAGAGATTGTAGATCTACGGAGTTCTGAGCTGTTTCAAGGTGGTGGTACATGAACACGGAGTTGTGTATGTGTGTTTAAAATGAGGGCGTCAAGGTGGTTGTTCAACAATGGCGTTGGCGGCGGTACGGTGGTGGCGGGGGAAGGTGGTATAGTGGCGGCGGCAGTGGTGGTAGATGCAATAGTGGACGTATACGTATTGTGTACCTAAACTCGTTTTTTGTGTATCCGAGTTATAGTTTTGTGTATCCAATTTATCGTCATCATAAATAAGTCGAGAAAAACAGAAATTAAAAAACTGAATTTATAAGTAATTTGTGTGTATTTAAGCCGCTTTTTACATTGTATCTAATGCCCAAATTTGTGTATCCATTTAATATATTTGTGTATCTAATATACAGATTTGTGTATCCAATACACATATTTGTGTATCTAATGGTGCGTACGGTGCGCACCGTAAGCTAGTGCGCACGGGATCCCAACCCTATATATATATATATATATATATATATATATATATATATATATATATATATATATATATATATATATATATATATATATATATAAAGTACTCAATTAATATTTTCACCTTGTTGAATTAAGTCACGAAAAGCCGGGTTGTTACAACAAAACTCCTTTTACATGGAGCAGGAACGTTCTAAAACATTTTTAGCTCAAAACTCTTCTTAAGCATTTTTGTTAAAACACGACCAGTTGTTTTCACAATATTCTCACATCTTGAAATAACATTTTTCAAAAAAAGCATTTCTTTGAACTGACTGATACATGCTCATGTTGGTTTGATCCAGACAAGCAATCTTTTCAAAACTTCCAAGGACAATCACAACATTTTTATGGCATTTCGAAAACATAAATGGACTACATGGCTCGCGGTCATAGTAACCCCTTTATCATAAAACTCTTTTCAAACCCGAGAATGACAAATTAATCTCGTGGACTTCTACAAAAGCAAATCGAACGGCCGACAGCCTTTTGGGCCTAAGCATTTCGTTATGACAAAAAATATAAACCTGAGAATGTTCAAACTCAATCCAATTCTTCCTACAGAAAATGCATGAAACGAGCATAACCGTTTCCATCGCATTTTTGAACACCCTCGATCCGAATAGTCATCAGTACTTCGAATCGACTTCCACTATTGATCGCAATCCAACGACAAGCCAACAACGACACATCGTTAGTACGAGCTTATCAGATTCGATCTCAAAACAGTTCTTGCATCGAGCTGAAATGTGACAACGCACTTCAAAAACCTTCTCACTTTTTATCAAAAACAAACTTTTTCAAAGTCATAATCGAGTTTAAGTATGCATGAAGGGAGTCTCGACACAAAGGCATTAACGTGAACCCACGACACGTGCGTCACAAAGCAATCGGCAATGCATCCAGTCAAGCACCATTGACGAGCTTGCGAATCTCAACAAGCAACTCGTATCTTTTCAATACGGGTCGAGTCTTAAGCATTGAGTCAACCTCTAAGTCTAAGACAATCGAGTCTTTGACGTACGACATTTCAACAAATTGATAAATGAATAAGTTTGCCTACAACTCAGCTTCCTTTTAAATCACAACTTTTATACAAAATTCATTATGCACCGACATACATTACATCGTAGGAGTAACAATCCGAAGGAGGTTTAGACCGCATACAAAGGTCTGTCACAACACAAGACAAAAGCAAAACAATGGGCTACTCGATGACTAAACACCTAAGGTTCGGTATTCAGCTTGTGCTCGACTACTCCGCTGCTTTTGGAGGAGGATCCATTAATTTGGAGCTCCACAGTGATCATGAGTTTGACCATGACAAAGAAGTACGAGTATTCCTAGATCGCCCTCCGCGTACTTGATCGTGTACCTAATAAGCAAACGAACTTGTCTGAGCAGCCTAACAAAGTCCAAGTTCAAGCCCAAGCCTTTAAGGGCATGGCATATTCTGAAATACAAACGAGAATATAGTAAATAAAGTCCAAGCGTGCCTACTATTTTTTTTATGAATTACTAGTAGATATGAGTAAAATGGTACTACTATAAACCGTACGTTTAAAATCATTATTTGACTATTTTAAATTAGAAAATAACTATATTATTCGATACGGGTAAACGTTTTATAAGTAATTTATTAACTTTTAGTATAAAAGAGTATTAAATATATTATTTAAATGAAAGGGTCACAAAATTCATTCATAAGCTATTAGAATATAATAAATATAGTTTTTATCGAATTATGGTTTTAAAAATATAATTTAATTATATTATAAAAATACGGGGTGTTACAATCTCCCCCTATTTCAAAAAGTTTTGTCCTCAAAACTAGAAATGGAAAGGTGATTAGAGGCGAAGGTGCGGGTATTTAAAGGCGACAAAACAATGATTTATGCTTAGGGATAGGAAAGAGTTAACACAAGAAAAAAAGGATTTTTTTTTTATAGAGGACAGACAAAAAGGTAAAAACTTACCAATAAAGAGGTCGGGGTGCGTTGTAGCTTCAGCTTCCTCAGCCTTAACCGACTCATAGACATTGAGAGCTCGAGCATAAGCCTGCTGGAATGTAGTAGAGGGGATCCCAGCAAGCACTGTCCTAACCTTAGGGGTTAGGTTCTTCTCAAAATGACGAACTCGAGCAGTTTCATCTAACACGATATTAGAGGCAAATCGAGCCAACTCCACGAACTTATCATCATACTCCAGAACTGTCATTGAGGCCTGCACGAGCTGGATGAACTCTTGCTCCTTTTGCCAACGGAGCTCATCAGAGTAGAAACTCTTCTTTAAAGCCTCTCCAAAAGCCGCCGGCCAGTTAAACCCAGCTTGGGCTTGTAGGGTAGCCTTAGAAAGAGACCACCAGTTATCAGCCTCCTTCTGAAGATAATAGGTGGCGATATCCACTTTCTGAGCATTAGAACAACGAGTAGACACAAACAGCTTCTCCATTTCCCTAATCCAGGCCACGATTCCAAAAGAACTGGATCAGCAACACCATCGTAAGTGGGAGATCGGTGTTGATCAAAGCGATCGAACACGGACAGTTTGTTAGCTTGCATCTCCGTCGTAGCAAGAATAGCATCCTCGATGCCTACGGATTTGTTGCAAGTCATTCTCAGCACCGTTTCTAGCCATCTGCAACACAAAAGTTTAGTTATTAGTAACACTTTACTAAACATTTCACTTCAAGTAACTAAGCAAACACACGCATAAACAATATAAAACCCCTAATGTGTCTACTGAAACACTCTCACTCGGTGTGCTAAGTCAAATCCTACTTACTCACCTAATGAGAGTTGGGAGCGTATTCGCTCTCATACCAACTGTAACACACGCGATTTTTACAAAAAATAAAAATGTAAAATATAAGTCAAACGAGTCCATGGTGGCAGAAAAACCTTGAAAAAAAAATCGCGAAGTTACTAAAAATAAGGACTGAAATAAAATAATCATTTTAAGAAACCAAGGCCAAACGTGAGTTTGTGGTCACGTACAGGCTGTTGTGACCACAACCTCACCGCAAGCATGGTCCTAGTATCCTGCGGTACTAGCAGTTTTGCAAAGTACCGTGATACTATACCAGCTGTGATCATATATAACCACTGTAACACCCGGTGTTGTCCGAGGTTATTCGGGCCGGGTACCCCGTTGAAGAGGTTCATGTGTTGGCTCAAGTGACATAGTGCTTAAAAGGATTGTAAGTACTACTCATATCAACAAGATGCATCTTCTTTTCCGGTGGCTCATCTTAAGAACTCTTCGATTAAAGCGTGCTTCTTTGGAGAGTAGTCTTAGGATGGGTGACCTCTGGGAAGTTCTCGGGATGCGCACGAGTGAGGACAAAGTGCGCTTGGAAAGGGCCCGTGTTGGTGCATGGCGATGTCTGAGACTGACGAGCTACCGTGAATGACATTTCGGCCTTTAGTTGGGGCCGGAGTGTTACAAATGGTATCAGAGCAACCCGGCGACCGTGTGGTCGAATCCTTTGTCTTGTTGGCCAGGTACGCACCTAACTGGGGAGGATTCTGGAATGCTATATTGTAAGTAGCGACCAGGCGCAACGAGGACGTTGCGTTGTTCAAGTGGGGGTGTGTAACACCCGGTGTTGTCCGAGGTTATTCGGGCCGGGTACCCCGTTGAAGAGGTTCATGTGTTGGCTCAAGTGACATAGTGCTTAAAAGGATTGTAAGTACTACTCATATCAACAAGATGCATCTTCTTTTCCGGTGGCTCATCTTAAGAACTCTTCAGTTAAGCGTGCTTGCTGGAGAGTAGTCTTAGGATGGGTGACCTCCTGGGAAGTTCTCAGGATGCGCACGAGTGAGGACAAAGTGCGCTGGAAAGGGCCCGTGTTGGTCTATGGGCGATGTACGCAGCCTGGCGAGCTACCGTGAATGACATTTCGGCCGTTAGTTGGGGCCATGGTGTTACAACCACGCTCATTTAATTGGTAATCTTTTACCTTATTACAAGTGTGTGTATTTAACTTTGTTCTTCAACTTCTTCTTCTTCCTTTCACTTGGTGACGACTTTGACGAGTTTGCTATCATAAGACCAAAGCTTAAACATACCGGTTATATCATGATAAGACAAAAATATTGACATCATCAAAACCAATATAAACCAACAAACTCAAGTTTGGGCCACTAAAAACTAGGAAGTGTAAACACAAGTAACAAACTAGTCTAAAAAGATTAAGAATAACTAAATTTTCAAAAGAACAACACCCAAAAGTACAGTAAACTAGCAAAAGGCGAAAAACAACTTCTAAACTTGTAAAAGCGAGAAAAGATTCTAGCTAGATAAGCGTTATGCCCTCCTCGGCAACGATGCCAAAATTTAGCAAGTCCATTTGTAGTTGCTATAAAACGGTCAAATTAACAATTTATAAACCTCACTTTGTATGCACTAAAAACGTAGTATAAGGCAAGTAAAGGTCGAACCCAAGGGAAGGCCGAGTGTTGGATTCGTTTAAACTAACTAGTTAGATGATTCAAAAATGGGCAAAAAAAAAAGAATCAGGACAAGTTAAAAGGGGGTATTGATGAGAATTGTAATTGTAAACTAAAAATTAAACAAGTGTGATAGAAGAAGGATAGCTAAAAATCGAGTTAAAGGTATTGATTTATATCAATATTCATCATCACATATACATTGATCAACGTAATAACAAGCATTCGATAAACATCCATTTTTTCACAAACCACTACAAAACCATGCAATTAACAACAATGTAGAGTGAGTTTAACTGAGTTGTGCAATAAAAATGATAATCAAGAGCATGAACTCATAAGAATAATCTAATCCTCATGTAATCTACTAATCATCTCCTTAATCAACACTTAACCCACAAATCCATGAGAGTTTAGAATCAATCTTGTCACCAAAATAGAGAATTATCAACAATCTAGAGATAACAATCTAATCACAATAGAGAAATTCACTAATTACATGGTGATCAAGCATAATAATCAATGAATTAATCATAAACAACATAAATAACAAGAAAAGATTAAACAATATAATAAAAGAGAGGAATTTTGGCGCACAATGTAACAAGATGATCTTATGATTTCAATCAATATAAACCAATAATAATAGATTAGTCACTCATAATTGACTTAATACTCATAAATTCTTCAGCAGAAATGTTGATTACACATTAATTACTTGATAATAAGATGATATTGATAAACTAATTTAGAAGGTTTTTAGATAATAATGAGATGATTCCTAGAAAATATATAAGTTTGATAATCTCCTTTAATCATGCTTGAAAACCACTTAAAAACTCGTCTAAAACAAATTAAAACAAACGTAGCCTTGAGTTCAGCGCCTGGGGCGCTTTGAAGGTGCTAGGGGCGCATGCTTGCTGTCCACTTTTCTTCGGTTCTTACTTCAATCCCACACTTAGCCAAATTTCTTCATCTTTTCTTCTCCTTAGTAATATAGGTTTAGCTTGACTTTTTCGACTTGAGTGAATTCTCAGGTTGACTTTGAGGTTAGGTCTCGTGCTCGACTTTGAAATTGACCTTGACTTTGACTTTGACTTTTGCGTTGACTTGGACTTTGACTTTAATTCGGTTTTAGCTTGATTCCTCGTATTCGTTTAAGTGCTTTTCAACCATCTAAAGATACGAAAATACTAAAAAATCAACGGTTAAAACTCGGACTTTAAATCACATAAACATGTCATATCAATGCATCAGCGAGGCGTAGACAACAAAATAATCATTACCAGTATTAATTACAGGAAGTATGGAATACCTAGAGGTGGCAATCGGGTCAGTCGGGTCGGGTTTGGGTCGGGTCAAGTCGGGTCGGGTCATATCGGGTTCGGGTCATGTCGGGTCAAAGTGTCTTTTCGGGTCGAGTCGGGTTCGGTTCGGGTCGTCATCGGGTCGGGTCATATCAGGTTAAATAGTGTATCGGGTCGGGTCGGGTTTGGGTCGGGTCATTATCGGGTCAGCGCGGTTTTATCGAATTATTTCATTTTTTATCCACTAAAATAGGTATTTCAACCGTTATTTTATTTAAGTAGTTCATTATTAAGTCAAATATATCATTCTAAATAATAATTTGCTTTCAATCTAATCAAATTAAGTTTAATAATTATCGGGTCGTCAATTTAGTCGAATTCGATCACGGTCGAGTCATCGTCAGTCCGGGTCGGGTTCGGTCACCGATTTTCGGTCATGCTCGGGTTCTGGTCATTGTCGGGTCGGGTCGGGTCGGTTTTCGGGTCACAATATGTTCGGGTCAATCGGGTCGGGTTTTGCTCGGGTTCGGGTCGGGTCACTCGGGTCGGGTCAGACTTGCCAGCTCTAGGAATACCTAACGCCAATTGAATTAGTTATATGTGTATGAGAATATCCCTCATTCCAAAAGAGTAATTAAAAATATGGTAATATCCTTGTATTTAAATCCATTAAGCTCATAAAAATATCCCTTATTCCAAAAGAGCAGTTAAAAATAAACGGGAATATATTAAGGTGAAGTACATTCTTATATGATGAACAATTGAACAAAATACAGAAGTAGTTTTACCTTGGAAACATTACTCTGGTCATTTTGTGTAATTATCTTCTGGTAGTCAATCTCAAGGTTTTCAAGACAACTGACTTTTGGCCAATCTTCTTCTCTACAGCGGGTGCTTAGTAAACTGCTGCGTCTAAGGATGAGCGACTTTAGTGAGATAGGTAAGTCTGGAAGTGACTCCAATGCTCCACAATTTTCAAATGTCAACTCCACTAACAATGGCAAATGTTTAAGAGAAGAAACACTAGTCAGCATAGGACAATCGACAAATGTTAGAGCGTGTAAGGAACGAAGTGGATTTGTATCTACTCCGATAGTGCATCCTTGAACCTGTGCCATGCTCTTAATTGTCAATGTCTCTAATTCGGGAAAATTTCCGTCACCAAAGAAATCTTGATCCACATTTTCTAACCACTTCATATCTTCAATGACAAGTCTTTTGAGCTTAGGAAGACGCATATGTTTTGGATAAACCTTTATGTTTGAACAACGATCCAAGTGCATTTCCTCAAGCTCCAGAAGTGAATTATCCATCCAATCGGGAAATTCATCACCTGGGTAATTTGTTATCTTCAACTTCTTCAAATTTTGATGAGGTTTTAGGCCACGTATAACAACCCTGGCAGCAATAACATCACATGATTTTTTCCATTCTAGTTCTAACCCTTTGAGATACGATTTGTCACATAACTTAGCACCATCAGCTGTAGCTCTATCTCGAACTTTCTCTAAGTTGGATATCAATATAGACCCTTGGAGATGGTTCATATCTTTCAATTCAGTAATTAGATATCCATCATAATCATCCACAAGGAATATGGGGAGAGTTTGAAGACAATGAAGTTTGCCGATGTAGCGCGGCAAGCCCATACGCCTAATATCTGATATTCTCCAATCAAGATATATCATGTTAGTTAAATTTTGGAAATCTTTAGGCAAACACTCCACGTTTCCCTTAGGCTTCACTAGCTTCAAAAATTGCAAAGTGTGTAGTTTACAAAGTTCATTTGGTATTTTTTCGATAAGTGTATGAGATATATCAAGATAATGCAATTGCTTCAATAATTTTATGGAGTTAGGAAGCTTGCTGACATCGGTTTGACTTAATGACAAAACGCGAAGACGTGTGAGTATCTTGAATAGAGAGTCAGGGATTTGGCTGATATTGCTCGTACTGTTAATGTACCTATTAATTGACAACAATGTCCTAAGACCTTTGAGTCTCTTTAGTTTACCCCACATCACTGAGTCGATGTTAGTGTAAGATAGATGGCGAGTGTTGTTATCATAGACGGCCACATCTTGGGCTAGTTTTAAATATGTTTTAGAAGCAGCATACTGAGCAAACTTAAGACCAAATTGATTCAGCTCATACTTTGTCATTTCATTTGGCGTCTCTGGCTTTGAACTTTGACGAATGATTGACCTTCCTAATAGGTAAGTGAAGTGGTCTTCAGCAGTTTGTAGCATACTTAACATCCCTTCAGTTTCATGTATAAACCCTTCACCAATCCACAGTTGCATTAAATCATCAAAGCTAAACGAACAATTCTGAGTAAAGAGTGAAAAGTATGCAAGACAACGCTTCAAGTGTGATTGAAGTTCTGCATAACATGGCTTCAAGGATGGAAAAATCTCTTCTTTAAAAAACTTTGTGCCCCACAAGTCCTTTGTTAAGGTGTCACTCACCTGTTTTGTAGTATATTGAGCTAAGTACACGCCCAAGATAGTAGCAACTATAGGTAAGCCTCCACATCTTTCAGCAAGCAAACGAGCATGTTCAGAATGCGTCTTAGTTAATTTCAAGTCGTGAGACTCTGCTGTTGCAAGTATCACTTCTTTACACATCTCCTCCGACATGGGGTTGAGATAGTGTATTCTTGTGCGCGTATTGTCCACGACTCTTTTATTAAATGTTGTGATCAGAAATTTGATAGTTTTGTAACGTTTTCCTTTAATCCCATTGTCTTTAACATGAAGCCAGAAGGTATTCCATTCCAAGAGTTTGACCTCCAAGAAATTGTCAAATACAATTAATAAACTGTCATGGCCTTGGCAATCTGCCTCACAATTTTTGGAGGACCCAACATAAGGAAGCTCATTTACTTTGTTAATTATTTGTTCTGCATCAAAACCACCTACCCCATCAACCCATAATCTCGCCGAAAAGTGTGCAACTACTCTTGCATCGTTTTCGATACTTCTAGCAACCATCGTTTTCCCAAGGCCATTCATTCCTACTATAGAAACACCATTATAGTCACACTTGTCTGAAATTAGCTCCTGAATTATTTCCTCTACATCACTCATTCTTTGAGGTCGAGCCTTTTCCAAATCTGGCTTCCCATTACCAGACGACCACCCTGTCTGCGATTCTGCTGATTTGCTTCTAATAAGCCCTTCAAGGCCACGCAGTGCCTCCAATATAGCATCCAACTTAGTCTGCAACTCACTAATAATACTTGACAAGCGTGCCTTTTGCACTTGGTTTTCTCCTTGACCATTTCTGATCATACATGATATGTCAAACATAATATCTTCTGTATCATAACAAAGTGCAGTTAGTTTGTCTACCGTATCTTGGATAACTTTCTGATATTCACCGTGCAAATCAATGGTGTCCACTTGTTTTAGTAGGTTTTCAGCTTGCATGATTGTAGTTTGAAGCGTCATCACGGCCGTGCACTTATTTGAACCCATGATCTTCTTGAGTTCATCAATGATATTATTTGTTAATATGCCGAACAAGACACAGAGAATGCCCGATGCAATGGCAGTTATCATTACTTTTATTTTCTTCCTTTCCTGTTTAAAATGTTTGATTCCAATGTTAGCTTTGGATTCAAAAAATTATGTCACCAAATAATTAAGTACCAAGTATGTTGATATGTTAATACCCCTCGTTATGTTTTTTCTATTACATGTGCCTCTTTTAATAATTCACAAATTACTTTTGCAATCTTTTTCTACATTACTCCACTTATTCATACATAAATATTTGTGCCATCTTGCACAACGAAAATAATGGAAAGAGTGTTAAACGAGATCAAACTGGTACTTTTATTTTATAAATAATTTAAACTAGTCTTTTTATTTTATAAATAATCCGAACTCGAATTAATCCACGAATAATCTCAACTATTGAAAAATCATTCTAATAATGTACTTTGGTCAATTTCAATCCACACTAACACGTAAAAAAATGGTGAAACCGACTCTTAACTCACTCTTGTTTTAAGTAAAATTCAAACCGGTATCATCTCTTTTTTTTATCGATTAAAACAGGTTAAAATTGGTCAAAGTCCATTATTGAAATAGTTTTTCAACAGTTGAGATTATTCTTAAATTAATTCGAGTTCAGATTATTTATGGAATAAAAGGACAAGTTTAGCTTATTCCTGGCAATTAATCCTATTCTATATGGTACCCCCGTATTTTTTGAATTTTACGTGGTACCCCTCGTTTTTCATATATATCTGTGATAACCTTGAGTTTAGTGAAAACATCTTAAAGTACGCCAAAAGGTCTAGTATTTATTTATTGAATATTTAATTTTTGCATTTTTTTTATTCATTTATGACAATAATTTGGCATGCCATTAACATAACTGTCTTTTACACAACTATAAACATATTTTATTCACATATTTGAACTATTTCAAAACTTTATTTTTAGTAGTTTGGACATTTTGTAAACATTTTGTTAATACAAGAGTAGCATTGGTATTAGCAAGTAGGGATGGCACTGGATCGGGTTCAGGTCGGGTGGAGCCTCACCCGAATCCATCACCTGACTCCACCCACTCCACCCGAATCCATCATCCACTCGACTTACCTTCACCCGAATCCAATCTACCCACCATCCACTGGTGAATCGGGTGAATCGGGTGGTCCAATGGATAATAAATTAACAAAAAAGGAAAAAAAAAAAAAACAATGAAAATGAATATACAAATGAAATATGAATGATTTTGGTTATTTTTTTTATAAGATATACTTAGCTTAATTTTTATTTTGGTGATACTTAGCTTAATTTTTATATTTATTATTTTGGTAATTTTTTTTAAAAGATATATGTGGGTATTTATTTAATTATTTTATTTGGTAATTTTTATAATTTTTGTTTTTATAAGATTTTAGTAATTATTGAAAAATAGTATTTTTTAATCGGGTGGATGTCGGGTTCGGGTGGTTAATGGGTGACGGATGGATGATGGATTGGATGAAGGCTCACCCGAATCCAATCCGACCCATCATCCAACTCGTCCATCATCCATCTTTCATCCTTTTAAGTCGGGTTGTAATCCATTTACCTGGATCAGGTGGATCGGGTTTTTTTGGGTTCGGGTCAAATTGTCATCTCTATTAGCAAGAAACAAAGGGTACCATGTAGAATTAGAAAAAATACGGCGGTACCACATAGAAATCCCTAAAATATATTGACAATAATGAGTATATTAAAATAATATGTTTAAGAAAATTATCCACATGGTAGATCTTCAGATATTGCAAGATTATGGCTTGTAGATCTTCAAATGAAACTACATGGTAGTCCACTGGATATGGAGCTGAGGAGAATGGAGAGGCATGCAGGGATGGCTTGTAGAGAGTTACAAGAAAGGGGAGATAGTTTTCTGAGGCAGAAATCAAAATTGGATTGGCTGAAAGAGGGGGATACTAATTCAGCTTATTTTCATAGTAGTATAAGAAACAGAAGGATCCAGAATAGAGTTATACGTATCAGAGACATGGAGGGGAATACCTGTGAAACAGCTGAAGATATTGAGGCTGCCTTTCTGCAATATTATAAAGGGCTGTTAGGGTCTTCTAGGCCTTGTCAGGAGATAGACATGGATGTGATTAGAGAAGGTAATGTTCTGACAGAAAGCCAGGCTGCTGTGCTTCTTGCACCTGTGAGGGGGGAAGAGGTGCAGAGGGCTGTGTTTTCTATACCAGAAGATAAATCCCCGGGGCCTGATGGGTACACTAGTGCCATCTTTAAAACATGCTGGAACACGGTGGGAGCAGAGGTGATAGAAGCTGTGAGGGATTTCTTTGAGAATGGTTGTCTCTTGAAACAGATAAATGCTACAAACATTACTCTCATCCGTAAAAAAGATGAGCCTATTTCAGTGATGGACTTTAGGCCTATAGCTTGTGATCTAGAAGGTGATCTGTGATAGATTGGCTGGAATCCTTCCAGATTTATTGTGTGAAAACCAGAGTGCATCCACAAGGGGGAGGTCAATAATGGATAATATCTTGATTTGTCAAGACCTAGTAAGATTATACCACAGGAAATCTTGTTCTCCAAGGTTTCTAGTGAAAGTTGACTTGAAGAAGGCTTATGACTCTGTGGAATGGATGTTTGTGGAGCAGATTTTGAAAGCATACCAGTTCCCTGCCCATTTTGTGAAGATGATCATGCAGTGTGTGTCTACCTCAACATTTTCTTTGGTGTTGAATGGAAATACATTTGGTTTTTTAAGGGAGAAAGAGGGCTCAGGCAAGGGGATCCCTTATCCCCTCTTTTGTTTACTTTATGTATGGACTATCTTAGCAGGGTACTGAGATTAGTAGGATCTTTGGAGGGTTTCAGATACCATGCTCTGTGCAAGCCTATGAATCTTAATCATCTATGCTTTGCTGATGACCTGGTGATATTTTGTAAGGGGGAGATGCAATCCATTAGTTGGTTGATGTGGGGTTTTAATGAGTTTTCCAGATGCTCTGGACTGGAGTTGAATGCTACTAAGTCTGAATGTTATATGAATGGGGTGACTAATGCAGTAAGACAAACTGTGACACAGCAGTTTGGGTTGATTCATGGGGAATTGCCTTTTAGGTACCTTGGGGTACTAATATCACCTAAAAATATTGTCTGTATTGGAATGTCACTGTCTGGTAGAAAGGATTGTGGATAAGATCAGAGGCCTAGGAGCAAGAAAACTGTCTTACATGGGAAGACTTGTGCTGATTAATTCTGTGCTCAACTCTCTACATAAGTATTGGGCTCAAATATTTATTCTCCCAGCAACTATTGTGAAGAAGGTGGATAGCATTTGTAGAAATTTTTTGTGGGAAGGGCAGGAGCATTATACGAGAGGATGCCCTGTATCCTGGCCTAAAGTATGCAAAGAAAAGAAGGCAGGGGGTCTTGGTATCCAAGATAACAGAAGATGGAATATGGCTGCAGTGGGAAAGCTTGTTTGGTTGATTTACTCGAAGAGTGATCACTTATGGGTCAAATGGATTCACCATATCTATTTGAAGGGACAAAGTTGGTCTGAATATAAGCCTCCTTTGGATTCTAGCTGGAGTTGGAGAAAGGTATGTGCGCTGAAAGAGAAAATGGCCTTGGGATATTGCTCTGATCAGTGGATTGGAAGCCCAACAGAGTACACAATCAAAGCTGGGTATGAATGGCTTGGGGCACGGACAACGAGCTTAAGGTGGACTAAAGTCATCAGGTCGAGGTTCACGGTACCTAAGCATTCATTCATTGCATGGCTAGGTATGAAAGGAAGATTGTATACCTTTGAGAGAATGAAGAGTATTGGGTGTCATGGTTTGGATAGATGTGTACTATGTCTTGATAAAGAAGAGACTGGTAAGCATCTCTTTTTTGAGTGTCCTTATAGTAGCAAGCTAGTGCTAATGTCGAAGAAGTGGCTAGGGATGGATGTGGGAGACCTGGATAATTGACAGCAGGCTGTATACAGACGAGGTTACTCAAGTTTGAAGAGGCAATGTGGCTTTGCTCTGTTATGTGCTCTGATTTATGTGATTTGGCATGCGATAAATGTGTGCTACAAGATGAATATGATCATCAGACCGGAAATTCAATTTCGACAGATGAAGACTGATGTAAGTAATAGAATTAGATATTTGGTAAATAATCTTAAGCATAGTGACAGAGAATGGATAGCTACCATAGTTTAGGAGAATGATACAGTTGCGCGAAGGGGATTTTGTAATGATGTAAATTGTGAGTATGGGTTATTAATGAAATTTACATTTTAACCAAAAAAAAAAAAAAATTATCCACTAACATTTGGCTTTTGATTTTTGTAAGCGTTTTATTAACTCGTACTAAATTACTTTGGTAGCTTTAAAATTTAGTGTAATTGTATCATCTTAATTATATAATTCACTTGTATTTATTTTTTGAAATTCTTAAATATCCTTAATCTGTGTGCCAAATACAAATGGGATGAAAAGAGTGGAATAGAGGGAGTACAATAGGTGCAATAGTTAGAAGTATAAAGTAGATACGATTGTTGTATCTTTTATGGCTAAAGAAAAATATTGACAATGATGAGTATATCAAAAGAATATGTACTAACAATTGCATATATTATATTGTCTTATTTTATTCCCTCTAATCCGCTGAGTTGTTTACACTTTTTATTTTAGGGTGTACAAATTATTTGTTTATGTTTTTATAAGTGCTCTTGCAATGACGAAGCTATTAGTAGGCTGAACAGGCCGGAGCCGGGTTCGGTTTTTGGAATTTCCGTAATATGCAGCTATATTATATATAACAAAATTGAAGTTTTAGAGAATTAAAATCAAAGTAGTGCAGTGGTTGTAGAGTTGATTTTATTTCTCCTAGGTCTTATGTTCAATTCTTGTTAGAGCCATGTATGGTTATTTTTTTTCCCCTTCCTTTTTACTACTTCACGTCCTTTAAGCAATTATTTTTTTTTTTAAATTTTTTTTTTTTTGTTTTTTTGTTTTTGTCTTTGACAAAAGTAAAGCAATAAGATATTACAAGTTCTTAGTTTTGATAGCGACGTTATGTCCTTTAAGCAAATTTAGTCTATTGACATTTTGAAGATTTTTCAATTTTTTTTTTTTTTTTTTTTTTGGTGATTGTGGACTATATATCATTAACCATTTTTACTATATTTATTATTGAAATGTATATTACTTACTTCTCATAATATAAGTCAACATCTTAAAATTTTGGCAAAAATAATTAGTAACTTAAAATTAATATTTCTTTTTTTCCTATATTACATACAAATCGGATAACTAATTACTTTGTTCCATATATATTTAGAGACCGTGTCTCCCACTTGCTGTCAAGATTAGTCTTAATTTATGCTCCGTACCTATTGATTACAACCTCATTAATTCAACTTCCAACTTTTTCATTATATTATACGAAAGTTTCTTTTAATTCATTCTTACCCCGTTTTCATGATATATATATAATATGAAACGGAGTGTATTTTTGTCTTTATTCACCTTCTCCACTTGTAATTTTTTGGTTAATACGGAGTAATACACAATATGTGTTTGTTTTGTAAAATATTATCATGAAATTAATTATCGACACGTACTTCATATGTCATTTTGTATTATGTCATCACGATCCTATCATAATAGTGACTTGACTTCGTCCCTTATGTTCCCCACCTATGGTAATTAACTAGAAACCTTCAAATGTACCAAAAATTTCAGCCCTGGCTGAAATCTAATCCTGGCTTCGTCCCTGCTTGTTTGAAACCATGTGGGGGTTGGCAAGTGAGATGTCTGTGTGACAGGTGTATTTTTACATATAATATTGTTTGTTCAATTTTTGCATTAACTCTTTTTTCACATAGATTTTTGTATATAAAGTAAATGTAAATAAATCAGCAAAACTAATTGAGTAAAATAAAAGTTTATGCCTAATTACCTATAATGTTATGGATGTATATTAAAAGAAGATGTTACTACAATATTTAAAATCCTATTTACTTTTACTTTTAGTTAAATATTATTAGTAGGTAACTACGTATCATTGTATTTAGGAAAGTGAAGAAGCAAAACAATCTTCTCTAGAACCCACTCCCTCTCTCTAACTCTAAAACAAAATAAATTCTTTTGTTTTTTTCTCTCTTGACAAAAACCAACAGCAGTAAAGTACTCTAAAACTAGGTGTTACCACCCGACACCACCACTCCCTACCATCTCCATCTCAATTTTTACCACCTCCGTCGGTGGTAGGACCATCCTTGGGTCCATCTCCGGCAGAGATCCTACGAAAATGTGACCGATCTTGGTTCATTTCCAATGAATCGATTTTGAAAGTTTCCTCAAACACATGTACGGTATAAATCACTGTTGTTTCTCGACATACAGCCTCGTTATCATCTTCGTTCCTGCTTTGGTTCACCATTACTCTCCTCCCGAATACCCTTTTTTTGGCAGTGTTAGCCCGTTACGGTCGGTCTATGGTCGGAGTCTTGGATTTTACATGGTGTTCCCCTTCCCTTCGTCCCCCACCTATCAGATATGTTTTTTTTTTTTCTGATTTATAGGTCCAGTCTCTCAATAGCTTTTCTTGCTCCTCTTGTTGATTGTTTCGGGGTAGCCTTATGTTTAGGTTGGTTTTAAGACCTTAAGGGAAAACAAGGTAGTAGAAGAAGAAGAAGAAGAAGAAGAAGAAGAAGAAGAAGAAGAAGAAGAAAGAGAGAAAAAAGAGGTAAAAGTAACAATTTTAGTTCGATTTTGGTGTGTCGCACCGGCTTGAGTTTGTCTTTTTACTCTTATCTTAGGTTCTAATGGAGGTAAGAATTGAGTTATGTTGGTTTTTTTTGCAAGAGGTGGTCTTTAGTTTGTTAGAGACGCGTTTCTGTTTGGCATTCTCTCTTCAGGTGTTGGTGCTTATACGTTCCTTTGATGTTCTAGCTCACTCCATGGAGTTGTGTCACCCAGTGATTTGTCTTTTAGTCAGATGTCCTAAGCTTTCTTTGTTGATTTGGATAAATTGATTTGGTTGATGGTTGTGGTTGGCTTGGTAGTGGTGGTTCTTTCAAATTCATGCCTATCTACCTTTTTAACTACTCTTTCCGAAGCATGCTAGTAGTATCCAAATAAATGCTACCTTCCTGGACATCAAGGAATGCTGTAGTAAAAATTATCTTTCACTTGGGTGTACGATTTGTTGCTTTCGCCCTTGTCTTAGACGTTGTGGTGATGCTGGTAAAAGGAGTGGTTGAGGGAATCTCTCTGCATGTCTATCGTTGGAACTTCACAAATAGCTGTTAGGCTTGCGCCTTTCACGTTCGATCACCAAGATGTAGGAGAATTTTCTCGCTTAGAAGCATTAGCTTACCGCTTGCTTCCTTTCTTTTCTATCTACGCCATAACGCCGTAAGTATATCTTTTTCTCGTCACGTGTCGGTTATACTGTCTCGAGGGCGTTTGAAAGCTTCCATTCTTGAAGATAACGTGGATCAAGAATTTCATGCCCATTTTGCTCTACACCAACATAAGGTTGTCACTTGGCGTCGATGTAGTACCTTTTGTGTATCATTATGTTTTTTGTATTTTTAGGGTGTTTTACTTAATATGTAAGTATGGCTCGGAGAGCTGTGCTACTAAAATGTAAGACACTTCTTTTAACGATTGGCAAAAAAAAAAATATCACGGAAAGTATGTGTTTTGGCACTGTAAGTATCTATTTTTTGGCACTGCTTTGGTAGATGTATATAGATATATAGATAGATATGCAAGCACACTGTCAACTATCATGTCTAGCCTTGAGATTCATTTTTTTTTTTTTCTATTTCTTATATTTTGGTAGCTCCCTCACTTGCTTGATTTCATGATTTTAGTTTCTGACTAATTTTTTTTTTTTTTCGATCGTAATAATAATGTTTAGCCAACAGACATCATCGATTATATCCACCGAAGGAACAATGGAAGCGGTTTGGGAATTGTAGGAAAGAGGCTTTAATAGCACGTTAATTGAAGACAGTATTCCAAATAAATTGATTGAGTTTAAAGATTTTTGTTTCGGATTTTCTAACATGTGCATGAGGTGCACATAAAAGGAAGCATTCTTTGAGATTGTTTCCTTAAGGAAATTAATTAGAGTAATTCTACTATGACGCTGCTTCATTGTACCGATAATAATTGTTCAGTTGAGTTTGACCCTCGTGGTTTTTCCGTGAAGGACCTAGTAACCAGACACGAACGTGTCCGATGTAATAGTCGTGGCCATCTCTACCTTTTCACCAAGCCCAACACCGCATCTTCCCAAGTCATTCAACCTCAACTCGCCTTCACATCCACCACTCTTCCTCAACCTCTATGGCATCGTCGCTTGGGGCACCCGGGAGACTGTACTTTAGATGTTTTACGTAGGCGTCGTTTTATTTCTTGTAATAAAAGAGTCTCACCAAGTATGTGTGAGGCTTGTCAATTAGCAAAACACACTAGACATCCGTTTTTTGAGTCTGTCACCTCTACTACTTCTCCATTTGATATTATTCACTCTGATCTTTTTACATCGTTTGTTCTTAGTTTTACAAAATTCAAATATTATATTCTGCTACTTGATGACTTTTCTCATTTTTTACGGGTATTTCCTATTCGTGCCAAATCTGAAGTATTTTCCATATTCTGTCAATTTCAATCTTTCGTACGTACTCAGTTTAAATCCAAAATAAAAGCGCTTCAATGTGACAATGGTCGTGAATATGTAAATAATTCCTTTCATCAAAATCTTTTAGATCATGGCTCTATTTTTCGTTTTTCCTGTCCCCACATCTCATAACAAAATGGCAAAGCCGAAAGAATGATTCGTACCATAAACAATATAGTGCGAACCCTTCTTCTCCAAGCTAAAATGCCTCCCGAATATTGGGTCGAAGCCTTGTTTCATGTTGTTCATCTCCTTAACCTCTTACCTACAAAAGCTCTTCAAAATCGCACACCTCACGAAGTACTCTATGGTAAGCCTCCCACATATTCTCATCTACGTGTCTTTGGTTGTCTGTTTTACCCAAATCTCTTAGCAACCACTCCTCATAAATTAGCTCCACGTTCCACCCCCATGTGTGTTTCTTGGATACCCATTGCATCAACGCGGTTACAAGTGTCTCGATCTCTCCACTAATCATGTTATCATCTCGTGTCATGTCAACTTTATCGAGTCTGTATTCCCCTTTGCGTCTATGCATCCTCATACGACACACGCCTATGATTTCTTGGGTCCCTCCGATGATGTCTCCCCTCTTCTTGCTCATCTCGACCTGTTTTCTACTCCTACTCCTCCCTTTACTACACCTTCCTCACCTTCATCTCCTTAGTCCCCACCTCAACCATCCCTTAGTACACTTTCCCCGCCTTCATCTCCTCAGTCCCAACCTCAACCATCCTTTACCACACCTTCCCTACCTTCATCTCCTCAGTCCCAACTTCAACAATTATCACCCGCCTTGAATTCTCCCCCATCTCCTAGACCCCCTTTACGCTTACCCACACACTCCTTGGTCACCCATGCTCAACATGGAATATTCAAACCCGTCCATCGGATGAACTCTCAGCCACTTCTCTCTCACCTATTCCCATAAATTATCAGTCAGCCCTTAAAGATCCAAACTGGCATCACGCTATGATTGAAGAGTTCACTGCTTTAGTTAAGAACACGACGTGGAATCTGATTCCGCGTCCCTCTGATGCTAATGTTGTGAGTGGCAAATGGATTTGTAGGCATAAATTTAATGCTGATGGCTCTTTGGAGCGTTATAAGGCCCGATGGATGGTTCGTGGTTTTACCCAAGAGCCCGGAATTGACTACGATGAGACTTTTAGTCCGGTTGTTAAGCCTTCGACTATACGAATTGTTTTGAGCTTGGCTTTGTCCAAATCGTGGCCTATTCATCAGCTTGGTGTTCAGAATGCCTTTTTGCATGGTTACTTGACCGAGACGGTTATTGTGAACAACCATCTGGGTTTAACGATCACACTCACCCTAATCATGTCTGTAAATTAAATCGTGCCCTTTATGGTCTTAAACAAGCTCCTCGGGCTTGGTATCAATGCTTTGCTTCATTTATTACTCACCTTGGTTTCGTCGGCAATTGGTCAGATTCGTCATTATTTGTCTATCATTCAAATGACAATACTGCGTATCTTCTGCTTTATGTGGACGACATTGTGCTTGTAGCCGCTTCCTCAACATTATTACGGCGAATCATTTCAGATCTTAGTAGCGAGTTTGCAATGAAAGACTTAGGTCCTCTTCATTATTTTTTGGGCAAATCAGTCACTCGTAATTTCATCTGGGTTTTTCCTATCTCAAAGTAAGTATGTTGCTGAAATTCTTACAAAGGCCAACATGAGCAATTGCAATCCTGTTTCCACTCATGTCGACACCAAGACTAAGTTATCCTCACCAGCTAGCTCTTCTTTATCGGACCCTTCGTTTGTATAGCAAGGCGATATTAGCTACGCTGTGCAGCAGATATGTCTTTTTATGCATGCTCCCTCTGACGCTCACTTTCAGGCTCTTAAGAGCATTCTTCAATACGTGAAGGGCACTCAACATTATGGTCTTCAATTACATAAATCCATCACCTCTGGCCTCACTGCGTAGACTGATGCTGATTGGGCCGGTTGCCCTAATACCCGTCGGTCCACCTCCGGTTTTTGTGTGTTCTTGGGTGATAATCTCATATCTTGGTCCTCGAAGCGCCAACCCACTGTTTCTCGTTCGAGTGCTGAAACTAAATATATCGTGTCATTGGTTACGACAACTTCTTTGTGAGCTACATTACCCCCCGCCAACATTTTTTAAATTAGAAAACACAATGACATAAGGAGCGTCTCTATTTCTCGAAAAGAAATTGATGTCCATTATTCTTAATGATTCGGATTAAAATTAGATTCAATTGAATGGTTAGGGATGTCGTTGGGGCTGGGCGGGGGTGGATATAGGTTCCCCAACACCCGTACCCACCAAGAAAAACCTCTACCCATATCTGGCCCAACACCCATGGCTTGTAGAGTTTTTCAAACCCGTACCCGCCCCACTGCCCACGGCGGTAATCCATTAAAATAATTACAATATAGAATTACGTTAGAATAGTTTTGATTATGACAATAATTCAAAGATTATAACAAATTTTCATTAAGTAAAATTAAAAAACTAAAAATTACTATTTTGTGATATAATAAACAATTATAACAAGCGGGTAGGCGGGTATTATGCGTGTATGTTAAATCCACCTCCGCCCCACTATTCATGGCGGGTACAATTTTGATACCGATACCCGCCTCATCACCCGCCAAACCTATACCCATCCCCTCCCCAATTGGGGCGGGTGTGGGGCGGTATCCATTTGTACCCGCCCCATTGGCATCCCTATGAATAGTTGTAGATTTTTGAAGAAATAAAAGGGTAAATGAAGGAATTGCAATATATAATATATAGGGTTTATTGCCAAACACCACCTTTAAAAAACTAATTTTGTCAAACACCACCTTTAAAAAAAAAAGTTTGTCAATTACCACCTTTAAAAAAAATATTTTGTCGATTATGACCTTTTGGCTTGAGTTAACTAAATTCCAACGTTGACTTATCGGAAATTGTGTTTTCTCTTCACTTTTTTCTTCTTAGTACTCTCACATTCGAATTTCATCTCTCAAATTCAATAACACACCCCCTCAAACCAAAAGTTCTACCCTAAAAACCAAAGTTTTTCTCAAAATGGTGTTATTTTGCAAACTAATTAACGAAATGCGGTTCATTTGAAACTTATTACCCCCAATGGGTCCACGTCATCAACTTTCATTTTTCTGAATAAAAATTTTTGAACACGCTGTAGCCTACAGCGTTTTACTTGAAACATAATGAAAACGCCATAGGCTACAACGTTTTCAGTCACCTAAATTGAGTCCTAAATTTAAAACTTACTGGAAGTGTTTTGAGTTTTTTGGGTGCACGAAAACGCTATAGGCTATAGCGCTCAAGCTTCAAGATGAAACCGCATAGCCTATAGCGGTTTCGTCAGACGAAGCACTTATACACCAGCCCTCTCTTTTATTTCGCCACTTGCTCATTCAAAACAAAAAAACCCCCAAATTTTCTATAAACCCTAAAAATCGTTTTTTCCAATCCCTTCATTCCCTAACCCAAATCCACCTAATTTCTTCCTTAAATCCATTAATTTTTCATCCAAATCTAGTATTTGCCATCATTATTCATCGTAAGTGATTATTTTGCAAATTTTAAGATAATTGCTCTTAATTTCAATTATTGTATACTAGTTTGAAAAATTCCTATATTGTTGGTTTTTGTCGGTTTATATCTTAGTTTTGTAGTTTATTTGTGTTTAGAAGTTGATTGTTGTTGGTTAATTAGTTAGTTTGCTAGAAAGTAACATTTCTTGTGAATTGTTAGTAAAATGGAGAATTGTAAGTTTCCATTCATTTGTTATTGGGATGGTAATATTGTTGTTGATGGTGACAATGTTGAATATGTTGGTGGAAAACAAGATTTTGTTACAGTTAAAAAAGACATTAGTTATAATGAGTTGATTAGTGAATTATATGAAGTCATGGAGTTGGATGTTTCTGATTTTGAATTAGAAGTGCAAATGAAGTATCCAATTGTGAGAGGCGGTTTTCGAGTGCTCCCATTAAAAAATAACCGTGGTTTAGAATCTTTGTGGGCTAGTGTGAGTCAAAGTAAAGCTCCTCAACTAGATTTATACATAGAGGTCAAACCAATTCATCAAAATATCATAACACAAAATCCTTCTTCTTTTCAAAGCAACACTTCCTTCACTTCCATGATAAGTAATGTAGAGAGGTGGGTATCTTTATCCACTAATAATGTAGACACTGAGGGATTTGAAGAGAGCGATAATTCTGAAGATGAGGATGCCTTGCTTATGAATGAAGAAGGAGATTTAAATGGAGATGGTGATGATGGTGATGAGGATGTAGGAGACCTTGTCTCTTTAAGTGCACCAAACCTTGAATTTACTAAGGTTCATGATGCCGACATGGAATTTGTGACTAATTGGTGTAGTGTGAATGAGATTCCATATGTGGATGGAGGTGAGTTTTTTAAAGGTCAAAGATTTGCTAATAGAGCTGTTTTGGCAGATGCTGTGACATCATACCACGTATCTAGAAATCAAATATGTGTTATCACGGAGTCAAGGTCTCATACGGTAACTTATAAATGCGGTAGAAAACCGAAGGCGTGTAATTGGTACTTGAGAGCAACTCAAAAAGATTCTTTCACTGAAGCTTTCACAGTTGTGACCTATATATCATGGAATGGGAAAATCGTAAAAATAATGTGGTGCAACCTGGACATCCTTACGTTGGTTTAATGAATCCCCGAGATCCTTACATGTGGTGGTACAATTCCATTACCATACACCAAATAAGCCCTCAACGTAGGAACATGAACTTGGACTACGGGGAGCACCATTATTACTATCCAACCGCGGCGGACTACGAGCAACTTGTAAGTACTAGTTATAATAGTTACTTTTTTTTTTTTTATTGGTACTATTATTGACTTACAATATTGGTGATTGTTTTTTCAGACGTTGGCTAACATATACACTTATCAACAATCGAGAAAATTGCTCAACAAAATGTCGGAAAAAATGCCGCTTGAAGCCTCGAGGGTACTTAGCAACTTGCAAAAGATGTCATTGGAATCTTTGCAAAACACTCGGCAAGGTCATAGAGTATTCAATTTAACAAAGTCATGATGACCTCGAACAAGATATTGGAGACGAGCAAGAAAGCGAGGAGGACGCACAACAACAAAATGAGGATGAAGAACATGAGGAAGAAGGAGAAGAGGAAGAACAAGAAGAAGAAGCTAGCCTAAGCCCTCCGAGATATAATTTTAGGAACTTACGACAACGTGTATCTGAACCGGATCAAGACAATGAAGCATCGTCATCAGCGCCAAAAAAGAAATCTTTCCTAACTCGTATCTTCAAAAAGAAAAAGTAAAAGCTTCTGTTTGTTAAAGTTTCTTAAACTTGGTTTGTAAAATTGGGTAGAATTTGGTTTGTAAACTTGGTTTGTATGTTAGACTACACTTGTATCCGTTAAACATGGTAGAATTTGGATTGCGTAGGCTAATTATGTATTGGGTGCACTTGGTTTGATATGACATTGTTTTGGTTGGTGTCAATCTTTGTTGCAGGATAAAACTATTGAAAAAATAGTGGCTTCAATGAGCACGATTTGGTGTTGTGGGCTGTAAGTTCATGAAACCGAGCTAGGCTATAGCGGTTTTCAGCTTCAAAAGATTGAAAACGACGTAGCCTAACTCGAATTCAGCTTCAGAAGTAGGAACCCGCTATAGGCTAACGCGTTTTCGCCCACCCAAAAAAAATCAAAACCATGGCAGAAACTTTTCAACTTTGAATTCAATTTAAGTGACTTAAAACGTTGTAGGCTAGCTCGGTTTCAGTTTCAGAAGCAAGAAAACGCTATAGCCTATAGCGTTTTCAGGCACCCCAAAAAACTCAAACACCTTCAGTAACTTTTAAATGGGGGACTCAATTTAGGTCAATGAAACCGCTATAGCCTAGCTCGGTTTCAGTTTCAAAAGGAAGAAAACGCTATAGGCTACATCGTTTTCGTAGAGCCAAAAACATAAAAAGCCAACAGAAACTTTTCACTTGGCAAGTAAATTTAAGAGATTGAAAACGAGGTAGCCTACAGCGTTTTTGTTTACTTTCAAATAAAACGCTGTAGGCTACAGCGTTTTCAAAAACTTTTACTCAGAAAACTAAAAGTCGATGACGTGGACCCATTGGGGGTAATAAGTTTGAAATGAACCGCATTTCGTTAATTACTTTGCGAAATAACACCATTTTGAGAAAAACTTCCTTAAAACCTAGAAATTCATCCCAAAATTATGTGCTCCGGTGACAAAAAATCGTAATTTAGTTGACTTAAGTCAAACTCAGGCCAAAAGGTGGTGTTTAACAAAACAAATTTTTTAAAGGTGGTAATTGACAAAACTTTTTTTTAAAGGTGGTGTTTGACAAAATAAATTTTTTAAAGGTGGTGTTTGGTAATAAACCCTAATATATAATAATGTTACGTGAGAAAAATGAAGAGAAAAATCCTTTCTCCAATGCTAAACATTTTCTATTTCAGTATAATTTATCAAATTACCTACATTCTATGGTAACTAACTTTGTTTATTTTATACTAGAGTCACTTTTATAATTACATTTCGTATCTCTCGTTAAGTCATCAATTATTAAAAATAATATGGATTAGTTACACAAATTATGGATTACTTGAAGTATAGTATATATTGCATTATAATGTACTCCGTATAAAGCTTTACGAGCAGCTAAAATCAAACAAAAATAACCTCAAACATGGATTATAGTTAAGATTAAGATGTTACCTAAAAAAAATGTGGACAGAATCGATGGTTTCGTTCAGCACTTGGAGGTGAAGATTTTTTATTTTATTTTTTTACGGAATTTTTTGGTATTCGCAACTCAGTTATAGGCATTAAAAGTCAACAATACTTCGTATGAACGAGTCATATTATACGTTTAACTCAGTTATTGTTGTTGCCACAAAATAATACTCCGTATTTTATTTAAGGTTATTGTAAAAATTCACCTAATTTATACGTCATTTTCATAAATACTTAGTTATTTTAAAATTTTGAAAAGTACTACCTTAATTGTTTTTGAGATATTTTATATGGTATCTCTATAGTTTTTCGAATTCTACGTGGTACCCATAGTTTATAGAAAATATAAATGTATCCCTGAACTTAACAAAATATTTACAAAAATACCTAAACTACTAAAATGAAGTTTTTAGAAAAGTTAAATTTTTGAAGAAAAATATGTTTATAATTGTGTAAAATGTACTTACGTTAATAACATGTCAAATTATTGTCATAATATGAGTAAAAATGAAAAAATTAATTGGATATTTAATAATGGCAGATTAAACCTTTTTGAACATTTTAAGATATTTTCATTAAATTCAAGGGTCATCGATATTTTTGAAAAATGAGGGGTTACCATGTAAAATTAAAAAAAATACAGAGATACCACGTAGAATATCCCCTTTCTTCTTTTTTAAAAGCTACCGAAAATAGAAAGACGAACAATTAATTAGGAGAAATAGAGTATAAAACAGTTTAATTGGGAATAAGGGGTGCGTAAGTTAGAAAATAATCTGACATTCGTTAGGGGAAGCAAAGAAAGAAGTTATTATGAGTCAATATAAGCAGCCTCATAGGCATCAACGTCGAAAAATCAACAAATATATGCCAAAAAATGACTTTTGGTAATATTTTTCAAAATAAAAAACAATCACGGTAGTATTTTTTTTCAAAATTTGAAAATAAAGGTAATATTTCTGAAAGAGATTATAAATGAGATTATAAAGGTATTATTTTAGATTATAAACACACGGTGTGTTTGGATAACAAAATAGGAGGAAAAGGGAGGGGAGGGGAAATGAGGGAAGGGGGAAGAAGGGGAAGGAAGGGGAGGGGAGGGGAGGGGAAATGATGGTGTTTGGATACCATTTTCCCTCCAAATCTTGCCTAATTTGGTGAGATTCCAGTTAGGCTTTGAGAAGAGAAAATGGATCCCTCCAAATCTCTACCCCCTTATTTTCATCCTTCCATATTTTGTATCCAAACAAAGGAAAATGTTTCCCTCCCTTTCCCTCCCCACCATTTCCCTCCAATTCCTTCAATCCAAACGGAGTCTTAGGATTTACCATTATTAATTGTGCTAAACCCAAAATTCTTCTTAATTATTGTCCTATCTATTTATATTTTAAAATTTTTAATAATAATAATAATAATAATAATAATAATAATAATAATAATAATAATAATAATAATAATAATCTCCCTTTAAAAGGGAGTTTTTTTTTTTTTTTGAAAATTTTAAAAGGGAGTTTTGGTTCCATCAATTAATGAGTTTTCGTTCGCACCCATTGGTCAGTTTTTTGTTATCCCCTATAGGTGGATTTAATTTATTTCTTTTCGTTTGTCCTCTACGGTCTCAGAGTATGCGGAAAATCAATGGTTGTGAATTTCCGTATGGTGATACAATTGGCGAGAATTTTTATGCTATACAATTTAATTGATAAGCGAAAAATATATTCTTAAAACTATGAGAAGAACAATAGACCCCCTCGTGGAAGGCTGTATCAACAAAAAACTACATGATAGAGGGTATGCAGAAACGACCATTATAAAGTGTTATGCTATCTTTTATTGAGTATTTCACCTTGTTTGATTCATTTAAGGGTGTGTTTGGATAACAAAATAGGAAGGAAAGGGAGGGGAAGGAAAATGAGGGGAGAGGAAGGGAAGGAGAGGGAAAATGATATCCCTTCAAATCTTTCTAATTGTGGAGAGATTTTGATTACACTTGGAGGAGGGAAAATGGATCCATCCAAATCTCTCCCCCTCAATTTCCCTTATTCCATCTATTGTAACAAAACGACGGAAACTAAATCTCTCCCTTTTTCTCCCATTCCTTTCCCTTCATTTCCCTCAATCCAAACACACCATTTGTGTACTTTGATTTTATGGTTGATTGTAGATGTCATACGACTTTTGATTAATGATATGTTTTTTCCGTTCAAAAGTTATATCAAAACACTTAAATAACCCCGTGAATATATCACCAGTCACTAAATAATTTGAAAAAAAAAAAGGTAATACTATTGTTAATGGCTAACCAAGAGTTTTCCATTGATTTTATTCATTGAATTTCTATTTTTTTTCTCCATTTATTTATTTCAATGGAAAGTTTTCCCTTTAGAGCAAGTGTAATAGAAAAACTATATATACATTTCTTCCTTTTTTCAACACATTTTTACACAATTTAAAATCTAATTAAGGACTTTTTAACACAAAGGAGAAACTTTTTAATTTGTTCTTATTTGGCCGCACTTCTGTTTTTCTTCACCAATAAATTATTTTAATTTTTATTGTCAATTGAAAAAATTTAGTTCTTAAATAATAACCTACTTCTTTTCTCAACAAACCCAATAATCACCCCAATGGGATGGACTTTATTTATAAAGTTGAACTCAATGTAAAAACTCACCATTGTATTTGCTCTTATTGATATAGTCATATAGATGGTCTTGGTAAATTAGCGGTTAACAAAATTCATGCTATTTAATACGGAGTAATTGATAAGAAGGGATCCATACTTATTTTTGAGTATGAACGGTTTTGTACGTGAAGACTTCGAAAAGTCGAATAAAAAAAGTAGGATGTTCGACGTGCGTAAGAGTTTGAATGTTAAGCTGAAGGAAGTGGGTCGCAACTCGCTCCTTCAAGATTGCAACTTGGAATTTTAATCAAATCATGGGCAGATGTGCCATTGTGCTAACATTTTCTTCCATACAGACACCAAGTCACGTAAATTGACTAGGCTAACTTTGACCACTCCTCATCATGATGAATAGAGGATAGTCACAATAACGAGATTAAAGTAGTATAATGTCAAAGTAAATTTATAATACAAATTTTATAGTGAATCTGTCTCATAGTATGAGACAATGAATTAATAGTTACTAGGTTTTGATAAATAATTACGTTACTTTTCATATATAATGTAATTACGTTTGAACAAAATAGCTGTATATCGACGACGATATATAAAATGATTACGGAGTAATAGTTAGCCAAAAATATGGTCAAAGCTTGTAACCCAACATTTTGTAATTCGTACAAGAGAATTAATAAAAGTAGTCCTGGCTTGGTAGCCCGCAGTTTTCCCCATCTTCTTCTCGAGGATTCTGCGTCATCGATCTTGGTGTCCTTACTCTTGTGCCCGTTTAGCTCACTCCTGTCTAATTTCACAAACAGTACTAGTTGATCCACTCTTGATCATTTTCATTCTTGACAAAAATTAATGAAAATAAATTGGCGCCCAACGCGGGGCATATGGTTTGTTAGTTTTTGAAAGATTTTCTACCAAAAATCCATAAAATCCACTCATGTCACATTCATATGGCAGATAAGACCGCTGAATAGCTTAGCCAGGAATTGCTTGAGGTGAACTCCGAGATTCAACGAATCCTGGAAGAAAATGTGAGGCTTAGAGAAACAGAGTCTGCCCTGAAGATTAAGCTTGACTCTGCCGAGTCTAGCGCCTCCAGGATCAAGCCTGGTTCATCCTTAGGTTCCATTTTGAGAAACCTAGATTTTTCCAACCTTGACGGAGATGAGGACTAGAGAGTCAACACTTGGGAATAGACTCTGATGAAGAGGCAGCAGAGAACTATGACAACAGAAATGGAATAAGAAGCTTAACCTTACTCTAATGATGATGTAGGAACTACAGAGGCTAAACGAGAAGATCACCAAGATTCTAGGTTTACCCGCACCAATAGAGGACGCTGCACAAGACAACTTTGTAGACTCATCCATCAATGATCAAATCGCCTTGTAAGAGTTCCGTAAGAAGCTCAGTGTTCTAAGCATGAAGTTGTACGATGGAACAGAAGATCCTCAAGGCCTCATAGCCCAGTACAGGCAGAGGATGTTTACCGTCCCTATTCTAAAAGAATGTAGAGAGGCGTGCATGTGTAAAGGCTTTGACTCCACTCTATCTGGCCAGCCTTACAATGGTTTGTTAACGTACCAAATGGAACAATTAAATATTTTTCTATCCTCGCGAATATGTGTGTTCCTCAATTTGCTAGTAGCAGGAAGTTGGAGAACCAAACTAATGATGGATACAAGATTACATAGAAGCAGTATGAGTCCCTTAGAGATTATCTCCAAAGATTCAAAAATGAGAAGATCTACATCCTCAACTGCGACATTGCCACTGCTATACAGGCTTACAGGAAAGGCTTGGTAAGAAACTCTAAATTATATCATGAGCTAACCAAGTATCCATGCAGTACTTTTGTGGTCGTACAGAAAAGACCCCAGCACAAATTAGGCTAGAAGAGGATGCTTTCAGCCACCAGGGCAGTTTAGGCTTTGAGAAGGTCAACCGAAAGTCAGATAACGCACGTCCTCAGAGTAGAAAAACGCCATATTAGAGGCCATCTAGGACTCACGCCTACGTACTCAGTTTTAAGATGGTAAATTCTAACGACTCTCTTGATATTAACAATCTTGGTGTTGGTGTGCCACAATTGATCGCCAAGCTAGAATGTTTTGGATCTGGAGCAAGATGACCTAAAAGAAATGAGCACCCAAATTCGAATATGAATTCCAACAAGTATTGTGAGTACCACGACAATATAGACCATAACAACG
Organism: Dianthus caryophyllus; assembly: GCA_023091065.1. Taxonomy (NCBI): domain Eukaryota; kingdom Viridiplantae; phylum Streptophyta; class Magnoliopsida; order Caryophyllales; family Caryophyllaceae; genus Dianthus; species Dianthus caryophyllus. Next base: position 35,713,139 of record CM041517.1, on the reverse strand, counting down.
AAGACTGCTACGCCTTCAAGAAGGAGATAATATACCAGTACAGAAGACCACCAATAACACATGAGGTAAAGTTTATTAATGGTTGATCAGATATTTGTGGTGTGACCTATTCTGCAGCTAAGAGAATAGCCAAGGAAGAGAGGATGCAACCTCCAATAAAAATTGAGAAGAATTACGAGGCGATCACCTTTGACCATCAAGATAGTGAAGACATTCCAGAGATCCACCATGACAGTGTAGTCATCAAAATCCAGATATGAAGCAGTCTTGTACGGAGAGTCCTAGTTGATGAGGGCCGTTCTGTGAACTTAATCATGTTAGATGCTTTGAAGGAGATGAGATTAGGCCAGGACAAGCTGACCAAGAAATCTAATGTCCTGGTAGGCTTTAGTGGAGAAGTCAAGCACACCTAGGGAGAGATTTTGTTGTCCACTTATGCGCAGGGAGTATCTTCTTTTGAAAATTTAATGTTATTGGTTCTATGACTTCTTACAATGTTCTGTTAGGCAGACCCTAGATCCACGACCTTAAGGATGTGGCTTCCACTTACCATCCATGTGTTAAAGTGTCAACGCATTGGGGAGTTATGGTGATAAAAAAAGGGAAAGGCAGACTGCATAGGAGTGTTGCAGAGCATCGTTAAAGGCCTAACTCACCAATGAATTACTCACAGAGCAATTAAAGAAACCAATCAAGTCGGCAGTGGTTCAAGACAAGACAAGACGAGAGATTGATGAGATTAGTGTAGACCACTCTTGCCAAGAGAAGAAAGTATAGGTAGGTAGTGATGTACGTTCCAACATTAAGTATGATACAATTAGTTTTTTAAAATCCAAGGAATCTAGTTTTGCTTGGGCACATAGTGACATGACTGAGATCAGTCCTGATGCTATCACGCATAAGCTTAACATTGCCCCAAAGTTCAAGCTTGTGCATCAGAAACGCAGGAACTTCGCTATAGAGACAAATGTTGTTATCAACGGGGAGGTATAAAATGCTCTTGGATATGAAGATGGTAAGGAACGTTATGTATCCATATTGGTTGGCCAACGTAGTAGTGGTGCAGAAGAAGACCGTAAAATGGAGAGTGTGTGCGTTGACTACACAGATCTGAACAAGGCCTGTCCAAAAGATATTTTTTCATTGCCCCATATTGATGCCATGGTAGACACGACTGCACGACATGAGGTGCTAACCTTTATGGATGAGTATAGCTGTTTGAATCAGATCAAGATGTATCCTTCAGACCACGAGGGGATGTCCTTCATGATAGGTCGTGGTATTTATTGCTGCACAGCCATGCCCTTTGGGCTAAGGAATGCAGGGGCTAATTATTAAAAGTTGGTTAATATGATGTTCAAATATTTGATTGGGGATACAATGGAGGTTTATATCGATAATATGGTCGTGAAGTCCAAGAGTGCCAAAGATCACGTCAAACACATGGAACAAGCATTTGCGATCATGGAAAGATTCAATATGAAGCTCAACCCAGCCAAGTGTAACTTTCGGGTGTCCTTAGGAAAGTTTATAGGGTATATAGTGACCATGAGAGAGATTGAAGCCAATCCTAAGCAGATTACGACAATCTTGGACCTGGAGTTTCTTAGGACTATGAAGGATATCCTAAAAGTTGACAAGAAGAGTAGCACCCCTAACAGGTTCATCTTGATGTCTTCAGAAAGGTGCAACCTCTCCTACGACATTCTAAGGAAAAACAAAAAGTTTGAGTGGGGTGATAAGCACGAAGAAGCTTTCTAGGATTTGTAGAGCTACTTGTCCTTGCCACCCTTGCTGTCCAAGCCAAAGAAAGGAGAGTCGCTAACTCTTTACTTATTGATTACAGGACATTCAGTAAGTGCAGTCCTGGTCAGGGAGACAAATGGATTGCGGTGCCTCATTAATTATGTCAGTAAGAGTCTATTGGATGTTGAAACCATGTATTCTCTTCTTCAAATATATGTGCTTGCTTTAGTAATGTCTACTATTAAGCTTAAACCTTACTTTGAGAGTCATCACAAATGTGTCAGAACTAACCTTCCAGTAAAGTCAGTCTTGAGAAAGTCAGAACTATTTGGAAGAATAGTAAAGTGGTATGTCCAACTTGGTATATATGATATCAGCTATGACCCCAGAACTGCCATCAAGTTGTAGGCCTTGACAGATTTTATGGCTGATTTCAGTCTTGCCTTACAAGACAAGAGCAGCCTTGAAGTCCTCAAGTTGACCTAGGGGAAGATAAAAGGTACCTAGGTGCTTTACACGGATGGAGCAGCCAATGTCAGGGGATCAATATTGGGCGTTGTACTGAAATCGCCAGAAGGGGACATGATTGCCCAGGCTGTCAGTTGTGAATCTTGCACCACCAATAATGATGCAAAGTATGAAGCCTTAATCGCAGGTCTGATTGTTAGTCTTGACCTTGGAGTCAAGCATATTGAGTTAAAAAGCGATTCTTTACTTATTGTTAATCAGATAGATGGGTCATTTGCTGCAAATGATTCAAAGATATCGCTTTATCTTGAGAAGGTTAGAACCTTGATTGAAAATTTTGACCAGTTTAGGATTGACCAGATCCCGAGGGACCAAAACTCTCAGGCAGACTCCTTAGCCAGTCTTAGTTCTAGTTTTAAACCCCTAGACCAAGACAGGATCAATGGCGTATCTAGAGATTTAGGAAAGCGGGGGCACAAAATGAATCCATGTGACTTTGGTTATACTATTTTTTATATTAATCTTTGTAGTACATTATGTGTCAAAATTTGCATAAACACAAATTTTTGCGACGTTGACTACATTATATCACAGTGTTACATTTAGATAATATGTTAAAATTAAACATGAGAAAAAATGTTACGGAGTAGTACTTTTTAAAATCCTAGTCCCGTGAACTCATTTCTATGCGAAAAGTTATTACTTCAAATCAAATAGTCAATTATTTATTAAAATAACTCTATGAAAGTTATTTATAATATTGTTTTCGTGTCTTATTTATTTGTTCAACTTTTAGATATTTTTTTTCATATACAAAATATAATATGATTCCAATAGTGGTACTAGGATAAAGATTGGTACTTTGTAATAAATGGGTCAAAGTATAGGTTGTTCTAATAAAAAGATCAATTATATTTACTTTCGAGAAAAAGAAAATATTTAAGAAGTGACTAAAATCTAGGAAAAATGTTTAGGAGTAAAATGAAGGGTATTCGTTAAGTTCGATAACATTTAATTAGGCAAATATTTACCGTAAAGATTACTCCACTACTTAAGAAGAAGAAAAATCAACCCCTAATGTCAAAACTGGGAATTGAACCCTGTCCCTATTGATAGGTAACAAGTGTCTTTGCCAACTTTGCTACACAAGCTCCTTGCTCCACTTGTGACCAAAATTAATTTATTCTTAAATTAGGTGTGGGGGCACGTGCACCCTTGGCCCCAACCCAAATCCGCCACTGGACAGGATTCCTATAGTTCACCTCCTTAGACCCTACATAGAGATGTCAGATCCTGTCTTGAACCAGTCGACCACTAGTTCTTACTCCTAGACCGCTCCGTTTTACCGTGGGTTTAGGGATGATGTTTTACCTTTAGACAAACTTGACACAAACTCATGTTCGAGTGCTCGGATGCTTTACGCTTTGGTGCTTGAACCCAAATTAGGGTGCTTGGATACTTGATGCTTTGGTTTAAACGCTTGGTCGCGTGCTAGTGTGTTTGCATTGTGCTTTTGTTATAGGTGCTCGTGCTTATGGCTGTTTCTGGATATCCATATTCGTACCCTCCCAAAACAAGCCTTTGATGTAACAGACTTTTAATACGCATGCTTTACACACTGACTTAGACGATACTAATTATGTCAAATTCTAATTAAGTCGAAATGTGTCATAATGCTTAAATAAATGTCCTCTGGTTCATTTAGAGTCTAGCTTAACTCGCATCTTAATTCGACCGGCATGAGCATCTCCTTCGCAATTTAATTGGCCCCTTTACATTTACAAGGCCAGCTTCAATTCCCCTAAATTCCTAAATTTAGTCCCAGTAGCTAAAACCGCTTTTTAGCATCTTTATTCCCAAAATACGACCTCACGGGTTATCCTATTTCAAATTATACAACAAAATGCACCTCTTTCACATTTACGGTCTCGGGCCCAAAACCGTGTCCGGCCCGCTCTTGGCTCGCATTCCAAGGCCCTAAACCCTCATAAAATATCTTGTATAGCTCCTAAAGGATTATACTCGATATTCTTGACGTCCAAGTAAAAGATTATCCGAATATTTCCAAAATACGTTAATCCGGATTTAGGAAAATACGAAAATAAACAATCTTGCCTAACTCCCTAACCGCAAGAGGCCTTGCGGTTTGAGAGTCAAACCGCAAAAGAGCTTTCAGCTTATAGGTCAAACCGCATCAGGCCTTACGGTTAGCCTACTTGATTTTTTCTTGGTTTTTCCTAATTGCCTCGTAATCTCTACTATAAAACCTCTCTACACCCAACAAAATTAATCATGAATTCCCACGTTTTACACAGCAATACACTCACAAAATTCACAAAATCCTCATGCACTAATTCTTTCAATTCAGCACACATCTCATGTTGAATTCCTCCCCTTTTGAAGTGAATCTCTGCCGGTTTTGAAGCTCGAGATAGGCAGGTCTTGATCCTAACATGGGTCAAAGTTTTGTTTTGCTTTAGACTAACAAAGGGTCTACATTAGTGCCCAACTCGGCTTTGGTTTGCGAGCCCGTTTTTCATTAGGCGGTCTTGCAACTGGAATGCAATTCGTTTTATACCTCCCCAAAGTCACATAAGCAACGCCCCCTTAAAATAAAGCAAACGGACTTTATTTTAAGTTTATGCATTAGCAATCCTCATCCTGCATTGAGTCAACTAAACAATGAATTCGACATTAATTGTACTGTTTTGTTAACAAGTTTAAGCATGCTATATTGAGGGGTTTTAACAATCTTTTTGCATATGCATTCATATCTTCTTTTTACAAACAATATCACAGTTGTAAGTAGCGAATTACTTTAGCTCAAAAATCACTAATGGATTGTTCTTAGGCTAGTAATGGCTATTTTCAAAATAGGCTTTTCTAAAAGGTTTTCATAAAACAAATTAAATTAATCTTTTGGAGAGTACCCTCACCCCGAATCTGAATCCGGTTTCACAATAGCCTTAGATGCATGGGTGTTGACGTGCCCTGAGCTCTAAGACGTGTCTTAGAGCTCAAGACACGTAGGCGGGTTCCAAATTACCACATAATTTGGTGGCGACTCCAAAGCAGTTTTAAAGGTTTTTCTAACTTAATCTTTTTAACTTCAGCACCTCGTATTTATTCGCCAAAACATCTTAAGCAAGACGTCGAGTGGTCTCCGCACACCGGTACCCACAGTTGGGGACTCCGCTGGGGACTTTTATTTTTAAAATTAAGACTAGCATTTACTTTTAAAAATAAAGAGGTGAAACTCGAAAACCTAAGAACAATCCCACTTTGTATATTTGAGCTAAGCATATTCATTATAAGAGTCGAATCCAGTGGATTCAAAAGCACACAACCCATGAGAGGTGGTTCCAAACGCATGCGTGTCCATTCGATAAAGCATGTTCTGGACTAACTTTCCTCTCACCCCTCAACGGCTTACCGTAGCAGACTATTTGACCGCCTTAGGGTTCCCTCTATAAACCCCACGTTTTACGGTGACGGAACGGAAGGATCAAGCACCTGCCAAAGCGTACTCGGAATAGTTGGAGGCATACGAACCCTAGACCAAAAATCCGAGTCATACATACAAGTGCGAGGCTATACACTATGGCCTTTTTCAAAAACACATGCACTCCATATCTTCAAAATTTAGCTTAATTTTCAGATATAAAATGAACCTAACAACTAACAATCTCACACTTTTTCAAACAAAACTCTCGCGAACTTTTGAAGTAAACGTTTTTCAAAATTTTCTTTTACAAAGCAAGCAAAACCCGAGCAAGTTTCAAAACCCGAGCTCGCGGATTTCTCTCTTTAGGTTCCACAACCTAATCCCCTTTAACATCCTCAGCTCGACTTGCTAACCGCTCTCGAGCTGAATCCTCTTTTTACGCCTCCAAGCTTGAGCCCTTAAACGACATACCGTTAACATGGGCTCGACAGATGCAAAAGAAACTTTTTAACAACGAGCTGCGGGCACGCATTCGCGTCTCAAAAGCCCTTCTTAGCTCAAACTTTTGAAAAACTTCCCTTCTTTTCCAAGCTTAAAAGAACTTTTTCAAAAAAGATGAGCTAAAACGAATGCATAAAATGAACATTGAGCCTAGCGTGTCAAGTCATGTCAGTAACATGCGAAGTGAAATGCAAGTCTCAACTGGATACACGCCATACTAAGAACCGCGTCGTCGTCCCTCGCATCAAAGCAAGTACAACCGCGAAATGGCTAATCCCAATGAAGTTAACGCACTCCATGAACAAGTTGCTAGGCTCACTAACGACCTTAACACCTTGCTTTGCAAGCACCAAGACGAAGTTGGGCGCATGGAACAACGCATTAAGGATGAGGCGTATAAGCATTCCAAAAAGCTCCAAGCTATGGAGGAGCGCCTCTACGTCCCGAGCGGCTACTCCATACATGAGGAGAATTAGAACATCCCTTCGAGTATTAAGGACGAGTTTCCCAACAAGCTTGCCCTTAGCGATTTCCCTATCTTCCAAGGACATAAAAGCCCAATCATTCACATTCAGGCCTTCAAGTCTCTGATGGCTATCAAGGGGTTCCCTCCAAGCATTGGCCCACTTTCTTCCCGCACTCTCTAGCTACAATGCCGAAGACATGGTTTTACTCCCTCGACCCGCGTCGTCTTTCCACATTCGAAGACATCGCGGTTGAATTTGATCGCCAATATCTTGACAACGATGATACTCAAGTCTCGATCCGTACCCTCGAAGTCCTAACCCAAAGGGACAACGAAGGTTTCACCGAGTACCTTACCTGGTAGAAGAAGCTTAGCGCACAAATTCCGAATCGCTCACGTGAGGACGAACTTGTGCCAAAATTCATCAAAAATCTTCGCCCTGTGTACCAACTCCACATGAGGTCGGTACTCAAATTGAGGACGAAGGTCAGTACTCAAATTGAGGACGACCTTCAAAGTACAACTATGGCCAAATTCATCGGTCTCGCCTATCAAGGTAGCTCATCTCGCTCCTCTCGCGCAGCTAAAAGCGAGGAAAACTGCGTTGTGAGCAACCTTGATACATGGGCGACTTCCACCTCAACTCCTTTCAAGGCTACGGGGACTTTCAACCCTCTCTACATGTCTTACACAAAGGCATTTCATAGGTTAGTCGAAAGGAACTACCTCCAACCCATCCGGCCTACTAGCGAGCCGCCCGAGGACAAGAAGCCTAAATCTTGAAATCCTAATGCCTTGTATGCATACCACCGAGGCAAAGGACATGACACCGAAAATTGCTTTCCGCTTAAGAACTTATTCAAGACCTTATCGACCAAGGTAAGGTTGAAAAGCCAACACCGCAGACCAAACCGTCCAACAAGGACAACCACTACACAACCACGCGATCTTTAATGAAGCTAAGTCGTATCGCCTATCAAAGATAAACCTACAAAAACTACTAATAAGAAGCTAGTGGTAAGGAAGGTCGAGATCCACAGAGAAACGGTGCAGTTAAAGGATTACTTAGCTAAACTAGGCTATCTCAAGGGTAATAATTGGTGTATGGAAAGAAGAACTAAACTAAGAGCGAATAATAAAAGGAGTAAAATTATATGAGAGAAAGATTAGGGCATCGGGTTCAATGTGACATCGATTTAGGAACACAACCTTATAAGAAATAACGATCGAATGAAGCTATGCAAGTGATTAGGTATGAAATACGCTCTCTCGAACCCATATTAACCTTCAGCAGAATTAGCGAGCTCTCGCAACTTACTAAACCTAACTTATCAATTACGCGTGAGTCTAGTTTCGATAAGGCTTTCGATCTTAGACCAAAACTACCAAGGTTCAATTCAATTTAGGCGTCCCTAGATTCAATTGATAATAAAAACGCGTAGAAAGAAATCAACTTGCACAATTCAATCAATCAAAACAATTAAAACATGTTCCCAAATCAATTGTCACAAATTCCCCTAAACCCTAATTGAGAAATTAGCTACTCATAGTATTTTTTTTTGCTAGAATGTAAGTCATTCATTAAAATCAATTAAGAATCATACAAATTACATTTTCGTAGACCACCATTCTTCATCCTTAGCACTCCATTTAGCTATCCTACTTACATTAACACGATTCCTAACTCAAGCTTTGATACAATTAATGACATTATCCGGCCACTCTACATAAAGAAACAAACGAGCTCGATTCCGTTGATACCAAATGAAATACCAGCAAGTCAAGATTGCCATATTTATGATCATTTTCTTCGATTTTGACCATCAACGACACGCAATACGTTGAAGCCAATCGTCGTCACTTATATCCACGCCAAGCCAATGACATACTCCACCAACCACTCTCACACAAAAGACACAGTGAGTGAAAAGATGGTCATGAGTCTCAACTTGCAACCCACATATACAACAGACATTATCCAAACTTACACCATATTTGAAAAGTCTATCTTTGAGCATCATCCCCTTAACATGAATAAACCACGCTATAACAGCGTGTTTAGGAACCACCAGAGATGACCAAATATACTTATACCAGGGAACCAAATCTCCTCGAGGGACCAGCCAACGATATCCATTTTGCACAGCGTAACACGGTCCAAACACCCAAGAGCCGTCAACATAACAATCTTTGAAACACTCCTTAACATGACAAACTTTCCTCCAGTACCAGCTAACGTCACCACTAGGACTATACTCGGACCACTCCACTCCTTTCATATAAACGTGGTGAACCCACCGTACCCATAAACGATCAGCCTTCACGGCCAACCACCATACTTACTTACCCACCAAAGCTTTATTCCATTGCACACTCTGTTTCAAACCTAAACCCCCCTCTTGTTTCGGTCTACACACCTTTTCCCACAACACTGAAGGAACACGAATATTGTCGACACCTCCATCCCACAAGAAATTCCGACAAATCAATTCAATTCGCACCAAGACCCCTTTTGGCAAGAGAAACATACTCGCCCAGTAATTGTATAAAGTAGAGAGCACGGACTGGACAAGCACTAACCGCCCCGCATAAGACAACCTTTTAGCACCAAAACTCCTAACCCGAGCCATCACCTTATCAATCAAAACCGAGCAGTCAGATTTCTTCAAACGCCCTGTAGTAATAGGAACTCCCAAATACCTAAAAGGGAGACAACCTTCAGAAAACCCAGAAACAGTTAAAATATCCTTCTTTACACCCTCCTTGACACCGTTAAAGAACACATTAGATTTGCTAGGACTCATTTTCAGCCCTGAAGCACTTGAGAAAAAAGAAAATGCTCTCAAAAGCACCATAATAGATGAAGCATCCCCTTTACAAAAAAAAAGTAAAAGATCATCTGCAAACATGAGATGAGTTAACCTCACTTCCTTACACAAAGGATGGTATCGGAATTGCATTCGCTTAGTTGCACTGTTTAAGATCCTACTAAAATACTCCATGGCTAAGGTAAACAGAAGAGGTGACATAGCATCTCCTTGACGCAATCCTCGTTTGCCGTTAAAGAAGCCAAAAATCTCCCCATTCAAAGAAATTGAATAAGACGCAGTCGTAAGAAACTCCATAGCCAAAGACGTGAACTAGCTACTCATAGTAAAGATTAAACTAGAACAGATAATAATAAACATGATGAATAAAATAAGAACAATTGAATTTAAACATGAGATTAATCTTGAAATCATGAAATAAAGATCGAATCTTGCAAACTAACTAATTATTTGGAGAGTTCAATTCGAAAGAGAGAAATACTAAGTCCAAGAGTAAGTTCTAATAATCAAAATAAAGCATAAGTTTTTTCTAATCTCGTCCTACATATATATATATATATATATATATATATATATATATATATATATATATATATATATATATATATATATATATATATATATATAGATTTAGGATCCGGTGAGACCCCTCAACTCAATGAGACCTCGTGAGACCCCTTCTTAAAAAAGGTTTTATTTCAAAACTTCGGCATAGTTGTCTTTATTATCTAATTTATGGTCTAAGGAACATATTTGGGGTTCATAACTACCTTATCATGTCACGTTATATCGTCGTTAAATGCATTTTATAACTTTGGTGTACCTACGGCATTTATTTGTGTATCTAATTTTTTTGGTGTATCTACTACGTCATTTAATGTATCTGCAGTATCAATTTTGTGTATCTAGTATATTATTCACCCGAGACATAAATATTTTATTAAAATTTTTAATATGTAATTTATATTTTTAACCCAACTAATGGTGAAAACATATTAAAATAATAGATAGTGACGATCCTATGCTTTCGGTTTAATCATACTATGTGATTCTCATGGGGTCTCACGAGGTCTCACCGAGTTAGGGGGTCTTTATATAGATAAGATCTTTTAAGCCCAACTTATTAGAGAAAGTCATTGAGTCCTGAATCCGCTTTGAGATTTTAACACAAAAATTTGAGATTTTAACACAAAAATTTGAAACTGCAAAATTCCAGAATATTTGAGATTTTAACATTATTAAAATTTTAAATATTCTGGAATTTTGCAATTCTAAATTTTTGTGTTAAAATCTAAAATTTTTGTGTTAAAATCTCAAAGCGGATGTCTGGACTCAATGACTTTCCCAAAACTTAGGGCTTGAAAGATCTTATCTATATATATATATATATATATATATATATATATAGAGTAACGTTATATGAAGTCCACATATATAATGAAGTCCGGAAGTTCTAATCTAAGCCATTGGATTCTTAAAATCAGCAATTTGAGATTAAATCTCGAATCGAGGGTGGTCCTAGGTCCAGGGACCTAAGATCAACCGTGTGGGTTTGAAATACCAAATGTTTTTGTTGATGTTTCAAATATCTGTGTTGGTGTTTCAAATATAGTGGTTAAAGTTTCAAATATATTTGAAATGTACAGTTTTGGACTTCCGGACTTCATTTATTTATAGGACTTCATTGAACCTCTTTCTATATATATATATATATATATAGAAATATACTCCCTCCATTCAAATCCAAACTACCACTTTCTTTTTTCACATTTGCCGAGACGACTTTTGCGAGTTACATATCTTTAGCTACGTTTATTCAAAAAATGTAAAAAATATATTTTAATTTTCTACTCATAAAGACGAATCAAACAAGATCATACATGAGTATATCTACACTTACGTATCGAGAGATAATTGAAATTGAACGTCAAAGAGTGAATAGTGTACAAAAGAGATACTTGCAATTTGGATTTGAATGGAGGGAGTATATATATACATATATATATATATATAGAGATAAGTTCTATCAAGTCAATGGTCTAGGGAAAGTCAGCAAGTCAGAATTGATTTTAACCAAAAAAGTTGATTTTAACCACAAAAAAGTTGATGTTAACCAAAAAAAAGTTGATTTTAACAAAGCATAGTAAATTCAAAAATTTCACAGTAGGTTGATTGGCCATCTTGGAGTCTGGGCCTGACAAAAAATTTTTGAGGCGAAATCTCAGTGTTTTGTTAAAATCAATTTTTTTTTTGTTAAAATCCATTTTTTTCCGGTTAAAATCTACTATTTTCGAGAATCTGAAAATCTTGACTTTGCGACTCAAAATATTTAGCTGACTCAAAAGAACTTATCTATATATATATATATATATATATATATATATATATATATATATATATATATATATATATATATATATATATATATATAATAAACCGGATGTTATCGTATTACAACTCAAAATACATAATCAGAGTTATAGATAAACATGGTCATTAAATTACAATCTCTCGAAATACAAAAGTAGACCTTCAATCCCCTAGTGCTCATCGTCAATTAACCTCAGGGTACCTACGGTAACTTTCCACCAGACTCAATTTCACCCCGCACACGCTAAGCCATATAAACCCATAGCGGTAAACATATAGCATTTAAAGACTTAATAAGTCTTCAATAAGCATGCGATTTAAAGCGATAAATCATATGAAGCATGATATACAATTATAAAACAATTAACAAGTAAAATCATATCAATAAAATCATAACTATTCAGCAGAATTACGATGCGATATCCGTTCGCAAATTATTAGACAATACTATATCAATCACATCATGCAGACTCGATCATTTCAGAAATTTGTGGTCTTTAGTTTTCAAAGATGTTTCGACTCACTTTCATTTAATCACAAAACACATACCGCTTACGAGACTGACCACTGAGTAGGCCTTTGTACTCTGATCGCTTGCATCTCGCTAAATAGTGCAGCGACTTACTCGACTCGTAAACCACGCCGAATACTAGACTACTTGCATCTCATCTTCTAGTGTTCGAAATGATTCGAACTTCTGTTATAATCCCGTCAAGTGATCTTTACATGTAGCAAGAACAAATGCTGGCGTCGCGCCCACTAAGAACGAAACGCGGCAAGGAGACAGAACCGCGAGATGACTATCGCAATAAGGTCGCGGTGGCCCTGATACCTCTAGCGAAATAGGGGGATCAACGCTAGTCTAATATGCATATTCTAATATTCACTTTAAGAATGGGCTATGCTATTCATAGAGCACCTTACCTCTGAATAAAGCGACTATTTCCTAGAGACAGACCCAAAAGAGTTGACATATTCAATTATCTTGTACGGCTCAGGCAGTGCGACTTAAGGCGCAAAGGCATGGGCAGGATGACAAAGCCATAAGGCCGCCGGCTTGATGACCACACTATTCGAGATGACAATCGCAATAAGGTCGAGATAGTGGTATCCGTACAAGACTATCCTAACCCCACTTCATTCACGATTTGACGTTTTCATAATAGAGGCTCAAGCTTTTGACCTGTTCTTTAACTTATTTATGATTTATTATTTTATTTGATATTTTATATCACATGTTACTAGAAGAATTTTGAAAAAAAATGTTATTTCAAAATGTAGTGAGAGCGTGGTGAAAGCCGCTTATCGTGTGTTGACGAGGTGCTTAGGATGAATTTTGAGCTAGAAACGTTTTAGAACATTTCCGGCACGATGTAAATGATGTTTTGTGATAGAATCCAATAGGTTAGTGTTAACGGTGTGTCGTTAAGATCCTATTATTGGTTTGCGGTGGATGCTCGAAATGGCGTTAAGCTATTTGAGTCGAAGGTGTCAAAGTGCGATGAGGACGAGTTTGCACGCCCACATGGATTTTGTGTAACACCCCGTGTTAATTTAATTCAATAATTAGCCATCAATTTCTAATTTCAAATCGTAAATCATTTCTTAACCTTTTAACCTTTCAAAATCACATTTTTTTGCAAAACTTTCGTTTTGTAAAATTTCTCGTCTTCTTTAAAACTTTTGAAATTTTTTGAATAATAAAATAAATATTTTAGTCTTAGAATTCAAAAGTAGAAATATTTCGAAAAATAGTCAAACGCGCATACATTGACTTTTATCGCTTTTGACACACGACTTTTTAAAACTGATTAATTTCGTGAAAAACTTTTTATCATCAAATATCCAAAGGAACCTTCTATTTTTGCACACTTGACACACTAGTATGTCAAGTGGATTTTTGATGTCATAAATCATTTTTATTAAAACATTATTTACTAAATAACGTAAACAAAACCTAATTCATTTAACCTAAAATTATACCAACTTGTTCCCATTATTTTATAAGTGTAAAACACACCTTAACTCCCTCCAAAACAGCCGTGCCCTTTGCCCCCTTTGCTCCCTTTGATTTTCTTCCATTTTATTTCTAAAACACACTAAATAAAACCCTAAATATTATTCTAATAACCTCTAGTATTATTTAGCTATTTAGTGGGTATTTGAAGCTTATATTCTACGGGTTTTTGAAGGTGAAGACGGGTACGTGGGTGAAGACTTAGACCTTGATAACATCATTGATTCGGACAACCAATAAACTTACCGATTAAGGTGACTAGCCTTGTCTTATTTTAACCTCTTTGTAAATTAATTTGTTTTGTTATTATAATTTTATGAGTATGATTTTTATGGTAAATATGTTAAACATCACTTGTATGCACTTGTATGATTATGTGTTGTATAATAAAATGATAATAAATAAGTAATAATGATAATAGTTAATGTGTAGAAAATTGTTCATATGTTTAGTTAAATTAATTTTGAGCATTTTTAATTTATGTTCATATGATTTTTATGTTTAGTTATGTTTTATTTAAGTAGTAGTCATATATAAAAATTATGTAAAATATTAACAATGAGTTTAAAGTGATTAAAAATCGAAAACGAAATTTGTATGTGTGTTGTGCTTGCTCACGGTTTTCTTTTTATTTTTACATAAATTTTCACTTTTAATTTTTGTAAATAATATGTTAGGTTAAGTTAAGTTAAAATGGATGTTATCATGTTATAAAAATTAATTTAGGAAAATAAGTTATTAAATGTTAAAATTGCTAAATGTGTTCTTAACTTTAAAAAGGGTGTTCTTGATGTTCTTGTGTGTTCTTGGACTTCTTCATGTGTTCTTCATTTTGTAGCATGCTTTGATTCTTAATATTTTTATGTTTGTTGTTATTTATTGTTTTATTTAACTAATGAGTAAGTATGTTAATAACTATATAAATTAAACTAGCTAAATCATTAAGGTTAAAAAGTTAGAAATTTAAAGTGTTGAAAAACACTATTCATAAATGTAAATGAAATTTTTAGTAAATTTCATTTTAGTTTAAACCGTTTTAGTATAATTAGAATAATTAGAATATATAAACTTTAAGCTAAAAACCGATAAAAATCGAAAAATGAAAATTTGAACTTCACCATGAAACCCCACGGCATTCTTGCTTAATTTAGAGTTAAATTTGTTTTTATCACTTTTTAGTTTATTGTTAAAATAGTTTAATTATTAGTTAATAAGTTAGAATTAAGAAATTAAAACAAATAAATCAATTTTGACATATATAATAAATCACACGACATAACCATTTTAAATTGACCAAATTTGATCAAAATGAAATTATCACTAACTCACTAAAGTTAAATAACAATTAGAATTGAATTTTTGTATAAATCGATTTAGTTAAAAATGAAATATTATAAACCGATAAAAATATGTAACCGTTATAAAAATGAACTAAATCTTGTGCTACCGCCTTTGCATATTGGACTGTTGAGCTTGGACTTACGGACTAAAATGAATCATCCACAATACTATTATTTTAAAATGAAAATCACTAACTTTAGTAAATAGACGACTAAATTTAACTAAGTCTCATTTTAAAATGAATATCATTATCATTTTTTTACAAGTCGAACTTAACATTTTTAAAACTAGAATTTTAAAATGAATATCATTATCACTTTTTACAAATCGAACTTAACGTTTTTAAAACTAGAATTTTAAAATGAATATCATTATCACTTTTTACAAACCGAACTTAACGTTTTTAAAACTAGACTTTTAAAATATTTCCATAAATCACTAAGTACAAAACGAAGTTAACGACTTTAAAACTAGAATTTATACTTAGGAAATAAAAGGATTTAGTATTATACCTAAAATATCTTAAGTATAAAAATACGTATAAATATAGAAATACGTACAAGTATAAGAATACGTACAAGTATAAGAATACGTATAGGTATAAAAATATGTATAAAATACGAATACGTATAAAAATACGTATAAAATACGGTGAATAGTGAATAGTGAATAGTGAATAGTGAATAGTGAAATACTGAAAATAATTGAAAATTTTACTAAGTATAGAAAAATTTAAAATGAATAAGTAAATAACTTAAAGTGTTTTGAAAAACACTTAAATAAAATTGGACATACTAATAAACGTTTCAATTTAGAAACTTAAAAACGTTAATAACTAACAACACTTCAAATAATAAACGAACGTGTTATGTGATCATATCCAACCGAATAAAATACTTAAACGTTTGATGATGAGACTAGGAGAGTCTAGTAACATGTGATATGTAATATCAAATAAATAATAAACTTTGAGTAAGTTAAATAAAAGGTCAAACGCTTGAGCCTCCGATATGAAAACGTCAATCGTAAGTGAAGTGGGGTTAAGATAGTCTTGTGCGGATACCACTATCTCGATCTCTGGCTTGGGTCATATCGAATAGTGTGGTTTAAGCCGGCAGCCTTATTGCTTAGTGCATCCTGCCCATGCCGTTACGCCTTAAGTCGTATAGCCAAAGCCGTACAAGATAATGAATATGCCAACTCTTAGTGGGTCAGGTTTTAGGAAATAGTCGTTTTATCCAGAGTTAAGGTGCTCTATGAATAGCATAGCCTATTCTTAAAGTGGATATTAGTGTATGCATACTAGACTAGGGTTTTATTCCCCTATTTCGCTAAAGTTACCAGGCCACCGTGACATTATGTGCTTATGCGCGCTATGGCTCGTCTCCTTGCCGTGTTTCGTTCTTAGTGGGCGCGACACTTGCATTCGTTCTTACCCTGCGTAAAGATTACTTGACGAGATTGTATCTGAAGTTCGAATCATTTCGAACACTAGAAGATGAGATGCAAGTACTATAGTATTCGGCGTGGTTTACGAGTCGAGTAAGCCGCTGCACTATGGCAGTGAGATGCAAGCGACTAGAGTACAATGGCCTACTCAGTGGTCAGGCTCGTAATCAGTATGTGTTGTCTGTTGTATGATTATTTGAGAATGAGTGCGTACCATCTTTGAAAATTAAAGACCACAAGTTTCTGAAGTGAATCGAGTCTGCATGAGGAGAATGATACGATATGTATGTTTGATTGCGATCCGATATCGCCTTGTAATGCTATCGAATTATTGTGATACTATTGCTATGGTATTATATGCTATTTGCCTTCATAATTGAATACCATGCTTATATGATTTATCGCTTTAAAGCGCATGCTTACTATGACTTATATGTCTTTATATGCTATATGTAATAAGCATGTTTATGTTTTTATCATAATGTTATGTTTATAAAGAGATAGTATTAAACCAATGTAATTGAAATCGAGGGTAAGTATGAGCATAGCTAGTCACTGTCCGCTCAGCGGGCATCCCCCCATCAGTTTATTGTGCAAGATGATCGTGGACCGGGAGCTGGTTTTTGGACGGGACCACGAGACGTTTTTATGCTTTACTTTTAGATGTTTTACGAGAGATTGTAATATATAACCTATACTCTTTTTATTTCCGTACTTAGAGTTGTTTTAATCAACTCTTGAATGACGTTTGTAACATTTGGGTTTTTATGTATAATTAATGACGCTGGTTTAAGACTTAATTAATTTCCGCCTTAGTAATTAAAGTCGACTAAAAACCAGGTTGTTACAGTTGGTATCAGAGCTGACTCGTGACCGTAACATGAATTGCCTAATGCGATTTATGCTTACCTAACGAGAGACACCTGGGCGGTACAAACATATTAATATGTTAACCCGCAAGACTACTAGGATCAAATAATAAACTAGATTTTTCTTTTATTAGATCACTTAAATAATATTTTGAAATCGCTTTAAAGTGTGAGAATGGGTAGAAACCTTAAGGACCGACCATGGACTAAGGACTTTTAAATAACAAACTACTTCCCTCAAAATAAAATACACTAACTAGCGTATGCTTGCTACATGCTGAGTTGGCTAACTAAAACTAACAATTATCCTCAGATATAAAATCTAAATAATAAATTCAATTCTCGGAGATGGAAGTGTCGAAGGAAGTACCAGACGGCACGGAGTGAAGACATCTGTTAATTTCATAAACAATTCCACAAAAATACACTCTCTACTTTCAACCTTTCTTCTATCTTCCTCAGAAAATGTACTAGATACATTTCAAGGGAGTGAAGTACCTAACTTCTGTGCTTACTTGCATAACTGCTGTTATCACTTTTACTTCAAATAAATTCTATCAATGCCAAGCATGCTATCTAACACCTTGCAATGCTAATAAATCTCTTCGCTTTCTAATTCTTTCAGAATGGCTGCACCTCAAATGATCTATGGAAAGACAAATTCGTCAAGAATCTTTAATCCGTTTGGCTGAAATAGCCACGGACAATGCAAACCGCCAACATCAGCCAAGCTCCTTCAACCGATTCTCACGTCATCGACCACCAGTATACGTAGGGTCAAACAACCCTACCGAGCTCACAAACTGGTTAGAAGAAATGAAAAAGCTCATGGATCTGAGCAGGACACCTCCAAAAGAGAGAGTCAACATCGCCGCCTTCTATCTGAAAGAAAAGGCGAATGGTTGGTGGAACGTTATTAGGACCAATGAGCCTGACACTACGTTCACCTGGGGCGAATTCACCACAAAGATCAAGAAGCGATACTTCGGGTATGAGCTCCGATGCCAGATGGAGGAGAAATTCATAAGTCTGAGGATGGATGACATGACCCTCCAAGAGTACACGCAGGAGTTTCAACGACTTTCCAAGTTTGGGACTACTATCGCTCCCAATGAGAGGGCCATGACTCAAAGGTACCTGCGCAACATGTCTAATGATCTGCTACCTACTTGAGCAGCAACACCTACACTACCTTTGCCGCAGCATACGAGCGTGCGTGCAGTGTATGGGCTTCCTTGGAGTTGGAAAAAGCTGAGGAGAAGAAGAAGAAGAAGGTGTTTGTGCCTTCCGTATCATAGTCAAGCTTCATTCAGAAGCCGAACTATCAGCGCCCTGTCCATCAGAGGCCAAACTTCAAAAAGTCTGCATTTCAGAACAGACTTCCTGCTGGGAATAATGAAAGGGCCATGGTTGCAGGAAGGGCTCCTCAACCAAGAGTCTTACCGGGGACTTGTCGTATGTGTCGCAAGGCGTCACATGAAGGGAGACAGTGCAACGGTCTACCGATTACATGTTACAAGTGTAAATTGGTGGGACATAAGTCGAATGTATGTCCCAACAACCTGAATACGGCGCCTATTGCGGGTGTACCACAGTCTGTAGTGGTACAGGGTCGAGTATACGTCCTCACTGAAGCTGATGCAGAGGAGTCACCTGAGGCTGATGTCATCACTAGTATTTTTCTTATAAACTCTGTGAACACTATCGTTTTGTTTGACACTGGGCCATCACTGTCCTTTATATCTTCTAAGTTTGTCTCAAAAGCAAATCTCACAAATTCCGAATCAATAGACGCAAATATTTCTTTACCAAACGGAAAAATTTTCAAATGCTCCAAAATTTTCAAAGGAACTCCAATCACAATCCATAAAACAATCTTTTCTTCCGACCTTATTCTTTTTGACATGCCGGAGTTCGACGTCATACTTAGTATTGATTGGCTAACTAAATACCATGCGGTATTCGAGTACCGTGACCGGAAAGTTCGCTTGAAGCATCCTACAGGGACTAAGGTTACGTACCAGAAGACTTCGCCAATTAAGGGGGCGAAGATCATATCTGTACTGCAACTACAACGGTTAGAAAGAAAAGGACATCAGGTGTACCTATGCAGCGTCAATGAAGTCAAGGAAAGTGTGAACATTGGAGATATTCACGTGGTACGGGAATTCCCTGACGTTTTCCCAGACGACTTACCAGGCTTGCCACCTGCACGTGATGTTGAGTTCTCTATCGACCTTGCGCCTGGCACGGCACCAATCTCAAAGGCACCCTATAGGATGGCACCGGTAGAACTGCAAGAATTGAAGAAGCAACTAGAGGAAATGATTGAGAAAGGATTCATAAGACCGAGTGTCTCACCCTGGGGAGCACCGGTTCTCTTCGTGAAGAAGAAGGATAGCAGTATGAGACTCTGCATCGACTACAGGGAATTAAACAAGGTGACCATTAAGAACCGCTACCCTCTACCCCGAATCGACGACCTGTTCGATCAACTAAAAGGCGCAGGAGTATTTTCAAAGATCGACCTAAGGTCAGGTTACCATCAGATTGCGGTAAGAGAGCAGGATATCCAGAAGACTGCTTTCGGAAGCAGATACGGTCACTATGAGTTTAAGGTCATGCCTTTCGGTTTGACAAATGCACCAGCAGTGTTCATGGACCAAATGAACAGAACCTTCCACGAGTACTTGGATATATGCGTGGTTGTATTCATTGACGATATCCTAATTTATTCCAAGACTGAGGCAGAACACGAGGAGCACCTCCGTATCATTTTGGGGATACTAAGGGAATATAAGTGGTATGCTAAATTTTCCAAGTGCAAGTTTTGGCTCGAGAAAGTTGCATTCCTGGGTCACGTCATCTCGAAGGACGGGGTGATGGTAGATCCTGCAAAGATCGACGCAGTGAAAGAATGGAAGGCTCCCAAAAATATAACTGAAATACGCAGCTTCCTAGGATTGGCAGGATACTACAGAAGATTTGTTCCAAACTTCTCCAAGGTAGCACGACCTATGACCAAGTTATTACAGAAGGAATCCAAGTTCATATGGAGCGAAGAGTGCGAGAATGCATTCCAGGAACTCAAGACAAGGCTTACCACAGCACCGGTCTTAGCTCTCCCTACGGACGGTGACGAGTATGAAGTCTACAGTGACGCCTCACTGAATGCCCTGGGTTGCGTACTGATGCAACAAGGGAAAGTCATCGCATATGCATCGAGACAGTTAAAGGTTCATGAGCGAAACTACCCAACTCATGACCTAGAATTAGCAGCTGTGGTGTTTGCTTTGAAAATATGGCGTCATTACCTCTACGGAGTGAGTACCAAGTTCTACACATACCACAAGAGCCTGAAATATATCTTCACACAGAAGGAACTCAACATGAGGCAACGCAGGTGGTTAGAACTGATCAAGGACTACAAGATTGAGCTACTGTACCACGAGGGTAAGGCGAACGTCGTTGCTGACGCTCTGAGTAGAAAGACTACGCATACCCTTAGCAACATCTGGGAAATTACGGCTGGTATCGTCAGAGACTTCAAAACAATGAATTTAGAGCTGGTTCAGTCTGATGATGCCGACTTAAACGCAATGATCGCAGAGCCGGAGTTATATCACGAGATTAGAGCTCTACAATGGGAGGATGAAGAGCTTGTGAAGATCAGAAGGGAAATTCCTTCAGGAAACCGAGAAGGGTTTGAGATTAAACCTAACGGGAGTTTGAGATTCAAAGGGAGGTGGTGTGTGCCCGACGTACCAGTATTAAAAAGAAGGATCCTTGACGAGGCACATAGTACACGATACTCCACACATCCTGGGTCTGATAAAATGTACCAAGACTTAAAGCTGAAGTTTTGGTGGGTCCGAATGAAAGCAGAGATTGCTGAATACGTTGCGAAATGTCTAATCTGCCAAAAGGTGAAGTTTGAACATCAACGAACTGGAGGACTACTACAACCTTTGAACATTCCATTGGGGAAATGGGACTCCATTTCCATGGATTTCATAACAGGATTGCCAAGGACTCACAGAGGAAGTAATGCAATCTGGGTGATAGTGGACCGTTTAACAAAATCGGCTCACTTTCTACCAATCAAAGACACTTGGAGTCTGGAGGAGTTAGCTAAGTCTTATGAAAAGGAGGTGATCCGATTACATGGTGTGCCGTTGGACATCATCTCGGACAGGGATCCGAGATTCACCTCTCATTTTTGGGAAAAACTCCAAACAGCATTGGGAAGCCAACTGAAGATGAGCACCGCTTTCCATCCTGCGACCGACGGTCAAACTGAACGAACTATCCAAACAGTCGAGGACATGCTCAGGGCATGTGCCCTAGAATTTAACGAGAATTGGAAGAAAAGTCTACCTTTGATTGAATTCTCCTACAACAATAGCTTTCATGCTAGTCTGGGTTGTGCTCCATTTGAAGCCCTATACGGGAGAAAGTGTCGTAGCCCTGTCTGTTGGGACGATGCTAGTGACAACGTGGGAACTGGACCACAACTTATTCAAGACCAGATCGAGCACATCAAAATCATTCGTGAACGGCTACAAGCGGCCCAAGACCGTCAGAAGATGTATGCCAACAAACATCGCCGACCTATTGAGTTCGAAGTCGGCGATCATATGTTCTTGAAAGTATCACCCATGAAGGGGGTCCGACGTTTCGGTTTGAAAGGAAAATTGAGTCCTAAATACGTGGGACCATATGAGATAACCGACAGAATTGGTGAGGTAGCCTATCGCCTAGCATTACCACCCAATTTGTCGAAGGTTCACAACGTGTTTCACGTTTCGCAACTGAGGAGATACAGGAGTGACCCAAGTCATATCATTACTCCTGACGTAATCGCAGTTGAACCTAATCTGCTCTACTCCGAGAGACCTCTCAAGATTCTAGCGCGAGAAACGAAGAAGTTGAGGCGGAAGACGGTTCCCTTAGTGAAGGTGCTATGGAAAGGTCAATTGACTGAACAAGCAACTTGGGAGACCGAAGCCTCTATGAAGGAGAAATACCCCGAGCTGTTTATCTCAGGTGAAAATCCTATCCTTCATTCAAGTTTCGTGACGAAACTTTTCTAAGGGGGGAGGTTTGTAACACCCCGTGTTAATTTAATTCAATAATTAGCCATCAATTTCTAATTTCAAATCGTAAATCATTTCTTAACCTTTTAACCTTTCAAAATCACATTTTTTTGCAAAATTTTCGTTTTGTAAAATTTCTCGACTTCTTTAAAACTTTTGAAATTTTTTGAATAATAAAATAAATATTTTAGTCTTAGAATTCAAAAGTAGAAATATTTCGAAAAATAGTCAAACGCGCATACATTGACTTTTATCGCTTTTGACACCCGACTTTTTAAAACTGATTAATTTCGTGAAAAAATTTTTATCATCAAATATCCAAAGGAACCTTCTATTTTTGCACACTTGACACACTAGTATGTCAAGTGGATTTTTGATGTCATAAATCATTTTTATTAAAACATTATTTACTAAATAACCTAAACAAAACCTAATTCATTTAACCTAAAATTATACCAACTTGTTCCCATTATTTTCTAAGTGTAAAACACACCTTAACTCCCTCCAAAACAGCCATGCCCTTTGCCCCCTTTGCTCCCTTTGATTTTCTTCCATTTTATTTCTAAAACACACTAAATAAAACCCTAAATATTATTCTAATAACCTCTAGTATTATTTAGCTATTTAGTGGGTATTTGAAGCCTATATTCTACGGGTTTTTGAAGGTGAAGACGGGTACGTGGGTGAAGACTTAGACCTTGATAACATCATTGATTCGGACAACCAATAAACTTACCGATTAAGGTGACTAGCCTTGTCTTATTTTAACCTCTTTGTAAATTAATTTGTTTTGTTATTATAATTTTATGAGTATGATTTTTATGGTAAATATGTTAAACATCACTTGTATGCACTTGTATGATTATGTGTTGTATAATAAAATGATAATAAATAAGTAATAATGATAATAGTTAATGTGTAGAAAATTGTTCATATGTTTAGTTAAATTAATTTTGAGCATTTTTAATTTATGTTCATATGATTTTTATGTTTAGTTATGTTTTATTTAAGTAGTAGTCATATATAAAAATTATGTAAAATATTAACAATGAGTTTAAAGTGATTAAAAAATCGAAAACGAAATTTGTATGTGTGTTGTGCTTGCTCACGGTTTTCTTTTTATTCTTACATAAATTTTCACTTTTAATTTTTGTAAATAATATGTTAGGTTAAGTTAAGTTAAAATGGATGTTATCATGTTATAAAAATTAATTTAGGAAAATAAGTTATTAAATGTTAAAATTGCTAAATGTGTTCTTAACTTTAAAAAGGGTGTTCTTGATGTTCTTGTGTGTTCTTGGACTTCTTCATGTGTTCTTCATTTTGTAGCATGCTTTGATTCTTAATATTTTTATGTTTGTTGTTATTTATTGTTTTATTTAACTAATGAGTAAGTATGTTAATAACTATATAAATTAAACTTAGCTAAATCATTAAGGTTAAAAAGTTAGAAATTTAAAGTGTTGAAAAACACTATTCATAAATGTAAATGAAATTTTTAGTAAATTTCATTTTAGTTTAAACCGTTTTAGTATAATTAGAATAATTAGAATATATAAACTTTAAGCTAAAAACCGATAAAAATCGAAAAATGAAAATTTGAACTTCACCATGAAACCCCACGGCATTCTTGCTTAATTTAGAGTTAAATTTGTTTTTATCACTTTTTAGTTTATTGTTAAAATAATTTAATTATTAGTTAATAAGTTAGAATTAAGAAATTAAAAGAAATAAATCAATTTTGACATATATAAATCACACGACATAACCATTTTAAATTGACCAAATTTGATCAAAATGAAATTATCACTAAGTCACTAAAGTTAAATAACAATTAGAATTGAATTTTTCTATAAATCGATTTAGTTAGAAATAAAATATTATAAACCGATAAAAATATGTAACTGTTATAAAAATGAACTAAATCGTGTGCTACCGCCTTTGCATATTGGACTGTTGAACTTGGACTTACGGAAAATGAAAATCACTAACTTTAGTAAATAGACGACTAAATTTAAATAAGTCTCATTTTAAAATGAATATCATTATCATTTTTTTTACAAGTCAAATTTAACATTTTTAAAACTAGAATTTTATAATGAATATCATTATCACTTTTTACAAATCGAACTTAACGTTTTTAAAACTGGAATTTTAAAATGAATATCATTATCACTTTTTACAAACCGAACTTAACGTTTTTAAAACTAGACTTTTAAAATATTTCCATAAATCACTAAGTACAAAACGAACTTAACAACTTTGAAACTAGAATTTATACTTAGGAAATAAAAGGATTTAGTATTATAAATAAAATATCTTAAGTATAAAAATACGTATAAATATAGAAATACGTACAAGTATAAGAATACGTACAAGTATAAGAATACGTATAGGTATAAAAATATGTATAAAATACGAAGTATAAAAATACGAATACGTATAAAAATACGTATAAAATACGGTGAATAGTGAATAGTGAATAGTGAATAGTGAATAGTGATTAGTGAAAAATGAATAGTGAAATACTGTAAATAATTGAAAATTTTACTAAGTATAGAAAAATTTAAAACGAATAAGTAAATAACTTAAAGTGTTTTGAAAAACACTTAAATAAAATTGGACATACTAATAAACGTTTCAATTTAGAAACTTAAAAACGTTAATAACTAACAACACTTCAAATAATAAACGAATGTGTTATGTGATCATATCCAACCGAATAAAATACTTAAACGTTTGACGATGAGACTAGGAGAGTCTAGTAACATGTGATATGTAATATCAAATAAATAATAAACTTTGAGTAAGTTAAATAAAAGGTCAAACGCTTGAGCCTCCGATATGAAAACGTCAATTGTAAGTGAAGTGGGGTTAAGATAGTTTTGTGCGGATACCACTATCTCGATCTCTGGCTTGGGTCATATCGAATAGTGTGGTTTAAGCCGGCAGCCTTATTGCTTAGTGCATCCTGCTGATAAGGCTAAGTCGTATCACCCTGTCAAAATAAACCTAGCAAACTACTAATAGCAGATAGTGGTAAGCAGGATCGTATCCACAGAGAAACGGTCTAGATAATAGCTAAAGTCGATGAAAACAGGTCTATCTCAAAGGTATGAAAAGGGTTGATTTGTTATAAGCTATAAACTAAAGCAAGCAAATATAAAGAAGAATAGAAATCAATAAGGAGAAGGATTAGGGCATCGGGTTCATTATGACAATGATTCAGGAACTCAAATTTATAAGAAGGAAGCAATAAACTGTGCAAATGAATAGGTTTATAAAACGCTCTCTCGAGTCAATTTTAGCCTTAAGCAGATTTAGCGGGCTCTCGCAACTAACTAAATTCAACTTATCAATCTCGCGTAAGTCTAGTTTTAACTCGGCTTTCGATCTTAAATTAAAACTTACTCAGGTTCAATTAAACTCAGACAAATTCGTTGATCAGGCGAAATAATCCTAATTCAATTGGCATAAAACGCGTAGAAAGAAATCAAGTGCACAAAATATTCAACCAATTTAATCCTAAAACATGTTCCTGAACCAAATATCACAAATTCCCCTAAACCCTAATGAGGAGATTAGCTACTCATATTAAACAACAAAACAAAACAATCAAGAATAATAAGCATAATCAAAGACATGAGAATAGATAAATAAAACCTGGAATTCTTACGGAGTACCGGCGGTTACAACTGAATTAAACTTGAACTAACTAATTGAGTTTTGTAAAAGAGAGAAAACTAAGTAAACCTAAAATAAAGCAGTAAACTGAAGCATAAACTAAAGATCCGTGTTTAGTTTTCGAGCCTGGAGTATTTATACAACTCCCCATAAATTAATTCGGATTAAAATAAAAACTCGACGAAAATACCCTTGGGCCGGCCGGCCGGCTGCCGGCCTGACCCAACCGGCCTGACCAACTCCTTGGGCCGGCTCTCTTGCTCTTGTTCCTTGGCCCATCATTGCTTTGGGCCCTTTTATTATACGTAGGCCTTTCTTCCTTTCTTGGTCTTTACTCTTTAGTTTGATTTCCCGAGCTCTCGTGTACGCTCAAGCTTGGTCCTGTCGTGTCGATTCTCGTAATGCTCCAATCGTCCCGGGTTTTGGCTCAAAACCACCAAAACCTGCAAAATGTAAATAAAAGGCAGCAGTAACGAGAAATATCGCAAATAGCCTATAAAACTAGTAATGAATACGAGTAAAAGCAGCTAAATGCGACTGAACCGGGGGCATAAAATGAATATAAATAACGTGTATCAAACTCCCCAAACCAAACCTTTTCTTGTCCTCAAGCAAATAGCGTCGGAGAAAATCAAAGCGACACGAACTGTTCACGCTAGTATCTCAAAGTGGACGACCTATGCACATAAACATACAACCATAGACTGTTTCACCGAAAATAGAGCACAAGTCTCAACCTTTCACACCACATTATACCACTAGCCTCTAACGCTTCCGCAAAAGTAAAACTAACGACATTTTCAATTCAAGCAAGGCCAACCGAACAAACCACTTTCCATCAACCAATTCTTTCCACATCATTTCCTTTTTCTCTTTCCTTTTTCTTTTCTTTTCTGTATTCTTTTCGCAATGTGGAGCATCCCTCGTATGTAGTACCGTTTAGCTTGACATTCACTCGGTAAAGATCGCGCTCGGGTACACATATTTCCTTAAGGGTTACATCATTGCTCATACTCCCGGTCGCAACCAAATTCATGGCCACTGTGGTTACTCAAATCAATGAGTCCCCTCCGAGAGCATCGAAGCATTGCTCCAAACATTATTAGCATCCATCCATATCATACCGCAAACCAGCAAACCAAACATTCCACAAACCATTGCCAAGCTCGAACGTCAAAGTCGAAAGTAAACAAGCGAAAAGCGATAAGAATTAAGCAAATACAAGTGGGCAAGTGTTTGAGACTCGCAATCTATTAACAGGAAACAAACATATAGTGCAAGCTACGGCGATAGAAAGTCGACTCGGAGATGCTAAAGATCAAAGTAAACGCACTAATCAATTCTCCAAACGTGACAAAGCAGACAAAAAAGACTCGTATTTTTGTTATTTTTTTTTTTTTGAATTTTTCAATTTTTTTGGGTTTTCATAATAAATGCACACGGAATAAAATGCAACTAACCTAATAAGCGCGAAAGTGCTTCCCTCCCCCAAACCAAATCACACATTGTCCTCAATGTGGAAAACAAAGACAACCACGTAAGGTGAGGAGGACATATAACATACGAGTACTGAAACAAAGACGAGAAAGGAGGGTAAAGAGGAAAGTAGTGCTCACATTATAAAGCCTGAGCTCCCCAAACCGGTCAATCATGGAGTGCGGCTAAAATCCACGTATATGCGTCCAAGTCAGTCCAGCTATGTAGTACTTCGGGTTAGCACGCGAGAAGAAACGAATCGAAATGAAGAGACCAGGGCGGTCAGGCCAGAATACCACTACCGGCACCCCTATTTTCAATTTTTTCGCGTTTTTTCCCCTGTTTCAAATTTCAGTTTAGCATGTTTAACTTGTTAACGAATACGGTTCAGTTAAAGGTCGAATTCATTGTTTAAGTTGATTTAATGCAAAATAAGAAGATGCAAGATGCATGCAAATAAAATAAAGTTCAATTGTCCATTGGTTTATTTTATAAAGGTCGGTTGCTTATGCGACTTTGGCGTGTCATCGGATATGGAGTGTACCCGAAGTAAATAGAACACTTGGAGTGCAAGCGCTACCGGGTGCCAAAGCCGGCGCTAAAGTGTAGACCCCTTTGTTAGTCCATAGAAAATAAGAAAAAGCTTTGATCCAAGTGGATCGGTACCTACCTTGTCCTGGCGCTTCAGATCTGGGCAGAGCTTCGCTTCTTGAACTTAAAAGGAGGAAGAATTCAACACGGGATGGTGTGTTGAACTAAAGGATTTGAGTGCGTGAGGCTTTTGAGAGGGTTGAAGGGTGTATGTTATGAGAAATTGTGTGTGAAAGATGTATTCTGGTTGTGAATTGTGATCTTTGAGGTCGGGGTATAGGGGTGTATATATACTAAAAACCTCGGAGAAATTAGGAAACCCGGGGATAAAAAGCAGCCAGAAACCGGTAGCTTTATCACGGTTGCAGTGGCAAACCGCATAGGCTTATGCGGTTGCCCACCCAAACCGCATAAGCTTATGCGGTTTGAAGGTGTGGCTTTTAGCGTAGTTTCCTAGTTTCGGTTGAATTATATCTTTGAAAGATTACGTGATAATCTCAAATGTGTAGCTCAAGAAAACAGCTGAGATATTTCTGAGATATTTTGATGTTTAGGGCTTTGGAGTGCGGGCCAAAGGCTGGGTTTGGGCTCGGTTTTGGGCCCGAGACCCGTAAAAATGAAAGAGGTGTATTTGCATAGTTTTTGTAAAATAAGGTAAGACGTGAAGCCGTATTTTGTGTAAGAGGGGGCTAAAGGGAAGATTTAGCCACCGGGCCTAAATTTAGGAATTTAGGAATGCTGAATTAGACCTTGTTAATGTAAAAGGGCTAATTGTAGTGCAAATGCGAAGCTCATGCCAAATGAAGCAGGACAAGGACCTAGCTAGACTCCAAATGGACAAAATGAACGTTTATTTAAGTGTGATGTGAAGCGACCTAAATCATTTTAACATTTAAAACGACTCAAAATGAATTCGACATTAATTAGAACCGTTTAAGTCAGCGTTAAACGTGCGTAATAAAAGTCCGTGATACATCACAGGGTTTTGTTTGGGAGGGTACGGATATGGGTATCCACAGGATCGTTGGCTTATTTTATGGACATGGTTTATTTTGTGGTTGTATTTTGCATGTGGTTGTATATGTAGGCGTGTAGGAGTTCGTGCGAGGTCAATTTTGTGACCGCGGCTTGACGCGAGAAGGCCCTGTGACCTCGTGTGCGTGCTTTGGACATGTAGCGGTTTACTTTTTGACTATGGTAAACGCCCTTGCTGGCGTAGCTTTTGCGACTGATGATCATGCGTGCCGTGTCATAGGTCTTGTCGGTTATTTTGCCTCGTTTTGTAGTATGACCGCTTGTGTCATCGTTTGCGTTTGAAGTCCTCGCGACTTGCTTAATCAGTGCTCCTGCATTAGACGGTTAGTCGTAAAAAGAACACAAATCTCGATTGAGATTTTCTTATTCGTAATAAAAGTATGCATGCTTAAAATATTTGTACAAAATATGCCGTTTTGAGGAAAAAAAATTTTGAGTCCGTAAAAGACGCTTTTTGACGTTCGTAAAAATGTGAATTTAAGCACGTCATGCTTTAATATAAGTTTGTGAGATGTGACGATTAAATTTTGTGAGACCGTAAAAGGTCTTTTTGACATTCGTAAAAATGTGAATTAAGAACGTCGTGCTTTAACGTAAGTTTACGAGATGTGACGTTTGAATTTTGTGAAGTGTATGTGCAAAATAATTGTCGAAAGTCGATGACAGAATGACACAATATGACGTAAAGCCGAGTATCGGAAACGTAATCGATAATACGCCGTAAAAAGTAAAAATAGCGGTGCGTAGGCTGTGAAAAACTTTCTGCAACTCGTAGGCTGCAAGACGGTGCGCAGTCGTCGCATCAATGTCAGAAATAGCACAGAAAATCGCCTGTATACCAACGATTTTCACAAAAATCGCCAGAAAACAGGCGATTTATGTGAAAATCGCCAGTCAACTGGCGATTTTTGCGTTGTTTTTAGCTTTTTTGTTTTGATTTTTTGGTTAATCGCTGGTTCACTAGCGATTATACTTCGTGTCGTTGCCTCTTGAAGACGTTGCCTATAAGAAGGATGCTCGTGTTAGTTCATTCATCCATCTCTCCATTCATACTTCATATCACGTTTTAACTTGTAACTTCATTACTCATACTATAATAGTATTCATAATATCCTGCAGAGCGTTTTCCTTTTTGTGAGTAATGGAGCATTTGGAGGGACTCGTGAGGATATGGTGTGCTAGTTTGTCGGGTATTGAGAAAAGGAACCTCAGAGGATGTGGCCTGGGCGTATTCCTAGGATTAAGGCAAGTTCGAATGGAGCCTGAGTTCTTGGATGCCTGTCTGCGCTATTGGGACTTGGCTTACCACGTATTCCGCTTCCCTGGCGGGGAGGTTTGCCCTTTGGTCGAGGAGTTTGCTGCCATCGGAGGCTGGACTCGCACTGTTACTCCAGTGTGTGTTCGCCAGGAGTTCGGATACCAAAGGAACATGCAAAATTTCCTTAAGATGACGAGGCTCGAGACGGAGGACTTGTTCCTAGATGGGCGCTTGAATATCATCCGACTTTGCCAGAGGTTCATGAATTATGATGATGGGAGTATTGGCGTGGTGGCTCGTACGAGGGCGTTGGCTCTTTGCCTTGTGCACTGTTTCATGTTCCCCGATTCAGTGGATGGGATGGGGTTCGGCGAGGCGCGCTTGGTCTGCGTAGTGCAGTAGATGGAGATGGGTTACAACCCAGCGGCGCTGATTGTTGCCGAGACGATCCTTGGCCTAGATGATCGGGCGTGCAACAGAGTGCATGCTTATCGTGGTTGCCCCCTCATTTTGCAGGTGTGGCTTATGGAGCGCTTGAGTGTGCTGGGCGCTATCCCCTATGGCGCATCCTACACGGCGGCAGGCGTAACTAGTCGAGGTTGAGGTGGATGGGCCCCAATGGCCGTCCTCATGATTACTTTTCCACCTTTGTGAGGGCGTCTGCTATTCGTTGGGTTGTGCCATGGTGGGAGGTTACCTCTGTGACGGGCAGTGCGGTCGGTGATGGTCCGTCTGGAGTCATGCTGTGCGGTTTTGACATTGGGGTGTTTATTCATCTCCTGAGAGTGAGAAGGAAATGGGCTATGCCCAGTTCATCCCAGGGCAGGATACCGCGATCCAGGATTTGGTTGCACTTAATAACCAAATCACTGATGCATGGTCGCGAGGATGGGCTCTGTTTCCCCGGTGGCCGGTGGTAGGGATACCGGCCACGGTGAGAGTTTCGAGGTCATATGTCCGGTGGACTACGGCAACAACTACTCGCCAAAGGGCCCGCCTTCGTGCTATAGAGCAAGATGAGCCACCGCCGACGTCTGCCTTTAATCCAGTGCGTTTTGGTCGTGGGAGCCGTGGGAGCTCGAGCTCTGGGAGTGCACCGTCCGTGGAGACGAAGCTTAGCCTCCTTGGCTTCACCATGTTTAATGCTCCAGGCGGCGATGGTCGTAATGGCGCCCCGCACATGGGTTAAATCCTCCCCTTAGCTTTGAAGAAACACGGAAGATGCTTGCCAGTCTTGGTGCTCAGTTGTTTTGTTGTTTGCTTGTTGTCGTAATCCTCTAAACTTGTCTTGTTGGGATCTTGTAATGCTTGTTGGTAGTGATAGTGGTGCAGTACTCGTGCTCCCATTTGCAAAATCCAAATTGAAATGCTTTTCTTCAATAATAAAACGAAAGTTGTTTGTATATAACTTGCCTCGTTTCTTTTTTTTTTTTTTTTTTTTTTTTTTTTTTTGAGTTTTGCTGGTTATACCCTTAACCTTGGATGTCTTGGGCATGCTTTTTTGTGTTGAATGTCGGCTGTGCTTTTTGAAAAGCTGCCTACGTATCCATATAAATGGAATCAAGCCGGCGTAGTTCAGAGTTGTATTATTTTGAATGCATGTTTAGGGGCATGCCTGCCCGTAGGATTGTGTTTTGCTTTTTTTTTTTTCTTTTGTGATGGATGTGCATGTTTAAGGGCATGCCGGCCCGTAGAATTGTGTTTAAAAGGGTGCACGTTTAGGGGCATGCTGGCCCGTGAAATTGTGTTTAATTACATGTTATAAATACATTGCAAGTGTTTCAAGGGTAGTACTTCTTCAATTGATCGAGATTGGTGGCCCGATTGAACTCCTGACCGTCCAGGTCAGTTAGTTTGGCTGCTCCTCCTGTGTAGATTTCTTTGACGAGGTAAGGTCCAGCCCAGTTTGGTTTGAACTTTCCTCGCGGGTCAACAGGAAGTGGCGCGCGTACTGACTTCAACACTAGATCTCCCACTTCTATGTTTCGTGGTCGAATTCGCTTGTTGAATGCTCTTTGTAGTCGTGCTTGGTACATTCGCACAAAGCTTAAGGAATTTAGCCTGCGTTCGTCTAGGAGCATCAGTTGCTCGTAGCGTTCGCGAGCCCATTCTGCTTCTGGGATGTTACTTTCCATTAGTATTCGTAGGGATTTCATTTCGATTTCTACGGGTTGCACGGCTTCCATGCCGTAGGTGAGAAAGTAAGGCGTCATGCCTGTGGGCGTGCGTATGGTTGTGCGATATCCCCATAGTGCAAATGGAATTTTGTTGGGCCAATCCCGACAACTGTCGATCATTTTCTCTAGGATGGTGACTACAGTTTTGTTTGCTGCTTCCACGGCTCCGTTGGTTTGGGGTCCGTAAGGAGAGGATCTGTGATGTTGTATGCTGTATTTGGCGAGTATGGCTTCCGCTTCGCCTTGAAAATGTGAACCTTGATCGCTTATAAACTCGTGTGGTATACCGTACCGGCATATGATGTTTGTTTGTATGAATTTGGCGACCTCTTTTGAGCCGAGGGTACGGAAGGATGCCGCCTCTACCCATTTCGTGAAATAGTCGATTGCCACCAGTACGAAACAGTGTCCTCCTGCTTCGATGGGATGGATTTTTCCTATCACGTCGATGCCCCAAGTTGAGAAAGGCCATGGAGATGTGAGGCTGTATAGTGGTGCAGGAGGTACATGTTGCACGTTACTGAATATCTGACAATTATGGCAGTGTTTGGCGTAGTGAATGCAGTCTGCTTCCATAGTCGTCCAATACCATCCTAGTCGTAAGACTTGTTTGCATAGGGCTCTTGCGTTCATGTGCGGGCCACATTCGACATCGTGTACTTGGGCAATGATTTCTTGCCCTTTCTTATAATAGACACACATGAGTAGAGCGCCTTGCGGTGTCTTTTTGAGTAATTGCCCCATTTCTAGTACGAACTGGGAAGGAAGGAATCTAATGGCTCTTTTACCGCGTTTGTCGGTGTTGGGAGGATAAGAATTGTTTGTTTTGTAGTTGAGTATGGCTTGGTACCATGGCTCTGTTTGCTCTGCTTCGTCGATGTCAATGGTGTGGATGTATGCGGGCTCACCACGTCTCTCGACGACAATGGGTAGTGTGTCAACATTTGGTGGCATGTTGAGAAGGGATGAAAGCTTTGACAGTGCGTCGGCAAATTGGTTTTCTTCCCTTGGGAGGTGATTGAATTCTATACAGTCAAATTCTGTAAGGAGTGTTTGTATCTTTGCTTGGTATCTTGCGAGGGTTTCGTTCATGATTTCCCATGCTCCCGTTACTTGATTTATGATGAGGAAGGAGTCTCCATGTACCCGTAGGTGTTTTATGTTGAGGGCCGTGGCTGCTTCTAAGCCATAAATGCAGGCCTCGTATTCTGCGGCATTGTTGGTGACGTTAAAGTCGAGCTTGATTGAGATGGGTGTATGATCGCCATTAGGAGATATTAGAAGTATACCTACGCCGTAGCCGCGGTAGTTTGAGGCTCCATCGAAGTAGAGTTGCCAGTACTCAGTTTCGACGGCGAAGATTCCATCGTCAGGGAATGACGTTGTGTCAATTTTAGGTTGTTCAATGATAGCATTCTCTGCGAGAAAATCTGAAACAGCTCTACCTTTAATGACTTTCAAAGGCAGGTATTTGAGTTCATACTCGGCTAACAGTAGTGTCCATCTAGCCATACGGCCGTTTAATACTGGCTTTTCAAACAAGTATTTGAGTGGGTCCATTAAGGAATAAACCCTGGTGGTGTGCGCGAGGAGGTAATGCCTGAGCTTTTTGGTGGCCCAGACTAGAGCGAGGCAGCTCTTTTCCACAGGTTCGTAGCGAGTCTCATAATCTTGGAACTTCTTGCTAATGTAGTAGATTGCTTTCTCTTCGTTGTTAACCTCTTGGGCGAGCATGGCTGTAACACCCCGTGTTAATTTAATTCAATAATTAGCCATTAATTTCTAATTTCAAAGCTTAAATTAAATCCTAAACCTTTTAGCCTTAAAAACCACACTTTTTGCAAAACTTTCGTTTTGTAAAATTTCTCGACTTCTTTAATACTTTTTAAAATTTTTGAATAATAGAATAAATATTTTAGTCTTAGAATTTAAAAGTAGAAATATTTTGAAAAATCGTCAAACGCGCACACTTTAACTTTTATCGCTTTTGACGCCCGACTTTTTAAAACTGACCAAATTCGTGAAAAACATTTTAAAACACAAATTAGACATTTTCTTAATCAAATAGTGTAGGAGACTTTTTCCAACCAATTAGAATTTAGGTGTTTCCTAATTTCTTTTAAAATTAAACTTTAATTACTAACTTTAATATCTAATCCTTTTAACCTAATTTCATTACAACTTTTTCATTATTTTCACAAGTGTAAAACTCACCCATTTTTCATCCAAAATAGCCGGCCACTTTGCTCTCATTTTCTCCCTTTGATTTTCTTCCATTTTATTACAAAAACCTCTTAAATAAAAACACTAATATTATTCTAATAATCTCTAGTATATTTTAGCTAATTAGTGGGTATTTGGAGCTTAATATTTACGGGTTTTATTTGAAGGTGAAGACGGGTTTGAGGGTGAAGCTGTGGACCTAGATAATATAGTCGATCCCACAACCAATAAACTTATCGATTAAGGTGACTAACTATGTCTTGTATTATCTTTTTAGTAAATTAATTTGTTTTGTTATTCTAATTTTATAATTATGATTTTTATGTTAAATATGTTAAACATCATGTTTATATGCTTGTATGTTTATGTGTTGAATAAATAATGATAATAACTAAATATATAGTTTACTAGTAATGTTATAGTAAAATGATATCATGTTAGTTAAATTAATTTTGAGCATTTTTAATTTATGTTCATATGATTTTTATGTTTATTTATGTTTTAATGAAGTAGTAATGTTATATAAAAATTATGTGAAATATTAAAAATGAGTTTAAAGTGATTAAAATCAAAAATGAAAATTTATATATATATATTACATATACACGGTTTTCTTTATTTTTTTTAATAAATTTTCACTTTTAATTTTTGTAAATAATATGTTAGATTAAGTTAGTTAAAATGGATGTTACCATATGAAAAGAATTAATTTAGGAAAATAAATTATAAATTATCAAAATCGAAATAAGTGTTCTTGAGTTGTTCTTGAGTTCTTCATGTGTGTTCTTGAGTTATTCATGTTGATGTTCATACTTGTTACTCATTTTGATTTCATTTTTATTTATGTTTGTTAATAATTTGTGTTTATGTTTAGTTATTGTTTATATATATTGTTAGTATTATGTATTAAATCAACTTAAACATTATAAATCATTTGGATTAAAAAGTTAGAAAATTAAAGTGTTGAAAAACACTATTCATAATTATAAATAAAAGTTTAGTAAATTTCATTTTAGTTTAAATCGTTTTAGTATAATTAGGATAATTAAAATATAAAGACTTTAAGCTAAAAACCGATAAAATCGAAAAATGAAAATTTAGAACTACTACCACCTTGCTCACGGCATTTCTATTGTTTTTAGGTTAAAATTTGCTTTTATCACTTTTTAGTTTATTGTTAATATAATTTAATTATTAATTAATAAGTTAGAATTAAGAAATTAAAAGAAATAAATCAATTTTGTACATATATAATATCACACGGCATTTTCACTTTTTATTGACTAAATTTGACCAAAATGAAATTATCACTAAGTCACTAAAGTTAAATAGTAATTAGAATTGAATTTTTGTATAAATCGTTTTGATTATAAATGAATTATGTTAAACCGATAAAAAAATGAGTAACCGTATAAAAATGAATTAAATCGTGTGTTACTGCCTTTGCTATTTGGACTGTTGATCTTGGACTTACGGACTATAAATGAATCATCCACGATACTATTATCTTTTAAAATGAAAATCGCTAAATTTAGTTAATAGACGACTAAATTTAACTAAGTCTCAATTTAAAATGAATACCATTATCACTTTTTACAAATTGAACTTAACATTTTTAAAAACTAATATTTTAAAATGAAAATCATTACCACTTTATAGAAAATGAACTTAACGTTTTTAAAACTATGATTTTCGAATATTTTCATAAATGACTAAATACAAACCGAACCTAACATTTTTAAAACTAGACTTTAAAATATTTTCAAAAATCGCCTAAGTACAAAACGAACCTAACGACTTTGAAACTAGAAATTTGTACTTAGAAAATAAAAACAAGTTTAGTATTATACTTAAAATATCTTAAGTATAAAAATACGTATAAATATAAAAATACGTACAAGTATAGGAATACGTATAAGTATAAAAATACGTGTAAAATACGAAG
This sequence comes from Dianthus caryophyllus, assembly GCA_023091065.1. Lineage (NCBI taxonomy): Eukaryota > Viridiplantae > Streptophyta > Magnoliopsida > Caryophyllales > Caryophyllaceae > Dianthus > Dianthus caryophyllus. The sequence goes on along the minus strand of CM041517.1, from coordinate 35,676,154 downwards.
TATAAAAATACAGATACGTATAAAAATACGTATAAAATACGATGAATAGTGACCAATGAATAGTGTCAAGTGAATAGTGATTTATGAATAGTGAAAAGTGAATAGTGAACATCGAAAATAATTGAAAATTTTACTAAGTATAGAAAATTTAAAATGAAGAAGTAAATGACCTAAAGTGTTTGAAAAACACATAAATAAAATTGGACATACTAATAAACGTTTCAATTTAGAAACTTGAAAACATTAATAATTAACAACACTTCAAATAATAAACGAACGTGTTATGTGATCATATGAAACCTACAAATACTTAAACGTTTGACGCTGAGACTAGGAGAGTCTAGTAACATGTGATATGTAAATATCAAATAAATAATAAATCATGAGTATGTTTAAATAAAAGGTCAAGCTTGGGCCTCAGTTATGAAAACGTCAATCGTAAGTGAAGTGGGGTTAAGATAGTCTTGTGCGGATACCACTATCTCGGTCTGGCTTGGGTCATATCGAATAGTGTGGTTTAAGCCGTGACCTTATTGCTTAGTGCATCCCGCCTATGCCGCTACGCCTTAAGTCGTATAGCCAATGCCGTACAAGATAATGAAAAATTCAACTCTTAGTGGAGTCAGGCTTTAGGAAATAGTCGCTTTATCCGAGTTAAGGTGCTCTATGATTAGCATAGCCTACTCTTAAATTGGATATTAGTGTATGCATACTAGACTAGGTTTTATTCCCTATTTCGCTAAAGTTACCAGGGCCACCGTGACATTATGTGCTTATGCGCTTTCTTGTTCTGTCTCCTTGCCGTGTTTCGTTCTTAGTGGGCGCGACACTTGCATTCGCTCTTACCTGCGTAAAGATTACTTGACGAGATTGTATCTCAAGTTCAATCATTTCAACACTAGAGGATGAGATGCAAGTATTATAGTATTCGGCGTGGTTTACGAAGTCGAGTAAGCCTCTCGCACTATGGAAGTGAGATGCAATCGATCGTGAGTACAAGGGCCTACTCGGTGGGTCGTGCTCGTAAGCGGTATGTGTTGTCCGTTATATGATTAAATGAGAATGAGTGTGTACCATCTTCGAAAATTAAAGACCACAACTTTCTCAATCAATCGAGTCCGCATGACGAGAATGTTACAATACGTATGTTTGTTGCGATCCGATATCGCTTTGTAATCCCGCCGTATCTATGATACAAATGATATGATATTATCTCATTATCCGCTTCCTAATTGAATAGCATGCCTATATGATTTATCGTTTTAAATCGCATGTTTATTATGACTAATATGTCTTTACATGCTATATGTTTTAAGCATGTTTATCGTTTTATCATACTATTATAGTTATAAAGCGATAGTAATAAACCAAAGTAATTGAAATCGAGGGTAAGTATGAGCATAGCAAGTCATCACCGCCAATGCGCATCCCCCATAGTTTATTGTGCAGGACGTTCGTGGACCAGGAGCTGGATTTTGGATGGGGCCACGAGACGCTTTTATGCTTTACTTTTATTGTTTTCCGAGAGATATGTAATATATAACGCTACTCTTTTAAATTCCGTATTTAGAGTTGTTTTATTCAACTCTTGAACGATGTTGTAATATTTTGGGTTTATGTATAATTAATGACGCTGGTTTAAGACTTAATTAATTTCCGCCTTAGTAATTAAAGTCGACTAAAAACCAGGTTGTTACAGTTGGTATCAAAGCTGACTCGTGACCGTAACATAAATGGCCTAATGCGATTTATGCTTACCTAACGAGAGACACCTGGGCCAGACATTCATATTGTATGTCAGGCATAGACTAATAGGACCAAATAATAAATTAGATTTTTCTTTTATTAGATCACTTAAATAATAAACTTTAAATCGCTTTAAAGTGTGAGGATGGGTAGAAATCTTAAGGACTGACCATAGACTTAGGATTTTTAAAATATAACAAACTATTTCCCTCAAAATAAAATACATTAACTCGCGTATGCTTGCTACTTGCTGAAGTGACTGACTAAACTAACAACTATCCTCGGATATAAAATTTAAATAATAATTCAACTTCCGAGGATTGAAGCGTCAAAGGAGTACCAGACGGCACGAAGTGAAGACATCTGTTAAATTCGTAACCAATTCCACAAAAATACATTCTCCCTCTCTCCTACTTTCATATCCTTCCTAAGAAAATGTACTAGATACATTTTAAAATTCTAAAACCGATGTAACCAAAAATTACATCTCAAGGAAATAAAATACCTAACTTCTGTGCTTACTTGCATAACTGCCGTTATTGCATTTACTTTCAAGTAAAAGATATCAATGACAAGCATGTCTTCTAACCTCTCGCAATACTAATAAATTCCTTCACGTCTTAATTCTTTCAGAATGGCTGCACCTCCAATGACAGACGAGGAAAGACACCTCCTGGCAGAAGAATCTTTGATCCGCTTTGGCGTAAATAGCCACGACAACGCAAAACCGCCAACATCATCCAAGCGCGTTTGATCGTGTTTCCGCCATCGCCCACAAGAGTACTGGGTTCTACCGACCCTATCGATCTCACGAATCGGGCTGGAGGAAATGAAGAAACTCATGGATCGACAAGGACGCCTCCGTAAGATAGGGTCAACATAGCCGCTTTTTACCCAAGGCCGAGGCTAATGGCGGTGGGAACGTGGTCGACTAATGAACCTCGACACTACATTCACGCGTGGTGCGAGTTCACAAAGAAAGATCAAGGAGAAATACTTGGGTATGAGCTCGCTGTCGTAAGGAAGAGGAGTTCATAGCTCTTAAGATGGGAGACATGACACTCCAAGAATACACCGCAAAGTTTCAACAACTGGCCAAATTTGGGGCTGCAATCGCTCCCAACGAAAGGGCCATGACCCAGAGGTATCTGCGCAATATGTCCAACACTATATCGCACTCCACATGAGTACCAACACCTACAATCGCTGTTGCAGCGTATGAATGCGCATGTAGCCTATGGGCTTCTCCGAGTTAGAAAAGGCCAAAAGAAGAAGAAGGTGTTTGTGCCTTCCGTGTCACAGCCGAAGCTTCATTCGTGGTTTAACTACCAACGCCCGATTCAAAGAGAGACCAAATTATCGAGGCCTGCGTTCAAAACAGGTTCCCGGGCCGGGAACAACGAGAGCCATGGTTGCAGGAAGGGCTCCTCAACCTAGAGCCTTACCGGAAATTGTCGTATGTGTCACAAGGCACTACATGAGGGTAGGTAAGCGGTCTGGCCACCGATTACTGCTACAAATGCAAGTAGGTCGGGCACAAGGCACACGCACGCCCTAATAATCAACACGGGCGCCGATTGCGGGTGTACCACAATCTGTTGTGGTACAAGGTCGAGTTTATGTCCTCACAGAAGCTGAGGCAGAGGAATCACTTGAGGCCGACGTCATTACTGGTATATTTCTTGTAAACTCTGTGAACGCTATGGTTTTGTTTGACACTGGGGCATCATTGTCCTTTATATCTTCTAAATTTGTCTCTAAAGCTAATCTCACAAATTCCGAACCAATCCACGCAAATATTTCCTTACCAAACGGAAAAATTTTCAAATGCTCAAAAATTTTCAAAGGAACTCCAATCACAATTCATAAAACAATCTTTCTATCCGACCTGATTCTTTTCGACATGCCGGAGTTCGACGTCATACTGGGTATTGATTGGTTGACTAAATACCATGCAATGTTCGAGTGCCGGGACCGAAAGATTCGCTTGAAACATCCTACTGGGAATAGAGTCACGTATCAGAAGACATCGCCAATTAAGGGGGCGAAAATCATATCTGTGCTACAACTACAACGGTTAGAAAGAAAAGGGCATCAAGTATACTTATGCAGTGTCAATGAAGTAAAGGAAAGCGTGAAAATTGAAGATATTCACGTAGTACGGGAATTCCCTGATGTTTTTCCAGACGATTTACCAGGCTTGCCACCTGCACGTGATGTCGAGTTCTCTATCGACCTTGCACCAAGCACGGCCCCAATCTCAAAGGCACCTTATAGGATGGCACCGGTAGAACTACAGGAGTTGAAGAAACAACTTGAGGAGATGATTGAGAAGGGTTTCATAAGACCAAGTGTCTCACCTTGGGGAGCACCGGTCCTCTTTGTAAAAAAGAAGGACGGCAGTATGAGACTCTGCATAGACTACAGGGAATTGAACAAGGTAACCATTAAGAACCGCTACCCTTACCCCATAATCGCCGATCTCTTTGATCAACTAAAAGGCGCGGGAGTGTTTTCTAAGATCGACCTGAGGGCAGGTTACCATCAGATTGCAGTGAGAGAATCAGACATCCCAAAAGACTGCTTTCAGAAGCAGACGGTCATTATGAATTCAAGGTTATGCCTTTCGGTTTGACAAATGCACACCAGCAGTGTTCATGGATCAAATGAACAGAACCTTCCACGAGTACTTAGACATATGCGTGGTTGTATTCATTGATGATATCCTCGATTTATTCCAAGACCTAAGCGTAACACGAAGAACACCTACGTATCATTCTGGGGATACTACAGAGATATAAGTGGTATGCAAAACTATCCAAGTGCGAGTTTTGGCTTGAAAAGGTAGCATTCCTGGGTCACGTCATCTCGAAGGATGGAGTGATGGTAGATCCTGCAAAGATAGACGCAGTAAAAGAATGGAAGGCTCCCACGAATATAACTGAAATACGCAGCTTCCTTGGATTGGCAGGATACTACAGGAGGTTTGTTCCGGATTTCTAAGGTTGCACGACCCATGACGGTTGCTACTGCAGAAGGAATCTAAGTTCATATGGAGTGAGGAATGCGAGAATGCTTTCCAAGAACTCAAGACAAGGCTTACCACAAATACGCGCCTTAGCACTCCCTACAGATGGAGACGAGTATGAAGTCTACAGTGACGCCTCACTGAATGGCCTGGGTTGCGTACTGATGCAACAAGGGAAGGTCATTGCTTACGCATCAAGGCAATTGAAAGTCCATGAAAGAAACTACCCCACTCATGACCTAGAGTTGGCAGCCGTGGTGTTTGCTTTGAAAATCAAGGCGTCATTACTCTCTACGGAGTGAGTATCAAGTTCTATACTGCACCACAAGAGCCCGAAATATATTTTCACACAAAAGGAACTCAACATGAGACAACGCCGGTGGTTAGAATCGATCAAGGACTACAAGATTGAACTACTGTATCACGAGGGTAAGGCAAACGTCGTTGCTGACGCTCTGAGTAGAAAGACAACGCATACCCTCAACAACATTTGGGAAATTCCGGCTGGTATTGTCCGAGACTTCAAAAGAATGAACTTAGAGTTGGTTCAATGATGATGCCGACTTAAACGCAATGATCGCAGAGTCGAGTTATATCACGAGATTAGAGCTCTACAATGGGAAGATGAGGAACTCGTGAAAATCAGGGGGGAGATTCCTTCAGGAAACCGAGAAGGGTTTGAGATTAAATCTGATGGGAGTTTGAGATTCAAAGAAAGGTGGTGCGTGCCCGACGTACCAGTATTGAAAAGAAGGATCCTTGACGAGGCACACAGTACACGATACTCAATACATCCAGGATCAGATAAAATGTACCAGGACTTAAAGCTGAAGTTTTGGTGGGTTCGAATGAAAGGAGAAATTGCAGTATGTTGCAAAGTGTCTAATCTGCGGAAGGTGAAGTTTGAACATCACGACCCTGGGACTACTACAACCTTTGGACATTCCATCGGGGAAATGGGACTCCATTTCCATGGATTTCATAATGTGGTTGCCAAAAACTCACCGAGGAAATAATGCAATCTGGGTGATTGTGGACCGCTTGACCAAGTCGGCCCATTTTCTACCAATCAAGGACACCTGGAGCCTTGAAGAGTTAGCTAAGGCATATGAGAAGGAGGTGATCCGATTACACGGCGCATCATCGACATTATTTCTGGGATAGGGATCCGAGATTCACCTCTCATTTCGGGAGAAACTACAAGCAAAGATTGGGAAGCCAACTGAAGATGAGTACCGCTTTCCACCCTGCGACCGATGGTCAAACTGAGCGAACTATTCAAACGGTTGAAGACATGCTCAGGGCATGTGCTTTAGAGTTCAACGAGAATTGGGAGAAAAGTCTACCTTTGATTGAATTCTCCTACAATAATAGCTTTCATGCAAGTTTGGGTTGTGCTCCATTCGAGGGACTCTACGAGAAAGTGTCGTGAGTCTTGGCCTGGCTGGGACGATGCTAGTGATAATGTGGAACCGGTCCACAGCTTATTCAGGACCAGATCGAACACATCAAGATCATTCGTGAACGTCTACAAGCGGCACAAGACCGTCAAAAGATGTATGCCAACAAACATCGTCGACCAATCGAGTTCGAGGTTGGTGATCATGTCTTCTTGAAAGTATCACCCATGAAAGGGGTCCGACGCTTTGGATTGAAGGGAAAGTTGAGTCCTAAATACGTAGGACCCTATGAGATTACCGACAGAATTGGTGAGGTAGCTTATCGCCTAGCGCTACCCCCCAACCTCTCCAAGGTCCACAACGTGTTCCATGTTTCTCAACTAAGGCGATACAGGAGTGACCCAAGTCATATCATTACTTCTGACGTAATCGCAGTTGAGCCTAACCTGCTATACTCAGAAAGGCCTGTCAAGATTCTAGCGCGAGAAACCAAGAAGTTGAGGCGGAAGACGGTTCCCTTAGTGAAGGTGCTATGGAAAGGTCAATTGACTGAACAAGCAACTTGGGAGACCGAAGCCTCTATGAAGGAGAAATACCCCGAGCTGTTTATCTCAGGTGAAAATCCTATCCTTCATTCAAGTTTCGGGACGAAACTTTTCTAAGGGGGAGGTTCAGAACACCGTGTTAATTTAATTCAATAATTAGCCATTAATTTCTAATTTCAAAGCTTAAATTAAATCCTAAACCTTTTAGCCTTAAAAACCACACTTTTTGCAAAACTTTCGTTTTGTAAAATTTCTCGACTTCTTTAATACATTTTAAAATTTTTGAATAATAGAATAAATATTTTAGTCTTAGAATTTAAAAGTAGAAATATTTTGAAAAATCGTCAAACGCGCACACTTTAACTTTTATCGCTTTTGACGCCCGACTTTTTAAAACTGACCAAATTCGTGAAAACATTTTAAAACACAAATTAGACATTTTCTTAATCAAATAGTGTAGGAGACTTTTTCCAACCAATTAGAATTTAGGTGTTTCCTAATTTCTTTTAAAATTAAACTTTAATTACTAACTTTAATATCTAATCCTTTTAACCTAATTTCATTACAACTTTTTCATTATTTTCACAAGTGTAAAACTCACCCATTTTTCATCCAAAATAGCCGGCCACTTTGCTCTCATTTTCTCCCTTTGATTTTCTTCCATTTTATTACAAAAACCTCTTAAATAAAAACACTAATATTATTCTAATAATCTCTAGTATATTTTAGCTAATTAGTGGGTATTTGGAGCTTAATATTTACGGGTTTTATTTGAAGGTGAAGACGGGTTTGAGGGTGAAGCTTTGGACCTAGATAATATAGTCGATCCGGACAACCAATAAACTTATCGATTAAGGTGACTAACTATGTCTTGTATTATCTTTTTAGTAAATTAATTTGTTTTGTTATTCTAATTTTATAATTATGATTTTTATGTTAAATATGTTAAACATCATGTTTATATGCTTGTATGTTTATGTGTTGAATAAATAATGATAATAACTAAATATATAGTTTACTAGTAATGTTATAGTAAAATGATATCATGTTAGTTAAATTAATTTTGAGCATTTTTAATTTATGTTCATATGATTTTTATGTTTATTTATGTTTTAATGAAGTAATAATGTTATATAAAAATTATGTGAAATATTAAAAATGAGTTTAAAGTGATTAAAATCAAAAATGAAAATTTATATATATATATTACATATACACGGTTTTCTTTATTTTTTTTAATAAATTTTCACTTTTAATTTTTGTAAATAATATGTTAGATTAAGTTAGTTAAAATGGATGTTACCATATGAAAAGAATTAATTCAGGAAAATAAATTATAAATTATCAAAATCGAAATAAGTGTTCTTGAGTTGTTCTTGAGTTCTTCATGTGTGTTCTTGAGTTATTCATGTTGATGTTCATACTTGTTACTCATTTTGATTTCATTTTTATTTATGTTTGTTAATAATTTGTGTTTATGTTTAGTTATTGTTTATATATATTGTTAGTATTATGTATTAAATCAACTTAAACATTATAAATCATTTGGATTAAAAAGTTAGAAAATTAAAGTGTTGAAAAACACTATTCATAATTATAAATAAAAGTTTAGTAAATTTCATTTTAGTTTAAATCGTTTTAGTATAATTAGGATAATTAAAATATAAAGACTTTAAGCTAAAAACCGATAAAATCGAAAAATGAAAATTTAGAACTACTACCACCTTGCTCACGGCATTTCTATTGTTTTTAGGTTAAAATTTGCTTTTATCACTTTTTAGTTTATTGTTAATATAATTTAATTATTAATTAATAAGTTAGAATTAAGAAATTAAAAGAAATAAATCAATTTTGTACATATATAATATCACACGGCATTTTCACTTTTTATTGACTAAATTTGACCAAAATGAAATTATCACTAAGTCACTAAAGTTAAATAGTAATTAGAATTGAATTTTTGTATAAATCGTTTTGATTATAAATGAATTATGTTAAACCGATAAAAAATGAGTAACCGTATAAAAATGAATTAAATCGTGTGTTACTGCCTTTGCTATTTGGACTGTTGATCTTGGACTTACGGACTATAAATGAATCATCCACGATACTATTATCTTTTAAAATGAAAATCGCTAAATTTAGTTAATAGACGACTAAATTTAACTAAGTCTCAATTTAAAATGAATACCATTATCACTTTTTACAAATTGAACTTAACATTTTTAAAAACTAATATTTTAAAATGAAAATCATTACCACTTTATACAAAATGAACTTAACGTTTTTAAAACTATGATTTTCGAATATTTTCATAAATGACTAAATACAAACCGAACCTAACATTTTTAAAACTAGACTTTAAAATATTTTCAAAAATCGCCTAAGTACAAAACGAACCTAACGACTTTGAAACTAGAAATTTGTACTTAGAAAATAAAAACAAGTTTAGTATTATACTTAAAATATCTTAAGTATAAAAATACGTATAAATATAAAAATACGTACAAGTATAGGAATACGTATAAGTATAAAAATACGTGTAAAATACGAAGTATAAAAATACAGATACGTATAAAAATACGTATAAAATACGATGAATAGTGACCAATGAACAGTGTCAAGTGAATAGTGATTTATGAATAGTGAAAAGTGAATAGTGAAATACTGAAAATAATTGAAAATTTTACTAAGTATAGAAAATTTAAAATGAATAAGTAAATGACCTAAAGTGTTTGAAAAACACATAAATAAAATTGGACATACTAATAAACGTTTCAATTTAGAAACTTGAAAACATTAATAATTAACAACACTTCAAATAATAAACGAACGTGTTATGTGATCATATGAAACCTACAAATACTTAAACGTTTGACGCTGAGACTAGGAGAGTCTAGTAACATGTGATATGTAAATATCAAATAAATAATAAATCATGAGTATGTTTAAATAAAAGGTCAAGCTTGGGCCTCGCTTATGAAAACGCGTCAATCGTAAGTGAAGTGGGGTTAAGATAGTCTTGTGCGGATACCACTATCTCTGCCTCCTGGCTTGGGTCATATCGAATAGTGTGGTTTAAGCCGTGACCTTATTGCTTAGTGCATCCTCGCCCATGCCGTTACGCCTTAAGTCGTATAGCCAATGCCGCACAAGATAATGAAAATTCAACTCTTAGTGGGTCGTGCTTTAGGAAATAGTCGTTTTATCCTGAGTTAAGGTGCTCTATGATTAGCATAGCCTACTCTTAAATTGGATATTAGTGTATGCATACTAGACTAGGGTTTTATTCCCCTATTTCGCTAAAGTTACCAGGGCCACCGTGACATTATGTGCTTATGCGCTTTGCGGTTCTGTCTCCTTGCCGTGTTTCGTTCTTAGTGGGCGCGACACTTGCATTCGCTCTTACCCTGCGTAAAGATTACTTGACGAGATTGTATCTGAAGTTCGAATCATTTCGAACACTAGAGGATGAGATGCAAGTATTATAGTATTCGGCGTGGTTTACGAGTCGAGTAAGCCTCTGCACTATGGAAGTGAGATGCAATCGATCGAGTACAAGGGCCTACTCAAAGGGTCGTGCTCGTAAGCAGTATGTGTTGTCTGTTATATGATTAAATGAGAATGAGTGTGTACCATCTTCGAAAATTAAAGACCACAACTTTCTGAATTGAATCGAGTCTGCATGACGAGAATGTTACAATACGTATGTTTGTTGCGATCCGATATCGCTTTGTAATCCTGCTGTGTATCTATGATACAAATGATATGATATTATCTCGTTATCTCGCTTCCTAATTGAATAGCATGCCTATATGATTTATCGTTTTAAATCGCATGTTTATTATGACTAATATGTCTTTACATGCTATATGTTTTAAGCATGTTTATCGTTTTATCATACTATTATAGTTATAAAGCGATAGTAATAAACCAAAGTAATTGAAATCGAGGGTAAGTATGAGCATAGCTAGTCACTGTCGCCAATGGGCATCCCCATAGTTTATTGTGCAGGACGTTCGTGGACCAGGAGCTGGATTTTGGATGGGGCCACGAGACGCTTTTATGCTTTACTTTTATTGTTTTCCGAGAGATATGTAATATATAACGCTACTCTTTTAAATTCCGTATTTAGAGTTGTTTTATTCAACTCTTGAACGATGTTGTAATATTTTGGGTTTATGTATAATTAATGACGCTGGTTTAAGACTTAATTAATTTCCGCCTTAGTAATTAAAGTCGACTAAAAACCAGGTTGTTACAATGGCGCCCATGGCGTTTGGCGTAGTTGTTAGGTAGAGCGAAAGAGGTAGATCTTTCTGGGGTGGTACCAGAACAGGTGGATTTGTGAGTAGGGTTTTGACTTTGTCGAATGCTTGTTGACAGTTGTCGTCCCACTTTGTGTGCTCTTCCTTTTTCAGCTTCTTGAAAATCGGTTCGCAAACCATTGTGAGCTTACTAATGAATCGAGAGATGTATTGGACTTGTCCCAAGAAACTCCTAATCTCATCAATGTTGTTTGGAGGTTTCATTTCCATTATTGCTTTGATTTTGACAGGGTCAATTTCGATTCCACGTTGGCTTACAATGTGACCCATCAATAACTTGCCTGACATAACCCCAAAAGTGCATATTCGTGGATTATTAGCCGCACTCCATGCTTCGCTTCGGTTTGGGGGAGCTCCGACTTTATAATGTGAGCTTTCATTACCCTTTTTTCCTTACTTTTATTTCCCTTACCCCGTATATTATTTGTCCTTATCTGCTGTTGTGGTTGTGCTGTTTTCCACATTGAGGACAATGTGTGATCTGGTTTGGGGGAGGGAAGCACTTTCGCGCTTATTAGTTTAGTTGCATTTCATTTTGTGTGCATTTATATAAAAACCCAAAAAAATTAAAAATTTTCAAAAAAATACAAAAATACGAGTCTTTTTGGTTTGAATTGTCACGTTTGGAGAGTTGATTAGTGTGCTAATTTTGATCTTTAGCATCTACGAGTTGAAAATCTATCGTCGTAGCTTGCACTATATGTTTGTTTCCTATTAATAGATTGCGAGTCTCAAACACTAGCCTACTTGTATTTGCTTAATTCTTATCGCTTTTCGTTTGTTTACTTTCGATATTGGCATTCAAGTAAGGCATGGTTTGTGGAATGTTTGGAATGTTGGAATGTGGTTTGTTTGGAAAGATCTTTTTTTGATTGGAGCAATGCTTCGATGCTTTCGGAGGGGACTCATTGATTTGAGTAACCACAATGGCCATGAATTTGGTTGTGACCGAGAGTATGAGCAATGATGTAACCCTTAAGGAAATATGTTTACCCGAGCACGATCTTTACCGAGTGAATGTCAAGCTAAACGGTATAACATACGAGGGATGCTCCACATTTGAGAAAAAAAAAAAAAAAAAAAAAGAAGAAAAGGAAAGAACAAGTGGATTGTGGAAAGAATTGGTTGATTGGAAAGTGGTATGCTTGGTTGGCCTTGCTTGAATTCAATTGTCGTCAGTTTTATTTTTGCGAAAGCGTTAGAGGCTAGTAATACGATGTGGTGTGAATGGTTGAGACTTATGTGCTCTATTTTCGGTGAAATAGTCTATGGTTTGTAAGTTTATGTGCATAGGTCGTCAACTTTGAGATACTAACGTGATAAGTTCGTGTCACTTTGATTTTCTCCGACGCTTTTTGCTTGAGGACAAGCAAAGGTTTGGTTTGGGGGAGTTTGATACATGCTATTTATATACATTTTATGCCCCCGGTTTAGTCGCACTTAGCTTGCATTTATTCATATTCATTATGATTCTATGAGCTATTTGTTATATTTCTCGATACTGCTGCCTTTCATTTACATTTTGCAGGTTTTGGTGGTTTTGAGCCAAAACCCGAGGCATTAGGAGCTAATACGAGACTCAAGACTACGAGACCAGACTCGAGCTCGTGCAGGAGCTCGGAGTTCAAGTATAAGACCAAAAGACTAGAAAGGCCACGAGTAAATCAAGGCCCAAAAGTGAAGGATGAGCCCGAGGTGAACAAAAGGACTGCACTGCACTGCAGCCGGCTGGCCGCCACGGCCTACTTGACCTGGCCAAGGCACTCGCCCACTCTACCCGATCCGCAATTTAATTATGTTATTCTTGGGTTGCTTTGTATAAATACCTAAACTACTCCTACGAATTAGACATCTCCTTTACTGCTTTCAGTTTTTTTTTTAGTTCTACTTTTCTCTTAAAAGCTCTAGTTATTAGGTTAAGTTTAGTTTTCAAGATTTGGTTTAATTGTAATCGTCAGTACTCCGTATTAACTTCAAGATTCTCAAGTTTAATTCAATTCTTACTATTTCTTTTACCATGTTTGTTATTATATATCGTTTTGCTTCAACTTTAATTATGCGTAGCTAATTTTATAATTAGGGTTTAGGGTGATTGTGAGATTGGTTCAGGAACATGTTTTAATTGCTTATTTTGATTGAACTTGTCCAAGTTGACTTCTTCCTACGCGTTTTATTATCAATTGAATTTAGGGACGCCTTTATTGAATTGAACTTAGGTTGTTTCAGTTTAAGATCGAAAGCCTAATTGAAACTAGACTCACGCGTATTTGATAAGTTAAGTTTAGTAAGTTGCGAGAGCCCGCTAAATTTGCTTAAGGTTAATATTGACTCGAGAGAGCGTATTCCTAAACCTAGTCACTTGCATAGCTTCAATTGATTGATATTTACTTTTGAGTTGAGTTCCTGAATCGATGTCACATTGATCCCGGTGCCCTAATCTCCCTTTTATATATTTTTATACCATCTTATTTGCTGTTATTAGTTTAGTCTTACAAAACACCGTTTTTATCATCTTGAGACTGACCTAGGTTAGCTGAGCATACTTTCGACTACCCTTCTCTCTGTGGATTTCGACCCTGCTTGCCACTAGCTACTTGTTAGTGTTTTTGTAGGTTTATTTTGATAGGGTGATACGACTTTAGCCTTGTCAGTCGCCAATTGATAAGAGATTCCCCGGAAGAATCACTAGTCAACATTGCAATTTCTGAGGCATGTTTTGTTCCACGTTTTCTCTCCATGTTGGGCTCGTCGATTCATTTCCAAGCCTAAGTATTTTTTTTCTTCGTACGCGCAAGCATTTATGGTTAAGGCCTCACCTACAGTCCGCCACAAGCACTAGCACATACAACCCTGCCTTGGGTTAAGGCGTCACCTACAGTCCGCCACAAGCACTAGCACTAGCACATGCAACCGTGCCTTGGGTTAAGGCGTCACCTACAGTCCGCCACATGCACTAGCACATGCAACCGTTCCTTGGGTTAAGGCGTCACCTACAGTCCGCCATACGCGCGTATTGAGAATTTAATGCGCGGTACATAAGCAAAAACATGAGCACTCTTCACGAGTCTTTACACCCTTAACATATCCCCACGGAGTATTATTTATTCCCCACGGAGCTCAAACACTTGCATCCTACATCCCAAGCGAATTTAAGCACTAAATATTTTCCCCCAGCGGATCCTTATACATTGCATTTGACGTCCCCTGCGAAGCGTACTCCTCAGTAGTCGCAACTAAGCACATGCATCTTTCACGGATTTACACCATGCATTCCCCAACGTAATCCCTTTGAAGATACCCGTATCCGTTACCCCCAAAAACAAGCTCGATGATGAAAAGGACTTTTATGCATGTTTGTAAATAAGACGAAACGGTACAAAAGTGTCTAAAACATTTAGTCATTTTTAACGTATTAATTTGAATTTGCATATATCGTAAAAATGAATGTCAATTTAGTCAGTTTAAACACAACACGAGCACAATACTAGAACGTCTTACCAAAACGACTCACAAAAACAACCCAACAAGCTACAAAACAGCCCAAACTTACACAACGGCCCAAAACGCACACTAACACAACATTCAAAACGGGCCAAAGTGCGTCCCGTGTCACATTTTCACAAAATGAGACTCTACGATACCGTAAAATAATATATTTCAATATTATTTTATTTCGAGCCAAAACCGAAAAACACGACAAAAACCGAAGCACGAAAATCGAAATTTGGACCAAAAATTAATTTGGCCCAAAAATACTTAACCCTCACGTAAAACACACAAAAACAACATCATCACACATACACTTGCATCACCATGACCAAAGGCGGCCTAGTAGCCCACCAAAACAAAAACATAATCGCCTGTAAACAGGCGATTTAATTTTGAATCGCCTGTTAACAGGCGATTTACTTTTTGTTTGTGCACCTCTGGTTCTTTTCTTTCAGTTTACAGCTACACTGAAACTAAACCGCTGGTACACAGACGATTTAGGTTTTGTTTGTGCGTAAACACGAGCCAATTCCTATAAATAGCCACCCTTATATTCATTCAAAACACACAATTTTTCTCAAAATTCACTACTCACTTATACATAGACCTGGCAAAATAAAATCGAACCCGAAAAACCGACTGAAATTGTTGGAATCGACATCTAATCGAACATCTGAAAAGTTTAACTTGAACGTAATCCGTAGCCTGATATGACTTGAACTGAAACTGAAACTGAACGAAATTCAACACATGTCTGAAAAGACCCATAGTCGAATAAACTCGAACTGTTTCAAATCCGAATTTATTTCACCCGAACCCGAAGACAACTGAACTGAAAAATAATTGATTAGACCAAACCAAACGAATATTTAACCATATATAAATATATATATTATTGGCTAAGCTAGTTTATATGACAAGAGTCATATATACTAGTTTAAATCAACTTATTAACTCTTTAACTAAATGTTTAAGAGTATTAATTGATTTGATAATTGAATATAATGAAGATAATTACTACTTATAACCATAATATCTCTTCATGTCTAGCTATTCTATCGATGTGGGATATTGGAACTCTTTATACCAACAAAATTCACCACATTTACGTTAATCTTTCGATGTGGGACAAACAATAAAGTAAGAGTAATTCAAGTTAAAGTCGCATTTTAAGAGCAATAGGAGACAGATAAAATCATCAAAAACGAAATCTTTAAAATAATATAATATGTAAGACTTTTAAATTTTTGTCCTGTATTTCGTTATATATTTATTACATCCCATAATTTCATATGCGAAAAATTTAGAGGCACACAAGTGAATTCAAAATGAAAATCAAATTTGAGGATACAACTCTTTCATATCTTATCCGAACATGACCCGATTCGAATAATATCTGATTTGAACATAACTCGACTCGATTATCAACTGATCTGACATTAGCCCGACTTGAACCCGAATTGATCCAAAATTATCTATAACCGATTGAGACTCGTAATCGAAACAAAACCGAATTGAACTGAATTGAAATCGAAAACACAGATACACCAAATGAAATCGATCCGAAACAAACTGATCCGAAACTGATCGAAATGACCCGTTTGCCACCTCTACTTATACACACTTACAAAATTTCACTCAAAATACCGTCTTTGCATTTTCGAAAGGTAAACATTTTACCTACGTTTTGGATGTTTGAGACTCGGACAAAGGGTTACATTAACCCAACCCGATATTGACATTAGCGAACCCGTATTCGTAATACGGTTGTAGCAATTCGGATTCAGAATCCGTCTAAACCTCGCCAATATCGCATAAATAACGACTCAATATAACTAAAGCAAACCGACGCCACTTTTACATTACGCAAATTCTCATTCATGCATCAAATTACGACTAAAAACGTGAGTTCGACATTAAATTGTACCGTTTCAACTAGTCTTTTAAACATGCAAAACCGAGGGTTTTTCACAAATTCTTGGAGTCAAATACAAGGTCGGAAAATAACATTTATTTTAATAATTCAAGCAATGAATTATTATTTAACGTACGTTTCCTATAGCAAAATGACATAGCTTTGACAATATACATTATTTACATATTTACCGAGTCATATATAGTCGCACTTGTACGTAGCGTCATTTTAGCCCAAATATCGAAATTAAGCATTTGTTTTCAAACTAGTAAATACTACTTTTACGTAGGCTTTTTTATTACAGTTTTCAAAACGCATTTTTGTCAAAACTTTTGAAAAGTAACCTCACTCCGAATCCTCTCTGGTTTCACAATAACCTCAGACGGATAGGTATCGACGCACCTTGAAATATGAGACACCCGTGTCTTATATTTTAAGGCGCGTTGAATAGGTTCCAAATTCCTTTAATATTTGGTGGCGACTCCGAAAATACAACTTTCAAAAAGGATTTTCTACATTTTCTTTTTTACAAAACCACATGCAATGATCTCCCTCGTTTTTCATTTCACGCAACTCTTTCCTGCGAGGCGCATTCCGCCAAGACGCCTCCACGCGAGACGAGGGCGGGCGCATGCAGGGCGTCGATAGGTGGCACGAGCGATCTCCTGGTACCTTCAGTTGGCGACTCCGCTGGGAACGAGAATGATTTTTATTATTTTGAAAACTAGCTTTTCTTTTATTTTTAAAACATAAAGAAGTGAAACTTGAAACTTTGAAAACATTTATGCTTTCGATATTTGGGCAAAAATACGTTGAGTCGAATCCTCCTGATTCATAACCATACCCTTCGAGGGACGGCCCCTAGTAACGCTTGCTTCATAAGTGAGATTACTCTGGACACGTCGATCTCTCACCCCTCCACGATTACAAGTACGGCATCCGTACAAACGATCGTAACCAGTCAAACTCGGACGCTCTAGGACCCGTATTGAATTCACACCTAAAACGTGTGCAATCTTGCGGATAACCCTACCCAAACGTTGAGAGAATGGCCGGAGGGAACCTTACCCTATAAACCAAAAACTTGTGTTTATACGTACAAATGCGAAGCTATAGTACCCTGACTATAGTCGTCTTCAACACAAATGCATGCAAAAACATTTCCTAGGCATTACACATTCAAAAGACGTCCATTTTTGAAATTACATTTTCAAACATTTTTCAAAAAGGCATACTTTTTAAACATACCGTCAGGGTCATTGACCTATAATCAACTGAACCTGACAAGGAATACATCACGACATTCAAAACCGATCGGAAATAATCACTAGATTTCCAATCCTTTTCAAAACGTAAATAGATTATGCGACTGACGTATCGTCATAATACATTTATTGCAAAAACATTTCGCAAAGCAAAACCCGAAAATGTCAATTCATTTCGGATATTTTAAACAAAACAAAAACCTTTGTATTAGAAATAGCTCTAAGTCGAGTGACTCACTAGTCATCCCGATTTTAGAATGGACTTTTTCCCTCAAAAACAAAAACGCGGGCTCGTTCAGATGCGAACCCGTTGATTTACATGTTGGGTCAGGTGGCTTATAGTCATTTTGATTTGATATCCTGTGTCACACGTAAAAAAGTGAACAAGTAATCACTTTTTACCCAATTTAACATCTTCAAATCGACTAGCCTGTCGCTACTTCGGTTTGACCCTTTTTATCATAATCCAACGATAAACCCCTAGCAACATATCGCTAAACTGGGTTAATCAGATTATGATCAAGCAAAATTCATTACATCGAGACTCGGGACGTTTCAACACGCCTCTACCTCAAAAGCTTCCCGTGTCTTTCAAGCTAAAAACACAAGTCAAGTCATGCACCCACTTTTTACACTTTTTGCTTTTTTTCGTTGAGTCTTTTTCTTCCCTTTTAGAATCACTAAAGGTTTGAAACTTTGTCAGGTCCACTCATTGAAAAACCCTGGATACACGACGAACTAAAGACCGTCACCTGAACCCTCCTCCACCCCCAAAGAAGCGCACTTACAACCGATCAAGACCAAGAATCGTCATGGCATTTCAACAAGAAGAGAACGTCGGTGGACCACCACCTCCTCCTCCGCCACCTCCCCCGGAGGTAACCGCCGAGCAAGTTCGACAGCTCAACGCTAAACTCACCAGCCTCACCACGGTAATTGAACAAATGGCCGTCATGCAAAAATTTGAGGCCGAGAGAAGCGCCATACGCCTCGCCGAGGAGTCTTTGCGAAACGCCAAGAGAATTCGATCTATGGAAGAACGCCTTACAAACTCAAGGGGTTACTCCATACACCAAGAAAATGAGCATATCCCGAAAAACGTCAAGTCCATGCTACCGGATAAACTGGCACTCAGTGATCTTCCTATCTTCAAAGGTCGCGAAAGCCCGCTCGTGCACGTCAAAGCTTTCAAAGCTAAAATGACCATCATGGGTGTCGATCCCCCCGCTTGGGCTACTTTATTCCCACACTCGTTGGACGCACAACCCAGAGCATGGTTCTACGCCCTAGAGCCACACAAGACCGGTAGTTTCGAGGACATAACGGTTGCATTCGATCTACAATACCGGGACAACAACGACATCCAGGTCTCACTACGTACCTTAGAAGTCCTAGCTCAAAGGGACACTGAAGGTTTTACCGAGTACCTGACACGCTGGAAGAAGCTCTGTGCTCAAATACCTAACCGCCCTAGGGACACTGATTTGATCACTAAATTCATCAACAATCTCACCCCTGCATACCAACAACACCTACGGTACGAGAACTTTGACAGCTTCTCGACACTTAGCGTCGTGGGTGAACTCATCGAAGACGACCTCCGCAAAGAAAATAGGAATAAAAGTACGGGTTGCGGATATCAAGGCAGCTCATCCCGAGCCCCTGCCAAGGTCGAACCAATACATGCTATCAACGCACTAGACGCACTGGAAGTGCCACCGGTATTCACAATACCACCAAGGCCTGCTGCGCCACCACCAAAAGCATCATACCCACCTGCAGGTCCTAGTTCGTTAAAACCACGACAAATAAAACTTTGACTCGATATACATGACTTACTCAAAAGCATTACAGAAACTTGTAAGTCGCAATGTACTTCAGCTCTTGGGGCCTACTAGCGAGCCTCCCCCGGACAAGAAACCGAAATCATGGGATCAAAACGCATACTGCGAATTCCACGGAGGAAAAGGGCACGACACCGAGCAATGCTTCCGCCTGAAGAACATAATTCAGGACTTGATCGACGACAATACTATCGTGAAGCCCAGCCCAAGCCCTAAGCCATGAAACCAGCTCAATCCTCTGCATACCCATGCTATATTCGTAGGGACCCACCTGTTGGAGCTAGTGTCCTCCACAGTTAGTGCAATAACATAAATAAACCTCTATAGCTTCACAGGGTACATTTTGTATTGCAATCAGTTGATTAACGTTTATCAATAACGGTTGGCTTGCTAGATAAGTTTGACTTTATTGTCATACAGATGGCGGTGATCAACTGGTCCCTAAAAAGTCACACCTAAATGATGTGTTTAAGAAATGTGATTATTTGAGAAAATAATCATATTGATGCCTTACTAAAAGACTAAAAGGTTAGTCGGTGTTTTTGACTAAAATGTTAGTCAAGTGTGATAATGATACGGCCGTTTAATAAGGATTAAATGATATTAGCTAAGACGAATTAAATGTAATTCGTAAATTGAATATAAAATGTTATATTTATTTATTGAATATAATATAAGCTAATTAATCATAAACTGTTATAATTAATTAGAAAATTATAAATATATGGATATTAATAATTTAATGATATATTATAGTGGATCATATTTACGACACTAGTAATATTATATTATATTATAAAGCTAAAGGAAACCTCCAGGAAAGAGTCTTATTGCTCTTTGACTCCTTGGTCAACAAGGAATTGGTTTTTGAAAAGTAATTTTTGGAAAACAAAATTACTCCCCATAATAGAGGTTTGGCCGAATATCATGTAGTATATTAGGGGAGTTTTTGCTCAACCTAATCAACTAATTCATTAATTATAATTCATACACACAAATTTAGAAAATCAGTTTTTTTTCTCTAAAGTTTTCTAGCAAGAAATAAGGGCATATCTTGAGCAATCTTGGGTGCAACTTTTAGGAGATATCAAGTTTCTTGATATTCAATCTTAGGCCATTAAGCAAGGACTAAAGGTTGTTTTTCTTAATCTTATGTTTATTTATGCAATTTCTTTTATGACCATTAATCAAATAGAATAAGTTTCATTATAATCCTGTGATTTTAAAAGGACTATATACAGATATATTCCCACAAGTGGTATCAAAGCCTTAGGGCTATGAAATTATTTATATGATTTTCATAAAAATTGAATTTGTATAAGTTTAAAACAAGTTATAAAAAATCGGTTTTTATTAAAAAATATTTCGGCCAGTTTTATCTTCTTTGTGTGCCGTGTGTTTTTGTATATTTTTGGTCCAATATGATTCATATATTGTTAATTTAAAAGGTTAAGATGATAATATATGAACTTGTTTATGTTTTGATTCAATATTGATTGAGTTAGGACTTAGATGGATCCTTAATATGAATGTTAATGAACATTAAATTGCTTTATATTGTTGGTATAAATTGATTGAGATATTCATGTTAAAAGGTTAATTTGAATGATCTTAGTATTACATCCATGTTTAATCAAGATTAGATGTTGTTTTGTTTTGTACCAATCTAGTTAATATAAGCATGATCGAATTAAATCTGTTTAATTGAAGTTTGATTTAAAAACAAAAATTTAAAAAAAAAAATTAAAAAAAAAATTGTTTCGGTTTTTATTAAGCCAAACCGTGAGTTTTTTTTTTGTTGTTTCGGTTTATTTTTTTTTTGTTTAAACCGGTTTTGTATTATGCATTATAAAGATAATGTATGATTAAGGCTTGTGAAAAGGCTCACATTAGATTGATACCCTATTATTTTAAAAAGATTTAAAATAATATTGGATTTAATTTATGTTATACTTGATAATATGAATTAATCTGGATTATGATTGATTCAAATTGATGTGTGCAATTGAGGAATTGTCACATAATTTTGATCTTGTTAAAAGGTGGTTTGGATTAATAATAATTAATCTTGTTTAGTTGATGCTTTTATCTTGTTGAATGTTGTTTGAATGGTTTAAGTTTTTCGCATTATTATGTACAAAAGGTTGTAATTTACTAGTGTGGCCTTAGTAGATTATGTTTTCGTAATGATGGAAACATAGTCTTGGTTGTATATTGAGATCTCGTATCTCCCCTCTTGTAATATTATTTTTCGTATATTTTGAATTAGAATGTAAATAGGTTTATTTTGTAATTCAAAATGTAATTTGAGAAGATTCAAGATGAAGATTCAAGAAAAAAAGCCCAACTTCCACTTAAAGCCCAAGATGAAGAATGAAGACAAAGCATTAGGGTCCATGGATGGATTCCAAATTGTATTATGTCTTTATTTTCATAGGGATAGGCCACACTAGGTGTTTTTTCGTTTCTTGCGTTTTTTCTTTTACCGTTTTATTGCATTCTCGCGTTAGATAGTAGCATCATATTCCGCCTAAACTAAACCAAACCACCTAATATGCATGAATATGGATCATATAGTTGCATTTTATATCATGGACATACGGATGTCACTCGTTTTAAGCCATCACCTTAGTTTATATCATTCTCGTTTTGCTAGACTTTTGTTCACTTAAAATGAATTAAATAAGATGATGAGATCTTTCTCTAAATTTAAAAATTGAGATTAGTCTTTATAGGAAAAGCTACTATGAGCCCCTTCTTCGTCGGTAGGAATGTAGGACCTTACTCTCCACATGACCCCTTCTACGTTGGGTAAGTAGTATGTGTTGACCTATTTTACCTCAACATTATAGTTCGAGTAATATCTCGTGATTGTAGTGGACTAAAAGATAGAATTTACAGAAATTTATCGACCGAGAATTCTGAAGGTAGAATTAGCCAAGAGGTTGGCTTATCAATTTACGGAAATTGAGTCTTGGGATCATTTATATAATTCTTGAGGGTGGTCAATTGTATAAATGCATAAGTCATCGCATTAATCTGTTTTGCATTTAGACTTAAATTTAATTAAAACGATGAATCCTTATCATATTTATTTTTCTTTTCATAGTTTCGAATTCGTTATATACAGATATAACTACTATAACAAATGGCTGGACGTATTGACGGCCCAATGCCAAGTGTCACACTTGAACGTGAATCATGGCTTAGAATATTTATGGATAGCATGAATCAGTCCACTCGACTGAAGAATGATGGGTCTAACATTGCTGATTGGGAGGCCGCATTACGGAATGCCACCATAGCTGACGGCAAGCTCAAGTATTTGACTGAGCCACTGCCGACTGAACCAGCTCCCGATGAAGGAGCAAATGAAGTTGTTGCTTATAGTGATTTCATGATGGAGGCGGGTGCGTTAAGGAACGTACTCATCTATGCAATGGAATCCAATTTGCAAAGACGATTCATTACCTAAGGTGCAAACAAGATTTTCACCACTCTGACTAGAGAGTTCTCGAAAGCAACGAGAATCAAGAGTTACGAGTATACCACTCGCTTCTTTGAAGCGAAACTCCAGAAGGGCCAACCGGTTGGTCCACATCTTCTCGACATGATCGAGAATGTTGAGAAACTGGAGGAGCTTGGTTGCAAGATTGATGAGAAGATCATCATTGATCGAGTGCTCCACTCTCTTCATGATGGGTATGCCCTCTTTAGGGCAAACTATTACATGAATGACATGCAGAAAAGTCTGCATGAGCTTCACTCACTCCTCGTACAGACGGAGAGTG
This sequence comes from Dianthus caryophyllus, assembly GCA_023091065.1. Classification (NCBI taxonomy): domain Eukaryota; kingdom Viridiplantae; phylum Streptophyta; class Magnoliopsida; order Caryophyllales; family Caryophyllaceae; genus Dianthus; species Dianthus caryophyllus. Next base: position 35,652,803 of record CM041517.1, on the reverse strand, counting down.
ATCTGAAGTTGAGTGGGAGCATGAAACAAGATGTTCTCATGATAGGCAACAAGCACAAGGGTAAGGGTAAGGCTCCGGCTAACCTAACAGTAGGAAAGCCAAAGTTTAAAAAGCCAGTGGTTGCGAAGAGTGGGCCTGGTGAGTCTAGCGGTAGCTCACAAGGCAAGGCAAAAGCGAAGCAAAGCATGGAGTGCCACCATTGCCACAAGTCTGGGCATTAGAGGCGAATCGCCCGTGTATCTTTGAGGACATCAAAGCAGCCGTCACTCCCTGTAGGTATGTCTTCTTTTATTCATATGATTGAGATTAACCATGCAAGTTTCGGAACTTGGGTACTTGATACTGGTTGTGGTTCTCATCTGTGTAATCATTTGCAGGGCCTAAGAAACATCAAAACTCTAGCAAGAGGTGATGTGGACCTGCGAGTGGGGAATGGAGCAAGGGTTGTTGCCGTTTCAGTAGGAACATATGTCATGCAACTCCCGAGTGGATTTGAGTTATTTTTGAATAACTGTTACTATGTACCTAGTTTATCTAAAAACATTATTTCTGTATCCGCACTTGATAAAGACGGCTTTTCGTTTTTAATAAAGACTAATAGCTGTATTTTCTCTTTAAACGATATGATTTATGGTGAAGCAGTTTCCATGAACGGAATTTATGTTTTAGATCAAACCATAGATATTATGCATATGAGTAACAAGAAAGCAAAGGTTGGTGACAAAGATCAAACCTATCTATGGCATTGCCGAATGGGACACATAAATGAGAAACGCGTGAAAAAGCTCATTGATAGTGGGACAATTGCCCCATTTAACTATGAAACTTTTGGCACATGTGAATCATGTCTCATAGGCAAAATGTCTCGAATTTCCTTCAAAGGTGTTGGAATGCGCGCTGCTGACCTATTAGGACTCATACATACTGATGTGTGTGGCCCTATGTCAATCAACGCTAGAGATGGCTATAGGTATTTTATCACTTTCACGGACGATTTGAGTAGATATGGACATGTCTACTTAATGAAGCATAAAAGTGAGTCCTTCGACAAGTTCAAGGAATTCCAGAATAAGGTTGAGAACCAACTGGACAGAAAGATAAAAGCACTACGTTCAGATCGTGGTGGCGAATATCTTTCAACTGAGTTTGATCAACACCTGAAAAACCGCGGGATAGTACTACAGTTAACTCCACCCGGAACACCACAACTGAATGGTGTGTCCGAACGCAGGAATCGAACATTACTTGATATGGTTCGATCCATGATGAGTCACACGGTTGTACCTGACTCATTATGGGGCTATGCTCTTTTGTCAGCTGCTCTTATACTTAACCGAACTCCGTCTAAAGCTGTTGACAAGCAAGACTCCATACGAGTTATGGAAGGGAACGGTCCCTAACTTGTCCTTTATTCGGGTTTGGGGGTGCGAGGCTTATGTCAAGTGGAGACACGAGGATAAGCTCGACCCGCGATCGGTCAAGACATACTTTATTGGTTATCCAAAAGGAATGTTTGGTCATTACTTCTATTCGCCTACCGAACACCGAGTTTTTGTTGCGGCTAGTGCGAAGTTCTTAGAGAAAGAGGTTTCTCGAAGACAAGAGAAGCAATAGAACCTTCGATCTGTCGGAGATTCCTGAACCAACAACCGAGCAACCAATGGAGGAAACTGTTCCTTCCTCGTCTGCTGCGGTTAATATTCCCTTGGAACCCAGAAGGTCGGGTAGACTCTCCATTCCTCCAGATAGATACATCGGTATGGTTGAGGAGAATGGAAGAGACGACGTTTTACTCCTTGAGAGTAACGAACCCGTAACCTATAAAGGTGCCATGACATGTTCCGACTCAAAGCTATGGCAAGAAGCCATGCAATCCGAGATGGACTCTATGTACGAGAACAATGTATGGGATCTGGTTGACTTACCTGATAAGGCTAGGCCTCTTCAGTGCAAATGGCTTTACAAGATAATACGATCTGTAGAAGGACAACCAGATATATACAAGGCACGACTAGTGGCAAAGGGTTTCACTCAAGTGCAAGGGTTGCACTATGATGAGATCTTTGCACCCGTAGTCATGCTTCGTTCCATTCGGATTGTCTTAGCGATTGCCGCCTTTCATGACTATGAAATTTGGCAGATGGACGTGAAAACCGCCTTCTTAAACGGTTATTTGGAGGAGGAGTTGTACATGGTACAACCCGAAGGTTACACAGATCCTGAAAATCCTAAGAAGGTTTGCAAGCTTAAGCGTTCCATCTATGGACTTAAGCAAGCTTCACGGAGTTGGAATCATCGCTTCGACCAAGTGATAAAGGAGAATGGATTCACTCGATCGGTCGAGGAACCATGTCTATATATCAAGTCGAGTGGGAGCAAGATTGTCTTCCTAATACTGTATGTCGATGACATACTCTTGATTGGGAATGACATACCTCTCTTAACTTCGGTAAAAGTTTGGTTAAAGAACCATTTCCAGATGAAAGATCTGGGTGAGGCACAATGTATTTTGGGGCTCCGTATCTATACAGATAGATCACGACGGAAGTTATCTCTCAGTCAGGAGTCTTATATAGATAAGATTCTTGAGAGGTTCAGCATGACCAACTCCAAGAAGGGGAACCTTCCAATGATCTCTGGAGTGCAATTGAGTAAAGCTCAAGCACCAAAGACATCGGAAGAGGTCGAGCGCATGAGTCGGATTCCATATGCATCAGCTATAGGATCGATCATGTATGCCATGATATGCACACGTCCGGACGTGGCATATGCACTGAGTATGACGAGCCGATACCAAGGCAATCCAGGTGAAGCACACTGGATGGCTGTCAAGAACATTCTTAAGTACCTACGGAGGACTAAAGATTGGGTATTGACTTATGGAGGAGACACTGAGCTATGCGCAATCGGTTACGCAGATGCTAGTTTCCAAACGGATCGAGATGACTCGAAGTCTCAATCTGGATTCGTTTTTACTCTAAATGGCGCTGCGGTCAGTTGGAAAAGCTCCAAACAAACAGTTATAGCAGATTCAACGACTGAGTCCGAGTACTATGCTGCTTCAGAGGCTGCAAAGGAAGCTATATGGATGCGTCAGTTCTTACAAGGACTAACTGTAGTTCCTAGTTCGAATGACCTGATCACCATCTATTGTGACAATAGTGGTGCCATCTTCCAGGCGAAGGAGCCAAGTCCGGAACAAGTCTCGCGACGCGCAGAAAGGCTCACATGATCCGAGATTACGTGGATCAGAAGGAGATAGTGATTGACAAGATTGCTACGGATGATAACATAGCAGATCCTCTCACTAAACCGTTGAGATATGATAAGCATGTAGGGCACGTTATTTCCATGGGAATTAAGCGTGTTCCGGAGTTGTATTAGTTGTTTGTATGGATTAACACGTGTATTTTTCCTAAAACTTCTAATAAAATCATCGTTTTATTTTATGTATTGTTTTTCATGAGGGTTGTGCAGACAACGTTGAACACCTCAAAGTGAACTGAATTGCTTTATATTTTGTTTTGGTCCGTAATCGCCTACACGAGCTGATAACTCAGGCGATTACTTTGTGACGTTGATTGATGGTGGGTTCAACGAGCAATAAGTCAAACTGTTGACTGATTGATCACAGATGCGGGTTTACTGAAATCGCGTAGGACATTTTTGTGACGACTACATAGAGTCCTAAATGTTTCAGAACATTAGGTGCCGGGTCGTGGATAGGACATCCATAGTGTTCCTAGAGTCGATTCTTTTGACTATCGACTGTCTCTTGAGATTAAGGCAGATTTTGGGTGACTTTGGTTTCTTTCTCACGGTCAACCGTAACAGGAGGCCAAGCAGATTTTCACTGGGTCATTTCCTGCTGCGCTTACATCTGCAGGACTCGAGTTGAGGGAAATATCCAACTTCCATCAAGTTATAATACTTATTCTCAAGGCCACTCGAGGAGCTGTAACTGGAAATGCATGGCCATGCTCGAATATTGATTCGTTTATCAGTTAAGTTACTCTCTAGTCGGGGAAACCACTCTAGATTCTGATCACTTGTGAGCTACGACCTTTGAAAGTACGGACTTTGCAAATTGGTTTACATTGAGTGGGAGAAATTTATTATGGATATGAGAAACGGTTATCGCACATACACTTGTGCAGACAAGTGGGAGATTGTTGGAGCTAGTGTCCTCCACAGTTAGTGCAATAACATAAATAAACCTCTATAGGTTCACAGGGTACATTTTGTATTGCAATCAGTTGATTAACGTTTATCAATAACGGTTGGCTTGCTAGATAAGTTTGACGTTATTGTCATACAGATGGCGGTGATCAACTGGTCCCTAAAAAGTCACACCTAAAGGATGTGTTTAAGAAATGTGATTATTTGAGAAAATAATCATATTGATGCCTTACTAAAAGACTAAAAGGTTAGTCGGTGTTTTTGACTAAAATGTTAGTCAAGTGTGATAATGATACGGCCGTTTAATAAGGATTAAATGATATTAGCTAAGACGAATTAAATGTAATTCGTAAATAGAATATAAAATGTTATATTTAATTATTGAATATAATATAAGCTAATTAATCATAAACTGTTATAATTAATTAGAAAATTTTAAATATATGGATATTAATAATTTAATGATATATTATAGTGGATCATATTTATGACACTAGTAATATTATATTTAATTATAAAGCTAAAAGAAACCTCCAGGAAAGAGCCGTATTGCTCTTTGACTCCTTGGTCAACAAGGAATTGGTTTTTGGAAAGTAATTTTTGGAAAGCAAAATTACTCCCCATAATAGAGGTTTGGCCGAAAATCATGTAGTATGTTAGGGGAGTTTTTGCTCAACCTAATCAACTAATTCATTAATTATAATTCACACACACAAATTTAGAAAATCAGTTTTCTTTTCTCTAAAGTTTTCTAGCAAGAACTAAGGGCATATCTTGAGCAATCTTGGGTGCAACTTTTAGGAGATATCAAGTTTCTTGATATTCAATCTTAGGCCATTAAGCAAGGACTAAAGGTTGTTTTTCTTAATCTTATGTTTATTTATGCAATTTCTTTTATGACCATTAATCATATAGAATAAGTTTCATTATAATCCTGTGATTTTAAAAGGACTATATACAGATATATATTCCCACACCACCCCATCATTGACTGCTCACATCTAATCATCTCAAGTGACCACAAAATCAACGGCATCTGGAATATTTCTGAAAATGAAGCCGACAATGACGACATCCGCATGTGTCTTCAAAATGAACCCTTCGAGGAGGAAACTAAGCCTCGCCTCCCGCCGGGCAAATACGGAGAGCTACGTCACGAATACCCGATCAGGCTATCAGATAGTGATGACGAAGTAGCTTATCTGACGCGTTCTGGACGCCCATACCAAGGCTCTCTGAAATTACTTGAACCTCAAAACCCTCCGCCAAGATTGACTGCTCAAGAGAAAAACAATGGTATAATCATAGACGAGGATACCCCGCCTACTGCAATCACACCCCCAAGCACTACTCCAGCACTCGCAAACGGTACCCCTGCAACCACACCTCAAAGCACTACTCCTGCGACCGTACCCTCAAGCAATACTCCTGCGCCCATGCCGCTAGCTAACAGTGTAGTGCCGTCAAGCGCAGCTCCAGCACCCATACCTACGCCTGAGATTGGAGACACGCTCCATAAGCAACTCAACAAAACAAAGGCGGACATCTCGATATGGCAGCTCTTGAAGGACTCACTGGGACATCGTGAAGCCCTTTACCAAGCACTGTAGATTACCCCAATGCTGTCAGAAATGTCTCCTGTCAAGCTCATCAGTCACATCACACGTGAATGGCAGGCTAATGCCGTTACTTTCTCTGACAAGGATCTCCCTCCATTCGGAGGAACGCACAACTTGTCGCTCTACATAAACGTGGAATGTCACGGCATGACATTACCAGTCGTCCTCATTGATAAAGGATCTGCGGTCAATGTCCTACCTCTTGAAACGGCCAAAAAACTAGGAATTAAGGAAAATGACTCCATCCCGTGTACAGACGGCGTCAGGGCCTACGATGGAACACGTCGTAGCATAAAGGGAACAATCTCCTTTCCCATCATGACGGGGCCTGTCATGAGGGAAACCGACTTTCAGATCATCGACATACCCCCAACATACAAAATGCTATTGGGTAGGCCATGGATCCACGCTACCAAAGCTGTCACCTCAACCCTGCACCAAAAAGTCAGGCTACCTTTGGACGACGAGATCATCACCATAGATGTCTCAAACTTTATGGCTACTCTTAAACAACACAAGGCTGACAACAGCACTGCAGAAATAAATACTGAAGCAACAGATGACATGTGTGGTTTTGATTTCAACTTCAACATCTGCACCGTGACTCGTCAAGAAGAGATCAGTGCACTCTACGCCAAAGACAACGACACTAAGTGGCCCACCATGGGTCTAGCTTATGTACCATGGTCATATGAAGTCTCTCGCGGTTGGGAAGCATACAATGACCGCAAGAAATACCACGACTTCGACATGCAGCCGTACCACATCTTCCCCAACAAGTACTTCGTCAAAGAAGGCACCAGCAAAGTTTCTAAAGGTGTATCCTCATACACCGTCGCCGGGATTGAACTCATCTCCGACATCATACGCAACCACAACTTCAACCCCACAGACCTGATCGTCCCCTTCGAAGAAAAAAACGCACAACGGGTGGTCAAAAACTCTCAAGTGGACCGACGCACAGGGTCGCACTTTCAAAATCACTACTGGAGAAGGCTATACCTTCGAGGATTCTGACTCCGACTCCGACGAAGACAATGACCACAACACTAAGTCTGTCGTAGAGTTTAGGCTCCCGCGTCGTCATGTCAAGTCCTACACCCCAACTAAGCCCCCGGGCTATCTCCCTGATATAATCAATTTAGCTCAGGAACTAGAGTCATTAAGGTTATCCAAAGCTCCCTCGTCTGAGCTATCTTCAAATGTAACCGCTTTTGATAACAATAATAACATGAAAGTTTTCGGTTACTCTTTGCCTTGTTTTCCTTTAAATTCTGCATATTCTAATGATTGCGATAATTTTAAACAAAATAACGTTGCATTATATAGATACATTGCAAGCATTGTCTCAAAACCCGAGCAGGATCCCATCATTGAAGACACAACAACCATCAATGTAGGCACGCCCGAAGAGCCTCGAGAACTGCAACTGGGGGCTTCCTTAAGCACAGAAGAGAGAACCACATACACCGAGCTCCTCACAGAATTCAAAGACGTCTTCGCGTGGTCATACAAAGACATGCCCGGCATCGACCGCGAGATAGCTGAACACTGCATCCCAATCAAGCAAGGTGTCAAACCTGTTAAGCAAAAACTCCGACGCATCAAGCCTGAATGGTCTCTCATGGTCAAGGAAGAGATCGAAAAACAACTACAAGCTGGGTTCATTCGAGTCATCGAATACTCCGACTGGGTCTCCAACATGGTCCCGGTTATGAAGAAAAATGGCAAAATACGGGTATTTGCCGACTTTCGGGACCTGAACAAAGCCTGCCCAAAAGATGACTTCCCACTACCTCACATGGACATTCTAGTTGACAACATAGCCGACCACGCTCTACTATCATTCATGGATGGGTATGCAGGATACAACTAGATCAAAATGGCAACAGACGAAATGCCAAAAACAACTTTCGTAACCCCCTGGGAACATACTGCTACACAGTCATGCCTTTTGGACTCATAAATGCCGGTGCTACATACCAACGCACTGCTACAACCTTACTACACGACATGATGCACAATGAGGTCGAGGTATACGTCGATGACATGATCGTGAAATCAAAGGAAAGGGACGACCACGTCATCAACCTCCGCAAATTCTTTACCAGAATCAGGCAATACAAAATGCGATTAAACCCACAGAAATGCACCTTTGGGGTCACATTCGGCAAACTGTTAGGCCACATAGTACGCCAGCGCGGGATCAAAATAGACCCGACCAAAATCAAAGCAATTATGGGCATGAAACCGCCAAGCAACATCGACGAAATAAGGAGCTTCTTGGGACAAGTCCAATATTTCTCCCGATTCATCACCAAACTCACAATGATTTGCGAGCCAATTTTCAAAAAACTAAAAAAAGAAGAACATACAAAATGGGACGATGACTATCAGCAAGCATTCGACAAAGTCAAGAGCCTGCTCACAAATCCACCTGTTCTAGTACCTCCACAAAAATGCCTACCACTATCACTATACTTAACAACTACACCAAACGCTATGGGCGCCATGCTCGCCCAGGAAGTCAACAACGAGGAAAGAGCTGCCTCGCACTGGTCTGGGCAACCAAAAAGCTCAGGCATTACCTACTTGCACATACAACGAGAGTATACTCCCTGATGGATCCTCTCAAATACCTATTTGAAAAACCAGTCCTAAACGGACGCATGGCCAGATGGACTCTGCTACTTGCCGAGTACACGAACTCAAGTACCTCCCTTTGAAAGTAATTAAGGGAAGAGTAGTTTCAGACTTTCTCGCAGAAAATGCTATCGTCGAGCAACCCATGACCGATACAATGTCATTTCCCGACAATGGAATCTTTGCCGTAGAAACAGAATACTGGCAATTATACTTTGACGGAGCATCAAGCTACTGCGGTTACGGGGTCGGAATACTCCTAATATCCCCAAGTGGCGACCACACACCGCTCTCAATCAAGCTCGATTTCAGTGTCACAAACAACGCCGCAGAATACGAAGCATGTATTTACGGCCTGCAAGCAGCCATTGCTCTCAAAATTAAGAACCTTCGCGTGCATGGAGATTCTTTCCTCATCATAAACCAAGTGACAGGACCATAGAAAATCATGAGTGAAACCCTTACAAAATACCAAACAAAAGTACAAAAACTCCTAACCAACTTCGACTGTGTCGATTTTTACCACCTCCGAAGGGAAGAAAACTAGTTCGCCGATGCACTGTCAAAACTGTCATCCCTCCTAAACATGCCTCCAAGTATGGAAACGCTACCCATCATCGTCGAAAGACGCGACGAACCAGCATACATCCACACCATTGACATGGATGAAGCCGAGCAAACAGAGCCATGGTATCAAGCCATAATCAACTACAAAACAAGCAATACTTACCCACCTAACATCGACAAACGTGGCCAACGAGCCATTAGACTCCTAGCATCCCAGTTCGTGCTAGAAATGGGGCAGTTACTCAAGAAGACACCGTAGGGGACGCTACTCATATGTGTCGACTACAAGAAAGGACAAGAAATCATCGCGCAAGTTCACGACGGCGAATGCGGTCCCCACATAAACGCTCGAGCACTATGCAAACAAATTCTACGGCTAGGATGGTACTGGACGACCATGGAAGCGGACTGCATCCAATACGTCAAGCATCGCTACAATCGCCAAATTTTCAAGAACGACAAAGACGTAGCCCCTTCACCACTATACAGCCTAACCTCACCTTGGCCCTTTTCAACTTGGGGCATTGACGTAATAGGCAAAGTGCACCCCATCGGAGCAGGAGGACACTGCTTCGTGCTAGTAGCAATTGACTACTTTACAAAATGGGTAGAAGCAGCATCCTTCCGTACCCTCGGCTCCAAGGAAGTCGCCAAGTTCATACAGACAAACACCATATGCCGATACGGCATACCCCATGAGTTCATCAGTGATCAAGGCTCGCACTTTCTGGGCGAAACAGAAGCTATACTTGCCAAATACAACATACAACATCACAAATCCTCACCTTATCGGCCCCAAACCAACGGCGCCGTCGAAGCAGCAAACAAGACAGTCGTCACCAAACTCGAGAAAATGATCGACAGTTGCAGAGACTGGCCCAACAAAATACCATACGCACTATGCGGTTACCGCACCACAATTCGCACACCTACAGGCATGACGCCTTATTTTCTCACCTACGGCATAGAAGCTGTCCAACCTGTGGAAATAGAAATGCAATCATTACGAATATTAATGGAAAGTAGCATCCAAGAAGCAGAATGGGCCTGAGAACGCTATGAGCAGGTCATGCTTCTAGACGAGCGCCGACTTAATTCCCTAAGCACCGCACGAATGTACCAAGCGCGACTACAACGAGCATTTAACAAGCGAGTTAAGCCACGAAACATAAAAGTGGGTGACCTCGTACTAAAGTCAGTTCGAGCACCACTTCCAGACGACCCACGAGGAAAGTTCAAGCGTAACTGGGCTGGACCCTACCTCGTCAAAGAGATCTACATCGGCGGAGCAGTCAAACTACCGACCTTGACGGTCAAGAGTTCAACCTCGCCACCGACCTTGACATCAGGCCACACAGACCTCATCACATTACGACATCGGGCCACACAGACCTCATCGTATCGCGACATCGGGCCACACAGACCTCATTGCATCGTGACATCGGGCCACACAGACCTCATCGCTTTAGGTCACACAGACCACATGGCATCAGGTCACTCAGACCACAAACACCAGGTCACACAGACCTCAATCACAACGTCACGGTAACACATGCCTCGATCACATGGCAACATATGCCTCACAACATCACAGGAATACCATACGTCATGGCAAGAGAACGTTCTTAACATTACTTACATAAACTTGACAACACGACAAGGACTAACTCAAAGGCAACCTTACTAGGCTCTAGTGACTCATCTCGTTCTAAACCGACTTTCATTTCCAGGACAACATAACACATACACGACCTTCACGACATTTTGATCTTAGTACATCTCTTAATTCTCATTCACGTATTAACTATCCCGGCACTATTTTCTCAACCTCCTTATACAATTTCAACCCCTTCCGTCTCAGTCTAAAGTCACCATAAAAACACACATATAACAATGCACACAAGCAGTAGCATTCAAGGGTCACTTCATACTCAATCACACATGATACGGTTCATGACAAAACCTCAACGACGTAATTTTAGACACTGAAATAATATGATATAAAACTGGGCAGCAGCTATTCGTAAGACTATACACCTTTAAATTGGAGCGTAATCATCCTATCTCACTTCATTTGATGTTTTAGCACAATTCAATTAATTCGATAACTCTTTATACACAAGTTTCAAGCTTAAAACAACAGAATTACTTGAACTGAACACGAAAGTCACAATGCCACGGATAGCAGCCATTCCTAGCTTCCACTTTCCTTGCACACATTCAAGTACGCTTCCTCAATCAAGTATTCCCGAACACGCGCTACTATTCAATCAAAGTACTAACATAATAATTTACATTATCGCAACGTATGATCTTTAAACGACAACTCCACTGCCCGTCCTTCACCTAAACCCAACCTAAGGTCGAGGGTAGACCTTGGTCTCATAACAAAGTCTTCCGATAGCGGCCTACGACCACGGCCCCTCTGACATACACACTCCCAAACGGCTAATCACATACACACACACACACACTTAGTCTCACATATAACAATATTACGTCATACAAATAACCTTGGCCTTCGACACAATCGCACACAGCAGCAACAGCCGACAGTAGCAACAGAAGTAACAGAGTCACGACACCCACATACAACCCTACGACATGACCAAACCAAGCCTTCCCATACACACACACACACATAATATTCTACGACGTAACAACAATAACGCACATCAATAGTGATCTTAAACAAGAGCAACGATCATGACAGTAACCTTAACTAAAACAAAACAACAATCGCTCGGTCAACACTCATATCTCTCGACCAAAACTCAACACACAATTCAAACAAGTGGGCCACCCACGCTCCTAGACCAAAACCAGCAACCCGTCGAATAACAACAACATTCACAGCAGACCATGGCGCAGAACTCGAACAACAGCAACAACGACTCACTTCATTTCGCATAGAAACACGCACATTCACACACATACACGGATAAAGTAAGGGAATTAGCCCTTACCTGGAGAAGAGAATCGCGAAACTCAAGCAAGCTCAAGGTCAAAAACGCCCAATACCGCTCCGATTCAACACAACCTCTACAAATAACAATTTCCCTATCAATTACTACTTAATTACTCACTAATCGAAAAACAAAATCATTAAAAACATCTCTAAATCAGAAGTGCCCAAATATTAGGTCAAATTTGGACGAAAATAATAATTGATCGACTAAAAATGAATTATACCTCCAAAACTTGGATGATAAGGCTAAAACTCAAAGATATCGTCAAATTGAAGTGAAATAAGAAGGGATCCGCAAGTATAACGGGAAGAATGGTGCGCAGAGACGAAGAATAATGAAGAACGATGAAGAGGATGACAAAGAAACGACAAAGATGATGTGGCGTGATGATGACGGTGACGGTTGATGATGATGATGATGACGGTTGATGATGATGATGTTGATGAAGAGGAAAGAGGACCAAGGAGAAACGAAGAAGGAAATGATGGAATTAAACGATGTTGGGGTTGTGTACAAAGTCGGTGAAGGATGGGTAGCAATTAGGGTAGGATTTATTTGCTCGGTCAATCTCATTGACCATTCCCTCACTTTATTAATATTCATATAAAACTCCATTTAAGAAAATAATATGAACTCGTATAAGCTCGACTTAAATATAAGACCCGACTTAAAGTATGAGACTCGTTTATAACAAGGTACAAAAATACGGAGTATTACAGTCTTCCCCTCTTAAAAGAACTTCGTCCCGAAGTTAAACTATTCCCGACAACACCATAGGTTAAACTCGACATATAAAACGTAAAAAAAATGAAACGTGTGCACACCTAAATCCCACTAACCATAACAACTATAACAATCTCAAATTATTACCTAACAACGAAACTCAATACCATTCAATATTCTTTAACCGAACCATAAGCAACAACATGTGCATAGAGCAATGCATAAAAACATGACAAAGAAAAACAAGAGCGCGACATTCTATCCCTCACTCTTTAAGAAACTTCGTCCTCGAAGTTTAGACTACCACAACACTGCTAAACAAGACTATTAATCATGCCGAAATGGACTACAATACACCTACATGAGCCCATATATTACACACACAAATCATTTAATCCTTCTTAATATATCTTTCTCATTGCATTACGAACATGGCTCGTTTATTACAATACTTTCCCTACGCAATCACTATCTGTGGCAGCAAAATAGACTGTACAGCACATATACCACAACAGCAACAAGACCACATCAACTTTTCATACGGTAACAGTAATAGCAGGTGATAAATATAATTTTAGCACAAGTAAATCGCGTAACAGCAGCACAACAACGAGTATAAAAGAGCAGATTAACAACGTTTTCAGCACCCTAATCATACAACAGCACCCTAGCACGTCTATAGCACCAACTGCACAATCCATTCACAATACGAGCACACTCTACACAAAATATTGCACTAATGAACAATAGCAGAGCAACCGTGAATAAAAGTCATTCGCACGACAAACACACTGAAGGCACACACTTACACGGGACACATACCTGGCGTGTACTAGATACTATTACCTACACATTGTTATCCTGATATCTCTATATTTCTCACTTTCTTATATAAATCATCTTTATTTACATACCTGACATAAGTTCTTTCGTTGTGGTATTGTATCTCACAGTCGTTTATGTTACTCTCGGTTTTCCAACTCCTCACCACCATAACATTTCATAGTAATACCATAATGCACCGTGGTGTTGTTGTTACTTTCCTGAACATTCCATTATTAGCTTATCGCATATGTTTATCAAGTTCCATACCATACTCAACGTACGCATATTATTCCTTACTCTAAAATACTCACGTATAGTTCTGCACTCTTTGTATTTATGTTTTCCCTCATAACCCGACATAATAAGTCCAATACTATACCACCCTTTTACAAAGCTAGTGCGTTAGCCAGATAACTGTGTCTTAAAGGTCACACATATGACTTTAATCTTTTTTCCTGGTCACATAAATTAATCTATCTGATTATTTTATGTTGCTTATCTCGCCTTAGCCTTACTAATACTTTTACTCATTCCCACGAAACTCTCATATCACTTGTATCGTCTACAACATCTTTCACTATCAACAATGCAACAGTATCCGCTTACTTATATCGTCTGTTATTTCTACATGCAACTTCCATTAATTGTTGTATCACTGAGTTACTCATGAATTCATTCTACTCACTTTATGATGATTCTGTCCTCGATTCCTTATATGTTCCCTCCAAATGCTTGCTTGTCTCGCTACGATCTCACACTTTCGTTGCACTTCCTGAACTTTCTAACATTAGTTTATTACCTATGGGATTACATGCGTTGCTACACTTACACAGTAACCATTGTCTTTATCATTCTTCCTTCTATACGTTATGTCGTTACAACGAAGCATCACTCAACCTCTTACCTAACCTATACTTTTCATTTGGCTCTGTTATAACGTCTCCTCACAATTAACCGTCTATTCTCCCGTGATTCTGTACTTAAAACATTTTAGTTTTGACTCACATCTAGACAATATCCTCAACATCTTTTAACAACTTTCTACATATAATATGTCAAAATGTACATTCACCTTATTTCTTGTAACTTGTACTTACTCGTGTCTCTAGGTTCCCAACACACTTTTGATTACTATGCTTGTACTTCCACAAACTCGAACGGCTAACTCTGCTTTTCTCTCCACACGTTTCAACTAAAACTCTTGATAATCTGAACGCATATCCGTAATTCTCTCAACAGTTAACACACATTCCCATTACACATTATATTGGTGTTTATTCAAACATACGCTTATACACCTTATTCAACTATATTCGCTCACTTCTGTGGTTCATCATCAACCATACCACACAAATAGATATACTCAAGAACATTTACTTAATCTCCATTTATCATATTTACACCTGCCTTTGCTCAACTCGATTGAATTAATGCATATACACACACTTCATTTTACCTTAAAGCTCTTACATATTTCGATCTGTTGGTTAGGCTATTTCACCTACTCTCATGCATATCATACCTCTACTTTCAACATCGTAACCATCTCTCTCACATCACACATGTGACATGTCCTACCCATCACCTCCCACATCTAAGATCTCGCTTCACAGTTAGACACTCACGTGATATTGTGGAACCCGGGAGGGACCCAACTCGGCGTCTTGCTTAAGGGCGGATTTTAAAGTTAAAAAAGATTAAGTTGGAAAAACCTTTAAGAACTGTTATGGAGTCGCCACCTAATTATCGCGGAAATTAGGAACCTGCTACCATGTTCTAAGTTAAAAACATGTCCTAGATTTTGGAGCACGCCGACACCCCTAGATCTAAGGCTTGTGAAACCAGATTGGATTCAAGTAGGGTACTTTAGAAAAAGAGTTAATACATATAATGATTTATGAAAACCTTTTAGAAAAGCCTATGTAAAAATAGCCTCTACTGACCTAGAACAATCCTTGTAAGATGATATTTGGGCTAATGTTATCGCTACGTACAAGTGCGATAAGTTTGTAAGAGAATGCAGATGCAGATGCAAAAGATTGATTAAAACCCTCGCTTTAGCATGTTTAACTTGTTAACGAATACGGTTCAGTTAAAGGTCGAATTCATTGTTTAAGTTGATTTTAATGCAAAATAAGAAGGTGCAAGATGCATGCAAATAAAATAAAGTTCAATTGTCCATTGGTTTATTTTATAAGGCTCGATTCTTATGCGACTTTGGCGTGTCATCGGATATGGAGTGTACCAAGTAAAATAGAACACTTGGAGTGCAAGCTACTGGGTGCCAAAGCCGGGGTAAAGTGTAGACCCTTTGTTAGTCCATAGAAAATAAGAAAAAGTTTTGATCCAAGTGGATCGGTACCTACCTTGTCCTGACGCTTCAGATCTGGGCAGAGCTTCGCTTCTTGAACTTAAAAGGAGGATGAATTCAACACGGGATGGTGTGTTGAACTCAAGGATTTGAGTGCTTGAGGCTTTGTGAGTGTTTGTGGTGTGAAAGTTATGCTAGATGTAAAATCTGATGGGAAAAGTTATGTTTCGAAGTCTGATATAGGGGGGTATATATACTAAAAGACCTCGGAGAAATTAGGAAATTGGGGATAAAAACAGGCCTAGGAACCGCATATTTTTATGCGGTTGCCAGGGCAAACCGCATAGGCTTATGCGGTTGCCTCCCCAAACCGCATAAGCTTATGCGGTTCGAGGGTGTGGTTTTTTGTGTAGTTTCCTAGTTTCGGTTGAATTATATCTTAGAAAGATTTCGTGATAATCCTTACTTGCACGTCAAGGAAAAGCTTGGGATATTTCTGAGATATTTTGTGATGTTTAGGGCTTTGGAGTGCGGGCCAAAGGCTGGGTTTGGGCTCGGTTTCGGGCCCGAGACCCGGAAAAATGAAAAGGGTGTGTTTGCATAGTTTTTGTGTAAGAGGAGGCTAAAGGGAAGATTTAGCCACCGGGCCTAAATTTAGGAATTTAGGAATGCTGAATTAGACCTTGTTAATGTAAAAGGACTAATTGTAGTGCAAATGCGAAACTCATGCCAAATGAAGCAGGACAAGGACCTAGCTAGACTCCAAATGGACAAAATGAACGTTTATTTAAAGCGATGTGAAGCGACCTTAAACATTTTAACATTTCAAACGACTCAAAAATGAATTCGACATTAGTTAGAACCGTTTAAGTCAACGTTAAAGCATGTGTAATAAAAGTCCGTGATACATCACAGGGTTTTGTTTGGGAGGGTACGGATATGGGTATCCACAGAGCCCCCAGTTTGACTGAGCTCGGACTAGAGCGCTAGTCAAACTCCACGACCATATCCGGACCATTACAGTCTCGATATGATCAGCGGAACGAAGCATGTGTCCATAGGTGAGACGAGGACTTCGAACCGGGCTAAACGGGGAGGGACGTGCGCATTTTAAGGACTTGGCGGTCCGTGCATGCTATAAGGGCCTGCCGGCCTGCTGAATGTCTTCGTCGTGCTTGTCGTCGTTTGTGCCTTTGTATATGCTTGGTATTGTCAGATGTTGATGTTGGTGCTTGTAATGTCTTCGTATTGCATGTGTTGGATGTAAAGGGGCTAGAGTGCATGGTGCATATGCTTGTAAGATGTTTGGGTATGCGTGAGGTGTATAATTAAATAAGGACGTTTGTGTAGGTGTTTAGTGAAAGAGAGCACCATTCGTTGGTACGTGTCTTGGTAGGGTATTACGGCGATTACGGCGCCGTCTGTTGCGAATGCGTCTCGTGGATTGATGTTGTGCGGGTTTGAACGAGGAGTGTGGATCTATCCTCTTCGCTTGAAGAGGCAAATCGGGCTTGCTTTCGCACCATACCCGAAAGGTGATACTCAGGTTGGAGGGGTTGTTGTGCTAAACAACCAAGTGATCGATGCTTGGATCCGAGGATGGTCGGACCGTGTTACTTGGGCTGTTCCGGAGCATATAGAGTCTAGCCGTGTTACGGACTTCTATACACGGTGGTACCGCTCCAATGATCCTAAGGAACGGCAGAATCAAAGGAGGAGGGAAAAGAATGGGCCAAGGCCCTCCTTGGCGTATGAGGCGGTGCGCGAAAGGAGGGACTATGGTGATCTTTTTAGTGCAGGTGCTTCTACTTCGAGACCGGCGCGGGAAAGGCTTGGGCCGAAGGTGACCGTTAAAGATCGTCTAGGGCCAAGGATCGAGGAGCCCCCAGTCGAGCAGGACGAGGATCCGATCGAGCCCCCAGGTTTTGAGAGATCTATTCCCGTTCTTAGGTCGAAGGTTGTGGCGGACCGGCCTCTTGAAGATGAAGAGGTGAATCCGAAGCGTCATAAAATGACTTGAGTAGTTTGCGTTGTTTAACTTTAGAAAAATTCCTTTATTTAAATGCATGTTTTAGATTCAAATAAAGGGCTAAGGAGGTTTGTTCCTAGCTTGTCTCTAAATTGCGAAAAATTCTAAATAAAGTAATAAAATAGAATTAATTTGCTTTTGTCTTGTCTCGT
Source organism: Dianthus caryophyllus (assembly GCA_023091065.1). Taxonomy (NCBI): domain Eukaryota; kingdom Viridiplantae; phylum Streptophyta; class Magnoliopsida; order Caryophyllales; family Caryophyllaceae; genus Dianthus; species Dianthus caryophyllus. The sequence goes on along the minus strand of CM041517.1, from coordinate 35,634,786 downwards.
TGCTTTCTTTTGCTTTGAAATGTTCTCGACCTTTTTAAGCTTCGAACATTCGTATTTGTTTTTTAAAATCCTCGACTTTTTTAAGCTTTGGACTTGTTTGTTTGATTTGCTTGTTCCTTAAGTCCTCGACCTTTATAAGCTTTGGACTGTGATTTTTGTTTTGTTTTATTTTGTGTTGACTGTGCTCTCGACTTTTTTGAGCTTTGAGCGTGTCTTTTTGTGAGTGCATTGCCCTTGAGCTTTTTTTAAGCTTTGGGCGTGCGTGCGAAGAAGTTCGGTTATGCTTTTGACAAGTCGCCACGTATCAGCGCTTTACTAATCAAACCGGCGTAGTTCGTGTGATTCGGTTGAGCTCTTTGCAAAGCTGCCTACGTATCCACAGTGCGTGGAATCAAACCGAGCGTAGTTCACCCATGCGAGAGTGAGTTTCATTTTTGAAATACATTGCAAAATTGTTTGTGTTTTAAGGGTAGTATTTCTTGAGTTGATCAAGATTTGTTGGTAATCGAAAGTCCTGACCGTCGAGGTCAGTTAGTTTCACGGCTCCTCCGGGAAGGATTTCTTTAACCAAGTACGGTCCGGCCCAATTGGGTTTGAATTTTCCTCTTGGGTCGACTGGTAATGGTGCTCGGACTGATTTGAGTACTAGGTCATCCACTTTGATATTTCGTGGCTTGACCCGTTTGTTGTAGGCGCGTTGTAGGCGAGATTGGTACATTCGGACTGTACTTAGTGAATGTAACCGTCTTTCGTCTAAGAGGATGAGTTGTTCGTATCGTTCGCGTGCCCATTCGGCTTTAGGAATGTCTGCTTCCATGAGAATTCGAAGGGATTGCATCTCAATTTCTACAGGTTGAACGGCTTCCATCCCGTAGGTTAGGAAATAGGGTGTCATGCCTGTGGGTGTGCGGATGGTTGTGCGGTATCCCCATAATGCAAATGGGATTTTGTTGAGCCAGTCGTGGCAGGTGTCGATCACCTTTTTGAGGATTGAAACGACGGTTTTGTTTGCTGCCTCGACCGCGCCGTTAGTTTGTGGTCGGTAGGGTGATGATTTGTGTCGTTGTATCTTCTATTTGAGGAGAAGTGGTTCGACCTCTCCTTGGAAGTGTGTGCCTTGATCGCTTATGAATTCGTGAGGTATGCCATAGCGACAAATGATGTTGTTTTGTATGAATTTTGCAACCTCTTTTGTGCCTAGTGTGCGGTACGATGCGGCTTCGACCCATTTGGTGAAATAGTCGATGGCCACGAGTATGAAGCAGTGTCCTCCTGCTCCTACGGGTTGAACTTTGCCTATGACGTCGATTCCCCAGGTTGAGAAAGGCCATGGCGAGGTTAAACTGTATAGTGGTGAAGGAGGGATGTGTTGTACGTTTGCAAAAATTTGGCAATTGTGGCAATGTTTGACGTATTTTGCGCAGTCAGCTTCCATGGTTGTCCAGTACCATCCTAGCCTTATGATTTGTTTGCACATGGCTCGTGCATTCATGTGTGGTCCGCACTCGCCATCGTGTACTTGGGACATGATTTCGTGTCCCTTTTTGTGGTCGACGCACAAGAGCAGTATGCCTTGAGGCGTCTTTTTGAGTAGTTTGCCCGTTTCCATCACGAATTGTGATGATAATAGGCGTAGGGCTCGTTTGGCCCGTTTGTCAGTGTTCGGTGGGTATTCGCCGTTTGTTTTGTAGTTGATGATTGCTTGGTACCAAGGGTCGGTTTGTTCTTCCTCGGTTTCAATGTCACAGATGTAGGCGGGTTCGTTCCGTCGCTCCACGACAATGGGTAGTGTTTCCATCCCCGGGGGTATGTTGATTAGTGACGCGAGTTTGGATAACGCGTCGGCGAATTGGTTTTCTTCGCGGGGGAGGTGTATGAATTCTACGTGATAGAATTCGTTTATGAGCTCTTGTATTTTGTTTTGGTATAATGCCAGGTTTTCATTAAGTATCTTCCATGCTCCGGATACTTGGTTGATTATGAGGGAGGAGTCCCCATAGACTCTTATATTGCGAGCGTTGAGTACAAGCGCTGCTTGGAGACCGTGCAAGCATGCTTCGTATTCTGCGGCGTTGTTTGTAACGTCAAAATCCAGTTTGATGGATAAGGGGGTGTGTTCGCCATTCGGGGATATGAGAAGTATTCCTACTCCACATCCTCGATAGTTGGAGGAGCCATCGAAGTATAACTCCCATTGTTCTTGGTTGGTATTGTAGATCCCATCGTCTGGAAGGGATGTTGTGTCGTTGATTGGTTCTTCGTTGATTGCGTTTTCGGCTAGGAAATCGGAGACTGCTCGTCCCTTGATTGCTTTGAGGGGTACGTACTTAAGGTCGAATTCGGCTAGGAGCAATGTCCATCTGCCATTCGTCCGTTAAGTACAAGTTTCTCGAAAAGGTACTTTACGGGGTCCATTTGGGAATAGACCTTCGTCTGGTGTGCCAGCATATAGTGACGGAGTTTTTTGGATGACCATACCAATGCTAGATAGCTCTTCTCGACTGGTGAATATCGAGTTTCGTAATCGAGAAATTTCTTGCTGATGTAGTAGATTGCATGTTCTTCGCCGTTTATTTCTTGGGCGAGCATGGCGCCCATGGCGGTAGATGTTGTCGTAAGGTATAGGGATAGCGGTAGATCCGCTTGGGGCGGTCGCAGAACAGGTGGGTTAGTTAGTAATTCTTTGACCTTGTCAAATGCTTTTTGACATTCTTCGTCCCATTCAATGTGGTCGGTTTTCTTGAGTTTCTTGAAAACTGGTTCACATATCATGGTGAGTTTGCTAATGAAGCGCGAGATGTATTGGATTTGGCCCAAGAAACTTCGAATTTCGTCGAGGTTCTCCGGGGGTCGCATTTCAAGGATTGCTTTGACTTTCGAGGGGTCGACCTCGATGCCTCTTTGGCTCACTACGTGTCCTAGTAGTTTACCGGATTTAACTCCAAAAGTACATTTTGGGGTTGGCGCATTTTGTATTGTCGTGGCGAATGAAGACCTTGCGGAGGTTAGTGATGTGACCACTTCTCTCCTTTGATTTTACGATCATATCGTCGACGTAAACTTCGACTTCTTTGTGCATCATGTCGTGTAAAAGGGTTGTAGCGGTGCGTTGGTATGTAGCGCCAGCATTGATTAGGCCGAAGGGCATAAGCGTATGCGATATGTCCCGGTGTAATGAAGGCCGTCTTTGCCATGTCTTCAAGTGACATTTTGATTTGATTGTAGCTGCGTAGTCCGTCCATGAAGGATAGGAGGCGTGGTCGGCGGTGTTGTCGACTAGGACGTCCACATGGGGTAATGGAAAGTCATCTTTAGGACTAGCTTTGTTCAAGTCGCGAAAGTCAACGCATACTCGAATTTTGCCATTCTTTTTCAGGACTGGGACCATGTTTGAGACCCATTCAGGATACTCGATGACTTGGATGAAAGCAGAAGCTTGTAGTTGTTTTTCGATTTCTTCCTTGACCATAAGGGACCATTCGGACGTAGTCTTCTTAGCTTTTGCTTGATGGGTTTATGCTTAGGGTTTGATGGGGATGCGGTGCTCGGCGATGCTTCGCTCGATGCCGCATGTCTTTGTATGACCAAGCGAATACGTCCTTGAATTCGCTTAGGAGTTGTGTAAATTGGGTGCGCTCGTGTTCGTCTAGTGAGGCTCCTAGTTGTAGTTCCCTTGGTTCTTCGGGGGTTCCCACGTTTATGGTTATGGTTTCCTCGATGATTGGGTCTTGTAGAGCGCGAATGAATGCATTCCTATGTTCTGCTGAGTCTCGTAGAAGGGCCCAGATGGAAACATCGGCTTTTGTGCGAGCGAGTTGCTTCTGAAGCACCTCATTCGTGTTAGGTGGTGGAATTACTGTAGAGGTGGAGGGTGTACTTGTAGAGGGGTTATCCTCTTGGGCTACGGCCTTGCCTTTCTCGGCCGTAGTTGCTTTTCTGGCATGTTCATCTGTGAAAATATTTTGATAAGGGCGACCAGAGCGTGTGAGATGTGAAACCTCGTCTTGGTCTTCTTTCTCGGGCTGCTCGCCCTTTTATTTTTGATCTTTGCTTTCGGACTGCTTGCCCTTCTTTTTCTTCCCCTTCTTGTTCTTTTTGTTTTTATTCGAGGAAGGAGTAGTCGAGAGTTGAGCTACCGTTTTGTTAGTGGGTGGCCACTCTTCGTCTTCGTCATCACTGAACCAGACCCCATTGATTTGGTTGTTGGTGGGCGTGACCAAGTAGGAGCAATCTATGACGGGTGCTGATCCAAGGAAGATTGCAGGGTTGTCGTAAATTGTGGGGTTGCTTTGGGCTCCGAGGCCGATCTCAATGAGTTCTTCGAAATTCTCGGCGTCGCCGTAATCAAAGTGTCTTTGCCGCTCAGGTCGTAAACTTCCGAGAAATGTGTACATGAGTTCGTCCTCGTGTGGAGGGTTCAGAACCTGGGCAAGTAGTCCTCTCCAACGGGCGAGATATTGAGCGAAATCTTCCTCATCCCTTTTGGAGTTGGGTGATGAGGGTATGGAGGGAGACATGCTTGTTGGCCTTGGAGCGTTGTTCTAAGCGTGCAACTTCGAGTTGATGCAAGGCCTTCAAGTTGTCAATGTCTTTGGTGAGCTGATTAACACGGTCACGGAGAGTTCTCAGCCTATTGAGGTTAGCCATCTTTGAGGAGCGCTTGAAGGAAGGGGTGATGATGCGATTCATGGTGAGTATTCAGCTGAGGCCTGCATTTCACTTTGCATATTAGTGACACGACTCGACCTACTAGACTCACATCCATCTTTAGGCATTCATTTTAGCTCATTTCTTTGTTTAGAAAGACCCTTTTATGTTTTGAAAAGAGGAGATTTTCGAAAAGGTTTTTGCTAAAGGAAGCTTTTGAAACGAGGATGTGTGCGCACATCTCGTCTCGATGTTAAAAGATTTTGCTTTGCATCCGTCGAACTGATATCGGTGATTTGCCGAGGTGAGCTCGAGTCGGATGTGTAAAAGAAGAAGGATTCGGCTCGAGCAAGTCGAGTCGAGGATGTTAAAACGGAGTCTAGGCCGCATGACCTAGAGGATTGAAATCCACGAGCTCGGGTTTTAATCCTTGCTCGGGTTTTTGCTTGTTAGTGAAAAAGGAAGTTTTGAAAAAGCTTGTTTCAAAAATTCGCGATAGTTTTGTTTGAAAAGTGTTAGTTTGTTAGATGTTAGGTTCATTTATCTTTGAAACGTTTAAGCGAGTTTTCGAAGATATGAATGCAAATGCTTATTTTGAAAAAGACCATGGAGTGCATAGCCTCGAACTTGTACGTATGACTCAAAAAGGGTGAAAATGAGTCAGTCGGGTACACCTCCAACTACCTCGAGTACGCTTTGGCAGATACTTAACCCCTTCATTTCCATACGCCGGGGCGATAGGTTTTCTGAAGGGAGCACTGGGGCGGTCGAGATAGCCGTTTACGGCAAGCCGTGGAGGGGCGAGAGGAAAGCTAGTCCGGCATGTGCTTTATCGAGTGGACAAGCCTGCATGTGGGAACCACCTCTCGAGGGTGCAAAGGGTGCCTAGATTCCAAAAGCAATGGACTCTAAACGAATGTGCATAGCTCAAATATGTATACTTGGATTGTTCAAGACTTTCAAGTTTCACCTCTTTATTTTTAAAAAGAAAAAGCTAGTTTTAAGTTTTAAAAATAAGATCTCCCAATGAGTCGCCAAATCATGGAACCCTGGGAGGGACCCAACTCGTCTTGCTTAAGGGCGGATTTTAAAGTTAAAAAGATTAAGTTGGAAAAACCTTTGAAATCTTTGTTATGGAGTCGCCACCTAATTATCGCGGAAATTAGGAACCTGCTACCATGTTCTAAGTTAAAAACATGTCCTAGATTTTGGAGCACTTGACACCCCTAGATCTAAGGCTTGTGAAACCAGTTGGATTCGGGTGAGGGTACTTTAGAAAAAGAGTTAATTCAAATAATGATTTATGAAAATCTTTTAGAAAAGCCTATGTAAAATTAGCCTCTACTGACCTAGAACAATCCTTGTAAGATGATATTTGAGCTAATGTTATCGCTACGCACAAGTGCGATAAGTTTGTAAAAGAATGCAGATGCAGATGCAAAAGATTGATTAAAACCCTCGCTTTAGCATGTTTAACTTGTTAACGAATACAGTTCGATTAAAGGTCCAATTCACTGTTTAAGTTGATTTTAATGCAAAATAAGAAGGTGCAAGATGCATGCAAATAAAATAAAATTCAATTGTCCATTGGTTTATTTTATAAGGGTCGGTTGCTTATGCGACTTTGGCGTGTCATCGGATATGGAGTGTACCCGAAGTAAAATAGAACACTTGGAGTGCAAGCGCGCTGGGTGCCAAAGCCGGGGGGGGGCGCTAAAGTGTAGACCCCTTTGTTAGTCCATAGAAAATAAGAAAAAGCTTTGATCCAAGTGGATCGGTACCTACCTTGTCCTGACGCTTCAGATCTGGGCAGAGCTTCGCTTCTTGAACTTAAAAGGAGGATGAATTCAACACGGGATGGTGTGTTGAACTCAAGGATTTGAGTGCTTGAGGCTTTGTGAGTGTTTGTGGTGTGAAAGTTATGCTAGATGTGAAATCTGATAGGAAAAGCTATGTTTCGAAGTCTGATATAGGGGGGGTATATATACTAAAAGACCTCGGAGAAATTAGGAAATTGGGGATAAAAACAGGCCTAGGAACCGCATATCCTTATGCGGTTGCCAGGGCAAACCGCATAGGCTTATGCGGTTGCCTCCCCAAACCGCATAAGCTTATGCGGTTCGAGGGTGTGGTTTTTTGTGTAGTTTCCTAGTTTCGATTGAATTATATCTTAGAAAGATTTCGTGATAATCCTTACTTGCACGTCAAGGAAAAGCTTGGGATATTTCTGAGATATTTTGTGATGCTTAGGGCTTTGGAGTGCGGGCCAAAGGCTGGGTTTGGGCTCGGTTTCGGGCCCGAGACCCGGAAAAATGAAAAGGGTGTGTTTGCATAGTTTTTGTGAAATAAGGTAAGACGTGAAGTCGTATTTTGTGTAAGAGGGGGCTAAAGGGAAGATCTAGCCACCGGGCCTAAATTTAGGAATTTAGGAATGCTGAATTATACCTTGTTAATGTAAAAGGACTAATTGTAGTGCAAATGCGAAGCTCATGCCAAATGAAGCAGGACAAGGACCTAGCTAGACTCCAAATGGACAAAATGAACGTTTATTTAAAGCGATGTGAAGCGACCTTAAACATTTTAACATTTCAAACGACTCAAAAATGAATTCGACATTAGTTAGAACCGTTTAAGTCAACGTTAAAGCATGCGTAATAAAAGTCCGTGATACATCACAGGGTTTTGTTTGGGAGGGTACGGATATGGGTATCCACAGATATAAGCGCTCTTAAAAGTCTACTATGCAACTTTACAACATTCACACCTATAACTCATGAAACACTTTTATTTTCACATTTTTGGCACTCTAACACTCGCCTATGATACACAAGCACAGCGAATAGCTTATTCTACCGTATATAACATCTACACAAAACCCCAAAATAAGCAAATACAAACTCGAGTGATCATGGACCTTAAGCCTTTCAACCTATAATCACAAAATACTTCACTTTTCTATTATCATACCAAGTGAGTAAACGAGGCATATGGCTAACAACCAATTACGTCACTAATCATACATACAAATAGATTAGACTACCCTGGTGGTAAGCAATATAGTGATTAGGCAGACAAATAAATAGCTCATACTTCACCTTATAACCCACATCACATCCTCGGTACTAACTAACCAACTTTACAGCAGCCAAAATAAGGCATTCCATTTCCACGAGGTCTCAATATGCATTTCTTAGAATATGTTCAGAGATTGCAAGAAGTCTAATTCAGTTGTCATCCTAGATCCTAGTCAATCCTATTATGTATATCATTTACATAAGCGTATTCTACAGCATCTAACGTAAAAGGCATATGCAACCATCTTAAACAACATAGCTAAGCATTCATCTCCTTACACAACACCCATCGTACGACCTAACACACATCACCACTGTCCGTATACTTCACAACACACAACATATGTTTACTATATACGCGGTCTTTACTCACAACCTATCATCTTCATGTTTACACTGAAAACATTTATCACAAGCCATGGGTCACAAAATATACATCTCATTCATACACGCACTCATGATCATAATTTCAAATCATTAGCACTCACAAGCAATCATATCCAAATCATTTACAAGTATCTCTAATCATCATATCACCATATATATTACATCTCCGTCACTTTTCTCAATACAACCACCATTCTAATATTTCAAACACTTTTCCAATAACCCACTCATAACTAGAGGTGGCAAACGGGTCATTTCGATCGGTTTCGGATCAGTTTGTTTCGGATCGATTTCATTTGGTTTATTTGTATTTTCGATTTCAATTCAGTTCAATTCGATTTTGTTTCGATTACGAGTCTCTATCGGTTGTAGATAGTTTTGGTTCAATTCGGGTTCAAGTCGGATTAATGTCAGTTCAGTTGATAATCGAGTCGAGATATGATCAAGTCAGATATTATTCGAATCGGGTCACATTCGGATAATATATGAAAGAATTGTAACGTCCTCAATTTTGATTTAATTTTCCACTTGTGTGCTTCTAAATTTTAGCATATAAGAGTTATGTGAAAAAATAAATATGTTGCAAAATACGGAATAAAAGTTTAAAGGTCTTAGATTTTATATTATTTTATAGCTTCGTGTTTCGATGAGTTTATCCGTCTCATACTAAATTATAATATTGTTTTAAGATGCGACTTTAACTTGGAATACTCTTGTTCTATTGTGTCCCACATTGAAAAAATAAGAATGTAAATGTGATGAATTTGGTATAAATAGTTACAATATCCCACATCGAAAGATTACCAAGTTATGAAGTGATATTATGTTATAAATATAGTCATTTTTATTATTTTCAATTATCAAAACAATTAATACTCTTAAAACACTTGGTTAAAGAGTTAAGAAGTTGATTTTGAACTTGTATGACAGTTGTCATATAAAGTAGCCTTTAATATATATTTATATATGAGATAAATATTCTTTTGGTTTGGGTCGAATCGATTATTTTTCAGTTCAGTTGTCTTCGGGTTCGAGTAAAATAAATTCGGATTTAAAACAGTTCAAGTTTATTCAACTATGGGTCTTTCCAGATATGTGTTGAATTTCGTTCAGTTTCAGTTCAGTTCAAGTCATATCAGGTTACGGATTAAGTTCAAGTTAAACTTTTCAGATGTTCGGTTGGATGTCGATTCCAACAATTTCAGTCGGTTTATCTGGTTCGGTTTCATTTTGCCAGGTCTACTCATAACTCAAGGCACGATTATACATTTATTGATGCGTTGTTGTTAATATAACATCACACACCCCAACTAGAACATGTCACTCTTGTAGTAGTCAAGCACCAAGTATACTTAAGCAAAATTCACCATATCATCATATCAAGTGTATCTTAACAATAACAGGATTATGCCTATATGAAACATCTAGTGTCTGACATCATTACAATAGAGCTTGTATCCTTAAGACATGACAATATATGGCGCCTCTTAAAGGTAACAATAACAGCGACACAAGGGGAGGGAGGGCGAGATGTAAACTCATACAGATATCATGCTCAAAGATTATTAAAACACACACACAATCACTATCTAATTACAAGGTGCCACACTATTAAAACACACACAATCACTATTAAACCATACTATACGTACAACCAACCATGATATTACGCAACACACCAGAAAATAACACCAAAGCAATCCACATGTAAAACATAAGCATCCGATACCAGAAAACATCATCACAGTCGTATGGCAAAATATATATTGCTAGCAGCAACCAATCTTTTCGCAGTTCCTCGATATGCACAATAAGTGCCTCCAATGACCCGAAAGTCCTAATCCCATCCTCCATCAGTGCTCACCAATAGTGTACAAGATATAATCAACGAGTACGCATATGAAAGCATAATAAAATGACATATAGCAGTAACATGAATGATAAGGGGTTGGTATATAGCAGTAACATATAATCATAAATAAGAACGATAACATAAACGTAAATAAGGATAAATAACATCATAATATCAATATCTGGCTCAAAGGGTAGGGTGGGCGGGGTCATCATCATTACCAAAACATAACATCAATAGCATGCAAGTATAACTACTATGCTCACTCAACCTTTACTATTTCACATCGTTTTCTTGCCATGACGTTCTTCGTACTCAGCCCACTCCGAAAGATCAAAAACAACATCGTAATATCTCCAAAACTCCACCGTAACTCCTCTCGCCTCATCACATCTCATCGCCATATCTCCATACTCCATGATCACACGACACATACACAAACAAGGCAATTCAACAGCATATCAACGCAACCCGACACACTTTACCCCCCGTTAACCACTTCAATTCATAGCTACCAAGCTCTCTAGGGACGTCTCCCACCCAGGGTTTCAAGACGTCTCCCTAACCCTGGTGTTGCTTGGATCACCAATCATTTCCATGGGGTTCATTTTAATTCCTATATTCATTTTAAGACACGACTCTCCTATGTTCATTTTAGGGTTCATTTAATCGAAATGGTCAGCTCGTCGATACCACTTTGTAACACCCCATTTAAGTAGGCGGACCCCACCTAAATAAGGGTGTTACGGGACCCAACTGAATGGGTCCTTGAGCAAACACCTGTTTTCAAAACATGAAGACCTGGAAAAAAACCTAATATAGATATATATATATATATATATATACAAGATCTTTTAAGCCCAACTTATTAGAGAAAGTTATTGAGTACCGAATCCGCTTTGAGATTTTAACACAAAAATTTGAGATTTTAACACAAAATTTTGGAACTGCAAAATTCTAGAATATTGGAGATTTTAACATTGTTAAAATCTCAAATATTCTGAAATTTTACAGTTCTAAATTTTTGTGTCAAAATCTCAAATTTTTGTGTTAAAATCTCAAAGCGGATGTCTGGACTCAATGACTTTCCCTAAACTATGGGCTTGAAAGATCTTATATATATATATATATATATATATATATATATATATATATATATATATATATATATATATATATATATATATATAGAGTAAAGTTCAATTAAGTTGCTTAAATATTTTAAGTTGGTAAGTTTCAATCTTAGCCTTTGGATTAACAAGATCAATGGTTGAGATTAAATCTCACGAAAAAGTGCGGGCCGGCCGGTCCAGACCGGCTGCCGGCCGGCCGGCCGTGTTTTGGCCTTTTCTGACAACAGTTTCACGTTTTATACATAACAGTTTCAAGTTTTTCCAGTTCAGCGTACGAAACTTAGCAAATATAGTGTAACTTAATTGAACTTGTTTCTATATATATATAGAGGTGAGATCTGGTACGAACTATCTCTCGCTACGAACCGTACGAACTAGGTTTACAGGTGCTAGATACATCATATAATACTCCAGTTACATTTTTTATAGTTGTACATACATTTTTTCCCTCAACTTTTTTAATGTATCTAACAATGAATTTAATGTAACCACAAGTAAATTTAATGTATTTAAAATGATTTTTAAGAAAAATACTTTTATTTTTTTAAGTATTATTAATTCTTTTATAATATGTATTCGGACTCGTATTTCTTGTATTTGAACTCAGATTTCGTATTTGGACTTATATTTCATGTATTTGGACTTTTATTTCATGTATCCCAGGACTCGTATTTAGTGTAACTTAGGACTCGTATTTCGTATGCTTAGGACTCGTATTTTACGTAACTTAGGACTCGTATTTCATGCTTAGGACTCGTATTTCATGCTTAGGACTCGTAGTTCGTGTAACCGGTCTCGTATTTCTTGTATTTAAACTCGTATTTCGTGTATTTGGACTTATATTTCACGTATTCGGACTTGTATTTCATGTGTCCGGACTCGTATTTCGTGTAACCGGACTCGTATTTCGTGTAACCTAGGACTCAGATTTAGATAACCGGACTCGTATTTTGCGTAACCGGACTCGTATTTCGCGTAACCGGACTCGTATTTCTTGTATTTAAACTCGTATTTCATGTATTTGGACTTATATTTCATGTATTCGGACTTGTATTTCGTGTATTCGGACTTGTATTTCGTGTAACCGGACTCGTATTTCGTGTAACCGGACTCGTATTTCATGTATTCGGACTCGTATTTCGTGTAACCGGACTCGTATTTTGCGTATCTCCGGCTCGACGACCGTCAAACAGCGACCACCGTTGTGCTCAAGTAAACCACTGAACTCCACCAACCACTCACCAGAAATGGACCTCGGTGCTCCCTCCAAAACAAGCCAACGCAAATCTCAAACAACACTCACTACCACTCCGACCACCATGACCACCACCACTGCCACCATTATCGCCGTCACCACCACCACCACTGTCGATGCCACTCCAAAACCACCACCACACACCCGTGACAACCACCACTTTCGACGCCACACCACACCACTCCACAACCGACCACCACCATGAACAATGATGGAAGCAAGAGCCACCGTTGTGCTTACGCTGGAGTTACCTCTCCAAAACGTCTACAACCGCGTCACCAGATAATCCCCTCGTTTGCCTCGCCGGAACATCCACCTTGAGCCACCACCACCACTCGTCGGGAAAAAATTGACCTCCATGCTCTTCCCATTTCAGATCTGCTCCATATCTCTTTCACAACTGTTACCGTCTTCGTGTTCTAGCCACCGGATCTCAAACGCCATCATCAGTTGATCGCGGCCGTCGTCGTCAGGTGGTTATAGCGGTGGTCACCAAACTCATTTTTCACTCATTTTATTCTCTCGTATGCCGGACTTTGAATGGTGGGCGTCGCCGGCGAGAGGTTCACTGCTAGGGTGATAATAGCAGTGGTGAGAGAGGGATAAGAATTGGGTTTAGTGTGTTTTATTGGGTATTGAATTTGTAAAGTGACAGCCTGTACCCATTACTTGCTCTTTGTTAAGTTTCAGGTGAGAATATTTAATTGGGCCATGTATAACAATTTGGTTGGGCCGTCTGAGAACAAAATTTTGCGCTCTATTATAAGTTCGTACGGTTCGTAATATAACACTAGTTCGCACGAGATCCTAAATATATATATATATATATATATATATATATATATATATATATATATATATATATATATATATATATATATATATATATATATATATATAGAAATAGATTCAACAAAGTACTATAAATTTTGGAAGTACTGAAAGTACTGAGTTTGAAATACCAAAAATTCGAAATACCAACGGAAATATTTGAAATACTAACATGAAAGTTTGAAATATCAAGAATTTGAAATACCAAGGGTTGTCACCGGTCCCAGGCCATTCAGTCTGAGCCGTAGGACAAACCCCTTGGTATTTCAAATACCAATTTTTGATATTTCAAACTTTCATGTTAGTATTTCAAATATTTCAGATGGTATTTCAATTTTGGTATTTCAACTTAGTACTTTCAAGATTCTCCTATTTAGTGGACTTCATATAACTTACACTCTATATATATATATATATATATATATATATATATATATATATATATATATATATATATATATATATATATATATATATATGTATATGTATATATATACATATGTATATATATGACTATGTATACATATGCATATATATACATATGCATATATATATATATATATAAATATATATATATATATATATATATATATATATATATATATATTTATATATATATATATATATATATAGGTAAGTTATATAGAGTCCACATATTTTTTAGAGTCCTAGAGTCCACTTTTACGATTTGGAATTTTAACCAAAATAATTGAAATTTTAACCCAAAAATTTGAAATTCCAAAAATTCCAGGAATTCCAGAAAAATTTGGAATTCCAATGTTTTTGGAATTTCAAATTTTTGGAATTTTTGAAATTCCATTTTTTTTGTTAAAATTTCGATTTATTAGGTTAAAATTTCAAATCAAAAACTGGACTCTAGGACTCTAGAAAATATGTGGACTCTAAAGAACCTAATTCTATATATATATATATATATATATATATATATATATATATATATATAGGAAACGCGGTAGCTCACTGCTACAAGTGGAAACAACTCAATAATTGTAGATACCCGTATCCGTACCCCCCAAAAAGCAAACCCGATGACGAAAAGGACTTTAAATGCATGTTTTAAATAAGACGAAACGGTACATAAGTGTCTAAAACATTTTAGTCATTTTTAACGTATTAATTTGAATTTGCATATTTCGTAAAAATGAATATTAATTTAGTCATTTTAATCGTAAGCCGACACAATACGCACAAGCACGACACAAAAACGCCTCACAAAAATGGCCCAAGAACACAAAAACGCCTCACAAAATGGCCCAAGAACACAAAAACGACCCAAACATACAAGAAAGGCCCAAAACACACAAGAAGGCCCAAGCACCCGAAGCGGACCAAAATGCGTCCCGGGTCACATTCTTACAAAACAAAATCCCACAAAGTCGTAAAATAATGCATTACAATATTATTTTACTTCGATCCAAGATCAAAAAACACGACGAAAAACCGAAACACGAAGCACGAAGCACGAAACACGAAACACGAAAACCGAGCCAAAGAATCAACTTTTGCCAAGTTGATTGATCAACTTGTGTCAAGTTGATGAGCCAAGCCTCCAAAGTCAACCAAATGGCTCGACATCGTCTTACATACCTACGATAACGTGCTGCACAAAATACGGCGCTACAAATTTTGTCAGAAATAGGAGTGAAAATCGCCAGAACACTGGCGATTTTCATGAAAATCGCCAGTCTTCTGGCGATTTTCCCCCTCCCCTCTGACATTCTGGCGATTTTCTGGTTAATCGTTGGTTCACTGGCGATTTTCTGAGCAACTAGGCAGAAAACACGAAGCATTTGCTATAAATAGCAGCCCTTATTCGATCAAATAACATACAATTTACACACAATTACAACAACGAATATCAACAACAACACTTACAACCAATTCAACTCCATATAATACTAATACACATATATAAAGCCTCTCGCACTTATAAATTTCCACTCTAAAAACCGTCTTTGCATTTCAAGGTAAAGAAATTTTACCTTCAGATTGGACGTTCGAGACTTGTAGGGTTACTTTAACCCACCCCGATATTGGCACTAACGAACTCTTATTCGCAATACGATTGTAGTAATTCAAATCGAAAGATTCGTCTAAACCTCGCCAATATCGCATAAACAAACGACTCAAAATCACTAAATTAAACACCACATTTACATTATGCAAATTCTCGATTCATGCATTAAATTATGACTAAAACACGGATTCGACATTTAACTGTACCGTTTCAACTAGTCTCTTAAACATGCAAAACCGACGGTTTTACAAAATCTTAGAATTGAACACAAGTCGGAGAATAACGTTTGTTTAGTAATTCAAATTGTAACACCCCGACTTTTCCTAATATTTATTTATTCGTCTCAATAATATTCGTAATTCATTTCTTTTGATTTTCTCATTTTTAGCTCGAGAAAATCAGTTCTCTTGTCGCGTGGATAAGCTACTCTGTAGTCGGAACTTAATACGGAGTAATTTAGCTAAAAACGGTGTAACTTCCTCATACGAACTCCGATTCAGGTGATTCAAAAGGCTAAACTGCGTATTTTTTCGACGCCGTCGCAACTGCCAAATTTTCAGGAGTCAGTTTGAACCGGCCCACTTCAGCCCGAGCTGAAACACCTTAGCACGGGTTGGGTTAGGGTTTCTTAGTTAGCTTTCTTATCCAGACATTATAATATCTTGTGATCTCCTAATCTAAGCAACCTTATAATTCTGATTTCCCTCCTCCTAATCTCTCCTCTCATCCCTCATATCACATCCACATTCATTCCTCCTTCATCTCTCAAAATCTCTCTCCATTCTCATCCAAACTCCATTGTTTCTCTTCCAAGCTTTCATTTCTTTCATCCTAAGTCTTTCCTAGCTTTTCCCCTTGGTGTAGGATCTCTTTTACCTCTTCTATTTTTCTGTTATTTTGTTATTTTATGTGTTGCATTGTTATGTATTCATTATTTGCTTGTTTTGGCTTGGATCATCAAAGGAGAAGAAGGCTTTGAAGAAGGAGACACTATCCTAGTTGAAGAAGAAGAGGAGTAGCACGTTTTTGGGATCTCTACAAAGGTAACTAGGTGTGATCTAGTTATATTTTAGCATGTATGAGGCCTTGCTTGTCATGTGGTTGTTGTTTTCATTGTTGTGATGTTGTTGGTTGATGTATGATCATGATTTCATGTTAGAATCATTGGCCTCATACTAGGGTTTGTCATATTATCATCATAGACTGCATAGTTCTCATACTTTATCACTAAACATGCTTGTAAATCGATAAACAAATGAATTGGTGTTGTTGTTGCATGTTGGCCGTATGTTTGGGGTGAGGGCCGAACCCCTTGCTCCTTGTTCTCCTTGTTTTTCTTCCTTGTTTTGACTTAATCATGTTGAATTATGATGTTTGAATTATTCACCTTAAGTTAAACTATGAATTATGATGATTGAATCAAATCTAGTAGTGGTTGTATGCGTGTTTTAATGAGCTAAACATATAAATCGATCATTGGTCACATGAGAATCGAGTTTAGGGCATAAAGATGGGTTTGTGTGTGTGTATGCCGTGTGTGTGCAAGCTGGCCGTGAGGTTGGTGTGCATGTGTGGGTTTGTTTGTCGCTTGTTTACGTCTTGGCATATTCTAAAACGTTAACTATGCTTTAATGAATCGAGTTATGCTTGGTTTGATCACTAAATGATGAATTATGAGCTTGTTAATTGAATATATATGACTTGTAAAGCATGTTGATCGTATTGTACTCCGTATGTATGGTTGGTTATGTTTGTGGTGAAGCTTGTGAGTGTATGTGTATGGTTGTCGTGGTTGTATGGTTGTGTTGGAGAGTTGGAGACAGGTTGACAGGTTAACAGGTTTATGCTTGGGTTAAGTTTGCACATGGGTACTGTTTTGGCACATGTGTGAGGAGATACAACGTCCTAGGATGGACGGATACCGCTCATGGTCCCCTCGGCTATTCTTGTTGTTTAGCTAGAGCTATCATGGGTTCTCAACCAGAAGGGTTAGAGACTATGGTTATTTATGTCGTCACCTGTGGAACCCGGGATCGGACCCAACTCGGCGTCTTGCTTAAGGGCGGATTTTAAAGTTAAAAAAGATTAAGTTGGAAAAACCTTTAAGAACTGTTATGGAGTCGCCACCTAATTATCGCGGAAATTAGGAACCTGCTACCATGTTCTAAGTTAAAAACATGTCCTAGATTTTGGAGCACGCCGACACCCCTAGATCTAAGGCTCGTGAAACCAGATTGGATTCGGGGTGAGGGTACTTTAGAAAAAGAGTTAATTCAAATAATGATTTATGAAAACCTTTTAGAAAAGCCTATGTAAAAAATAGCCTCTACTGACCTAGAACAATCCTTGTAAGATGATATTTGAGCTAAAGTTATCGCTACGTACAAGTGCGATAAGTTTGTAAAAGAATGTAGATGCAGATGCAAAAAAGATTGATTAAAACCCTCAGTTTAGCATGTTTAACTTGTTAACGAAAACGGTTCAGTTAAAGGTCGAATTCATTGTTTAAGTTGATTTTAATGCAAAATAAGAAGGTGCAAGATGCATGCAAATAAAATAAAGTTCAATTGTCCATTGGTTTATTTTATAAGGTCGGTTGCTCATGCGACTTTGGCGTGTCATCGGATATGGAGTGTACCCGAAGTAAATAGAACACTTGGAGTGCAAGCGCGCTGGGTGCCAAGGCCGGGGGGGCGCTAAAGTGTAGACCCCTTTGTTAGTCCATAGAAAATAAGAAAAAGCTTTGATCCAAGTGGATCGGTACCTTCCTTGTCCTGACGCTTCAGATCTGGGCAGAGCTTCGCTTCTTGAACTTAAAAGGAGGATGAATTCAACACGAGATGGTGTGTTGAACTCAAGGATTTGAGTGCTTGAGGCTTTTGTGGATGCAAAAGTGTAAGATGAGAGAATTTGTGGTGTAAAGGATGTATTCTGGTTGTGAATTGTGATTTCGAGGTCAGGGTATAGGGGTGTATATATACTAAAAAACCTCGGAGAAATTAGGAAATCGGGGATAAAAACAGGCCTAGGAACCGCATAGCCTTATGCGGTTGCCTGGACAAACCGCATAGGCTTATGCGGTTGCCCCACCAAACCGCATAAACTTATGCGGTTCGAAGGGGTGATTTTTTGTGTAGTTTCCTAGTTTCGGTTGAATTATATCTTGGAAAGATTTCGTGATAATCTCAAACGTGCGGTTCAAGAAAACCTCTAGGATATTTCTGAGATATTTTGTGATGCTTAGGGCTTTGGAGTGCGGGCCAAAGGCTGGGTTTGGGCTCGGTTTCGGGCCCGAGACCCGGAAAAATGAAAAGGGTGTGTTTGCATAGTTTTTGTGAAATAAGGTAAGACGTGAAGCCGTATTTAGTGTAAGAGGGGGCTAAAGGGAAGATTTAGCTACCGGGGCTAAATTTAGGAATTTAGGAATGCTGAATTAGACCTTGTTAATGTAAAAGGACTAATTGTAGTGCAAATGCGAAGCTCATGCCAAATGAAGCAGGACAAGGACCTAGCTAGACTCCAAATGGACAAAATGAACGTTTATTTAAAGCGATGTGAAGCGACCTTAAACATTTTAACATTTAAAACGACTCAGAATGAATTCGACATTAGTTAGAACCGTTTAAGTCAACGTTAAAGCATGCGTAATAAAAGTCCGTGATACATCACAGGGTTTTGTTTGGGAGGGTACGGATATGGGTATCCACAGAGCCCCGGTTTGGTGAGCTCGGACTAGAGCGCTAGTCAAACTCCTTCGACCATATCCGGACCATCACAGTCTCGATACGGTCAGCGGAACGAAGCATGTGTCCATGGGTGAGACGAGGACTTCGAACCGGGCTTAACGGGGAGGGGCGTGCGCATTTAAGGACTTGGCGGTCCGTGCATGCTATAAGGGCCTGCCGGCCTGCTGAATGTCTTCGTCGTGCTTGTTGTACTGTCGTTTGCTGGTGCCTTTGCGTGTGCTTGGTATCGTCAGATGTTGATGCTGGTGCTGGTGCTTGTAATGGGGCTAGAGTGCAGGGTGCATATGCTTGTAGAATGTTCGTGTAGGTGTTAGTGTAGGTCTCGTGAAAGAGCGTCTGTGTAATGCTTGTGCTTGAACTCGCCGAGGAGCGTCTATGTAGAATGAAATGCTTGGAGTTAGGTGTATATTGCAGAGTGCTTGTGCTTAGGCTTGCCGAGGAGTGTCTGTGTAGTCGTAATTGTATATGATCGCCTTCCGTGGAGGAGAAAATGATGTAATGCTCGTGAAGAGCGTTCGTGTTTCTGCTTCTGTACCGTATATTAAATGCTTAATATACGCGTATGGCGGACTGTAGGTGATGCCTTAACCAAAGCACGGGACGTACTTGGAGTTGCATTAGAGCTAGGATGGGTTAGGGATCGAAAAGTAGGCGTAAAACGAGAAAAACCCGAGAAAAACTAGGGGTAGGAACCGCATAGCCTTATGCGGTTCATTGGGCAAACCGCATAAGGTTATGCGGTTTCCCTAGTTGGCTGCTGGGGGCTTATATAGCACGAGTAAACCGTGAGCATGCCTCATTATATCATTTCGGTTTCTTCACTCTAAAAACGTCATTTTTCGATTTCTCAACCGATTTTGCTCATTTTCCTTGCGTTGCCTTGCTATGGAACGAGGTAATGCTCCATTTTAACTTGCTTTTACGTTATTTGTTGTTGTAGTTAGCTAGTTTTGCCTTGAAATGTTGAAAAGACGGGTTTTGAATGAAAACCCGAGTTTTGCTTGAAATTTGCCGTTTGAATGCTTGAAATTGACGTCATTGTGTTGCATTATGCCATGCTAGCATGTGTGTGTGAATTGATTGTGATTTAGACCGTCTTTGAGTGAAAAACGTCCAAATTAGGTTTCGGGCCCGAAAACGAACCCGGAATTTCCGACCCGGAATTTCAATTAAACTTCGGTGTAGGATGCCCGTAGTGAGTATAGCATGCCTATAACGTTAGTTTTGCGAAAAAGTCGAGTTAAGGCTTTCAAATCGCCGTCTTAAGTCGTAGTTATACGGAGTAATTAAGGCGAATTGGGGGTTTTTGATCGGGATGGCCAAAATGCAATTGCTTGTAATGGGTTGTTGCTGGGGACTATCATGGCGTGTAGAAACCATAAAGTTGTAATTTTGAAGTGTAGAGAACAGTTTTCGGCTTAATTATGAATTAGGCCTAAAAATGCTCTGTAGGGCGTATAGTGTAATGTGTTGAGGGATGCATGTGTATTATGTGCGTAATATTTGTGTGTATTTGTGTATGTGTATGCCAAGTTGTATGCTTGCATGCATTATAGCCGTATGTATTTGCTGTGTTTGGTTGCAGGGGAAGATTCTAGTCGTGTTACGAGATCGAGATCTCGTAAGAGTGCTAGCTCGAGGCCAGGGAGCCTCAGCTCGAGTGGCTTGAGGCGTACTCGTAGTGAGAGGATCTTGACCCTCGGGACACTTCACGAGGCGTGGTCGATCACGCAGGTAGGGTCGAGGTTCGTGGGAGGAATGTCCCTGTGCGTGATCCTGAGGACGAGCTTGCTCAGGAGCTGGTGGATGAGCTGGAAGCTGAGATGGAGGTTGCTGAGGAGGAGGCTGAGGAGGTTGAGGAGGTTGCGCCTAGGGCGAGTAGCTCTAGGCCACGGAGATCACGTGTGAACAGGGCCTTCGCGAAGGGTTGGGATGGCCACAACCTTCTGCTTGCTCCGGAGAGACACGTTTCCTATCGAGCGACGATGGGTTGGGATAAGGGCTCGATGAGGACTTTCTCGGGCGTTTCGTCCGTAATGTGTGCTTTTGAGGAGAAGCTTCCGCTGAGGGCGCAAGCTTGGGTGTTGCGTAGTGCTTTTGGCCCGTTGGTCGGCCATTGGAGGGAGATTGCGAGGAAGAAGCAGACGGCGAACCTGATGTTGATCAGGGCCTTCCTGGATAGGTATTGGGACACCACGACGACGTTCCATATGCCCGACTTTGAGGCCGGCATTACTTTGTCTGAGTATGCTGTCATGACGGGGCTGCCGTTTGGAGACCGCGACATGGGTTTTGATTTTGCGCCGTCCGTTGTGGACGATGTTGTGATTGCCGCGGTTGGCGGTGGTTTGGAGGTGATTTGTGAGGGTGCGCCACCTTATACTTTCAAGACGAGCTATATCCTGGAGTATTTTGAGGGGAAGACCGAGTATGGCCCCTCGGAGTGGAGTAACGAGCAGAATGCTCGTATGTGGTTGTGGTGGTTTGTGGCCTTAGTGTATTTGGCGATAAGAGCGGCCGACGTCGTCGTCGGTCCTTATGCATCTCCTGGATTGGAATGCAATTGGGACGTTTGACTGGGTGACGCCGTCTCTGGGTTTGTGCATTCGTTTCTGCATGGATGCCGTGAGACCGCGGGTCATGGATCGAGGGTCGAGACTGTCCTTAGTCTCGCCCGGATTCTTGATGGAGGTACGTGTTGATTTTGTTTTTGTCTCCGGTGCTTTGTTGTTCATTTTTGTTGTCTTTGTCTTTGTAACGTGTTTTTGTTTCTTGTGTGTGCAGTCGTGGATTCTTAGCCACTTTCCTTTTCTGCTCCCCCCACATGCTGTGAGGATCGTGAGGGAGTATCCGTGATGCGTACTTGGGAATGCGATGTAACCGTCTTTGCGTTTAGCTTGGTCGTATGATGATGTTAGGGATCGTCACGAGCAGGATGCGTTTTGATGAGGTTTGTGCTTGAACCATTTTAAATAGAGTGTACTTAAAATGATTGTATTGTATTGTGTTTATGAGCGTGTTCTGTTTTCTTTGTAGTTCGTGCCATTCCCGTGGGGCCAGTACAGGGATATTCCTGAGGGCATCGGAGCTAGGTTTGCAGTGCGAGAGACCCAGCGCCTGTACATAGCGACGCCGTATGGATCGGTTTGGTACCTTGGAGAGCGTTTGGTTTACGAGCGGGGTGGTCGGCTCGGAGGTACCTAGGGATCCGCCGAGGGTCCTGTTTGGCGAGGGTTTTACGCCGGGATCGGGTGGTGTTGTACGGGGAAGGGGAGTCAGTGAGTCTTCTCTGTCCTGAGGAAGACTATGGCCAGTTTGCGGAGTCTCGGCTTGCTTGTGGGCCGATTGAGGTATGCTTGCTTCTTTTGAGGGTGCGTAGGGTAATTTTGCGAAAAATTTCCCTGACGTGTGCGTTTTGTACTTGTTTTGTAGGAGTTTGATCCCGAGATGGCGGAGCAGCCTGGTGACTTCCCTACCACCGTTGAGTACGACGAGTCTAGTGTGCGTCGTACTTTCACTTTGCCGACGTACTGGCCGGTGACCACTGACGCGGGCATGGACGGCTGGACAGGCAGGGTGAGGAAGGTATGTGCTTGTCTTGTATATGTGAGTGAGCCCCCAGTTTGATCGAGGTATGATTTATAGCGATGATCAAACTTGTGAGAGTCATGTTTTTGTGTTACCCCCTCGAGTTTGGCTTAATTTGAGTGAAATTAAGGCAAAGTGGGGTTGACTGCGTTTGTTTTGAAATTTCCCCCCTAAGTTTGACTTAATTTGAGTGAAAGTAAGGCAAAATAGAGAAAAAATGTGAACTGTTTTTGTGTTGTGTATCACAGGCGGCTACAGAGGCGCCTAAGAAGCTATGGCGGATAAGCCAGTGGAGGATGGCTTGGTGAGCGGCCGCTCGGTTAATGTCGAGCCGGTGAGAGCAGCTCAGGTCGGCGTGAGTTTGACGAGTATCGGCGCCGTCACCCCGAGTGAATTTGTGTATTAAAGAATGTATGAACCTTTATGTACATGTCGTTTGTAGCTTGAACTTTGAACTTGGTTGTTATAGCTTGAACTTGATCGTCGCCGGTAAACCTGTTTGGTAGGCTTGTTTGAAGAAATGATATGATTCCCGAGTGGGATGCATTGATGTTTATTTTAGATTGTGAAAAATGTTTTGCAAAAGTTCATTTTAAAAGTTGAAATGAGCTTGTATGAATGTCGGAAATGTTATGCGTTGACTCGTGGTAAGAATCGTAGTTGCCAAAGTGAAGCGTGATGCTGGTGTCGTAGCTCAAAGTAGGTTGTAGTGTTTTAGGAAAGACGAAATTAGGAAAATTTGAGGAAAACCAGCCCCTGAAACCGCATAGGCTTATGCGGTTCGTGGGCTAAACCGCATAAGCTTATGCGGTTTGGATTGCAAACCGCATAGACCCATGCGGTTTACTGGTCTGTCTGGTAGCGCTGTATTTCCATATTTCGGACATTGTTTTCCTATATAAGGAGAGGGGGTGCGTGCCATAATCTTCATTCACAACTACCCTCTTCTTTTCTTTTGCTTTAGATTTTTGCTTTCACAAATATATTAGGTATATTCATAAAAGTTTTTTTTTGTCTTTTGTATCCAAGAAAATGGAGGAGCATTTTGATGCTCTTTTGAAGAGGTGGACTTCTTCCTTGAGTTCGGCAATGAAGAAGGCGGTGTATGATGATGGTGCGGGTGTTTTTATTGGCTTTCGCCAAATGAAAGTCGATCTTGACTTCCTTGATTCGTGCTTAGATTATTGGGATCCTAGCTTGCATGTTTTTAGGTTTCCCGGGGGAGAGGTGTGCCCTTTGATGGAGGAGTTCTCGGCCACTGCTGGATGGTCGAAACGGACTACTCCTGTGGTTGTAAGGAGTGAGCTATGCTATAATACGATGTTGCGAAACTTCCTTGGGATGACGAATGCTCATGCTGCAGGTTTGTTTGAGGGAGGCAAGGTAAACATGCTTCTCTTGTGTCAACGATACATGAATAAAGTTGATACTAGTATTTCGGACCGCTCTAGGCGGAGGGCCCTTGCTTTTTGTTTGGTTCATCGTTATGCTTTTGCGGGGTCCATGCCAGATGGAGTGTTCGGAAATGCGAGGTATGCTCGTGTTGTCGAAGAGATGGAGAGGGGATATGATCCTTCTGCGTTGATCCTGGCGGAGACCATACTGGGCTTAGACGACCGTTATTCTAATCGTCTGAGCTCGTACAGGGGTTGCGCTAGGATTCTCAACGTTTGGCTCATGTAGAGGCTAAGTGTGTATAAAGCTCTTCCCCTTGGAAGTGTCTTCAAGGCGGCGGGGACGACGTCGCGGAAGATGGAGTGGGCTGATCCTCGGGAGCGTTCGCTAAACTACTACCGGTGGTTTGTGAAAGAGAGCACTATTCGTTGGTACGTGTCTTGGTGGGGTATTACGGCGGTTCTGGCCGCTCTATTGCGAATGCGTCTCGTGGTTTGATGTTGTGCGGGTTTGAACGAGGAGTGTGGATTCATCCTCTTCGCTTGAAGAGGCAAATCGGGCTTGCTCAAACCATCCCCGAGCAGGATACTCGGGTTGGAGGGGTTGTTGTCCTAAACAACCAAACGATTGATGCTTGGATTCGAGGGTGGTCAGACCGTGTCACTTGGGCTGTTCCGGAGCATATAGAGTCTAGCCGTGTTACGGACTTCTATACACGGTGGTACCGCTCCAATGATCCTAAGGAGCGGGAGAATTAAAGGAGGAGGGAAAAGAATGGGCCAAGGCCCTCCTTGGCGTATGAGGCGGTGCGCGAAAGGAGGGACTATGGTGATCTTTGTACTGTTAGTGCAGGTGCTTCTACTTCGAGAGCGGCGCGGGAAAGGCTTGGACCGAAGGTGACCGTTAAAGATCGTCTAGGGTCAAGGATCGAGGAGCCCCCAGTTGAGCAGGATGAGGACCCGATGGAGCCCCCAGGTTTTGAGAAATCTACTCCCGTCCTTAGGTCGAAAGTTGTGGCGGATCGGCCTCTTGAAGATGAGGTGGTCAACCCGAAGCGTCAGAAAATGACTTGAGTAGTTTGTTTTGTTTAGTTTAGAAAAATTCCTTTATTTAAATGCATGTTTTAGATTTGAATAAAGGGCTAAGGAGGCTTGTTCCTAGCTCATTTCTAAATTGCGAAAAATTCTAAATAAATTAATAAAATAGAATTAATTTGCTTTTGTCTTGTCTCGTTGTTTTCTTTTGTTTTGCTTTAAAATGTTCTCGACCTTTTTAAGCTTTGAACATTCGTATTTGTTTTTAAATCCTCGACCTTTTTAAGCTTCGGATTTGTTTGCTGTTTTGTTTAAGATCCTCGACCTTTTTGGGCTTTGGACTTGGATAGTTGTTTTGTTTTGTGTTGACTGTGCTCTCGACTTTTTTTAAGCTTTGAGCGTGTCTTTTTGTGAGTGCAACGCCCTTGACCTTTTTAAGCTTTGGGCGTGCGTGCTAAGAAGTTCGGTTGCGCTTTTGATAAGCTGCCTACGTATCTGCTTTGAACACAGAATCAAACCGGCGTAGTTCGTGTGATTCGGTTGAGCCCTTTGCAAAGCTGCCTACGTATCCACAGTGCGTGGAATCAAACCGAGCGTAGTTCACTCATGCGAGAGTGAGTTTTGTTTTTGAAATACATTGCAAAATTGTTTGTGTTTTAGGGGTAGTATTTCTTGAGTTGATCAAGATTTGTTGGTAATCGAAAGTCCTGACCGTCAAGGTCGGTTAGTTTCACGACTCCTCCGGGAAGGATTTCCTTGACCAAGTACGGTCCGGCCCAATTGGGTTTGAATTTCCCTCTTGGGTCGACTGGTAGTGGTGCTCGGACTGATTTGAGTACTAGGTCACCCACTTTGATGTTTCGTGGCATGACCCGTTTGTTGTAGGCGCGTTGCAGGCGAGATTGGTACATTCGGACTGTACTTAGTGAATGTAGTCGTCTTTCGTCTAAAAGGATGAGTTGCTCGTATCGTTCGCGTGCCCATTCGGCTTCAGGAATGTCGGCTTCCATGAGAATTCGAAGGGATTGCATCTCGATTTCTACAGGTTGAACGGCTTCCATCCCGTAGGTTAGGAAATAGGGTGTCATGCCTGTGGGTGTGCGGATGGTTGTGCGGTATCCCCATAATGCAAAAGGGATTTTGTTGGGCCAGTCGTGGCAGGTGTCGATCATCTTTTTGAGGATTGAGACGACGGTTTTGTTTGCTGCCTCGACCGCGCCGTTAGTTTGTGGTCGGTAGGGTGATGATTTGTGTCGTTGAATTTTGTATTTGAGAAGAAGTGGTTCGACCTCTCCTTAGAAGTGTGTGCCTTGGTCGCTGATGAATTCGTGGGGTATACCGTAGCGACAAATGATGTTGTTTTGTATGAATTTTGCAACCTCTTTTGTGCCTAGTGTGCGGTATGATGCGGCTTCGACCCATTTGGTGAAATAGTCGATGGCCACGAGTATGAAGCAGTGTCCTCCTGCTCCTACGGGTTGAACTTTGCCTATGACGTCGATTCCCCAGATTGAGAAAGGCCATGGCGAGGTTAAACTGTATAGTGGTGAAGGAGGGATGTGTTGTACGTTTGCGAAAATTTGGCAATTGTGGCAATGTTTGACATATTTCGCGCAGTCGGCTTCCATGGTTGTCCAGTACCATCCTAGCCTTATGATTTGTTTTCACATGGCTCGTGCGTTCATGTGTGGTCCGCACTCGCCATCGTGTACTTGGGACATGATTTCGTGTCCCTTTTTGTGGTCGACGCACAAGAGTAGTATGCCTTGAGGCGTCTTTTTGAGTAGTCTGCCCATTTCCAGCACGAATTGTGATGATAATAGGCGTAGGGCTCGTTTGGCCCGTTTGTCAGTATTCGGTGGGTATTCACCGTTTGTTTTGTAGTTGATGATTGCTTGGTACCAAGGGTCGGTTTGTTCTTCCTCGGTTTCAATGTCACAGATGTAGGCGGGTTCATTCCGTCGTTCCACGACGATGGGGAGCGTTTCCATCCCCGGGGGTATGTTGATTAGTGACGCGAGTTTGGATAACGCGTCGGCGAATTGGTTTTCTTCGCGTGGGAGGTGTATGAATTTTACGTGATAGAATTCGTTTATGAGCTCTTGTATTTTGCTTTGGTATAGTGCTAGGTTTTCATTAAGTATCTTCCATGCTCCGGATACTTGGTTGATTATGAGGGAGGAGTCCCCATAGACTCTTATATTGCGGGCGTTGAGTACAAGCGGCCGCTTGAGACCGTGCAAGCATGCTTCAGATTCTGCTGGCGTTGTTTGTAACGTCAAAATCCAGTTTGATGGATAAAGGTGTGTGTTCGCCATTCGGGGATATGAGAAGTATTCCTACTCCACATCCTCGATAGTTGGAGGAGCCATCGAAGTATAACTCCCATTGTTCTTGGTCGATGTTGTAAATCCCGTCGTCTGGAAGGGATGTTGTGTCGATGATTGGCTCTTCGTTGATTGCGTTTTCGGCTAGGAAATCGGAGACTGCTCGTCCCTTGATTGCTTTGAGGGGTACGTACTTAAGATCGAATTCGGCTAAGAGCAATGTCCATCTGGCCATTC
This sequence comes from Dianthus caryophyllus, assembly GCA_023091065.1. Classification (NCBI taxonomy): domain Eukaryota; kingdom Viridiplantae; phylum Streptophyta; class Magnoliopsida; order Caryophyllales; family Caryophyllaceae; genus Dianthus; species Dianthus caryophyllus. Next base: position 35,607,242 of record CM041517.1, on the reverse strand, counting down.
GTCCGTTAAGCACAGGTTTCTCGAAAAGGTACTTTACGGGGTCCATTGTGGAATAAACCCTTGTTTGGTGTGCTAGCATATAGTGACGGAGTTTTTTGGATGACCACACTAAAGCTAGGCAGCTCTTCTCGACGGGTGAATATCGAGTTTCGTAATCGAGAAATTTCTTGCTGATGTAGTAGATTGTGTGTTCTTCGCCGTTTATTTCTTGAGCGAGCATGGCGCCCATGGCGGTAGGTGTTGTTGTAAGGTATATGGATAGTGGTAAATCCGCTTGGGGTGGTCATAGAACTGGTGGGTTAGTTAGCAATTCCTTGACCTTGTCAAATGCTTTTTGACACTCTTCGTCCCACTCAACGTGATCGGTTTTCTTGAGTTTCTTGAAGACTGGTTCACATATCATGGTGAGTTTGCTAATGAAGCGTGAGATGTATTGGATTTGGCCCAAGAAACTTCGAATTTCGTCGAGGTTCTCCGGGGGTCGCATTTCGAGGATTGCTTTGACTTTCGAGGGGTCGACCTCGATGCCTCTTTGGCTCACTACATGTCCTAGTAGTTTGCCGGATTTAACTCCAAAAGTACATTTTTGGGGGTTAAGGCGCATTTTGTATTGTCGTAGGCGTGTGAAGAACTTGCGGAGGTTAGTGATATGACCACTTCTTTCCCTTGACTTCACGATCATATCGTCGACGTAAACTTCGACTTCTTTGTGCATCATGTCATGTAAAAGGGTTGTAGCGGTGCGTTGGTATGTTGCGCCAGCATTGATTAGGCCGAAAGGCATAACCGTGTAGCAGTATGTGCCCCACGGTGTAATGAAGGCCGTCTTTGCCATGTCTTCGAGTGACATTTTGATTTGATTGTAGCCTGCGTAGCCGTCCATGAAAGATAGGAGGGCGTGATCGGCGGTGTTGTCGACTAGGACGTCCACATGGGGTAATGGAAAGTCATCTTTGGGACTAGCTTTGTTCAAGTCGCGAAAGTCAACGCATACTCGAATTTTGCCATTCTTTTTCAGGACTGGGACCATGTTTGAGACCCATTCAGGATACTCGATGACTTGGATGAAACCGGCTTGTAGTTGTTTTTCGATTTCTTCCTTGACCATAAGGGACCATTCGGGACGTAGTCTTCTTAGCTTTTGCTTGATGGGTTTGTAACCGGGTTTGATGGGGATGCGGTGCTCGGCGATGCTTCGTTCGATTCCGGGCATGTCTTTGTATGACCAAGCGAATACGTCCTTGAATTCGCTTAGGAGTTGTGTGAATTGGGTGCGCTCGTGTTCGTCTAGTGAGGCTCCTAGTTGTAGTTCCCTTGGTTCTTCGGGGGTTCCCACGTTTATGGTTATGGTTTCCTCGATGATTGGGTCTTGTGTTTTTGGGTGTACAAGGTTTGCAATGTATTTGTTTAATGATTCGTTTGTTTGTTCATTTTCGCATGAGTTAGTGTCTTTTGTATTTTGTGTTTTGTTGATTGTTTGTTGATCTTTGTTTGTTTGTATTTTATTAGCTTGAGACAAGACGTAAGCAAATTTATTCATTTCATTATTTTGAAGAGAATTATTCGACAAATCAGAAAATTGCTTGGAGCTAGCCTCCGTAAAAAGGAAATCTAAACTAAAGCTAGAGTCTAGGATAGATGGGTCGACAGATGACCCGACACTAAGAGCATTAGAATCTAAAAGAATTTCTTCTTCTTCTTCATCGTCTTCTGTGCCGCTGGAGGTGCTTGAGCTGCTTGAGTTGCTTGAGTTGGAAGGTAGATTGCGTTGTTGCTGGAGGAAGGTGTGGTTTTCCTCCGAGGTTTCTTGATTCTTCCTTGATCGATAAGATCTTGGATGGCATGTTTGAGTTTAAGACAACTCTCAGTGCTATGCCCCATGCCCCGGTGGTATGCACAGAAGGCGTTGGGGTCCCACGATTTTAATTTCTTCCTCATGGGTGGTTCGTTAATAGGTCCAATTGGCATGAGGTAGTCTTTTTCAACCAATTTTTGTAATGCCACAGCGTAGGGCATATAGAGTTTGTCAAAGTTCCTTGTAGAGCCGTGCGAGTTGTGTATTTTGCGCCCTTTCAGAGTGCGTTCTCGAAGGGTACCTCGATAAGCGGGATCTTCGTAGCTAGACGTGAGATCCTTTTCGATGCCAGTGCCAATTTTAATGAGATGTTCGAAGTTCCGAGCGTGGCAGAAGTGAAAGTAGTATCGCCAAGCGGGTCGTAGGCTGAAGAGGAAAGTGGATATGAGCTCATCTTCGTGTGGGTGATCCGGCACTCGGGAAAGTAGTTTCCTCCATAGTGCGAGATGTTTGACGAAACCTTCGTTGTCGTTCTAACGAAAAGCCTCGAGGGTGTCAAGCGAGACTGGGTTGCTAAGTTCTTCTTGGACGCGACGTTCCAAGCGCTCGACTGCGGTGCGCTGTAGAGCTTTTAGGTGATCAATGTCTTTTGCAAGTTGATTGATGTGGCTTATCACATCGTCAGTGGGTAGCCAGTATTCGTCATCCTCGTCATCAGACCAGTAGACTGCATTGACTTGGTCGTCGGAGGGTGTGATCAGGTAAGAGCAATCCAATATGGGAATTGATCCTACGAAGATGGCGTGGTTGCCGAGCGGGTTGTCATTATTCGATGGCTTGGTGGGTTGAGATGGTTTGCTGAGCTTTCCTTGATCAATCAGATCTTGGATAGCGTTCTTGAGCCTAAAGCAGTTCTCGGTGTCGTGCCCCTTGCCTCGGTGGTATGCACAGAAGGCATTGGGGTTCCAAGATTTAGGCTTCTTGTCTTCGGGCGGCTCGCTAGTAGGCCCGATCGGTTGTAGGTAGTTCTTCTCGACCAACCTTTGAAATGCTTTGGAGTAAGACATAAAGAGAGGGTCGAAGTTTCTCTTGGCCTTAGGAGGCGGCGAGAAGGTAGTTGCGAAAGCGTCAAGGGTGTCATCATCAAGGTTACCGACGGTACGATTTTCGTCGTTCTTGACCGCGCGGGAGGACTTAGAGGAGCTCCCCTGGTAAGCATGGCCGGTGTACTTAGCCATGGTGCCGGTCCTAAGGTCATCTTCGATTTGGGTGCCGACCTTAGTTAGTTCTTTGAAGTTCTGAATGTTGCTGTACCTCATGTAAAATTGATACACGGGTCGCAGGTTATTTATGAACTTTGGTACGAGCTCGTCCTCGCGGGGACGGTTGGGGATTTGTGCGCTCAGCTTCTTCCAACGAGTAAGATAGTCGGTAAAGCCTTCATTGTCCTTTTGAGAGAGGACTTCTAGGGTGCGAATTGAGACTTGAGTGTCTTCATTGTCTCGATACTGTCGATCGAACTCGACTGTGAGTTCTTCAAAGGTAGGGACCCGTTGTGGATCGAGTGAGTAGAACCATGTCTTGGGCACTGCTGCTAGAGAGTGCGGGAAGAGAGTTAGCCAATGCTTAGCGTCGACCCCCTTGATGGCCATTTGGGATTTGAAAGCTCGGATGTGAATGATCGGGCTCTCATGTCCTTGGAAGACAGGAAGGTCACTAAGGGCGAGCTTGTTAGAGAGTTCGTCCTTGATGCTAACAGGCACGTTTTCATTTTCCTTGTGGATGGAGTAAGTGCTCGAGACGTTGAGCCTTTCCTCCATGGCTTGGAGTTTCTTGGCGTGCCTATCGGCCTCTTCCTTGATCTTGGTTTCCATTCGTTCCACTTCGACGGTATGGTGGGTCAAAAGGTTCTCAAGGTCAGCGGTCAGCTTTGCAACTTGGTCACGGAGTGCGTTGACATCTTCATTGTTACCGGCCATTTTGCGGGTGAAGGTTCGTTTCTTGTAAGGGATTATTACACGTTGTTTGGTACGTCGAGTATCCAGCTGAGGCCTGCATTTCACTTTGCATATTAGCGACACGACTCGACCCACTAGACTCACATTCATTTTAGGCATTCATTTTAGCTCATTTCGTTGTTTAGAAAGACCTTTTAAGCTTGAAAAAGGAGGTTTTCGAAAAGGTTTTGCTAAGGGAAGCTTTTGAGGCGAGGATGCGTGCGCACATCTCGTCTCGATGTTAAAAGATTTTGCTTTGCATCCGTCGAACTGATATCGGTGATTTGCCGAGGTGAGCTCGAGTCGGATGTGTAAAAGAAGAAGGATTCGGCTCGAGCGAGTCGAGTCGAGGATGTTAAAACGGAGTCTAGGCTACATGACCTAGAGGATTGAAATCCACGAGCTCGGGTTTTAATCCTTGCTCGGGTTTTTGCTTGTTCGTGAAAAAGGAGAATTTTGAGAAAGCTAGTTTTAAAAATTCGCGATAGTTTTGTTTGAAAAGTGTTAGTTTGTTAGATGTTAGGTTCATTTATCTTTGAAACGTTTAAGCGAGTTTTCGAAGATATGAATGCAAATGCTTGTTTTGAAAAAGACCATGGAGTGCATAGCCTCAAACTCGTACGTATGACTCAAAAAGGGTGAAAATGAGTCAGTCGGGTACACCTCCAACTACCTCGAGTACGCTTTGGCAGATACTTAACCCCTTCATTTCCTTCTGGCCGGCGATAGGTTTTCTGAAGGGAGCACCGCGATCGAGATAGCCGCTTTCGCAGCCGTGGAGGGGCGAGAGGAAAGCGAGTCCGGCATGTGCTTTATCGAGTGGACAAGCCTGCATGTGGGAACCACCTCTCGAGGGTGCAAAGGGTGCCTAGATTCCAAAAGGAATGGACTCTAAATGAATGTGCATAGCTCAAATATGTATACTTGGATTGTTCAAGGCTTTCAAGTTTCACCTCTTTATTTTTAAAAGAAAAAGCTAGTTTTAGTTTTAAAAATAAGATGTCCCCAGCGGAGTCGCCAAACTGTGGAACCCGGGATCGGACCCAACTCGGCGTCTTGCTTAAGGGCGGATTTTAAAGTTAAAAAAGATTAAGTTGGAAAAACCTTTAAGAACTGTTAACCCGGGGTGATTCTTGTTGCTTCACCCAGTTCTCCGCGCTTACTCTCGCAATTGGTTGGAAGATGGATCGTCGTGTGAGCTCAGTCGGTTTGGTCACAACATTGGTTGTGCCGTGTGATTTTGCTTGTGTTTATATTGTTGTTTTATTGTTGTATGTTTTGGTTGTACATGTATTTATACTTTGGTTTAGGCCGTAGGCCAGGTGAGCTTGTTGCATTGTTGTTGTTTGCATTCGTTATGTTAAAATATGACTGGGGAGCACCTAGTTACTCCCCACTGATTGTGGTTGTTGCCTCTCTTTTATAGGTATGCGCGAGACGGGATTGAGTGAGTGGATGCGAGGATGTGACCGTGTATTACCTTGGAAGAGATGTGTTATCGTTTAGACACTTTTGGACTAGACATGTTAGGAAGTTTAGTCTTGTTATTGTTATTTTACTTTCATTTTGGAGTTTGTTTTGTAAGGGGTATTTACTCCCCACTTCTAGGCCTCAAGGCCTACCTTTTTATCGTTGTTTAGTTGGTTTAGTGAGTAATGATCCGGATTCCACGGTGTTTCCGCCACCGTGGCTCGCTTTTACTTACCTTTATTTTAAAAATCTTTTTTTTTTTTTTTTTCTTTATTTTATTTTGTTTGAAAATCCGGGTTGTTACAGTTGGTATCAGAGCGAATACGCTCCCAACTCTCTTAGGTGAGTGAGTAGGATTTGACCTAGAACACCGAGTGTGAGTGTTGGGTAGACACATTAGGGGGTCTACGTTATTTGTGCATGTGTATGAGTAGTTGTGTGAATGGTGGTCTTAGGATTTCCACCATTAGATCATATATGTTTGCTTTGGATGCAGGTACAGGAATGATGGAGTCATGCGAGGTCGGGTGTCGACTCGATAAATCTCTACATTTAAAATTTACTAGTCCTGCCTCTAAAATAGTCTTTAAAAGCTTTTGATTTGATTTAATCGTCGTTTTTAAATTTATTTCTTTATTTCAAAATGTTTCACTCTGATAATTGCTTTCTTATGTACTACTTGGTTTCTTTGCTTTCATCATACTCACCATTCTAAACTAAATCCTTTATACTTCTATTTTCTTACCAAATCATGTTATCCTTCATTTTTAAATATCGACAAAAAGGGAGTATTTTACATTCCGTTTTAATACACTTTTATGACCCTAGCTTTTAATGTTATTCATTTGAGAGTTCTGTTTTATCGAAAATTTTAGTCTATTTATGCCTTGTCGATCCATTGTTTTAACTTTTCGATTTATTCGTTTCTTCAACTTTAATCATTTGAGTATTCTAATTTAAAATATCCCTCTTTCATTCGACCTTTCGAAATATCTAGAAATTTAACTCTTAAAGTCTTTGATTCGTACTGATTGATCAGCTGGAGTAAGAAACTTGAAGCCGAAGTGTGAATGTATGGTCCTACCATCAGAGCACGCAGCGGAAGCTCCTAATCTAAGTCACCTACCGTATTCGTAGGGACGTCTTTCAGCTTGTTAGCTACGCTTGTCCTTAGTTCCTTCTAGTTCTTGATCTTATTATATAGTTGTTTTAAAACTATCAGCTCGAGATTACAATTTGAGTTTCTTTTTCCCCAATAAAATTTCTTATTATGTTCATCCTCATCTCTTTCAATAGATCGTGCTGAAATAATTTCTAAACTCTTTTATTTCAAGAATGTTTTCAGTCAGTTTTATTAACAAAACCTATTTTTGTATATTTGTGCTATAATGGTTTATGTATCCTTCTTGTACTTTCATATTTTGTAACTATGTTGAGGAAAATTTTAATCGGTATCGCTTTACTTTACCATTCAATTTTAAACGCGTCAATACAATTTGATGGCTTTTTACTCAATCAAATTTGAAATGATTGACACTTATCTACTGCTTTCACTTTTAATCAAAACCTCTTTGTTATCCTAAACCTTCTTTTATTAAGTTTTCTAATTCGAGCATTTGGTTTATTTGAATATTATTTATTCTACCTGGTATTTTAGCAGCTTCATTTTTCTAAAATCGCTGTCGTTTTGAAACTCAACTTTGAGACTTCTCCTTTCAATCGTATCTTTTAATCATATTCTATATTTGTCAAACTTTTCAGCAATTACCTTTCGTCTCTCCTTCATAACGAAACCAATTTGAGTTCTTTGTTGGAAACGAGTCTTATGCCTTCATTTGTGAACTCTTAAAGAATAATTCCATTTTCCATCATCGTTTCATTTTAAAAATTTCTTTTGTCTAATTGGTGGTTGTTGAGCAGTTTCTTGCAAAAGATTTATTATGTCATATTTTTACTTAATTCGTTTTATTCCTTCTTTTCTTTCTTATTCATCATAACTCATCACTTTTGTATCATGACCCTATCGACCACCTTTTAGTCTTGTCATTCGGGTCTTATGTTATTATATTCCTTAGGTTCCCCTTTAGTGGTTACTTTTTATTGCCTTTGAGCCGACTTTTAAGACGTCGATCTTCTATTATTTTCCATTCCTTTCCGTAGCTATTCACGTTCTCGATATAGTAAAAGTTCTTGATGTATTAATATCAATCTTGTCCTTGATAAATTTCTCTAATCATATTCCTTGGCATCTAGCTGTAAGGTGTTGCGCCCTTATCTAGCTCGAGATCGATCCACTAAATTTGTCATTTGTTATTTGAGTCATAGATGATAGAGTTTGGTTAATAAGTAGTTGATAGCATGAGTGGTTTACTAGCTAATGCACATGGTTGGTCGTTGTAACTTTTGAGGATTCTTAGTTTTGCGATTCTTAGATAGTGCAACCCGGGACCGCTGTATAATTATGAGTTAATGCACTTGTGAGTCCTAGCCTTTGGGATTGATGATTTGATTGAGAGTGAGTATAAGGGAGATTATGATCTCCACATAGGGAGGACTTTTGGAACCATAGGTATGTTGGTATATGGCGTATGATAATCATGGGATAGTGAGAATCGAGAAGTGTTATCGAGGTAAGTGATGGTTGAGTGAGGGAAAGCTAAAAAGTCATAATGAGCACGATAAAACTTTGGGGTTTGTATTTTAAAGGATAATGTAGGAATGACCAGTGTGCATCTTGGTGGTTTTGTGTATGTGTTAAGTACAAGGAAATTCATTAATGGGAGGAGAGAATTCGAGGTCAGTAAGGTAGTGACATTCGAGAAAGGTATGGATAGACTTGGGTATGGTAACAATGGCTTGAGAGAGTAGTTAGCTTTCGACGATACATTTTGATAGCTACGTGTTAGTATACGTGTGACTTGAGAATGAGATGGTATGGTATGACATATTTATGGTTATTTTGTTGTGGAAAATGTGGAACTGTATGGGAAGCGATATAGACTTGAGCTTAGATCATGTTATGATTAAGGATATGAGGCTTGACATTAGCATTGATTTGGGGATTAGCTTACGCGTTAGTTTGTCTTGGTAACATAGGTAATGGTGCCTTTTGGGTTAAAACCCGTCCGAGGTTTTGGTTAGACTTGGTGAGTAAGATGCTTGGTTGAACGATATGGTTTTGTGAGGCTAGTGTGCCTAATTTGAGGATTGTCGAGCATAAGATGCACCAATAGTATTAAAGGGTTATATGAGTGAGTTGAGCATCTTTCGGGTGATATGTGATGTCGGGTTATCTTAAGCGTCGTTAAGCGTGTCTATGCCCTTGTTATCGAGGTGAGTAGAGTTAGCGATTCTTGTCTTGAGGACCATAGGAGTAGGTAGTTTTCTTAATCCTTTGGCGGCATTCTTTCGTTCTCAAGTTTCGAGGACGAAACTTCTTTTTAGGTGGTGAGATTGTAACACCCCGACTTTTCCTAATATTTATTTATTCGTCTCAATAATATTCGTAATTCATTTCTTTTGAGTTTGTCATTTTTAGCTCGAGAAAATCAGTTCTCTTGTCGCGTGGATAAGCTACTCTGTAGTCGGAACTTAATACGGAGTAATTTAGCTAAAAACGGTGTAACTTCCTGAAGGTACCGGGAAGAAACCTATCGACGCCTACTGCAGCGCCGCCCTACGCCCGTCTTGAGCGCCAGAAGCGGAATGCGCCTCGTAGGAAAAAAGTGCGAAGTTTTGTAAAAATGGGAGAGATCATTGCATGAATTTGTGATAAAAAAGAAAAGTAGAAAATCCTTTTTGAAAATGTATTTTTCGGAGTCGCCACCAAATATTAAAGGAATTTGGAATCTATTCAACGCGTCTTGAAATACAAGACACAAGTGTCTCAGATTTCAAGGTGCGTCGATACCTATCTATCTGAGGTTTGAAACCAGAGAAGGGGTTCGGAGTGAGGTTACTTTTCGAAAGTTTTGACAAAATGTATTTTGAAAACAGCAATCAAAAAGCCTACGTAAAAACTAGTCTCTACTAATTTGAAAACATTTGCTTAATTTCGATATTTGGGCTAAAATGACGCTACGTACAAGTGCGAATGAGTATGACTCGGTTAAAATGCATAAATAATGTAAATTGTCAAAATAATGACATATTGCTATAGGAAATGTACGTTAAATAATAATTTATTGACTAAATTATTACTATAAACGTTATTTTCCGACCTCGTATTTGAATTTGTGAAAAACCCTCAGTTTTGACATGCTAAAAGACTCTATGAAACGGTACAATTTAGTGTTGGATCCGTGATTCTAGTCGTTATTTAATGCATGAATGAGGACTTGCATAATTATAAAAGTGACGTCGGTTTGCTTTAGTGATAATGGGTCGTTTATTTATGCGATATTGGCGAGGTTTAGACGGATTAGGAATCCGAATTGCTACAACCAAATTACGAATACGGCTTCGCTAGTGCCAATATCGGGTTGGGGTTAATGTAACCCCTATTGTCCGAGTCTCAAACGTCCAAAACGTAGGTAAAATGTTTACCTTTCGAAAATGCAAAGACGGTATTTTTGAGTGGATTTTAAGTGTATTTTGTGAATAGTGTATGTGTGTTGAAAAACCGATGTTTTAGAAATGAATGAAGTGGGTTGGTATTTATAGAGGTTGGCTGGTTTTAGGGTGAACAAAATATAAATCGCCTGTGAACAGGCGTTTTATATTTTGTTTGGGTTGGATTTTGTAAGGAAAACAAAAAGGCTGCACGCCAAAACAAAAACTTAATCGCCTGTTGACAGGCGTTTAAGTTTTTAATCGCCTGTCAACTGGCGATTTTGATTTTGTTTTGGTGTGCTGTTTTTAGCCGCCTTTTGGTTTTGGATGTTTGATTAAGTAATGATTATGTTTTGTTGGATATTTTCGTGTGGGTTAAGTATAATTTGGGCCTAGCCGGTTTTTGGTCCAATTTCGGTTTTCGTGCTTCGGTTTTTGTCGTGTTTTTCGGTTTTGGCTTAAAAAAAAATAATATTGAAGTATATTATTTATGGTTTTGTAGAGCCTAATTTTGTGAAAATGTGGCACGGGACGCACTTTGGCCCGTTTTGCGTGTTGTGTTAGTGTGCGTTTTGGGTCGTTTTTGTAAGTTCGGGCCGTTTTGTAGCTAGTTGGGCTGTTCTTGTGGCTTGGCTTAATAAGACGTTCCTGTATCGTGCTTAAAAATGACTAAGAGTGACATTCATTTTTATGATTATGCAAATCCAAATTAATACGCTAAAAATGACTAAATACGTTTTAGACACTTTTGTACCGTTTCGACTCTTTTAAAAGCATGTATGAAAGTCCTTTTCATCATCGGGTTTGTTTTTGGGGGGTACGGATACGGGTATCTACAGAGCCCCCAGTTTGACTGAGCTTGGACAAAGCGTTAGTCAAACTTAAAGATAGTATCCGGACCATTACAGTCCCGATACTACCTGGTGGCGCTAAGCATGTGTCTTATGGGAGAGACGAGGACTTAGCGTCGGGAAATGCGGGGAGGGACGACATGTTTTTAAGGACATGACGGTCCTACATGTTTATGGGCATGTCGGCCTGCATGTGGCCTTAGTATTCCCAGCTGGCGCCTTGTTTCTGCTTCTGCTTGTGCTTCTGGCTGTGCTTTGCTTGCGCTTCTGGCGTGCGCTCCTGGCTGTGCTTTGCTTGCGCTTCTGGCTTGCGCTCCTGGCTGTGCTTTGCTTGCGCTTCTGGCTTGCGCTCCTGGCTGTGCTTTGCTTGCGCTTCTGGCTTGCGCTCCTGGCTGTGCTTTGCTTGCGCCACGGCTTCTTGGATACGGACGTCTCGTAAAGGAGGTTACGTGTTTTTGTGTTTGGTTTATGAAAGTGGTTTAGGTTTTTGTGAACGTCTCGTGAGGAGGCTACGTGTTTTTGTATTTCTCATAAAAAGTTAGGTTTTTATGAACGTCTCGTGAGGAGGCTACGCGTTTCTGTATTTCTCATAAAAAGGGCTAGGTTTTTATGAACGTCTCGTGAGGAGGCTACGTGTTTTTGTATTTCTCATAAAAAGTTAGGTTTTTATGAACGTCTCGTGAGGAGGCTACGCGTTTCTGTATTTCTCATAAAAAGTTAGGTTTTTATGAACGTCTCGTGAGGAGGCTACGCGTTTCTGTATTTCTCATAAAAAGTTAGGTTTTTATGAACGTCTCGTGAGGAGGCTACGTGTTTTTCTCATAAAAGGTTAGGTTTTTATGAACGTCTCGTGAGGAGGCTACGTGTTTTTCTCATAAAAGGTTTGGTTTTTATGAACGTCTCGTGAGGAGGCTACGTGTTTCTGTATTTCTCATAAAAAGGTTAGGTTTTTATGAACGTCTCGTGAGGAGGTTACATGTTTTTCTCATAAAGGGTTAGGTTTTTATGAACGTCTCGTGAGGAGGCTACGTGTTTTTGTATTTCTCATAAAAAGGGCTAGGTTTTTATGAACGTCTCGTGAGGAGGCTACGTGTTTTTGTATTTCTCATAAAAAGGGCTAGGTTTTTATGAACGTCTCGTGAGGAGGCTACGTGTCTTTGTATTTCTCATAAAAAGGGCTAGGTTTTTATGAACGTCTCGTGAGGAGGCTACGTGTTTTTCTCATAAAAGGTTAGGTTTTTATGAACGTCTCGTGAGGAGGTTACGCGTTTTTGTATTTCTCATAAAAAGTTAGGTTTTTATGAACGTCTCGTGAGGAGGCTACGTGTTTTTGTATTTCTCATAAAAAGGGCTAGGTTTTTATGAACGTCTCGTGAGGAGGCTACGTGTTTTTGTATTTCTCATAAAAAGGCTAGGTTTTTATGAACGTCTCGTGAGGAGGCTACGTGTTTCTGTATTTCTCATAAAAAGGTTAAGTTTTTATGAACGTCTCGTGAGGAGGCTACGTGTTTCTGTATTTCTCATAAAAAGGTTAGGTTTTTATGAACGTCTCGTGAGGAGGTTACGTGTTTTTCTCATAAAGGGTTAGGTTTTTATGAACGTCTCGTGAGGAGGCTACGTGTTTTTGTATTTCTCATAAAAAGGGCTAGGTTTTTATGAACGTCTCGTGAGGAGGCTACGTGTTTTTGTATTTCTCATAAAAAGGGCTAGGTTTTTATGAACGTCTCGTGAGGAGGCTACGTGTTTTTGTATTTCTCATAAAAAGGGCTAGGTTTTTATGAACGTCTCGTGAGGAGGCTACGTGTTTTTGTATTTCTCATAAAAAGGGCTAGGTTTTTATGAACGTCTCGTGAGGAGGCTACGTGTTTTTCTCATAAAAGGTTAGGTTTTTATGAACGTCTCGTGAGGAGGTTACGCGTTTTTGTATTTCTCATAAAAAGGGCTAGGTTTTTATGAACGTCTCGTGAGGAGGCTACGTGTTTTTGTATTTCTCATAAAAAGGGCTAGGTTTTTATGAACGTCTCGTGAGGAGGCTACGTGTTTTTCTCATAAAAGGTTAGGTTTTTATGAACGTCTCGTGAGGAGGCTACGCGTTTTTGTATTTCTCATAAAAAGTTAGGTTTTTATGAACGTCTCGTGAGGAGGCTACGTGTTTTTGTATTTCTCATAAAAAGGGCTAGGTTTTTATGAACGTCTCGTGAGGAGGCTACGTGTTTTTGTATTTCTCATAAAAAGGCTAGGTTTTTATGAACGTCTCGTGAGGAGGCTACGTGTTTTTGTATTTCTCATAAAAAGGGCTAGGTTTTTATGAACGTCTCGTGAGGAGGCTACGTGTTTTTGTGTTTCTCATAAAAAGGGCTAGGTTTTTATGAACGTCTCGTGAGGAGGCTACGTGTTTTTCTCATAAAAGGTTAGGTTTTTATGAACGTCTCGTGAGGAGGTTACGCGTTTTTGTATTTCTCATAAAAAGTTAGGTTTTTATGAACGTCTCGTGAGGAGGCTACGTGTTTTTGTATTTCTCATAAAAAGGGCTAGGTTTTTATGAACGTCTCGTGAGGAGGCTACGTGTTTTTGTATTTCTCATAAAAAGGCTAGGTTTTTATGAACGTCTCGTGAGGAGGCTACGTGTTTCTGTATTTCTCATAAAAAGGTTAAGTTTTTATGAACGTCTCGTGAGGAGGCTACGTGTTTCTGTATTTCTCATAAAAAGGTTAGGTTTTTATGAACGTCTCGTGAGGAGGTTACGTGTTTTTCTCATAAAGGGTTAGGTTTTTATGAACGTCTCGTGAGGAGGCTACGTGTTTTTGTATTTCTCATAAAAAGGGCTAGGTTTTTATGAACGTCTCGTGAGGAGGCTACGTGTTTTTGTATTTCTCATAAAAAGGGCTAGGTTTTTATGAACGTCTCGTGAGGAGGCTACGTGTTTTTCTCATAAAAGGTTAGGTTTTTATGAACGTCTCGTGAGGAGGTTACGCGTTTTTGTATTTCTCATAAAAAGGGCTAGGTTTTTATGAACGTCTCGTGAGGAGGCTACGTGTTTTTGTATTTCTCATAAATAGGGCTAGGTTTTTATGAACGTCTCGTGAGGAGGCTACGTGTTTTTGTATTTCTCATAAAAAGGGCTAGGTTTTTATGAACGTCTCGTGAGGAGGCTACGTGTTTTTCTCATAAAGGTTAGGTTTTTATGAACGTCTCGTGAGGAGGCTACTTGTTTCTGTATTTCTCATAAAAAGGTTAGGTTTTTATGAACGTCTCGTGAGGAGGTTACATGTTTTTCTCATAAAGGGTTAGGTTTTTATGAACGTCTCGTGAGGAGGCTACGTGTTTTTGTATTTCTCATAAAAAGGGCTAGGTTTTTATGAACGTCTCGTGAGGAGGCTACGTGTTTTTGTATTTCTCATAAAAAGGGCTAGGTTTTTATGAACGTCTCGTGAGGAGGCTACGTGTCTTTGTATTTCTCATAAAAAGGGCTAGGTTTTTATGAACGTCTCGTGAGGAGGCTACGTGTTTTTCTCATAAAAGGTTAGGTTTTTATGAACGTCTCGTGAGGAGGTTACGCGTTTTTGTATTTCTCATAAAAAGTTAGGTTTTTATGAACGTCTCGTGAGGAGGCTACGTGTTTCTGTATTTCTCATAAAAAGGTTAAGTTTTTATGAACGTCTCGTGAGGAGGCTACGTGTTTCTGTATTTCTCATAAAAAGGTTAGGTTTTTATGAACGTCTCGTGAGGAGGTTACGTGTTTTTCTCATAAAGGGTTAGGTTTTTATGAACGTCTCGTGAGGAGGCTACGTGTTTTTGTATTTCTCATAAAAAGGGCTAGGTTTTTATGAACGTCTCGTGAGGAGGCTACGTGTTTTTGTATTTCTCATAAAAAGGGCTAGGTTTTTATGAACGTCTCGTGAGGAGGCTACGTGTTTTTGTATTTCTCATAAAAAGGGCTAGGTTTTTATGAACGTCTGGTGAGGAGGCTACGTGTTTTTCTCATAAAGGTTAGGTTTTTATGAACGTCTCGTGAGGAGGTTACGCGTTTTTGTATTTCTCATAAAAAGGGCTAGGTTTTTATGAACGTCTCGTGAGGAGGCTACGTGTTTTTGTATTTCTCATAAATAGGGCTAGGTTTTTATGAACGTCTCGTGAGGAGGCTACGTGTTTTTGTATTTCTCATAAAAAGGGCTAGGTTTTTATGAACGTCTCGTGAGGAGGCTACGTGTTTTTCTCATAAAAGGTTAGGTTTTTATGAACGTCTCGTGAGGAGGCTACGCGTTTTTGTATTTCTCATAAAAAGTTAGGTTTTTATGAACGTCTCGTGAGGAGGCTACGTGTTTTTGTATTTCTCATAAAAAGGGCTAGGTTTTTATGAACGTCTCGTGAGGAGGCTACGTGTTTTTGTATTTCTCATAAAAAGGGCTAGGTTTTTATGAACGTCTCGTGAGGAGGCTACGTGTTTTTGTATTTCTCATAAAAAGGGCTAGGTTTTTATGAACGTCTCGTGAGGAGGCTACGTGTTTTTGTATTTCTCATAAAAAGGGCTAGGTTTTTATGAACGTCTCGTGAGGAGGCTACGTGTTTTTCTCATAAAGGGTTAGGTTTTTATGAACGTCTCGTGAGGAGGCTACGTGTTTTTGTATTTCTCATAAAAAGGGCTAGGTTTTTATGAACGTCTCGTGAGGAGGCTACGTAGTTTTCTATTTCTCATAAATAGGGCTAGGTTTTTATGAACGTCTCGTGAGGAGGTTACGCGTTTTTGTATTTCTCATAAAAAGGGCTAGGTTTTTATGAACGTCTCGTGAGGAGGCTACGTGTTTTTGTATTTCTCATAAATAGGGCTAGGTTTTTATGAACGTCTCGTGAGGAGGCTACGTGTTTTTGTATTTCTCATAAAAAGGGCTAGGTTTTTATGAACGTCTCGTGAGGAGGCTACGTGTATTTCTCATAAAAGGTTAGGTTTTTATGAACGTCTCGTGAGGAGGCTACGTGTTTCTGTATTTCTCATAAAAAGGTTAGGTTTTTATGAACGTCTCGTGAGGAGGTTACATGTTTTTCTCATAAAGGGTTAGGTTTTTATGAACGTCTCGTGAGGAGGCTACGTGTTTTTGTATTTCTCATAAAAAGGGCTAGGTTTTTATGAACGTCTCGTGAGGAGGCTACGTGTTTTTGTATTTCTCATAAAAAGGGCTAGGTTTTTATGAACGTCTCGTGAGGAGGCTACGTGTCTTTGTATTTCTCATAAAAAGGGCTAGGTTTTTATGAACGTCTCGTGAGGAGGCTACGTGTTTTTCTCATAAAAGGTTAGGTTTTTATGAACGTCTCGTGAGGAGGTTACGCGTTTTTGTATTTCTCATAAAAAGTTAGGTTTTTATGAACGTCTCGTGAGGAGGCTACGTGTTTTTGTATTTCTCATAAAAAGGGCTAGGTTTTTATGAACGTCTCGTGAGGAGGCTACGTGTTTTTGTATTTCTCATAAAAAGGCTAGGTTTTTATGAACGTCTCGTGAGGAGGCTACGTGTTTCTGTATTTCTCATAAAAAGGTTAAGTTTTTATGAACGTCTCGTGAGGAGGCTACGTGTTTCTGTATTTCTCATAAAAAGGTTAGGTTTTTATGAACGTCTCGTGAGGAGGTTACGTGTTTTTCTCATAAAGGGTTAGGTTTTTATGAACGTCTCGTGAGGAGGCTACGTGTTTTTGTATTTCTCATAAAAAGGGCTAGGTTTTTATGAACGTCTCGTGAGGAGGCTACGTGTTTTTCTCATAAAAGGTTAGGTTTTTATGAACGTCTCGTGAGGAGGCTACGGGTTTTGTATTTCTCATAAAAAGTTAGGTTTTTATGAACGTCTCGTGAGGAGGCTACGTGTTTTTGTATTTCTCATAAAAAGGGCTAGGTTTTTATGAACGTCTCGTGAGGAGGCTACGTGTTTTTGTATTTCTCATAAAAAGGGCTAGGTTTTTATGAACGTCTCGTGAGGAGGCTACGTGTTTTTGTATTTCTCATAAAAAGGGCTAGGTTTTTATGAACGTCTCGTGAGGAGGCTACGTGTTTTTGTATTTCTCATAAAAAGGGCTAGGTTTTTATGAACGTCTCGTGAGGAGGCTACGTGTTTTTCTCATAAAGGGTTAGGTTTTTATGAACGTCTCGTGAGGAGTCTACGTGTTTTTGTATTTCTCATAAAAAGAGCTAGGTTTTTATGAACGTCTCGTGAGGAGGCTACGTGTTTTTGTATTTCTCATAAAAAGGGCTAGGTTTTTATGAACGTCTGGTGAGGAGGCTACGTGTTTTTCTCATAAAGGTTAGGTTTTTATGAACGTCTCGTGAGGAGGTTATGGCGTTTTCGTATTTCTCATAAAAAGGGCTAGGTTTTTATGAACGTCTCGTGAGGAGGCTACGTGTTTTTGTATTTCTCATAAATAGGGCTAGGTTTTTATGAACGTCTCGTGAGGAGGCTACGTGTTTTTGTATTTCTCATAAAAAGGGCTAGGTTTTTATGAACGTCTCGTGAGGAGGCTACGTGTATTTCTCATAAAAGGTTAGGTTTTTATGAACGTCTCGTGAGGAGGCTACGTGTTTCTGTATTTCTCATAAAAAGGTTAGGTTTTTATGAACGTCTCGTGAGGAGGTTACATGTTTTTCTCATAAAGGGTTAGGTTTTTATGAACGTCTCGTGAGGAGGCTACGTGTTTTTGTATTTCTCATAAAAAGGGCTAGGTTTTTATGAACGTCTCGTGAGGAGGCTACGTGTTTTTGTATTTCTCATAAAAAGGGCTAGGTTTTTATGAACGTCTCGTGAGGAGGCTACGTGTCTTTATATTTCTCATAAAAAGGGCTAGGTTTTTATGAACGTCTCGTGAGGAGGCTACGTGTTTTTCTCATAAAAGGTTAGGTTTTTATGAACGTCTCGTGAGGAGGTTACGCTGCTTTTGTATTTCTCATAAAAGTTAGGTTTTTATGAACGCCTCGTGAGGAGGCTACGTGTTTTTGTATTTCTCATAAAAAGGGCTAGGTTTTATGAACGCCTCGTGAGGAGGCTACGTGTTTTTGTATTTCTCATAAAAGGCTAGGTTTTTATGAACGCCTCGTGAGGAGGCTACGTGTTTACCAGATTTCTCATAAAAAGGTTAAGTTTTTATGAACGTCTCGTGAGGAGGCTACGTGTTTCTGTATTTCTCATAAAAAGGTTAGGTTTTTATGAACGTCTCGTGAGGAGGTTACGTGTTTTTCTCATAAAGGGCTAGGTTTTTATGAACGTCTCGTGAGGAGGCTACGTGTTTTTCTCATAAAGGTTTGGTTTTTATGAACGTCTCGTGAGGAGGTTACGCGTTTTTGTATTTCTCATAAAAAGGGCTAGGTTTTTATGAACGTCTCGTGAGGAGGCTACGTGTTTTTGTATTTCTCATAAATAGGGCTAGGTTTTTATGAACGTCTCGTGAGGAGGCTACGTGTTTTTGTATTTCTCATAAAAAGGGCTAGGTTTTTATGAACGTCTCGTGAGGAGGCTACGTGTTTTTCTCATAAAGGGTTAGGTTTTTATGAACGTCTCGTGAGGAGGCTACGTGTTTTTGTATTTCTCATAAAAAGGGCTAGGTTTTTATGAACGTCTCGTGAGGAGGCTACGTGTTTTTGTATTTCTCATAAAAAGGGTTATGTTTTTATGAACGTCTCGTGAGGAGGCTACGTGTTTTTCTCATAAAAGGTTAGGTTTTTATGAACGTCTCGTGAGGAGGTTACGCGTTTTTGTATTTCTCATAAAAAGAGCTAGGTTTTTATGAACGTCTCGTGAGGAGGCTACGTGTTTTTGTATTTCTCATAAATAGGGCTAGGTTTTTATGAACGTCTCGTGAGGAGGCTACGTGTTTTTGTATTTCTCATAAAAAGGGCTAGGTTTTTATGAACGTCTCGTGAGGAGGCTACGTGTTTTTCTCATAAAAGGTTAGGTTTTTATGAACGTCTCGTGAGGAGGCTACTTGTTTCTGTATTTCTCATAAAAAGGTTAGGTTTTTATGAACGTCTCGTGAGGAGGTTACATGTTTTTCTCATAAAGGGTTAGGTTTTTATGAACGTCTCGTGAGGAGGCTACGTGTTTTTGTATTTCTCATAAAAAGGGCTAGGTTTTTATGAACGTCTCGTGAGGAGGCTACGTGTTTTTGTATTTCTCATAAAAAGGGCTAGGTTTTTATGAACGTCTCGTGAGGAGGCTACGTGTCTTTGTATTTCTCATAAAAAGGGCTAGGTTTTTATGAACGTCTCGTGAGGAGGCTACGTGTTTTTCTCATAAAAGGTTAGGTTTTTATGAACGTCTCGTGAGGAGGTTACGCGTTTTTGTATTTCTCATAAAAAGTTAGGTTTTTATGAACGTCTCGTGAGGAGGCTACGTGTTTTTGTATTTCTCATAAAAAGGGCTAGGTTTTTATGAACGTCTCGTGAGGAGGCTACGTGTTTTTCTCATAAAGGGTTAGGTTTTTATGAACGTCTCGTGAGGAGGCTACGTGTTTTTGTATTTCTCATAAAAAGGGCTAGGTTTTTATGAACGTCTCGTGAGGAGGCTACGTGTTTTTGTATTTCTCATAAAAAGGGCTAGGTTTTTATGAACGTCTCGTGAGGAGGCTACGTGTCTTTGTATTTCTCATAAAAAGGGCTAGGTTTTTATGAACGTCTCGTGAGGAGGCTACGTGTTTTTCTCATAAAAGGTTAGGTTTTTATGAACGTCTCGTGAGGAGGTTACGCGTTTTTGTATTTCTCATAAAAAGTTAGGTTTTTATGAACGTCTCGTGAGGAGGCTACGTGTTTTTGTATTTCTCATAAAAAGGGCTAGGTTTTTATGAATGTCTCGTGAGGAGGCTACGTGTTTTTCTCATAAAGGGTTAGGTTTTTATGAACGTCTCGTGAGGAGGCTACGTGTTTTTGTATTTCTCATAAAAAGGGCTAGGTTTTTATGAACGTCTCGTGAGGAGGCTACGTGTTTTTGTATTTCTCATAAAAAGGGCTAGGTTTTTATGAACGTCTCGTGAGGAGGCTACGTGTTTTTCTCATAAAAGGTTAGGTTTTTATGAACGTCTCGTGAGGAGGTTACGCGTTTTTGTATTTCTCATAAAAAGGGCTAGGTTTTTATGAACGTCTCGTGAGGAGGCTACGTGTTTTTCTCATAAAAGGTTAGGTTTTTATGAACGTCTCGTGAGGAGGTTACGCGTTTTTGTATTTCTCATAAAATGGGCTAGGTTTTTATGAACGTCTCGTGAGGAGGCTACGTGTTTTTGTATTTCTCATAAATAGGGCTAGGTTTTTATGAACGTCTCGTGAGGAGGCTACGTGTTTTTGTATTTCTCATAAAAAGGGCTAGGTTTTTATGAACGACTCGTGAGGAGGCTACGTGTGTATTTCTCATAAAAGGTTAGGTTTTTATGAACGTCTCGTGAGGAGGCTACGTGTTTCTGTATTTCTCATAAAAAGGTTAGGTTTTTATGAACGTCTCGTGAGGAGGTTACATGTTTTTCTCATAAAGGGTTAGGTTTTTATGAACGTCTCGTGAGGAGGCTACGGGTTTTGTATTTCTCATAAAAAGGGCTAGGTTTTTATGAACGTCTCGTGAGGAGGCTACGTGTTTTTGTATTTCTCATAAAAAGGGCTAGGTTTTTATGAACGTCTCGTGAGGAGGCTACGTGTCTTTGTATTTCTCATAAAAAGGGCTAGGTTTTTATGAACGTCTCGTGAGGAGGCTACGTGTTTTTCTCATAAAAGGTTAGGTTTTTATGAACGTCTCGTGAGGAGGTTACGCGTTTTTGTATTTCTCATAAAAAGTTAGGTTTTTATGAACGTCTCGTGAGGAGGCTACGTGTTTTTGTATTTCTCATAAAAAGGGCTAGGTTTTTATGAACGTCTCGTGAGGAGGCTACGTGTTTTTCTCATAAAGGGTTAGGTTTTTATGAACGTCTCGTGAGGAGGCTACGTGTTTTTGTATTTCTCATAAAAAGGTCTAGGTTTTTATGAACGTCTCGTGAGGAGGCTACGTGTTTTTCTCATAAAGGGTTAGGTTTTTATGAACGTCTCGTGAGGAGGCTACGTGTTTTTGTATTTCTCATAAAAAGGGCTAGGTTTTTATGAACGTCTCGTGAGGAGGCTACGTGTTTCTGTATTTCTCATAAAAAGGTTAAGTTTTTATGAACGTCTCGTGAGGAGGCTACGTGTTTCTGTATTTCTCATAAAAAGGTTAGGTTTTTATGAACGTCTCGTGAGGAGGTTACGTGTTTTTCTCATAAAGGGTTAGGTTTTTATGAACGTCTCGTGAGGAGGCTACGTGTTTTTGTATTTCTCATAAAAAGGGCTAGGTTTTTATGAACGTCTCGTGAGGAGGCTACGTGTTTTTGTATTTCTCATAAAAAGGGCTAGGTTTTTATGAACGTCTCGTGAGGAGGCTACGTGTTTTTCTCATAAAAGGTTAGGTTTTTATGAACGTCTCGTGAGGAGGCTACGGGTTTTGTATTTCTCATAAAAAGGGCTAGGTTTTTATGAACGTCTCGTGAGGAGGCTACGTGTTTTTGTATTTCTCATAAATAGGGCTAGGTTTTTATGAACGTCTCGTGAGGAGGCTACGTGTTTTTGTATTTCTCATAAAAAGGGCTAGGTTTTTATGAACGTCTCGTGAGGAGGCTACGTGTTTTTCTCATAAAAGGTTAGGTTTTTATGAACGTCTCGTGAGGAGGCTACTTGTTTCTGTATTTCTCATAAAAAGGTTAGGTTTTTATGAACGTCTCGTGAGGAGGTTACATGTTTTTCTCATAAAGGGTTAGGTTTTTATGAACGTCTCGTGAGGAGGCTACGTGTTTTTGTATTTCTCATAAAAAGGGCTAGGTTTTTATGAACGTCTCGTGAGGAGGCTACGTGTTTTGTATTTCTCATAAAACGGGCTAGGTTTTTATGAACGTCTCGTGAGGAGGCTACGTGTCTTTGTATTTCTAATAAAAGGGCTAGGTTTTTATGAACGCCTCGTGAGGAGGCTACGTGTTTTTCTCATAAAAGGTTAGGTTTTTATGAACGCCTCGTGAGGAGGTTCTGGCGTTTTTGTATTTCTCATAAAAAGTTAGGTTTTTATGAACGCCTCGTGAGGAGGCTACGTGTTTACGTATTTCTCATAAAAGGTTAAGTTTTTATGAACGTCTCGTGAGGAGGCTACGTGTTTCTGTATTTCTCATAAAAAGGTTAGGTTTTTATGAACGTCTCGTGAGGAGGTTACGTGTTTTTCTCATAAAGGGTTAGGTTTTTATGAACGTCTCGTGAGGAGGCTACGTGTTTTTGTATTTCTCATAAAAAGGGCTAGGTTTTTATGAACGTCTCGTGAGGAGGCTACGTGTTTTTGTATTTCTCATAAAAAGGGCTAGGTTTTTATGAACGTCTCGTGAGGAGGCTACGTGTTTTTGTATTTCTCATAAAAAGGGCTAGGTTTTTATGAACGTCTGGTGAGGAGGCTACGTGTTTTTCTCATAAAGGTTAGGTTTTTATGAACGTCTCGTGAGGAGGTTACGCGTTTTTGTATTTCTCATAAAAAGGGCTAGGTTTTTATGAACGTCTCGTGAGGAGGCTACGTGTTTTTGTATTTCTCATAAATAGGGCTAGGTTTTTATGAACGTCTCGTGAGGAGGCTACGTGTTTTTGTATTTCTCATAAAAAGGGCTAGGTTTTTATGAACGTCTCGTGAGGAGGCTACGTGTTTTTCTCATAAAAGGTTTGGTTTTTATGAACGTCTCGTGAGGAGGCTACGCGTTTTTGTATTTCTCATAAAAAGTTAGGTTTTTATGAACGTCTCGTGAGGAGGCTACGTGTTTTTGTATTTCTCATAAAAAGGGCTAGGTTTTTATGAACGTCTCGTGAGGAGGCTACGTGTTTTTGTATTTCTCATAAAAAGGGCTAGGTTTTTATGAACGTCTCGTGAGGAGGCTACGTGTTTTTGTATTTCTCAAAAAAAGGGCTAGGTTTTTATGAACGTCTCGTGAGGAGGCTACGTGTTTTTGTATTTCTCATAAAAAGGGCTAGGTTTTTATGAACGTCTCGTGAGGAGGCTACGTGTTTTTCTCATAAAGGGTTAGGTTTTTATGAACGTCTCGTGAGGAGGCTACGTGTTTTTGTATTTCTCATAAAAAGGGCTAGGTTTTTATGAACGTCTCGTGAGGAGGCTACGTGTTTTTGTATTTCTCATAAAAAGGGCTAGGTTTTTATGAACGTCTCGTGAGGAGGCTACGTGTTTTTGTATTTCTCATAAAAAGGGCTAGGTTTTTATGAACGTCTCGTGAGGAGGTTACGCGTTTTTGTATTTCTCATAAAAAGGGCTAGGTTTTTATGAACGTCTCGTGAGGAGGCTACGTGTTTTTGTATTTCTCATAAATAGGGCTAGGTTTTTATGAACGTCTCGTGAGGAGGCTACGTGTTTTTGTATTTCTCATAAAAAGGGCTAGGTTTTTATGAACGTCTCGTGAGGAGGCTACGTGTATTTCTCATAAAAGGTTAGGTTTTTATGAACGTCTCGTGAGGAGGCTACGTGTTTCTGTATTTCTCATAAAAAGGTTAGGTTTTTATGAACGTCTCGTGAGGAGGTTACATGTTTTTCTCATAAAGGGTTAGGTTTTTATGAACGTCTCGTGAGGAGGCTACGTGTTTTTGTATTTCTCATAAAAAGGGCTAGGTTTTTATGAACGTCTCGTGAGGAGGCTACGTGTTTTTGTATTTCTCATAAAAAGGGCTAGGTTTTTATGAACGTCTCGTGAGGAGGCTACGTGTCTTTGTATTTCTCATAAAAAGGGCTAGGTTTTTATGAACGTCTCGTGAGGAGGCTACGTGTTTTTCTCATAAAAGGTTAGGTTTTTATGAACGTCTCGTGAGGAGGTTACGCGTTTTTGTATTTCTCATAAAAAGTTAGGTTTTTATGAACGTCTCGTGAGGAGGCTACGTGTTTTTGTATTTCTCATAAAAAGGGCTAGGTTTTTATGAACGTCTCGTGAGGAGGCTACGTGTTTTTGTATTTCTCATAAAAAGGCTAGGTTTTTATGAACGTCTCGTGAGGAGGCTACGTGTTTCTGTATTTCTCATAAAAAGGTTAAGTTTTTATGAACGTCTCGTGAGGAGGCTACGTGTTTCTGTATTTCTCATAAAAAGGTTAGGTTTTTATGAACGTCTCGTGAGGAGGTTACGTGTTTTTCTCATAAAGGGTTAGGTTTTTATGAACGTCTCGTGAGGAGGCTACGTGTTTTTGTATTTCTCATAAAAAGGGCTAGGTTTTTATGAACGTCTCGTGAGGAGGCTACGTGTTTTTGTATTTCTCATTAAAAGTTACGTTTTTATGAACGTCTCGTGAGGAGGCTACGGGTTTTGTATTTCTCATAAAAAGTTAGGTTTTTATGAACGTCTCGTGAGGAGGCTACGTGTTTTTGTATTTCTCATAAAAAGGGCTAGGTTTTTATGAACGTCTCGTGAGGAGGCTACGTGTTTTTGTATTTCTCATAAAAAGGGCTAGGTTTTTATGAACGTCTCGTGAGGAGGCTACGTGTTTTTGTATTTCTCATAAAGGGCTAGGTTTTTATGAACGTCTCGTGAGGAGGCTACGTGTTTTTGTATTTCTCATAAAAAGGGCTAGGTTTTTATGAACGTCTCGTGAGGAGGCTACGTGTTTTTCTCATAAAGGGTTAGGTTTTTATGAACGTCTCGTGAGGAGTCTACGTGTTTTTGTATTTCTCATAAAAAGGGCTAGGTTTTTATGAACGTCTCGTGAGGAGGCTACGTGTTTTTGTATTTCTCATAAAAAGGGCTAGGTTTTTATGAACGTCTCGTGAGGAGGCTACGTGTTTTTCTCATAAAAGGTTAGGTTTTTATGAACGTCTCGTGAGGAGGTTACGCGTTTTTGTATTTCTCATAAAAAGGGCTAGGTTTTTATGAACGTCTCGTGAGGAGGCTACGTGTTTTTGTATTTCTCATAAATAGGGCTAGGTTTTTATGAACGTCTCGTGAGGAGGCTACGTGTTTTTGTATTTCTCATAAAAAGGGCTAGGTTTTTATGAACGTCTCGTGAGGAGGCTACGTGTATTTCTCATAAAAGGTTAGGTTTTTATGAACGTCTCGTGAGGAGGCTACGTGTTTCTGTATTTCTCATAAAAAGGTTAGGTTTTTATGAACGTCTCGTGAGGAGGTTACATGTTTTTCTCATAAAGGGTTAGGTTTTTATGAACGTCTCGTGAGGAGGCTACGTGTTTTTGTATTTCTCATAAAAAGGGCTAGGTTTTTATGAACGTCTCGTGAGGAGGCTACGTGTTTTTGTATTTCTCATAATAAGGGCTAGGTTTTTATGAACGTCTCGTGAGGAGGCTACGTGTCTTTGTATTTCTCATAAAAAGGGCTAGGTTTTTATGAACGTCTCGTCAGGAGGCTACGTGTTTTTGTATTTCTCATAAAAGGGCTAGGTTTTTATGAACGCCTCGTGAGGAGGCTACGTGTCTTTGTATTTCTCATAAAAAGGGCTAGGGTTTTATGAACGTCTGGTGAGGAGGCTACGTGTTTTTGTATTTCTCATAAAAGGTTAGGTTTTTATGAACGCCTCGTGAGGAGGTTACGCTGTTTTTGTATTTCTCATAAAAGGTTAGGTTTTTATGAACGCCTCGTGAGGAGGTTACGCGTTTTGTATTTCTCATAAAAGTTAGGTTTTTATGAACGCCTCGTGAGGAGGCTACGTGTTTTGTATTTCTCATAAAAAGGGCTAGGTTTTTATGAACGCCTCGTGAGGAGGCTACGTGTTTTGTATTTCTCATAAAAGGCTAGGTTTTTATGAACGCCTCGTGAGGAGGCTACGTGTTTTTGTATTTCTCATAAAAGGTTAAGTTTTTATGAACGCCTCGTGAGGAGGCTACGTGTTTTTGTATTTCTCATAAAAGGTTAGGTTTTTATGAACGTCTCGTGAGGAGGTTACGTGTTTTTCTCATAAAGGGCTAGGTTTTTATGAACGTCTGGTGAGGAGGCTACGTGTTTTTCTCATAAAGGTTAGGTTTTTATGAACGTCTCGTGAGGAGGTTACGCGTTTTTGTATTTCTCATAAAAAGGGCTAGGTTTTTATGAACGTCTCGTGAGGAGGCTACGTGTTTTTGTATTTCTCATAAATAGGGCTAGGTTTTTATGAACGTCTCGTGAGGAGGCTACGTGTTTTTGTATTTCTCATAAAAAGGGCTAGGTTTTTATGAACGTCTCGTGAGGAGGCTACGTGTTTTTCTCATAAAGGGTTAGGTTTTTATGAACGTCTCGTGAGGAGGCTACGTGTTTTTGTATTTCTCATAAAAAGGGCTAGGTTTTTATGAACGTCTCGTGAGGAGGCTACGTGTTTTTGTATTTCTCATAAAAAGGGTTATGTTTTTATGAACGTCTCGTGAGGAGGCTACGTGTTTTTCTCATAAAAGGTTAGGTTTTTATGAACGTCTCGTGAGGAGGTTACGCGTTTTTGTATTTCTCATAAAAAGAGCTAGGTTTTTATGAACGTCTCGTGAGGAGGCTACGTGTTTTTGTATTTCTCATAAATAGGGCTAGGTTTTTATGAACGTCTCGTGAGGAGGCTACGTGTTTTTGTATTTCTCATAAAAAGGGCTAGGTTTTTATGAACGTCTCGTGAGGAGGCTACGTGTTTTTCTCATAAAAGGTTAGGTTTTTATGAACGTCTCGTGAGGAGGCTACTTGTTTCTGTATTTCTCATAAAAAGGTTAGGTTTTTATGAACGTCTCGTGAGGAGGTTACATGTTTTTCTCATAAAGGGTTAGGTTTTTATGAACGTCTCGTGAGGAGGCTACGTGTTTTTGTATTTCTCATAAAAAGGGCTAGGTTTTTATGAACGTCTCGTGAGGAGGCTACGTGTTTTTGTATTTCTCATAAAAAGGGCTAGGTTTTTATGAACGTCTCGTGAGGAGGCTACGTGTCTTTGTATTTCTCATAAAAAGGGCTAGGTTTTTATGAACGTCTCGTGAGGAGGCTACGTGTTTTTCTCATAAAAGGTTAGGTTTTTATGAACGTCTCGTGAGGAGGTTACGCGTTTTTGTATTTCTCATAAAAAGTTAGGTTTTTATGAACGTCTCGTGAGGAGGCTACGTGTTTTTGTATTTCTCATAAAAAGGGCTAGGTTTTTATGAACGTGAGGAGGCTACGTGTTTTTCTCATAAAGGGTTAGGTTTTTATGAACGTCTCGTGAGGAGGCTACGTGTTTTTGTATTTCTCATAAAAAGGGCTAGGTTTTTATGAACGTCTCGTGAGGAGGCTACGTGTTTTTGTATTTCTCATAAAAAGGGCTAGGTTTTTATGAACGTCTCGTGAGGAGGCTACGTGTCTTTGTATTTCTCATAAAAAGGGCTAGGTTTTTATGAACGTCTCGTGAGGAGGCTACGTGTTTTTCTCATAAAAGGTTAGGTTTTTATGAACGTCTCGTGAGGAGGGTACGCGTTTTTGTATTTCTCATAAAAGTTAGGTTTTTATGAACGCGGCGTGAGGAGGCTACGAGGCTTTCTATATCTCATAAAAGGGGCTAGGTTTTTATGAATGTCTCGTGAGGAGGCTACGTGTTTTTCTCATAAAGGGTTAGGTTTTTATGAACGTCTCGTGAGGAGGCTACGTGTTTTTGTGTTTCTCATAAAAAGGGCTAGGTTTTTATGAACGTCTCGTGAGGAGGCTACGTGTTTTTGTATTTCTCATAAAAAGGGCTAGGTTTTTATGAACGTCTCGTGAGGAGGCTACGTGTTTTTCTCATAAAAGGTTAGGTTTTTATGAACGTCTCGTGAGGAGGTTACGCGTTTTTGTATTTCTCATAAAAAGGGCTAGGTTTTTATGAACGTCTCGTGAGGAGGCTACGTGTTTTTCTCATAAAAGGTTAGGTTTTTATGAACGTCTCGTGAGGAGGTTACGCGTTTTTGTATTTCTCATAAAATGGGCTAGGTTTTTATGAACGTCTCGTGAGGAGGCTACGTGTTTTTGTATTTCTCATAAATAGGGCTAGGTTTTTATGAACGTCTCGTGAGGAGGCTACGTGTTTTTGTATTTCTCATAAAAAGGGCTAGGTTTTTATGAACGTCTCGTGAGGAGGCTACGTGTATTTCTCATAAAAGGTTAGGTTTTTATGAACGTCTCGTGAGGAGGCTACGTGTTTCTGTATTTCTCATAAAAAGGTTAGGTTTTTATGAACGTCTCGTGAGGAGGTTACATGTTTTTCTCATAAAGGGTTAGGTTTTTATGAACGTCTCGTGAGGAGGCTACGTGTTTTTGTATTTCTCATAAAAAGGGCTAGGTTTTTATGAACGTCTCGTGAGGAGGCTACGTGTTTTTGTATTTCTCATAAAAAGGGCTAGGTTTTTATGAACGTCTCGTGAGGAGGCTACGTGTCTTTGTATTTCTCATAAAAAGGGCTAGGTTTTTATGAACGTCTCGTGAGGAGGCTACGTGTTTTTCTCATAAAAGGTTAGGTTTTTATGAACGTCTCGTGAGGAGGTTACGCGTTTTAGTATTTCTCATAAAAAGTTAGGTTTTTATGAACGTCTCGGGAGGGGGCTACGTGTTGTTGTAGTTCTCATAAACAGGGCTAGGTTTTATGAACGCCTCGTGAGGAGGCTACGTGTTTTTGTATTTCTCATAAAAGGTTAGGTTTTTATGAACGCCTCGTGAGGAGGCTACGTGTTTTGTATTTCTCATAAAAAGGGCTAGGTTTTTATGAACGTCTCGTGAGGAGGCTACGTGTTTTTCTCATAAAGGGTTAGGTTTTTATGAACGTCTCGTGAGGAGGCTACGTGTTTTTGTATTTCTCATAAAAAGGGCTAGGTTTTTATGAACGTCTCGTGAGGAGGCTACGTGTTTTTGTATTTCTCATAAAAGGGTTATGTTTTTATGAACGCCTCGTGAGGAGGCTACGTGTTTTTCTCATAAAAGGTTAGGTTTTTATGAACGCCTCGTGAGGAGGTTACGCTGCGTTTTGTATTTCTCATAAAAAGAGCTAGGTTTTTATGAACGTCTCGCGAGGAGGCTACGTGTTTTTGTATTTCTCATAAATAGGGCTAGGTTTTTATGAACGTCTCGTGAGGAGGCTACGTGTTTTTGTATTTCTCATAAAAAGGGCTAGGTTTTTATGAACGTCTCGTGAGGAGGCTACGTGTTTTTCTCATAAAAGGTTAGGTTTTTATGAACGTCTCGTGAGGAGGCTACTTGTTTCTGTATTTCTCATAAAAAGGTTAGGTTTTTATGAACGTCTCGTGAGGAGGGTACATGTTTTTTTCTCATAAAGGGTTAGGTTTTAATGAACGTCTCGTGAGGAGGCTACGTGTTTTTGTATTTCTCATAAAAGGGCTAGGTTTTTATGAACGTCTCGTGAGGAGGCTACGTGTTTTTGTATTTCTCATAAAAAGGGCTAGGTTTTTATGAACGTCTCGTGAGGAGGCTACGTGTCTTTGTATTTCTCATAAAAAGGGCTAGGTTTTTATGAACGTCTCGTGAGGAGGCTACGCGTTTTTCTCATAAAAGGTTAGGTTTTTATGAACGTCTCGTGAGGAGGTTACGCGTTTTTGTATTTCTCATAAAAAGTTAGGTTTTTATGAACGTCTCGTGAGGAGGCTACGTGTTTTTGTATTTCTCATAAAAAGGGCTAGGTTTTTATGAACGTCTCGTGAGGAGGCTACGTGTTTTTCTCATAAAGGGTTAGGTTTTTATGAACGTCTCGTGAGGATGCTACGTGTTTTTGTATTTCTCATAAAAAGGGCTAGGTTTTTATGAACGTCTCGTGAGGAGGCTACGTGTTTTTGTATTTCTCATAAAAAGGGCTAGGTTTTTATGAACGTCTCGTGAGGAGGCTACGTGTCTTTGTATTTCTCATAAAAAGGGCTAGGTTTTTATGAACGCCTCGTGAGGAGGCTACGTGTTTTTGTATTTCTCATAAAAGGTTAGGTTTTTATGAACGCCTCGTGAGGAGGTTACTGCTTTTGTATTTCTCATAAAAAGTTAGGTTTTTATGAACGCCTCGTGAGGAGGCTACGTGTTTTGTATTTCTCATAAAAAGGGCTAGGTTTTTATGAACGCCTCGTGAGGAGGCTACGTGTTTTTTTTCTCATAAAGGGTTAGGTTTTTATGAACGCCTCGTGAGGAGGCTACGTGTTTTTGTATTTCTCATAAAAGGGCTAGGTTTTTATGAACGCCTCGTGAGGAGGCTACGTGTTTTTGTATTTCTCATAAAAAGGGCTAGGTTTTTATGAACGCCTCGTGAGGAGGCTACGTGTTTTTCTCATAAAAGGTTAGGTTTTTATGAACGCCTCGTGAGGAGGTTACGCTGCTTTTGTATTTCTCATAAAAAGGGCTAGGTTTTTATGAACGCCTCGTGAGGAGGCTACGTGTTTTTCTCATAAAAGGTTAGGTTTTTATGAACGCCTCGTGAGGAGGTTACTGGCTTTTGTATTTCTCATAAAATGGGCTAGGTTTTTATGAACGCCTCGTGAGGAGGCTACGTGTTTTGTATTTCTCATAAATAGGGCTAGGTTTTTATGAACGTCTCGTGAGGAGGCTACGTGTTTTTGTATTTCTCATAAAAAGGGCTAGGTTTTTATGAACGTCTCGTGAGGAGGCTACGTGTATTTCTCATAAAAGGTTAGGTTTTTATGAACGTCTCGTGAGGAGGCTACGTGAGCCGTATTTCTCATAAAAGGTTAGGTTTTTATGAACGTCTCGTGAGGAGGTTACATGTTTTTCTCATAAAGGGTTAGGTTTTTATGAACGTCTCGTGAGGAGGCTACGTGTTTTTGTATTTCTCATAAAAAGGGCTAGGTTTTTATGAACGTCTCGTGAGGAGGCTACGTGTTTTTGTATTTCTCATAAAAAGGGCTAGGGTTTTATGAACGTCTCGTGAGGAGGCTACGTGTCTTTGTATTTCTCATAAAAAGGGCTAGGTTTTTATGAACGTCTCGTGAGGAGGCTACGTGTTTTTCTCATAAAAGGTTAGGTTTTTATGAACGTCTCGTGAGGAGGTTACGCGTTTTTGTATTTCTCATAAAAAGTTAGGTTTTTATGAACGTCTCGTGAGGAGGCTACGTGTTTTTGTATTTCTCATAAAAAGGGCTAGGTTTTTATGAACGTCTCGTGAGGAGGCTACGTGTTTTTGTATTTCTCATAAAAAGGCTAGGTTTTTATGAACGTCTCGTGAGGAGGCTACGTGTTTCTGTATTTCTCATAAAAAGGTTAAGTTTTTATGAACGTCTCGTGAGGAGGCTACGTGTTTCTGTATTTCTCATAAAAAGGTTAGGTTTTTATGAACGTCTCGTGAGGAGGTTACGTGTTTTTCTCATAAAGGGTTAGGTTTTTATGAACGTCTCGTGAGGAGGCTACGTGTTTTTGTATTTCTCATAAAAAGGGCTAGGTTTTTATGAACGTCTCGTGAGGAGGCTACGTGTTTTTGTATTTCTCATAAAAAGGGCTTGGTTTTTATGAACGTCTCGTAAGGAGGCTACGTGTTTTTGTATTTCTCATAAAAAGGGCTAGGTTTTTATGAACGTCTGGTGAGGAGGCTACGTGTTTTTCTCATAAAGGTTAGGTTTTTATGAACGTCTCGTGAGGAGGTTACGCTGCTTTGTATTTCTCATAAAAGGGCTAGGTTTTTATGAACGCCTCGTGAGGAGGCTACGTGTTTTTGTATTTCTCATAAATAGGGCTAGGTTTTTATGAACGCCTCGTGAGGAGGCTACGTGTTTTTGTATTTCTCATAAAAGGGCTAGGTTTTTATGAACGCCTCGTGAGGAGGCTACGTGTTTTTCTCATAAAGGGTTAGGTTTTTATGAACGCCTCGTGAGGAGGCTACGTGTTTTTGTATTTCACATAAAAAGGGCTAGGTTTTTATGAACGCCTCGTGAGGAGGCTACGTGTTTTTGTATTTCTCATAAAAAGGGCTAGGTTTTTATGAACGCCTCGTGAGGAGGCTACGTGTTTTGTATTCTCATAAAAGGGCTAGGTTTTTATGAACGCCTCGTGAGGAGGTTACTGTTTTTGTATTTCTCATAAAAAGGGCTAGGTTTTTATGAACGCCTCGTGAGGAGGCTACGTGTTTTTCTCATAAAAGGTTAGGTTTTTATGAACGCCTCGTGAGGAGGTTACGCTGCTTTTGTATTTCTCATAAAATGGGCTAGGTTTTTATGAACGTCTCGTGAGGAGGCTACGTGTTTTTGTATTTCTCATAAATAGGGCTAGGTTTTTATGAACGTCTCGTGAGGAGGCTACGTGTTTTTGTATTTCTCATAAAAAGGGCTAGGTTTTTATGAACGTCTCGTGAGGAGGCTACGTGTATTTCTCATAAAAGGTTAGGTTTATATGAACGTCTCGTGAGGAGGCTACGTGTTTCTGTATTTCTCATAAAAAGGTTAGGTTTTTATGATCGTCTCGTGAGGAGGTTACATGTTTTTCTCATAAAGGGTTAGGTTTTTATGAACGTCTCGTGAGGAGGCTACGTGTTTTTGTATTTCTCATAAAAAGGGCTAGGTTTTTATGAACGTCTCGTGAGGAGGCTACGTGTTTTTGTATTTCTCATAAAAAGGGCTAGGTTTTTATGAACGTCTCGTGAGGAGGCTACGTGTCTTTGTATTTATCATAAAAAGGGCTAGGTTTTTATGAACGTCTCGTGAGGAGGCTACGTGTTTTTCTCATAAAAGGTTAGGTTTTTATGAACGTCTCGTGAGGAGGTTACGCTGCGTTTTGTATTTCTCATAAAAGTTAGGTTTTTATGAACGCCTCGTGAGGAGGCTACGTGTTTTGTATTTCTCATAAAAAGGGCTAGGTTTTTATGAACGCCTCGTGAGGAGGCTACGTGTTTTTGTATTTCTCATAAAAGGCTAGGTTTTTATGAACGCCTCGTGAGGAGGCTACGTGTTTGTATTTCTCATAAAAAGGTTAAGTTTTTATGAACGCCTCGTGAGGAGGCTACGTGTTTACAGATTTCTCATAAAAAGGTTAGGTTTTTATGAACGCCTCGTGAGGAGGTTACGTGTTTTTCTCATAAAGGGTTAGGTTTTTATGAACGTCTCGTGAGGAGGCTACGTGTTTTTGTATTTCTCATAAAAAGGGCTAGGTTTTTATGAACGTCTCGTGAGGAGGCTACGTGTTTTTGTATTTCTCATAAATAGGGCTAGGTTTTTATGAACGTCTCGTGAGGAGGCTACGTGTTTTTGTATTTCTCATAAAAAGGGCTAGGTTTTTATGCACGCCTCGTGAGGAGGCTACGTGTTTTCTCATAAAGGTTAGGTTTTTATGAACGCCTCGTGAGGAGGTTACACGTTTTGTATTTCTCATAAAAAGGGCTAGGTTTTTATGAACGTCTCGTGAGGAGGCTACGTGTTTTTGTATTTCTTATAAATAGGGCTAGGTTTTTATGAACGTCTCGTGAGGAGGCTACGTGTTTTTGTATTTCTCATAAAAAGGGCTAGGTTTTTATGAACGTCTCGTGAGGAGGCTACGTGTTTTTCTCATAAAGGGTTAGGTTTTTATGAACGTCTCGTGAGGAGGCTACGTGTTTTTGTATTTCTCATAAAAAGGGCTAGGTTTTTATGAACGTCTCGTGAGGAGGCTACGTGTTTTTGTATTTCTCATAAAAAGGGTTATGTTTTTATGAACGTCTCGTGAGGAGGCTACGTGTTTTTCTCATAAAAGGTTAGGTTTTTATGAACGTCTCGTGAGGAGGTTACGCGTTTTTGTATTTCTCATAAAAAGAGCTAGGTTTTTATGAACGTCTCGTGAGGAGGCTACGTGTTTTTGTATTTCTCATAAATAGGGCTAGGTTTTTATGAACGTCTCGTGAGGAGGCTACGTGTTTTTGTATTTCTCATAAAAAGGGCTAGGTTTTTATGAACGTCTCGTGAGGAGGCTACGTGTTTTTCTCATAAAAGGTTAGGTTTTTATGAACGTCTCGTGAGGAGGCTACTTGTTTCTGTATTTCTCATAAAAAGGTTAGGTTTTTATGAACGTCTCGTGAGGAGGTTACATGTTTTTCTCATAAAGGGTTAGGTTTTTATGAACGTCTCGTGAGGAGGCTACGTGTTTTTGTATTTCTCATAAAAAGGGCTAGGTTTTTATGAACGTCTCGAGAGGAGGCTACGTGTTTTTGTATTTCTCATAAAAAGGGCTAGGTTTTTATGAACGTCTCGTGAGGAGGCTACGTGTCTTTGTATTTCTCATAAAAGGGCTAGGTTTTTATGAACGTCTCGTGAGGAGGCTACGTGTTTTTCTCATAAAAGGTTAGGTTTTTATGAACGTCTCGTGAGGAGGTTACGCGTTTTTGTATTTCTCATAAAAAGTTAGGTTTTTATGAACGTCTCGTGAGGAGGCTACGTGTTTTTGTATTTCTCATAAAAAGGGCTAGGTTTTTATGAACGTCTCGTGAGGAGGCTACGTGTTTTTCTCATAAAGGGTTAGGTTTTTATGAACGTCTCGTGAGGAGGCTACGTGTTTTTGTATTTCTCATAAAAAGGGCTAGGTTTTTATGAACGTCTCGTGAGGAGGCTACGTGTTTTTGTATTTCTCATAAAAAGGGCTAGGTTTTTATGAACGTCTCGTGAGGAGGCTACGTGTCTTTGTATTTCTCATAAAAAGGGCTAGGTTTTTATGAACGTCTCGTGAGGAGGCTACGTGTTTTTCTCATAAAAGGTTAGGTTTTTATGAACGTCTCGTGAGGAGGTTACGCGTTTTTGTATTTCTCATAAAAAGTTAGGTTTTTATGAACGTCTCGTGAGGAGGCTACGTGTTTTTGTATTTCTCATAAAAAGGGCTAGGTTTTTATGAACGTCTCGTGAGGAGGCTACGTGTTTTTGTATTTCTCATAAAAAGGGCTAGGTTTTTATGAACGTCTCGTGAGGAGGCTACGTGTTTTTGTATTTCTCATAAAAAGGGCTAGGTTTTTATGAACGTCTCGTGAGGAGGCTACGTGTTTTTCTCATAAAAGGTTAGGTTTTTATGAACGTCTCGTGAGGAGGTTACGCGTTTTTGTATTTCTCATAAAAAGGGCTAGGTTTTTATGAACGTCTCGTGAGGAGGCTACGTGTTTTTGTATTTCTCATAAATAGGGCTAGGTTTTTATGAACGTCTCGTGAGGAGGCTACGTGTTTTTGTATTTCTCATAAAAAGGGCTAGGTTTTTATGAACGTCTCGTGAGGAGGCTACGTGTATTTCTCATAAAAGGTTAGGTTTTTATGAACGTCTCGTGAGGAGGCTACGTGTTTCTGTATTTCTCATAAAAAGGTTAGGTTTTTATGAACGTCTCGTGAGGAGGTTACATGTTTTTATCATAAAGGGTTAGGTTTTTATGAACGTCTCGTGAGGAGGCTACGTGTTTTTGTATTTCTCATAAAAAGGGCTAGGTTTTTATGAACGTCTCGTGAGGAGGCTACGTGTTTTTGTATTTCTCATAAAAAGGGCTAGGTTTTTATGAACGTCTCGTGAGGAGGCTACGTGTCTTTGTATTTCTCATAAAAAGGGCTAGGTTTTTATGAACGTCTCGTCAGGAGGCTACGTGTTTTTCTCATAAAAGGTTAGGTTTTTATGAACGTCTCGTGAGGAGGTTACGCGTTTTTGTATTTCTCATAAAAAGTTAGGTTTTTATGAACGTCTCGTGAGGAGGCTACGTGTTTTTGTATTTCTCATAAAAAGGGCTAGGTTTTTATGAACGTCTCGTGAGGAGGCTACGTGTTTTTGTATTTCTCATAAAAGGCTAGGTTTTTATGAACGCCTCGTGAGGAGGCTACGTGTTTACGTATTTCTCATAAAAGGTTAAGTTTTTATGAACGCCTCGTGAGGAGGCTACGTGTTTGTATTTCTCATAAAAAGGTTAGGTTTTTATGAACGCCTCGTGAGGAGGTTACGTGTTTTTCTCATAAAGGGTTAGGTTTTTATGAACGCCTCGTGAGGAGGCTACGTGTTTTTGTATTTCTCATAAAAAGGGCTAGGTTTTTATGAACGCCTCGTGAGGAGGCTACGTGTTTTTGTATTTCTCATAAAAAGGGCTAGGTTTTTATGAACGCCTCGTGAGGAGGCTACGTGTCTTTGTATTTCTCATAAAAGGGCTAGGTTTTTATGAACGCCTCGTGAGGAGGCTACGTGTTTTTCTCATAAAAGGTTAGGTTTTTATGAACGCCTCGTGAGGAGGTTACGCTGCTTTTGTATTTCTCATAAAAAGTTAGGTTTTTATGAACGCCTCGTGAGGAGGCTACGTGTTTTTGTATTTCTCATAAAAGGCTAGGTTTTTATGAACGCCTCGTGAGGAGGCTACGTGTTTTTGTATTTCTCATAAAAGGCTAGGTTTTTATGAACGCCTCGTGAGGAGGCTACGTGTTTTGTATTTCTCATAAAAAGGTTAGGTTTTTATGAACGCCTCGTGAGGAGGCTACGTGTTTTGTATTTCTCATAAAAGGTTAGGTTTTTATGAACGCCTCGTGAGGAGGTTACGTGTTTTTCTCATAAAGGGTTAGGTTTTTATGAACGCCTCGTGAGGAGGCTACGTGTTTTTGTATTTCTCATAAAAAGGGCTAGGTTTTTATGAACGCCTCGTGAGGAGGCTACGTGTTTTTGTATTTCTCATAAAAGGGTTAGGTTTTTATGAACGCCTCGTGAGGAGGCTACGTGTTTTGTATTTCTCATAAAAAGGCTAGGTTTTTATGAACGTCTCGTGAGGAGGCTACGTGTTTTTGTATTTCTCATAAAAGGGCTAGGTTTTTATGAACGTCTCGTGAGGAGGCTACGTGTTTTTGTATTTCTCATAAAAGGTTAGGTTTTTATGAACGCCTCGTGAGGAGGCTACGTGTTTTTGTATTTCTCATAAAAAGGGCTAGGTTTTTATGAACGTCTCGTGAGGAGGCTACGTGTTTTTGTATTTCTCATAAAAAGGGCTAGGTTTTTATGAACGTCTCGTGAGGAGGCTACGTGTCTTTGTATTTCTCATAAAAGGGCTAGGTTTTTATGAACGCCTCGTGAGGAGGCTACGTGTTTTGTATTTCTCATAAAAGGTTAGGTTTTTATGAACGCCTCGTGAGGAGGCTACGTGCTTTTGTATTTCTCATAAAAGTTAGGTTTTTATGAACGCCTCGTGAGGAGGCTACGTGTTTTTGTATTTCTCATAAAAGGGCTAGGTTTTTATGAACGCCTCGTGAGGAGGCTACGTGTTTTTGTATTTCTCATAAAAAGGGCTAGGTTTTTATGAACGTCTCGTGAGGAGGCTACGTGTTTTTGTATTTCTCATAAAAAGGGCTAGGTTTTTATGAACGTCTCGTGAGGAGGCTACGTGTTTTTGTATTTCTCATAAAAAGGGCTAGGTTTTTATGAACGTCTCGTGAGGAGGCTACGTGTTTTTCTCATAAAAGGTTAGGTTTTTATGAACGTCTCGTGAGGAGGTTACGCGTTTTTGTATTTCTCATAAAAAGGGCTAGGTTTTTATGAACGTCTCGTGAGGAGGCTACGTGTTTTTGTATTTCTCATAAAAAGGCTAGGTTTTTATGAACGTCTCGAAAGGAGGCTACGTGTTTCTGTATTTCTCATAAAAAGGTTAAGTTTTTATGAACGTCTCGTGAGGAGGCTACGTGTTTCTGTATTTCTCATAAAAAGGTTAGGTTTTTATGAACGTCTCGTGAGGAGGTTACGTGTTTTTGTATTTCTCATAAAAGGCTAGGTTTTTATGAACGTCTCGTGAGGAGGCTACGTGTTTTTGTATTTCTCATAAAAGGTTAGGTTTTTATGAACGTCTCGTGAGGAGGCTACGTGTTTTTGTATTTCTCATAAAAAGGGCTAGGTTTTTATGAACGTCTCGTGAGGAGGCTACGTGTTTTTGTATTTCTCATAAAAAGGGCTAGGTTTTTATGAACGTCTCGTGAGGAGGCTACGTGTCTTTGTATTTCTCATAAAAAGGGCTAGGTTTTTATGAACGCCTCGTGAGGAGGCTACGTGTTTTTGTATTTCTCATAAAAGGCTAGGTTTTTATGAACGCCTCGTGAGGAGGCTACGTGTTTTGTATTTCTCATAAAAAGGCTAGGTTTTTATGAACGCCTCGTGAGGAGGCTACGTGTTTTGTATTTCTCATAAAGGTTAGGTTTTTATGAACGCCTCGTGAGGAGGCTACGTGTTTTTGTATTTCTCATAAAAAGGGCTAGGTTTTTATGAACGCCTCGTGAGGAGGCTACGTGTTTTTGTATTTCTCATAAAAAGGGCTAGGTTTTTATGAACGCCTCGTGAGGAGGCTACGTGTTTTTGTATTTCTCATAAAAGGGCTAGGTTTTTATGAACGCCTCGTGAGGAGGCTACGTGTTTTGTATTTCTCATAAAAGGGTTAGGTTTTTATGAACGCCTCGTGAGGAGGCTACGTGTTTTTGTATTTCTCATAAAGGGCTAGGTTTTTATGAACGCCTCGTGAGGAGGCTACGTGTTTTTGTATTTCTCATAAAAGGGCTAGGTTTTTATGAACGCCTCGTGAGGAGGCTACGTGTTTTTGTATTTCTCATAAAAAGGGCTAGGTTTTTATGAACGCCTCGTGAGGAGGCTACGTGTTTTTGTATTTCTCATAAAAAGGGCTAGGTTTTTATGAACGCCTCGTGAGGAGGCTACGTGTTTGTATTTCTCATAAAAGGTTAGGTTTTTATGAACGTCTCGTGAGGAGGCTACGTGTTTTGTATTTCTCATAAAAAGGGCTAGGTTTTTATGAACGCCTCGTGAGGAGGCTACGTGTTTTTGTATTTCTCATAAAGGGCTAGGTTTTTATGAACGCCTCGTGAGGAGGCTACGTGTTTTGTATTTCTCATAAAGGGCTAGGTTTTTATGAACGCCTCGTGAGGAGGCTACGTGTTTTTGTATTTCTCATAAAAAGGGCTAGGTTTTTATGAACGCCTCGTGAGGAGGCTACGTGTTTTTGTATTTCTCATAAAAGGGTTAGGTTTTTATGAACGCCTCGTGAGGAGGCTACGTGTTTTGTATTTCTCATAAAGGGCTAGGTTTTTATGAACGCCTCGTGAGGAGGCTACGTGTTTTTGTATTTCTCATAAAAGGGCTAGGTTTTTATGAACGCCTCGTGAGGAGGCTACGTGTTTTTGTATTTCTCATAAAAGGGCTAGGTTTTTATGAACGCCTCGTGAGGAGGCTACGTGTTTTTGTATTTCTCATAAAGGGCTAGGTTTTTATGAACGCCTCGTGAGGAGGCTACGTGTTTTTGTATTTCTCATAAAAGGTTAGGTTTTTATGAACGCCTCGTGAGGAGGCTACGTGTTTTGTATTTCTCATAAAAAGGGTTAGGTTTTTATGAACGCCTCGTGAGGAGGCTACGTGTTTTTGTATTTCTCATAAAGGGCTAGGTTTTTATGAACGCCTCGTGAGGAGGCTACGTGTTTTTGTATTTCTCATAAAAGGGCTAGGTTTTTATGAACGCCTCGTGAGGAGGCTACGTGTTTTTGTATTTCTCATAAAAAGGGCTAGGTTTTTATGAACGTCTCGTGAGGAGGCTACGTGTTTTGTATTTCTCATAAAGGGTTAGGTTTTTATGAACGCCTCGTGAGGAGGCTACGTGTTTTGTATTTCTCATAAAAAGGTTAGGTTTTTATGAACGCCTCGTGAGGAGGCTACGTGTTTTTGTATTTCTCATAAAAGGGCTAGGTTTTTATGAACGCCTCGTGAGGAGGCTACGTGTTTTTGTATTTCTCATAAAAGGGCTAGGTTTTTATGAACGCCTCGTGAGGAGGCTACGTGTTTTGTATTTATCATAAAAAGGCTAGGT
Organism: Dianthus caryophyllus; assembly: GCA_023091065.1. Lineage (NCBI taxonomy): Eukaryota > Viridiplantae > Streptophyta > Magnoliopsida > Caryophyllales > Caryophyllaceae > Dianthus > Dianthus caryophyllus. Next base: position 35,567,830 of record CM041517.1, on the reverse strand, counting down.
TTTTATGAACGTCTCGTGAGGAGGCTACGTGTTTCTGTATTTCTCTTAAAAAGGTTAAGTTTTTATGAACGTCTCGTGAGGAGGCTACGTGTTTTTGTATTTCTCATAAAAGGTTAGGTTTTTATGAACGTCTCGTGAGGAGGCTACGTGTTTTTGTATTTCTCATAAAAAAGGCTAGGTTTTTATGAACGTCTCGTGAGGAGGCTACGTGTTTTTGTATTTCTCATAAAAAGGGCTAGGTTTTTATGAACGTCTCGTGAGGAGGCTACGTGTTTTTGTATTTCTCATAAAAAGGGCTAGGTTTTTATGAACGTCTCGTGAGGAGGCTACGTGTTTTTGTATTTCTCATAAAAAGGGTTAGGTTTTTATGAACGTCTCGTGAGGAGGCTACGTGTTTTGTATTTCTCATAAAGGGTTAGGTTTTTATGAACGCCTCGTGAGGAGGCTACGTGTTTTTGTATTTCTCATAAGTAGGGCTAGCTTTTTATGAACGCCTCGTGAGGAGGCTACGTGTTTTTGTATTTCTCATAAAACGGGCTAGGTTTTTATGAACGCCTCGTGAGGAGGCTACGTGTTTTTGTATTTCTCATAAAAGGGCTAGGTTTTTATGAACGCCTCGTGAGGAGGCTACGTGTTTTTGTATTTCTCATAAAAAGGGCTAGGTTTTTATGAACGCCTCGTGAGGAGGCTACGTGTTTTTGTATTTCTCATAAAGGGTTAGGTTTTTATGAACGCCTCGTGAGGAGGCTACGTGTTTTTGTATTTCTCATAAAAGGGCTAGGTTTTTATGAACGCCTCGTGAGGAGGCTACGTGTTTTTGTATTTCTCATAAAAAGGGCTAGGTTTTTATGAACGCCTCGTGAGGAGGCTACGTGTTTTGTATTTCTCATAAAGGGCTAGGTTTTTATGAACGCCTCGTGAGGAGGCTACGTGTTTTGTATTTCTCATAAAAAGGGTTAGGTTTTTATGAACGTCTCGTGGGGGGGCTACGTGTTTTTTGAATTTCTCATAAAAGGGCTAGGTTTTTATGAACGTCTCGTGAGGAGGCTACGTGTTTTTGTATTTCTCATAAAAGGGTTAGGTTTTTATGAACGTCTCGTGAGGAGGCTACGTGTTTTTGTTTTCTCATAAAAAGGGCTAGGTTTTTATGAACGTCTCGTGAGGAGGCTACGTGTTTTGGTTTCTCATAAAAAGGTTAGGTTTTTATGAACGTCTCGTGAGGAGGCTACGTGTTTTTGTATTTCTCATAAAAAGGGCTAGGTTTTTATGAACGTCTCGTGAGGAGGCTACGTGTTTTTGTATTTCTCATAAAAAGGGCTAGGTTTTTATGAACGTCTCGTGAGGAGGCTACGTGTTTTTGTATTTCTCATAAAAAGGGCTAGGTTTTTATGAACGTCTCGTGAGGAGGCTACGTGTTTTTGTATTTCTCATAAAAAGGGCTAGGTTTTTATGAACGTCTCGTGAGGAGGCTACGGGTTTTTGTATTTTTCATAAAAGGCTAGGTTTTTATGAACGTCTCGTGAGGAGGCTACGTGTTTTTTATTTCTCATAAAAGGCTAGGTTTTTATGAACGTCTCGTGAGGAGGCTACGTGTTTTTGTATTTCTCATAAAAAGGCTAGGTTTTTATGAACGTCTCGTGAGGAGGCTACGTGTTTCTGTATTTCTCATAAAAAGGTTAAGTTTTTATGAACGTCTCGTGAGGAGGCTACGTGTTTCTGTATTTCTCATAAAAAGGTTAGGTTTTTATGAACGTCTCGTGAGGAGGTTACGTGTTTTTCTCATAAAGGGTTAGGTTTTTATGAACGTCTCGTGAGGAGGCTACGTGTTTTTGTATTTCTCATAAAAAGGGCTAGGTTTTTATGAACGTCTCGTGAGGAGGCTACGTGTTTTTGTATTTCTCATAAAAAGGGCTAGGTTTTTATGTACGTCTCGTGAGGAGGCTACGTGTTTTTGTATTTCTCATAAAAAGGGCTAGGTTTTTATGAACGTCTGGTGAGGAGGCTACGTGTTTTTCTCATAAAGGTTAGGTTTTTATGAACGTCTCGTGAGGAGGTTACGCGTTTTTGTATTTCTCATAAAAAGGGCTAGGTTTTTATGAACGTCTCGTGAGGAGGCTACGTGTTTTTGTATTTCTCATAAATAGGGCTAGGTTTTTATGAACGTCTCGTGAGGAGGCTACGTGTTTTTGTATTTCTCATAAAAAGGGCTAGGTTTTTATGAACGTCTCGTGAGGAGGCTACGTGTTTTTCTCATAAAGGGTTAGGTGTAGGGAACTCTTCCCATTCACTAATTAAGTATTAGTGTAAATCAAATTACTCTAATTTGATTTAGCAAGATCTATGTAGTTAACAAAAGTATTTTGTTACAAGATTAGAGATTTATACCTTTCTATAAAAGGAAATAGGGCACAAAACTAGAACTCCTTTCTAGTTTTGTTTCTTGAGAATAAGCTTAGGATGATCCTCCAACCCAAGTTTCCAAATAAGGAAACCTCCTTCTTGTTGCACCCAAGAAGTACACCAAAATCTATTAATGATTTTTGATCTAGAAATCAATAATAGAAACTTGATAATATGTGAATATTATTACTACTAACTCTTAGTAGTATGTGGAAAAATATAAGAACATATTTCTTATTATAGAGAGAGAGGTGGAGAGGAAAAATGAGGAGATTGCATGAATGAATCATCTCACTTTTTCCTTGTGTTTTTGTCACAAAAACTAACAAAAGAAGTGTCCTAGAGAAGCCATATAGGCCGGCCACTTAAGGAGCAAATGGGGAAGAGTTTTTCTTTCTTGTGTAGTGTGATTTCATGCATGTTAATCATTGTGTTTTCACATGCATGAACAAGACACTACTAAACAAAATGAATAAGACAAAAGGAAGAGAAGCTTCCTCCTTCCCTTGCCCAAATTTGGACGGTCCATGACCTCCTCCATGGGTCCATTTTGTTAATCAATATTTGTCTCACAAATACATACAATTTATCACTTAAATCATCTAATATGATAAAGTATAAATTAATTAAACTCTTCCTTAATATACATGTACACTTACACATATATTAAATTGCACTTTTACTAATCTCATTAGTAAAATATACATGATTAGTGAATTAACGTTTAATCACTAATTCCCGTCTCCTCCATTAATTTTATCGATATAAAATTAATCAATCGAGTTCCTAACTCGATTTCTCTCTAAATTAATTCACTGACTAACCGTTAGCCGATTTATCAAGTTACTAATCTAATCGTATCTCATACGATTAATTAGCTTTAATATTTGGAGTACGTTCCTATAGGTGTGACTTAAAGGGATCAATTGATTACCGCCGTTCTCACGACAATAACGTCAAACTCTAGTCAGCCAACCGTTATTGATTTACGTTAATCAATTGACAATAATACAGGATTATCCCCATGTATTCCTTAATTGAGATTTATTAAGTAATCGCACTATTGTGGAGGACACATACTCCAACAATCTCCCACTTGTCCGAGACAAGTTGTGCATTACCAATTCTCATGTCCGTTTCACATCTCCCACTCGATGCAAGGTGTCTTACAGGTCGTACTTGCATCCTGAGATATATATATCGTGAGTGGTTTCCTCGATATGGAGAGTAGCTGTCGTAGGAATCTAGCGTAGATTCTTACCGAGAGTGGCCGCGCATTTGCAGCGGCTTCCCCTCGAGTGGCCCAAAGATGTTTTACCCTGACGAGGGTGGACATTTCCCTTCCACTCGATTGTCTTTGTATAATGCATCACCATGACCCCAAAGATGCCCTTATAACCCCCTTTCACTGGCATGGCTTAGGACAAAAATGAAAGTCACTTTGAACTGCAGGACTGCAGACAATCAGTTCAGGTCAAAGAATCGACTAAAGGAATACTATAGAATTCCCACCACGACCAGGTTTCAATCTCATTGAAAAGGAATTCTATAAGCGTCACTGTCCGACAGAGTGTTTCACAGTCTGTCTATGCAAACGAGCAGTCATCACTATGACCCCATGGTGTTGAACCCACCATCGAACGACTTGCAATCTAGTCTCTCCGAGACGTCACCTCATATGAGAGACTAGGGACCAAATACTTAGTTTATACCGTTCACTTGAATATGTTCAATGTTGTCACACAACTATTCGGATAAACAAAGTATGCATTCATAATGACTTAAAAGAGTAAATATATACTCTAAACAATGAATGTTATATTCATATATGTAATAGGATACTTTATTCAATTACATATCACGAATCTAAAGGAAATCTAGCATACGCCGCAACCCCATGGAGGTGGTGTGCGCGTCATGCTTAGCCCACGAAAGGGGCTTGGTTAAAGGATCAGCGACATTGTCGTCTGTCCCAACCTTACAAAGATTTATTTCCTTACTTTCCACATTATCTCTAATAACGTGGTATTTCCTCAAAACATGTCTAGACTAGTTGCTAGACTTGGGCTCCATCGCTTGAAAAAGCCCCACTGTTATCACAATAAACAGTGACAGGATCCTCGGCAATTGGGACTACACTTAGTCCATCCAAGAATTGCCGAATCCACATAGCTTCTTTAGCAGCTTCTGAAGCTGCCAAATATTCAGCTTCTGTTGTAGAATCCGCAGTGACACTTTGCTTGAAACGTTTTTCAGCAAATAGCTCCTCCATTCAACATAAAGACATAGCCGGATTGGGATTTCAGATCATCCCCATCAGTTTGGAAACTTGCATCCGTGTAACCCTTTACACGTAGCTCAAGTTCTCCTCCAAAAACTAGAAACGAATCCTTAGTTCTTCTCAAGTACTTAAGGATGTTCTTTACAGCTATCCAGTGACTCTCACCGGGATTAGCTTGATTCCGGCTCGTCATGCTCAAAGCGAAAGCGACATCGGGACGAGTGCACATCATAGCATACATGATTGATCTTACAGCGGAAGCATAAGGGATCAATTTCATGCGTTCAATTTCCGCTGGAGTCGTAGGACATTGAGATTTCTTCAATGTTATTCCTACACTCATCGGAATAAAGCCTCTCTTGGAGTCTTTCATATTGAACCTATCAAGAATCTTATCAATATAAGTTTCTTGACTAAATGCTAGTATCCTTTTAGATCTATCTCTATAGATCCGGATACCCAAGATGCGTTGTGCCTCTCCCAAGTCCTTCATTTGGAAATGGTTTCCCAATTCCACCTTTACCGAATTTAAACTTGGAACATCATTTCCAATTAGTAGTATGTTATCCACATACAAAACAAGGAATGTTACTTTACTCCCACTAAACTTCATGTATAAACAAGGTTCCTCAAGACTTGAGCGAATCCATTTTGTTTTATAACATGATCGAATTTGTGATTCCAACTCCTTGATGCTTGCTTAAGAACATAAATGGATCTCTTAAGCTTGCATACTTTCTTAGGGTTAGATGTATCTACAAAACCTTTAGGTTGTGTCATGTACACTTCCTCTTCTAGAATCTCATTCAAGAAGGCGGTTTTTACATCCATTTGCCATATTTCATATTCATGAAATGCGGCAACCGCTAAGATTATCCTTATGGATCGAAGCATAGCAACCGGTGAAAAGCCCTTTGCCACCAATCTAGCTTTGTAAACATCAATATGTTTATCTATGCCGAGTTTGATTTTGAATATCCATTTACACTGAAAGGGTCTCACTCCTTCAGGTAAATCTACCAAGTCCCTAACTTGGTTCTCGTACATAGAATCCATTTCGGATTTCATGGCCCCAAGCCATTGTTCGTAGTTAGGACTACTAATAGCCGCCTTGTAGGTTGAGGGTTCGTTGCTTTCGAATAACAACAAATCACCCTCCTCCTCGATGTTACCGAGGTAGCGATCAGGTTGATGACTAATTATACCTGACCTCCTAGGGATTACAACCGTGTTAGAAGATGAGGGAACCGTTTCCTCATTTTCTGCTTCGGTTTGTGGCTCTTGAACTCCATTAAGTTCAAATTTTCTTCCACTGCCTATTAGAAATGTACTCATTTTCTAGAAAGACAAAGATCACGAGCCACAAACTCTTTGTTCTCGTGAGGGTTGTAGAAGTAAAATCCACACGCTTCCTTAGGAAAACCTACAAATAGGGAACCTTTCCCGTCCATATCTCATATGGAGCCGCTTTAGTCGGACTTGATTTAGTGAGAAAACAAAGAAGCGATAGCGTAAAGCCCCAAATGGATCCAGGAAGCTCACTTTGACTCATCATAGACCTAACCATATCTAGCAAGGTTCGGTTTCTCCTTCTGCAACACCATTCAACAAAGGTGGTGTGCCGGAGGAGTCAATTTGTGATACTCTATCACAATTCTTAAGATGTGAATCAAACTCATTACTTAGATATTCGCCACCACGATCCGATCGTGGTGCTTCTATCTTCTTATCCAATTGGTTCTCAACCTCATTTTGAAATTCTTTAAATTTCTCAAAAGCATCACTCTTATACCTTATTAAGTAGACATAACCATATCTACTTAAGTCATCGGTAAAAGTAATGATGTAATGATATCCTCCTTTAGCGGTGATGTTTAATGGATCACACACATCAATATGTATGAGTCCTAAAAACTTCACTTGCTCGTGTCGCTTTACCACTAAAGGGTGCACGAGTCATTTTGCCTTAAAAGGCAAGCCTCGCACGTACCATATGATTCGCAATCAAATGGTTTGAGAACATTGGTCTCAACAAGTCTCTTTGTGCGTCTATCGTTTATGTGACCTAAACGACAATGCCAAAGGTAGGATTTATTTGATTCATTCGTTTTGAGCTTCTTGTTCTCTATAAGATAAACATCATTGACATTATTTAAAACATGAATACCTCCAATCGAAATGGTTTCACCATAAACCATTTCATTAAATGAAAAAGTACGTCGATTGTTCTTAATCATAAAAGCCTTCCGTATCAAACACGGAGACGGAGATAATGTTTTTGGTTAGAGTTGGTACAAAATAACAGTTATTCAAGTACAACTCTAAACCACTAGCTAGAGTGAGTACAAAAATTCCCACGGAAATGGCCGCTACTCTAGCTCCATTGCCCATGCGGAGATCTACATCACCCTTGGCTAGTGCTCGCACGTTTCTCATCCCTTGCAAGTGATTGCAAAGGTGAGATCCACATCCGGTATCTCATACCCATGTAGAAATGCAAGCATGATTTATGTCAATCATATAAAGTCTAGAAGGAACAATATGTTTGGATGTCGCACATCCATCGTTCTTTTCCTTTAAGAATTTGGGACAATTGCGCTTTCAACGACCGAGTTTGGGCTTGCTATTCTCAATAGCCTTCCCCTTACCCTTATCTTCCTTGAACCGAGCTTTATAAGCTCCCTTCCCTTTCATGACCCTAATGTTTATGCTCTTCAATCTCATTGAAAGAACATCTTTTCTCTCAATCTCTTTCACTTTCATGCTCTTTGTGTTAAAGCACATCGTCGTCACTCTAGTGAATATCTCATATGCACTTTTATGAGTAACGAAGCGAAGTTTGAGAGAAGGTGACATTGACCAAATCAAAACACTTTTAATGTCATTGTCAGCCTTTAGGTGCTCATCGTACGCGGCTTGCGCCGCCACGGTGGCCCCAAGTCCGGGTTCGGTGGGAGGTTATTCGATAAGGTATTTAAGCACATTGTTGGATTGAGCGGCGCCCCTTATAGTCGAATCTCATTCGACAAAGTTGCTTCCGTCATCCTTTAGGATACACTTATCCATCATGGTTCTCAACCATGAATATTTACCCAAAATGGGTGCGGGAGTTAAAGTTGTCATTGCGATAAATAAATTATTCTACAACAAATATGAGGAAATTAACATTCATTGTACATTTATAACATTTGCTAAAACGGTTTTAAAACAAATGTCCATTTATATAATGATCTCCCACGAAATTATATAAATGATTCCAAGACTCGTTTTTCATATAAAATTAGACATCTCATGTTTCCTTTTATATAAAAACGATAAGTCAACACTTGACTAATTCTACACTAGAATGCTTGGTTGATGATTTTCTATAAAATGCATCGATTAGCCCCAAATAACTCTTATTCGGTTGAGTCCAAACCAAATTAGCACGGGACTTCCTCCCACTACTTACCCATGGTAACAAGGTTCCACGTCGCGGAGGTCCTCACGAACATGGGGTTCATAGTCGCTACATTTGGAAAGGCTTAATCTCAATTCATTTTGATAAAAATGTGGGTGATCTTGTCAATTTTAGTCATAAAATTCTTTATAAGTGAACTAATTTAGGAATCATGACTTAAATCGACAATCATAGTGGGATATCGTGGCATCCATGGCGATTTTGGCATGTGTGCGGAATAAATAAGCAATCAAAACAAGCATAAGCATAAACCTAGTATGGCCACCTAAAAATAATTAAAATTACAAGGAGTTACAAATTGGAAACCAACCCCTTTGGTCCCTCTTCACATGGATCTCATCCAAGGCTCCTTCTTGCAAGCATTAGAACTCTTCTAAGGCACCATCTCGATTCATCGCCGGTCTTCGGTTTTACAAATAGTTACAATTGTAAATTTACAAATGAATACATAGCAATCCTATTATACATTTATAAATGAAATAAACTATTAGAAAATTACAAACCGGCGATACGAGATCGCATTTAATTACAAAACCACACGATATTCCCTTTCATTACGGGTAATATCGGTAAAAATATAACAACTATGGCCATACTAGTAAGAACAAACATTCATTCAATAATAAACATTCATCCAAACATGCATAATGTAAAGCTTATAAATAGAAAAACATGCCAAAATCGCATTAAACAATAATCGCATTAATTCGTTTCAAACCGATCTCATTTTTAATCGATTAATCTCATATTAATCAATAATGCTTAAAACACCTTTTAAGCTTGAACTAAAACTTCTAAATTGATTTTAGAACACCCAACATTAGTTTATACTAACTTATGGTGATTTTAGTTCATAAACATGGTCATTTGCTAATTAGAAGTACTTTAATCATAACTATTTATGAATAAAGCTTTATAAAATCAAAATAAAATAAAATAAAATCATTTTTATTTTGACAAAAATTTGGAATATTCTGGAACACTTCCAAAATATCAGAAAAGAGAAATTTTGGTCAGAAAAATTTACGAATTATTTTATAATAAATAACATACGATTTCATCGATTTTATCTCATAAAATCAAGAAAACGTCTAAAACAGTGAGGAAAAATCCCAAATTTATACGAGAGCATCCTCATAATGTATAAAAATATTGGTATAAATTTCATGTCCAGAAAACAACGTTTACTATATATTTGGACATAAAATGCATATCATACCGATTTTAAACAAAAAATTGGTTAAATATACAAAACTCAAGATCTGACTTTGAAAATTTACATGCAGAAAGTATAAATATGAAATATCACTGTGTAAAAATTTCATGTCCAGATTCGATCTACAACTATTTATAGAAATTATTTTAGCCAAAAACTCACTTTTTGACTCGGTTTTGTATAAAAATCATTTTAATTAGCAAACAAATTCCAAAAATTACGAAATTTTACCAGTAAGTTCATGAGACCAGAAAATTTGCATGCAATAAAAATCTCGTGTTAAAACCATTTTTAACACTATTTTCGGATTTTATGTCATTTATTCTCAATAAATACCTAAAACTCCAAAAATAACAAAATAAATTTGTAACTACAAGCCATGTCTCTGATACCACTTGTAGGGAACTCTTCCCATTCACTAATTAAGTATTAGTGTAAATCAAATTACTCTAATTTGATTTAGCAAGATCTATGTAGTTAACAAAAGTATTTTGTTACAAGATTAGAGATTTATACCTTTCTATAAAAGGAAATAGGGCACAAAACTAGAACTCCTTTCTAGTTTTGTTTCTTGAGAATAAGCTTAGGATGATCCTCCAACCCAAGTTTCCAAATAAGGAAACCTCCTTCTTGTTGCACCCAAGAAGTACACCAAAATCTATTAATGATTTTTGATCTAGAAATCAATAATAGAAACTTGATAATATGTGAATATTATTACTACTAACTCTTAGTAGTATGTGGAAAAATATAAGAACATATTTCTTATTATAGAGAGAGAGGTGGAGAGGAAAAATGAGGAGATTGCATGAATGAATCATCTCACTTTTTCCTTGTGTTTGTCACAAAACTAACAAAAGAAGTGTCCTAGAGAAGCCATATAGGCCTACCACTTAAGGAGCAAATGGGGAAGAGTTTTTCTTTCTTGTGTAGTGTGATTTCATGCATGTTAATCATTGTGTTTTCACATGCATGAACAAGACACTACTAAACAAAATGAATAAGACAAAAGGAAGAGAAGCTTCCTCCTTCCCTTGCCCAAATTTGGACGGTCCATGACCTCCTCCATGGGTCCATTTTGTTAATCAATATTTGTCTCACAAATACATACAATTTATCACTTAAATCATCTAATATGATAAAGTATAAATTAATTAAACTCTTCCTTAATATACATGTACACTTACACATATATTAAATTGCACTTTTACTAATCTCATTAGTAAAATATACATGATTAGTGAATTAACGTTTAATCACTAATTCCCGTCTCCTCCATTAATTTTATCGATATAAAATTAATCACTCGAGTTCCTAACTCCATTTCTCTCTAAATTAATTCACTGACTAACTGTTAGCCGATTTATCAAGTTACTAATCTAATCGTATCTCATACGATTAATTAGCTTTAATATTTGGAGTACGTTCCTATAGGTGTGACTTAAAGGGATCAATTGATTACCGCCGTTCTCACGACAATAACGTCAAACTCTAGTCAGCCAACCGTTATTGATTTACGTTAATCAATTGACAATAATACAGGATTATCCCCATGTATTCCTTAATTGAGATTTATTAAGTAATCGCACTATTGTGGAGGACACATACTCCAACATTAGGTTTTTATGAACGTCTCGTGAGGAGGCTACGTGTTTTTGTATTTCTCATAAAAAGGGCTAGGTTTTTATGAACGTCTCGTGAGGAGGCTACGTGTTTTTGTATTTCTCATAAAAAGGGTTATGTTTTTATGAACGTCTCGTGAGGAGGCTACGTGTTTTTCTCATAAAAGGTTAGGTTTTTATGAACGTCTCGTGAGGAGGTTACGCGTTTTTGTATTTCTCATAAAAAGAGCTAGGTTTTTATGAACGTCTCGTGAGGAGGCTACGTGTTTTTGTATTTCTCATAAATAGGGCTAGGTTTTTATGAACGTCTCGTGAGGAGGCTACGTGTTTTTGTATTTCTCATAAAAAGGGCTAGGTTTTTATGAACGTCTCGTGAGGAGGCTACGTGTTTTTCTCATAAAAGGTTAGGTTTTTATGAACGTCTCGTGTGGAGGCTACTTGTTTCTATATTTCTCATAAAAAGGTTAGGTTTTTATGAACGTCTCGTGAGGAGCGTACATGTTTTTCTCATAAAGGGTTAGGTTTTTATGAGCGTCTCGTGAGGAGGCTACGTGTTTTGTATTTCTCATAAAAAGGGCTAGGTTTTTATGAGCGTCTCGTGAGGAGGCTCGTGCTTTTGTATTTCTCATAAAAGGGCTAGGTTTTTATGAACGTCTCGTGAGGAGGCTACGTGTCTTTGTATTTCTCATAAAAAGGGCTAGGTTTTTATGAACGTCTCGTGAGGAGGCTACGTGTTTTTCTCATAAAAGGTTAGGTTTTTATGAGCGTCTGGTAGTGAGGAGGTTACTGGCGTTTTTGTATTTCTCATAAAAAGTTAGGTTTTTATGAACGTCTCGTGAGGAGGCTACGTGTTTTTGTATTTCTCATAAAAGGGCTAGGTTTTTATGAGCGTCTCGTGAGGAGGCTACGTGTGTTTTCTCATAAAGGGTTAGGTTTTTATGAACGTCTCGTGAGGTGGCTACGTGTTTTTGTATTTCTCATAAAAAGGGCTAGGTTTTTATGAACGTCTCGTGAGGGGGCTACGTGTTTTTGTATTTCTCATAAAAAGGGCTAGGTTTTTATGAGCGACTCGTGAGGAGGCTACGTGCCTTTGTACTTCTAATAAAAAGGGCTAGGTTTTTATGAACGTCTCGTGAGGAGGCTACGTGTTTTTCTCATAAAAGGTTAGGTTTTTATGAACGTCTCGTGAGGAGGTTACTGGCGTTTTGTATTTCTCATAAAAAGTTAGGTTTTTATGAACGTCTCGTGAGGAGGCTACGTGTTTTTGTATTTCTCATAAAAAGGGCTAGGTTTTTATGAACGTCTCGTGAGGAGGCTACGTGTTTTTCTCATAAAGGGTTAGGTTTTTATGAACGTCTCGTGAGGAGGCTACGTGTTTTTGTATTTCTCATAAAAAGGGCTAGGTTTTTATGAACGTCTCGTGAGGAGGCTACGTGTTTTTGTATTTCTCATAAAAAGGGCTAGGTTTTTATGAACGTCTCGTGAGGAGGCTACGTGTTTTTCTCATAAAAGGTTAGGTTTTTATGAACGTCTCGTGAGGAGGTTCTGGCGTTTTTGTATTTCCCATAAAAAGGGCTAGGTTTTTATGAACGTCTCGTGAGGAGGCTACGTGTTTTTGTATTTCTCATAAATAGGGCTAGGTTTTTATGAGCGTCTCGTGAGGAGGCTACGTGTTTTTGTATTTCTCATAAAAAGGGCTAGGTTTTTATGAGCGTCTCGTGAGGAGGCTACGTGTATTTCTCATAAAAGGTTAGGTTTGTATGAACGTCTCGTGAGGTGGCTATGTGTTTCTGTAGTTCTCATAAAGAGGTTAGGTTTTTATGAACGTCTCGTGAGGAGGTTACATGTTTTTATCATAAAGGGTTAGGTTTTTATGAGCGTCTCGTGAGGAGGCTACGTGTTTTTGTATTTCTCATAAAAAGGGCTAGGTTTTTATGAGCGTCTCGTGAGGAGGCTCGTGTTTTTGTATTTCTCATAAAAAGGGCTAGGTTTTTATGAGCGTCTCGTGAGGAGGCTGCGTGTCTTTGTATTTCTCATAAAAAGGGCTAGGTTTTTATGAACGTCTCGTCAGGAGGCTACGTGTTTTTCTCATAAAGGTTAGGTTTTTATGAGCGTCTCGTGAGGAGGTTCTGGCGTTTTGTATTTCTCATAAAAAGTTAGGTTTTTATGAGCGTCTCGTGAGGAGGCTACGTGTTTTGTATTTCTCATAAAAAGGGCTAGGTTTTTATGAGCGTCTCGTGAGGAGGCTCGTGTTTTGTATTTCTCATAAAAAGGCTAGGTTTTTATGAACGTCTCGTGAGGAGGCTACGTGTTTCTGTATTTCTCATAAAAAGGTTAAGTTTTTATGAACGTCTCGTGAGGAGGCTACGTGTTTCTGTATTTCTCATAAAAAGGTTAGGTTTTTATGAACGTCTCGTGAGGAGGTTACGTGTTTTTCTCATAAAGGGTTAGGTTTTTATGAACGTCTCGTGAGGAGGCTACGTAGGTGTGTATTTCTCATAAAAAGGGCTAGGTTTTTATGAACGTCTCGTGAGGAGGCTACGTGTTTTTGTATTTCTCATAAAAAGGGCTAGGTTTTTATGAACGTCTCGTGAGGAGGCTACGTGTCTTTGTATTTCTCATAAAAAGGGCTAGGTTTTTATGAACGTCTCGTGAGGAGGCTACGTGTTTTTCTCATAAAAGGTTAGGTTTTTATGAACGTCTCGTGAGGAGGTTCGGCGTTTTTGTATTTCTCATAAAAAGTTAGGTTTTTATGAGCGTCTCGTGAGGAGGCTACGTGTTTTTGTATTTCTCATAAAAAGGGCTAGGTTTTTATGAACGTCTCGTGAGGAGGCTACGTGTTTTTGTATTTCTCATAAAAAGGCTAGGTTTTTATGAACGTCTCGTGAGGAGGCTACGTGTTTCTGTATTTCTCATAAAAAGGTTAAGTTTTTATGAACGTCTCGTGAGGAGGCTACGTGTTTCTGTATTTCTCATAAAAATGTTAGGTTTTTATGAACGTCTCGTGAGGAGGTTACGTGTTTTTCTCATAAAGGGTTAGGTTTTTATGAACGTCTCTTGAGGAGGCTACGTGTTTTTGTATTTCTCATAAAAAGGGCTAGGTTTTTATGAACGTCTCGTGAGGAGGCTACGTGTTTTTGTATTTCTCATAAAAAGGGCTAGGTTTTTATGAACGTCTCGTGAGGAGGCTACGTGTTTTTGTATTTCTCATAAAAAGGCTAGGTTTTTATGAACGTCTCGTGAGGAGGCTACGTGTTTCTGTATTTCTCATAAAAAGGTTAAGTTTTTATGAACGTCTCGTGAGGAGGCTACGTGTTTCTGTATTTCTCATAAAAAGGTTAGGTTTTTATGAACGTCTCGTGAGGAGGTTACGTGTTTTTCTCATAAAGGGTTAGGTTTTTATGAACGTCTCGTGAGGAGGCTACGTGTTTTTGTATTTCTCATAAAAAGGGCTAGGTTTTTATGAACGTCTCGTGAGGTGGCTACGTGTTTTTGTATTTCTCATAAAAAGGGCTAGGTTTTTATGAACGTCTCGTGAGGAGGCTACGTGTTTTTGTATTTCTCATAAAAAGGGCTAGGGTTTTATGAACGTCTCGTGAGGAGGCTACGTGTTTTTGTATTTCTCATAAAAAGGGTTATGTTTTTATGAACGTCTCGTGAGGAGGCTACGTGTTTTTCTCATAAAAGGTTAGGTTTTTATGAACGTCTCGTGAGGAGGTTACGCGTTTTTGTATTTCTCATAAAAAGAGCTAGGTTTTTATGAACGTCTCGTGAGGAGGCTACGTGTTTTTGTATTTCTCATAAATAGGGCTAGGTTTTTATGAACGTCTCGTGAGGAGGCTACGTGTTTTTGTATTTCTCATAAAAAGGGCTAGGCTTTTATGAGCGTCTCGTGAGGAGGCTCGTGTTTTTCTCATAAAAGGTTAGGTTTTTATGAGCGTCTCGTGAGGAGGCTACTTGTTTCTGTATTTCTCATAAAAGGTTAGGTTTTTATGAGCGTCTCGTGAGGAGGTTACATGTTTTTCTCATAAAGGGTTAGGTTTTTATGAGCGTCTCGTGAGGAGGCTACGTGTTTTTGTATTTCTCATAAAAGGGCTAGGTTTTTATGAGCGTCTCGTGAGGAGGCTCGTGTTTTTGTATTTCTCATAAAAGGGCTAGGTTTTTATGAGCGTCTCGTGAGGAGGCTACGTGTCTTTGTATTTCTCATAAAAAGGGCTAGGTTTTTATGAGCGTCTCGTGAGGAGGCTCGTGTTTTTCTCATAAAAGGTTAGGTTTTTATGAGCGTCTCGTGAGGAGGTTACGCGTTTTGTATTTCTCATAAAAAGTTAGGTTTTTATGAGCGTCTCGTGAGGAGGCTACGTGTTTTTGTATTTCTCATAAAAGGGCTAGGTTTTTATGAGCGTCTCGTGAGGAGGCTACGTGTTTTTCTCATAAAGGGTTAGGTTTTTATGAGCGTCTCGTGAGGAGGCTACGTGTTTTTGTATTTCTCATAAAAGGGCTAGGTTTTTATGAGCGTCTCGTGAGGAGGCTACGTGTTTTTGTATTTCTCATAAAAGGGCTAGGTTTTTATGAGCGTCTCGTGAGGAGGCTACGTGTCTTTGTATTTCTCATAAAAAGGGCTAGGTTTTTATGAGCGTCTCGTGAGGAGGCTACGTGTTTTTCTCATAAAAGGTTAGGTTTTTATGAGCGTCTCGTGAGGAGGTTCTGGCGTTTTGTATTTCTCATAAAAAGTTAGGTTTTTATGAGCGTCTCGTGAGGAGGCTACGTGTTTTTGTATTTCTCATAAAAAGGGCTAGGTTTTTATGAGCGTCTCGTGAGGAGGCTACGTGTTTTCTCATAAAGGGTTAGGTTTTTATGAGCGTCTCGTGAGGAGGCTACGTGTTTTTGTATTTCTCATAAAAAGGGCTAGGTTTTTATGAGCGTCTCGTGAGGAGGCTCGTGTTTTTGTATTTCTCATAAAAAGGGCTAGGTTTTTATGAGCGTCTCGTGAGGAGGCTACGTGTTTTTCTCATAAAAGGTTAGGTTTTTATGAGCGTCTCGTGAGGAGGTTCTGGCGTTTTTGTATTTCTCATAAAAAGGGCTAGGTTTTTATGAGCGTCTCGTGAGGAGGCTACGTGTTTTTGTATTTCTCATAAATAGGGCTAGGTTTTTATGAGCGTCTCGTGAGGAGGCTACGTGTTTTTGTATTTCTCATAAAAGGGCTAGGTTTTTATGAGCGTCTCGTGAGGAGGCTACGTGTATTTCTCATAAAAGGTTAGGTTTTTATGAGCGTCTCGTGAGGAGGCTACGTGTTTACGTATTTCTCATAAAAGGTTAGGTTTTTATGAGCGTCTCGTGAGGAGGTTACATGTTTTTATCATAAAGGGTTAGGTTTTTATGAGCGTCTCGTGAGGAGGCTCGTGTTTTGTATTTCTCATAAAAAGGGCTAGGTTTTTATGAGCGTCTCGTGAGGAGGCTCGTGTTTTTGTATTTCTCATAAAAAGGGCTAGGTTTTTATGAACGTCTCGTGAGGAGGCTACGTGTCTTTGTATTTATCATAAAAAGGGCTAGGTTTTTATGAGCGTCTCGTCGAGGAGGCTCGTGTTTTTCTCATAAAAGGTTAGGTTTTTATGAGCGTCTCGTGAGGAGGTTACGGCGTTTTTGTATTTCTCATAAAAAGTTAGGTTTTTATGAGCGTCTCGTGAGGAGGCTACGTGTTTTGTATTTCTCATAAAAAGGGCTAGGTTTTTATGAGCGTCTCGTGAGGAGGCTACGAGTTTTTGTATTTCTCATAAAAAGGCTAGGTTTTTATGAACGTCTCGTGAGGAGGCTACGTGTTTCTGTATTTCTCATAAAAGGTTAAGTTTTTATGAGCGTCTGCGTGAGGAGGCTACGTGTTCTGTATTTCTCATAAAAAGGTTAGGTTTTTATGAACGTCTCGTGAGGAGGTTACGTGTTTTCCTCAAAAAGGGATAGGTTTTTATGAACGTCTCGTGAGGAGGCTACGTGTTTTTGTATTTCTCATAAAAAGGGCTAGGTTTTTATGACCGTCTCGTGAGGAGGCTACGTGTTTTTGTATTTCTCATAAAAAGGGCTAGGTTTTTATGAACGTCTCGTGAGGAGGCTACGTGTCTTTGTATTTCTCATAAAAAGGGCTAGGTTTTTATGAACGTCTCGTGAGGAGGCTACGTGTTTTTCTCATAAAAGGTTAGGTTTGTATGATCGTCTCGTGAGGAGGTTCTGGCGTTTTTGTATTTCTCATAAAAGTTAGGTTTTTATGACCGTCTCGTGAGGAGGCTACGTGTTTTTGTATTTCTCATAAAAAGGGCTAGGTTTTTATGAACGTCTCGTGAGGAGGCTACGTGTTTTTGTATTTCTCATAAAAAGGCTAGGTTTTTATGAACGTCTCGTGAGGAGGCTACGTGTTTCTGTATTTCTCATAAAAAGGTTAAGTTTTTATGAACGTCTCGTGAGGAGGCTACGTGTTTACGTATTTCTCATAAAAGGTTAGGTTTTTATGAGCGTCTCGTGAGGAGGTTACGTGTTTTCTCATAAAGGGTTAGGTTTTTATGAGCGTCTCGTGAGGAGGCTACGTGTTTTGTATTTCTCATAAAAGGGCTAGGTTTTTATGAGCGTCTCGTGAGGAGGCTACGTGTTTTGTATTTCTCATAAAAAGGGCTAGGTTTTTATGAGCGTCTCGTGAGGAGGCTACGTGTTTTTGTATTTCTCATAAAAAGGGCTAGGTTTTTATGAGCGTGCAGTGAGGAGGCTACGTGTTTTTCTCATAAAGGTTAGGTTTTTATGAGCGTCTCGTGAGGAGGTTCTGGCGTTTTTGTATTTCTCATAAAAAGGGCTAGGTTTTTATGAGCGTCTCGTGAGGAGGCTACGTGTTTTTGTATTTCTCATAAATAGGGCTAGGTTTTTATGAGCGTCTCGTGAGGAGGCTACGTGTTTTTGTATTTCTCATAAAAAGGGCTAGGCTTTTATGAACGTCTCGTGAGGAGGCTACGTGTTTTTCTCATAAAAGGTTTGGTTTTTATGAACGTCTCGTGAGGAGGCTACGCGTTTTTGTATTTCTCATAAAAAGTTAGGTTTTTATGAACGTCTCGTGAGGAGGCTACGTGTTTTTGTATTTCTCATAAAAAGGGCTAGGTTTTTATGAACGTCTCGTGAGGAGGCTACGTGTTTTTGTATTTCTCATAAAAAGGGCTAGGTTTTTATGAACGTCTCGTGAGGAGGCTACGTGTTTTTGTATTTCTCATAAAAAGGGCTAGGTTTTTATGAACGTCTCGTGAGGAGGCTACGTGTTTTTGTATTTCTCATAAAAAGGGCTAGGTTTTTATGAACGTCTCGTGAGGAGGCTACGTGTTTTTCTCATAAAAGGTTAGGTTTTTATGAACGTCTCGTAAGGAGGTTACGCGTTTTTGTATTTCTCATAAAAAGTTAGGTTTTTATGAACGTCTCGTGAGGAGGCTACGTGTTTCTGTATTTCTCATAAAAAGGTTAAGTTTTTATGAACGTCTCGTGAGGAGGCTACGTGTTTCTGTATTTCTCATAAAAAGGTTAGGTTTTTATGAACGTCTCGTGAGGAGGTTACGTGTTTTGTATTTCTCATAAAGGGTTAGGTTTTTATGAGCGTCTCGTGAGGAGGCTACGTGTTTTTGTATTTCTCATAAAAAGGGCTAGGTTTTTATGAGCGTCTCGTGAGGAGGCTACGTGTTTTGTATTTCTCATAAAAAGGGCTAGGTTTTTATGAGCGTCTCTGAGGAGGCTACGTGTTTTGTATTTCTCATAAAAAGGGCTAGGTTTTTATGAGCGTGCAGTGAGGAGGCTACGTGTTTTTCTCATAAAGGTTAGGTTTTTATGAGCGTCTCGTGAGGAGGTTACGGCGTTTTTGTATCTCTCATAAAAGGGCTAGGTTTTTATGAGCGTCTCGTGAGGAGGCTCGTGTTTTTGTATTTCTCATAAATAGGGCTAGGTTTTTATGAGCGTCTCGTGAGGAGGCTCGTGTTTTTGTATTTCTCATAAAAGGGCTAGGCTTTTATGAGCGTCTCGTGAGGAGGCCACGTGTTTTTCTCATAAAAGGTTTGGTTTTTATGAGCGTCTCGTGAGGAGGCTACAGTGTTTTGTATTTCTCATAAAAAGTTAGGTTTTTATGAACGTCTCGAGAGGAGGCTACGTGTTTTTGTATTTCTCATAAAAAGGGCAAGGTTTTTATGAACGTCTCGTGAGGAGGCTACGTGGTTTTGTATTACTCATAAAAAGGGCTAGGTTTATATGAACGACTCGTGAGGAGGCTCGTGTTTTTGTATTTCTCATAAAAAGAGCTAGGTTTTTATGATCGTCTCGTGAGGAGGCTACGTGTTTTTGTATTTCTCATAAAAAGGGCTAGGTTTTTATGACCCTCTCGTGAGGAGGCTACGTGTTTTCTCATAAAAGGTTAGGTTTTTATGAGCGTCTCGTAAGGAGGTTCTGGCGTTTTTGTATTTCTCATAAAAAGTTAGGTTTTTATGAACGTCTCGTGAGGAGGCTACGTGTTTTTGTATTTCTCATAAAAAGGGCAAGGTTTTTATGAACGTCTCGTGAGGAGGCTACGTGTTTTTGTATTTCTCATAAAAAGGGCTAGGTTTTTATGAACGTCTCGTGAGGAGGCTACGTGTTTCTGTATTTCTCATAAAAAGGTTAAGTTTTTATGAACGTCTCGTGAGGAGGCTACGTGTTTCTGTATTTCTCATAAAAAGGTTAGGTTTTTATGAACGTCTCGTGAGGAGGTTACGTGTTTTTCTCATAAAGGGTTAGGTTTTTATGAACGTCTCGTGAGGAGGCTACGTGTTTTTGTATTTCTCATAAAAAGGGCTAGGTTTTTATGAACGTCTCGTGAGGAGGCTACGTGTTTTTGTATTTCTCATAAAAAGGGCTAGGTTTTTATGAACGTCTCGTGAGGAGGCTACGTGTCTTTGTATTTCTCATAAAAAGGGCTAGGTTTTTATGAACGTCTCGTGAGGAGGCTACGTGTTTTTCTCATAAAAGGTTAGGTTTTTATGAACGTCTCGTGAGGAGGTTACGCGTTTTTGTATTTCTCATAAAAAGTTAGGTTTTTATGAACGTCTCGTGAGGAGGCTACGTGTTTTTGTATTTCTCATAAAAAGGGCTAGGTTTTTATGAACGTCTCGTGAGGAGGCTACGTGTTTTTGTATTTCTCATAAAAAGGGCTAGGTTTTTATGAACGTCTCGTGAGGAGGCTACGTGTTTTTCTCATAAAAGGTTAGGTTTTTATGAACGTCTCGTGAGGAGGTTACGCGTTTTTGTATTTCTCATAAAAAGGGCTAGGTTTTTATGAACGTCTCGTGAGGAGGCTACGTGTTTTTGTATTTCTCATAAATAGGGCTAGGTTTTTATGAACGTCTCGTGAGGAGGCTACGTGTTTTTGTATTTCTCATAAAAAGGGCTAGGTTTTTATGAACGTCTCGTGAGGAGGCTACGTGTATTTCTCATAAAAGGTTAGGTTTTAATGAACGTCTCGTGAGGAGGCTACGTGTTTCTGTATTTCTCATAAAAAGGTTAGGTTTTTATGAACGTCTCGTGAGGAGGTTACATGTTTTTCTCATAAAGGGTTAGGTTTTAATGAACGTCTCGTGAGGAGGCTACGTGTTTTTGTATTTCTCATAAAAAGGGCTAGGTTTTTATGAACGTCTCGTGAGGAGGCTACGTGTTTTTGTATTTCTCATAAAAAGGGCTAGGTTTTTATGAACGTCTCGTGAGGAGGCTACGTGTCTTTGTATTTCTCATAAAAAGGGCTAGGTTTTTATGAACGTCTCGTGAGGAGGCTACGTGTTTTTCTCATAAAAGGTTAGGTTTTTATGAACGTCTCGTGAGGAGGTTCTGGCGTTTTTGTATTTCTCATAAAAAGTTAGGTTTTTATGAACGTCTCGTGAGGAGGCTACGTGTTTTTGTATTTCTCATAAAAAGGGCTAGGTTTTTATGAACGTCTCGTGAGGAGGCTACGTGTTTTTGTATTTATCATAAAAAGGCTAGGTTTTTATGAACGTCTCGTGAGGAGGCTACGTGTTTCTGTATTTCTCATAAAAAGGTTAGGTTTTTATGAACGTCTCGTGAGGAGGTTACGTGTTTTTCTCATAAAGGGTTAGGTTTTTATGAACGTCTCGTGAGGAGGCTACGTGTTTTTGTATTTCTCATAAAAAGGGCTAGGTTTTTATGAACGTCTCGTGAGGAGGCTACGTGTTTTTGTATTTCTCATAAAAAGGGCTAGGTTTTTATGAACGTCTCGTGAGGAGGCTACGTGTTTTTGTATTTCTCATAAAAAGGGCTAGGTTTTTATGAGCGTGCAGTGAGGAGGCTACGTGTTTTCTCATAAAGGTTAGGTTTTTATGAACGTCTCGTGAGGAGGTTACGCGTTTTTGTATTTCTCATAAAAAGGGCTGGGGTTTTTATGAGCGTCTCGTGAGGAGGCTCGTGTTTTTGTATTTCTCATAAATAGGGCTAGGTTTTTATGAACGTCTCGTGAGGAGGCTACGTGTTTTTGTATTTCTCATAAAAAGGGCTAGGTTTTTATGAGCGTCTCGTGAGGAGGCTCACGTGTTTTTGTATTTCTCATAAAGGGTTAGGTTTTTATGAGCGTCTCGTGAGGAGGCTCGTGTTTTTGTATTTCTCATAAAAGGGCTAGGTTTTTATGAGCGTCTCGTGAGGAGGCTACGTGTTTTTGTATTTCTCATAAAAAGGGCTAGGTTTTTATGAACGTCTCGTGAGGAGGCTACGTGTTTTTCTCATAAAAGGTTAGGTTTTTATGAACGTCTCGTGAGGAGGTTACGGGTTTTTGTATTTCTCATAAAAAGAGCTAGGTTTTTATGAATGTCTCGTGAGGAGGCTACGTGTTTTTGTATTTCTCATAAAAAGGGCTAGGTTTTTATGAACGTCTCGTGAGGAGGCTACGTGTTTTTGTATTTCTCATAAAAAGGGCTAGGTTTTTATGAACGTCTCGTGAGGAGGCTACGTGTTTTTGTATTTCTCATAAAAAGGGCTAGGTTTTTATGAGCGTGCGAGTGAGGAGGCTACGTGTTTTGTATTTCTCATAAAGGTTAGGTTTTTATGAACGTCTCGTGAGGAGGTTACGCGTTTTTGTATTTCTCATAAAAAGGGCTAGGTTTTTATGAACGTCTCGTGAGGAGGCTACGTGTTTTTGTATTTCTCATAAATAGGGCTAGGTTTTTATGGACGTCTCGTGAGGAGGCTCGTGTTTTTGTATTTCTCATAAAGGGCTAGGTTTTTATGAGCGTCTCGTGAGGAGGCTCGTGTTTTGTATTTCTCATAAAGGGCTAGGTTTTTATGAACGTCTCGTGAGGAGGCTACGTGTTTTTGTATTTCTCATAAAAAGGGCTAGGTTTTTATGAACGTCTCGTGAGGAGGCTACGGGGCTTTGTATTTATCATAATAAGGGCTAGGTTTTTATGAACGTCTCGTGAGGAGGCTACGTGTTTTTCTCATAAAAGGTTAGGTTTTTATGAACGTCTCGTGAGGAGGTTACGCGTTTTTGTATTTCTCATAAAAAGAGCTAGGTTTTTATGAATGTCTCGTGAGGAGGCTACGTGTTTTTGTATTTCTCATAAATAGGGCTAGGTTTTTATGAACGTCTCGTGAGGAGGCTACGTGTTTTTGTATTTCTCATAAAAAGGGCTAGGTTTTTATGAACGTCTCGTGAGGAGGCTACGTGTTTTTCTCATAAAAGGTTAGGTTTTTATGAACGTCTCGTGAGGAGGCTACTTGTTTCTGTATTTCTCATAAAAAGGTTAGGTTTTTATGAACGTCTCGTGAGGAGGTTACATGTTTTTCTCATAAAGGGTTAGGTTTTTATGAACGTCTCGTGAGGAGGCTACGTGTTTTTGTATTTCTCATAAATAGGGCTAGGTTTTTATGAACGTCTCGTGAGGAGGCTACGTGTTTTTGTATTTCTCATAAAAAGGGCTAGGTTTTTATGAACGTCTCGTGAGGAGGCTACGTGTCTTTGTATTTCTCATAAAAAGGGCTAGGTTTTTATGAACGTCTCGTGAGGAGGCTACGTGTTTTTCTCATAAAAGGTTAGGTTTTTATGAACGTCTCGTGGGGGGGCCACGTGTTTCTGTATTTCTCATAACAAGGGCTAGGTTTTTATGAGCGTCTCGTGAGGAGGCTACGTGTTTTGTATTTCTCATAAAAAGGCTAGGTTTTTATGAACGTCTCGTGAGGAGGCTACGTGTTTCTGTATTTCTCATAAAAAGGTTAAGTTTTTATGAACGTCTCGTGAGGAGGCTACGTGTTTCTGTATTTCTCATAAAAAGGTTAGGTTTTATGAACGTCTCATGAGGAGGTTACGTGTTTTTCTCATAAAGGGTTAGGTTTTTATGAACGTCTCGTGAGGAGGCTACGTGTTTTTGTATTTCTCATAAAAAGGGCTAGGTTTTTATGAACGTCTCGTGAGGAGGCTACGTGTTTTTGTATTTCTCATAAAAAGAGCTAGGTTTTTATGAACGTCTCGTGAGGAGGCTACGTGTTTTTGTATTTCTCATAAAAAGGGCTAGGTTTTTATGAACGTCTGGTGAGGAGGCTACGTGTTTTTCTCATAAAGGTTAGGTTTTTATGAACGTCTCGTGAGGAGGTTACGCGTTTTTGTATTTCTCATAAAAAGGGCTAGGTTTTTATGAACGTCTCGTGAGGAGGCTACGTGTTTTTGTATTTCTCATAAATAGGGCTAGGTTTTTATGAACGTCTCGTGAGGAGGCTACGTGTTTTTGTATTTCTCATAAAAAGGCTAGGTTTTTATGAGCGTCTCGTGAGGAGGCTCGTGTTTTTCTCATAAAAGGTTTGGTTTTTATGAGCGTCTCGTGAGGAGGCTACGTGTTTACGTATTTCTCATAAAAGGTTAGGTTTTTATGAGCGTCTCGTGAGGAGGTTACATGTTTTTCTCATAAAGGGTTAGGTTTTTATGAGCGTCTCGTGAGGAGGCTCGTGTTTTTGTATTTCTCATAAAAAGGGCTAGGTTTTTATGAGCGTCTGCGTGAGGAGGCTACCTGTTTTTGTATTTCTCATAAAAAGGGCTAGGTTTTTATGAACGTCTCGTGAGGAGGCTACGTGTATTTGTATTTCTCATAAAAAGGGCTAGGTTTTTATGAGCGTCGCAGTGAGGAGGCTACGTGTTTTTCTCATAAAGGTTAGGTTTTTATGAGCGTCTCGTGAGGAGGTTCACTGGCGTTTTGTATTTCTCATAAAAAGGGCTAGGTTTTTATGAGCGTCTCGTGAGGAGGCTCGTGTTTTGTATTTCTCATAAATAGGGCTAGGTTTTTATGAACGTCTCGTGAGGAGGCTACGTGTTTTTGTATTTCTCATAAAAAGGGCTAGGTTTTTATGAACGTCTCGTGAGGAGGCTACGTGTTTTTCCCATAAAGGGTTAGGTTTTTATGAACGTCTCGTGAGGAGGCTACGTGTTTTTGTATTTCTCATAAAAAGGGCTAGGTTTTTATGAACGTCTCGTGAGGAGGCTACGTGTCTTTGTATTTCTCATAAAAAGGGCTAGGTTTTTATGAACGTCTCGTGAGGAGGCTACGTGTTTTTCTCATAAAAGGTTAGGTTTTTATGAACGTCTCGTGAGGAGGTTACGCGTTTTTGTATTTCTCATAAAAAGAGCTAGGTTTTTATGAATGTCTCGTGAGGAGGCTACGTGTTTTTGTATTTCTCATAAATAGGGCTAGGTTTTTATGAACGTCTCGTGAGGAGGCTACGTGTTTTTGTATTTCTCATAAAAAGGGCTAGGTTTTTATGAACGTCTCGTGAGGAGGTTACGCGTTTTTGTATTTCTCATAAAAAGGTTAGGTTTTTATGAACGTCTCGTGAGGAGGCTACTTGTTTCTGTATTTCTCATAAAAAGGTTAGGTTTTTATGAACGTCTCGTGAGGAGGTTACATGTTTTTCTCATAAAGGGTTAGGTTTTTATGAACGTCTCGTGAGGAGGCTACGTGTTTTTGTATTTCTCATAAAAAGGGCTAGGTTTTTATGAACGTCTCGTGAGGAGGCTACGTGTTTTTGTATTTCTCATAAAAAGGGCTAGGTTTTTATGAACGTCTCGTGAGGAGGCTACGTGTCTTTGTATTTCTCATAAAAAGGGCTAGGTTTTTATGAACGTCTCGTGAGGAGGCTACGTGTTTTTCTCATAAAAGGTTAGGTTTTTATGAACGTCTCGTGAGGAGGTTACGCGTTTTTGTATTTCTCATAAAAAGTTAGGTTTTTATGAACGTCTCGTGAGGAGGCTACGTGTTTTTGTATTTCTCATAAAAAGGGCTAGGTTTTTATGAACGTCTCGTGAGGAGGCTACGTGTTTTTGTATTTCTCATAAAAAGGCTAGGTTTTTATGAACGTCTCGTGAGGAGGCTACGTGTTTCTGTATTTCTCATAAAAAGGTTAAGTTTTTATGAACGTCTCGTGAGGAGGCTACGTGTTTCTGTATTTCTCATAAAGAGGTTAGGTTTTATGAACGTCTCGCGAGGAGGTTACGTGTTTTTCTCATAAAGGGTTAGGTTTTTATGAACGTCTCGTGAGGAGGCTACGTGTTTTTGTATTTCTCATAAAAAGGGCTAGGTTTTTATGAACGTCTCGTGAGGAGGCTACGTGTTTTTGTATTTCTCATAAAAAGAGCTAGGTTTTTATGAACGTCTCGTGAGGAGGCTACGTGTTTTTGTATTTCTCATAAAAAGGGCTAGGTTTTTATGAACGTCTCGTGAGGAGGCTACGTGTTTTTGTATTTCTCATAAAAAGGGCTAGGTTTTTATGAACGTCTCGTGAGGAGGCTACGTGTATTTCTCATAAAAGGTTAGGTTTTTATGAACGTCTAGTGAGGAGGCTACGTGTTTCTGTATTTCTCATAAAAAGGTTAGGTTTTTATGAACGTCTCGTGAGGAGGTTACATGTTTTTCTCATAAAGGGTTAGGTTTTTATGAACGTCTCGTGAGGAGGCTACGTGTTTTTGTATTTCTCATAAAAAGGGCTAGGTTTTTATGAGCGTCTGCGTGAGGAGGCTACGTGTTTTTGTATTTCTCATAAAAAGGGCTAGGTTTTTATGAGCGTCTCGTGAGGAGGCTACGTGTCTTTGTATTTCTCATAAAAGGGCTAGGTTTTTATGAGCGTCTCGTGAGGAGGCTCGTGTTTTTCTCATAAAGGTTAGGTTTTTATGAGCGTCTCGTGAGGAGGTTCTGGCGTTTTTGTATTTCTCATAAAAAGTTAGGTTTTTATGAGCGTCTCGTGAGGAGGCTACGTGTTTTTGTATTTCTCATAAAAAGGGCTAGGTTTTTATGAGCGTCTCGTGAGGAGGCTCGTGTTTTGTATTTCTCATAAAAAGGCTAGGTTTTTATGAGCGTCTCGTGAGGAGGCTACGTGTTTACGTATTTCTCATAAAAAGGTTAAGTTTTTATGAGCGTCTCGTGAGGAGGCTACTTGTTTACGTATTTCTCATAAAAGGTTAGGTTTTTATGAACGTCTCGTGAGGAGGTTACGTGTTTTTCTCATAAAAGGTTAGGTTTTTATGAACGTCTCGTGAGGGGGCTACGTGTTTCTGTATTTCTCATAAAAAGGGCTAGGGTTTTATGAGCGTCTCGTGAGGAGGCTCGTGTTTTTGTATTTCTCATAAAAAGGGCTAGGTTTTTATGAGCGTCTCGTGAGGAGGCTCGTGTATTTGTATTTCTCATAAAAAGGGCTAGGTTTTTATGAGCGTGCAGTGAGGAGGCTCGTGTTTTTCTCATAAATGTTAGGTTTTTATGAGCGTCTCGTGAGGAGGTTCTGGCGTTTTGTATTTCTCATAAAAGGGCTAGGTTTTTATGAGCGTCTCGTGAGGAGGCTCGTGTTTTTGTATTTCTCATAAATAGGGCTAGGTTTTTATGAACGTCTCGTGAGGAGGCTACGTGTTTTTGTATTTCTCATAAAAAGGGCTAGGTTTTTATGAACGTCTCGTGAGGAGGCTACGTGTTTTTCCCATAAAGGGTTTGGTTTTTATGAACGTCTCGTGAGGAGGCTACGTGTTTTTGTATTTCTCATAAAAAGGGCTAGGTTTTTATGAACGTCTCGTGAGGAGGCTACGTGTTTTTGTATTTCTCATAAAAAGGGCTAGGTTTTTATGAACGTCTCGTGAGGAGGCTACGTGTTTTTCTCATAAAAGGTTAGGTTTTTATGAACGTCTCGTGAGGAGGTTACGCGTTTTTGTATTTCTCATAAAAAGAGCTAGGTTTTTATGAATGTCTCGTGAGGAGGCTACGTGTTTTTGTATTTCTCATAAATAGGGCTAGGTTTTTATGAACGTCTCGTGAGGAGGCTACGTGTTTTTGTATTTCTCATAAAAAGGGCTAGGTTTTTATGAACGTCTCGTGAGGAGGCTACGTGTTTTTCTCATAAAAGGTTAGGTTTTTATGAACGTCTCGTGAGGAGGCTACTTGTTTCTGTATTTCTCATAAAAAGGTTAGGTTTTTATGAACGTCTCGTGAGGAGGTTACATGTTTTTCTCATAAAGGGTTAGGTTTTTATGAACGTCTCGTGAGGAGGCTACGTGTTTTTGTATTTCTCATAAAAAGGGCTAGGTTTTTATGAACGTCTCGTGAGGAGGCTACGTGTTTTTGTATTTCTCATAAAAAGGGCTAGGTTTTTATGAACGTCTCGTGAGGAGGCTACGTGTCTTTGTATTTCTCATAAAAAGGGCTAGGTTTTTATGAACGTCTCGTGAGGAGGCTACGTGTTTTTCTCATAAAAGGTTAGGTTTTTATGAACGTCTCGTGAGGAGGTTACGCGTTTTTGTATTTCTCATAAAAGTTAGGTTTTTATGAGCGTCTCGTGAGGCGGCTACGTGTTTTTGTATTTCTCATAAAAAGGGCTAGGTTTTTATGAACGTCTCGTGAGGAGGCTACGTGTTTTGTATTTCTCATAAAAGGCTAGGTTTTTATGAGCGTCTCGTGAGGAGGCTACGTGTTTACGTATTTCTCATAAAAAGGTTAAGTTTTTATGAGCGTCTGCGTGAGGAGGCTACGTGTTTCTGTATTTCTCATAAAGAGGTTAGGTTTTATGAACGTCTCGCGAGGAGGTTACGTGTTTTTCTCATAAAGGGTTAGGTTTTTATGAACGTCTCGTGAGGAGGCTACGTGGTTTTGTATTTCTCATAAAAGGGCTAGGTTTTTATGAGCGTCTCGTGAGGAGGCTCGTGTTTTGTATTTCTCATAAAAAGAGCTAGGTTTTTATGAGCGTCTGCGTGAGGAGGCTACGTGTTTTTGTATTTCTCATAAAAAGGGCTTGGTTTTTATGAGCGTCAGTGAGGAGGCTCGTGTTTTTCTCATAAAGGTTAGGTTTTTATGAGCGTCTCGTGAGGAGGTTCTGGCGTTTTTGTATTTCTCATAAAAAGGGCTAGGTTTTTATGAGCGTCTCGTGAGGAGGCTCGTGTTTTTGTATTTCTCATAAATAGGGCTAGGTTTTTATGAGCGTCTCGTGAGGAGGCTCGTGTTTTTGTATTTCTCATAAAAAGGGCTAGGTTTTTATGAGCGTCTCGTGAGGAGGCTCGTGTTTTTCTCATAAAAGGTTTGGTTTTTATGAGCGTCTCGTGAGGAGGCTCTGGCGTTTTGTATTTCTCATAAAAAGTTAGGTTTTATGAGCGTCTCGTGAGGAGGCTACGTGTTTTTGTATTTCTCATAAAAGGGCTAGGTTTTTATGAGCGTCTCGTGAGGAGGCTACGTGTTTTTGTATTTCTCATAAAAAGGGCAAGGTTTTTATGAGCGTCTCGTGAGGAGGCTACGTGTTTTTGTATTTCTCATAAAAGGGCTAGGTTTTTATGAGCGTCTCGTGAGGAGGCTACGTGTTTTGTATTTCTCATAAAGGGCTAGGTTTTTATGAGCGTCTCGTGAGGAGGCTCGTGTTTTGTATTTCTCATAAAGGTTAGGTTTTATGAGCGTCGTGAGGAGGCTCGTGTTTTGTATTTCTCATAAAGGGTTAGGTTTTTATGAGCGTCTCGTGAGGAGGCTCGTGTTTTTGTATTTCTCATAAAGGGCTAGGTTTTTATGAGCGTCTCGTGAGGAGGCTACGTGTTTTTGTATTTCTCATAAAAAGGGCTAGGTTTTATGAGCGTCTGTGAGGAGGCTACGTGTTTTGTATTTCTCATAAAAAGGGCTAGGTTTTATGAGCGTCTCGTGAGGAGGCTACGTGTTTTTCTCATAAAAGGTTAGGTTTTTATGAGCGTCTCGTGAGGAGGTTCTGGCGTTTTGTATTTCTCATAAAAAGTTAGGTTTTTATGAGCGTCTGCGTGAGGAGGCTACGTGTTTTGTATTTCTCATAAAAAGGGCAAGGTTTTTATGAGCGTCTGCGTGAGGAGGCTACGTGTTTTTGTATTTCTCATAAAAGGGCTAGGTTTTTATGAGCGTCTCGTGAGGAGGCTACGTGTTTACGTATTTCTCATAAAAGGTTAAGTTTTTATGAGCGTCTCGTGAGGAGGCTACGTGTTTTGTATTTCTCATAAAAAGGTTAGGTTTTATGAGCGTCTCGTGAGGAGGTTACGTGTTTTTTCTCATAAAGGGTTAGGTTTTTATGAGCGTCTCGTGAGGAGGCTCGTGTTTTGTATTTCTCATAAAAGGGCTAGGTTTTTATGAGCGTCTGGGTGAGGAGGCTCGTGTTTTTGTATTTCTCATAAAAAGGGCTAGGTTTTTATGAGCGTCTCGTGATGAGGCTACGTGTTTTCTCATAAAAGGTTAGGTTTTTATGAGCGTCTCGTGAGGAGGTTCTGGCGTTTTTGTATTTCTCATAAAAAGGGCTAGGTTTTTATGAACGTCTCGTGAGGAGGCTACGTGTTTTTGTATTTCTCATAAATAGGGCTAGGTTTTTATGAACGTCTCGTGAGGAGGCTACGTGTTTTTGTATTTCTCATAAAAAGGGCTAGGTTTTTATGAACGTCTCGTGAGTAGGCTACGTGTTTTTCTCATAAAAGGTTAGGTTTTTATGAACGTCTCGTGAGGAGGTTACGCGTTTTGGTATTTCTCATAAAAAGTTAGGATTTTATGAACGTCTCGTGAAGAGGCTACGTGTTTTTGTATTTCTCATAAAAAGGGCTAGGTTTTTATGAACGTCTCGTGAGGAGGCTACGTGTTTTTGTATTTCTCATAAAAAGGGCTAGGTTTTTATGAACGTCTCGTGAGGAGGCTACGTGTTTCTGTATTTCTCATAAAAAGGTTAAGTTTTTATGCGTGTTTTTGGTTTGGGTTGAAATTGTGTTTGAAACGGGTTGAATGTGTATTGGGCCGAAGAAAACAGCCCAATACAAAACTGAAACCCATAAAACAAAAATATAATCGCCTGTAAACAGGCGATTAGATTTTTGTTGGGTGTTTTTTGGTTAAAACACGGGAAAGAGAGGAGAGAGAGTTCATTCATCCGAAAATAAAAAACAAAATCGAAACCCTCTAAAACTTGTCTTGGCGATTTTCTTGATCAAAAATCGATTTTTCGACTCCTACAATTCGTCATGGACCAAGGTACGTGCTCAACTCACTTGGTTTTTCGTGCTTCGAATTTGGTTTGAGTCGGTTTTAGCTTGATAATCCGTTTTCTAGGGTTTAGGTCGAATTTATTGGTTTGATTCGATTTTAGCCCTCGTCCTTGCTTGAAAACGTTAGCCATGGTTGGTATTGTGCTTGCATTGCTTGTCTTGCTGTCGTTGCGTGAAAACCCGGCTTGTGGTCTTGATTTTCGTGCGTTTTGTAGTGTAGGGGCATTTTGGTCATTTTCGAAAATGTCTCGGAATTGGCTCAAAACTTCAGTGTAGCTTATCCGTTAGTAGTATAATGCGTTGGTGAGTTTGGTTTGTTGAAATGGGCGCGAAAAGCGGTTCGTTTGGGTAAAAAACCGTGTAGAAGGGGGTAAAGTCGGGGCTTGTGCTCTGTTTTTGTAGCGTAAAGCGATCCCGAGTGGCTTGGTTATTTTGAAAATGTTGTAGTATGCTTGTGTGGAGGTTTGGGTGCCTTGTGTGCGAAAAACGGCTCGAAAAACCGTGATTTTCGTGTGATTTGGTATAAGGGCCGAAATTTTGGTCGAAATTTTTGTTCAAACTTACCGAACCCTCTGTATTGTGTTGTCGTGGCTAGTATGGTATATATTTGGTCTTGTTTTGTGGAGAATGCATGGTTTTGAGGTGTTTTGGAGCGTTTTTGTAGTTTAGGTTAAGTTTACAAAAGCGGTTTTTCGCTTTTAGTGCCAGTTCATGGAATGTATAGTCTTGTATGTCGTCTGTGTTGGCTAGGGGGTTGTTTTGTGGGAAGTGGGGGCTTTTTGGTTGAGTTACGGTCAAGAAAAGGCCGTTTTTGTAGTTTGTAAGCATTTTGTAAAAGCTATTCAGTCGAGGTGTCCGGGACATTATTTTCGCATGGAATTTTTTGCACGTGTTTATTGTGATTTATGGGTTGGGTGCATCTCGAGAAAATGTGGGTTTCTGGCTTTCTGTAGCGTTTTTCCCTTTTCTGCTATTTTTGGGTTAAAAAGGCCTGCTTTCTGCCTCTTGGTTGGTTCTCTGCTACTTTTGCGCGTGCTTGTTCTCGACTTGACTGAGTAGGACGTATATATCGTATACGTCTCATAAGATATGCTTTCCTGTGCTTGTGCTTTGTTTTGGCCTCGTCTGTCTAGTATCTGGGCCTAATGCTTGCTTTGCGTCGTTCTTCTGTGTGCTTCTGCTTTCTTGAGTGATTTGCTGTTGTCGTCGTCTAAGTATGCTTTTTGAATCTTGTGTAGGTGATCCTACGCCTCCGGCACCTACTTCCAGTGACATGGATCGTGTATTGGCTGGTGTTGACTTTGCCGTTCCGGGGGGCGAGCATACTCCTACTTCAGGTATGCCCGCGCCTTTGGAGGTTTCCGATGGTCCGTCTCAGTCAGACTTGCTGCGAGCTTTTCCTCCTCTCAGGCAGGGCTCCTCCGACACCGATGAGTGAGTTTTGGGTCTTCTTGGAGTCTCTGCTTCTCTGCTAGTGGTGCTAGTGCTGTCAGTGCGTCGTCTGGGCCTTCTGCGAGTGGCCTGGGACGTGGTCTTTGTTCTGGTGGCCCCTGGCCGTCGATTAGTGGTGTGGGTCGTGGCGTTCTTTGCCGAAGTCACCGCTTTTTCGGTAATGTAGTGCGAGGAGGCCGCCGAAGCGGACGCGGTCTTCGTGATACTAGCGGTAGTGGGCTCTTCTTTGGGTCGTCGAGGTCTCCTGTTGGTGGCCGGAGGTCGTGGTGTCGTCTCGGACTCTTTGCGGCGTGGGCGTGGCGGCTGCGTAAACAACCGAGGCTCTGGGGAAGCCGTGGTGGAGGTCGGGCGTAGCTGCGGGTCTTTGCGGGCGTGGCGTGGCGGTCTTTGGAGGGGCGCTGTGGCTCCAGCAAGGCGGCGGAGGTCGTGGTCTTCTGGCGGGTGCCGTGAGGGCGTGGCTACGGCTTTGCCAGGGGTGCTGCGGCTCCTGGAGGGGCGAGGTTAAGCCGTGGTCGTGGTCGGAGGAACGAGGAAGAAGCGCAAGGTGGATGAGGCTTAGTGAGGCAGCAGGCCACGCACGCCAAGCTCGCCGCTTCGAGGTGGTGACCGGGACGAGGCTGAGGTCGCCGGTGTTTTTGAGGAGGTTGGGCGAGGGGAGACCACTGGAGGTCACGCCGGAGGCGTGGTCGTGCTCGGTCCGGAGGCGATTCACGAGGACCCTTCCGAAGTCGGAGGAGTCTTGAGTGGCGAGGAGGGCTCTGACGAGGCTGCGGTGAGGCTGTCGAGGTTGAGATGCTGAAGGCTCACTGCGGCCGCTTCTTCTTCGCCGATTTCTTCGCCCTTTCAGCTGCTTCTTTATTCTTCGCCAGGCTTTTGTGGCCGAAGTCGAGGTTGAGGGCCAGGCTCGGGAAGCGAGTTGAGATCGAGTTGAGGTGAGGCAGGCCGAGAGGTGAGGCAGCGTAGGTCAGGCCAGGATGCAGTCGCGGGCTCTTGAGGCCGCGACGGAGGTTTTCATGGGGATGGTTGACGAGTTGGGCGAGAGGCCTAACTATCCTCACGGTCGTGGCGCTTGTGGTCGCGGTGGCCATGGATTGGGATGGCGTGACTGCGGTTTGGAGTCCTCGAGCACTTGTCGATCCGAGTGAAGGTCGGCTTCCGTTAGGCTCGATGAGGACCTTCCTGCGGAGTTCAGGACGGTGTTCGATGTCTTTGAGGGTAGGCTCACCCAGGAGGCGGGATATAGTGCTTGGGGCGACTTTCGGTCCCCAGTGCGAAGTGGAGGGAGGTGCGGGGTAGCGGGTGAACTCGCCTTCGTGCTCCGGCGTTCTTTGGATAGGTTTTGGGATACGACCAACACCTTCCACATGCCTGGTTACGAGGTTAGCGTGACTCTTCTTCGTGGGCGATTGTCACTGGTCGCCTCATGGTGAGGGCGTGCTTGGCTGGGGACGTGAGCGTCCTCCTATCGATAGCCCACGCGTGGTACGGTTGATCGGTGACGGGGTTAGGTGTGGGATAGGTGAGGAGCACACGTTTCAGCCCCGGACAATATGGTTTGCCGACTTCTTTGAAGGGAAGAGGAAGAAGAAGGGGTCTACTCGAGCAAGCCCGAGCGTAGGGCTACTGCGTGGTTGGTGGTTCCCGACGCCACCCATTTTGGCTTAAGGCGGGGAGCGAGCGTCGACGGCTGTGTTGATGGCGCTGTCGGACATGACGCGTCTAGGTGACTTTGACTGGGTCACTCCTGCTCTGGGTCTGTTGATCCGATACTTGAGGGATGCGGTGCGTCCTGATCGGATTGACGAGAACTCAGATGTGTCGCTCGTGGGCCCTGGTCTTCTGATGGAGGTAAGGTTCGATTTTTGTAGTATTTTGTTGTCTTGTTTCTGCTTTTCTTTTGTAACGTGTGTTCTGATTGCTTGCAGGCTTGGTGCTATGCTCACTTCCCTCTCTGCCTTAGGACACGCTCAAGGTTGAGGCGCAAGATCCGCTTTCCACGCCTCTGCCGACAGACCGTGGCGGTATTGGCCTAAACTACGACGCGGCTCGTGTGCGCTTCAACGGGATGACCGTGGATAAGGTAAGGGTATTTGGTATTTGTGTTCTGTACTTTGGTCTTTTGTAGCTTGTTTTTGAGTTTGTGTTTGTTTTTGTAGTTTATAATTTGGTTTTGTTTTGTAGTTCGTTCGCGACCCTTGGAGGAAGTTTACCGGCGTCCCTCCGTCGATTGCAGCTCGCTTTGGTCCCCTTGACGGACGGCGGCTGTACATTGAGACTCGATCACGGCTCGTCTTGGGCGCCCAGGTGGCGTGCATGCCTGTCGCGAGACGGGTCGCGGCGGCTTCATCGTACCTGCTCCTCCGCCCTCGGTTTTGTTTGTGGAGACGCCCGACGCTAATGAGCGTCGTGACGTGTATCACGAGGGTGAGTCCGACTCCTTGCTGCGGCGGGATGAGGATTACGTGACTTGGGCACAGCATGCCCTTGCTGACGCTGTGATCGAGGTATGCTTGATTATCCCTTTTGCTTGTATGCGTTTTGTTTTTGGGAAGCAAAAATTTACCCTATTTTTGTTTTGCAGCGACGTGATCCTGATCTTGAGTTCCAGCCTCCTCCGTTCGTCGAGGATCTGCTGGTTGTTCACGAGGGCTGCTCTCATTCGATCGTGCTGCCGCCTTGCCTGTCTGTGGTCACCGATGCGGGCCTTGAGAGGTGGGATCCGCGCGTGAAAAAGGTATTCACTTTCTTCTTTGTCTGACATAGATGAGTATTATGTAGTATAGCCCCCAGTTTGAATTAGATTTTATTGTAAAATCATTATTCAAACTCTGTTGAAGCAGTTTTTGATTAGAGCCCCCAGTTTAAGTAAGATTTTATTTGTAAAATCATTATTCAAACTCCGTTGAAGCAGTTTTCAATTGTAGCCCCCAGGTTGGAAAGCTAAGTATATTTATCGTGTTTGTGGCGGTGTGGTGAGGGGCACGAGGAGTCGTGGCGCGGCAAACCGGTGTGGCGGTATCGTGAGCGAAGGTGGTTGGCGCTTGCCAGGGCTCGGAGGAGGCGCGGCCGTGCTCGACTTGAGTTAGCGAGGTCGTGGTGAGAGGCGAGATCGCGTCGAGCTAGAGGTCGCATCTTTGAGGAGTTAGCGAGAGTCCCAGTGAGCGGAGGGTCGGTCTGTGAAGGGAGCTGGATAGGGCGCGTGCTGAGATTGATTCCCTGCGTGCTGTCTTGCAGCGTCGTGACCAGTCGTAGTAGGCTTGGACTTGTACACTTCGGACTTGTATTATGAATATTAGTATTTGTTTGTATGGTTGGTTTTTGGATTTGTGTATGGTTAATTTTTGGACTTGTGTTTGTGGTTTTGGTGTTTTGTAGGCGTTTATGTGTATGATTTGGTTATTTTGTCTTGTTGCGAAAAGTGCATTCCTTTGTCGTAGCTGGGTCTGAAATCCTTGCGTATTCGCTTGCCGAGCGTACCTGCGAAATATTGTTTGTCGAAAACATATATACGTGCCTCGATTGAGACTGACTCGCTTATGACTAAGCTAAAAACAAATGCAGGGTTTTGAAATATGCTGTTTAGAAAATATTTTAAATTCGTGAAAAGACGTTTTTGACATAGTAAAAATGTGAGCTAAAACGACCTTTTGAGACGAAAATTGTGAATGCGAAAGTCGTGTTTTGTGTTGTGTTTAATTATTGTGCGATTATCGTGTTTTGTGAAAAATGAAAAATACGAAAGACGGGAATCGGTTACGCAAATCGAGACGCCTTGTGGGACCGTGAAAAATAGGTTCAAGGTCGGTAGAATTGAAGTAGGTAATAAGTTAAAAGGTAAAAAGGGTGTAGGTGTGTAAGAAGTGTAAGAAAATCGAATAATTTTGTCAGAAAGAAAAAGAAAATCGCCTGTAAACAGGCGATTTCATTTTTAATCGCCTGTTTACAGGCGATTAAGTTTTTGTTTTGTGATTTTTCTTTGATTTATTTTAATCGCTTGTTCACTAGCGTTTAAGTTTTTGTGTTGTATTTCGTTTTGCAAATCTCGGCTATAAAAGGAGGGCTAAGTTAGCTCATTTCACTCATCCTCTCGTCTTCTATTCTCGATTTTCCAAAAATATTCAGAATATTTACGGAACATTCGTCGAGTTATGGAGAATTTTGAAGGAAACTTGCGTCGTTGGTGTGCGTCCTTGTCGGGTATCGAGAAGAAGCAATTGAAGGATTGTGGTGTTGGCGTATTTCGTGGCTTGAGGCAGGTTCGGATGGAATACGATTTCCTGGATGCTTGTCTCAAGTATTGGGACCCGAGCCTCCATGTGTTCCGCTTTCCTTGTGGAGAAATTTGCCCTTTGGTTGAAGAGTTTGGGGCCATCGGGGGGTGGGTGCGTATTAGCGTGCCCGTATGTGTCAGGCAGGAGCTTGGCTACAAGAGGCAAGTACAGAACTACCTCCAGATGACCCGCGACGAGGTGGAAGAGTTATTTGTTGGGAGTCGTATCAACCTCTATCGCTTGTGCCAATGGTTTAGGAACCATGAGAACGGGAATATCTCTGCTGTGGCCAGGAGGAGGGCCTTGGCCTTTTGCCTGGTACATTGTTACATGTTCCCGGGCTCTGTGTCCGAGGGGTCGTTAGGAGATCCGCGTTTAATTGCCGTCGTGGAGCAGATGGAAATAGGTTGCAATCCTTCTGCTTTGATTCTGGCAGAGACGATCCTTGGCTTGGACGACCGAGCATACAACAACGAGCATGCGTACCGAGGGTGTCCCTTGATCCTTCAGGTGTGGCTGATGGAGCGTCTGAGTGTGTTGAACGACCTTGGCTTTGATGGTGAGTATGTCGCAGGGGGCATTACTAACCGTTACATGCGGTGGTCGGGCCCCGACGAACGTCCTAATGACTATTTCCCCGAGTTTGTGAGGTCATGTGCTATCCGTTGGTCGGTACCATGGTGGGGGGTGGTCGGACGGTGACGAGCGCGCAGAGGCGATGGTCCCTCTGGAGTTCTATTGTGTGGGTTTGAGATGATAGTTTTCATCCATCCCTTGCGGGTGAGGCGGCAGATAGGGTATGCGCAGTTTATTCCTGGCCAGGACACGAAGATACAGGACATGGTTGTGTTAAATAACCAGGTGACTGATGAGTGGGTTGGTGGTTGGATCATGCGCCCTAAGTGGCTTGTAGCTGGTACTCCTGGGACGATCCGGGTGTCGAGGGCCTACTCTAAATGGACCATTGCTGAAAGTGCTCAGGGGAGGGCTCGCCTCCGTGCCATTGAGCTTAACGAGCCTCCGCCGACATCTGCCTACGACCCGATCCGCTTTGGACGCAATAGTGGTGGGGGTGGCGCTTCTAGTTCGGCGCCTCTCTCGGCGGCTGAATGCGTGTTCGGTCGTCGTCGTATTCCAGGGCCAGGTGCTCCGGATCGTCATGGTAATGTTGGGGGTCGCCGTAGGGGTTGAGGGTTGACATCCCCCTATTTAGCTGAAAGGTTTTAAGCCTACTTTGATGAGGATAACCTAGTTTGTGTGTTTTGTTAGTATTATGTTCATATTATGCTGTATTATGTGATATATTATCTATCCTAAACCCGATGTACATGCCGGGATCTGTATTGTAATATATCGTAGTGTTTGTCAGTGTAGTTTATCCTCCTACGTTTGAAAAATCCTCAAGGCCTACCTTTTTATCGTTGTTTAGTTGGTTTAGTGAGTAATGATCCGGATTCCACGGTGTTTCCGCCACCGTGGCTCGCTTTTATTTTCCTTTATTTTAAAAATCTTTTTTTTTAATTTCTTTATTTTATTTTGTTTGAAAATCCGGGTTGTTACACAAATACAATGAATTATTAATCTCACGTATATTTCCTATAGCAAATCGTCATAGCTTCGATGGCTTACATTTATTTTACATATTTGTCGAGTCATACATTTGCATTTGTACGTAGCGTCCTATTAGCCCAAATATCGAAATTAAAGCATTTGTTTTCAAATTAGTAAAGACTACTTTTACGTAGGCTTTTTTATTACAGTTTTCATAATACATTTTGTCAAAACTTTCGAAAGGTAACCTCACTCCGAATCCTCTCTGGTTTCACATTAACCTCAGAAGGATAGGTATCGACGCACCTTGAAATCTGAGGCCCTCGCGTCTTATGATTTTAAGATGCGCTGAATAGGTTCCAAATTCCTTGAATATTTGGTGGCGACTCCAAAAATACATTTCAAAAGGATTTTTGTATTTCTTTTTATAATCACATGCAATGACATTCCCCCATAAGCTAAAGAACGCTCAAGCGAGCTGAGCCAAGCAAACCAAAAAGCGAAGCACACGCCCGCGAGCTTCTTGCAAAATTCATTTCCCGCGCCGTGCATTTCGCCCCATGACACGAGGGCGGGCGCGAGCGGGGCGTCGAGAAGGGATATCCCCGGTATCCTTAGTTGGCGACTCCGCTGGGGAGGAGCATGTTTTTTTTTTTATTTTGAAAATTAACTTTTCATTTTATTTTTAAAAAAAAAAAAAAACATAAAGAAGTGAAACTTGAAACTTTGAAAACATTTCTGCTTTCGATATTTGGGCAATAGTACGTTTGAGTCGAATCCTCCTGATTCATAACCACACCCTTCGAGGGA
Organism: Dianthus caryophyllus; assembly: GCA_023091065.1. Classification (NCBI taxonomy): domain Eukaryota; kingdom Viridiplantae; phylum Streptophyta; class Magnoliopsida; order Caryophyllales; family Caryophyllaceae; genus Dianthus; species Dianthus caryophyllus. The sequence continues at coordinate 35,529,242 of CM041517.1, read as the reverse complement.
CGGCCCCAAGTAAAAACTCGCTTCCTAAGCGAGTATACTCTGGACACGTCGATCTCTCACCCTTCCACGATCACAAGTATGGCATCCGTACAAGTGAATCGTAGCAGTCAAACTCGAACGCTCTAGACCCCGTATTGAATCCACACTAATGTGTGTGATCTTGCGGATAACTCTACACAAACATTGCGGGAATGACCGGAAGGAACCTTACCCTGAAAGCCAAAAACCCGCGTCTATATATTGCATAAATCCAAAGCTATAGCACCCTCGCTATGGTCGTCTTCTAAACAAATGCATGCAAAAACATTTCAAAGCATTACACATTCAAAGACGCGTGCATTTTGAAAATACATTTTCAAACATTTTTCAAAAGACATACTTTTTAAGCATACCGTCAGGATCGTTGACCTATAGTCAACTGAACCTGACGAATTATACATCACGATATTCAAAACCGATCGGAAATAATCACTACATTTCCTGTCCTTTACAAAACATAAATACATTATACGACTGACGTATCGTCATAATGCATTTATCGCAAAAACATTTCGCAAAGCAAAACCCGAAAATGTCAATTCATTTCGGATATTTCAATAAAGACAAACACCCTTACATTTTTGAGATAGCTCTGAGTCAAGTGACTTGCTAGTCACCCCGACTTAAGCAAACTATCTCTCTCAAACATAAACAAAACGCGGGTTTGTTCAAACACGAACCCATCGATTTACATGTCAAGTCAAGTGACTTATCGTCATTATGACTCGACACCCTGTGTCGCACATAAAAAGCGAACAACCACCGCTTTTTACCCAATTTAACATCTTCAGGTCGACTAGCCTATCGCTACTCCGGTCTGACTCCTTTTTACATCACGATCTAACGATAAACCCCTGGCGACATACCGCTAACTTGGGTTAATCAGATTGTGATCATACAAACTTTTATTTACATCGAGGTTAGGGACGCACGAACGCATCCTTACCTCAAGAGCTTCCCGTGTCTTTTAAGCTAAAAACACGAGTCGAGTCCTGCACACGCTTTTCACACTTTTACTTTTTCTTTACTACAAACGCGACTTTTCTTTGAGTCTTTTATTTTCTTTTGGAGGTCACTAAGGTTTGAAACTCTGGCAGGTTCATTTCCCTAAAAAGTCCTGGATACGCGACGTACTAAAGACCGTCATTTGAACCCTCCGCCACCTCCAAAGAAACGTACCTACAACAGATCAAAGCCTGCGAGAACTGTCATGGCACTTAACAGTGAAGAAAATGTCGGAGGTGTAACACCCCGACTTTTTCTAATATTAATTATTCGTCTCATTTATATTCATAAATTATTTCTCTTGATTTCCTCATTTCTTTTAGCTCGAGAAAATCAGTTCTCTTGTCGCGTGGATTAAGCTACTCTGTAGTCAGGACTTAAATACGGAGTAATTTAGCTAAAAACGGTGTAACTTCCTCATACGAACTCCGATTCAGGCGATTCAAAAGGCTAAACTGTGTATTTTTTCGACGCCGTTGCAACTGCCAAATTTTCAGAAGCTAGTTTGGACCGGCCCAACTTGGACCGAGCTGAAACTCCTTTGCACGGATAGGGTTTAGGGTTTGGATAGATTTTTGAGCAAGGCATCTTAATATCTTGTTAACTCCTAATCAAAGCAAGATTATAATTCTGATTTCCCTCCTCCTAATCTCTCCTCTCATCCCTCATAACACATCCACATTCATTTCGCCTTTATCTCTCAAAATCTCTCTCCAAAACACATTCAAACTCCATTGTTGCTCTTCCAAGCTTTCATTCCTTTCATCCTAAGTCTTTCCTAGCCTTTTCCTTGGTGTATGATCTTCTTTTTCTCTCTTTTATTTTCTGGTTTCTTATTATTTTTATGTGTTATGTTGTGTGTATTCATTATTTGCTTGTTTGGCTGGGATTATCAAAGGAGAAGAGGGCTTTGAAGAAGAAGACACCATCCTAGTTGAAGAGGAGGAGGAGTAGCACATTTTTGAGACTCTACAAAGGTAACTAGGTGTGATCTAGTTGTGTTTTAACATGTATGAGGCCTAGGTTGATTTGTATGTGTTGTTTGCATTGTTGTCATGATGTTTGGTTTATGATTGATCATGAAATCATGCTAGTATTGTTGGCCTCATACTAGGGTTTGTCTTATAATCATATGTTCATGCTTAAATCTCATGTTGTATCATTAATCATGCTAGTAGATTGATATAAAAATCGGTTTGGTGTGTTGTTAATGATGGCCGAGATGTTTGTGTAGGGGGCCGAGCCCTTGCTTGTGATTGTCCTCTCGTTTTCTTCTTGTTTTGGCATAATCATGTTAATCTTTGAAGTTTTCTTGCATCACCTAAAGTTAAACTATGAATTATGATAAGTTGATTTAGTCTAAATGTGTTTGTATGCATGTTTTAATGAATTGATCACCTAAATCGATAATTGGACACATGTGAGTCGAATGTTGTGCATGAATTTGGAGGATGTGTGGGTTGGCCGTGGGTGGTGCAGGCTGGCCGTGTGTGGTGTGTGTGTGTGTGTTGGCTTGTTGGTCGCTTGTTTGAGTCTTGGCATGTCTTATAATGATAACTATGCTAAATTGAATTGAATTATACTTTGTTTGATCACTAAATAATGATATGTGAGCATGACAAATGAATGTAAGACTTGTAATGTTGTATGATCACGTTCTATTCCGTATGTATGGTTGGTTATGTTGGTAATGATGCTTGTGTATGTATGAGTATGGTTGTTGTGGATATATGGTTGTGTTGGAAGTGTTGGAGACAGGTTAACAGGTTTATGCTTGACTTAAGTTTGCACATGGGTACTGTTCTGGCACATGTGTGAGGAGATACAACGTCCTAGGATGGACGGATACCGCCCATGATCCCCTCGGCTATTCTTGTTGTTTAGTTAGAGCGACTATGGGTTCTCAACCAGAAGGGTTAGAGACTATGGTTATTTATGTCGTCACCGTTCTTGTTGCTCGGTAGAATTTGGCCAAATTTAGACTTGTGATTATTGAGGAACTTCTTGTTCTTTGTTCGCCATAGGGTTTGGGTGATTCTTGTTGCTTCACCCGATTCTCCACGCTACTCTCATGATTGGTTGGAAGAAGGATCGTCTTGTGAGCTCAGTTGGTTTGGACACAACTTTGGTTGTGCCGTGTTGGTTGTTGTTTGTATATGTATTGTTGTTCTATTGTTGTATGTTGGTTGTTTATGTTTTTGTACTTTGGTATTAGGCCGTAGGCCAGGTGAGCTTGTTGCATTGTTGTTGTTTGCATTTGTTATGTTAAAATATGACTGGGGAGCACCTAGTTACTCCCCACTGATTGTGGTTGTTGCTTCCTTTTTATAGGTACGCGCGGGACGGCTTATGTGTGAGGACGTTGTGAGGATGTGACCGTAGCTTGCCTTTGTTGAGTCGCCTTGCCAGTCATTTGGGAGTTGTTTCGACTGGATTAGTCCATTTATGTTTTCATTTCATTGTACTTTGGTTTTGAATTTGTAAGGGGTATTTACTCCCCGCTTCTAGGCCTCAAGGCCTACCTTTTTATCGTTGTTTAGTTGGTTAGTGAGTAATGATCCGGATTCCACGGTGTTTCCGCCACCGTGGCTCGCTTTTATTTCCTTTTATTTTATAAATCCTTTCTATTTCTTTATTTTATTTTGTTGGAAAAATCCGGGTTATTCTGATTGGTATCGAGCTTGACACGTGGCCAGTGTGGTCGAATCCTGTGTCTTGTTGGCCAGGTACGCACCTAGCTGGGGAGGATTCTGGATTGCTATATTGTAAGTAGCGACCAGGCGCAACGAGGACGTTGCGTTCTTCAAGTGGGGGTGTGTAACACCCGGTGTTGTCCGAGGTTATTCGGGCCGGGTTCCCTGTTGAAGTGGTCCATGTAATAGCTCAAGTGACCTAGTGCTTAAAAGGATTGTAAGTACTACTCATATCAACAAGATGCATCTTCTTTTCTGGTGGCTCATCTTAAGAACTCTTCAGTTAAGCGTGCTTGCTGGAGAGTAGTCTTAGGATGGGTGACCTCCTGGGAAGTTCTCAGGATGCGCACAAGTGAGGACAAAGTGCACTGGAAAGGCCCCGTGTTGGTTTGTGGGCGATGTACGCAGCCTAGCGAGCTACCGTGAATGACATTTCGGCCTTTAGTTGGGGCCGGGGTGTTACAAATGGTATCAAAGCGTGTCTATGCCCTTGTTATCGAGGTGAGTAGAGTTAGCGATTCTTGTCTTGAGGACCATAGAAGTAAGTAGTTTTCTTAATCCTTTGGGGCATTCTTTCGTTCTCAAGTTTCGAGGACGAAACTTCTTTTTAGGTGGTGAGATTGTAACACCCCGACTTTTTCTAATATTAATTATTCGTCTCATTTATATTCATAAATTATTTCTCTTGATTTCCTCATTTCTTTTAGCTCGAGAAAATCAGTTCTCTTGTCGCGTGGATTAAGCTACTCTGTAGTCAGGACTTAAATACGGAGTAATTTAGCTAAAAACGGTGTAACTTCCTCATACGAACTCCGATTCAGGCGATTCAAAAGGCTAAACTGCGTATTTTTTCGACGCCGTTGCAACTGCCAAATTTTTAGAAGCTAGTTTGGACCGGCCCAACTTGGACCGAGCTGAAACTCCTTTGCACGGATAGGGTTTAGGGTTTGGATAGATTTTTGAGCAAGGCATCTTAATATCTTGTTAACTCCTAATCAAAGCAAGATTATAATTCTGATTTCCCTCCTCCTAATCTCTGCTCTCATCCCTCATAACACATCCACATTCATTTCTCCTTTATCTCTCAAAATCTCTCTCCAAAACACATTCAAACTCCATTGTTGCTCTTCCAAGCTTTCATTCCTTTCATCCTAAGTCTTTCCTAGCCTTTTCCTTTGTGTATGATCTTCTTTTTCTCTCTTTTATTTTCTGGTTTCTTATTATTTTTATGTGTTATGTTGTGTGTATTCATTATTTGCTTGTTTGGCTTGGATTATCAAAGGAGAAGAGGGCTTTGAAGAAGGAGACACCATCCTAGTTGAAGAGGAGGAGGAGTAGCACGTTTTTGAGACTCTACAAAGGTAACTAGGTGTGATCTAGTTGTGTTTTAACATGTATGAGGCCTAGGTTGATTTGTATGTGTTGTTTGCATTGTTGTCATGATGTTTGGTTTATGATTGATCATGAAATCATGCTAGTATTGTTGGCCTCATACTAGGGTTTGTCTTATAATCATATGTTCATGCTTAAATCTCATGTTGTATCATTAATCATGCTAGTAGATTGATATAAAAATCGGTTTGGTGTGTTGTTAATGATGGCCGAGATGTTTGTGTAGGGGGCCGAGCCCTTGCTTGTGATTGTCCTCTCGTTTTCTTCTTGTTTTGGCATAATCATGTTAATCTTTGAAGTTTACTTGCATCACCTAAAGTTAAACTATGAATTATGATAAGTTGATTTAGTCTAAATGTGTTTGTATGCATGTTTTAATGAATTGATCACCTAAATCGATAATTGGACACATGTGAGTCGAATGTTGTGCATGAATTTGGAGGATGTGTGGGTTGGCCGTGGGTGGTGCAGGCTGGCCGTGTGTGTTATGTGTGTGTGTGTGTTGGCTTGTTGGTCGCTTGTTTGAGTCTTGGCATGTCTTATAATGATAACTATGCTAAATTGAATTGAATTATACTTTGTTTGATCACTAAATAATGATATGTGAGCATGACAAATGAATGTAAGACTTGTAATGTTGTATGATCACGTTCTATTCCGTATGTATGGTTGGTTATGTTGGTAATGATGCTTGTGTATGTATGAGTATGGTTGTTGTGGATGTATGGTTGTGTTGGAAGTGTTGGAGACAGGTTAACAGGTTTATGCTTGACTTAAGTTTGCACATGGGTACTGTTCTGGCACATGTGTGAGGAGATACAACGTCCTAGGATGGACGGATACCGCCCATGATCCCCTCGGCTATTCTTGTTGTTTAGTTAGAGCGACTATGGGTTCTCAACCAGAAGGGTTAGAGACTATGGTTATTTATGTCGTCACCGTTCTTGTTGCTCGGTGGAATTTGGCCAAATTTAGACTTGTGATTATTGAGGAACTTCTTGTTGCTGTTCCGCCATAGGGTTTGGGTGATTCTTGTTGCTTCACCCGGGGTGATTCTTGTTGCTTCACCCAGTTCTCCGCGCTTACTCTCGCAATTGGTTGGAAGAAGGATCGTCTTGTGAGCTAAGTTTGTTTGGACACAACTTTGGTTGTGCCGTGTTGGTTGTTGTTTGTATATGTATTGTTGTTCTATTGTTGTATGTTGGTTGTTTATGTTTTTGTACTTTGGTATTAGGCCGTAGGCCAGGTGAGCTTGTTGCATTGTTGTTGTTTGCATTTGTTATGTTAAAATATGACTGGGGAGCACCTAGTTACTCCCCACTGATTGTGGTTGTTGCTTCCTTTTTATAGGTACGCGCGGGACGGCTTATGTGTGAGGACGTTGTGAGGATGTGACCGTAGCTTGCCTTTGTTGAGTCGTCTTGCTAGTCATTTGGGTTGTTTCGACTGGATTAGTCCATTTATGTTTTCATTTCATTGTACTTTGGTTTTGAATTTGTAAGGGGTATTTACTCCCCGCTTCTAGGCCTCAAGGCCTACCTTTTTATCGTTGTTTAGTTGATTAGTGAGTAATGATCCGAATTCCACGGTGTTTCCGCCACCGTGGCTCGCTTTTATTTCCTTTTATTTTATAAATCCTTTCTATTTCTTTATTTTATTTTGTTGGAAAAATCCGGGTTGTTACAGGAGGGACCACAACTCCTCCCCCGTCAGTGGTTACCGCAGAACATGTTCAACAACTTAACAACAAGATCCTCAGCCTCACGGCTGCAATCGAACAGATGGCCACAATGCAAAAAACTCGAGGCCGAGAAAAATGCCAAATACCTTGCTGAAGAGGCTGAATGAAATGCTAAAAGAATCCGTTCAATGGAAGAACGCCTCACTAACTCAAAGGGGTATTCCATTTATGAGGAAACCGAACACGTCCCAAAAAGTGTCAAGTCCTTGTTACCAGCCAAGCTCTCACTCAGTGATCTCCCCATCTTCAAGGGTCATGAAAGTCCGCTTGTGCATATCAAGGATTTCAAGGCTAAAATGGCTGTCATGGGCGTCGATCCCTCAGCCTGGGCTATTCTATTCCCACATTCTCTGGATGCACAACCTAGAGCCTGGTTCTACGCTTTGGACCCACACAAGGTCACCACCTTCAAAGAAATCACAGTCCAGTTCGACAATCAGTATCATGACAATAACGATACTCAAGTCTCGCTACGTACTCTGGAAGTTCTTGTACAAAAGGACAATGAGGGTTTTACTGAATACCTTACACGCTGGAAGAAACTCAGTGCCCCGATACCCAACCGTCCTAAGGATACAGAACTAATCACCAAATTCATCAACAACCTCACCCATGCATATCAACAAAGATTTTTGCGATACGCAAGAATCCTGACAATTTCTCCCTCACTCACAAGGTGAATTAATCGAAGACGATCTCCGCAAAGAAAAGCTAACCAAGGCTACAGTAGAGGTTACTAAGCGACTCATCACGAGCCATCACTAAACCGAGCTGCCATCGTGATAACGCCTGGAAGCACTAGCGGCCTCCCCAACTTTCACAACACCAACAAAATACACTGCGCCTCCTCCTAAGGCGTCGTACTCATCTGCAGGGCAGACTTCGTCGAAGCCACGACGGAACTTTGACCCAATCTACATGACATACTCCAAAGCACTGCAAAGACTTGTGAGCCGAAATGTGCTTCAACTCCTAGGACCTACTAGCGAGCCTCCTCAGGACAAAAATCCCAAATCATGGGATCAAAATGCCTACTGTGAGTTCCACAGAGGAAAAGGGCATGACACTGAACAATGTTTCCGCCTAAAGAACATAGTTCAAGACCTGATCGATGACATGACCATCGACAAGCCTTCTCCGAGTCCTAAACCCTCAAACCAACTCAACCCCCTGCATACCCACGCCATCTTCGTGGGTACACACCCCATCCTCGACTGCTCTCACCTAATCATCTCAAATGACCATGAAATCAATGGTATCTGGGACAGTTCTGATGAGGAAGACAATCACACCAACAACAATGGCTATATATCCCCTCCATAAGAGGAGGAGGATTGAGAACCCACAGGGATATACGGGAAAATGCCCCACAAGTACCCAATTAGGCTGTCTGACAGCGATGATGAAATAGCTTACTTAACTCGCTCCCGGCCGTCCGCATGAGCCTCACCGAAGTCCTGGCTGGAACCCCTGTGTTTTCCAAAAACAACTAGCCAGAACAAAAACAAAGGTATAGTAAAAAACGAGGCAACACCACCGCCTGCAATGACTACGCCACCTCCCCCAGTCACTACACCTACACCAATTCAACCGCATGGCGACGTAGCATCGCTGCGCCACTCCAAGACCTACGCTGAAGTTGAGACTCAATTCGTAATACTCCTCAAAACAAAAGCAGATATCTCAATCTGGCAGCTCCTAAGGGAATCGCTAGAACACCGCGGAGCCCTTTATCGAGCCCTGCAAATCACCCCTATTACTACAGAAATGTCACCTGAAAAACTCATCAGCCACATTACTCGTGAATGGCAAGCTAGCGCCATCACTTTCTCCGACAAAGACCTCCCGCCATTCGGAGGCACTCACAACCTAGCACTCTACATTAATGTAGAATGCCATGGCATGACACTACCTGTTGTCCTCATCGACAACGGATCTGCTGTCAACGTCATGCCCCTAGAAACAGCTAAAAAACTAGGGATCAAGGAAAACGACTTCATCCCCCCGTGCCAGGCGCGTCGGGGCTTACGATCGGTACATCGCGCCGCAAAGATAAAAGGGGACCATCTCTTTTCCTATCATGACAGGACCTGTCATAAGGGAAACTGAATTCCAGATAATCGACATACCCCCTGCATACAACATGTTATTGGGTAGGCCCTGGATCCATGCAACCAAGGCAGTCACCTAGAGCTTACACCAAAAAGTTAAGCTTCCCCTGGACGATGAGGTCGTCACCATCTATGCTTCGAACTTCCGAGCTTCCTTACAGCAGCAGAAGCTCGATAATGACACTGCAAGAATAAGCACCGAAACCCCAGACATCACCTGTGGTTTTGATTTCGATTTTGACATCTGCACATTGACTCGCGAGGAGGAAATTGCGGCACTCTATGTGAAGGATAACGATAACAAATGGCCAACCATGGGCCTAGGTTATGTACCATGGTCCTACGAAGTTACCCGTGGGGAACAGGCATTCAAAGATCGAAAGAGATGTTGTGACTGTCACATGGAACCATATCACATCTTCACTGACAAATACTTCGTCAAGGAAGGTGTGGGTAAAATGCCCAGAGACTTCTTCTCATGCACTATCGCCGGAATCGAACTCGTCTCCGATATCCTGCGTAACCACAACTTTAACCCCACCGACCTGATTGTCCCATTTGAAGAGAAAACACACGACGGATGGTCAAAGACTCTTCAGTGGACCGATGACCAGGGTCGCACTTTCAAAATCACTACTGGAGAAGGCTACACCTTCGAAAACTCTGACCCTGAAGAAAGCGAGGACGAGGATCCTAACAGCAAATCTATCATAGAGTTTAGCCTCCCACGTCGTCACTTCAAGTCTTTCACCCCAACTAAGCCTCCAGGCTACATTCCTGATGTGATAGACATAGACAAAGAACTAGAGTCTCTAAGGTTGTCCAAAGCTCCCATGTCTGAGCTATCTTCAGATGTAACTGCTTTTGAAAACAATAATAATAACAACGTTTCTGGTTACTACTTGCCTTGTTTTCCTTTAAAATCTGCATTTTCTAATGCTTGCGATAACATTAAACAAAACAACATTGCATTATATAAATACATTGCAAACGTCGTTTCAAAACCGGAGCAAGACCCCATTATCGATGATACAACAATCATTGATATAGGAACGCCTAAAGAACCTCGAAAACTACAGCTAGGAGCTTCCTTAAGCATGTAGGAAAAAGCTGCGTATATCGAATTACTCACAGAATTCAAGGACGTGTTTGCTTGGTCCTACAAGGACATGCCTGCCATCGACCGCGAAATAGCCGAGCACCGCATCTCACTCATACCAAATGCCAAGCCTGTTAAACAAAAGCTCCGACGCATTAAGCCAGAATGGTCTCTCATGGTCAAAGAAGAGATCGAAAAGCAATTACAAGCAGGCTTCATCCAAGTCATCGAATACTCAGATTGGGTATCAAACATGGTCCCAGTCATGAAGAAAAATGGAAAGATACGAGTATGCGCAGACTTTCGTGACCTAAACAAGGCATGCCCAAAAGATGACTTCCCATTGCCTCACATGGACATACTTGTGGACAACACTGCTGATCACGCGTTACTGTCATTCATGGACGGGTATGCGGGTTACAACCAGATCAAAATGGCAACAGACGACATGTCAAAGACAACCTTTGTAACACCGTGGGGCACGTACTGCTATATTGTCATGCCTTTCGGACTCATTAACGCAGGCGCCACTTATCAACGTACCGCAACTACTCCACTGCACGACATGATGCATAAAGAAGTAGAGGTCTACGTTGACGACATGATTGTGAAATCAAAGGAAAGGCAAGACCACGTCGCCAACCTGCGTAAATTCTTCACCAGAATCAGACAATACAAAATGCGCCTCAACCCACAGAAATGCACTTTTGGGGTTACGTCAGGCAAGTTATTGGGTCACATTGTAAGCCAACGTGGAATCGAAATTCACCCTGTCCAAATCAAAGCAATAATGGAAATGAAACCTCCAAGCAACATTGATGAGATTAGGAGTTTCTTGGGACAAGTCCAATACATCTCTCGATTCATTAGCAAGCTCACAATGGTCTGCGAACCAATTTTCCAGAAGCTAAAAAAGGATGGGACGACAACTGTCAACAAGCATTCGACAAAGTCAAAACCCTACTCACCAATCCACCTGTTCTGGTGCCACCCCAGAAAGATTTACCTCTTTCACTCTACCTAACAACTACACCAAACGCCATGGGTGCCATGCTCGCCCAAGAGGTTAACAACGAAGAGAGAGCAATCTACTACATTAGCAAGAAGTTCCAAGATTATGAGACTCGCTACGAACCTGTGGAAAAGAGCTGCCTCGCTCTAGTCTGGGCACCAAAAAGCTCAGGCATTACCTCCTCGCATTACCCACTGTGGTTTATTCCTTAATGGACCCACTCAAATACTTGTTTGAAAAGCCAGTATTAAACGGCCGTATGGCCAGATGGACACTACTGCTAGCCGAGTATGAACTCAAATACCTGCCTCTGAAAGTCATTAAAGGTAGAGCTGTTTCAGATTTTGTCGCAGAGAATGCCATCATCGAACAACCTAAAACTGACACGACATCATTCCCCGACGATGGAATTTTCGCCGTCGAAACTGAGTACTGGCAACTCTACTTCGATGGAGCCTCAAACTACCGCGGCTATGGCGTAGGGATACTTCTAATATCTCCTAATGGCGATCATACACCCATCTCAATCAAGCTCGACTTTAACGTCACCAACAATGCCGCAGAATACGAGGCCTGCATTTATGGCTTACAAGCAGCCATGGCCCTCAACATAAAGCACCTACGGGTACATGGAGAGTCCTTCCTCATCATAAATCAAGTAACGGGAGCATGGAAAATCACGAACGAAACCCTCGCAAAATACCAAGCAAAGATACAAACACTCCTTACGGAATTTGACTGCGTAGAATTCTATCACCTCCCAAGGGAAGAAAACCAATTTGCCGACGCACTGTCAAAGCTTTCATCCCTTCTCAACATGGCACCAAATGTTGACACACTACCCATTGTCGTCGAGAGACGTGGTGAGCCCGCATACATCCACACCATTGACATCGTCGAAGCAGAGCAAACAGAGCCATGGTACCAAGCCATACTCAACTACAAAACAAACAATTCTTATCCTCCCAACACCGACAAACGCGGTAAAAGAGCCATTAGACTCCTTGCATCCCGTCAGATTAGAAATGGGGCAATTACTCAAAAAGACACCGCAAGGCGCTCTACTCATGTGTGTCGATTATAAGAAAGGGCAAGAAATCATTGCCCAAATACACGATGGCGAATGTGGCCCGCACATGAACGCAAGAGCCCTATGCAAACAAATTTTACGACTAGGATGGTATTGGACGACTATGGAAGCAGACTGCATTCACTACGTCAAACACTGCCATAATTGTCAGATATTCAGTAACGTACAACATGTACCTCCTTCACCACTCTACAGCCTCACGTCTCCATGGCCTTTCTCAACTTGGGGCATTGATGTGATAGGCAAAGTCCATCCCATCGGGGCAGGAGGACACTGCTTCGTACTAGTGGCAATCGACTACTTCACAAAATGGGTAGAAGCACCGTCCTTTCGCACCCTCGGCTCAAAAGAGGTCGCCAAATTCATACAGACAAACATTATATGCCGATACGGCATACCGCACGAGTTTATAAGCGACCAAGGGTCACATTTTCAAGGCGAAGCAGAAGCTATACTCGCTAAATACAACATACAACATCACAAATCTTCTCCTTACCGACCCCAAATCAACGGAGCCGTGGAAGCAGCAAACAAAACTGTAGTCACCATCCTAGAGAAAATGATCGACAGTTGTCGGTATTGGCCCAAAAAAATTCCATTTGCACTATGGGGATATCGCACAACCATACGCACGCCCACAGGCATGACGCCTTACTTTCTCACCTACGGCATGGAAGCCGTGTAACCCGTAGAAATCGAAATGAATTCCCTACGAATACTAATGGAAAGTAACATCCCAGAAGCAGAATGGGCTCGCGAACGCTACGAGCAACTGATGCTCCTAGACGAACGCAGGCTAAATTCCTTAAGCATTGTGCGAATGTACCAAGCACGACTACAAAGAGCATTCAACAAGCGAATTTGACCACGAAACATAAAAGTGGGAGATCTAGTGTTGAAGTCAGTACGCGCGCCACTTCCTGTTGACCCGCGAGGAAAGTTCAAACCAAACTGGGCTGGACCTTACCTCGTCAAGGAAATCTACACAGGCGGAGCGGTCAAACTAACTGACTTAGACGGTCAAGAGTTTAACCTAGCAACCAACCTCGATCAGCTGAAGAAGTACTACCCCTGAAGCACTTGCAATGTATTTATAACATGTAATTAAACACAATTTCACGGGCTGGCATGCCCCTAAACGTGCACACTCACCACAAAAAGCAAAACACAATTCCATGGGTCGGCGTGCTGCTAAGCATGCATTTCCTACAAAGAAATAACGGGCCAGCATGCCCCTAAACGTGCACACCCATCACAAAAAAGCAAAACACAACTCTGAACTACGCCGGCTTGATTCCATTTATATGGATACGTAGGCAGCTTTTCAAAAAGCACAGCCGACATTCAACACAAAAAAGCATGCCCAAGACATCCAAGGTTAAGGGTATAACCAGCAAAACTCAAAAAAAAAAACGCCAAAAAAAAAAAAAAAAAAACAAGGCAAGTTATATACAAACAACTTTCGTTTTATTATTGAAGAAAAGCATTACAATTTGGATTTTGCAAATGGGAGCACGAGTACTGCACCACTATCACTACCAACAAGCATTACAAGATCCAAACAAGACAAGTTTAGAGGATTAAGACAACAAGCAAACAACAAAACAACTGAGCAAAAAGACTGGCAAGCATCTTCCGTGATTCTTCAAAGCTAAGGGGAGGATTTAACCCATGTGCGGGGCGCCATTACGACCATCGCCGCCTGGAGCATTAAACATGGTGAAGCCAAGGAGGCTAAGCTCCGTCTCCATGGACGGTGCACTCCCAGAGCTCGAGCTCCCACGGCTCCCACGACCAAAACGCACTGGAATAAAGGCAGACGTCGGCGGTGGCTCATCTTGCTCTATAGCACGAAGGCGGGCCCTTTCGCGAGTAGTTGTTGCCGTAGTCCACCAGATATACGACCTCGAAACTCTCACCGTGGCCGGTATCCCTGCCACCTGCTACCGGGGACGCAGAGCCCATCCTCGCGACCATGCATCAGTGATTTGGTTAATAAGTACAACCAAATCCTGGATCGCGGTATCCTGCCCTCGGATGAACTGGGCATAGCCCATTTGCCTTCTCACTCTCAAGGGATGAATAAACACCCCAATGTCAAAACCGCACAGCATGACTCCAGAGGGACCATCGCCGACCGCACTGCCCGTGACAGAGGTAACCTCCCACCATGGCACAACCCAACGAATAACGGACGCCCTCACAAAGGTGGAAAAGTAATCATGAGGACGGCCATTGGGGCCCATCCACCTCAAGCCTCGACTGGTTACGCCTGCCGCCGTGTAGGATGCGCCATAGGGGATAGCGCCCAGCACACTCAAGCGCTCCATAAGCCACACCTGCAAAATGAGGGGGCAACCACGATAAGCATGCACTCTGTTGCACGCCCGATCATCTAGGCCAAGGATCGTCTCGGCAACAATCAGCGCCGCTGGGTTATAACCCATCTCCATCTGTTGCACGACGCAGACCAAGCGCGCCTCGCCGAACCCCATCCCATCCACTGAATCGGGGAACATGAAACAGTGCACAAGGCAAAGAGCCAGCGCCCTCCTACGAGCCACCACGCCAATACTCCCATCATCATAATTCATGAACCTCTGGCAAAGTCGGACGATATTCAAGCGTCCATCTAGGAACAAGTCCTCCGTCTCGAGCCTCGTCATCTTAAGGAAATTTTGCATGTTCCTTTGGTATCTGAACTCCTGGCGAACACACACTGGAGTAACAGTGCGAGTCCAGCCTCCGATGGCAGCAAACTCCTCGACCAAAGGGCAAACCTCCCCGCCAGGGAAGCGGAATACGTGGTAAGCTAAGTCCCAATAGCGCAGACAGGCATCCAAGAACTCAGGCTCCATTCGAACTTGCCTTAATCCTAGGAATACGCCCAGGCCACATCCTCTGAGGTTCCTTTTCTCAATACCCGACAAAGTAGCACAACATATCCTTACGAGTCCCTCCAAATGCTCCATTACTCACAAAAAAAAAAACGCTCTGCAGGATATTATGAATACTATTATAGTATGGGTAATGAAGTTACAAGTTAAAACGTGATATGAAGTATGAGTGGAGAGATGGATGAATGAACTAACACGAGCATCCTTCTTATAGGCAACGTCTTCAAGAGGCAACGACACGAAGTATAATCGCTAGTGAACCAGCGATTAACCAAAAAATCAAAACAAAAAGCCAAAAACAACGCAAAAATCGTTGGTATACAAGCGATTTTCTGTGTTATTTCTGACATTGATACGACGACTGCACACCGTCTTGCAGCCTACGAGTTGCAGAAAGTTTTTCACAGCCTACGCACCGCTGTTTTTACTTTTTACGGCGTATTATCGATTACGTTTCCGATACTCGGCTTTACGTCGTATTGTGTCATTTTGTCATCGAATTTCGACTATTATTTTGCACATACACTTCACAAAATTCAAACGTCACATCTCACAAGCTTACGTTAAAGCACGACGTTCTTAATTCGCATTTTTACGAATGTCAAAAACACCTTTTACGGTCTCACAAAATTTAATCGTCACATTTCGTAAACTTACGTTAAAGCACGACGTTCTCGATTCGCATTTTTACGAACGTCAAAAACACCTTTTACGGTCTCACAAAATTTAATCGCCTCGTTTCACAAACTTATATTAAAGCATGACGTGCTTAAATTCACATTTTTACGAACGTCAAAAAGCGTCTTTTACGGACTCAAAATATTTTTCTCAAAACGGCATATTTTGTACAAATATTTAAGCATGCATACTTTTATTACGAATAAGAAAATCTCAATCGAGATTTGTGTTCTTTTTACGACTAACCGTCTAATGCAGGAACACTGAATAAGCAAGTCGCGAGGACTTCAAACGCAAACGATGACACAAGCGATCATACTACAAAACGAGGCAAAATAACCGACAAGGCGGCCTATGACACGGCACGCATGATCATCAGTCGCAAAAGCCACGCCAGCAATGGCTTTTACCATAGTCAGAAAGTAAACCTGCTACATGTCCAAAGCACGCATACGAGGTCGCGAAACATACTCGCGTCAAGCCATGACCACAAATCAACGTCATACGACTCCTACAAGTACGACCATACAAAATACCAAAGCACGCACACGAGGTCACAGGGCCTTCTCGCGTCAAGCCGCGGTCACAAAATTGACCTCGCACGAACTCCAACACGCCTACATATACAACCACATACAAAATACAACCACAAAATAAACCATGTCCATAAAATAAGCCAACGATCCTAGCATACATCCCAAATCAACTAGCTTGATCTCGACGACTAAGCTCACAAGCGATGAATCAATCTCAAAGACGATAAGCGGCCTAACTCCCCGCTCACGTTGACTCCCAGAGCCCGCCTCTAACTCTATCTGACTGCTGCAAGTGCACCTCGCAAGTCTGGTCACATCAGAATAACCCGTGTTATTTTAACACAATTTGATAAAAGAATTTAATTCCTTAAATTAAATTCATCCTTTTCCTTATAATAAAAATACGTCTGAATTTTTTTCGCCAAATAATATTAAAATTTTCTTAAGTCCAATTTAAAAATTTTGAAAAATAAAGTTTGTTGTATTATTTTCAGAATTGAAAAAAGAAACACATTTCCAAATTTTATAAAAATCAACACAAAATTAATATCGCCTTTCAAATTTCAAAAAAATGTTAAGTTATATTACTATTCATAAAAATATATGTAAAACCTTTTATTCATAAAATTTAATTTCAAACATTTTTCATTTTTGAATAAAAATGAACCCTTATACTCTTCCCGTCTCTAAAATTCGGGTCAACAATTTCAAACACGCAAATCAAAAATCAAACAATCTTATCCTCTTCCTTTTTTCTTTTTAATTTTGGAAAAAGCAAACTTAACATCAAAATATAATCATTTTGATTTTTATTTATAAATCATATTATATTAGTATCTAATTACTATTTCATTTTCATTAAACTAGCTTTTTCTAAATTGTCGATATTTGAAGCCACACCTAATTTAAATTGATTAAATTTTTGACGTTTGAATATAAATCTTTAAATCTTTAAGATTCAATCTAAAAATAAGTATTTTGACCTAGAAATTTTTATTCAAAATTTCGAGGATTAAGATCCGATTTTTAATTTTAATACCTTTTGAAAATTTGTTTTATTTTTATTTCCGATTTTATTTTAAAACACTATTTTAGGATCGTATCTTTTATTTCGAGACTTTTCGCGAGCGCGCAAAACGAAAATTTCGAAAACGAAAATCGAGCCCGATTTTTCTAAAATGAGCCTACTTACTTGGACTTTTTCAAAGTCTATCCACTTCCATATTTTCTTACACAAAACCAAATTTTCTTACAACTTTAAAATTTCCATCATCATTTTTATTTTTATGTATTTAAATTTAAAGTTTATACTTTTAATAAAAATACTTATACAAATACAATACTACTACTTTAACATTACCATTTTTATTTCCGTCACTTTTAAATATTTTATTCAATAGTAAATAAAATATTTTAGTCTTAGAATTTAAAAGTAGAGATATTTCAAAAAAAATTGTCAAACGCGCACACTTTACCTTTTATCGCTTTTGACACCCGATTTTTTTAAAACTGATTAATTTCGTGAAAAACTTTATTTTGATCAAATATCTTTAAGAAGCTTCCTAAATGAGTCAAATGTGCCAACTTGATTTTATGACTCATAATTTAAATTTAATTAAACTTTATTTACTTTTCTAATTAAAAACCAACTTTAACCTAAAATCATTTAACCTAATTCTTTTTACCTAAAATTTTTACAACTTGTCCTCATTATTTCTAAGTGCAAAAACAACCCCTTGGCTCCTCTAAATGTCGTGGCTCCCTCCTCTCTTTTCTCTCTTTTATTTTTTCCATTTTTCTTCCTAAAACATTAAATAAAAACCCTAATATTATTTCTAATAAATCATAAGTAATTCTAGTTATATTAGTGGGTATTAGGAGCTAACTTCATGGATTATTTTGGGTGAAGATTTTGGGTTTTATGGGTGAAGGATTTATCCGATCTAAAATTTATTTTAGATCCTCGACGATTAACATCCAAACCGAGGTGACTAACTATGTCTTATATTATCCTTTTAGTAAATTAATTTGTTTTGTTATTATGATTTTATGAGTATGAAAATTATGTTAAATATGTTAAACATCACTTTTATGAACTTATATGATTATGTGTTGTATAATAAAATGATAATAAATAAGAAATAATGATAATAGTTTAGTTGTAGTAATAAATTCACATGTGTAGTTAATTTATTTTTGAGCATTTTTAATTTATGTTCATATGATTTTTATTTTAGTTGTGTTTTATTTGAGTAGTAATCATATATAAAAATTATGTGAAATATTAAAAATGAGTTTAAAGTGATTAAAAATGAAAAATAAAAATTGTATGTTCATTTATATCACACTCGGCATTTTCCATTTTTTGTACTAAATATTCACTTTTAATTTTTGTAAATAATTTGTTAGAATAAGTTAGTTAAAATAGATGTTCCTATGAAAAAAAAACTAAATTAGGAAAACAAATAATAAATTATTAAAATCGAAATTAGTGTTCTTGAGCTTTAATATGATCTTCATGTGTGTTCTTGAATTATTCATGTTGATGTTCATCATTTTTACTCATTTTGATCTTATTTTATTTTATGTTTGTTAATAATTTGTGTTTATGTTTAGTTATTGTTTTACATATTACTTAGTATTATACTATAAATCAACTTAAACATTATAAATCATTTAGATTAAAAAGTTAGAAATTTAAAGTGTTGAAAAACACTATTCATAATTATAAATGAAACTTTTAGTAAATTTCATTTTAGTTTAAATCGTTTTAGTATAATTAGAATAATTAAAATATAAAGACTTTAAGTTAAAAACCGATAAAATCAAAAAAATGAAAATTTAGAAAACCCTAGGCTTGCTCACGGCATCTCCTTCATTTTTAGGGTTAAAATTTGTTTTATCACTTTTAGTTTATTGTTAATATAATTTAATTATTAGTTAATAAGTTAGATTTAAGAAATTAAAAGAAATAAATCAATTTGACACATATATCATATCACACGACATTACCATTTAAAATTGACTAAATTTGACCAAAATGAAATTATCACTAAGTCACTAAAGTTAAATAGTAATTGGAATTGAATTTTTGTATAAATCGTTTTAATTATAAACGAATTATTATAAACCGATAAAAATATGTAACCGTTATAAAAATGAACTAAATCGTGTGTTACTACCTTTGCTATTTGGACTGTTGATCTTGGACATACGGACTAAAATGAATCATCCACGATACTATTATTTTTAAAATGAAAATCGCTAAATTTAGTTAATAGACGACTAAATTTAACTAAGTCTCATTTTAAAAATGAATATCATTATCACTTTTTACAAATTGAACTTAACATTTTTAAAACTAGAATTTTAAAATGAAAATCATTATCACTTTTTACAAATTGAACTTAACATTTTTAAAACTAGTATTTTAAAATGAATATCATTATTACTTTTTACAAACCGAACTTAACGTTTTTAAAACTAAACTTTTAGAATATTTTCAAAAATCGCCTAAGTACAAAACGAACCTAACGACTTTGAAACTAAAAATTTGTACTTAGAAAATAAAAACAAGTTTAGTATTATGCTTAAAATATCTTAAGTACAAAAATACGTATAAATATAAAAATACGTACAAGTATAGGAATACGAATACGTATAAAAATACGTATAAAATACGAAGTATAAAAATACGAATACGTATAACAATACGTATAAAATACGGTGAATAGTGAATAGTGAATAGTAAATAGTGAAAAGTGAATAGTGAAATACTGAAAATAATTGAAAATTTTACTAAGTATAGAAAAATTTAAAATGAATAAGTAAATGACTTAAAGTGTTTTGAAAAACACTTAAATAAAATTTGGACATACTAATAAACGATTCAATTTAAAATCTTGAAAACGTTAATAATTAACAACACTTCAAATAATAAACGAATGTGTTATGTGATCATATGAAACCTACCATTCAAATAAAACGTTTGACGCTGAGACTAGGAGAGTCTAGTAACATGTGATATGTAATATCAAATAAATAATAAACATTGAGTAAGTTAAATAAAAGGTCAAACGCTTGAGCCTCCGATATGAAAACGTCAATCGTAAGTGAAGTGGGGTTAAGATAGTCTTGTGCGGATAACACTATCTCGGTCTCTGGCTTGGGTTATATCGAATAGTGTGGTTTAAGCCGGCAGCCTTATTGCTTAGTGCATCCTGCCCATGCCGTTACGCCTTAAGTCGTATAGCCAAAGCCGTACAAGATAATGAAAAATTCAACTCTTAGTGGAGTCGTGCTTTAGGAAATAGTCGTTTTATCCAGAGTTAAGGTGCTCTATGAATAGCATAGCCTATTCTTAAAGTGGATATTAGTGTATGCATACTAGACTAGGGTTTTATTCCCCTATTTCGCTAAAGTTACCAGGGCCACCGTGACATTATGTGCTTATGCGCTTTGCGGTTCTGTCTCCTTGCCGTATTTCGTTCTTAATGGGCGCGACACTTGCATTCGTTCTTACCCTGCGTAAAGATTACTTGACGAGATTGTATCTGAAGTTCGAATCATTTCGAACACTAGAAGATGAGATGCAAGTACTATAGTATTCGGCGTGGTTTACGAGTCGAGTAAGCCTCTGCACTATGGAAGTGAGATGCAATCGATCAGAGTACAAAGGCCTACTCAGTGGTCAGGCTCGTAAGCAGTATGTGTTGTCTGTTGTATGTTTAATTGAAAATGAGTGTGTACCATCTTCGAAAACTAAAGACCACAACTTTCTGAATTGAATCGAGTCTGCATGAGGAGAATGATAAGATATGTATGTTTGATTGCGATCCTGTAACACCCCGTGTTTTTATTAACAGTAATTAATTATTTTAACTAAATTGTTAAATTAAATTTTATATAATTTAACTTTTATTCCTTTGTTTCAAAAACGTGGCTGAAAAATTTCGTTCGAATAAACATCCTCAAGACTTTTCTAATTAAACTTTCTTGATTTTATATTAATTTATATTATATTTTTATTTCCAAAATACTTGTCAAACTAAAACTTCGATTCAACTACTTTTATTAAACTTAATATATTTGCATCTCATCTTAAAAATTATTATTAATGGAACAAAATATAATTTTATCAAAATATATCTTGCAAATAAACAAACCGTTTGAAAATATGTGAGACCGTAATAAAATTTATAGTTGACAATTTTTATACATTTTATATCTCAAAATATAAATTTTATAATACTAATCATAGAACTAAAATTTAAAACGAATAATTTAAAACATAATATACTTTATAAATTATTTAAAGTTTACAAATAAGAGCGAATGAAACAGAGCAAATCGTAAATTAAATACTTGGACTAACCTCACCCACGTCTCCCTCATTCTCCTCCTCTCATTTGGATATTATTTAACTTCTTAAACACACCTCCCTCATTCTTTTTTTTTTTCTGATCTTACTCCTCATACTTCCTCTTCCTTTATTTTACACTAAATAAAACAACAAAAACAATGACAACAACCCACAACAACACAACACACATCATTTTTTTTCCTAAGTCTTCAACTTCTTTTCTCTAATAAACTCATACTCTAAAAACCTTGTAAGCTTATCTTCATGTACAAGCTCAAGATCCTTCATGATCTTCATCCTCTTCCTCTAGTTTTTCTTCTTTAAATTTCACCTCTTGTTTGTAAAATTTCACTAGAACATTTAAATGATTTCCTCACCATGTATAATTAGTATTCACTCACTCTTTTTACATACAAATAAATATGAACATGAAACCAAACCATGAAAAATTTAACCATCACCTAAACATAAAATACTACAACACTTTACAATTTTAGTTTAGCTAATTTGGTTTTAAAATAAATTACTAACTTGTTTATTTCATTCTTATGTACCTCTCCTAACCAAAGACGAGGAGCAAGGTGGTGGAGTCGATCTTAGCCAATTCGATCATATCATTGATCCCGACAATTGCTAATCTATTTCACTCATAACCTAACTAAGGTGCTTCCCGCACATTTATATGATAAGCGCCTCGAATTTGATTATGTGTTATTGTTTTTGATGCATGTATGGTTTTATTATATCACCTAGTATTCATATGTTAAATTAGGAGACAAAAATCGAAAAATAATATTTGTGTGACCCATGTATAACCCACGGCCATCACCCTATATTTCACTTAATTTTTCGTTTTAATTTTTGTAAATTGCATGCTTAAAATACTTGTAATAAAATGAACATGAAAATATAATTAGTTTATGTTTAGGGATTTAAAATGAATTTGTCATGAATTTAAATGTTATAATGTGTTTATGAGTGTTCTTGAACTTTTATATTTATTCATGTGTTAAATGATTTTCATTTATGTATGATAATGTTTACTTATGTTTTCACATATGTCAAATGTATAAATGATATAAAGTAATTTAGTATTTGAATTAGAAGTATAAAAATCAAAAATCAAAAATCATATACATACATACATACACACGGCATTTTGCCTTATTTGGACCAAATTTTAGTTTTAATTTTTCTAAATAACATATTATGATTAGACTAGTTAAAATAGACATGTAGGAAAAATTTGAGAAAATTTCATAAACATATAAAATTTTGACTAAATAATGTTCATATGAAAAACATTAAAATTCATCACACATTCATGTGTTCTTCACTTAGTTGATTAATTTGATTCATAAATTTTATAAGTTTTAGTTATTTATTGTTTTCAAGTACTAAGTTAAATCATTTTAGCATAAACTAAATAATTAGTATATAAAAACTTTAAGTCAAAAAAAAAAAACCGATAAAATTACAAAACGAAAATAAATTGCTAGGTAGTATAAGGCCACGGTTTAGGGATCAATTTTAGACCTAAAATGAATTTATCACTTAGTCACTAAAATTGAATAGTAATTAGGTTTATATTTGTTTATGTATTAAATCGTTAATGAAAAGAATCAACGAAACCGATAAAAATAAACGTTACACGTATTAAAATGAATGTTGTCGAGTGTTACTACCTCTGCTTAAATTGGATATGGACATACGGACTATTTTAAAATGAACTACGACAACCTCACTAAAAAATGGAAACCGCTAAAATCTTAGTTAAATATACGACTAAATTTAACCGAGTTTTACTTTTGAAATGTTATTAAAATTGACCAAGTACAAAATGAACTTAACAACTTTGACTCTAGAATTTTGTACTTAGATTATATTAAATTTTCCTTCCGAAATCATTTTTCAAATCACTAAATACAAAATGAACCTAACGACTTTAAAACTAGAATTTTACACTTAGTAAATAAAAAGCTTAGTTTTATTTTCCAAAATATCCTTAGTATAACAAAATGTATAAGAGTACAAAAATACTAAGTATAAATAAGGTCAAATAATAAATACTAAAGTATAAAGAAAATAAAATAAAAATACTAAGTATAAAGAAAATAAAATAATAAATACTAAGTATAAGAATACATATAAATGCATTTAAATACTAATAAAATACTTAAGTATAAAAATACGTACAAATACGGAATACGAAAATACGAATACGTATAAATACGAGGAATAGTAAATACGATGAATAGTAAATACGGTGAATAGTAAAATAATGAATAGTGAAAAATATTTAAAAATTACGAACAGGACTCAAATAAATAATTAAGTTTTTCTATGTGTTCTGTTTTACCTGAAGAACTGTTGTTACTAAAATTTCATTATACAAGTTCGACGTTATATTTATATTACAAGTTAGTCATTATTATTATTATTTATGAACGAGAGAATGAGAAATTGAGAAAAACGAACTACTTGAATAAAATACTAGGATTGTTCGCCATGTTGCGACTCTTGAAATTCGAAGTTAACGAGGTAGCTGTATATGGGGACTTGGGCTCCCTCCCGAGTTGCCCAGGCGATTAACAATCTTGAGATTTCTTTTAGTAGCGAGTATCAACCTCGGGGATGGGGCATACTTGATATTACCGTGGGCCCATATAGCGATGGTGGAACGCCAACCCCATCCGGGGGTACCCGTCTCTGGTGATAGTCGAACTTTTTCGTCGGTGATACCTTTTGAATAGCGAATAAGTATGATCCTCGAGAGGTAGTGTATGCATACATTAGACAAGGGATGTAGCCATCTTTATTACCTTAGATATCTTTGAGCCTGGCAGTCATGTCCAAGTGATGTTGGCCCTGCCGGCTACTGCGCGGATTATGTCTGCATGCTTCCGCCTTACTAACGAAGATTCATTTGTTATCACATGTTGAATGCATTTCCTTGTTTGTTTGATTATTGTCTGAATGACTTGATTTCCTGAGTATTGAAGTACGACTTATTGAGAATGATTATCTATGAGTGTTGTACGTTATGTGATTGGATTTATACTCATGTTTGAATCATCATGTATCCTTATATGTTTTGCTTGCCTACCTGCAATGTGTTTTATTTATTTATTTTATATATTGCATATGTTTTAGAATTGCATGATTGTTCACGACTATGTGTTTATTGAACTGATTACGACTTATGCATATATCTTGACTGCTATGATTTAAGTTTTTATATGTATTACGATGTTATATGAATTGAGATGATGATTAAGTTTATATATTGTGTTCTATAAATTGAAATGTTTTAAGTTTCGTTTATCATGTTGTATGAGATTTAAATATCTATATGTGAGAACTGATATTATATGCTAATTGTCCAATTTTATCGAAATATGCGGCTGCTGGAGTTATACGCGTTTAGTGCTGCCAAGTTACTTTTAATCATAGGTTAAATAAACCAAAACTGTGGTTTAGAGGTTGTTGGTTAGAACAGTCACTTCCCGCCTCTGAGCGGGAGATCCTCCTATTTTGTGTTTTTGTCTCCGTTGCAGGCAATTCTCGAGACTCAGGATTATCGGGACGATTGGGATGTTTCATTTGTTTTCTTTGAGAGATTGTAACATATATTTGTATCCTATGCCATTTGAATGTAATTTAATTAACATCCGGCATGTATTAGACTTAATTAATTTTCCGCCTTAGTTTAATTAAGTCACGAAAAACCGGGTTGTTACAGTTGGTATCAGAGCTGTCTTGCGACCGTGAGTAACTTAATAGTTATTTCATCTAGCGAGAAGACACCTGGGCTAGACATACATATTAATATATATGTCAGGCATAGACTTATAGGATCAAATAATGAATTAGAAATCTTAGATCGCTAAAATAATAAACTTAGATCGCTTTAAAAGTGAGAATGGGTAGAAATATTAAGGATTAACCGACTGACCTAGATTTTAGAATTTTCGACCGTCATTCAACCTCGATAGATTCTTATTTTTCTTTTCTTACCTGCTAAGTGCTCTATGACTAATCTTTTTGACTAACAAAACCCTTCAATAACGTTACAAAAATCGAGACGTATGAAGTGAAGACAAGACGACAAGAAGTCAAGCACATGGAAATGGACGCATCAAGAGTCGAACGATCTGAAAAGACGTTCTAGACCTCGAAGAATTCTATTGCTTTGAAGACGAAAATAACTTTTTTCAAACATCCTTATAAAATAGATTATCTTTTTTCCCTCCAAAAAAATTTTAAATCTATCTAACTTATTTTCTCCTTCTAAAATAAAACCTTCATATAACGAATTCATAAAATCGATTTTTCTCTCTTTCCATTTCTCGCAAATATAAGACTTGAAGACAAGACCTGAAGCTCATGTGAAGAGACGTATCAAGAATCACGCTATCCAAGATAATTTTCAAGACGTCGAAGATTTCTTTAGCATTGAAGATTTCTAAAGCTATATCAAATCGTTCTTTTAATATCATCATCATTTCAACGCTTTTCAATTTTCAGATTTCATAATCATAAAATTTCCTAATATTTATTCTCCCCATGATTTTAGTGTTTCTTTCTACATTTTAAATTCCCTACCAAAAAAGAAGTTAACTCAATGATTTACAACCTCGTAAAAATTTTAACTCCTTCAAAATGGTTGATTTCCTAATTCAATAATTCCCAATAACTGACCTCTTAAAATGATTTTCATCTCTTCCTTTAATCTCGTAAAAATTATACCATTTTTGTTTTCGAATTTCATAAACTCCTTAATCTTTATACTCTACCTTCGAACTTGATTACTTTGTTCTTTTGACCCCTTACAATTAATTTTAGTTTCTAAAATTTCTAATCTTGAAATCTTTCTATAAAACTTACTAATTGAATTCATAAAGTTAATTTTCATTTGTTCTCTTCAATCTCAAATAAAAATGACTTTATATCTCCTTTGTAATTTCGTTAACTTTTTATTCAACCTCTTAAACGTACTTCCTTGTTATAAAATATTTGAACTCTTAAATTATAATTTCTACGAAGTACTTATTAACCTTATACGATGAAGTTTCGTCTATTGCCTTCATTTCTGAAATTCTTTTCTTTATATTTTAAATAGCTTTTGAACTTGTCCTATCTATATTACATTTATCTCTCGTCAAAATATACATACATATATCATATTTTCTCTTTATATAACCCCTTATTATAAATTTCGAATCATATCCTAAATATGATTTATAACATTTCTGTTTCACCTAATAACATTATAATAATATATTTTATGAAAATGGGCTATATCAACAAGGTTATCCATAATTTTCTAAAATTTTATTTATCATTCAACGATATCCTGAATTTCCTTAATTTCATTAAAGCTCATATTTTAATTATGATCACGACGACTTTTACATAATTTCCCTAAATGTCGTTTTCCTAAGGCTATATTTCATATGCACGTGATCATTAAAAGTAACAAAAATAATATTATGTATATACGTTTAAAACTTCTTAAGGGGGTAGGACAATAATTTGATTATATCACAATCCTAATTAAATCTTAAAATTCCTTGTTTCAACCTATTTTAAGGTTAACATTTATTTTCAAATTTAAATAAATTGTTTTAATTCTTAAAATGTTTATTATTTTTATTTAATTTAATTCCGTACAAAACTTCTAGGCCCTACCTTTTTGAAAACCTCTTTCTCGCTGATTTTGAAAATGACAATGCAGCAACATTTAGATGTTAATTTGAAAAAGAATTATTTATATTTTAAAATTATTAAATTCATCAATCTTTCCTTTTTAGAAAATTCATACCCAATCAAGAGCAATATTGCTATTTCAATTCCAAAAACCTTGACGTTTTCTCCAACTGCTTTTTAATCTCGAGTAGTTATCCATCCTATTCAAGTTTCGGGGACGAAACTTTTCTTAAGGGGGTAGGATTGTAACACCCCGTGTTTTTATTAACAGTAATTAATTATTTTAACTAAATTGTTAAATTAAATTTTATATAATTTAACTTTTATTCCTTTGTTTCAAAAACGTGGCTGAAAAATTTCGTTCGAATAAACATCCTCAAGACTTTTCTAATTAAACTTTCTTGATTTTATATTAATTTATATTATATTTTTATTTCCAAAATACTTGTCAAACTAAAACTTCGATTCAACTACTTTTATTAAACTTAATATATTTGCATCTCATCTTAAAAATTATTATTAATGGAACAAAATATAATTTTATCAAAATATATCTTGCAAATAAACAAACCGTTTGAAAATATGTGAGACCGTAATAAAATTTATAGTTGACAATTTTTATACATTTTATATCTCAAAATATAAATTTTATAATACTAATCATAGAACTAAAATTTAAAACGAATAATTTAAAGTATAGTATATTTTATAAAATATAAAAGTTTATAAATAAGAGCGAATGAAACAGAGCAAATCGTAAATTAAATCCTTGGACTAACCTCACCCACGTCTCCCTCTTTCTCCTCCTCTCATTTGGATATTATTTAGCTTCTTTAACACACCTCCCTCATTCCTTTTTTTTTCTGATCTTACTCTTCATACTCTTTCTTCTTCCTTTATTTTACTCTAAATAAAACAACAAAAACAATGACAACAACCCACAACAACACAACACACATCATTTTTTTTTCTAAGTCTTCAACTTCTTTTCTCTCTAATAAACTCATACTCTAAAAACCTTGTAAGCTTATCTTCATGTACAAGCTCAAGATCCTTCATGATCTTCATCCTCTTCCTCTAGTTTTTCTTCTTTAAATTTCACCTCTTGTTTGTAAAATTTCACTAGAACATTTAAATGATTTCCTCACCATGTATAATTAGTATTCACTCACTCTTTTTACATACAAATAAATATGAACATGAAACCAAACCATGAAAAATTTAACCATCACCTAAACATAAAATACTACAACACTTTACAATTTTAGTTTAGCTAATTTGGTTTTAAAATAAATTACTAACTTGTTTATTTCATTCTTATGTACCTCTCCTAACCAAAGACGAGGAGCAAGGTGGTGGAGTCGATCTTAGCCAATTCGATCATTTCATTGATCCCGACAATTGCTAATCTTTTTCACTCATATCCTAACTAAGGTGCTTCCATACATTTATATGATAAGCGCCTCAATTTGATTATGTGTTATTGTTTTTGATGCATGTATGGTTTTATTATATCACCTAGTATTCATATGTTAAATTAGGAGACAAAAATCGAAAAATAATATTTGTGTGACCCATGTATAACCCACGGCCATCACCCTATATTTCACTTAATTTTTCGTTTTAATTTTTGTAAATTGCATGCTTAAAATACTTGTAATAAAATGAACATGAAAATATAATTAGTTTATGTTTAGGGATTTAAAATGAATTTGTCATGAATTTAAATGTTATAATGTGTTTATGAGTGTTCTTGAACTTTTATATTTATTCATGTGTTAAATGATTTTCATTTATGTATGATAATGTTTACTTATGTTTTCACATATGTCAAATGTATAAATGATATAAAGTAATTTAGTATTTGAATTAGAAGTATAAAAATCAAAAATCAAAAATCATATACATACATACATACACACGGCATTTTTGCCTTATTTGGACCAAATTTTAGTTTAAATTTTTCTAAATAACATATTATGATTAGACTAGTTAAAATAGACATGTAGGAAAAATTTGAGAAAATTTCATAAACATATAAAATTTTGACTAAATAATGTTCATATGAAAAACATTAAAATTCATCACACATTCATGTGTTCTTCACTTAGTTGATTAATTTGATTCATAAATTTTATAAGTTTTAGTTATTTATTGTTTTCAAGTACTAAGTTAAATCATTTTAGCATAAACTAAATAATTAGTATATAAAAACTTTAAGTCAAAAAAAAAAAACCGATAAAATTACAAAACGAAAATAAATTGCTAGGTAGTATAAGGCCACGGTTTAGGGATCAATTTTAGACCTAAAATGAATTTATCACTTAGTCACTAAAATTGAATAGTAATTAGGTTTATATTTGTTTATGTATTAAATCGTTAATGAAAAGAATCAACGAAACCGATAAAAATAAACGTTACACGTATTAAAATGAATGTTGTCGAGTGTTACTACCTCTGCTTAAATTGGATATGGACATACGGACTATTTTAAAATGAACTACGACAACATCACTAAAAATGGAAATCATAAAATCTTAGTTAAATATACGACTAAATTTAACCGAGTTTTACTTTTGAAATGTTATTAAAATTGACCAAGTACAAAATGAACTTAACAACTTTGACTCTAGAATTTTGTACTTAGATTATATTAAATTTTCCTTCCGAAATCATTTTTCAAATCACTAAATACAAAATGAACCTAACGACTTTAAAACTAGAATTTTACACTTAGTAAATAAAAAGCTTAGTTTTATTTTCCAAAATATCCTTAGTATAACAAAATGTATAAGAGTACAAAAATACTAAGTATAAATAAGGTCAAATAATAAATACTAAAGTATAAAGAAAATAAAATAAAAATACTAAGTATAAAGAAAATAAAATAATAAATACTAAGAATAAGAATACATATAATGCATTTAAATACGAATAAAATACGAAGTATAAAAATACGTACAAATACGGAATACGAAAATACGAATACGTATAAATACGAGGAATAGTAAATACGATGAATAGTAAATACGGTGAATAGTAAAATAATGAATAGTGAAAAATATTTAAAAATTACGAACAGGACTCAAATAAATAATTATGTTTTTCTATGTGTTCTGTTTTACTCAAGAATCATTGTTACTAAAATTTCATTATACAAGTTCGACGTTATATTTATATTACAAGTTAGTCATTATTATTATTATTTATGAATGAGAGAATGAGAAATTGAGAAAAACGAACTACTTGAATAAAATACTAGGATTGTTCGCCATGTTGCGACTCTTGAAATTCGAAGTTAACGAGGTAGTCAGATATGGGGACTTGGGCTCCTCCCTGAGTTGCCCAGGCGATTAACAATCTTGAGATTTCTTTTCGTGAGTATCAACCTCGGGGATGGGGCATACTTGATATTACCGTGGGCCCATATAGCGATGGTGGAACGCCAACCCCATCCGGGGTACCCGTCTCGTGATAGTCGAACTTTTTCGTCGGTGATACCTTTTGAATAGCGAATAAGTATGATCCTCGAGAGGTAGTGTATGCATACATTAGACAAGGGATGTAGCCATCTTTATTACCTTAGATATCTTTGAGCCTGGCAGTCATGTCCAAGTGATGTTGGCCTCACGGCCATCAAGCTGCGGATTATGTCTGCATGCTCCGCTTTACTAACGAAGATTCATTTGTTATCACATGTTGAATGCATTTCCTTGTTTGTTTGATTATTGTCTGAATGACTTGATTTCCTGAGTATTGAAGTACGACTTATTGAGAATGATTATCTATGAGTGTTGTACGTTATGTGATTGGATTTATACTCATGTTTGAATCATCATGTATCCTTATATGTTTTGCTTGCCTACCTGCAATGTGTTTTATTTATTTATTTTATATATTGCATATGTTTTAGAATTGCATGATTGTTCACGACTATGTGTTTATTGAACTGATTACGACTTATGCATATATCTTGACTGCTATGATTTAAGTTTTTTATATGTATTACGATGTTATATGAATTGAGATGATGATTAAGTTTATATATTGTGTTCTATAAATTGAAATGTTTTAAGTTTCGTTTATCATGTTGTATGAGATTTAAATATCTATATGTGAGAACTGATATTATATGCTAATTGTCCAATTTTATCGAAATATGCTACTTTGGAGTTATACGCTGTTTAGTCTTTGCCAAGTTACTTTTAATCATAGGTTAAATAAACCAAAACTGTGGTTTAGAGGTTGTTGGTTAGAATAGTCACTTCCGCCTCTGAGCGGGAGATCCTCCTATTTTGTGTTTTTGTCTCCGCTATGCAGGCAATTCTCGAGACTCGTGATTATCGGGACGATTGGGATGTTTCATCTGTTTTCTTTGAGAGATTGTAACATATATTTGTATCCTATGCCATTTGAATGTAATTTAATTAACATCCGGCATGTATTAGACTTAATTAACTTTCCGCCTTAGTTTAATTAAGTCACGAAAAACCGGGTTGTTACAGATCCGATATCGCCTTGTGATGCCATTGAATTATTGTGATACTATTGCTATGCTATTATGTGTTATTTGCCTGCATAATTGAATATCATGTTTATATGATTTATCGCTTTAAATCGCATGCTTATTATGACTTATATGTCTATATATGCTATATGTAATAAGCATGTTTATGTTTTTATCATAATGTTATGTTTATAAAGCGATAATATTAAACCAAAGTAATTGAAATCGAGGGTAAGTATGAGCATAGCTAGTCACTGTCCGCTCAGCGGGCATCCCCCCATCAGTTTATTGTGCAGGACGTTCGTTGTAACAACCTGGTTTTTCGTGACTTTAATTAAACTAAGGCGGAATATTAATTAAGTCTATTTATTACAAAACCAGCTGTCAT
Organism: Dianthus caryophyllus; assembly: GCA_023091065.1. NCBI lineage: Eukaryota > Viridiplantae > Streptophyta > Magnoliopsida > Caryophyllales > Caryophyllaceae > Dianthus > Dianthus caryophyllus. The sequence continues at coordinate 35,496,983 of CM041517.1, read as the reverse complement.
CGTATTACAACTCATTATACATAATAAGAGTCATAGATAAAGCAGAGTTTAATTGATTACATTCTCTCAAAATATAAAATAAGGCCTTCAATCCCCTGATATAATTCGTCAATGTAGCCTCGGGGTACCTACGGGAAAATGCCGTTCAAACTCGATTATGCCCCGCACACGCTAAGCCACATAAAACCCATAGCGGTAAACACATAATAATTAACATATGCGCATGTAATTAAATCAGCGCAAATAACACATACAATAATGCAATACATAATACATAACATATCATAAGTCATATAACATAGCAATTAAATCATCAAATTATCTCAATTCATAATCATGTAAGCAAATCATTATCATTTCATTCACATTCGGGGTAGTCGACCCTTTTCAATTATTCATATAGTAACATATACTCTCGAGTCTTGACTACAGAGTGGCTTGTGTACTCTCATGGTAAATCACCCATATGATTCGCCATCAAAGTGCACTAGTTACTCGTGACTGCACATCGATCAAACACTAAGTAGCATAAGATACAGCTACCTAACATCCAACACAACATGGATAATCTAAGATGAAACACGACCATAAGCCAACAAACTAGCAAGGATGGAAACATGCGTTAACACAAATAGCATGTTAACGCGCGACAGCGTGCCGGTCACATCAACGGACTTTAAATGTCAAGATATCAGCGGGTAATAAGGAGGATCAGTCCTTGTCTTTTACATGCATACACTACCCTATTAGTACGACTATTACACTACGACGCATTCCCGGATGGGAATGGTCATTTTCCAATTACCTCATATGGGCCCGTGAACGAATCACTACCCAGGGCGAAAATCACGTTAAATAACGACTAGGAGAGTCATTAGATTACCACTAGCACCAAATAGCGATGATAGTGTCCCCATATGCGGCTACCTTACCAACCCTGACCCTATAGCGTTTAACATCGCAGACACCCGAGTACTAATCATACAACGTTATAATCAAGGGGTATAATCTCATGTCGGGCCGGGCCTTTTGATTCATTATCCTAAGTTGTCGAAGGAATATCGAGTATGAGGAATATATTCCTCACTATCGGATTCAACCCAAACAACCGCAGAGAATCAAACGGGTTCCCAAGTTAGAGTGGATAGTCAAAGTGAAGTCAATGAGAGGGCAATTCAAATGAGAGGTACGTATTATTCTATACATGTGAGGAAAAACGGTAACATCAAGTATTCAACACTTAATTCATTACTTCTTTTATTATTCATAACACATGCTATAATTCTTATTAGTTATAACATCGTCGAACTTGTATAATGAAATTTTAGTTCTAGCAGTTCTTCAAGTAAACGGAAGTACATAGAAAACTTAAATATTTATTTTGAGTCCGTTCGTAAGTTTTAAATATTTTCTACTATTCATTATTTTACTATTCACGTATTTACTATTCATCGTATTTACTATTCATCGTATTTACTATTCATCGTATTTTACTATTCCTCGTATTTTACTATTCCTCGTATTTTATACGTATTTTTATACGTATGCGTATTTTTATACTTCGTATTTTATTCGTATTTTTATACTTTGTATTTTATTCGTATTTTTATACTTTGTATTTTATTCGTATTTTTATACGTACATGTATTCTTATACTTAGTATTTTATTATTATATTTAATACTTAGTATTTCTATTATTATATTTTATACTTAGTATTTTTATACTTTATACCAATTTTTATACTTAGGATATTTTTAGGTTTACAAAACCAACTTTTATTTTCTAAGTACGAAATTCTAGTTTTAAAGTCGTTAGGTTCGTTTTGTATTTAGTGATTTTGAAATATTATTTTAAATGAAAAACTCGATTTAAACTTAAGTACAAATTCTAATTTCAAAGTTGTTAAGTTCATTTTGTACTTGGTCATTTTAAATAACATTTCAAAAGTAAAACTCTTGCTAAATTTAGTCATATACTTAACTAATACTTTAGCGGTTTCCATTTTTAGTGAGGTTGTCGTAGTTCATTTTAAATAGTCCGTATGTCCACATCCAGATTTAAGCATAGGTAGTAGCACTCGACAAGGTTCATTTTAATACTTGTAACGTTTATTTTTATCGGTTTAGTTGATTCTTTTTATTAACCGTTCATTATACAATCTAATATAATCCTACTCATAAATCAATTTTAGTGACTAAGTGATAAATTCATTTTGACCAAAATTGACCCATTTTAAGGGTGAATGCCGTGTATATATATATTGTTAGTCTATTTATTTCTTTTTTTGTTTTTATTAACAATTCATTACTTTAACTAATTAATTTATCTAAGTGATAAAAATAAAAAGTGACAAAAATCATTTTTAGTCCAAAATAGACCCTAAGGCCGTGGCTACTCATACTTGCACCATTTATTTCGTTTTCTAATTTTATCGGTTTTTGACTTAACGTTTTTATATACTAATTTATTCAAGTTATTTTAAAGTGATTTAAACTAGTATCTAAAAACAATAAATAACTAAAACTTATAAAATTTATGAATCAAACCAATCACTTAGGTGAAGAACACATGCATATGTAAAGAACTTTATTATTTTTCATATGAACACTAATTAGTCAAATTTTTATATGTTTATGAAATTTTCTCAAATTTTTCCTACAAGTCCATTTTAACTAAACTAATCATAATATGTTAATTAGAAAAATTAAAACTAAAAATTGGTCCATAATTAAGACCAAAACCGTGGCCCTCACTATATATGTCACAAATTTTATTTTTGATTTTTATACCTCTAATTCAATAACTAATTTACTTTATATCATTTATATATTTAACATAGGTAAAAATCATATACAAACACATTAACACATATAAGTAAAATATTTCAAACACAAAAATAACAACAATAATTTCAAGAACACATATGCTTTTAAACATTTAAATTTCACATCAATTTCATTTTAAGTCCTAAACATAAACTAATTATATTTTCATATACCTCTTATTAAGAGTCTTTTAAGCATGCAATTAACAAAAATTAAAACGAAAAATTAAATGAAATAAAAGGGTTAGGCCGTGGGTTATACATGTGTTACACAAATGTTATTTTTCAATTTTTGTCTCCTAATTTAACACATGAATGCTAGGTGGTCATAAACACAATAATTATAACACATAACATTTAAAGCATGCGATTTACAAAAAAAATTAAACTAGTGTGCGGGGGCACCTTAATTTACTCGGTATGATTTTTCTAGCAATTATCCGGATCCACTATATGATCAAAGATACTTAGATCCACCCCGTCACTTGGCTCCTCGTCTTTAGGTTCCAAGTACATACAAGAAATTAACTATGTTAGTAACAAGTTTATACTAACATAAACTAAGACTATAGTGTTTAGAAATTAATTCATTTTAGGTGAAGTATAGTTAAATCTTATTTTATGATTTGTGTTCATTATAATTTAGTAGGAAAAAGAGGAAGTGATTTAATTCAACTTATGAAGAATTTTCATTTTAATGAATAGTGAAAATTTAAGTGGAAGAACTAATTAAAAAAGATGAAGATCTTGAGTTTTTTATTTATAAACACATACTTTAATTTTCTAGAATTCATTTAACAAGTGTAGTGATAATATAATTTGTATAGAAATGTTCTAAATTAAGTAGTGAACTAAGTGGAGTAATTTATAAACATAAACATAAGTGAAATAAATTTAGGAAATTAAAAATGAAGAAAAAGGAAGATGAAGAAGATGAAGATCATCTTGAAAATGAAGAACACCTAAGGTAGTGTTCTTGAGTATGAGTTTTATTTAGAGAGAAAAGTGTTAGAGATTTAGTTGTGTTTTGTGTGTAATGAATTGTAGTAGTAGTATTAAATTGTATACTAGTATTTGTATAATTAGTTTGTATTAAAACATTAAATTAAAAGAGGCTAGAATGATGATGAAATAAACTAGAGTGTAAGAAGGATTAGATGTTGGAGTAAAGTAGAGAAAATGGAAGAGGATAAGCAAGGACTTATGGTCCTCAAAAATCTCGGCCAACTACACAAGTCAAGACCCGATTTTCTCGTTTTTGAAATTTTCGATTTGCGCGCACGCGAAAAGTCCTGAAATGAAATATATAGTCTTAAAATAATGTTTAGAAATAAGATCGAAAATAAAAATGAAAATAAAACTCAAAACGAAAACAAAAGAAAAATTGGGTATTAGGTTCCTCGCAAGTTTGATTAAAAATTTTATTTGATCGAAATATATATTTTTTTCGTTGAATGTTATCGAATTAAATCATTATACTTAAACGTCAAAAAGTTTACCAGTTTAGGCTTAGTGTAACTCAATATATCGAGTTTTAGTGAAAGTGTTAGTTAAATCAAAATGAAATAGTAATTTGTTTATTAATATAATAAGATTTATAAATAATAATCAAAATGATTAAAGAAAGGTCTTGATGTTAAGGGTTGAATTTGTGTAAGTCAAGATTGAAGAAAATAGGTGACTTGGTCAATAAATGTGGCTCGGCCACCTTGGGTCAAATTGACCTCGTTTATGTATAGAAATTTGTTGTTGTGAAATTTGTCGTAGATACTTCATTTGATTTATCGAGTTCGAATATGTAAAAATAAAGCTCAAATTCAAAGTATAGCAAAATGGTTTTAGTTTAGGTGCGAGAAAAGTTGTAGCGCATTGTGTTAGAAAAATATTGAGCGAGATTGTTAAATTAAAGACTTGCGCAATTATAAAAGGCTTAACTTAACATGGAGGGTTACATGTTTAGCGAAAAAAATTCAGTCGCATTTTTATTATAATGAAAAAGGATGAATTTAATCTAAGGAATTAAATTCTTTTATAAAATTGTGTTACGAAAACACGGGGTGTTACATTCGTGGACCAGGAGCTGGGTTTTGGATGGAGCCACGAGACGTTTTTATTGCTTTTCCTTAGTTGTTTCGAGAGAGATGTAATATATATAACGCTACTCTTTTGAATTTCCGTATTTAGAGTTGTTTTATTCAACTCTTAAACGATGATGTAATATTTTGGGTTATTGTATAATTAATAACGCTGGTTTAAGACTTAATTAATTTTCGCCTTAGTAATTAAAGTCGACTAAAAACCAGGTTATTACAGTTGGTATCAGAGCTGTCTTGCGACCGTGAATAACTTAATAGTTATTTCATCTAGCGAGAGACACCTAGGCCAGACATTCATATCGTATGTCAGGCATAGACTACTAGGATCAAATAATGAATTAGATTTTTCTTTTATTAGATCACTTAAATAATAACTTAGATCGCTTTAAAGTGTGAGGATGGGTAGAAACCTTAAGAACCGACCATGGACTAAGGACTTTTAAATAACGAACTACTTCCCTCAAAATAAAATACACTAACTATCGTATGCTTGCTACTTGCTGATGTGACTAACTAAAACTAACAACTATCCTCGGATATAAAATCTAAGTAATAAGTTTAATTCTCGAAGATCGAAGCCATTAATCAAATACATGACGACAAGACCTTAGACGCAACAAATGGACGCATCAAGAACCTTACTACTGATGAGACGTTCAAGATCTCGAAGATTTCTGTCGCAGGAAGGATTTCTACAACTCCCTCTAATTATCCTCTTTAAACACAAATTTTTATTCCGTTCTCCTTTAAAAATTTTAACCTCTTTAACCTCTTCTCCTAGCACTCTAATTTCCTAAATCTAAAATTCCTAATAACTACTTTTAAAATGGACTTTCATTGCTCTTCCTTAATTTTGCAAAAGGGTATTTCATTTTTGCTTTTCAATTTCATAAACTCATTATAATTATTCTGAAAAACTTTCAAACTTTATTACTTTTCAATCTCCAGAACATACTATCTCTTTCAAAATTTATAATTATTCTTAAGTTTATAGTTTCTAATTATCTTCTAAAATTAACTTTCATGTTTCCCTTAAAAACATATTTGAAACTTATTCATTCAATTCTCAAAATTTTATTTCGAAATTTTAAATATCTTTGAAATTATTTTGTTCTAAAACATACATTCTTTACTTCATTTAGTATCGAAGTTGATTATTTTCAAAATGTGCAACTTATCAATTCTTTTCCAAATTCTCAACCTTTAAAATGGTTTTTATCTTTTCTACTTAAACTTAGCAAATATGTCTAAAATTTTCTTAAGGGGGTAGGACAAAATAAGATCGTTTAAAATCATTGATTAAAATTATTTAAAAATCTTTATTTCAACCAACTTTAAACTATATATTTGATTTCAAATATAATTAAAATTTATTTCATTTTAAAACCCTTATAATTTCAATTTAAATTAATTCCGTACAAAACTTCTAGGCCCCACCTTTTTGAAAATCCCATTGAAGTCGATTTCAAAAATGATAATCTGGCAATACTTTTATATTAATTCAAAACATTCCATTTGTAAATATAAAACGTTTATATCCTCCAAACTTTCCACTCTGTCGGAAATCCTTATAATAATTCGAAAATTTAAAAATTTTGAAAAGTCTTATTCTACTAAAATAAAATGTCTTTATCGAAACTTGTTAAAACTTGTTATCTTCTCTAAACTGCATTGCCCAACTTGTAACACCTCGTGTTAATTTAAGCTAATTATAATTAGGAAATCAATAATTAATCATCCTCGCGCACTTATTCTTCAAAAACAATACACTACAATTAATATTGCACCTAAACTAAAACCATTTTGAATTACTTTGAATTTGAACTTTATTTTTACATTTTCAAACTCGATAAATCAAATGAAGAATCCTCGACAATTTTCTCAACAGCAAATTTTGGCACGCAAATCGAGGTCAAACATTGACTAAATGACAAAGCCACCTAATTGTGATTAAGTCACCTAATCTTTTCTTAAATATACTTAATCATAATCCAAATCTAATTAAAGTAGTTTAAGCTTAATCATTTTGATTAATACTAACAAAACATATTATATTATTATCAAGTTACTATTTCATTTTGATTTAACTAACACTTTCACTAAAAATCGAAATAATGAGTTACACTAAGCCTAAACTGATAAACTTTTTGACGTTTGAGTAAAATGATTTAATTCGATAACATTCAACGAAAAAAATATATATTTCGAGGGAATAAAATTTTAATTCAAAGTTACGAGGAACTAATACCCAATTTTTGTTTTGATTTCGTTTTGAGGTTTAGTTTCATTTTTATTTTCGATCTTGCTTCAAAACATTTTTTTTAAGACTATATATTTTATTTTGAGACTTTTCGCGTACGCGTAAATCGAAAATTTCAAAAACGAAAAATCGGGTCTTGGCTTGTTGGTTTGGCCGAGATATTTGAGGACTTTGGTCCAACTTTTCTTCTTCCATTTTCTTCCTTACTCTTACACACCATACCTCCTTTAGTAACTTGTCTAATCCACCTTACTCACCTATACTAATTCATCATCACTTCTAGCTTATTAAGATTTAAAGTTTAAACAAACTAAATACACAACATAATATAAGACACAATTACTACTACTACACTACTACTACTCGACATACATTACACACACACACAACAAACACTTCAACTTATTTTCTCTCTAATAAACTCAACTCAAACATTCAAGTAAGCTTGGTTATGTGCAAGCTCAAGAACACATCATAACATTCATCCTCTTTAATTCTTTTCTTCCTTAAATCTTCCATTTATTTGCTTAAATTAATTAGTACACTTAAATAAACTCCTCACCATTTATATTAAGTACTCACTTAACTCTTTTTACATACAATTAAAATATGAACATAAATCGAAATCATAAAAAAATTAAAACATAACCTAAACATAAAATACTACTACAACTTTAAATTTTAATTTAGCTAGTTTAGTTTTAAAATAAATTACTAACTTGTGTATTTCATTCTTATGTACTAATCCTAATCAAAGACGAGGAGCAAGGTGGAGGAGTCGATTTGAGCCAGTTTGATCATATCATCGATCCCGACAACTGCTAAGATCATTTTCATTAACCTAAATAAGGTGCTTCCCGCACACTTATATGATAAGCGCCTCGTATTTGATTTTATGTTTTTGATTTGTATGTATGATGTTTTAAGTCACCTTAGTATCATATGTTAAATTAGGAGACAAAAATCGAAAAATAATATTTGTGTAACATTAACATAACACACGGCCTAACCCCTATTTTTGGCTTAATTTTTCGTTTTAATTTTTGTAAATTGCATGCTTAAAATACTTGTAATGAAATGAACATGAAAATATAATTAGTTTATGTTTAGGACTTAAAATGAATTTGTTATGAATTTTTAAGTGTTTTAAGGTGTATTGTGTGTTCTTGAATTTTTGTTGTGATTCTTATGTTTGAATGATTTTTTATTTATGTGTGTTAATGTTTTGTTATGTTTTCCACTCATGATTAAATACATAAAAGATATAAAGTAAATTAGTTATTGAATTAGAAGTATAAAAATCAAAAATCAAAAATCATGAACATATACACATATACACGACATTTTCAATTTATATGGACCAATTTTTAGTTTTAATTTTTCTAAATAACATATTAAGATTAGTTTAGTTAAATTAGACTCGTAGGAAAAATTTGAGGAAATTATAAAAACATATAAAAATTTGACTAATCGATGTTCATATGAAAAGTATTAAAGTTCTTCAAACATTCATGTGTTCTTCATTTGTGTGATTAGTTAGATTTATAAATTTATAAGTTTTAGTTATTTATTGTTTTTAAGTACTAGTTTAAATCACTTTAGAGTAACTTGAATAAATTAGTATATAAAAACTTTAAGTCAAAAACCGATAAAATTAGAAAACGAAAATAAATTGTGTAAGTATAAGTAGCCACGGTTTAGGGTCTATTTTTGACCTAAAATGAATTTGTCAATTTTTATTTTTATCACTTAAGTAATTAAAATAGTTAAAGTAATGATTTATTAACAAAAACAACAAAAGAAATAAATAGCTAAATAAATAAAGGCTCACGACATTTATGTTATTTTTGGGTCAATTTTGGTCAAAATAAATTTATCACTTAGTCACTAAATTTGATTAGTAATTAGGTTTATATTTGTTTATGTATTAAATCGTTAATAAAAAGAATTGACAAAACCGATAAAAATAAACGTTACACGTATTAAAATGAATGAAATCGAGTGTTACTACCTATGCTTAAATTTGGATGTGGACATACGGACTATTTAAAATGAACTACGACAACCTCGCTAAAAATGGAAACCGCTAAAAGATTAGTTAAGTATATGACTAAATAAAACCGAGTTTCACTTTTAAAATGTTATTTAAAATCACCAAGTACAAAATGAACTTAACAACTTTGACCCTAGAACTTTGTACTTAGATTATATCGAGTTTTACTTCCGAGGTAATTTTTTTCAAATCACTAAATACAAAACGAACCTAACGACTTTAAAACTAGAATTTTGTACTTAGAAAATAAAATTTGGTTTTACATCTAAAATCTCCTAAGTATAAAAATTTGTATAAAAGTATAAAAAAAATACTAAGTATAAATAAAATATAATAAAAATACTAAGTATAAGAATACAAGTACGTATAAAAATACGTATAAATACGAAGTATAAGAATACGCATACGTATAAAAATACGTATAAATACGAGGTATAAAAATACGTACAAATACGGAATACGAAAATATGAATACGTACAAATACGAGGAATAGTAAATACGATGAATAGTAAATACGGTGAATAGTAAATACGATGAATAGTAAATACGGTGAATAGTAAAATAATGAATAGTGAAAAATATTTAAAAGTTACGAACGGACTCAAAATAAATAATTAAGTTTTTCTATGTGTTCTGTTTTACCTGAAGAACTGCTGTTACTAAAATTTCATTATACAAGTTCGACGTTATATTTATATTACAAGATTGTCATTATTAATATTTGTGAACGAGTGAATGAGAAGTTGAGAAAACGAGTACTTGAATAAAATACTAGGATTGTTCGCCATGTTGCGACTCTTGAAATTCGAAGTTAACGAGGTAGCTGTATATGGGGACTTGGGCTCCCTATCAGAGTTGCCCAAGGCGAAATAACGATCTTAAGATCGCTACTCGACACGGTATATACAACCTCAGAGATGGGGCATCCTTGATATCTCCGTGGGCCCATATATTAGTAATTGGAAACGCCAGCCCCATCCGGGGGTACCCGTCTCTGGTGATAGTCGAACTTTTTCGTCGGTGATACCTTTTGAATAGCGAATAAGTATGATCCTCGATAGGTAGTGTATGCATACATTAGACAAGGGATTGAATCGTCCTTATTACCTTAGATATCTTTAGCCTGTCAGTCATGTCCAAGTTATGTTGGCCCTGATCGCTATCGCGCGGATGATGTTTGCATGCTTCCGCCTTACTAACGAAGACTCATCAGTTATCACTTGTTGAATGCATTTCCTTGTCTTGTTTGTTTGATGATTGTCTGAATGACTGAGTTATGAGTGTTGGAGTACGATCTATTGAGTATGATTATTTGTGAGCATGTTACGTTATTTGATTGATTTATGCCTATGCTTGGATCATCATGAATTTCTTACGTGTTTAAATTGCTACTTGCTCTTAATTTTACTTATTTATTTTTCATATTGCATGTTGTATTAGAATTGCATGTATCGAAAGAGTGTGCGGGAAAATGATGAGAGTTTAATGCAAAATTTTGAGACCAACGCTATTGAATACTGGGGAGAGTTTTACCTTCTTTATTTTGTACGCTTGAGAGGATGTAATCAAACTTATACTCTGTTATTCTAAACTCGTACTATGTATTTAGAGTTTTATTACGATTAACAGCTGGTTTTGTAATATATAGACTTAATTAATTTTTCCGCCTTAGTTTAATTAAAGTCACGAAAAACCAGGTTATTCTGATTAGTATCAAAGTCTTCTTGCGGCCGTGAATGACTTAAAGTTATCTCACATAAGCGAGACGACACACAGGCCATATTCATATCGTATGTCGTGCATAGACTTATAGGATTAAATAATAAATTAGGAATCTCTAGATCGCTAAAATAATAACTTAGATCATTTTAAAATGTGAGAAAGGGTAGAATCTTAAGGACCGACCAAATAATAATAAACTAGTTAGACGAGCGATAGAGTCTTATATTATTATAATTCTTTTATTTGCTATTTGCTCTATGGCTAACTCTAGTCTGACAAAGGCCCTTAGGATGTCATCTTTCCGTTCTTTCATTGCTATGCACCAAGGCGCCCACCGATGATGCCACCGGGACGATATTCATCGCCAATCCTCGTCATTGAACAACACGTGGAGGATCACGATTCACGACGAGCCGAATCTACCACACGAGGGTATCGGATTGAAGTCGACCACGATCGAGAGCTTTCATCCATATGACGAAGTTACGGACACCTCCGGGTTGGCAACTTTCATCGACTACGAGTTGTACATGGATCGCATGTACCACCCGATCCACTTCAGAGGGTGATGGAACCACCTGCGTGGATGGAGTACGAGGTGCTCCTCGATGACTTGATGGATCAAGAATATAGACGCGATTATCCACCAATGCCAGACGACGCCATTATACCTCCAATCATATGGGAGAGGGATCTCACCTCTGGGAGACTCTTGAGGGTTGCAAATCATATTTAGGGTCATTCGACTCCAGTTTGTAAAATATTTGTAACCGTATTTTAACCACCCTAAGAACGATCTTAATATCGTCTTCTTTTCCTACGGCTATGGATGTTATATTCGGATGTGACGTTTGGTGAACTTATGTATTACGTTCCTTTGAAATGTAATATTTTACCCATGTATATATTTATATATATGGAGACGTTATGTTACTACCTAGTCATGTGCTTTTCTTAATTCATTATTTTAAAATTTTACATACATGTTGTACTTCCAAATCTCATTTAAATTACCTTATCTAAATTGATTTCAGATGAGACTACCGTGCGGTAAGAGGTACTCTGAATGGACACCAAAAGAGAAGGCCCGCAAGAAAGCCATCGAGGCCTACGCGCGACGTCAACAATTGAAGTCCTGGAAGAGATCACAGGACTCGAGCAATTCGGAAGTCGACTGGAAGACTAGGGCACTTAAGACTCCGTATATGGAACATCGAATTCCTGATCATCTCAGTAGATCCTCAGAACATACCGATGTGATCGAAGCGTTCATGCAGGGGAAACCTGAGACATTTGAGGGAATCAGCGGGACACTCTACCCATGGATCAGGAGTATGAATGCGAGGTTCCTGGAACACTCCGTTAGAGAGGAATGGAAAACCTCCCTAGCAGCTGCGTGCCTTGACGAGGAGGCCAAAGCATGGTGGAGGCGACTACGCTCCCCAGCTATACTTGAGGGTGAGTACTACCTAAGCTGGGAGGATTTCAAACTTGGTTTGAGCGACATGACTTATGCTGTTAAGTATAAGCATAGCTTCATGGAGGAGAGCATCGCTACTCAAAATTTGCTTAGGATCTAGGGCTAATCTTTTGTCATTCTCGATCCAATTTCATATCTCTTGAGAATGTATCTAAACTTTTATGTTATTTTCTTTGAACTTATATCTAAGTTTTCACCTTAGTTCATTTCATAGAGAATGTATTAGGAGGCTTGTAACTTTTTGATGTAAACCTTTTACATTATCAATGAAATGTCTTTTACCTTGCATTTTATATTATGTCTATCTTTGAACTACTCAAAATTTATACAGCCTTGTCCTTATTTTTTTTTTTTCGTAATGGTCATAAAACGATATTCACGACAATGACCTCAACCATGAATTCTTAGAAGAAGAGGCGAGAAGAAGAGGCTTCGAAGATGCAATCACAAAAATTGCACAAAATAAGCACCAACATCAGGGTGGCGGAAACAACCAGTCCGCATTTGAGAGATTCTCCAAACATCGACCTCAACCGTACTCAGGCTCTGTCAACCCCACGCCTTGGCAGTGGATTGAAGAGATGGAGAAGTTGCTAGAACTTAGCAAGACTCCGGCTAACGAGAGAGTGAGCGTGGTGGCCTACTACCTCGAGGAGAGGCCAGCGGTTGGTGGCGTTGTCGTGTCCACCTTTCCCTTAAGAATCTACACCTGGAGTGAATTCAAGACTCTGCTAGAAAACAAGTACTTTGGGGAGGAATTGAAATGGGATAAGGAAGAGGAGTTCAGAAACCTGAGCCAGGGCGATATGTCCCTACAAGCGTACACGGAAAAATACCAGGAACTGTCCAAGTTCGCTCCTAGGATTATAACTAACGAGGAGGAACTCGCAACCAGGTACGTAAGAAGCATGACTTACGGCCTGAGGACGAACATGAGCGGGTTCAACTGCAAGAACTTTGCGGAAGTCTACGAAAAGGCAACGTGTATCTGGGCCTCCATCCAAAAAGGAGAAGCTGAGGAGAAAAAGAAGAAGAAGACCTTTACGCCTCCTGTGGCGAGTGCTAGCTTCATTCACAAGCCAATGTTTGGTCGCCCGGGTTTCCAAAATCAAGACAACCGTAATAAAGGCCAGGGCAGACCCTTGTACCATAACCGAAACCCTACCGCATTTGTGGCAAGGAACAACCAACAACCTCCCGGACCTCCGGCTTTCCAGGCAAATCAATGTCGCTTTTGCCGTCAGCCGAATCACCCAGGGAAACGCTGTAATGGAGAACCTGTGGTGTGCTTCCTGTGCAAAGTTGTAGGGCACAAAGCTAATGAATGCCCAAAGAGGGGTACTGGTGCCAAGGCAAACGCGGGACCACCGCCAGCTGTCAGGGTTCAGGGACGCGTGTACGTCCTGACAGAAACTGAAGAAGGGGCGGATGATATTATAGATGTCGACGTCATCACCGGTAAATTTCTGGTTAACTCTGTGCCTGCTTTTATTTTATTCGATACGGGAGCTTCATTATCATTTATATCCTCCAAATTTATCAAACAATCCAAACTCACAAATCCCACACAAATTAAAACTAATATATCACTACCAGATGGTAAAAACATTCTTTGTTCGTCAAAATACAGTAATGTAAAAATCTCAATTCACAACACAGATTTCCTGTCAGACCTTGTATTGTTTGACCTTCCCGAGTTCGATGTAATTCCAGGCAACATTTAAATGCCACGACCAGAAAATCACGGGCTAGCTCGTCATAACGCAACATTTAAATGCCACGACCAGAAAATCACTTTGAAAACTAACCAAGGGAAGGAAGTGTCATACCAGAGTTTTAAAAGGAAAGGAGGAGTGAAGTTAGTCTCTGTACTGAAACTTCAGAGCATGGAGAGAAAGGGACACCAGGTGTATTTTTGCAGCATTACTAAAGTCGAGGGCAATCTACGCATCGAAGACATCCCAATCGTGAATGAATACCCCAATGTTTTCCCCGACGTGTTACCAGGTATGCCTCCTGCACGAGATGTCGAATTCTCGATCGACCTTATACCGGGCACCTCACCTATATCAAAAGCACCATACAGGATGGCTCCTGTCGAACTCCAGGAACTCAAGAAACAGTTGGAGGAGATGATTGAATTGGGATTTATAAGACCGAGTGTTTCACCTTGAGCGCACTCTGCACTTTGTAAAGAAGAAGGATGGGAGCATGAGGCTCGTGATCGATTATAGGGAATTGAACAAAGTGACGATCAAGAATCGTTATCCTCCACCTGGATAGACGATCTCTTTGACCATTTCAAGGGAGCAGGAGTTTTCTCCAAGATTGACCTGAGATCGAGGATACCATCGGATCGCGGTTCAGAAAGAAGATATACAAAAGACCGCTTCGGATCAAGGTACGGACATTACGAGTTCAAAGTAATGCCGTTCGCCTTACCAACGCCCCAAAGGTATTTATGGACCAAATGAACAGGACCTTTCACGAATATCTCGACATCTACGCTGTCGTGTTCATTGACGACATCCTCGATCTATTCCAAGAATAAAGAAGAACACACTAACACCCGCACATTATCCTGAGCATCTTGAGAGATCATAAATGGTATGCTAAATTTTCAAAGTGTGAATTTTGGCTTGACCAAGTGGCGTTCCTAGGCCACGTAATCTCCAAGGAAGGTGTAATGGTGGATCCAGCGAAGATTGAGGCTGTCAAGGAATGGGTAGCACCAAAACAAATCCATCAAGTCGAAGCTTCCTAGGATTGGTCGCTATTATAGGAGGTTTGTTCTCGACTTCAAGGTAGCCCGCTCAATGACCAAACTGCTACAAAAGGAATCAAAGTTCATATGGAGCGACGACTGTGAGAAAGCGTTCCAAGAACTGAAGACAAGGCTTACTACGGCCCCAGTTTTAACCTTGCCAACCGATGGGGATGAATATGAGGTATACAGTGACGCATCACTAAATGATTTGGGTTGCGACTTGATGCAACAGGGGAAAGTAATAGCATACGCATCCAGACAACTTAAGGTGCATGAAAGGAATTACCCAATTCACGACCTAGAACTTGCCGCGGTTGTGTTTGCACTAAAGATTTGGCGTCATTATCTCTACGGGGTCAGCATTAAGTTCTACACTGATCACAAGAGCTTGAAGTATATCTTCACCCAAAGAGATTTGAACATGAGGCAGCGAAGATGGTTAGAACTGATCAAAGATTACAAGATTGAGTTACTATACCACGAGGGAAAAGCTAATGTAGTTGCCGATGCACTGAGTCGTAAGACAATACACACTCTGAACAACATTTGGGAGATACCCTCGGACATTACCCAAGACCTGAAAAGGCTAAGCTTGGATCTGGTACAGTCAGATGACGTTGACCTAAATGCGATGGTGGTAGAACCAGATTTATTCCATGATATACGAGCACTACAGTGGGAAGACCCAGCCTTGTTAGAAATCGTGAGAAAGATTCCATCGGATGGAATGAAGGGTTTGAGATCTACATCGATGGAAGTTCACGCTTCAGCGGTAGGTGGTGCATACCTAACAATGAAGATTTGAAACGCAAAATTCTTGACGGCCACAAAGACTCGCTACTCAAGACATCCCGCCGGATAAGATGTACAAAGACCTGAAATTGCGCTTCTGGTGGATAAGGATGAAGGCGGAGATAGCCGAATACGTGGATAGATGTATGATTTGCCAGAAGGTAAAATTTGAACACCAGAGACCAGGAGGACTGCTCCAACCGTTGGAAATTCCTCAAGGGAAGTGGGATTCCATATCCATGGATTTTATCATGGGGTTACCAAGGACAGCAGGTGGCAAGGATGCAATATGGGTTATTGTGGATCATCTAACTAAAGCAGCTCACTTCGTTCCGATCAAGGAGACTTGGGGATTGGAAGAACTGGCCAAAGCTTACGAAAAGGAAATAATATGACTCCATGGCGTTCCTCTCGACATCATATCAGACAGGGACGCAAGATTTACATCGCATTTCTGGAAGAAATTGCAAGAGGCTTTGGGTAGTAAATTGAAGATGAGTTCGGCTTTTCATCCAAAGAATCGACGGCCGACAGAGCGAACTATCCGCATAATCGAAGACATGTTAAGGGCATGCACGATGGAATTCAACGTGAACTGGGAAAAGAGCTTACCTCTCGTTGAATTCTCATACAACAATAGCCATCATGCTAGTCTAGGGTGTGCTCCTTTTGAGGCACTGTATGGCAGGAAGTGTCGCAGTCCAGTTTGTTGGGACGACGCTAGTGATAACGTGGGTACTGGACCCCAGGTTATACAGGATCAGATTGAACACATAAGGATTATTCGAGAACGACTACAAGCAGCTCAAGATCGCCAAAAGAAATATGAAAACGAGCACCGTCGACCTATTGAGTTCAGCAGTGGAGATAAGGTCTTCTTAAAGGTCTCACCCATGAAAGGGGTAAGACGCTTCGGACTAAAAGGGAAGCTTAGTCCAAAGTACATCGGACCCTACGAAATACTTGAACGAATTGGCGAGGTGGCATACCGACTCGCCTTACCGCCAAACTTATCCAAAGTGCACGATGTATTTCATGTATCTCAACTCAGAAGATACAGAAGCGACCCGAGTCACATTATTACGCCCGATGTGATCGCCATCGAGCCTAACATGCTTTACTCTGAGAAACCAGTGGAAATTCTCGCCAGAGAGACCAAGTTCTTGCGACGCAAGTCGATACCCTTAGTCAAGGTTCTCTGGAGGGGACAGAAGACTGAACAAGCAACGTGGGAGACCGAGGCGTCGATGAAGGAAAAGTACCCGGAGCTGTTTAGCACAGGTAACCTTAACCACCCAGACTACTTTAAGTTTCGGGGACGAAACTTCTTTAAGGGGGGAGGATTGTAACACCCCGTGTTAATTTAAGCTAATTATAATTAGGAAATCAATAATTAATCATCCTCGCTCACTTATTCTTCAAAAACAATACACTACAATTAATATTGCACCTAAACTAAAACCATTTTGAATTACTTTGAATTTGAACTTTATTTTTACATTTTCAAACTCGATAAATTAAATGAAGAATCCTCGACAATTTTCTCAACAGCAAATTTTGGCACGCAAATCGAGGTCAAACATTGACTAAATGACAAAGCCACCTAATTGTGATTAAGTCACCTAATCTTTTCTTAAATATACTTAATCATAATCTAAATCTAATTAAAGTAGTTTAAGCTTAATCATTTTGATTAATACTAACAAAACATATTATATTATTATCAAGTTACTATTTCATTTTGATTTAACTAACACTTTCACTAAAAATCGAAATAATGAGTTACACTAAGCCTAAACTGATAAACTTTTTGACGTTTGAGTAAAATGATTTAATTCGATAACATTCAACGAAAAAAATATATATTTCGAGGGAATAAAATTTTAATTCAAAGTTACGAGGAACTAATACCCAATTTTTGTTTTGATTTCGTTTTGAGGTTTAGTTTCATTTTTATTTTCGATCTTGCTTCAAAACATTTTTTTTAAGACTATATATTTTATTTTGAGACTTTTTCACAGACGCTGCAGTAAATCGAAAATTTCAAAAACGAAAAATCGGGTCTTGGCTTGTTGGTTTGGCCGAGATATTTGAGGACTTTGGTCCAACTTTTCTTCTTCCATTTTCTTCCTTACTCTTACACACCATACCTCCTTTAGTAACTTGTCTAATCCACCTTACTCACCTATACTAATTCATCATCACTTCTAGCTTATTAAGATTTAAAGTTTAAACAAACTAAATACACAACATAATATAAGACACAATTACTACTACTACTCGACATACATTACACACACACACAACAAACACTTCAACTTATTTTCTCTCTAATAAACTCAACTCAAACATTCAAGTAAGCTTGGTTATGTGCAAGCTCAAGAACACATCATAACATTCATCCTCTTTAATTCTTTTCTTCCTTAAATCTTCCATTTATTTGCTTAAATTAATTAGTACACTTAAATAAACTCCTCACCATTTATATTAAGTACTCACTTAACTCTTTTTACATACAATTAAAATATGAACATAAATCGAAATCATAAAAAAATTAAAACATAACCTAAACATAAAATACTACTACAACTTTAATTTTTAATTTAGCTAGTTTAGTTTTAAAATAAATTACTAACTTGTGTATTTCATTCTTATGTACTAATCCTAATCAAAGACGAGGAGCAAGGTGGAGGAGTCGATTTGAGCCAGTTTGATCATATCATCGATCCCTAATAACAAGCTAAGATCATTTTCATTAACCTAACTAAGGTGCTTCCCGCACACTTATATGATAAGCGCCTCGTATTTGATTTTATGTTTTTGATTTGTATGTATGATGTTTTAAGTCACCTTAGTATCACATGTTAAATTAGGAGACAAAAATCGAAAAATAATATTTGTGTAACATTAACATAACACACGGCCTAACCCCTATTTTTGGCTTAATTTTTCGTTTTAATTTTTGTAAATTGCATGCTTAAAATACTTGTAATGAAATGAACATGAAAATATAATTAGTTTATGTTTAGGACTTAAAATGAATTTGTTATGAATTTTTAAGTGTTTTAAGGTGTATTGTGTGTTCTTGAATTTTTGTTGTGATTCTTGTGTTTGAATGATTTTTTATTTATGTGTGTTAATGTTTTGTTATGTTTTCCACTCATGATTAAATACATAAAAGATATAAAGTAAATTAGTTATCGAATTAGAAGTATAAAAATCAAAAATCAAAAATCATGAACATATACACATATACACGGCATTTTCAATTTATATGGACCAATTTTTAGTTTTAATTTTTCTAAATAACATATTAAGATTAGTTTAGTTAAATTAGACTCGTAGGAAAATTTTGAGGAAATTATAAAAACATATAAAAATTTGACTAATCGATGTTCATATGAAAAGTATTAAAGTTCTTCAAACATTCATGTGTTCTTCATTTGTGTGATTAGTTAGATCTATAAATTTATAAGTTTTAGTTATTTATTGTTTTTAAGTACTAGTTTAAATCACTTTAGAGTAACTTGAATAAATTAGTATATAAAAACTTTAAGTCAAAAACCGATAAAATTAGAAAACGAAAATAAATTGTGTAAGTATAAGTAGCCACGGTTTAGGGTCTATTTTTGACCTAAAATGAATTTGTCACTTTTTATTTTTTTCACTTAAGTAATTAAAATAGTTAAAGTAATGATTTATTAACAAAAACAACAAAAGAAATAAATAGCTAAATAAATAAAGGCTCACGACATTTATGTTATTTTTGGGTCAATTTTGGTCAAAATAAATTTATCACTTAGTCACTAAATTTGATTAGTAATTAGGTTTATATTTGTTTATGTATTAAATCGTTAATAAAAAGAATTGACAAAACCGATAAAAATAAACGTTACACGTATTAAAATGAATGAAATCGAGTGTTACTACCTATGCTTAAATTTGGATGTGGACATACGGACTATTTAAAATGAACAACGACAACCTCGCTAAAAATGGAAACCGCTAAAAGATTAGTTAAGTATATGACTAAATAAAACCGAGTTTCACTTTTAAAATGTTATTTAAAATCACCAAGTACAAAATGAACTTAACAACTTTGACCCTAGAACTTTGTACTTAGATTATATCGAGTTTTACTTCCGAGGTAATTTTTTTCAAATCACTAAATACAAAACGAACCTAACGACTTTAAAACTAGAATTTTGTACTTAGAAAATAAAATTTGGTTTTACATCTAAAATCTCCTAAGTATAAAAATTTGTATAAAAGTATAAAAAAAATACTAAGTATAAATAAAATATAATAAAAATACTAAGTATAAGAATACAAATGCATTATAAAAATACGTATAAATACTGAAGTATAAGAATACGATACGTATAAAAATACGTATAAATACGAGGTATAAAAATACGCATAAATACTAATACTGAAAATACTAATACGCATAAATACGAGGAATAGTAAATACGATGAATAGTAAATACGGTGAATAGTAAATACGATTGAATAAGTAAATCGATGAATAGTAAATACGGTGAATAGTAAAATAATGAATAGTGAAAAATATTTAAAAGTTACGAACGGACTCAAAATAAATAATTAAGTTTTTCTATGTGTTCTGCTTTACCCAAGAATCATTGTTACTAAAATTTCATTATACAAGTTCGACGTTATATTTATATTACAAGATTGTCATTATTAATATTTGTGAGCGAGTGAATGAGAAGTTGAGAAAACGAGTACTTGAATAAAATACTAGGATTGTTCGCCATGTTGCGACTCTTGAAATTGAAGTTAACGAGGTAGTCAGATATGGGGACTTGGGCTCCTATCGAGAGTTGCCCAATGAAATAACGATCTTAAGATCGCTACTCGACACCAGATATACAACCTCGTAGATGGGGCATCCTTGATATCTCCGTGGGCCCATATATTAGTAATTGGAAGCGCCCGGCCCATCAAAGTGCAGTCTCACAGTGATAGTCGAACTTTTTCGTCGGTGATACCTTTTGAATAGCGAATAAGTATGATCCTCGATAGGTAGTGTATGCATACATTAGACAAGGGATTGAATCGTCCTTATTACCTTAGATATCTTTAGCCTGTCAGTCATGTCCAAGTTATGTTGGCCCTGATCGCTATCGCGCGGATGATGTCTGCATGCTTCCGCCTTACTAACGAAGACTCATCAGTTATCACATGTTGAATGCATTTCCTTGTCTTGTTTGTTTGATGATTGTCTGAATGACTGAGTTATGAGTGTTGAAATACGATCTATTGAGTATGATTATTTGTGAGCATGTTACGTTATTTGATTGATTTATGCCTATGCTTGGATCATCATGAATTTCTTACGTGTTTAAATTGCTACTTGCTCTTAATTTTACTTATTTATTTTTCATATTGCATGTTGTATTAGAATTGCATGTATCGAAAGAGTGTGCGGGAAAATGATGAGAGTTTAATGCAGGTACCCCGAGACCAACGCTATTGAATACTGGGGAGAGTTTTACCTTCTTTATTTTGTACGCTTGAGAGGATGTAATCAAACTTATACTCTGTTATTCTAAACTCGTACTATGTATTTAGAGTTTTATTACGATTAACAGCTGGTTTTGTAATATATAGACTTAATTAATTTTTCCGCCTTAGTTTAATTAAAGTCACGAAAAACCAGGTTGTTACACAACTGCAAGTAGTTATCCACTCTATCCAAGTTTCGGGACGAAACTTTTCTTAAGGGGGTAGGTTTGTAACACCCCGTGTTATTTTAACACAATTTGATAAAAGAATTTAATTCCTTAAATTAAATTCATCCTTTTCCTTATAATAAAAATACGTCTGAATTTTTTTCGCCAAATAATATTAAAATTTTCTTAAGTCCAATTTAAAAATTTTGAAAAATAAAGTTTGTTGTATTATTTTCAGAATTGAAAAAAGAAACACATTTCAAAATTTTATAAAAATCAACACAAAATTAATATCGCCTTTCAAATTTCAAAAAAAATGTTAAGTTATATTACTATTCATAAAAATATATGTAAAACCTTTTATTCATAAAATTTAATTTCAAACATTTTTCATTTTTGAATAAAAATGAACCCTTATACTCTTCCCGTCTCTAAAATTCGGGTCAACAATTTCAAACACGCAAATCAAAAATCAAACAATCTTATCCTCTTCCTTTTTTCTTTTTAATTTTGGAAAAAGCAAACTTAACATCAAAATATAATCATTTTGATTTTTATTTATAAATCATACTTCCTCCATTCCAATAGGTTCATACGTTTCACTTTTTAGACACTATTCATAAGTGTGTAGAATCTTCGATATAACTTTTAACCTACAAAATAAAAAATAGTCATGTGTGATCTTGTTTTAATCGTCTTATCGAGCACATTATTAATATCAAAATTTTAAAATTTTTGAGAATACGAAACCAAAGATATGAACGAAACAAAACGAGTATTGATGTACGTGCATAAAGCAAACGTATAGAACCTATTGGAATGGAGGAAGTATTATATTAATATCTAATTACTATTTCATTTTCATTAAACTAGCTTTTTCTAAATTGTCGATATTTGAAGCCACACCTAATTTAAATTGATTAAATTTTTGACGTTTGAATATAAATCTTTAAATCTATAAGATTCAACGAAAAAAATAAGTATTTCGACCTAGGAAATTTTTATTCAAAATTTCGAGGATTAAGATCCGATTTTTAATTTTAATACCTTTTGAAAATTTGTTTTATTTTTATTTCCGATTTTATTTTAAAACACTATTTTAGGATCGTATCTTTTATTTCGAGACTTTTCGCGATCGTGCAAAACGAAAATTTCGAAAACGAAAATCGAGCCCGATTTTTCTAAAATGAGCCGACTTACTTGGACTTTTTCAAAGTCTATCCACTTCCATATTTTCTTACACAAAACCAAATTTTCTTACAACTTTAAAATTTCCATCATCATTTTTATTTTTATGTATTTAAATTTAAAGTTTATACTTTTAATAAAAATACTTATACAAATACAATACTACTACTTTAACATTACCATTTTCATTTCCGTCACTTTTAAATATTTTATTCAATAGTAAATAAAATATTTTAGTCTTAGAATTTAAAAGTAGAGATATTTCAAAAAAAATTGTCAAACGCGCACACTTTAACTTTTATCGCTTTTGACACCCGATTTTTTAAAACTGATTAATTTCGTGAAAAACTTTATTTTGATCAAATATCTTTAAGAAGCTTCCTAAATGAGTCAAATGTGCCAACTTGATTTTATGACTCATAATTTAAATTTAATTAAACTTTATTTACTTTTCTAATTAAAAACCAACTTTAACCTAAAATCATTTAACCTAATTCTTTTTACCTAAAATTTTTACAACTTGTCCTCATTATTTCTAAGTGCAAAAATAACCCCTTGGCTCCTCTAAATGTCGTGGCTCCCTCCTCTCTTTTCTCTCTTTTATTTTTTCCATTTTTCTTCCTAAAACATTAAATAAAAACCCTAATATTATTTCTAATAAATCATAAGTAATTCTAGTTATATTAGTGGGTATTAGGAGCTAACTTCATGGATTATTTTGGGTGAAGATTTTGGGTTTTATGGGTGAAGGATTTATCCGATCTAAAATTTATTTTAGATCCTCGACGATTAACATCCAAACCGAGGTGACTAACTATGTCTTATATTATCCTTTTAGTAAATTAATTTGTTTTGTTATTATGATTTTATGAGTATGAAAATTATGTTAAATATGTTAAACATCACTTTTATGAACTTATATGATTATGTGTTGTATAATAAAATGATAATAAATAAGAAATAATGATAATAGTTTAGTTGTAGTAATAAATTCACATGTGTAGTTAATTTATTTTTGAGCATTTTTAATTTATGTTCATATGATTTTTATGTTTAGTTGTGTTTTATTTGAGTAGTAATCATATATAAAAATTATGTGAAATATTAAAAATGAGTTTAAAGTGATTAAAAATGAAAAATAAAAATTGTATGTTCATTTATATCACACTCGGCATTTTCCATTTTTTGTACTAAATATTCACTTTTAATTTTTGTAAATAATATGTTAGAATAAGTTAGTTAAAATAGATGTTCCTATGAAAAAAAAACTAAATTAGGAAAACAAATTATAAATTATTAAAATCGAAATTAGTGTTCTTGAGCTTTAATATGATCTTCATGTGTGTTCTTGAATTATTCATGTTGATGTTCATCATTTTTACTCATTTTGATCTTATTTTATTTTATGTTTGTTAATAATTTGTGTTTATGTTTAGTTATTGTTTTACATATTACTTAGTATTATACTATAAATCAACTTAAACATTATAAATCATTTAGATTAAAAAGTTAGAAATTTAAAGTGTTGAAAAACACTATTCATAATTATAAATGAAACTTTTAGTAAATTTCATTTTAGTTTAAATCGTTTTAGTATAATTAGAATAATTAAAATATAAAGACTTTAAGTTAAAAACCGATAAAATCAAAAAAATGAAAATTTAGAAAACCCTAGGCTTGCTCACGGCATCTCCTTCATTTTTAGGGTTAAAATTTGTTTTATCACTTTTAGTTTATTGTTAATATAATTTAATTATTAGTTAATAAGTTAGATTTAAGAAATTAAAAGAAATAAATCAATTTGACACATATATCATATCACACGACATTACCATTTAAAATTGACTAAATTTGACCAAAATGAAATTATCACTAAGTCACTAAAGTTAAATAGTAATTGGAATTGAATTTTTGTATAAATCGTTTTAATTATAAACGAATTATTATAAACCGATAAAAATATGTAACCGTTATAAAAATGAACTAAATCGTGTGTTACTACCTTTGCTATTTGGACTGTTGATCTTGGACATACGGACTAAAATGAATCATCCACGATACTATTATTTTTAAAATGAAAATCGCTAAATTTAGTTAATAGACGACTAAATTTAACTAAGTCTCATTTTAAAAATGAATATCATTATCACTTTTTACAAATTGAACTTAACATTTTTAAAAATAGAATTTTAAAATGAAAATCATTATCACTTTTTACAAATTGAACTTAACATTTTTAAAACTAGAATTTTAAAATGAAAATCATTATCACTTTTTACAAATTGAACTTAACATTTTTAAAACTAGTATTTTAAAATGAATATCATTATTACTTTTTACAAACCGAACTTAACGTTTTTAAAACTAGACTTTTAGAATATTTTCAAAAATCGCCTAAGTACAAAACGAACCTAACGACTTTGAAACTAAAAATTTGTACTTAGAAAATAAAAACAAGTTTAGTATTATGCTTAAAATATCTTAAGTACAAAAATACGTATAAATATAAAAATACGCACAAGTATAGGAATACGAATACATTATAAAAATACGTATAAAATACTGAAGTATAAAAATACGAATACGTATAACAATACGTATAAAATCACGATTGAATAAGTGAATAGTGAATAGTGAAAAGTGAATAGTGAAATACTGAAAATAATTGAAAATTTTACTAAGTATAGAAAAATTTAAAATGAATAAGTAAATGACTTAAAGTGTTTAGAAAAACACTTAAATAAAATTTGGACATACTAATAAACGATTCAATTTAAAATCTTGAAAACGTTAATAATTAACAACACTTCAAATAATAAACGAATGTGTTATGTGATCATATGAAACCTACCATTCAAATAAAACGTTTGACGCTGAGACTAGGAGAGTCTAGTAACATGTGATATGTAATATCAAATAAATAATAAACATTGAGTAAGTTAAATAGAAGGTCAAACGCTTGAGCCTCCGATATGAAAACGTCAATCGTAAGTGAAGTGGGGTTAAGATAGTCTTGTGCGGATACCACTATCTCGGTCTCTGGCTTGGGTCATATCGAATAGTGTGGTTTAAGCCGGCAGCCTTATTGCTTAGTGCATCCTGCCCATGCCGTTACGCCTTAAGTCGTATAGCCAAAGCCGTACAAGATAATGAAAAATTCAACTCTTAGTGGGTCAGGCTTTAGGAAATAGTCGTTTTATCCAGAGTTAAGGTGCTCTATGAATAGCATAGCCTATTCTTAAAGTGGATATTAGTGTATGCATACTAGACTAGGGTTTTATTCCCCTATTTCGCTAAAGTTACCAGAGCCACCGTGACGTTATGTGCTTATGCGCTTTGCGGTTCTGTCTCCTTGCCGTGTTTCGTTCTTAGTGGGCGCGACACTTGCATTCGTTCTTACCCTGCGTAAAGATTACTTGACGAGATTGTATCTGAAGTTCGAATCATTTCGAACACTAGAAGATGAGATGCAAGTACTATAGTATTCGGCGTGGTTTACGAGTCGAGTAAGCCTCTGCACTATGGAAGTGAGATGCAATCGATCAGAGTACAAAGGCCTACTCAGTGGTCAGGCTCTTAGCGATATGTGTTATGCATTTGTATGTTTAATTGAGAATGAGTGTGTACCATCTTCGAAAACTAAAGACCACAACTTTCTGAATTGAATCGAGTCTGCATGAGGAGAATGATAAGATATGTATGTTTGATTGCGATCCGATATCGCCTTGTGATGCCATTGAATTATTATGATACTATTGCTATGCTATTATGTGTTATTTGCCTGCATAATTGAATATCATGTTTATATGATTTATCGCTTTAAATCGCATGCTTTGTAACAACCTGGTTTTTTTTGTGACTTTAATTAAACTAAGGCGGAAAATTAATTAAGTCTATATATTACAAAACCAACTGTTAATCGTAATAAAACTCTAAATACATAGTACGAGTTTAGAATAACAGAGTATAAGTTTGATTACATCCTCTCAAGCGTACAAAATAAAGAAGGTAAACTCTCCCCAGTATTCAATAGCGTTGGTCTCGGGGTACCTGCATTAAACTCTCATCATTTCCCCGCACACTCTTTCGATACATGCAATTCTAATACAACATGCAATATGAATAATAAATAAGTAAAATAAAGAGCAAGTATCAATTTAAACACGTAAGAAATTCATGATAATCCAAGCATAGGCATAAATCAATCGAATAACGTAACATGCTCACAAATAATCATACTCAATAGATCGTATTCCAACACTCATAATCAAGTCATTCAGACAATCATCCAACAACCAGACAAGGAAATGCATTCAACATGTGATAACAAATGAGTCTTCGTTAATAAGGCGGAAGCATGCAGATATAATCCGCGCAGAAGCGGTCAGGGCCGAACGAAATCGGACGTGTCTGACAGGCAAAAGATATCTAAGGTAATAAGGACGGCCTAATCCCTTGTCTAATGTATGCATACACTACCTATCGAGGATCATACTTATTCGCTATTCAAAAGGTATCACCGACGAAAAGTTCGACTATCACCAGAGACGGGTACCCCCGGTTGGGGCTGGATTTTCCAATTACTGATATATGGGCCCACGGAAATATCAAGAATGCCCCATCCCTGAGGTTGTATATACCGTGTCGAGTAGCGATCTTAAGATCGTTATTTCGCCTTGGGCAACTCTGGGAGGGAGCCCAAGTCCCCATATACAGCTACCTCGTTAACTTCGAATTTCAAGAGTCGCAACATGGCGAACAATCCTAGTATTCTATTCAAGTAGCTCGTTTTTCTCAATTCTCATTCTCTCGCTCACAAATAATAATAATGACAATCTTGTAACATAAATATAACGTCGAACTTGTATAATGAAATTTTAGTAACAGTAGTTCTTCAGGTAAAACAGAACACATAGAAAAATTTAATTATTTATTTTGAGTCCGTTCGTAACTTTTAAATATTTTTCACTATTCATTATTTTACTATTCACCGTATTTACTATTCACCGTATTTACTATTCATCGTATTTACTATTCATCGTATTTTATACGTATTCGTATTTTCGTATTTCGTATTTGTACGTATTTTTATACTTCGTATTTTATTCGTATTTTATACGTATGCGTATTCTTATACTTCGTATTTATACGTATTTTTATACGTACTTGTATTCTTATACTTAGTATTTATTATTATATTTTCTTTATACTTAGTATTTTTATTATATTTCATTTATACTTAGTATTTTTATTATTCTTATACACATTATTATACTTAGGAGTTTTCTTAGATACAAAACTAAATTTTATTTTCTAAGTACAAAAATCTAGTTTTAAAGTCGTTAGGTTCGTTTTGTATTTAGCGATTTGAGAATTTATTTTAAATGTAAAACTCGATTTAAACTTAAGTACAAAATCTAGTTTCCAAGTTGTTAGGTTCATTTTGTACTTGGTCAATTTAAATAACATTTCAAAAGTAAAACTCGGTTAAATTTAGTCGTATACTTAACTAAGCCTTTAGCGGTTTCCATTTTTAGTGAGGTTGTCGTAGTTCATTTTAAATAGTCCGTATATCCATATCCAATTTAAGCAAAGGTAGTAACACTCGAATTCATTCATTTTAATACATGTAACGTTTATTTTTATCGGTTTAGTTGATTTATTTCATTTACAATCCATTATACAATCTAATATAATCCTAATTATTAATCAATTTTAGTGACTAAGTGATAAATTCATTTTGACCAAAATTGACCCAAAAATAATATAAATGCCGTGAGCCTTTATTTATATTAGCCATTTTTTTCTTTTGTTGTTTTTATTAATAAATCATTACTTTAACTAATTAAATTACTTAAGTGACAAAAATAAAAAGTGACAAAAATCATTTTAGGTCTAAAATAGACCCCAAAACCGTGGCCTTCTACACTTGGTCCATTTTTATTTTCGTTTTCTAATTTATCGGTTTTTGACTTAAAGTTTTTATATACTAAATAATTTGTTTATGCTAAAGTGATTCAAACTAGTAATTAAAAACAACAAATACTAAAACTTATGAAAATTTATAAATCAATCTTAGTCATAAACATGAAGAACACATGAAGATATGAAGAACTCTAATATTTTGCATATGATTATAAATTAGTCAAATTTTCATATGTTTATATAATTTTCTCAAATTTTTCCTACAAGTCTAAATTAACTAAACTAATCATAATATGTTATTTAGAAAAATTAAAACTAAAAATTGGTCCATTTAATTCATGTTGGCCGTGTATATATATATATATTTCAAAATTTTATTTTTTTGATTTTTATACTTCTAATTCAACAACTAATTTACTTAATATCATTTACGTGTTTAACATATATGAAATCATATATAAACATTAACACACATAAATAAAAATCATTCAAACACAAGAATAACAACCAAAAATTCAAGAACACACATAAATACATTAAAACATTTAAATTTCATAACAAATTCATTTTAAGTCCTAAACATAACTAATTATATTTTCATGTTCATTTCATTACAAGTATTTAAAGCATGCAATTTACAAAAATTAAAACGAAAAATTAAGCAAAAATAAAGGGGTATGCCGTGTGATGTTAGTGTGTTACACCAATATTATTTTTCGATTTTTGTCTTCAAATTTTAACATGTGAAATACTAAGTGATAAAATAATTCATGCATGCATCAAAACAATAACATATAATCAAATTCGAGGCGCTTATCACATAAGTGTGCGGGAAGCACCTTAGGTTAGCTCGGTACGAATTTCCTTAGCTCGTCTGGATCCATGATTTAGTCGACCCAAGACCCAAATATATAGTGGTGTACTCAACATAAAACTAGCAGAGAAAGAGAGGAGTGAGACTTTATACAACGTATCGATGTAATAAATTATAGACGGAAGACGATTGGGTGTTGAGCCTAATTAATTGACTGAATGGTTTCAATGAGGAGATAGAAATAAAGCTGGAATCAAACGCATTACAGAAATGAAATCGAAACACGAGCCGTAACAGAGGCTCACCGTGTTAACTGTCACGGTGGTGTTGGCCCATGGTGGCTGACCAACCTACGAAGGCGGCAAAACCGAGGTCAGAGTAGTGATGACTCCAATGAAGGCGCCAGTGACACGGTGGTCGGAGCTCCGGCGAATTTCCGGCGAGTCAAAGAGAAAATCAATTAAAATGGTCCAAATCAAAAGTCGATAATTTAATGAAATAAAAATGATTTGTCGGCGACACTTCACCGAGCGATAAGAATACGACTGGCAAGTAAAGCAAGGCCACGGTGGAGCAACCGTGGTGGTGGTGTCTGGGTAGAAAAAGGGGAGAAGGAAGCGGGGGCGTGAGAGAGAGCTCGAAAGAAGGGCACAGAGCCAGGTAGAGGTGGTGGTCATGGTGGTAGGCTCGAGCTTTGAGCTCACCATTAATGGCGGCTTCAATGGTGGCTCCGGTGGTGGCCAGAAAGAAAGAGAAGCGAGAGGAGAGAGGGATGTCGGCGAGGGTCGAGGAAGGAGAGGAAGGACCACGAAAAGAAAAGCGGCGGTGGTGGCTCGGTGGTGATCCGATGGCGTAGCCATGGTGGGCTGTGGATTGTTTGGTGGCTCCACGGTGTTCTTCTTTGTCGTTATTCTTGTTTTGTTGTTGTTGTTGTCTTTGTTGTGTGTTGTTTGTCGATATTGCTGTTGTTGTTTTATGTTGTTGTGTTTGAGTTTGCTTTCTCTTTTTTTTTTTATTAATAAAGTGAAGTGAGGAAGAAGAAAGAGATGATGAAGAAGAAGAAGTAGAAAAAGGGAGGCAGTAAAAGAAAATAAGGGAGTTAGGTTTGAGTGGGAATTAGGTTAAATTAAAATATCCAGAATTAAAGAGGGTGTGTGTAGTAGTGTGTACCGACATAAGCAAATGGTAATTGGGTCTGTTTGATTTGTTTACTCTGTTTCATTTACTCTTATTTATAAACTTTTATATTTTATAAAATATATTATACTTTAAATTATTAGTTTTAAACTTTAATTCTATTGTTCATATTATAAAATTTATAGTTCGAAAATATAAAAGTATAAAAGTTGTCAGTTATGATTTCTATTACCGTCTCGTAGAATTTCGAACGGCTTGTTTATTTGCAAGATACGTTTTAATAAAACTATATTTATTCAAGTAATAATAATTTTAAAAGTAAAACGCAAATTTATTAAGTTTAATAAAACCAATTGAATCAAGATTTTAGTTTGACAAGTATTTTAAGAATAAAAATATAATACAGATTAATATAAAAATCGAGAATGTTTAATTAGAAATATCTTGAGAAAGTTTATTTAATCGAAATTTTTCAGCCGCGTTTTTGAAGTAATTGAATAAAAGTTAATTTATATAAATTTTAATTTAAAAATTTTGTTAAAATAATTAATTAGTATTAATAAAAACACGGGGTGTTACAATCCTACCCCCTTAAGAAAAGTTTCGTCCCCGAAACTTGAATAGGATGAATAACTGCTCGAGATTAAAAAGCAGTTGGAGAAAACATTGATGTTTTTGGAATTGGAATATTAATATTGCTTTTGATTGGGTTTGAATTTTCTAAAAAGGAAAGATTGATGAATTTAATAATTTTAAAATATTAATAATTCTTTTTCGAATTAATATCTAAATGTTGCTACATTGTCATTTTCAAAATGAGCAAGAAAGAGGTTTTCAAAAGAGTAGGGCCTAGAAGTTTTGTACAGAATTAAATTAAATAAAAATAATAAGCATTTTAAGAATTAAAACAATTTATTTAAATTTTAAAATAAATGTTAACCTTAAAATAGGTTGAAATAAAGAATTTTAATATTTAATTAGGATTGTGATATAATCAAATTATTATCCTACCCCCTTAAGAAGTTTTAAGCGTATCTACATAATATTATTATTGTTACTTTTAAGGATCACATACATAAAATATATATAGCCTTAGGAAAAACGGCATTTAGGGAACATATGTAAAAATCGTAGTGATCATAAGGAAAATATGAGCCTTAATGAAATTAAGGAAATTCAGGTTATCGTTGAATGATTAAATAAAATTTTAGAGAATTATGGATAACCTTGTTGACAAGCTCATTTTCTAAAGATTATTACTATAATGTTATTAGGTGAAATGGAAATGTTATAAATCATATTTAGGATAAAATTCGAAATTTATAATAAGGGGTTAAAATAAATGATAAAGGATATACATATATATTTTTGAAGGGAGGTGTTTGTAATGGATAGGACAAGTTAAAAAGATATTTAAAATTTAAAGAAAATGATGTCGAAACAACTTACTTTCAAAAGTATCTTAAATTAAGAAATAAGAAATTTATGAAGACAAGTGAAAATACGAAAATCCCATTTAGTGATTAGTGCGTAGAAGCTATAAGTTTTTAAAACGGATGAAAATTTACAAGAAGGTAATAATAAATTTAAGAAGTTGAAAATTAATAAAGTTCAAAAGTGTATGAAATAAGATTAAGCAATTTACGACAATTAAATATTAAAGCTATTTCAAATGATGAAATAAAAATTTTACGAAACAAACGAATAATTTTCGAGGATGTTTTAAAGACAAAATACGAAGGTAAATTTTCGAAGGAAGTAAGAATGATAAAATTTTATGAGATTAAGGAGAAGAGATGAAAATCAATTTAAGATGGTAATTATTTGGAATTATTGATTTAGGAAATCAACAATTTCAAGGGAGTTAAAATGCTTACGAGGTTGAAAAATCATCGAGTGAATTCTTTTTACGTAAGGAATTTAAAATATAAGAGTAAATATTTTTTTTTTTTTTTTTTTTTTTTTTTGAAATTTACTATTAGGAATCATTTGATTAAGATATCTGAAAACGAAAAGCGTTGAGATGATGGTGATCATTAGAGATCGATTTTGATATAGCTTTAGAAATCTTCAATGCTAAAGAAATCTTCGACGTCTTGAAAATTGTCTTGGATAGCGTGATTCTTGATACGTCTCTTCGCATGCGCTTCTGGTCTTGTCTTCAAGTCTTATATTTGCGAGAAAATGAAAAGAGGTAAAAATCCATTTTATGAAGTCATTATAGAAGTATAAATTAGGAAAGTTATATTTTAGAAGAAGAAGATAAGTTAAATAGATTTAAAAATTTGGAGGAGATGAATAATAATTTAGTTAATAATGATGTTTGAGAAAGTTATAGAGGTCTTCAAGGCAATAGAATTCTTCGAGGTCTAGAACGTCTTTTCAGATCGTTCGACTCTTGATGCGTCCATTTGTATGTGCTTGAGTTCTTGACGTCTCGTCTTCGATTTATACGTCTCGATTTTTGGTAACGATAGTAAAGAAGACTTGTTAGTCAAAAAGATTAGTCATAGAGCACTTAGCAGGCAAGCAAAGAAAAATAAAAAGAAAAATCTAACGAGGT
This sequence comes from Dianthus caryophyllus, assembly GCA_023091065.1. Lineage (NCBI taxonomy): Eukaryota > Viridiplantae > Streptophyta > Magnoliopsida > Caryophyllales > Caryophyllaceae > Dianthus > Dianthus caryophyllus. The sequence continues at coordinate 35,463,663 of CM041517.1, read as the reverse complement.
TGAATGACGGTCGAAAATTCTAAAATCTAGGTCAGTCGGTCAATCCTTAATACTTCTACCCATCCTCACATGTGAAAGCGATCTAAGTTATTATTTAGCGATCTAGGATTTCTAATTCATTATTTGATTCTATAAGTTTATGCCAAACATATATATTGATATGTATGTTGTTGGAGCTGGTGTCCTCCACAGTTAGTGTGATTAATTTATTAAATCTCTTACAGGATCACAAAGGATACTTGTATTTAAAATCAGCTGATTAACGTATATCGGTAACGGTTGGCTTGCTAGAAAGTTTGACGTTACTGTCATATAGATGGCGGTGATCAGCTGGTCCTTATCGGTCACACCTATAGGACGACTTTATGAAATGTGATGTGATTACATTGATGCCTTAAATATGTCTAAACAGTTAGAAAGTTGGAAATGTATACGAATAATTATTTAATATGATTAAATAGATTATTACATAAATTAGTGGGTGAGCTGAATTAAATGTTAATTCACCTAGATGAGCTGGATTAAGTGTTAAGTCACATATGTATAATAGTTATGAGCTACATTTATATTATAAATATATTTGATATTTATAGTTAAAATGTTGCTATAAGTTATGTTATTTAATTTATTGTATTATACGATAATCAATTAATTAAATACATATTATACATATGATTTTACATGTATTGTACATTTAAAATACTAAGAACAAAATACACACACACACACTATACAAGTATGTCGTGTAAATGTGTATGTATATATGTTTGTTTTAGTTAGTTTATTTTGTGGTAATGGTTAATTAATAAGTTGATTAACATTTACTCTTTAAACTTCCTCCATTTAACACTTATAACTTCTTCTCCATTAACCCTTTAAACTTCCTCTTTTGACTCCTTAAACTTCCCATGATACTTACATATATTACTCATTATAAGATGATGAGAAGGGATGGGTTTTTAGGAGGAAGTGAGCCGAGTAGAAGGAGAGGAGAAAATGAGAGTTTGTCTCACATTTTCACTTATCTAATTTCCAAATGTACTTCATATATTAATTGTAATATATACATTGTTTTCTAGCATAAACTCAAGGCATTTCATAAGGCGTTTTGGGTGCAATTGATAAGAGATATTCTACGTTGAATATTGGTTTTATAAACGTAATTTGGGTACGTTTTAGGAGGTTCTTAGGCCGTTCATCGAAGAATTAGAAAGGTTATTTCTATTCTTTTGTAATTCATATTATTATCATTTTGTATAATCTTGGGCATGTTAATATGATTAACATTTTAGTAGTAATATCGTGTTTAATATTTCTACAAGTGGTATCAGAGCTTTACGCTCAAAATGATTTTAATTTGGTTACGCATTTATTTTGTTGTTTTTTTTGGTTTTATGTATTTATTGAGAATAAATATGATAAAATCCGTATATAATGTTAAAAATGGTTTTAACACGAGATTTTTATAGCATGCAAAGTTTCTGGTCTCTTGAAGCTACTGGTCAAATTTCGTATTTTTTGAAATTTGTTTGCTAATTAAATTGATTTTTATACAAAACCGTGTCAAAAATTGTGTTTTGTGATAAAATAATGACTATAAATAGTTATATTTCGATTCTGGTCACGAAATTTTTACACAGTGATATTTCATATTTATACTTTCTGCATGTAAAGTTTCAAAATCAGATCTTGAGTTTTGTATATTTATTCAATTTTTGTTTAAAATCGGTATAAAATGCATTTTAATGTCGAAAATATAGTAAACTTTGTTTTCTGGACATGAATTTTATACCAATATTTTTATACATTAAGAGGATGCTCACGTATAAATTTGGGATTTTTCTTCACTGTTTTGGACGTTTTGTTGATTTTATGAGATAAAATCGATAAAATCGTATGTTTTTGTTATAAAATAATTAGTAAATATTTTCTGACCAAACTCTTCACTTTTGGTATTCTGGAAGTGTTCCAGAATGTACAAATTTTTTTCAAAATAAAAAATGATTTTATTTCATTGTATAATGATTTATAAAGTTTTATTCATAAAGGGTTATGATTAAAGTTAAAGTTAATTAGCAAATGACCACAATTATGAACTAAAATCACCATGAATTAGTGACAACTAATTATAGGTGTTCTAAATCAGTTTAGAAGTTTTAGTTCATGCTTTAAAGGTGTGCCATTTACAATTAAGGAATTGAATTAAATGAAATTAATAAGATTAATTCATTTTTTTTACTTAAATTGTCAAATTGATTATGTTTAGAAAAACCTAATTTAATTGTCATAAAATTGTTTATGATATGAAATTGTATGTGGTACTATTTATTTTAAAACAGTTTAAAATAATTATGGAATTGATTCATTATATATGATATGTTGAATTAATTTTTTTTTATATGAATTTATGTATGACATAATTGCTTTTTATGCAGATGGGTGAATTTTTATGAAATTTTCACTTAAACATAAAATAGGTGGTTTGCTATTTTTTTTCATGCATTCGGATGTATGAAATTTATTGTTTTTTTGTTGATGAAAGCGTTTATTTTAATTGCGTTTTATATCTAGTGTGGCCTTAGTTTTATTATTTTAATTGCATTTTCGTAATGATGGAAATGTGATTTTGGGATTTTCACGTTTCCACCTTGTAATTTTTTTATCATAGATTATATGTAAATAAGATTTACAATGTAATAGTTAATGTTAAAAGAAGAGGAGATTGAAGATTTGCATTTTTTGGTGCTCCAAGACGAAGGATATGGAGCCTTGCCTATTTTTGGAGAAAGGGTCCTTTTTTAAAGGATTCCATTTTGTAAAGATATAGGGTCCAATTTGATTGGATTCCGCCTTGTACTGTTTTTCATAGGCCACACTAGGTTTTATATGTCTGTTTGATTTATGTTTTTCGTCATATTCCGCCTAAAATCAAACCACCTAAAAGAATGAATAATGATTCATTCTCACGCGCTAGATAATTTAATTTAAACATATGATGTTTTAACAAGTCATCATTCACTTAGACTCACCTAAAATTGTTCACTTAAATGATTTTTTAAATGGATGATGAGATCTCACTCTTAATCTATAAAAAAAAATTGAGATATAGTCTTTCTAAATCAAGTCATTATGAATCCCTTGTTCGTCGGTGGGCATATAGGACCTATTGTTAAATCCATATGTACCCCTTCTACCTTGGGTAAGTAGTTGATGTCGATGTTAGTTGAACTCAACATTTGGTTTTCACTAATATGTGGGAATTGAAATGGACTATTAATAAATTTGAGAAATTTATGAACCAAGAATTTTTAAAAGGTTAAAAATTAGTCAAATAGTTGACTTATCGATTTATTGAAATTTGAGTCTTGGAATCATTTATATAATTCTTGACTGGGATCAATTATATAAATGCACTTAGTTTATTTACATGTTTCAAATAGACACATTAAATTTTGATGATTGCTTATGTTTGTTTTATCTTCTTATATTGTAGATATATTTGTTGCTATTTCTGCTTTATTATGGCTGATAATAATGCTACCCCACCCAGTCTTAGTCTTGACTAGGGAGTCATGGTTGCGTTCCTTTATGGACCATGTCTCCTACAACCAAAACTATCGTCTCAAAGCAGATGGTAGTAACTTCACCGAATGGGAGGCGGCATTAAAGAATGCTACCATCGCAGACGGAAAATTGAAGTATCTCATGGAGCCAATTCCGGCTGAACCTACTGCTAGAACTGGAACTCAACGAACTACATATGATGAGTTTGTGCGAGAGTCGGGTGCGATTAAGAACGTACTCATATATGCAATGGATTCACATTTGCAACGTCGTTTTATTTCCCAAGGTGCAAATCGTATTTTCACCACCCTCACTAATTCTCTCACAAGCTCAGGAATTGTTAGGTATGATGATCTGGCTATGCGCTTCTTTGAGGCTAAGCTGCAAAAGGGCCAACCTGTTAGCGCCCACATGCTTAATATGATTGAGAATGTGGAAAGATTAGAAGCTCTTGGTTGCAAGATTGAAGAGTCAATCATTATTGATCGTATCCTACACTCACTTCATGATGGATTCACTCAGTTTAGGGTGAATTACAACATGAATGATATGAAGAAGAGTCTTCACGAACTTCATTCTCTGCTTGTGCAAGCTGAGAAAGATCTTAATTTGAGTGGGAGTCACAAGAAAGATGTTCTTGTGATACAGTCTAAGGGAAAGGGAAAGGCACATGCTGCCTCGTATGCTAAGCGACCACAGTTCAAGAAAAAAGGTCAGCCTAAACCCAAGAAAGGTCTTGGGGAGTCAAGTCACTCAAAAGGCAAGAAGAGCAAAGAAAAGGAGGGAAAATGTCACCATTGCCAACAGTCTGGGCATTGGAGAAGGAATTGTCCTAAGTACCTCGAGGACATAAAAATTTGGGCGATGTGGCGACATGGTATGTCATCTAATATTCACATGATAGATATTAATCATGCGAGTTCTTCCATTTGGGTATTTGATCTTTGGATGTGGTTCTCACATTTGTAATCACTTGCGGGGCCTCCGGACGTAAGGCGTCTGGCTAAAGGCGATGTTGATTTACGTGTTGGGAATGAAGCAAAGGTTCTTTGCAGTTTACATTGGAACTTACATCTTGTTTTTACCTAGTGGTTTGGAACTTTGTTTGTATAATCAAGTTATTATGTTCCTAGTTTGTCAAAGAACATTATTTCAAGTTAACATGTTGGATGTTTATGGTTTTTCATTTATCATTAAGAACAATTGTTGTACTTTTTCTTTAAATGATGTTGTTTATGGTAAAGCGTTTTCCATGAATGGTATTTATGTTCTAGATCAAACGCAAGAAATATATCATGTGGATAATAAAAGGCTAAATTAGGTGATAAAGATCAAACGTATTTATGGCATTGTCGAATGGGACACATAAATGAAAAACGAGTAAAGAAACTCATGAAGATTGGGATTATTTCACCATTTGGCTATGAATCATTTGGTACTTGTGAATCATGTCTCATTGGAAAGATGACTCGTATATCTTTTAAAGGTATTGGAATGCGAGCCAGTGACCTACTAGGACTAATACATACCGATGTGTGTGGACCAATGTCTGTCACAGCACGAGATGGCTATAGATATTTCATCACTTTTACTGATGATTTAAGTAGATATGGGTATGTCTATTTAATGAAACATAAAAGTGAATCTTTTGAGAAATTCAAGGAGTTTCAAAACAAGGTTGAGAACCAATTAGATAGAAAAATAAAGGCATTACGATCAGATCGTGGTGGTGAATATTTATCTAATGAATTTGATCAACACCTAAAGGATTGTGGCATTGTATCACAATTAACTCCACCTGGAACACCACAATTGAATGGGGTGTCCGAACGGAGAAATCGGACCTTGTTAGACATGGTTCGCTCCATGATGAGTCACACGGTTTTACCGGATTCATTATGGGGGTTTGCTCTAAATTCTGCTGCACTCATTCTAAACCGAAGTCCGACTAAAGCGACAGACAAAACCCCATATGAGATGTGGAAAGGAAAAGTTCCTGATTTGTCTTTTATTCGGGTTTGGGGATGTGAGGCTTACGTTAAGTGGAGACCTGACGATAAGCTAGGCCCACGATCGGTCAAAACATACTTTGTGGGATATCCAAAAGGAATGTTTGGTCATTACTTTTATTCACCCGCTGAACAACGAGTTTTTGTTGCAGCTAGTGCTAAATTCTTAGAAAAAGAGTTTATCACGAATAACAAGAGTAATAGGGTTTTTGAGTTGTCAGAAATCTCAGAACCAGACACTGCACATGTGATGGAGGAAGATATTCCTTCAACCTCCACTGCAGTAGCAATTCCTGCGGAACCTAGGAGGACAAGTCGAATCTCTTATCCTCCGGATCGATACATTGGTATTGTTGAAGAAGGAAATAGAGATGATTTATTACTTCTTGAAAGTAATGAACCGACTACCTACAAAGGTGCAATGACTAGTTCTGACTCGAAGCTATGGCTTGAAGCCATGCACTCCGAGATAGACTCCATGTACGAGAACGAGGTATGGGATCTGGTTGATTTGCCTGAAAAGATGAGACCTCTTCAGTGCAAATGGATTTATAAGATAAAACGTTCACTAGGTGGACAACCAGATGTCTATAAAGCACGACTTGTTGCAAAAGGTTTCACCCAAGTGCAAGGCTTACACTACGATGATATCTTTGCACCTGTCGTCATGCTTCGATCTATCCGGATTATCTTAGCGATTGCTGCATTTCATGATTATGAAATATGGCAAATGGATGTGAAGACCGCCTTCTTAAATGGTATTTAGACGAGGACTTGTACATGATACAACCCGAAGGCTTCACGGATCCAAAATATCCTAAGAAAGTATGCAAACTTAAGCGTTCCATTTATGGACTTAAGCAAGCATCGAGGAGTTGGAATCATCGATTTGACCAAGTGATTAAACAATATGATTTTAAACGATCAGTTGAGGAACCATGTTTATATGTCAAATCGAGTGGGAGCTATATTGCATTCCTAGTTTTGTATGTAGATGACATACTGTTAATAGGGAATCACATTCCTATGCTTTCTTCTGTAAAAGAATGGTTAAAGAATCATTTTCAGATGAAAGACTTAGGTGAGGCACAGAGAATACTTGGTATTCAAATCTATAGAGATAGATCCAAGAGAATGTTGGCGTTAAGTCAAGAATCTTATATAGATAAAATTCTTGAGAGGTTCAGTATGACGAACTCAAAAAGGGGTAATCTTTCGATGGTTCATGGGGTGCATTTAAGTAAGACTCAATCACCTAAATCACCAGAAGAAATAGAGCGCATGAATCGAATTCCATACGCTTCGGCCGTAGGATCGATTATGTATGCTATGATGTGTACACGTCCAGACGTGGCATTCGCACTTAGTATGACGAGTCGTTACCAAAAGGATCCAGGTGAAAGTCACTGGATTGCTGTTAAGAACATCCTTAAGTACTTGAGAAGAACTAAGAATTGGATGTTAGTATATGGTGGAGACAAAGAGTTATGTGCAAAAGGTTTCACAGATGCTAGTTTCCAAACGGATAGAGATGATTCTAAGTCTCAATCCGGATTCGTTTTTACACTTAATGGTGCGGCAGTGAGTTGGAAAAGTTCCAAGCAATCAGTCACAGCAGATTCCACTACAGAGTCTGAGTATATTGCAGCTTCCGAGGCAGCTAAAGAGGCAATATGGATGCGTCAGTTCTTACAAGGACTAATGGTAGTTCCTAGTGCGAATGACCCGATCACTGTTTATTGTGATAATAGTGGTGCCATATTCCAAGCTAAAGAGCCTAAATCTAGCAATAAGTCTAGACATGTGTTGCGGAAGGCTCATATGATACGAGATTATGTGGAGCAAAAGGAGATAGAGATTTGCAAGGTTGTCACGGATGACAACATAGCGGACCCTCTCACAAAGTCATTGTCATACAATAAACATGTTGAACATGTTGTATCAATGGGACTGAAGAGTGTTCCTGATTTTCATTAGTTTGTTTTTAGATAATGTATCTGTTAAAACTACTACTTTGTAATCATCAAATTATTTCTTTATATATATCGTATTTCATGTGGATTGTGTGACAATATTGAACTCCACTGAGTGAACTGATTTACTTTATATATATTTTGTCCATAATCACCAACATGAGCTGATAACTCTAGGTGATTAGATTGTGGGTTGATTGATGGTAGGTTCAATAACCATAAGGACATGTGATGTCTGATCAAACACATATGCGAGGTATAGAGGATACTGCGTAGGACATAGTGACCACTTAAATGAAGTCCTAAATGTACAGACATTGTGCCTGGTCGTGGATAGGACGTTCATTGTGTTCCTAGAGTCGATTCTTTTGACTGTCAACTGTTTCTTGAGATAAGGGCAGTTTTGGGTGACTTTGGTTTCTTTCTCGTGGTCGCACCGTAAAAGGAGGCCGAGTAGATTTTTTCTGGGTCATTTCATACTGCGCTTTAATCTGCAAGATTCGAGTCAAGGAAAATATCCAATCTTATCAATATTTTTAATCTCAGGGCCACTCGAGGAGTAGTAACTGAAATGCATGGCCATGCTCGAATGTTGTGAATACATTTGTATATCAGTTAGTTGCTCTCTAGTCGAGGAAACCACTCTTGATACGATCGCTCGATAGATACGACCTTGCGAAAGTACGACTTTGCAAATATGTCTACCATTGAGTGGGAGATTTATATGGATATGAGAATCGTTAATCACACACAAGCACTTGTAGGACAAGTGGGAGATTGTTGGAGCTGGTGTCCTCCACAGTTAGTGTGATTAATTTATTAAATCTCTTACAGGATCACAAAGGATACTTGTATTTAAAATCAGCTGATTAACGTATATCGGTAACGGTTGGCTTGCTAGAAAGTTTGACGTTACTGTCATATAGATGGCGGTGATCAGCTGGTCCTTATCGGTCACACCTATAGGACGACTTTATGAAATGTGATGTGATTACATTGATGCCTTAAATATGTCTAAACAGTTAGAAAGTTGGAAATGTATACGAATAATTATTTAATATGATTAAATAGATTATTACATAAATTAGTGGGTGAAATTTGAATTAAATGTTAATTCACCTAGATGAGCTGGATTAAGTGTTAAGTCACATATGTATAATAGTTATGAGCTACATTTATATTATAAATATATTTGATATTTATAGTTAAAATGTTGCTATAAGTTATGTTATTTAATTTATTGTATTATACGATAATCAATTAATTAAATACATATTATACATATGATTTTACATGTATTGTACATTTAAAATACTAAGAACAAAATACACACACACACACTATACAAGTATGTCGTGTAAATGTGTATGTATATATGTTTGTTTTAGTTAGTTTATTTTGTGGTAATGGTTAATTAATAAGTTGATTAACATTTACTCTTTAAACTTCCTCCATTTAACACTTATAACTTCTTCTCCATTAACCCTTTAAACTTCCTCTTTTGACTCCTTAAACTTCCCATGATACTTACATATATTACTCATTATAAGATGATGAGAAGGGATGGGTTTTTAGGAGGAAGTGAGCCGAGTAGAAGGAGAGGAGAAAATGAGAGTTTGTCTCACATTTTCACTTATCTAATTTCCAAATGTACTTCATATATTAATTGTAATATATACATTGTTTTCTAGCATAAACTCAAGGCATTTCATAAGGCGTTTTGGGTGCAATTGATAAGAGATATTCTACGTTGAATATTGGTTTTATAAACGTAATTTGGGTACGTTTTAGGAGGTTCTTAGGCCGTTCATCGAAGAATTAGAAAGGTTATTTCTATTATTTTGTAATTCATATTATTATCATTTTGTATAATCTTGGGCATGTTAATATGATTAACATTTTAGTAGTAATATCGTGTTTAATATTCCTACATATGTCTAGCCCAGGTGTTTTCTCGCTAGATGAGATAACTTTAAGTTATTCACGGTCGCAAAACAGCTTTGATACCAACTGTAACAACCTGGTTTTTCGTGACTTTAATTAAACTAAGGCGGAAAATTAATTAAGTCTATATATTACAAAACCAGCTGTTAATCGTAATAAAACTCTAAATACATAGTACGAGTTTAGAATAACAGAGTATAAGTTTGATTACATCCTCTCAAGCGTACAAAATAAAGAAGGTAAACTCTCCCCAGTATTCAATAGCGTTGGTCTCAAAATTTTTGCATTAAACTCTCATCATTTCCCCGCACACTCTTTCGATACATGCAATTCTAATACAACATGCAATATGAATAATAAATAAGTAAAATAAAGAGCAAGTAGCAATTTAAACACGTAAGAAATTCATGATAATCCAAGCATAGGCATAAATCAATCGAATAACGTAACATGCTCACAAATAATCATACTCAATAGATCGTATTCCAACACTCATAATCAAGTCATTCAGACAATCATCCAACAACCAGACAAGGAAATGCATTCAACATGTGATAACAAATGAGTCTTCGTTAATAAGGCGGAAGCATGCAGATATAATCCGCGCAGAAGCGGTCAGGGCCGAACGAAATCGGACGTGTCTGACAGGCAAAAGATATCTAAGGTAATAAGGACGGCCTAATCCCTTGTCTAATGTATGCATACACTACCTATCGAGGATCATACTTATTCGCTATTCAAAAGGTATCACCGACGAAAAGTTCGACTATCACCAGAGACGGGTACCCCCGGTTGGGGCTGGATTTTCCAATTACTGATATATGGGCCCACGGAAATATCAAGAATGCCCCATCCCTGAGGTTGTATATACCGTGTCGAGTAGCGATCTTAGGATCGTTATTTCGCCTTGGGCAACTCTGGGAGGGAGCCCAAGTCCCCATATACAGCTACCTCGTTAACTTCGAATTTCAAGAGTCGCAACATGGCGAACAATCCTAGTATTCTATTCAAGTAGCTCGTTTTTCTCAATTTTCATTCTCTCGCTCACAAATAATAATAATGACAATCTTGTAACATAAATATAACGTCGAACTTGTATAATGAAATTTTAGTAACAGCAGTTCTTCAGGTAAAACAGAACACATAGAAAAATTTAATTATTTATTTTGAGTCCGTTCGTAACTTTTAAATATTTTTCACTATTCATTATTTTACTATTCACCGTATTTACTATTCACCGTATTTACTATTCATCGTATTTACTATTCATCGTATTTTATACGTATTCGTATTTTAAGTATTTCGTATTTGTGCGTATTTTTATACTTAAGTATTTTATTCGTATTTTATACGTGTATCGTATTCTTATACTTCAGATTTATAATGTATTTTTATACGTACTTGTATTCTTATACTTAGTATTTATTATTATATTTTCTTTATACTTAGTATTTTTATTATATTTCATTTATACTTAGTATTTTTATTATTCTTATACACATTATTATACTTAGGAGTTTTCTTAGATACAAAACTAAATTTTATTTTCTAAGTACAAAAATCTAGTTTTAAAGTCGTTAGGTTCGTTTTGTATTTAGCGATTTGAGAATTTATTTTAAATGTAAAACTCGATTTAAACTTAAGTACAAAATCTAGTTTCCAAGTTGTTAGGTTCATTTTGTACTTGGTCAATTTAAATAACATTTCAAAAGTAAAACTCGGTTAAATTTAGTCGTATACTTAACTAAGCCTTTAGCGGTTTCCATTTTTAGTGAGGTTGTCGTAGTTCATTTTAAATAGTCCGTATATCCATATCCAATTTAAGCAAAGGTAGTAACACTCGAATTCATTCATTTTAATACATGTAACTAGACCTGTCAAAATTCGACCCGACCCGAAAAACCGACCCGACCCGACCCGTTTTTTTAGGGTCAAGACCCGTAAAATTTGACCCGTGACCCGAAATGACCCGAACCCGAAATGACCCGTTAATTTAGGGTCAAGACCCACTGATCTGCTCAGATTCGATGGGTCAAGTGTAATTTCGTGTAACAAGACTTTTTGAACCTACAAAATTAATATTTCATGAAAAAATATAATTTAATATTAATAATTATTACAACCTCAAAATTATAAGTTGAAATATCAAAATGATAATGAAAATTATGATTGAAATATTATGAATATATTCATAAATAGACTATTTTAATTTTATAAATTACAAGAATGAATATATATCAACTTTAGTATTACATATGTACAATAAAATATGTACATAATGTAAAATAATAATAAAAGAATTTTTTTAATTAAAAAAATAATAAATAAAAAGGCGCGAAAAACGTATTTTTGACCCGTATTTTGACCCGAAACCGACAATTCGAACCCTAATTCCCGACCCGTATTTGAGCCGAACCCGTATTGACCCGACCCGTATTTTGACCCGACCCGTATAACCCGAACCCGAACCCGACCCGCCCGACCCGTTTGACAGGTCTACATGTAACGTTTATTTTTATCGGTTTAGTTGATTTATTTCATTTACAATCCATTATACAATCTAATATAATCCTAATTATTAATCAATTTTAGTGACTAAGTGATAAATTCATTTTGACCAAAATTGACCCAAAAATAATATAAATGCCGTGAGCCTTTATTTATATTAGCCATTTATTTCTTTTGTTGTTTTTATTAATAAATCATTACTTTAACTAATTAAATTACTTAAGTGACAAAAAATAAAAAGAGACAAAAATCATTTTAGGTCTAAAATAGACCCCAAAACCGTGGCCTTCTACACTTGGTCCATTTTTATTTTCGTTTTCTAATTTATCGGTTTTTGACTTAAAGTTTTTATATACTAAATAATTTGTTTATGCTAAAGTGATTCAAACTAGTAATTAAAAACAACAAATACTAAAAGTTATGAAAATTTATAAATCAATCTTAGTCATAAACATGAAGAACACATGAAGATATGAAGAACTCTAATATTTTGCATATGATTATTAATTAGTCAAATTTTGATATGTTTATATAATTTTCTCAAATTTTTCCTATAAGTCTAAATTAACTAAACTAATCATAATATGTTATTTAGAAAAATTAAAACTAAAAATTGGTCCATTTAATTCATGTTGGCCGTGTATATATATATATATATATATATATATATATATATATATATATATTTCAAAATTTTATTTTTTTGATTTTTATACTTCTAATTCAACAACTAATTTACTTAATATCATTTACGTGTTTAACATATATGAAATCATATATAAACATTAACACACATAAATAAAAATCATTCAAACACAAGAATAACAACCAAAAATTCAAGAACACACATAAATACATTAAAACATTTAAATTTCATAACAAATTCATTTTAAGTCCTAAACATAACTAATTATATTTTCATGTTCATTTCATTACAAGTATTTTAAGCATGCAATTTACAAAAATTAAAACGAAAAATTAAGCAAAAATAAAGGGGTATGCCGTGTGATGTTAGTGTGTTACACCAATATTATTTTTCGATTTTTGTCTTCAAATTTTAACATGTGAAATACTAAGTGATAAAATAATTCATGCATGCATCAAAACAATAACATATAATCAAATTCGAGGCGCTTATCACATAAGTGTGCGGGAAGCACCTTAGGTTAGCTCGGTACGAATTTCCTTAGCTCGTCTGGATCCATGATTTAGTCGACCCAAGACCCAAATATATAGTGGTGTACTCAACATAAAACTAGCAGAGAAAGAGAGGAGTGAGACTTTATACAACGTATCGATGTAATGAATTATAGACGGAAGACGATTGGGTGTTGAGCCTAATTAATTGACTGAATGGTTTCAATGAGGAGATAGAAATAAAGCTGGAATCAAACGCATTACAGAAATGAAATCGAAACACGAGCCGTAACAGAGGCTCACCGTGTTAACTGTCACGGTGGTGTTGGCCCATGGTGGCTGACCAACATACGAGGGCGGCAAAACCGAGGTCAGAGTAGTGATGACTCCAATGAAGGCGCCAGTGACACGGTGGTGAACTCCGTGAATTCCGTGAGTCAAAGAGAAAATCAATTAAAATGGTCCAAATCAAAAGTCGATAATTTAATGAAATAAAAATGATTTAATCGACGACACTTACCGACGATAAGAATACGACGGCAAGTAAAGCAAGGCCACGGTGGGCAACCGTGGTGGTGGTGTACGGCGGGCCGAAAAACAGGGGAGAAGGAAACAGGGGACGTGAGAGAGAGAGCTCGAAAGAAGGGCACAGAGCCAGGCCGAGGTGGTGGTCATGGTGACTGAGCTCGAGCTTTGAGCTCACCATTAATGGCGGCTTCAATGGTGGCTCCGGTGGTGGCCGAGAAAGAAAGAGAGCAGAGGAGAGAGGGATGTCGAAAACAGGGGTCGAGGAAGGAGAGGAAGGACCACGAAAAGAAAAGGCGACGGTGGTGGCTCCGGTGAGCTGATCCAGTGGCCGTGGCCATGGTGGCTGTGACCATTTGGTGGCTCCACGGTGGCTCTTCTTGTCGTTGTTACTGTTTTTGTTGTTGTTGTTGTCTTTGTTGTGTGCTGTTTGTCGATATTGTTGTTGTTGTTTTATGTTGTTGTGTTTGAGTTTGCTTTCTCTTTTTTTTTTTATTAATAAAGTGAAGTGAGGAAGAAGAAAGAGATGATGAAGAAGAAAAAGTAGAAAAAGGGAGGCAGTAAAAAAAAAATAAGGGAGTTAGGTTTGAGTGGGAATTAGGTTAAATTAAAATATCCAGAATTAAAGAGGGTGTGTGTAGTAGTGTGTACCGACATGAGCAAATGGTAATTGGGTCTGTTTGATTTGTTTACTCTGTTTCATTTACTCTTATTTATAAACATTTATATTTTATAAAATATATTATACTTTAAATTATTAGTTTTAAATTTTAATTCCATTGTTCATATTATAAAATTTATAGTTCGAAAATATAAAAGTATAAAGGTTGTCAGTTATGATTTCTATTACCGTCTCGTAGAATTTCAAACGGCTTGTTTATTTGCAAGATACGTTTTAATAAAACTATATTTATTCAAGTAATAATAATTTTTTTAAAGTAAGACGCAAATTTATTAAGTTTAATAAAACCAATTGAATCAAGATTTTAGTTTGACAAGTATTTTAAGAATAAAAATATAATACAGATTAATATAAAAATCGAGAATGTTTAATTAGAAATATCTTGAGAAAGTTTATTTAATCGAAATTTTTCAGCCGCGTTTTTGAAGTAATTGAATAAAAGTTAATTTATATAAATTTTAATTTAAAAATTTTGTTAAAATAATTAATTAGTATTAATAAAAACACGGGGTGTTACATACTTATTATGACTTATATGTCTATATATGCTATATGTAATAAGCATGTTTATGTTTTTATCATAATGTTATGTTTATAAAGCGATAATATTAAACCAAAGTAATTGAAATCGAGGGTAAGTATGAGCATAGCTAGTCACTGTCCGCTCAGCGGGTATCCCCCCATCAGTTTATTGTGCAGGACGTTCGTGGACCAGGAGCTGGGTTTTGGATGGTGCCACGAGACGTTTTTATTGCTTTTCCTTAGTTGTTTCGAGAGAGATGTAATATATATAACGCTACTCTTTTGAATTTCCGTATTTAGAGTTGTTTTATTCAACTCTTAAACGATGATGTAATATTTTGGGTTATTGTATAATTAATAACGCTGGTTTAAGACTTAATTAATTTCCGCCTTAGTAATTAAAGTCGACTAAAAACCAGGTTGTTACACACATACTTCTCAGCCTTGCAAAGCGCGACCGCTTTATCAATCAACGCCACTCGCCAACGGTTTGCCATTCTCCATAAATTCTTGTGGACATCGAGAGTCACCTGCAAACAAATACGGCTTTCATATACTCAAACTGGGGGCTCTAATCAAAAGCAGCTTCAACAAAGTTTGATTAGCGATTTTAGGACAAAATCTAACTCAAACTGGGGGCTATAATCAAAAGCAGCTTCAACTAAGTTTGACTAACGACTTTAGGACAAAATCTAACTCAAACTCGGGGCTATCATCAAAAGCAGCTGCAACTAAGTTTGATTAGCGATTTTAGGACAAAATCTAACTCAAACTGGGGGCTATCATCAAAAGCAGCTTCAACAAAGTTTGATTAGCGATTTTAGGACAAAATCTAACTCAAACTGGGGGCTATAATCAAAAGCAGCGTCAAATAAGTTTGACTAACGATTTTAGGAGCAAATCTAACTCAAACTGGGGGCTATCATCAAAAGCAGCTTCAACAAAAGTTTGACTAACGATTTTACCTCAAAATCTTACTCAAACTGGGGCTATATACTACATAACACGCAAGCATAGAAGACAAGTCATACATGATTCACCCGAGGGCTCCAACCATCCATACCAGCGTCAGCCACCGCAGATAAGCACTGCGGCAGTACGACCGAATGCCGACAGCCACCATCATGCTCAAAATCCAAACCCTCATAGAACGGAGGAGGCTGGACCTCAAGGTCAGGGTCACGTGGCTACAAGATACAAAAATCGCGGTCAATTTTTGCTTTTTGAACAAGCAAATATATACAAAATAAATGCAAAAACAAAAATACACCTCAATCACGGCAGGCGCCAAAGCAAGGCGCGCCCACGACGTATAGTCCTCATCTAGCCTCAACAGGGACTCCGACTTACCCACATGATATACGTCGCGGCGAATATCAGCATCCGGCGTCTGTATGAAGAGGACCTTAGGAGGGGCCACAGGCACAACAAACTCGCCCCTAGCCGTCTGTGCTGACAGACGCTCGCCTAAAAACCAGTACGAGTCATACTGAGTCGCAATGTACAACCTCTGTGTATCGCGTAGAGCAAAGCGAGTCGCAATCGATGCAGGGACATTCTCGTAATTGGCCCAAGGATTACGAACAAACTACAGAAACAAGAAATAAATCAAGATCCGCAAACACAATCGAAGAATGAACACAAAGCATAAAAGGAATACAGACTCCTTTTACCTTATCAACGGTCATCCCGTTGAACAGCACTCGAGCAGCCTCATAAGTCAAGCGAATACCCTTCCAATTTGCCGTCGCATAGGCGTGAAAAGCAGGGTACTTCGCCTTCACGGCAAATTTGTCAGGAAGCAGCGACGGGAAATGAGCATAACACCAGGACTACGGAAAAACAGAAAATACATCACCAAAGGAGGAAATAACAGCGACGAAGCAATAAGACATCACAAAAAGGAGAGAGCAAAACAATCACACCTCCATCAGCACGCCAGGGCCTACCAAGGACGGTTGGGACCCATCATCGACCTGATCAGGACGAACTGCGTCCCTACAAAATCGAATCAAGAGACCCATGGCAGGAGTCACCCTGTCAAAATCACCCAATCTAGACAAGTTCCTCAACGCCATTAAAACAGCAGTCGATGCCCGCTCGCCTTTATCCCCAAAATGAGTGGCCGACAGAAACCACCATAGCCACAGCCGAGCATTCTGCTCATGACTCACCTCACTCACCTGCTTCTTCCCATGGCCTTTGAAGTAATCATCAACCCATGACGTCCGAGGCTGAAATGTGTTCCGCTCGTCCCTCGCACATCTAATACCGCCTCCAATCAAACGAACAACCGTTGCACTAGAGATAGCAGGACGCGCTTTGTCCCACTCAATCACCTCCTCTCCGTGAGGGAGCCCCGAGACAACCGCAAGAGACGAGAAGGTAATGCCAACCTCGTATCCAGGCATATGGAAAGTATTAGTAGTATCCCAGAACCTGTCTAGCAACGCTCGAAGCACAGAAAGATGCGAATTCACGTTCTTCTTACGCACCTCCTTCCACTTCGTCACCAACGGACCAAAGGCAGTGCTAAGGACTATATCCCGCGATTCGGGAGGCAATTGCTTGTTAAAAACATCCATGACAGTGCGGAAACCAGAAAAGGTCCTCATAATACCCAACTTGAAGCCAACCTTCACCCGAGTAGACAGGTGCTCCAATGGGTTCCAAACTAAGCTCACACCGTCCCAATCCTTGGCAACGTTTGCCCACAATCTCGGCCCATGGGGAAACGATGGCCTCAAGCCTAGCTCATCAACCACGCCCATAAACATATCTTGCGCCAGCCGCCCAAAGATCGCGACCATCAACGCCCGGCCAGCAGCCACCTCCAACATCACCTGCAACCTCACCTCCGACTGCAGCCTCAGCCGCGTCATCCGCAACCTGCTGATCATCCTCCTGCTCCTCCTCGGCCTCAGGAACGTCCTCAAAAGCATCCTCAAGTCGACGGGGAGGACCTCGTCTTGGCTTATCAACAACAGGATCATCTCCAGACTCGTCAGAACTCACCTCACCAGAAACGCCAGCACTACTACCCTCAACACGCTCACAACTACCACTAGCCTCTGCTGCGCGACGACCACGCGTCCGAACACCACCCTCAGCACTACTAGCAACATCAACTACTTTACGCTTCCTACTTGGCCTATCATTCTTACGTCCACCCCCACGATCTCTACCTCGGCCTCTCCCGGCAGACACCAGTGGCTCAGGAACCCCACGTCCACGCCCAACACCTTGCAAAGGCACAGACCCGGCTCCGCGCCCACTGACAGAAGGCCTAGGCGACTCAACAGTAGCCCCACGTCCACTAGCAGGAGGCCTAGGCAACTCAACAGTAGCCCCACGTCCACCTACGGAAGGCATAGGTAACTCTATGGCCGGCTCCACAGGAACCCCGGTCGCATCTGCAACGCGCCCTGCATCACCAACAGAAGGCCCTGTCGGCTCCACAGTAGTACTATGATCGCTAGCAGAAGGCATAGGAGACTCCGGAACAGGTCCCTGTACCACATTCCCTGGCATCAAAGCGGGAGGAGTCTTGAACAAATCAGACTGAGACGGACCTTCAGAACTCGCTAAGTGATGACGCAGCTCGGATATTGGGGTACGCTCCTCCCCTGTAGCACTAAAATCGATGCTCTGGATAACATCCTGCATAGCACTGGTCGTAGGTATCGCGATCTCAGGGTCACCTGCACGAATTCAAGAAACGCTCTTAAGCCACGCAGCAATGTGACAAGACAAAATACAATTCAATCAAAGCAAGTTCATGACCAACAGAAGAATGCGCACGTACAAAGATAACAGAAGAATAAGCTTCAGGCCTGTCTTTGACAGAAAAGGCTAAAAAGGAACAGAAATACAGAAATGCATATTGCTTGACACAGATACGATATCTACGTTAATACACATTTAATCCAAGGAACAGGGATGCACAAGGACAGAGAAAAAAAAATCAAGCAGAACAGCAAAAAGCAAGTTTCGAGCCTATCTTTGACAGAAAAGGCTAAAACAAAGCAGAGATGCAAAAATGCATATTTTATGACACGTATACAATATATGCGCCATACGCAGCAAATCCATAGAGCAAAGATATGCAAAAGCAAAGAAAAAGCAAGTGAAACAGCAAAAAGCAGACTTTAGGCTAATTTTTGACAGATAAGGCCAAAACAATGCGGGAGCGCAGAAATGCATATATTATGACACGTATACAATATATACGTCACGCACAACCCATACGAAGAGCTAGAAAGTGCTCTTCTCAGCAAATAACCAAGCGAAACAGCAGAAAATACACTTTAGGCTTATTTTTGACAGATAAGGCTTAAACAACGAAGAGACACAGAAATACCCAGTTCGTGACACGTATACGACATACAAGTTATAATGAACACCCACAAAAAGTTTCGTACAAAAATCATGTCCCGAACACCTCGACTGAACAGCTTTTGTAAAACGCACGCAAGCTACAAAAACGGCCTTTTCATGGCCTTCTCTTGACCAAGGAAGCCCCAAACTCCCACGAACCGACACTTTAGCCAACCCAAACAGCCTACACGAAAATACATCCAAAACCCGAAGCACGGAAAGCAAGAAAACGGTTTCAAGAAGCCTAGCTCAATTACACGAAAATACTCCAAAGCACCCCAAAACACCTCCAAATGACACATGCTCAGCAAAATTAAGCAAGCCATACACCATACAAGTCATCACGACCCAAGACGAAAGTTTTCGACAAGTTTCGGAACCAAAAATTTCGACCCAAAAACCGTCGCCTACACAAAAACACACGAAAATCACAGATTTTCAAACCGTTTTTCACACGCAAGTCACCCAAAGCCTCGTCACTAGCATACAACGACGTTTCAAAAACAACAAGGCCACTCAAGATCGTCTCACACGACAAAAACAGAGCACAACCACCAAAAACACCCTCTTTACACGGTTTCCAACCCAAAAAACCCGCTTTTCGCACCTATTTCAACGAAACAAATTTACCCGTGCATTATACTACTGATGGGTAGCCTACATTGAAACTTTGAGCATGTTTCAAGACAAAAACGAAAAGATGACCAAAACGCCCTTGACCCTCTACACGAATGGCAGCCCCAAGACACGGGTTTTTCACATACAATCATCAACAATAGCAAGACAAGCCTCTTCATACTCTCAAGCATCGATTTCAAGCAACAATGATGGCAAAATTCGAATCATGCAAAACGGTTTAACGTAAACCCTAAAAAAACGAATTTTCAGTTAAAACCGACTCAAATCGACTTCAAAACACGAAATAGCGACTTGATTGAGTGCATACCTTGGTCCATTGCGAATCGTAGGAAGCGGAATCACGAATTTTGGTTGAAAAATCGCCAAGAACGAGCTTTTTGATTAAAGTATGTTTGTGTGTTGTTTTTCGGCTATTTGCAAAACCCTCCCCTTCCCGTGTTTTTGAACAAAATTGCACACACACACACCAAATCGCCAGAACTCTGGCGATTTTATGGTCAGGCACGGGTCTATTTTTAGTTTGGACTGGTTACTATGGTCCATTACGCTATTAATCCGCTCTTTTACGCCTTGTTATGAGGAAAACACAAGAATACACGCGCTCGTTACAAGTCGAGAACCTAATTTCACAAAATAATAACACATATACACTCTTTACGAGTTACAAATTACAAATACGTATACTCCTCACGAGTTAAATACGTATATTTTTCAAAACAAATACACTCTTTACGAGTTACAAATCAAGATACGTATGCTCCTCACGAGTTAAATACGTATATTTTTCAAAACAAATACACTCTTTACGAGTCACAAATCAAAATACGTATACTCCTCACGAGTTAAATACGTATATTTTTCAAAAACAAATACACTCTTTACGAGTTACAAATCAAAATACGTATACTCCTCACGAGTTAAATACGTATATTTTTTCAAAAACAAATACACCCTTTACGAGTTACAAATCAAAATACGTATACTCCTCACGAGTTAAATACGTATATTTTTCAAAACAAATACACTCTTTACAAGTTACAAATCAAAATACGTATACTCCTCACGAATTCAATACGTATATATTTTTCAAAACAAATACACTCTTTACGAGTTACAAATCAAAATACGTATACTCCTCACGATTTAAATACGTATATTTTCCAAAACAAATACACTCTTTACGAGTTGCAAATTAAAATACGTATGCTCCTCACGAGTTAACTACGTATATTTTTCAAAACAAATACACTCTTTACGAGTTACAAATCAAAATACGTACACTCCTCACGAGTTCAATACGTATAATTTTCAAACACAGACACTCTTTACGAGTCAAAAATCAAAAATACGTACACTCCTCACGAGTCGAATACATATATCTTTCAAATGCATACAAAACAAAAACAAAATACGCACTTTTATTCAAATCAAAACGAAGAAACACGACTTCCTTTCATGAAGCAAGAACGCAGACACCCATGCTCTCTGCGGAAGAGAAAGTCAAAACACAGATACACAAGCAAGCACACAGCAGACACGCAAGGCGCAGAAGATGGCCAAGCTACAAAACGCCATCGAATGACATCCAAACAACAGCAGGCCAGCAAACCCTTAAACATGCAGGACCGTCATGTCCTTAAACATGCCGTCCCTCCCCGCATTCCCGACACTAAGTCCTCGTCTCTCCCCGAGACACATACTTAGCGTCGCCAGGTAGTATCGAGACTGTAATGGTCCGGATACTATCTTTTAAAGTTTGACTAGCGCTTTAGTCCAAGCTCAGTCAAACTGGGGGCTCTGTAGATACCCGTATCCGTACCCCCAAAAAGCAAACCCGATGACAAAAAGGACTTTAAATGCATGTTTTAAATAAGACGAAATGGTACATAAGTGTCTAAAACATTTTAGTCATTTTTAACGTATTAATTTGAATTTGCATATTTCGTAAAAATGAATATTAATTTAGTCATTTTAATCGTAAGCCGACACAATACGCACAAGCACGACACAAAAAAGCCTCACAGAAATGGCCCAAGAACACAAAAACGCCTCACAAAATGGCCTAAGAACACAAAAACGACCCAAACACACAAGAAAGGCCCAAAACACACAAGAAGGCCCAAGCACCCGAAGCGGACCAAAATGCGTCCCGGGTCACATTCTTACAAAACAAAATCCCACAAAGTCGTAAAATAATGCATTACAATATTATTTTACTTCGAGCCAAGATCAAAAAACACGACGAAAAACCGAAACACGAAGCACGAAGCACGAAACACGAAACACGAAACACGAAAACCGAGCCAAAGAATCAACTTTTGCCAAGTTGATTGATCAACTTGTGTCAAGTTGATGAGCCAAGCCTCCAAAGTCAACCAAATGGCTCGACATCGTCTTACATACCTACGATAACGTGCTGCACAAAATACGGCGCTACAAATTTGTCAGAAATAGGAGTGAAAATCGCCAGAACACTGGCGATTTTCATGAAAATCGCCAGTCTTCTGGCGATTTTCCCCCTCCCCTCTGACATTCTGGCGATTTTCTGGTTAATCGTTGGTTCACTGGCGATTTTCTGAGCAACTAGGCATAAAACACGAAGCATTTGCTATAAAGAGCAGCCCTTATTCGATCAAATAACATACAATTTACACACAATTACAACAACGAATATCAACAACAACACTTACAACCAATTCAACTCCATATAATACAAATACACATATATAAAGCCTCTCGCACTTATAAATTTCCACTCTAAAAACCGTCTTTGCATTTCAAGGTAAAGAAATTTTACCTTCAGATTGGACGTTCGAGACTTATAGGGTTACTTTAACCCACCCCGATATTGGCACTAACGAACTCGTATTCGCAATACGGTTACAGTAATTCGAATCGAAAGATTCGTCTAAACCTCGCCAATATCGCATAAACAAACGACTCAAAATCACTAAATTAAACACCACTTTTACATTATGCAAATTCTCGATTCATGCATTAAATTATGACTAAAACACGGATTCGACATTTAACTGTACCGTTTCAACTAGTCTCTTAAACATGCAAAACCGAGGGTTTTACAAAATCTTAGAACTGAACACAAGTCGGAGAATAACGTTTGTTTAGTAATTCAAATACAATGAATTATTAATCTCACGTATATTTCCTATAGCAAATCGTCATAGCTTCAATGGCTTACATTTATTTTACATATTTGTCGAGTCATACATTTGCATTTGTACGTAGCGTCCTATTAGCCCAAATATCGAAATTAAAGCATTTGTTTTTAAATTAGTAAAGACTACTGTTACGTAGGCTTTTTTATTACAGTTTTCATAATACATTTTGTCAAAACTTTCGAAAAGTAACCTCAAGCAAACCAAAAAGCGAAGCTCACGCCCGCGAGCTTCTTGCAAAATTCATTTCCCGCGCCGTGCGTTCCGCGCCACGACACGAGGGCGGGCGCGAGCAGGGCGTCGAGAAGGGATATCCCCGGTATCCTCAATAATGCAATGGTGGCAAAACTAGACATAAGACTAGTGTTATTGTGATTCCCTCTAAGCGTCCCACAATCAACAAGCACACGTCCGAGTACCTAAGGGAAGAAGCGAACAGACAAACAACCACCTAGTTAGTCAACAGCCAACTCATATAACGAGGAAGGAAAAGAAATAGAAGCCTTTAAAGAAAAACCGAAACGCGTAAGTAAATTAACTAGTACTGTTCGATTCTTGGTCTTGAAAGAAAATGCAAGAAACTAACTCGGACGATTACCAAACAAATCAAGGCACAAAATCAAGTTAAGAACCCCGCTATGTAACCTCCACATAGGGGACTTACCATACCGACAACACCCCGCGCCTCCTCCTCGTGACATCGAGCCACACAGACCTCGTCACGCTGTGACATCGGGCCACACAGACCTCATCACATTACGACATCGGGCCACACAGACCTCATCGTATCGCGACATCGGGCCACACAGACCTCATCGCATCGTGACATCGGGCCACACAGACCTCATCGCTTTAGGTCACACAGACCACATGACATCAGGTCACTCAGACCACAAACACCAGGTCACACAGACCTCAATCACAACGTCACGGCAACACATGCCTCGATCACATGGCAACATATGCCTCACATTATCACAGGAGTACCATACGTCATGGCAAGAGAACGTTCTTAACATTACTTACATAAACTTGACAACACGACAAGGACTAACTCAAAGGCAACCTTACTAGGCTCTAGTGACTCATCTCGTTCTAAACCGACTTTCATTTCCAGGACAACATAACACACACACGACCTTCAAGACATTTCGATCTTAGTACATCTCTTAATTCTCATTCACGTATTAACTATCCCGACACTATTTTCTCTACCTCCTTATACAATTTCAACCCCTTCCGTCTCAGTCTAAAGTCACCATAAAAACACACATATAACAATGCACACAAGCCGTAGCATTCAAGGGTCACTTCATACTCAATCACACATGATACGGTTCATGACAAAACCTCAACGACATAATTTTAGACACTGAAATAATATGATATAAAACTGGGCAGCAACTATTCATAAGACTATACACCTTTAAATTAGAGCGTAATCATCCTATCTCACTTCATTTGATGTTTTAGCACAATTCAATTAATTCGATAACTCTTTATACACAAGTTTCAAGCTTAAAACAACAGAATTACTTGAACTGAACACGAAAGTCACAATGCCACGGATAGCAGCCATTCCTAGCTTCCACTTTCCTCGCACACATTCAAGTACGCTTCCTCAATCAAGTATTCCCGAACACGCGCTACTATTAAATCAAAGTACTAACATAATAATTTACATTATCGCAACGTATGATCTTTAAACGACAACTCCACTGCCCGTCCTTCACCTAAACCCAACCTAAGGTCGAGGGTAGACCTTGGTCTCATAACAAAGTCTTCCGATAGCGGCCTACGACCACGGCCCCTCTGACATACACACTCCCAAACGGCTAATCACACACACACACACACACACACACACACACACACACACACACACACACACACACACACACACACTTAGTCTCACATATAACAATATTACGTCATACAAATAACCTTGGCCTTCGACACAATCGCACACAGCAGCAACAGCCGAAAGTAGCAACAGAAGTAACAGAGTCACGACACCCACATACAACCCTACGACATGCCCAAACCAAGCCTTCCCATACACACACACACACATAATATTCTACGACGTAACAACAATAACGCACATCAATAGTGATCTTAAACAAGAGCAACGATGATGACAGTAACCTTAACTAAAACACAACAACAATCGCTCGGTCAACACTCATATCTCTCGACCAAAACTCAACACACTATTCAAACAAGTGGGCCACTCACGCTCCAAGACCAAAACCAGCAACCCGTCGATTAGCAGCAACATTCACAGCAGACCATGGCGCAGAACTCGAACAATAGCAACAACGACTCACTTCATTTCGCATAGAAACACGCACATTCACACACATACACGGACGAAGTAAGGGAATTAGCCCTTACCTGGAGAAGAGAATCGCGAAACTCACGCAAGCTCAAGGTCAAAAACGCCCAACACCGCTCCGATTCAACACAACCTCTACAAATAACAATTTCCCTATCAATTACTACTTAATTACTCACTAATCGAAAAACAAAATCATTAAAAACATCTCTAAATCAGAAGTCCCCAAATATTAGGTCAAATTTGGACGAAAATAATAATTGATCGACTAAAAATGAATTATACCTCCAAAACTTTGATGATAAGGCTAAAACTCAAGGATATCGTCAAATTGAAGTGAAATAAGAAGGGATCCGCAAGTATAACGGGAAGAATGGTGCGCAGAGACGAAGAATAATGAAGAACGATGAAGAGGATGACAAAGAAATGACAAAGATGATGTGGCGTGATGATGACGGTGACGGTTGATGATGATGATGATGACGGTTGATGATGATGATGATGTAGAGGAAAGAGGACCAAGGAGAAACTAAGAAGGAAATGATGGAATTAAACGATGTTGGGATTGTGTACAAAGTCGGTGAAGGATGGGTAGCAATTAAGGTAGGATTTATTTGCTCGGTCAATCTCATTGACCATTCCCTTACTTTATTAATATTCATATAAAACTCCATTTAAGAAAATAATATGAACTCGTATAAGCTCGACTTAAATATAAGACCCGACTTAAAGTATGAGACTCGTTTATAACAAGGTACAAAAATACGGAGTATTACAGTCTTCCCCTCTTAAAAGAACTTCGTCCCGAAGTTAAACTATTCCCGACAACACCATAGGTTAAACTCGACATATAAAACGTAAAAAAAAAAAAAATGAAACGTGTGCACACCTAAATCCCACTAACCATAACAACTATAACAATCTCAAATTATTACCTAACAACGAAACTCAATACCATTCAATATTCTTTAACCGAACCATAAGCAACAACATGTGCATAGAGCAATGCATAAAAACATGTCAAAGAAAAACAAGAGCGCGACATTCTATCCCTCACTCTTTAAGAAACTTCGTCCTCGAAGTTTAGACTACCACAACACTGCTAAACAAGACTATTAATCATGCCGAAATGGACTACAATACACCTACATGAGCCCATATATTACACACACAAATCATTTAATCCTTCTTAATATATCTTTCTCATTGCATTACGAACATGGCTCGTTTATTACAATACTTTCCCTACGCAATCACTATCTGTGGCAGCAAAATAGACTGTACAGCACACATACCACAACAACAACAAGACCACATCAACTTTTCATACGGTAACAGTAATAGCATGTGATAAATATGATTTTAGCACAAGTAAATCGCGTAACAGCAGCACAACAACGAGTATAAAAGAGCTGATTAACAATGTTTTCAGCACCCTAATCATACAACAGCACCCTAGCACGTCTATAGCACCAACTGCACAATCCATTCACAATACGAGCACACTCTACACAAAATATTGCACTAATGAACAATAGCAGAGCAACCTTGAATAAAAGTCATTCGCACGACAAACACACTGAAGGCACACACTTACACAGGACACATACCTGGCGTGTACTAGATACTATTACCTACACATTGTTATCCTGATATCTCTATATTTCTCACTTTCTTATATAAATCATCTTTATTTACATACCTGACATAAGTTCTTTCGTTGTGGTATTGTATCTTACACTCGTTTATGTTACTCTCGGTTTTCCAACTCCTCACCACCATAACATTTCATAGTAATACCATAATGCACCGTGGTGTTGTTGTTACTTTCCTGAACATTCCATTATTAGCTTATCGCCTATGTAAGTTCATATTTATCAAGTTCCATACCATACTCAACGTACGCATATTATTCCTTACTCTAAAATAGTCACGTATAGTTCTGCACTCTTTCTATTTATGTTTTCCCTCATAACCCGACATAATAAGTCCAATACTATGCCATCCTTTTACAAAGCTAGTGCGTTAGCCAGATAACTGTGTCTTAAAGGTCACACATATGACTTTAATCTTGTTTCCTGGTCACATAAATTAATCTATCTTATTATTTTATGTTGCTTATCTCGCCTTAGCCTTACTAATACTTTTACTCATTCCCACGAAACTCTCATATCACTTGTATCGTCTACAACATCTTTCACTATCAACAATGCAACAGTATCCGCTTACTTATATCGTCTGTTATTTCTACATGCAACTTCTATTAATTGTTGTATCACTGAGTTACTCATGAATTCATTCTACTCACTTTATGATGATTCTGTCCTCGATTCCTTATATGTTCCCTCCTAATGCTTGCTTGTCTCGCTACGATCACACTTTCGTTGCACTTCCTGAACTTTCTAACATTAGTTTATTACCTATGGGATTACATGCGTTGCTACACTTACACAGTAACCAATGTCTTTATCATTCTTCCTTCTATACGTTATGTCGTTACAACGAAGCATCACTCAACCTCTTTCCTAACCTATACTTTTCATTTGGCTCTGTTATAACGTCTCCTCACAATTAACCCTCTATTCTCCCGTGATTCTGTACTTAAAACATTTTAGTTTTAACTCACATCTAGACAATATTCTCAACATCTTTTAGCGACTTTCTACATATAATATGTCAAAATGTACATTCACCTTATTTCTTGTAACTTGTACTTACTCGTGTCTCTAGGTTCCCAACACTCTTTTGATTACCATGCTTGTACTTCCACAAACTCGAACGGCTAACTCTGCTTTTCTCTCCACACGTTTCAACTAAAACTCTTGATAATCTGAACGCATATCCGTAATTCTCTCAACAGTTAACACACATTCCCATTACACATTATATTGGTGTCTATTCAAACATACGCTTATACACCTTATTCAACTATATTAGCTCACTTCTGTGGTTCATCATCAACCATACCACACAAATAGATATACTCAAGAACATTTACTTAATCTCCATTTATCATATTTACACCTGCCTTTGCTCAACTCGATTGAATTAATGCATATACACACTTCATTTTACCTTAAAGCTCTTACATATTTCGATCCGTTGGTTAGGCTATTTCACCTACTCTCATGCTTATCATACCTCTACTTTCAACATCGTAACCATCTCTCTCACGTCACACATGTGACATGTCCTACCCTGTTGGGGTTAGTGTCCTCCACAGTGAGTGCAATAACATAAATAAATCTCTAAAGGTACACAGGGTACATTTTGTATTTAATCAGTTGATTAACGTTTATCAATAACGGTTGGCCTTGCTAGATAAGTTTGACGTTATTGTCATACAGATGGCGGTGATCAACTGGTCCCTAAGAGTCACACCTAAAGGATGTGTTTGAGAAATATGATTATTTGAGAAAATGATCATATTGATGCCTTACTTAATGACTAAACAGTTAGTTAGTGTTGTTGACTAAAAGGTTAGTCAAATGTGACTAATATGTTAGTCAGTGTAATGATGTTTGATACACTCTATTTATATACGTTTTATGCCCCCGGTTCAGTCGCATTTAGCTGCATTTATACGAGTTCATTACCAGTTTTATGAGCTATTTGCTATATTTCTCGTTACTGCTGCCTTTCATTTGCATTTTGCAGGTTTTGGTGGTTTTGAGCCAAAACCCGGGACATTGGAGCAAACACGAGAGCTGAGCCGAGAAGACCAAGACCGAGCGCGCATGAGAGCTCGGGACATGAGCCAAGGACCAAGGACACAAGGAGGATACGAGCTAAAACAAGGCCAAAGTCAAGAAGGCCACGAATAAGTCAAGCCCAAGAGGAAGGTTGGGCCAAGAATGTTAAGCACAAGAGCCGGCCCAAATAAATGGGTCAGGCCGGTCTGGCTGACCGGCAGCCGGCCGGCCGGCTCTGAGGTTTTAATTGACGGTTTTGTTTTAATTTTTGGTAATTAACTTTGGGATATTATAAATAGGACCCTTGAGGTCGAAAATACACTTATGCTTTATTTTACATTCTAAGTTAGGTTTAGCTTTAGTTTACTGCTCTTAATTTCTTTCTTTTACAACTCTCAAGCTTCTCTAGTTTAGTTTCAAGATTATTGCTTTGTAACCGTCAGTACTCCGTAAGAATTCCAGGTTTTAATTTCAATTGCTTTTATTTCATTATGTCTTATCATTATTATTGTATTGCTTTGATCTTTATCATGTCTAGCTAAATTTCCTAATTAGGGTTAGGGTGATTTGTGACATATGATTTAGGAGCTTGTTTTAGGATTAAACTGGTTGATTTAAGTTGTGCACTTGATTTCTTCCTACGCGTTTTATATCAATTAAATTAGGATTATTTCGCCTGATCACCGTTTTATCTGAGTTTAATTGAACCTGAGTATGTTTTGACTTAAGATCGAAAGCCGAGTTAAAACTAGACTTACGCGAGTTAGATAGGTTGAGTTTAGTAAGTTCATGAGAGCCCATTGAATTGAACTTAAGGCTAAAATTGACTCGAGAGAGCGCTTTATAAACCTAGTCAAGTTGCACAGCTTTATCTTTTTCCGCCTTATTAACTTATGCTCTGAATCGTTGTCATATATGAACCCGACACCCTAATTTCTCCCTTATTATACTTTTATTCATTAGTTTTATTGCCTGCTTAGTTTATAGCTTATTCTAAACACCCTTTCCACACCCCTGAGACTGACTTGTTTTGCCGACTTTAACTGAAAACTACACCGTTTCTCTGTGGATACGATCCTTACTTGCTACTTGCTATTGTTAGTTGCATGCTAGGTTTATTTTGATATAGGCGATACGACTTTAGCCTTGTCAATTTTGGCGCCGTTGCCGGGGAAACGGCTTAGTTAGTTTTAGTTTTTGTTTGTCGTTACAGGTTTTTCTCTCTTGTCTCAAGGAACCTAGTTCCTTGAGACCGTTTCTCATCCTTTGCTTGTAGTTTTTGTTTATGCGCAGGTCACCTACAGGTTTAGTTCCATTTGAGCCTGAACCTGAGCGCGCATTACATAGACGTCGCAAGGAAGCGATTCAAATCGCAAATCTTAATTTTGAGGAAGCGTCGTGATTCGAGTCTAGTGCAACAAGTAATCGTCTCTACTGAGAGGACACACCTCCTATTACTCCAGGTTCATCACCTCCACGAGCGACTATGCCTAAACTTTCTAGTCACTCGTTGCCGAAGCCCGAGGCGATCCCGCAAGGGTTCACAATACCAAATACGGTCCCGGGTAATTTTGAGATTCGCCCCGCCTTTCTTACTTTGGTGGAGCGCAATCAATTCGGTGGCAATCCTACTGAGGATCCCGGAAACACATGCGTGTTTTTACGGACTCTTTGCTCCACAATCAAGCGCATCGGATTACTCGTAATCGATTAGGAAATGCTGTTCCCTTTCTCACTACGTGACCGCGCTCGTGAGTGGATCACTGATTTGAACAAGGAAGCTGCGGGTATAACGGATTGGCCGTGTCTAGCTCTTGCATTCTATCGCAAGTTCTATCCTCCGTGAGCGGACTAACCAACCTCGTAGTCAAATTCAAGGATTTCAACAAAGATTTTGATGAAACATTTGCTGAAGCGTGGGACCGTTACAAACGGTTGATTCGTGAATGTCCGCATCACGGACTGGGCGATTGGTTGATCATTATGACGTTCTATAATGGGTTGTACGCAGAGAGTCGCGCTATTCTTGACTCAGCTGCGGGAGGTCGGTTTGCCAATAATACTGATGATGATAAAGCGTGGCAAACGATTGAAGAAATGGCTGTCCATACGGCTCAGTTTGGTAAGCCTAGGGGTAATTCACGGTCCGCACACAACGGCGGAAGTAGGCGAGAGCATAAGTGTGGTGATGAGTCAACTTTCTGAGCTGAATAGGAAGGTTGATGCTATGCAGGGGAGTGCTTCGTCAAGTGCCCAAGTTAACGCTATTATGGGGCACGATTCAGGTTACACTACGGGGTATGCTGCACCCCAGGAGCAGGTTTATGCGTATCAATCCTACAATCAAAACCTGCCGTACCAGAATCAGCCGGGTTACGATCGGTCACTGCTATCCTACCGTAACAATAATATACTTAACCCGACTCCCCCACCTCCACAAAATACTCCTTATCAGCCTCCATACAAAAATCAACCAACCCCATCTAACTATCAAAAACCACCCTTCATTCCACCTCAACCTACCCCCGTACCCGATCCTATGGCCGAGATAAAGGCCATGATGATGCAGATGTCGCAGGTAACGCTGTCCGTGCAAAAGTCGCAAGAGATGATCTTTGCCGCAAAGAAATGCAAAGATGGACAGGCTAAGGACGCAGCGATCAAGAATTTGGAGAATCAAGTGGCGCAGCTCGCCGCTTCTCAAGCGTCAAGACAACCGGGTACCCTTCCGCCTCAAGGGAATCCTCCTAGAGCTCCGCACGATACTGCATGCGCGATAACATTGAGAAGTGGGTCTGTGTACGGTGACCCTTTGCATTTGGAGGACGAGGAGAAGAATGAAGCTGAAAATACGGTGAAACCGTGTTCTGACAGGTCTCAGCCGGTCGACCGGCAGCCGGTCGTCCAACCGGCTGGACCTGTAGCTGCGGGGAAGAATGTTTTGGGTGATAATTTTGGTATTCCTGCTGCTCCAACGCCCCCGTTTCAAGTCAAGCTTCCGTTCCCTGGTCGTCAACGAGGTGCAGAGCCCGAGGCTAAGTTCAGGAAGTTCGTCGACGTCATCAAGGCCCTTCAGGTAAACGTTCCTTTTATTGACCTTGTGACTCAAATTCCTGCGTACGCTAAATTTTTGAAAGATGTTTTAGCTCGTAAGCGTACGATTGATGACATGTCGACTGTGGCCTTTGTGGGGGAAGCTAGTACTCGGCTGCAGGGTAGTAAGCCTCCTAAGCTTAGCGACCCTGGGACATTTTCTATTCCTTGCTCTGTAGGTCGGTTTGTGGTTCGTAATGCATTATGTGACCTAGGAGCTAGTGTGAGTGTCCTCCCCTACTCCCTCTACCAGAAAATGAATTTGTCAGCCTTAGAACCCACTAGCATTTCCTTGCAGATGGCTGACCGCTCCGTTAAGCGCCCTTTAGGCATCCTACACGACGTCCCCGTACAGGTTGGAAAGTTCTTTATCCCTGTAGACTTTGTAGTGGTTGACATGCCTGAGGATATCCACATCCCTATTATTTTAGGGAGACCCTTTCTGCACACTGTTGGTGCAGTCATAGATGTGGGTAGTAGGACCATAGCCTTTAAGGTGGGGGGTGAGAAGCTCACATTCACACATTCTGACACCCCGCGGTCTCCTATGCGTCTAGAGTCAGTTTGTTCTATTAACTCTGTACCTCCGTCTCACTCTACTGGAGACACTATGGAGGTTTTGCATGTCTCTTCTCTTTTTGCAGGTTCTTCACAGGATAGCTGCAAGGATGGTTTGGGGGAGAGAAAGTCGCCACTACCGACGCCCACGCGGGTGATGGTGATAGAGGGCCTACAGTTGAGCCATTTCGTGATCGAGGCCCTACGCTGATGGACTATGCTGCATTGCCTCGAGCTGGAGGAGTGTTATGGCGAACGGAAGCTGAAATTTCGCCGAGTGAAGCTGTCGCGAATGGCCAACGTCCTTGGCCTACTTATACTTGATTTTCTGCTGCTTTGAAGAGTCGTGCGGGACTATAAACCAGCGCTTCCGGGAGGCAACCCGATGACGTTGTATAGTTACTTAGCATTTGTACTTTTGTTTGGTTTGCTTTCATGACTTTTGGTTTGATTTTTGAGCGCGTGAGGACGAGGGTATTATTATGTGATTTTTAGCGCGCAGGTATTCATGGACTTTTGAGTCCTTAATATGTTGAAAACGCTCACGAGGAAGGCCTTTAGCCGCCATCGGCCACGGCCCTGACCGGTCAGAGTCAAATTTGAAAGTGGAGAAAAACGCAAAAAAATTGAATTTTGGGTTCCAGCCGGCCGGCCGGCTGCCGGTCCCAGACCGGCTGGACCCCCTGCTTGTTCTGTTTCGTTTCTCTTGCGTGCTTTGCCGAAGTACTTCATCGTTGGACTGATTTGGACGCATATACGGGGATTTTTAGCCCCACTCCACGCTCGACTTTGGTTTGGGGGAGCTCCAACTTTATAATGTGAGCCTCTTTACCCCTTTTACCCTCTTTCTCGCTTTTACTTTCCTTACCCCGTATGTTATGTGTCCCCCTCTGCTTTTGTGGTTATGCTGTTTTCCACATTGAGGACAATGTGTGATTTGGTTTGGGGGAGGGAAACACTTACGCGTTTGCCTTTTATTTTTGTGTGCATTTATATTTGAAAAAACCCAAAAAAATCGAAAAATTCAAAAATTTGCAAAAATACGAGTCTTTTTGGTCTGCTTTGTCCTGCTTTGCTTAGTTTGGAGACTTGATTAGTGCACTTACTTCGATCTTTAGTATCTTTGAGTCGACTTCCTATCGCCTTAGCTTGCACGATTGGTTTGTTTTCCTTTACTAGATTGCGAGCCTTAACTCTAACCTACTTGTATTTGCTTAAATCTTACTGCTTTTCGCTAGTTTACTTTCGACTTTGACGTTTGAGCTTGGCATTGGTTTGTGGTACGTTTGGTTTGATTGGTTTGCGGTTTGTTGGAAAGATCATTTTATTTATGTTGGAGCAATGCTTCGATGCTCTCGGAGGGGACTCATTGACTTGAGTAACCACAGTGGCCATGAATTTGGCTGCGACCGAGAGTATGAGCAATAATGTAACCCTTAAGGAAAAATGTGTACCCGAGCGCGATTTTTACCGAGTGAACGTCAAGCTAAACGGTACTACATACGAGGGATGCCCCACATTTGCGAAAAAAGAATAAAGAAAAGAAAAAGAAAAGAAAAGAACAAAAGGCATTGATGTGGTATGATTGGTTGGATGGGAAGTGGTTCGTATGGTTGGCCTTGCTTGAATTGATTCGTCGTTAGTTTTACTGTTGCGTAAGCGTTAGAGGCTAGTGATATAATGTGGCGTGAATGGTTGAGACTTGTGCTCTATTCTTGGCGAAATAGGCTTTGGTTGTATTGTTTATGTGCATAGGTCGTCCACTTAGAGATACTAGCGTGATTAGTTCGTGTTGCTTTGATTTTCTCCGATGCTTTTTGCTTGAGGACAAGCAAAGGTTTGGTTTGGGGGAGTTTGATACACTCTATTTATATACGTTTTATGCCCCCGGTTCAGTCGCATTTAGCTGCATTTATACGAGTTCATTACCAGTTTTATGAGCTATTTGCTATATTTCTCGTTACTGCTGCCTTTCATTTGCATTTTGCAGGTTTTGGTGGTTTTGAGCCAAAACCCGGGACATTGGAGCAAACACGAGAGCTGAGCCGAGAAGACCAAGACCGAGCGCGCATGAGAGCTCGGGACATGAGCCAAGGACCAAGGACACAAGGAGGATACGAGCTAAAACAAGGCCAAAGTCAAGAAGGCCACGAATAAGTCAAGCCCAAGAGGAAGGTTGGGCCAAGAATGTTAAGCACAAGAGCCGGCCCAAATAAATGGGTCAGTAGTCTGGTGACCGTGCGGCCGTGACTCTGAGGTTTTAATTGACGGTTTGTTTTAATTTTTGGTAATTAACTTTGGGATATTATAAATAGGACCCTTGAGGTCGAAAATACACTTATGCTTTATTTTACATTCTAAGTTAGGTTTAGCTTTAGTTTACTGCTCTTAATTTCTTTCTTTTACAACTCTCAAGCTTCTCTAGTTTAGTTTCAAGATTATTGCTTTGTAACCGTCAGTACTCCGTAAGAATTCCAGGTTTTAATTTCAATTGCTTTTATTTCATTATGTCTTATCATTATTATTGTATTGCTTTGATCTTTATCATGTCTAGCTAAATTTCCTAATTAGGGTTAGGGTGATTTGTGACATATGATTTAGGAGCTTGTTTTAGGATTAAACTGGTTGATTTAAGTTGTGCACTTGATTTCTTCCTACGCGTTTTATATCAATTAAATTAGGATTATTTCGCCTGATCACCGTTTTATCTGAGTTTAATTGAACCTGAGTATGTTTTGACTTAAGATCGAAAGCCGAGTTAAAACTAGACTTACGCGAGTTAGATAGGTTGAGTTTAGTAAGTTGCGAGAGCCCGCTGAATTGAACTTAAGGCTAAAATTGACTCGAGAGAGCGTTTTATAAACCTAGTCAAGTTGCACAGTTTATCTTTTCCGTCTTATTAACTTGCGTTCCTGAATCGTTGTCATATATGAACCCGACACCCTAATATCTCCCTTATTATACTTTTATTCATTAGTTTTATTGCCTGCTTAGTTTATAGCTTATTCTAAACACCCTTTTCATACCTTGAGATTGACTTGTTTTGCCGACTTTAACTGAAAACTACACCGTTTCTCTGTGGATACGATCCTTACTTGCTACTTGCTATTGTTAGTTGCATGCTAGGTTTATTTTGATATAGGCGATACGACTTTAGCCTTGTCAATGTTACTGACTAAAATGTTAGTCAGTATAATGGTGAACCGGCTATTTAATACTGATTAAATAATTTTAGCTGAGACGAATTAAATGTAATTCGTAGATTGAATATAAAATGTTATATTTAATTATTGTGTGTAATGCAAGCTAATTAAATATAAACCGTTATAATTAATTAGTAAATTATAAATATAAGGATATTTACAATATATTATAGTAGGTCCATTCAGATGACACTAGTAATAAAATGCATTATACTATAAGCTAAAATGACCAAGAGAAAAGTGTCCAGATACATTCTGTCCCGATACACTTTGTATCTTGGTCAACAAGTAGAGTATTTGAGGAGAACTAAATCTCCCCAAATACCTAAATAGTGGCCGGCCATTAGGAGAGTTTTAATAGTATATTTACTTTCTAATTCTACTCTAATTGTTGATCAATTCATTCACTATTATTTACAACACAAAAGACCTAGAGAGAAAACAAGTTTTCTCCTCTAAAATTCTCTAATTTTTCTAGCAATCAAAAGGGCATATCTCACACATATCTTGGGTGTTACAATTAGGAGATACCATATTATTGGTATTGTTCTTAGGCCAATTTTACAAGGATTAAAAGGTTAATTCTTGATTCTTTATACTTTGTTATGCAAATTTATTTTATGACTTTAAATCTTATAAAGTTTTTCATTATAATCCTGTGAATTTAATGGTCTATATACGGATATAAACCTACAAGTGGTATCAGAGCCTTAGGGCACATGAAATTTTTATAAGGTTTTCATAAAATCGAGTTTTGTATAATTTTGATAAAAATTTTGTATAGGCCGAATTACTTTGGTGGTTTTGCCGTGAGTTTTTGCTATTGTTTTGGCTTAATTTGGTCTATTTGATTCATAATTATCAATGTTTTACGATGTTAAAACTATAATATATGAATTTGTATAAGTTTTGATTTAATACCGATTGAATTAGAACATAAAAGGATCAAATTTTTGTATGTTATTGAACATATTGTTTTGCTATTCATTAGATCTATCAGTTTATGATGTTTAAATTAAAAAGTTAATTTGAATATCTTAAATCAATGTTTAATACGGATTAAAATTGAATGAGTATCGATCTAATTACTAGCATAATCGAATTAAAACAGTTTAATTCTTTTTTCATTGTTTTGGCCGAAAACATTATTTAAAATAAAAAAAAAAATATTTAAATTAATTCGGCAATTTTAATTTTTGGGCGAAATATTGTTTTTTTTTTTATTATTTTCGGTTTTCTTTTTTATTTTTGGAAATAATAAGTTTGTTATATTTGTTATAAAGATAATGAATATAATGTTATCATGAAAAAGTTCATGATTTTGATACCAAATATTTTAAAACAGTTTAAAATATTTTGTGACCTAATTTATGTCATACGGATAATATGAATTGGTTTTGGATTATTTATTTGATTAAAAGATATTATGAACAATTAAGGAATTGTTGCATAATTTTAATAATTTTAAAAGAGGTGGTTTGGATTAAAATCAATTCGTATGCATTGTTTTTATTTTGTTTAGTTGATGCTCTATTTTGTGTTTGAATGGTTTGAATGGTTTATTTTTACGCATTAAAAATGTACAATCGGTTGTAATTTACTAGTGTGGCCTTAGAAGGTTGTGTTTTCGTAATGAAAGGAAACATAATTTTGGTTGTATTTTTGAGATCTCGAATCTCCCATCTTGTAATATTTTCAATTTTGGCATATTTTGAATTAGAATGTAAATAGGTTTATTTTTGTAATTCAAAATTGTATTTTTAAGAAGATTCAAGATGAAGATTCAAGATGGACTCCCACTTAAAGCCCAAGATGAAGAATGAAGACCAACTTAGGGTCCATGGATGGATTCCAATTTGTAATTGTCTTTATTTACATAGGGATAGGCCACACTAGGTGTTTTTCTTTTTGCGTTTTCTTTACCGTTTTTCATTGCATTCACGTTAGATAGTAGCATCATATTCCGCCTAAACTAAACCAAACCACCTAATATGCATGAAAATGGATCATATAGTTACATTCTTTTTCATAGACATAGGGATGTTACTCGTTTAGGGCGATCACCTCAAATTAATCATTCACGTAAATGCTAGATATTAGTTCACTTAAAATGAATTAAAATGAGTTGATGGGATCTTCCTCTAAAACGAAAATTGAGATTAGTCTTTATAGGAAAAGCATGCTATGAGCCCCTTCTTCGTCGGTAGGCATGTAGGACTTTACTCTCCACATGACCCCTTCTACGTTGGGTAAGTAGTATGCGTTGACCTATTTTACCTCAACACTATAGTTCGAGTAATATCTCGTAGTTATAGTGGACTAATAGATAGGATTTACTGAAATCTATCGACCAAGAATTCTAACAGTAGAATTAGCCAAGAGGTTGGCTTATCAATTTACAGAAATTGAGTCTTGGGATCACTTATGTAATTCTCGAGGAAGGTCGATTATATAAGTGCACGAGTCATTGCATTAAATCGTTATTGCTTTTTGACTTAAAACTTTTAAAACCATGATTTCTTATCTTTTCACTTCTTCTTCTTTCTTTTTTACAGTTTCGAATACGTTATATACAGATATAACTACTATAACAAATGGCTGTCCGTACAGACGAACCAATGCCAAGTGCCACACTAATGCGCGAATCATGGCTTAGAATTTTCATGGGCAAAGATTGAATCAGTCTACTCGGATCGAAGCATGATGGGTCCAACTTTCGATTGGGAGGTCGTGACACGGAATCGCCGCCATCGGCCGACGGTAAGCTCAAGTACTTGACTGAGCCACCGCCGGCTCTACCACTCCGATGCGAAGAAGGTCAAACTTTTGCTTATAACGATTTCATGATGGAAGCGGAGTGCGTTCTGAACGTACTCATCTATGCAATGGAACCCAATTTGCAAAGACGTTTCATTACCCAAGATGCAAACAAGATTTTCACCACCCTTACTAAGGAATTCTCGAAAGCTCCGAGAATTAAGAGTTACGAGTATACTACTCGTTTCTTTGAGGCTAGACTCCAGAAGGGCCAACCGGTTGGTCCACACCTTCTCGACATGATCGAGAATGTTGAGAAACTGGATGAGCTTGGTTGCAAAATCGATGAGAAGATCGTCATTGATCGAGTGCTCCACTCTCTTCACGATGGGTATGCCCTCTTTAGGGCAAACTATTACATGAATGACATGCAGAAAAGTCTGCATGAGCTTCACTCACTCCTCGCATGCACGGAGAGTGATCTCAAGTTGAGTGGGAGCATGAAACAAGATGTTCTCATGATAGGCAACAAGCGAGAAGGGTAGGGTAAGGCCCCGCTAACCTAACCGTAGGTAAGCCAAAATTCAAGAAGCCGATGGTTGCTAAGAGTGGGCCTGGTGAGTCTAGCGGTAGCTCACAAGGCAAGGCAAAAGCTAAGCGAGCATGGAGTGCCACCATTGCCACAAGTCCTGGGCATTGGAGGCGTAATCGTCGTGTATCTTTGAGGACATAAAATCCGCCGTCGCCTCTGTTGGTATGTCTTCTTTTATTCATATGATTGAGATTAACCATGCAAGTTTGAACTTGGGTACTTGATCTTTGGATGTGGTTCTCATCTGTGCAATCATTTGCGGGGCCTAAGAAGCATCGTAACTCGCAAGAGGTGATGTAGACCTGCGAGTGGGGAATGGAGCAAGAGTTCTTTGCCGCTTCAAGTAGGAACATATGTAATCCAACTCCCGAGCGGTTTTGAGTTATTTCTGAATAACTGTTACTATGTACCTAGTTTATCTAAAAACATTATTTCTGTATCCGTTCTTGATAAAGAAAGATTTTCATTTTCAATTAAGAATAATAGCTGTATTTTCTCATTGAACGATATGATTTATGGTAAAGCTGTTTCCATGAACGGAATTTATGTCTTAGATCAAACCACAGAAATCATGCATGTGAGTAACAAAAAGGCAAAGGTTGGTGACAATGATCAAACGTATTTATGGCATTGCCGAATGGGACACATAAATGAGAAACGCGTGAAAAAGCTCATTGATAATGGGACAATAGCCCCATTTGACTATGAAACTTTTAGCACGTCACGAATCATGTCTTATAGGCAAAATGTCTCAATTTCCTTCAAAGGTGTTGGAATGCTTGTATTTTGACCTAAAAGGACTCATACATACTGATGTGTGCGGACCTATGTCAATCAACGCTAGAGATGGCTATAGGTATTTTATCACTTTCACGGACGATTTGAGTAGATATGGACATGTCTACTTAATGAAGCATAAAAGTGAGTCCTTTGACAAGTTCAAGGAATTCGAATAAGGTTGAGAACCAACCGGATAGAAAGATAAAAGCACTACGTTCGGATCGTGGTGGCGAATATCTTTCAAATGAGTTTGATCGAACACAAAGACCAGCGGGATAGTATTACGCTTAACTCCACCCGAACACCACAACCGAATGGTGTGTCCGACGCCAGAATCGAACATTACTTGATATGGTTCGATCCATGATGAGTCACACGGTAGTACTGATTCATTGTGGGGCTATGCTCTTTGTCACCGCTCTTATACTTAACCGAAATCCGCTCTAAAGTCGTAGACAAGACTCCATACGAGTTATGGAAGGAACGGTCCCTAACTTGTCCTTTATTCGGGTTTGGGGGTGCGAGGCTTATGTCAAGTGGAGACACGAGGATAAGCTCGGCCCGCGATCGGTCAAGACATACTTTATTGGTTATCCAAAAGGAATGTTTGGTCATTACTTCTATTCGCCAACCGAACAACGCGTTTTTGTTGCGGCTAGTGAGAAGTTCTTAGAGAAAGAGTTTCTCGAAGACAAGAGAGGTAATAGAACCTTCGATCTGTCGGAGATTCCTGAACCAACAACCGAGCAACCAATGGAGGAAGCTGTTCCTTCTACGTCTGCTGCGGTTAATGTCCCTTTGGAACCCAAGAGGTCGGGTAGACTCTCCAATCCTCCAGATCGATATATCGGTATAGTCGAGGAGAATGGGAGAGACGACGTTTTACTCCTTGAGAGTAACGAACCCGTAACCTATAAAGGTGCCATGACGTGTTCTGACTCAAAGCTTTGGCAAGAAGCCATGCAATCCGAGATGGACTCTATGTACGAGAACGATGTATGGGATCTGGTTGACTTACCTGATAAGGCTAGGCCTCTTCAGTGCAAATGGCTTTACAAGATAAAGCGATCTGTAGAAGGACAACCAGATATATACAAGGCACGACTAGTGGCAAAGGGTTTCACTCAAGTGCAAGGGTTGCACTATGATGAGATCTTTGCACCCGTAGTCATGCTTCGTTCCATTCGGATTCTCTTAGCGATCGCCGCATTTCATGACTATGAAATTTGGCAAATGGATGTGAAAACCGCCTTCTTAAACGGTTATTTGGAGGAGGAGTTGTACATGGTACAACCCGAAGGTTACATTGGTCCTAAGAAACCTAAGAAAGTATGCAAGCTTAGCGTTCCATCTATGGACTTAAGCAAGCTTCACTGAGTTGGAATCATCGCTTGACCAAGTGATAAAGGAGAATGGATTCACTCGATCGGTCGAGGAACCATGCCTATATATCAAGTCGAGTGGGAGCAAGATTGTCTTCCTAATCTTTGCGTCGTTGACATACTCTTGATTGGGAATGACATACCTCTCTTAACTTCGGTAAAAGTATGGTTAAAGAACCATTTCCGGATGAAAGATCTGGGTGAGGCACAGCGTATTTTGGGGCTCCGTATCTATAGAGATAGATCACGACGGATGTTATCCCTCAGTCAGGAGTCTTATATAGATAAGGTTCTTGAGAGGTTCAAAGATGACCAACTCCAAGAAAGGGAACCTTCCAATGATCTCAGAGGTGCATTTGAGTAAAGCTCAAGCACCAAAGACATCGGAAGAGGTCGAGCGCATGAGTCGGATTCCATATGCTTCGGCAATAGGATCGATCATGTATGCCATGATATGCACGCGTCGGGACGTGGCATATGCTTTGAGTATGGCGGGCCGATACCAAGGCAATCCAGGTGAAGCACCTTTGGATGGCCGTAAAGAACATTCTTAAGTACCTACGGAGGACTAAAGATTGGGTATTGACTTATGGAGGAGACACCGAGCTATCTTGCGCACCGATTCTGCGCAGATGCTAGTTTCCAGACGGATCGAGATGACTCGAAATCTCAACTGGATTCGCTTACTCTTAATGGCGCCATGGTCACCGGAAAAGCTCCAAACAAACCGTTATAGCGATTCAACGATCGAGTCCGAGTACTATGTCGCTCGTGAGGTCATGAAGGAAGCTATATGGATGCGTCAGTTCTTACATGGACTAACTGTAGTTCCGAGTTCGAATGACCCGATCACCATCTATTGTGACAATAGTGGTGTCATCTTCCAAGCGAAGGAGCCGAAGGCAAGCAACAAGTCTCGGCACGTGCAAAGGAAGGCTCACATGATCCGGGATTACGTGGAGCAGAAGGAGATAGTGATTGACAAGATTACTACGGATGATAACATAGCAGATCCTCTCACTAAGCCGTTGAGACAAGATAAGCATGAAGGGCACGTTAAATCCATGGGAATTAAGCGTGTTCCTGAGTTGTATTAGTTGTTTGTATGGATTTAACACTTGTATTTCCTAAACTTCTAATAAAATCATCGTTTTGTTATATATATTGTTTTTCATGAGGGTTGTGCAGACAACGTTGAACACCTCAAAGTGAACTGAATTGCTATATATTTTGTTTTGGTCCGTGGTCGCCTACACGGTGATAACTCACGGCAATCATTTTGTGACGTCGATTGATGGTGGGTTCAACGAGCCATAAGTCAAACTGTTGGTGATCGATCACAGATCTTGAGGTTTACTGAAATCGCGCAGGACATTTTTGTGACGACAACATGGTGTCCTAAATGTTTCAGAACATTAGGTGCCTGGTCATGGATAGGACATCCATAGTGTTCCTAGAGTCGATTCTTTTGACTATCGACTGTCTCTTGAGATTAAGGCAGATTTTGGGTGACTTTGGTTTCTTTCTCACGGTCGACCGTAACGAGGAGGCCAAGCGTATTTTCAGGTCATTTCATGCCGCGCTGACATCTGCAGGATTCGAGTTGAGGGAAATATCCAAACTTCTATCGAGTTATAATATTTATTCTCAGGGCCACTCGAGGAGCTGTAACTGAAAATGCATGGCCATGCTCGAATATTGATTCGTTTATCAGTTAAGTTACTCTCTAGTCGGGGAAACCACTCTTGATTCTGATCGCTTGTGAACTACGACCTTTGAAAGTACGGACTTTGCAAATTGGTTTACATTGAGTGGGAGAAATTTATTATGGATAAGAGAATCGGTTATCGCACCTACACTTGTACGGACAAGTGGGAGATTGTTGGGGTTAGTGTCCTCCACAGTGAGTGCAATAACATAAATAAATCTCTAAAGGTACACAGGGTACATTTTGTATTTAATCAGTTGATTAACGTTTATCAATAACGATTGGCTTGCTAGATAAGTTTGACGTTATTGTCATACAGATGGCGGTGATCAACTGGTCCCTAAGAGTCACACCTAAAGGATGTGTTTGAGAAATATGATTATTTGAGAAAATGATCATATTGATGCATGCCTTACTTAATGACTAAACAGTTAGTTAGTATTGTTGACTAAAAGGTTAGTCAAATGTGACTAATATGTTAGTCAGTGTAATGATGTTACTGACTAAAATGTTAGTCAGTATAATGGTGAACTAGCTATTTAATACTGATTAAATAATTTTAGCTGAGACGAATTAAATGTAATTCGTAGATTGAATATAAAATGTTATATTTAATTATTTTGTGTAATGCAAGCTAATTAAATATAAACCGTTATAATTAATTAGTAAATTATAAATATAAGGATATTTATAATATATTATAGTAGGTCCATTCAGATGACACTAGTAATAAAATGCATTATACTATAAGCTAAAATGACCAAGAGAAAAGTGTCCAGATACATTCTGTCCCGATACACTTTGTATCTTGGTCAACAAGTAGAGTATTTGAGGAGAACTAAATCTCCCCAAATACCTAAATAGTGGCCGGCCATTAGGAGAGTTTTAGTAGTATATTTACTTCCTAATTCTACTCTAATTGTTGATCAATTCATTCACTATTATTTACAACACAAAAGACCTAGAGAGAAAACAAGTTTTCTCCTCTAAAATTCTCTAATTTTTCTAGCAATCAAAAGGGCATATCTCACACATATCTTGGGTGTTACAATTAGGAGATACCATATTATTGGTATTGTTCTTACACTACAAAAAAATAGTTCTACAGCGACGGACTTTGCGACGGTCAAAATTCCGTCGCAATAAATAATATTGCGACGGATATTCCGTCGCTAAAAGTCGAAAATCCGTCACTGGTTGAGGCGCCAAAGAAATTGGAAACCCGCCAAATCAAAAAATGTTTGCGACGGAATTTCCATCGCACAAATTTTGGTAAATCGCGAAGATAAGCGCCAAAAATTAGAACCATGAGCGAAAAAAAAAAATATTTTGCGACGGCTAATCCGTCGCAAACAAGGTAAACCCCGTCACACAATTTCGACGAAAAAATTTATAAAGTTGACGGATTATAAAATTAAAAAAGTGACGGATGTATTCGTTTATGACGGAAAGTCCGTCGCGCATAAGGCCTTTTTTGCGACGGAAATTACAGGCTTGCGACGGAAATTCCGTCGCTAAAATTTCTAAACAAAAATCGAGTTTCC
The DNA here is from genome assembly GCA_023091065.1 of Dianthus caryophyllus. Taxonomy (NCBI): domain Eukaryota; kingdom Viridiplantae; phylum Streptophyta; class Magnoliopsida; order Caryophyllales; family Caryophyllaceae; genus Dianthus; species Dianthus caryophyllus. Next base: position 35,418,960 of record CM041517.1, on the reverse strand, counting down.
GCAGCAGCAGGTTATTGTGCATCCAAAAACAAAACAAAAAAAAAAAAAGAAAGAGAAAGGAAGGCGATATTACTACCGCCAACCACTTCCGCCACCACTACCGCCAACCACTATACATTGGTGCCGCATGCCGCCACCTTCCCCTCGCCATGCCGCCGCCTCTCCGGCCACCACTAGCCCCACCACCAACAACCTCCAAATCAAGGTAAATACCCTGATTTTTTTAATTATTTTGGTTTTTTCAATTAATATTGAATTTATATGTTAATTAGACATTGTTAGAGTACAATTATGACCTAGGATAGAAGCTATGTGTGAGATTTGATGGTCGATTGGTATTAACTTCATTTTTTAGGGTTTTGATTTTTTTTTTTTTTTGTTGTTGCTATTGTTGTTTGTTGTTAATTGTTAGTTGTAGTTGTTGTTGTTGTTGTTGTTGTTGTTCTTGTTAGTAGTTGTTAGTAGTAGTTGTTGTTGTTCTTGTTATTAGTTGTTAGTAGTAGTTGTTGTTCTTGTTAGTAGTTGTTAGTTGTTGTTGTTGTTGTTGTTACTACTTAGTATTATTACTACTTAGTATTATTACTGCTTAGTATTAGTACTACTACTTAGAATGATTTTGTTACGATGTTGTGTTTGTGTGTTGAATGGTGAGTTTAACAGCTTTGTATATTGATGAATAGAGGCTTGTGATGAGTGTAAATGGGGGTTGTAATTGTGTGTATGTGTATGTATTAGTAAGGGCTAATCCCTTACTTAGTCTAGTTGTGTGAATGTGTGTAAATTGTATGATTTGTATTTTGTAAATGTGTGTTTGTAAGCACGGTTGTTATTGCGATTTGGGTGTGTGTTTGTGGGTGTGAATGAGAGAGTGATAGTGTGTCCTCTTGTGGATGTTTGACGACCTTAGGGGCCATAATACTAAGTAGTAAGTAATAATAATACTAGTATTGTAGTGCTAAGTACTAATAATACTAAGTAGTAAGTAGTAATAAGTGGTTGTTGTGATTGTAGTGCTAAGTAGTAATAATACTAAGTAGTACTAAGTGGTTGTTGTGATTGTGGTGGTTGTTGATGGTGGTATTATAGTACTAAGTAGTAATAATACTAGTATTGTAGTGCTAAATAGTACTAATCTTATAGTACTTAGTTAATAATAGTTGTATTTAGTAGTAGTATAATATGGATTATTAGAAATAGTAGTTTAATATGAAGTATTAATTAGTAGTAATACATAATAGTGGAATTATAGTATAACTAATATAGTAGAAATTAGTACTAATATAAAATGGAGTATTTGTATTATTAGTAGTCTAATTTGGAGTATTTGATGATATTTGTTGTATTTGATATTTCGTAAGTATTAAGTGTTGTTTGTTGGTAGTATCATACATAATGGTAATGTTAATTGTTAAATTTTTTAAATCATTCATGACTTAGTACCCGTTCAAAAGTTATTCATTAGGAATAACCTTTGAATAGTCCCCATTTTGGGACTGTCTTTAAACGTTTTCTATCACTTAGGTGGTAAATACAATTTTTGTTTGTGTTAGAACGGAAGAAATTCGGTGTCATTTTCCTTTAATGTTCTCTGAATACATATATACACGATTTGTTTCATATCGTTTATATAATGTATTTGGAGAACTGAAGGGAATTGCTGCCGAATTTTTTCTGTTCTAACACATTCAAAAGTTGTGTTTACTAGTGATAGAAGACGTTTAAAGATGGGTTTAGGTTGGAGTGATAAGGACCCCATGACTGAAATTCACTTAAAATTTTATATATTTATATATAAGCTCCCGTTGTCTATAATATTTGTTTTGTGATGAATTGTGTTGTGATGAAATAATTTGTTGTGGTAATTGCTTGTTTTGTGATCATAATTATTTGTGTATGTGTTATTGATCATGATTATGTTAGATTGAAATGAAGAGAAATAATTTAAAATGGATGTATGAACGTTTAGATGATAATAAAAGAATTAGGCTGAATATGCTAATGGAGTGCTAGAGTTTATCAAGTTAGCAAAGGAGAAAGAAGAGTATAAGAGAATAGGAAAACTTAGGTGCCCATGTTGAAATGTAGAAATCTAGCATACTTATGTGAGTCTGGGTTAAAGATCATCTCGGTGTTAGAGGGTTTGATAGTAATTATTACTATTGGACTTCACATGGAGAGTCTTTTCCAATATCCAACGAAGAAGAAGAAGATAATGCACCGATTGAGCAAAATCCGTATCGAGAGATGGTAGAGGATGCATTACGTGATAGGATTAATGAGATTCGTGAAGAGGAGTTAAATACTGCTTGAAGATGAGGTGTTTGAAGAAACCCCAAACCCGTGGTCAAAGCCTTCTTTGAAATGCTTAAGAATCAGAATTGCGGTGTTTGAAGGGTGTGAGATGTCAGTGCTACAAGTGGCGTCGAGATTGTTATCACTTAAGTGTGAGTTTAACTTAGCTCACCAAGTTCTAGACCGTATCACGTCGTTGATTGGGGATCTGATTCCGAAGCGTAATGTTATGTCACGCAACTTCTATGAAATTAAGAATGTGCTTAAAGCTCTTCAACTGCCACATGAAAAGATTGGCGCTTGTCCCATTGGATGTATGTTGTTCGGGAAGAGAATTCAAATCTTGACAAGTGCGATAAATGTGGTCAAGATAGATATAAGGCTAATCTAAAATCGACCAAAAGAGAGTGGGCAAAAACTTTAACTTACTTTCCGCTTGGACAAAGGTTGCAAAGAATTTTCGCTACCAAAAGTGTTGCTAGGCATATGACATGGCATTTTGACAAATGTCGTGCAAGTGGGACTATGTCGCATCCTAGTGATTTCGGTGAGGCCTGGAAACATTTTGACAATGAACACCCGATTTTGCCAAATGAGCCTCGCAATGTTCGCCTTGGTCTATGCAAATGACGGATTTTCTCCTTATGGTCACTTGGAAAATCTTATACCACATGGCCTGTAATGGTCACTCCATATAACCTTCCTCCTTGGTTATGCATGAAGTAACAATTCATCTTTTTATCATTGATAATTCCTGGTCCTAAGAATCCCAAGTCAAAAATGGATGTGAACTTGCAACCGTTAATCAAAGAGTTAAAACAACTTTGGAGTACGGGGTTGGACACTTATGATGTATCAAAGAAACAAAATTTCCAATTACGAGCAAATTGTGATGTGGACAATAAACGATTTTCCAAAGATATGGGATGCTTTACGGATGGAGCACACATGGGCATCTCGCTTGTCCATACCGGCCACCGAGTGCCACCTAAGTCTTTTATGTTGAACAAAGTTGGAAAGTATGTTGGTTTGATTGTCTTCGACAGTTTTTGCCAATGGAGCATCCTTTTCGAAGGAATTGCTCTGATTTCAGGAAGGATCGACCAAATGAAAAAGATGGTCCTCCGCCACGGTTGTCTGGAGAAGAATTGTGGGAAATTGTCAAGTATATGCCAACGATTGTTAACTCTTCTGATCTTGAGTTGAAAAAGTTGAAAGATAAGAAGGAGGGTTGGTGGAAGCAAAGCATTTTGGGAGCTTCCTTATTGGAAAACTTTGTTGATTCGACATAATTTGGATGTCATGCACATTGAGAAGAATTTTTTCGAGCAACTAATCAACACGGTTATGGAAGTTCCAAACAAAACATCATTTGGACCTAAGGGCAGATTAGATTTCATGAAATATTGCAAGCGAAGACCCGACTCAACGAGGTTCGTTCTCGATAAGGTCCAGAAAACAGCTTTGTGTGATCGATTTCTCAATCGAAGTTTCCGATGGTTACGCCGGTTTGAGTAGGTGTGTAGACAACGTAAGCTTGAAATTGCATGGGATGAAAAGTCATGACCGTCATGTATTCATGGAGCGTTTACTACACCGTCAGCCTAAAGGAGCTACCGCCAATCAATGTGTGGAGCGTATTAACTGAGTTGAGCCAGTTCTTTAGAGATTTGTGTGCCTCCAATCTTACTGTTGATGGTATACTGATCTTAGAGAAAAATATTGCTGAGATTATTTGCAAACTTGAGAAGATATTTCCTCCATCATTCTTCAATTGTATGGAACATTTACCTGTTCATTTGCCTTATGAGGCGAAAGTTGGTGGACCTGTTCATTATCGATGGATGTACCCTTATGAAAGGTATATTTAATATTAACCTTACTCCAATTTTTTTCAATACAAAAACTTATAAATAAACACAATTTGAAATCAGATGTTGATATAACTTTATTTTAGGTTTCTTAACCATATCAAGCAAAAAATTGGAAATAAAGCACGGGTTGAAGGGTCTATAGCCAACGCGTATTTGCTTGAAGAGATATCAAATTTTTGCTCATTCTATTTTGAGGATAAAGTGGACACAAGAACAAAAGATTTGGATGTCAGTATACCGACTGACCAAGAAGATGAGACATTACCCGAGATGTTTAGAGATCATATGGGTAGTACGACAGGAAAATGTGTCCGAAGATATTTGACTGATGAAGAGTATAAACAAGCTCATTTCTATATTTTGTCTAATTGTGAGCTATTAAGACCTTACGAAATGTAAGTCAACTTTGAATACATCGTTTCTATTAAATTAATATAACATCTTTAGTATGTTCAATAAGTAATAAAACTGATTGTGCAGTGAGTTTGAGAAGTACATCTTCAGTAAGTGTCCTCAAATCACTTGCACTGACGAAATTTGGAGCAAACATGAAAAAGAATTTCCGGAATGGTTTGAGCAACAAGTAAGTGTCACTTTATTAATGTTAGTTATTAAACAATACCCCAAATGAAAAAATATTATTTATTTAATTATATCATTATATTATAGGTCCACAAGTTGAAGGATCCTCTACTCAAAGCTTTAGCACTAGGTCCTTCTCGTATAGTTAAAACTTGGAGACGTTATTCGATCAATGGATATCGTTTTCGAGCTTTCAAACAAGGGGTCGATGTACCCAAAGCTACAGTGAGTAACGGAGTCTACGTTAGTTCAACAGAAGGGGTGGACACTTATGGAACCCTCGATGAAGTAATTGAAGTTGTGTATACCTCATCGGAAAGGTGTTATAACACGATTTTATTCAAATGTGATTGGATAGACAATTCTTCTAAAGGGTTGAATGTGCATAAGAAGTACAATCTTGTAGACGTCAACCGTAGTAGAAAGTATCCAACATATGATCCGTTCGTATTTGCATACCAAGCGGAACAACTTTCTTACACTTCATATCCTAAAACTAGGAAAGACAACCAATGGTCGGCGGTGTTTAAAATCAAATCAAGATCGAATTTTGATATTCCAGTTGAAGATACTGTTTTTCAAGAAGAGGTAAATGTCGATCTTCCGCAACCATTATCGTCTACAGGAGAGGATGAAGTACAAGCCAATGATAATGAAAATGCGGAGCTTGGGTATGAAATACCAGACAACATTGTGGAGCTTAATGAAAGGGAAATACAAGAAGTGGGTGAGGATGAGGTAGAGGAAGAACATGAGGAGGAGGAGGAAGATGATGAGGAAGAAGAAGATGAAGAGGAAGACGAGGAAGAAGATGAGGATGATGAAGAAGATGGCGTTGAGACACTTTTTCGTGACCATGACTACAATGAGGATAATAGTGACGATAATGATGACTATTGAACTGTAAGCTGTTAAAAATTTGAAATATTATTATATTTTATTGTTTACATTGATTTTTTTTAATATGTTCTTTTGTTTTTAGTTTGGAATGGCAGGTGGGAAAAAACAGACTCGGAAAAAGGGATCAGGTAGCAACAAATGGCCATACCGATTTGAGAACGAGGACGCATATCCGATACCACCCCAACATCGATGTTGAATGTGTCGCGTAGGGCGGCGGCCTATGGTATGTTTTTGTTATATTGTTATTTCTTTTTATTTAGCTATATTAATTTATGTGTTGCTAAGTTTCTGAATCTGACAATTTGCAGGTTCAATAATGACGCTGTGAGGGCACTTGTAAGAGATTCGATCGAGGCGAACTACACTGCCTACTTCCCTAACTGAACGAGCATGCCTCGTGGCGGCGATGTGAACATATGTTCAATTATTTCAAGGTAAATGTTTAAATTTACAATAATTAAAGTTTTGTTGTAATTACACAAATATACAACTTATATGTTTTATTTAATTTTGGAATAGGCTCAGTGAAGACCGACGATGCCGCGGAGCTTGAAGAAGGCTACGACCTTGCCGTGAAGAAGCTGCCCGGATTTCGCCACCGAGCGGCAAGGAAGAAGAAACCGCCTAGATGGATGCCCCCGCTTGCTTTAATTTATTAAAGACAAGGAAGGAAAAAGACCCGCACTGGCCGAGAAGTCAAAAAAGGCGACGGAGAATAGGTGCAAGGGGGAAAAGATGGAAAAGCCCTTCCGACGCTTGCGTGTTGGGTCGCAGTGGTGGTGCGGCATTGGAAGGCTGCTGCGGTATGTCTTTATTATCTATTCAATTTTAAATTTATCGCTTAATATTACCAACACTTTATATTTAATTATTTATATTTTAACACGCCAATGATTTTCAAAGAAGGCATCCAGGATTTTACTCCATTTAAACCGTTGGAGATGTCGAAGAAAAACAAAGAAGGAAAATGGATTACTCCACTGCCGAGGAAATTGCGGTAATATACTGCCTTAATATATTTAGTTTATTCAATATTTAATGGTTTTCAATTAATTTCACATTGATTTTCAATATTTAATGATTTTCAATTGATTTTCAGAAAAATTACTTGGAGAGGACGGCCGAGGACGATAACTACGACCCGAACGAACTCTACCTACGATTGGTGGTTTTGATAGAAAGGGTCGAGTTTATGGTACCTGCGAAGAGGCTCCAAATTTCTTCACACCGCCTAAAGCGCACAACCGCAGCTCGTCAAGAGGGGCTCCAAGTTATACTCCCTGCCGTAAGTCAAACCGCATTTCAAAATAAAGTGCTTATGGCCAAAGTGCACGAGCTTGACGAGAACCAAAAGATGATGATGGAATTCGCGAAACCTCGGTTGGCGAGAATCCGCCAATACTTGCAATCCGGCATGGCGCTTTTAAATCGTGGCGACTTCTCCGACGCATCACGGCGACGGTCACGGGTTTAGTTCTATAGTCCCTCCTACTTAGACATTTTCATCACTTCGGATTTATAATATGTAAATTAAAATTGCGGTTTTATAATTAGTAGGTATTTTGTTAACTTTGTAGCGGATTATGTGTAAGTTAGTTACACATATTAATCTATATATCGACTCTATTATCGTTTGTTGGGTCGTGTTTTTGGTTGTGAAAACCGACATTTTCTGAATGCAGGTGTCGTATGACAACAATGGTCGACTGAAAAAAGCGGTATAAATCGGCCGTCGAGGCGAAATAATAAAGCAGTCTTTTTCGCCCATTTTTTTGGCGACGGATTTCAAAGAATATGCGACGGAAAATCCGTCAAACGCCTTTTTTTTTTGAATAAAACCTGCGACTGAATTAGTCCTTATATGCGACGGAATTTCCGTCGCAAGTGTGTAATATTAATTTTTTATTTTTTTTTGCGACGGTAATTCCGTCGCAATTGTTTTTTAAATTATTTTTTAAACGTAACTCTGCGACATATTTTCCTTGTTTTGCGACGGAATTTCCGTCGCAAATAGCCTTTTTTCCATTTTTTGGCTGCCACCTGTCACCACTTATGTGTCGGATTTTGCGACGGCCGTCCGTCGCACTATTTCTTTGGCGACGGAATATCCGTCGCAAATGATTTTTTGCGACGAGTCATGGCGACGGGTGAAGTATTTTAAATTCCGTCGCTACGTGTCATTTTGCGACGGAATTTGCTTTTTAGCGACGGATTTTGCCGTCGCTAAACTCCTTATTTTTTGTAGTGTTAGGCCAATTTTACAAGGATTAAAAGGTTAATTCTTGATTCTTTATACTTTGTTATGCAAATTTATTTTATGACTTTAAATCTTATAAAGTTTTTCATTATAATCCTGTGAATTTAATGGTCTATATACGGTTATAAACCTACATACCCATCACCTCCCACATCTAAGATCTCGCTTCACAGTTAGACACTCACGTGATATAAGCGCTCTTAAAAGTCTACTATGCAACTTTACAACATTCACACCTATATCTTATGAAACACTTTTATTTTCACATTTTCGGCACTCTAACACTCGCCTATGATACACAAGCACAGCGAATAGCTTATTCTACCGTATATAACATCTACACAAAACCCCAAAATAAGCAAATACATACTCGAGTGATCATGGACCTTAAGCCTTTCAACCTATAATCCCAAAATACTTCACTTTTCTATTATCATACCAAGCGAGTAAACGAGGCATATGGCTAACAACCAATTACGTCACTAATCATACATACAAATAGATTAGACTACCCTGGTGGTAAGCAATATAGTGATTAGGAAGACAAATAAATAGCTCATACTTCACCTTATAACCCACATCACATCCTCGGTACTAACTAACCAACTTTACAGCAGCCAAAATAAGGCATTCCATTTCCATGAGGTCTCAATATGCATTTCTTAGAATATGTTCAGAGATTGCAAGAACTCTAATTCAGTTGTCCATCCTAGATCCTAGTCAATCCTATAATGTATATCATTTACATAAGCGTATTCTACAGCATCTAACGTAAAAGGCATATGCAACCATCTTAAACAACATAGCTCAGCATTCATCTCCTTACACAACTCCCATCGTACGACATAACACACATCGTACGACATGACGGTTGATGATGATGATGATGATGAAGAGGAAAGAGGACCAAGGAGAAACGAAGAAGGAAATGATGGAATTAAACGATGTTGGGGTTGTGTACAAAGTCGGTGAAGGATGGGTAGCAATTAGGGTAGGATTTATTTGCTCGGTCAATCTCATTGACCATTCCCTCACTTTATTAATATTCATATAAAACTCCATTTAAGAAAATAATATGAAATCGTATAAGCTCGACTTAAATATAAGACCCAACTTAAAGTATGAGACTCGTTTATAACAAGGTACAAAAATACGGAGTATTACACCCGAAGGGTTAAAATGGCGTCATTCAACACAAAACGACACTTCTGAAGCTTAAAAAAGCTAAGGATATAGTCATCACAAAAGCGTTCCACAACCCAAAGGGTAAAAGGAACAACATTCAACAATAAACGACAAACCCAAAACTTAAAAAAGTCGAGGGAATAGTTGTAACACCCCGTATTTTTAAGGTTAAATTAAAATATATTTTAATTCACAAATTTATTTAAAACTGTATTTATTTCTCATAATTACCTAATATATTTAATGGTTTAAAATAATATGTATGATCTTTTAAATAATACGGAGTATGTTTAACACTATTTTATTTTAAAGATAATAAATCACTTATGAAACGGGTTCTTTTATAAATTAGTATGATTGCTTTATATTTTAAATTAAATGGTTAAGTTATGATTTTTGACCCATTATTTTGATACAAGTATTTTATAAAATATCTTATTTAACTTATTTTGTGTATTTTCAACTATTTTTACCATGACTAGCTTAAAGATAAATTAATCTATCTTTCTTTTAAAGAAAATATTAGACCTTTTAATACGAGTAGAAGATAACCTAATACTCCTAATTATAAACGTATATATATATACAAAACCCTAAATAATTGATTAGTTACTCCGTATAATAAATCGTCTCTAGCATCGTCAATAATCAATACACCGTCTTCGACAAACTCCATTAACGCCCTCTTCAACCTTCCTTTACTCCTTCGTTTCTTAACCGTTTTACTCCTTTTTTGCGTCATAATTATCCTCTCTTCATCCTATTCTCATCAAGGTAAGCTATACTCCGTTTCATCTCAGTTGGTCCAATCGTCGCCGATATCGTAACTCGTATTTATACTCGTTTTTCTCCCTAATCGATCGTAGGACTGAATCAGGACGACCCTGACGCTGACACGTACGTAGTAGACGACTCAATTGAAGACTAGCGCGAAAAGGTAACGGTGATGACGTTACTCGATATTACGTTACATTAATGTTTCGTGTAGTATTATGTGAGATTTTTAGCTGTGAAATCCTTGATTGTTTGCGTGTAATTGTGATCGTGTCTCTGTCGTGTGCACGTAGAATAGGGATGACTTAGGCTTGTTGAGGTACGAGTCGGTTACGTTGGCGCCGTTAGGGCGTTGTGTTTGTGTGCATATGTGTTTATGATGCTTGTATGGGAAGCTTCTTATCGGGCTGTAACATGTGTACATAGAGTGAATTATGGGGGATTAGTTAAGCAATTAATCATATTTATATTATGTGCACTAAGTTTAAGATTGTGTTTTCATAAAATGTATATATAAACCATTTAGGTTGGTGTTGAATGTTGTGTTGTTTTGTCGTAGTAGTAAAAAGAGATTATTTATATTACTTTGCTTGATCGTAACCTTTAATTGGTAGGTTTTTGATTTAGTATGTTACTTTGATATTTACTCCGTATAAACTGTTATTGTTTCGAGAATTATAATACATGTTGAGATTGGCTTGAGTTCGTATTGTATTGACCTTGATAAGCTAAAGGATTGTTGAATTGACTTGATTATGATTAGTTGTTGTATGCTTGAGTTTAGTGTGCGTATGGGTACTGTTTTGGCTCGTGCGTGAGGAGTTACGACGTCTTTTGTAGGACGGTGCCACTTGTCGTGGGTTCTCATCCATTTTGTAGTGGCTCTGAGACTATGGTTATCGAAAGTCCTTTTGTAGGGGCGACACTCTTTTGTAGGGGTGGTTATTGTTTGTCCACACTATTTTGTAGGGGGTGTGCTTGGCCAAGTTTAGACTATTATTCGAGGCATTTTGTAGTGCCACCATAGGGTCAGGATCTTTTGTAGGGTCCAGGGTGTTTTGTAGCGCCCAGTACTTGTAGATACCCGTATCCGCACCCCCCGAAAACAAACCCGATGACGAAAAGGACTTTCATGCATGCTTTTAAGTAAGACGAAACGGTACAAAAGTGTCTAAAACGTATTTAGTCATCTTTCGCGTATTAATTTGGATTTGTATAATCATAAAAATGAATGTCATTCTTAGTCATTATATTATTAGCACAACACGAGCACAATGCAGGAACGTCTTACCAAAACGACCCACAAAAATGGCCCAACTAGCTACAAAACGGCCCAAATGCACAAAAACGACCCAAAACGCACACTAACGCAACACGCAAAATGGGCCAAAGTGCGTCCCGTGTCACATTTTCACAAAACTAGACTCTACAATACCGTAAAATAATATACTTCAATATTATTTTATTTTGAGCCAAAACCGAAAAACACGACAAAAACCGAAACACGAAAATCGAAATTGAACCAAAAACCAATTTGGCCCAAAATATCCAAACAAAACATAATCATTACCCTAATCATACGTTTCTTAACCAAAGGCGGCATAACAGCCCACCAAAACAAAAATAAAATCGCCTGTTGACAGGCGATTAAAATTTTAAACGCCTGTCAACATGCGATTATTATTTTATTTCCTTCCACCCGCCTTTTGTTTTATCCTACAAAATCCAGCCCAAACAAAATAAAAAACGCCTGTACACAGGCGATTTATATTTTGTTCACCTTCAAACCAGCCAACCTCTATAAATAATACCCCTTATGTTCCTTCTTAAGGGTCGGTTTTTCAAAACACATACACTATTCACAAAATTACACTTAAAATCCACTCAAAAATACCGTCTTTGCAAGTCTCGAAATAAAAGATACGATCCTAAAATAGTGTTTTGAAATAAAATCGGAAATAAAAATGAAACTAATTTTCAAAAGGTACTAAAAACAAAAATTGAGTTTTAATCCTCGAAATTTTGAATAAAAATTGCCTAGGTCGAAGTACTTATTTTTTTCGTTGAATGTTATAGATTTAAAGAATTATATTTAGCCGTCAAAAATTTAAGTGATTTAAAATAGGTGTGACTTCAAATTTCGACAATATTCAAAAGTGTTAGTTTAATAGAAAAGGAATAGTAATTAGTTATTATATAATACGGAGTATGATTTATTAAAAATAAATCAAAATGATTATATTTTCATTAAAACTTGATGTTAAGTTTGTCTCTTCAAAAAAAAATGGAAGAGGATAAGATTGTTTGATTTTTGATTTGCGTGTTTGAAATTGTTGACCCGAATTTCTGAGACGGGAAGAGTATAAGTGTTCATTTTTATAAAAATTTGAAATGTGTTTCTTTTTCAATTCTAAAGATAATACAACAAACTTTATTTTTCAAAATTTTTAAATTTGTACTTAGGAAATTTTAGTATTATTTGGCGAAAAATTTCAGTCGCATTTTTATTATATGGAAAAAGGATGAATTTAATTTGAGGAATTAAATTCTTTTATCATATTGTGTTAAAATAACACGGGGTGTTACAATGTTAGTCAAGTGTGTGATAAATGATACGGCCATTTAATAAGGATTAAATGATATTAGCTAAGACGAATTAAATGTAATTCGTAAATTGAATATAAAATGTTATATTTAATTATTGAATATAATATAGGCTAATTAATCATAAACTGTCATAATTAATTAGAAAATTATAAATATGAGGATATTAATAATTTAATGATATATTATAGTGGATCATACTTATGACACTAGTAATATTATATTATATTATAAAGCTAATGGAAACCTCTAGGAAAGAGCCTTATTGCTCTTTGACTCCTTGGTCAACAAGGAATTGGTTTTTGGAAAGTGATTTTTGGAAAGCAAAAATTACTCCCCATAATTGATGGGTGAGCCTAAATTTAAATTTAAAGTGTATATAAGGGGAGTTTTGGCTCATCTTTATTCACTAATCCATTGATCATAATTTACACACAAAATTTAGAAAATCAGTTTTCTTCTCTCTAAAGTTTTCTACCAAGAACTAAGGGCATATCTTAAGCAATCTTGGGTGCAACTTTTAGGAGATATCAAGCTTCTTGATATTCAATCTTAGGCCATTAAGCAAGGACTAAAGGTTGTTTTTTTAATCTTATGTTTATTTATGCAATTTCTTTTATGACTATTAATCATATAGAATAAGTTTCATTATAATCCTGTGATCTTAAAGGGCATGTATACAGATATATTCCCACACCTCAACCTCGTCCCGGTCACCACCCTCGACAGCAGCACGAGCTCGATGTCGTGGCCTGCCGCTCCCCTCAGCACTACTAGAAGCCTCGCCAACCTTGCGCTTCTTCCTCAGGTTCCTTCTACCTCGACCACGGTCCCCTCCAGGACCCGCAGTACCCTCAAGAACGCTGCGGGCCACGCCCCCGCTAAGACCTCCGCAAAGAACACCACGACCTCTGCCTTGGCCCCCTCCCGGAGCCACAGGCGAACCCGCAGCAGCGCCACGGCCACGCTTCTGCGGAGACCCTGCAGCTGCACCTCGGCCTCTACCACGGCCCCCCAGGAGTCTCAGACGTCTCCACAGCAGCGCCACGACCACGCCCCTGCAAAGACTCTGAGACGAAACCTTGAGCCTGACCTCGGCCACCAGCAGGAGACCTCGATGACTTAGCAACAGCTCCACTACCGCTAGCGTCACCGTGAAGATCACGCCGGCCAGCGATCTCTCGCGTGCCTCACTAGTAAAAGCGGTGACTTCAGAACAACGCTGCGTGCCTAACTCCACCAAAGAGAGGACCCTGGCGCCAACCGGCGACCTCTCTGCATCGCCCGGTGGCGAGAGCCTCCGCAGAACGCCACGACCGCGCCACTAATCGACGGCTCAGACCACCAGGGACAAAGACCGCGTGCCCAAGCCACTCGCGAAGGCCCAGACGACTCACTACCGTACCGCGCTTACTAGCGTAAAAGGCAGGGGACGACCCAGCAAGACCCTGCCACTCACTCCCTGGCGTCGTAGAAGCTCCTGGCGTCTGAGGGGGAAAAGCTCTAAACAGGTCCGACTGAGACGGACCGTCAGAAACCTCCAAAGGCGCAGGCATAACCGAAGTAGGAGTACGCTCGTCCCTCGGAACAGTAAAGTTAACACCAGCCAAGACCTGGTCTATGGAACTGGAAGTAGGCGCGGAAGGCGCAGGATCACCTGCACAAAATTCAAAAAAGCATACTCAGACGACGGCAACAACAAATCACTCAGGAAAGCAGAAGCACACTAAAGCGACAGAAAGCAAGCATTAGGCCCAAATACTTGACGGATGAGGCCAAAATAAAGCAGAAGCACATAAAGTCTATTTCATAACACACATATGATATATACGTCATACACAGCTAGTCCAAGGAGCAGGGATGCACAGGGATAGCCGCAAATCAAAACGAGACAGCAAAAAGCAAGCCGCAGGCCTAATTTTGGCAGACAGGGCCAAAATCAAGCAGAAGCACAGAAAAGCATATTTCATGACACATGTACGATATGTACGTCATAACAAAGCCAAGTCAAGAGCAAGCACGCGCAAAAGCAGCAGAGAATTAGCCAAAACAGCAGAAAGCAGGCCTTTTTAACCTAAAAATAGCAAAAAAGGGGAAAACGCTACAGAAAGCCAGAAACCCGTATTTTCTGAGACAGACCCGACCCATAAATCACAATAAGCACGTGCAAAAAATTTCATGCGAAAACGATGTCCCGAACACCTCGACTGAATAGCTTTTACAAAACACCTCCAAACTACAAAAACGGCCTTTTCTTGACCATAACTCAACCAAAAAGCCCCCACTTCCCACAAAACAACCCCCTAGCCAACACATACGACATACATTACGATATACTCAACCCTGGAGGCGCGAAAAGCGAGGAAAAACGGTTTTTACGAACCTAACCTAAACTACAAAAAAGGCTCCAAAAACACCTCCAAACAACACTTTCCCTACAAAACAAGGCCAAATATGTACCATAATGCTAGCCATAACAATGCAATACAGAGAATTCGGGCAAGTTTCGGAACCGAAAATTTCGACCAAAATTTCAGCCCCTATACCAAATCACACGAAAATCACGGTTTTTCGAGCCGTTATTCGCACACAAGCCACCCAAACCTCCCCACAAGCATACTACAACATTTTCAAAATAACCAAGCCACTCGGGATCGCCTTACGCTACAAAAACAGAGCACAAGCCCCGACTTTACCCCCTTTTACACGGTTTTTCACCCAAACGAACCGCTTTTCGCACGCATTTCAACAAAACGAACTCACCAACGCATTGTACTACTAATGGGTAAGCTACACTGAAGTTTTGAGCCATTTTCGAGACGTTTTTGAAAAATGACGAAAATGCCCCTACACTAGAAAACGCACGAAAATCGAGGCCACGAGTCGGGTTTTCACATAAAAGCAACAGAAGCAGCAACACAAGCCTCATACGGCTCCCAAGCATCAAGTTCGAGCAAAGACGAGAGCTAAGTTCGAATCAAATCAATAATTTTCGACCTAAACCCTAGAACACGGTTTGCAAGCTAAAACCGACTCAAACCAAATTCAAAACACGAAAAACCAAGTGAGTTGAGTACGTACCTTGGTCCATGACGAATTGTAGGAGTCAGAAAATCGATTTTTGGTCAAGAAAATCGCCAAGACGAGTTTTAGAGGGTTTTGATTTTGTTTTTTATTTTTCGGATAAAATGAATAAGCTCCCTCTCTCCCCCGTATTTTAAACAAAAAACACAAAACAAATTTCTCATCGCCTGTAAACAGGCGATTAAATTTTAATTCGCCTGTTTACAGGCGATTTTAATTTTGTTTGGTGGGTTCCCTTTTTGTTTGGGCTGGTTGTCCTCGGCCCAAATCACATTAAACATTACTTTTAATACAAATTCAACCCATTTCAAAAACACGTAGCCTCCTTACGAGACGTTCATAAAAACCTAGCCCTTTTTATGAGAAACACAAAAACACGTAGCCTGCTCACGAGACGTTCATAGAAACCTAACCCTTTTTATGAGAAACACAAAAACACGTAGCCTCCTCACGAGACGTTCATAAAAACCTAACCCTTTTTATGAGAAACACAAAAACACGTAGCCTCCTCACGAGACGATCATAAAAACCTAACCCTTTTTATGAGAAACACAAAAACACGTAGCCTCCTCACGAGACGTTCATAAAAACCTAACCCTTTTTATGAGAAACACAAAAACACGTAGCCTCCTCACGAGACGTTCATAAAAACCTAACCCTTTTTATGAGAAACACAAAAACACGTAGCCTCCTCACGAGACGATCATAAAAACCTAACCCTTTTTATGAGAAACACAAAAACACGTAGCCTCCTCACGAGACGTTCATAAAAACCTAACCCTTTTTTTGAGAAACACAAAAGCACGTAGCCTCCTCACGAGACGTTCATAAAAACCTAGCCTTTTTAATGAGAAACACAAAAACACGTAGCCTCCTTACGGGTTCATAAAAACCTAGCCCTTTTTATGAGAAACACAAAAGCACGTAGCCTCCTCACGAGACGTTAATAAAAACCTAGCCCTTTTTATGAGAAACACAAAAACACGTAGCCTCCTCACGAGACGTTCATAAAAACCTAACCCTTTTTATGAGAAACACAAAACCACGTAGCCTCCTTACGAGACGTTCATAAAAACCTAGTCCTTTTTATGAGAAACATAAAAGCACGTAGCCTCCTCACGAGACGTACATGAAAACCTAGCCCTTTTTATCAGAAACACAAAAACACGTAGCCTCCTTACGAGACGTTCACAAAAACCTAACCCTTCACAAAAACACCAACCGCTCTTATAAACCAAACCCAAAAACGCGTAACCTCTTCTACGAGACGTCCGGCAAGAAGCAAAGCAAAGAGCAAAGCAAGGAGCACAAGCAAAGAGCACGAGCATTCAGCACTAGCAAGGAGCAAAGCAAGGAGCACAAGCAAAGAGCACGAGCATTCAGCACAAGCAAGGAGCACAAGCAAAGAGCACGAGCATTCAGCACAAGCAAGGAGCAAAGCAAGGAGCACAAGCAAAGGGCACGAGCATTCAGCACGAGCAAGAAGCAAAGCACCAGCAGGAAGCACTCTGGCCACACGCAGGCTGACACTCCCTTAAACATGTAGGACCGTCATGTCCTTAAAAAAATGTCGTCCCTCCCCGTACTTCCCGGCACTAAGTCCTCGTCCCTCCCCTGAGACACATGCTTAGCACCGCCAGGTAGTATCGAGACTGTGATGGTCCAGATACTATCTTCTAAGTTTGACTAACGCTTTGTCCAAGCTCAGTCAAACTGGGGGCTTTGTAGATACCCGTATCCGCACCCCCCGAAAACAAACCCGATGACGAAAAGGACTTTCATGCATGCTTTTAAGTAAGACGAAACGGTACAAAAGTGTCGAAAACGTATTTAGTCATCTTTAGCGTATTAATTTGGATTTGCATAATCATAAAAATGAATGTCATTCTTAGTCATTATATTATTAGCACAACACGAGCACAATGCAGGAACGTCTTACCAAAACGACCCACAAAAATGGCCCAACTAGCTACAAAACGGCCCAAATGAACAAAAACGACCCAAAACGCACACTAACGCAACACGCAAAACGGGCCAAAGTGCGTCCCGTGTCACATTTTCACAAAACTAGACTCTACAATACCGTAAAATAATATACTTCAATATTATTTTATTTTGAGCCAAAACCGAAAAACACGACAAAAACCGAAACACGAAAATCGAAATTGAACCAAAAACCAATTTGGCCCAAAATATCCAAACAAAACATAATCATTACCCTAATCATACGTTTCTTAACCAAAGGCGGCATAACAGCCCACCAAAACAAAAATAAAATCGCCCGCTGACAAAGTGACAATTTTAAACGCTGTCAACAAAGCGATTATTATTTTGTTTCCTTCCAGCCGCCTTTTGTTTTTCCTACAAAATCCAGCCCAAACAAAATAAAAAACGCCTGTACACAGGCGATTTATATTTTGTTCACCTTCAAACCAGCCAACCTCTATAAATAATACCCCTTATGTTCATTCTTAAGGGTCTGTTTTTCAAAACACATACACTATTCCCAAAAATACACTTAAAATCCACTCAAAAATACCGTCTTTGCATGTTCGAAAGGTAAACATTTTACCTACGTTTTGGACGTTTGAGACTCGGACAAAGGGGTTACATTAACCCCAACCCGATATTGGTATTAGCGAACCGTATTCGTAATTCGGTTGTAGCAATTCGGATTCAAAATCCGTCTAAACCCCGCCAATATCGCATAAATAAACGACTCAATATCACTAAAGCAAACCGACGACACTTTTATAATTATGCAAGTTCTCATTCATGCATTAAATTACGACTAGATCACGGATTCGACACTAAATTGTACCGTATCAATTAGTCTTTTAGCATGCAAAACCGAGGGTTTTTCATAAATTCTTAGGGTCAAATACGAGGTCGGAAAATAACGTTTATTGTAATAATTCAGTCAATGAATTATTATTTAACGTACATTTCCTATAGCAGAATGTCTTAGTTTGATGTTTTATATTATTCATGCATTTTTACCGAGTCATACATATTCGCTCTTGTACTTAGCGTCATTTTAGCCCAAATATCAAAATTAAGCAAATGTTTTCAAATTAGTAGAGACTACTTTTTACATAGGCTTTTTGATTGCTGTTTTCAAAATACACTTTGTCAAAACTTTCGAAAAGTAACCTCACTCCGAACCCCCTCTCTGGTTTCAAACCTCAGATAGATAAGTATCGACGCACCTTGAAATCTGAGACACTCGTGTCTTGTATTTCAAGACGCGTTGAATAGGTTCCAAATTCCTTTAATATTTGGTGGCGACTCCGAAAATACATTTTCAAAAAGGATTTTCTACTTTTCTTTTTGGTCACAAATTCATGCAATGATCTCCCCCATTTTTACAAACTTCGCACTTTTTCCTGCGGCGATTCAAGACTCCGCACCCTCGCCCGGGCGCAGGCTCGAGCGCGTCTTAAGCGTCGATATGTTTTCCCAACATTAGGATTTTTCCCCTGTACCTTCAGTACTCCGTGCTATCTCTTGCGGTTGATTGCGATTGATTGTGGATTGTTGATTATTGTATGCCACTTTGTTGGTGACATTTTGAGTTTGAATATTGACCATTGGACTTTGCTATTGTTGATTGTTGTTGGTTATACTTTGATCATAGGCCGTAGGCCAGGTAAGGTGCTTGTTGAGTTGTATTGAGATTGTCGTAGTATTGTTAACTATTGTTATATAGCTTGTGATTATCACATGTTATTATTTTATAAGCTGTTTTATTTACTTGTTAACTTTATTGTGATGTAATATGGCTGGGAGAACGTCTGAGTTACTCCCACCGATCGTGGTCATTGCATGTTTTCATGGCGTTAGCGCGGGTTTGGGATTGATAAGTGAGGATGCCGTGAGGATGGACCTTAGCTAGCCTACCCGTGTGGATTTGGGATTATTGTTTGATAGACTTGATTAGACTCTACCGTTTCATTTCGTATTTATGTTGCATTTATGCGTTTGTAAGGGGTATTTACTCCCCGCTTTTGCTAGACCTCAAGGTCTACACCGTTGTTTGGTTTGTTTAGATTAATTTCATGAGTGACGACTCGGATTCACGGTGTTTTCCGCCACCGTGGCTTTCATTTTTATTCACTTTCTTTAGTAAATCCTTTTTAAAAAGCTTATTTTATTTTGTTGGAAAATCCGGGTTGTTATAGTTGGTATCAGAGCGAATACGCTCCCAATTCTCATTAGGTGAGTGAGTAGGATTGACTTAGTACACCGAGTGTGTAACAACCTGGTTTTTCGTGACTTTAATTAAACTAAGGCGGAAAATTAATTAAGTCTATATGTTACAAAACCAGCTGTTATCGTATTACAAACTCTATATACATAATATGAGTTTAAGATAAACAGAGTTATTCGATTACATTCCCTCAAAAAGGAGTACAAAATGTAGGTAAACCATCCCCAGCATTTGATAACTTAAGTCCTCGGGGTACCTGCAATACAATCCCATCATTTTCCCGCACACTCCTTCGAGTTTCGATACATGCAATTTCTAAAGCAATATGCAGTATAAATAATAAATAAGCAAGGAAAACAAATAGCAAGTATGCAAATAAAACACATAAGGAGATCATGATGATTCAAACATAAGAATAAGTCAAACAATATATCATGCAATACTTATAACCAATCTTGCTCAATAGATCATTATCATTTCATTCATATTCGGGGTAGTCGACCCTTTTCAATCATTCATATAGTAACATAACTCGCGAGTCTTGACTACAGAGCGGCTTGAGTACCCTCATGGTAAAACACCCATATGATTCGCCATCAAAGTGCACTAGCTACTCGGACTGCACATCAGGTCAAACACTAAGTAGCATACGATACAGCTACCTAACATCCAACACAACATGGATAATCTAAGATGAATCACGACCATAAGCCAACAAACTAGCAAGGATGGAAACATGCGTTAACACAAATAGCATGTTAACGCAGCGACTGCGCTTCTGGCCACATCAATCGGACTTTAAATGTCAAGATATCAAGCGTGTAATAAGGAGGATCAATCCCTTGTCTTTTGTATGCATACACTACCCTATTGGTACGACTATTACACTCTGACGGATCTCCTGATGGGGATGGTCATTTTCCAATTACCTCATATGGGCCCGTGAACGAATCACTACCCGGCGAAAATCACGTTAAATAACGACTAGGAGAGTCATTAGATTACCACTAGCACAGTATAGCGATGATAGTGTCCCCATATGCGGCTACCTTACTAACCCTGACCCTATAGCGTTTAACATCGCAGACACCCGAGTATTTCACAAGTACTTCTTTTCTTATTCTCTTATTCTCAAATTGTTCAGGTGGCGGTTCATAGTAATTAGTATCGTCAAACTTGTATAGTGAAAATTTAGTTCAAGTGGTTCTTTAGTAAACGGAAACGTATAGGAAGCTTAAATAATTTATTTGGAGTCCATTCGTAAATTTAAAATATTTTTACTATTCACGTATTTTACTATTCACGTATTTACTATTCATCGTATTTACTATTCACCGTATTTACTATTCATCGTATTTTATTCGTATTTCATACTTAGTATTTTATTCGTATTTCATACTTAATATTTTATTTGTATTATCGCACTTAGTATTTTATTGTATTTTTATACTTAGTATTTTATTTGTATTTTTATACTTAGTATTTTATTCGTATCCTTATACTTAGTATAAGCCTAAATATAAAACTAATTCTTTTTATTTACTAAGTATAGATTTCTAGTTTTAAAGTCGTTAAGTTCGTTTTGTATTTAGCGTTTTTAATTCATAATTTCAAAATTAAGACTCGGTTTTATTTAGTCGTATACTCAACTAATACTTTAGTGGTTCCCATTTTTAGTAAGGTCGTCGTAGTTCATTTTAATTAGTCCGTATGTCCATTCCAAATTCAAGCAAGGGTAGTAACACACGACATAGTTCATTTTAAATCGGTTTTGTTGATTCTTTTTATTAATGGTTCATTATACAACCTAATATAATCCTAATTACAATTCAATTTTAATGACTAAGTGATAAATTCATTTTGACCAAAATTGACTAAACATAAAGTGAAATACCGTGGCCCTTTTATTATTTTAGTTATTTATTTCTTTTTTTCTATTATTTTTTTTTAATAAATCATTCCTTAAACTAATTTAATTACTTAAGTGATAAAAATAAAAGTGACAAAAATCATTTTTGGTCCAAAATACCCTAAATGCCGTGGCACTTTGTACATACTACTTTATTTTTGTTTTCAAATTTTTATCGGTTTTTAACTTAAAGTTTTTATATACTAATTATTTAAATTATACTAAAGTGTTTTAATTAGTTTATAATTTTCACTAAACATTTTATTCCATTTATGAATAGTGATTTTTACTCACTTTATTTTTCTAACTTTTATATTTTGATGATTTAGTCTATTTAACTTATATGACTATTATTGTAATTTTTCACTAATGACTTTAAACTAAAAATGACATAACCTTTTAATTATTTTGAAATCAAATTAGTCACCTAAATGAAGAACACTTGAATGTGTGAAAGACTTCTATATTTTTCATATAAACCCTAATTAGTCTAATTTTTACATGTTTATGAAATTTCTTCAAATTTTTCCTACAAGTCCATTTTAACTAAACTAATCAAAATATGTTATTTAGAAAAATTAAAACTAAAAATTTGTCCATAAAATAATGGGAATGCCGAGTGATATGTGTGTATGTTCTAAGTTTTATTTTTGATTTTTACACTTCTAATTCAACAACTAATTTATCTTATATCATTTATATATTTAACTAAGTGAAAAATCATATACAAACATTAACATACAAAAGTAAATTATTTTACACACAAGGACAATAACAATATTTTCAAGAACACAAATACATTAACACAATCAAATTTCATAACAATTTCATTTTAAGTCCTAAACATAAACTAATTATATTTTCATGTTCATTTTATTACAAGTATTCTAAGCATGCAATTTACGAAAATTAAATCGAAAAATTTAGTGAAAAATAGAGGAGAATGCCGTGTGGTTTCATAGTGACCAAACAATATTATTTTTCGATTTTTGTCTCCTAATTTAACATGTGAAATACTAAGTGATAAAACAATTCATACATACATCAAAAACAATAAATCAAGTACGAGGCGCTTATCACATAAGTGTCTGGGAAGCACCTTAGGTTAGGTTAGATGGAAAGCTTCTAGCAATTGTCGGGATCGACTATGTGATCGAATTGGCTCAAGTCGACACTTCCTTCTTGCTCCTCTTCTTTGGTAGATTAGTACATAAAAATATAAATCAACAAGTTAGTAATTTTTATTACTACTAAACTAGTTAACAAAAGGTTTGAAGTATAAATGTAGTTTTAGGTTTAGGTAGTGTTTTATATTTTTCATTATTTTGATTTCATTTTCATGCTCATGCTTAAGCTTAAAAGAGAAAGTGATTACTACACTAATTAGTGAAGAATGAACCTAATTGTTCTAATGAATTTAAAGGCAAGAAAAAGTAAGTTTAAAGAAGAAAGCTAGAGGAAGAAGATGAAGATCTTGAGGTTGAAGATGAACCTTGCTTATTGTATCCTTGTGTTTGATTTATTTAGAGAGAAAATAACTAAGTGGTTGTTGTGTTTTGTGAGCAAACCGTAAGAAGTAGTAGAAGTAGTAGTTTGTTTGTGTTTTGTTGTTTGGTTTTCACGTGTATAGTAGTAGTAGTAAGGTAGTTGTTGTGTTGTATTTGTTAGTAAGTTAAGCTCTCTTATGTGTGAATGCAAGTGATCAACAAGTTGTGTGAGCATGTGTGATGATTAATGTAGGATGATGTATGGTAATGTAGGGTGGCTTGGATTGACAAGGTGGTAAGACAATAGGGTGGCTTGACTAGGGTAGTGGAAGAAAAGCAAGACAACCACATGGGGTTAGGAGGAGATTAAAGCATGTTTTGGTGCTTGTGGGTGTGTATGTCGTGTATGTGTAGTATAGTGTAGCATTGTTGTTGTTTGTTTAAGTTGTAAGCTCATGTATCATGTAGTATGTTAAGTAGTTAGTATGTGAAAGCAAATGAGATTAAAATAAGTAAAGCATGGTCTTAAGGTCAAGTATAGGATGCTCATGAAGCATAGGGTGGCAAGGGATTTGATGGGGAAGAAAAGCAAGGAAGAAAATGAGCCAACATTGAGCCTTGTACTCTTGTTTAGCTCGGCTCACTTGTAGCCACTTGTGTCGATTTTTGTTTCTTGAATGTTACGATTTACAGACGTCTGTAAAAGTCTCAATTGAAATATATAGTCTAAGAATAATGTTTAGAAGAAAGATCGAAAATAAAAATGAAAATAAAAGCCAAAACGCAATCAAAATAAAAATTGGGTACTAGCTCATCGTATTTTGAAATAAAATTTTAATTGATCGAAATATATAATATTTTGGTTGAAAGTTATTAAAATAAATCATAATGTTCAAACGTCAAAAAGTTTATCAGTTTTGAATAAGTGTAGCTCATTATATCGAGTTTTAGTGGAATGTTAGTTAAATGAAAAAGGAATAGTAATTTGATAATAATCTAATATGTTTTGTTAGTAATAATCAAAATGATTAAGCTTAAACTACTTTAATTAGATTTGGATTATGAGTAAGTCTATTTAAGAAGGGATTAGGTGACTTAATCATACTTAGGTGGCTTGGCCCCTTTAGTCAACGTTTGACCTTGATTTGCGTGCCAAAATTTGTCGTTG
Source organism: Dianthus caryophyllus (assembly GCA_023091065.1). Lineage (NCBI taxonomy): Eukaryota > Viridiplantae > Streptophyta > Magnoliopsida > Caryophyllales > Caryophyllaceae > Dianthus > Dianthus caryophyllus. The sequence continues at coordinate 35,394,631 of CM041517.1, read as the reverse complement.
AGAAATTTGTCGGAAGTGCTTCATTTGATTTATCGAGTTTGAATATGAAAGAATAAAGTTCAAATTCAAAGTAATTCAAAATGGTTTTAGTTTAGGTGCTAGGAAAAGGTAGCTCATTGTTTTAGGAAAATATTGAGCGAGATTGTTAAATTAAAGACTTGCGCAATTATGAAAGGCTTAACTTGACATGGAGTGTTACAAGTTTAGCGAAAAAAATTCAGTCGCATTTTTATTATAAGGAAAAAGGATGAATTTAATTTAAGGAATTAAATTCTTTCATAATATTTTGTGATAATAACACGGGGTGTTACAATCCTACCCCCTTAAGAAAAGTTTCGTCCCCGAAACTTGAAAAGAGTGGATAACTGCTCAAGGTTAAGCAAGGCAGTTAAAGGGAATATTGAGATTTTACAAATTTGGATAATAATATTTGGTTTTATGGGAATAAGACTTTTGAAACGCTTGAGTCCTCTAATTAATATAGAAACGTCGAATAGAGTAATAATATTGGAGAATGAAATCGCGTTTGATTTATTAATGAGATATTTAAATAAATATAGAAATGTTGCTAGAATGTTATTTTTGAAAATGACGCGAAAGGGCTTCACCAAAAAGGTGGGGCCTAGAAGTTTTGTACGGAATTAAATGAAATTAAAATAATAAGCGTTTTAAGAATAAAACCGTTTATTTAAATTTCAGAAAGAAAAGTTAACCTTAAAGTAGGTTGAATTAAAGGCTTTTAAAATTTAATTAAGACGGATATATAATCAAATTATTATCCTACCCCCTTAAGAAGTTTTAAACGTGTAAACATAATAATATTATTATTGTTACTTTTAATGATCACGCATAAGATATATAGCCTTAGAAAAATGGCATTTAGGGAATATATGTAAGAGTCGTAGTGATCATAAAGAAAATATAAGCTTTAATGAAATTAAGGAAGTTTAGGTTATCGTTGAATGGTTAAATGAACTCTTAGGGAATTATGGATAACCTAGTTGATATAGCTCATTTTCTTAAAATTATTATTATAATGTTATTAGATGAAACTAAATGTTACAAATCATACTTGGGTAAGATTGAAAATTTATAATAATTGTCGACGTAAAATAACATTGTTGTATATATTTCTAAAATAGGAGAAGTAAAACGATTTCGATGATTTTAGAAGTAAAGGAATGCAATGTTTGAACCATGAAGTTTCAAAAGTAATTCAAATTACGTTGCAAAGATTTTTCAGGATAAGAGATAAATCTTCAAAGACAATTTTATAGAGAACGTATGAAAACAATTTTTAGAAGTATATATTAAGTCATTGGTAAGAACTTGTAAACATAGGAGGTCGAACCAAAACGAGGCTCTGAAAAGAAATTCGTGTGATGGATTGTAATTTGTACATTATTGTATTTTGAAGAACAAGAATTATTATTATTATTATTTTTTTTTTTTTTACCATTTGGTAATGATATGTTAGTGTTGATTTGTTCAGGTTTGGTAAGTTTAGATTGTGCAACGCAACGAGAGATAGGGATGCCTCCGTATTGTATAGAATAAAGGCAGGTACTGAGTCAACCAGAAATTTACCCGTGATGACGTCTACGTCAGGGCAATCCTCGGTGTCTTCGTCAACCTCTGACAAGACGTAAACACGTCCTTGTACTTTAACTGCAGGTGGCGGTCCCGTGTTCATCCTTGCTCTTGCTTCTTTCTTCGGGCACGCGTTAGATTTGTGCCCCGCTTCATTGCAGAAGAAACAGACGATTGGGGATCCGTTGCACTGTTTTCCAGGGTGTAGAGCCTTGTGACAGAAATAGCAATTGTCCGATCGTACAATCGGCGGCGGGGTTCTCCCACCTTTTGTAGTCAGCCTCCCCTTGTTCGAGTTGTTGTTGTTGCGGTTGTAAACTGGCTTGTTGAAATTGTTGTTTTGAAAGTTCGGACTCTGAAAACTCCTCTGTTGGAAGGTTGGCTTCTGGATGAAACTAGAACTCGCCACAGGAGGCGTAAAGACTTTCTTCTTCCTTTTCTCTTGACTTGACCTTACGGATGGGTGCCCGGATACACGTTGCCTTTCGTGAGGCTTCAAAGAAAGTTCTTACAAACAACCCGCACATGTTTATCCTCAGGTTATTGTCCATGCCTCGTACGTAACGAGTTGCGAGTTCCTCCTCGCTAGTCAATATCTTAGGAGCAAACTTGGACAGCTCCTGATATTTTTCTGTGTAAGCTTGTAGGGACATTTCACCCTGGGTTAGATTCCTAAACTCTTCTTCTTTTTCCCACTTCAATTCTTCCCCAAAGTACTTGTTTTCCAACATGGTCTTAAACTCGCTCCAGTTATAGAGCCTTAAGGGGAATTGGGCTTTGATTAGGCGCCACCAACTATTTGCCTCTCCTTTCAGGTAATACGCTACCACGTTCACCATTTCGTTGGGTGGTGTCTTGCTTAGCTCTAACAACTTTTCCATCTCTTCAATCCACTCTGTCAAGACTGTGGGGTTGACAGAGCCCGTATATGGTTGGGGTCGATGTTTGGAGAATCTCTCAAACGCGGACTGATTGTTTCCGCCACCTTGATGTTGATACATATTTTGAGCAATTTTTGTAATTGCATCTTCGAACCCTTTTCTCCTTGCTTCTTCCTCAGCAAAATGTTGGGCGAAGTTTGGGTCAGCCATGTTATATAAGTTGTTTGCATCCATTCTGAAAAATATGGAACTGTATGAAATCGAGTAGTTCCCAAAAGAGGCATATTATAGAATACAAGGTGGAAACAGGTTACATCGGTTTGAGTAGCAAAAGCATCTAACACACTTTCTAGGAAGATAACAGAAAGTAGAAGGTAGGGACAACGTCTCCTAATAGTATCTATACAGCATTTCCGAAGTTAAGTAGTTAAAATCTAGAGATTTCACAAAATGTTGTCCGAACTAGTAGCTAATAAGGCTAACAGGACCTAGAGCCCGTTTGAGGACTCCGCATCGCTGAACTCCTGCTCATCATCATCAAAGGTGTGTCCCTCAGTAATGGCACGGCATGCGAGTATGAGGCCGCATTTGAAAGAAATCCACTCGTGAAACTTTCCTCCTCCAACTGTAGACGTGTGGCGTACCGTAAACCACCAATGGGAAGCTTCGCCTCTGAGGAATCTCTCGGTCAGACGTACTTTCCACTCTTCATGAACTCCTGCCTCAACGAACTTCGATTCCATCTCATGTATCCAACTCACACAAGTGTCGCGGTCTCCTGCGAATTTGCGCGGAGGATTTTCTGAGAATTTCCTGTAGGCCGCAACTCTGACACGGGTACTTCGTCCAAGCTCGGGAGTAACAGAACGCACAGGGATGGCACGGAGAGCGCTCTTCTTCCAGTTGATCGAGCGATGATTCCTTTCGTCTCCACATGTTGGTGCATCGCCGGTTGATGACATCTACGAGGGATTTTAAGGAAAGGAGTCAAACGACAAAAATATTGTTTGAATGAAATAAAATGGCTATTAAGAGAATATAAATTTTGATCGAACAAAAACAGGATCAAAAGGTTTAAGAATTTCATTAGTGAAATTGGTTAAGGATTTAGTAGATGCCTTCACTTCGTATAGTTTGGTACTTCTTCAGCATTCCTCTTCTCGAGAGTTAAGTCTATTATTTCGATTTTATATCCGAGGATAGTTGTTAGTTTTAGTCACCACATCGACAAGTAGCAAGCATACAATGGTTAGCGTATTTTATTTTGCAGGTAGTATCCGTTTATTTAAGAAGATTTTTTTTTTTTTTTTGCGTATGGTCGGTACTTAGAGTTTCTACCCATCCTCACACTTTAAAGTGATCTAAGTTATTTATTTTAGCGATCTAGGATTCCTAATTTATTATTTGATCCTATAAGTCTATGCCTGACATATATATTAATATGTATGTCTGGCCCAGGTGTCGTCTCGCTAGATGAGATAACTTTAAGTCACTCACGGTCGCAAGACAGCTCTGATACCAACTGTAACAACCTGGTTTTTCGTGACTTTAATTAAACTAAGGCGGAAAATTAATTAAGTCTATATGTTACAAAACCAGCTGTTATCGTATTACAAACTCTATATACATAATATGAGTTTAAGATAAACAGAGTTATTCGATTACATTCCCTCAAAAAGGAGTACAAAATGTAGGTAAACCATCCCCAGCATTTGATAACTTAAGTCCTCGGGGTACCTGCAATACAATCCCATCATTTTCCCGCACACTCCTTCGAGTTTCGATACATGCAATTTCTAAAGCAATATGCAGTATAAATAATAAATAAGCAAGGAAAACAAATAGCAAGTATGCAAATAAAACACATAAGGAGATCATGATGATTCAAACATAAGAATAAGTCAAACAATATATCATGCAATACTTATAACCAATCTTGCTCAATAGATCATTATCATTTCATTCATATTCGGGGTAGTCGACCCTTTTCAATCATTCATATAGTAACATAACTCGCGAGTCTTGACTACAGAGCGGCTTGAGTACCCTCATGGTAAAACACCCATATGATTCGCCATCAAAGTGCACTAGCTACTCGGACTGCACATCGGGTCAAACACTAAGTAGCATACGATCTGACTACCTAACATCCAACACAACATGGATAATCTAAGATGAATCACGACCATAAGACAACAAACTAGCAAGGATGGAGACATGCGTTAACACAAATAGCATGTTAACGCGCGACAAATGCTTGGCCACATCAACTGACTTTAAATCTTTGAAGATATCAAGCGGTAATAAGGAGGATCAATCCCTTGTCTTTGTATGCATACACTACCCTATTGGTACGACTATTACACTCTGACGGATCCCCTGATGGGGATGGTCATTTTCCAATTACCTCATATGGGCCGTGAACGAATCACTACCCAGGGGGAAAATCACGTTAAATACGGACTAGGAGAGTCATTAGATTACCTCTAGCACAGTATAGCGATGATTGTGACCACATATGCGGCTACCTTACAAACCCTGACCCTATAGCGTTTAACATCGCAGACAATCCGAGTATTTCACAAGTACTTCTTTTCTTATTCTCTTATTCTCAAATTGTTCAAAGTGGCGGTTCATAGTAATTAGTATCACAAACTTGTATAGTGAAAATTTAGTTCAAGTGGTTCTTTAGTAAACGGAAACGTATAGGAAGCTTAAATAATTTATTGGAGTCCATTCGTAAATTTAAAATATTTTTACTATTCACGTATTTTACTATTCACGTATTTACTATTCATCGTATTTACTATTCACCGTATTTACTATTCATCGTATTTTATTCGTATTTCATACTTAGTATTTTATTCGTATTTCATACTTAATATTTTATTTGTATTATCGCACTTAGTATTTTATTGTATTTTTATACTTAGTATTTTATTTGTATTTTTATACTTAGTATTTTATTCGTATCCTTATACTTAGTATAAGCCTAAATATAAAACTAATTCTTTTTATTTACTAAGTATAGATTTCTAGTTTTAAAGTCGTTAAGTTCGTTTTGTATTTAGCGTTTTTAATTCATAATTTCAAAATTAAGACTCGGTTTTATTTAGTCGTATACTCAACTAATACTTTAGTGGTTCCCATTTTTAGTAAGGTCGTCGTAGTTCATTTTAATTAGTCCGTATGTCCATTCCAAATTCAAGCAAGGGTAGTAACACACGACATAGTTCATTTTAAATCGGTTTTGTTGATTCTTTTTATTAATGGTTCATTATACAACCTAATATAATCCTAATTACAATTCAATTTTAATGACTAAGTGATAAATTCATTTTGACCAAAATTGACTAAACATAAAGTGAAATACCGTGGCCCTTTTATTATTTTAGTTATTTATTTCTTTTTTTCTATTATTTTTTTTTTTTAATAAATCATTTCTTAAACTAATTTAATTACTTAAGTGATAAAAATAAAAGTGACAAAAATCATTTTTGGTCCAAAATACCCTAAATGCCGTGGCACTTTGTACATACTACTTTATTTTTGTTTTCAAATTTTTATCGGTTTTTAACTTAAAGTTTTTATATACTAATTATTTAAATTATACTAAAGTGTTTTAATTAGTTTATAATTTTCACTAAACATTTTATTCCATTTATGAATAGTGATTTTTACTCACTTTATTTTTCTAACTTTTATATTTTGATGATTTAGTCTATTTAACTTATATGACTATTATTGTAATTTTTCACTAATGACTTTAAACTAAAAATGACATAACCTTTTAATTATTTTGAAATCAAATTAGTCACCTAAATGAAGAACACTTGAATGTGTGAAAGACTTCTATATTTTTCATATAAACCCTAATTAGTCTAATTTTTACATGTTTATGAAATTTCTTCAAATTTTTCCTACAAGTCCATTTTAACTAAACTAATCAAAATATGTTATTTAGAAAAATTAAAACTAAAAATTTGTCCATAAAATAATGGGAATGCTTAGGAGTGATATGTGTGTATGTTCTAAGTTTTATTTTTGATTTTTACACTTCTAATTCAACAACTAATTTATCTTATATCATTTATATATTTAACTAAGTGAAAAATCATATACAAACATTAACATACAAAAGTAAATTATTTTACACACAAGGACAATAACAATATTTTCAAGAACACAAATACATTAACACAATCAAATTTCATAACAATTTCATTTTAAGTCCTAAACATAAACTAATTATATTTTCATGTTCATTTTATTACAAGTATTCTAAGCATGCAATTTACAAAAATTAAATCCAAATATTTAGTGAAAAATAGAGGAGAATGCCGTGTGGTTTCATAGTGACCAAACAATATTGTTTTTCGATTTTTGTCTCCTAATTTAACATGTGAAATACTAAGTGATAAAACAATTCATACATACATCAAAAACAATAAATCAAGTACGAGGCGCTTATCACATAAGTGTGCTGAAGCACCTTAGGTTAGGTTAGATGGAAAGCTTCTAGCAATTGTCGGGATCGACTATGTGATCGAATTGGCTCAAGTCGACACTTCCTTCTTGCTCCTCTTCTTTGGTAGATTAGTACATAAAAAATATAAATCAACAAGTTAGTAATTTTTATTACTACTAAACTAGTTAACAAAAGGTTTGAAGTATAAATGTAGTTTTAGGTTTAGGTAGTGTTTTATATTTTTCATTATTTTGATTTCATTTTCATGCTCATGCTTAAGCTTAAAAGAGAAAGTGATTACTACACTAATTAGTGAAGAATGAACCTAATTGTTCTAATGAATTTAAAGGCAAGAAAAAGTAAGTTTAAAGAAGAAAGCTAGAGGAAGAAGATGAAGATCTTGAGGTTGAAGATGAACCTTGCTTATTGTATCCTTGTGTTTGATTTATTTAGAGAGAAAATAACTAAGTGGTTGTTGTGTTTTGTGAGCAAACCGTAAGAAGTAGTAGAAGTAGTAGTTTGTTTGTGTTTTGTTGTTTGGTTTTCACGTGTATAGTAGTAGTAGTAAGGTAGTTGTTGTGTTGTATTTGTTAGTAAGTTAAGCTCTCTTATGTGTGAATGCAAGTGATCAACAAGTTGTGTGAGCATGTGTGATGATTAATGTAGGATGATGTATGGTAATGTAGGGTGGCTTGGATTGACAAGGTGGTAAGACAATAGGGTGGCTTGACTAGGGTAGTGGAAGAAAAGCAAGACAACCACATGGGGTTAGGAGGAGATTAAAGCATGTTTTGGTGCTTGTGGGTGTGTATGTCGTGTATGTGTAGTATAGTGTAGCATTGTTGTTGTTTGTTTAAGTTGTAAGCTCATGTATCATGTAGTATGTTAAGTAGTTAGTATGTGAAAGCAAATGAGATTAAAATAAGTAAAGCATGGTCTTAAGGTCAAGTATAGGATGCTCATGAAGCATAGGGTGGCAAGGGATTTGATGGGGAAGAAAAGCAAGGAAGAAAAATGAGCCAACATTGAGCCTTGTACTCTTGTTTAGCTCGGCTCACTTGTAGCCACTTGTGTCGATTTTTGTTTCTTGAATTTTACGATTTACGCGTACGCGAAAAGTCTCGAATTGAAATATATAGTCTAAGAATAATGTTTAGAAGAAAGATCGAAAATAAAAATGAAAATAAAAGTCAAAACGCAATCAAAATAAAAATTGGGTACTAGCTTATCGTATTTTGAAATAAAATTTTATTTGATCGAAATATATATTTTTTTGGTTGAAAGTTATTAAAATAAATCATAATGTTCAAACGTCAAAAAGTTTATCAGTTTTGAATAAGTGTAGCTCATTATATCGAGTTTTAGTGGAATGTTAGTTAAATGAAAAAGGAATAGTAATTTGATAATAATCTAATATGTTTTGTTAGTAATAATCAAAATGATTAAGCTTAAACTACTTTAATTAGATTTGGATTATGAGTAAGTCTATTTAAGAAGGGATTAGGTGACTTAATCATACTTAGGTGGCTTGGCCCCTTTAGTCAACGTTTGACCTTGATTTGCGTGCCAAAATTTGTCGTTGAGAAATTTGTCGGAAGTGCTTCATTTGATTTATCGAGTTTGAATATGAAAGAATAAAGTTCAAATTCAAAGTAATTCAAAATGGTTTTAGTTTAGGTGCTAGGAAAAGGTAGCTCATTGTTTTAGGAAAATATTGAGCGAGATTGTTAAATTAAAGACTTGCGCAATTATGAAAGGCTTAACTTGACATGGAGTGTTACAAGTTTAGCGAAAAAAATTCAGTCGCATTTTTATTATAAGGAAAAAGGATGAATTTAATTTAAGGAATTAAATTCTTTCATAATATTTTGTGATAATAACACGGGGTGTTACAGAGTGAGAGCGTTGGGTAGACACACTAGTGGGGTTTGCGTTGCTTATGTGTGTGTTTGGGTAGTTGCTTGAAGTGGCATGTGTAGTAGATGCCGCTATTCACAATGCTTTTGTGTTGCAGATGGCCAGAAATGGAAATGCACAACAAGAGTTGCAGCGCATTAGGAGGCTCGAGGATGCTATCTTGACTCTGACGGAGGCTCAAGCCAACGATCGCTCTATCTTTGATCGATTCGCCCGTCATCACCCTCCTACGTATGATGGGAAGGCTGATCCAATTGAGCTGGAATCATGGGTGCGTGAGATGGAAAAGCTCTTCGTCGCTACGAGGTGTCCTGATGCTCAAAAGGTGGATATAGCCACCTACTACCTGAAGATGGAAGCCGATAACTGGTGGGCCTTGTCTAGAGCTGCTCTTCAAGCTCAGGCTGGGTTTAATTGGGCGGTCTTTTGTGAGGCTTTGAAGAGGAGGTTCTATCCTGATGAGCTCCGTTGGCAGAAGGAGCAGGAGTTCATCAACTTGGTTCAAGACTCGATGTCGGTCCAGGAGTATGCCGACAAGTTTGTTGCTCTAGCTCGGTTTGCTCGTAACATAGTTCCAGATGAGGCTGCTCGAGTCCGTCGTTTTGAGAAGAACCTAACTCCAAGGGTTAGGACCGTGCTGGCGGGAGTCCCTTCCACTACCTTTCAGCAAGCCTATGATCGTGCTCTAAATGTTTATGAGTCGGTCAAAGCTGAAGAGGTCGATGCTAGGAGTCGCGTTGATAAGAGGCCCTTTGTTCCCCAACAATCCTTCCATGCTGAGAAGAAAGGTAGATTTGAAGTCCAACCGTCGAAGGATCGTCCTCAGTTCACGAGTAGGCCGAACGTGCTGTGCAATCGATGCAGGAAGCCTTACCATCCGGGTAAGATGTGCGATGGTTCTCCTATCACTTGTTTCCTCTGCAAGGAGCCTGGACACAAGTCGATTGAGTGTCCTAAGACTACTATCACTGCTGCTGGTTCCTCTTCTGCTGTGGTTCCTTCTACTATTGCTACGCAGGCTAACCCTCCTGCTCAGAAGGGTCGTATCTTCGTCATGAGTCGAGCTGAAGCTGATCGTCATCCTGAAGTTGTCACTGGTATATTTCTTGCTAACTCGGTACCTGCTTTCGTTCTTTTTGATATTGGAGCCTCAACATCATTCTTATCTCTTTTCGTTTTTAATAATTCCTTACCTCTTCTTTTATTTATCATTTCTTTTCAAGTTTTGAGGACGAAACTTTTTAAAGTGGGGGAGAATGTAACACCCCGTATTTTTAAGGTTAAATTAAAATATATTTTAATTCACAAATTTATTTAAAACTGTATTTATTTCTCATAATAACCTAATATATTTAATGGTTTAAAATAATATTTATGATCTTTTAAATAATACGGAGTATGTTTAACACTATTTTATTTTAAAGATAATAAATCACTTATGAAACGGGTTCTTTTATAAATTAGTATGATTGCTTTATATTTTACATTAAATGGTTAAGTTATGATTTTTGACCCATTATTTTAATACAAGTATTTTATAAAATATCTTATTTAACTTATTTTGTGTATTTTCAACTATTTTTACCATGACTAGCTTAAAGATAAATTAATCTATCTTTCTTTTTAAGAAAATATTAGACCTTTTAATACGAGTAGAAGATACCCTAATATTCCTAATTATAATAGTATATATATATATATATATATATATATATATATATATATATATATATATATATATAGAGGTAGGTTATATAGAGTCCACATATAGAATAGAGTTCTAGAGTCCTCATCTAAGCCATTAGATTGTGATGATCAAAGGCTGAGATTAAATCTCAAAAAATGTGTGGGACTACGGCTCAGACTCAGAAAGTCAACAACCTACTAAGAAATCAACAATTTCATTTTTTTCGTTGGAATTTCATTTTTTGTGGTTAGAATTTCATTTTTTTCGATGGCCGAAATTTGGACTCTAGGACTCTAATTTTTTTGTGGACTCTAATGATCCTAATTCTATATATATATATATATATATATATATATATATATATATATATGTACATAAAACCCTAAATAATTGATTAGTTACTCCGTATAATAAATCGTCTCTAGCATCGTCAATAATCAATACACCGTCTTCGACAAACTCCATTAACGCCCTCTTCAACCTTCCTTTACTCCTTCGTTTCTTTACCGTTTTACTCCGTTTTTGCGTCATAATTATCCTCTCTTCATCCTCTTCTCATCAAGGTAAGCTATACTCCGTTTCGTCTCAGTTGGTCCAATCGTCGCCGATATCGTAACTCGTATTTATACTCGTTTTTCTCCCTAATCGATCGTAGGACTGAATCAGGACGACCCTGACGCTGACATGTACGTAGTAGGCGACTCAATTGAAGACTAGGGCAAAAAGGTAATGGTGATGACGTTACTCGATATTACATTACATTAAAGTTTCGTGTAGTATTATTGATAAGGCTAAAGTCATCACGCCTAATCAAAATAAACCTAGACAAACAACTAACGGAAGATAGCGGTAAGCAGGGTCAAAATCCACAGAGAAACGGTGTAGTTATAAGCTAAGTTGGGTGAAAACAGGTTTGACTCAAAGGGGTATGAAAAAGGTTGATTTGAGCTAATAACTAAAACAAAAAGAACGAAGATAAGAAGACTATATGGGAAGAGATTAGGGCATCGGGTTCATTATGACAATGATTCAGGAACTCAAGTTCATAAGAAGGAAGCAATAAACTGTGCAAATGATTAGGTTTGGAAAACGCTCTCTCGAGTCAATTTCAGCCTTAAGCAAATTTAGCGGGATCTCGCTACGTACTAAATTCAACTTATCAATCTCGCGTAAGTCTAGTTTTAACTCGGCTTTGTAGATACCCGTATCCGTACCCCCCAAAAGCAAACCCGATGACGAAAAGGACTTTCATGCATGTTTTAAATAAGACGAAACGGTACATAAGTGTCTAAAACATTTTAGTCATTTTTAACGTATTAATTTGAATTTGCATATTTCGTAAAAATGAATATTAATTTAGTCATTTTAAATCGTAAGTCGACACAATACACACAAGCACGAGACATATACGCCTCAGAAAGTGGCCCAAGAACACAAGAATAACCCAAACACACAAGACCGGCCCAAAACACGCAAAAGGCCCAAGCACCCGAAGCAAACCAAAATGCGTTCCGGGTCACATTCTCACGAAACAAAATCTCACAAAATCGTAAAATAATGCATTACAATATTATTTTACTTCGAGCCAAGATCGAAAAACACGACGAAAAACCGAAACACGAAACACGAAAATCGGAGCCAAATAAAACAAGTTGACCAATCAACTTGTACAAGTTGATGATCCAAGGCACTCAAGTCAAGCAAATTGCTCGACAAAAGCCTCACACCTACGAAAACATGTCATACAAAAATACGGCGCTACAATGTGTCGAACAGCCAAAAATCGCTGAATATCGGCGATTTTCCAAAATCGCCAAGATACAGCGATTTTCCGCCTGCTTCTGACATTCTGGCGATTTTTCACTTAATCGTTTGTTCTCTGGCGATTTTCTGATCAATTAGGCATAAGACACGAAGCATTTGCTATAAATAGCAGCCCTTACTCGACCCAAATCATCAACAATATCATCAATTGTAACAACCTGGTTTTTAGTCGACTTTAATTACTAAGGCGGAAATTAATTAAGTCTTAAACCAGCGTCATTAATTATACATAAACCCAAAATATTACAACATCGTTCAAGAGTTGAATAAAACAACTCTAAATACGGAATTTAAAAGAGTAGCGTTATATATTACATATCTCTCGGAAAACAATAAAAGTAAAGCATAAAAGCGCCTCGTGGCCCCATCCAAAATCCAAATTCTCCCGTCCACTAACGCCCCGCACAATAAACTATGGGATGCCCATTGAAATGACAAATGACTAGCTATGCTCATACTTACCCTCGATTTCAATTACTTTGGTTTATTACTATCGCTTTATAACTATAATAGTATGATAAAACGATAAACATGCTTAAAACATATAGCATGTAAAGACATATTAGTCATAATAAACATGCGATTTAAAACGATAAATCATATAGGCATGCTATTCAATTAGGAAAGCGTATAATGTATAATATCATATCATTTGTATCATAGATACACAAAGCAAGATTACAAAGCGATATCGGATCGCAACAAACATACGTATTGTAACATTCTCGTCATGCAGACTCGATTCAATTCAGAAAGTTGTGGTCTTTAATTTTCGAAGATGGTACACACTCATTCTCATTTAATCATATAACAGACAACACATACTGCTTACGAGCCTGACCACTGAGTAGGCCTTTGTACTCTGATCGATTGCATCTCACTTCCATAGTGCAGAGGCTTACTCGACTCGTAAACCACGCCGAATACTATAATACTTGCATCTCATCCTCTAGTGTTCGAAATGATTCAACTTCAGATACAATCTCGCCAAGTAATCTTTACGCAGGTAAGAGCGAATGCAAGTGTCGCTACCACTAAGAACGAAACACGGCAAGGAGACAGAATTAGCGCATAAGCACATAATGTCACGGTGGCCCTGGTAACTTTAGCGAAATAGGGGAATAAAGCCCTAGTCTAGTATGCATACACTAATATCCAATTTAAGAATAGGCTATGCTATTCATAGAGCACCTTAACTCAGGATAAAACGACTATTTCCTAAAGCCCCACTCCACTAAGAGTTGAATTTTTCATTATCTTGTACTACTTGGCTATACGACTTAAGGCGTAACGGCATGGGCAGGATGCACTAAGCAATAAGGTCACGGCTTAAACCACACTATTCGGTATGACCCAAGCCGAGACCGAGATAGGGGTTTCCGCCCAAGACTATCTTAACCCCACTTCTCTTACGATTGACGTTTTCATAACTGAGGCCCAAGCTTGACCTTTTATATAAACATACTCATGATTTATTATTTATTTGATATTTTCATATCACATGTTACTAGACTCTCCTAGTCTCAAACAAACGCTTAAGTATTTGTAGGTTTCATATGATCACATAACACATTCGCTTATTATTTGAAGTGTTGTTAGTTATTAATGTTTCCAAGTTTCTAAATTGAAACATTTATTAGTATGTCCAATTTTATTTATGTGTTTTTCAAACACTTTAGGTCATTTACTTCTTCATTTTAAATTTTCTATACTTATTAAAATTTTCAATTATTTTCAGTATTTCACTATTCACTTTTCACTATTCATAAATCACTATTCACTTGACACTATTCATTGGTCACTATTCATCGTATTTTATACGTATTTTTATACGTATCCGTATTTTTATACTTAGATTTTATACGATTTTTATACGTATTCGTATTTCTATACTTCAGTATTCTATAACGTATTTTTATACTTATACGTATTCCTATACTTGTACGTATTTTTATATTTATACGTATTTTTATACTTAAGATATTTTAAGTATAATACTAAACTTGTTTTTATTTTCTAAGTACAAATTTCTAGTTTCAAAGTCGTTAGGTTCGTTTTGTACTTAGGCGATTTTTGAAAATATTTTAAAGTCTAGTTTTAAAAATGTTAGGTTCGGTTTGTATTTAGTCATTTATGAAAATATTCGAAAATCATAGTTTTAAAAACGTTAAGTTCATTTTGCATTTAGTCATTTATGAAAATACTCTAAAATTCTAGTTTTAAAAACGTTAAGTTCATTTTATAAAAGGTGATAAGTGATATTTATTTTAAAACGAGACTCCTGCTAAATTTAGTCGCCTATTAATTTAAGTTAGTGATAGTATCGTGGATGATTCATTTATAGTCCGTATGTCCAAGCTCAATAATCCAATAGCAAAGGTAGTAACACACGATTTAATTCATTTTTATAACGGTTAACATATTTTCATCGGTTTATAATAATTCATTTATAATTAAAACGATTTATACAAAAATTCAATTCTAATTACTATTTAACTTTAGTGACTTAGTGATAATTTCATTTTGGTCAAATTTAGTCAATAAAAATATAGGAATGCCGTGTATACATATATGACACAAAAATTAATTTATTTCTTTTAATTTCTTAATTCTAACTTATTAATTACTAATCAAATTATTTTAACAATTAAACTAAAAAGTGGTAAAAACAATTTTGGACCTAAAATAGCCCAAAATGCCGTGGCTAAGCTAGGGTGGTGTCCAAATTTTCATTTTTCGATTTTAACGGTTTTTAGTTTAAAGTCTTTATATTTTAATTATTCTAATTATACTAAAACGGTTTAAACTAAAATGAAATTTACTAAACTTTTATTTATAATTATGAATAGTGTTTTTCAACACTTTAAATTTCTAACTTTTTAATCTAAATGATTTATAATGTTTTAGTCGATTTATAGTATAATACTAAGTAATATGTAAAACAATAACTAAACATAAACATAAATTATTAACAAACATAATTTAAAATGAAATCAAAAATATTAACTCAAGAACAACTCAAGAACACTTATTTCGATTTTAATAATTTATAATTCGTTTTCCTAATTTAGTTTTTTTTTTCATAGGAACATCCATTTTATACTAACTTAACACTACATATAATTTACAAAAATTAAAAGTGAAAATTTAGTAAAAAAAATGGTATATGTCGTGTGAAATATACATACACATACAATTTCTATTTTTCATTTTTAATCCCTTTAAACTCATTTTTAATATTTCACATAATTTTTATATATAACTACTACTCAATTAAAACATGACTAAACATAAAAATCATATGAAACATAATTAAAAATGCTCAAAATTAATTTAGCTAAACATGATATCATTTTACTATAACATTACTAGTAAACTATATATTTAGTTATTATCATTATTTATTCAACACATAAACATACAAGCATATAAACATGATGTTTAACATATTTAACATAAAAATCATAATTATAAAATTAGAATAACAAAACAAATTAATTTACTAAAAAGATAATACAAGACATAGTTAGTCACCTTAATCGATAAGTTTATTGGTTGTCCGGATCGACTATATTATCTAGGTCCAAAGCTTCACCCTCAAACCCGTCTTCACCTTCAAATAAAACCCGTAAATATTAAGCTCCAAATACCCACTAATTAGCTAAAATATACTAGAGATTATTAGAATAATATTAGTGTTTTTATTTAAGAGGTTTTTGTAATAAAATGGAAGAAAATCAAAGGGAGAAAATGAGAGCAAAGTGGCCGGCTATTTTGGATGAAAAATGGGTGAGTTTTACACTTGTGAAAATAATGAAAAGGTTGTAATGAAATTAGGTTAAAAGGTTTAGATATTAAAGTTAGTAATTAAAGTTTAATTTTAAAAGAAATTAGGAAACACCTAAATTCTAATTGGTTGGAAAAAGTCTCCTACACTATTTGATTAAGAAAATGTCTAATTTGTGTTTTAAAATGTTTTTCACGAATTTGGTCAGTTTTAAAAAGTCGGGCGTCAAAAGCGATAAAAGTTAAAGTGTGCGCGTTTGACGATTTTTCAAAATATTTCTACTTTTAAATTCTAAGACTAAAATATTTATTCTATTATTCAAAAATTTTAAAAAGTATTAAAGAAGTCGAGAAATTTTACAAAACGAAAGTTTTGCAAAAGTGTGGTTTTTAAGGCTAAAAGGTTTAGGATTTAATTTAAGCTTTGAAATTAGAAATTAATGGCTAATTATTGAATTAAATTAACACTGGTGTTACAAACCTCCCCTTAGAAAAGTTTCATTCCAAACTTGAATGAAGGATAGGATTTTCACCCGAGATAAACAAATTTCAGGTATTTCTCCTTCATAGAGGCTTCGGTCTCCCAAGTTGCTTGTTCAGTCAATTGACCTTTCCATAGCACCTTCACTAAGGGAACCGTCTTCCGCCTCAACTTCTTGGTTTCTCGCGCTAGAATCTTGACAGGCCTTTCTGTGTATAGCAGGTTAGGCTCAACCGCGACACGTCGAAGTAATGATATGACTTGGGTCACCCTCAGACGCCTTAGTTGAGAAACATGGAACACGTTGTGGACCTTGGAGAGGTTGGGGGGTAGCGCTAGGCGATAAGCTACCTCACCAATTCTGTCGGTAATCTCATAGGGTCCTACGTATTTAGGACTCAACTTTCCCTTCAATCCAAAGCGTCGGACCCCTTTCATGGGTGATACTTTCAAGAAGACATGATCACCAACCTCGAACTCGATTGGTCGACGATGTTTGTTGGCATACATCTTTTGACGGTCTTGTGCCGCTTGTAGACGTTCACGAATGATCTTGATGTGTTCGATCTGGTCCTGAATAACCTGTGGACCAGTTACCTTTCTCAAGAAAAATCAAAGCTATTCCTCCTCTTCGTCGATGTACACCATTTCCTCCTCGTTGAGGTCTCCTTCTCGTTTGTTTAAAAACACATAAAATCATATATAATATAAGCATACAATAAATAAAACATAAAATAATAATAATAAAACTAATAAAACTATGCTAAGAACGAAGTAGAAGCGAAAGTTTACCGAAAGGATTATGAAAGATATGAAATAGGGTTAGAAAGGAGAGAAATTTGATGAGTTTTAATGAAGAATTGATGAGGGAATTAATGGAGATTCAAGAGAGAGAAGAGAGATTTTAATGCTTTAGGGAGAGTATATGAGATTTATGAGATGATTAGGGCACGAAAACCCTTTTAAAACTGATAAATCGAACTTCTAAAACAACACGGACTCGACGGTCCTCTACAGAACAAGCGAGCCACCTGCCCGCGCCTGGGTCGCCACTTCTGCTATGTTTCTCTCGGATGTCTTTTTCTCCTTCCCGCGAACACCTCTGCTCGCCCCTTGCTCGCCAAAAATCCCCTGATTAGCTCCAACACCCACTAACCTCTCCAAACTTCTCCGCACACTCACACACTCGACAAACACCTCGACAGCGCAACCTTGACCTCACACAAGACACGTAAGCTAAGAAAACGATTTTCTCGAGCTATAAATCAGGAAATCGCACGAAATGAAATATAAATATTCACGAAATGAAGTTGAAAATGTATGGATAAGTCGGGGTGTTACAACCATACTTGAGTCAGAATAGCCAACCAATTCAACACCATTAGTTCGTCTATATATAAGCATGTAATCTTTAGTACTCTGAAGGTACGCTAAGACTTTATTTGAACCCTTATTGTAACAACCCGGATTTTTCAACAAATTAAAATACAATTTAAAAAGGGTTTTAAAAGAGAAAATGAAAATAAAGATGAAAACCACGGTGGCGGAAACACCGTGAATCCGGATCGTCACTCACAAACCGTCTAAAACGAACCAAACCAAAAATAAAGTAGACCTCAAGGTCTAAAAGTGGGGAGTAAATACCCCGTACATCCAAAATTCCAATATACAACCATAAGAAAACGATAAAGTCTAAACACAAGTCTAATAAAATCAATCCAAGCATCTAAGGCTAGCTACGAGGTCATTCCTCACGGCTTCCTCACACAAATACCCGCCTCACAAGATACCGCCACAAAAACATGTAATGTACCCACAATCAAATGGAGAGTAACTAGGTGCTCCCCAGTCATATTTCAACATAACCAAAATAGACAACAATACAACAAACAACCCAAAGGTATAGTAACCATAATGCAACCTCAAGCCATCTCATTAGCTACCAAACTCAACCAACTGTCACCCAACAACCTGTAAACATGTATAACCAGTACAACTCGACAATAACTAGTCCACTGACATACAAGCTCAAACTGTCAACAACAAGATGACAGACAACAACAAACAACCTGCAAGGTAAGCACGGAGCACTGGGTGAAGCAACAAGAATCACCCCGGATGAAGCAACAAGAATCATCCAAACCCTATGGCGGAACAGCAACAAGAAGTTCCTCAAACTCATTAGTCTAAATTTGGCCAAATTCCACCGAGCAACAAGAACGGTGACGACATATATCAAACCATAGTCTCTAACCATAACAGGTTGAGAACCCATAATAGCTCAAACTAAGCAACAAGAATAGTCGAGGGGACTATGGGCGGTATCCGTCCAAACTTGGACGTCGTAGCTCCTCACTTACGTGCCAGAATAGTACACGCATGCAAACTTAACTCAAGCATAAGCAACATGATCAAACCAACCATCAAATCAACTCCAACACCGTCAACACAAGCCATAGTAACCTCAATCAATATCATATCTCAACAAAACATAATTATAATAAAGGTAAACCTGCTTAACAATATACCAACTCGTAATCCATATCAAATCAATCATCCTCGAGCCAATTCGTAATCAATATCAATTTAATCCATCTTTAACCCAAACTCATCTCAACATCCATCTTAAACTCATTAGCTACATAATTATCTCTTTCATAACCATTCTCAACATTAACTATACTCAATAGTATACTAACAAGCTTAATACGGAGTAATTACCTTAAGAACTCATAACTAATCATAATAACAATCTCCAACTATCCCATAATTTCCATCTTTAATCAACTTAATAACAATATAACTCAAATTCAATATGACAAACATCCCAATTCAAGTTATTAGACACAATAATGTGAGACCAATTCAATTTAGACCAAAGACCGCAACTTTACATCTCAAACATCCCAAAGGTAACACCTTTTCATTCATATCAACAATCAAGACATCCTCAATCAATTATATGGTCTCACACAAGTCAAAATATCACTAAGGCTACACCTAGTTACCTTTTCCAAACAAGCCAAAGAAAAGCACAGTTTTCACCCCTTCTGTCCAGACGCGATAATAGACGATCCAGAGCTCCAAATGAAAATCTGAACGGTGAAAAGGTAGCCCCAAGAGTCTGGAACATGATGTCAAAATTTCGACAAAATCGGACGGTCGGATCTCCGGCGATCTTCCGTTTAGTGAACCTGGGTCAGCAAAATCCGAACTTGGGTTCTCTCTCCAATTCCCCCCGTAGGAGAATGATAGGAATGAATTTAGGATGAAAAAGCGATAATCTTTGACTGAAATTAATAGAGGATTTAATGAGGATGAGATTATGAGATTTAGAGAGGATGAAGGAAGATAGAAATCAGATCTTAAGGTTGCTAGGCTAGGAGTTAATAAGATATTTAATGTCTTGATCAAAAAGCTACACAAGAAACCCTAAACCTAACACGAGCTGGGGGGTTCGGCTCGGCCCAGGGTGTACCGGTTCAAACTGACTCCTGAAAATTTGGCAGCTATGACGTTTAAAAAATACGCAGCTTTAGCCTTTTGAATCACCTGAATCGGAGTTCAGATGAGGAAATTACACCGCTTTTAAGCTAATTACTCAGCTTAAGTTCGACTACTGAGGGTAGCTTAATCAACGCGACAAGTGAACTGATTTTCTTGAGCTAAAAATGAGAAAATCAAGAGAAATGAATCACAAATATGATTGAGACGAATAATTAATATTAGGAAAAGTCAAGTGTTACAATCTCACCACCTAAAAAGAAGTTTCGTCCTCAAACTTGAGAACGAAAGAATACCCCCAAAGGATTAAGAAAACTACCTACTCCTATGGTCCTCAAGACAAGAATCGCTAACTCTACTCACCTCGATAACAAGGGCATAGACACGCTTAACGACGCTTAAGATAACCCGACATCACATATCACCCGAATGATGCTCAACTCACTCATATAACCCTTTAATACTATTGGTGCATCTTATGCTCGACAATCCTCAAATTAGGCATATTAGCCTCACAAGACCATATCGTTCAACCAAGCATCTTACTCACCGAGTCTAACCAAAACCTCGGACGGGTTTTTACCCAAAAGGCACCATTACCCATGTTACCAAGATAACTAACGCGTAAGCTAATCCCCAAATCAATGCTAATGACAAACCTCATAACCTTAATCATAACGTGATCTAAGCTCAAGTCAATATCGCTTCCCATATAGTTCCACATTTTCCACAACGAAATAAACATAAATATGTCATACCATACCATCTCATTCTCAAGTCACACGTATACTAACACGTAGCTCTCAAAATGTTTCATTAAAAGCTTACTACTCTCTCAACCCATTATTACCATACACAAGTCTATCCACACCTTTCTCGAACGTCACTACCTTACTAACCTCGAATTCTTTCCTTCCATTAATGAATTTCCTTATTCCTAACACATACACAAAACCACAAGATGCACACTTGTCATTCCTACATTATCCTTTAGAGTGCATTCCCCAAAGATTTATCGTGCTCACTATATCCTTTAGGTTTTTCTCAAAGCCAATTATTATTGCTCACCACCATATCACTTCCCAAATCGCTAACTCATGATTATCACAACTCATCTAGCAACATAACTAAGTCCTCAAAAGACTCCCTACGCAGATACTATAATCTCCCTAACGTTCACTCACCATAAATTAAATCATTAATCTCAAAGACTAAGAATCACATATGCATTAACTCATAATTATAAAACGGTCTCGGGTTGCACTTGCCAAGAATCGCAAAACTAAGAATCCTCAAAAGTTACAACGACCAACCATCTGCATTAGCTAGTAAACCACTCATGCTATCAACTACTTATTAACCAAACTCTACCATCTATGACTCAAATAACAAATGACAAATTAGTGGATCGATCTCGAGCTAGATAAGGGTGCAACACCTTACAGCTAGATGCCAAGGAATATGATTAGAGACATTTATCAAGGACAAGATTGATGTTAATACATCAAGAACTTTTACAAAACTGAGAACGTGATTAGCTAAGGAGAGGAATGGAGAATAATAGAAGATCGACGTCTTAAAAGTCGGCTCAAAGGCAATAGAAGTAACCACTAAAGGGGAACCTAAGGAATATAATAACATAAGACCCGAATGACAAGACTAAATGGTGGTCGATAGGGTCATGATACAAAAGTGATGAGTTATGATGAATAAGAAAGAAAAGAAGGAATAAAACGAATTAAGTAAAAATATGACATAATAAATCTTTTGCAAGAAACTGCTCAACAACCACCAATTTGACAAAAGAAGTTTTTAATATGAAACGATGAAGGAAAATAGAAATATTATTTAAGATTTCACAAATGAAGGCATAAGACTCGTTTCCAACTAAGAAGTCAAATTGGTTTCGTTATGAAGGAGAGTCGAAAAGGTAATTCCCGAAAAGTTTGACAGATATAGAATATGATTAAAAGATACGATTGAAAGGAGACGTCTTAAAGTTGAGTTTCAAAATGACAGCGATTTTAGAAAAATGAAGCTACTAAAATACCAAGTAGAATAAATAGTATTCAAATAAACCAAATGCTCAAATTAGAAAATTTAATAAAACAATATTTAGGTTAACAAAGAGGTTTTGATTAAAAGTGAAAGCAGTAGATAAGTGTCAATCATTTCAAATTTGATTGAGTAAAAAGCCATCAAAATGTATTGACGCGTTTAAAATTGAATGATAAAGTAAAGCGATACCGATTAAAATTTTCCTCAACCTAGTTACAAAATAAGAAAGTTCAAGAAGGACAAACAAACCTTTATAGCACAATTATACAAAAATAGGTTTTGTTAATAGAACTGACTGAAAACATTCTTGAAATAAAAGAGTTTAGAAATTATTCCAGCAAGATCCATTGAAAAAGTTGAGGATGAACATAATAAGAAGTTTTATTTGGGGAAAAAGAAAATCAAACTGTAATCACGAGCTGATAGTTTTAAAACAATTATATAATAAGATCAAGAACTAGAAGGAACTAAGGACAAACGTAGCTAACAAGCTGAAAGACGTCCCTACGAATATGGTAGGTGACTTAGATTAGGAGCTTCCGCTGCGTGCTCTGATGGTAGGACCATACATTCCCAATTCGGCTTCAAGTTTCTTACTCCAGCTGATCAATCAGTACGAATCAAAGACTTTAAGAGTTAAATTTCTAGATATTTCGAAAGGTCAAATGAAAGAGGAATATTTTAAATTAGAATACTCAAATGATTAAAGTTGAAGAAACGAATAAATCGAAAAGTTAAAACAAGGGATCGACAAGGCATAAATAGACTAAAATTTTCGATAAAACAGAACTCTCAAATGAATAACATTAAAAAGCAAGGGTCATAAAAGTGTATTAAAACGGAATGTAAAATACTCCCTTTTGGTCGATATTAAAAATGAAGGCTAACATGATTTGTTAAGAAAATAGAAGTATAAAGGATTTAGTTTAGAATGGTGAGTATGATGAAAGCAAAGAAACCAAGTAGTACATAAGAAAGCAATTATCAGAGTGAAACATTTTGAAATAAAGAAATAAATTTAAAAAAACGACGATTAAATCAAATCAAAAGCTTTTAAAGACTATTTTAGAGGCAGGACTAGTAAATTTTAAATGTAGAGATTTATCGAGTCGACACCCGACCTCGCATGACTCCATCATTCCTGTACATGCATCCAAAGCAAACATATGATCTAATGGTGGAAATCCTAAGGCCACCATTCACACAACTACTCATACACATGCACAAATAACGTAGACCCCCTAATGTGTCTACCCCAATACTCTCACTCGGTGTTCTAAGTCAAATCCTACTCACTCGACTAAGAGAGTTGGGAGCGTATTCGCTCTGATACCAACTGTAACAACCCGGATTTTTCAACAAATTAAAATACGATTTAAAAAGGGTTTTAAAAGAGAAAATGAAAATAAAGATGAAAACCACGGTGGCGGAAACACCGTGAATCCGGATCGTCACTCACAAACCGTCTAAAACGAACCAAACCAAAAATAAAGTAGACCTCAAGGTCTAAAAGTGGGGAGTAAATACCCCGTACATCCAAAATTCCAATATACAACCATAAGAAAACGATAAAGTCTAAACACAAGTCTAATAAAATCAATCCAAGCATCTAAGGCTAGCTACGAGGTATTCCTCACGGCTTCCTCACACAAATACCCGTCCCCACGCATACCTGCCACAAAAACATGTAACAGCCACAATCAGTGGGGAGTAACTAGGTGCTCCCCAGTCATATTTCAACATAACCAAAATAGACAACAATACAACAAACAACCCAAAGGTATAGTAACCATAATGCAACCTCAAGCCATCTCATTAGCTACCAAACTCAACTAACTGCCACCCAACAACCTGTAATCATGTATAACCAATACAACTCGACAATAACTAGTCCACTGACATACAAGCTCAAACTGTCAACAACAAGATGACAGACAACAACCAACAACCTGCAAGGTAAGCACGGAGCACTGGGTGAAGCAACAAGAATTACCCCGGATGAAGCAACAAGAATCATCCAAACCCTATGGCGAACAAAGAACAAGAAGTTCCTCAAACTCATTAGTCTAAATTTGGCCAAATTCCACCGAGCAACAAGAACGGTGACGACATATATCAAACCATAGTCTCTAACCATAACAGGTTGAGAACCCATAATAGCTCTAACTAAGCAACAAGAATAGTCGAGGGGACTATGGGCGGTATCCGTCCAAACTAGGACGTCGTAGCTCCTCACATACGTGTCAGAACAGTACACGCATGCAAACTTAACTCAAGCATAAGCAACATGATCAAACCAACCATCAAATCAACTCCAACACCGTCAACACAAGCCATAGTAACCTCAATCAATATCATATCTCAACAAAACATAATTATAATAAAGGTAAACCTGCTTAACAATATACCAACTCGTAATCCATATCAAATCAATCATCCTCGAGCCAATTCGTAATCAATATCAATTTAATCCATCTTTAACCCAAACTCATCTCAACATCCATCTTAAACTCATTAGCAACATAATTATATCTTTCATAACCATTCTCAACATTAACTATACTCAATAGTATACTAACAAGCTTAATACGAAGTAATTACCTTAAGAACTCATAACTAATCATAATAACAATCTCCAACTATCCCAAAATTTCCATCTTTAATCAACTTAATAACAATATAACTCAAATTCAATATGACAAACATCCCAATTCAAGTTATTAGACACAATAGTGTGAGACCAATTCAATTTAGACCAAAGACCGCAACTTTACATCTCAAACATCCCAAAGGTAACACCTTTTCATTCATCTCAACAATCAAGACATCCTCAATCAATTATATGGTCTCACACAAGTCAAAATATCACTAAGGCTACACCTAGTTACCTTTTCCAAACAAGCCAAAGAAAAGCACAGTTTTCACCCCTTTTGTCCAGACGCGATAATAGACGATCCAGAGCTCCAAATGAAAATCTGAACGGTGAAAAGGTAGCCCCAAGAGTCAGGAACATGATGTCAAAATTTCGACAAAATCGGACGGTCGGATCTCCGGCGATCTTCCGTTTAGTGAACCTGGGTCAGCGAAATCCGAACTTGGGTTCTCTCTCCAATTCCCCCCGTAGGAGAATGACAGGAATGAATTTAGGATGAAAAAGCGATAATCTTTGACTGAAATTAATAGAGGATTTAATGAGGATGAGATTATGAGATTTAGAGAGGATGAAGTAAGATAGAAATCAGATCTTAAGGTTGCTAGGCTAGGAGTTAATAAGATATTTAATGTCTTGATCAAAAAGCTACACAAGAAACCCTAAACCTAACCCGAGCTGGGGGGTTCGGCTCGGCCCAGGGTGTACCGGTTCAAACTGACTCCTGAAAATTTGGCGATTCTGACGGCGTCGAAAAATACGTGATTTAGCCTTTTGAATCACCTGAATCGGAGTTCGTATGAGGAAATTACACCGTTTTTAAGCTAATTACTCCGTTTTTAAGTTCTGACTACAGGGTAGCTTAATCAACGCGACAAGTGAACTGATTTTCTTGAGCTAAAAATGAGAAAATCAAGAGAAATGAATCACGAATATGATTGAGACGAATAATTAATATTAGGAAAGTCGGGGTGTTACACTTATGGTGATCGATTCCTGGGTGGCTGATATTCTTATTAAACATCAAAAGCATACACAATATCAAGTCTTATATAAACCTAAATATTTATGATGCTACCAAAATATGAAGCATATGGAACATTTCATCTGTTCCCTCTCGATGTCATTCCTAAGTTATCATTCACATACAAAACAAGAAATAAACTTACTCTAACTAACCTGAAGGTATGAACATAGATCCATCATATTCATTTCAAAATCAAATGAATTAATTAATTTATGGAAGTTCGTACGCCATTTGTGGGAAACTTATTTCAAAACGTACATGAACTTATTGAGCTTGTAAACCAAATGTTCACCATCCTAAAAGGAAAATATTTTAGGTTATTTATTATAAACCTCTTCCTCTAGGTCACCATTGAGAAATATCATTTTAACATCCATATGGTGTAGCTCAAGATCAAAATGATCTACTAGTGCCCTAGCTAATCAGAGATAATATTTATTTAGCATAAGAGAAAACAAAATCTCCGCGTATCAATTCTCTCCTTCTGCGTGAACTATATGGCTACGAGTTTTACCTTATGTCTCTCGATACTGCCTAATGAGCTTTTTTTTTTCTTTTTTTTTCTTTTTTAAGACTCACCTACACTAGAGGGCTTTTACGTTATTGGGCAATTCAATGAGAACACAAACTCGATTAGACGCCATAGAGTTCACTCATCTTTTGTAGCACTAATCCACAAGTTAAAATAGTTAAAACTTGTGGCTAGTGAAAACGTAGTCAAATTATTATCGGCCCCAAAATGACAATCCAATTTTGTAGAAACATCTCATAATTATCAAGAATTGTTGACCTTCATAATTTGATAGATCTCCTTAATGAAAATTACTTTATTATCTATAATAATTTTATCAACTTTCGTGGAGTTTCTGCATTTGGTTTTTGAACTTGTCAATCAACTTAAGGAGCATGAACAACAACCAATCCACAACTTGAATCAGAGATTAAAAAAAAAACTCATGATGATTATTTTTCAGGTATATCTTTATCCTGAAATTGATCAATCCCACTGATCAAGTAATTCCTAAAGAAATTTAGCAAAATGGACTAAATGCATGTTTGTCCCTTGCATATCTACCGTAGTACTCTCCACCTCGAGTTGATCTCACGATTTTAATGCGCATACCACATTTATTCTCAACTTCTGCTTTAAATAATTTTAAAGCATCTAAAGTCTCGTATATAGAACGTAATAAGTAGAGAATCGTATATTGTGAATAATCGTCAATGAAGGTGATAAAGCATTTATAGATCAATCGCGTTTCAGAGTAGACAACATACGTCTGTATGTATAAAATCTAATAGCTTTTAACTCCTCTTTGCACCATTCAGAGTTTTGTTAGCTTGCTTTCTCTTTATGCTACTAGCACAAGTATAAAATCAGTAAAATCTAAAATAACAAGTACTTTATCTTTTACTAATCTATTTACTCTTTTAATGGAGATATGTAACAATCTCTGATGCAACAAAATAGAGGAATTTTCAATCATAATACATCTTTTAAACCAAATTTAACATGCATGTCTAATAATATTATTTTGCAAACAAAGACAATTTAAACCATTAGACAAAATACCATTTCCTTAACATTAGAAATTCTGAAAATATTGAAGTCAGAATCTCAAAATTAAAGGATTATCCTAAAGGTATAAGTATCAAAATGGAAATCAAAGTTTTAGTGAAATTTGGTATGTAAATGTCTTTTCCAAAGGAAAATAAAACTACTAAACAAACTAAATTGCATGTTCTGGTGCATGCGCAAGTGAACTCATCTCATTTACTGAATAGATGAATCATTCACTTGCTGTTGGTTTCCTTAGGCATGTCATACCGTTGCACAGTTGTAGGGTATCTGACACATGGATTGTAGTACCAAAATCAATCCACTTGTCATACGATTAACATTAACCATTTTAGATTCATAAAAAATAAATGCAAGAAAATTACCTTTATTCACATGTCAAGCCTTAAAACAAGGACAATAATCCTTCTGAATATGTTTCTCCTTTTTTACTGAATGTCACTGATAGCCTAAATTCGTATCACCTTATCAAATATAACTGGACACACACACTACTAGGTAGATAGGGTAGTCGGGATCGATTTCCACAGGGAGATGGTTGACATTGTGTGTTATCTATGGGTGGATTCTAGATTGGTCGGTTCGAGTGTTTGTTTGGTTCACTAAAGGTAAGGCTCAAAAAGTAAAAGGGGTTTTAACTAATAAAGAAAAGTCTAGGGATTAGGTTCGTTACGGGTACGCTCGGTTAAGTGACACTCAGAATGAGAATGCTAAGCTAGCTAGGGGTTTGACTCGTCCTCTCGGCTCTAGTCGCCTTCGAACTATACTAGCGTGCCCTCGCTCTTACTGGCATAGGTTTCGTTGTATGCTTACGTTCTATCCTCACACTAGGCTTTTGTTCTTAAGTTCGAAAATAAGGGATAGGGATTATTGGCCAATAACCACAACAACATTAAGGCTTAAGCATACAAAACCTAGCATAACCATAATCATCCCAGAGCACTATGGGTTCGCGTACACCGAACTTACCGTCCCCCTAGAATAAGGACTACTCACTCATGATAAAGGCAAAAACAAAGCAAATCAATTGATAAAGATGCATACTTGAAATCAACAAAGCAAATTCATACAATAACAAAAGAGAGAATGATGATAATTACCAAAGCAAGAAAGGAAGTAGATGATGAATTAAACAAGACGATAATTCAAACCGATAATTTTTTTATTAAGATAAGCAAGAAATCAAATTACAAAAGATTGTTTTAGGTTTTGTATTCTTCTCCCTAAAAACAAGCATAAAACGAAAAATAAAGCATAAGTCTCCACAATATTTTTACACAAAGTATATCATATGAAAATAATGAGAAGCCCAAAATTCAAGGTCGTCCTGGAGCTTCGGGACGGGCGTCCTGACCGGGACAGCTTCCCAACTGCTCGAATGAGCTTCCCGACTACTTCAGCTAATTTTCTTCAATTTCTTTGATTTCTACTTCTTTGTTTGTCGTTCCAAGGCATAGGGACGAGGCATGGTTCGTCCCAAGGGTTAGGAATGGAGTCGTGAACGAGGATATGAGCTTCTTTCGTCGTCCCTATGTCCCGAGACGGGTCTAGATCACCGTTTCTTGGCTCGTACTCATCCTTGGTGAAGTGCAATCGACTCAAATCTTCACGTAGCGATCCCGAGAGCTCAACGTGTCGTCCTAAATAGCGCAAATCCTCCTCAAATCTGCTATGTCCTGCAAAATAAAGCCACACAACGAAAACTAGCAACTCGTAGGAAAAAAGTCGCATAAAGTGAATAAAAGCGCTAAAATATAAATAAATCGCTAATGAATTTGGGGCTATAATAATATATAAATATAACACATCAGTCACTTAGGATCCGTTCAAATGGTTGACTCAGCAAAAATATTTAATTTTCCTTTATTGTGACCTATTTGCTTCTTTGAAGAAGAAATCGTACTATGGTTCACTTCCTCACCCTTTTCTATCAATAATTGCTCCTCATCTTAAACACATATGGTCATAAGCTCGTTGATTGACCATTTATCTTTATGTGTATTATAAGAGATCTTAAATCGAGCATATTGTGGAGGAAGAGTGCACAAAATGAAATGGACGAGGAAATCATCAGATATGGTAACTTCTTAAATTATAAGTTGGGCCGCAATATCCATTATGCGGATGATATAATCACTTGCTCTTTTAGTCTCAGTGTGTCTCATGGATGAAAACTATATAATTAAGGTAATAGCAAGAGTCTTATCTAAAGCGGTAAACTGCTCATCAATGGCTTTAGGAGGTCTTTGACTTTAAAACACTGCCCAAAAGAACCTCAGATACTAGACACAAATGTTGGTCTTTATGAACATAATAGAAAGAAAGTTAGATCTCTCCCACTTTCATGAAGATCAACCGTATCACAATTGCTAGTCTCAATAGTGGTTTAGGCTTTTGTTTCGTTCAATTCTGAGTCTGTACGACCATTTTACGTCCTCCGAAAGTTGTGCCTAAATAAATCCTATGGGATTTATCCTTAAACAAAGAAAAGTGATTAAAGTGGGATGTATGGTTTGATGTGAGCAATTAAGGCCTTTAAAGAGTAATGGTTGCATAAAGAGTGTCATAAGGATTAAGGCCCCAAAATGAGAAAATATGCATATTAGATTTGATTTAAAGTGAACCTCACTCTAACCAGTGTAAATTAGCTTTATCAGTTTTGTTTTGTGCGATGAAATTTGTTATCGATATCGTAATTGATGAGTCGATAATTCATCCGATGTTTTTTTTATACTGAAGGTACCGGGGAATGAAGACGTGTGACCTATCGACATCCTCGCCCCGCGCGCGACCATCCTCGCCCCGCGTGGGGGCGCCGGGTGCGGAATGCGTCTCGCAGGAAAAAGTGCGTGAAATTGCGATAGAGAAAAATGGGGGAGATCATTGCATGAATTTTGTAACCAAAAAGAAACGTAGAAATATCCTTTTTGAAATGTATTTTCGGAGTCGCCACCAAATATTAAAGGAATTTGGAACCTATTCAACGCGTCTTAAAATATAAGACACGGGTGTCTCAGATTTCAAGGTGCGTCGATACCTATCCGTTTGAGGTTATTGTGAAACCAGAGAGAGGATTCGGAGTGAGGTTACTTTTCGAAAGTCTTGACAAAATGTACTTTGAAAACTGAAATCAAAAAGCCTACGTAAAAGTAGTCTTTACTAATTTGAAAACAAGTGCTGAATTTCGATATTTGGGTTAAAAGTCACGCTACGTACAAGTGCGAATATGTATGACTCGGTAAAATGTGTAAATAATGTATATTGTCAAAGTTATGACATTTTGCTATAGGAAATGTACGTTAAAAAATAACTCATTGATTGAATTATTAAAGTAAACGTTATTTGCCGACTTTGTATTAGACTCTAAGAATTTGTGAAAAACCCTCGGTTTTGCATGTTAAAAGACTAGTTGAAACGGTACAATTTAATGTTGAATCCATGTTTTTAGTCGTAATTTAATGCATGAATGAGAATTTGCGTAATGTAAAAGTGACGTCGGTTTGCTTTAGTAATTTTGAGTCGTTTGTTTATGCGATATTGGCGAGGTTTAGACGAATTCTGAATCTGAATTGCTACAACCGTATTACTAATACGGGTTCGCTAATGCCAATATCGGGTTGGGGTTAATGTATCCCCTTTTGTCCGAGTCTCAGACGTCTAATCTGAAGGTAAAGTGTTTACCTTTTTTAAATGCAAAGACGGTATTTTGAGTGAGATTTTGTAAGTGTGAGTGAATGAGTAAGGTGAGTAGTAGTGAATTGATTATGAATAATAGTGTTAAGAGGTGTGTTTGGATGATTGTAAAGGGTGGTATTTATAGGGAAAGGCTCGTGTTTGTGCATGACTAAAATATAAATCGCCTGTGCACAGGCGATTCTTATTTTGTTTGGCTGGAATTTGTAAGAAAAATAAAAAGGCTGCGAGTCAGAAACAAAAATAAAATCGCCTGTTTACAGGCGATTTTTTATTTGTTTTGGTGGGCTATGATCGTACCTAGGCTGCCTTTGGTCACTTATGACGTGTGGTGTTTGTGATGATGGTGTTTGTTGTGGTTTACGTGTAATTTGGGCCAAGTTAATTCTTGGTCCAAATTTCGTAATTCGTGCTTCGGTTTTTGTCGTGTTTTTCGGTTTTGGCTCGAATTAAAATAATATTGAAATATATTATTTTGCGGTATTGTAGAGCCTAATTTTGTGAAAATGTGATACGGGACGCACTTTGGCCCGTTTTGCGTGTTGCGTTAGCGTATGTTTTGGGCCGTTTTTGTGTATTTAGGCCGTTTTGTAGCTTGTTGGGCTGTTTTTGTGAGTCCTTTTAGTAAGACGTTCTTGTATTGTGCTAGTGTTGTGTTTGTAATGACTAAAAATGACATTCATTTTTACGATTATGCAAATTCAAATTAATACGCTAAAAATGACTAAAAATGTTTTCGACACTTTTGTACCGTTTCGTCTTATTTAAAAACATGCATGAAAGTCCTTTTCGTCATTAGGGTTTTTTTTTTTGGGGGGGTACGTATACGGGTATCTACAGAGCCCCCAGTTTGGCTGAGCTTGGACAAAGCGTTAGTCAAACTTAAAGATAGTATCCGGACCATTACAGTCTCGATACTACCTGGCGGCGCTAAGCAAGTGTCTTTTGGGAGAGACGAGGACTTAGTGCCGGGAAATGCGGGGAGGGACGACATGTTTTGAAGGACATGACGGTCCTACATGTTTAAGGGCATGCCAGCCTAGCCAAACTCTGCGTTTTTGTGAGCGTGCCTGTGGTTGTTCGTGCTTTAATGTAATCCTCGTAGAGAGTGTGCAGCTGCCTGTCTTGTAAAGAAGGTTTGTGTTTTTGTGTTTTGACTCGTAAAAAAGGTATGTGTTTTGTGTTTGACTCGTAAAAGAGGTACGTGTTTTGTGTTTGACTCGTAAAAGAGGTACGTGTTTTGTGTTTGACTCGTAAAAGAGGTACGTGTTTTGTGTTTGACTCGTAAAAGAGGTACGTGTTTTGTGTTTGACTCGTAAAAGAGGTACGTGTTTTGTGTTTGACTCGTAAAAGAGGTTACGTGTTTTTGTGTACGACTCGTAAAAGAGGTTACGTGTTTTTGCGTACGACTCGTAAAGAGGTTACGTGTTTTTGCGTACGACTCGTAAAAGAGATTACGTGTTTTTGTATTGGGTTGAAATTGTGTTTAAAAATAGGGTTGAAGGTGTATTGGGCCGAGGAAACAGCCCAAAACAAAAACAGAGACCCAGAAATAAAAAGAAAATCGCCTGTAAACAGGCAATTTAAAATTAAATCGCCTGTTTACAGGTGATTTAAATGTTGTTTGGTGACTCTGCTTAAAACCACGGGTGAAGGAGAGAGAGTTATTTCGTTTCAAAAATAAAAAACAAAATCGAAAACACCAAAATTTCAATCCGGCGATTTTCTAGACCAAAACCTTCCGTTCCGACTCCTACAATTCGTTATGGACCAAGGTACGTACTCAACCCACTCGGTTTTTCGCGTTTTGAAGTTTGTTTGAGTCGGTTTTAGTTCGAAAATCCCTTTTTTAGGGTTTAGGTCGAACCGTTTGTTTTGCTTTGAATTTTGCCGTCGTCATTGCTTGAAATCGTTGCTTGGGAGCCATATGAGGCCTGTATTGCTGTTATTGTTGATTGTATGTGAAAACCCGACTTGCCGTCTCGATTTTCGTGCGTTTTGTGTGTGAGGGCGTTTTGGTCATTTTTGAAATTGTCTCGAAACTGGCTCGAAATTTCAGTGTAGGTTACCCATAAGTCGTATAATGCGTAGGTGAGCTCGGTTTGTTGAAATGTGCGCGAAAAGCCGGCTTTTTTGGGCTAAAAACTGTGTGACAGGGGGTTTTGTCGGGGTTTTGCTCTATTTTTGTCGTGTAAAACGATGCTGATTGGCTTGGTTGTTTCGAAAATGTTGTAGTATGCTAGTGCGGAGGCTTGGGTGATTTGTGTGCGAAAAACGGCTCGAAAAACCGTGATTTTCGTGTGTTTTTGTATAAGGGCTGAAATTCGGGTCGGAATTTTCGGTCTCGAAACTTGCCCAAACTTTCGGTATTGTGCTGTCATGGCTAGCACGGTGTATAATTGGTCTTGTTTTGTAGAGAATGCGTCGTTTGGAGGTGTTTTGGAGCGTTTTTCGTAGTTTAGGCTAGGTTTCTAAAAACCGCTTTCCTTGCTTTTCGTGCCCCGTGTATGTAATGTATTGGAATGTATGTTGTCTGTATTGACTAGGGGGCTGTTTTGTGGGACGTTAGGGCTTTTTGGGCTGAGTAATGGTCATGCAAAGGTCGTTTTTGTAGTTTGTAAGTGTTTTGCAAAAGCTATTCAGTCGAGGTGTTCGGGGTACTATTTTCGCGTGAAAATTTTTGTACGTGCTTATTGTGATTTATGGGTTGGGTCTGTCTCAGAAAATATGAATTTCTGGCTTCCTGAAGCATTTTTGTCATTTCTGTCATTTTTAGGCTAAAAGGCCTGCTTTCTGCTGCCTTTGCTAGTTTTCTGCTGTCTTTGTGTGATCCTGCTCTTTGTGTTGGCTGTGTAGGACGTGTATATTGTACACATGTTATAAAAAAATGCATTCCTGTGTTTCTGCTTAATTTTGGCATTGTCTGTCAAAAATAGGCCTGCGGCTTGCTTTTTGCTGTCTTGTTTTGATTTTGAACCTGTTCTTTCGGACTTATTTTCAAAGACATTTGATTCGATTCACTCATTTGATTCGATTCGATTCATTTCACTGATTCGATTCGATTCCATTCATTGATTCGATTCGATTCGATTCATTTCATTATTATTATTATTATTATTATTATTATTATTATTATTATTATTATTATTATTATTATTATTATTATTATTATTATTATTATTATTATTTTTGTTTTTTTTTTTATTGTTATTTTTATTATTATTATTATTTTTATTATTATTATTATTATTATTATTATTATTATTATTATTATTATTATTATTATTATTATTATCTTCCCTTAGTAGTTGTTGTTGTTGTTGTTGTTGTTGTTGTTGTTGTTGTTGTTGTTGTTGTTGTTGTTGTTGTTGTTGTTGTTGTTGTTGTTGTTGTTGTTGTTGTTGTTGTTATTGTTGTTGTTGTAGTAGTAGTAGTAGTAGTAATTGTTATTGTTATTGTTATTATTATTATTATTATTATTATTATTATTATTATTATTATTATTATTATTATTATTATTATTATTATTATTATTATTATTATTATTATTATTATTTTTATTATTATTATTATTATTATTATTATTATTATTATTAATATTATTATTATTATTATTATTATTATTATTATTATTATTATTATTAATATTATTATTAATAACTGTTAATACAATTGAAAATCATAATCTTGAAAATAAAGATATCATAAACTCAAAAGATATCATATATGTTTATTCGTTATCGACTTCCACACCATCTTGATGTGTTTCATCATCATGGTCATCATCATGGTCATTATAAATACCAATAGGATTGTAACCTTAGCTTATTGAATATATCAATTGATCTTCTCTTAAAACTTGTACGAACTATTGAATTGATATTTGTCAATATTTTATGGTTAAATACATTTCCTCATGCTATTGTTAGATAAAAATTTGTTGGTTGCAACTTTGTTGGTTTTTAATAATAATTATTATTATAATTATAATTATAATAAATATAATAATAATAATAATAATAATAATAATAATAATAATAATAATAATAATAATAATAATAATAATAATAATAATAATAATAATAATAATAATAATAATAAAATATAATAATAATAATAATAATAAAATATAATAATAATAATAATAATAAAATATAATAATAATAATAATAATAATAATAATAATAATAATAATAATAATAATAATAATAATAATAATAATAATAATAATAATAATAATAATACTGTTCAGTTTTTTTTTCATTGTATCATGAAATGTGCCTTCCTGCGCTTCTGCTTAATTTTGGCATTGTCTGTCAAAAATAGGCTCGTAGCTTGCTTTCTGCCGTTTTTGTGTGCTTCTGCTCTCGTGAATGCTTAGATATCTCTTCATGTAGTGTGCATTTGTATTGTGATCTGCTGTTGCCGTCGTCTGAGTGTGCTTTTTGAATTTTACGCAGGTGATCCTGGTTTTTCCGTGCCTACTTCGAGTGCTATGGAGCAGGTCTTGGCGGGTGTAGACTTTGGTTCTACAGGGGACGAGCGTACTCCTACTTCGAGGATGCCGCCTCCTCTGGAGGTTTTCGACGGTCCGTCTTACTCGGACCTGCTGAGAGCTTTTCCTCCTCGGATGCCAGGGGCTCCCCCGACGCCAGGGAGTGAGTGGCAGGGTCCTGCTGGGGAGTCCCCTGCCTTTTCTGCTAGTGGCGCAGGGGCTGGTAGTGGGTTGTCTGGGCCTTCGGCGAGTGGCCTGGGGCATGGTGTTGTCCTTGGTGGACCTGAGCCACCAGCTAGTGGCGCAGGTCGTGGAGCCTTTCGAGTCACCGCTTTTCGATTAGTGGCGCTTGAGAGGGTTCTTCTTTGGCGGCGACGAGGGTCTTCTGCTGGCGGAGTTGGGCACGATGCCGTTACAGAGTCACCTGCTTTTTCAGCTAGTGATGCGAGAGGGTTCTTTGTTGGCGACCAGGTCTTCTTTGGTGCTAGCGGTAGTGGAGCTCTTCTTGAAGCCATTGAGGTCCTCAGCTGGTGGACGCGGAGCTGCTGTTAGGCAGTTGGATCCTTCCACTGGTGGTCGAGGACGGGGTCGGGGTGTCGTCTCAGAGTCTTTGCAGGGACGCGGTCGAGGCGTTGCTTTGGAGACGTCTGCGGCTCCTGGAGGAGATCGTGGTAGAGGCCGAGGTATTGCAGCGGGGTATCTGCGGGGACGCGGTCGTGGCGTTGCTGTGGAGTCGCCTGTAGCCCCTGGCGGAGGCCATGGTAGAGGGCGAGGTGTGGCCTGGAGGAACCCGAGGTCGAAGAAGCGCAAGGTCGGTGAGGCTTCTAGTAGCGCTGAGGGTAGCGGCAGGCCACGACGTAGGGCTCGTGCTGCTGAGGGTGGTAGTCGGGACTAGGCTGAGGTCGCCGGCGTTGTTGACGAGGTTGGAGTGGGGGGAGCTCCTGCGGAGGATAGACCTAGGCGTGGTCGTCCTCGGGGTCCGGGGAGTCGTTACGAGGTTCCCTCTGAGTCAGAAGAGTCACCGAGTGACGAGGAGCAGCTTCGACGCAGGAGCAGTCACGACGCAGGCCGTGGGTGTCGCGGCTGGGCCGAGGTCACGTGAGGTCGAGGTCGCGATCGCCGCCGGGCCGCTACTACCTGTGAGTTTATAGGTTGAGGGTCAAGCTCAGGCCCAGGTTCAGGTTCAGGTCGAGACGGAGGCTCGGGTTGAGGACGAGGCCGAGGCTGAGGAGGAGGACGGAGGCGCGGTGGCCGATAGGGCTGCGAGGGAGCGGTTCTTGGGGATGGTTGACGAGCTGGGCGTGAGGCCAGCTTACCCCCAGGACCGTGTGGTCCCAGGTAGCTAAGGATTGGGACGGCGTGAGTTTGGTCTGGAGCCCATTGGAGCACTTGTCACTTCGAGCGAAGGTCGGCTTTTAGTTGGGTGCGATGAGGACCTTTTCTGGGTTCCGGACGGTGTTCGATGCGTTTGACCGGAGGCTGACGGAGGAGGAGCGGCGCATAGTGCTTGGGACAGCCTTCGGTCCACTGGTGCAGAAGTGGAGGGAGGTGCGGGCTAAGCGTGTGAACTCGCACCTTGCTGTGATCCGGGCGTTGTTGGATAGGTTTTGCGATACGACCAACACCTTCCATATGCCTGGGTACGAGGTTGGCGTTTCCTTTTTTCACTGGCGGTTGTCTCGGGGCTGCCTCATGGCGAGGGTGTGCTTGACTGGGGACGTGAGCGTCCTGCTATTGATAGCCCGCACGTCGTGCGGTTGATTGGTGACGGGGTTAGGTGCGGAACAGGTGAGAAGCACACGTTTCAGCCCCGTACTGTGTGGATTGACGACTTCTTAAGGGGAAGAAGAGAAAGGGGGCAACCCGAGCGAGCGCTGAGCAGAGAGCCCGGTTGTGGTTGTGGTGGTTCCTGACAGCCACCCATTTTGGTGATAAGGGGGAGCAAGCCTCGACGGCTGTGCTGATGGCGTTGTCGGACATGTCGCGTCTAGGTGACTTTGACTGGGTCACCCCTGCTCTAGGGCTGTTGATCCGCTTTCTGAGGGACGCGGTGCGTCCTGACCAGATTGACAGTGATTCGCGGCCGTCGCCTATGGGCCCTGGTCTCCTGATGGAGGTAAGGTTGTTTTTTGTAATGTTTTGTTGTTTCGTTTCTGCTTTTCTTTTGTAACGTGTATTCTGATTATTTGCAGGCCTAGTGCTATGCTCACTTCCCCTCTCTGCTCCCAGATAAGTTCCAGGTGACGGCGAAGTACCCGGCCTTCCATGCGTATGCGATGGCGGATCGAAAGGTATCGGCCTGAGCTATGACGCGGCTCGAGTTCTTTTCAACGGGATGACCATGGATAAGGTAAAAGCGTTTGTGTTTTATATTTTGGTCTTTTGTAGCTTATGCTTGAGTTTGTGTTTGCGTTTTTGTAGTTTATAACTTGATTTTGTTTTGTAGTTCGTTCGCGACCCTTGGAGGAACTTTGCCGACGTCCCTGAGTCGATTGCAGCCCGCTTTGCCCCCCTTGACGACGGCAGAGTATGTTGCGACCAGTCGACTCGTCTTGGCG
The DNA here is from genome assembly GCA_023091065.1 of Dianthus caryophyllus. Taxonomy (NCBI): domain Eukaryota; kingdom Viridiplantae; phylum Streptophyta; class Magnoliopsida; order Caryophyllales; family Caryophyllaceae; genus Dianthus; species Dianthus caryophyllus. The sequence goes on along the minus strand of CM041517.1, from coordinate 35,356,433 downwards.
CAGGTGGCGTGCGGGTGCGCTTGACGGTCGCGGCGGCTTTATCATACCTGCGCCTCCGCCTTCGGTCATGTTCGTGCAGACGCCCGACGCTAACGAGCGGCGTGACGTGTATCGCGAGGGTGAGTCCGACTCTCTGCTGCGGCCGGTTGAGGATTACGTGGCGTGGGCACAGCATGCCCTTGCTGATGCTGTGATCGAGGTATGCTTTGTTGTCTTTTTCGCTAGTGTGTATATGTTTTGGTTTTAAAAAGCAAAAATTTACCCAGCTTTTGTTTTGCAGCGACGTGACCCTGACCTTGAGTTCCAGCCTCCTCCGTTCGTCGAGGATCTGCAGCTTGAGCATGAGGGCTGCCGGCATTCGATCGTGCTGCCGCCGTGTCTGTCTGTAGTTGCTGATGCAGGCCTGGAGAGTTAGGACCTGCGCGTGAAGAAGGTATTCTTTTGTTTTTTGTTTATCGTAGAGTATGTGTATTATGTAGTATAGCCCCCAGTTTGAATTAGATTTTATTGTAAAATCATTATTCAAACTTTGTTTGAGCTGCTTTTGATTATAGCCCCTAGTTTGAGTTAGATTTTAATGTAAAATCGTTAGTCAAACTCTGTTTGAGCTGCTTTTGATTATAGCCCCCAATTTGAAAGCTTAAGTGTGAATTCGTCGTTTGCAAGTGACAGCCGACGTGCACAAGAGGTTGTGGGGGACGGCGAACCGGTGGCGGACGGCCTTGAATGAGAAGGTAGTAGAAGCTTGCAGGAGTCAGACGGAGGCGGCCAAGCCTTGACGGGACTCTTGAGTCGAGTGGGTGAGGAGGGTCTGTGGTCCGGTGAGCTAGAGGGTCGGCATCTGAGAGGAGGAGTAGCGGCGCGTCTTTGAGATCGAGTCGTTGCGTGCTGCGCTCGAGCGTCGTGACCAGTCGTCGTAGGCTCTAGTTGTGACCTGGACTTGTTGATTTTGTAGTAGTTTTGGACTCGTCGTATGTATACGGTTGTATTTGAGACCTTGTGTGTAGTATGTGCATTTCCTATGTGGCTGTTTATGTATTAGGACTTGTACACAGTTATGGTATGTATTTGAATTTGTATTTTGATTGTGTATTTGGATGTGTATATATGGTTGTTTTTGTGTTTTGTTTTGTGGGTGTTTATAAGTACGAAATGTGTTTCGACTTTGCTTATAGCCAAAGGTTCTGCGTATGTCATCCTAACTTTGGTTATTTTGTCTTGTTGCGAAAAACGCAAGTTTGCATCACCATTGTATCTGAAGTCTTTGCATATTTGTTTGCCATGCATACCTGCAAAACGTCGTTAGTCGTAAACATATATATACGTCTCGATTGAGATTGACTTGCTTAGAGTTAAAATAAACGTGTATGCGGAGTGTTTGAAAAATGTTTTTCAGAAAATATTTTAGACTCGTAAAAAGACGCTTTTGACATTGTAAAAAAAATGTGAGTTTAAAACGACGTTTTGAGACGAAAATTGTAAATGTGAAAGTCGTGTTTTGTTTAGTGTTTAATTTTCGTGCGAATATTGTGTTTTGTGAATGTGAAAAATATGAAAGACGGGAGTCGATCACGTAAATCGAGACGACGCGACGGGACCGTAAAAACAGGTCCAAGGTTGGTAGAAAAATTTGTAGGGTAATAAGTTAAACAAAACAGGGTGTAGGTGTGTAAGAGTGTAAGAAAACGAATCAATTTTGTCAGAGAACGAGAAGAAAATCGCCTGTAAACAGGCGATTAAAATTTTAATCGCCTGTTTACAGGCGATTAAATGTTTGTTTTGTGGTTTTTGATTGATTTCTTTTTAATCGCTTGTTCTCTGGCGGTTATGTTTTTGTTTGCATGCTGTTTGCAAATGACGGCTGTAAAAGGAGGGGTACGTTGGCTCAAATTACTCATCCTTTCAATTTCCCATTCTCGATATTCCAAAAATATTCAAAATATTTACGGGACGTTTGTCGAATTATTAAGAACTTTGGAGGAAATTTGCGTAGTTGGTGTGCGTCTTTGTCGGGTATAGAGAAGAAGAATTTGAAGGATTGCGGCGTTGGCGTATTCCTTGGTTTGAGGCAGGTCCGGCCGGAGCTTGGATTCCTGGATGCTTGTCTCGACTACTGGGACCCGAGCCTCCACGTGTTCCGCTTTCCTGGCGGAGAGGTTTGTCCCTTGGTCGAGGAATTTGGGGCCATTGGCGGTTGGGTGCGCACTAACATACCTGTATGCGTTAGGCAGGAGCTGGGCTATAAGAGGCATGTGCATAACTACCACCAGATGACTCGTGACGAGGTGGAAGAGCTATTTGCTGGGAGCCGTATCAACCTCTATCGCTTGTGCCAGTGGTTTAGGAACCGTGAGAACGGGAATATTTCTGCCGTGGCCAGGAAGAGGGTGTTGGCCTTCTGCTTGGTACATCGTTACATGTTTCCGAACTCTGTATACGAGGGATCGTTCGGCGATCCGCGTCTAATCACCGTTGTTCAGCAGATGGAGCTAGGCCACAATCCTTCTGCCGTGCTGTTGGCTGAGACGATCCTTGTTCTGGACGACCGCGAATGCAACAGGGAACATGCGTATCGAGGAAGTCCCCTGATCCTTCAAGTGTAGCTGATGGAGCGCCTGAGTATGCTGGGCGATGTTGGTTTTGACGGAACACATGCTGCAGGAGGCGTGACCAGCCGTTATCTGAGGTGGATGGGCCCGAATGATCGTCCTAACGATTATTTCCCCGAGTTTGTGAGGTCATCTGCTATTCGTTGGACGGTACCATGGGGGGAGATAGTCTCCGTGACGGGGAGCGCAGTTGGTGATGGCCCCTCTGGAGTTCTTCTTTGCGGTTTTGAGATGGGTGTTCACATTCATCCCCTGCGAGTGAGGCGACAGATAGGGTGCGCGCAGTTCATCCCTGGTCGGGACACTGCGGTGTAGGACATGGTTATGTTAGATAATCAAGTGACTGACGACTGGGCGGGTGGTTGGATTATGCGCACTAGGTGGCCCTGATGAGGCTAAAGTCGCCACGCCTAATCAAAATAAACCTAGACAAACAACTAACAGAAGCTAGTGGTAAGCAGGGTCGAATCCACAGGGAGATGGTGTAGTCAAAGAGATGCTCAGCTAAGAAAGGTCAAACTCAAGGTATGAAAGAAGACTCGGTTTGAACTATAAACTAAGGGTAGACTAAAATCAAAGGCTTAAAAGATGATAAGGGAGAAATCTAGGGTCACAGGTTCACGATGATTTCAACTAAGATTATCACTGAATAAGGATACTAATGATGGTTCGTGTTAATGGATTGGGACAAGTCCTCTCGGATCAAAGTCAAACCTAAAGCTCAACTAACGGGCTCTCGCTACGTATTAGTTTCGCTCTACTAACTCTCACACAAGGCTCACCTTAACCCGGCTTTCGGTCTTAAGTTTAAGCTTCCTAGGTCAACACAATCGATCGTGGCCTTTGATCAATTGAGTGAGGAATTAGGGCATGAGATTAGATTAACAACAAGCAACCAAAAGATAACCAAAATCAGAAATTAAGCCTAAGAATCAATCATCGATCCCCATAAAACCCTAGGATGGGATTAGCTATGCATGATTGGGAATGAATTCAAAGCAATACAATAATAATAATAAAGCATAATGAATGAAAAGCAATTGAAATCAAACCGTGAAATAAATCGAGTACCGACGGTTACAATGAAATCAAATCCTCAAACTAAACTAGAGATGATAAAACCTGAAAATAAACCCGGAGTAATTCTGAAGAATTTAAGTAAAGATCGAAACTTCCAAAGGATTTAATCTAAACTAAAGTGTTTTTGAAGGTTTTGCAATAAGAGAAAAGTAAATCTAATTCTATTCTAAAGCTGAGAAAATAATGAAAAGCATACTCAAAACCCTAACTTCAAGTTCTATTTATAGGCCACGAAAATCCGGAGAATAAAAGCAGCAGAACCTATCGGTTCGTGGGGGAACCGATCGGTTTCGGGGGGCAAACCGATCGGTTCAGGTAGAACCGCTCGGTTCTAAGCACGTCAGAGAATTCCAGCAACTTTGGCCTTTGTTTCACGTATCCGGAACCTATAGGTTTGCTCGGAACCTATAGGTTTGACGTCCCAAATTGTCGTATTGACTCCGAATCGACTCTCGAGCCTCGTCTTGACGTCACGATACTCGTAAATGCTCCACTAACCTCAGGTTTTAGCTCAGGACCGCCAAAACCTGCAAAATATGAACGAGGAACAACAGTATCGCAATATAAAGCAAATAGCTACTAAAACAACAATGAAATCGAGTGAACACGAGATAAATGCAACTATATTGGGGGCATAAAAGCTATATAAATGACATGTATCAAACTCCCCCAAACCAAACCTTTGCTTGTCCTCAAGCAAAAAGCGTCGGAGAAAATCAAAGTATCCAAATTAATCACGCCGGCATCTCAAAGTTGACGACCCATACACATGAACTTACAACCATAGTCTAATTCACTGAAAATAGAGCACAAGTCTCAACCATTCACACCAACATCGTATTACTAGCCTCTCACGTTTTCGCAAAAATTAAACTAACGATAATTGGATTCAAGCAAGGCCAACCGTGCATACCACTTCCATTCCACCATTCTTTCCGCATCATTTCATTCTTTTTCTTTTCTTTTCTTTCTCTTTTTTTTTTTTTTTCAAATGTGGAGCATCCCTCGTATGTTATACCGTTTAGCTTGACGTTCACTCGGTAAAAATCGAGCTCGGGTACACATATTTCCTTAAGGGTTACATCATTGCTCATACTCTCGGTCACAGCCAAATTCATGGCCATTGTGGTTACTCAAATCAATGAGTCCCCTCCGAGAGAATCGAAGCATTGCTCCAAACATTATTAGCATCCATCCATAACATACCACAAGCCAACATTCCAACTTTCCACAAGCCAAATTCCTCGCAAGAATACCAATATCGAAAGTAAAAGAACGAAAAGTAATAAGAATTAAGCAAATACAAGTGGGCTAGTGTTTGAGGCTCGCAATCTATTCATAGGAAACAAACATATAGTGCAGGCTACGATGATGGATTTTCAACACGAAGATGTCAAAGATCAAAATAAGGACACTAATCAACTCTCCAAACTAGGCAATACAACCCAAAATAGGCTTGGAATTTGCAAAATTTTTAAGAAATGCACACAAAATGAAAAATGCAAACACAAAATGAAAAATGCAAAAGAAAATGAAAAATGCAAAAGAATAAGCGCGAAAGAGCTTTCCTCCCCCAAACCAGAATCACACATTGTCCTCAATGTGGAAAACAGCATAACCACAAGCAGAGAAGGACACATAAAAGACGGGGGTAGGAAAATAAAAACGAGGAAACGAGGGAAAAGGGGTAAAGAAAGCTCACATTATCAAGTCGGAGCTCCCCCAAACCGAAGCGAAGCATGGAGTGCGGCTTATGATCCACAAATTTGCATCCAAATCAGTCCAGCTATGAAGTACTTCGGAGTAGCACGCGAGAAAAAGTAAGGCCCTTCAGCAGAGGGGGCCAAGCAAGGCCATGTCGAGGCCTGTTCTCAAAATTGACTAAGGACGAAAAGTCCTGAAGCTCCTGCGTGCTAAATCAAATATAAATCCCTCATCCTCACGCGCTCAACAAAAGTCTAAAATGTCATCAAAAGCAAACAAACCAAAGTAAAGTACAACAAATTACAAATTGTCATCGGGTTGCCTCCCGGATAGCGCTGGTTTATAATGGTCCCGCACGACCGTCGTCAAGGCTCAAATCACGTCCAATTAGGCCAAGGTTCTTGGCCACTAGCAACACTTTCACTTGGCGAAATAGCATCTGTTCGCCATAAGACTCGACCACCTCGAGGAAGAGCAGCATAGTCCATCACGCAAGGTATGCCGTCGCGAAATGGCTCTCCAAAACAACTTCTTGCGCCACGCACCGCAGACCATGAGTCTCCACCTTCATCGCCAGGATCATAGACATCCGCCCTCGTGAGCTTTCGTTCCCCCAAACCAAGATCGTAGCCAACCGGCGTAGGACCTGCACATGAAAAAGCAGAAGAAACAACCTCCAAAGTGTCTCCAGTAGAGTGAGACGGAGGGGCAAGGTCAATCGCAGCAACAGACTCAGGCTGCATAGGGGAACGAGGGAGACTCGACTTAACGTAGGTAAGCTTTTCCCCCCCTACCGAGAACGTCAGGGTCTTATTCCCAACATCTATGACTGCACCAGCAGTGTGCAGAAAAGGTCGACCCAAAATGATAGGAATGTGTGGGTCCTCGGGGATATCTAAGACCACAAATTCAACGGGGATATAGAATTGCCCCACCTTAACCGGGACGTCCTCTAGGATACCTAAAGGTCGCTGCACAGTACGGTCGGCCATCTGCAAAGTCATGGAGGTAACTCCCAACTTAGTCATATTCAATTTCTTGCAGATGGAGTAAGGAATGATACTCACACTAGCCCCTAAGTCACACAAGGCGTTCTGAACCACATACTTCCCTATAGAACAAGGGATAGAAAAGGTCCCGGGGTCACTCAGCTTCGGGGGCAAACTACCCTGCAAAAGAGCACTACCCTCCCCCACAAAAGACACGGTCTCGGTCTCATTTATCGTGCGCTTCCTAGCTAGGACCTCTTTAAGAAACTTGACATAAGCATGAACCTGTTTAACCAAATCAATAAAAGGAATATTAACCTGCAAAGTCTTAAGGATTTCAAAGAACTTACTGAACTGTGGGTCCATGTTAGCCGGACGTACACGACCCGGAAAAGGAAGCTTTATTTGAATCGGGGGCGAAGGAGTAGCAACAGGAGCACCAGAAGCATCACCCGAACTATCTTTCCCCGTAGTAGCAGGTCCACCCGGTTGGACAACCGGCTGCGCCGTGGTTCTCCTCGGTTCATCGTAGGACGTACCGCTCCTCAATGTAATAGCACATGCGGTATCAGGGGGAGGATTACCTTGGGGTTGTAGGGTACCCTGCTGACGTGACGCTTGCGAAGCGGCGAGCTGCGCCACTTGATTCTCTAGCATCCTGATCGCTGCGTCCTTAGCCTGATCACTCTTCTGCATATGTTGCATCATCGTCTCCTGCGACTTCTGCATACTCAACATCATTTGTTGCATTTGCAACATCATAGCCTTAGTTTCAGCCGAAGGATCAGGTACCGGGGTAGGTTGAGGTGGGGTGTAGGTGGGTTTTTGGTAGTTGGGTGGAGGTGGTTGGTAATTTTTGTGGGGAGGGACGTATGGGGTGTTTTGTGGAGGTGGGGTAGTCGGGTTTAAGACATTCTGGTTACGATAGGAGAGGAGCGATCGATCATAACCGGGTTGATTTTGGTAAGGCAAGTTCTGTGAGTAGGATTGGTAAGCATAAACTTGCTCGTGGGGCGCAGCATACCCCGTAGAATAACCCATATCGTGCCCCATAACGGCATTCACGTGGGCACTAGAAGAAACACCCCTATGCAGCATATCGATCGTCGTAATTAGCGCGGCAACCTGACTAGTGAGCGCGCTAATACTCTCCTTATCACGGTCTTGGTGTGCAGACCGTGAGTTACCCCGTGGTTTACTGAACTGAGACGAGTGGATCGCCATCTCCTCAATCAAACCCCAAGCCTTGTCGTCGTCGACGTTATTAGCGAAACGTCCCTCTGCAGCAGAATCAAGGATAGCTCGGCTCTCAGCATACAACCCGTTGTAGAATGTCATGATCACCAACCACTCGTTTAACCCGTGGTGAGGACAATCGCGGATGAGCTTCTTATACCGCTCCCAAGCTTCAGCTAGTGACTCGTCGAATGTTTGCTTGAAGCCTTGAATTTGACTCCGCATTTGATTAGTGCGTTCCGGAGGATAAAACTTTGCATAGAACGCGAGAGCTAAACCCCTCCAGTCTGTAATGCCTGCAGCTTCCTTGTCGAGGTCCGTGATCCACTCACGAGCTCGGTCTTTTAATGAAAAAGGGAACAGCATTTCCCTTATTTGATTCTGCGTAATCCCGGCCTGCTTGATTGTAGAACAGTAGTCGGTAAACACTTGCATATGCCGACCAGGATCCTCGGTGGGATAACCACCAAACTGGTTTCGCTCCACCAAAGTAAGAAAGGCGGGGCGGATCTCAAAGTTGCCCTGCAGAGTAGTGGGCATCGTGAATCCATTAGGTATGGACTACGTTTTTAGGAGCGAGTGACTAGCTAGTTTAGGCATAGTCACAGGCGGCGAAGTAGAAATTGGAGAAACTGGAGGTGTGTCCTCTTCGTAGGACGATTGCGTTGCACTAGACTCCGCGTACGACGCCTCCTCGATGTCAAGTTCAATAATCTTTATTGCTTCCTTGCGTAACCTATGTAGTGCTCGTTCAGGTTCGGGCTCAAAAGGAACAAGAGTCCGAGGCGACCTGCGCTTAAACAAAGCTACACGAAACAATGAGAAACGGTCTCAAGGAACTAGGTTCCTTGAGACTAAAGAGAAAAACCTAAACTAACTACTAAGCAAAGCTAAAACTAGCTAACCGTCTCCCCGGCAACGGCGCCAAAATTGATGTGGGTAAAGTCGTCACGCCTAATCAAAATAAACCTAGACAAACAACTAACAGAAGCTAGTGGTAAGCAGGGTCGAATCCACAGGGAGATGGTGTAGTCAAAGAGATGCTCAGCTAAGAAAGGTCAAACTCAAGGTATGAAAGAAGACTAGGTTTGAACTATAAACTAAGGGTAGACTAAAATCAAAGGCTTAAAAGATGATAAGGGAGAAATCTAGGGTCACAGGTTCACGATTATTTCAACTAAGATTATCACTGAATAAGGATACTAATGACGGTTCGTGTTAATGGATTGGGACAAGTCCTCTCGGATCAAAGTCAAACCTAAAGCTCAACTAACGGGCTCTCGCTACGTATTAGTTTCGCTCTACTAACTCTCACACAAGGCTCACCTTAACCCCGGCTTTCGGTCTTAGGTTTAGGCTTCCTAGGTCAACACAATCGATCGTGGCCTTTGATCAATTGAGTGAGGAATTAGGGCATGAGATTAGATTAACAACAAGCAACCAAAAGATAACCAAAATCAGAAATTAAGCCTAAGAATCAATCATCGATCCCCATAAAACCCTAGGATGGGATTAGCTATGCATGTTTGGGGATGAATTCAAAGCAATACAATAATAATAATAAAGCATAATGAATGAAAAGCAATTGAAATCAAACCTTGAAACAAATCGAGTACCGACGGTTACAATGAAATCAAATCCTCAAACTAAACTAGAGATGATAAAACCTGAAAATAAACCCGGAGTAATTCTGGAGAATTTAAGTAAAGATCGAAACTTCCAAAGGATTTAATCTAAACTAAAGTGCTTTTGAAGGTTTTGCAATGAGAGAAAAGTAAATCTAATTCTATTCTAAAGCTGAGAAAATAATGAAAAGCAAAATCAAAACCCTAACTTCAAGTTCTATTTATAGGCCACGAAAATCCGGAGAATAAAATCAGCAGAACCTATCGGTTCGTGGGGGAACCGATCGGTTTAGGGGGGCAAACCGATCGGTTCAGGTAGAACCGCTCGGTTCTAAGCACGTCAGAGAATTCCAGCAACTTTGGCCTTTGTTTCACATATCCGGAACCTATAGGTTTGCTCGGAACCTATAGGTTTGACGTCCCAAATTGTCGTATTGACTCCGAATCGACTCTCGAGCCTCGTCTTGACGTCACGATACTCGTAAATGCTCCACTAACCTCAGGTTTTAGCTCAGGACCGCCAAAACCTGCAAAATATGAACGAGGAACAACAGTATCGCAATATAAAGAAAATAGCTACTAAAACAACAATGAAATCGAGTGTCAAGGGCCTATACTAAATGGACCGTTGCTCAGAGTGTCCATAAGAGGGCCCGTCTCCGTGCCATAGAGCTGAACGAGCCTCCACCAACGTCTGCCTATGACCCGATCCGCTTCGGACGCAACAGTAGTGGTGGTGATGCTTCGGGTTCAGAGCCCCTTTCGACTGCTGAGTGTGTGTTTGGCCGTCGGCATATACCAAGGCCGGGTGTTCCAGGTCGTCACGGGAGTGTTGGGGATCGCCGTAGGGGTTGAGGGTTGGTGCTCCCCCATTCAGCTGAAGAGTTTCGAGTCCTCTTTGATAATGATAATCTGGCGTAGTTTTTGTTTTGTGTTTGTATTATGTTAATATTAGTGTTATATTTCATTTTTGTGTATCCTAAACCCGAGGTATATGCTGGGGCTTGTATTGTAATATATTGTAGTGTTGTAGTGCCGTAGTTATGCTCCTGTTTGAAAAATCCAAAAATGTAACCGTTCTTTTAAGACTAATAAAACTTAGGTTTTTGTTTACGACTTTGCCTCATTTTGCTTATTATTCTGTGTGAAATTCCTTGGCCCTAATCCTTTTTTCAAGGTTTAGGATGTAAGCATGGTTATTGTTTGTAGGAATTTTTGTACCGACTATTCCCTCGACTTTTTTAAGTTTTGGGTCTGTCATGTATTGTTGAATGTTGTTCCTTTTACCCCTTGGGCTGCGGAACGCTTTTGTGATGACTATATCCTCGGCTTTTTTAGCTTTAGAAGTGTCGTTTTGTGTTGAATGTCGCCCCTTGTTAACCTTTCGGGTTACGAGGCGAATTTTGTGGTGACTATGTCCTTGACTTTTTTAAGCTTTGGACGCGTCATTTTTGTGTTGAATATCGGTTGTGCTATTTGCAAAGCTGCCTACGTATCCATGTAGAATGGAATCAAACCGGCGTAGTTCGGAAAAATTTATGTTTAGGGGCATACTGGCCCAAGATTTGTGTTTGGTTTTTTTTTTTGTGGTGAATGTGCACGTTTAAGGGCATGCCGGCCCATGGAATTGTTCGTAGGTGAATTTGCTTGTAGGGGGTGCACGTTTAAGGGCATGCCGGCCCAAGATTGCGTTTTTTTAGAAAATTGTATTTTATAGATACATTACAGGGTGTTTTTAAGGATAGTATTTCTTGAGTTGATCAAGGTTAGTTGCGAGGTTAAACTCTTGACCGTCCAGGTCGGTTAGTTTGACTGCTCCGCCTGTGTAGATTTCTTTGACGAGGTAGGGCCCAGCCCAGTTAGGCTTGAACTTTCCTCGTGGGTCGACTGGAAGTGGTGCTCGAACTGACTTTAGTACGAGGTCACCCACTTTTATGTTTCGTGGCTTAACTCGTTTGTTGAATGCTCGTTGTAATCGTGCTTGGTACATTCGTACGGTGCTCAGTGAATGAAGTCGGCGTTCGTCTAAAAGCATGAGCTGCTCGTAGCGTTCACGGGCCCATTCTGCTTCTGGTATGCTACTTTCCATTAGTATGCGTAGTGATTGTATTTCTATTTCCACTGGTTGGACAGCTTCCATGCCGTAGGTGAGGAAATAAGGTGTCATGCCTGTAGATGTGCGGATGGTAGTGCGGTACCCCCAGAGTGCATATGGTATTTTCTTTGGGCGATCCGGCGGTGCCGATCATTTTCTCAAGGATAGTGATGACTGTTCTGTTTGCTGCTTCGACGGCGCCGTTGGTCTGGGGTCGATAAGGTGAGGATTTGTGATGTTGTATGTTGTATTTTGTGAGGATAGCTTCAGTTTCGCCTTGAAAGTGTGAGCCTTGATCACTGAAAAACTCGTGCGGTATGCCGTATCGGCATATGATGTTTGTTTGTATGAACTTGGCTACTTCTTTCGAACCGAGGGTGCGAAAGGACGCTGCTTCTACCCACTTTGTGAAATAGTCAATTGCTACTAGTACGAAGCAGTGACCTCCTGCTCCGATAGGGTGTACTTTGCCTATCACGTCGATACCCCAAGTTTAAAAGGGCCATGGTGAGGTCAGGCTGTAAAAGGGTGAAGGTGGTACGTGCTGTACGTTGCTGAAAATTTGGCAGTTGTGACAGTGCTTGACGTATTGGATGCAGTCGGCTTCCATGGTCGTCCAATGCCATCCTAGCCGTAGGATTTGTTTGCAGAGTGCCCGAGCGTTCATGTGGGGACCGTATTCGCAGTCATGAACTTGCGCGATGATTTCTTGTCCTTTTTTGTGGTCGACACATATGAGTAGCGTGCCCTGTGGTGTCTTCTTGAGTAATTGTCCCATTTCTAGCACGAACTGGGATGCTAGGAGTCTAATGGATCGCTGGCCACATTTATCGGTGTCAGGTGGGTAAGTGTTGTTTGTTTTGTAGTTGATTATGGCTTGATACCAAGGCTCTGTTTGCTTAGCCTCGTCCATGTCAATGGTGTGAATGTATGCTGGTTCGTCACGCCTTTCAACGATGATGGGTAATGTCTTCATGTTTGGAGGCATGTTCAGGAGGGATGACAGTTTTGACAGTGCGTCGGCAAATTGGTTTTTTTCCCTTGGGAGGTGATAAAATTCGACGCAGTCGAAGTTGGTTAGGAGTTTTTGTACTTTTGCTTGATATTTTGTGAGGGTTTCACTCATGATTTTCCATGCTCCTGTTACCTGATTTATGATAAGGAATGAATCTCCATGTACACGAAGGTTCTTTACGTTGAGGGCTATGGTTGCTTGCAGGCCGTAAATACACGCTTTGTATTCTGCGGCGTTGTTTGTGACACTGAAGTCGAGCTTGATTGAGAGTGGCGTGTGGTCACCACTTGGGGATATTAGGAGTATTCCTACCCCGTAGCCGCGGTAGTTTGATGCTTAGTCAAAGTATAATTGCCAATACTGCTTTTCTACGCCGAAGATTCCATCATCAGGAAATGACATAGTATCAATCATGGGTTGTTCGATGATAGCATTTTCTGCAAGGAAGTCTAAGACCGCTCTTCCCTTAATGACTTTCAAAGGGAGGTATTTGAGTTCGTACTCGGCGAGAAGCAAAGTCCACCTGGCCATGCGCCCGTTTAGGACCGGTTTTTCAAAAAGGTATTTGAGAGGGTCCATCAAGGAGTATACTCTTGTTGTGCTGGCGAGTAGGTAGTGTCTGAGCTTTTTGGTTGCCCAGACCAGTGCGACACAACTTTTCTCGACTGGTTCGTACCGTATCTCATAGTCGTGAAATTTTTCACTTATGTAGTAAATCACTCGTTCTTCGTTGTTAACTTCTTGGGCAAGCATGGCACCCATAGCGTTTGGCGTAGTCGTTAAGTATAGCGATAGTGGTAAGTCCTTTTGTGGAGGTACCAGACGGGTGGATTAGTAAGCAGGCTTTTGACTTTGTCGAATGCTTGTTGACAGTCGTCGTCCCATTTTGTATGCTCTCCTTTCTTCAGTATTTTGAAAATTGGTTCGCAAATCATGGTGAGTTTGCTGATGAATCGGGAGATATATTGGACTTGTCCCAAGAAGCTCCTTATTTCGTCGATGTTGCTTAGCGTCTTCATGTTCATTATTGCTTTGATTTTGGTTGGGTCTATTTCAATCCCACGCTGGCTTACTATGTGGCCTAGCAGCTTGCCTGATGTGACCCCAAAGGTGCATTTCTGTGGGTTTAATTGCATTTGGTATTGCCTAATTCGGGTAAAGAATTTCCGGAGGTTTATGACGTGGTCATCTCTTTCTTTTGACTTTACGATCATGTCGTCGACGTATACCTCAACCTCCTTATGCATAATGTCGTGCAGTAAGGTGGTAGCGGTGCGTTGGTATGTAGCGCCGACATTTATGAGTCCAAAAGGCATGACAGTGTAGCAGTATGTTCCCCAAGGGGTTACGAAGGTTGTTTTTGACATGTCGTCTGTCGCTATTTTGATCTGGTGGTAGCCTGCATACCCGTCCATGAATGATAGTAGGGCATGATCGGCCGTGTTGTCGATGTTGGGGTTAGTGTCCTCCACAGTGAGTGCAATAACATAAATAAATCTCTAAAGGTACACAGGGTACATTTTGTATTTAAATCAGTTGATTAACGTTTATCAATAACGGTTGGCTTGCTAGATAAGTTTGACGTTATTGTCATACAGATGGCGGTGATCAACTGGTCCCTAAGAGTCACACCTAAAGGATGTGTTTGAGAGATGTGATTATTTGAGAAAATAATCATATCGATGCCTTATTTAATGACTAAAAGGTTAGTCAGTGTTGTTGACTAAGAGGTTAGTCAAATGTGACTAAAAGGTTAGTCAAATGTGATAATGAATGTTATTTAATAATGATTAAATAATATTAGATGAGAGGAATTAGCTGTAATTCGGAAATTGAATATAAAAGGTTATATTTAATTATTACGTATAATGTAGGCTAATTAATTTTAATCAGTTACAATTAATTAGTAAATTATAAATATAAGGATATTTATGATTCATTATAATATTAGGATATTATAATTACATTATACATAAAAGCTAAAGTATACTAATTAAATGGGTTTGATAAACCTTTTTAAGTTAGATTGGGCTTTTAAATTTGAGGTTGAAAAAGTCCACCCCGGGACTCCCTCTTTTGGACGTGTGAAACAAGTGGGGAGGGGAGAGGTTTCTTCCTCTCCACTTAACCTAATCACACTATAAGTCTCATCTTAACCTAATTCATAATGACACTTGCACACAACACAAATTCCTTAAGAAAAGAAAAAACAGTTTTCTCTCTATAATTTCTAGCAATTCAAGGGCATATCAAGAACACATCTTGGGTGAGATAATTAGGAGATACCATATTATTGGTATTGTTCTTAGGCCATATACTTAAGGATTAAAAGGTTAATTCTTAATCTATTTAGTATATTATGCAATTTCAATTTATGACCATAAATCTTGTAAAGTTTTTCATTATAATCCTGTGAATTTTAAGGTCTATATACGGATATAAACCTACAAGTGGTATCAGAGCCTTAGGGCACATGAAATTTTTATAAGGTTTTCATAAAATCGATTTTGTATAAAATATTAATCAATTTCATAAGTTGGCCGTATGTTTTGATAAATTGGATTGTTTTTGCAAAATCATAAATCTACTTTGATTAAAGTTGGCCGTATGTTTTTGACATTGGATTGATTTTTCATTATTTTAATTCTAAATTGATTTTGATCATGGCCGTGTGAAATTGATGATTATGCCGTGATGTTTTGTTTTATTTTTGGCTTAATTTGGTCTATTTGATTCATAATTATCGATGTTTTAAGATGTTAAAACGATCACATATGAATTTGTATAAGTTTGATTTAATACCGATTGAATTAAAACATAAGAGGATCAAATATTGTATGTTAATGAACATATTGCTTGCTAATCTTTAGATCTATCAGTTTTAAGTTGTTTAATTTAAAAAGTTAAATTGAATCACTTAAGTCAATGTTTAATACGGATTAAAATTGAGTAAGTATCGATCTAATCATCAGCATAATTGAATTAAATCAGTTTAATTCATAAAAAATTGTAGTTGACCGAATTGTTTTTATTTTTGGTGAATTTATTTTCTTTGGCCGAATTAAATTAGAATAAATAAAAAATTAAAAAAAAGGTTTTTATTGGTTTATTTTCTGATTGGCCGAAACTTTTAAAAAAAAAAAATTAAAATTTATTTTAATTCGGCAATTACAAGGATGCCGAAAATTTTATTTTGGAAATTTTATTTTTTGGAAATCTATGTTTTTGGTATATTATAAAGATATATATTTTGTGTTATTGTGAAGCAGTTCATGATAATTATGATACGTAATATTTTAAAAAGGTTTAAGATATTTTAAGATCTAATTTATGTTATAATGATAATATAAATTGATTTTGGATTATTATTTTGATTATAAGATATTATGAACAATTAAGGAATTGTTGCATAATGATAATCATTTAAAAAGGGTGGTTTGGATAATCAATCTATTCGTATGCATTGTTTTTATCTTGTTTAGTTGATGCTATTTTTGTGAATGAATGTTTTGAATGGTTTAATTTTTCGCATTAATAATGTACAAACGGTTGTAATTTACTAGTGTGGCCTTAGTAAATTGTGTTTTCGTAATGAAGGAAACACAATTTTGGTTGTATTTTGAGATCTCGAATCTCCCATCTTGTAATATTTTTAATTTTGGCATATTTTGAATTAGAATGTAAATAGGTTTATTTTTGTAATTCAAATATGTAATTTTGAGAAGATTAATGATGAAAATTCAAGCTGGACTCCCACTTAAAGCCCAAGATGAAGAAAGAAGACTTGCTTAGGGTCCATGGATGGATTCCAATTTGTATTTGTCTTTATTTTCATAGGGTTCGGCCATACTAGGTGTTTTTCCTTTTTGCGTTTTTCTTTACCGGTTTTCATTGCATTCACGTTAGATAGTAGCATCATATTCCGCCTAAACTAAACCAAACCACCTAATATGCATGAAAATGGATCATATAGTAGCATTCTTTTTCATAGACATACGGATGTCATTCGTTTAGGGCTATCACCTCAAATTAATCATTCACGTAAATGCTAGATATTTGTTCACTTAAAATGAATTAAAATGAAATGATGGGACCTTCCTCTAATTCTAAAATTGAGATTAGTCTTTATAGAAAAAGCATACTATGAGCCCCTTCTTCGTCGGTAGGCATGTAGGACCTTACTCTCCACATGACCCCTTCTACGTTGGGTAAGTAGTATGCGTTGACCTATTTTACCTCAACACTATATTTCGAGTAATATCTCGTAGTTATGGTGGACTAAGAGATAGGATTTACTGAAATCTATCGACCAAGAATTCTAACAGTAGAATTAGCCAAAAGGTTGGCTTATCAATTTAAAGAAATTGAGTCTTGGGATCATTTATATAATTCTCGAGGGAGGTCGATTATATGAGTGCACGAGTCATTGCATTAAAACGTTATTGCTTTATGACTAAAATTTTATAAAACTATGATTTCTTATCTTCTCTCTTGTTCTTCTTCTTCTTTCTTTTCACAGTTCGAATACGTTATATACAGATATAACCACTATAACTAATGGCTGTACGTACTGACGAACCAATGCCAAGTGCTACACTAGATCGCGAATCATGGCTTAGAATTTTTATGGGCAGCATGAATCAGTCTACTCGACTGAAGCATGATGGGTCCAATTTTTCTGATTGGGAGGCCGCATTACGGAATGCCGCCATCGCTGACGGTAAGCTCAAGTACTTGACTGAGCCACTGCCGGCTAAAACAGCTCCCGATGCAGGAGCAAATGAACTCTATCTTTACAATGACTTCATGATGGAGGCGGGTGCGATACAGAACGTACTCATCTATTCAATGGAATCCAATTTGCAAAGAAGGTTCATAACCCAGGGTGCAAACAAGATTTTCACCACCCTAACCAAAGAGTTCTCGAAAGCTCCGAGAATCAGGAGTTACGAGTATACCACTCGTTTCTTTGAAGCTAGACTCCAAAAGGGCCAACCGGTTGGTCCACACCTTCTCGCCATGATCGAGATCGTTGAGAAATTGGAGGAGCTTGGTTGCAAGATCGATGAGAAGATCATCATTGATCGAGTGCTCTACTCTCTTCATGATGGGTATGCCCTCTTTAGGGCAAACTATTACATGAATGACATGCAGAAAAGTCTGCATGAACTACATTCACTCCTCGTACAGACGGAGAGTGATCTGAAGTTGAGTGGGAGCATGAAACAAGATGTTCTCATGATTGGCAACAAGAAGGGTAAGGGTAAGGCTCCGGCTAACCTAGCTGTAGGTAAGCCAAAGTTTAAAAAGCCAATGGTTGTGAAGAGTGGGCCTGGTGAGTCTAGCGGTAGCTCACAAGGCAAGGCAAAAGCGAAGCAGACCATGGAGTGCCACCATTGCCACAAGTCTGGGCATTGGAGGCGTAACTGTCCCGTGTATGCTGAGGACATTAAGGCAGGCCGCGTCGTTCCTGTTGGTATGTCTTCTTTTATTCATATGATTGAGATTAACCATGTGTGGATACCCATATCCGTACCCTCCCGCACAAAACCCTGTGATGTAACACGGACTTTTATTACGCATGCTTTAACGTTGACTTAAACGGTTCTAACTAATGTCGAATTCATTTTGAGTCGTTTGAAATGTTAAAATGATTAAGGTCGCTTCACATCGCTTTAAATAAACGTTCATTTTGTCCATTTGGAGTCTAGCTAGGTCCTTGTCCTGCTTCATTTGGCATGAGCTTCGCATTTGCACTACAATTAGCCCTTTTACATTAACAAGGTCTAATTCAGCATTCCTGAATCCTTAAATTTAGGCCCGGTGGCTAGATCTTCCCTTTAGCCTCCTCTTACACAAAATACAACCTCACGTCTTACCTTATTTCACAAAATCCATGCAAATACACTCTTTTCATTTTTTCGGGTCTCGGGCCCGAAACCGAGCCCATACCCAGCCTTTGGCCCGCACTCCAAAGCCCTAAACATCAAAATAACTCAGAAATATCCTAGACTTTTCCTTGACGTGCAAGTAAGGATTATACTAAATCTTTTCGAGATATAATCAAACCGAAACTAGGAAACTACACAAAAAAACACACCTTCAAACCGCATAGTCTTATGCGGTTTGGGATGGCAACCGCATAAGCTTATGCGGTTTGCCTGGGCAACCGCATAAGGCTATGCGGTTTCCTGGCTTGTTTTTATCCCCGGATTTCCTAATTTCTCCGAGGTTTTTAGTATATATACACCCCTATACCTGACCTCGAAAAACACAATTTACACCCAGCTTTCACAGCAAACACACTACAAAACTCTCTCAAAGCCTCACGCACTCAAATCTTTGAGTTCAACACACCATCCCGTGTTGAATTCATCCTCCTTTTAAGTTCAAGAAGCGAAGCTCTGCCCAGATCTGAAGCGTCAGGACAAGGTAGTGCGATCCACTTGGATCAAAGCTTTTCTTATTTTCTATGGACTAACAAAGGGACTACACTCTAGCGCCCCGCTTTGGCACCCAGTAGCGTTTGCACTCCAAGTGTTCTATTTACTTCGGGTACACTCCATATCCGATGACACGCCAAAGTCGCATAAGCAACCGACCTTTTAAAATAAACCAATGGACAATTGAACTTCATTTTATTTGCATGCATCTTGCACCTTCTTATTTTGCATTAAAATCAACTTAAACAATGAATTCGACCATTAACTGAACCGTTTTCGTTAACAAGTTAAACATGCTAAACTGTAAACTGTGGGTTTTAATCAATCTTTTTGCATCTGCATCTACATTCTTTTACAAACTTTGTCGCACTTGTACGTAGCGATAACATTAGCTCAATTATCATCTTACATGGATTGTTCTAGGTCAGTAGAGGCTATTTTTACATAGGCTTTTCTAAAATGTTTTCATAAATCATTATTTGAATTAACTCTTTTTCTAAAGTACCCTCACCCCGAATCCAATCTGGTTTCACAAGCCTTAGATCTAGGGGTGTCGGCGTGCTCCAAAATCTAGGACATGTCTTTAGGCTTAGGACATGATAGCAGGTTCCTAATTTCCGCGATAATTAGGTGGCGACTCCAAAACAGTTTTAAAGGTTTTTCTAACTTAATCTTTTTTTTTTTAACTTTTAAACGCGCCCTTAAGCAAGACGCCGAGTTGGGTCCCCCGTCTCGATCCCGGGTTCCACAGTTTGGCGACTCCGCTGGGGATAATTTTATTTTTTAAAACATAAAACTAGCTTTTTCTTTTTAAAAATAAAGAGGTGAAACTTGAAAGCCTTGTACAATCCTTGTATACATAATTGAGCTATGCACATTCGTTTAGAGTCCATTCCTTTTGGAATCTAGGCACCCTTTGCACCCTCGAGAGGTGGTTCCCACATGCAGGCTTGTCAACTCGATGAAGCACATGCTGGACTAGCTTTCTCTCGCCTCCACGACTTGCCAGAACGGCTATCTCGACCGCCCCAGTGCTCCCTTCAGAAAACCTATCGCCCCGGCGTAAGGAAATGAAGGGGTTAAGTATCTGCCAAAGCGTTCTCGAGGTAGTTGGAGGTGTACCTGACTGACTCATTTTTCACCCCTTTTGAGTCATACGTACAAGTTCGAGGCTATGCACTCCATACTCTTTTTCAAAATAAGCATTTGCATTCATATCTTCGAAAACTCGCTTAAACGTTTCAAAGATAAATGAACCTAACATCTAACAAACTAACACTTTTCAAACAAAACTATCGCGAATTTTTGAAACAAGCTTTCTCAAAATTCTCCTTTTTCACTAACAAGCAAAAACCCGAGCAAGGAATAAAACCCAAGCTCGCGGATTTCAATCCTCTAGGTCACACGACCTAGACTCTACTTTTAACATCCTCGACTCGATTTGATAACCACTCCCGAGTCGAATCCTCCTTCTTTTACACATCCGAACTCGAGCTCACCTCGGCAAATCACCGATACTAGTTCGACGGATGCAAAGCAAAACGTTTTAACATCGAGGCGAGATGTGCGCACACATCCTCGTCTCAAAAGCTTCCTTTAGCTAAAACCTTTTCGAAAATCTCCTCTTTTCAAAACATAAAAGGTCTTTCTAAACAAAGAAATGAGCTAAAATGAATGCTTAAAAATGAATGTGAGTCTAGTGGGTCGAGTCGTGCCCCTAATATCCGAAGTGAAATTGTAGGTTTATATCGGTATATAGACCTTAAAATTCACAGGATTATAATGAAAACTTTTATAAGATTTTAAAGTCATAAAAGAAATTGCATAACATGAAATAGAGATTTAGTATATATTAACCTTTAATCCTAATGAATTTGGCCTAAGATCAATACCAAAAGTATGGTATCTCCTAATAATCTCACCCAAGATGTGTTCTTGATATGCCCTTGTAATGCTAGAAAAATAAGAGAGAAAACTGATTTTCTTTTCTTGAGATTTGAGTTGTAGAATGAGTGAATGAATTAAGGAGAGAATTAGAGTAGAAATAGGAAAGCCAATATTCTCCTCATTCCTTCAATGTGGCCGGCCTCTATATATTATTTGGGGAGATTTAGTTTCCTCAAATACTCTACTTGTTGACCAAGATACAAAGTGTATCGGGACAGAATGTATCTGGACACTTTTCTCTTGGTCATTTTAGCTTATAGTATAATGCATTTTATTACTAGTGTCATCTGAATGGACCGACTATAATATATTATAAATATCCTTATATTTATAATTTACTAATTAATTATAACGGTTTATATTTAATTAGCTTGCATTATACACAATAATTAAATATAACATTTTATATTCAATTCACGAATTACATTTAATTCGCATTAGCTAAAATTATTTAATCAGTATTAAATAGCCATACCAACATTACACTAACTAACATTTTTGTCAGTAACATCATCACAGTTGACTAACATTTTAGTCACATTTGACTAACCTTTTAGTCAACAACACTGACTAACCGTTTAGTCATTAAGTAAGGCATCAATATGATCATTTTCTCAAATAATCATATCTCTCAAACACATCCTTTAGGTGTGACTCTTAGGGACCAGTTGATCACCGCCATCTGTATGACAATAACGTCAAACTTATCTAGCAAGCCAACCGTTATCGATAAACGTTAATCAACTGATTAAATACGAAATGTACCCTGTGTACCTTTAGAGATTTATTTATGTTATGGCACTAACTGAGGACGACACTAACTCCAACAATCTCACACTTGTCCGGACAAGTGTAGGGGCGATAACCGATTCTCATATCCGTAATAAATTTCTCCCACTCAATGTAAACCAATTTGCAAAGTCCGTACTTTCAAAGGTCGTAGTTCACAAGCCATCAGTATCAAGAGTGGTTTCCCCGACTAGAGGGTAACCTAACTGATAGACGAATCGATTCGAGCATGGCCATGCATTTTCGCCATTCTGACTCCTCGAGTGGCCCCGAGAAAAAATATTATAACTCGATAGAAGTTTGGATATTTCCTCAACTCGAATCCTGCAGATGTAAGCGGCGTGAAATGACCGGTGAAAATCTACTTGGCCTCCTCGTTACGGCCGACCGTGAGAAAGAAACCAAAGTCACCCAAAATCGCTTTAATCTCAAGAGGCGATGATAGTCAAAAGAATCGTCTCTAGGAACACTATGGATATCCTATCCACGACCCGGCACCTAATGTTCTGAAACATTTAGGACTCCATATAGTCGTCACAAAAATTGTCCTGCGCGATTTCAGTAAACCCGCATCTGTGATCGATCAGTCAACAGTTTGACTTATGGCTTGTTGAACCCACCATCAATCGACGTCACAAAATAATCGCCAGAGTTATCAGCTCGTGTAGGCGATCACGGACCAAAACACAATATAAAGCAATTCAGTTCACTTTGAGGTGTTCAACGTTGTCTGCACAACCCTCATGAAAAACAATATATAAAACAAAACGATGATTTTATTAGAAGTGTTTAGGAAAAACAAGTGTCAAATCCATACAAACAGCTAATACAACTCAGGAACACGCTTAATTCCCATGGAAATAACGTGCCCTTCATGCTTATCCTGTCTCAACGGCTTAGTGAGAGGATCTGCCACGTTATCATCCGTAGCAATCTTGTCAATCACTATCTCCTTCTGCTCCACGTAATCTCGGATCATGTGAGCGTTCCTTTGCACGTGCCGAGACTTGTTGCTGGACTTCGGCTCCTTCGCATGGAAGATGGCACCACTATTGTCACAATAGATGATGATCGGGTCATTCGAACTAGGAACTACAGCTAGTCCTTGTAAGAACTGACGAATCCATATAGCTTCCTTCGCAGCCTCTGAAGCAGCATAGTACTTGGACTCAGTCGTGGAATCTGCTATAACTGTTTGTTTGGAGCTTTTCCAAATTGACCGCAAATGGCCATTAAGAGTAAAACGAATCCAGATTGAGACTTCGAGTCATCTCGATCCGCTTGGAAACTAGCATCCACAGAATCGATGCACAAGATAGCTCAATTTCTCCTCCATAAGTCAATACCCAATCTTTAGTCCTCCGTAGGTACTTAAGAATGTTCTTTACGGCCATCCAGTGTGCTTCACCTGGATTGCCTTGGTATCGGCTCATCATACTCAATGCATATGCCACGTCCGGACGTGTGCATATCATGGCATACATGATCGATCCTATAGCTGATGCATATGGAATCCGACTCATGCGCTCGACCTCTTCCGATGTCTTTGGTCCTTGAGCTTTACTCAAATGCACGCCTGAGAACATTGGAAGGTTCCCCTTCTTGGAGTTGGTCATGCTGAACCTCTCAAGAATCTTATCTATATAAGACTCCTGACTGAGGGATAACATCTGTCGTGATCTATCTCTATAGATACGGAGCCCCAAAATACGTTGTGCCTCACCCAGATCTTTCATCTGGAAATGGTTCTTTAACCATACTTTTACCGAAGTTAAGAGAGGTATGTCATTCCCAATCAAGAGTATGTCATCGACGTACAGTATTAGGAAGACAATCTTGCTCCCACTCGACTTGATATATAGGCATGGTTCTTCGACCGATCGAGCGAATCCATTCTCCTTTATCACTTGGTCGAAACGATGATTCCAACTCCGTGAAGCTTGCTTAAGTCCATAGATGGAACGCTTAAGCTTGCAAACCTTCTTAGGATCTTTAGGATCGATGTAACCTTCGGGTTGTACCATGTACAACTCCTCCTCCAAATAACCGTTTAAGAAGGCGGTTTTCACATCCATTTGCCAAATTTCATAATCATGAAATGCGGCGATCGCTAAGAGAATCCGAATGGAACGAAGCATGACTACGGGTGCAAAGATCTCATCATAGTGCAACCCTTGCACTTGAGTGAAACCCTTTGCCACTAGTCGTGCCTTGTATATATCTGGTTGTCCTTCTACAGATCGCTTTATCTTGTAAAGCCATTTGCACTGAAGAGGCCTAGCCTTATCAGGTAAGTCAACCAGATCCCATACATCGTTCTCGTACATAGAGTCCATCTCGGATTGCATGGCTTCTTGCCATAGCTTTGAGTCAGAACACGTCATGGCACCTTTATAGGTTACGGGTTCGTTACTCTCAAGGAGTAAAACGTCATCTCTCCCATTCTCCTCAACCATACCGATGTATCCATCTGGAGGAATGGAGAGTCTACCCGACCTTCTGGGTTCCAAAGGGACATTAATCGCAGCAGACGAAGAAGGAACAGTTTCCTCCATTGGTTGCTCGGTTGTTGGTTCAGGAATCTCCGACAGATCGAAGGTTCTATTACCTCTCTTGTCTTCGAGAAAATCTTTCTCTAAGAACTTCGCACTAGCCGCAACAAAAACGCGTTGTTCGGTTGGCGAATAGAAGTAATGACCAAACATTCCTTTTGGATAACCATTAAAGTATGTCTTGACCGATCGCGGGCCGAGCTTATCCTCGTGTCTCCACTTGACATAAGCCTCGCACCCCCAAACCCGAATAAAGGACAAGTTAGGTACCGTTCCCTTCCATAACTCGTATGGAGTCTTGTCTACAGCTTTAGACGGACATCGGTTAAGTATAAGAGCAGCTGACAAAAGAGCATAGCCCCATAATGAGTCAGGTACAACCGTGTGACTCATCATGGATCGAACCATATCAAGTAATGTTCGATTCCTGCGTTCGGACACGCCATTCAGTTGTGGTGTTCCGGGTGGAGTTAACTGTAGTACTATCCCGTGGTCTTTCAGGTGTTGATCAAACTCAGTTGAAAGATATTCGCCACCACGATCTGAACGTAGTGCTTTTATCTTTCTATCCATGGTTCTCAACCTTGTTCTGGAATTCCTTGAACTTGTCAAAGGACTCACTTTTATGCTTCATTAAGTAGACATAACCATATCTACTCAAATCGTCCGTGAAAGTGATAAAATACCTATAGCCATCTCTAGCGTTGATTGACATAGGTCCGCACACATCAGTATGTATGAGTCCTAATAGGTCAGCAGCGCGCATTCCAACACCTTTGAAGGAAATTCGAGACATTTTGCCTATAAGACATGATTCACACGTGCCAAAAGCTTCATAGTCAAATGGGGCGATTGTCCCATTATCAATGAGCTTTTTCACGCGTTTCTCATTTATGTGTCCCATACGGCAATGCCATAGATACGTTTGATCTTTGTCACCAACCTTTGCTTTCTTGTTACTCACATGCATGATTTCTGTGGTTTGATCTAAAACATAAATTCCGTTCATGGAAACAGCTTTACCATAAATCATTTCATTCAAAGAGAAAATACAGCTATTATCCTTTATTAAAAATGAAAATCCTTCTTTATCAAGAACGGATACGGAAATAATGTTTTTCGATGAACTAGGTACATAGTAACAGTTATTCAGAAATAACTCAAATCCACTTGGGAGTTGGATTACATATGTTCCTACTGAAACGGCAGCAACTCTTGCTCCATTCCCCACTCGCAGGTCTACATCACCTCTTGCCAGAGTTCTGATGCTTTTTAGGCCCTGCAAATGATTGCAGGGATGAGAACCACATCCAGTATCAAGTACCCAAGTTCCGAAACTTGCATGGTTAATCTCAATCATATGAATAAAAGAAGACATACCAACAGGAGCGACGCGGCCTGCTTTAATGTCCTCAGCATACACGGGACAGTTACGCCTCCAATGCCCAGACTTGTGGCAATGGTGGCACTCCATGGTCTGCTTCGCTTTTGCCTCGCCTTGTGAGCTACCGCTAGACTCACCAGGCCCACTCTTAGCAACCACTGGCTTCTTAAATTTCGGCTTTCCTACAGTTAGGTTAGCCGGAGCCTTACCCTTACCCTTCTTGTTGCCAATCATGAGAACATCTTGTTTCATGCTCCCACTCAACTTCAGATCACTCTCTGTCTGTACGAGGAGTGAATGCAGTTCATGCAGACTTTTCTGCATGTCGTTCATGTAATAGTTTGCCCTAAAGAGGGCATACCCATCATGAAGAGAGTGGAGCACTCGATCAATGATGATCTTCTCATCGATCTTGCGACCAAGCTCCTCCAATTTCTCAACGTTCTCGATCATGTCGAGAAGGTGTGGACCAACCGGTTGGCTCTTCTGGAGTCTAGCTTCAAAGAAACGAGTGGTATACTAGTAACTTTTGATTCTCGGAGCTTTCGAGAACTCTTTTGTTAGGGTGGTGAAAACCTTGTTTGCACCTTGGGTTATGAACCTTCTTTGCAAATTGGATTCCATTGAATAGATGAGTACGTTCTGTATCGCACCCGCCTCCATCATGAAATCATTGTAAAGATAGAGTTCATCTGCTCCTGCATCGGGAGCTGGTTTAGTCGGCAGTGGCTCAGTCAAGTACTTGAGCTTACCGTCAGCAATGGCGGCATTCCGTAATGCGGCCTCCCAATCAGAAAAATTGGACCCATCACTCTTCAGTCGAGTAGACTGATTCATGATGTCCATGAAAATTCTAAGCCATGATTCGCGTGTTAGTGTGGCACTTGGCATTGGTTAAATCGATGCATCTGACCATTTGTTATAGTAGTTATATCTGTATATAACGTATTCGAAACTGTGAAAAGAAAGAAGAAGAAGAGAGAAGATAAGAAATCATTGTTTTACAAGTTTAAGTCGTAAAGCAATAACGTTTTAATGCAATGACTCGTACACTCATATAATCGACCTCCCTCGAGAATTATATAAGCGATCCCAAGACTCAATTTCTATAAATTGATAAGCCAACCTCTTGGCTAATTCTACTGTTAGAATTCTTGGTCGATAGATTTCAGTAAATCCTATCTATTAGTCCACCATAACTACGAGATATTACTCGAACTATAGTGTTGAGGTAAAATAGGTCAACGCATACTACTTACCCAACGTAGAAGGGGTCATGTGGAGAGTAAGGTCCTACATGCCTACCGACGAAGAAGGGGCTCATAGTATGTTTTTCCTATAAAGACTAATCTCAATTTTAGAATTAGAGGAAGGTCCCATCATCTCATTTTAATTCATTTTAAGTGAACAAATATCTAGCATTTTCGAGAATGATTAAATAGAGGTGATAGCCCTAAAAATGAGTGACATCCGTATGTCTATGAAAAAGATGCAACTATATGATCCATTTTCATGCATATTAGGTGGTTTGGTTTAGTTTAGGCGGAATATGATGCTACTATCTAACGTGAATGCAATGAAAAACGGTAAAGTAAACGCAAAAAGGAAAAACACCTAGTGTGGCCTATCCCTATGAAAATAAAGACATATACAAATTGGAATCCATCCATGGACCCTAAAGCTGTCTTCATTCTTCACCTTGGGCTTTAAGTGGGAGTCCATCTTGAATCTTCATCTTGAATCTTCTCAAAATTACATTTTTGAATTACAAAATAAACCTATTTACATTCTAATTCAAAATATGTCAAAAATAAAAATATTACAAGATGTGAGATTCGAGATCTCAAAAATACAACCAAAATTGTGCTTCCTTCATTACGAAAACACAATCTTCTAAGGCCACACTAGTAAATTACAACCGTTTGTACAAAAATAATGCGTAAAATAAACCATTCATTCAAACATTCATTCACAAAATATAAAGCATCAACTAAACATAATAAAATCAATGCAAAACGAATTGATTAAATCCAAACCACCCTTTTTAAATGATTAAATTTATGCAACAATTCCTTAATTGTTCATAATACCTTTGAATCAAAACATAATCCAAAATTCATATTATCAGTATAACATAAATTAGGTCTCAAAAATATCTTAAACTACTTTAAAATATTTGGTATCAAATATTATGAACCTTTTCATAATAACACAATATTCATTATCATTATAACAAATATAGCAAGGAAAAATATTTCCAAAACTTAAAAATCTCGGCCCAAAAACAAAATTGCCGAAATAATAAATTTTTTTTTTTATTAAAATTAAAATACTCGGCCAAAATTTAAAAAATACCAAAACAAACAATTTAAATTCGGCCAAAATAAGATTAATTACCAAAAATAAATTTTAATTCGGCTAACATTGAATTAAACTGATTTAATTCGATTATGCTAATTATTAGATCAATATTCACTCAATTTTAATCCATATTAAACATTGATTTTAAGAGATTCAAAGTAACCTTTTAATTTAAACATCTTAAACATATAGATCTAATGATTAACAAATTCATATGTTCATTAACATACAAAAATTTGGTCCTTTAATGTTTTAATTCAATCGGTATTAAATCAAAACCTAATGCAAATTCATATGAGATAGTTTTAACATCTTAAAATATCAATAATTATGAATCAAAAAGACCAAAAACAAGCCAAAATAATACACAAAACTCACGGCCAATCTACAAAAGCATTCGGCCATAACAAAATTATGTTTAAAATTTATACAAAATCGATTTTATGAAAACCTTATAAAAATTTCATGTGCCCTAAGTCTCTGATACCACTTGTAGGTTTATATCGGTATATACACCTTAAAATTCACAGGATTATAATGAAAACTTTTATAAGATTTTAAAGTCATAAAAGAAATTGCATAACATGAAATAGAGATTTAGTATTAACCTTTAATCCTAATGAATTTGGCCTAAGATCAATACCAAAAGTATGGTATCTCCTAATAATCTCACCCAAGATGTGTTCTTGATATGCCCTTGTAATGCTAGAAAAATAAGAGAGAAAACTGATTTTCTTTTCATGAGATTTGTGTTGTAGAATGAGTGAATGAATTAAGGAGAGAATTAGAGTAGAAATAGGAAAGCCAATATTCTCCTCATTCCTTCAATGTGGCCGGCCTCTATATATTATTTGGGGAGATTTAGTTTTCCTCAAATACTCTACTTGTTGACCAAGATACAAAGTGTATCGGGACAGAATGTATCTGGACACTTTTCTCTTGGTCATTTTAGCTTATAGTATAATGCATTTTATTACTAGTGTCATCTGAATGGACCGACTATAATATATTATAAATATCCTTATATTTATAATATACTAATTAATTATAACGGTTTATATTTAATTAGCTTGCATTATACACAATAATTAAATATAACATTTTATATTCAATTCACGAATTACATTTAATTCGCATTAGCTAAAATTATTTAATCAGTATTAAATAGCCATACCAACATTACACTAACTAACATTTTAGTCAGTAACATCATCACAGTTGACTAACATTTTAGTCACATTTGACTAACCTTTTAGTCAACAACACTGACTAACCGTTTAGTCATTAAGTAAGGCATCAATATGATCATTTTCTCAAATAATCATATCTCTCAAACACATCCTTTAGGTGTGACTCTTAGGGACCAGTTGATCACCGCCATCTGTATGACAATAACGTCAAACTTATCTAGCAAGCCAACCGTTATCGATAAACGTTAATCAATTGATTAAATACGAAATGTACCCTGTGTACCTTTAGAGATTTATTTATGTTATGGCACTAACTGTGGAGGACACTAACTCCAACAGAAATGCAGGCGTCAGCTGAATACTCACCATGAATCGCATCATCACTCCTCGTTTCAAACGCTCCTCAAAAGTGGCTAACCTCAATAGACTGAGAACTCTCCGTGACCGTGTTAATCAACTCACCAAGGACATTGACAACATGAAGGCCTTGCATCAACTTGAAGCTACACGCTTAGAACAACGCTCCAAGAACAAGGCCGACAAGCATGTCTCCCTCCATACTCTCATCACTCAACACCAAGGAGACGGAGAGGACTTTACCCAATACCTCGCCCGATGGAGAAAATTACTTGCCCAAGTTCCAAACCCTCCGCACGAAGACGAGCTCGTGTACACATTTCTCGGCAGCCTACGACCCGAGTGGCAAAAACACTTTGATTACGGCGATGCCTAGAATTTCGGAGAACTCTTTGAAATCGGCATCGGAGCCAAAAACAACCCCACGATTTATGACAACCCTGCAATCTTCCTCGGATCAGCACCCGTCATAGATTGCTCCTACTTGGCTACACCCACCAACAACCAAATCAATGGGGTCTGGTTCAGTGACGATGAAGACGAAGAGTGGCCGCCCACTAACAGGACGCTTGCTCAACTCTCAACCACTCCTTCCTCGAATAAAACCAAAAAGAACAAGAAGGGGAAGAAAAAGAAGGGCAAACAGCCCGAAAACAAAGATCAAAAAGAAAAGGGCGAGCAGCCCGAGAAGGAAAACCAAGACGAGGTTTCACACCTCACACGCTCTGGTCGTCCTTATCAGAATATCTTCACAGATGAGCATGCCAGAAAAGCAACTGCGGCCGAGAAAGGCAAGGCCGTAGCCCAAGAGGATATTCCCTCTACAAGTACACCCTCCGCCTCTACAATAATTCCACCACCTAACACGAGTGAGGTGCTTCAGAAGCAACTCGCTCGCACAAAAGCCGATGTTTCCATCTGGGCCCTTTTACAAGACTCAGCGGAACATAGGAACGCATTCATTCGCGCTCTACAAATAGCATGCGCAGATGCTGAGATCTCTCCAGATCAAATAGTCAGCCATGTCACGAGGGATTGGTTACCAGGAGCTATCACCTTCTCAAATGATGATCTCCCCGCATTCGGACCGAACGACAACATCGCTCTATACATTAGCGTAGAGTGTATGAAGAAAACTTTACCCGTGTCCCTTGTTAACAACGGATCTGCAGTCAATGTTCTACCATTGGCCACCGCACATCGCCTCGGCCTATCCGATAAAGACTTCACCCCGAGCATGGACGGAGTCAAAGCTTTCGACGGAACCCGACGTCATGTGAAAGGAACCATTTCTCTTCACATACGCAGTGGTCCCATAGAAAGGAAGGTTGAGTTCCAAGTCATTGACATGACCCCTTCCTATAACATACTCCTGGGACGCCCGTGGATTCACTCCACCAAAGCCGTAACTTCTACCCTACATCAAAAGGTTAAGATCCCCCTCAACGAGGAGATCATAACCTTGAACGCCTCTAACTTCCGAGCCCTTTTCGATACACCAAAAGAGCCCAATTCTGCGGAAATTGTGGCTGAACCCGCAGAAGACTTATGTGGCTTCGACTTTGAGGTCGGCGCTATCACACGTACACCAATCAAAACCTACAAACCTTTCAAAACAAAAGACAACAACAGCCTTTGGCTCACCATGGGTCTAGGCTATAAGCCCAAAAACGACGACCAGGAGAAGATGGTTAAGGAAATCCAAAGACGAAGGTCAACTCACAAAGTCACCCTGCGACCTTACATCCTCGACCTGAACGCATACTTCACCCCCGGAGGAACGGTCGACGGGAATACCTCCCTTCGAAACATCATCCATTCATCCGAAGCTTGTTTATCTAGTGAGGCCGAGCCCAATACACTCAAGGCCTCACCGAGCACCAAAAACGAAGAGATCGTCTCCACAATCATGCGAGACCGTCACTTCGATCCTAACTTACTCATAGCCGACGCCACAGACAAAACCCTCAACGGATGGTATAAGACGCTGAAATGGACCGATGCACAAGGTCACCACTTCCAGCTTATCACCGGTGAAGGACCGCTCTTCGACCATATCACTAATCTCAAAGACAAAGACGAGAGTGATTCAAACTCAAGCAACTCAAGCAACTCAAGCAGCTCAAGCAGCTCCGACGGCACAGAAGACGACGAAAAAGAAGAAGAGATTCTTTTAGCTTCTAATGCTCATAGTGTCGGGTCATCTGTCGACCCATCTATCCTAGACTCTAGTTTTAGTGTAGATTTCCTTTTTACGGAGGCTAGCTCCAAGCAATTTTCCGATTTGTCGAATAATTCTCTTCAAAATAATGAAATGAATAAATTTGCTTACGTCTTGTCTCAAACTAAAACAAATAACAAAATACAAACAAACAAAAATCAACAAGCAACAAACAAAACACAAAATACAAAAGACACTAACTCATGCGATGAAAATGAACAAACAAATGAATCATTAAACAAATACATTGCAAACATTGTTTACCCAAAAACACAAGACCCAATCATCGAGGAAACCATAACCATAAACGTGGGAACCCCTGAAGAGCCAAGGGAACTACAACTAGGTGCCTCGCTAGACGAACACGAGCGCGCCCAATTCACACAACTCCTGAGCGAATTCAAGGACGTATTCGCTTGGTCATACAAAGATATGCCCGGAATCGAACGAAGCATAGCCGAGCACCGCATCCCCATTAAACCCGGTTACAAACCCATCAAGGAAAAGCTAAGGAGACTACGCCCCGAATGGTCCCTTATGGTTAAGGAAGAAATCGAAAAACAACTACAAGCCAGTTTCATCCAAGTCATCGAGTATCCTGAATGGGTCTCAAACATGGTCCCAGTCTTGAAAAAGAATGGCAAGATTCGAGTATGCGTTGACTTTCGCGACTTGAACAAAGCTAGTCCCAAAGATGACTTTCCATTACCCCATGTGGACGTCCTAGTCGACAACACCGCCGATCACGCCCTCCTATCCTTCATGGACGGCTACGCAGGCTATAATCACATCAAAATGTCCTGCGAGGACATGGCAAAAACGGCCTTCATTACACCGTGGGGCACATACTGCTACACGGTCATGCCCTTCGGCCTAATCAATGCCGGCGGTACATACCAACGCACCGCTACAACCCTTTTACATGACATGATGCACAAAGAAGTCGAAGTCTACGTCGACGATATGATCGTGAAGTCAAAAGAAAGGAGTGGTCACATCACTAACCTCCGCAAGTTCTTCACTCGCCTACGACAATACAAAATGCGCCTCAATCCCCAAAAATGTACTTTTGGAGTAAAATCCGGTAAACTACTAGGACACGTAGTGAGCCAAAGAGGCATCGAGGTCGACCCCTCGAAAGTCAAAGCAATTCTAGAAATGCAACCCCCGAAGAACCTCGACGAAATTCGAAGTTTCTTGGGCCAAATCCAATACATCTCGCGCTTCATTAGCAAACTCACCATGATATGTGAACCAGTTTTCAAGAAACTCAAGAAAACCGACCACGTTGAATGGGACGAGGAATGTCAAAAGGCATTTGACAAGGTCAAAGAATTGCTAACCAATCCGCCAGTTCTACGACCACCCCAAAAGGATGTGCCACTGTCCTTGTACCTCACAACAACCCCTACCGCCATGGGCGCCATGCTCGCTCAAGAGATAAACGGCGAAGAACATGCAATCTACTACATAAGCAAGAAATTTCTCGATTACTGGCTTCGATATTCACCCGTCGAGAAGAGCTGTCTAGCATTGGTATGGTCATCCAAAAAACTCCGTCACTACATGCTAGCACACCAAACGAAGGTCTACTCAAAAATGGACCCCGTCAAGTACCTTTTCGAGAAACCTGTGCTTAACGGACGAATGGCCAGATGGACACTGCTCCTAGCCGACCGACCTTAAATGCACGTACCTCAAAGAAATCAAGGGACGAGCAGTCTCTGATTTCCTAGCCGAAAATGCAATCAACGAAGTGCCAATCATCGACACGACATCCCCTCCAGACGATGGGATTTACAATATCGACCAAGAACAATGGGAGTTATACTTCGACGGCTCCTCCAACTATCGAGGATGTGGAGTAGGAATGCTTCTCATATCCCCGAATGGTGAACACACCCCTTTATCCATCAAATTGGATTTTGACGTAACAAACAACGCCGCGGAATACGAAGCGTGCTTGCACGGTCTCCAAGCAACGCTTGTACTCAACGCCCGTAACATAAGAGTCTATGGGGACTTCTCCCTCATAATCAACCAAGTATCCGGAGCATGGAAGATACTCAACGAAAACCTAGCGCTATACCAAAGCAAAATACAAAAGCTCATAAGCGAATTCTATCACGTAGAATTCATACACCTCCCACGCGAAAAAAATCAATTCGCCGACGCGTTATCCAAACTCGCGTCACTAATCAACATACCCCCGGGGATGGAAACGCTACCCATTGTCGTGGAACGACGGAACGAACCCGCCTACATCTGTGACATTGAAACCGAGGAGGAACAAACCGACCCTTGGTATCAAGCAATCATCAACTACAAAACAAACGGCGAATACCCACCAAACATTGACAAACGAGCCAAGCGAGCCCTACGCCTATTATCATCACAATTCGTGATGGAAATGGGCAAACTACTCAAAAAGACGCCTCAAGGCACACTACTCTTGTGCGTCGACCACAAAAAGGGACACGAAATCATGTCCCAAGTACACGACGGCGAGTGCGGACCACACATGAACGCACGAGCCATGTGCAAACAAATCATAAGGCTAGGATGGTACTGGACCACCATGGAAGCCGATTGCGCAAAATATGTCAAACATTGCCATAATTGCCAAATTTTTGCAAATGTGCAACACATACCCCCCTCACCACTATACAGTTTAACCTCGCCATGGCCTTTCTCAACCTGGGGAATCGACGTCATCGGCAAAGTACAACCCATAGGTCCCTGTCGGTTAAAAGATAAGTCCCTGTCCCTAAACAAGATGACCCGGACGGTATTTCTCGGCGTGAATATCAGTACTGCGGTGGGATTAGATCTACTAACCTAATGACTACTTTGTAGTAATACATTGCCGTCATATGGGGAAGTGGAAATAATCTTGACCCGTACCACTGGACATTATTTCGGATAGGGATCCAAGGTTCACCTCTCATTTTTGGGAGAAACTACAAGCAGCGTTGGGAAGCCAACTAAAGATGAGCACCGCTTTCCACCCTGCGACCGATGGTCAAACTGAACGAACTATCCAAACGGTCGAGGACATGCTCAGGGCATGTGCGTTAGAATTTAACGAGAATTGGGAGAAAAGTCTGCCTTTGATTGAATTCTCTTACAACAATAGCTTCCATGCTAGTCTGGGTTGTGCTCCATTTGAAGCCCTATAGGGGAGAAAGTGTCGTAGCCCAGTCTGTTGGGACGATGCTAGTGACAACGTGGGAACCGGACCACAAGTTATTCAAGACCAGATCGAGCACATCAAAATCATTCGTGAACGGCTACAAGCGGCCCAAGACCGTCAGAAGATGTATGCCAACAAACATCGCCGACCTATTGAGTTCGAAGTCGGTGATCATGTGTTCTTGAAAGTATCACCCATGAAGGGGGTCCGACGATTCGGTTTGAAGGGAAACTTGAGTCCTAAATACGTGGGACCATATGAAATAGCAACCGATGTAATTGGTGAGGTAGCCTATCGCCTAGCACTACCCCCCAACTTGTCCAAGGTCCACAACGTGTTTCACGTTTCTCAACTGAGGAGATACAGGAGTGACCCAAGTCATATCATCACTCCTGACGTGATCGCAGTTGAGCCTAATTTACTATACTCCGAGAGACCTGTCAAGATTCTAGCGCGAGAAACCAAGAGGTTGAGGCGGAAGAGTGTTCCCTTGGTGAAAGTGCTGTGGAAGGGTCAATTGACTGAACAAGCAACTTGGGAGACCGAAGCCTCCATGAAGGAGAAATATCCCGAGCTGTTTACCTCAGGTAAAAATCCTATTCTTCATTCAAGTTTCGGGACGAAACTTTTCTAAGGGGGGAGGTTTGTAACACCCCGTGTTAATTTAAATCATTTATTAGCCATCAAATTCTAATTTCAATTCTTAAATCATTTCCTAAGCCTTTAACCTTACAAAATCACAATTTTTACAAAACTTTCATTTTGTAAAATTTCTCGACTTCTTTAATACTTTTCAAAATTTTTGAATAATAGAATAAATATTTTAGTCTTAGAATTTAAAAGTAGAAATATTTTGAAAAATCGTCAAACGCGCACACATTAACTTTTATCGCTTTTGACGCCCGACTTTTTAAAACTGACCAAATTCGAGGAAAACATTTTAAAACACAAATTAGACATATTTAATGCATAAATAGTAAAGTGGACTTAATGTGTTGATGATGGACCTAATGATGTATTAAATCATTTAATTAAAACATTATTTCTAATTAAAAACCAAATTCATTTAACCTAAA
Source organism: Dianthus caryophyllus (assembly GCA_023091065.1). Lineage (NCBI taxonomy): Eukaryota > Viridiplantae > Streptophyta > Magnoliopsida > Caryophyllales > Caryophyllaceae > Dianthus > Dianthus caryophyllus. Next base: position 35,320,567 of record CM041517.1, on the reverse strand, counting down.
ATTCTACTAGCTTTTCCTCATTATTTTCTAAGTCAAAAAAACTCATTCATTTGCCTCGATTTTGCCGTGAACCTTAGCCCCCTTTTCTCTCTTTATTTTTCTTTCATTTTACACCTAAAACATCCTAAATAAAACCCTAAATATTACTCTAATACTTACTAGTATTATTTAGCTAATTAAAGGGTATTCAAGCTTACTACTTTGGGTATATTTTTGAAGGTGAAGACGAGGACTTGGGTGAAGATATAAACCTAGATAATATAATAGACCCGGATAACCTCTAGCTCGCCAAACCGAGGTGACTAACTATGTCTTGTATTATCCTTTTAGTAAATTAAATTGTTTTGTTATTATAATTTTATGAGTATGAAAATTATGTTAAATATGTTAAACATCACTTATATGTACTTGTGTGTTTAGGTGTTGTATAATAAAATGATAATAAATAAGTTATATTGATAATAGATTAGTTGTAGTAAAATAATACTATGTTTAGTTAAATTAATTTGAGCACTTTTAATTTGTGTTCATATGATTTTTATATTTAGTTATGTTTTATTTAAGTATTAGTCATATATAAAAATTATGTGAAGTATTAACAATGAGTTTAAAGTGATTAAAATCGAAAATAGAAATTATATGTTCATATGTAATATAGGCATTTCCCTATTTTTTTTATATATTTTCACTTTTAATTTTTGTAAATTATATGTAGTGTTAAGTTAGTATAAAATAGATGTTCCTATGAAAAAAAAAACTAAATTAGGAAAACGAATTATAAATTATTAAAATCGAAATAAGTGTTCTTGAGTTGTTCTTGAGTTCTTCATGTGTGTTCTTGATTTATTCATGTTGATGTTCATCCTTGTTACTCATTTTGATTTCATTTTAATTTATGTTTGTTAATAATTTGTGTTTATGTTTAGTTATTGTTTTATATATTACTTAGTATTATACTATAAATCAACTTAAACATTATAAATCATTTAGATTAAAAAGTTAGAAATTTAAAGTGTTGAAAAACACTATTCATAAATATAAATGAAATTGTTAGTAAATTTCATTAGAGTTTAAATCGTTTTAGTATAATTAGAATAATTAAAATATAAAGACTTTAAGCTAAAAACCGATAAAATCGAAAAATGAAAATTTAGAACTACCCTAGCTTGCTCACGGCATTTACATGTTTTTAGGGTTAAATTTTGCTTTTATCACTTTTTAGTTTATTGTTAATATAATTTAATTATTAGTTAATAAGTTAGAATTAAGAAATTAAAAGAAATAAATCAATTTTGACATATATATTATATCACACGACATATACACTTAAAATTGACTAAATTTGACTAAAATGAAATTATCACTAAGTCACTAAAGTTAAATAGTAGTTAGAATTGAATTTTTGTATAAATCGATTTAGTTATAAACAAAATATTATAAACCGATAAAAATATGTAAATCATAAAAATGAACTAAATCGTGTGTTACTGCCTTTGCTATTTGGACTGTTGATCTTGGACTTACGGACTTAAATGAATCATCCACGATACTATTATTTTTAAAAAAATGAAAATCGCTAAATTTAGTTAATAAATACTAAATTTAACTAAGTCTCAATTTAAAATGAATACCATTATCACTTTTTACAAATTGAACTTAACATTTTTAAAACTAATATTTTAAAATGAAAATCATTATCACTTTATACAAAATGAACTTAACGATTTTGAAACTAGGCTTTTAGATATTTTCAAAAATCACTAAATACAAACCGAACTTAACGTTTTTAAAACTAGACTTTTGAAATATTTTTAAAAATCACTAAGTACAAAACGAACCTAACGACTTTGAAACTAGAATTTTTGTACTTAGCAAATAAAATGAAATTTTAGTTTATACTTAGGAAATATATTAATATATATGAATACGTATAAAAATACGTTTAAATATAAAATACGTACAAGTATAGGAATACGTATAAGTATAAGAATACGTATAGAATACGAAGTATAAAAATACGAATACGTATAAAAATACGTATACAATACGAAGTATAAAAATACGAATACGTATAAAAATCATTATAAAATACGATGAATAGTGACCAATGAATAGTGTCAAGTGAATAGTGATTTATGAATAGTAAAAAGTGAATAGTGAAATACTGAAAATAATTGAAAATTTTACTAAGTATAGAAAAATTTAAAATGAATAAGTAAATGACTTAAAGTGCTTTGAAAAGCACTTAAATAAAATTTGGACATACTAATAAACGATTCAATTTAAAATCTTGAAAACGTTAATAATTAACAACACTTCAAATAATAAACGAATGTGTTATGTGATCATATGAAACCTACCATTCAAATAAAACGTTTGACGCTGAGACTAGGAGAGTCTAGTAACATGTGATATGGAATATCAAATAAATAATGAATATTGACTAAGTTAAATAAAAGGTCAAGCTTGGGCCTCAGATATGAAAACGTCAATCGTGAGTGAAGTGGGGTTAAGATAGTCTTGTGCGGATACCACTATCTCGGTCTCTGGCTTGGGTCATATCGAATAGTGTGGTTTAAGCCGGCAGCCTTATTGCTTAGTGCATCCTGCCCATGCCGTTACGCCTTAAGTCGTATAGCCAATGCCGTACAAGATAATGAAAAATTCAACTCTTAGTGGGTCAGGCTTTAGGAAATAGTCGTTTTATCCTGAGTTAAGGTGCTCTATGAATAGCATAGCCTATTCTTAAATTGGATATTAGTGTATGCATACTAGACTAGGGTTTTATTCCCCTATTTCGCTAAAGTTATCAGGGCATCCGTGCCGATTTGGGCGATTATAGCGGTGGTCTCCTTGCCGTGTTTCGTTCTTAGTGGGCGCGACACTTGCATTCGTTCTTACCCTGCGTAAAGATTACTTGACGAGATTGTATCTGAAGTTCGAATCATTTCGAACACTAGAAGATGAGATGCAAGTATTATAGTATTCGGCGTGGTTTACGAGTCGAGTAAGTCTCTGCACTATGGAAGTGAGATGCAATCGATCAGAGTACAAAGGCCTACTCGATTAGTCGTGCTCGTAGCGTGATGTGTTGTTTGTTGTATGTTTAATTGAGAATGAGTGTGTACCATCTTCGAAAACTAAAGACCACAACTTTCTGAATTGAATCGAGTCTGTATGAAGAGAATGATAAGATTTGTATGTTTGATTGCGATCCGATATCGCCTTGTAATGCCATTGAATTATTGTGATACTATTGCTATGCTATTATGTGTTTATTTGCCTTCATAATTGAATATCATGTTGATATGATTTATCGCTTTAAACCGCATGCTTATTATGACTTATATGTCTTTATATGCTATATGTAATAAGCATGTTTATGTTTTTATCATAATGATATGTTTATAAAGCGATAATATTAAACCAAAGTAATTGAAATCGAGGGTAAGTATGAGCATAGCTAGTCACTGTCCGCTCAGCGGGCATCCCCCCAATAGTTTATTGTGCAGGACGATCGTGGACCAGGAGCTGGATTTTGGATGGGGCCACGAGACGTTTTTACGCTTTGCTTTTGTTGCTTTTGAGAGATTTGTAATATATAACACTACACTCTTTTAAATTCCGTATTTAGAGTTGTTTTATTCAACTCTTGAACGATGTTGTAATATTTTGGGTTATTTGTATAATTAATAGCGCTGGTTTAAGACTTAATTAATTTCCGCCTTAGTAATTAAAGTCGACTAAAAACCAGGTTGTTAGAGTTGGTATCAGAGCTGACTCGTGACCGTAACATGAATTGCCTAATGCGATTTATGTTTACCTAACGAGAGACACCTGGGCCAGACATTCATATTGTATGTCAGGCATAGACTAATAGGATCAAATAATAAATTAGATTTTTCTTTTATTAGATCGCTTAAATAATAAACTTCAAATCGCTTTAAAGTGTGAGGATGGGTAGAAATCTTAAGGACTGACCATAGACTAAGGACTTTTAAATAACGAACTACTTACCTCAAAATAAAATACACTAACTATCGTATGCTTGCTACTTGCTGAAGTGACTGACTAAACTAACAACTATCCTCGGATATAAAATTTAAATAATAATTCAACTCCCGAGGATTGAAGCGTCAAAGGAGTACCCAGGTGCACGGAGTGAAGACATCTGTTAAATTCGTAACCAATTCCACAAAAATACATTCTCCCTCTCTCCTACTTTTATATCCTTACTAAGAAAATGTACTAGATACATTTTAAAATCCTAAAACCGATGTAACCAAAAATTACATCTCAATGAAATAAAATACCTAACTTCTGTGCTTACTTGCATAACTGCCGTTATTGCATTTACTTTCAAGTAAAAGCTATCAATGATAAGCATGTCTTCTAACCTCTCGCAATACTAATAAATTCCTTCACGTCTTAATTCTTTCAGAATGGCTGCACCTCCTATGACAGACGAGGAAAGACACCTCCTGGCCGAAGAATCTTTGATCCGTTTGGCAGAAATAGCCACGGACAACGCAAACCGCCAACATCATCCAAGCGCGTTTGATCGTGTTTCACGTCATCGACCACAAGAATACTCGGGTTCAAATAACCCTATCGATCTCACGAACTGGCTTGAAGAGATGAAAAAGCTAATGGACCTGAGCAGGACACCTCCTGAGGATAGGGTCAACATAGCCGCCTATTACCTGAAGGCTGAGGCTAATGACTGGTGGAACGTGATCAAGACTAATGAACCTGACACCACGTTCACCTGGTACGAATTCGTCGAGAAGATCAAGGGGAAGTACTTTGGGTATGAGCTCCGATGTCAGAAGGAAGAGGAGTTCATAAATCTCAAGATGGGAGACATGACACTCCAGGAATACACCGAGAAATTTCAACAGCTGGCCAAATTTGGAGCTGCGATTGCTCCCAACGATAGAGCCATGACACAGAGGTACCTGCGCAATATGTCCGCAAGTATGCGTACTCATATGAGCAGCAATACCTACACCACCTTTGCTGCGGCATATGAATGTGCGTCTGCGATCCGGGCTTCCATACAATCGGAAGAGGTGAAGAAGAAGAAGAAGGTATTTGTGCCTTCCGTATCACCGTCGAGCTTCATTCAGAAGCCGAACTACCAACGCCCGAACCAACAAAGGCCAAATTTTCAGAGGCCTACACTTCAGAACAGGCCTCCTACTTTGAGCAACGATCGAACTATGGTTGGGGGAAGAGTCCCTCCACAAAGATTTGCAGCTGGGAGTTGTCGTATGTGTGGCAAACCGCAGTATGAGGGAAGGCTGTGTAATGGGCAGCAGGTTACCTGCTACCGTTGTAAGAAGCTAGGGCACAAGGCAAATGTATGCCCTAACCTCCCGAACTCGACACCATCGTGGGGTACCACAATCAGAGTGGTACAGGGCGAGTTTATGTCCTCACGCAGTCGAGGCGCAGGAATCACCTGAGGCCGACGTCATTACTGGTATATTTCTTGTAAACTCTGTGAACGCTATGGTTTTGTTTGACACTGGGGCATCATTGTCCTTTATATCTTCTAAATTTGTCTCTAAAGCTAATCTCACAAATTCCGAACCAATCCACGCAAATATTTCCTTACCAAACGGAAAAATTTTCAAATGCTCAAAAATTTTCAAAGGAACTCCAATCACAATTCATAAAACAATCTTTCTATCCGACCTGATTCTTTTCGACATGCCGGAGTTCGACGTCATACTCGGTATTGACTGGTTGACTAAATACCATGCGATATTCGAGTGCCGGGACCGAAAAATTCGCTTGAAACATCCTACTGGGAATAGGGTCACGTATCAGAAGACATCGCCAATTAAGGGGGCGAAAATCATATCAGTGCTACAACTTCAACGGTTAGAAAGAAAGGGACATCAAGTGTACCTATGCAGCGTCAACGAAGTAAAGGAAAGCGTGGACATTGAAGATATTCACGTAGTACGGGAATTCCCTGATGTCTTTCCTGACGACTTACCAGGCTTACCACCTGCTCGCGACGTTGAATTCTCTATCGACCTTGTGCCAGGCACGGCCCCAATCTCAAAGGCACCCTATAGGATGGCACCGGTAGAACTACAGGAATTAAAGAAACAACTGGAAGAAATGATTGAAAAGGGTTTCATAAGACCGAGTGTCTCACCCTGGGGAGCACCGGTCCTCTTTGTGAAGAAGAAGGATGGCAGTATGAGACTCTGCATCGACTACAGGGAATTAAACAAGGTGACCATTAAGAACCGCTACCCTCTGCCAAGGATTGACGACCTTTTTGATCAGCTAAAAGGCGCGGGAGTGTTTTCTAAGATCGACCTGAGGTCAGGTTATCATCAGATCGCTGTTAGGGAATCGGACATCCAGAAGACTGCTTTCAGAAGCAGATATGGTCATTACGAATTCAAGGTTATGCCTTTCGGTTTGACAAATGCACCAGCAGTGTTCATGGATCAAATGAACAGGACCTTCCACGAGTACTTAGACATATGCGTGGTTGTATTCATTGACGATATCCTAATCTACTCAAAGACTGGAGCAGAACACGAGAAACATCTACGTATCATTCTGGGAATACTGAGGAAATATAAGTGGTATGCTAAATTTTCCAAGTGCGAGTTTTGGCTTGAAAAGGTAGCATTTCTGGGTCACGTCATCTCGAAGGACGGAGTGATGGTAGATCCTGCAAAGATCGACGCAGTAAAAGAATGGAAGGCTCCCACAAATATAACTGAGATACGCAGCTTCCTAGGATTGGCAGGATACTACAGGAGGTTCGTTCCGGATTTCTCTAAGGTAGCACGACCAATGACAAAGCTGCTACAAAAAGAATCCAAATTCATATGGAGCGACGAGTGCGAGAATGCGTTTCAGGAACTCAAGACAAGGCTTACCACAGCGCCCGTCTTAGCTCTCCCTACAGATGGAGACGAGCAGTCACAAAGTCTGGATGACGCCTCACTGAATGGCCTGGGTTGCGTACTGATGCAACAAAGGGAAGGTCATTGCTATGCGTCAAAGGCAGTTAAGGGTTCATGAACGAACTACCCCAACTCATGACCTTGAGTAGCAGCTGTGGTGTTTGCTTTGAAAATCAAGGCGTCATTACCTCTACGGAGTGAGCATCAAGTTCTACACGGACCACAAAAGCCTGAAATATATATTCACGCAGAAGGAACTCAACATGAGACAACGCCGGTGGTTAGAACTGATCAAGGAGTACAAGATTGAGCTACTGTACCACGAAGGTAAGGCGAACGCCGTTCTTGGCGCTCCGAGTAGAAAGACTACGATACCCTTAACAACATTTGGGAAATTCCTACCGGTATTGTCGAGACTTCAAGAGAATGAACTTAGAGTTGGTTCGATCGACGATGCCGATTTGAACGCCATGATCGCAGAGTCGAGTTATATCACGAGATAAGAGCTCTACAATGGGAAGATGAAGAGCTTGTTAAGATCGACAGGAAATTCCTTCAGGAAACCGAGAAGGGTTTGAGATTAAACCTGACAGGAGTTTGAGATTCAAAGAAAGGTGGTGTGTGCCCGACGTACCGGTGTTGAAAAGGAAAATCCTCGACGAGGCACATAGTACACGATACTCCATACATCCTGGGTCTGATAAAATGTACCAAGACTTAAAACTGAAGTTTTGGTGGGTTAGAATGAAAGCTGAGATTGCAGAGTATGTTGCAAAGTGTCTAATCTGCCAGAAAGTGAAGTTTGAACATCAACGACCCGGGGGACTACTACAACCTTTGGACATTCCATTGGGAAAGTGGGACTCCATTTCCATGGATTTTATAACAGGTTTACCAAGGACTCATAAAGGAAATAATGCAATTTGGGTAATAGTGGACCGCCTGACCAAATCAGCCCACTTTCTACCAATCAAAGACACTTGGAGTCTTGAAGAATTAGCAAAGGCATATGAGAAGGAGGTGATCCGATTACACGGCGTACCACTGGACATTATTTCGGATAGGGATCCAAGGTTCACCTCTCATTTTTGGGAGAAACTACAAGCAGCGTTGGGAAGCCAACTAAAGATGAGCACCGCTTTCCACCCTGCGACCGATGGTCAAACTGAACGAACTATCCAAACGGTCGAGGACATGCTCAGGGCATGTGCGTTAGAATTTAACGAGAATTGGGAGAAAAGTCTGCCTTTGATTGAATTCTCTTACAACAATAGCTTCCATGCTAGTCTGGGTTGTGCTCCATTTGAAGCCCTATACGGGAGAAAGTGTCGTAGCCCAGTCTGTTGGGACGATGCTAGTGACAACGTGGGAACCGGACCACAAGTTATTCAAGACCAGATCGAGCACATCAAAATCATTCGTGAACGGCTACAAGCGGCCCAAGACCGTCAGAAGATGTATGCCAACAAACATCGCCGACCTATTGAGTTCGAAGTCGGTGATCATGTGTTCTTGAAAGTATCACCCATGAAGGGGGTCCGACGATTCGGTTTGAAGGGAAAATTGAGTCCTAAATACGTGGGACCATATGAAATAGCAAGCGAGGTGGTGAGGTAGCCTATCGCCTAGCACTACCCCCCAACTTGTCCAAGGTCCACAACGTGTTTCACGTTTCTCAACTGAGGAGATACAGGAGTGACCCAAGTCATATCATCACTCCTGACGTGATCGCAGTTGAGCCTAATTTACTATACTCCGAGAGACCTGTCAAGATTCTAGCGCGAGAAACCAAGAGGTTGAGGCGGAAGAGTGTTCCCTTGGTGAAAGTGCTGGGGAAGGGTCAATTGATCGAACAAGCAACTTGGGAGGCAGAAGCCTCCATGAAGGAGAAATATCCCAGAAATTTGTTTACCTCAGGTAAAAATCCTATTCTTCATTCAAGTTTCGGGACGAAACTTTTCTAAGGGGGGAGGTTTGTAACACCCCGTGTTAATTTAAATCATTTATTAGCCATCAAATTCTAATTTCAATTCTTAAATCATTTCCTAAGCCTTTAACCTTACAAAATCACAATTTTTACAAAACTTTCATTTTGTAAAATTTCTCGACTTCTTTAATACTTTTCAAAATTTTTGAATAATAGAATAAATATTTTAGTCTTAGAATTTAAAAGTAGAAATATTTTGAAAAATCGTCAAACGCGCACACATTAACTTTTATCGCTTTTGACGCCCGTCTTTTTAAAACTGACCAAATTCGAGGAAAACATTTTAAAACACAAATTAGACATATTTAATGCATAAATAGTAAAGTGGACTTAATGTGTTGATGATGGACCTAATGATGTATTAAATCATTTAATTAAAACATTATTTCTAATTAAAAACCAAATTCATTTAACCTAAAATTCTACTAGCTTTTCCTCATTATTTTCTAAGTCAAAAAAACTCATTCATTTGCCTCCATTTTGCCGTGAACCTTAGCCCCCTTTTCTCTCTTTATTTTTCTTTCATTTTACACCTAAAACATCCTAAATAAAACCCTAAATATTACTCTAATACTTACTAGTATTATTTAGCTAATTAAAGGGTATTCAAGCTTACTACTTTGGGTATATTTTTGAAGGTGAAGACGAGGACTTGGGTGAAGATATAAACCTAGATAATATAATAGACCCGGATAACCTCTAGCTCGCCAAACCGAGGTGACTAACTATGTCTTGTATTATCCTTTTAGTAAATTAAATTGTTTTGTTATTATAATTTTATGAGTTTGAAAATTATGTTAAATATGTTAAACGTCACTTATATGTACTTGTGTGTTTAGGTGTTGTATAATAAAATGATAATAAATAAGTTATATTGATAATAGATTAGTTGTAGTAAAATAATACTATGTTTAGTTAAATTAATTTGAGCACTTTTAATTTGTGTTCATATGATTTTTATATTTAGTTATGTTTTATTTAAGTATTAGTCATATATAAAAATTATGTGAAGTATTAACAATGAGTTTAAAGTGATTAAAATCGAAAATAGCAATTATATGTTCATATGTAATATACTCGGCATTTCCCTATTTTTTTTTATATATTTTCACTTTTAATTTTTGTAAATTATATGTAGTGTTAAGTTAGTATAAAATAGATGTTCCTATGAAAAAAAAACTAAATTAGGAAAACGAATTATAAATTATTAAAATCGAAATAAGTGTTCTTGAGTTGTTCTTGAGTTCTTCATGTGTGTTCTTGATTTATTCATGTTGATGTTCATCCTTATTACTCATTTTGATTTCATTTTAATTTATGTTTGTTAATAATTTGTGTTTATGTTTAGTTATTGTTTTATATATTACTTAGTATTATACTATAAATCAACTTAAACATTATAAATCATTTAGATTAAAAAGTTAGAAATTTAAAGTGTTGAAAAACACTATTCATAAATATAAATGAAATTGTTAGTAAATTTCATTATAGTTTAAATCATTTTAGTATAATTAGAATAATTAAAATATAAAGACTTTAAGCTAAAAACCGATAAAATCGAAAAATGAAAATTTAGAACTACCCTAGCTTGCTCACGGCATTTACATGTTTTTAGGGTTAAATTTTGCTTTTATCACTTTTTAGTTTATTGTTAATATAATTTAATTATTAGTTAATAAGTTAGAATTAAGAAATTAAAAGAAATAAATCAATTTTGACATATATATTATATCACACGACATATACACTTAAAATTGACTAAATTTGACTAAAATGAAATTATCACTAAGTCACTAAAGTTAAATAGTAGTTAGAATTGAATTTTTGTATAAATCGATTTAGTTATAAACAAAATATTATAAACCGATAAAAATATGTAACCGTCATAAAAATGAACTAAATCGTGTGTTACTGCCTTTGCTATTTGGACTGTTGATCTTGGACTTACGGACTTAAATGAATCATCCACGATACTATTATTTTTAAAAAAATGAAAATCGCTAAATTTAGTTAATAGCCGACTAAATTTAACTAAGTCTCAATTTAAAATGAATACCATTATCACTTTTTACAAATTGAACTTAACATTTTTAAAACTAATATTTTAAAATGAAAATCATTATCACTTTATACAAAATGAACTTAACGATTTTGAAACTAGACTTTTAGATATTTTCAAAAATCACTAAATACAAACCGAACTTAACGTTTTTAAAACTAGACTTTTGAAATATTTTTAAAAATCACTAAGTACAAAACGAACCTAACGACTTTGAAACTAGAATTTTTGTACTTAGCAAATAAAATGAAATTTTAGTTTATACTTAGGAAATATATTAATATATATGAATACGTATAAAAATACGTTTAAATATAAAATACGTACAAGTATAGGAATACGTATAAGTATAAGAATACGTATAGAATACGAAGTATAAAAATACGAATACGTATAAAAATACGTATACAATACGAAGTATAAAAATACGAATACGTATAAAAATACGTATAAAATACGATGAATAGTGACCAATGAATAGTGTCAAGTGAATAGTGATTTATGAATAGTAAAAAGTGAATAGTGAAATACTGAAAATAATTGAAAATTTTACTAAGTATAGAAAAATTTAAAATGAGTAAGTAAATGACTTAAAGTGCTTTGAAAAGCACTTAAATAAAATTTGGACATACTAATAAACGATTCAATTTAAAATCTTGAAAACGTTAATAATTAACAACACTTCAAATAATAAACGAATGTGTTATGTGATCATATGAAACCTACCATTCAAATAAAACGTTTGACGCTGAGACTAGGAGAGTCTAGTAACATGTGATATGGAATATCAAATAAATAATGAATATTGACTAAGTTAAATAAAAGGTCAAGCTTGGGCCTCGGATGAAAACGTCAATCGTGGAGTGAAGTGGGGTTAAGATAGTCTTGTGCGGATACCACTATCTCGGTCTCGGCTTGGGTCATATCGAATAGTGTGGTTTAAGCCGTGACCTTATTGCTTAGTGCATCCCCGCTTCATGCCGTTACGCCTTAAGTCGTATAGCCAATGCCGTACAAGATAATGAAAAATTCAACTCTTAGTGGGTGGGGCTTTAGGAAATAGTCGTTTTATCCTGAGTTAAGGTGCTCTATGAATAGCATAGCCTATTCTTAAATTGGATATTAGTGTATGCATACTAGACTAGGGTTTTATTCCCTATTTCGCTAAAGTTATCGTGGCATCCGTCTTGGATTTGGGGCGATTATAGCGGTGGTCTCCTTGCCGTGTTTCGTTCTTAGTGGCGCGACACTTGCATTCGTTCTTACCTGCGTAAAGATTACTTGACGAGATTGTATCCAAGTTCAATCATTTCGAACACTAGAAGATGAGATGCAAGTATTATAGTATTCGGCGTGGTTTACGAGTCGAGTAAGTCTCTGCACTATGGAAGTGAGATGCAATCGATCAGAGTACAAAGGCCTACTCAGTGGTCAGGCTCGTAAGCAGTATGTGTTGTTTGTTGTATGTTTAATTGAGAATGAGTGTGTACCATCTTCGAAAACTAAAGACCACAACTTTACAATTGAATCGAGTCTGTATGAAGAGAATGATAAGATTTGTATGTTTGATTGCGATCCGATATCGCCTTGTAATGCCATTGAATTATTGTGATACTATTGCTATGCTATTATGTGTTTATTTGCCTTCATAATTGAATATCATGTTGATATGATTTATCGCTTTAAACCGCATGCTTATTATGACTTATATGTCTTTATATGCTATATGTAATAAGCATGTTTATGTTTTTATCATAATGATATGTTTATAAAGCGATAATATTAAACCAAAGTAATTGAAATCGAGGGTAAGTATGAGCATAGCTAGTCACCGTTGTCCAATGACATCCCCCCAATAGTTTATTGTGCAGGACGATCGTGGACCAGGAGCTGGATTTTGGATGGGGCCACGAGACGTTTTTACGCTTTGCTTTTGTTGCTTTTGAGAGATTTGTAATATATAACACTACACTCTTTTAAATTCCGTATTTAGAGTTGTTTTATTCAACTCTTGAACGATGTTGTAATATTTTGGGTTATTTGTATAATTAATAGCGCTGGTTTAAGACTTAATTAATTTCCGCCTTAGTAATTAAAGTCGACTTAAAACCAGGTTGTTATACACAGGCATGACACCCTACTTCTTAACCTACGGGATGGAAGCCGTCCAACCCGTAGAAATCGAAATGCAATCCCTTCGAATTCTCATGGAAGCAGACATTCCTGAAGCCGAATGGGCACGCGAACGATACGAGCAACTCATCCTTTTAGACGAAAGACGGTTACATTCACTAAGTACAGTCCGAATGTACCAATCTCGCCTACAACGCGCCTACAACAAACGGGTCAAGCCACGAAATATCAAAGTGGGTGACCTAGTACTCAAATCAGTCCGAGCACCATTACCAGTCGACCCAAGAGGAAAATTCAAACCCAATTGGGCCGGACCGTACTTGGTCAAGGAAATCCTCCCTGGAGGAGCCGTGAAGTTAACTGACCTTGACGGCCAGGACTTCCGATTGCCAACAAATCTTGATCAACTCAAGAAATACTACCCCTAAACACAAACAAATTTGCAATGTATTTCAAAAAAAAACAAAAAAAAAAAAACTCACTCTCGCATGGGTGAACTACGCTCGGTTTGATTCCACGCACTGTGGATACGTAGGCAGCTTTGCAAAGAGCTCAACCGAATCACACGAACTACGCCGGTTTGATTCCGTGAAACGCGGATACGTAGGCAGCTTTTCAAGAGCATAACCGAATTTCCTAGCACGCAAGCCCAAAGCTCAAAAAGGTCAAGGGCAATGCACTCACAAAAAGACACGCTCAAAACTTAAACAGGTCGAGAGCACAGTCAACACAAAATAAAACAAAAAAAATCCAAGTCCGAAGTTTAAAAAGGTCGAGGGCTTAAGAACAAACGAATCAAACAAACAAATCCAAAGCTTAAAAAGGTCGAGGATTTTAAGACAGAATACGAATGTTCAAAGCTTTAAAAGGTCGAAAACATTTCAAAGCAAAACAAAAGAAAGCAACGAGACAAGCCAAAAGCAAATTAATTCTATTTTATTACTTTATTTAGAATTTTTCGCAATTTAGAAATGAGTTAGGAACAAGCCTCCTTAACCCTTTATTCGAATCTAGAACATGTATTTGAATAAAGAAAATTTCTTTAAACAAAGCAAAACAAACTAAGCCATCTTCTGCCGCTTCGGTTTAGCCTCTTCATCTTCAAGAGGCCGATCCGCCACAATCTTCGAACTGATCACGGGAACAGTCCTCTCAAATCCTGGGGGCTCGATCGGATCCTCGTCCTGCTCGACTGAGGGCTCCTCGATCCTTGACCCTAGACGATCCTTAGCGGTCACCCTTGCTCCAAGCCTTTCCCGCGCAGGCCTCGAAGTAGACACATCCACACTAACAGCGCAAAGATCACCATAGTCTCTCCTTTCGCGCACCACCTCATACGCCAAGGAGGGCCTTGGCCCACTCTTCTCTCTCCTCCTCTGATTCTCCCGTTCCTGAGGATCATTGGAACGATACCACCGCGTGTAGAAGTCCGTAACACGAGTAGACTCTATATGCTCCGGAACAGCCCAAGTAACACGGTCCGACCATCCTCGGACCCAAGCATCAATCATCTGGTTGTTTAGGACAACAACCCCTCCAACCTGAGTATCCTGCTCGGGTATGGTCTGAGCAAGCCCGATTTGCCTCTTCAAGCGAAGAGGATGAATCCACACCCCTCGTTCAAACCCGCACAACATCAACCCACGAGCCGCATTCGCAACAGACGGCGCCGTAATCGCCGTAATATGCCACCATGACACATACCAACGAATGGTGCTCTCCTTCACGAACCCCCGGAAGTAGTTTGGTGAACGCTCCCGAGGGTTAGCCCACTCCATCTTTCGCGACGTCGTCGCCGCAGCCTTGAAGACACCACCAAGGGGAAGGGCTTTATATACACTTAGCCTCTCCATGAGCCAAATGTTGAGAATCCTAGCGCAACCCTTGTACGAGCTCAGACGATTAGCACAACGGTCGTCTAAACCCAGTATGGTCTCCGCTAGGATCAGGGCAGAAGGATCATATCCCCTTTCCATCTCTTCGACAACGCGAGCATACCTCGCGCTCCCGAACACCCCATCTGGCATGGACCCCGCAAAAGCATAACGATGAACCAAACAAAAAGCAAGGGCCCTCCGCCTGGAACGGTCCGAAATACTAGTGTCTACCTTATTCATGTACCGTTGACACAACAGAAGCATATTCACCCTACCTCCTTCAAATAAACCTGCAGCATGAGCATTTGTCATCCCAAGGAAGTTTCGCAACATCCCGTTATAGCAAAGCTCACTCCTTACAACCACAGGAGTAGTCCGTTTCGACAACCCCGCAATGGCCGCAAACTCCTCCATCAAAGGACACACCTCTCCCCCGGGAAACCTAAACACGTGCAAGCTAGGGTCCCAATAATCTAAGCACGCATCAAGGAAGTCAAGATCGACTTTCATTTGACGAAAGCTAATAAAAACACCCGCACCATCATCATACACCGCCCTCTTCATCGCCGGACTTAGTGAGGAAGTCCACCTCTTCAAAAGAGCATCAAAATGCTCAACCATTTTCTTGGATACAAAAAAAACTTTTATAAATATACCTAATATATTTATGAGAGCAAAAACTTGTACTAAAGGAAAAGAAAAGAAGTGATTGTGAATGAGGATTATAGCACGCACCCCCCCTCCTTATATACAAAAACATAATACGGAATATGGAAACACAGCGTTACCAGCCTCGCCGCCAAACCGCATAGCCCTATGCGGTTTGCACCCCAAACCGCATAAGCCTATGCGGTTTGACCCCTAAACCGCATAAGGCTATGCGGTTCAAGGGGTGGGTTTTCTCGCAACTTTCCTAATTTCGTCTTTCCTAAACACCACAATCTACACTAGGCTACGACATTCTTTTGTTGTTCCCCACGCAGCAACATTACATTTCGCTTTAGCAACCACGATTCATACCACGAGTCAAAACATAACATTTTCGACATTCATGCAAGCTCATTTCGCATTTAATATGAACTTTTCACAAAAACATTTTCACAAGCAAAATCAACATCAATGCATCCCACTCGGGAATCATTCGTCTTTCAAACAAGCTTACCAAACAGGTTCACAACAACAATCAAGTTCAAAGTTCAAGCTACAACAACATGTACACACGGGTTCATACAATCTATGTTACACAAATTCACTCCGAATGACGACGACGATACTCGTCAAACTCGCGCCGAATCTGAGCCGTCTCAGCCCGGCTCTGACACAACTGAGCAGCTTGCTCTGCCCAAGCCATCCTCCACCTGTTGGCTATCCGCCATAGCTTCTTATGGGCCTCCTTGGCCACCTGCGATACACAACACAAAAAACACTTCTCATTTTTCTCCATTTTGCCTTAATTTCACTCAAATTAAGCCAAACTTAGGGGGAAATTTCATAAACAAAGCACATTCTCTCTATTTTGCCTCAATTTCACTCAAATTAAGTCAAACTTAGGGGGAATTTCAAAACGAACACAGTCAACCCCACTTTGCCTTAATTCCACTCAAATTAAGACAACCTCGAGGGGGTAACACAAAAACACGACTCTCACAAGTTTGATCATCGCTATAATTCATACCTCGATCAAACTGGGGGCTCACTCACATATACAAAGACAAGGATACATACCTTCTTCACCGCTCGTCCCAAATTTGCCCATGCCCACAAGAGTCACCGCAAGTACGCAAAGTGAAGGTACGACGGACACCAGACTCGTCGTACTCAACGGTGGTAGGAAAGTCGCCAGGCTGCTCCGCCATCTCAGGATCAAACAACTACAAAAAGCACACGTCAGCACACGTCAGGAAAATTTTTCCCAATTTTTTTGCAAAAATCACCTTACAAAAGAAGAAAGCATACCTCAATCGGCCCACAAGCAAGCCGAGACTGAGCAAACTGGCCATAGTCTTCCCCAGGACAGAGAAGACTCACCGACTCTCCTTCCCCGTACAACGCCACCCGATCCTGAGCGGAAACCCCTCGCTCAAAAAGGACCTTCGGCGGGTCCTTAGGCACCACTGGAGCCGGCCACCCTGCCTGAAAGACCAAACGCTCTCCAAGGTACCAAACCGGCCCATACGGCGTCGCCAAGTACAGACGCTGGGTCTCTCGCAATGGAAACCGCGCCCCGATGCCTTCAGGAATGCCCGCATACTGGCCCCACGGGAACGGCACGAACTACAAACAAAAACAAAAACAAACACTCATAAATACAATCATTTTAAGTACACTCTATTTAAAATGGTTCAAGCACAAACCTGATCAAACTGCATCCGCTCAGACGGTCCGAACCTCGCCATACGATCAGCCGAAGTCGCGACGGCCAGACGCGTTCTGGCACGCGACCGCCGGATACACCTTCGGAATCGCTACAAAGATGCGAGGCGCAGAAAAGTGGAAGTGATCAAGATCCACGATCGCACGCATAAAACACATTACAAGACAACAAAGACGAATAACAATGCATCTAAAACGAAAACAAAATCAATACATACCTCCATCACAAACCCAGGCGAGACTAAGGACAGTCTCGACCCTCGATCCATGACCCGTGGCCTCACCGCGTCCATGCAGAATCGAATGCACAAACCCAAGGATGGCGACACCCAGTCAAGTGTCCCGATCACACCCCAATCTACGAGATGCATCAGGACCGATGTCGCCGCCCTCTCACCCTTATCGCCGAAGTACACGGCGCTAACAAACCACCACAACCACAAACGAGCGTTCTGCTCGTCAGTCCACTCAGAGGGGCCTCGCTCGGTCTTCCCCTCAAAGTACTCCAGGATGAAGCTAGTCTTGATCACATAAGGTGGGTTACCCTCGTACTCCACCTCCAAACCACCGCCAATCGCGGCAATCACCACCTCATCCTCAATGGACGGCGCAAACTCAAAGCTCATATCGCGGTCCCCAAACGGAAGCCCCGTCATGACCGCGTACCCTGACAAAGTAATGCCGGCCTCAAAGCCGGGCATGTGAAACGTCGTCGTCGTATCCCAATACCTGTCAAGGAAGGCCCTGATCAGCATCAGGTTCGCCGTCAACTTCGACCTCATAATCGCCCTCCAGTGCTCAACTAGAGGACCAAAAGCACTGCGCAGCACCCAAGCTTGCGCACCCTCCGGAAGCTTCTTCTCAAAAGCATACATCACAGACGAGACACCCGAGAAAGTCCTCATCGGACCTTTCCGCCAACCCATCGTAGCTCGGTAGGAGACGTGTCTCTCTGGAGCAAGTAGAAGATCATGGCCATCCCAGCCCTTGGCGAACGCCCTGTTCGCACGTGATTTTCGCGGCCTAGAGCTACTCGCCCTAGGCACAGCCTCCTCGGCCTCCTCAACAACATCCATCTCGGCTTCCAGCTCATCCACCAGCTCTTGAGCAAGCTCATCCTCAGGATCAGGCACAGGGTCACGCCCCGCACGACTCGACCCTACCTCGTGGATCGACCACGCCTCGTGGCGTGTCTCGAGGGTCAGCATCCCTCTCACTACGCGTACGCCTCAAGCTACTCGAACTAGAGGCTCCCTCAGTCCTCGAACTAGCACTCCTACGAGATTTTGATCTCGTAATACGACCAGAACCTTCTCCTGCAACCAAACACAACCAACACATACAACTATAATGCATACACATACACAAATACACACAAATAATACGCACATAATACATAAACATCCCTCTACACGTTGCACTATACACCCTACAGAGCATTTTTAGGCCTAATTCGCAATTAAGCCGAAAACCGTTCTCTACACCTCAAAATTGCAACTTTATGGTTTCTACGCGCCATAATAGTCCCCAACAACAAACCATTACAAGCAATTGCATTTTGGTCACCCCGATCAAAAACCCCCAATTCGCCTTAATTACTCCGTATAACTACGACTTAAGACGGCGATTTGAAGGCCTTAGCTCGACATTTTCGCAAAACTAACGCTATAGGCATGCTATACACACTATGGGCATCCTACACCGAATTTTAATTGAAATTCCGGGTCGGAAAATCCGGGTTCGTTTTCGGGCCCGAAACCTAATTTGGACGTTTTTCACACAAAGACGGTCTAAATCACAATCAATTCACACATACACGTTCACATGGCATAATGCAACACAATGACGTCAATTTCAAGCATTCAAACGGCAAATTTCAAGCAAAACTCGGGTTTTCATTCAAAACCCGTCTTTTCAACATTTCAAGGCAAAACTAGCTAATTACAACGGCAAATAACGTAAAAGCAAGTCAAAATGGAGCATTACCTGATGCCATAGCAAGACAACGCAAGAAAAATGAGCAAAAACGGTTGAGAAATCGAAAAATGGTGTTTTTTAGAGCAAGAAACCGAAAGTGATATAATGAGCAACAAACACGGTGTAACTCGTGTTATATAACTCCCTACAGCCATGATGGCAAACCGCATAACCTTATGCGGTTTGCACCATGAACCGCATAAGGCTATGCGGTTTCTACCTGTGGTTTTTCTCGGATTTTTCTCGTTTTACGCCTACTTTTTAATTCCTAATTCATCTTGGCCCTAATGCAACTCCAAGTACGTCCCGTGCTTGGGTTAAGGCGTCACCTACAGTCCGCCATACGCGTATATTAAGCATTTAATACACTGCATGTAAGGTATACACTAACGCTCTTCACGAGCATTACATCATTTTCTCCTCAAACGGAAGGCAATCATATGCAATTACGACTACATAGACGCTCCTCGGCGAGCCCAAGCATAAGCACTCTCAACTCCAAGCATTTCACTCCAAGCATAGACACTCCTCGGCGAGTTCAAGCACAAGTATCACACAGACGCTCTTTCACGAGACCTACACTAACACCTACATGAACACCCCAGCTCAATTATACACCTCACGCATACCCAAGCATCTTACAAGCACATGCACCCCTGCACTTTAGCCCCTTTCACATTTCAACACATGCAATACGAAGACATTACAAGCAAAGGCACCAACAACGACAGTACAACAAGCATGACGAAGGCATTCAGCAGGCCGGCAGGCCCTTATAGCATGCACGAACCGCCAAGTCCTTAAAATGCGCACGCCTCCCCGCTTAGCCTTGGGTTCAAGTCGTCGTCTCACCCATGGACACATGCCTCGTTCCGCCGATCGTGATCGAGGCGTAATGGTCCTGATATGGTCGTGGAGTTTGACTAGCGCTCTAGTCCGAGCTCGATCAAATCGGGGCTCTGTGGATACCCATATCCGTACCCTCCCGCACAAAACCCTGTGATGTAACACGGACTTTTATTACGCATGCTTTAACGTTGACTTAAACGGTTCTAACTAATGTCGAATTCATTTTGAGTCGTTTGAAATGTTAAAATGATTAAGGTCGCTTCACATCGCTTTAAATAAACGTTCATTTTGTCCATTTGGAGTCTAGCTAGATCCTTGTCCTGCTTTATTTGGCATGAGCTTCGCATTTGCACTACAATTAGCCCTTTTACATTAACAAGGTCTAATTCAGCATTCCTAAATCCCTAAATTTAGGCCCGGTGGCTAGATCTTCCCTTTAGCCTCCTCTTACACAAAATACAACCTCACGTCTTACCTTATTTCACAAAATCCATGCAAATACACCCTTTTCATTTTTTGGTCTCGCCCAAACCGAGCCCAAACCCAGCCTTTGGCCCGCACTCCAAAGCCCTAAACATCAAAATATCTCAGAAATATCCTAGCCTTTTCCTTGACGTGCAAGTAAGGATTATACTAAATCTTTTCGAGATATAATCAAACCGAAACTAGGAAACTACACAAAAAAACACACCTTCAAACCGCATAGTCTTATGTGGTTTGGGGTGGCAACCGCATAAGCATATGCGGTTTGCCTGGGCAACTGCATAAGGCTATGCGGTTTCCTGGCTTGTTTTTATCCCCGGATTTCCTAATTTCTCCGAGGTTTTAGTATATATACACCCCTATACCTGACCTCGAAAAACACAATTTACACCCAGGTTTCACAGCAAACACACTACAAAACTCTCTCAAAGCCTCACGCACTCAAATCTTTTTCTAAAGTACCCTCACCCCGAATCCAATCTGGTTTCACAAGCCTTAGATCTAGGGGTGTCGGCGTGCTCCAAAATCTAGGACATGTATTTAGGCTTAGGACATGATAGCAGGTTCCTAATTTCCGCGATAATTAGGTGGCGAAGCCAAAACGGTCAGAAAGTACCATCAATTCTTTTTTTTAAGTCGTTCTCAAAACGGTAATGGAGACATAGTCTTGAATTCCGAGAATCATTGGCTTATGTAGTTGCACCCAAGCGTTTAGGGTCCACAAGGGATCCGCCAGTACTTCACAAACTAGAACAGGATACAACATGATACCTTAGGTGAAACCTTCGAGTGTTACACACGAAAAAAAAATGCCATGTTTATGCACCTGGATCGAACTACATCGGATTTGATTTCGCCCCACGCGAATATGTAGGCAATCCTTTAGAATATGGGATACAATCCACCACCACCCATCATCTAATTTGTCATCTGGTCAATTTTTTTACGGGTCTTTACAAAGTCCAAATGAAGCAACTTTTGTTGAGTCTGTCTTAGTGCTCGATTTAGATTGAGATGAGAATCAATGTTCTGATAAGTAATTGTCCAGTCTTCGAATGATCTTTTTTTTTAACGGGAATTGGCAAAGATGTTTACTTTGACTGTTAGTTCGCATCTCGACAAAGAATTTGCTTAGGGGGAGAACATGATACTATTAACCCACGTCCATTTTAAACCACGTGCCAACAATCCTAAAAGACCTTGCACAGTTACTAGTCTACTTGTCATTGAAATGTTGTCTTAGGTCGAGTCGGTCATGGTCGAACGTTCAAATGTCAGTTGCTCGTGTCACGTTCTTGTCGCATTCATGTCACATTCGTGTCGTATTTTATGCTCATTTAGCCTTGCGTCGATTTTAAAATATTAGACATTTCAAGAACCTTTTTGCAAAGTCTGGGTCGATGATCCGAGGTCAAATTTCAAATGCGGGTTGATGACCTGCTTCAATTTTCAAAACGATGCTTGCGGGCCGATGACCCATTTCAATTTCTAAATGATGTTTAGATTCAGAGTCGATGACTCTTCTTAATTTTAAAAAATAATGTTTGCAATGCGGGTCGAGGACCCAATTCGATTTGATGCATGATAACCAATACCGCGTGTCAATTTTCAAGTAATTTTTGTAGTATAGGTTGGACCCGCAATCTAACTTTAAAAAAAAATGTTTTTAAACTAGGTTAATGGCCGAATTATTCGAAGTGCTCAAAATCCATAGTTCAGGTCGATGACCTCTTTCGATTTTCAAATGAAATTTGCTATACGGGTCAATGACCTACCCACTTTCCAAAATGTGGGTCGATGACCCATTTCCAAAAGCTGTGTTCCGCTTGGGTCGATGACCCATCCACCTTTTCCTTCAAAATCGAGGTCGATGGCCCCAATTTTCAATGACAATTATAGCTCGGGTCGATGACCCATCTACCTTTTCCTTCAAAATTGAGGTCGATGGCCCCAATTTTCAATGACAATTATAGTTCGGGTCGATGACCTATCCGCCTTTTCCTCAAAATACGGGTCGATGGCCCCATTTTCAAAAGATGTTTATAGTTCGAGTCGATGACTCATCCACTTTTCGAGATGCGGGTTGAAGACCCATTTTCAGAAGATGTTTACAATCGAGGCGATGACTCATCCATTTTGCAAGATGTGGGTCGATGACCCATTTTCAAAAGATGTTTACGGTTTCCGGTCGATGACCCATCCACCTTATTTCAAAACGCGGGCCGAGGACCCATTCTGGAATGATATTCGCCGCTCGGGTCGAAGACCCATTTCCAAATTAATATCCTCAGTTCGGATCGATGATCCATCCCTTTTGTTTAAAAAAGCAGGTCGAAGACCTATTTCCAAATTAAAATTCGCAGTTCGGATCGATGATCCATCCCTTTTGTTTAAAAAGCAGGTCGAAGACCCATCTTCAAATTAATATTCTCAGTTCGGATCGATGACTCATCCCTTTTGTTTAAAAAGCAGGTCGAAGACCCATTTTCGAATAAAATTTGCAGCTCGGATCGATGATCCATCCTTTTTGTTTCAAAAGTCGCAGATTTCACTACGTGAGTCGTGTGCTATGATTTGTTGTTAAGATTGAGCAGGAACGCTCCAACCGGGGGCTCTAAAGTCATCAACCTTAGACCCCGACGACAGGATGACATCCTCAAAATGAAGAAGTACTGGAGGAAGCTAAAAGAAGTGACACTTCCAAAAGAATGCAGATATAGGCTTTACTCAATCGAGTAAACAAATATCATTTGTTTTGGGCTGAAGCAGCAGAAAGCTACAGGCCAGCGAGCTCGAACTACAATACGGGTTTGATTCTGTCACAACGGATACGTAGGCGCCTAAGGATAAGGCTCAACCCACACTTTGACGAAAATGAAGACATCCATAATCAAGTTTCAGGTATGATTTTTTCTTATGGCTCGTGAGCTTATATACACAGGTCTAAGGGACCCTAAACGACCCGTGAGGCTCTTAAGTTGTGATCTTCGATCGACTCGAGAGTCTCCTTTGACTTTCGCCTGTCCAAGCCTTAGTCAAAGTGGGGGCCCTGTAGATACCCGTATCTGTCGATATGGAAATTTATAGAAAACCCGACAAACACCCAATGATGATAGGACAACATATATTTCGTGTCATTTATTTGAGTTTCACTTTACGATGTAAGCCGAGCGCCGTCGACGTAATGTTTTATTAATTTAATGATGTTTGAATTAATGTTTAACAGGGTAAATTTATTTCTGTCAAAATTTATTCGCCACAAGTTTGTTTTATTGAAAATAAAATATTTCGATTTGAAAAATCATTTGAAGTTTTTCGATTTGAAAAATCGCTTTTACAAATTTGATATTTGACTTGAAAAGTCGTTTCTCATGTCTTTAAGCCATTTTATTAAATCGTATTCGATGGATTCGTTTTCTTAAAAGTAAAGTTTAAAGCTCGTTTTGAGCTCGATTTAAAGAGCGATTTTGAGCCCGTTTCAGCACGAACTTCGAGGCCCTTTTCTCCCACTTCCTTCCCCACATATCCAAGATTAAACCAGCCTAAAGCCACATCCTTAGCCCACCTTAAACAGCCAAAACGAAGTCATTAACGGAGTTGATACGCAGCAGCTCGTAAGCCCAAAATCAGCCCTTATTTGACCCAAACCCGACTCCTATTCGCCTACCCATGACCCATACCCGTATCCTAACTATCCTACCCATATACCCTTGCCTTGCCACTCAAGAAAACCCCCTACAAAGCCCTAAACGAAGTCGTGGACAGCAGCCCCGAAAAACAGAGCAAAGCTGCTCAAAACCCTTCGAAAAACCCTACCTTTGTCCCTATAAGTACACACTAACCTCAAGCACTCAAGGGACACGAATTGGAGAACATACACACACAATATTAAGCCACAAAGACCCTCAAAAGAAGTCGAGATAGCTGCTTGAAAACAGAGCACCGTTTTTCTGATTTTCGTGCAGCTATCACTTCCTCTACCTCGTTTTTCGTGTTGAAAACACCATAGTCTCTCTGATTTCTTTACATAATCTTAAAGTTCACTTTGCCACGATTCTAAAACATCTTTCGGTTTGAAATTTCGTTGAGAAACGAAGAAGTTACAAGCTTTTGAAAATCGCTGTCAGTATTGTTCAAAGTTACGGATTTACAACTGGTTTTCGTCGACGACGGCCCCTTGGGATAAAATCTTACAATTGATTACGACTCAAAGATTTGGTCAACGATACATGTAAGTTGAGGGTGCAAAATACTCACTTTACTTGGTTTAAATTATTGTTTTTTATCGTCTTTTATCGCTCTCTGTCGTTTTTTATCACTTTCTGTCGTAGATATTATTTTTATTGTTCGTCTTTGATTTATATTCTGATATGTGTATGTATGGATATGTCATGTCCCTTGTTTGTATAACATGCATGTTCGATTTTCCCTGCGTAGTATGACTTGAAATTCCTCGTTAGATTGATTTGCTCGTTAGCTTGTTATATGACTAGATCTCGTTCATGTTTAGTTATACTATTTGTCGAAAACTGATCTGTCATGCTTTTTAAATTGGTAATTCACGTTTGTATATCAGCTTATTTATCGTGATTTTATTTCATCGTTTAGCGTTTGTATGGTAATTAGTTTCGTTGATCATGTAAAAGCTGTGTGTTGCGTGGTTCTGTTGGTTGCTAGTTTTGTTTCGTCCGTTAGATCTCGGGTTGCGTAGGATTGGATAGTTTGGGTTTTCGTACATTATGTTTTGGTATACAAGTTGTTTGCTGGTCTACTTGTGCATATTAGTTGTGTCTGCTTATTTAGTCACTTGTTTGCGTAACTATTAGAGTTGTTAGTTTGACTATTAGTAGCATCCTGTTATTTGCGTATGTTTGCATGTTCGTTTAATTGCCCATGATTATTGGTTTGTACATGTTTGTTCGTTACTTCCTTATATGCGTGCGCAGTATTTAGTTGTTCACATTAGTCGTTCATGCTTGTTCGTATGTTAGCCGTTTGATTATTTCTATTCGTCTGCCACTAACGTTTGTTAATCTATCTTATGCAGTCGGTGGGTATTTCTGCTTCTTTTCTTTGTTTGCTAGAATAGTAAATGAACCCATGTTGAATAACTTTGACGAAATTATATGTGCATTAAACGATATAGAATGGATGTATTTTGTTTAGGGTTAAAACATTTGTTTGCATATCCGCATGCGTACTCATAATAGCCATGGTTTTACTTAGTAGCGACCGTCTTTACAACGGGCGGGGTTAGGCGTTAAATTAATGAAATTCTTTTAAACTTCCTAACACGTAAACTCACACGAACTCATTTTCTCTAAATTTGGTTTTCTAAATTCCATATAAAATTTAGTGGCGACTCTCTTTTTAAATGAAATGTTTTTGAAATAAAACATCGCGTGGATCAAATTCTCTTGTCCACAATTTGGCGACTCCGCTGGGGAAGTGAAGCTTGAAAAGTAAACCGATGGCTATTTAGAGTACCTTTTTTTTTTTATGTTATTTATGCATCATACTGTTAGGTTTCGAACCATTTTTCCCTTTGGGTCGATCTCAAAGTAGGGAAATGACGTTCACTGTGTCTGGTTTAAATACCAAGGTGGTTCCGCCGAGGTTAGCAACCGCCGTCTCCCCATTTCGTCCCTGACTTATGGAGGATTGTGAGTTCCCTAACAACGTGGAATCATTGGCATGGACCCTTTTTTGAGACTTAGAATAGTCTAGCTCATGCATTGCATCCTTGAACTGCGTATGACTAAATGCTCTGTGAATTCTGAAGCCATGTTTTCAATCCTTTTTAATCAAAACTGTCATCTTTTCAATCGAATATTTTCCAAAAATCTTTTCTTTTAGGTGAAACGCTGTCTTTTAGGATTAGAATAATCTTAAATATCTCTTTTGAAACGATTTTTGACCTAAGATGAAATGCTTTCCCTCTAAAAAAAAATCATTCCTTAAGCTGAAATGCTGTCTTTTTAGGATTAGAATAATTTTAAATATTTTTCAACACTATCTTTTCCGAAAAACAAAGATTTTTGTCCAAGCTGAAACGCTTTCCTTCTAGGATTAGAATAATCTTAAATATTTTCCAACTTTAGCTCTTTTGGAAAAAGACCTCTTTCCAATCGAATATTTTTTCCAAAAGATTTTTCTAGCTGAAATGCTGTCTTTTTAGGATTAGAATAATCTTAAATATTTTCCAACTTTAGCTCTTTTGAAAAAAGATCTCTTTTCAATCGAATATATTTTTTTTTTTTTCCAAAAGTTTTTTCTAGCAGAAATGCTGTCTTTTTAGGATTAGAATAATCTTAAATATTTTCCAACACTATCTCTTTCGAAAAACAAAGTTTTTTTTTATGCTGAAACGCTTTCCTTCTACAATTAGAATAATTTTAGATATTTTCTGAATATTAGCTCTTTTGAAAAAAGATCTTTTCTTGGCTGAAATGCCATCCTCTTAGGATTAGAATAATCTTAAAAGATTTCCGATACTAGTTCTTTTGAAAAAAGATCTCCTCCAAGCTAAAAAGCTATTCGTTTAGGGTTAGAATAATCTTAAACATTTTTTTGATGTTAGCTCTTTTGAAAAAAGATCTAGATCTCTTCCTAGCTGAAATGCTATTCTTTTAAGTTTAGAATAATCTTAAATAATTTTTGATATTAACTCTTCTGAAAAAAGATCTTTTATAAGCTGAAATGCTATCCGTTTAGGGTTAGAATAATCTAAAATAATTTTCGATATTAGCTCTCTTCTAAGCTGAAATGCTATTCGTTTAGGATTAGAATAATCTTAAATAATTTTCGATTTTAGCTCTTTCGAAGAAAAATCTCTTCCTAGCTGAAATGCTATTCGTTTAGGGTTAGAATAATCTTAAATAATTTTTGATATTAGCTCTTTTGAAAAAATATCTTTTCTAAGCTGAAATGCTCCTCGTTAGGATTAGAAAATCCTAAAACCTTTTTTTTTCCTTTAAAAAAATATCTTTTGAAAAAAAAAAAGAAAAAAAAAGATCCTTTTATAAGCCGAAATGCTATCCATTTAAGATTAGAATAATCTCGAACAGTCCTCGATGCTAAGTCTTTAGTAAAAAGATTCTTTTTTAGCTGAAATGCTCCTCGTTAGGATTAGAAAATCCTAAAACTTTTTTTTTTTTCTATAAAAGAAAATTATCTTTTGAAAAAAGATCCTTTTTAAGCTGAAATGCTATCCATTCAAGATTAGAATAATCTCGAACAATTCTTAACACAAAGTCTTTTGAAAAAAGATCCTTTTTAAGCTGAAATGCCACCCGTTTAAGATTAGAATAATCTCGAACAGTTCCCAACACTAACTCTTTTGAAAAAAATCATTTCAAGCTGAAATGCTACCCGTTTAGGATTAGATTAATCCCGAACGATTTTTAACACTACGTCTTTTGAAAAAAGAATAGTTTTTAAGCTGAAATGCTATACGTTTAGAATTAGAATAATCTCGAACGCTTTTGAAATGCTACCCATTTAGGAATAGAATTTTTCCAACCAAAACGAAGTTTTTCAAAGGTAAAAATCTAGCCCTAGTTGGACTAGAATTTCGAACCAAGTAAGCTTTTTTTTAGTCGAAGTGCTGCCCATTTCAAACCTCAACTTCAAAAATAGGTTTCTTTTTCAAGTCGCGAGTAAGCATAAAATGCATCGAGTCGAGTCTAGCTGGAATCTAAATCGTGTATAGTAAGTCTAGTCCATCTAAAAGTCTTAGAGGATTTATCAAGTTGGGTCACCTAGGCCTACTCTTGGGCCCAAGTCATGCATGTCAATTTTTAGTTTTGAGTCAGGGCACCACAACGTCTCACCCGGGCTATTTTTGAAAGTTTTGCATAAGCCTTAGAAACTTATTGGTCCAAACACGAGCTAATTACTTCAAGTCCATGTCTAGTTGGGTCTAAGTCTCATACCGTGGGTCTGTCTTCAAGTCCATATGTCGCATGCATTTGCATAGTTAGGTCGTAGACCATGCCGCTAAGCTCTAAGTCTTTTCATGATTAGTCTGGTCCAGTCCATTTACATCCCGAGTTGTTAAATAGAATGAAACCTCTACCAATTTACAAATAGTGTCGAAACCGTGTCGATTTCTGAACTCGAGTCGCATATTCTCCTCCTTAAGTCAAAATCAAGTTGCAAAAGTGGGGTAACTTTCAAACCAAGCATCTGAATCAACTCCTGAAAGGAGAAAAGTTCAAAGCCGAGGTTGGTGATTATAAGTCAGAATTCGTATTCAAGTCTTATGTCTGAGTTTAGTCTAAGATTCGTTTTTTTTCCACAATTATGTCTAACCCCTTCTCAAAATCAATGAAATTGATCTTGTCCCTAATTTGCTTCCATAATCCAACTGATAAAAATGCACAACGCACTCGAAGGGTGTCCCTGGGGTAGAAATACGTACTCGATTCTAAATGGCGAGGTGCAACACCAACTCATGACAAAAACAAAGACAAAAGGGTTTCCGACAACAAAAACAAAAGGGTTTCAATTCCATTAGTCAACTTGTGGTATACTACTCTTCTGCCTTTGGAGGAGGATCCATTAATTTGGAGCTCCACAGTGGTCATGAATTTGATCGCAACCAAAAGTACGAATACTCATGGATCGCCCTCCGTGTACTCAATCGCGTGCCTAATAAGCAAACGAACTTGTTAGAGGAGTCCGGCGTGATATACATATGACCACATGCGACCGCCCACCGCAAGATCTAGGAAAGTTGGAACAAGCCCAAGCCACAAAGGGTGCGGCGTATTCTCAAAAACGCAAACAAATATACAAAAATACAAAAAATTGAGTGGCAACACGTCGAAGATCGAAGATCAAAGTCAAAATTAAAGGCGAAGCCAAAACGGTCAGAAAGTACCATCAATTCTTTTTTTTAAGTCGTTCTCAAAACGGTAATGGAGACATAGTCTTGAATTCCGAGAATCATTGGCTTATGTAGTTGCACCCAAGCGTTTAGGGTCCACAAGGGATCCGCCAGTACTTCACAAACTAGAACAGGATACAACATGATACCTTAGGTGAAACCTTCGAGTGTTACACACGAAAAAAAAATGCCATGTTTATGCACCTGGATCGAACTACATCGGATTTGATTTCGCCCCACGCGAATATGTAGGCAATCCTTTAGAATATGGGATACAATCTACCACCACCCATCATCTAATTTGTCATCTGGTCAATTTTTTTACGGGTCTTTACAAAGTCCAAATGAAGCAACTTTTGTTGAGTCTGTCTTAGTGCTCGATTTAGATTGAGATGAGAATCAATGTTCTGATAAGTAATTGTCCAGTCTTCGAATGATCTTTTTCTTAACGGGAATTGGCAAAGATGTTTACTTTGACAGTTAGTTCGCATCTCGACAAAGAATTTGCTTAGGGGGAGAACATGATACTATTAACCCACGTCCATTTTAAACCACGTGCCAACAATCCTAAAAGACCTTGCACAGTTACTAGTCTACTTGTCATTGAAATGTTGTCTCAGGTCGAGTCGGTCATGGTCGAACGTTCAAATGTCAGTTGCTCGTGTCACGTTCTTGTCGCATTCATGTCACATTCGTGTCGTATTTCATGCTCATTTAGCCTTGCGTCGATTTTAAAATATTAGACATTTCAAGAACCTTTTTGCAAAGTCTGGGTCGATGATCCGAGGTCAAATTTCAAATGCGGGTTGATGACCCACTTCAATTTTCAAAACGATGCTTGCGAGCCGATGACCCATTTCAATTTCTAAATGATGTTTAGATTCAGAGTCGATGACTCTTCTTAATTTTAAAAAATAATGTTTGCAATGCGGGTCGAGGACCCAATTCGATTTGATGCATGATAACCAATACCGCGTGTCAATTTTCAAGTAATTTTTGTAGTCTAGGTTGGACCCGCAATCTAACTTTAAAAAAAAAAAAATGTTTTTAAACTAGGTTAATGGCCGAATTATTCGAAGTGCTCAAAATCCATAGTTCAGGTCGATGACCTCTTTCGATTTTCAAATGAAATTTGCTATACGGGTCAATGACCTACCCACTTTCCAAAATGTGGGTCGATGACCCATTTCCAAAAGCTGTGTTCCGCTTGGGTCGATGACCCATCCACCTTTTCCTTCAAAATCGAGGTCGATGGCCCCAATTTTCAATGACAATTATAGCTCGGGTCGATGACCCATCTACCTTTTCCTTCAAAATCGAGGTCGGTGGCCCCAATTTTCAGTGACAATTATAGTTCGGGTCGATGACCTATCCGCCTTTTCCTCAAAATACGGGTCGATGGCCCCATTTTCAAAAGATGTTTATAGTTCGAGTCGATGACTCATCCACTTTTCGAGATGCGGGTTGAAGACCCATTTTCAGAAGATGTTTACAATCGAGCCGATGACTCATCCACTTTTCAAGATGCGGGTCGACGACCCATTTTCAAAAGATGTTTACGGTTTCGGGTTGATGACCCATCCACTTAAATAAAAATGCGGGTTGAAGACCCATTGTCAAAAGTTGTTTATAGTTCGAGTTGATGACTCATCCATTTTGCAAGATGTGGGTCGATGACCCATTTTCAAAAGATGTTTACGGTTTCCGGTCGATGACCCATCCACCTTATTTCAAAACGCGGGCCGAGGACCCATTCTGGAATGATATTCGCCGCTCGGGTCGAAGACCCATTTCCAAATTAATATCCTCAGTTCGGATCGATGATCCATCCCTTTTGTTTAAAAAAGCAGGTCGAAGACCTATTTCCAAATTAAAATTCGCGATTCGGATCGATGATCCATCCCTTTGTTTAAAAGGTGTCGAAGACCCATCTTCAAATTAATATTCTCGGTCGGATCGATGACTCATCCCTTTGTTTAAAAGGTGTCGAAGACCCATTTTCAATAAAATTCGCACTCGGATCGATGATCCATCCTTTTTGTTTCAAAAGTCGCATTTTACCACGTGAGTCGTGGTGCTATGATTTGTTGTTAAGATTGAGCGAGAACGCTCAACCGGGGCTCTAAAGTCATCAACCTTAGACTCGACGGCGTGATGACATCCTCAAAATGAAGAAGTACTGGCGGAAGCTAAAAGAAGTGACACTTCCAAAAGAATGCAGATATAGGCTTTACTCAATCGAGTAAACAAATATCATTTGTTTTGGGCCGAAGCAGCAGAAAGCTACAGGCCAGCGAGCTCGAACTACGATACGGGTTTGATTCTGTCACAACGGATACGTAGGCGCCTAAGGATAAGACTCAACCCACACTTTGACGAAAATGAAGACATCCATAATCAAGTTTCAGGTATGATTTCTTCTTATGGCAGGTGAGCTTATATACACAGGTCTAAGGGACCCTAAACGACCCGTGAGGCTCTCAAGTTGTGATCTTCGATCGACTCGAGAGTCTACTTTGACTTTCGCCTGTCCAAGCCTTAGTCAAAGTGGGGGCTCTGTAGATACCCGTATCTGTCGATATGGAAATTTATAGAAAACCCGACAAACACCCAATGATGATAGGACAACATATATTTTGTGTCATTTATTTGAGTTTTACTTTACGATGTAAGCCGAGCGCCGTCGACGTAATGTTTTATTAATTTAATGATATTTGAATTAATGTTTAACAGGGTAAATTTATTTCTGTCAAAATTTATTTGCCACAAGTTTGTTTTATTGAAAATAAAATTTTTCGATTTGAAAAATCATTTTAAGTTTTTCGATTTGAAAAATCGCTTTTACAAATTTGATATTTGACTTGAAAAGTCGTTTCTCGTGTCTTTAAGCCATTTTATTAAATCGTATTCGATGAATTCGTTTTCTTAAAAGTAAAGTTTAAAGCTCGTTTTGAGCTCGATTTAAAGAGCGATTTTGAGCCCGTTTCAGCACGAACTTCGAGGCCCTTTTCTCCCACTTCCTTCCCCACATATCCAAGATTAAACCAGCCTAAAGCCACATCCTTAGCCCACATTAAACAGCCAAAACGAAGTCATTAACGGAGTTGATACGCAGCAGCTCGTAAGCCCAAAATCAGCCCTTATTTGACCCAAACCCGACTCCTATTCGCCTACCCATGACCCATACCCGTATCCTAACTATCCTACCCATATACCCTTGCCTTGCCACTCAAGAAAACCCCCTACAAAGCCCTAAACGAAGCCGTGGACAGCAGCCCCGAAAAACTGAGCAAAGCTGCTCAAAACTTCGAAAAACCCTACCTTTGTCCCTATAAATACACACTAACCTCAAGCACTCAAGGGACACGAATTGGAGAACATACACACACAATATTAAGCCACAAAGACCCTCAAAAGAAGTCGAGATAGCTGCTTGAAAACAGAGCACCGTTTTTCTATTTTCGTGCAGCTATCACTTCCTCTACCTCGTTTTTCGTGTTGAAAACACCATATTCTCTCTGATTTCTTTACAGAATCTTAACGTTCACTTTGCCACGATTCTAAAACATCTTTCGGTTCGAAATTTCGTTGAGAAACGAAGAATTTACAAGCTTTTGAAAATCGCTGTCAGTATTGTTCAAAGTTACAGATTTACAACTGGTTTTCGTCAACGACGGCCCCTTGGGATAAAATCTTACAATCGATTACGACTCAAAGGTTTGGTCAACGATACATGTAAGTTGAGGGTGCAAAATACTCACTTTACTTGGTTTAAATTATTGTTTTTTATCGTCTTTTATCGCTCTTTGTCGTTTTTTATCACTTTCTGTCGCTCTGTTATTTATTGTCGTACATATTATTTTTATTGTTCGTCTTTGATTTATATTCTGATATGTGTATGTATGGATAATGGAAGTAATCAGATGAGCAGAAGTGGAGTCAATGGAAGTTATTCAACCGCCAAAGATAATGGAAGTCATGGAAACGTGCCCTAGAAAATAGGAACTAATTCTCAGCTAGCTTTGCCTATATATAGAGGCTCATTTGTACATTTTCATTCATCTTTTTACTCTCATTAGCATACTTAAGCACTAGATAATCACAATACGATAATTATACTTAGTTCTGTACGAATTACAACAGAAGTGATCATTCACACAGTTGTACTCTGTAACCCCAACTCTGATATTAATAAAAGTACTCCTGGCTTGGTAGCCCGCAGTTTTCCCCATCTTCTTCTCGGGGCTTCTGCGTCATCAAATCCCTGTGTCCTTAGTTCTGTCCCATATAGCTCAGTTCTGTTCTGTTCCGCAAATAGTACTAGTTGATCCACTTTTCACCATTTTCATACTTGTTAAGTTTTTACCAAAACAAATTGGCGCCCAGGTAGGGCAACTAGTTTATTAATTTGCGTAACTTTTCTCACAAAAATCTCACAAAAATCACCTTTTCCATATTCAAATGGTGAGAGAACTTTGGAGCAATTGTCCAAGGAGTTACTGATAGATGCGCAATCCAAGATTCAAGAAATCTCGTAAGAGAATGCAAACCAAGGAAATAGAGTGCATTGCTCAAGACTAAGTTAGATTCTGCTAAGGGCGATTACCTCAAAGATCGGACACTGGGCATCCTTGAGTTCTATAATTAAGAGAATAGATTTCTCTAATCTGGACGAAGATGAGGATCTCGAAGACCAGCTCCTGGGTGGTGAAGAAGAGGAGGAAACATCCGAGAACGCCGACAAGAGGAAGGGCAAGAAGAAGTTCAACTTCACCCTCATGATGATGCAAGAACTCCAGAAGTTACATGACAAGGTTGCAAAAATTCCAGGAGTTCCAGCACCAATTGAGGAGGCTTCCCAGGAGTGTTATGCGGATTCACCCTTCAGCGAGGCTATAACCATGCAGGACATCCCAAAGAAGTTCAGTGTTCCAGGGATGAGGTCAGATGATGGTACAGAGATCCACAGACCACGTAGCCCAAGACAAGCGAGAGGATGTACACATCCCAGCCCAAAAGAGTACGAGAAGCTTTGCATGTGCAAAGGCTTTGGTTCTACTCTGCCGGACCAGCTCTGCAATGGTTTGTCAATATTCCTAATGGTACTATTAAATCGTTTGCTAATCTTGTGAATGTTTTTGTTGCCCGGTTGCTAGCGGCGAGGAAGTTAGAGAAGCGAGCAAGTGATCCTGCATGCACTGTATGCAGAAGAAAGATGAATCCTCGCGAGACTATCTCCGTGAGATTTAACAAGAAGAAGATCTCTATCCCCAACTGTGACGCTGCAAACCGCTTATCCAGGCTTATAGGCAAGGTTTGGTGGTCAATTGAGCTTTGTCGTGAACTAACCAAGTATCCTTGTGTTACTTTTGAAGATGTGCAGGCAAAGACCTTGGCCCAGATTAGACTTGAAGAGGATGCTTTTAGCTCGGCAGGGCGAGCCTGGGTATGAGAAGGTGAACAGAAGTCCGATAGTGGACGCACCCAGAGCAAAGGCCAGCACCATACGGCAGCCACCCGTAACACAAGTGCATGTCGTTAGTTCCGAGACAACAACTCGATGACTCCCTTGATATCAGCAGTCTCGGTGTGGAGGTTCCACAGTTGATAGCAAAGTTGGAGAGCTTTGGGAATGGCGGAAGATGGCCCAAGAGGAATGATAATCCAAATCCGAACAGAAATCCAAACAAATATTGTGAGTACCATGGAGACATTGGCCACAAAGACGTAAGACTGCTATGCCTTCAAGAAGGAGATACCTTACCAGCACAGAACTGGACGTCTGAAGGACATCATCAGACCAGTCCAGAGGAATCAGGCCAGAACTGAAGGCGCCAGGTCCCAGGATTACAGGGGACAAGAGTCAGAAAAGCCGCCAAATCCACCACCCTACACACATGAGGTAAAATTTATTAATGGTGGTTCCGATATCCGTGGTTTGACCTATTCTCGCAGCCCAAGAGGATAGCAAAGCAAGAGAAGATGCAAATTTCTCCAACCGTAGTAGAGAAGAATTGGGAAGTTGTCACTTTTGATCATGAAGATTGTGAAGGCATCCCAAAGATCGCATCATGACAAACCTAGTGATCAAGTTGCGATTGGAAGCACCCTTGCACGTCGAGTTCTGATTGATGGGGCGATTCTGTGAACCTCGATCATGATGGATGCGTTGAAGGAAATGGGTATAGGCCAGGACAAGTCGACTAAGAACTCCAATGTTACTGTTGGATTGATGGCGAGACCAAGCACACCTTGGGAGAGATCTCACTTCCAACCTATGCCCAGGAGTCTCTTCTTTTGAGAAGTTTAATGTTATTGATTCTATGACCTCGTATAATGTTTTGTTAGCAGGCCTTTGATCCACAATCTCAAGGTCAGCGGCCTACTTACCATCAATGTGTGAAGGTCCCAACTCAATGGGGAGTTCTCGTGATCAAGGGAGAAAGGCGATCGCCAGAGTGCTACAGAGCGACCTTGAAGCCCCAGCTACCAACAAATCGCCGCATAGCAATTACGTAAACCAGTCAAGTCGATGAGTGGAGCCAGAGAAGTCGGGATTGGAGATGGACCAGATCAGTGTAGACCAGTCTTGCCCGTAAAAGAAAGTATTGGTGGGCGATGATGTGCCTTCTAGTATCGATCCGATCCGATTAGTTTCCTGAAGTCTAAGAAATCAAGTTTTGCATGGAGCCACTTTGACATGATCGAATCACCCCCGACGTTATCACGCACAAGCTCAACATTGATCCTAAGTACGCACTGCACCGTAAACGCAGGAAGTTTGCGCCAGAGAGAAATATTATCATCAATGAAGAAGTCCAGTCTGCTGGACATGAATATGGTAAGAGAGGTAATGTATCCCGACCGTTAGCTAATGTGGTTGTTGTGCGTAAGAATAATGGAAAGTGGAGAGTCCGTGTTGACTACACAGATCCGAACAAAGCATGTCCCGAGGATCCTTTCCTCTTCCTCACATTGATGCCATGGTGGACAAGACTGGCCGCCATGAAGTTCGGCGTTCATGGATGCCTCAAGTGGTTTTAACCAGATCAAAATGTATCCTCCGGACTGTGAGGGGACATCCTTCATGACCAGGCAAGTGGTATCTATTGCTACACCGCCATGCCCATTGGACTCAGAAATGCTGGTGCCACCTACCAAAGGCTAGTCAACATGATGTTCAAAGATCTAATTGGGGACACAATGGAGGTTTATATCGATGATATGGTGGTAAAGTCTAAAGATGCCAAAGATCATGTGAAGCACCTAGAGCAAGCGTTTGCAATTTATGGACAAGTTCAATATGAAGCTGAATCCCACAAAGTGCAACTTTGGAGTATCTTCTGGCAAGTTCTTGGGTTACTTGGTCACCGGAAGAGGAATTGAAGCAAGTCCAGAACAGAAAAAGGCAATCCTAGATCCGAGCCCCCGGATCCGTGAAAGACATCCGTAAGTTGACAGGAGAGTAACAAACGAATAGATTTATCTCTAGATCCTCAGAAAGGTGCAAACCCTTCTACGATATGCTTAAGAAGAATAAAGAATTCCAATGGAGTGAAAAGCACGAGGAAGCATTCCAGGATCTGAAGAGTTACCTGTCAACCCCACCACTGCTGTCCAGACCAGAAGAGGGAGAACCGTTAAGTCTGCACTGGCTACCACGGAGCATTCGGATAAGTGCGATTCTGGTCGTGGAAGAAGATGGTTTGCGATCCAATATACTACGTGAGCAAGAGCTTGCTAGATCTTTGAAACCGTATTCTCTTACGGAAAGGTATGTTCTTGCTTTAATTATGTCAACTACTAAGCTTAGACCTTACTTTGAGAGTCATCATATACGTGTTAGAACTAACCTTCCAGCTTAAGTCGGTCTTGAGAAAGCCTGAACTGTCTGGGAGAATGGCTAAGTGGTGCAATGCGGCTCGAAGACGCACGACATCGCTTATGAACCCGCAAATGATAAAATCACAAGCCTTGGCGATTTTGTGGTCGATTTCACCCACCCTGGAAGAAAGTGGCGCTATGGAAGTGTTGAAGCTCACACAGGCGTAAAAGGAGAAACCTGGTCTTTGTATCGATGGAGCAGCTAATGTCAGAGGTTCTGGTCTGGGCATTGTCCTGAAATCGCCACAAGGGGACATACTAGCCCAGGCTGTCAGTTGTGAATTTCGTACTACCAACAATGAGGCAGAGTACGAGGCATTAATCGCAGGTTTGATGGTTTGTATTGGTCTTGGTGTCAAGAATCTGGAGGTAAAAAGCGACTCTTTACTTATTGTTAATCAGATTAATGGTTCTTTTGCGACCAAAGATTCTTAGATGTTGCTCTACCTTGAGAAGGTTAGGACCTTGGTTTTGAAGTTTGACCAGTTTAGGATTGACCAGATCCCCAGAGACCAGAACTCACAGGCAGACTCTCTAGCTAGTCTTGGCTCTAGTTTCAAACCTGCAGACCTGGACAGGATTCCCATAAGACACCTCCTCGGACCTTCTATGAGAAGTCGATCCTGCTCAACCTCGTCTACCCCACTCTTAGCTCTTGGGTGCACCTTTTATGCTTTTCTTAGAAGGTGTTTTACCCCCGCATGCACTTGAGGCTAGAGCTTTTCGCTAAAGCCTCGAGGTATGTCTTGATTAATGATGTTCGCTCAAGAAGTCTATGTCAGTCCATATTTGCGTTGTTCAGAACCAAACAGGCTTTAACTGCTGCTCGAAGAATTACACGAAGGAGATTGTGGCAACCACGGTCTTTGGAAGAAGTCCGCCAAGAAAGCTCTCAGATTTGGTTACTTCTGGCCAACTATGAGAAAGGAGGCTGTGGAGTACGCAAGCAAGTGTGAAACATGTCAAAAGCATTCTCCAATGATTCACCAACCAGCTGAGGTTCTACATCCTATTTCTGCACCGTGGCCTTTCATGAAGTGGGGCATGGACATAGTTGGAAAGCTTCCAATGGCTCCAGGACAGAAAGTGTTTATGTTGGCAACGACAGACTATTTTTCGAAGTGGATTGAGGCCGAAGCGTTCAGAAGTGTGACTGAGAAAGAGGTTATCTCATTTGTCAAGAAGAACATCATTTGCAGATTTGGAATTCCAAGCCAGATTGTATGTGATAATGGAACACAGTTCGTAGGGAACAAGACTAGAGAATTCTGTGCAACTTGGGGTATTGAACTGCTTACTTCTGCACCAAGGTATCCTCAGTGTAATGGCCAGGCAGAATCTAGCAACAAGATTGTCATCAAGGTCCTAAAGAAGAAGCTGAAAAGAAGACGAGGGAGATGGGCAGAAGAGCTACCATTAGTTCTGTGGGCTGACAGAACTACACCAAAGACTTCTACAGGCCAGACTCCGTTCTCTTTGGTGTATGGCTGTGAAGCGGTGATTCCAGCAGAAGTGTCTGTTCCAACAGCAAGGTATGGTCTGAACAGTTTAGAAGCTAACCCAGAGTTATTGTCTTCTAGTCTTGATTTTGCAGAGGAACTAAGAGATGCAGCCAGAATAACGTTAGCAGCTTACCAGCAGAATGTGGCCAAGACTTTCAACAAGCATGTCAAGGCCAGAGTTTTCAGAGAAGGAGATTTAGTTCTGAGGAAAGTATTTGAAAACACAAAGGAAAAGTCTGCAGGAAAGCTAGCCCCAGTCTGGGAAGGACCATACTTGATTGATTCTGTTGTAGGCCAAGGAGCCTATAGATTGGTAACTCTGGAGGGGGAGTTGATTCCTAGAGCATGGAATGCAACCAACCTCAAACTTTATCTTTGTTAATACGGTATTTTCAATTCTGAACTTTCAATTCTGTATTTTCAATTCTGCACTCCTTAATTGTCTTTTGTAAATATTTCTTTTCTATTCAATAAAAACCATTGAACTCCAATGGTGTAGTTTAACTTTATTTCTAGTTTTGCAGATTACATCTTTGGTTCAAAAGTAAATATTTTCTATCACAAATAAAAACAAAGTAAATATAGTACGCTACATATTACAAATAAAGGAGTTTATCCTCCAGACTTGTTAAGGAGTCTATCCCCCAGTTCTACTCAGGGAGTCCAACCTCCAGTTCTGGGCCTAGTCCCCAGACCTTAGGAACTTGTCTTCCAGACTTGAGCTTAGTCCTTAGCCTTATGCAGCCAGTCCTGCAGTGGAGATCTTCCTCCAGTCCAACACAGCCGATCTCCGCTTGTAGAGGATGCGTCCTCGGATTGACGGACCAGGGCTTAGCCAGATTAAGAGATGTCCTATAATATCCCTTAAGGTAAGCCATGATCATGCGTACATAAGTCTGGGGTGTACACCTGCGAGGTTAGTACATTCACAGAACAATAGAAGCAATAGAAGCAATAGAAACGATAGTAGTTAAGTCCTTGGACCACCAAGTCTGACTAGATACTAAGCAACCGAATCTGTCAGAGCAGACTACAAAAATGTCTTGCTCTGCAGACTAAGCAAAAGTTCCACAAAGAGCAAATGCATGTAAGTTCACGAGAATATTTACAGACCTGGACATACAAGTCCAGGCCAGACCTGAGATAGCAAATTGTTTGAATTTACACAAAATGTTCACAAGAGTAATTGTTTTTCATTCTTCTTCTTCTTCGTAAGGATTGTCATCGACACAGGCATCTTCGCCCAAGACCACCACACCGTCTGGTAGCAGAGCTCTCTTCTGATCGGTGCGGCTATTTCCTCTCCTGGGCCGAACTGCGCTGGGAAGAAGGCTGTTTAAACTTCTCCACAAGAAGATCAATATCCCACTCCTCACGCCGGACTGAGGCACGCATCATCTGAATTCTGGTCCGGGCTGTGTAAAACATCTCTAGATCGATCTCTAGGTTCGGAGTGGCCTCAATCTCTTGAACACGCGCCAGAGACTCGTTTCGACCTCAATGAGGCGATTTCTCCTCGAACTTGACCAGCTGACCTTGGCTTTTATTGCCGCCTTCATCTGTCGAGCTTTCTCCAAGTTCCATGCAGGCTTGCTCTTCAGAGCAACCTGGTCCTCAGCCAATCACCACGATCCCAGTATGGGAAATTATGTGCCCCAAACTCGAGATACGATCGAAGAGTCCAAATGTAATGGTGTAAGGTACAATAGTGGTAGAATTATCATGAGAATTTGTACTAGAAGTATATCAGTTATTACCTGCGAGAGCGAGTGAGTGGCTCTAAACGCCGCCTGTGGTGTCAACCCTGATCAGGTCTGTTGACCCTCTTAGTCGCTTGTTGGATTATTTTTTCTACGCTTTGTTGATGGCGTCTTTGGGCCAATGTCCCTGGTAATGACAACCCCTCAACCTCCTCAACCTTTCTCTTCTTTGATTTTTTGTCTGGTGTGTGCTTTACTGCTTCAGCTTGAGCCTTTTCCTTGCTAGGCTCCTCAATCTTCAACTCCTTAGATCCTGGAGTAGGAATAGCAATACCGGTGGGAATGAATTGGGGTTTTACATCTGGACCCCCAGCCAGAATAGCATCCATTTTCTCTTGAAGGAGGGCAGGATTCAGCCTACCCCTAGTAATTGGCCTAGAAGATTCACCTAGCATAAAACCACATGCATCTTAGAACTACAGACCCAAATCATACCTGACCAGACCTAATCAAAAAAATAGTTGAGAAACTTACCCTTGATGGCAGAAACCATAGGCACATGAACCTTTACAGCCCTACTTGGTGGCCTACAGAAAGTAGGGAAACACGTCTTGTTATCCCCCTCAGACCAAGTCCTCTCCAGAAGGGGCAAAGCCATAAAAGCAGCAATCCTGGCCTTGGACTCCTCACTGTGCTCGGGGAGCCAGGAATCCGCTAGAAAGATAAACATAGAAAACCATCAGCACAACACAAAATAGAAAAACTAAAAACAACAAAGTTGAAACAGAAGTGGCTTACCCATCTCAGCAATAGGGTAATCCAAACAACCGTCATTCTGAAGAGTGTCACTCTTCAGAAACAGGAAAC
Organism: Dianthus caryophyllus; assembly: GCA_023091065.1. Lineage (NCBI taxonomy): Eukaryota > Viridiplantae > Streptophyta > Magnoliopsida > Caryophyllales > Caryophyllaceae > Dianthus > Dianthus caryophyllus. The sequence continues at coordinate 35,279,045 of CM041517.1, read as the reverse complement.
CAGTCTTCCAGTCTTTATCATCCCCAATGTCTGGGTGCTCCACTAAGTTGTTACGCCCTTTCGATCCGGAAGATAAATCTCCCACGACCTTGGGCCCTCACAGAATCAAACATTTTTCGGATCCCCAGACCGCCGCCAGCACTGTGCTTTGTGCGAGTTTGTCGACTAAACAGATAATCTTCCACATGCTTGGCATTATTTGACAAGGGGCAAGCTTCATCGAAGAGAGTACCCCACTCATCCGGGAGTTGCGGGGATCCTCGGACCCGATACGAAGGGAACTCATAGATGCAGACCCATCCTAGACAGGTCCAAGAAGCTGTGACATAGTCATCACAGGGAACGAAGATAACAGCCGATGAAGGCACGATCTCATGATCTTTCAAATGTTTGATTATTGATTGAGAAAGAGTATTCTTGGTTTCATCATCAAAGGAATCACCTTTGATGAATTTATGATCGCCAAACATGATCTCAGGTTTCTCAAGATCTATCACTTGTTCAGCCATGATTTTCAGATGATTTTGATTTGATTTGATGATTGAAATAATAAAAGAGGAAGATGATGAACAGTAGAAGGTAAAAATAAAAGTTAGCAAGGTGAGTTCTCGAGAAATTACTGGAGGCTCCTATTTATATTCAAGGGTAGAAGAGTTCAAGTGGGATTAGGATTTTACCGTTGGTAAAATTCAAAACAGCCCAGAGTTAGCCGTTGCTACTGTTCAGGAGTCAAATCAGGTTTAAATGCTCACCTACTTCTAATTTAAACGTTATCCCTTTGAATGTGGTACACAGTTTGGCCAAATGCGTAGTTGATTCGAATTTTATAGCTGTTGTCTCCATTCTAGTCTGTTCTGTATAGAAGTGTTTGTACAGGATTGTTTCCTCAAGTTTGCTGAACACTGCACTTGAGAAAACAAGGGGCATTTGTTATGACCAGATTTTCCACTACCCAGAACTGGCAGTTCTGGATAGACGTCAAGAATATGGTACAGAGCAGGATAGAAGAACAAATGGCAGTTATAGCCCAGAACGGGTCAGAAGAGGCATGGCAGTTATGGTCAGAGGAGGTCAACTATAGCGGTTACAAAGATCATGGGATAATGGAAGTAATCACCGAAAGGTAGTGGAGTCAGTGGAAGTTATTCAACCGCCAAAGATAATGGAAGTCATGGAAACGTGCCCTAGAAAATAGGAACTAATTCTCAGCTAGCTTTGCCTATATATAGAGGCTCATTTGTACATTTTCATTCATCTTTTTACTCTCATTAGCATACTTAAGCACTAGATAATCACAATACAATAATTATACTCAGTTCTGTACGAATTACAACAGAAGTGATCATTCACACAGTTGTACTCTGTAACCCCAACTCTGATATTAATAAAAGTACTCCTGGCTTGGTAGCCCGCAGTTTTCCCCATCTTCTTCTCGGGGCTTCTGCGTCATCAAATCCCTGTGTCCTTAGTTCTGTCCCATATAGCTCAGTTCTGTTCTGTTCCGCAAATAGTACTAGTTGATCCACTTTTCACCATTTTCATACTTGTTAAGTTTTTACCAAAACACTATCCGTCTTAGGTTATTGTGAAACCAGAGAGAGGATTCGGAGTGAGGTTACTTTTCAAAAGTCTTAACAAAATGTACTTTGAAAACTGAAATCAAAAAGCCTACGTAAAAGTAGTCTTTACTAATTTGAAAACAAGTGCTTAATTTCGATATTTGGGCTAAAAGTCACGCTACGTACAAGTGCGAATATGTATGACTCGGTAAAATGTGTAAATAATGTATATTGTCAAAGTTATGACATTTTGCTATAGGAAATGTACGTTAAATAATAATTCATTGATTGAATTATCAAAATAAACGTTATTTTCCGACTTTGTATTAGACTCTAAGAATTTGTGAAAAACCCTCGGTTTTGCATGTTAAAAGACTAGTTGAAACGGTACAATTTAATGTTGAATCCATGTTTTTAGTCGTAATTTAATGCATGAATTAGAATTTGCGTAATGTAAAAGTGACGTCGGTTTGCTTTTGTGATTTTGAGTCGTTTGTTTATGCGATATTGACGAGGTTTAGACGAATTCTGAATCCGAATTGCTACAACCATATTACGAATACGGGTTTGCTAATGCCAATATCGGGTTGGGGTTAATGTAACCCCTTTTGTCCGAGTCTCAGACGTCTAATCCGAAGGTAAAGTGTTTACCTTTTTTAAATGCAAAGACGGTATTTTGAGTGAGATTTTGTAAGTGTGAGTGAATGAGTAAGGTGAGTAGTAGTGAATTGATTATGAATAATAGTGTTAAGAGGTGTGTTTGGATGATTGTAAAGGGTGGTATTTATAGGGAAAGGCTCGTGTTTGTGTATGACTAAAATATAAATCGCCTGTGCACAGGCGATTGTTATTTTGTTTGTCTGGAATTTGTAAGAAAAATAAAAAGGTTGCGGGTCAGAAACAAAAAAACAAAATCGCCTGTTAACAGGCGATTTAAAATAAAATCGCCTGTTTACAGGCGATTTTTTATTTGTTTTGGTGGGCTATGATCGTACCTAGGCTGCCTTTGGTCACTTATGACGTGTGGTGTTTGTGATGATGGTGTTTGTTGTGGTTTTACGTGTAATTTGGGCCAAGTTAATTCTTGGTCCAAATTTCGTAATTCGTGCTTCGGTTTTTGTCGTGTTTTTCGGTTTTGGGTCGAATTAAAATAATATTGAAATATATTATTTTGCGGTATTGTAGAGCCTAATTTTGTGAAAATGTGATACGGGACGCACTTTGGCCCGTTTTGCGTGTTGCGTTAGCGTATGTTTTGGGCCGTTTTTGTGTATTTAGGCCGTTTTGTAGCTTGTTGGGCTGTTTTTGTGAGTCGTTTTAGTAAGACGTTCTTGTATTGTGCTAGTGTTGTGTTTGTAATGACTAAAAATGACATTCATTTTTACGATTATGCAAATTCAAATTAATACGCTAAAAATGACTAAAAATGTTTTAGACACTTTTGTACCGTTTCGTCTTATTTAAAAACATGCATGAAAGTCCTTTTCGTCATCGGGTTTGTTTTTTTTTGGGGGTACGGATACGGGTATCTACATATACGTAGTTAAGGTTTAATTAAAATGATCACGAATTATTGTGACCAATTAGTTACAAGAAAAATTATAATCCTAGTGTCGATGCTCTAACGAGCGAAAGGTTATTAATTTGTAAGATTTTAGGAATTTAATTTACGTATTAACATGGGGTGTTACACTCTCATTAATTAAATTTTAAATTACTTAGACATTTAATTATTTAAATCCATATACTCAACATTATGTATATAGAATATTTATGGCAATATATGTCTTTTATTCAAATGTGATTCCAAAATAAATTTTTAATCAACCGGAGATGCTGTGGCTACTCCCCAATTAATAAAAATTTTAATCACTCGACATTTAATTACCTTAGTCTATGTACTCGAGTCATAATGTACATAGCAACCTTAATCTATGTACCAAGATCATAATGTACATAGAAATCTTAATCTATGTACCAAAGTCATAATGTACATAGAAATCATATAAAATTAATACTCCAAAATAAGATCTAAATTGCACAAAATATTAGTGCAACAATATAATAGTTATATATTCAAAATATATACATACCATAAATATCATTTGAATCTTATATAAAACGGAATATCAAAAATTCAACAGACGAAACCTTGTATAGCGTATAATTCCATGACTATAGGATGCACAAATATACATGATGGAAGGAAAAGCATGAACTCATCTTCATTCTTCATGTTATTATTAAAATAATTACTTATATGCCAAACAATTAAAAGAATAACACAAATTCTCATTTAAGACCACTAAACCCGTTTTAAGCTTAAGACGGGTCAGGTCAACCCGTTTTTCCTTTTTTTTTTTTTTTTTTTTTTTGAAAATTTTTTTCAAGACCCAAAATTTATTTTTAAAAACTTTTGTCGAAAATCGTGTTTATAAGGTTATTGAAAATGGTAACAAAGTAATGTAAAATGGTAACATATTATATTATATTTGTAACATATTATAAAATATAGAAAATAAAAAATTGTCATAACATTTGTTTAATATGTTACTATAATTGTATAATATGTTACCAAAATATGTTCGTGCTTATAGGGTTATTGAAAATGGTAACAAAGTAATGTAAAATGGTAACATATTATATTATATTTGTAACATATTATAAAACATAGAAAATAAAAAATTGTCATAACATTTGTTTAATATGTTACCATAATTGTATAATATGTTACCAAAATAGGTTAATTATATTTAATTTTTTTAGAATATGTCACCAATATAATATAGTATGTTACCATTTTTATCAATATTGTTACCATTTAAAATTTGTGTTTTATTGCAAGATCAGGACTTATATAGTACGGAGTACTATTGTTGAAGATGAATAATATTATAATAATTTACCTACAAAAGAAATTAGACATGGAAAATGATTACTAAATTCTTCACTGTGATTTGCTTCGCATAACTTTCATAATTGATAATGTAGATATGAATAATATATAGTCTCTTGTAAATAATATATGCAAAGACATTAACATCAAAACATAACAAAGGATGTATAAAAAATCGTGAGTGATGTTTTTATTACTGTATGTACATGGACATTTAATTTATACTTTTAGATATTAGCTAAACTTTTAGGTTATCATTATACTACACCGTGTTGATTTATTTTTTTACCTAATTTTTAGATCTTCACCTACAAAACTGACATGAACTATTAAATCAAAAATTTAATACGATAAAACTAACTAAAAGATCAAGCATAATAAAATATAAATATTATTATACAACCATAATTAATGACTTGAGTTGAAAATAAGATAGTCAATATATCTTGTATATCTCTTTTACTTTTCACGTTACATATTCAGCATAATTAACACGAATCATAATCATAATAAAACATAATAAATTTAAAAACTCGTTAACATAGTACCTAGGAAAACCAAAATAAAGTTTTTGTTGTATATATATATACAAAAAAGGTTGAAGACTTATCTAAAAATTAACTAAAAGATCAAGCATTATAAATTATAAATATTATACAACCATAACAAATCACTTAATTCGAAAATTAGACAATAGATAGATCTTGTATATCCCTTTTACCTTTCACATTATATATTCGTTAGTTTTGCTATTAATTTTGTAATCAAGTTTCTTCAATGAAAACTTCGAATCTTGAACCTTAAATATAATCTGCAACATACAAAGGAAAAAAGATAAATATGAATTTAATCAGGCTATGATTACAAACATGGTAATTAAAAATTAAAATTTTTCAAAATTAAAAACTCATCAAATATATCGTAGAAAAATAGAACTAACACAAATCGCAATCATAATTAAAACATAATAAATGAAAACTATTTAACATAGTACCTAGGAAGACCAAACTAAAGCTTTTTTGTATATATATACAAAAAAGGTTGAAGAATTACCTATAAACTAGTTTTCGGGCCCGCCACAGGCCCGGCGCCCTATCTGTAATGAAAAATTCTTAATTAATAAAATATTGACTTTATTTTCTTTATCAAAATAAGTAACTATAGAAATTAAAAACACGCCGAATATTTCAATATTAATTATGTACTGTTTACTTATTATATTCAAATTATGTATGAATTAGATAACTCATAATTATAATGAGCTTTCATTAAACTCTATCTTTTAAGTTATTAACCAAATTTAATGAGTATTTATGGAACAACCCTAATTGGATAAAATGATTAACAAAAAATTAAAACATATTCATTATTTAGTTAGTTTTATGTGAGAGTGTCTAATATGATGGACACTTAAATAACTAAATAATTATTTTTTTGAGTAAGACGTATCACAATATATTTATTGTGGGACCCTCAAATTAGTAAATTGTGTTTACTATTTAATACTTCTCCGGTATTCTAGTAAAAATATTGATACTACTACTTATAATTTATATAATTATCGTTGCAATTTTTATTGATACTATTACTACCATTAATTTATCAAATATTGTTACTATTATTTTATTATGATATTCACATAGGTGATTACTATACTATTGGTGATTACTATTCCGTTTACTATGGTTGTTGTTCACGTTATTTTATCTAATTTATTATTACTATTATTTATATAATTATCGCTGCTATTTTAGTTTATATATACAATACTCTATAGTAGATTAATTTCTTATTTACTGTCGTACTACTAATAGAATATTTTCATATATTAATTAATTTGTATATTTTAAAAAAAAAAATTATTTTTATTTTCCAACTATTAAGATTACCTAATTATTAATTTTTAGTGGTGTTCTAAAGAGTATTATTTTTATTAGAAATATAGTAAAAATAATAATTTTTCTATATTTATTTCAAAATATTTTTAATTACTAATTTATAGAAAATTCTTATATATAATATTTTAAGATTATCTTTTGTTAATTTTTAATAGTTTCCTTACTGGTATTATCATTAATTCTATTGAAAACATTAATGTCTAATCAATGTTTGACAAATGTCGATCATTAGAGTGTACGGGTTCTAATCTATATATATATAGTATTTTGTCTTATAATTTAATATGAAGTATATACTTTTAATTTCAATTCAGAAAAGAAATACTTTAAAAAGGAATAGTAATAAACTTGAATGTTGTTATTAAACTTAACTTTACCTTATCATTATATTACATCACACTTTTTATATTTTTACCTAATTTTTAGATGTTCTCCTACAAAATTGACATGAACAACTAAATCAAAACTTGTTACAATAAAACTAACTAAAAGATCAAGCATTATAAATTATAATTTTATTATACAACCATAACTAATGACTTGATTTGATACTAAGATAATCAATGAATATCGTATATGTCTCTTTTACCTTTCATTTGATATATTCATTAGTTTTGTTATTAGTTTTGTAATCAAATTTCTTCAATGAGAATTTCAAATCTTAAACTTAAAATATAAATACGCAACGTACAAAAAATAAAGTAAAAAATCATCATGTGTAACACCCCGTGTTAATTTAAGCTAATTATAATTAGGAAATCAATAATTAATCATCCTCGCTCACTTATTCTTCTAAAACAATACACTACAATTAATATTGCACCTAAACTAAGACCATTTTGAATTACTTTGAATTTGAACTTTATTTTTACATATTCAAACTCGATAAATCAAATGAAGCACCTACGACAAATTTCTCAACGACAAATTTTGGCACGCAAAACGAGGTCAAACGTTGACTAAATGGCCAAGCCACCTAAATGTGATTAAGTCACCTAATCCTTTCTTAAATTTAATTACTCATAATCCAAATCTAATTAAAGTAGTTTAAGCTTAATCATTTTGATTGTTACTAACAAAACATATAATAATAATATCAAATTACTATTTCATTTTGATTTAACTAACACATTCACTAAAACTCGATATAATGAGTTACACTAAGCCTAAACTGATAAACTTTTTAACGTCTGAGTTTAATGATTTAATTCGATAACATTCAACGAAAAAAATATATATTTCGATCGAATAAAATTTTATTTCAAAGTTGCGAGGAAAACCTAGTACCCAATTTTTGTTTGAATTCGTTTGAGGTTTATTTTCATTTTTATTTTCGATCTTACTTCTAAACATTATTCCAAGACTATATATTTCATTTCGAGACTTTTCACGTGCGCGCAAATCGAAAATTTCAAAAACGAAAATCGAGCCACTTGGACCCATGTTTGGCCGAGAAAATGAGGGCCTCCTAGCTCACTCTATTTTCTTCCATTCTTGCTTTACTTACACACAATTAAATCACTTATACAAACATGCTCTTCATATGTCTTACACACATGCTTTACTTCTCTTACACACACCTTACTTCTCTTACACACATTATACTCTACTTACACAAGCATGCATGCACAACTCTTACACACTAGCTTAGCCATGATCATTGTAGTTAGTTTAGTTGCTCTAATTGTTAGCTCATGGTTCATATCTAAACACTCTCTAACCACTACACACATACACCACACATTATCAAGTATTCTACTTACTACATAACTAATACACAATAGAATACATACTTGCATTCACACATATTACATAATACAAATTAAAACACAACAACTACTACTACTACTACATTACACGACACAAACACAACAACAACATCAAACTTTCTTTTTCTCTAAGTCTTCCATTTTCTCTCTAAATAAACACATACTCAAGAAACCTACAAGCACTTTCATCTTCAACCTTGAGTAAATCTTAATGATCTCCATCTTCTTCCTCTAACTTTTCCTCTTTAAAACTCCTATTTTCATGTTTATAATTCACCTAAACTATTAACATACTTCTCCACATTTATGTTCTTTAATCACAACTTCTTTTAAACTTAAAAATGAGCATGACACATAAAATCGAATTAATGAAAATTTAAAACATCACCTAAACCTAAAACTACATATACACTTTAAACTCTTAGTTAACTAGTTTAGTCTTAATAAAATTTTCTAACTTGTTTATTTCTTTTTATGTACTAATCTACCAAAGAAGAGGAGCAAGGAGGAAGCATCGACTTGAGCCAATTCGACCATATTATCGATCCCGATAATTGCTAGGATTTCATTCCACTAACCTAATCAAGGTGCTTCCCGCACACTTATGTGATAAGCGCCTCAAATTTGATTATATGTTATTGTTTTTGATGCATATATGTTTTATCTTTATCACCTAGTAATCACATGTTAAATTAGGAGGCAAAAATCAAAAAATAACATTTGTGTGACATAAGTATATCACACGGCCACCCCTTTATTTTTGTCTAATTTTTCGTTTTAATTTTTGTAAATTACATGCTTAAAATACTTGTAATAAAATGAACATGAAAATATAATTAGTTTATGTTTAGGACTTAAAATGAATTTGTTATGAAATTTAAATGTTTTAATGTGCTTATGTGTGTTCTTGAACTTTTATTGTTATTCATGTGTTTAAATGATTTTTAGTTATGTGTGTTAATATTTGTATATGTTTATCACCCATGTTAAATGCATAAAAGATATAAAGTAAATTAGTTATTGAATTAGAAGTATAAAAATCAAAAATCAAAAATCATGAACACATATACATATACACGGCCAAATTAAATTACATGGACCAATTTTTAGTTTTAATTTTTCTAAATAACATATTATGATTAGTTAAGATAAATTAGACTTGTAGGAAAAATTTGAGAAAATTATATAAACATATGAAAATTTGACTAATTGAAATTCATATGAAAAATATTAGGGTTCTTAACATCTTCATGTGTTCTTCATATGTATTTCTAGTTTGATTAATAATTTTTATAAAGTTGTACTTAGATGTTGTTTTAATCCACTAATGAATAAATACAATAACTAATTATACAAGTTAAATAAGCTTAATCCTTAAAATAAGAAAGTTAGAGAAATAAAGTATCATAAATCACTATTCACAAATGTAATAAAAATGTTTAATGAAAATTTCAAGTTAGTTTAAATCACCTTAGTATAATTTGAATGATTAGTATATAAAAAGGTTTAAGTCAAAAACCGATAAATTAGAAAACGAAAATAAAATGAACTAGTAACAAGGGCCACGGTTTTAGTGTCTATTTTAGACCTAAAATGAATTTGTCACTTTTTATTTTTATCACTTAAGTAAATAAAATAGTTAAAGTAATGATTTATTAATAAAAACAAAAAAAAGAAATAAATAGAGTAGTGTATAATAAGGCCACGGCATTTACCTTATTTTTGGTCAAATTTTGGTCAAAATGAATTTATCACTTAGTCACTAAATTTGAATAGTAATTAGGTTTATATATGTTTATGTATTAAATCGTTAATAAAAAGAATTGACTAAACCGATAAAAATAAACGTTACATGTATTAAAATGAATGAAATCGAGTGTTACTACCTATGCTTAAATTTGGATGTGGACATACGGACTATTTAAAACGAACTACGACAACCTCGCTAAAAATGGAAACCGCTAAAGGATTAGTTAAGTATATGACTAAATAAAACCGAGTTTTACTTTTAAAATGTTATTTAAAATCACCAAGTACGAAATGAACTTAACAACTTTGACCCTAGAATTTTGTACTTAGATTATATCGAGTTTTACTTCCGAGGAAATTTTTCAAATCACTAAATACAAAACGAACCTAACGACTTTAAAACTAGAATTTTGTACTTAGAAAATAAAATTTAGTTTTACATCTAAAATCTCCTAAGTATAACAATTTGTATAAAAGTATAAAAAAATATACTAAGTATAAATCAAATATAATAAAAATACCAAGTATAAAGAATACATCTACGTATAAAAATACGTATAAAATACGAAATAAAAAAATACGCATACGTATAAAAATACGTATAAATACGAAGTATAAAAATCCGTACAAATACGAAATACGAAAATACGAATACGAATAAAATACGGTGAATAGTAAATACGATGAATAGTAAATACGATGAATAGTAAATACAATGAATAGTAAAATACGGTGAATAGTAAAATAATGAATAGTGAAAAATATTTAAAAGTTACGAACGGACTCAAAATAAATAATTAAGTTTTTCTATGTGTTACATTTTACGAAGAATCATTGTTACTAAAATTTCATTATACAAGTTCGACGTTATATTTATATTACAAGTTTGTCATTATTATTATTTATGAGCGAGAGAATGAGAAGTTGAGAAAGCGAGTACTTGAATAAAATACTAGGATTGTTCGCCATGTTGCGACTCTTGAAATTCGAAGTTAACGAGGTAGCTGTCAAAATAAATAATTAAGTTTTTCTATGTGTTCTGTTTTACCTGAAGAACTGCTGTTACTAAAATTTCATTATACAAGTTCGACGTTATATTTATATTACAAGTTTGTCATTATTATTATTTATGAGCGAGAGAATGAGAAGTTGAGAAAGCGAGTACTTGAATAAAATACTAGGATTGTTCGCCATGTTGCGACTCTTGAAATTGAAGTTAACGAGGTAGGCTGTCTATGGGGACTTGGGCTCCTCCCGAGTTGCCCAAGGCTATTCAACGATCTTAAGATTCTTTGTTTGACGTGTGGTATCAACCTCGGGGATGGGGCATACTTGATACTTCCGGGCCCATAGAATAGTAATTGGAAACGCCAACCCCATCCGGGGGTACCCGTCTCTGGTGGTAGTCGAACTTCTTCGTCGGTGATACCTTTTCAATAGCGAATAAGTATGATCCACCATAGGTAGTGTATGCATACATTAGACAAGGGATTGAATCGCCCTTATTACCTTAGATATCTTTAGTAGATAATCGCACACGCCCGCTTTGACTACTCGATCAAGCATCGCGCGGATTATGTCCGCATGCTTCGCCTTTATTAACGAAGACTCATTTGTTATCACATGTTGAATGCATTTCCTTGTCTTGTTTGTTTGATGATTATCTCAATGACCTGGCTGAGTATTGGGATGCGATTTATTGAGTATGATTATTTGTGAGCGTGGTGTGTTATTTGATTGTGTTATACTCATGTTGAATCATCATAAAATCCTTACGTGTTTTACTTGCTACTTGCTCTTCATTTTTGTTTATTTATTATTTATACCGCATATTGCTTTAGTATTGCATGTGTCGAAAGAGTGTGCTGGAAAATGATGAGAGTTTAATGCAGTACCCAGTCTTGACCGTTGATCTATCGAGGATCAAGGCCTTATTTTGTAATCTATTCTGAGAGAACTTGTAATCTAAATACTCTGTTTTATCTCTAAACTCGTATTATGTATACTGAGTTTGTAAGACGATAACAGCTGGTTTTGTAATATATAGACTTAATTAATTTTCCGCCTTAGTTTAATTAAAGTCACAAAAAAAAACCAGGTTGTTACAGTTGGTATCAAAGCTGTCTTGCGACCGTGAATGACTTAAAGTTATCTCACATAGCGAGACGACACCTGGGCCAGACATTCATATCGTATGTCAGGCATAGACTGATAGGATAAAATAATAAACTAGGAATCTCTAGATCGTTAAAATAATAACTTAGATCAGTTTAAAATGTGAGAAAGGGTAGAATCTTAAGGACCGACCAAATAATAATGAACTAGTTAGATGAGCGTTAGGATCTTAACTTTATGATTCTTTACTTGCTATTTGCTCTATGGCTAACTCTAGTTTGACAAAGGCCCTTAGAATGACGTCCTTCAGTTACTCCCGTAACAATTTACCACGACGTCCACCGATGATGCCACTGGATGCATATATAAGTGGCCAGTCCCACGTCATAGAGCAATACGTGGAAGCCAATGGGATCACAACGAGCAGACCCTACCACACAAGGGGCATTGGCATAGGCCTGACGCTGATTGAGAGCTTCCACCCATACGACGAATTTTGGGCACCACTAGGATGGCGACTTCTCCTGGATTACGATCTATATATGGACCGCATGTATCACCCCGACCCACTCCTGAGAGAGATGCAACCACCAGGGTGGATGGAACACGAGGTGCTACTTGAGAACTTGATGGATCAAGAATATAAACACGACTATCCTCCACCTCCTCCAGACGCCATCATACCTCCAATCATATGGGAGAGAGATCTCGCCTCTGGGAGACTTCTAAGGGTCGCGAATCATATTTAGGGTCATTCGACTCCAGTTTGTAAAATATTTGTAACCGTATTTTAACTATCCTAAGAACGAGCTTTATGTCGTCACTTTTCCAACGGCTATGGATTTTATTTTCGAACATGACGTTGTGTGGACTTATGCATTATATTTTCTCAATGTAATATTTTACCCATGTATATTTATATATATGGAGACGTTATGTTACAACCTTGTAGTATACATTTTTCGTACATATCTGAAAATTTCAATTCTCATTTAAATTTATTCCCCCACTTATTTCAGATATGACTACTTCGCGACAGGGGACACGAGGAGTGAACCTGGAGGAAAAGGCTCGTAAAGAGTCAGTCCCAGGCTTATGCACGTCGTCAGCAGAGGAAGGCGTGGAAGAAAATGCACAACTTGGAGAATTCAAGGATTGCCTGGAAGACCAGGGCACTCAAAACTCCATACGTGGAGCATCGAACTCCTGATCACCTCCGCCGATCTTCGAGGAAGACCGACGCGGTCGAGGCATTCATGAGGAGTGACCCCGACGCCTTTGAGGGAGATAGAGATACCTTGTACACTTGGACCAGGCACATGAATGCAAAGTTCCAAGAATACTCTGGCCCCGAGGAACTGGAAGACCCACTTTGTCGTTGTCCGCCTTGACTGAGAGGCCGAGCTTGGTGGCTACGACTTCGATCCTGACCATACGCGAGGCTTAATACTACATTAATTGGGAGGATTTCAAGTCGGGTTTGAGCGACATGTCTTATGTCAAGTATAAGTACCGCTTCTCGAGAGAAAGAGTTCCATTACTCGCATTTCGCCTAAGTACCGCAGTTAACTTTTTGGCATTCTCGATCTAATTTCATATCACTAGAGAATGTATCTAAACTCCTATGTTATTTTGTCAACTTTGTATCTAAGTTCTTACCTTAGTTCATTTCATAGCGAATGTATTAGGAGGCTTTGTAACTTTTTGTTCTAACCCCTTTACATTATCAATGAAATGTATTTTACCTTGTGCTCTATAATAAGCCTCTTTTCTCAAAAATCATTCGGTCTAATCTTTTTCTAATGGATGCAATCAACTTAGACAACATGGCTGACCCAAACTTCGCCCAACATTTTGCTGAGGAAGAAGCAAGGAGGAAAGGGTTCGAAGATGCAATTACATAAATTGCTCAAAATATGTATCAACATCAAGGTGGCTAAACAATCGGGCCAGATTCGAGAGGTTCTCCAAACATCGACCCCAACCTTATTCTCTGTCACAACCCCACGCCTTGGACAGAGTGGATTGAAGAGATGGAGAAGTTGCTAGATCTTAGCAAGACTCGGCTAACTAGAGTGAACGTGGTGGCCTACTACCTCGAGGAGAGGCCAACAGGTTGGTGGCGTTAATCGTGTCCACCTTTCCTTAAGAATCTACACTGAGTGAATTCAAGACTCGCTAGAAAACAAGTACTTTGGGAGGAATTGAAATGGGATAAGGAAGAGGAGTTCAGGAACCTGAGCCAGGGCGATATGTCCCTACAGGCGTACACGGAAAAATATCAGGAGCTGTCCAAGTTCGCTCCTAGGATTATAACTAACGAGGAGGAACTCGCAACCAGGTACGTAAGAGGCATGACTTACGGCCTGAGGACGAACATGAGCGGGTTCAACTGCAAGAACTTTGCGGAAGCCTACGAAAAGGCAACGTGTATCTGGGCCTCCATCCAAAAAGGAGAAGCTGAGGAGAAAAAGAGGAAGAAGACCTTTACGCCTCCTGTGGCGAGTGTTAGCTTCATCCACAAGCCAATGTTCGGCCGCCTTGCTATCGTAATCAAGACAACCGCACAGAGCCAGGCAAGTCTCGCCTCCAACCGCAATACCACTCCTTACGTCGCAAGGACTACCCACCCACTTCCCGCAGCTCCGGCCGTACAAGCAGGTCAATGTGGTTTCTGTCGCCAGCCACTCCACCCGGGAAAGCGTTGCAACGGAGAGCCGGTAGTATGCTACCATCATCAAAGTAGTGGGACACAAGTCGAATGAATGCCCAAAGAGGGTAATGCCGCTAAGGCAAACGCTGACCACCGCCACCGTCGAGGGTTCAGGGGACGTGTGTATGTCCCGACCGAATCGAAGAGGGTACCGATGATATCATCGATGTTGACGTCATCACCGTAAATTTCTGGTTAACTCAGTACTCGCTTTTATTTTATTCGAGCACGAGCATCTTTATCGCTTATATCCTCAAAATTTATCAAACAATCCAAACTCACAAATCCCGAACAAATCGAACTAACATATCGCTACCTGGGATGGTAAAAACATTCCTTGTTCTTCAAAATACAATAACGTAAAAATCTCGATTCACAACCATACGACTTCTGTCGGACCTCGTATTGTTTGATCTTCCCGAGTTCGATGTAATTCGGGATGAATCGGCTAGCTCGCCATAATGCAACGCTCAAATGCCACGACCGTAAAATCACTTTGAAAACTAACCAAGGGAAGGAAGTGTCATACCGTAGTTTTAAAAGGAAAGGAGGAGTGAAGTTAGTCTCATCAGACCAAACTTCAGAGCATGGAGAGAAGGGACACCAGGTGTATTTTTGCAAAGATTACTAAGGTCGAGGCCACCCTACGCATTGAAGATATCCCAATCGTGAATGAATACCCCGATGTTTTTCCAGACGTATTACCAGGTATGCCTCCTGCACGAGATGTTGAATTCTCGATTGACCTCATACCGGGCACGTCACCTATATCAAAGGCACCATACCGAATGGCGCCTGTCGAACTTCAAGAACTCAAGAAACAATTGGAGGAAATGATTGAGTTAGGGTTCATAAGACCGAGTGTTTCACCTTGGGGTGCACCGGTACTCTTTGTAAAGAAGAAGGATGGGAGCATGAGGCTTTGCATTGACTACAGAGAACTGAACAAGGTGACGATCAAAAATCGTTATCCTTTACCTAGGATAGACGATCTCTTTGACCAGCTCAAGGGAGCAGGAGTTTTCTCCAAGATTGACCTGAGGTCAGGATACCATCAGATTGCGGTCCGCAAAGAAGATATACAAAAGACTGCATTCAGATCAAGGTACGGACATTACGAGTTCAAAGTGATGCCGTTTGGCCTCACCAACGCCCCAGCAGTATTTATGGACCAAATGAACAGGACCTTTCACGAATACCTCGACATCTGTGTTGTCGTGTTCATTGACGACATCCTAATCTACTCCAAGAATAAAGAGGAACACGCAGAACACCTGCACATTATCCTTAGCATCTTGAGAGATCATAAGTGGTATGCTAAATTTTCAAAGTGTGAATTTTGGCTAGACCAAGTGGCATTCCTAGGCCACGTAATCTCCAAAGAAGGGGTAATGGTGGATCCAGCCAAGATTGAAGCTGTCAAGGAATGGGTAGCACCAAAAACAGTCACCGAAGTCAGAAGTTTCCTAGGATTGGCCGGCTATTATAGAAGATTTGTTCCTGACTTCTCAAAAATAGCCCGCCCGATGACTAAACTACTACAAAAGGAATCAAAGTTCTTATGGAGCGACGATTGTGAAAAAGCGTTCCAAGAACTTAAGAAAAGGCTTACTACTGCTCCAGTTTTAACCTTGCCAACAGATGGGGATGAATATGAAGTGTACAGTGACGCGTCATTAAATGGTTTGGGTTACGTTGTAACAACCTGGTTTTTAGTCGACTTTAATTACTAAGGCGGAAATTAATTAAGTCTTAAACCAGCGTCATTAATTATACATAAACCCAAAATATTACAACATCGTTCAAGAGTTGAATAAAACAACTCTAAATACTAATTTAAAAAGAGTATAGTGTTATATATTACATATCTCTCGAAATACAACAAAAGTAAAGTATAAACACGTCTTGTGGCCCCGCCCAAAATCCAAATTTCCTATCCACGATCTTCCTGCACAATAAACTATTGGGGGATGCCCGCTGAGCGGACAGTGACTAGCTATGCTCATACTTACCCTCGATTTCAATTACTTTGGTTTAATATTATCGCTTTATAAACATAACATTATGATAAAACATAAACATGCTTAATACAATTAGCATGTAAAGACATATATGTCATAATAAGCATGCGGTTAAAGCGATAAATCATATAAGCATGATATTCAGTTATGAAAGCAAATAACATATAATATCATAGCCATAGTATCACAACATATCAGCAAGATTACAAAGCGATATCAGATCGCATACATACATACGTATCATATTGTTCTCATCATGCACTGATTCACTTTAAACTTGTGGTCTTTAATTTTCAAGATGGTACACACTGTTCTCATTTAATCAAACAACAAACAACACATACCGCTACGAGCCCGACCAATCGAGTAGGCCTTTGTACTGATCGATCAGATCTCACTTCCATAGTGCGAGGCTTACTCGACTCGTAAACCACGCCGAATACTATAATACTTGCATCTCATCCTCTAGTGTTCAAATGATTCGAACTTCGATACAATCTCGTCAAGTAATCTTTACGCAGGTAAGAGCGAATGCAAGTGTCGCGCCACTAAGAACGAAACACGGCAAGGAGACAGAACCGCAAAGCGCATAAGCACATAATGTCACGGTGGCCCTGGTAACTTTAGCGAAATAGGGGAATAAAACCCTAGTCTAGTATGCATACACTAATATCCAATTTAAGAGTAGGCTATGCTATTCATAGAGCACCTTAACTCAGGATAAAACGACTATTTCCTAAAGCCTGACCCACTAAGAGTTGAATTTTTCATTATCTTGTACGGCATTGGCTATACGACTTAAGGCGTAATCGGCACGGCACAAGGTGATGCACTAAGCAATAAGGTCACTGGCTTAAACCACACTATTCGATATGACCCAAGCCAGAGACCGAGATAGTGGTATCCGCACAAGACTATCTTAACCCCACTTCACTCACGATTGACGTTTTCATATCTGAGGCCCAAGCTTGACCTTTTATTTAAACTTACTCAAGATTTATTATTTATTTGATATTACATATCACATATTACTAGACTCTCCTAGTCTCAGCGTCAAACATTTAAGTATTTGTAGGTTTCATATGATCACATAACACATTCGTTTATTATTTGAAGTGTTGTTAATTATTAATGTTTTCAAGTTTCTAAATTGAAACGTTTATTAGTATGTCCAATTTTATTTATGTGTTTTTCAAACACTTTAGGTCATTTACTTCTTCATTTTAAATTTTCTATACTTAGTAAAATTTTCAATTATTTTCAGTATTTCACTATTCACTTTTCACTATTCATCGTATTTTACTATTCATCGTATTTACTATTCATTGTATTTACTATTCATCATATTTACTATTCATTGTATTTACTATTCATCGTATTTACTATTCACCGTATTTTAGACGTATTTTTATACGTATTCGTATTTTTATACTTCGTATTCTAATTGTATTTTTATACTTATACGTATTCTTATACTTGTACGTATTTTTATATTTATACGTATTTTTATACTTAAGGTATTTTAGTATAATACTAAACTTGTTTTTATTTTCTAAGTATAAATTTCTAGTTTCAAAGTCGTTAGGTTCGTTTTGTACTTAGGCGATTTTGAAAATATTTTAAAGTCTAGTTTTAAAAATGTTAGGTTCGGTTTGTATTTAGTCATTTATGAAAATATTCGAAAATCATAGTTTTAAAAACGTTAAGTTCATTTTGCATTTAGTCATTTATGAAAATACTCTAAAATTCTAGTTTTAAAAACGTTAAGTTCATTTTATAAAAGGTGATCAGTGATATTTATTTTAAAACGAGACTCTGCTAAATTTAGTCGCCTATTAATTTAAGTTAGTGATAGTATCGTGGATGATTCATTTATAGTCCGTATGTCCAAAATCAACAAATTCAAATAGCAAAGGCAGAATAACACCGATTTAGTTCATTTTTATAATGATTACATATTTTTATCCGCTTATTATATTTCATTTATAACTAAATCGATTTATACTAAAATTCAATTCTAATTACTATTTAACTTTAGTGACTTAGTGATAATTTCATTTTGGTCAAATTTAGTCAACAAAAAATGAAAATGTCGTGTAAAACAATATACATGTCAAAATTGATTTATTTCTTTTAATTTCTTAATTCAATTTATTAACTACTAATTAAATTATTTTAACAATTAAACTAAAAAGTGATAAAAACAATTTTAACCCTAAAATAGTGATGATGCCGTGGCTAAGGTGGTTAGAGTTCTAAAATTTCATTTTTCGATTTTATCGGTTTTTAACTTAAAGTCTTTATAATTTAATTATTCTAATTATACTAAAACGGTTTAAACTAAAATGAAATTTACTAACAATTTCATTTATATTTATGAATAGTGTTTTTCAACACTTTAAATTTCTAACTTTTTAATCTAAATGATTTATAATGTTTTAAGTTGATTTATATAATAAGACTAACATTATATAAAAACAATAACCAAACATAAACACAAAATAATAACAAACATAAACTAAAACAAAATCAAAGAGAGTAAAAATGAAGAACATAACATGAAGATGATAAGAACACACATGAAGAACTCAAGAACAACTCAAGAACACCATTTTCGATTTTGATAATTTATAATTTGTTTTCCTAATTTAGTTTTTTTCGTGGGAACATTCATTTTATCCTAACTTAACACTACATATAATTTACAAAAATTAAAAGTGAAAATATGTTAAAATAAAAGGGAAATGCCGAGTATATGTTCATGTATGTATATATTTTCATTTTCGATTTTAATCACTTTAAACTCATTTTTAATATTTCACATAATTTTTATATGATAATACTACTATACTAAAACATAACTAAACATAAAAATCATATGAACATAAATTAAAAATGCTCAAAAATGAATTAAACTAAACATGTGAATATTTACTACAATAATCTATTTAACATATTATCTAGTTATTATCATTTTATTATATTTCACATAAACATACAAGTGCACTTAGGTGATGTTTAACATATTTAACATAATTTTCATACTCATAAAATTATAATAACAAAACAAACTAATTTACTAAAAAGGATAATACAAGACAACGCTAGTCACCTTAATTAGGATGTTATCGTCGAGGGGTCTAAAATAAATTTTAGACCCTGATTTCTTCACCCATAAAACCCAAGATCTTCACCCAAAATAATCCATAAGTTAGCTCCTAAAACCCACTAATTAGTTAAGTAATACTAGAGATTTATTATAGAAATATTAAGCTTTTAATTAAAGAGTTTTAGGAAAGAAAATGGAAGAAATCAAAGAGAGGAAATGGAGAGCAAGGCTACGGTCCATATGGAGTATGTAGTGTTGATTTTGTACTTGTGAAATTGTAAGGATATGTTAGAAAATAATGTAGGTTAAGTAATGTTTTAATTTAATTTAATGTTTAATTAAAATAAAAGTAAACATCATCATCACCTTAAGGCATCTTAAGTACACAACACTATTTGCCACACATAATGTTTCCTTGATATTTTTAAAAAGTTTTTACGAAATAAATCGGGTTTAAAAGCTCATGCTAAAAGCGATAAAAGTTAAAGGTTGCTGCTTGACAATTTTTCGAAATATTTCTACTTCTGAATTCTAAAACTAAAATATTTTATTTATTACATTAGAAAAATTTTAAAAGTGATGGAAATGAAAAATGGTAGTATTAATGTATTAGTATCATATTTGTATATGTATTATTATTATTATATATAAACTTTAAATTTAAATAAAGAAAATAAAAGTGATGATGATAAAAATAAAGGTGTAAGTAATTGTGTAAGAAAATGGAAGAGGATAGACTTTGAAAAAGTCTAAGTCAAAAGGTTCTAATAAATTTTCGGGCTCGATTTTCGTTTTTGAAATTTTCGATTTGCGCGATCGCAGAAAGTTTCAAAATAAAGGATATGATCTTAAAATAGTGTTTTGAAATAAAATCGGAAATAAAAATAAAACTAATTTTCAAAAGGTACTAAATATAAAAATCGGATCTTAACCCTCGAGATTTTGATTAAAATTTTACTAGGTCGAAATACTTATTTTTTTCGTTGAATGTTCTAGATTTTAAGAGTTATAAACAACGTCAAAAAATTAATCAATTTAAAGTAAGTGTGACTTCAAATTTCGACAATTTAGAAAAAGCTAGTTTAATGAAAATGAAATAGTAATTAGATTTTTATTATAATATGATTTATTAAAAATAAAACAAAATGATTATATTTTTATTAAAGCTTTGATGTTAAGTTTGCCTCTTCAAAAATGGAAGAGGATAAGATGGTTTGATTTTTGATTTGCGTGTTTGAAATTGTTGACTCGAATTTCAGAGACGGGAAAAGTATAAGGGTTCATTTTTATAAAAATTTGAAATGTGTTTCTTTTTCAATTCTAAAGATAATAGAACAAACTTTATTTTTCAAAATTTTTAAATTTGTACTTAGAAAAATTTAATATTATTTGGCGAAAAAATTTCAGTCGCATTTTTATTATATGGAAAAAGGATGAATTTAATTTGAGGAATTAAATTCTTTTATCATATTGTGTTAAAATAACACTGGTGTTACAAACCTACCCCCTTAAGAAAAGTTTCGTCCCGAAACTTGAATAGAGTGGATAACTGCCCGAGGTTAACAAGACAGTTAGAGAAGATAAAAGGATTTACAAGTTTCGATAATAAAATTTTATTTTGGTAGCATAAGAATTTTCAAAATGTTTGAATTTCTGAATTATTATGGAGGTGTTAGATAAAGTTGAAAGATTGAAAGCTATAATCGTTTTATATTTACAAATGAAATATTTTGAATTAATATAGAAATATTGCCAGATTATTATTTTTGAAATCGATTCCAAAGGGATTTTCAAAAAGGTGGGGCCTAGAAGTTTTGTACGGAATTAAATTAAATAAAACTATAAGTATTTTAAAAGTAAAAGCAATTTCATTTAAATTTAGAAATAGGTATAAAGTTTAAAGTAGGTTGAAATAAAGATTTTTAATTCTTAAACTTTAATCAATGATTTTAAAATCATAATATTCTGTCCTACCCCCTTAAGAAACTTTTAAACATATTTATCAAGTTCAAGATAAAAGATAAAATTTCATTTTAAAGGTTGAGAAATTTGAAAAAAAGTATTGATAATTTGCAAAATTTGAAAATAATCAAATTCGATAGTATAAGGTAAAGAATATACAATTTAAAACAAAACATTTTCAAAGATACTGAAAATTAAGAAATAAATTTTAAGAAGTAATTGAATAAGTTTCAAATATGTGTTAAAAGGGAAAACATGAAAGTTCATTTTAGAGTATAATTAGAAACTATAAATTTAAGAAAATTTATATATTTTAAAAAGGATAGTAAGTTTAAGGGGTTGAAAGATAATAAGGTTTAGAGGTTTTTGAGAATAAATTAAAAGGAGTTTATGAAATTGAAAAGCAAAAGTGAAATCGTTTTGCGAGATTAAGGAACAGGGATGAAAATTGATTTTTAGAAGTCGCTTGTAAGGAATTATAGATTTAGGAAATTAGAGAGTTAGAAGAGAAGGTTAAAGAGGTTAAATTTTTTTTTTTAAAAAAGGGAACGAAATAAAAATTTTAGTTAAAGAGGATAATTAGATGAAGTTGTAGAAATCCTTTCTCGAACAAAGAATCTCTCAGATCTTGAACGCCTCATCAGTTGTAAGGTCCTTGAAGCGTCCATTTGATGCGTTTGAGGTCTTGTCGTCATGTATTTGATTAAGGGCTTCGATCTTCGAGAATTAGACTTATTACTTAGATTTTATATCCGAGGATAGTTGTTAGTTTTAGTTAGTCACATCAGCAAGTAGCAAGCATACGATAGTTAGTGTATTTTATTTTGAGGGAAGTAGTTCGTTATTTAAAAATCCTTAGCCTATGGTCTGGTCCTAAGGTTTCTACCCATCCTCACACTTTAAAGCGATTTAAAGATTATTATTTAAGTGATCTAATAAAAGAAAAATCTAATTTATTATTTAATCCTAGTAGTCTTGCGGTTTAGCATATTAATATGTTAACCCGCCCAGGTGTCTCTCGTTAGGTAAGCATAAATCGCATTAGGCAATTCATGTTACTGGCCACGAGTCACTGATAATTAATCAGAATAACCTCGGTTTTTAGTCGACTTTAATTACTAAGGCGAAATTAATTAAGTCTTAAACCAAAGCGTCATTAATTATACATAAACCCAAAATATTACAACATCGCTCAAGAGTTGAATAAAACAACTCTAAATACTTTAATTTAAAAGAGTATAGTGTTATATATTACATATCACTCGAAATACAACAAAAGTAAAGTATAAACACGTCTTGTGGCCCCGTCCAAAATCCAGCTCGCGGGCCACGATCTTCCAGCACAATAAACTATTGGGGGGATGCCCGCTGAGCGGTCAGGGACTAGCTATGCTCATACTTACCCTCGATTTCAACTACTTTGGTTTAATATTATCGCTTATAAACTTAACATTATGATAAAACATCAACATGCTAAATACAATTAGCATGTAAAGACATATATGACATAATAAGCATGCGGTTAAAGCGATAAATCATATAAGCATGATATTCAGTTATGAAAGCAAATAACATATAATATCATAGCCATAGTATCACAACATATCAAAGAAGATTACAAAGCGATATCGGATCGCATACATACATACGTATCGTATTGTTCTCATCATGCACTGATTCACTTCGTAAACTTGTGGTCTTTAATTTTCAAGATGGTACACACTGCTCTCATTTAATCAAACAACAAACAACACATACCGCTACGAGCCTGACCACCGAGTAGGCCTTTGTACTGGATCGATTGCATCTCACTTCCATAGTGCAGGCTTACTCGACTCGTAAACCACGCCAAATACTATAATACTTGCATCTCATCCTCTAGTGTTCGAAATGATTCAACTTCGATACAATCTCGCCAAGTAATCTTTACGCAGGTAAGAGCGAATGCAAGTGTCGCGCCCACTAAGAACTAAACACGGCAAGGAGACAGAATCAAAGCGCATAAGCACATAATGTCACGGTGGCCCCTGGTAACTTTAGCGAAATAGGGGAATAAAACCCTAGTCTAGTATGCATACACTAATATCCAATTTAAGAGTAGGCTATGCTATTCATAGAGCACCTTAACTCAGGATAAAACGACTATTTCCTAAAGCCCACCCACTAAGAGTTGAATTTTTCATTATCTTGTACTACATTGGCTATACGACTTAAGGCGTAACGGCATGGGCGGGATGCACTAAGCAATAAGGTCACGGCTTAAACCACACTATTCGATATGACCCAAGCCGCAGACCGAGATAGTGGTATCCGCACAAGACTATCTTAACCCCACTTCACTCACGATTGACGTTTTCATATCTGAGGCCCAAGCTTGACCTTTAATTTAAACTTACTCAAGATTTATTATTTATTTGATAATTCATATCACATATTACTAGACTCTCCTAGTCTCAGCGTCAAACATTTAAGTATTTGTAGGTTTCATATGATCACATAACACATTCGTTTATTATTTGAAGTGTTGTTAATTATTAATGTTTTCAAGTTTCTAAATCAAACGCTTATTAGTATGTCCATTTTATTTATGTGTTTTTCAAACACTTTAGGTCATTTACTTCTTCATTTTAAATTTTCTATACTTAGTAAAATTTTCAATTATTTTCAGTATTTCACTATTCACTTTTCACTATTCATCGTATTTTACTATTCATCATATTTACTATTCATTGTATTTACTATTCATCGTATTTACTATTCATTGTATTTACTATTCATCATATTTACTATTCACCGTATTTTAGACGTATTTTTATACGTATTCGTATTTTTATACTTCGTATTCTAATTGTATTTTTATACTTATACGTATTCTTATACTTGTACGTATTTTTATATTTATACGTATTTTTATACTTAAGGTATTTTAGTATAATACTAAACTTGTTTTTATTTTCTAAGTATAAATTTCTAGTTTCAAAGTCGTTAGGTTCGTTTTGTACTTAGGCGATTTTTGAAAATATTTTAAAGTCTAGTTTTAAAAATGTTAGGTTCGGTTTGTATTTAGTCATTTATGAAAATATTCGAAAATCATAGTTTTAAAAACGTTAAGTTCATTTTGCATTTAGTCATTTATGAAAATACTCTAAAATTCTAGTTTTAAAAACGTTAAGTTCATTTTATAAAAGGTGATCGCTGATATTTATTTTAAAACGAGACTTAAGTTAAATTTAGTCGCCTATTAATTTAAGTTAGTGATAGTATCGTGGATGATTCATTTATAGTCCGTATGTCCAAAATCAACAAATTCAAATAGCAAAGGCAAGAATACACGATTTAGTTCATTTTTATAATGATTACATATTTTTATCTTTATTATATTTCATTTATAACTAAATCGATTTATACTAAAATTCAATTCTAATTACTATTTAACTTTAGTGATTTAGTGATAATTTCATTTTGGTCAAATTTAGTCAACAAAAATGAAAATGTCGTAAAACAATATACATGTCAATATTGATTTATTTCTCTTAATTTCTTAATTCAATTTATTAACTCCTAATTAAATTATTTTAACTATTAAACTAAAAAGTGATAAAAACAATTTTAACCCTAAAATAGTGATGCTGCCGTGGCTAAGGTGGTTCGAGTTCTAAAATTTCATTTTTCGATTTTATCCGCTTAACTTAAAGTCTTTATATTTTAATTATTCTAATTATACTAAAACGGTTTAAACTAAAATGAAATTTACTAACAATTTCATTTATATTTATGAATAGTGTTTTTCAACACTTTAAATTTCTAACTTTTTAATCTAAATGATTTATAATGTTTTAAGTTGATTTATATAATAAGACTAACATTATATAAAAACAATAACCAAACATAAACACAAAATAATAACAAACATAAACTAAAACAAAATCAAAGAGAGTAAAAATGAAGAACATAACATGAAGATGATAAGAACACACATGAAGAACTCAAGAACAACTCAAGAACACCATTTTCGATTTTGATAATTTATAATTTGTTTTCCTAATTTAGTTTTTTTTTTCATAGGAACATTCATTTTATACTAACTTAACACTACATATAATTTACAAAAATTAAAAGTGAAAATATGTTAAAATAAAAGGGAAATGCCGAGTATATGTTCATGTATGTATATATTTTCATTTTCGATTTTAATCACTTTAAACTCATTTTTAATATTTCACATAATTTTTATATGATAATACTACTATACTAAAACATAACTAAACATAAAAATCATATGAACATAAATTAAAAATGCTCAAAAATGAATTAAACTAAACATGTGAATATTTACTACAATAATCTATTTAACATATTATCTAGTTATTATCATTTTATTATATTTCACATAAACATACAAGTGCACTTAGGTGATGTTTAACATATTTAACATAATTTTCATACTCATAAAATTATAATAACAAAACAAACTAATTTACTAAAAAGGATAATACAAGACAACGCTAGTCACCTTAATTAGGATGTTAATCGTCGAGGGGTCTAAAATAAATTTTAGACCCGGATTTCTTCACCCATAAAACCCAAGATCTTCACCCAAAAATAATCCATAAGTTAGCTCCTAAAACCCACTAATTAGTTAAGTAATACTAGAGATTTATTATAGAAATATTAAGCTTTTAATTAAAGAGTTTTAGGAAAGAAAATGGAAGAAATCAAAGAGAGGAAATGGAGAGCAAGGCTACGGTCCATATGGAGTATGTAGTGTTGATTTTGTACTTGTGAAATTGTAAGGATATGTTAGAAAATAATGTAGGTTAAGTAATGTTTTAATTTAATTTAATGTTTAATTAAAATAAAAGTAAACATCATCATCACCTTAAGGCATCTTAAGTACACAACACTATTTGGCAAAGATAATGTTCCCTTGATATTTTTAAAAAGTTTTTACGAAATAAATCGGGTTTAAAAAGTCGGGCGTTAAAAGCGATAAAAGTTAAAGGTTCTTGTGTTTGACAATTTTTCAAATATTTCTACTTCAATTCTAAAACTAAAATATTTTATTTATTACTTTAGAAAAATTTTAAAAGTGATGGAAATGAAAATGGTAGTATTAATGTATTAGTATCATTTTTGTATATGTATTATTATTATTATATATAAACTTTAAATTTAAATAAAGAAAATAAAAGTGATGATGATAAAAATAAAGGTGTAAGTAATTGTGTAAGAAAATGGAAGAGGATAGACTTTGAAAAAGTCTAAGTCAAAAGGTTCTAATAAATTTTCGGGCTCGATTTTCGTCTTTGAAATTTTCGATTTGCGCGATCGCAGAAAGTTTCAAAATAAAGGATATGATCTTAAAATAGTGTTTTGAAATAAAATCGGAAATAAAAATAAAACTAATTTTCAAAAGGTACTAAATATAAAAATCGGATCTTAACCCTCGAGATTTTGATTAAAATTTTACTAGGTCGAAATACTTATTTTTTTCGTTGAATGTTCTAGATTTTAAGAGTTATAAACAACGTCAAAAAATTAATCAATTTAAAGTAAGTGTGACTTCAAATTTCGACAATTTAGAAAAAGCTAGTTTAATGAAAATGAAATAGTAATTAGATTTTTATTATAATATGATTTATTAAAAATAAAACAAAATGATTATATTTTTATTAAAGCTTTGATGTTAAGTTTGCCTCTTCAAAAATGGAAGAGGATAAGATGGTTTGATTTTTGATTTGCGTGTTTGAAATTGTTGACTCGAATTTCAGAGACGGGAAAAGTATAAGGGTTCATTTTTATAAAAATTTGAAATGTGTTTCTTTTTCAATTCTAAAGATAATAGAACAAACTTTATTTTTCAAAATTTTTAAATTTGTACTTAGAAAAATTTAATATTATTTGGCGAAAAAATTTCAGTCGCATTTTTATTATATGGAAAAAGGATGAATTTAATTTGAGGAATTAAATTCTTTTATCATATTGTGTTAAAATAACACGGGGTGTTACAAACCTACCCCCTTAAGAAAAGTTTCGTCCCGAAACTTGAATAGAGTGGATAACTGCCCGAGGTTAACAAGACAGTTAGAGAAGATAAAAGGATTTACAAGTTTCGATAATAAAATTTTATTTTGGTAGCATAAGAATTTTCAAAATGTTTGAATTTCTGAATTATTATGGAGGTGTTAGATAAAGTTGAAAGATTGAAAGCTATAATCGTTTTATATTTACAAATGAAATATTTTGAATTAATATAGAAATATTGCCAGATTATTATTTTTGAAATCGATTCCAAAGGGATTTTCAAAAAGGTGGGGCCTAGAAGTTTTGTACGGAATTAAATTAAATAAAACTATAAGTATTTTAAAAGTAAAAGCAATTTCATTTAAATTTAGAAATAGGTATAAAGTTTAAAGTAGGTTGAAATAAAGATTTTTAATTCTTAAACTTTAATCAATGATTTTAAAATCATAATATTCTGTCCTACCCCCTTAAGAAACTTTTAAACATATTTATCAAGTTCAAGATAAAAGATAAAATTTCATTTTAAAGGTTGAGAAATTTGAAAAAAAGTATTGATAATTTGCAAAATTTGAAAATAATCAAATTCGATAGTATAAGGTAAAGAATATACAATTTAAAACAAAACATTTTCAAAGATACTGAAAATTAAGAAATAAATTTTAAGAAGTAATTGAATAAGTTTCAAATATGTGTTAAAAGGGAAAACATGAAAGTTCATTTTAGAGTATAATTAGAAACTATAAATTTAAGAAAATTTATATATTTTAAAAAGGATAGTAAGTTTAAGGGGTTGAAAGATAATAAGGTTTAGAGGTTTTTGAGAATAAATTAAAAGGAGTTTATGAAATTGAAAAGCAAAAGTGAAATCGTTTTGCGAGATTAAGGAACAGGGATGAAAATTGATTTTTAGAAGTCGCTTGTAAGGAATTATAGATTTAGGAAATTAGAGAGTTAGAAGAGAAGGTTAAAGAGGTTAAATTTTTTTTTTTAAAAAAGGGAACGAAATAAAAATTTTAGTTAAAGAGGATAATTAGATGAAGTTGTAGAAATCCTTTCTGCAACAGCAATCTCTCAGATCTTGAACGTCTCATCAGTTGTAAGGTCCTTGAAGCGTCCATTTGATGCGTTTGAGGTCTTGTCGTCATGTATTTGATTAAGGGCTTCGATCTTCGAGAATTAGACTTATTACTTAGATTTTATATCCGAGGATAGTTGTTAGTTTTAGTTAGTCACATCAGCAAGTAGCAAGCATACGATAGTTAGTGTATTTTATTTTGAGGGAAGTAGTTCGTTATTTAAAAATCCTTAGCCTATGGTCGGTCCTTAAGGTTTCTACCCATCCTCACACTTTAAAGCGATTTAAAGATTATTATTTAAGTGATCTAATAAAAGAAAAATCTAATTTATTATTTAATCCTAGTAGTCTTGCGGTTTAGCATATTAATATGTTAACCCGCCCAGGTGTCTCTCGTTAGGTAAGCATAAATCGCATTAGGCAATTCATGTTACTGGCCACGAGTCACTCGATAATTAATCAGAATAACCTGGTTTTTAGTCGACTTTAATTACTAAGGCGAAATTAATTAAGTCTTAAACCAAGCCATTAATTATACATAAACCCAAAATATTACAACATCGCTCAAGAGTTGAATAAAACAACTCTAAATACTAATTTAAAAGAGTATAGTGTTATATATTACATATCTCTCGAAATACAACAAAAGTAAAGTATAAACACGCTCTTGTGGCCCCGCTCCAAAATCCAAATTTCTCGGTCCACGATCTTCCCGCACAATAAACTATTGGGGATGCACTGAGCTGACAAAGTGACTAGCTATGCTCATACTTACCCTCGATTTCAATTACTTTGGTTTAATATTATCGCTTATAAACATAACATTATGATAAAACATAAACATGCTTAATACAATTAGCATGTAAAGACATATATGTCATAATAAGCATGCGGTTAAAGCGATAAATCATATAAGCATGATATTCAGTTATGAAAGCAATAACATATAATATCATAGCCATAGTATCACAACATACAACAGGATTACAAAGCGATATCAGATCGCATACAAACATACGATCGTATTGTTCTCATCATGCGACTCGATTCACTTTAAACTTGTGGTCTTTAATTTTCAAGATGGTACACACTCGTTCTCATTTAATCAAACAACAAACAACACATACCGCTACGAGCCTGACCTAATCGAGTAGGCCTTTGTACTGATCGATTGCATCTCACTTCCATAGTGCAGAGGCTTACTCGACTCGTAAACCACGCCGAATACTATAATACTTGCATCTCATCCTCTAGTGTTCGAAATGATTCAACTTCAGATACAATCTCGTCAAGTAATCTTTCACGCAGTGGTAAGAGCGAATGCAAGTGTCGCGCCCACTAAGAACGAAACACTAAGAAGGAGACAGAATCCGCAAAGCGCATAAGCACATAATGTCACGGTGGCTCCGGTAACTTTAGCGAAATAGGGAATAAAACCCTAGTCTAGTATGCATACACTAATATCCAATTTAAGAGTAGGCTATGCTATTCATAGAAGCACCTTAACTCGTGATAAAACGACTATTTCCTAAAGCCCGACTCCACTAAGAGTTGAATTTTTCATTATCTTGTACTGGCATTGGCTATAATGACTTAAGGCGAATTCTGGCATGGGCAGGATGCACTAAGCAATAAGGTCACGGCTTAAACCACACTATTCGATATGACCCAAGCCGAGACCGAGATAGTGGTATCCGCACAAGACTATCTTAACCCCCCTTCACTCACGATTGACGTTTTCATATCTGAGGCCCAAGCTTGACCTTTTATTTAAACTTACTCAAGATTTATTATTTATTTGATATTACATATCACATATTACTAGACTCTCCTAGTCTCACACAAACATTTAAGTATTTGTAGGTTTCATATGATCACATAACACATTCGCTTATTATTTGAAGTGTTGTTAATTATTAATGTTTTCAAGTTTCTAAATTGAAACGCTTATTAGTATGTCCACTTTATTTATGTGTTTTTCAAACACTTTAGGTCATTTACTTCTTCATTTTAAATTTTCTATACTTAGTAAAATTTTCAATTATTTTCAAGATTTCACTATTCACTTTTCACTATTCATCGTATTTTACTATTCATCGTATTTACTATTCATTGTATTTACTATTCATCATATTTACTATTCATTGTATTTACTATTCATCGTATTTACTATTCACCGAATTTTAGACGTATTTTTATACGTATTCGTATTTTTATACTGTGATTCTAATTGTATTTTTATACTTATACGTATTCTTATACTTGTACGTATTTTTATATTTATACGTATTTTTATACTTAAGGTATTTTAGTATAATACTAAACTTGTTTTTATTTTCTAAGTATAAATTTCTAGTTTCAAAGTCGTTAGGTTCGTTTTGTACTTAGGCGATTTTTGAAAATATTTTAAAGTCTAGTTTTAAAAATGTTAGGTTCGGTTTGTATTTAGTCATTTATGAAAATATTCGAAAATCATAGTTTTAAAAACGTTAAGTTCATTTTGCATTTAGTCATTTATGAAAATACTCTAAAATTCTAGTTTTAAAAACGTTAAGTTCATTTTATAAAAGGTGATCAGTGATATTTATTTTAAAACGAGACTCGGTTAAATTTAGTCGTCTATTAATTTAAGTTAGTGATAGTATCGTGGATGATTCATTTATAGTCCGTATGTCCAAAATCAACAAATTCAAATAGCAAAGGCAAGAATAATACGATTTAGTTCATTTTTATAATGATTACATATTTTTATCGGTTTATTATATTTCATTTATAACTAAATCGATTTATACTAAAATTCAATTCTAATTACTATTTAACTTTAGTGACTTAGTGATAATTTCATTTTGGTCAAATTTAGTCAACAAAAAATGAAAATGTCGTGTAAAACAATATACATGTCAAAATTGATTTATTTCTTTTAATTTCTTAATTCAATTTATTAACTACTAATTAAATTATTTTAACAATTAAACTAAAAAGTGATAAAAACAATTTTAACCCTAAAATAGTGATGATGCCGTGGCTAAGGTGGTTAGAGTTCTAAAATTTCATTTTTCGATTTTATCGGGTTTTAACTTAAAGTCTTTATAATTTAATTATTCTAATTATAGTAAGACGGTTTAAACTAAAATGAAATTTACTAACAATTTCATTTATATTTATGAATAGTGTTTTTCAACACTTTAAATTTCTAACTTTTTAATCTAAATGATTTATAATGTTTTAAGTTGATTTATATAATAAGACTAACATTATATAAAAACAATAACAAAACATAAACACAAAATAATAACAAACATAAACTAAAACAAAATCAAAGAGAGTAAAAATGAAGAACATAACATGAAGATGATAAGAACACACATGAAGAACTCAAGAACAACTCAAGAACACCATTTTCGATTTTGATAATTTATAATTTGTTTTCCTAATTTAGTTTTTTTTTTTCATAGGAACATTCATTTTATACTAACTTAACACTACATATAATTTACAAAAATTAAAAGTGAAAATATGTTAAAATAAAAGGGAAATGCCGAGTATATGTTCATGTATGTATATATTTTCATTTTCGATTTTAATCACTTTAAACTCATTTTTAATATTTCACATAATTTTTATATGATAATACTACTATACTAAAACATAACTAAACATAAAAATCATATGAACATAAATTAAAAATGCTCAAAAATGAATTAAACTAAACATGTGAATATTTACTACAATAATCTATTTAACATATTATCTAGTTATTATCATTTTATTATATTTCACATAAACATACAAGTGCACTTAGGTGATGTTTAACATATTTAACATAATTTTCATACTCATAAAATTATAATAACAAAACAAACTAATTTACTAAAAAGGATAATACAAGACAACGCTAGTCACCTTAATTAGGATGTTAATCGTCGAGGGGTCTAAAATAAATTTTAGACCCGGATTTCTTCACCCATAAAACCCAAGATCTTCACCCAAAAATAATCCATAAGTTAGCTCCTAAAACCCACTAATTAGTTAAGTAATACTAGAGATTTATTATAGAAATATTAAGCTTTTAATTAAAGAGTTTTAGGAAAGAAAATGGAAGAAATCAAAGAGAGGAAATGGAGAGCAAGGCTACGGTCCATATGGAGTATGTAGTGTTGATTTTGTACTTGTGAAATTGTAAGGATATGTTAGAAAATAATGTAGGTTAAGTAATGTTTTAATTTAATTTAATGTTTAATTAAAATAAAAGTAAACATCATCATCACCTTAAGGCATCTTAAGTACACAACACTATTTGGCAAAGATAATGTTCCCTTGATATTTTTAAAAAGTTTTTACGAAATAAATCGGGTTTAAAAAGTCGGGCGTTAAAAGCGATAAAAGTTAAAGGTTGCGCGTTTGACAATTTTTCGAAATATTTCTACTTCTGAATTCTAAAACTAAAATATTTTATTTATTACTTTAGAAAAATTTTAAAAGTGATGGAAATGAAAAATGGTAGTATTAATGTATTAGTATCATATTTGTATATGTATTATTATTATTATATATAAACTTTAAATTTAAATAAAGAAAATAAAAGTGATGATGATAAAAATAAAGGTGTAAGTAATTGTGTAAGAAAATGGAAGAGGATAGACTTTGAAAAAGTCTAAGTCAAAAGGTTCTAATAAATTTTCTGGCTCGATTTACGTTTTTGAAATTTTCGATTTGCGCGATCGCAGAAAGTTTCAAAATAAAGGATATGATCTTAAAATAGTGTTTTGAAATAAAATCGGAAATAAAAATAAAACTAATTTTCAAAAGGTACTAAATATAAAAATCGGATCTTAACCCTCGAGATTTTGATTAAAATTTTACTAGGTCGAAATACTTATTTTTTTCGTTGAATGTTCTAGATTTTAAGAGTTATAAACAACGTCAAAAAATTAATCAATTTAAAGTAAGTGTGACTTCAAATTTCGACAATTTAGAAAAAGCTAGTTTAATGAAAATGAAATAGTAATTAGATTTTTATTATAATATGATTTATTAAAAATAAAACAAAATGATTATATTTTTATTAAAGCTTTGATGTTAAGTTTGCCTCTTCAAAAATGGAAAAGGATAAGATGGTTTGATTTTTGATTTGCGTGTTTGAAATTGTTGACTCGAATTTCAGAGACGGGAAAAGTATAAGGGTTCATTTTTATAAAAATTTGAAATGTGTTTCTTTTTCAATTCTAAAGATAATAGAACAAACTTTACTTTTCAAAATTTTTAAATTTGTACTTAGAAAAATTTAATATTATTTGGCGAAAAAATTTCAGTCGCATTTTTATTATATGGAAAAAGGATGAATTTAATTTGAGGAATTAAATTCTTTTATCATATTGTGTTAAAATAACACGGGGTGTTACATACGTGCTTATGCAACAAGGGAAAGTAATAGCGTACGCATCCAGACAACTTAAAGTGCATGAAAGAAATTACCCAACTCACGACCTAGAACTTGCTGCAGTCGTGTTTGCACTGAAGATTTGGCGTCATTATCTCTACGGGGTCAGCATCAAATTCTACACCGACCACAAGAGCTTAAAGTACATCTTTACCCAGAGGGAGTTGAACATGAGGCAGCGTAGATGGTTAGAATTGATCAAGGATTACAAAATCGAGTTATTATACCCCGAAGGAAAGGCCAACGTAGTTGCTGACGCACTGAGTCGTAAGGCAATACATACTCTGAACAACATTTGGGAAATACCCTCGGACATTACCCAAGACCTGAAAAAGGCCGAGCTTGGATGCAGTACGGTCGGATGACGTTGACCTAAATGCAATGGTGGTAGAACCGTATTTATTCCATGACATACGAGCACTACAAAGTGGGAAGACCCACTTTGTTAGAAATCGAGAGAAAGGATTCCATCGTAGGAATGGAAGGGTTTGAGATCTACACTGATGGAAGTTCACGCTCAACCGGCAGTGGTGCATACCTAACAACGAAGATTTGAAACGCAAAATTCTTGACGAAGCACACAGCACCCGCTACTCAGTACATCCCGGCTCAGATAAGATGTACAAAGACCTGAAATTGCGCTTCTGGTGGATAAGGATGAAGGCGGAGATAGCCAATCGTGGCTAGATGTATGATTTGCCGAAGGTAAAATTTGAACACCAGAGACCAGGAGGATCGCTCCAACCGCTGGAAATTCCTCAAGGGAAGCTGGGATTCCATATCCATGGATTTTATCATGGGGTTACTGGCGACAAAGCAGTGGCAAGGATGCGATATGGGTTATTGTGGATCGCCTAACTAAAGCGACTCACTTCGCTCCGATCAAGGAGACTTGGGGATTGGAAGAATCGCCAAAGCTACGAAAAGGAAATAATATCGACTCCATGGCGTTCCTCGACATCATATCGCATGTGGACGCAAGATTTACATCGCATTTCGGGAAGAAATTGCAAGAGGCTTTGGGTAGTAAATTGAAAATGAGTACGGCTTTTCATCCAAAGAATCGACGGTCAGACAGAGCGAACTATCCGGTTCATAATCGAAGACATGTTGAGGGCATGCACGATGGAATTCAACGTGAATCGAAAAGAGCTTACCTCTCGTTGAATTCTCATACAACAATAGCCATCATGCTAGTCTAGGGTGTGCTCCTTTTGAGGCACTGTATGGCAGGAAGTGTCGCAGTCCGGTTTGTTGGGACGACGCTAGTGATAACGTGGGTACTGGACCCCAGGATATACAGATCGATTGAACACATAAAGATTATTCGAGAACGACTACAAGCAGCTCAAGATCGCCAAAAGAAATATGCAAACGAGCACCGTCGACCTATTGAGTTCAACAGTGGAGATAAGGTCTTCTTAAAGGTCTCACCCATGAAAGGGGTAAGACGCTTCGGACTAAAGGGGAAGCTTAGTCCAAAGTACATCGGACCCTACGAAATACTTGAACGAATTGGCGAGGTGGCATACCGACTCGCCTTACCGCCAAACTTATCCAAAGTGCACGATGTATTTCATGTATCTCAACCTCGTAAGATACGTGTTTACCCGAGTCACATTGTTACGCCCGATGTGATCGCCATCGAGCCTAACATGCTTTACTCGAGAAACCGTTGGAAATTCTACGCCAGAGACCAAGTTTTTACGACGCAAGTCGATACCCTTAGTCAAGGTTCTCTGGAGGGACAAGACCGAACAAGCAACGTGGGAGGCAAGCGTCGATGAAGGAAAAGTACCGAGTCTTTAGCACGGGTAACCTTAACCACCCAGATTACTTTAAGTTTCGGGGACGAAACTTCTTTAAGGGGGGAGGATTGTAACACCCCGTGTTAATTTAAGCTAATTATAATTAGGAAATCAATAATTAATCATCCTCGCTCACTTATTCTTCTAAAACAATACACTACAATTAATATTGCACCTAAACTAAGACCATTTTGAATTGCTTTGAATTTGAACTTTATTTTTACACATATTCAAACTCGATAAATCAAATGAAGCACCTACGACAAATTTCTCAACGACAAATTTTGGCACGCAAAACGAGGTCAAACGTTTACTAAATGGCCAAGCCACCTAAATGTGATTAAGTCACCTAATCTTTTCTTAAATTTAATTACTCATAATCCAAATCTAATTAAAGTAGTTTAAGCTTAATCATTTTGATTATTACTAACAAAACATATAATAATAATATCAAATTACTATTTCATTTTGATTTAACTAACACATTCACTAAAACTCGATATAATGAGTTACACTAAGCCTAAACTGATAAACTTTTTAACGTCTGAGTTTAATGATTTAATTCGATAACATTCAACGAAAAAAATATATATTTCGATCGAATAAAATTTTATTTCAAAGTTGCGAGGAAAACCTAGTACCCAATTTTTGTTTGAATTCGTTTGAGGTTTATTTTCATTTTTATTTTCGATCTTACTTCTAAACATTATTCCAAGACTATATATTTCATTTCGAGACTTTTCACGTGCGCGCAAATCGAAAATTTCAAAAACGAAAATCGAGCCACTTGGACCCATGTTTGGCCGAGAAAATGAGGGCCTCCTAGCTCACTCTATTTTCTTCCATTCTTGCTTTACTTACACACAATTAAATCACTTATACAAACATGCTCTTCATATGTCTTACACACATGCTTTACTTCTCTTACACACACCTTACTTCTCTTACACACATTATACTCTACTTACACAAGCATGCATGCACAACTCTTACACACTAGCTTAGCCATGATCATTGTAGTTAGTTTAGTTGCTCTAATTGTTAGCTCATGGTTCATATCTAAACACTCTCTAACCACTACACACATACACCACACATTATCAAGTATTCTACTTACTACATAACTAATACACAATAGAATACATACTTGCATTCACACATATTACATAATACAAATTAAAACACAACAACTACTACTACTACTACTACTACTACTACTACATTACACGACACAAACACAACAACAACATCAAACTTTCTTTTTCTCTAAGTCTTCCATTTTCTCTCTAAATAAACACATACTCAAGAAACCTACAAGCACTTTCATCTTCAACCTTGAGTAAATCTTAATGATCTCCATCTTCTTCCTCTAACTTTTCCTCTTTAAAACTCCTATTTTCATGTTTATAATTCACCTAAACTATTAACATACTTCTCCACATTTATGTTCTTTAATCACAACTTCTTTTAAACTTAAAAATGAGCATGACACATAAAATCGAATTAATGAAAATTTAAAACATCACCTAAACCTAAAACTACATATACACTTTAAACTCTTAGTTAACTAGTTTAGTCTTAATAAAATTTTCTAACTTGTTTATTTCTTTTTATGTACTAATCTACCAAAGAAGAGGAGCAAGGAGGAAGCATCGACTTGAGCCAATTCGACCATATTATCGATCCCGATAATTGCTAGGATTTCATTCCACTAACCTAATCAAGGTGCTTCCCGCACACTTATGTGATAAGCGCCTCGAATTTGATTATATGTTATTGTTTTTGATGCATATATGTTTTATCTTTATCATCTAGTAATCACATGTTAAATTAGGAGGCAAAAATCGAAAAATAACATTTGTGTGACATAAGTATATCACACGGCCACCCCTTTATTTTTGTCTAATTTTTCGTTTTAATTTTTGTAAATTACATGCTTAAAATACTTGTAATAAAATGAACATGAAAATATAATTAGTTTATGTTTAGGACTTAAAATGAATTTGTTATGAAATTTAAATGTTTTAATGTGCTTATGTGTGTTCTTGAACTTTTATTGTTATTCATGTGTTTAAATGATTTTTAGTTATGTGTGTTAATATTTGTATATGTTTATCACCCATGTTAAATGCATAAAAGATATAAAGTAAATTAGTTATTGAATTAGAAGTATAAAAATCAAAA
This sequence comes from Dianthus caryophyllus, assembly GCA_023091065.1. Taxonomy (NCBI): domain Eukaryota; kingdom Viridiplantae; phylum Streptophyta; class Magnoliopsida; order Caryophyllales; family Caryophyllaceae; genus Dianthus; species Dianthus caryophyllus. The sequence goes on along the minus strand of CM041517.1, from coordinate 35,240,723 downwards.
ATCAAAAATCATGAACACATATACATAAACACCGCCAAATTAAATTACATGGACCAATTTTTAGTTTTAATTTTTCTAAATAACATATTATGATTAGTTAAGATAAATTAGACTTGTAGGAAAAATTTGAGAAAATTATATAAACATATGAAAATTTGACTAATTGAAATTCATATGAAAAATATTAGGGTTCTTAACATCTTCATGTGTTCTTCATATTTATTTCTAGTTTGATTAATAATTTTTATAAAGTTGTACTTAGATGTTGTTTTAATCCACTAATGAATAAATACAATAACTAATTATACAAGTTAAATAAGCTTAATCCTTAAAATAAGAAAGTTAGAGAAATAAAGTATCATAAATCACTATTCACAAATGTAATAAAAATGTTTAATGAAAATTTCAAGTTAGTTTAAATCACCTTAGTATAATTTGAATGATTAGTATATAAAAAGGTTTAAGTCAAAAACCGATAAATTAGAAAACGAAAATAAAATGAACTAGTAACAAGGGCCACGGTTTTAGTGTCTATTTTAGACCTAAAATGAATTTGTCACTTTTATTTTTATCACTTAAGTAAATAAAATAGTTAAAGTAATGATTTATTAATAAAAACAAAAAAAAGAAATAAATAGAGTAGTGTATAATAAGGCCACGGCATTTACCTTATTTTTGGTCAAATTTTGGTCAAAATGAATTTATCACTTAGTCACTAAATTTGAATAGTAATTAGGTTTATATATGTTTATGTATTAAATCGTTAATAAAAAGAATTGACTAAACCGATAAAAATAAACGTTACATGTATTAAAATGAATGAAATCGAGTGTTACTACCTATGCTTAAATTTGGATGTGGACATACGGACTATTTAAAACGAACTACGACAACCTCGCTAAAAATGGAAACCGCTAAAGGATTAGTTAAGTATATGACTAAATAAAACCGAGTTTTACTTTTAAAATGTTATTTAAAATCACCAAGTACGAAATGAACTTAACAACTTTGACCCTAGAATTTTGTACTTAGATTATATCGAGTTTTACTTCCGAGGAAATTTTTCAAATCACTAAATACAAAACGAACCTAACGACTTTAAAACTAGAATTTTGTACTTAGAAAATAAAATTTAGTTTTACATCTAAAATCTCCTAAGTATAACAATTTGTATAAAAGTATAAAAAAATATACTAAGTACAAATCAAATATAATAAAAATACCAAGTATAAAGAATACATCTACGTATAAAAATACGTATAAAATACGAAGTATAAAAATACGCATACGTATAAAAATACGTATAAATACGAAGTATAAAAATACGTACAAATACGAAATACGAAAATACGAATACAAATAAAATACGGTGAATAGTAAATACGATGAATAGTAAATACGATGAATAGTAAATACAATGAATAGTAAAATACGGTGAATAGTAAAATATTGAATAGTGAAAAATATTTAAAAGTTACGAACGGACTCAAAATAAATAATTAAGTTTTTCTATGTGTTCTGTTTTACCTGAAGAAGCTCATTTATTACTAAAATTTCATTATACAAGTTCGACGTTATATTTATATTACAAGTTTGTCATTATTATTATTTATGAGCGAGAGAATGAGAAGTTGAGAAAGCGAGTACTTGAATAAAATACTAGGATTGTTCGCCATGTTGCGACTCTTGAAATTCGAAGTTAACGAGGTAGCTGTCTATGGGGACTTGGGCTCCCTCCCAGAGTTGCCCAAGGCTATTCAACGATCTTAAGATTCTTTGTTTGACGCGTGTGGTATCAACCTCAGGGATGGGGCATACTTGATACTTCCGCGGGCCCATAGAATAGTAATTGGAAACGCCAACCCCATCCGGGGGTACCCGTCTCTGGTGATAGTCGAACTTTTTCGTCGGTGATACCTTTTGAATAGCGAATAAGTATGATCCTCGATAGGTAGTGTATGCATACATTAGACAAGGGATTGAATCGTCCTTATTACCTTAGATATCTTTAGTAGATAATCAGACACGTCCGCTTTGACGGCCCTGACTGCTACTGCGCGGATTATGTCTGCATGCTTCCGCCTTATTAACGAAGACTCATTTGTTATCACATGTTGAATGCATTTCCTTGTCTTGTTTGTTTGATGATTATCTGAATGACCTGGCTGAGTATTGGGATGCGATTTATTGAGTATGATTATTTGTGAGCGTGGTGTGTTATTTGATTGTGTTATACTCATGTTGAATCATCATAAATTCCTTACGTGTTTTACTTGCTACTTGCTCTTCATTTTTGTTTATTTATTATTTATACCGCATATTGCTTTAGAATTGCATGTGTCGAAAGAGTGTGCGGGAAAATGATGAGAGTTTAATGCAGGTACCCCGAGTCTTGACCGTTGATCTATCAGGGGATTGAAGGCCTTATTTTGTAATCTATTCTGAGAGAACTTGTAATCTAAATACTCTGTTTTATCTCTAAACTCGTATTATGTATACTGAGTTTGTAAGACGATAACAACTGGTTTTGTAATATATAGACTTAATTAATTTTCCGCCTTAGTTTAATTAAAGTCACAAAAAAAAACCAGGTTGTTACATCATGAAATTAAGCTATGTTCAAATACATATATGGTAATGAAGAAATAAAACAATTTAAAATTAAACACTCTTATCAAATCAAATATACCGTAAAAAAATAGAAAATACACAAATCGTAATCATAATTAATTAAAGTATAATAATCCAAAACTATTAGGAAGCCAAAGATGTAGAGTTTTTCACACCTTCCAAATACGATATATCTATTATTTCCAATTTTAATTTGAAAATATAGAGTTTTTGTTATAATATTTGATTAGATATTTAAATATATTTTGATTAGGTTTAAGGTTTTTTTTTTTTTTTTTTTTTTTTTTATTATTATTATGTTCTATTCAAACATGATTATGAAGAAATAAAGCAATTTATAATCAAACACTCTTATCAAATCAAATATACCGTAAAAAAATAGAAATAACACAAATGGTAATCATAATTAAAGTATAATAAACCAAAACTATTAGGAAGCCAAAGATATAGACTTTATTGTTAGTTTAATGTATAAACTATTTAAAAAATATATTATTTTCGAAAATTTATTATTTTTATTTTATTGTTAGTTTTCACACCATCCAAATATAATATATCGATAATTGATTGATAATTGATTAAAAATTTAGGGCGATTTTTTCTCTCTCTTTTCTTCAGCAATGGCGAAAAAAAAAGGGGGGAAACCTCGTATAATCCTTCAATCATCATCAAAAAAATCTGATGCTAACTCACACACTACACAAAGGGGAAACGATGCTTCTCTCGTGTCTGATACGGAGAAAGGGGATGCAGCGAGGGAAGTGTCGAGGGATAATCGGATGGAGATCCCGATGGATTTAAGTTCGATGGAGGAGAATACGGTGGCTAGTCCGGTGGTGGATCCAGGTCAGAGGGCTTCACTCCGTCTGGAGAAAGAGGATGTAGAAGAGGAGGTGAATTTTTGGAAACAATCTCTGGTGTGCTTCATCTTGGGAGCCAATCCACCTCCAGAGGTAATTTCCAACTATCTTAGAAGAGCTTGGACTGAATTTGAGTATGATAAAGTATCTTTTCTTCCAAATGGGGTTTTCCTTGTGCATTTCAAGTCAAATGATAAGATGAACTTGGTGATAGCAAGGGATTATCATCTCTTTGAAGGGAAACCGATAATTGTGAAACCTTGGACTGAGGAGTGCAAATTGATGAAGGAGGATGTTAAGGAGGTTCCTACTTGGGTTCGACTACAGGGATTGGAACTGAAATTTTGGGGAGAAAGGTGTATGGCTAAGATTGTTGAGATGATTGGTAGGCCTCTGAAACCTGATGCCGCAACAAGTCTGAAAAGTCGTCTGGGGTATGCTAGGTATTTGGTTGAGGTAAAGGTAGGGGAAGAGTTACCAAAACAGATACAATTCTATGATGAATTGGACCAGCTCCAAGAGGTTAAGGTAGACTATGAGTGGATGCCAACAAAATGTGAGAAGTGTAATATGTATGGCCATGACAAGGAGGTGTGTAGGAGGAAGAATACTTTGCCACCTCGGAAAGTGTGGAGACCAGTTCAGCAGGTGCCTCAGACTACTCAGGTGGAGATTGACAAAGGGAAAAAGAAGGTGGTCATCTCTGAAGGAGCAGCAACACCAGTACGGAATAGTTATGCAATGCTGGAAGGGATTCAAGAGGAGGATGCAGGACCTTCATTTCGACCGGTTACTTTTGTGGAAGTGTTGAATTCGGCCATACACCAATCTGTCACTAAACTGGGACCTCGAACCCAGTCTAGTGATGGATAGTTTCGGATTTTGGAACATAAGGGGGTTCAATAAGCAGACCAAGCAGGCTGAGGTGCTTCATTTCCTTGGGTTGCAGAAGGTGTGCTTGTTTGGACTCTTAGAAACTAGGGTTAAACCTAGTAATACTACTAATATTATAAACAGGATAACAAATGGTTGGGCTATTACTACAAACTATAGTCATCATAATGGTGGCAGAATATGGCTACTATGGAAGCCAAATATAGTACAAGTATCTATAATATGGGTCTCTGCGCAGATGATTCATGGGAAGTGTGTGATCATAGGTACTCAGGAAGTTTTTTGGGTGACTATGGTGTATGGATACAATGATAACAAGGAGAGGCAGGTACTTTGGGATGAACTAAGGAAGGTGATGCCTAATGGTCCCTGGATCGTTTTAGGTGATTTCAATAATATATTGTATGGCACAGAGAGGATTGGGGCACCAGTCCATAGATTTGAGTTGCAAGCGTTTCAGAAGTGTGTCCAGCATTGTGACCTAAGGGATTTGAAGCAAACTGGGAAATACTTCACCTGGAATAACAAGCAAGAGGGGTCTAGTAGAGTCTGGTGCAAGCTAGACAGGGCTTTGGTTAATGGTGACTGGTGTTTGGAGTGGCCTGACTCTTTTGCAGATTTTAAAGCCGAGGGGTTGTTTGATCACTCTCCCTGCATTGTGAGAATGGAGAAGGAACACACAAGAAGGAAAGCGCCTTTCAAGTTTTACAACATGTGGGCACGGGCAGAGGATTTTGGTGAGCTGGTGCAACAGACTTGGCAGAAAAATGTGGAGGGGGTGGAAATGTATAAGGTGGTGATGAAATTAAGAAGTTTAAAACCTGTGCTTAAAGAATTGAACAAGAAGCGGTTTAGTGAAGTGGAAAAAACTTATGAGGTGTCTTTGCAATGGTTGTATAATCTACAGAGGCAGGTTGATGAGAGCCCTGGGAACGAGGCTTTGAGGGGATTGGAACAGGAAGCTGCTACTGCAGTTAAGGAGAATCAAGCAAGGATGTTTAGCTTTCTTGCTCAAAAAGCGAAAGTGGATTGGCTGGAAGACGGGGACATGAACACAGCATTCTTTCACGCTAGTCTTAAGCAGAGGAGGAGTGGGAATAGAGTGCTGAAGCTAAAAGATATGAATGGCCTGTTGTGTGAGAGCCCAGAAAGTATAGAGAAGGCTTTTCTCCAATTTTACGAGTCTCTCCTTGGTAGCTCCAGAGCTACGAGTCCTGTATGTGAAGAGATTGTTAGGTGTGGGAACTTGGTGACCCAGGAGATGAGGGAGACTTTGATGCGACCAGTGAGCACAGAGGAGGTGAAGGAAGCTTTATTTTCCATTCCCGACAATAAGGCGCCTGGACCAGATGGATACTCAAGTGTTTTCTTCAAGAAAGCGTGGAATACAGTAAAGGAGGATATAGTTCGTGCAGTACAGCAGTTTTTCAGTAATGGTCAGTTGTTGCGACAGATCAATACAACTACCATCACACTGATACCCAAGAACAACAATCCACAAACAGTGATGGAGTACAGACCAATAGCTTGTTGTAACGTCCTTTACAAGATTGTGTCGAAGGTTTTGTGTGGAAGAATGGCCATCATTTTACCAGAAATTCTCAGTGAAAATCAGAGCGCATTCACAAGGGGAAGATCCATTTTGGGTAATATACTCATTTGCCAAGATCTAGTGCGACTGTACAAAAGGAAGTCTTGCTCACCACGATGCCTCTTTAAGATAGACTTGAAAAAAGCGTATGATTCTGTGGAGTGGAGTTTTGTAGAACAGTTACTCAAGACGCTAGGGTTTCCTGACCGTTTTAGCATGATGATTATGGCGTGTATACAGTCTCCAACCTACACTTTCGTGATCAATGGCAATCAGTTTGGGTTTCTGCAAGGGAAGAGGGGTCTACGTCAAGGTGATCCTCTATCCCCTTTGCTCTTTACGATATGCATGGAATACCTAAGTAGAACACTCAAGAAGATAGGGAGTTGTAGGGAATTCAGATTTCACCCTTTGTGCGCTTCAATGAAACTGAATCACTTGTGTTTCGCAGACGATTTGGTTATGTTTTGTAAAGGAACACTTTCTGCCATGAATCTGTTAATGAGGGGATTTGATATCTTTTCCATGGCTTCCGGGCTGGAAATGAATAATAGTAAGTCTGAGTTCTATGCAAATGGTATCAAAGAGGAGATCATTGAAGAATTCAGGAGACAGTCAGGTTTTGTGCGAGGTGAACTACCATTCAGGTATCTTGGAGTTCCAGTTTCGTCGAAGAGGTTATCTGTTATGGAGTGTGATGTTTTGATTGATAGGATAACAGCCAAGATAAGAGGATGGGGAGCCAGGAAATTATCGTACATGGGGCGGCTCACTTTGGTTAAATCTGTCTTGAACTCAATGCATTTGTATTGGGCGCAAATTTTCATTCTTCCCATGGCAGTGATCAAGAAGATAGATAGTATGTGTAGAAATTATCTTTGGGAAGGCCAGATTCATTATAGCAGGGGTTGTCCTGTATCATGGGACGAGGTGTGCACGGAGCGGAAGGCTGGTGGTCTGGGGTTAGTTTGCAACAAGATATGGAACCAGGCTGCGATTGGAAAACTAGCATGGTGGGTCCACACAAAAGCTGACCATGTGTGGGTTAGATGGGTACACCATGTGTATCTCAAGCGTGAGTGTTGGGCTGATTATGTGCCACATCAGAACACGGGATGGTGTTGGCGAAAGATTTGCAATGTGAAAGAGAGAATCAAGGATGGTTTTGTATATAATGGTTGGCTGAAATCAGGTACACAGTATACGGTCAAAGAGGGCTATCAATGGCTTCGAGGTGAGCAAGGGAAGCAAGGATGGGCCAGGCTTGTGTGGTCTCGGTACAACATCCCCCGGCATATGATGATAGCGTGGATAGCAGCAAGGGGGCGATTAGCGACGTTGGATAGACTTAAACGGTTTGGGTATGACGGAGATAGCAGATGCGTCATGTGTCAACAACAAGAAGAAGAAGCCAGTCACCTATTCTTTAAATGTCAGGTGAGCTTGATTTGGATTAGTAAGCTTAATGATTTCCTTGGATTACACGTTAATGTCGGCGATGATTGGAGGCTACTTTACAAGCGGAGGAAGGGGTCACGCTTTCAACGTCAAATAGTTTTTACTTTCATTGTAGGTGTGATTTATTGTATATGGCGTAGCAGGAATGAATGTCGGATTTATAATCGTCTAGGTAGAGTGGAGGTGCTGTTTAAACATCTTAGTGAGGAGATACGACTACGAGTGCAAACCCAAGCTGAGAATTTATCAAGGAAGGATAGTACGTGGTTTACTAACTTGTATAGCCAAAGATAGGTTGTAAATGGAGTTTTGTTTTTAATGATATTTACCCTTTACCAAAAAAAAAAAATATATAATATATCTATTTTTCCAATTTTAATTTGAAAATATAGAGTTTTTGTTATAATATTTGATTATATATTTTTAAGTATATTTTGATTTCGTTTAAGGTAAGTTTTATTTTTAAATGTTCTACTAAAAAATTCTTGTCTTATTTTAGAATCCTAATAATATTAAAATATCCAATTATATTAAAATTAATAAGTTCTTTTATATATTAATATAATAACTTAGATTATATATATTAAAATAATAAAAAATTTTATCAACCAATTATGTTAGGACAAATATCGACCGTATAGACTATAATTTCGACTTGATAGATAAATAGATAGATAGATATTAAGTCTTATAATTTAATATGAAATATATAATTTTAATTTTAATTCAGAAAAGAAATATTAATTTTATCCTATCTTTATACTGCACTATGGTGATTCTTCTTTTTTAACCTAATTTTTAGTAATTCTCCTATAAAATTAATATGAACAATTAAATTAAAACATATTACAATAAAGCTAACTTAAATATCAAACATTATAACTTATTTTTATAACTATTATTATATAACCGTAACTAATTACTTGATTTAAAAATAAGATAATTAATATATCTATATATTTTTTACCTTTCACGTGACATATTTATTAGTTTTGCTATTGATTTTGTAACCAGTTTTTCAATGAGAGTTTAAAATTTTGAACTTAAAATTTAAATCTGCAACATACAAAGAAAAAATAATTATTATGAATTTAATTAAGAAATGAAACTGTTAAAAATTAAACACTCTTATCAAATCAAATACACCGTAAATCCTATCTTTATACTCCACGATGGTGATTTTTTTCAACCTAATTTTCAGTAATTCTCTTACAAAATTAACATTAACATGAACAATTAAATCAAAACTTAGTATGATAAAACTAACTTAGAGATCCAACATTATAAATTATTATGTAACAACCCGGTTTTTCGTGACTTAATTAAACTAAGGCGGAAAATTAATTAAGTCTAATACATGCCGGATGTTAATTAAATTACATTCAAATGGCATAGGATACAAATATATATTACAATCTCTCAAGGAAAACAAACGAAACATCCTAATCATCCCGAAAATCCTGAGTCTCGAGAATTGCCTGCAACGGAGACAAAAACACAAAATAGGAGGATCTCCCCGCCGAGGCGGGAAGTACTGTTTCTAACCAACAACCTCTAAACCAAAGTTTTGGTTTATTTAACCTATGATTAAAAGTAACTTGGCAGCACTAAACGCGTATAACTCCAGCAGCCGCATATTTCAATAAAATTGGACAATTAGCATATAATATCAGTTCTCACATATAGATATTTAAATCTCATACAACATGCAGTTCATAAAACGTAACGTAGAATATAGAAAATAAATAAATAAAAACACATTGCAATTAGGCAAGCAAAACACATAAGGAAATCATGATGATTTAATCACGAGTATACATCCAATCACATAACGTACAACACTCATAAATAATCATTCTCAATAAGTAGTATTTCAACACTCAGGAAACCAAGTCATTCAGACAATACTCAATCAAAACAAGGAAAATACATTCAACATGTGATAACAAATGAGTCTTCGTTAGTAAGGCGGAAGCATGCAGACATAATCACAAGCGATGGCGGCCGGGTAGTTAAAGCGGACAAGTCCGATAGGCTAAAGATACCTAAGGTAATAAGGACGATTCATTGCCTTGTCTAATGTATGCATACACTACCTATCGAGGATCATACGTATTCGCTATTCAAAAGGTATCACCGACGAAAAAGTTCGACTATCACCAGAGACCTGCACTTTGATGGGGTTGGCGTTTCCAATTACTATTCTATGGGCCCGCGGAAGTATCAAGTATGCCCCATCCCTGAGGTTGATACCACACGTCAAACAGCAATCTTAAGATCGTTGAATAGCCTTGGGCAACTCTGGGTGGGAGCCCAAGTCCCCATAGACAGCTACCTCGTTAACTTCGAATTTCAAGAGTCGCAACATGGCGAACAATCCAAGTATTATATCACGTAGTTCATTTTCTCAATTTCTTATTTCCTCGTTTATTCAACTCAAGTGACAATTCTGAAACTTAAATAATATCGTCAAACTTTGTATAATGAAATTTTTGTTCTAGCGAGTTCATCGAGGTAGCGAGAACACATAGGAAAACTTGATGATTTATTTTGAGTCCGTTAAGTACCTTTTAAATATTTTCATTATTCATTATTTTGTACGTATTTTTATACGTATGCGTATTTTTATACTTTGTATGTATGTTTATACTTATACGTATTCTTATTTTGTATTTTAGTAATCTAATGATAGTTCGATTAAGTATGATTTAGTTTCATTTAAACTTTAAGTAAATTAAAGTAGATTAGTGATTAGTAATATAAATAATTGAATTGCATTATAACCCACATTTATTACCTCCTTTTATTTAAATTGTAAAGTGTTTAGCGATTTAGTAGTTTTAACATTTATTTTAACTTGTAAAAGTATCTTAATGATACTTAGCAAACTTTAGTATTTTTAATAAAATCTAATATTCGTTTAGGTGGCCTAATTTACGAATTGATTTTATTTATGTAACTTTACGTAGTCGTATTAGGTGACTTAATACGTGAGATTATTAATATTTATATTTTAGTACCATTCACTTAAGTTTAATTTATTTAATTATTTATAACTTTTTATAATGTCATACACTTTATAGTTTAAATTTTAGTTAGGTTTTATATTTATATATATAAATATATCATTCATAATTTTTATATAACTTTACTTAGTAAATTTTTAGTCGATCTTTATATGATCTTAACAATTCACCCTTTTAGTAAATTCTTATTTGTGATACTAATTATTAACTTTATTCAATAATAGTTTTACTTAGATTCATTTTAAGTTTCAAAGTACCCAATTTCTTTTTATTATTTTTAACCAAATATTTATTTAGTATAATTTAAGTTCATTGTAAACTTTATAATTTTAACAAGGTAATCTTTATATTAAATGTGATATATGACATTTTATATAACTATTTATATTAGAAATTTTTATACGAGTAGCAATTAACTTATGTTTTTACCTTTAAACTTATTTAAATACTAATTTCACTTAATACTCTTTTAACTTAATTCTTCATTTTTAGTTATATTTCGATTTAACTTTTTAGTGACGACAAATATTTTTACGACTATGAATGGTTTTATATTTATTAAGTTTATTTACTTAAGTCGGTTAATAATATTTTTAGTCTTATTTTATACTTGTGATACATAAACTTTATATATTTTAATTTACACATAACAAATAATTTTAACATGATAATATTACATATAATTCAACAATAATTCACAACACATTTTCACCCAAAATATAATTTCACAAAATCATATAAATATCATATTTCACAATTCAATTCAACATTATATTATAACTAAAATTAACACCCAATTTCATACTATAGCGAATCATACAAAGTTATCAAATTAAACTGAAACGGGACTCATACGTGTCTAATGCATACTAGCTCACTTTGAATCACAAAATTAAAATAAAACCAAAGTGTTTAAGTTAGAGATTTCGAGGAAGAATCGATCACCTAAATTTTGGCACACGAACTGAGGCCTCCAAATAAAAACCCGATACCCGTCCTTAGGTAATACTTCAACCCCAAAAGAATTGAATTCCAAGCGTAACAAGAGCATCACGATTCCGAGACAGCAACTCGAACATGAACAGGAACAAATCGGTAAGTAAGAAAAGTGAATTAGAAGCGAGAACGATTAAGTCGATATAATAAAGAATAGAAAATGTTTAACTGAAATCGAAAGGAGCTCACTAAATAAATTGAGGTGAAAAGAAAGAAGACAATCATTCTGACCCAATATAGTCACGGTGGTCAGAAAAACGAGGGCCAAGCCGAGGAGGCAGCCTCGCGGTGGTGACGTGGTAGCACGAGCCATGGCGGCGGTATCCCCACAATGTCTCCGGTGTTTGGAGTCGAAACCGACAAGAAAACAAAGAGTGAGCAGGGGACAAAAAGGGAGGAGCAAGGAGAACGAAAATGAGGAAGGAAGAAGGGCATACCACGGTGGTGGTCGGAGCTCCGGCGAGGGCTGAGAACGAGAAGGTGAGCAGGGGAGGAGAGAGCTGGAAGCTCGAGGAGAACAGGGGAGCTACGGTGGTGGTGTTAGCCGAGGAAGGAGGTGGCCTGAGGTGGTGAGACGGTGGTCACGGTGGTACTTGGGCTCGAGCTCCGGTGTGGCTCGGTGGTTCAAAGAGAGAAGAGGAGGACGAAGTAACAAGGGTGAAACAGAGGTGGCAGAGCACGGTGGTGGCTGTCGTAGGGCGGTGCTCCGGTGATGACGATGGCCTGAGCAGGGGCGCCGGTGAGGTGGGTGTTGGTGGTTCCAGGCGGCTCGGTGCGGCTGCTGCTATTGTTGCTGTCGTGTTGTTTGTTGTCGTTGTTGTTGATTGCTGGGGTTGCTGCTTCTTGTTGTATTATTATTATTATTATTATTATTATTATTATTATTATTAGTTTTTGTTGTTGAAGTTGTGTGATGTTGTATTTTAATGGAGGAAAATGAGAGGGAGAAGAAGGGGAGATAGGTTAAAGAATAGAAATCAGAAAAGTGAGGTTGAGGTGTATTGTAGAAGGCAACAAAATATCTATAAATGAATGGGTGAAAAGAAGTATGTCGACATGTGAGGGAGTTGGCTTTGATTTTCGGTTTCCGATTTGGTCTGTTTCATTCGCTCTTATTTATAAACTTTTTAACTTTATAAAATATACTATACTTTAAATTAATTGTTTTAAATTTTAGTTCTATGATTGGTATTATAAAATTTAAATTTTAGATATCAAATATATAAAAATTGTCAACTATAAATTTTATTACGGTCTCATAGATTTTCAAACGGTCTGTTTGTTTGCAAGATATATTTCAATAAAATTATTTTTATTCAAGTAATAATAATTTTTAAAGTAAAACGCAAATTTATTAAGTTTAATAAAACCAATTGAATCAAGGTTTTAGTTTGACAAGTATTTTAAGAATAAAAATATAATATAGATTAATATAAAAATCGAGAAAGTTTAACTAGAAATATCTTGAGAAAGTTTATTTGAACGAAATTTTTCAGTCGCGTTTTTAAAGTAATTGAATAAAAGTTAAATTATCTAAATTTTAATTTAAGAATTTTGTTAAAATAATTAATTAGTATTAATAAAAACACGGGGTGTTACAATCCTACCCCCTTAAGAAAAGTTTCGTCCCCGAAACTTGAATAGGATGGATAACTGATCAAGATAGAACGAGACAGTCAGAGGGAATGTCGAGAATTTTGGAGATTGAATATGAGCATTGCTTTTATGAGCAAGATTTTATCAAAATGAATTATTAAATCAATTGAATAATTTTAAAGTATAAATAATTCTTTTTCGAATTAATATTTAAATGTTGCTGCATTGTCATTTTCAAAATCAGCGAGAAAGAGGTTTTCAAAAAGGTAGGGCCTAGAAGTTTTGTACGGAATTAAATTAAATAAAAATAATAAGCGTTTTAAGAATTAAAACAATTTATTTAAATTTGAAAATAAATGTTAACCTTAAAATAGGTTGAAATAAAGAATTTTAATATTTAATTAGGATTGTGATATAATCAAATTATTTTCCTACCCCCTTAAGAAGTTTTAAGCGTATCTGTATAATATTATTATTGTTACTTTTAATGATCACATACATAAGATATATAGCCTTAGAAAAAACAGCATTTAGGGAAAATATGTAAAAATCGTAGTGATCGTATGGAAAATATGAGCCTTAATGAAATTAAGGAAATTCAGGTTATCGTTAAATGATAAATAAAATTTTAGAGAAGTACGGATAACCTTTTTAATATAGCTCTTTTTCCTTAAAATTGTAATTATGATGTTATTAGGTGAAACGGAAAGTTATAATTCATATTTCAGGTAAGATTGAAAATTTATATTAAGGAATTGAAATAAATGATAAATGATATACATATATATTTTTGAAGAGAGGTGTTTGTAATGGATATGACAAGTTCAAAATATATTTAATAAAAGTATAAAGAGTTTACAAAAATGATGAAAACGGACAAAATTTCATCGTATGAGATTAATACGTATTTCGTATAAATTATAATTTAAGAGTTCTAAATTTAAGAACAAGAAAATAACTTGAAAATAAGTTTTAGAGTTTGAATAAAAAGTTAACGAAATTACAAAGGAAATAGAAATTCATTTTTCGAGATTAAATAGAACAAAGGAAAATTAACTTTATGAAATCAATTAGTAGGGATTATAGATTTTAAGACAAGAAATTTTTGAAGATGATAATAATTGTAAGAGGTCAAAAGTACGAAGTAAAGTTTGACTATATAAATTAAAGAGTTTACGAAATTCAAAAGTAAGAATGATAAAATTTTATGAGATTAAGGAAAAAGGATGAAAATCAATTTAAGACGGTAATTATTAGGAATTATTGATTTAGGAAATCAACAATTTCAAAGGAGTTAAAATGTTTACGAGGTTGAAAAATCATCGATTGAATTCTGTTTACGTAAGGAATTTAAAATATAAGAGTAAACGTGTTTTTTTTTTTTTTTTTTTTTTTTTTTTTTTAAATATTAGGAATCGTTTGATTAAGATATCTGAAAAATGAAAAGCGTTGAGAAGATGATATTTAAAGAACGACTTTGATATGGTTGTAGGAATCTTCAATGCGAAAGAAGTCTTCGACGTCTCGAAAATTGTCTTGGATAGCGTGATTTTTGATACGTCTCTTCGCATGCGCTTCTGGTCTTGTCTTCAAGTCTTATATTTGCGAGAAAATGAAAAGAGATAAAAATCCATTTTATGAAGTCATTATAAAAGTATAAATTAGGAAAGTTTTATTTTAGAAGAAGAAGATAAGTTAAATAGATTTAAAAATTTGGAGGAGATGAATAATAATTTAGTTAATAAGGATGTTTGAGAAAGTTATAGAGGTCTTCAAGGCAATAGAATTCTTCGAGGTCTAGAACGTCCTTTCAGATCGTTCGACTCTTGATGCGTCCATTTGTATGTGCTTGAGTTCTTGACGTCTCGTCTTCGATTTATACGTCTCGATTTTTGGTAACGTTAGTAAAGAAGACTTGTTAGTCAAAAAGATTAGTCATAGAGCACTTAGCAGGTAAGAAAAGAGAAATAAAAATCTATTGAGGTTGAATGACGGTCGAAAATTCTAAAATCTAGGTCAGTCGGTCAATCCTTAATATTTCTACCCATTCTCACATTTAAAGCGTTCTCAGATTATTATTTTAGCGATTTAGAGATTTCTAATTCATTATTTGATCCTATAAGTCTATGCCTGACATATATATTAATATGTATGTCTAGCCTAGGTGTCTTCTCGCTAGATGAGATAACTTTATGTTACTCACTCACGGTCGCAAGACAGCTCTGATACCAACTGTAACAACCCGGTTTTTCGTGACTTAATTAAACTAAGGCGGAAAATTAATTAAGTCTAATACATGCCGGATGTTAATTAAATTACATTCAAATGGCATAGGATACAAATATATATTACAATCTCTCAAGGAAAACTAACGAAACATCCTAATCATCCCGAAAATCCTGAGTCTCGAGAATTGCCTGCAACGGAGACAAAAACACAAAATAGGAGGATCTCCGCTCAGAGGCGGAAGTGACTGTTTCTAACTAACAACCTCTAAACCAAAGTTTTGGTTTATTTAACCTATGATTAAAAGTAACTTGGCAAAGACTAAACGCGTATAACTCCAAAGAAATTGCATATTTCAATAAAATTGGACAATTAGCATATCATATCAGTTCTCACATATAGATATTTAAATCTCATCCAACATGCAGTTCATAAGACGTAACGTAGAATATAGAAAATAAATAAATAAAAACACATTGCAATTAGGCAAGCAAAACACATAAGGAAATCATGATGATTTAATCACGGTATACATCCAATCACATAACGCATAACACTCATAAATAATCATTCTCAATAAGTAGCATTTCAACACTCGTGAAACCAAGTCATTCGCACAATACTCAATCAAAACAAGGAAAATACATTCAACATGTGATAACAAATGAGTCTTCGTTAGTAAAGGCGGAAGCATGCGGACATAATCCGCGATGGATGTGACGGCCGTTAAAACGGACAAGTCTGGATATGCTAAAGATACCTAAGGTAATAAGGACGATTCAATCCCTTGTCTAATGTATGCATACACTACCTATCGAGGATCATACGTATTCGCTATTCAAAAGGTATCACCGACGAAAAAGTTCGACTATCACCAGAGACGGGGACCCCCGGAGGGCGTTGGCGTTTCCAATTACTATTCTATGGGCCCGCGGAAGTATCAAGTATGCCCCATCCCTGAGGTTGATACCACACGTCAAACAGCAATCTTAAGATCGTTGAATAGCCTTGGGCAACTCTGGGAGGGAGCCCAAGTCCCCATAGACAGCTACCTCGTTAACTTCGAATTTCAAGAGTCGCAACATGGCGAACAATCCAAGTATTATATCACGTAGTTCATTTTCTCAATTTCTTATTTCCTCGTTTATTCAACTCAAGTGACAATTCTGAAACTTAAATAATATCGTCAAACTTTGTATAATGAAATTTTAGTAATAGCAGTTCATCAGGTAAGCAGAACACATAGGAAAACTTGATGATTTATTTTGAGTCCGTTCGTAACTTTTAAATATTTTCATTATTCATTATTTTGTACGTATTTTTATACGTATGCGTATTTTTATACTTTGTATGTATGTTTATACTTATACGTATTCTTATTTTGTATTTTAGTAATCTAATGATAGTTCGATTAAGTATGATTTAGTTTCATTTAAACTTTAAGTAAATTAAAGTAGATTAGTGATTAGTAATATAAATAATTGAATTGCATTATAACCCACATTTATTACCTCCTTTTATTTAAATTGTAAAGTGTTTAGCGATTTAGTAGTTTTAACATTTATTTTAACTTGTAAAAGTATCTTAATGATACTTAGCAAACTTTAGTATTTTTAATAAAATCTAATATTCGTTTAGGTGGCCTAATTTCTGAATTGATTTTATTTATGTAACTTTTACGTAGTCGTATTAGGTGACTTAATACGTGAGATTATTAATATTTATATTTTAGTACCATTCACTTAAGTTTAATTTATTTAATTATTTATAACTTTTTATAATGTCATACACTTTATAGTTTAAATTTTAGTTAGGTTTTATATTTATATATATAAATATATCATTCATAATTTTTATATAACTTTACTTAGTAAATTTTTAGTCGATCTTTATATGATCTTAACAATTCACCCTTTTAGTAAATTCTTATTTGTGATACTAATTATTAACTTTATTCAATAATAGTTTTACTTAGATTCATTTTAAGTTTCAAAGTACCCAATTTCTTTTTATTATTTTTAACCAAATATTTATTTAGTATAATTTAAGTTCATTGTAAACTTTATAATTTTAACAAGGTAATCTTTATATTAAATGTGATATATGACATTTTATATAACTATTTATATTAGAAATTTTTATACGAGTAGCAATTAACTTATGTTTTTACCTTTAAACTTATTTAAATACTAATTTCACTTAATACTCTTTTAACTTAATTCTTCATTTTTAGTTATATTTCGATTTAACTTTTTAGTGACGACAAATATTTTTACGACTATGAATGGTTTTATATTTATTAAGTTTATTTACTTAAGTCGAGTTAATAATATTTTTAGTCTTATTTTATACTTGTGATACATAAACTTTATATATTTTAATTTACACATAACAAATAATTTTAACATGATAATATTACATATAATTCAACAATAATTCACAACACATTTTCACCCAAAATATAATTTCACAAAATCATATAAATATCATATTTCACAATTCAATTCAACATTATATTATAACTAAAATTAACACCCAATTTCATACTATAGCGAATCATACAAAGTTATCAAATTAAACTGAAACGGGACTCATACGTGTCTAATGCATACTAGCTCACTTTGAATCACAAAATTAAAATAAAACCAAAGTGTTTAAGTTAGAGATTTCGAGGAAGAATCGATCACCTAAATTTTGGCACACGAACTGAGGCCTCCAAATAAAAACCCGATACCCGTCCTTAGGTAATACTTCAACCCCAAAAGAATTGAATTCCAAGTGTAACACCCCGTGTTTTTATTAATACTAATTAATTATTTTAACAAAATTCTTAATTAAAATTTATATAATTTAAATTTTATTTCTTTGCTTTGAAAACGCGACTGAAAAATTTCGTTCAAATAAACTTTTACAATATAATTTCTCATTTCAAACTCTTTAAATTCCATATTAATTTGTATTATAAGTTTTAAATCTATAATACTTGTCGAACAAAAAAAGTTTACTTCAGTTACATTTATTAGATAGACTTAATAAATTTGCATTCTATTTTAAAAAGATTATTAATACTTGAATAAAATATAATTTTATCGAAATGTATTTTACAAAATAAACTAGCCGTTTTAAAATATGTGAGACCGTAATAAAATTTATAGTTAACAACTTTTATACATTTTATATCTCAAAATATAAATTTTATAATACTAATCATAGAACTAAAATTTAAAACAAATAATTTAAAGTATAATATATTTTATAAAATATAAAAGTTTATGAATAAGAGTAAATAAAATGGAGCCAAATGCCTTGGTTTACCAAGACCCACGTCGGCCCTTTGCCCTCATCCATTCCTTTGGATATTTTTAAATGGCTCCTCTAAACACACCATCATCTACCTCCTTTACAATTTATTTTCTGAAAAAGAAAATTCATAACTCCCTTAATCTCTTCTCTTTCTTCTTCTACAAACCCATTATACTACCTCCATTAATTTAAGACAACAACAAGAAGTAACAATAACAAGGTTAATAATAATAATAATAAGCAACCACAACAACAGCCAACAACAACAACAACACCAAACAACACGACAGCAGCAACAACGGCCACCAGGGCCGCCGTACTCTCGCCGGAGGACCGCTACCATGGGCGCCGCCATGTCTGTCACGCTCGAGCTACCTCCTCTGCTTTCTTTCTCTCTCGGTTCCCTGCTCACCGTGGTCCCCTGCTCTCTTTCTTTCTCGGCCACCACCGGAGCCGCCATTGAAGCTGACCTCGAGCTCGAGCACCGTCCTGCTCACCGGAGCTACCCTCGAGCTACCCCTGCTCTTTTCTTTTCCTTTGCTCTTCCCTGCATATCCTCTTTTCGGTTTCGATTACGATGCCGGAGTTGAGCCTAGCGAGCCGCCACCACGTCAGACCACCGTGGCCATCACCACCACCGTGTCCCCCTCTTTCTCCCCTGCTTCCCCTGCCTTTCTCTCGTTCACCCCTGCCCTCTTTTCCTCTGCCACCGTGAGCCACCACCGTGGCCCCTGCTCATGTGGCCCTCCTTCGCTTGTCGTAATATTCTAATCGTCGGTAAGTGTCGTCGATGAAATAGTCTTTATCCATTAAATTATCGTCATTTGATTTCGCCCCTTTTTATTCATTTTTCTCTTTCCCCTGCTCTTTCTCCGTTTCAGCTGTGTCTCCTTCTGTAGAACTCGGTTTTGCTGCCTCCGTCTAATATGGTGAGCCTCCGTCTCGACTTAGTCCTTACTTGGTCCTTATATCTCGATTTTATTTCAACCATCCAGTTCATTCAAGTCCTCCTATTTTGTTCTTATTTTAAATCATTCAATCAATTAAATTAACTATCTCGACATTCATCTCAATTTCAGTCCATATTTAATTCAGTCAACAAATTTGATCGGTTCTCAATTTTTCCCTCTTTGCTAGTTTTGTGAGAGTGCTGCCATTCTTATTCGATTTCACTGCTAATGACTTTGGATTTATGAGGAAATGGGTTAGGACCGTATTTGGAGGCCTCTGTTCGTGAGCCAAATTTAGGTGACTCGATTCTTCCTCAAAATCTCTAACATTAACGTTTTGGTTTTATTCTAATTAATCTGTTATTAAAAGTGAGCTAGTATGCATTAGACACGTATGAGTCCCGTTTCAGTTTAATTTGATAACTTTGTATGATTCGCTATAATATGAAATTGGGTGTTAATTTTAGTTATAATATAATGTTGAATTGAATTGTGAAATATGATATTTATATGATTTTGTGAAATTATATTTTGGGTAAAAATGTGTTGTGAATTATTGTTGAATTATATGTAATATTATCATGTTAATATTATTTGTTATGTGTAAATTAAAATATATAAAGTATAAGGATCACAATTATAAAATAAGACTAAAAATATTACTAAAATAACTTAAGTAAACAAATTAAATTAATATAAAATATTTATGGAAATAAAATAATTATAAGCACTAAAAAAAGGTTTAAATAAAACACAACTAAAAATTGAGAGTTAAATAAAAAGGGTATTAAGTTTAAATTAGTATTAAATAAATTCAAAGGTAAAAATATAAATTAATTGCCACTGTATGAAAATTTCCAAGATAAATAATTATATAAAATGTCATATATCACATTTAATATAAAGATTACTTTATTAAAATTATAAAGTTTACAATGGACTTAAAATATACTAAATAAGTATTTGGTTAAAATAATAAAAAGAAATTGGGTACTTTAAAACTTAAAATGAATCTAAGTAAAACTATTATTGAATAAAGTTAATAATTAATATCACAAATAAGAATTTACAAAAGGTGAATTGTTAAGATCATATAAAGATCGACTAAAAATTTACTAAGTAAAGTTATATAAAAATTATGAATGATATATTTATATATATAAATATAAAACCTAACTAAAATTTAAACTATAAAGTGTATGACATTATAAAAAGTTATAAATAATTAAATAAATTAAACTTAAGTGAATGGTACTAAAATATAAATATTAATAATCTCACGTATTAAGTCACCTAATACGACTACGTAAAAGTTACATAAATAAAATAAATTCAGAAATTAGGCCACCTAAACGAATATTAGATTTTATTAAAAATACTAAAGTTTGCTAAGTATCATTAAGATACTTTTACAAGTTAAAATAAATGTTAAAACTACTAAATCGCTAAACACTTTACAATTTAAATAAAAGGAGGTAATAAATGTGGGTTATAATGCAATTCAATTATTTATATTACTAATCACTAATCTACTTTAATTTACTTAAAGTTTAAATGAAACTAAATCATACTTAATCGAACTATCATTAGATTACTAAAATACAAAATAAGAATACGTATAAGTATAAACATACATACAAAGTATAAAAATACGCATACGTATAAAAATACGTACAAAATAATGAATAATGAAAATATTTAAAAGTTACGAACGGACTCAAAATAAATCATCAAGTTTTCCTATGTGTTCTGCATACCTGCTGAACTGCTAGAACTAAAATTTCATTATACAAAGTTTGACGATATTATTCAAGTTTGTAATTGTCACTTGAGTTGAATAAAGCGAGGAAATAAGAAATTGAGAAAATGAACTACGTGATATAATACTTGGATTGTTCGCCATGTTGCGACTCTTGAAATTCGGTTAACGAGGTAGTCTATGGGGACTTGGGCTCCTCCCGCAGTTGCCCAAGGCTATTCAACGATCTTAAGATTCTTTGCTTGGCGTGTGGTATCAACCTCGGGGATGGGGCATACTTGATACTTCCGGGCCCATAGAATAGTAATTGGAAACGCCAACCCCATCCGGTACCGCCTCGTGATAGTCGAACTTTTTCGTCGGAGATACCTTTTGAATAGCGAATAAGTATGATCCTCGATAGGTAGTGTATGCATACATTAGACAAGGGATTGAATCGTCCTTATTACCTTAAGAATCTTTAGCATATCCAGACTTGTCCGTTTTAACTACCTCGTCGCTATCAAGGCGGATTATGTCTGCATGCTTCCGCCTTACTAACGAAGATTCACTAGTTAACGTATGATGAATGTATTTCCTTGTTTTGATTGGTTATTGTCTGAATGACGTTGTCCTTGAGTTGAGATTGCCTTTTTGAGAATGATTGTTGAGGAATGTTGTACGTTTATATGATTTGACGTATGCTCATATTTGAATTATCATGATTCCTTATATGTTTTTGTTTGTCTACTTGCAATGTGTTTTATTTATTTATTTTCTATATTGCATATGTCTAGAATTGCATGATTGTTCACGACTATGTGTTTATTGAATTGATTACGGCTTATGCATATATCTTGATTGCCATAATTTAGGTTATATATATATATATATATTATATTAATTGAGATGATAGTCATGTTTATTTATTGTGATTCTATAAATTGAAATGTTTTAAGTTTTGTTTATCATGTTGGATGAGATTTAAATATCTATATGTGAGAACTGATATTATATGCTAATTGTCCAATTTTATCGAAATATCACATTCTTTGGAGTTATACGCGTTTAGTGCTGCCAAGTTACTTTTAATCATAGGTTAAATAAACCAAAACTGTGGTTTAGAGGTTGTTGGTTAGAACAGTCACTTCCCGCCTCTGAGCGGGAGATCCTCCTATTTTTGTTTTTGTCTCCGTTGCAGGGAAATTCTCGAGACTCAGGATTATCGGGACGATTAGGATGTTTCGTTTGTATCCGTTGAGAGATTGTAATATATATTTGTATCCTATGCCATTTGAATGTAATTTATTTAACATCCGGCATGTATTAGACTTAATTAATTTTCCGCCTTAGTTTAATTAAGTCACGAAAAACCGGGTTGTTACAGTTGGTATCAAAGCTGTCTTGCGACCGTGAATAACTTAAAGTTATCCCATCTAGCGAGACGACACCTGGGCCAGACATTCATATCGTATGTCAAGCATAGACTTATAGGATCAAATAATAAATTTAGAAATCCTAGATCGCTAAAATAATAATCTTAGAACGCTTTAAATGTGAGAATGGGTAGAAATATTAAGGATTGACCGACTGACCTAGATTTTAGAATTTTCAACCGTCATTCAACCTCGATAGATTTTTATTTCTCTTTTCTTGCTTGCTAAGTGCTCTATGACTAACTCTTTGACTAACAAGTCAATTATACTAACATTGTGAAAATCGAGACGTATAAATCGATGACATGACGACAAGAAGTCAAGCGCAACAAATGGACGCATCAAGGGTCGAACGATCTAGACCTCGAAGAATTCTAGTGCCTTGAAGACCTCTATAACTTTCTCAAAACTTCCTTACTAACTAAATTATTATTCATCTCCTCCAAATTTTTAAATCTAGTTAACTTATCTTCTTCTTCTAAAATATAACTTTCCTAATTTATACTTTTATAATGACTTCATAGAATGAACTTTTACCTCTTTTCATTTTCTCGCAAATATAAGATTTGAAGACAAGACCGGAAGGGCATGCAGAAAGACGGATCAAAGAATCATGCTAGCTGAGGCAACTTTCAAGACGTCGAAGACTTCTTTAGCATTGAAGATTTATACAACCATATCAAAATCGTTCTTTAAATATCATTATCATTTCAACGCTTTTTAATTTTCAGATTTCCTAATCATAAAATTTCCTAATATCTTATCTCCCCATGATTTTAGTGTTTCCTGTGACATTTTAAATTCCCTACCAAAAAGAAGTTAACTCAGTGATTTTACAACCTCGTAAAAATTTTAACTCTTTCGAAATTGTTGATTTCCTAAATCAATAATTCCTTGTAAAAATTTTTAACTCTTTCGAAATTGTTGATTTCCTAAATTAATAATTCCTAATAATTACCGTCTTAAATTGATTTTCATCTCTTCTCCTTAATCTCATAAAATTTTATCATTCTTACTTTTGAATTTCGTAAACCCTTTAATTTTTATAGTCAAACTTTACTTTCTTACTTTTTACCTCGTACAATTATTTAAATTATTCTAAAAATTCTACTCTTGAAATTTATAGTACCTTCTAAAAATTGCATAAAGTTAATTTTCATTTGTTCTATTTAATCTCAAAATATGACTTCACTTTTCCTTTGTAATTTCGTTAACTTTTTATTCAACCTCTTAAACGTACTTCCTTGTTATAAATTGTTTGAACTCTTAAATTATAATTTCTACGAAGTACTTATTAACCTTATACGATGAAGTTTCGTCTATTGCCTTCATTTTTGAAATTCTTTTCTTTATATTTTAAATAGCTTTTGAACTTGTCCTATCTATTACAATTATCTCTCGTCAAAATATATATACATATTGATATCATTTATCAATTATTTTAACCCTTATTGTAAGTTTCGAATCTTATCCTAAATATGATTTATAACATTTCTGTTTCATCTAATAACATTATAATAATAATTTTAAGAAAATGAGCTATATTAACAAGGTTATCTATAATTCTCGAAAATTTTATTTAATCATTCAACGATAACCTATATTCTCTTAATTTCATTAAAGCTCATATTTTTCTTATGGTCACTACGATTTTTAACTATTTTCCCTAAATGCCGTTTTTCCTAAGGCTATATACCTTATACACGTGATCATTAAAAGTAACAATAATAATATTATGTAGATACGTTTAAAACTTCTTAAGGGGGTAGGACATTAATTTGATTTTATCACAATCCTAAATAAATATTAAAATTCTTTAATTCAACCTATTTTAAGGTTAACATTTTATTTTTAAATTTAAATAAATCGTTTTAATTCTTAAAATGCTTATTATTTTAATTTAATTTAATTCCGTACAAAACTTCTAGGCCCTACCTTTTTGAAAATGTCTTTCACGCAGATTTTGAAAATGTCAATGCAGCAACATTTAGATGTTAATTCGAAAAAGAATTATTTATATTATTAAGTTATTAAATTCTTCAATCTTTCCTTTTTAGAAAATTCATACCCAATCAAGAGCAATATTAATTTTCCATTTCCAAAAACATCAATGTTTTCTCCAATTGCTTTTTAATCTCGAGCAGTTATCCATCCTATTCAAGTTTCGGGGACGAAACTTTTCTTAAGGGGGTAGGATTGTAACACCCCGTGTTTTTATTAATACTAATTAATTATTTTAACAAAATTCTTAATTAAAATTTATATAATTTAAATTTTATTTCTTTGCTTTGAAAACGCGACTGAAAAATTTCGTTCAAATAAACTTTTACAATATAATTTCTCATTTCAAACTCTTTAAATTCCATATTAATTTGTATTATAAGTTTTAAATCTATAATACTTGTCGAACAAAAAAAGTTTACTTCAGTTACATTTATTAGATAGACTTAATAAATTTGCATTCTATTTTAAAAAGATTATTAATACTTGAATAAAATATAATTTTATCGAAATGTATTTTACAAAATAAACTAGCCGTTTTAAAATATGTGAGACCGTAATAAAATTTATAGTTAACAACTTTTATACATTTTATATCTCAAAATATAAATTTTATAATACTAATCATAGAACTAAAATTTAAAACAAATAATTTAAAGTATAATATATTTTATAAAATATAAAAGTTTATGAATAAGAGTAAATAAAATGGAGCCAAATGCCTTGGTTTACTAAGACCCACGTCGACCCTTTGCCTCATCCATTCCTTTGGATATTTTTAAATGGCTCCTCTAAACACACCATCATCTACCTCCTTTACAATTTATTTTACGAAAAGAAAATTCATAACTCCCTTAATCTCTTCTCTTTCTTCTTCTACAAACCCATTATACTACCTCCATTAATTTAAGACAACAACAAGAAGTAACAATAACAAGGTTAATAATAATAATAATAAGCAACCACAACAATGACCAACAACAACAACAACACCAAACAACACGACAAAGAAGAACAACGGCCACCAGTGGTCAGCTCAGACTCGCCGGAGAGGATCGCTACCATGGGCGCCCGCCATGTCTCGCCACGCCGAGCTACCTCCTCGCTTTCTTTCTCTCTCGGTTCCTCGCCACCGTGGTCCCCTGCTCTCTTTCTTTCTACCACCACCGGAGCCGCCATTATCAAGCCGACCTCGAGCTCGAGCACCGCCCCGCTTCACCGGAGCTACCCTCGAGCTACCCACTGCTCTTTTCTTTTCCTTTGCTCTTCCTCGCATATCCTCTTTTCGGTTTCGATTACGATGCCGGAGTTGAGCCTAGCGAGCCGCCACCACGTCAGACCACCGTGGCCATCACCACCACCGTGTCCCCCTCTTTCTCCCCTGCTTCCCCTGCCTTTCTCTCGTTCGCCCCTGCCCTCTTTTCCTCTGCCACCGTGAGCCACCACCGTGGCCCCTGCTCATGTGGCCCTCCTTCGCTTGTCGTAATATTCTAATCGTCGGTAAGTGTCGTCGATGAAATAGTCTTTATCCATTAAATTATCGTCATTTGATTTCGCCCCTTTTTATTCATTTTTCTCTTTCCCCTGCTCTTTCTCCGTTTTTAATTTGTGTCTCCTTCAGAGAACTTCGGTTTCTTTGCCTCAAAGTCTAATATGGTGAGCCTCCGTCTCGACTTAGTCCTTACTTGGTCCTTATATCTCGATTTTATTTCAACCATCCAGTTCATTCAAGTCCTCCTATTTTGTTCTTATTTTAAATCATTCAATCAATTAAATTAACTATCTCGACATTCATCTCAATTTCAGTCCATATTTAATTCAGTCAACAAATTTGATCGGTTCTCAATTTTTCCCTCTTTGCTAGTTTTGTGAGAGTGCTGCCATTCTTATTCGATTTCACTGCTAATGACTTTGGATTTATGAGGAAATGGGTTAGGACCGTATTTGGAGGCCTCTGTTCGTGAGCCAAATTTAGGTGACTCGATTCTTCCTCAAAATCTCTAACATTAACGTTTTGGTTTTATTCTAATTAATCTGTTATTAAAAGTGAGCTAGTATGCATTAGACACGAATGAGTCCTGCTTTTGATTTATTTTGATAACTTTGTATGATTCGCTATAATATGAAATTGGGTGTTAATTTTAGTTATAATATAATGTTGAATTGAATTGTGAAATATGATATTTATATGATTTTGTGAAATTATATTTTGGGTGAAAATGTGTTGTGAATTATTGTTGAATTATATGTAATATTATCATGTTAATATTATTTGTTATGTGTAAATTAAAATATATAAAGTATAAGGATCACAATTATAAAATAAGACTAAAAATATTACTAAAATAACTTAAGTAAACAAATTAAATTAATATAAAATATTTATGGAAATAAAATAATTATCGGCACTAAAAAAAGGTTTAAATAAAACACAACTAAAAATTGAGAGTTAAATAAAAAGGGTATTAAGTTTAAATTAGTATTAAATAAATTCAAAGGTAAAAATATAAATTAATTGCCACTCGTATGAAAATTTCCAAGATAAATAATTATATAAAATGTCATATATCACATTTAATATAAAGATTACTTTATTAAAATTATAAAGTTTACAATGGACTTAAAATATACTAAATAAGTATTTGGTTAAAATAATAAAAAGAAATTGGGTACTTTAAAACTTAAAATGAATCTAAGTAAAACTATTATTGAATAAAGTTAATAATTAATATCACAAATAAGAATTTACAAAAAGGTGAATTGTTAAGATCATATAAAGATCGACTAAAAATTTACTAAGTAAAGTTATATAAAAATTATGAATGATATATTTATATATATAAATATAAAACCTAACTAAAATTTAAACTATAAAGTGTATGACATTGTAAAAGTTATAAATAATTAAATAAATTAAACTTAAGTGAATGGTACTAAAATATAAATATTAATAATCTCACGTATTAAGTCACCTAATACGACTACGTAAAAGTTACATAAATAAAATAAATTCAGAAATTAGGCCACCTAAACGAATATTAGATTTTATTAAAAATACTAAAGTTTGCTAAGTATCATTAAGATACTTTTACAAGTTAAAATAAATGTTAAAACTACTAAATCGCTAAACACTTTACAATTTAAATAAAAGGAGGTAATAAATGTGGGTTATAATGCAATTCAATTATTTATATTACTAATCACTAATCTACTTTAATTTACTTAAAGTTTAAATGAAACTAAATCATACTTAATCGAACTATCATTAGATTACTAAAATACAAAATAAGAATACGTATAAGTATAAACATACATACAAAGTATAAAAATACGCATACGTATAAAAAAACGATACAAAATAATGAATAATGAAAATATTTAAAAGTTACGAACGGACTCAAAATAAATCATCAAGTTTTCCTATGTGTTATAATTACGATGAGCTAGCTAGAACTAAAATTTCATTATACAAAGTTTGTGATATTATTCAAGTTTCGTAATTGTCACTTGAGTTGAATAAACGAGGAAATAAGAAATTGAGAAAATGAACTACGTGATATAATACTTGGATTGTTCGCCATGTTGCGACTCTTGAAATTGAAGTTAACGAGGTAGTCAGTCTATGGGGACTTGGGCTCCTCCCGCAGTTGCCCAAGGCTATTCAACGATCTTAAGATTCTTGTTTGACGTGTGGTATCAACCTCGTGGATGGGGCATACTTGATACTTCCGCGGGCCCATAGAATAGTAATTGGAAACGCCAACCCCATCCGGGGGTACCCGTCTCTGGTGATAGTCGAACTTTTTCGTCGGTGATACCTTTTGAATAGCGAATAAGTATGATCCTCGATAGGTAGTGTATGCATACATTAGACAAGGGATTGAATCGTCCTTATTACCTTAGGTATCTTTAGCATATCCAGACTTGTCCGTTTTAACGGCCCTGGCTGCTACTGCGCGGATTATGTCTGCATGCTTCCGCCTTACTAACGAAGATTCACTAGTTAACGTATGATGAATGTATTTCCTTGTTTTGATTGGTTATTGTCTGAATGACGTTGTCCTTGAGTTGAGATTGCCTTTTTGAGAATGATTGTTGAGGAATGTTGTACGTTTATATGATTTGACGTATGCTCATATTTGAATTATCATGATTCCTTATATGTTTTTGTTTGTCTACTTGCAATGTGTTTTATTTATTTATTTTCTATATTGCATATGTCTAGAATTGCATGATTGTTCACGACTATGTGTTTATTGAATTGATTACGGCTTATGCATATATCTTGATTGCCATAATTTAGGTTATATATATATATATATATTATATTAATTGAGATGATAGTCATGTTTATTTATTGTGATTCTATAAATTGAAATGTTTTAAGTTTTGTTTATCATGTTGGATGAGATTTAAATATCTATATGTGAGAACTGATATTATATGCTAATTGTCCAATTTTATCGAAATATGCGGCTGCTGGAGTTATACGCGTTTAGTGCTGCCAAGTTACTTTTAATCATAGGTTAAATAAACCAAAACTGTGGTTTAGAGGTTGTTGGTTAGAACAGTCACTTCCCGCCTCTGAGCGGGAGATCCTCCTATTTTCTGTTTTTGTCTCCGTTGCAGGAAATTCTCGAGACTCAGGATTATCGGGACGATTAGGATGTTTCGTTTGTATCCGTTGAGAGATTGTAATATATATTTGTATCCTATGCCATTTGAATGTAATTTATTTAACATCCGGCATGTATTAGACTTAATTAATTTTCCGCCTTAGTTTAATTAAGTCACGAAAAACCGGGTTGTTACACCAAGCGTAACAAGAGCATCACGATTCCGAGACAGCAACTCGAACATGAACAGGAACAAATCGGTAAGTAAGAAAAGTGAATTAGAAGCGAGAACGATTAAGTCGATATAATAAAGAATAGAAAATGTTTAACTGAAATCGAAAGGAGCTCACTAAATAAATTGAGGTGAAAAGAAAGAAGACAATCATTCTGACCCAATATAGTCACGGTGGTCAGAAAAACGAGGGCCAAGCCGAGGAGGCAGCCTCGCGGTGGTGACGTGGTAGCACGAGCCATGGCGGCGGTATCCCCACAATGTCTCCGGTGTTTGGAGTCGAAACCGACAAGAAAACAAAGAGTGAGCAGGGGACAAAAAGGGAGGAGCAAGGAGAACGAAAATGAGGAAGGAAGAAGGGCATACCACGGTGGTGGTCGGAGCTCCGGCGAGGGCTGAAAACGAGAAGGTGAGCAGGGGAGGAGAGAGCTGGAAGCTCGAGGAGAACAGGGGAGCTACGGTGGTGGTGTTAGCCGAGGAAGGAGGTGGCCTGAGGTGGTGAGACGGTGGTCACGGTGGTACTTGGGCTCGAGCTCCGGTGTGGCTCGGTGGTTCAAAGAGAGAAGAGGAGGACGAAGTAACAAGGGTGAAACAGAGGTGGCAGAGCACGGTGGTGGCTGTCGTAGGGCGGTGCTCCGGTGATGACGATGGCCTGAGCAGGGGCGCCGGTGAGGTGGGTGTTGGTGGTTCCAGGCGGCTCGGTCACATTCTTCTTATTATTCTTTGTCGTGTTGTTTGTTGTCGTTGTTGTTGATTGCTGGGGTTGCTGCTTCTTGTTGTATTATTATTATTATTATTATTATTATTATTATTATTATTATTATTATTATTATTATTATTAGTTTTTGTTGTTGAAGTTGTGTGATGTTGTATTTTAATGGAGGAAAATGAGAGGGAGAAGAAGGGGAGATAGGTTAAAGAATAGAAATCAGAAAAGTGAGGTTGAGGTGTATTGTAGAAGGCAACAAAATATCTATAAATGAATGGGTGAAAAGAAGTATGTCGACATGTGAGGGAGTTGGCTTTGATTTTCGGTTTCCGATTTGGTCTGTTTCATTCGCTCTTATTTATAAACTTTTTAACTTTATAAAATATACTATACTTTAAATTAATTGTTTTAAATTTTAGTTCTATGATTGGTATTATAAAATTTAAATTTTTAGATATCAAATATATAAAAATTGTCAACTATAAATTTTATTACGGTCTCATAGATTTTCAAACGGTCTGTTTGTTTGCAAGATATATTTCAATAAAATTATTTTTATTCAAGTAATAATAATTTTTAAAGTAAAACGCAAATTTATTAAGTTTAATAAAACCAATTGAATCAAGGTTTTAGTTTGACAAGTATTTTAAGAATAAAAATATAATATAGATTAATATAAAAATCGAGAAAGTTTAACTAGAAATATCTTGAGAAAGTTTATTTGAACGAAATTTTTCAGTCGCGTTTTTAAAGTAATTGAATAAAAGTTAAATTATCTAAATTTTAATTTAAGAATTTTGTTAAAAGAATTAATTAGTATTAATAAAAACACGGGGTGTTACATATTATAACTATTATTATATAATCATAACTAATGACTTGATTTAAGAATAAAATAATTAATAGATCTATATATATCTGTTTTACCTTTCACGTTATAAGAGAAGAGACAGCAGATTGAATATTTTGTATGTATAGTATTGAATAAAATTATACAGCAAGTACAAGCTATTTATACTTGATTACAACCTAAGATTAAAAACAGTAATTGATTTTACAAAGGAAGGAAGCATTAGAGAATATACAAAAGGAAGGAAAGAAAAGATAATTGATTGGAGCAAATCAATTATAACGTTAATTTGGTGTATTGAGAATATTTGTTTCCTTGATTATAGGGGCTATTGTTTTGGATGCATCAGAGGAGATATTTTCCTTAATATTCCCCCGCAAGATGGACTGTCCGGTGACGAGTCCAATCTTGGAGGTAAGAGCTTCGAGTCGGGGACGTTGTAGTGGCTTCGTGAGGGCGTCGGCAAGCTGGTCATCTCCATTGATGTGCGTGACCCGTAGTGTTCCAGCTTGAACCTGTTCACGGACAAAATGGAAGGCGAGAGCAACATGCTTCATACGAGAATGGAAGACGGGGTTGGCAGAATAGTGCGTGGCACTGAGATTGTCGCAGTAGATGGTTGTGGGCGCGGTAGAGCCAAGGCCGAGCTCAAGGAGAAGAGATTTGACCCAGAGTATTTCGGAGGTGGTGTCAGCAACAGCGCGGAATTCTGCTTCCGTGGACGAGCGAGCAATTGTGCGCTGCTTTTTAGAGGACCAAGCTATCGGGTTTTTGCCCAAGTAGACGAGGTAGCCAGTGGTGGAGAGGTAGCTATTTGCGTCGCCAGCCCAGTCTGCGTCGCTGAATGCATGTAACTGGAGGGATGTACGACGGTGGAGCTGCAGTCCAAGTTGCATAGTCCCGCGGAGAATGCCGAGTAGCTTACGAGAGCCGTCCGATGGCGAGTTGAGGCTGTTGCATGAATTGGGCGAGTTTATTAATAGCAAAGGATAGGTCGGGGCGAGTGAGGGATAGGTACTGGAGACTGCCAACCGTGGAGCGGTAGTTGGTGACGTCACAGGATGACAAGTTTGGGTCAGCCGTGAGAGGAGGATAGTGGAGCATTGGTGTGGGTGACGGTTTGCAATCGAGCAAATCGTGTTTCTGTAGGAGATCATGGATGTATTTGGTTTGAGTGAGGATAAGGCCATTTCGATTTGGGGTGACTTCCACACCTAGAAAGTAGGAGAGGTTGCCAAGGTCCTTAAGAGAGAAACGTGTTGATAACTGTTGGATAAAGGTTTCGAGTAGAGTCGGAGAGGAGCCTGTGACAATGATATCATCAACGTAGACGAGAGCATATAGTGTAGTCGTACCAGTTTTGTAAATAAAGAGGGACGGGTCAGCGAGGGATGCTTTAAAACCGTAGTGTAGCAGATGAGTTTTGAGTTCAGTATACCAAGCGCGAGGAGCTTGTTTTAGACCATAGATGGCTTTGTGTAGGTGACAGACCTTGGTGGAAGTGTCAGGTTGGATAAATCCAGGGGGTTGAGTCATGTAAACCGTCTCATGGAGGGTGCCTTGAAGAAAGGCGTTGTTAATATCAAGTTGACGCAGAGGCCAGTCGTGAGTAAGAGCGAGGGTGAGGATTAGTCGTACTGTAACAGGCTTTATGACGGGGCTAAATGTATCCGTGTAGTTTATACCGTGGTGCTGATGGAAGCCCTTGGCCACTAAGCGAGCCTTGTATTTCTGAATAGTGTTGTCAGGGTTGTATTTCACACGAAATACCCATTTGCAGCCAACGACGTTGTGAGCTTGTTCACTGGGTACTAGGGACCAGGTATGATTTCGGGTGAGCGCATTATATTCCTCAAGCATGGCGGCACGCCAGTGAGGAGAGGCTAGAGCTTGTTTAGCTGTCGTAGGGAGAGCGTGGGGAGACATTGCAGTGGCGACCTGGGCGTATTTGGGGTTCGGCTTTCGAATGTTGTTAGATAAGCGTGTGACTGGGCGTGGTGGAGGTGACGGCTGTGCCACGACAGGAGGAGTAGGAGCATCCGAGGTTGGGGCAGCAGGTGTGGTAGTTTGTGCAGAATCAGAGGCGACAGAGCATGGGATAGGTGTGGTCGTGAGTGAAGTCGAGGAGCTGACTGGAGGAACAGAGTGAGAGGCGGGAGGAGGTGAAGTGGTAGTAGGTACATGGGGAGTGGAGGGGAGGAAGACCACGGGTGGATCAAACCATGAATCGTTTGCAGGAGACGGGGAAGGTGGGGATGTAGCAGCTAGTCGTGGATAGGGAAATTCAGTTTCAACGAATGTGACATGTCGAGAGGTGTATACTCGGTTAGAGCTTGGTTCAAGACAAAGGTACGCACTTTGAGTGGGCGAGTAGCCAATAAAGACGCAGGCAGCAGACTTGGGGTCGAGTTTATGAGAGGAGTAGGGTCGAAGCCATGGATAGCAGAGACATCCAAAAGCACGGAGTTTAGTATAATTGGGTGGTTTTCCGAATAGGCGAAGGTAAGGGGAAGCATTGGCAAGAGTGGGAGTGGGTAGTCGATTAATGAGGTAAACAGCAGTACTAAATGCGTTAGGCCAGTAAGTTAACGGAAGATTAGCGTGGGTAAGAAGAGAGAGACCAGTTTCGACAATGTGACGATGGCGCCGTTCAGCATATGCGTTATGTTGAGGTGTGTGAGGAGGAGTAGTGAGATGTGAGATACCGTGTTGGAGTAGTGACGGAGTAATTTTAATGTATTCGCCACCATTATCAGTAAACAATTGTTTGATTGGTCTGTTAAAAAATTTTTCGACAAGTAGTTTAAATTGAGCGAAGACTTGTAACGAATCAGATTTTTTTTTGAGAGGGTAAAGCCAAGAGTACTTTGTGAAGTGATCAACAAAAAGAATATAGTATTTAAAACCAGCTGTAGAGAGAATAGGAGAGGACCAAACATCGGAAAAAATTAAATCCAAAGGCGCAGATGACGTCAAAGTAGATGAAAAAAATGGTAACTTATGGCACTTATTAAGTTTGCACGCATTACAAAAATCAAAGTTCGAATCAGAAACCGATAAACTAAAAGTGTTCTTAAGATGCGAAAAAACTCGAGATGACGGATGACCGAGCCGATGATGCCACAGCACGGCAGAGGTCGGTGAGAGCGTGGCCTGAAAAACCCGAGCAGATGCAGTCGCCAGAGTACGCGTCTGATCAAGGGAGCCGTGGAGAAGTCTCCGGCCCGTCGAAATATCCTTAAAAACAAAAGACGTGGGTGAGAATTCAATAGTAGCGTTGTTATCCGAACAGAATTGAGAAACGGAGAGTATATTGCGAGAGATTAAAGGAACATGAAGGACATTGCGAAAGACTAATGAACAAGAAGAAGAGTTTATATGAAAGGAACCTATGTTAGCAATAGGAAGGGATGAACCGTCTCCGATGACAACATCGTCCGAGCCATCGTATGGAGAGTGTTGAGCTAGTGTGGAGAGATCATTAGTGAGGTGGTGAGTGGCCCCACTATCAACCAGCCAGGCCGAGGAGACAGGAACAGCAGCTGTAGCAGTATTGGCCTGCGGACGAGCGTATGGCAGACGATTTGGACGCGAGTAAGGCTTGAGGACAAAGGAGGGATGGTTCTTCTTAAAGTTTCGACAATTAAGAAAGCCATGTCCCTTGTAACTGCAGTACTGACATATGGTCACATCACGTGGAGCAGAGATTTGGCCATCCGAGGAAGCAGCAGGTCGTGGAGGATAGCGAGATGAAGATGGGCGATGGGCCGGCCAATGGCGTTTGTTGGAAGTGGGGTCGCAGAGGTGGATTCCGGGTTTTGTAGTTCATGATTAAGAAGTTTCTCATGTAACGCCTCAAAGGAGATGGGCGTATCACGAGCATCGACGCTCTCCTTTATGGCACGATAATGCGTTGAATCAAGACCGCGAAGAACCTGAGCAGTGATGTCCTCGGGGTCCATAGGCTTCCCAAGATTAGCGAGTTCAATAGTGCAGACCTTGATACTGTGCATGTAGGCAGTAATGGACTGAGTCGGCTGTTTTTTGATGGACTCGAGTCGCTTTTTGATGGCCTGGATGTGTGTACGCGAGGGATTAGCGAACAGGTTAGAGAGGGCGGTCCACATCTCGTGGGAAAACTTGCAAGGAGTTATTTGAGAGGTGATGTCCTCGGTAAGCGTCCCAGCGATAGCGCCACGAATAAGGCTATCCTGGCGAATCCAAGGATCATAAGCGGGATTGGGAACCGACTTATCGTTTTCAGTAATGGTGGCCGTAGGACAGGGTTTAGACCCATCCACGTAGCCAAAGAGAGCCATACCTTCAAGGAATGCTTGAATTTGGTATGACCATTGAGTATAGTTTGTCGTGGTCAGAGGTTTGCATTGCGAGAGATTGACATAGATGATCGGATTGGAGGGATCAGCTGTATTGGTGAGCAGCAGCGTGTGGGAAGACATAGCCGAAGAGAGAAACGATTAATGCCGAGGATCGGTGGCGATCGATACCATATAAGAGAAGAGACAGCAGATTGAATATTTTGTATGTATAGTATTGAATAAAATTATACAGCAAGTACAAGCTATTTATACTTGATTACAACCTAAGATTAAAAACAGTAATTGATTTTACAAAGGAAGGAAGCATTAGAGAATATACAAAAGGAAGGAAAGAAAAGATAATTGATTGGAGCAAATCAATTATAACGTTAATTTGGTGTATTGAGAATATTTGTTTCCTTGATTATAGGGGCTATTGTTTTGGATGCATCAGAGGAGATATTTTCCTTAATACACGTGACATATTCATTAGTTTTGCTATTGGTTTTGTAACCAATTTTTTCAATGAGAATTAAAAATCTTGAACTTTAACTTTAAATCTGCAACATACAAAGAAAAAAAAAATCATGAATTTAATTAAGCTATGTTTATAACAAACATGATGAAAAATAACAAACATGATGACTAAGAAATGAAATTGTTAAAAATTAAACACTCTTATCAAATCAAATACACCTTAAAAAATAGAAATAACACAAATTGTAACCATAATAAAGTATAATAAACTAAAACTATTTAAATAGTACGGAGTACCTATGAAGACCAAACTAAAATTTTGACGTATATATACAAAAAAGGTTGAAGATTTACCTAAAAATTATCTAATGTATCATAATTTAATAAGGAAATTATGTGTCATATTATTTATTTCCAATTTTTAAAATTCTATGGATTATCATATTTCTTTTGCTATTTTTTCCTCATATTTAAAAATATAACTTCTTCATATATATTTTATTAATAAAATATGATAATTTTTTGATTTTTATAATTTAAGTTAGCTTTAAATTTAAATCTGCAACATACAAAGAAAAAAATCATAAATTTAATTAAGCTATGTTTAAGTAACAAACATGGTGACTAAAAAATAAAACTGTTAAAAATTAAACACTCTTATCAAATCAAGTACACCTTAAAAAATAGAAATAACATAAATCGTAACCATATTAAAGCATAATAAACTAAAACCATATAAATAGTACCTAGGAAGACCAAACTAAAATTTTGACGTATATATACAAAAAGGGTTGAAAAATTACCTAAAAATTATCTAATGTATCATACTCCGTAATTAAATAAGGAAATTATGTGTGTATTATTTATTTTCAATTTTAAAATTCTATGAAATACTAAATTAAACATGATTTAAGGCAACAATATATGTATTTCAATTTTGGTATCCTTATATTATTAGGATTCAAATAGTAGATTTTGGAAATATCTACTTTTAATTTTTTAAATTAATTTTTTTAAATTAATTAATAATTAATTTTAATTTACTAAATTGGAGACTTTGGGTTCTACTATTATACTATATTATACTATATATTATAATTTCTAATCAATTTGGAAAGATTACCATGTTTTCGTATTGTGGTCTTGTGCATTCTCAATTTCATATATTCTTCCAATTTCTAATCAATTGCATTATTTGCACATATTATTAAATTATAATTATACTATATTTATATACTATATTATACTGTATTATAATTTCTAATCAATTTCATATATTTATACTATATTATTTGCACATTGTTATTATTTTATAAATTATATTTATTAAATTAGTTAATCAACTTAAAATTTATTAACCTAAAATTTGGAAAGATTACGTCTAGTACATATCTATTCAATATCTAATATCTAATACGGAGTATTATTTTATAATTGTATAAATTATATGACAAATGTTGTACATTGGAGCCCCCTGGGTTCTGCTTTATATATATATATTAGATTATCTAATATATCATAATTAAATAAGGAAATTATATGTCATAAAATTATTTATTTCCAAACTATTATTTTTTTCTAAATTTAAATTATGTAATTTATCAAATAATTA
Source organism: Dianthus caryophyllus (assembly GCA_023091065.1). Lineage (NCBI taxonomy): Eukaryota > Viridiplantae > Streptophyta > Magnoliopsida > Caryophyllales > Caryophyllaceae > Dianthus > Dianthus caryophyllus. The sequence goes on along the minus strand of CM041517.1, from coordinate 35,203,202 downwards.
TTTTTTACAGATTATATAATTATGGTAAATGTTGCTTACTTTAATTAATAAGCAAATTAAAAATAATTTAAAATCACCAATAATAATTTATTTCCTAATTTAATTGGTGATTATATCAAATAATTATTTTTTTCAGATTATTAAATAATTATGGTAAATGTTGCTTACTTTAATTAATAATCAAATTAAAAATAATTTAAAATCATCAATAATAATTTATTTCCTAATTTAATTGGTGATTATGTGGACGCTCTAATATCGCTCGAAAAAACTCTCTTATATATATATATACTAGTTTTAAAGCCCGTGCGATGCACGGGTTTCAATAATGTGTATTTAATAATTAATTCATGATTTATCATTTTTAATTTGGATTCAGCCTGCTCTTTCTTTTAAACATAGTGAGCTGAACTTATAGGAGCTCTAACTTATGTGAGTAGAATTTGAACTTATAGGGTGAAATTTGAACTTATAGGAGCTGAAATTTGAACTTATAAGAGTGAAACTGAACTTATAGAAGTTAAACTGAACTTATAGGAGCTGAGCTGAACTTATAGGAGCTGAATTTATAGGAGCTGAACTTATAGGAGCTGAAACTTATTGGAGTTAAATTTATTAGAATTTAAAACTTATTGAATAATAATAATAATAATAATAATAATAATAATAATAATAATAATAATAATAATAATAATAATAATAATAATAATATTAATATTAATATAATATGAAAAAATTTATTAAATTAATAACAATAATAACAATGATATTTATAGTAATGATGATGATGATTACAATAATTAAAATCTTTTAATTTATTCAAAATGATTAATTTTACTAATAATAAACAATAGTGTTCAAAATCGATTTTGCGGTCTAGTATAGTTAAATATCTCAATATATAGTTGATTATAAATAAGTTGGCTCGGTTAAATATTTTAATATACATGCAATAAAAATAAAACATAATAGAATTTATAGGAGCTGAACTTATAAGAGCTGAACTTATAGGAGCTGAACTTATAGGAGCTGAGCTGAACTTATAGGAGCTGAGCTGAACTTATGTGTTCTGAAATTGAACTTATAGGAGTGAAAAAGTCGAAATGAGCTTATAGGAGCTGAAATTTGAACTTATAGGGTGGAAATTTGAACTTATAAGAGCTGAAATTAAGCTGAAAAGAACAGGGCCTCAGTACAAATATTAAAAAAAATCAATAAATATGAAGAAGGGTTATTGATATCATGTTCATTGTAATATATAAAAAAATATTGAGGAATATAGAATTATAAAAATGTAAAAATGTTTATATAAATTTATATAGTTTTTAGCTTATTTATGAATTATGATACTATGTTTTCGTTATTATTTTCATAGTATTTGTATTTCATTACTAATTATACCTAAATTTTCTTAGTAACCTTGTTTGTGACTTTAGTTGATTAATTATATATTCTTATACCCCTTTAACTATGATTTATTCTCTTAGATGCACGATAAATTAGTTTGAGATTGTCTCAAAGAAGACTTAGCTTTGAATTAAACTTTTTTTAGGAGAGTTTTATTTAAATATTGTATCTTATAGAAAAAAAATTAATCGCTTTAAATTTTATTAGATTATAAAAATATTATTTTTATAGATTATCAAATAATTATGGTAAGCGTTACCCATGAGCTGTTCAATTTATATGAAGAGGTAAATGTATCTTGTTGAAAATAATATAATAAACTTAATTTCCATAATATTAGTCTTAATATTTTTGGGTAAGTTTTTATTCAAATTATTTAGAGAATTGATTACTTTGAATAATATATGGAAAAATGTTAATGGGTAGTCGTATGAAATAAAGGAACATGTTAGTTTTTATATTTTTTATCTTTGTTTTCTTCATTTAAATTTTGTAGAAAGCTAATTGCTCTTAATAGTTTTTATTAGATTAATTTGCAATTTAATAGATTATCAAATGATTATTTTTCTTAGATTATCAAATAATTATGGTAAGTGTTGCTCACTTTGATTAATAAGTAATTTAAAAAATATTTTTAATTATCAATAATAATTTATAACCTAATTTAATGGTAATATATTATACGAATAATATAATTGTATATTATCGACTTAATACTTTTGAATGTAAAATTTGGGTATTTTGTCCAAAACTATCTTATTTATGCTACATGTATTTTTAAAAAATGGAAAGTATTGCCTTAATTATTGTAACACCCCGTGTTAATTTAAGCTAATCATAATTAGGAAATCAAAAATTAGACAATCTAGCTCAACTATTTTTTTCCTAAAACAACACACTACATTTTCCTAGCACCTAAACTAAAACCATTTTGAAATACTTGGAGTTTGAACTTTATTCTTTCATATTCAAACTCGATAAATCAAATGATGAATACTCGACAAATTTCTCAACGACAAAGTCCGACACGCTAATCGAGGTCAATGTTGACCCAAATTGCCGAGTCACCTTAAGGTGATTTAATCATCTAATCCTTTTCAAATCTACTTACTCATAATATAAATCTAACAAAGATTAGTTAAGTCTTAATCACTTTGATCAAAACTAACAAAACATATTATAATATTATCAAACTACTATTCCTTTTTGATTTAACTAACACTTTCACTAAAACTCGATATATTGAGTCATACTAAGTCAAAACTGATAAACTTTTTGACGCTTGAGTATAATGATTTAAATCGATAACACTCAACTAAAAAAAAATATATATTTCGACCAAGTAAAGTTTTATTTCAAAATTACGAGGAGCTAGTACCCAATTTTTATTTTGATTTCGTTTTGAGTTTTAATTTCATTTTTATTTTCGATCTTTCTTCTAAACATTATTCTAAGACTATATATTTTATTTCGGGACTTTTCGCGTACGCGTAAATCGAAAAATTTAAGAAAAACAAAAATCGGAACCACTTGCTCCACTTGAGCCGTGATGTTCATGGTGCAATGCTCAAGATTTGCTTTCCATTTTTCTTCCTCATTTTACTACATTGTCTAATCCTTTGCCACCCTATATTTCATGCATCATCCTAATGCTTGACCAAGGACTTACTTTACACAACTTGATCATATGCATTCACACATTACTTACTTAAGCTTGCAACATAAAACAAAGCACTACAACTACATTACTACTACTACTACACACGTACAAACACAACAACAAAACACAAACTACTACAAACTACTACTACTACTACTCGGTTTTCTTTGCTCAAACACACAACAAATACTTAGTTTATTTTCTCTCTAATAAAACACAACTCAAGCAACTTTGTAAGAGCAACTTTATCCTCTTCCTTAAGCTCATGAAGATCTTCATCTTGCTCCTCACATTTTTCCTTCTTAAACTTTCTTTTTATTGTTTTAAAATTCACTAGAACTTTTAAATTAATTCCTCACCATTTATGTTTAGTACTCATTTCCTCTTTTAATCTTATAAATGAGCATGAACACAAAATCGAATTAATGAAAAATATAAAACACTACCTAAACCTAAAACTACATTTACACTTTAAACTTTTTGTTAACTAGTTTAGTACTAATAAAAATTACTAACTTGTTGATTTATATTTTTATGTACTAATCTACCAAAGAAGAGGAGCAAGGTGGGAACATCGACTTGAGCCAATTCGATCACATCATCGACCCCGACAATTGCTAGGAGCATTTCAACTAACTTAACCTAAGGTGCTTCCCGCACACTTATGTGATAAGCGCCTCGTACTTGATTTTATTGTTTTTGAATTGTATGTATGATGTTTTATATCACCTAGTGTTCACATGTTAAATTAGGAGACAAAAATCGAAAAAAAACAAAATTTATTGCTCACCTAAAACCTACACGGCATTACTCTTATTTTTTTCACTAAATTTTTCGTTTTAATTTTTGTTAATTGCATGCCTAAAATACTATAAATAAGATGTTTATGAAAATATAATTAGTTTAAATTTAGGACTTAATATGAGATTATTATGAAATTTGATTGTATTTAAAGTATTGTGTTCTTATGTGTATTGTTGTTATTTTGTGTGTTCAATGATTTTACTTTTGCTTGTTAATATTTGTATATGTTTGTCACTCATTTTAAATGTATAAATAATATAAGGTAAATTAGTTGTTGAATTAGAAGTATAAAAATCAAAAATAAAATGTTAAACATATATATAAACCCACACGGCATATTTAAAATAAATGGACTAATTTTGAGTTTTAATTTTTCTAAATAACATATTATGATTAGTTTAGTTAAAATGGACTTGTAAGAAAAATTTGAGAAAATTATATAAACATATAAGAATTGGACTAATTAGGGTTCATATGAAAAATATAAAAGTTCTTCACATATTCAAAATGTTATTCATTTCAAAGACTAGTTTGATTCAAAATAATTAAAAGTTTATTTTATTTTTAGTTTAAAATCATTAGTGACAAATTTCAATAATAGTCATATAAGTTAAATAGACTAAATCACCAAAATATAAAAGTTAGAAATTTAAAGTGAGTAAATAACACTATTCATAAATAAAATAAAATGTTAGTGAAAATGTTCAACTAGTTAAATCACTTTAGTATAACTTAAAGAATTAGTATATAAAAACTTTAAGTCAAAACCGATAAATTAGGAAACGAAAATAAAATACAACAAGTGTATAAGGCCACGGTTTTGGGTGTATATTTTAGGCCTAAAATGAACTTGTCACTTTATATTTTTATCACTTAAGTAAATTTATTAGTTAAAGTAATGAATTATAAAAAAAAAAAGAAACAAATAGACAATATAATAAAAGGCTACGGCATTTCCATTGGAAATGGGTCAATTTTGGTCAAAATGAATTTATCACTTAGTCACTAAATGTGAATTATAATTACGATTATATTAGGTTGTAAAATGAACCGTTAATAAAAAGAATCAACTAAACCGATAAAAATAAACGTTACACGTATTAAAATGAATGATGTCGAGTGTTACTACCTATGCTTAAATTTGGATGTGGACATACGGACTATTTAAAATGAACTACGACACCCTCGCTAAAAATGGGAACCGCTAAAATATTAGTTAAGTAGATGACTAAATAAAATCGAGTTTTACTTTTGAAATGTTATTTAAAACCACTATGTACAAAACGAACTTAACGACTTTAAAACTAGATTTTTGTACTTAGGAAATAAAACTTGATTTGTACTTAAATCAAATATCAAAAACTTAAGAATACTAAGTATAAAAATATATATATTAAAGTATAAGATACATACACGTATATAATACGAATAAAGTACAAAGTATAAAAATACGCATACGTATAAAAATACGTACAATTACGGAATACTAAAATACGAATACGTATAAAATACGAGGAATATTAAATACGATGAATAGTAAATACGAGAAATAGTAAATACGATGAATAGTAAATACGGTGAATAGTAAAATAATGAATAGTGAAAAATATTTAAAATTTACGAACGGACTCAAAATAAATATTTAAGCTTTACTATGTATTCTGTTTTACCCGATTTAACCTGCTATTACTAAGATTCCATTATATAAAGTTTGACGATACATTTATGTTTTAGAAATAATTCATGTTACGGTTAAATGAGGAGTAAGGAAATTGAGAAAGAGAATTGAACTACCTGAATAAAATACTTGGATTGTTCGCCATGTTGCGACTCTTGATATTCGATGTTAACGAGGTAGCTGTATATGGGGACTTGGGCCCCCTATCAGAGTTGCCCAAGGCGAAATAACGATCCTAAGATTGCTACTCGACACGGTATATACAACCCCAGAGATGGGGCATCCTTGATATTTCCGTGGGCCCATATATTAGTAATTGGAAACGCCAGCCCCATCCGGGGGTACCCGCCTCTGGTGATAGTCGAACTTTTTCGTCGGTGATACCTTTTGAATAGCGAATACGTATGATCCTCGATAGGTAGTGTATGCATACATTAGACAAGGGATTGAATCGTCCTTATTACCTTAGGTACCTTTAGCTTGTCAGTCACGTCCAAGTTATGTTGGCCCTGATGGCTATCGCGCGGATTATGTCTGCATGCTTCCGCCTTACTAACGAAGATTCATTTGTTATCACATGTTGAATGTATTTCCTTGTCTTGTTTGATTGATTATTGTACGATGATTGGATTTTGTGAGCATTAGATTACGACTTGCTGAGAATGAGTATTTGGAAGTGTTGTAAAATATGTGATTGGATTTATACTCATGTCTGAATCATCTTGATCTCTTTACGTGTTTTACCTGTTTACTTGCTAATTGTTTTTACTTATTTATTATTCATTATTTATACTGCATATTGCTTTAGAATTGCATGTGTCGAAAGAGTGTGCGGGAAAATGATGAGAGTTTAATGCAGGTACCCCGAGACCAATGCCAATGAAAGCTGGGGAGAGTTTACCTTATTTATTTTGTACGTTTTTGAGAGGATTTGTAATCTAAATACTCTGTTCTATCTCTAAACTCGTATCATATATACTGAGTTTGTAAGACGATAACAGCTGGTTTGTAATATTTATACTTAATTAATTTTCCGCCTTAGTTTAATTAAAGTCACGAAAAACCAGGTTGTTACAGTTGGTATCAGAGCTGTCTTGCGACCGTGAATGACTTAAAGTTATCTCACATAGCGAGACGACACACAGGCTGTACATTCATATCATATGTCTAGCATAGACTTATAGGATCAAATAATAAATTAGAAATTCCTAGACCGCTTAAATAATAACTTAGATCATTTTAAAAGGGTGAGAAAGGGTAGAATCTTAAGGACCGACCTAATAATAATAAACGAGTTAGATGAGCGTTAGAACCTTTACTTTTATATGTTCTTCTACTTGCTAATTGCTCTGTGGCTAACTCTAGTCTGACATAGGCCCTTAGGATGACGTCCTTCAGTTACTCCCGTAACAATTTACCACGACGTCCACCGATGATGCCACTGGATGCATATATAAGTGGCCAGTCCCACGTCATAGAGCAATACGTGGAAGCCAATGGGATCACAACGAGCAGACCCTACCACACAAAGGGTATTGGCTTAGGCCTGACGCTGATTGAGAGTTTCCACCCGTACGACGAGTTTTGGACTCCACTAGGTTGGCGACTACTTCTGGATTACGATCTACACATGGATCGCATGTGTCACCCAGACCCACTTCTGAGGGAGATGCAACCACCAGGGTGGATGGAACACGAGGCGCTACTCGAGAACTTGATGGATCAAGAATATAAACACGACCATCCTCCACCTCCACCAGACGCCATCATACCTCCAATCATATGGGAGAGAGATCTCACCTCTGGGAGACTTTTAAGGGTCTCAAATCATATTTAGGGTCATTCGACTCCAATTTGTAAAATATATGTAATCGACTTTAAACTATCTTAAGAACGACCTTAATGTCGTCACTTTCCTTAACGGCTATGGATTTTTTCATTCGGATGTAACGTTGTGTGAACCTATGTATTATATTTCCTTGAATGTAATATTTTACCCATATACTTATATGTATATGGAGACGTTATGTTGCTACCAAGTCGTGTGCTTTTCATAGCTCGTTCATTTTAAATTCTGCATACATGTATGTAAATTCAAAATCTCACCTAAGTTATATCCCCCACTTATTTCAGATATGACTTCAGCGCGACAAGGAGTACGCGAAATAGACCGAGATGAGAAAGCTCGTAAGAGAGCTGTCCAGGCATTTGCGCGCCGTCAGCAGAGGAAGGCGTGGAAGAAAATGCACAACTTGGAGAATTCAAGGATTGACTGGAAGACCAGGGCACTCAAAACTCCATACGTGGAGCATCGAACTCCTGATCACCTCCGCCGATCTTCGAGGAAGACCGACGCGGTCGAGGCATTCATGAGGAGTGACCCCGACGCCTTTGAGGGAGATAGAGATACCTTGTACACTTGGACCAGGCACATGAATGCAAAGTTCCAAGAATACTCGGTCCCGGAGGAATGGAAGACCCACTTTGCTGTTGTCTGCCTTGACGGAGAGGCCAGAGCTTGGTGGCTACGACTTCGATCCCCAGCTATACGCGAGGGCGAATACTACATTAGTTGGGAGGATTTCAAGCTGGGTTTGAGCGACATGTCTTATGCTGTTAAGTATAAGTACCGCTTCTCAGAGAAAGAGTTCCATTACTCGTGCATTTCGCCTAAATCATGCAGTTAACTTTTGGCATTCTCGATCTAATTTCATATCACTAGAGAATGTATCTAAACTCCTATGTTATTTTGCTGAACTTTGTATCTAAGTTCTTACCTTAGTTTATTTCATAGGGAATGTATTAGGAGGCTTTGTAACTTTTTGATGTAACCCTTTTACATTATCAATGAAATGTATTTTACCTTGTGCTCTATAATATGCCTCTTTTCTCAAAACTCATTCGGTCTAATCTTTTTCAGAATGGATGCAAACAACTTAAACAACATGGCTGACCCAAACTTCGCCCAACACTTTGCTGAGGAAGAAGCAAGGAGAAAAGGGTTCGAAGATGCAATTACAAAAATTGCTCAGAATATGTATCAACACCAAGGTGGTGGGAACAATCAGTCCGCATTTGAGAGGTTTTCCAAACATCGACCCCAACCATATACGGGCTCATTAACCCCACAGTCTTGACAGAGTGGATTGAAGAGATGGAAAAGTTGCTGGAACTGAGCAAGACACCACCTAACGAAATGGTGAACGTGGTAGCGTACTATCTGAAGGGAGAGGCAAATAGTTGGTGGCGCCTAATCAAAGCCCAATTCCCCTTAAGGCTCTATAACTGGAGCGAGTTTAAGACCATGTTGGAAAACAAGTACTTTGGGGAAGAGTTGAAGTGGGAAAAAGAAGAGGAGTTTAGGAATCTAACCCAGGGTGAAATGTCACTACAAGCTTACACAGAAAAATATCAGGAGCTTTCCAAGTTTGCTCCTAAGATATTGACTAGCGAGGAGGAACTCGCAACTCGTTACGTACGAGGCATGGCTAATGACCTGAGGATAAACATGAGCGGGTTCGGCTGTAAGAACTTTGCTGAAGCCTACGAAAAGGCAACGTGTATTTGGGCACCCATCCAGAAGAGGGAAGCTGAGGAGAAAAAGAAGAAGAAGACGTTTACGCCGCCTGTGGCAAGTGCAAGCTTCATCCACAAACCAATGTTCGGTCGCTCGGGATTCCAAAATCAAGACAACCGAAATAAAGGCCAGGGCAGACCCCTGTACCACAATCGCAACCCTACGGCTTTCGTTGCAAGGAACAATCAACAACTTCCCGGACCTCCGCCATTCCAGGCAAATCAGTGCCGTTTCTGCAGGCAACCAATACACCCGGGGAAGCGTTGTAACGGGGAACCAGTAGTGTGCTTTTTCCTGCAAGGTTGTGGGGCACAAGTCAAAAGAGTGCCCAAAGAAGGGTACGGCTGCCAAAGCAAATGCGGGACCACCGCCAGCTGTTAGGGTTCAAGGACGTGTGTACGTCCTGACCGAGTCTGAAGAAGGGTCTGACGATATTATCGATGTCGACGTCATCACCGGTAAATTTCTGGTTAACTCTGTACCTGCGTTTATTTTATTCGATACAGGAGCTTCCTTATCTTTTATATCCTCAAAGTTTATCAAACAATCCAAACTCACAAATCCTACGCAAATCAAAGCTAACATATCACTACCTGACGGTAAAAACATTTCTTGCTCTTCAAGATATAACAATGTAAAGATTTCAATTCACAACACAGACTTCCTGTCAGACCTTGTACTGTTTGATCTTCCTGAGTTCGATGTAATTCTGGGAATGAATTGGTTGGCTCGTCATAATGCAACGTTCAAATGCCACGATCAGAAGATTACACTGAAGACTAGTCAAGGGAAGGAAGTATCATATCAGAGTTTGAAAAGGAAGAAGGGAGTGAAACTGGTGTCTGTCTTGAAACTACAGAGTATGGAGAGAAAGGGACACCAAGTATATCTTTGCAACATTACCAAAGTCGAAGATAAATTACGCATCGAAGACATCCCAATCGTGAATGAATACCCTGAGGTATTTCCGGATGTATTACCGGGTATGCCTCCTGCACGAGACGTCGAATTCTCTATTGACCTCATACCAGGCACGGCACCTATATCAAAGGCACCATACAGGATGGCACCTGTTGAGCTCCAGGAACTCAAGAAACAGTTGGAGGAAATGATTGAGTTAGGATTCATAAGACCGAGTGTTTCACCTTGGGGTGCACCGGTACTCTTTGTAAAGAAGAAGGATGGGAGCATGAGACTTTGCATTGACTACAGAGAATTGAACAAAGTAACGATCAAGAATCGCTATCCTTTGCCTAGAATAGACGATCTCTTCGACCAGCTCAAGGGAGCAGGAGTTTTCTCTAAGATCGACCTGAGGTCAGGATACCATCAGATTGCAGTCCGCAAAGAAGATATACAAAAGACGGCTTTCAGATCGAGGTACGGACATTACGAGTTCAAAGTAATGCCGTTCGGCCTTACCAACGCTCCAGCAGTATTTATGGACCAAATGAACAGGACCTTTCACGAATACCTCGACATCTGCGTTGTCGTGTTCATTGACGACATCCTGATCTACTCCAAGGATAAAGAAGAACACGCGGAACACCTACACATCATCCTGAGCATCTTGAGGGATCACAAATGGTATGCTAAATTCTCAAAGTGTGAATTTTGGCTAGACCAAGTGGCATTCCTAGGACACGTAATCTCCAAGGAGGGTGTAATGGTAGATCCAGCCAAGATTAAGGCTGTTAAGGAATGGGTAGCACCAAAAACAGTCACTGAAGTCAGAAGCTTCCTAGGATTGTCTGGCTATTATAGGAGATTTGTACCTGACTTCTCGAAGGTAGCCCGCCCGATGACCAAACTCCTACAAAAAGAATCAAAGTTCGTATGGAGCGATGACTGCGAGAAGGCGTTCCAAGAACTTAAAACGAGACTTACTACGGCACCGGTCTTAGCCTTACCAACCGATGGTGATGAGTATGAAGTATATAGTGATGCGTCACTGAATGGTTTGGGTTGTGTACTGATGCAACAGGGGAAAGTAATAGCATACGCATCCCGACAACTTAAGGTACACGAAAGGAACTACCCAACTCACGACCTTAAACTTGCTGCAGTCGTGTTTGCGCTGAAAATTTGGCGTCATTACCTCTACGGAGTCAGCATCAAATTCTACACCGATCACAAGAGTTTGAAATACATCTTCACACAGAGAGAATTGAATATGAGACAACGAAGATGGTTAGAATTAATCAAGGATTACAAGATCGAGTTGTTATACCACGAGGGAAAGGCTAATGTAGTTGCGGACGCACTGAGTCGTAAGGCAACACATACTCTGAACAACATTTGGGGAATTCCCTCAGACATCGTCCAAGATCTGAAAAGACTGAACTTAGACCTAGTACAATCGGACGACGCTGATCTAAATGCAATGGCGGTCGAACCGGAATTGTATCATGACATTCGAGTACTACAGTGGGAAGACCCGGCTCTGTTAGAGATTAGAGAAAAGATTCCATCAGAAGGAACAGAAGGGTTCGAGATCTACACTGATGGAAGTCTACGCTTCAATGGTAGATGGTGTATACCTAACAATGAAGATTTGAAACGCAAAATCCTTGATGAAGCACATAGTACCCGCTACTCAGTACATCCCGGCTCAGATAAGATGTACAAAGACCTGAAATTACGCTTCTGGTGGATCAGGATGAAGACGGAGATCGCCGAGTACGTAGCTAGGTGTATGATTTGCCAGAAAGTAAAATTCGAGCACCAGAGACCAGGAGGACTGCTCCAACCGTTGGAAATTCCTCAAGGAAAATGGGATTCCATATCCATGGATTTTATAATGGGATTACCGAGGACATCGAGCGGCAAGGATGCGATATGGGTTATTGTGGACCGCCTAACTAAAGCGGCCCATTTTGTTCCAATCAAGGAGACATGGGGATTGGAAGAACTTGCCAAGACTTACGAGAAAGAGATTATACGACTACATGGCGTTCCCCTTGACATCATATCAGACAGGGACGCAAGGTTTACATCACATTTCTGGGGTAAACTACAGGAGGCTTTGGGTAGTAAGTTAAAGATGAGTACGGCTTTTCACCCAGCAACTGACGGTCAAACAGAGCGAACTATCCAGACACTGGAGGATATGCTGAGAGCATGCACGATGGAATTCAACGTGAACTGGGAAAAGAGTTTACCTCTCGTTGAATTCTCATACAACAATAGTCATCACGCTAGTCTGGGGTGTGCTCCTTTTGAAGCACTATACGGGAGAAAATGTCGCAGCCCTGTGTGTTGGGATGACGCTAGTGACAACGTGGGTACTGGACCCCAGGTCATACAAGATCAGATTGAGCACATCAAGATCATCCGGGAACGATTACAAGCAGCTCAAGACCGGCAGAAGAAGTATGCAAACGAGCATCGTCGACCTATCGAGTTCAATAGCGGGGATAAGGTTTTCTTAAAGGTCTCACCCATGAAAGGAGTAAGACGATTCGGGTTAAAAGGAAAGCTAAGCCCTAAGTATATTGGACCCTATGAGATACTTGAGCGAATCGGAGAAGTGGCGTATCGACTTGCCCTACCCCCTAGCTTGTCAAGGGTACACAACGTTTTCCACGTATCTCAACTACGAAGGTATCGGTCTGATCCGAGCCACATTGTTACGCCCGATGTGATCGCCATCGAGCCTAACATGCTTTACTCGGAGAAGCCAGTGGAAATTCTCGCCAGAGAGACCAAATTCTTACGACGCAAATCGATACCATTAGTCAAGGTTCTCTGGAGAGGACAGAAGACTGAACAAGCAACGTGGGAGACCGAGGCGTCGATGAAGGAAAAATATCCAGAGCTGTTCAGCGCAGGTAACCTTAACCACCTGGATTACTTTAAGTTTCGGGGACGAAACTTCTTTAAGGGGGGAGGATTGTAACACCCCGTGTTAATTTAAGCTAATCATAATTAGGAAATCAAAAATTAGACAATCTAGCTCAACTATTTTTTTCCTAAAACAACACACTACATTTTCCTAGCACCTAAACTAAAACCATTTTGAAATACTTGGAGTTTGAACTTTATTCTTTCATATTCAAACTCGATAAATCAAATGATGAATACTCGACAAATTTCTCAATGACAAAGTCCGACATGCTAATCGAGGTCAATGTTGACCCAAATTGCCGAGTCACCTTAAGGTGATTTAATCATCTAATCCTTTTCAAATCTACTTACTCATAATATAAATCTAACAAAGATTAGTTAAGTCTTAATCACTTTGATCAAAACTAACAAAACATATTATAATATTATCAAACTACTATTCCTTTTTGATTTAACTAACACTTTCACTAAAACTCGATATATTGAGTCATACTAAGTCAAAACTGATAAACTTTTTGACGCTTGAGTATAATGATTTAAATCGATAACACTCAACTAAAAAAAAATATATATATTTCGACCAAGTAAAGTTTTATTTCAAAATTACGAGGAGCTAGTACCCAATTTTTATTTTGATTTCGTTTTGAGTTTTAATTTCATTTTTGTTTTCGATCTTTCTTCTAAACATTATTCTAAGACTATATATTTTATTTCGGGACTTTTCGCGTACGCGTAAATCGAAAAATTTAAGAAAAACAAAAATCGGAACCACTTGCTCCACTTGAGCCGTGATGTTCATGGTGCAATGCTCAAGATTTGCTTTCCATTTTTCTTCCTCATTTTACTACATTGTCTAATCCTTTGCCACCCTATATTTCATGCATCATCCTAATGCTTGACCAAGGACTTACTTTACACAACTTGATCATATGCATTCACACATTACTTACTTAAGCTTGCAACATAAAACAAAGCACTACAACTACATTACTACTACTACTACACACGTACAAACACAACAACAAAACACAAACTACTACAAACTACTACTACTACTACTCGGTTTTCTTTGCTCAAACACACAACAAATACTTAGTTTATTTTCTCTCTAATAAAACACAACTCAAGCAACTTTGTAAGAGCAACTTCATCCTCTTCCTTAAGCTCATGAAGATCTTCATCTTCCTCCTCACATTTTTCCTTCTTAAACTTTCTTTTTATTGTTTTAAAATTCACTAGAACTTTTAAATTAATTCCTCACCATTTATGTTTAGTACTCATTTCCTCTTTTAATCTTATAAATGAGCATGAACACAAAATCGAATTAATGAAAAATATAAAACACTACCTAAACCTAAAACTACATTTACACTTTAAACTTTTTGTTAACTAGTTTAGTACTAATAAAAATTACTAACTTGTTGATTTATATTTTTATGTACTAATCTACCAAAGAAGAGGAGCAAGGTGGGAACATCGACTTGAGCCAATTCGATCACATCATCGACCCCGACAATTGCTAGGAGCATTTCAACTAACTTAACCTAAGGTGCTTCCCGCACACTTATGTGATAAGCGCCTGCACTTGATTTTATTGTTTTTGAATTGTATGTATGATGTTTTATATCACCTAGTGTTCACATGTTAAATTAGGAGACAAAAATCGAAAAAAACCAAAATTTATTGCTCACCTAAAACCTACACGGCATTACTCTTATTTTTTTCACTAAATTTTTCGTTTTAATTTTTGTTAATTGCATGCCTAAAATACTATAAATAAGATGTTTATGAAAATATAATTAGTTTAAATTTAGGACTTAATATGAGATTATTATGAAATTTGATTGTATTTAAAGTATTGTGTTCTTATGTGTATTGTTGTTATTTTGTGTGTTCAATGATTTTACTTTTGCTTGTTAATATTTGTATATGTTTGTCACTCATTTTAAATGTATAAATAATATAAGGTAAATTAGTTGTTGAATTAGAAGTATAAAAATCAAAAATAAAATGTTAAACATATATATAAACCCACACGGCATATTTAAAATAAATGGACTAATTTTGAGTTTTAATTTTTCTAAATAACATATTATGATTAGTTTAGTTAAAATGGACTTGTAAGAAAAATTTGAGAAAATTATATAAACATATAAGAATTGGACTAATTAGGGTTCATATGAAAAATATAAAAGTTCTTCACATATTCAAAATGTTATTCATTTCAAATACTAGTTTGATTCAAAATAATTAAAAGTTTATTTTATTTTTAGTTTAAAATCATTAGTGACAAATTTCAATAATAGTCATATAAGTTAAATAGACTAAATCACCAAAATATAAAAGTTAGAAATTTAAAGTGAGTAAATAACACTATTCATAAATAAAATGTTAGTGAAAATGTTCAACTAGTTAAATCACTTTAGTATAACTTAAAGAATTAGTATATAAAAACTTTAAGTCAAAACCGATAAATTAGGAAACGAAAATAAAATACAACAAGTGTATAAGGCCACGGTATTGGGTGTATATTTTAGGCCTAAAATGAACTTGTCACTTTATATTTTTATCACTTAAGTAAATTTATTAGTTAAAGTAATGAATTATAAAAAAAAAAAAAAAAAAAGGAAACAAATAGACAATATAATAAAAGGCTACGGCATTTCCATTGGAAATGGGTCAATTTTGGTCAAAATGAATTTATCACTTAGTCACTAAATGTGAATTATAATTAGGATTATATTAGGTTGTAAAATGAACCGTTAATAAAAAGAATCAACTAAACCGATAAAAATAAACGTTACACGTATTAAAATGAATGATGTCGAGTGTTACTACCTATGCTTAAATTTGGATGTGGACATACGGACTATTTAAAATGAACTACGACACCCTCGCTAAAAATGGGAACCGCTAAAATATTAGTTAAGTAGATGACTAAATAAAATCGAGTTTTACTTTTGAAATGTTATTTAAAACCACTATGTACAAAACGAACTTAACGACTTTAAAACTTGATTTTTGTACTTAGGAAATAAAACTTGATTTGTACTTAAATCAAATATCAAAAACATAAGAATACTAAGTATAAAAATATATATATTAAAGTATAAGATACATACACGTATATAATACGAATAAAGTACAAAGTATAAAAATACGCATACGTATAAAAATACGTACAATTACGGAATACTAAAATACGAATACGTATAAAATACGAGGAATAGTAAATACGATGAATAGTAAATACGAGGAATAGTAAATACGATGAATAGTAAATACGGTGAATAGTAAAATAATGAATAGTGAAAAATATTTAAAATTTACGAACGGACTCAAAATAAATATTTAAGCTTTACTATGTATTCTGTTTTACCTGACGAACTGCTATTACTAAGATTCCATTATATAAAGTTTGACGATACATTTATGTTTTAGAAATAATTCATGTTACGGTTAAATGAGGAGTAAGGAAATTGAGAAAGAGAATTGAACTACCTGAATAAAATACTAGGATTGTTCGCCATGTTGCGACTCTTGATATTCGATGTTAACGAGGTAGCTGTATATGGGGACTTGGGCTCCCTATCAGAGTTGCCCAAGGCGAAATAACGATCCTAAGATTGCTACTCGACACGGTATATACAACCCCAGAGATGGGGCATCCTTGATATTTCCGTGGGCCCATATATTAGTAATTGGAAACGCCAAATTTCCATCCGGGGGTACCCGCCTCTGGTGATAGTCGAACTTTTTCGTCGGTGATACCTTTTGAATAGCGAATACGTATGATCCTCGATAGGAAGTGTATGCATACATTAGACAAGGGATTGAATCGTCCTTATTACCTTAGGTACCTTTAGCTTGTCAGTCACGTCCAAGTTATGTTGGCCCTGATGGCTATCGCGCGGATTATGTCTGCATGCTTCCGCCTTACTAACGAAGATTCATTTGTTATCACATGTTGAATGTATTTCCTCGTCTTGTTTGATTGATTATTGTACGATGATTGGATTTTGTGAGCATTAGATTACGACTTGCTGAGAATGAGTATTTGGAAGTGTTGTAAAATATGTGATTGGATTTATACTCATGTCTGAATCATCTTGATCTCTTTACGTGTTTTACCTGTTTACTTGCTAATTGTTTTTACTTATTTATTATTCATTATTTATACTGCATATTGCTTTAGAATTGCATGTGTCGAAAGAGTGTGCGGGAAAATTGTAACACCCCGTGTTTTTGAAACACATTTTTATAAAAGAAATTAATTCCTTAGATTAAATTCATCCTTTTTCCTTTTAATAAAAATGCGACTGAATTTTTTTTCGCTAAACATGTAACCCTCCATGTTAAGTTAAGCCTTTTATAATTGCGCAAGTCTTTAATTTAACAATCTCGCTCAATATTTTTCTAACACAATGCGCTACAACTTTGCTCGCACCTGAATTAAAACTATTTTGATATACTTCAAATTTGAACTTTATTTTTACATATTCAAACTCGATAAATCAAATGAAACACCTACGACAAATTTCTCAACGACAAATTTTGGCACGCAAATCGAGGTCAAACATTGACTAAAAGACCAAGCCACCTAATTGTGATTAAGTCACCTAATCTTTTCTTAAATATACTTACTCATAATCCTAATCTAATTAAAAACTAGTTAAGCTTAATCATTTTGATTATTACTAACAAAACATATAATAATAATATCAACTTACTATTTCATTTTGATTTAACTAACACTTTCGCTAAAACTCGATATATTGAGTTACACTAAGCCTAAATTGGTAAAATTTTTGACGTTTAAGCATAATGATTTAATTCAGTAACATTCCACAAAAAAATATATATTTCAATCCAACAAGATTTTATTTCAAAGTTTCGAGGATCCTAAGGCCAATTTTTGGTTTTGATCACCCTTCAACGTTTTTCTTCATTTTTATTTTCGATCTTACTTCTAAACATTATTTTAAGACTATATATTTTATTTCGAGACTTTTCGCGTACGCGCAAATCGAAAATTTCAAAAACGAAAAATCGGGACTTGTGTGCTCAAGTTGGCCGAGATATTTGGCCTCCTTGGTCAATGTTATCTCTTCCATTTTCTTCCTACTTTACTACCATGTCTAATCCACTTACACCTCCTATATTTTCATCATCACTTCTAGCTAAATTAAATTTAAAGATTATACAAACTAAATACACAAATACACACTACAAGTTACTAGTATACATTTTATACATACTACACATTTCATTACACAACAAACACCTAAATTTTCCTAAGTCTTTTCTCTCTAAATAAAACCATCTCAAGAACACAAGTAAGCAATATTCAAGCAACCTCAAGAACACCACTTGAATCTTCATCCTCTTTAATTCTTTTCTTCCTTAAACTTTCATTTTATTTGCTTAAATTAATTAGCACACTTAAATAAACTCCTCACCATTTATATTTAGTACTCACTCCTTATTTTTACATGCAATTAAAAATGAACATAAATCAAAATCACTTAAAATATAAACATCACCTAAACTAAAAACAATACTACACTTAAATTTTGTAGTATAGTTTAACTAGCTTAAATAAATTACTAACTTGCTTATTTCATTTTTTATGTACCAACCCTAACCAAAGACGAGGAGCAAGGAGGAAGCGTAGACTTGAGCCAGTTTGATCATATCATTGATCCCGACAACTGCTAAGATCATTTTCATTAACCTAACTAAGGTGCTTCCCGCACACTTATGTGATAAGCGCCTCGAATTTGATTTTATGTTATTTTTCCTAAGTGATGTTTTGATTTGTATGTATGATTTTATGTCACCCAAAAATCATATGTTAAATTAGAAGACAAAAATCGAAAAATAAAATATATTGCTCAACATGAAACCACACGGCTTTACCCTTTATTTTGGTTTAATTTTTCGTTTTAATTTTTGTAAATTGCATGCTTAAAATACTTGTAATGAAATGGACATGAAAATATAATTAGTTTATGTTTAGGACTTAAAATGAATTTGTTATGAATTTAAATGTTTTAAAAGTATTTATGTGTGTTCTTGAGTTTTTGTTGATGTTCTTGTGTTTGAATGATCTTACTTATGTATGTTAATGTTTGTATATGATTTTCACTTTTGTTAAATGTATAAATGATTTAAGTAAATTAGTTGTTGAATTAGAAGTATAAAAATCAAAAATCAAAAATCATAAACATATATACATATACACGGCTATATTGAAATAAATGGACCAATTTTTAGTTTTAATTTTTCTAAATAACATATTATGATTAGTTTAGGTAAATTAGACTTGTATAAAAAAATTGAGAAAATTATATAAACATATGAAAATTTGACTAATTAATAATCATATGAAAAATATTAGAGTTCTTCATTTGTTCAAGTGTTCTTCATTTATATAATTAGTTTGATTTATAATTTTTATAAGTTTTAGTTATTTGTTGTTTCTTTTTACTAGTTTAAATCACCTTAGATTAATTTGATTAATTATTATATAAAAACTTTAAGTCAAAAACCGATAAAATTAGAAAACGAAAATAAATTGTGTAAGTATAGAAGGCCACGGTTTTGAGGGTTATTTTAGACCTAAAATGAATTTGTCACTTTTTAATTTTATCACTTAAGAAATTAAAATAGTTAAAGTAATGATTTATTAATAAAAACAACAAAAGAAATAAATAGCAAATATAAATAAAGGCACACGGCATCTATGTTATTTTTGGGTCAATTTTGGTCAAAATGAATTTATCACTTAATCACTAAAATTGATTTATAAGTAGGATTATATTAGATTGTATAAGGAACCGTTAATAAAAAGAATCAACTAAACCGATAAAAATAAACGTTACACGTATTAAAATGAACCTTGTCGAGTGCTACTACCTATGCTTAAATTTGGATATGGACATACGGACTATTTAAAATGAACTACGACAACCTCGCTAAAAATGGAAACCGCTAAAAGATTAGTTAAGTATATGACTAAATAAAACCGAGTTTTAATCCTTAAAATGTTTTTAAAATCACCAAGTACAAAATGAACTTAACAACTTTGACCCTAGGATTTTGTACTTAGATTATATCGAGTTTTACTTCCGTATTATTATGTAACACCCCGTGTTAATTTAAGCTAATTATAATTAGGAAATCAATAATTAATCATCCTCGCTCACTGAATTTCCTAAAACAATACACTACAATCATTTTTGCACCTAAACTAAAACCATTTTGAATTACTTTGAATTTGAACTTTATGTTTACATTTTCAAACTCGATAAATCAAATGGAGAATCCTCGACAATTTTCTCAACGGCAAATTTTGGCACGCAAATCGAGGTCAAACATTGACTAAATGGCCAAGCCACCTAAATGTGATTAAGTCACCTAATCCTTTCTTAAATATAATTACTCATAAACCAAACCTAATTAAAGTAGCTTAAGCTTAATCATATTGATTATTACTAACACAACATATAATAATAATATCAAATTACTATTCCACTTTGATTTAACTAACACTTTCACTAAAACTCGATATATTGAGTTACACTAAGCCTAAACTGATACACTTTTTGACGTTTGAGGATAATGATTTAATTCGATAACATTCAACGAAAAAAATATATATTTCGATCGAATAAAATTTTATTTCAAAGTTGCGAGAAAAACTAGTACCCAATTTTTGTTTGAATTCGTTTTGAGGTTTATTTTCATTTTTATTTTCGATCTCACTTCTAAACATTATTTCAAGACTATATATTTCATTTCGAGACTTTTCACGTATGCGCAAATCGAAAATTTAAAAAACGAAAAAAATCGGGCCAAGTGACCATGTTTGGCCGAGAATGTTGAGCTAGAAGCTCAACATTGTCTTCCCTTTTTCCTTTTGCTTTTCCTACACAATTGTCTCCCTTGTCTCAAGCATGCCTTCCTTCTCCTTACACACACCTTACCTCTCTTACACACATGTTTCCCCTTGTCTCAAGCATGCCTTCATTTTCCTTACACAAGTTTACAAACTACTACTACACTACACACATATCACACGCACAAACACACCCAAAAACACAAACACAACTCAAAAACTTCTAACTTATTTTCTCTCTAATAAAACACAAACACAAGAAGTTAGTAAGCAACTTCATCTTCTTCCTTGGTTTCCATGGAAGATCATCATCTTCTTCCTCCTTATTTTCTTCTTAAAACTTTGATTTTCTTTCTCTAATTCACTTGAACACTTAAATCAAATGCTCCACCATTTATATTTAGTACTCACTCCTTATCTTTACATGCAATTAAAAATGAACATAAATCAAAATCACTTAAAATACAAACATCACCTAAACTAAAAACAATACTACACTTTAAATTTTAGTTTAGTTAGTATAGTTTTAAAATAAGTTACTAACTTTCTTATTTTCATTTTTATGTACCATCTCTAATCAAAGAAGAGGAGCAAGGTGGAGGAGTCGATCTTAGCCAATTCGATCATATCATTGATCCCGACAACTGCTAAGCTATTTCACTCATAACCTAACTAAGGTGCTTCCCGCACACTTATGTGATAAGCGCCTCGAATTTGATTTTATGTTATTTTTCCTAAGTGATGTTTTGATTTGTGTGTATGATTTTATGTTACCTAAGTATCACATGTTAAATTAGAAGACAAAAATCGAAAAATAAAATATATGGTTCACATATATATCACACGGCCTCCACCCTTATTTTTGTTAAATTTTTCGTTTTAATTTTTGTAAATTGCATGCTTAAAATACTAAGGATGAAATGAACATGAAAATATAATTAGTTTATGTTTAGGACTTAAAATGAATTTGTCATGAATTTAAATGTTTTAATGTGTTATGTGTGTTCTTGAAATTTTTGTGTTAATCTTATGTTTAAATGATGTTTAGTTATTTGTGTTAATGTTTTGATATGTTTTCCACTCATGATTAAATACATAAATAATATAAGATAAATTAGTTGTTGAATTAGAAGTATAAAAATCAAAAATCAAAATTTATTAACATATATACATATACACGGCCAAAATAAATTACATGGACCAAATTTTAGTTTTAATTTTTCTAAATAACATATTATGATTAGTTTGGTTAAAATGGTCTTGTAGGAAAAATTTGAGAAAATTTCGTAAACATATAAAATTTTGACTAAATAATGTTCATATGAAAAACATTAAAATTCATCACACATTCATGTGTTCTTCACTTAGGGGATTAGTTTGATTCATAAATTTTATAAGTTTTAGTTATTTATTGTTTTTAAGTACTAATTTAAATCATTTTAGCATAAACTAAATAATTAGTATATAAAAACTTTAAGTTAAAAACCGATAAAATTAGAAAACGAAAATAAATTGTTATGTATGTTAGGCCACGGTTTTGGGGTCTATTTTAGACCTAAAATGAATTTGTCACTTTTTATTTTTATCACTTAAGTAATTAAAATAGTTAAAGTAATGAATTATTAATAAAAACAAAAAAAGAAATAAATAACCTAATTAATAAAACCACACGGCATCTATGTTATTTTTGGGTCAATTTTGGTCAAAATGAATTTATCACTTAGTCACTAAAATTGATTTATAAGTAGGGTTATATTAGATATTATAATGAACCGTTAATAAAAAGAATCAACTAAACCGATAAAAATAAACGTTACACGTATTAAAATGAATGAAATCGAGTGTTACTACCTATGCTTAAATTTGGATGTGGACATACGGACTATTTAAAATGAACTACGACAACCTCGCTAAAAATGGAAACCGCTAAAAGATTAGTTAAGTATACGACTAAATAAAACCGAGTTTCACTTCTAAAATGTTATTTAAAATCGCCAAGTATAAAATGAACTTAACAACTTTGACCCTAGAATTTTGTACTTAGATTATATTAAGTTTTACTTCCGAAATCATTTTTCAAATCACTAAATACAAAACGAACCTAACGACTTTAAAACTAGAATTTTACACTTAGTAAATAAAAAGCTTAGTTTTATTTTCTAAAATATCCTTAGTATAACAAAAATGTATAAGAGTATAAAGATACTAAGTATAAATAAAGTCAAATAATAAATACTAAGTATAAAGAAAATAAAATAATAAATACTAAGTATAAGAACACATATACGTATAAAATACGAATAAAATACGAAGTATAAAAATACGTACAAATACGGAATACGAAAATACGAATACGTATAAATACGAGGAATAGTAAATACGAGGAATAGTAAATACGATGAATAGTAAATACGGTGAATAGTAAAATAATGAATAGTGAAAAATATTTAAAAGCTACGAACGGACTCAAAATAAATAATTAAGTTTTTCTATGTGTTCTGTTTTACCTGAAGAACTGTTGTTACTAAAATTTCATTATACAAGTTTGACGTTATATTTATGATACAAGTTTGTCATTATTGATTTTTATGAGCAAGAGAATGAGAAGTTGAGAAAGCGAGTACTTGAATAAAATACTAGGATTGTTCACCATGTTGCGACTCTTGAATTTCGAAGTTAACGAGGTAGCTGTATATGGGGACTTGGGCTCCCTATCAGAGTTGCCCAAGGCGAAATAACGATCTTAAGATCGCTACTCGACACGGTATATACAACCTCAGAGATGGGGCATCCTTGATATCTCCGTGGGCCCATATATTAGTAATTGGAAACGCCAGCCCCATCCGGGGGTACCCGCAGTCTCGTGATAGTCGAACTTTTAAGTCGGTGATACCTTTTGAATAAGCGAATACGTTTGAGCCTCGATAGGTAGTGTGTGCATACATTAGACAAGGGATTGAATCGCCCTTATTACCTTAGATATCTTTAGCCTGTCAGACATGTCCAAGTTATGTTGGCCCTGATCGCTATCGCGCGGATTATGTCTGCATGCTTCCGCCTTACTAACGAAGACTCATTTGTTATCACATGTTGAATGCATTTCCTTGTTTGTTTGATGATTATCTGAATGACTTGGTTGAGTATTGGAATGTGATTTGTTGAGTATGTTTATCTGTGAGCGTGGTATGTTATTTGGTTGGTTTATACTCGTATTAAATCATCATGATCTCCTTATGTGTTTTTGCTTGCATACTTGCTATTTGTTTCCCTTGTTTATTTATTATTCATATCGCATATTGCTTTAGAATTGCATGTGTCGAAAGAGTGTGCGGGAAAATGATGAGAGTTTAATGCAGGTACCCCGAGTCTTGACCGTTGATCTATCAGGGGATTTGAAGGCCTTATTTTGTAATCTATTTTGAGAGGACTTGTAATCTAAATATTCTGCTTTATCTATAAACTCGTATTATGTATACTGAGTTTGTTAAACGATAACAGCTGGTTTTGTAATATATAGACTTAATTAATTTTCCGCCTCAGTTTAATTAAAGTCACGAAAAACCAGGTTGTTACATATTATTTAAAATCACTAAGTACAAAACGAACCTAACGTCTTTAAAACTAGAATTATATACTTAGAAAAATAAAGGTTGGTTTTGTAAAACCTAAAAATATCCTAAGTATAAAAGTAGTTGTAAAGTATAAGAAAACTAAGTATAAAAGGAAAATACTAAGTATAAGGAAATAAAATAAAAATACTAAGTATAGAGGAAATATAATAATAAATACTAAGTATAGGAATACATGTACGTATAAATACGAATAAAATACGAAGTATAAAAATACGCATACGTATAAAAATACGTACAAATACGAGGAATAGTAAATACAAGGAATAGTAAATACGGTGAATAGTAAATACGGCGAATAGTAAATACGATGAATAGTAAATACGGTGAATAGTAAATACGATGAATAGTAAAATAATGAATAGTAAAAATATTTAAAATTCACAGACGGACTCCAAATAATTAACTAAGTCTTTCTATGTGTTTTGTTTATCTGAAGAACTGCTAGAACTAAAATTTCATTATACAAAGTTAGACGATATATTTTAGTTACAGAATTGCCACTTATTTTGAATGAACGAGGAAATAAGAAATTAAGAAATGAACTACTTGAATAAAATACTTGGATTGTTCGCCATGTCGCGACTCTTGAATTCGAAGTTAATGAGGTAGCCGTCTATGGGGACTTTGGCTCCCTCCCAGAGTTGCTAAAGGCGATCTAATATTTTTATATAAAGTATTATTTCGGTGCGGGATATACAACCTCACGGATGGGGCATGATTGATATCTCCGTGAGCCCATACTACGGTAATTGGAAACTCCAGCCCCACCCGGGGGTACCCGTCTAAGGTGATAGTCGTATTATTAGGTGACTACTTACTCGAGGGCGAGTATGATCTGAACCTATCTATAGTGGTGTATGCATACATTAGACTCGGGATTTGGCTGTCCTTATCGCTTTAGGTATCCTTAGCCTGTTCAGACACGTCCGCTTTGTTCGGCCCTGACCGCTATTGCGCGGACGTCTAGTATGTCAGCCACGTCCAATCTGTTTGGCCCTGTCCACTGTTGTCTAGTGTGTCAGACACGTCCAATCTGTTTGGCCCTGTCTACTATTGCGAAATTAGGTCTGCATGCTTCCGCCTCGCTAATGAACAATCACTAGTTAACATATGTTTGAATGTATTTCCTTGTTTGTTTGATGATTATCGGAATGACTTGGTTGAGTATTGGAATGTGATTTTGTTGAGTATGATTGTTTGTGAGCGTGGGTTATTATTTGATTGGTTTATACTCGTATTGAATCATCATGATCTCCTTATGTGTTTTAATTGCATACTTTCTATTTGTTTTCCTTGCTTATTTATTATTCATTAATTATACTGCATATTGCTTTAGAAATTGCATGTATCGAAATAGTGTGCGGGAAAATGATGAGAATTTAATGCAGGTACCCCGAGTCTTGACCGTTGATCTATCAGGGGATTGAAGGCCTTATTTTGTAATTTATTTTGAGAGAACTTGTAATCTAAACACTCTGTTTTATCTCTAAACTCGTATTAGGTATACTGAGTTTGTAAGACGATAACAGCTGGTTTGTAATATTTAGACTTAATTAATTTTCCGCCTTAGTTTAATTAAAGTCACGAAAAACCAGGTTGTTACAAAAATGATGAGAGTTTAATGCAGGTACCCCGAGACCAATGCCAATGAAAGCTGGGGAGAGTTTACCTTATTTATTTTGTACGTTTTTGAGAGGATTTGTAATCTAAATACTCTGTTCTATCTCTAAACTCGTATCATATATACTGAGTTTGTAAGACGATAACAGCTGGTTTGTAATATTTAGACTTAATTAATTTTCCGCCTTAGTTTAATTAAAGTCACGAAAAACCAGGTTGTTACAATTATTTTTATTTTGGAAAAAAACTACCAACATTCATCTACGGTTCTACGCCACGTAAATTAGTTTTTTTTTTTTTTTTTTCCATAATTTTCAAATGCTCTCCTACAAAACTGACATTAACTATTAAATCAAAACTTAATACGATGAAACTAATTAAAAGGTCAAACATTATAAATTATAAAAAAAATATCATACAACGATAATTAATGACTTTATTTGATATATGACAATCAATAAATCTTGTATATCTATTTTACCTTTCATGTTACATATAGTTTTCCTATTGGTTTTGTAATCAAGTTTACTCAATGAGAACAAAAAATCTTGAACTTAAAATATAATTCTACAATATATACAACGGAAAAAAGGATTATCACCAATTTAATCAAGCTATGTTTAAATAACAAACATGGTAATTAAAAAATATAAAACTGTTCAAAATTAAATATTTTTATCAAATCAAATACATCGTAAAAAATAGAAATACTCCGTAACACAAATCGTACTCATAACAAAAACATACTAAACTTAAACTAATACTTAAGAAGATCAAGCTAATTTTTTTATGTATATATAAATAAGCATGAATTGTAAATTAATTAGTGAGATTTGATTTGAATCATTTGATCTTTAAAATCCTATGGTTGAGATTTAGATGTAGGATTTAAAAAGATAGGGTGGACTTACATAATCCTACTAGTATAATACCCGTGCATAAATGCACGGGATGTATAAAAATAAGTTAATAGTTAATTGAAAAATTTAGTAATTAAAGAAAATATTAAATTAAAATAAGAATAATAATATAAATACAGCCTAAATAAACATGTATTTTCTGACCCAATATAAAACAAACTATATTTTACCCGTCCACGTATTTATTTAAGATGTAGCCCGCGTATATGACTTGTTTAACGTTGTTAAGTATTATGAAAATATTTAAATCATTCAACCCGTATTTTCTTCTAATTAACCCGTTTAATAGGTTTGAAAGTTTCAATTTTGATTTTTTCTTAATTAACTATCAAAATTTAGATGATGGAAACGTTGAAATTTGTAACAAAAAAATTAGAATAGTGGAACATTTAAATTTTTTTTATACAAATAGAGTTATAGTTTTTTTTAAAAAAAATATATCATTATTTGGTGAAAACCGATCAAAGTATCACAATACATTGTCTTAAAATTCATCATTTATAATAATATGGTAAAGTGCGCGTAAAATGTTATACTGAAAACACATTAAATAAAAATGGTTAGTTTAAAAGATAAAATGTTATATTGAAAACACATTAAATAAAAATGGATAGTTTGAGAGATAAAAAAAACATATACTACGTATTACATAGAAGATATTTAATTACTTATATGACATAATTTCAAAAAGAAAATAAAATAAAATAAAAAGGATAAAAATATGTAAAAGTTGGAGGAAAATTGGAGGGAAAATTTGTGTAAGATGGTTTTTGTTATATATAATTAATATAGATTTGTATGTATAAAGAGGATTTAAGACACACCTAAAAATTATCTAATGTATGATAACTAAATAAGGAAAGTTTTTAGATTATTTTTTTAGTTTTATAAAATTAGGAAAATGGTTAGTCTTAATATTTTTTTAGCTGAATTTTTGAATTTTTTTTTTTATTTCCTAGTCTTAATTTTTTTAGGTAAGTTTTTGTTTAAGTTGTATAGAAAAATAATTACTTTAAATTAAATTTCTTTTTTAGGAGAGATTTTCTTTTAATTTTATAGGAAACTAATTTCTTTAAATTTTATTAGATTATCAAGATATTATTTTTATTAAATTATCAAATAAGTATGATAAGTGTTACTCAATATCTCTCCAATTTATATGAAAATGTAAGTGTATCTTATGGAAATTAAAATAAAATACTATTTTTCCTAATGTGAGTCTTAATATTTTTAAGTAAGTTTTTATAGAGAACTAAAATATTTTGAAAAACATTAGGAAAAAAGGCTAAAGTTTAGTATTATAACAATAGGAAAAACGCTGGTCTCAGTATTTTTTAGCTTACTTTTTTTGTTCTTTAAATTTTGGTGAAAGTTAATTGCTCTTAATTGAATTTATTTCTAGAAAAGTTCTTCTTTTAATTTTATACAAAACTAATTGTTTTGAATTTATTAAATTATAAAATAGTTATTTTTTATTAGATTATCAAATAATCATGGTAAATGTTGTTCACTTTTATTAATAAGTAATTAAAAAATATTTTAATCATCAATAATAATGTATATACAAATTTAATAAATTATGGTGTGGGCACTCTAAAAACACTTGGCAAAACTCTCTTTTATGTAGATGTATATAGATATGAAATATATAGTTTGATTTCTAATTATAAAAGAAATAAAAGAAAAACTTTAAAAGGGAATAGTAAAAAATAAAAAATTTAAAAATTTGTCATCAAACTAATACACCATGTTCATTCTTTTTATACCTAATTTTTAGATATTATCATACAAAATTGACATGAACAATTAAATCAAAACTTAATACGATCTTCTTCTAAAAATGTTCAAATTCAAAATAAATTCAGTTTGCTTACTAAAGATCTAGAGTTTGCGGATTTTGGTGTGAAGGCTGGTCCAAGGAGTGGGGATAATAGGAAAGAAAAACAAATTCATGAGTTGGTTTCGATTCCTTCGTTGGATTTGGAGGAGCTGGTCAATGATGAGCTTCAATCAGCCACTGAGGTGTCCATGGTAGGCGAGTTGGGAACAATTTTGGAGGAACCGAAGGATCTGATTAGTTTCACGGAGGAGGAGATTAAGGAAGAGCTAGAATACTGGAGTAAGGCGGTGGTTTGTTTTGTCCTGGGTGCTAACCCACCATGGGAGATATTGGAGGGATTCATCCGTAGAGTGTGGGCGAAGCATCAGGTGGATAAAGTTTCGTTTCTACCTAATGGGGTATTTCTGGTTCGATTCCTCTCTGATGAGAGTAAAGAGCAGGTGCTGAAGCAGGGTCACTACCTTTTTGAGAATAAGCCATTGATTATCAAAGGGTGGGAGCCTGATATGGATCTGATAAAACATGATGTGAAGAATGTGCCAGTGTGGGTGAGAATACATGGTTTACCTTTGAAATTTTGGGGGAAAGGAATTGGTAAGTTGGCTGGGACTATTGGTGAGTTTGTGAAATGTGATGCGGCGACTGAGGAGAAAACGAGGATTGGCTACGCTAGGGCATTGGTGGAGGTAGGATTTGGTCAACCATTGAAGGAGAAAATACAGTTTCTTGATGAGGGTGGACATTTGGTTGAGGTGCGAGTGGAGTACGAATGGAAGCCAATTGTGTGTGAGGTGTGCAAAGGTATGGGTCACAAGTCTTCTGAGTGTCGAAGAGGGCCTACTAAAGGGGATGTACAGAGAGTGTGGAGGCCGAAGGTGGGAAATCCAGTGCAACAGAAGGTGATTGAGCCGGTGAAGAGGGTTCCTTCTCCTCCTAAGGAAGCCAGTATTGGCGAGATCAGAACCCCTGCAATAGGGATACCTGAGAAGAGTATCTCAACTGGAAGGACTCCTGCTAGACCTGTGATGAGGATGAGCAGACAAGAAACAACAGAAGGTGGCTTCAGTAGGAATCGGTTTGGTCAACAGACTTTTCTGGAGGTGCTTAACACTACTACTCCTAAGGTAGGTGTTGGCACTAAAGGTAGTGGCTCTCTTCCCCCAGGAGAAGGATGAGCTCCTTTGGTTTTTGGAATGTGAGGGGCCTGAACAAACCAAGTAAACAACGAGCTATAAAGTGGTTTTTGCATCAACATAACTTGGGTTTGTTTGGGCTCTTGGAGACAAGGATTCAATCCTTGTCTAGAGTTAATTTGCTTAATTTCATAAATAGGGACTGGTGTTTGACTACGAATAATGGTTGTCATAAGGGCGGACGAATTTGGGTTGTTTGGAATCCGAATATTTTTGATGTGGTGATAGAGGAGGCATCTGCTCAATGTGTGCATATGCGGGTGGTTGACAGGGTAACACAGGTCTGTTTTGCTATTAGCATGGTGTATGCTTTCAACAGCATGATTGATAGGAGGTTGTTGTGGAATCAATTGTGTGCAGTAAGGAGGAAAGTGGGGATTCCTTGGGTAATTTGTGGTGATTTCAACACGGTGCTCTCTCACTCTGAAAGACTGGGAGGAAAATCTACAGACAATGAAATTGAGGAGTTTCAGCAATGTGTTTTACAGTGTGGAGTTAGTGACAGTCTAGCTACAGGCTCCTTTTTCACTTGGAATAACAAGCAGGAACATCAGACACGAGTCTATAGTAGGCTGGACAGAGTTTTAGTGGATCAATGCTGGTTGGAAGAGAGGGCGGATATGGTTGCAAATTTCCTTCCTGAAGGGATGTTTGATCATACCCCTTGTGTCATTCAGAAAACAGGGAGGTCCATGGAGAAGAGGAAAGCCTTCAAATATTTCAATATGTGGGGCAAGGCTACAGAGTTCAGAAATATGATGACAGAGTGGTGGCCAAGGTGGAATGATGGCACAAGAATGCATACTTGTGTTAAGAAGCTGAAGTTGTTAAAACACCATTTGAAGTTGTTCAATAAGGACAAATTTTCTGATGTTGGTAATGCCGTAGGGATAGCCTTGAAAAACTTGCAATACATACAACAACAAATATGGAGCCACCCTGGAGAGGAGGAGTGGGTGACTAAAGAGAGAGAGGCGGCTGCAGATTATATGGAATTGCTAAATGCGTATGATAGTTATTTGCGACAGCAGGCAAAGATGGCATGGATTAAGGATGGGGACAGGAATACCAAGTTTTTTCATGGTGTTTTGCGAACAAAATCTGTGAGAAACCAGATCACGTCCATTCAAGACATGAAAGGTGTTACATGTAATGATCCTACCGAGATTCAAGATGCTTTTCTGGCCTATTATAAGGCTCTGTTGGGGACTGCAATTGCTACTGAAAAGGTGAATACCCAGGTGGTGAGGAGGGGAACTATTTGTGATGGTGAGCTCTCTGATATTTTGAGGAGACCTGTTACTAAAGATGAAGTGAGGAAGATCATGTTTTCTATCCCTGAGGACAAAGCTTCGGGACCAGATGGATACACTAGTGGTTTTTACAAGGATTCTTGGAGTGTGATTGGAGATGAGATAAGTGAGGCAATCATGGATGCATATGCAAATGGTCATTGTGTGAAACAGATTAGTGCTACTATGATAACTTTGGTGCCTAAGTGTGCTAGGCCGGTTAATGTCTCTCAGTTTAGACCAATAGCATGCTGCAATGTGATTTATAAATGCTTGGCAAAACTGATTTGTAACAGATTGAATATGGTTTTACCTTCCTTAATCAGTAGAAGTCAGGCAGGGTTTGTTAAGGGAAGAAGTATAGCTGAAAATATACTCATATGCCAGGATTTAGTGAAGTTATACAATAGGGCGACGGTCTCTCCGAGATGTATGTTCAAGATGGACCTGATGAAAGCTTATGACTCTATTGCTTGGGATTTCTTGGATCAACTTTTAGAAGCCTTTCAGTTCCCCGCTCACTTCAGAGGGCTGATTATGTTTTGTGTGACATCTGTGTCATATTCTTTGATCATCAATGGTTCAAGTTTTGGTTTTTTCAAGGGTAAGAGGGGGTTAAGGCAAGGAGATCCCCTGTCTCCTCTGCTGTTCACCCTTTGTATGGAATATCTCAGCCGCATTCTCAGCTGTGCAACAGAAAAGTTGAAGTTCAGACATCATCCTTTGTGTAAAGAAATGGGATTGACCCATTTGATGTTCGCTGATGATTTACTAATGTTTTGTAAGGGAGATGCAGATTCTATAATGGTGCTTTTGCGGGCCTTTGCAACCTTCTCCGCTGCGTCAGGTTTGAAAATGAACTCTTCGAAGTCCAACGTTTATTTTAATGGGGTTAAAAACAGTTTGAAGAAGGAGATACTATCTGTGTCTGGTTTTGTTGAAGGTAAGCTCCCTTTTAAATACCTGGGGGTACCTATTACAGCAGGGAGGTTAAAGCGGAATGACTGTAATGCGTTGATAGATAAGGTGGCTGGAAGAATACGGGTTATTGGTGCTAGACAACTCTCTTACGCAGGGAGACTTACTCTGGTTCAATCCGTGTTTAGTACACTCTTTAACTATTGGGCATCCATTTTTATCTTGCCAAAGAGTGTGTTGTCAAGAATCTCTGCGCTTTGTAGGAATTTCTTGTGGGATGGTGATGTGGTACATAGAAGGGTCCCAACCGTGAGCTGGGACAAAGTTTGCACGCCAAAAAGAGAGGGTGGTTTAGGTCTGAAAAATGATGTGAGGTGGAACAATGCTTTGATAGGGAAGTTGATATGGTGGTTGGTATCAAAGGCTGATAGTCTTTGGATTCGTTGGGTGGATCACATCTATATGAAAGGGATGGGTTTCATGGAGTGTGTGGCTAAGGAGAGTGATTGTTGGTACTGGAAGAAGCTTATGAAGGTGAAGGGTCTGCTGCGAGAAGGGTTTGACAGTGAGATATGGAGTGGTGATACAGGTTATACAGTTAAAGCCGGTTATAAATGGCTATCAGGGCAAGCTGAAGATGTTGTATGGTTCAGACGGGTGTGGTGCAGCAGAGGTATATCAAAGCACCAGTTCTTGGCGTGGATGATTGAGCACCAGGGCCTGCGTCTGAAGCCCAAACTGATGCAGTTTGGAGTCGTTGCGGATCCGTACTGCTGTCTTTGTGGTCTGCAAACTGAAAACTGTCAGCACTTATTTCAGCAATGCATTTACGTTATTCATGTTGGAGTATGTGTCCTCCACAATAGTGCGATTACTTAATAAATCTCAATTAAGGAATACGTGGGGATAATCCTGAATTATTGTCAATTGATTAACGTAAATCAATAACGGTTGGCTGACTAGAGTTTGACGTTATTGTCGTGAGAACGGCGGTAATCAATTGATCCCTTTAAGTCACACCTATAGGAACGTACTCCAAATATTTAAGCTAATATATTGTATGAGATACGATTATATTAGTGACTTGATAATTTGACTAACGGTTAGTCAGTGAATTAATTTAGAGAGAAATCGAGTTGAGAACTCGAGTGATTTAATTTTATATCGATAAAATTATTAGAGGAGATTAGAATTAGTGATTAAACGTTAATTCACTAATTATGTATATTTTACTAATGAGATTAGTAAAAGTACATTTTTAATATATGTGTAAGTGTACATGTATATTAAGGAAGAGTTTAATTGATTTACACTTTATTATATTAGATAATTAAGTGATAAATTATATCAATTTGTGAGATAAATTTTCATGAACAAAATGGACCCATTGTGGGCTAAGTGGACCGTCAAAAGGACACACAAGAGGATGATTCTTTTTTGTCCTATTCATTTTGTCCACTCGCATGTAAAAACATCATGACAAGCGTGCTTTAGACATTTATCTAAACAAGGAGCAAACTCTTCTCTTCCCTCTTGTCTCTCCTTGGTCGGGCCCCTAGCAAGTGTGTTCAACACACTTGCTTTTGTTTTTCCTCATTAAAAACACAAGGCCTTCACGAGAGATATTCATTCATGCATTTTGTTTACTTATCTCTCTAATACAAATCCTCTCTAAATAATAGTTTTATTACTAAGTGTTAGTAATATTATTTCACATATTATCAAATCAATACTAAGGTATTTCTAGATCAAAATACTTAGTGTTGTTTGGAGTGTTCTTGGGTGCTAACTAAAGGAGGTTTTCTACATTGAAAACTTGGGTTATTAAGGAGGATCATCCTAAGCTATATCTCAAGAAACTAAACTAGAAAGGAGTTCTAGTTTTGTGCCCTAATTTCCTTTTCAAGAAAGGTATAAATTTCTAATCTTGTTAACAATGTAAATTTGTACTACATAGATCTTGCTAAATCGAATTAGAGTAATTTGATTTACACTAATACTTGATTAGTGAATGGGATCCGATCCCTACAAGTGGTATCAGAGCCAAGGCTTGTAGTTACAAATTTATTTTGTTGTTTTTGGAGTTTTATGTATTTATTGAGAATAAATAACATAAAATCCGAAAATAGTGTTAAAAATGGTTTTAACACGATATTTTTATTGCATGCAAATTTTCTGGTCTCATGAAGTTACTGGTCAAATTTCGTATTTTTTGAAATTTTTTTGCTAATTTAAATGATTTTTATACAAAACCGAGTCAAAAAGTGTGTTTTTGGCTAAATTAATTACTATAAATAGTTATAGTTCGAATCTGGTCATGAAATTTTTACACAGTGATATTTCATATTTATACATTCTGCATGTAAATTTTCAAAGTCAGATTTTGAGTTTTGATTATTTATTCGTATTTTTTTTTAAAATCGGTATATAATGGCTTTTATGTCCAAAAATATAGTAAATGTTGTTTTCTGGACATGAAATTTATACCAACATTTTTATACATTATGAGGATGCTCTCATATAAATTTGGGATTTTTCCTCACTGTTTTAGACGTTTTCTTGATTTTATGAGTTAAAATCGATGAAATCGTATGTTATTTTATATAAAATAATTCGTAAATATTTTCTGGCCAAACTTTTCTTTTCTGATATTTTGGAAGTGTTCCAGAATATACAAAAATTTTTCAAAATAAAAATAATTTTATTTTATTTTATTTTGATTTTATAAAGCTTTATTCATAAAAGGGTTATGATTAAAGTACTTCTAATTAGCAAATGACCATGTTTATGAACTAAAATCACCATAAGTTAGTATAAACTAATGTTGGGTGTTCTAAAATCAGTTTAGAAGTTTAGTTCAAGCTTAAAAGGTGTTTTAAGCATTATTGATTAATATAAGATTAATCGGTTAAAAAATGAGATCGGTTTGAAACGATTAAATGCGATTATTGTTTAAGGCGATTTTGGCATGTTTTTATTTATAAGCTTTACATCTTGCATTTTTTGGATGAATGTTTATTGTTGAATGAATGTTTATTTTTACTAGTATGGCCATAGTTTGTTATATTTTTACCGATATTACCCGTAATGAAAGGGAATATCGTGGTTTCAATTAAATGCGATCTCGTATCGCCGGTTTGTAATTTTTAATAGTTTATTTCATTTATAAATGTATAATAGGATTGCTATGTATTCATTTGTAAATCATACTTGTAACTATTTGTAAATCGAAGACCGGTGATGGAGATCGACTTGGAGCCTTAGAAGAGTTCTAAAGCTTGCAAGGAGGAGCCTTGGATGAGATCCATTATGAAGAGGGACCAAAGGAGTTGGTTTCCAATTTGTAACTCCTTGTATTTTAATTCCTTTAGGTGGCCATACTAGGTTTATGTTTGCTTGATGCTTGTTTGTTTGCTTATTTTCCGCACACATGCCAAAATCGCCATGCATGCCACGATATCCCACTATGATTGTCGATTTAAGTCACGATTCCTAAATTAGTTCACTTATAAAGAATTTTATGACTAAAATTGACAAGATCACCCACAATTTTTTTCAAAATGAATTGAGATTAAAGCCTTTCCAAATTTAGCAACTATGAACCCCATGTTCGTGAGGACCTCCGCGACGTGGAACCTTGTTACCATGGGTAAGTAGTGGGAGGAAGTCCCATGCTAATTTGGTTTGGACTCAACCGAATAAGAGTTATTTGGGGCTAAAAGATGCATTTTAAAGAAAATCATCAACCAAGCATTCTAGTGTAGAATTAGTCAAGTGTTGACTTATCGTTTTTATCTAAAAGGAAACATGAGATGTCTAATTTTATATGAAAAACGAGCCTTGGAATCATTTATATAATTTCGTGGGAGATCATTATATAAATGGATATTTGTTTTAAAAATGAGTTTTAGCAAATGTTATAAATGAACAATGAATGCTTATATATTTCCTCAAATTTATTGTAGAATCGTTTATCGCAATGGCATCATCATCATCAACTCCCGCGCCCATTTTGGGCAAAGATTCATGGTTGCGAACCGTGATGGATAAGTGTATCCTCAAGGATGACGCCAGAGCAACTTGGCCGAATGGGATTCGACAATGAAGGGTGCCGCCAGATCCGACAATGTGCTCAAGCACCTTACCGATCAACCACCCACGAACCCACTTCGAGCCTGCCGGCTCGTGCCGCCTATGATGAGTATGTGCGCGTGGACAATGCCGTCAAAAACGCGTTGATTTGGTCCATGGCACCCGCTCTCAAACTCCGAATGGTTACTCAAAAGAGTGCATATGCGATATTCACTCGAGTGACAACCATGTTCTCCAAAGCACCGCAAATAAGGCTTTATGAAGCCGCGGTTCGGTTTTTCGACGCAAAGCTTGAGAGGAACCAAAAAGTTGGTCCTCATGTGCTCAAGATGATTGAGCAAATAGACACTCTTGTGCGTCAAGAGTGTGCTATACCCAAGGCTCTTGCGATCAACCGCATCCTCCATTCTCTTCCTAACAAGTTTGCTCACTTTAGAGTAAACTATAACATGAACAACATGGATAAGAGTTACCATGAACTTCATGCACTCTTGGTCCAAGCCGAGAGGGATATGGAAGTGAATGAGGTGGAGAAGAAAGATGTTCTCTCCATGAAAATGAAGAACATGAACTTGGGAGTGAAGAAGGGGAAGGTGGCCAAGAAGGGGCCATCTAACATTGGCAAGGGTAAGGGAAAGGCTATTGTGGAAGGTGTTCCACATAAGCCTAAGCCCAAGATCAACAAGGGAAGACCCCTCAAAGACACTTGCAAATATTGCAATGAAGTGGGTCATTGGATGCGCAATTGTCTCAAGTACAAGAAGGATTTGAAAGATGGATGTGCGACATCCAAAGGTATTCCTTCTAATCTCTATATGATAGACATCAATCATGCTTGCATTTCTACATGGGTATTGGATACCGGATGTGGATCTCACCTTTGTAATCATTTGCGGGGGGATGAAAGCGTGCGGGCCCTAGCCAAGGGTGATGTAGATCTCGCATGGGCAATGGAGCTAGAGTAGCGGCCGTTTAAAGTGGGAACTTTTGTACTCGCTCTTGCTAGTGGATTAGAGTTGCTTTTGAATAAGCTGTTATTTTGTACCAACTCTAACGAAAAACATTATCTCCGTCTCCGCTTTAGATGCGGAAGGCTTTTCTTTTGTGATTAAGAACAAACCGTTGTACTTTTTCATTTAATGAAATAGTTTATGGTGAAGCTATTTCAATTGGAGGTATTTATGTTTTAAATGATGTTAATGATGTTTATCATGTCGAGAACAAGAGGCTCAAAACGAATGAATCAAACAAATCCTACCTTTGGCATTGTCGTTTAGGTCACATAAGCGAAAGACGATAAAGAGACTTGTTGAGACCAAGGTTCTCAAACCATTTGATTGCGAATCATATGGTACATGCAAAGCTTGCCTTTTAGGCAAGATGACTCAAATCAACCCTTTAGCGGTAAAGGGACACGAGCAAGTGAGGTTTTAGGACTCATACATACCGATGTGTATGGTCCATTAAACATCACCGCTAGAGGAGGATATCATTACTTCATTACTTTTACCGATGATTTAAGTAGATATGGTTATGTCTACTTAATAAGGCATAAAAGTGATGCTTTTGAGAAATTTAAAGAATTTCAAAATGAGGTTGAGAACCAATTAAACAAAAGGATAAAAGCACTACGATCGGATCGTGGTGGCGAATATCTAAGTAATGAGTTTGATTCACATCTTAAGAATTGTGGTATAATATCACAATGGACTCCTCCCGCACACCACAATTAAATGGTGTTGCGAAAGGAGAAACCGAACTTTGCTTGACATGGTTAGGTCTATGATGAAGTCAAAGCGAGCTTCTGGATCATTTTGGGGCTTTGCGCTATTATCTTTGTATTTTCACTAAATCAAGTCCGACTAAAGCGGCCAATAAGACTCCATATGAGATATGGACTGAACGGTTCCCTATTTGTCATTCATGAGAATTTGGGGATGTGAGGCATTCGTCAAGAATAAAGCGGCGATAAACTCGCTCCAAGGTCCGACAAATGTCTATTTGTAGGTTATCCTAAGGAAACCTGTGGCTAGTACTTCTACAACCCTCACGAGAACAAAGTGTTTGTGGCTCGTGATCTTTGTTTCCTAGAAAATGAATTTATTTCTAAGAAGCAGTGGGAGAAAATTTGAACTTGATGAAGTTCAAGAGCCTGGCAAACCGAGACAGAAAATGAGGAAGCTGTTCCTCGCTAAATCGACACGGTTATAATTCCTAGGAGGTCGTGAAGAGTTAGTCAACAACCTGACCGCTACCTCAGTAATATCGAGGAGGAGGGTGATTTGTTGTTATTCGAAAGCAACGAACCCTCAACCTACAAGGCGGCTATTAGTAGCCCCAACTCCGAACAATGGCTTGAGGCCATGAAATCCGAAATGGATTCTATGTACGAGAACCAAGTTTGGGACTTGGTAGATTTACCTGAAAGAGTGAGACCCCTTCAAGGTGTAAATGGATATTCAAAAATCAAACTTCGGCATAGATAAACATATTGATGTTTACAAAGCTAGATTGGTGGCAAAGGGCTTTTCACAAGTCCAAGGTATTCATTATGATGAAACCTTTGCACCGGTTGCTATGCTTCGATCCATAAGGATAATCTTAGCGGTTGCCGCATTTCATGACTATGAGATATGGCAAATGGATGTAAAAACCGCCTTCTTGAATGGGATTCTAGAAGAGGAAGTGTTTATGACACAACCTGAAGGTTTTATAGATACATCCAACCCTAAGAAAGTATGCAAGCTTAAGAGATCCATTTATGGTCTTAAGCAAGCATCGAGGAGTTGGAATCACAGATTCGATCATGTTATCAAACAACATGGATTCGCTCGAAGTGCCGAGGAACCTTGTTTGTACATGAAGTTTAGTGGGAGTAAAGTAACCTTCCTTGTTTTGTATGTGGATGACATACTATTGATTGGAAATGATATTCCAAGCCTGAACTCGGTAAAGGTGGAATTGGGAAACCATTTCCAAATGAAGGACTTGGGAGAGGCACAACGCATCTTGGGTATCCGGATCTATAGAGATAGATCCAAAATGATACTAGCATTAAGTCAAGAAACTTATATCGATAAGATTCTTGATAGGTTCAATATGAAAGACTCCAAGAGAGGATTTCTTCCGATGAGTGTAGGAATAACGTTGAAGAAATCTCAATGTCCTACGACTCCTGCGGAAATTGAACGCATGAAATTGATCCCTTATGCTTCCGCTGTAGGATCAATCATGTATGCTATGATGTGCACTCGTCCCGATGTCGCTTTCGCCTTGAGCATGACGTAGGTATCAAGCTAATCCGGTGAGAGTCACTTTGGATAACAGAAGAACATCCTTAAGTACTTGAGAAGAACTAAGGATTCGTTTCTTGTGTTTGGAGGAGAACTTGAGCTACGTGTAAAGGGTTACACGGATGCAAGTTTCCAAACCGATGGGGATGATCTAAAATCCCAATCCGGCTATGTCTTTATGTTGAATGGAGGAGAATTTGTTTGTTGGAAGAGCTTCAAACAGAGTGTCACCGCGATTCTCTGACGGAGTCGAGTATTTGGCGACATCTGAAGGCGCTAAAGAAGGCTGTGTGGATTAAGCAATTCTTGGATGGACTAAGAGTAGTCCCTAGTGCCGTGGATCCCATCCTTTGTTTATTGTGATAACTTGATGGGGCTATTTTTCAAGCGAAGGAGCCCAAGTCTAGCAACAAGTCTAGACACGTTTTGAGGAAATACCACGTTATTAGAGATAATGTGGAGAGGAAGGAAATAGACATTTGTAAGGTTGGGACAGACGATAACATCGCTGTTCCTTTAACCAAGCCTCTTTTGAGGGCTAAGCATGTGCGCGACACCGCCTCTATGGGGTTGCGGCGTATGCAGATTTCCTTTAGTTTCGTAATATGTAATTGAACGATGTATCTTTTTACATATATGAAAATAACATTCATTGTTTTTATCTTAAGTCATTATGAATGCATACTTTGTTTATCCGAATATTTGTGTGACAATTTTGAACGTATTCAAGTGAACGGCATAAACTGAGAATTTGGTCTATAGTCTCTCAAAAGAGGTGGCGTCTCCGAGAGACTAGATTGCAAGTCGATCGATGGTGAGGTTCAACACCATAGGGTCATATGTGATGACCGATCGTTTGCATGTAGATCGGTATGAGACACTGCAGTCGGACGGTGGCGCTTATAAATTCCTTTTCAATGAGATTGAAACACTGGTCGTGGTGGGAATTTCTATAGTATTCCTTTAGTCGATTCTTTGGCTGGCCGATTGTGCAGTCGGTGCGGTTTCCGAGTGACTTTCATTTATGTCCTAAGCCATGCCGTGAAAGGGGGTTATAAGGGCATCCTTGGGGTCATGGTGATCTGCATTATACAGTACAATCGAGTGGAAGGGAAATGTCCACCCTCGTCGAGGTAAAACATCTTTGGGCCACTCGAGGAGTAGTCATTTGAAAATGCGTGGCCACGCTCGGTAAGAATCTACCAGATTCCCGGTCAGACAATCTCTCCTTAACGAGGAAACCACTCACGATATATATCTCAGGATGCAAGTACGACCTGTAAGACACCTTGCATCGAGTGGGAGATGTGAAACGGACATGAGAATTGGTAATGCACAACTTGTCTCGGACAAGTGGGAGATTGTTGGAGTATGTGTCCTCCACAATAGTGCGATTACTTAATAAATCTCAATTAAGGAATACGTGGGGATAATCCTGAATTATTGTCAATTGATTAACGTAAATCAATAACGGTTGGCTGACTAGAGTTTGACGTTATTGTCGTGAGAACGGCGGTAATCAATTGATCCCTTTAAGTCACACCTATAGGAACGTACTCCAAATATTTAAGCTAATATATTGTATGAGATACGATTATATTAGTGACTTGATAATTTGACTAACGGTTAGTCAGTGAATTAATTTAGAGAGAAATCGAGTTGAGAACTCGAGTGATTTAATTTTATATCGATAAAATTATTAGAGGAGATTAGAATTAGTGATTAAACGTTAATTCACTAATTATGTATATTTTACTAATGAGATTAGTAAAAGTACATTTTTAATATATGTGTAAGTGTACATGTATATTAAGGAAGAGTTTAATTGATTTACACTTTATTATATTAGATAATTAAGTGATAAATTATATCAATTTGTGAGATAAATTTTGATGAACAAAATGGACCCATTGTGGGCTAAGTGGACCGTCCAAAAGGACACACAAGAGGATGATTCTTTTTTTTGTCCTATTCATTTTGTCCACTCTTGCATGTAAAAAACATCATGATTAGCATGCTAGACATTTATCTAAACAAGGAGCAAACTCTTCTCTTCCCTCTTGTCTCTCCTTGGCCGGCCCCTAGCAAGTGTGTTCAACACACTTGCTTTTGTTTTTCCTCATTAAAAACACAAGGCCTTGCTGAGAGATATTCATTCATGCATTTTGTTTACTTATCTCTCTAATACAAATCCTCTCTAAATAATAGTTTTATTACTAAGTGTTAGTAATATTATTTCACATATTATCAAATCAATACTAAGGTATTTCTAGATCAAAATACTTAGTGTTGTTTGGAGTGTTCTTGGGTGCTAACTAAAGGAGGTTTTCTACATTGAAAACTTGGGTTATTAAGGAGGATCATCCTAAGCTATATCTCAAGAAACTAAACTAGAAAGGAGTTCTAGTTTTGTGCCCTAATTTCCTTTTCAAGAAAGGTATAAATTTCTAATCTTGTTAACAATGTAAATTTGTACTACATAGATCTTGCTAAATCGAATTAGAGTAATTTGATTTACACTAATACTTGATTAGTGAATGGGATCCGATCCCTACAATTCAAGTATGGTATGGAGTGGCAAGGTGGTTAGGTCTGAATTATAGGGAGGGTACGGTCATAATAGCTGCTAGGAGATGGCCAAAGTTGAAAAAACGATTATTAAACTTAGCTCAAATGGCAATACAGTATAATGTATGGGAGCAAAGAAATAGGGCATGGTATGAAGGTGTAGTTGAGCGACCTATGTACGTAGTGAGGACAATTGTACAGGAACTAAAGCTTCATATAAGTGTCGAGGATGATTCGAAATGGTCTATAGTCGATAAAGAGTGGTGGAAAAGTGTGATGTAAATGTGTGTACGTATTGGTTTTGATTGATTAATGAAAGCTTACATTTCAACGAAAAAAAAAAAAAACTTAATACGATGAAACTAACTAAAAGATCAAGTATGATGAATAGTAAATATTATTATACAAAAATAAATAATGATTTGATATGAAAATAAGATAATCAGTAGATCATGTATATCTCTTTTACCTTTCACATATTCGATTGATTTTGTAATCAAGTTTATTCAATGAGTACCTCAGATCTTGAACTTAAAATATAAATCTGCAATATACAAAGGGAAAAAAGATTATTATGAATTCAATCAGGCTATGGTTAAATAACAAACATGATAATTAAGAAATAAAACTTTTCAAAATTAATACACATATCAAATCAAATACACTTAAAAAAATAAAAATAACACAAATCGTAATCATAATTAAAACATAATAAACTAAAACAATTTAACCCGGTACCTTGGAAGACAAAGCTATAGTTTTTGATATATATATATACACTGCACACAAAAAAGGTTTGAAGACTTACCTAAAAAAAATATCTTATGTATCATAATTAAACAAATAAATTATGTGTCATATAATTGTTTCTTTCCAATTTTTTATTTTATTGAATGCAAATTATTTAATCTATTCTTCAAATGAATTTTTTAGTGGATGAAATACTTTGATATTTATACTCATTTGATAGCATTTTTCGTTTTGAAACTAATGATGTTATTTTTATATTATTCGACAAATACATTTTATGAACATAATAATCAAAGACTTAGCTAAAAACTTTTTAATGTTTCATAATTAAATAAGGAAATTATTTCTCATATAATTATTTCTTTCCAAATTACTATATTTTCACAATTTAATTTATTTTTTTAATGTAATTTTATGATTGGTCTAAATCTCCTTGAATTAAGGAGAGCGCTCGAAAAAACTCTCTTATATATATATATATATATATTGATTTGAGTTAAGTTTTTTTATTTTAAAAAAAAAAAAAAGGAAAAGAAAAGGTCTAAAAAAATTCGAAAAAAAAGAAGGCCAAAACGGGTTATATTTGACCCGTCTTAACTTAAAACGACCCGTTTTATAGGAGACTAATTGAAAAAATAAACATGGCACAAAAAACCTTAAGCATACGGAGTACATGATCAAAAGGCCACAAAAAACAAGGCCACTAAGAATTAATTAATGCAATTAAAATCATGCTAAGATTACAAGCACCAGAATCATGAAAGTCAAGTAAAATGACGGGTCAACGGTATGTCCATATGCACTCATAAGGCTAACGACAAATACAAAGGCATACAATACAAGAAACGAGTACTG
Source organism: Dianthus caryophyllus (assembly GCA_023091065.1). Taxonomy (NCBI): domain Eukaryota; kingdom Viridiplantae; phylum Streptophyta; class Magnoliopsida; order Caryophyllales; family Caryophyllaceae; genus Dianthus; species Dianthus caryophyllus. Next base: position 35,159,357 of record CM041517.1, on the reverse strand, counting down.
GAACGCAAACAATGACAACCAGATTCATGTTCATGTGTGTATCAAACGTGAGCTAGACATAGGGGACATAATTCAGTAAGACAGAGGCGATTACTTGCTCTGATATCAACTGTAAGACTTATAAATTTAATCGCATACCAATTAATAAATTATGAGATGAATATGCGGAAGTGATTTAAAGGATCGAGGCTTACCTCCAGCGATTGCTCAAAAATTAATAAATATAGTCTTCAATAATAAGCACTAATAACTAATAATAAAGAAGACCCAAATAATAATAAAGATAATAATCTTCAGATCTGTCTTGTAATTCCGTAACTATAGTAATTTACTGGTTCGAAACCCTCTTTCTCACAAAATAGATGGTGTATTATTTTCATAATGGAGAATGTAACACCCCGACTTATTTCTTATATTTTATAATTCATTTCTTGAATATTCGTATTTTATTTCTTGCGATTTTCTCATTTTTGGCTTGAGAAAGTCATTTCCTTAGCTTGCGTGTGGTGTTGTCGAGTCGAGGTTGCGTTTATCGAGGTGTTTGTCGAAGTGTACGAGTATGTGAGGAAGCTTGGGAGTATTTAGAGGGTCTTGGGGCTGCTCAGAAGGTCTTTGGCGAGCTAGGGGCGAGCAGAGGTGTTGGCGGAAGGAGAAAGAGTCATCCGAGAAACACAGCGAGCAGAGGCGCGGACGGCCGCAGCGGACAAGGTGCGGCGGCGCGAGTAGAGCGAACGACGCTGCGTTCAGTAGCCGTAGCGGCGTGTTCACGGGTTGCTTGCTTTTTAATCCGTGATTGATTATAACTCTTATTTCACGTATTTTAACTTCTCCTAAACCCTAATTACCTCATTAATCTCCTAATTCATCATCTCAAAACTCAAAACCCTCTCTTCTCTTTCTTGAATCCTCATCAAACTCTCCCAAAACTTCATCAAATTCATTCAAATTCCTCTTTTTCAAGCCGTAATTTTTTCCTAATCGATCTCTTTTGGTATTCTTTCAATCTCTCATCGTTCTAGGTTTAGTTTTCATTGTTTTTACATTTTTTCTATGTGTGTTTATTTGTATGCTTATATTTTATGTGTTTTTGTGCCCTAATCAAAGGAGAAGAGGCTCTCAACGACAAGGACACGATCTTTATTGAAGAGGAGGAAAACTAGTTGATTTTCTTCGCTTGGAAAATGTAACTAGGTGTAGCCCTAGCTATATTTCGGCATGTATGAGGCCCTAGATGTTGATTAGGTTGTTGTATTTGATTGTATTGTCATAAAGTTGTGAACTTTGGATTGTATAGTTGTCTCGTGATTATTTGTGGTGAATTTTGGTGTCGGCCTCATACTATTGAGTCTAGAAACATGTCTGGGTTGTTTTATCATTTGTTTGATATTTGTTATGATAGTTTGATGTTAAAAGATGGTATCTTGAGATGGGTGATGATTTGAGTGTGGTTTCATAAGCTTTTCGTTGACGTTTACTCCTAATTTAACTTGTTATTGCATTGAGGTTATAATCCACGTTGAGATTGTCTTGATATTGTGTTATTTGACATTGTTGAGCTAAGAGAACTATAGTATTAACACTGTTGAACTAAAGCATGATTGTATTAGCATTGTATTGGTTGGTTTGTTTTATGCTTGAGTTGAGCGTGCGTACGGGTACTGTTTTGGCACGTACGTGAGGAGTTACAACATCTTTTGTAGGATGTATGCCGCCTGTCGTGGGTTCTCATCCATTTTGTAGTGGCTCTGAGATTATGTTAATTGATTGCCGTTTTGTAGCGGTTTGTATGTCGACACTCTTTTGTAGGGGTGGGCTTGGCCAAGTTTAGACAGTTGTATTGAGGCATTTTGTAGTGCCGCCATAGGGTTTGGATCTTTTGTAGGGTCCGGGGTGTTTTGTAGCGCCCAGTACTCAGTGCTTTCTCTTGCGCTCGTTGTTGTTGTTTGATTGTCACTTTGTTGATGACAGCCTAGGTTGCACCAAAACGGACACGGACACGGACACGACACGGGACACGGGACACGTCACTTCAATTTTTTAGGACACGGCAGAAAAATTTAATATGCATATTAAATTATAGGGAATTCATAACTCATTACAATCAACATGTATATTATGGTCATTCTTAACACAAAAAGTCGTAAAACAACCAATACGTCAATAATTATGTCTAAAAATCAAATGTTTACAAATTAAAATTACAAATTACATACTACACCAGAGAAGGGCGGGTGGTCGCTGTCGCAGTCGGAGGCGGTGGCTGACGAGTTGGGACGAGGCGGGCGGCAGATTAACAGTACTTTGAAAGGAGAAATGAGTGATTTATTTTGTGCTACTATTCAAATCTTCAATACCTGGTTTTAGGATTTTATTTATAAGTTTTTTTTCTTTTTTTAAGTGGAAAAGTTAGTATAATAAGGTGTCCTCTATGACACGGGCCGTGCCCGTGTTACTTGGGCCGTGTCCGACACGTCTTGTTTTAAAAAAAAAACTGAGGACACGGTTCAAGGCGTGTCTGACACGTTTGTAGGTGTGTCCGACGCGTGTCCGTGTCCGACACGGGAACACCCAAAACTAGGAGTGTCCGTGCAACCTATTAACACTGTTGAACTAAAGCATGATTGTATTAACATTGTATTGGTTGGTTTGTTGTATGCTTGAGTTGAGTGTGCGCACGGCTACTATTTTGGCGCGTACGTGAGGAGTTACAACGTCTTTTGTAGGATGTATGCTGCCTGTCGTGGGTTCTCATCCATTTTGTAGTGGCTCTGAGACTATGGTAATTGATTGCCGTTTTGTAGCGGTTTGTATGTCGACACTCTTTTGTAGGGGTGGACTTGGCCAAGTTTAGACAGTTGTATTGAGGCATTTTGTAGTGCCGCCATAGGGTTTGGATCTTTTGTAGGGTCCGGGGTGTTTTTTAGCGCCTAGTACTCCGTGCTTTCTCTTGCGCTCGTTGTTGTTGTTTGATTGTCACTTTGTTGATGACAACTTGATATTGTGTATCGATCGTTGTTCCTTGTTATTGTCGATTGATGTTGGTTGAACTCTGATCATAGGCCTTAGGCTAGGTAAGGTACTTGTTGAATTGTTGGTTGAGTTCGTCTTGTTGAAATATGACTGGGGAGCACCTAGTTACTCCCACTGATTGTGGCTGTTGTTTTTTTTTGCGGCAGGTATGCGCGGGGACGGGTTTGAGTGAGAAGCTGTGAGGATTGCCGACCCCGTAGCTAGCTCTGTTGAGACTTTGGATTAGACATGTTTTGTTTTAGACTTGTTATCGTTTCATACTTTGATGTTTTTTGGACTATGCTTTGTATTGGGTATTTACTCCCCGTTTGCTAGGCCTCAAGGCCTACTCTTTTAGCTTTTGTTTGATTGTTAGTGAGTAATAACTCGGATTACACGGTGATTCAGCCACCGTGGTTTCTTTTATTCCATTTTCTTTCATAAAAACTATTTAAAACATATTTTAATTTATTTGAATAATCCAGGTTGTTACAGTTAGTATCAGAGCGAATACGCTCACAACTCTCTTAGGTGAGTGAGTAGGATCTGACTTAGCACACCGAGTGAGAGCGTTGGGTAGACACATTAGGAGGTTACGTTGTTTATGCTGTTAAGAATAGAATATTTGTAGTTGTCATAATCTCAGGCATAATAGGGAAGTATATATTTAGTTTCTTTGTTCTTAGGAGTCTATCCATAAATAGATATATTGAAGATCACGTTTAGCTTTGTATAAGTATGGTCGTTTGTATGCTGTAATCTTTATTGAGAAATATACAACAACCTTCATCATCTTCTTTGTGTGTAGAATTTCTCATGGTATCCAAAGCAGGTTGAGATCCGATCAATAATATATAAAATTAAACAAAAAATTCCAAACGGAAATTCAAAGAATCGGTGATTACACCATGCCTGGTGGTAATGGCGGTAAAATCACAGAGTCAGGGAACGGTCCAAAGACCATTTCCATGAAAAATGCATCAGGGACGAAGAATTCAGAGTCCTTGGGTCAGAATATACCATTCACGGAGACTGAGATTGAGAGGCTCCGTATTTTGTTGAATGCAAGTCCGGATAGTGGTAATAAATTACAAGTTATGAAATTAACCATAGATATTGAATGGTTGATTGACAGTGGAGCTTCACATCATATGACGGGACGTCGTGATGTGTTAAAAAATTCATGGACAGAAAGTTCATCATCTGTAAGTCTGCCAGACGGGAGAAAAGTGGAGGCCAAAGATTCATGGGAGATCAAATTAAGCGAGAATTTCATTTTAAAGGATGTTTTGTTTGTACCTTCACTCACTTGCGATCTTATTTCCGGCCCAATGCTTAATTCATGAAAACAATTGTGTGATAACATTTTATTCGGATTATTGTGAAATGCAGACCTGACTACGAGGATGAAGATTGACGGGGTGAGCATCGAGACTGGTATACTACTATCACCGTGCAAGATCGAAATGATAAGACAAGCAAGCTGTTTCGATGGAAAGTCGATTGTGGCATAAACGGCTTGGTCATCCTTCAAAGAGTATATTTTCGAATTTTTCTCCTTTAGTAGGTTGCAATTTACATTGGATTTCTGATGAGGCTTGTGACCCGTGTTGTCGAGCTAAACAAACTCGTAATTCTTTCAAAATTAATAATGAAAGGTGTGGTTCTTTGTTTGGTCTTATACATTGTGACATATGGGGGAAATATCGAGTTGCTAGTTTAACACGAGCACATTATTTTTTGACAATTGTTGATGACCATAGTCGGGCAGTGTGGGTGTATCTCATGAAAGAAAAAAGTGAGGCAGGAGACTTGATGAAAATGTTTTGTCAAATGGTCAAAACACAATTTGAAAAATGTGTGAAAATAATCCAAAGTGACAATGGGACGGAGTTGTTGTCTGGATCTATGCAACGTTATTATGAGGAGAATGGGATTTTATTTCGCACTAGTAATGTAGATACGCCTCAGCAAAATGGACGAGTTGAGAGAAAACACCGTCACATCCTTGAAAAGGCACGTGCTTTGCGATTTCAAGGGGAATTGCCTATTTGTTTTTGGGGAGAATGCATTATGACAGCCGCTTATTTAATAAATCGAACACCTACACCTTTGCTTGGGGGGAAAACACCTTATGAAATCTTATATCATAAAACACCCAAATTTGACAATTTAAAAGTGTTTGGATGTTTGTGCTATGCACATAATAAAGATAAACCACGGGACAAATTTGGGGATCGAGGGAAACGGTGTATTTTCATTGGGTACCCACATAGCAAAAAGGGGTGGAAGGTTTACGACTTAAAGGAGAAGCGGGTTTTTGTATCACGAGATGTTATTTTTTATGAAAATACATACCCATACATGGTTTCCAACGACATTATTCAACACAACAGAGCATATCGAGCATTGAGACATTGATCATTCGTACAATTTTCCCTATGTCGATACGCCTTCTTGTGAGGGGAGTGAATGCATAGAGGGAGTTAATGAGGAAGTGAAATGGAAATAGGAGAAGGCGATACAGTGAAAACCCGTCTTCACAAACAAAGAGTGCAAGCACCAATCCTACGTAAAAGGACAGAACTAGAAGCATCAATCCCGCAGAAAACAGATTGAAAACAGGGATGTCTCGACAATTTTGAATACTTGATTCGTGAGGAGAGGAAGTGCAGGTGACAGAGGAGGAAACGGGGCTGAATAGTGAGAGAATGGGACGAGGAGAAAGGGAAAAATTCGAGCCGGTGTGGAAGAAAGACTACTATTGCAAATTGACAAGGATAGTTACCCCAAACTCGAATGCTCATCACGTCCAAGACAAGTCCTCGCGGTCAGGTATGCGTTGCCCTCTAGCCAATTATGTTATTATTTAACTGCTGCAATCTCACAGGACATTTTTAGCAAAGATAGATGAGAACCTTGAACCATGTTATTACCATGAAGCTGCGAAAAATCAATGGTGGCGAGAAGCTATGAGGAAGGAGATAGATGCACTAGAAAGTAATGGAACTTGGAAGGTGGTTACATTACCAAAAGGGAAGAAACCCATCGGGTGTAGATGGGTATATAAGATTAAATATCGAGCAGATGGAACCATAGAACGGTACAAGGCAAGGCTTGTAGCTCAAGGGTTCACACAAGTCGAAGGTATAGATTTTCATGAAACCTATGCACCGGTAGCAAAAATGACGAGTGTTAGATGTTTGTTAGCGGTTGCTGTCAACAAGGGTTGGTTTATCGATCAATTGGATGTAAACAACGCCTTTTTACATGGAGACCTCGAAGAAGAAGTGTACATGAAAATACCTCAAGGTTTCGAGAAGACAGGCGAGAACAAGGTTTGTAAACTGTTGAAATCAATTTACGGGTTAAAACAAAGCTCCAAATTGGTTCGCAAAATTGTCCCTTTCAATGAAGAGTTACGGGTTCATACAGTCAATGGCAGATTACTCGTTATTCACGCTCAATCGGGATGGTTGTTTCATTGGAGTGCTCGTCTATGTGGATGACATGATTGTGGTAAGCAATGATAAGAAGGCTTGCGCGACATTTAAGGAGTTCTTGAATAAAAGCTTTGGAATCAAAGATTTGGGTAAGCTTAAATACTTCTTGGGCATAGAAGTAGCTCATGGGAAAAATGGATTGTTTTTAAATCAACGGAAATACGCCATGAACATCATAGAGGAAACGGGAATTGAAGGAGCAAAAACTGTGTACACCCCTATTCAACAAAGGCACAATTTGGCATTGGCAAAAGGGTATGTATTGAAAGATATTATGAAATATCGACGTCTAGTTGGAAGGTTAGTGTACTTGACGATTACGAGGCCTGACCTTGTTTATGCTGTGCATATTCTATCACAATTTGTGAATGAGCCAAGGAAAGAACATCGATGCAAAGACTTAGAGTTGTATCGGTATGTGAAAGGTAATCCACGCAAGTGAATTACGCTGAAGAAAGAGGCAGACATGCAAATTCGAGGGTACTGTGATTGGGATTATGCGAGGTGGCCGTTAACAAGGAGGTCACTAACTGGGGATTTTGTTTCGATAGGGCCATCTCCGGTATCATGGTGGGCAAAGAAACAGGCTGATGTTGTCAAGTCACGAGGCCGAGTATGAAAGCTATGGGAGCCGTGACAAGTGAGTTGATATGGATAAAAGCTTTTCTCGCTTCATTGGGTATCTTTCATACAAAGCCAATGGATTTATATTGTGATAACCAGGCTGCGATTCATATAGGAAAAAATCCGGTTTTTCACGATAGAACCAAGCACATCGAGATAGACTGTCACTTTGTGCGCCAACATCTTGTTTCCAAGGAAATAAAGACATTACACATTCGAAGTAAGGAGCAAATAGCGGACTTGTTCACCAAGGCGCTAGGAGGAGAATCATTTGATCATCTTCTATACAAGTTGGGTCTTGGAACACCAAAAGCTCCAACTTGAGGGGGAGTGTTAAGAATAGAATATTTGTAGTTGTCATAATCTCAGGCATAATAGGGAAGTATATATTTAGTTTCTTTGTTCTTAGGAGTCTATCCATAAATAGATATATTGAAGATCACGTTTAGCTTTGTATAAGTATGGTCGTTTGTATGCTGTAATCTTTATTGAGAAATATACAACAACCTTCATCATCTTCTTTGTGTGTAGAATTTCTCATATGCTAACTGATTGTTATAGGGGGTTACGTTGTTTATGCTAATTTATTTCACATGACGGACTCATTTTAAGGGCTGAACTCACCTGCTATATAATAAAAAAAAAAATAATAATAATAATAATAGTAATAATAATAATAATAATAATAATTTTTAGCATTTATTTTTTTTAATATTTGATAAATATTTATGAAAATCTTATAATAGTCTATATCTTTAATTTGAACTGATTTTTTTATTTATGATTTGCAATAAAATGGTTTTAGGTTGGTCTTATTTTTATTCAAATTATAATTATTATTATAATTATTATTGTTAATATTATAATTTTGTACAGCTTATATACAGCTTAAATACAAATGTTCGTGGTTTACTTAAATACTTTAGTTTTGGCCTATCAGTATTATGTACAGGTACCGCTTCGTATATAAGAATTGATCTCATTTTGACAACGTCAGAGTAATATTTTAGAAGCTAGACGAATGAATCTTGCTGTCCTCATGATCGCTACGCGTGCGATGAATTTTTAATGTCAAGGAAATGTGACGTCAGAGTATGTAAACAAGTAGCAACGTCGGTATATTAATTTAATGCGATGAAGTTTTCAAGAGAATAACGTATAATATGCGGAGTATATACTTGGCACAAAACAGAAATTTAATCAGCATTTCTGAAAGTAACTATACAATGAATAAAGCTTCTTCAAACGAAAACAAGCAAATTAAAGACGCCACCGTCAGTAATGGAGGTCTTTGATGGAGCAAAGAGTGTCCGACTAAGAAACGAGCACAACAAGTATGTGGTAGCACATGAAGACCATATAAAAGTAAGGCTATGTCGTCAGGATTCCTCAAACTACGCGTGCAGCTGGTTTGTAGAGACGATACACATACTTAAACCGATTGCCATTAGACTAAGAAACTGTCATACAGGGAAGTACTTGGGAGCGTCTAACGACCCCTTACTTTCCCACATGAGTGAAAAACAAGTCATTCAAGTCTCGTCCCTATGTACAGGGGCCGATATTTGTGTGGAGTGGACGCCAATAAATATAGGGAATCGGATAGTGTTGATGACTCGTGGCGGCACTTTCTTACGAGCTAATACTCCTCCATGGACAGACAGTATCACTCATGAATTTGTTCGTATCACTCATCCTCTCATCACTTGGTTCATGTTGACGGTTGATCTTAACCCCAAACTGGGATCCTTGTCCGTTGATCAGGTTTGGCACTCCTAACATATGTACTCTCACCTCCTTCTATGCATGCACGGTCTATTTTCGTTTTTTTTTTTAAACAATATTATTTGCTACCGATGAAATAGTATTTGCTAAATAATTCGTGTTTTCCTACCTTTGATTTTTAAACAATATTTATGATCACTAACGAAGTAATTTTCAATACAACTTTAATTTATAATATTAAAAATAGTAATGTGAGATCTTGTTTATATTGTTTTAACTGGTACATTATGATTATCAAAATTTTATAATTTGTAGATATATGTAACTAAAAAAAAAGTGTATGACGTGTAATGATTTACAAAATGTCTAAGTATATTTTCTGATGATATATTTTTTCCTATTCGTTCACCTATTTAGATTTGAATATATTTTCAATTATATTTAGTTAATCCTAATCTCGCTTATCATCTACATCTTAATTAAGGTTGCAACAATTGTGAGATTATATATATTTAATATTATAATGCTTAGTTGTTCACTATATTATAAAAATCTAAAAGAAAATCACATATTGTGAGCACAAAACTATCATCTCCGTTTCGTTGAGTTGTTTACATTTACTTTTTACAAAATTATCTATATCAGGAGAAAGATAAATAATAAAATAAACGCAAAATAAAATATTAAAGTATAAAGCTAGAAGGTCCATTTGTTATAAAGAAAAACCAATTACACACTACCACATGGCCTAAACATTGGACAATTATAGAAGTGTCTATTATTTTATTTCAAAACAATATGGTACATTTCTTTCTAATCAAAATCCTCAATTTAATAATTTGTTTACCTTGGTATTTTAGGACAATGTGTAAACGCATTATTTTTCTATGACTAAAGCTAAAATATATTTCAATTATCATCCAAAATCATATAGGCAAACTTGATGACTTAGAATCAATGACTTCATTGGACTAAATTATTCAATTATAAAAAACAAATAACCCCACTAATATTTAATACTCCGTATATATGTCTCCGTCATTTATTTACATTTTTTTCATTTTCTTTCACAAAAAAAAATCAATGTGTAAACAATTCACTAGAACGGGGGAGTATATATCAAATAGTAAACAAATGAATTAAACGAAGCAAATAACTATGCCCAACCATGTATTATACGAAGTATCGTACTTCCTCCATTCCAAATTAAGTGTTTTTCTCTATTTTTGGTGGATTTAAGAGATGATAATGAAAATGATTTTTTTTTTTTTTTTAAAAAAAAAAATCATTTGTTAAAATTTACTATAAAGTGAAATTGAACACTTATTATGGTAAAAATTTAATGGAAATGGAACATTTATTTTGGTATGGAGAGAGTATCTGTGTGAAAATAGAGACGGGCCCGGGCCACGCCCATAAATGGAAGGAGACAGTCCACTCCATAAGGCCTACATAGTTCCATTACAAAACAAATTGACATGAGAGGAGTAATCTTTAGACTTATAAAGTGAGCAACTTTCAATTTTTTAATCAATGTGAAATTTACATATGAAGTTATTAAGGATTTTTTATTTTATTTTTTAAAATCCTTTGTTAAAATTTACTATAAAGAGAAATTGAACACTTATTTTGGTAAAAATTTAATGAAAATGGAACACTTATTTTGGTATGGAGAGGGTATCTGTGGGAAAACAGAGACGGGCCCGGACCACATCCATAAATGGAAGGAGACAGTCCACTCTATAAGGCCTACATAGTTCCATTACAAAACAAATTGACATGAGATGAGTAACCTTTAGACTTATAAAGTGAGCAACTTTCACTTCCCTAATCAATGTTAAATCAAGAGATACGAACCCATATCCGATGGCATATAAATGGCCAGTTTCAAATCAAGAGACCGCAGGATATAATCATGGGCTTTGATACCATATGTTACTAGAGACTGACCCGACCACACCCATAAATGGAAGGACAAAGCCCATTTCATAAGGCATAGAGGGTTCCATCGTAAACCAATTTGATAATGAGAGAAGGAACATCTAAACTTATAAAATAAGCAACTATTACTTTCATAATCAATGTGGATTTTACATGTGAAATTTTTAGGGTGGCAGTTTTTCCACCGAAAGTTTGAACCCTTCCACTCTAATATATGTATCCTTTTTTAATGTGGGCCCCACTTCTTCTATTCTACTTTCCGTGGCCTAGTTCAAAACCCTACTGACATTATAATTTCCCATTTTTTAAGGGTCTTATTCACAATCCATGTATCTCTTCCTTAAAACTGCTACGCGTCATTCTCGTTTGATATCATAACTCCACGAATAATACCTGATTCATCTAACAATGTGCTATTAACCTACTGTTTCATAGGAGATTAGCTATCTTGAAGCCAAGAGAGTTGATGTAATAAAGGTTCGAAATGAAAGTAAAATGATTTGTAACAACAATATTAACACAAGTGACTCCGTTGATAAAGGTACACTATTTTATACCCTCCATTACTAAATTTTGTGACTTAATAAAATTTATCACCTCAAATTAAGTACTGCACGTGCTCACGAATTTTTGTGTTAGTCGAGCCTTCTAATAAATTTTTATAAATCTGACTCATTTGTTCTCGATTATTTAGTTTTTGTACATTTTAATAATAATTATGATTAATTGTTACTAAAATTTTTAGTATCCTTATAAATGACTTTTGTAGAGTTGTTTTATATTTTTGTACCATTATAGCTGCAATTTGTATTTTGGTCTAACAAGAAACTTACTTTTAATTAATTTACCATCTAATATTTGAATTGTATAAGCGTTGGTGAATTTATTCATTTCATTCCACACACAATAATTCAATTTATTCATCTAATTCTCTTGTTTTTCCTCCAAAAATAACTAGATTACTCTGATACTCCCTCCGTTTCGTCATTTTACCTTTCATTTTGACACAAAGATCAAAAAAACCTATTACAGAATAAAAGACACTTTTACAGCTTGCCCATGAACATAACACAACCCAATGGGATCCTATGTGTTAACAGGGGTGGAAAAAGAAAAAGGGATTAGATTTGTCCTAGAACAGGCCAATTGCGAGGGCCAGCTGGGCCGGCCAGTTTAATCCCGCACTTTGGGCCTTAAAATTAGAGCCAGGACCGGCCCTCTCAAAGCCCGGTAGGGCCCACATTTTTGAAGGGCCGGGCATTGATCCGATTTTTGAAATCCGGTCATTTCGAAGCCCGCCGTTAAACCCAAAAAACTTAAAAGTTAACGTTGGAAGGACCAAGCCCGGCCTGTCCCTCTTTGGCCTGCCTAAGGGCTGGGCTCGAGCCTCAATTTCAAAGCTCGACCCTTTGGTAGCCCGGCCCTTGTCTTCAACGGGCCGTGCCCGGGCTTCGATTTGAAGCCTAGCCCTTGGCGAGCTAGCCCGAGCCCGACCCTACCTGTCCTGTGGCCTACTCTAGATTGTCCACTGGGGTCCTAAAAGCCCCCTAAAAGAGTAAGATAAACAAACGCAGGATACACCCCAAAATAAATACTTCTTTCGTCCCGATTATTTGTCTACCTTTCATTTTGGGACAAAGACCAATAAAACCAATAAAAGACATTTTTACCCCTTGTTACATGGATAAATTACTTCCTAATGGAGATTCTTATTGTTAACATGTGTGGAAAAAGATAATGGGTAAAATTGTCATATCAGCCTCACAAAAATAGAAAGGTAAACAAATACTCCCTCCGATTCTCGGATTCTTAACATTTGCTTTTGGCACAATAATTAAGGTGGACCAAAAAAATGGGTGGACAAGTAGGAAAATAAGTGGGGTAATATTTAATTGTGAGATAAAAACTTTCCAAAAAGGGAAATGTTAAGAAATGAAAAATCACCCCAATAAGGAAAATGTTAAGAATCTGGTGAATCGGAGGGAGTAAGTAATAAACCCAAAATGTAATAGGTAAACAAAATTATTGGAATAAGTGAAGTAATAAAAACCCAAATATTTATAATTCATAATAAATGAAGTAAACTAATCACCCAAAAAAAAAAAAAAGAAATACAAAAAAATACACATTAAAAAAAAAAAAAAAAATTAACTTCAAAAATCAAAAAACATTAGAAAGAAAAAGAAAGGAATTTATAATGTACTTCCTCCCATTTTCTTGGTCCTTTCAACTCAATTAAATATATACAGGAGTACAACTCATATATACTTCCTCCAATTTATTCATTTAATCTCATTTTTATTTTGAGGAAATTTCAATCTCTTAACTTCATATGTAAATTTATCAAATTTAAGTTTTGAAAAAGATCATCCTAACCTTATTATTTCAAATTTCATTTTAAATATAATTCTTATATTCAATAAGAGATCATTCTATTCCTACTATATTCAATCTTATATGAAACTAACTCATTAAAATGAAGGGAGTAATACATAAAAGGGAAGAACAAAATAAATAAGAGACAATTCATTTTTAAATTTTTTTGGTTAATTATGATAGGTTATATTTTTGTCTTTAAAGAGAAAAAAAGTTTGACGAACCTCAAGACAGGGGCGGGCCTGGGTGGGGGGCCAAGGGGGGCCCGTGCCCCCCTACCCATTTTAGAAAAAAATATTAAGTATTAAAAGTAACAGTTAAGATACAAAAAGATACAGTAGCTCAATTGGTTTGGTTCTCAATGTTGGTAGGGGAGGGCTAGGCCGGGTTCGATACCTAGGCACTCCTTTTTTTCCTTTTTTTTTTTTTTTTTTCTTTTTTCCTAAAGCTATTTATTTAATCTACGAAAAAAATGAATCTCAATCAATTAATTTATCAACATTTTACCAAAAGAATAAAATTAAAATTATTTTCAAACTAAGCATTTAAATATATTTCGTCTCCTAATATTTTTCCATATATTCATCAAATTATATTTTTTAATTTCTATATCTTATCGTTACCTATATATGGAGTATTAGAAACCTAAAGATTAATATATAAAGACGAGACTACATCCAGTAGTGGTAAGTTGTTATTTGTTTGTCTTTTTAAGCTTTTAACACGAATTTATGAAAAGAAAAAAAATAAAAATTCGGAGTTCATTTAATTTGATTATTTTGACAATATTTACCCAAAACGGATGTAATATAATTAAGGTTTATGATATGTTTGATCTCATAATTTTCCAAATATATTTTCTAGATAATATATACTTCTCACAATAAATAAAGTATATTAAGTTGTTTCATTGATTTTGATGCCTTTAAAAACTATTTTTGCAAAAATAAATAAATTCACAACCAATTTATTTATACGGTGCCCCCCCTAGTGACAAATCCTAGGTCCGCTACTGCCTAAACATTTGTAATTACCTGCTCTTTCTTGTGAGTCTCGGGTTCAATTTTCAGCCTGTTGATTTTAGGAAGAGCCACAATTGTACTCCCTTGTTCATTTTTTTATTTTCTGATCGAAGGGATTCAGTTGTTTAATTTTGCTTATTACTCCATATAATAATAAAAAAAAAAAACAAATAAACGAACAATTCCAACTTTGAAAATTGAAATTATTACCAGCAATTTATTGTGGATATTGCAAGTTCAGGGAAAAGATGGAAAATTGTGGCATTAGTAATAAAAGCCATGTGTGAACTAAGGCTCTTGCTTAGAGAAGCATACAAGAAGCAAGAAAAAATGATATTTGACTTTCGTCTTTATCCAAGGAATTATGAATTTGGGAAAGAGAAAATGGTGCAGTTATGGATGGCAGCAGGCTATTTAAGTAAAGAACCTATGGAAGTTTATGGTAGAAGATATTTCGACAAACTATTGAACAAACAAATGATTATATTCTCAAGAATGGATATTTTATCAGGGGAGTGTAAGTACATAACAAATGTACATGATGAAAGCGGGGTAGGAACAAAAGATATCGATATGGTGACTATATTGAAAGATGATGAACATATGGCGGCCGAGGGGATGAAATCATGGTGTTCATCACTTCAATGTGACGACATCAATCTAAATACATTCGAGGACCTAAAGAGGTATTGTAAGGAAATAAGGGCACTTCTATTTGTACCTGGTAATGGTTCTTCTCTAAAGCGAGTACACGCAGACATATTTCTAGTGTTACGGAAAGTAGAGGCTCTTGATTTGAGTGGCAGTCATATAACTGAGTTGCCGGGTTCAATAGGGAACTTGCTACAGCTTCGTTACCTTGATCTTTCATTTACGTCAATTGAAAGTTTGCCTGAAACAATATGTTGTCTCCAAGAACTGCAAACTCTAAATCTTGAAGGTTGTAAGCAGCTATATGCTCTTCCTAAAGGATTTAAAAACCTGATCAATCTCCGTCATCTACTCTTTGATATACTCGGCCAGCTAAGTTTTATGCCTAGAGGAATAGGTGGCCTTACTCAGTTGCGCACTTTATCAGCTTTCATGGTGGAGGATGAAGAAGATGGTTGTAATATCCGAGAACTAAGGGGCCTGAATAACCTTAGCGGAAGTTGCTGCATTACGGGGTTGGAAAAAGTACTTCAAGAATCCAATGATGCAGTTTTGAAAGATAAAATGTCGTTACTTATTTTACAACTAAGATGGGCTGAATATGTTAGTAATGATCAAATTTTGAAATCCGTCGACATGTCGTATCTTGAGCCGCCTTCATGTTTAGAAGAACTGAAAATGGTATACTACCCCTGCCCACAACTCCCAGGGTGGATTTGTGAAGAAAAGTGTAGGTGGCTGAAAAGTATTACACTTCGTAACTGTAAGAATGTTGTGTTTGGTATTTGTTTGGGCTGTCTTCCAAATCTCAGGTATCTTTGCATAATTGAAATGAATGAAGTAGTGAAGATTGACGACACGGGTCATGCTCATCCAGGCGAAGTTAGATACCCGAGATTAGAAAAACTAATAATTGAAGGAATGGATAGTCTGAATTGTTGGACTGGTGTAAAAAATGGGGACTTCCCACTTCTTTGTGAGTTCAGCATAAAGGATTGTCCAAAGATAACTGTACTTCCATTTCTTTCGTTCCTCGGTTCTTTGGAAGTTCTGGAAATAGTCAATTGTACTGAGCTACTGCGTCTATCCGACCAAGAATTACCAAACCAGCTACAGACTTTGATGATTGAAGATTGTCCTAATTTGTGTCAGAAATATTCCAGAGAAGGTGGAGAGTGGTATAAAATTAAGCATGTGCCTCGCATATGCATAGATTTCGAAGACATACACTCGGTTTCCATCGACGATGTTGGTATGTCTCTCAACTTCTCTACTCTTTTATTCCCCTACGCTTATAATCTACCAGAGAAATTTATTTAGCATGATTGTTTTGTTATAAATTGTGATATTGGAATTGAAACCAACCAGTTCCGTTTTCAAAACCGTACAATCGTACAGAACATGCTAAGAAATGGTTAGACTTCTAATGATATTTCTGTTTTCTTTCACACTTCAGATGTTGATTCGCAAGTTGACGATGAAGATGAATCAAAGATGCTAAACGATGAATGTTCACCAGTGCACGAAGATCAGTTATCGATGCCAAAATTTGATCAGCAGCTATCTAATAAACCCAACGATGCATCAACTTCTTCAAACACAAGTATAGTCGTTTATAATCCAATTGAAAAGTATCATAAACCAATAACCAATAACGAAAGCAAGAAGAAGGTCCCAGGTATTACCATGCTTAAAAATTATATAAGAAACCGCTGGAAGGAGAGCTTTGTAAATCCCGAAATGGCCAAATGGTTTTTACTTAAGCATCATCTTGGCCTCAATGATGATGATGACGACGACGACGTCAATGGTGATATTTATTATGATGATAATGGTGTGTTCTCCTCAGTGATCATTGCGAAGAAACCATTGTTGGCACCGTCAACTACAGATTACTCAAAGATTAATCAAAGCCTCGAAAAGCAGCAAGTCACAGAACAAGACAATTCAATACCAATTTCGATGTCGACTCTTGCAAGAAAGTTATAGTGGCTGAACACTTAAGGAGGTTTATCGAGATTCTATATCAACGTAGAACTGAAGTATTTTGAAAAAAATAATAAAAGACGCCGGAGAATTGAAGTACTCAAAGGCTGATTTCTAACTATATTCTTTCATTGGAGAAATTTGTTGTTTGGCTTGTTATTACTTGACTGAAGATTGAATATTTATTATTCAATGTGTGTTTGAGTAGGAACTTGGGATGTATTATCCTAAATTGTTATGGAGTATCTATTTGTGTTTATTATCCTATACTATGCCTACTGGGTATAGGATAGAAAACCCGATATTATATTTATATGTATTTGTTATGTAATACTTTTGCGGTTCCATTTTATTGTATATATTCGCATTATTTTGTGACGTAGTTGATACGGGTTTGGAAGTTAAATTTAAGTGTATTCTATTCGTTTAGACTATCCTCATTAATGTTTCTCTTTGCCCACATTTGCCTTAATTTCTACATTAAAATAATACTTCCTCCATACCAAATTACTTGTCCCATTTTGGTTTTTAAAAAATCCCAAATTAATTGTCCTCTTTGGAAAAATTCCTAAATTACCCCTTAGGTCACTTATTGTGGGGATTGCAATTTCATTGATTGCTACTCTTCTACTTTCTACCAAGCGCTCCCACCCATATTAGTAGTATAAGGCTAAAATTGAAATTATAGGTAAATATTGTGAAAATTAAGAGATGATTTTGGCTTTTTTCTAAATTTCTTAAATCTTACATTTTGGTAAAAGGGGACAATTAATTTGGGATGGAGGGAGTATTATTTTTATTACTACCCACTAACAAAACATAGTTCACATTTATCCCACCCCATCAAGCCTTAGTTTACCACAATGTGCATGACTATGTGTCGACATTGTGCATTAACTATTTTTTTTTATTTACTCTATCTAATAGTAACTTGACATGTGTAAAGCAAACAAAGTGGGCAAGGGCAAACAAAGAGGCCAAGGTTTGCATGTGGTTCTCAATTTAATTTAATTTAATTTTACCTTTATTTTAATTTCTAAATAAATAATATTATAATATTACCTTTGCCCTCATCTTTGCACATTGATGGGGGTAGTCTTATATACACTACTAAAAATAAGTGTTATAGCAACACTTAATTTGCAACACTCTTGTAAAGTGTTGCAAATTAGTGAATATGAATAATTAATGCAACACTTAATAAATAAGTGTTGCATATTGTAATAAAATGCAACATTTTTGAGAAACCGTTGCTAGTATGGTAAGTTGCAACACTTTGATAAATGTGTTGCAATAATTGGGTACAAAACGCAGCATTAGTTAATGTGTTGCATATTTAAATTCTTAGGTAACTTTTTCCCTCGTTTTTTTTTTGTTTTTATAATTTGTGGTGAAGTATTAACATAAGAAATATAATATTTTGTAAAATACGTTGATTCATATTAAATTAGTTTGAAAATATTATAATTAGACAAGTTATTTTATTAAAGATTGTCTCTAACTAAATGGTGAAAGAAGGGTAATATTGCATGATGCATATACTAAAGTAGTAAAATAGAAGTAAGGGTCGATCCACAATAGGCTAATTGAAATAGAGCAAAGCGCATGTACATGCAATAACACGGAGTAAGCGAGTAACAGTAGCAAGTTTGGGGGGAATTTTGGTTTAGTAAAAACTAATATAACTAATGTAACAACAATAATAAAAAGATGTGTGAATACAAGTATGAGAAAGGTCTTGACTCAAACAGAAATCCACAGACGATAATGTAACCGATCACAGAAACCAACCAATTCACTTCACTTCACTTGAGTACTTTATTGTGATAATCAATGTAGTTCAATTACACCAACTATTGTATTCTCTCTTAACTTAGCAATTAGGTCAAAACGGATGCCCTAATTACCCTTTCTATGATTAACTCGAGTCACGCGAAACAAGTTCAAATCAAAAGAAGAATTAAAACGAGAAACAATAAAGATAACTAGTACTAACAACGCTGTTAATACTCGAGTTACTAATTCAATCCCTTTTATGGTCAATTCACGACAAACTGAGTACGATAAACTGAGCACAATTGCTATCACGATAAGATTAATAAAGCAAACTGAGCCAATAATCAAATCTAGCAGATAAATTAACAACAATCCTAATTATTAGTCGTACGCACTAATCAAAATTAGGGTTAATCAACAATTATAACAAGGGATAAAATAACACTCACGAGAAAGTCAAGAGATTAATAATCTCACGGTTGAATTCCCGACGTTTCAATCGTTTGAATCAAGAAACTAAAAGTTTAGCTACGCATAATCTCCTAAATCACCTCCAAAGTTTTTGGAAACTTCTTAACTAAACTAATGAAAAAGATAGATGGAAAGGATAGATAAAACTAGGTTAAGTCTAAAACTAATAATAATAAGTTTCCTAAAAGATTACAATTAAAACTGGAACAAAAGGGAAATAAGACACGCGAGCAAGGTCACTCGCGCATCACTCGCGCGTCACTCACCGTCCGCTCGCGCCTGGGTCGCGTGTAGCTCGCGCCCAGGTCGCCAATTGCTGTATGTCCGTTTTTTTTTCTTCTCCTTCTCCTCCTTCACGCGACCTGCACGCTAGCCTCAAAATCCCATTATTATAAATCGTGGGTCGCCCATCATTATAACTCCCATTTACGCTTCCTCTAAATCCACGTCCAATCCTTGCGAGCATCCTAATATATTATCAAAACACAACAAAATTCCGCGCCCAAAATAACACGCAATCGATCATAAGTCACGAACCCTTCGCAAAATCACTTTAAAACCTCCCGAATCGAGCTCAAATCTACCCTACGAACCTATACTAAATACGACTCATCAAATGTGACCATGTCTAAAATGTCTTTTTGATCACTATAGAGTGTAATTTGAATACTCCCACTGTCTCAGTCATTTATTTACACTTCTCTCAAATCCCCCTCACAAAAAAGTTAAAGTGTAAACAATTCAATGAAACGGAAAAAGTAAATAACTATATTAATCTTAAAAAAAACTCAAATTAGCTTTATAGTCCGTATTTGTCAAGGATGATAATTAAATAAACCTAAATTGTTATTGTCCCACGATTTTTAATTCTTAGTTTCTCATTAAATTTGACACCGTATAATTTAAGTAGTAATCCCTCACATTTCCTTTGTTCTTATCACTCGATTATTATATACCTCACTTATTATTACACTCCATCCATCCCAAAATAAGTAATTAAATAAGTATACCAAAGTATCCGAAACAGATCGCATGGAAAAGCGTATCAAAGACGAGGCCGACAAACACGCCATGTAACAACCCGGATTTTTCAACAAAGTAAAATACGATTTAAAAAGGCTTTAATAAAGAAAAATGAGAATAAAAGTGAAAATCACGGTGGCGGAAACACCATGAACCCGGACTGTCACTCACGAAACAATCTAACAAACCAAAATAAACAAGGTAGGCCTTGAAGCCTAGCAAAGTGGGGAGTAAATACCTCTTACAATCCATAAACTCAAACTGAAACAATAGTCTAATAGAATGAACAAAACTAGAGATCAAGTCTATCAAAACAATCCCAAATCCACTCGCATAAGGTAGCTACAGGTCAATCCTCACGGCATCCTCACTTGACAATCCCGAACTTGCGCTAACCTGCCGCAAAACATGCAACATGCACTGTCAGTGGGGAGAAACTAGGTGCTCCCCAGTCATATTTTAACATATAAAACGTAACCGACAATACAACCAACATCTCACATGGCCTACGGCCTATTATCAGAGTAGAACAACAACAACAATACTAATACATTACAACATTACAACAACCAAGCTCAATCTCAACTGTTAACAACAACCGATATACAACAACCAACAAACGCAAGAGAAAGCACGGAGCACGGATAGCCACATAACCGTGAACTACCCCGGACCTCACCCTAACCGGTGATACCTCCAAACCCTATAGCGGAACCACATAACCGTGAATTCCCTTCAATGGACCCACATAACCGTGAAATCCTTAACACTGTATTAAGTTGGCCAAACCTCCCCATAACCGGTGACGACATACAACTTACCATAGTCTCTAACCATAACCGGTTGAGAACCCAACAAGGCGGCATTCGTCCCAAGGGACGTTGTAACTCCTCACGCACGAGCTATAACCGTACCTGTACGCACACTAGTCTCAAGCTTACAATAGTCAATTCAATAACCTGAATTAACTCAATACAACATCATCCAACAACCACACCAAACCATCATTATAACCAATTCAATACAAAAGACAAACAACGGTGTATTAACAACTACAAACGGAGTATTAACTACAAAAACCAATAAATGATCACAATTAGATTAATTGCTAACTCAAGTTACTAACTTTAACCATCATTCATCATAACCATGAATGTTCATATGATCACAAAGCCTAAACATGCTTCTAGACTCACAAGGTATGAGGCCGACACCAATTTAGTCATATTCGAAACAATTCACAATCAACCATACCAAAGCTTGCATTTTTATAACAAAACAATCAACAACAACAATCCTAGACCATAACTAGGGCCTCATACATGCCAAAATATCACTAGGGCTACAACTAGTTACCTTTTCCAAAGCAAGATTGAATTACTCTTCTTCTTCGTCGACGTACACTGTGTCCTCTTCGTTGAGGGCCTCTTCACCTTGATTTGGAGCACAAACAACACATAAAATATAAGCATACAATAATAAACACATAAAGTAATGTAATAACTATGAAAACTTAACCTAGAATGATGAGAGATTGAAAGGATACCAAAGGAGATTGATTAGGAATGAATTAGGGCTTGAAAAGAGAGAACTTGGGTGAATTTAATGGAGTTTTAATGAGAGAATTAATGGAGTTTGAAGAGAGAGAAGAGAGGATTAGGGTTTTAGAATGATGAATGGAGAGTATTATAATATAATTAGGGCTGGAAAAGGATTAAAAAGCTTAAAAATCGAGTTAGAAACAATCACGGGTCGAAGAGCAAACCACGCGTGAAAATCAGGGCTGCCCCGCCCTGAGTGCGCCCTGTCCGCGTCTTGAGTGCGCTCCGCCCGCGCCCTGAGTGCGTTCCTGTCCGCGCCTTGACCGCGCCTCTAGTCTGTTTTCTCGGATGATCCTCTTTTCCTCCCCTGCTCGCGCCTAACTCGCCCCTAGCTCGCCATCCACCTCTGGCCAGCTCCAAGACCTCCCAAACACTACCAAACTCGCCCACATACTCATACACAACGACAAGCACCTCGACAAATGCAACTTTGACCTCGCCACGACACGTATGCTAAGAAAACGACTTCCTCGAGCTAAAAATGATAAAATCACTTGAAATGAAATATGAATTTTAACGAGACGAATTATTTAAATACGAAATGAGTCGGGGTGTTATAGTCTCACCCCCTAAATAGAAGTTTTATCCTCGAAACTTGAGAACATGGATTACCTGCGACGAACAAGGATGGATACTTCTCGCACATAGAAGCTTTGGTGTCCCACGTAGCCTCCTCGTACTTTTGGCTTCTCCAAAGTACCTTAACCAAAGGGACCACCTTGTTCCTTAGCCTCTTCTTCTTCTTATCGAGAATGCGAACTGGCCTCTCTTCATAAGTCAGGTTAGGCTCTACCTCGAGCACATCGGCCTCACATGGGAATGATCACTACGTTACCTCCTCAATGGGGACACATGGAACACGTCGTGCACCTTAGAAAGGTTCGGGGGTAACGCCAATCGATAGGCTACCTCCCCTATTCGCTCCAGCACATCACACGGTCCCACGAACTTAGGACTCAGCTTCCCCTTGATTCCAAATCGCCTCACCCCCTTCCTTGGGGACACCTTTAAGAACAACTTGTCCCCAACTTGAAACTCAATCTACTATGTCTCAAATCAAAGATAAGACTTTTGTCGATCCTCGCCGCTTTAACTTCTCACAGATGACCCTTACTAGCTCAATAGCCTCCTAAACTATCTCCGGTCCAAGCACTGCAGCTTCATTCACGTCATCCCAACACATAGGACTTATACACTTCCTACCATACAATGCTTCAAACGGTGCCATCTTTATGCTAGTTTGGAAACTATTGTTGTAGGAGAACTCAACCAACGGCAAGCTCTTCTCCCAACCAACATGAAACTCTAAAACACAAGCTCGTAACATATCCTCCAACGTCTGTATGGTCCTCTCGCCTCATCCATCCAGAGTCGCATAAAAACGCCAGACTTATCTTCACCACTACCCAAGGCCACCTGCAGCTTCTTCTAAAACTGGGAACAGAACCTAGGATCACGATCGGAAATGATGTCCCTAGGAACCTCATGCAGTCGAACAATCTCCCTTTGATAAGCGTTAGCTAACTCCTCCATACTCCATGTCTCCTTCATAGGGATGAAATGTGCAACCTTGGTCAAGCGATGTACCACGACCCATATAGCATTCTTTCCACTTGGCGTCCTCGGCAAACTCATGACAAAATCCATGGAGATAGAATCCCACTTCCACATCGAGATCTCAAGAGGTTGTAGCAATCCTCCCGGCCTTTGGTGCTCAAACTTCACCTTTTGACACACCAAGCACTTGACAACGTACTCGGCGATCTCCCTCTTCATGTTAGGCCACCAAAAGTGTAACCTCATGTCCTTATACATCTTGGCTCTACCTGGATGCACCGAATAAGGAGAACTATGTGCTTCCTTAAGAATCTTCTTTTTCAGAACCTCGCAATTAGGAACACACCATCTCCTCTTGAACCATAAGCCACCATCAGCTCCAATCTCAAAGTCTTCAGCTCCCTCATTCTCCTTAGTAGCACGAATCGCCTCAAGCACTGGATCCTCGTGCTGCTTCATCCGTATCTTATGGAACAACTCCGGTTTAAAAACCATAGCACCCATATCAACTCCATGTTGCACCACCTCCAAGCTCATCTTCTGGAAATAACGGCACAACTCATTAAGTAGGACCCAAGCAGCATTCATCACACGTTTCCCCTTCCTACTCAAAGCATCGGCAACCACATTCGACTTCCTTCATGATACTGCAGCTCGATATTATAATCCTTGATCAGCTCCAACCATCGTCTCTGCCTCATATTCAAATCGCGCTGAGTGAAAATGTACTTCAAACTCTTGTGATCCGTGTAAATCCTACACGATGCCCCATATAAGTAATGCCTCCACAACTTCAAAGCAAACACGACCGCAACAAGCTCTAGATCATGTGTAGGATAGTTCTACTCATGCACTCGCAACTGCCTCGACGCATAAGCAATAACCTTCCCTTTCTGCATCAATACATAACCCAATCCCAGCTTAGACGCATCACTGTAGACATCGAACTCCACGCCCTCTTTAGCTAAGGTCAAAACCGGAGCGGTAGTCAACCTCTTCTTCAGCTCTTGAAACGCAACTTCACATGCCTCGGTCCACACATACTTTGACTCCTTTCTTAGAAACTGAGTCAAAGGTCAAGCTATCTTTGAGAAGTCCTGAACGAACCTCCTATAATAGCCAGCTAAGCCAAGGAAACTCCGAATCTCATTCACATTTTTCGGACTCTTCCAATTGAGCACAGCTTCCACGTTCGATGGGTTAACCATCACACCTTCACCAGAAATCACATGACCCAAGAAGGCAACTTCCTTCAAACAAAACTCGCACTTGGAGAACTTTGCATACCACTTCTATTTGCGTAACACCTCCAAGATCAAACGCAGATACTTCTCATGCTCAGCTTCGTCACGGAAATAGATCAATATGTCATCAATGAAGACAACAACACATTGATCCAAATACTCACTAAAGGTACGGTTCATCTGATCCATAAACACGGCAGGAGCATTAGTCAAGCCAAACGACATCACCACGAACTCATAATGCCCATACCTCGATCGAAATGGGTCTTCGGGATGTCCTGCTCTCCAACTGGAATCTGATGATAACCCGATCTCAAATCAATCTTAGAAAACACACTAGCACCCTTCAGTTGGTCAAATAAGTCCTCGATGCGTGGCAGAGGATACTTGTTCTTAATCGTCACCTTATTCAACTCGCGGTAGTCAACACACAACCACATAATACCATCCTTCTTTTTCACAAACAATACTAGAGCACCCCACGGCGAGACACTCGGGCGAATAAACCCCTTCTTGATCATCTCCTCCAACTACTTCTTCAATTCTGGCAGTTCAGCAGGCGCCATACGATCTGGAGCCTTAGAGTTATGAATTGTGTGTCATATCCTTTTTTTCTATCTTATATATATATATATATATATATATATATATATATATATATATATATATATATAGAGTAAAGTTATATCAAGACAGCAAATATTGCGAGACACAAACGAGACACAGCATTTTAGCCTTTTTCGTGAAACTTTAACATAGTTTTATGAAACTTCAAAAATTGTGAAACTTTAACAAAATTGTGAAACTTTAAGACATTAAAGTTTCACAATTTTTTAAGTTTCATGAAACTATGTTAAAGTTTCACCAAAAAGGCTAAAATGCTGTGTCTCGTTTGTGTCTCGCAATATTTAGATGTCTCGTTTGAACTTGTTTCTATACATATATACATATATACATATATATATAGATTTAGGATCCGGTGAGACCCCTCAACTCGGTAAGACCTCGTGAGACCCCTTCTTAAAAAAGTTTTTATTTCGAAAATTCGGCATAGTTGTCTTTATTATCTAATTTATGGTCTAAGGAACATATTTGGGGTTCATAACTACCTTATCATGTCACGTTATATCGTCGTTAAATGTATTTTATAACTTTGTGAAGGTACCGGGAAATAAAATGTGAGAAATCGCTGGTCCCTATCGACGCCTCATACAAGGCCGCCGCCTCGTGTGGGGGCGCGGCGAATGCGCCTTGAGGAAAAAGTGCGAAGTTTTGAGAAAAATGGGGGAGATCATTGCATGAATTTGTGACCAAAAAGAAAAGTAGAAAATTCTTTTTGAAAGTGTATTTTCGGAGTCGCCACCAAATATTAAAGGAATTTGGAACCTATTCAACGCGTCTTGAAATACAAGACACGAGTGTCTCAGATTTCAAGGTGCGTCGATACCTATCTATCCGAGGTTTGAAACCGTAGAAGGGGTTCTGAGTGAGGTTACTTTTTCAAAGTTTTGACAAAGTGTATTTTGAAAACAAAGAATCAAAAGCCTACGTAAAAAGTAGTCTCTACTAATTTGAAAACATTTGCTTAATTTCG
Organism: Dianthus caryophyllus; assembly: GCA_023091065.1. Lineage (NCBI taxonomy): Eukaryota > Viridiplantae > Streptophyta > Magnoliopsida > Caryophyllales > Caryophyllaceae > Dianthus > Dianthus caryophyllus. The sequence goes on along the minus strand of CM041517.1, from coordinate 35,133,254 downwards.
ATATTTGGGCTAAAAGTCACGCTACGCATAAGTGCGAATAAGTATGACTCGATTAAAATGCATAAATAATGTAAATTGTCAAAATAATGACATATTGCTATAGGAAATGTCGTTAAATAATAATTTATTGACTAAATTATTACTATAGACGTTATTTTCCAACCTCGTATTAGAATTTGTACGTAAAAACCTCGCTTTGACATGCTAAAAGACTCTATGAAACGGTACAATTTAGTGTTGGATCCGTGATTCTAGTCGTTATTTAATGCATGAATGAGGACTTGCATAATTATAAAAGTGACGTCGGTTTGCTTTAGTGATAATGAGTCGTTTATTTATGCGATATTGGCGGGGTTTAGTCGGATTATGAATCCGAATTGCTACAACCGTATTATTTAATACGGCTTCGCTAGTGCCAATATCTGTTTGGGGTTAATGTAACCCCATTATCCGAAGTCTCAAACGCCCAAATTAGGTAAAATGTTTACCTTTCGAAAATGTAAAGACGGTATTTTTGAGTGGATTTCGTGAATAGTGTATAAGTGTTAAAAAACCGATGTTTTGAAATGAATGAAAGGGGTTGGTATTTATAGAGTTTGGGTGGTTTTTGTGGGTGCACAAAATTAAATCGCCTGTGCACTGGCGTTTAATTTTGTTTGAGTTGGATATTTTTTAAGAAAAATCAAAAAGGCGGCTGGTATGAAACAAAATAATAATCGCCTGTTAACAGCGATTAGAAATTTAATCGCCTTGTCAACCGCGATTGTTATTTTGTTTTGGTGGGTCGCTTTTAAGCCGCCTTTGTTAAGTGACGATTAGGGAGGGTAATGATTATGTTTGTGATGTAATTAACTTAGGGGTTAAGTCGTTTGGGTTTGGTCCGAATTTCGGTTTCGTGTTTGGTTTTTGTCGTGTTTTTCTGCTTTATTCGAAATAAAATAATATTAGGTTATATTATTTTACGGTATTGTAGGATCTAGTTTTGTGAAAATGTGACACGGACGCACTTTGGCCCGCTTTACGTGTTGCGTTAGTGTGCGCTGGGTCGCTTTTGTGATTTTGGGCCTTTGTATTTGGTTGGGCTATTTTTGTGGCTCGGCTTAATGGGACGTTCCTGTGTTGTGTTTACAATGACTAAGAGTGACATTCATTTTTATGATTATGCAAGTTCAAATTAATACGTTAAAAATGACTAAATACGTTTTAGACACTTTTGTACCGTTTCGACTCTTTTAAAAGCATGCATGAAAGTCCTTTTCATCATCGGGTTTGTTTTTGGGGGGTACGGATACGGGTATCTACAGAGCCCCCAGTTTGACTGAGCTTGGACAAAGCGTTAGTCAAACTTAAAGATAGTATCCCACCATTACGCCTCTCGATACTACCTGGCGCTAAGCATGTGTCTTATGGGAGAGACGAGGACTTAGCGTCAGGAAATGCGGGGAGGGACGACATGATTTTAAGGACATGACGGTCCTACATGTTTAAGGGCATGGCAGCCTGCAAGTGGTCTTAGTACTCCCAGCTGACGCCTTGCGTGGGCTTTCACTTGCCGGCTTGCGCTCCTGGCTATGCTTGGCAACCGGCTTGCGCTCGCGCTGCTTCGCGCTCTTGGCTGTGCTTTGCTTGCGCTTCTGGCTTGCGCTCTTGGCTGTGCTTTGCTTGCGCTTCTGGCTTGCGCCGGTACGGACGTCTCGTAAAGGAGGTTACGTGTTTTGTGTTGGTTTATAAAAGTGGTTTAGGTTTTTGTGAACGTCTCGTAGGGAGGCTACGCGTTTTTGTGTTTCTCATAAAAAGGGCTAGGTTTTTATGAACGTCTCGTGAGGAGGCTACGTGTTTTTGTATTTCTCATAAAAAGGACTAGGTTTTTATGAACGTCTCGTGAGGAGGCTACGGTTTTTTTTTTTTTTTTTTTTTTTTTTTTTTTTTTTTTTTCATAAAAAGGGCTAGGTTTTTATGAACGTCTCGTGAGGAGGTTACGTGTTTTTTCTCATAAAAGGTTAGGTTTTTATGAACGTCTCGTGAGGAGGCTTCGTGTTTTTGTATTTCTCATAAAAAGTTAGGTTTTTATGAACGTCTCGTGAGGAGGCTACGCGTTTCTGTATTTCTCATAAAAAGGGCTAGGTTTTTATGAACGTCTCGTGAGGAGGTTACGTGTTTTTCTCATAAAAGGTTAGGTTTTTATGAACGTCTCGTGAGGAGGCTACGTGTTTTTGTATTTCTCATAAAAATTTAGGTTTTTATGAACGTCTCGTGAGGAGGTTACGTGTTTTTGGTTTTTCATAAAAAGGGCTAGGTTTTTATGAACGTCTCTTAAGGAGGCTACGCGTTTTTGTATTTTAACGTCTCGTGAGGAGGTTACGTGTTTTTGGTTTTTCATAAAAAGGGCTAGGTTTTTATGAACGTCTCGTGAGGAGGTTACGTGTTTTTCTCATAAAAGGTTAGGTTTTTATGAACGTCTCGTGAGGAGGCTACGCGTTTTTGTATTTCTCATAAAAAGTTAGGTTTTTATGAACGTCTCGTGAGGAGGCTACGCGTTTCTGTATTTCTCATAAAAAGGGCTAGGTTTTTATGAACGTCTCGTGAGGAGGTTACGTGTTTTTCTCATAAAAGGTTAGGTTTTTATGAACGTCTCGTGAGGAGGCTACGTGTTTTTGTATTTCTCATAAAAAGTTAGGTTTTTATGAACGTCTCGTGAGGAGACTACGCGTTTCTGTATTTCTCATAAAAAGGGCTGAGTTTTTATGAACGTCTCTTAAGGAGGCTACGCGTTTTTGTATTTTAACGTCTCGTGAGGAGGTTACGTGTTTTTGGTTTTTCATAAAAAGGGCTAGGTTTTTATGAACGTCTCTTAAGGAGGCTACGCGTTTTTGTATTTTTCGTAAAAAGGGTTAAAATTGTGTTTGAGATGGGTTGAGAGTGTATCAGTCGAGGAAAACAAATTTCAAAATGTAAACAGAACCCGTATAAAAATAAAATCGCCAGCCATCGCGATTTTGTTTTTGTTTTGTGAATTTGTATAAAAATCGGGGAAGAGAAAGGAGGAGAGTTTATTTCGTTTCTAAAATAAAAACTAAATCGATAACCCTAAAATTCAATCCGGCGATTTTCTAGACCACAATTCGATTTTCCGACTCCTACAATTCATCATGGACCAAGGTATGTAGTTAACTCACTTGGTTTTTCGGGTTTCAAGTTTGTTTGAGCTCGCTTTAACTCGAAATACCGCTTTCTAGGTTTAGGGTCGATTTTTGTTGGTTTGATTCGAGTTTAGCTCGCCTTTGCTTGAAAACGTTCGCCATGGCTAGTATAGTGCTTGGCTTGCTTGTCTTCTTTGTCGTTGTGTGAAAATCCGCTCGTGGTCTCGATTTTCGTATGCTTTGTAGTGTTGGGGCATTTTGGTCATTTTTGAAAACGCCTCGAAAATGGCTCAAAACTTCAGTGTAGCTTACCCATTAGTAGTATATCGTGTTGGTGAGTTCGGTTTGTTGAAATGGTCGCGAAAAGCGGTTCGTTTGGGTAAAACCGTAAAAGGGGTAAAGCCTGGGTTTGTGCTCGCTGTGAGCGTAGGGCGATCCCGAGTGGCTTGGTTATTTTGAAAATGTTGTAGTGTGCTAGTGTGAAGGTTTGGGTGGCTTGTATGCGGAGAACGGCTCGAAAAAACGTCATTTTCGTGCGTTTTGGTATAGGGGCCGATTTTGGTCGAAATTTTTCTGCCCAAACTTGCCCGAATTCTCAGATTGTGTTTTCATGGCTAGTATGGTACACTTTTGGTCTTGTTTTGTAGGAAATGTGTTGTTTGGAGGTGTTTTGGAGCGTTTTGTAGTTTAGGCTAGGTTTCCAAAAGTCGCTCGCTCGCTGTGCCCAGATTAATGGAATGTATGGTAATGTATGTCGTCTGTGTTGGCTAGGGGGTTGTTTTGTGAGAAGTGGGGGCTTTTTGGGTTGAGTTATGGTCAAGGAAAGGCCGTTTTTGTAGTTTGGAGGTGTTTTGTAAAAGCTATTCAATGAGGTGTTCGGACATCGCTGCATGAAATTTTTGCATAAGCTTATTGTGATTTATGGGTTGGGTCCAGGTCAAGAATATGGGTTTCTCGCTTCTGTAGCGTTTTCCCTCTTCTCGCTATTTATGGGTTAAAAAGGCCTCGCTTCTGCTTTGTTTGGCCAATTCTGCTTTGCTGCGTGCTTGCTCTTAACTTGATCGAGTAGGACGATATATCGATAACGCCTCATGGATTTTGGTTTCTTGTGCTTCGCCCGCTTTGGCCTTATCTGTCAAAAAATGGGCCTATGGCTTGCTTTTTTTGCTTTGTCTTGATCTTTCTAGAATGATTTCATTGCCGCTTCGAGTATGCCTTTGAATCTTGTGCAGTGATCCTACGCCTCGCGCCTACTTCCCGTGACATGGATCGGTATTGGCCGGAGTTGACTTCATTGTTCGGCGGCGAGCACACTTACTGGATGCCCGCGCCTCGAGGTTTCCGATGGTCCGCCTCGGTCGGACTTGCCGAGAGCTTTTCCTCGCACGCCGAGCTTCTACGACTCCAGGGAGTGAGTTTCGTGGCGCCGCCGCGAGTCTCCCGCTTTTTCGCTAGTTGTGTTTGCCGTAAGTGCTTTGTCCGGGCCTTCGCGAGTGGCTTTGGACATGGTGTTCTGGTGGTCCCGAGCCGTCCGTTAGTCCGCGGTCGTGGACGTTCTTCGCCGAAGTCGCCCGCTTTTTCAAATGTGGTACGTGAGGAGACCGCCGCTGAAGCGACGCGGTCTTCGTGATGTTAGCGGTAGTGAAGCCGCCGGGTCGCCGAGGTCTCCCGCTGCGGCCGAGGTCGCTCGTGGTGTCGCCTCGCAGTCTTTGCAGGGGCGTGGACGTGGCGCTGCTGTGGAGACGTCTGAGGCTCCTGGGGAGGCCGTGGTGGAGGTCGGGGCGTAGCTGCAGGGTCTTTGCGGGGACGTGGTCGTAGCGGTGCTGGAGGGACGTCTGTGGCTTCGGGAGGGGACCGAGGCAGAGGTTGCGGTGCGGCGAGGGCTTCGCAGGACGCATTACTGCTGCTTCGCAGGCGCCGCGTTCCTGGAGGAGGCCAGGTTAGTGGCCGTGGTCGTGGTCGGAGGAACCCGAGGAAGAAGCGCAAGGTGGATGAGGCTTCTGGTGAGGGCAGCAGTAGGCCACGACGTTGAGCTCGTGCTGCTTCTGAGGGTGGTGACCAGGACGAGGCTGAGGTCGCCGGTGTTTTTGAGGAGGTTGGAGCGGTGGGAGACCTCGCGAGGTCACGCCGAGGCGTGGTCGTGCTCGGTCCGGAGCCGTTACGCAGGATCCTCCCGAAGCCTGAGGGGTCTTTGAGTGACGAGATGAGGATCTTGACGAGACCGCGAGGCCACCGCCGAGGTTGAGATTGCCGAGGCCGCCGCGCCGCCGCCAGCCGCCGCCGACGCCGCCAGGTCGGGCCGCCGCTGCGGAGGCCGCGGGCCGGGTCGGGTTCAGGGCCAGGCTTAGGAGTAGGTTCAGGATGAGGTTGAGGCTGGGGGCCATGCGGAGGCTGAGGCAGAGGCTGAGGCTGAGGCAGAGGCCGAGGGTCATGACCAGGATGCAAGTGCGGCAGCCTTGAGGCCGCAACGGAGGTTTTCATGGGGATGGTCGACGAGCTGGGCGCGAGGCCTGACTACCCTCATGGTCCGCGTTTGTGGTCGCAGGTGGCCCTGGACTGGGACGGCGTGACTCTGGTTTGGAGTCCCTTGGAGCACTTGTCGATCCGGGTGAAGGTCGGCTCAGATTAGGCTCGATGAGGACCTTCTCTGGTTTCGACGGTGTTTGACGTCTTTGAGGGTAGGCTCACCCAGGAGGAGCGGACATAGTGCTTGGGACGCCTTTGGTCCCCCAGTGCGAAGTGGAGGAGGTGCGGGCAAGCGGGTGAACTCGCGCCATCATTTCTCGCCGGGCGTTGTTGGATAGGTTTTGGGATACGACCAACACCTTCCACATGCCTGGCTACGAGGTTGGCGTGACTCCTTCCTCGTGGGCAGTTGTCACGGGGTTGCCTCATGGTGAGCGCGTACTTGACTGGGGGCGTGAGCGACCTCCTATCGATAGCCCACGAGTCGTGCGCCTGATTGGCGACGGGGTCAAGTGCGGGGCGGACGAGGAGCACACGTTCCAGCCTCGTACTATACGGTTTGCGGACTTCTTCGAGGGGAAGAGGAAGAAGAAGGGGTCTACTCGGGCGAGCGCTGAGCAAAGGGCCCGGCTGTGGTTGTGGTGGTTTCTGACAGCCACCCACTTTGGCGACAAGGGGAGCGAAAGGCCGACGGTCAGGCCGATGGCGCTGCTTGATATGTCACGCGTAGGTGAGTTTGACTGGGTCACTCCGGCTTTTGGGCTGTTGATCCGTTACTTGAGGGATGCAGTGCGCCCTGACCGGATCGACGAGAAGGCGGATGTGTCGCCAGGTCCCGGTCTTGATGGAGGTAAGGCTTGATTTCGCAAAGATCTTGTTGTCTCGCTCGCTTTTCTTTTGTAACGTGTGTTGTGTTTGCTTGCGTGCTTGGTGCCACGCCACTTCCCTTCCGCTTGGGACACGTTCTAGGTGGCGGCTACATACCCGCTTCATGCGTCTGCGACAATGGATCGGACGTATTGGCCTGAACTATGACGCGGCTCGTGTGCACTTCAACCGGGATGACGATGGATAAGGTAAGGTGATTGTGTTTTATACTTTGGTCTTTGTAGCTTGTTTTCGGGTTTGTGTTTGTTTTTGTGGTTTATAATTTGGTTTTGCTTTGTAGTTTGTTCGCGACCTGGAGGAAGTTTACCGGCGTCCTGAAGTCGATTGCGACCGCTGGTCCCCTCGACGGACGGGCCGTACATCGAGACTCGATGACGGCCGACTTGCACTGGGTGGCGTCTGTCTGCAGACGGTCGCGGCGGCTTCATCGTACTGCTCCTCGCCCTCGGTTTTGTTTGTGGAGACGTCCGACGCTAATGAGCCGTGGCGTGTATCACGAGGGTGAGTCCGACTCGCTTCGCGGCGGGATGAGGATTACGTGACTTGGGCACGCGATGCCCTTCTTGACGCCGTGATCGAGGTATGCTTGTTTATCCTTTGCTTGTATGTGTTTTGGTTTTAGGAAGCAAAATTTACCCTATTTTTGTTTTGTAGCGACGTGATCCTCGATCTTGAGTTCCAGCCTCCTCCGCTCGCTGAGGACTCGCTGGTTGTTCACGCAGGGTCGCCTCATTCGATCGTGCCGCAGCCTTGTCCGTCTGCGTGGTCACCGTCGCGCCTTGAGAGTTGGGATCCGCGCGTGAAAAAGGTATTAACCTTCCTCTTTGTACAAAGATGAGTATTATGTAGTATATAGCCCCAGTTTGAATTAGATTTTATTGTAAAATCATTATTCAAACTCGCTGGTGTTTTTTTATTATAGCCCCCGCTTGAGTAAGATTTTATTGTAAAATCATTAGTCAAACTCTGTTAAGGTGTTTTTGATTATAGCCCCCAGTTTGAGTAAGATTTTATTGTAAAATCATTAGTCAAACTCTGTTGAAGCAGGTTTGTGATTGTAGCCCCCAGAAAGCTAAATTGATTTCTCGTATTGCTGCAGGTGACAGCTGAGGTCCACAGGAGGCTGTGGCGGGCGGCAAACCGGTGGCGGGCGGTCGTGAATGAGAAGGTGGGGGACGCCAGGCGCAGAGAGACTACGAGGCGCGACTGAGTTAGCCAGGTCGTACGAGGAGGCGAGATCGCGTCGAAATGAGGCTGCGCATGCCGAGGAGTTGGCGAGGGTCCGGGCAGAGCTGGAGGGTCGGTACGCAGGGGAGCTGGATAGGGCGCGTGCTGAGATTGATTCCCTGCGTGCTGTCTTGCAGCGTCGTGACCAGTCGTAGTAGGCTTGGACTTGTATATTTCAGACTTGTATTATGAGTATTAGTATTTGTTGGTAACGGTTTATGTATCAGGATTTGTTATGGTTGGTTGGTTTTTTGGACTTGTAGGTGTTTATGGGTATAATTTGGTTATTGTGTCTTGTTGCGAAAATGCATTACTGTGTCGTAGCAGGGTCTGAAATCCTTGCGTATTTGCTTGCCGAGCGTACCTGCAAAACATTGTTAGTCGTAAAAGTATATATATACGTCTCGATTGAGACTGACTCGCTAATGACTTAAACTAAATGTGAAATGAAGAGTTTTTGAAAAATGCTGGTTTAGAAAATATTCTAGACTCGTGAAAAAGACGTTTTTGACATAGCAAAAAGTTTGAGCTAAAACGACGTTTTGAGACGAAAATTGTGAATGCGAAAATCATATTTTGTGTTGTGTTTCATTTTTGTGTGATTATCGTGTTTTGTGAAAATGAAAAATACGAAAGACGGGAGTCAATTACGCAAATCGAGACGACACGACGGGACCGTAAAAACAGGTCCAAGGTCGGTAGAAAGGATAAATGGGGTAATAAGTTAAATATTTTAGGGTATAGGTGTGTAAGAAGTGTAAGAAATCGAATAATTTTGTCAGGAGGAAAAAGAAAATCGCTCAGAACAAAGCGATTTTATTTTTAATCGCCTGTTTACAGCCGATTAAATTTTTGTTTTGTGGTTTTCTTTGATTTATTTTAATCGCTTGTTCACTAGCGTTTAATTTTTTGTGTTGTATTTCGTTTTGCAAATCTCGGCTATAAAAGGAGGGGTAAGTTAGTTTATTCCACTCATCCTCTCGTCTTCTATTCTCGATTTTCCGAGAATATTCAGAATATTTACGGAACATACGTCGAGTTATGGAGAGTTTTGAAGGAAACTTGCGCCGTTGGTGTGCGTCCTTATCGGGTGTCGAGAAGAAGCTCTTGAAAGATTGCGGAGTTGGCGTATTTCGTGGGCTAAGGCAGGTTCGAATGGAGTACGAGTTCCTGGACGCTTGTCTTGAGTATTGGGATCCAAGCCTTCATGTGTTCCGCTTTCCTTGCGGAGAGGTTTGCCCCTTAGTCGAGGAGTTTGGGGCCATTGGCGGGTGGACGCGGATTGGCCTGCCTGTATGTGTCAGGCATGAACTTGGCTACAAGAGGCAGGTTCAGAATTATCTCCAGATGACCCGTGATGAGGTGGAAGAGTTATTTGTTGGGAACCGTATCTACCTCTATCGTTTGTGTCAATGGTTTAGGAATAATGCAAACGGGCATATCTCTCTGCGTGGCTAGGAGAAGGGCTTTGGCTTTTGCTTGGTTCATTGCTATATGTTCCTGACTGCAGTCCGAGGGGTTGTTGGGAGATCCGCGTTTAATTCTTTGTTGTGGAGCGGATGGAAATAGGTTGCAATCCTTCGCTTTAATTACGCGAGACGATCCTTGGATTAGACGGCCGGGCATGTAATAGGAACATGCGTCACGAGGGTGTCCATTGATCCTCCAGTGTGGTGATGGAGCCGTCTAAGTGTGTTGAACGACCTTGGCTTCGATGGCGAATATGTAGCGCGAGGCGTTACCAATCGTTACATGCGATGGTCGGTCCGCACGAGCGCCCTAATGACTATTTCCCGAAGTTTGTGAGGTCATGTGCCATCCGTTGGTCGGTATCCTGGTGGGGAGTGGTCAGTGTGACGGCGAGCGCAGTAGGTGATGGCCCCTCTGGGGTCCTATTGTGTGGGTTCGAGATGGGGGTTTACATCCATCCCCTGCGGGGAAGGCGACAGATAGGGTATGCACAGTTTATTCCTGGCCAGGACACGAAGGTACAGGACATGGTTGTTTTAAATAACCAGGTGACCGACGAGTGGGTCAGTGGTTGGATCATGCGTCCTAAGTGGCTTGTGGCTGGTACTCCTGGGACGATCCGGGGGTCGGGGGCTTACTCCAAATGGACCGTTGCTGAAAGTGCTGTGGAGAGGGCTCGTCTCCGTGCCATAGAGCTTAACGAGCCTCCGCCGACGTCCGCCTACGACCCGATCCGCTTTGGACGCAATAGTGGTAGGGGTGGCGCTTCGAGCTCGGTGCCTCTCTCGGCGGCGGAATGCGTGTTCGGTCGTCGCCGTATTCCAGGGCCAGGTGCTCCGGATCGTCATGGTAATGTTGGGGGTCGCCGTAGGGGTTGAGGGTTGGTGCTCCCCTATTCAGCTGGAAGGTTTTGAGTCTGCTTCGGAGAATAACCTGGTTTTAGTTTATGTGTGCTTTGTTAGTATTATGTTCATATTATGTTGTATTATGTAATATATTACATATCCTAAACCCGATGTACATGCCGGGACTCGTATTGTAATATATAGTGTTTGTTAGTGTATTTCTAAGGTCGTAGTCATGCTCCTACGTTTGAAAAATCAAAATGTAACCGTTCTTTTTAAGATTAATAAAAATCAGGTTTTTATTTACGACTCTGCCTCATTTTGCTTGTTATTTTGTGTGAAATTTCTTGGCTCTAATCCTTTTTTCAAAGTTTAGAATGCAAGCATGGTTTTTGTCTTTAGGAAATTTTTGTATCGACTATTCCCTCGACTTTTTTAAGTTTTGGGTTTGTCGGTGTGTGTTGAACATCGCCTTATGTTAACCTATTAGGATAAGAGAGGCTTTTGTGTTGACTATGTCCTTGGCCTTTTTAAGCTTTAGACGCCGTCATTTTTGTGTTGAATATCGCCTTATGTTAACCCATTAGGTTATGAGATTCGCTTTTGTGTTGACTAAATCCTCAGCCTTTTTAAGCTTTGGACGCGTCATTTTTGTGTTGAATATCGCCTTATGTTAACCCATTAGGTTATGAGACGGTTTTTGTGTTGACTATATCCTCAGCCTTTTTAAGCTTTGGACGCGTCATTTTTGTGTTGAATATCGCCTTATGTTAACCCATTAGGTTATGAGACGGTTTTTGTGTTGACTATATCCTCAGCCTTTTTAAGCTTTGGACGCGTCATTTTTGTGTTGAATATCGGTTGTGCTTTTTACAAAGTCGCCACGTATCCACGAAAAGTGGAATCAAACCGCGTAATTCGAGAATGTATGTTTAAGGGCATACCGCCCATGAGTTGTGTTTGCTTTTTGTGGTGAATGTGCACGCTTAGGGGCATGCCGCCCATGAGCATGTTTAAGGACCCGCCATTCATGAATTGTGTTTGGTGGATGCATGTTTAGGGCATGCCGCCCATGAATTATTTTTATAAAATTGTATTTCTGAGATACATTGCAAGGGGTTTTTAGGGATAGTATTTCTTGAGTTGATCGAGATTTGTGGCGAGGTTGAACTCTGGCCGCCGAGGTCAGTTAGTTTGATCGCCCGCCTGCGTGTAGATCTCCTTGACGCAGGTAGGGCCCCGCCAGCTAGGTTTGAATTTTCCTCGTGGGTCGACTGGAAGTGGTGCCCGGACTGACTTTAGTACGAGATCACCTACTTTTATGTGTCGTGGCTTAACTCGCTTGTTGAATGCTCGTTGTAGTCGGGCTTGGTACATTCGTACGGTGCTCAGGGAATGCAGTCGGCGTTCATCCAGGAGCATGAGTTGTTCGTACCGTTCACGGGCCCATTCTGCTTCCGGGATGCTACTTTCCATTAGTATGCGTAGAGATTGTATTTGTAACAACCTGGTTTTCTGTGACTTTAATTAAACTAAGGCGGAAAATTAATTAAGTCTATATATTACAAAACCAGCTGTTAATCGTAGTAAAACTCTAAGTACATAGTACGAGTTTAGAATAACAGAGTATAAGTTTAATTACATCCTCTCAAAATAGGTTACAAAATAAGGCCTCCAATCCCCTGATAGATCAACGTTCAAGACTCGGGGTACCTGCATTAAACTCTCATCATTTTCCCGCACACTCCTTCGAGTTTCGATACATGCAATTTCTAAAGCAATATGCAGAATAATAATGAATAATAAAATAGGTAAAAACAATTAGCAAGTAAACAGGTAAAACACATAAAGAGATCATAATGATTCAAACATGAGACTAAATCCAATCACATATCATACGACACTCTCAACATATCATTCTCAACAGTCATATTCCATCGATCATAAATTCAAGCCATCAAACAATATCAATCAAACAAGACGAGGAAATACATTCTTCATAATGCTAACTAATGATGGTTCGTGAGCGAGGCGGAAGCATGCGGACGTAAAACGCAATAGTAGACAGGGCCGAACAGAGCGGACGTGGCTGACATACCAGACGTCCGCAGGTTTATCAGCGAACAAAGCGGACGTGTCCGACAAAGCTAAAGATACCTAAAGCGATAAGGACAAACCAAATCCCGAGTCTAATGTATGCATACACCACTATAGATAGGATCGTATCATACTCGCCCTCGAGTAAGTAGTCACCTAATAATACGACTATCACCTTAGACTGCACCCAAAGGGCCGGAGTTTCCAATTACCGTAGTATGGGCTCACTGAGATATCAAGTATGCCCCATCCCCGAGGTTGAATATCCCGCACCGAAATAATACTTTATATAAAAATATTAGATCGCCTTTAGCAACTCGGGAGGGAGCTAAAGTCCCCATAGACTACTACCTCATTAACTTCAATTCAAGAGTCGCGACATGGCGAACAATCCAAGTATTTTATTCAAGTAGTTCATTTCTTAATTTCTTATTTCCTCGTTCATTCAAAGTAGGTGACAATTCAGAACTTAAATATATCGCCTAACTTTGTATAATGAAATTTTAGTTCTAGCAATTCTTCGTAAACAAAACACATAGAAAGACTTAGTTAATTATTTGGAGTCCGTTTGTAAATTTTAAATATTTTTACTATTCATTATTTTACTATTCATCGTATTTACTATTCAATCGTATTTACTATTCATCGTATTTACTATTCACCGTATTTATACGTATTTTTATGCTTATGTATTTTTATACTTAAGTATTTTATTCGTATTTTATACGTATTTTATAATGATGTATTCCTATACTTAGTATTTATTATTATATTTCCTTTATACTTAGTATTTTTATTTTATTTCCTTATACTTAGTATTTTCCTTTTATACTTAGTTTTCTTATACTTTACAACTACTTTTATACTTAGGATATTTTTAGGTTTTACAAAACCAACCTTTATTTTTCTAAGTATATAATTCTAGTTTTAAAGACGTTAGGTTCGTTTTGTATTTAGTGATTTGAAAAATGATTTCGGAAGTAAAATTTAATATAATCTAAGTACAAAATTCTAGAGTCAAAGTTGTTAAGTTCATTTAGTACTTGGTCAATTTTAATAACATTTCAAAAGTAAAACTCGGTTAAATTTAGTCGTATACTTAACTAAGGTTTTAGCGGGTTCCATTTTTAGTGAGGTTGTCGTAGTTCATTTTAAATAGTCCGTATGTCCAATCCACATTTAAGCAAAGGCAGTATCACTCGACAGTATTCATTTTAATACGTGTAACGTTTATTTTTATCCGTTTTGTTGATTCTTTTTATTAACGATTCATTATACAATCTAATATAATCCCAATTACAAATCGACTTTAGTAACTAAGTGATAAATTCATTTTGACCAAAATTGACCCAATTTAAGTGATAAAACCGTGGCACTCTACATAGGTTACCCATTTATTTTCTTTTTTGTTTTTATTACTAAATCATTACTTTAACTAATTTAATTACTTAAGTGATAAAAATAAAAAGTGATAAATTCATTTTAGGTCTAAAATAGACACTAAACCGTGGCTTAAACATACATAGCAATTTATTTTAGTTTTCAAATTTTATCGGTTTTTAACTTAAAGTTTTTATATACTAATTAGTTAGTTTATGTTAAAGTGATTTAAGCTAGCAATAAGAACATCAAATACTAAAACCTATGAAAATTTATAAATCAAACTTAGTCATAAAAATGAAGAACACATGAAGATATGAAGAACTCTATTATTTTTCATAGGATTATTAATTAGTTAAATTTTCATATGTTTATATAATTTCTTCAAATTTTTATAGCAAGTCTAATTCATCTAGACTAATCATAATATGTTATTTAGAAAAATTAAAACTAAAAATTGGCCCATATTTTTCAAAATAGCCGTGTATAATATATATATGTTCATAAATTTGATTTTTGATTTTTATACTTCTAATTCAATAACTAATTTACTTTATATTATTTATATACTTAACATATGTGAAAATCATATACAAAACATGAACACACATGAATAAAAATCATTCAAACACATGAATCACAACAAAATTTCAAGAACACACATAAATACATTAAAACATTTAAAATTCATAACATATTCATTTTAAGTCCTAAACAATAACTAATTATATTTTCATATCCATTTCATTACAAGTATTTTAAGCATGCAATTTACAAAAATTAAAACAAAAAATTGAACTAAAAATGGAAGGGTGGCCGTGGGTTTTGTTAATGTTACACTAATATTATTTTTCGATTTTTGTCTCCTAATTTAACACATGAATACTAGGTGATATAATAAAACCATACATGCATCAAAAACAATAACACATAATCAAATTCGAGGCGCTTATCATATAAATGTGCTGAAGCACCTTGATTAGGTTAGTGGAATGAAATCCTAGCAATTATCTGGATCGATAATATGGTCGAATTGACTCAAGTCGATGCTTCCTCCTTGCTCCTCTTCTTTGGTAGATTAGTACATAAAAGAAATAAGCAAGTTAGAAATCTTAATTTTACACTAGACTAACAATAATAAAAATTTTAAGTGTAGTATCATTTTATTTGTTTAGGTAATGATTTAATTCTTTCATGACTTCAATTTAGGTTCATATTTATTTGTATGTAAAAAGAAGAGTAAGTGAGTACTAAATAAAAATGGTGAGGAGTTAATTTACATGTTCTAGTGAATTTAAAACGATAAAAGAAAGTTTAAAGAAGATAAGCTAGAGGAAGAAGATGAAGATCTTGAGGTTGAAGATGAACTTGGCTTACTTGTGTCCTTGAGGTGATTTTATTTAGAGAGAAAAATGGAAGACTTAGAAAAATTTTATGTGTTTTGTGTTGTTGTTGTTTGGACCGTATGGAGTAGTAGTAGTAGGAGTTTGTTTGTGTTTTGTTTATCAAGTAGTTTAGTGTGTGAATGCATGTGTATGTGTAAGGAGAATGCATGCATGCTTGAGACAAGGAGACCAAGGGTGTAAGAGAAGAAGCATGGGTGTAAGAGGAAGAAGAGCATGCTTGAGACAAGGGAACACTTGTGTAGGAAAAGCAAAAAGGAAAAAGGAAGACAATGTAGAGCTTGCATGCTCCAAATTCTCGGCCAACATGGGTTACTTGGCCCGATTTTTCGTTTTTGAAATTTTCGATTTGCGCGTACGTGAAAAGTCTCGAAATGAAATATATAGTCTTGAAATAATGTTTAGAAGTGAGATCGAAAATAAAAATGAAAATAAACCTCAAAACGAATTCAAACAAAAATTTGGGTACTAGTTTGCCTCGCAACTTTGAAATAAAATTTTATTCGATCGAAATATATATTTTTTTGTTGAATGTTATCGAATTAAATCATTACCCTCAAACGACAAAAAGTTTATCAGTTTGGGCTTAGTGTAACTCAATATATCGAGTTTTAGTGAAAGTGTTAGTTAAATCAAAGTGGAATAGTAATTTGATATTATTATTATATGTTGTGTTAGTAATAATCAATATGATTAAGCTTAAGCTATTTTAATTAGGTTTGGATTATGAGTAATTTTATTTAATAAAGGATTAGGTGACTAAATCACATTTAGGTGGCTTGGCCCTTTAGTCAATGTTTGACCTCGATTTGCGTACAAAATTTGCCGTTGAGAAAATTGTCGAGGATTCTCCATTTGATTTATCGAGTTTGAAAAAGTAAACATAAAGTTCAAATTCAAAGTAATTCAAAATGGTTTTAGTTTAGGTGCAAAAATGATTGTAGTGTATTGTGTTAGAAAAGTATCAAGTAGATTGTTTAATTAATGACTTGTGCAATTATAATAGGCTGAAATTGACATGGAGTGTCACATGTTTAACGAAAAAAAATTCATTCGCATTTTTATTATAAGGAAAAAGGATGAATTTAATTTAAGGAATCAAATTCTTTCATAATATTTTGCTATAAAAACACTATGTTCTGATCCTACCCCCTTAAGAAAAGTTTCGTCCCCGAAACTTGGAAAGAGTGGATAACTGCTCGAGGTTAAACAAGGCAGTGAGAGAGAATATTGAGATTTTACAAATTTGGATAATAACATTTGATTTTGTAGGAATTAAGACTTTTTGGAAAAGTTGAGTTTTCAAATTAATATCGAAACGTCGGATAGAGTGAAAGTATCGAGGAACAAAATCGCGTTTGTATTATTAATGAGATATTTAAATAAATATAGAAAAGTTAGTAGAATGTTATTTTTGAAAAAGACGCGAAAGAGAATCGCAAAGATAGTGGTCTAGAAGTTTTGTATTTGAATTAAATGAAATTAAAATAATAAGTGTTTTAGGAATAAAACTCGTTTATTTAAATTTCGGAAATAATGTAAACCTAAAAGTAGGCTGAAGTAAGAGCTTTTAGAATAAATTAGAGTTGGGGTATAGTTAAATTATTATCCTACCCCCTTAAGAAATTTTAAACGTATATACATAATAATACTATTATGGTTATTTTTAATGATCATTATGAGGTGTATGGCCTTATGAAAATTGGTAATTAGGGAAGGTAGGTAAAAGTCATTGTGATCGTAAGGAATATGTGAGCTTTTATGAGGTTAAAAGAATATAGGTTATCATTGAATGGGTAAACTAAAATTTTAGAGAATTACAGATAACCTTGTCGACATAGCTCATTTTCTTAAAAATTATTATTATAATGTTACTAACTGAAACGGGAATGTTATGAGCCATACTTCGCGTAAAATTCAAAATTTAAAATAAGTGATGGCGTAAAATAACTTTGTCGTATATATCTCTAAAATAGAAGAATTAGTGGAAATAAAACAATTTTGATAATGAAAGAATGAAAAGTTCGAACCACGATGTTAAGTATATAAATGAGATCGATAAAAATTTAAAATCTAGGAAGTTAAAAAGGAAATTTGTTTGGTGAATTGTAATTCGTTCATTATTGCATTTTGATGGGCAAGAAGTATTTTTACCCATCGGTAGAGATGTATTAGTATTGATTTGTCAGGAGTTAGTGAATTTGGATTGTTTGGTGAAATTTTGAAAAA
The DNA here is from genome assembly GCA_023091065.1 of Dianthus caryophyllus. NCBI lineage: Eukaryota > Viridiplantae > Streptophyta > Magnoliopsida > Caryophyllales > Caryophyllaceae > Dianthus > Dianthus caryophyllus. The sequence continues at coordinate 35,116,109 of CM041517.1, read as the reverse complement.
TATAAACGATAACGAAGCTCATGTATCAAACAAAGTAAATACTGGTACAGTGCTAATTAGAAGATTACCGGTAATGGCGTCAACATCGATACAATCTTCTACAAGACTCTTCGTGACTCGATCAAGACGTACACTCGTCCTTGAACCTTCACGGCTGGCGGTGGTCCCGCGTTTGTCTTCGCAACCGTACCCCTTTTTGGGCATTCATTTGACTTGTGCCCCACTATTTTGCAGGAAAAACATACTACCGGTTCTCCATTACATTGTTTCCCTGGGTGATTCGGTTGTCGGCATCTGCGACACTGGCTTGGGCCTCGTGAATTTGTGGATTGTCCCTTGCGACGAAAGTTGTGGGGTTTCGATTGAAGTTCTGGGATCCGCCCTGGTTCTTGTTACGGTTGTCTGAACCCTGATAACTCGGGCGATTGAAAAGTGGTTTGCGGATAAAGCTAGCACTCGCCACAGGTGGCGTGAACGTCTTCCTCTTCTTCTTCTCCTCAGCTTCCCTCTTCTGGATGGGTGCCCAGATACACGTTGCCTTTTCGTAGGCTTCAGCGAAGCTCTTACAGCTGAACCCGCTCATGTTTATCCTCAGGTTATTGTCCATGCCTCAGACGTAACGAGTCATGAAGTTCCTCCTCGCTAGTCAATATCTTAGGAGCAAACTTGGACAGCTCCTGATATTTTTCTGTGTAAGCTTGTAGGGTCATTTCACCCTGGGTTAGATTCCTAAACTCTTCTTCTTTTTCCCACTTCGACTCTTCCCCAAAGTACTTGTTTTCTAATAGTGTCTTAAACTCGCTCCAGTTATAGAGTCTTAGGGGGAATTGGGCTTTGATTAGGCGCCACCAACTATTTGCCTCTCCCTTCAAATAGTACGCTACCACGTTCACCATTTCGTTAGGTGGTGTCTTGCTTAGTTCTAGCAATTTCTCCATCTCCTCGATCCATTCTGTCAAGACCGTGGGGTTGACAGAGCCAGTATATGGTTGGGGTCTATGTTTGGAGAATCTCTCAAATGCGGATTGGTTATTCCCGCCACCTTGATGTTGATACATATTTTGAGCAATTTTTGTAATTGCATCTTCGAACCCTTTCCTCCTTGCTTCTTCTTCAGCAAAATGTTGGGCGAAGTTCGGGTTATCCATGTTGTTTAAGTTGTTTGCATCCATTCTGAAAAATGTTAAACCGTATGAAATTGAGTAGTTCCAAAAGAAGCCTATTATATAATACAAGATAGAAATTGGTTACATCGACTTAGAGTAGCAAAATGCAACTAATACATTTCATAGGAAGGTAACTGAAAGTAGAATGTAGGGACAACGCCTCCTAATAGTGCTACACAGATACACTGATGTTAGGTAGTTAGAATCTAAAGATTTTCCAAAAAGTTGTCCGTACTAGTAGTTCATAAGACTAAAAGGATCTAGAGTCCGTTGGAGGACTCCGCATCGCTGACTTCCTCTTCGTCATCAAAGGTGTGTCCTCGAGCAATGGCACGGCATGCAAGCTTGAGGTCGCATTTGAAGAAATTCCACCCGTGGAACTTTCCCCCTCGAGCAGTAGACAGTGGCGTCAAGAAACCACCAATGGAAAGCTTCACCTCCGAGGAACTTCTCGGTCAAACGTCATTTTCCACTCTTCGTGAACTTTCGCCTCAACGAATTTCGCCTCCATTTCGCGTAACCAAAACCAGCAGGTGTCATGGTCTCCTGCGAATGTGCGCGGGGGATCTCCTAAGAAATTCCTGTAAGCATTGATCCTGGCAGGGTCAGTCCATGCAAGCTCCGGAGTATCCGGAAGTGCAGGCATGAAAGCACGTGAGGCGCGCTTAATCGAACGATTGCCCTTCCCGCCTCTCGCATACTTGGTGAATCGTAGGTTGATGACATCTACAAGGGATTTTAAGGAAAGGAGTCAAACAACAACCAAGATATTGTTTGAACGGAAATAAAGTGGCTTTTAAGAGAATATATAAATTTTTGATCGAACAAAAACAGGATTAACAAGGGTTTAAGAATTTTATTAGTGAATAGGTTAAGGATTTAGTAGATGTCTTTACTTCACATAGCCTGGTACTCCTTCGTTGTTTCATTTCTCGAGAGTTTTATTAACTCGATTTTATATCCGAGGATAGTTGTTAGTTTTAATTCCAGTCACATCAAAGAAGTAGCAAGCATACGATGGTTAGCGTATTTTATTTTAGGGTAGCACTCGTTTATTTAAAAGATTTTAGCGTATGGCCTGTACTTAAAGTTTCTACCCATCCTCACACTTTAAAGTGATCTAAGTTATTTATTTTAGCGATCTAAGATTTCTAATTTCATTATTTGATCCTATAAGTCTATGCCTGACATACGATATGAATGTACGGCCAGTGTCGTCTCGCTATGTGAGATAACTTTAAGTCATTCACGCCGCAAGACAAATCGATACTAATCAGAATAACCTGGTTTTCTCGTGACTTTAATTAAACTAAGGCGGAAAATTAATTAAGTCTATATATTACAAAACCAGCTGTTAATCGTAGTAAAACTCTAAGTACATAGTACGAGTTTAGAATAACAGAGTATAAGTTTAATTACATCCTCTCAAAATAGGTTACAAAATAAGGCCTCCAATCCCCTGATAGATCAACGTTCAAGACTCGGGGTACCTGCATTAAACTCTCATCATTTTCCCGCACACTCCTTCGAGTTTCGATACATGCAATTTCTAAAGCAATATGCAGAATAATAATGAATAATAAAATAGGTAAAAACAATTAGCAAGTAAACAGTAAAACACATAAAGAGATCAAAATGATTCAAACATGAGTATAAATCCAATCACATATCATACAACACTCTCAACATATCATTCTCAACTATATTCCAACGATCATAAATTCAAGCCATCAAACAATATCAATCAAACAAGACAAGGAAATACATTCTTCATCGTTAACTAATGATTGTTAGTTAGCGAGGCTAAGCATGCACGTAAAACGCAATAGTAAACAGGGCGAACAGAGCGGGACGTGGTCGACATACTAGACGTCCGCTACAGCGTTTATCAGTACGAACAAAGCGGACGTGTCCGACAAAGCTAAAGATACCTAAAGCGATAAGGACAGCCAAATCCCGAGTCTAATGTATGCATACACCACTATAGATAGGATCGTAACATACTCGCCCTCGAGTAAGTAGTCACCTAATAAAACGACTATCACCTTAGACGAGTACTCAGGTGGGCCGAGTTTCCAATTACCGTAGTATGGGCTCACGGAGATATCAAGTATGCCCCATCCCTGAGGTTGAATATCCCGCACCGAAATAATACTTTATATAAAAATATTAGATCGCCTTTTGCAACTCTGGGGGGGAGCTAAAGTCCCCATAGACGACTACCTCATTAACTTCAATTCAAGAGTCGCGACATGGCGAACAATCCAAGTATTTTATTCAAGTAGTTCATTTCTTAATTTCTTATTTCCTCGTTCATTCAAAGTAGGTGACAATTCTGTAACTTAAATATATCGTCTAACTTTGTATAATGAAATTTTAGTTCTAGCAATTCTTCAGGTAAACAAAACACATAGAAAGACTTAGTTAATTATTTGGAGTCCGTTTGTAAATTTTAAATATTTTTACTATTCATAATTTTACTATTCATCGTATTTACTATTCATAGTATTTACTATTCATCGTATTTACTATTCACCGTATTTATAATGTATTTTTATGCGCTTATGTATTTTTATACTTCAGTATTTTATTCAGTATTTTATACGTATTTTATACGTATGTATTCCTATACTTAGTATTTATTATTATATTTCCTTTATACTTAGTATTTTTATTTTATTTCCTTATACTTAGTATTTTCCTTTTATACTTAGTTTTCTTATACTTTACAACTACTTTTATACTTAGGATATTTTTAGGTTTTACAAAACCAACCTTTATTTTTCTAAGTATATAATTCTAGTTTTAAAGACGTTAGGTTCGTTTTGTATTTAGTGATTTGAAAAATGATTTCGGAAGTAAAATTTAATATAATCTAAGTACAAAATTCTAGAGTCAAAGTTGTTAAGTTCATTTAGTACTTGGTCAATTTTAATAACATTTCAAAAGTAAAACTCGGTTAAATTTAGTCGTATACTTAACTAAGGTTTTAGCGGGTTCCATTTTTAGTGAGGTTGTCGTAGTTCATTTTAAATAGTCCGTATGTCCAATCCACATTTAAGCAAAGGCAGTATCACTCGACAGTATTCATTTTAATACGTGTAACGTTTATTTTTATCGGTTTTGTTGATTCTTTTTATTAACGATTCATTATACAATCTAATATAATCCCAATTACAAATCGACTTTAGTAACTAAGTGATAAATTCATTTTGACCAAAATTGACCCAATTTAAGTGATAAAACCGTGGCACTCTACATAGGTTACCCATTTATTTTCTTTTTTGTTTTTATTACTAAATCATTACTTTAACTAATTTAATTACTTAAGTGATAAAAATAAAAAGTGATAAATTCATTTTAGGTCTAAAATAGACACTAAACCGTGGCTTAAACATACATAGCAATTTATTTTAGTTTTCAAATTTTATCGGTTTTTAACTTAAAGTTTTTATATACTAATTAGTTAGTTTATGTTAAAGTGATTTAAGCTAGCAATAAGAACATCAAATACTAAAACCTATGAAAATTTATAAATCAAACTTAGTCATAAAAATGAAGAACACATGAAGATATGAAGAACTCTATTATTTTTCATAGGATTATTAATTAGTTAAATTTTCATATGTTTATATAATTTCTTCAAATTTTTATAGCAAGTCTAATTCATCTAGACTAATCATAATATGTTATTTAGAAAAATTAAAACTAAAAATTGGCCCATATTTTTCAAAATAGCCGTGTATAATATATATATGTTCATAAATTTGATTTTTGATTTTTATACTTCTAATTCAATAACTAATTTACTTTATATTATTTATATACTTAACATATGTGAAAATCATATACAAAACATGAACACACATGAATAAAAATCATTCAAACACATGAATCACAACAAAATTTCAAGAACACACATAAATACATTAAAACATTTAAAATTCATAACATATTCATTTTAAGTCCTAAACAATAACTAATTATATTTTCATATCCATTTCATTACAAGTATTTTAAGCATGCAATTTACAAAAATTAAAACGAAAAATTGAACTAAAAATGGAAGGGTGGCCGTGGGTTTTGTTAATGTTACACTAATATTATTTTTCGATTTTTGTCTCCTAATTTAACACATGAATACTAGGTGATATAATAAAACCATACATGCATCAAAAACAATAACACATAATCAAATTCGAGGCGCTTATCATATAAATGTGCGGGAAGCACCTTGATTAGGTTAGTGGAATGAAATCCTAGCAATTATCGGGATCGATAATATGGTCGAATTGACTCAAGTCGATGCTTCCTCCTTGCTCCTCTTCTTTGGTAGATTAGTACATAAAAGAAATAAGCAAGTTAGAAATCTTAATTTTACACTAGACTAACAATAATAAAAATTTTAAGTGTAGTATCATTTTATTTGTTTAGGTAATGATTTAATTCTTTCATGACTTCAATTTAGGTTCATATTTATTTGTATGTAAAAAGAAGAGTAAGTGAGTACTAAATAAAAATGGTGAGGAGTTAATTTACATGTTCTAGTGAATTTAAAACGATAAAAGAAAGTTTAAAGAAGATAAGCTAGAGGAAGAAGATGAAGATCTTGAGGTTGAAGATGAACTTGGCTTACTTGTGTCCTTGAGGTGATTTTATTTAGAGAGAAAAATGGAAGACTTAGAAAAATTTTATGTGTTTTGTGTTGTTGTTGTTTGGACCGTATGGAGTAGTAGTAGTAGGAGTTTGTTTGTGTTTTGTTTATCAAGTAGTTTAGTGTGTGAATGCATGTGTATGTGTAAGGAGAATGCATGCATGCTTGAGACAAGGAGACCAAGGGTGTAAGAGAAGAAGCATGGGTGTAAGAGGGAAGAAGAGCATGCTTGAGACAAGGGAACACTTGTGTAGGAAAAGCAAAAAGGAAAAAGGAAGACAATGTAGAGCTTGCATGCTCCAAATTCTCGCCAACATGGGTTACTTGGCCCGATTTTTGCTTTTGAAATTTTCGATTTGTACAGACGTGAAAAGTCTCGAAATGAAATATATAGTCTTGAAATAATGTTTAGAAGTGAGATCGAAAATAAAAATGAAAATAAACCTCAAAACGAATTCAAACAAAAATTTGGGTACTAGTTTGCCTCATGACTTTGAAATAAAATTTTATTCGATCGAAATATATATTTTTTGTTGAATGTTATCGAATTAAATCATTACCCTCAAACGCCAAAAAGTTTATCAGTTTGGGCTTAGTGTAACTCAATATATCGAAGTTTTAGTGAAAGTGTTAGTTAAATCAAAGTGGAATAGTAATTTGATATTATTATTATATGTTGTGTTAGTAATAATCAATATGATTAAGCTTAAGCTATTTTAATTAGGTTTGGATTATGAGTAATTTTATTTAATAAAGGATTAGGTGACTAAATCACATTTAGGTGGCTTGGCCCTTTAGTCAATGTTTGACCTCGATATGCGTGCCAAAATTTGCCGTTGAGAAAATTGTCGAGGATTCTCCATTTGATTTATCGAGTTTGAAAAAGTAAACATAAAGTTCAAATTCAAAGTAATTCAAAATGGTTTTAGTTTAGGTGCAAAAATGATTGTAGTGTATTGTGTTAGAAAAGTATTGGGCGAGATTGTTTAATTAATGACTTGTGCAATTATAATAGGCTGAAATTGACATGGAGTGTCACATGTTTAACGAAAAAAAATTCATTCGCATTTTTATTATAAGGAAAAAGGATGAATTTAATTTAAGGAATCAAATTCTTTCATAATATTTTGCTATAAAAACACGGGGTGTTACAGTATTTCTATTTCCACTGGTTGGACGGCTTCCATGCCGTAGGTGAGGAAATAGGGGGTCATGCCCGTAGGGGTTCGGATGGTAGTACGGTATCCCCAGAGTGCATATGGTATCTTGTTGGGCCAATCTTTGCAGCTGTCGATCATTTTCTCGAGTATGGTGACGACTGTCTTGTTTGCTGCTTCAACGGCTCCATTGGTTTGGGGTCGATAGGGTGAGGATTTGTGATGCTGGATGTTGTATTTTGTGAGTATGGCTTCCGTCTCGCGTTGAAAGTGCGAACCTTGATCGCTGATGAACTCATGGGGTATGCCATATCGGCATATGATGTTCGTCTGGATGAACTTGGCGACTTCTTTGGAGCCGAGGGTTCGAAAAGATGCTGCTTCTACCCATTTAGTGAAGTAGTCGATGGCCACCAAAGACGGCGTTGACCTCCTGCTCCGATGGGGTGGACTTTTCCTATCACGTCGATGCCCCAGGTTGAAAAGGGCCAGGGTGAGGTTAGGCTGTATAGTGGTGAAGGTGGTACATGTTGGACGTTGCTGAAAATTTGGCAGTTGTGGCAGTGCTTGACGTATTGGATACAGTCTGCTTCCATGGTCGTCCAATACCATCCTAGCCGTAGAATCTGTTTGCAGAGTGCTCGAGCGTTCATGTGGGGTCCGCATTCGCCATCGTGGACTTGCGTGATGATTTCCTGCCCCTTCTTGTAGTCGACACATATGAGCAGTGTCCCTTGTGGTGTCTTCTTGAGTAATTGTCCCATCTCTAGCACAAATTGGGAAGCTAGGAGTCTGATAGCCCTCTGTCCGCGTTTATCGGTGTCGGGTGGGTAAGTGTCGTCTGTCTTGTAGTTGATTATGGCTTGATACCACGGCTCTGTCTGCTCGTGTAACAACCTGGTTTTTAGTCGACTTTAATTACTAAGGCGGAAATTAATTAAGTCTTAAACCAGCGTCATTAACTATACATAAAAGCCCAAATGTTACAAACATCGTGCAAGAGTTGATTAAAAACAACTCTAAGTACGGAAATTAAAAGGAGTAGCGTTATATATATTACATATCTCTCAAAAGTAACAAAAGTAAAGCGTAAAAACGTCTCGTGGCCCCATCCAAAATCCAGCTCCTGGTCCACGATCGTCCTGCACAATAAACTATGGCGGGATGCCCGCCGAAGTGACAAAGGACTAGCTATGCCCATACTTACCCTCGATTTCAATTACTTTGGTTTATTACTATCGCTTTATAACTATAATAGTATGATAAAACGATAAACATGCTTAAAACATATAGCATGTAAAGACATATTAGTCATAATAAACATGCGATTTAAAACGATAAATCATATAGGCATGCTATTCAATTAGGGAAGCGAGATAATGTATAATATCATATCATTTGTATCATAGATACACAGCGGGATTACAAAGCGATATCGGATCGCAACAAACATACGTATTGTAACATTCTCGTCATGCGGACTGATTCAATCTGAGAAAGTTGTGGTCTTTAATTTTTCAAGATGGTACACACTCATTCTCATTTAATCATATAATGCATAACACATACCGCTACGAGCCTGACCACCGAGTAGGCCTTTGTACTCGATCGATTGCATCTCACTTCCATAGTGCAGAGACTTACTCGACTCAGTAAACCACGCCGAATACTATAATACTTGCATCTCATCCTCTAGTGTTCAAATGATTGAACTTCGTATACAATCACGTCAAGTAATCTTTACGCAGGGTAAGAGCGAATGCAAGTGTCGCGCCCACTAAGAACGAAACACGGCAAGGAGACAGAACCGCAAAGCGCATAAGCACATAATGTCACGGTGGCCCTGGTAACTTTAGCGAAATAGGGGAATAAAACCCTAGTCTAGTATGCATACACTAATATCCAATTTAAGAATAGGCTATGCTATTCATAGAGCACCTTAACTCAGGATAAAACGACTATTTCCTAAAGCCTGACCCACTAAGAGTTGAATTTTTCATTATCTTGTACGGAACAGGCTATACGACTTAAGGCGTAACGGCATGGGCAGGATGCACAAAGCATAATACTGCCGGCTATACCACACTATTCGAGATGACACACGCAATAAGGTCGAGATAGTGGCGTCCGCTACAAGACTATCTTAACCCCACTTCACTCACGATTGACGTTTTCATATCTGAGGCCCAAGCTTGACCTTTTATTTAACTTACTCAAGGTTTATTATTTATTTGATATTTACATATCACATGTTACTAGACTCTCCTAGTCTCAGCGTCAAACGTTTAAGTATTTGTAGGTTTCATATGATCACATAACACGTTCGTTTATTATTTGAAGTGTTGTTAATTATTAACGTTTTCAGGTTTCTAAATTGAAACGTTTATTAGTATGTCCAATTTTATTTATGTGTTTTTCAAACACTTTAGGTCATTTACTTTTTCGTTTTAAATTTTCTATACTTAGTAAAATTTTCAATTATTTTCAGTATTTCACTATTCATCGTATTTTACTATTCATCGTATTTACTATTCATTGTATTTACTATTCACCGTATTTTTATACGTATTTTTATACGTATTCGTATTTTATACTTCGTATTGTAATTGTATTTTTATACTTATACGTATTCTTATACTTGTACGTATTTTTATATTTATACGTATTTTTATACTTAAGGTATTTTAGTATAATACTAAACTTGTTTTTATTTTCTAAGTACAAATTTCTAGTTTCAAAGTCGTTAGGTTCGTTTTGTACTTAGTGATTTTTGAAAATATCTAAAAGTCTAGTTTTAAAAAACGTTAAGTTCATTTTGTATAAAGTGATAATGATTTTCATTTTAAAATATTAGTTTTAAAAATGTTAAGTTCAATTTGTAAAAAGTGATAATGATATTCATTTTAAAATAAGACTCAGTTAAATTTAGTCAATACATTTATTTAAGTTAGTGATAGTATCGTGGATGATTCATTTATAGTCCGTATGTCCAAATTCAATAATCCAATAGCAAAGGTAGTATCACACGATTTAGTTCATTTTTATAACGGTTACATATTTTTATCGGTTTATAATATTTCATTTATAACTAAATCGATTTATACTAAAATTCAATTCTAATTACTTTCTAACTTTAGTGACTTAGTGATAATTTCATTTTAGTCAAATTTAATCCATTTTAAGTGATGATGTCGTGTGACTCAATATATATGTCAAAATTGATTTATTTCTTTTAATTTCTTAAATCTAACTTATTAACTAATAATTAAATTATATTAACAATAAACTAAAAAGTGATAAAAACAAAAATTAACCCTAAAATGGCCTAAATGCCGTGAGCATGCACTAGTATGTTCTAAAATTTCATTTTTCGATTTTATCGGTTTTTAGCTTAAAGTCTTTATATTTTAATTATTCTAATTATACTAAAACGATTTAAACTAAAATGAAATTTACTAAAAGTTTCATTTATAATTATGAATAGTGTTTTTCAACACTTTAATTTTCTAACTTTTTAATCTAAATGATTTATAATGTTTAAGTTGATTTAATACATAATACTAATAATATATAAAAACAATAACTAAACATAAACACAAAATAATATCAAACATAAACTAAATCAAAATCAAAATGAGTAAAATGAAGAACACACATGAACACCAACTTGAAGAATATAAGAACACACATGAAGATCAAACAAAAGCTCAAGAACACCATTTTTGATTTTAATAACTTATAATTTATTTTCCTAATTTAATTCTTTTTATATGGTAGCATCCATTTTTACTAACTTATTCTAACATATTATTTACAAAAATTAAAAGTGAAAATTTATTAAAAAAAATAGGGAAAACCGTGAGTTATATATATGGACATACAATTTTTATTTTTCATTTTTAATCACTTTAAACTCATTGTTAATATTTCACATAATTTTCATAAATGATTATATCATAACTAAAACATAACTAAGCATGAAAATCATATGAACAAAAATTAAAAGTGCTCAAAACTAATTAAACTAAATATATGAACATAATACTACAACTTAACTATTATCATTATTACTTATTTATTATCATTTTATTATATTTCACATAACATACAAACACACACAAATCATGTTTAACATATTTTAGCACAAAAATCATACTCATAAAATTATAATAACAAAACAAATTAATTTACTAAAAAGATAATACAAGACAAAGCTAGTCACCTTAATTAGGATGTTAAACGTCGGGATCTAAAATAAATTTTAGATCGGATATTTTCTTCACCCAAAACCCGTAACAAGTAAGCTCCAAATACCCACTAATGAATTAGAATTACTTAGGAATTATTAGAAATATTATTAAGGTTTTTATTTAAGTGATTTAGGAGAAAATGAAAGAAAAATAAAAGAGAGTAAATGGGAGCAAGTCACACGACATTCATGAAGGAAATGAATGTCATTTTTCACTTGTGAAATAAGTTGCATTAATTTAGATATTAAATATAGAATTTTAATTAAATAAAGTTTAATTAAAAGAAATTAGGGAACATCCTAATTCTAATTGGTTAATAAAGTCTCCTTTACTATTTGTGTTAGAAAATGTTTATTTTGTGTTTTAAAATGTTTTTCACGAATTTGATCAGTTTTAAAAAGTCGGGCGTCAAAAGCGATAAAAGTTAAAATGTGCTGTTTTGACGATTTTATGAAAAGTATTCATTTTATAAATTTAAGACTAAAATATTTTATTTACTACTTTAGAAAAATTTTAAAAGTGACGAAAATGAAAATGGTAATATTAAAGTAGTAGTATTGAATTTGTATTTATATTTTTATTAAAAGTATAAACTTTAAATTTAAATATAAAATAAAATAAAAGTGATGATGATAATTATAAAGGTGTAAGTAATTGTGTAAGAAAAGAAAAAAATGGAAGAGGATAAAATTTGGTCAAGTTTGACCAAGTAGGTCGACCAACTCAAAGAAAATCGGCTCGATTTTCGTTTTTGAAATTTTCGATTTGCGCGCACACGAAAAGTCTCGAAATAAAAGATACGATCCTAAAATAGTGTTTTGAAATAAAATCGGAGATAAAAATGAAACTAATTTTCAAAAGGTACAAAATATAAAAATCGAGTTTTAATCCTTGAAATTTTGAATAAAAATTTCCTAGGTCGAAATACTTATTTTTTTTGTTGAATGTTATAGATTTAAAGATTCATATTCAAACGTCAAAAATTTAAGTGATTTAAAATAGGCGTGACTTCAAATTTCGACAATATTCAAAAATGTTAGTTTAATAGAAAAGGAATAGTAATTAGTTATTATATAATATGATTTATTAATAAAAATCAAAATGATTAAATTTTTAATCAAAAGTTTGATGTTAAGGGTCAAAGTGTACGTGAATTTGGAAGAGAGTAGAGTGGCTTGACTTTGATTTGCGTTTTTGAAATCGTTGACTTGAATTTTCAAAGTCGAGAAAAGTATAAGTGTTCATTTTTATAAAATTTTGAAATGTGTTTCTTTTTCAATTCTGAAGATAATAGGACAAACTTTATTTTTCAAAATTTTTAAATTTGTACTTAGGAAAATTTATTATTATTTGGCGAAAAAAAATTCAGACGTATTTTTATTATAAAGAAAAAGGATGAATTTAATTTGAGGAATTAAATTCTTTTATCATATTGTGTTAAAATAACACGGGGTGTTACAAACCTACCCCCTTAAGAAAAGTTTCGTCCCGAAACTTGGATAGAGTTGATAACTACTCGCAGTTAGGCATGGTAGTTAGAGAGTATATCAAGATTTTACAGATTTCGATAATGACAATTTATTTTGATTGAATATGACTTTTCAAAATGTTTGAATTTTTGAATTATTATAAAGATGTTAAATAGAGTGAGAAGATTTGAAGATATAAACATTTTATATTTATAAATAGAATATTTTGAATTAATATAGAAATGTTGCTAGATTGTTATTTTCCAAAATCGACATCAAGGGATTTTCAAAAATGTGGGGGCTAGAAGTTTTGTACGTAATTAATTTAAATTAAAATTATAAGGGTTTAAAAACAAAACAAATTATAATTTTATTTGAAATTAAATATATACTTTAAAATTTACTGAAATAATGATTTTAAATAATTTTAAATCAATGATCTTAAATCATCATATTTTGTCCTACCCCCTTAAGAATTTTTAAACGTATATATATAATATTATTTTTATTACTTTTAATGATCACGTGTATATGAAATATAGCCTTAGGAAAAATCGGCACTTTAGGGAAAACAGGTAAAAGTTGTAGTGATCATAAGAAAAATATGAGCTTTAATGAAATTAAGAGGATTAGGTTATCCTTGAATGATTAAATAAAATTTTAGAGAATTATGAATAACCTAGTTAATATAGCTCATTTACTTAAAAATATTATTACAATGTTATTAGATGAAACGGAAATGTTATAAATCATACTTAGGATAAGATTCAAAATTTATAATAAGGGGTTATATAAAGAGTAAATATGATACATGTATTTATATTTTGACGAGAGATAATTGTAATCGGTAGGACAAGTTCAAAAGCTATTTAAAATTTAAAGAGAAGGAAGTCGAAACAAATAAGTTTTGAAGGTATCTAAAATTAAGAAATAAGGGATTTATGAAAGGAAATGAAAATACGAAATAGAATTTAGAGAATTTATTTTAATAAGTTTCAAATATGTTTTAAAAGGGAAAACATGAAAGTTCATTTTAGAGTAAAATGAGAAACTTTTAAATTTAAGAAAATTTATATATTTTAAAAGATATAGTAAGTTTAAGAAGTTGAAAATAAAAAAAAATAATAAAATTCGATAGAATTGATGTAAATAATATACGATTTAAAACAAAATATTTTTTTTTTGAAGATATTTGAAATTGCAAAATAAAGTTTTTAAGAATAATTGAATAAATATCAAATATGTTTTAAAGAGGAAACCTGAAAGTTAGTTTTAGGAGATAATTAGAACTTATAAATTTTCAAAAATCTTTAAACTTTGAAAGAGATAGTAGGTTTAAAAGATTTAAAAAGAAATAAAGTTCCATGGTTTTTGAGAATGAATTACAAGAAGTTTACGAAATTGAAACGGAAAAGTGAAATCATTTTGCGAGATTCAGGAATAGGAATGGAAATTCATTTGAGAAGTGGTTATTTGAAATTATAGGTCTAGAAAATTAGAGAGTTAGAAGGAAAAAATTAAAGAGGTTAAAAATTTTAAAAGAGAACGAAATAAAATTTGTGTTAAGAGGATAATTAGATAGAGTTGTAGAAATCCTTTTTGCGACAGAAATCTTCGAGATCTTGAATTTCTTATCAGCTGTAAGGTTCTTGATGCGTCCATTTGCTACGTTTGAGGTCTTGTCGTCATGTATTTGATTACTGGCTTCGTTCTTCGAGGATTAAACTTATTATTTAGATTTTATATCCGAGGATAGTTGTTAGTTTTAGTTAGTCACATCAGCAAGTAGCAAGCACACGGTAGTTAGTGTATTTTATTTTGAGGGAAGTAGTTGCAATATAAAAGTACTAAGTCTAAGGTCGATCCTTAAGGTTTCTACCCATCCTCACACTTTAAAGCGATTTCAAGTTATTATTTAAGTGATCTAATAAAAGAAAAATCTAATTTATTATTTGATCCTAGTAGTCTTGCCTGACATACGATATGAATGTCCGGCCCAGGTGTCTCTCGCTAGATGAAATAACTATTAAGTTACTCACGGTCGCAAGACAGCTCTGATACCAACTGTAACAACCTGGTTTTTAGTCGACTTTAATTACTAAGGCGGAAATTAATTAAGTCTTAAACCAGCGTCATTAACTATACATAAAAGCCCAAATGTTACAAACATCGTGCAAGAGTTGATTAAAAACAACTCTAAGTACGGAAATTAAAAGGAGTAGCGTTATATATATTACATATCTCTCAAAAGTAACAAAAGTAAAGCGTAAAAACGTCTCGTGGCCCCATCCAAAATCCAGCTCCTGGTCCACGATCGTCCTGCACAATAAACTATGGGGGGATGCCAGTGGCGGGTGACTAGCTATGCTCATACTTACCCTCGATTTCAATTACTTTGGTTTATTACTATCGCTTTATAACTATAATAGTATGATAAAACGATAAACATGCTTAAAACATATAGCATGTAAAGACATATTAGTCATAATAAACATGCGATTTAAAACGATAAATCATATAGGCATGCTATTCAATTAGGGAAGCAGATAACAGATAATATCTGTAACACCCCGTGTTTTTATTAATACTAATTAATTATTTTGACTAAATTATTAAATTAAATTTTATATAATTCAACTTTTATTCCTTTGTTTAGAAAACACGGCCCAAAAATTTCGATAAAAACAAGCCTTGTCAAATTTTTATTTAAACTAAAACTAAACAATTTATTTTAAATTTGTATTATAAGTTTTACGTTTAAAATACTGGTCAAACTTAAACTTTAATTCAATAGCTTTTATTAAACTTAATATATTTGCATCTCATCTTAAAAATTATTATTAATAGAACAAAATATAATTTTTTTTAAATGTATCTTGCAAATTAGCAGACCGTTTGAAAATCTGTGAGACCGTAACAAAATTTGTAACTAATATTTTTATATACCATTTAATTTTAAAATATAAGTTTAAAGATATAGAAAATAAAAATAGAACTACAACGAAATATATTATAAATAATACATTTTATAAAATATAAAGATTTATAAATAAGAGCGAATGAAACAGAGCAAATCGGAAAAACTGACCCAAATATAGCCCCATGTATGTCGACATCTCAACCCTCACACACTCTTTGTAGATATTTTTTTTTTTGAAGCTTCCTTTACACACCATTCAATTTCATTTTCTAGACCTTCTTTATACAACCTCCTTCCCAAATCATTTCAGATTAAAATTTCATTACTCCCTTATCTCTTTCCTTATATTCCCCTTCTTCTTCTCTTTTTCTCCCTTCCCATTTAATACTCCATTAAATAGCAACAACAATGTCACACAACAAATCAACGTTCAACAACAATAACAAAAACAGCCGACAACAACGACAACGAACGACATCAACAACAACAACCCAACGACGGCAGCAGCAACGGCCGCCTCTGCCGCCTCCTCTGCTTCACCCTGCCCGCCTGCCATGCTCAGCCACCGTCACCAGCCGTCATGGCCACCACCGTGGTCCCTCTTTTACCCCTGTTTTTTTTTTCCCTGCTTTCTCACCTCGGTTTGCCCTCCGTTCTCCTCGACCTTGGTACGTTTTTAGTTCGCCGGAGTCGACACCATGAGGACCACCTCCGTCGTGTTCAATACCACCATCACCGGAGCTCACTCGTGCCTCCTCCAGCTCTCTCTGCTCTCTACTCTATCTCTGTCCTATTTCAGTCCCGACCACCGCCGCCTTTACCGGAGTAACTCCGACAATCAATGGTGAGTTCATCCTCTCTCACCTTTTAATTTCCCTTGTTTTTCCTTCCTCCATTTTTACTCACTATTTAGCTTTGTCTCACCGAAAAACGCCGGAGTCGGGGCCGAAATCGACAGCACTAATGACTACCATGGTTATGCTCGGCTGCCCCTTTTTCCGCCTCCCTGTTTTCTGCCCTTCCTCGACGTCGGGACAGCCACCACCGTGGCCCTGCCCACCGTGGGCCCCGCTCACCGCGACCCTGACTCGAGCATGACGGCCCTGCTCTTCCCATGTTGTCTGCCGTGTTTTCTTCCTCTCCTTCCTCTGCTCTGCTTCTCGATTTTGCCCTGCTCATCACCACCGTCCCTTTTTATTTTGGTGAGCTCCGCTTTTATTTCTATTTCCCGAACTTCAGTTTGTTTCATATTTCTATTTGGTATCGGTCTATTTATTAATTATCGACTTGACTCGAGTCTCATTTCATTCTTCTCTTTTTGTGGGTGTTGCTGTCAACGCTTGTTGCTGTTCTCCTTCGACTTCACTACTATTTGGGTCCATGAGGAATTGGGTTAAGGTTTTATTTTGGAGGCCTCTGTTCGTGAGCCAAAATTTAGGTGACTCGATTTCTTCCTCAAAATCTCTAACATTAACGTTTTGGTTTTATTTTAATTAATCATTATTAAAAAGTGAGCTAGTATGCATTAGACACGTATGAGTCCCGTTTCAGTTTAATTTGATAACTTTGTATGATTCGCTATAGTATGAAATTGGGTGTTAATTTTAGTTATAATATAATGTTGAATTGAATTGTGAAATATGATATTTATATGATTTTGTGAAATTATATTTTGGGTGAAAATGTGTTGTGAATTATTGTTGAATTATATGTAATATTATCATGTTAATATTATTTGTTATGTGTAAATTAAAATATATATAAAGTATAAGGATCACAATTATAAAATAAGACTAAAAATATTACTAAAATAACTTAAGTAAACAAATTAAATTAATATAAAATATTTATGGAATAAAATAATTATTGGCACTAAAAAAAAAAAAGGTTTAAATAAAACACAACTAAAAATTGAGAGTTAAATAAAAAGGGTATTAAGTTTAAATTAGTATTAAATAAATTCAAAGGTAAAAATATAAATTAATTGCCACTCGTATGAAAATTTCCAAGATAAATAATTATATAAAATGTCATATATCACATTTAATATAAAGATTACTTTATTAAAATTATAAAGTTTACAATGGACTTAAAATATACTAAATAAGTATTTGGTTAAAATAATAAAAAGAAATTGGGTACTTTAAAACTTAAAATGAATCTAAGTAAAATTATTATTGAATAAAGTTAATAATTAATATCACAAATAAGAATTTACAAAAAGGTGAATTGTTAAGATCATAAAAAGATCGACTAAAAATTTACTAAGTAAAGTTATATAAAAATTATGAATGATATATTTATATATAGAAATATAAAACCTAACTAAAATTTAAACTATAAAGTGTATGACATTATAAAAAGTTATAAATAATTAAATAAATTAAACTTAAGTGAATGGTACTAAAATATAAATATTAATAATCTCAATGATTAAGTCACCTACTACGACTACGTAAAAGTTACATAAATAAAAACAATACAGAAATTAGGCCACCTAAACGAATATTAGATTTTATTAAAAATACTAAAGTTTGCTAAGTATCATTAAGATACTTTTACAAGTTAAAATAAATGTTAAAACTACTAAATCGCTAAACACTTTACAATTTAAATAAAAGGAGGTAATAAATGTGGGTTATAATGCAATTCAATTATTTATATTACTAATCACTAATCTACTTTAATTTACTTAAAGTTTAAATGAAACTAAATCATACTTAATCGAACTATCATTAGATTACTAAAATACAAAATAAGAATACGTATAAGTATAAACATACATACAAAGTATAAAAATACGCATACGTATAAAAATACGTACAAAATAATGAATAATGAAAATATTTAAAAGTTACGAACGGACTCAAAATAAATCATCAAGTTTTCCTATGTGTTCACACTGATGAAGCTATGCTAGAACTAAAATTCCATTATACAAAGTTTGACGATATTATTTAAGTTTCAGAATTGTCACTTGAGTTGAATAAACGAGGAAATAAGAAATTGAGAAAATGAACTACGTGATATAATACTTGGATTGTTCGCCATGTTGCGACTCTTGAAATTGAAGTTAACGAGGTAGTCGTTGTCTATGGGGACTTGGGCTCCCTCCCGTAGTTGCCCAAGGCTATTCAACGATCTTAAGATTGTTGTTTGGCGTGTGGTATCAACCTCGGGGATGGGGCATACTTGATACTTCAAGGCCCATAGAATAGTAATTGGAAACGCCAACCCCATCCGGGGTACCCGCCTACAGTGATAGTCGAACTTTTTCGTCGGTGATACCTTTTGAATAGCGAATAAGTATGATCCTCGATAGGTAGTGTATGCATACATTAGACAAGGGATTGAATCGCCCTTATTACCTTAGGTATCTTTAGCATATCCGCACTTGTCCGCTTTAACTACCTCGCCGCCATCGCGCTGGATTATGTCTGCATGCTTCCGCCTTACTAACGAAGACTCAATTGTTATCACATGTTGAATGTATTTCCTTGTCTTGTTTGTTTGATGATTGTCTCAATGACTTGGTTGTGAGTATTGGAATACGATTTCTGAGTATGATTATTTGTGAGCGTGTACGTTATTTGATTGGATTATTCTCATGGTTGAATCATCACATTTCCTTATATGTTTTTGCTTGCCTGTTTGCAATGTGTTTTAATTATTTATTTTCTATATTCTACGTTACGTTTTATGAACTGCATGTTGTATGAGATTTAAATATCTATATGTGAGAACTGATATTATATGCTAATTGTCCAATTTTATTGAAATATCACATCTTTGGAGTTATACGCGTTTAGTCTTTGCCAAGTTACTTTTAATCATAGGTTAAATAAACCAAAACTTTGGTTTAGAGGTTGTTAGTTAGAATACTACTTCCCGCCTCTGAGCGGGAGATCCTCCTATTTTGTGTTTTTGTCTCCGTTGCAGGAAATTCTCGAGACTCAGGATTATCGGGACGATTAGGATGTTTCATTTGTATTCGTTGAGAGATTGTAATGTATATTTGTATCCTATGCCATTTGAATGTAATTTAATTAACATCCGGCATGTATTAGACTTAATTAATTTTCCGCCTTAGTTTAATTAAGTCACGAAAAACCAGGTTGTTACAGTTGGTATCAGAGCTGTCTTGCGACCGTGAATAACTTAAAGTTATCTCATCTAGCGAGAAGACACCTGGGCCAGACATACATATTAATATATATGTCAGGCATAGACTTATAGGATAAAATAATGAATTAGAAATCCTAGATCGCTAAATAATAAATTAGATCACTTTAAATGTGAGAATGGGTAGAAATATAAGGATTGACCGACTGACCTAGATATAAGATTCTCAACCGTCATTCAACCTCGTTAGTTTTTTATTTCTCTTTTCTTGCCTGCTAAGTGCTCTATGACTAATCTTTTTGATTAACAAGTTCCTTATACTAACTTTACCTAAACTCGAGACGTATAAATCGAAGATTAGACGACAAGAAGTCAAGCGCAACAAATGGACGCAACAAAAACTTTACAACGTGAGAAGACATTCAAGAATTGAAAAAATTTTGTTGCTTTGAAGACGTCTACAACTATATTAACAATCAATCCTTGGTTAGCGTTATCTTTTCAACTAACCTCGAATTATAAATCTCCTAATCTTAAAATTCCTAATATTTATTCATTTAAAAATGAATTTTAGTTTTCTTCTTTAATCGTCAACCCCTTGCTCTTTTTAAAGACTTGTGGATTCGATTATTTTACAACTTTCTAAACTTATTGACTCCTTTTAAAAATTCTAACTTCCTAAATCAATAA
This sequence comes from Dianthus caryophyllus, assembly GCA_023091065.1. NCBI lineage: Eukaryota > Viridiplantae > Streptophyta > Magnoliopsida > Caryophyllales > Caryophyllaceae > Dianthus > Dianthus caryophyllus. The sequence goes on along the minus strand of CM041517.1, from coordinate 35,095,681 downwards.
TTCTTAATAATCGGCTTCTCAATTAATTTTCACCTCTTCTCTTTAATCTCGTAAATTATATCATCTTTGCTTTTAGAATTCGTGAACTCCTTAATCTTTAACCTTCGAACTTTATTTCGTAATTTTTGACCTCGTACAACTATTATTGTTTTCAAAAATTTCTAATCTTGAAATCTATAATACCTAGTAATTGATTTCATAAAGTAAATTTTCATTTTGTGTTATTTAATCTCAAAAAAAAAAAAAAAAAAAAATTTGACCTTCATATTTCTTCTTTAAAACATCTTTGTAAATTACTCATTCGTTCCGTAAAATTTTTATTTTTATTTTTATTTTGTAATTTGAAATATCTTTGATATTTAGTTGTTTTAAATCGTTTATTCTTTATTTAATACCCATTTGAACTTTATTATTTTTCAGCTTCTTAAAAACCATTATTACCTTTTTGTGAATTATCACCCATTTTAAAAACTTATAGTTTTCCATTTATTAACCACTAAATTGGATTTTCGTATTTTCGCTACCCTTCATAAATTCCTTATTTCTAAATTTTAGATAATTTTGAAACTTATTTATTTCGACCTCCTTGTCCTTAAATTTTAAATACCTTTTGAACCTGTCCTATCTATTACATTTATCTCTCTTCGAAGTATATATACATATATCATTTTCTTTTTCTTTTATATAACCCCTTATTATAAATTTTGAATCTTATCCTAAATCCTAAATATGATTTATAACATTTTCGTTTCATCTAATAACATAATAATAATAATTTTAAGAAAGTGAGCTATATCAACAAGGTTATCCGTAATTCTCTAAAATTTTATTTATCATTCAACGATAACCTGTATTTCCTTAATTTCATTGAGGCTCATATTTCCTTATGATCACTACGATTTTTACATATTTTTCCTAAATGCCGTTTTTTCTAAGGCTATATATCTTATGTATGTGATCACTAAAAGTAACAATAATAATATTATATAGATACGCTTAAAATTTCTTAAGGGGGTAGGACAATAATTCGATTATATTGAAATCCTAATTAAATCTTAAAACTTCTTATTTCAGCCTATTTTAAGGTTAACATTTATCTTCAAATTTAAATAAACTATTTTAATTCTTAAAACGCTTATTATTTTTAATTAATTTAATTCCGTACAAAACTTCTAGGCCCTACCTTTTTGAAAACGTCTTTCACGCAGATTTTGAAAATGACAATGCAGCAACATTTAGATATTAATTTGAAAAAGAATTATTTATATTTTAAAATTATTGAACTCATCAATCTTTCCTTTTTAGAAAATCCAAACCCAATCAAAAGCAATATTAATATTCCAATTCCAAAAACATCAATGTTTTCTCCAACTGCTTTTTAATCTCGAGCAGTTATTCATCCTATTCAAGTTTCGGGGACGAAACTTTTCTTAAGGGGGTAGGATTGTAACACCCCGTGTTTTTATTAATACTAATTAATTATTTTGACTAAATTATTAAATTAAATTTTATATAATTCAACTTTTATTCCTTTGTTTAGAAAACACGGCCCAAAAATTTCGATAAAAACAAGCCTTGTCAAATTTTTATTTAAACTAAAACTAAACAATTTATTTTAAATTTGTATTATAAGTTTTACGTTTAAAATACTGGTCAAACTTAAACTTTAATTCAATAGCTTTTATTAAACTTAATATATTTGCATCTCATCTTAAAAATTATTATTAATAGAACAAAATATAATTTTTTTTAAATGTATCTTGCAAATTAGCAGACCGTTTGAAAATCTGTGAGACCGTAACAAAATTTGTAACTAATATTTTTATATACCATTTAATTTTAAAATATAAGTTTAAAGATATAGAAAATAAAAATAGAACTACAACGAAATATATTATAAATAATACATTTTATAAAATATAAAGATTTATAAATAAGAGCGAATGAAACAGAGCAAATCGGAAAAACTGACCCAAATATAGCCCCATGTATGTCGACATCTCAACCCTCACACACTCTTTGTAGATATTTTTTTTTTTGAAGCTTCCTTTACACACCATTCAATTTCATTTTCTAGACCTTCTTTATACAACCTCCTTCCCAAATCATTTGATTAAAACTTCATTACTCCCTTATCTCTTTCCTTATATTCCCCTTCTTCTTCTCTTTTTCTCCCTTCCCATTTAATACTCCATTAAATAGCAACAACAATGTCACACAACAAATCAACGTTCAACAACAATAACAAAAACAGCCGACAACAACGACAACGAACGACATCAACAACAACAACCCAACGACGGCAGAAGAAGAATCGGCCGCCTCTGCGCCTCCTCGCTTCACCTCGCCTACCGCCATGCTCACCACCGTCACAATGGCCATGGCCACCACCGTGGTCCCTCTTTTACCTCGCTTTTTTTCCCTTTTCTCACCTCGGTTTGCCTCCGCTCTCCTCGACCTTGCACGTTTTAGTTCACGGAGTCGACACCATGAGGACCACCTCCGTCGTGTTCAATACCACCATCACCGAGCTCACTCGTGCCTCCTCCAGCCTCTCTCTCGCTCTACTCTATCTCTGTCCTATTTCAGTCCCGACCACCGCCGCCTTTACCGGAGTAACTCCGACAATCAATGGTGAGTTCATCCTCTCTCACCTTTTAATTTCCCTTGTTTTTCCTTCCTCCATTTTTACTCACTATTTAGCTTTGTCTCACCGAAAACGCCGAGTTTGGGGCCGAAATCGACAAAGACTAATGACTACCATGGTTATGCTCACGCCTTTTTCCGCCTCCTTTTCTCGCTTCTTCCTCGACGTCGGAATGACCACCACCGTGGCCACCGCCGTAGGCCCGCTCACCGCGACCCTGACTCGAGCATGACGGCCCTGCTCTTCCCATGTTGTCTGCCGTGTTTTCTTCCTCTCCTTCCTCTGCTCTGCTTCTCGATTTTGCCCTGCTCATCACCACCGTCCCTTTTTATTTTGGTGAGCTCCGCTTTTATTTCTATTTCCCGAACTTCAGTTTGTTTCATATTTCTATTTGGTATCGGTCTATTTATTAATTATCGACTTGACTCGAGTCTCATTTCATTCTTCTCTTTTTGTGGGTGTTGCTGTCAACGCTTGTTGCTGTTCTCCTTCGACTTCACTACTATTTGGGTCCATGAGGAATTGGGTTAAGGTTTTATTTTGGAGGCCTCTGTTCGTGAGCCAAAATTTAGGTGACTCGATTTCTTCCTCAAAATCTCTAACATTAACGTTTTGGTTTTATTTTAATTAATCTGTTATTAAAAGTGAGCTAGTATGCATTAGACACGTATGAGTCCCGTTTCAGTTTAATTTGATAACTTTGTATGATTCGCTATAGTATGAAATTGGGTGTTAATTTTAGTTATAATATAATGTTGAATTGAATTGTGAAATATGATATTTATATGATTTTGTGAAATTATATTTTGGGTGAAAATGTGTTGTGAATTATTGTTGAATTATATGTAATATTATCATGTTAATATTATTTGTTATGTGTAAATTAAAATATATATAAAGTATAAGGATCACAATTATAAAATAAGACTAAAAATATTACTAAAATAACTTAAGTAAACAAATTAAATTAATATAAAATATTTATGGAATAAAATAATTATTGGCACTAAAAAAAAAAAAGGTTTAAATAAAACACAACTAAAAATTGAGAGTTAAATAAAAAGGGTATTAAGTTTAAATTAGTATTAAATAAATTCAAAGGTAAAAATATATATTAATTGCCACACGTATGAAAATTTCCAAGATAAATAATTATATAAAATGTCATATATCACATTTAATATAAAGATTACTTTATTAAAATTATAAAGTTTACAATGGACTTAAAATATACTAAATAAGTATTTGGTTAAAATAATAAAAAGAAATTGGGTACTTTAAAACTTAAAATGAATCTAAGTAAAATTATTATTGAATAAAGTTAATAATTAATATCACAAATAAGAATTTACAAAAAGGTGAATTGTTAAGATCATAAAAAGATCGACTAAAAATTTACTAAGTAAAGTTATATAAAAATTATGAATGATATATTTATATATAGAAATATAAAACCTAACTAAAATTTAAACTATAAAGTGTATGACATTATAAAAAGTTATAAATAATTAAATAAATTAAACTTAAGTGAATGGTACTAAAATATAAATATTAATAATCTCACGTATTAAGTCACCTAATACGACTACGTAAAAGTTACATAAATAAAATCAATTCAGAAATTAGGCCACCTAAACGAATATTAGATTTTATTAAAAATACTAAAGTTTGCTAAGTATCATTAAGATACTTTTACAAGTTAAAATAAATGTTAAAACTACTAAATCGCTAAACACTTTACAATTTAAATAAAAGGAGGTAATAAATGTGGGTTATAATGCAATTCAATTATTTATATTACTAATCACTAATCTACTTTAATTTACTTAAAGTTTAAATGAAACTAAATCATACTTAATCGAACTATCATTAGATTACTAAAATACAAAATAAGAATACGGATAAGTATAAACCTACATACAAAGCATAAAAATACGCATACGTATAAAAATACGCATAAAATAATGAATAATGAAAATATTTAAAAGTTACGAATCTGACTCAAAATAAATCATCAAGTTTTCCTATGTGTTCTCGCTTTACTGATGAACTGCTAGAACTAAAATTTCATTATACAAAGTTTGACGATATTATTTAAGTTTCAGAATTGTCACTTGAGTTGAATAAACGAGGAAATAAGAAATTGAGAAAATGAACTACGTGATATAATACTTGGATTGTTCGCCATGTTGCGACTCTTGAAATTCGAAGTTAACGAGGTAGCTGTCTATGGGGACTTGGGCTCCCTCCCAGAGTTGCCCAAGGCTATTCAACGATCTTAAGATTGCTGTTTGACGTGTGGTATCAACCTCAGGGATGGGGCATACTTGATACTTCCGCGGGCCCATAGAATAGTAATTGGAAACGCCAGCCCCATCCGGGGGTACCCGTCTCTGGTGATAGTCGAACTTTTTCGTCGGTGATACCTTTTGAATAGCGAATAAGTATGATCCTCGATAGGTAGTGTATGCATACATTAGACAAGGGATTGAATCGTCCTTATTACCTTAGGTATCTTTAGCATATCCAGACTTGTCCGTTTTAACGGCCCTGGCTGCTACTGCGCGGATTATGTCTGCATGCTTCCGCCTTACTAACGAAGACTCATTTGTTATCACATGTTGAATGTATTTCCTTGTCTTGTTTGTTTGATGATTGTCTGAATGACTTGGTTGTGAGTATTGGAATACGATTTACCGAGTATGATTATTTGTGAGCGTGGCACGTTATTTGATTGGATTATACTCATGTTTGAATCATCACATTTCCTTATATGTTTTGCTTGCCTGTTTGCAATGTGTTTTAATTATTTATTTTCTATATTCTACGTTACGTTTTATGAACTGCATGTTGTATGAGATTTAAATATCTATATGTGAGAACTGATATTATATGCTAATTGTCCAATTTTATTGAAATATGCACATTTCTTTGGAGTTATACGCGTTTAGTCTCATGCCAAGTTACTTTTAATCATAGGTTAAATAAACCAAAACTTTGGTTTAGAGGTTGTTGGTTAGAATAGTCACTTCCCGCCTCGAGCGGAGATCCTCCTATTTTGTGTTTTTGTCTCAGTTGCAGAAATTCTCGAGACTTCGTGATTATCGGACGATTAGGATGTTTCATTTGTATTCGTTGAGAGATTGTAATGTATATTTGTATCCTATGCCATTTGAATGTAATTTAATTAACATCCGGCATGTATTAGACTTAATTAATTTTCCGCCTTAGTTTAATTAAGTCACGAAAAACCAGGTTGTTACAATATCATATCATTTGTATCATAGATACACAGCAGGATTACAAAGCGATATCGGATCGCAACAAACATACGTATTGTAACATTCTCGTCATGCAGACTCGATTCAATTCAGAAAGTTGTGGTCTTTAATTTTCGAAGATGGTACACACTCATTCTCATTTAATCATATAACGCATAACACATATCGCTACGAGCACGACCAATCGAGTAGGCCTTAGTACCCTGATCGATTGCATCTCACTTCCTTAGTGCAGAGACTTCCTCGACTCGTACACCACCCCGTATTCTATAATACTTGCATCTCATCCTCTAGTGTTCGAAATGATTCGAACTTCAGATACAATCTCGTTAAGTAATCTTTCCGCAGGTAAGAGCGAATGCAAGTGTCGCGCCACTAAGAACGAAACACGGCAAGGAGACGAGCATAAGCGCATAAGCACATAATGTCACGGTGGCCCTGGTAACTTTAGCGAAATAGAATAAAACCCTAGTCTAGTATGCATACACTAATATCCAATTTAAGAATAGGCTATGCTATTCATAGAGCACCTTAACTCGTGATAAAACGACTATTTCCTAAAGCCCACCCACTAAGAGTTGAATTTTCATTATCTTGTACTGAACCGGCTATACGACTTAAGGCGTAACGGCATGGGCAGGATGCACAAAGCATAATACTGCCGGCTATACCACACTATTCGAGATGACACACGCAATAAGGTCGAGATAGTGGCGTCCGCTACAAGACTATCTTAACCCCACTTCACTCACGATTGACGTTTTCATATCTGAGGCCCAAGCTTGACCTTTTATTTAACTTACTCAAGGTTTATTATTTATTTGATATTTACATATCACATGTTACTAGACTCTCCTAGTCTCAGCGTCAAACGTTTAAGTATTTGTAGGTTTCATATGATCACATAACACGTTCGTTTATTATTTGAAGTGTTGTTAATTATTAACGTTTTCAGGTTTCTAAATTGAAACGTTTATTAGTATGTCCAATTTTATTTATGTGTTTTTCAAACACTTTAGGTCATTTACTTTTTCGTTTTAAATTTTCTATACTTAGTAAAATTTTCAATTATTTTCAGTATTTCACTATTCATCGTATTTTACTATTCATCGTATTTACTATTCATTGTATTTACTATTCACCGTATTTTTATACGTATTTTTATACGTATTCGTATTTTATACTTCGTATTGTAATTGTATTTTTATACTTATACGTATTCTTATACTTGTACGTATTTTTATATTTATACGTATTTTTATACTTAAGGTATTTTAGTATAATACTAAACTTGTTTTTATTTTCTAAGTACAAATTTCTAGTTTCAAAGTCGTTAGGTTCGTTTTGTACTTAGTGATTTTTGAAAATATCTAAAAGTCTAGTTTTAAAAAACGTTAAGTTCATTTTGTATAAAGTGATAATGATTTTCATTTTAAAATATTAGTTTTAAAAATGTTAAGTTCAATTTGTAAAAAGTGATAATGATATTCATTTTAAAATAAGACTCAGTTAAATTTAGTCGTCTATTTATTTAAGTTAGTGATAGTATCGTGGATGATTCATTTATAGTCCGTATGTCCAAATTCAATAATCCAATAGCAAAGGTAGTATCACACGATTTAGTTCATTTTTATAACGGTTACATATTTTTATCGGTTTATAATATTTCATTTATAACTAAATCGATTTATACTAAAATTCAATTCTAATTACTTTCTAACTTTAGTGACTTAGTGATAATTTCATTTTAGTCAAATTTAATCCATTTTAAGTGATGATGTCGTGTGACTCAATATATATGTCAAAATTGATTTATTTCTTTTAATTTCTTAAATCTAACTTATTAACTAATAATTAAATTATATTAACAATAAACTAAAAAGTGATAAAAACAAAAATTAACCCTAAAATGGCCTAAATGCCGTGAGCATGCACTAGTATGTTCTAAAATTTCATTTTTCGATTTTATCCGCTTTTAGCTTAAAGTCTTTATATTTTAATTATTCTAATTATACTAAAACGATTTAAACTAAAATGAAATTTACTAAAAGTTTCATTTATAATTATGAATAGTGTTTTTCAACACTTTAATTTTCTAACTTTTTAATCTAAATGATTTATAATGTTTAAGTTGATTTAATACATAATACTAATAATATATAAAAACAATAACTAAACATAAACACAAAATAATATCAAACATAAACTAAATCAAAATCAAAATGAGTAAAATGAAGAACACACATGAACACCAACTTGAAGAATATAAGAACACACATGAAGATCAAACAAAAGCTCAAGAACACCATTTTTGATTTTAATAACTTATAATTTATTTTCCTAATTTAATTCTTTTTATATGGTAGCATCCATTTTTACTAACTTATTCTAACATATTATTTACAAAAATTAAAAGTGAAAATTTATTAAAAAAAATAGGGAAAACCGTGAGTTATATATATGGACATACAATTTTTATTTTTCATTTTTAATCACTTTAAACTCATTGTTAATATTTCACATAATTTTCATAAATGATTATATCATAACTAAAACATAACTAAGCATGAAAATCATATGAACAAAAATTAAAAGTGCTCAAAACTAATTAAACTAAATATATGAACATAATACTACAACTTAACTATTATCATTATTACTTATTTATTATCATTTTATTATATTTCACATAACATACAAACACACACAAATCATGTTTAACATATTTTAGCACAAAAATCATACTCATAAAATTATAATAACAAAACAAATTAATTTACTAAAAAGATAATACAAGACAAAGCTAGTCACCTTAATTAGGATGTTAAACGTCGGGATCTAAAATAAATTTTAGATCGGATATTTTCTTCACCCAAAACCCGTAACAAGTAAGCTCCAAATACCCACTAATGAATTAGAATTACTTAGGAATTATTAGAAATATTATTAAGGTTTTTATTTAAGTGATTTAGGAGAAAATGAAAGAAAAATAAAAGAGAGTAAATGGGAGCAAGTCACACGACATTCATGAAGGAAATGAATGTCATTTTTCACTTGTGAAATAAGTTGCATTAATTTAGATATTAAATATAGAATTTTAATTAAATAAAGTTTAATTAAAAGAAATTAGGGAACATCCTAATTCTAATTGGTTAATAAAGTCTCCTTTACTATTTGTGTTAGAAAATGTTTATTTTGTGTTTTAAAATGTTTTTCACGAATTTGATCAGTTTTAAAAAGTCGGGCGTCAAAAGCGATAAAAGTTAAAATGTGCTGTTTTGACGATTTTATGAAAAGTATTCATTTTATAAATTTAAGACTAAAATATTTTATTTACTACTTTAGAAAAATTTTAAAAGTGACGGAAATGAAAATGGTAATATTAAAGTAGTAGTATTGAATTTGTATTTATATTTTTATTAAAAGTATAAACTTTAAATTTAAATATAAAATAAAATAAAAGTGATGATGATAATTATAAAGGTGTAAGTAATTGTGTAAGAAAAGAAAAAAATGGAAGAGGATAAAATTTGGTCAAGTTTGACCAAGTAGGTCGACCAACTCAAAGAAAATCGGCTCGATTTTCGTTTTTGAAATTTTCGATTTGCGCGCACACGAAAAGTCTCGAAATAAAAGATACGATCCTAAAATAGTGTTTTGAAATAAAATCGGAGATAAAAATGAAACTAATTTTCAAAAGGTACAAAATATAAAAATCGAGTTTTAATCCTTGAAATTTTGAATAAAAATTTCCTAGGTCGAAATACTTATTTTTTTTGTTGAATGTTATAGATTTAAAGATTCATATTCAAACGACAAAAATTTAAGTGATTTAAAATAGGCGTGACTTCAAATTTCGACAATATTCAAAAATGTTAGTTTAATAGAAAAGGAATAGTAATTAGTTATTATATAATATGATTTATTAATAAAAATCAAAATGATTAAATTTTTAATCAAAAGTTTGATGTTAAGGGTCAAAGTGTACGTGAATTTGGAAGAGAGTAGAGTGGCTTGACTTTGATTTGCGTTTTTGAAATCGTTGACTTGAATTTTCAAAGTCGAGAAAAGTATAAGTGTTCATTTTTATAAAATTTTGAAATGTGTTTCTTTTTCAATTCTGAAGATAATAGGACAAACTTTATTTTTCAAAATTTTTAAATTTGTACTTAGGAAAATTTATTATTATTTGGCGAAAAAAAATTCAGACGTATTTTTATTATAAAGAAAAAGGATGAATTTAATTTGAGGAATTAAATTCTTTTATCATATTGTGTTAAAATAACACGGGGTGTTACAGCTCGGCTTCGTCCAGGTTAATGGTATGGATGTATGCTGGTTCGTCACGTCTTTCGACGATGATGGCTAGTAACTTCATGTTTGGTGGCATGTTGAGGAGGGATGAGAGTTTTGACAGTGCGTCGGCAAACTGGTTTTCTCCCCTTGGGAGGTGGTAAAATTCAATGCAGTCGAAGTTGGTTAGGAGTTTTTGTACTTTTGTTTGGTATTTGGTGAGGGTTTCGCTCATGATCTTCCATGCCCCGGTCACTTGATTTATGATGAGGAATGAATCTCCATGCACCGTGAGGTTCTTTATTTTGAGGGCGATGGCGGCTTGCAGTCGTAAATGCAAAGCCGTATTCCGCTGGCGTTGTTCGTGATAATCAAGTCGAGCTTGATTGAGAGTGGAGTATGATCGCCGTTTGGGGATATTAGAGTATTCGACTCCATAGCATGCGTAGTTTGACGCCTTTGGTCAGTATAATTGCCGATACTCTTTCTATGGCGAAGATCCCATCGTCCGAAATGACATTGTATCGATCATGGGTTGTTCGATGATTGCATTTTCTGCGAGGAAGTCCAAACCGCTCTTCCTTTGATTACTTTCGAGAGGAGGTACTTGAGTTCGTGCTTGGCGGAAGCGAGTCCACCGCCATATCGTCCGCTCAGACCGGTTTTTCAAATAGGTATTTGAGGGGTCCATTAGGGAGTAGACTCTTGTTGTGCTAGTGCGTAGGTAGTGTCACGAGCTTTTTGGTTGCCCGGACCGGCGAAGCGGCTTTTCTCGGCCAGTTCATACCGAAGTTTCGTAATCGTGAAACTTCTTGGCGATGTAGTAGATGGCTCGTTCTTCGTTGTTGACTTCTTGGCGAGCATGGCACCCATGGCGTTTGGCGTGATCGTCAAGTATAGCGGCGATGGCAAGTCCTTTTGTGGGGGTACCGGAATGGGTGGGTTTGTAAGTAAGCTCTCGACTCTGTCGAGCGCTTGTTGGCGATCATCGTCCCCACTTCGTATGCTCTTCCTTCTTCAATTTTTTGAAGATTGGCTCGCATAAATCATGGTAAGCTTGCTGATGAACCTGGAGATATATTGGACTTGTCCCAAGAAACTCCTTATTTCGTCGATGTTGCTCGGCGTCTTCATGCTCATTATTGCTTTGATTTTGGTCGGGTCTACTTGATCCCACCATTGGCTTACTATGTGGCCTAGCGACTTGCACGATGTGACTCCAAAGGTGCATTTCTGTGGGTTTAATCGCATTTTGTACTGCCTGATTCTGGTGAAGAACTTGCGGAGGTTGGTGACGTGGTCGTCCCTTCCTTTTGACTTTACAATCATGTAAATCGGCGTATACCTCAACCTTTTTATGCATCATGTCGTGGAGCAAGGTGGTAGCGATCGTTGGTAGGTAGCGCCGGCATTTATGAGCCCAAATGGCATGATCACAGCGATATGTTCCCAGGGGGTTCTGAAGGTGGTTTTGGCATGTCGTCTTTGCCATTTTGATTTGGTTGTATCCGCGTATCCATCCATGAATGACAGTAGGGCGTGGTCTGCTGTGTTGTCGATTAGGATGTCCATGTGGGGTAGTGGGAAATCATCTTTTGGGCAGGCTTTGTTCAGGTCCCGGAAGTCGGCACATACTCGTATTTTGCCGTTTTTCTTCATAACCGGTACCATATTGGAGACCCAGTCTGAGTATTCGATGACTTGGATGAACCCAGCTTGTAGCTGCTTTTCGATCTCTTCTTTGACCATGAGAGACCATTCTGGCTTGATGCGTCGGAGCTTCTGCTTGACCGGTCTGCTACCTTGCTTGATTGGGATGCGATGTTCAGCTATCTCACGGTCGATGCCGGGCATGTCTCTGTATGACCATGCGAAGACGTCCCTGAATTCTGTGAGAAGCTTAGTATATGTGGCCCTTTCTTCCGTGCTTAGGGAAGCCCCCAGTTGTAGTTCTTGAGGCTCTTCGGGTGTTCCTATGTTGATGGTCGTTGTGTCTTCAATAATGGGGTCCTGTTCGGGCTTTGAGACAATACTTGCAATGTATCTATATAATGCAATTTTATTTAGTTTAAATTTATCGCAATTATTAGAAAAGGTAGAGTTTAAATGAGGCAAAGAGTAACAAAAAACTTTCATGTTATTAATGTTATCAAAAGCGGTTACATTTGAAGATAGCTCAGACGAGGGAGTTTTGGACAACCTTAATGACTCTAGTTCTTTAGCTAAATTGACTATGTCAGGGAAGTAGCCCGGGGACTTAGTTGGGGTAAGAGACTTGAGATGACGACGAGGGAATTTAAATTTTAAGACAGTCTTTTGGTTTGGGGTGTTGTCTTCGTCTTCGTCAGAGTCGGAATCTTCGAAGGCGTAGCCCTGACCCGTAGTTATCTTGAAAGTGCGGCCTTGTTCGTCGGTCCATTCGAGGGTTTTTGACCATCCGTCGTGTGTTTTTTCTTCGTAAGGGATGATCAGGTTGGTAGGGTTGAAATTGTTGTTGCGCCGCGATGTCGGAAATGAGCTCAATCCGGCAATGGTGTGCGTGGTGGTGACCTTAGGAATCTTGTTAGTGCCCTCTTTGACGGAAGTAGTGGTGGGGAGGATGTGGTATGGTTGTATGTGGAAGTCATGATATTTCTTGCGATCATTGTATGTTTCCCAACCTTGAGAGACTTCGATGCGACCATGGTGCGTAGGATAGACCCATGGTGGGCCATTTGTTATCGCTGCCCTTGGCGTAGAGTGTAGCGATTTCTTCTCTACGCAGTCGTGCGTACGATGTTGAAGTCGGTCGAAACCACACATGTCGTCTTTGGATCGGCGTTTATCTCCGCAGCACTATCATTAGTCTTTTCTTTGCCGAGGTGGCAGAAAGTTCGGCGTCGATGGTGACGATCTCGTCATCCGAAGGTATCGACCTTTTGATGTAGGGTTGAGGTGGCGGCCTTGGTAGCGTGGATCCAAGGTCTACCTAGTAGCATGTTGTAGGTAGGGGTATGTCGATGATTTGAAATTCGCTTTCTCATGATCGGTCCCGCTATAATGGGGAAGGAGATGGTTCCCTTTATCTTTGCGGCGTGTTCCATCGTGAGGCCACGACCACCGTCCGTACCGGGATAAAGTCATTTTCCTTAATTCCCGATTTCCTGGGTACATCTCGAGGGCAAGACATTGATCGCGGATCCGTTGTCGATGAGGACGGCCGTAATGTCATGCCGCGTGGCATTCCACGTTGATGTAGAGAGGTAGGTTATCGTGCCACCGAGCGGAGGGAGATCTTTATCCGAGAAGGTGGCGGCGTTGGCACGCCATTCGCGTGTGATGTTCTTGATAAGCTTCTGCGAGACATTTCCGATGTCATTGGGGTGACTGTAATGCTTGGTAGAGGGCTTCCACGATGTCCCATTGAGTCCGTTAAAGCGCCAGATTGAAATATACGCTTTTGTCTTGTTGGCCGCTTATGGAGCGCGTGTCTCCGATTTCAGCGTGGATAAGGGTGTTGGGGTAGCACTTGGTGATGCTACCTTGTTAATGGCGGCAAGGCAGTGCGAGATTAGTGTCGAAGTAATGACACTTTCTTTGGCCCGGCGTAGGAGCAATGTTTGTAGGTGAGGTTGCGGAGGTAGGCGAAGTAGGCGGTGTATCCTCGTCTATGACTATTCCCTTGTTCTTCTCTTGAGCAGTCAACCTTGGCGGGTGGCTTTGAGGTTCAAGTAACTTTAGAGGAGCTTGGGACGGACGCCCGAGCAGCGTTAGGTAGGCTACTTGCCGTCATCAACTGTCCGATAGTGCGAATGGGTACTTGTGACGTAATCCTCCGCATTTGCCTGGCGGGCGACGGGGTTGAGCCTCTTCGTCGTAGGGCTCATTTTGGAGACATATGCGGATGTCATCATTGTCGGCTTCATCCTCAGAAGTATTCCAGATGCCGTTGATTTCGTGATCATTTGAGATGATTAGTTTAGAGCAGTCGATGATGGGGTGTGTGCTTGCAAAAATAGCATGGGTATGCAGAGGGTTAAGCTGGTTTGAAGGTTTAGGACTCGGGCTGGGCTTTACGATGGTATTGTCGTCGATCAAGTCCTGAACTATGTTCTTCAGGCGGAAGCATTGCTCGGTGTCATGCCCCTTTCCTCTGTGGAACTCGCAGTATGCGTTCTGATCCCACGACTTTGGCTTCTTGTCCGGGGGAGGCTCGCTAGTAGGTCCTATGAGTTGAAGTACATTGCGGCTCACAAGCTTCTGTAGTGCCTTTGAGTAAGTCATGTATATTGGGTCAAAGTTTCGTCGTGCCTTCATCGAACTGGGACCAGGAGGTGAGTATGATGCTTTTGGCGGGCGTGGCGGGGCCTTGGTGGTGTCGTAAAAACCGGTGGTGCCTCTAACGCGGCCAGTGCGTTGATGGCATGGATGGGCTCGACTTTGCCAGCGGTTCGAGATGAGCTTCCTTGATACCCGCGACCCGTGTTCTTATTCCTATTTTCTTTACGGAGGTCGTCCTCGATGAGCTCGCCGACGACGCTGAGGGTTGAGAAGTTGTCAAAATTCTCGTACCGTAGGTGTTGTTGGTATCTTGAGGGGGGTGAGGTTGTTGATGAACTTAGTGATTAAGTCGGTGTCCCTTGACGGTTAGGTATTTGGGCACACGCTTCTTCCATCGCGTCGGTGCTTTCGGTAAACCCCTCATTGTCCCTCTGAGGCAGGACCTCCTAGGTACGAAGCGAGACTTGGGTATCATTGTTGTCCGATCTTTGTAGATCGATCTAACGCAACCGTTATGTCCTCGAAACTACCCGCTTTGTGTGGCTCTAAAGCGTAGAACCATGCCTGGGTTGTCGTCCCTAATGAGTGAGGGAATAAGGTAGCCCATGCAGGGGATTCGACACCCATGATGGCCATTTTAGCTTTGAAAGCCTTGACGTGAACGAGCGGGCTTTCGTGACCTTTGAAGATGGGAAGATCGCTGAGTGCTAGCTTGTCTGGTAGCATGGACCTGACGTTCTTTGGGATGTGCTCGTTTTCTTGGTGTATGGAGTAACCCCTTGAGTTCGTGAGACGCTCTTCCATGGTTCGAATCCTTTTTGCATTCCGTTCGGATTCTTCGGCTAGGCGCACGGCGTTTTTCTCTGCTTCAAACTTTTGCATGATAGCCATTTGCTCGATCGTCATAGTGAGGCTAGCTTTCCTATCATTGAGCTATCGGACTTGTTCGGCAGTTACCTCCGGGGGGGTGGTGGTGGCCCTCCGAGACCCTCATCGTGTTGAAAGGCCATAACAGGTTTTGGTTTTGATCTGTTGTAGGAGCGCTTCTTTGGAGGCGGAGGTGGGTTCAAGTGACGGTTCTTAGTTCGTCGTGTATCCAGGGTTTTTCAAATAGCGGACCTGACAAAGTTTTCAAAACTTTAGTGATTCTAAAAGAGAAGGAAAAGACTCAAATGAAAAATCGCATTCACGACCAAAGGAAGACACAAAAGCGTAAAAAGTGGGTGACTTGACTCGACTCGTGTTTTTAGCTTTTAAAAGGACACGGGAAGCTTTTGAGGTAGAGGCGTGTTGACACGTCCCTATTCTCGAGGTAGGAAAATTTGTATGATCATAATCTGATTGACCCAGTTTGGCGGTATGTTGCCAGGGGTTTAACATTGGATTGTGATAAAAAAGGATCAGACCGAAGTAGCGATAGGCTAACCGACCTGAGGATGTTAAAATTGGGTAAAAGGCGATCAATTGTTCGCCTTTTACGTGTGACTCAGGGATTTAAATCAAAAATGACGATAAGTCATTCGATTCAAAGAGTAAATCAACGGGTTCGCATCTGAACGAGCCCGCGTTTTTTGTTTTTGAGAGAAAAAGATTAAATCGGGATGACTAAAGAGTCACTCGACTTAGAGCTAATTCTAACGTTCTAAAAGTTAATTTCATTTAAAATCTCCGAAATGAATTGACATACTCGGGTTTTTGCTTTGTGAAAGACCTTTAGCAATAAATGTATTATGACGATACGTCAGTCGCATAATTCATTTACGTTTTGAAAAAGACCTGGGATATAGTGGTTATCCTAGGTCGGTTTTAAATGTAGTGGCATTTTATTTATTAAACTCAAATGACTATAGGTCAAAGAGCCTAACGGCGTGTTTTTAAAAGTATGACCTTTTTTGAAAAAAGTTTGAAAAAGCAATTTCAAAGATGGACGTATTTTAAAAGTATAATGCCTAGGAAAAGTTTTCACATGCAGAATGTTTTTGAAAGACTACTATAGTGAGGGTACTATAGCTTCACACTTGTACATATAAACACAGGTTTTTGGTTTATAGGGTAAGGTTCCCTCCGGTCATTCCCGCGACGTTTAGGTAGGGGCACCCGCAAGACTACACACGTCTTAGGTGTGAATTCAAGACCCAGACCTAGGCGTTTGAGTTTGGTAGTTCACGATCGTTTGTACGGATGCCCTACTTGTAATCGTGGAGGGGTGACAGAACAGTGTGTCCGGTGTTACCTCGCTTATGCAGCGAGAGTTACTGGGCGCCGTTCCTCACACGCTGTGGTTTGACTCACGCGGATTCGGCTCCACGTATTTTTGCCCAAATATCGAAAGCGTAAATGTTTTCAAAGTTTCAAGCTTCACTTCTTTATGATTTTAAAATAAAAGAAAAACTAGTTTTTCAAAAATAATAAAAATCATGCTTGTCCCCAGCGGAGTCGCCAGCTGAAGGTACCGGGAAATAAAATGTGAGAAATCGCTGGTCCCTATCGACGCCCTGCGCGCCCCCGCCCTCGCCCCGTGTATTAGAGGCGGAGCGATATCTTTCATGAGGAAAAAGTGCGAAGTTTTGAGAAAAATGGGGGAGATCATTGCATGAATTTGTGACCAAAAAGAAAAGTAGAAAATCCTTTTTGAAAGTGTATTTTCGGAGTCGCCACCAAATATTAAAGAAATTTGGAACCTATTCAACGCGTCTTGAAATACAAGACACGAGTGTCTCAGATTTCAAGGTGCGTCGATACCTATCTATCTGAGGTTTGAAACCAGAGAAGGGGTTCGGAGTGAGGTTACTTTTCGAAAGTTTTGACAAAATGTATTTTGAAAACAGCAATCAAAAAGCCTACGTAAAAAGTAGTCTCTACTAATTTGAAAACATTTGCTTAATTTCGATATTTGGGCTAAAAGTCACGCTACGCATAAGTGCGAATAAGTATGACTCGATTAAAATGCATAAATAATGTAAATTGTCAAAATAAGGACATATTGCTATAGGAAATGTTCGTTAAATAATAATTTATTCACTAAATTATTACTATAGACGATATTTTCCACCGTCGTATTAGATTTTGTACGAAAAAACCCTCGCTTTGTCATGCTAAAAGACTCTATGAAACGGTACAATTTAGTGTTGGATCCGTGATTCTAGTCGTTATTTAATGCATGAATGAGGACTTGCATAATTATAAAAGTGACGTCGGTTTGCTTTAGTGATAATGAGTCGTTTATTTATGCGATATTGGCGGGGTTTAGACGGATTATGAATCCGAATTGCTACAACCGTAGTATTTAATACGGCTTCGCTAGTGCCAATATCGGGTTTGGGGTTAATGTAACCCCATTATCCGAAGTCTCAAACGCCCACCAGTAGGTAAAATGTTTACCTTTCGAAAATGTAAAGACGGTATTTTTGAGTGGATTTCGTGAATAGTGTATAAGTGTTAAAAAACCGATGTTTTGAAATGAATGAAAGGGGTTGGTATTTATAGAGTTTGGGTGGTTTTTGTGGGTGCACAAAATTAAATCGCCTTTGTCGTGCCGGGCGTTTAATTTTGTTTGAGTTGGATATTTTTTAAGAAAAATCAAAAAGGCGGCTGGTATGAAACAAAATAATAATCGCCTGTTAACAGGCGATTAGAAATTTAATCGCCTGTCAACTGGCGATTGTTATTTTGTTTTGGTGGGCTGTTTTAAGCCGCCTTTGTTAAGTGACGTATTAGGGAGGGTAATGATTATGTTTGTGATGTAATTAACTTAGGGGTTAAGTCGTTTGGGTTTGGTCCGAATTTCGGTTTTCGTGTTTCGGTTTTTGTCGTATTTTTCGGTTTTGGCTCGAAATAAAATAATATTAGGTTATATTATTTTACGGTCAAGATTGCAGAGGATCTAGTTTTGTGAAAATGTGACACTGACGCACTTTGGCCCGCTTTTACGTGTTGCGTTAGTGTGCGTTTTGGGTCGTTTTTGTGATTTTGGGCCTTTTTGTAGCTGGTTGGGCTATTTTTGTGGCTCGGCTTAATGGGACGTTCCTGTGTTGTGTTTACAATGACTAAGAGTGACATTCATTTTTATGATTATGCAAGTTCAAATTAATACGTTAAAAATGACTAAATACGTTTTAGACACTTTTGTACCGTTTCGTCTCTTTTAAAAGCATGCATGAAAGTCCTTTTCATCATCGGGTTTGTTTTTGGGGGGTACGGATACGGGTATCTACACTTTGGTGTACCTACGACATCTATTTGTGTATCTAATTTTTTTTGGTGTATCTACTACGTCATTTAATATCTGTAGTATCAATTTTGTGTATCTAGTATATTATTCATCCAAGACATAAATATTTTATTAAAATTTTTAATATGTAATTTATATTTTTAACCTAATTAACGGTGAAAACTAATTAAAATAATGGATAGTGATTTGAGCCCATGCTTTCGCTTAATCATACTATGTGATTTTCATGGGGTCTCACGAGGTCTCACTGAAGTTAGGAAGTCTCACCTGATCTCACTCTATATATATATATATATATATATATATATAGAAGAGGACCATTTAAGTTGACAAATATTGGTACGCTCACTACGCTGGCGAAACTGTTATTAGTATTTTGTGAAACTGTTGTTCTTTGTAAATGAAACTGTATTTCTCTCTTTATTAGTATGGTATTAAATTTATTAAATTTACAGTTTCATTTACAAAGAACAATAGCTTTCACATAATATTAATAATAGCAACAAACAGAGTTTAGCGTACCAATATTTGTCAACTTAATTGAACTTGACTCTATATATATATATATATATATATATATATATAGAGTAAAGTTATATCAAGACAAAGAATATTATAGACACAAACGAGACACAGATTTTAGCCTTTTTCCTAAACTTTAACATAGTTTTATGAAACTTCAAAAATTGTGAAACTTTAACAAAATTGTGAAACTTTAAGACATTAAAGTTTCACAATTTTTGAAGTTTCATGAAACTATGTTAAAGTTTCACCAAAAAGCCTAAAATGCTGTGTCTCGTTTGTGTCTCGCAATATTTAGGTGTCTCGTTTGAACTTGTTTCTATATATATATATATATATATATATATATATATATATATATATATATATATACATATCTCTATACATAGAGATAAGATCTTTTAAGCCCAACTTATTAGAGAAAGTCATTGAGTCCTGAATCCGCTTTGAGATTTTAACACAAAAATTTGAGATT
This sequence comes from Dianthus caryophyllus, assembly GCA_023091065.1. Taxonomy (NCBI): domain Eukaryota; kingdom Viridiplantae; phylum Streptophyta; class Magnoliopsida; order Caryophyllales; family Caryophyllaceae; genus Dianthus; species Dianthus caryophyllus. The sequence continues at coordinate 35,075,972 of CM041517.1, read as the reverse complement.
TTAACACAAAAATTTGATATTGCAAAATTCCAGAAAATTTGAGATTTTAACATTGTTAAAAATCTCAAATATTCTGAAATTTTGCAGTTCTAAATTTTTGTGTTAAAATCTCAAATTTTTGTGTTAAAATCTCAAAGCGGATGTCTGGACTCAATGACTTTCTCAAAACTTAGGGCTTGAAAGATCTTATCTCTATATACAGAGATAAGATCTTTTAAGCCCAACTTATTAGAGAAAGTCATTGAGTCATATACATATATATATATGTATATATATATATATATGTATATATATATATATATATATAGAAATAGGTTCTTTAGAGTCCACAAAAAAATTAGAGTCCTAGAGTCCAAAATTCGGCTATCGAAAAAAATGAAATTCCAACGACAAAAAATGAAATTCCAACAAAAAAAATGAAATTGTTGATTTTGGACTCAAGGCGAAATGAAATTACTTGCCTTAGAATATGGCGACCTTTGAGATTTAATCTCACTGCTGATCTTCACAATCTAATGGCTTAGATTAGGACTCTAGGACTCTATTCTATATGTGGACTCTATATAACTTTACTCTATATATATATATGTACATATATATATATATATATGTACATATATATATGTACATATATACATATATATATATAGGGATATTTCCCACGGTACCCTCGAACTTTGTGATTACACATGTGTAGTGCATGTGTGAGGTTTATTCACATGGTACCTCTAAACTTTGTGAATATGTGCCCAATATGCCCATTGTTATTCTGAGAAAACTTGTGACGTTAATTTTATGGAAGAAGGCACCAATTATGAGTTTAGGGTACATTTAGACCCACATTATTCCTCGATTAAATGCTATTATTTGTACTCTAATCAACAAAATTTATACTAATTAATCAACACATAATAGCATTTAATTGAGGAATATTATGGCTTTAATTGTACTCTAAACTCATAATTGGTGCATTCTTCTTTAAACTTAACGTCGTCAAGTTTTCCGTCACAAAATGGGCATATTGGGCACATATTTACAAAGTTTAGGGGTACCATGTGAACAAACCTCACACATGGGGTACCATGTGTAATCTGCCAAAGTTCGAGGGTACCGTGGAAAATATCCCATATATATATACATATATATGTATATAGATTTAGGATCCGGTGAGACCCCTCAACTCGGTGAGACCTCGTGAGACCCCTTCTTAAAAAAGTTTTTATTTCAAAAATTCGGCATAGTTGTCTTTATTATCTAATTTATGGTCTAAGGAACATATTTGGGGTTCATAACTACCTTATCATGTCACGTTATATCGACGTTAAATGCATTTTATAACTTTGGTGTACCTACGACATCTATTTGTGTATCTAATTTTTTTTGGTGTATCTACTACGTCATTTAATGTATCTGCAGTATCAATTTTGTGTATCTAGTATATTACTCACACGAGACATAAATATTTTATTAAAATTTTTAATATGAAATTTATATTTTTAACCCAACTAATGGTGAAAACTAATTAAAATAAAGGATTGTGACGGACCTATGCTTTCGGTTTAGTCATACAATGTGATTTTCATGGGGTCTCACGAGGTCTCACCGAGTTAGGGGGTCTCACCGGATCCCATACATATATATATATATATACATATATATATATATATGTACATATATATATATATGTACATATATATATATATATATATACATGTATATAGAAATAGGATCACATGAATCCCCTCAAATTTGGTGAGTCCTGCATCCCTTCCTCAACCCTTAGATCTACTTGATCTAATGGTTGAGATCTTACCACATGATATCTCTCCTAATTTATTTTTAGATTTCTTTTTCTCTTCTAATTTTTTCTCCGATTTATGTTTTTTTTTCTTAATTTGTTTGGCCAACCTCTTTTTTACGTTTTTTTTTTTCCTTTTTTTTTCTTTTTCTTTTTTTTTTTTTTTTTTTTCACAATTTTTTATTTTTTTTTTTATTTTTTTTTTATTTTATTTTTTTTTTTTAACGATTTTTATTTTTATTTTTTTTTTTTTTGCCTTTAATTTTTATATTACTTGATACAATGTTACTGTTATTTCGAAGTGCAATCAATGTTAATTTAAAATGTAACACATGTTACTCTAATATTTTTTTTTTTTTTTGTTTGCCTTTAATTCTTATATTACTTGATACAATGTTATTGTTCCTTCGAAGTGCAATCAATGTTACTTTAAAATGTAACACATGTTACTCTAATAACTTATTTTAAAATGTAACACATGTTACTCTAATATTTTTGTTTTTTTTGCCTTTAATTCTTATATTACTTGATACAATATTACTGTTACTTTGAAGTGTAATTAATGTTACTTTAAAATGTAACTCCTATTACTCTAATAACTTAAACGGAGTACATGTTATTTTAACAAATTTTTATTAATTTTTATATATTTTCTTGATACGATATTCAATGTTACCTTAAAGTATAACAACTGTTACTCTAATAGCTTATATGTGTTATTTTAACAAATTTTTATTAATCCTTAAGTATTTTTTTGATACAATGTGCCTGTTATTTCAAAGTGTAACAATTGTTACTCTAATAGCTTTTACGTTTTATTTAACAAAATTTTATTAATCCTTCTATTTTCTTGATGCGATGTTACTATTTCTTTGACGTGAAACCAATGTTACTTTAAAGTGTAACAATTGTAACTCTAATAGCTTGTACGTGTTATTTTAAGAAACATTTTTAATCCATATATTTTCTTGATACGATATTATTGTTACTTCAAAGTGCAATCAATGTTACTTTAAAGGGTAACAACTGTTACTCTAATAGCTTGTACATGTTACTTTAAGTTATAATACTTGACAAAATCATGGTAATAAAATTTTATATAATTATTCGTCAATTGTTACTTTAACGTTTATTTGTTATTACCTTAATATAATAAAAAAAATAACAAAAACATTGAAATAATCAAATAATTGAAAAATTAAAAGAATTTAAAAAAATAAAAAAATCGTTAAAAAAAATAATAACAAAAACAATGAAATAATTAAATAACTGAAAAACTAAAAGATTTTAAAAAATAAATCGTAAAAAAAAAAAAAAAATCGTAAAAAAAAAAAAAAATCGTCAAAAAAAAAAAAATCGTCAAAAAAAAACATAAAAAAAAAAAAAAAAAAATAAATAAATAAAAAAATCGTCAAAATAAAAAGTAAAAAAAAAAAATAAAAAATAAAAAAAGAAAAGAAAAAGAAAAAGAAAGAAAAAAAAAAAAATAAATAAAAGAAATCTCAACTATTGATTTCATTAGATCCAATACTTAAGCACAGGGTGTCTGAAGGATGCACTAAATATAAAGGGATTCATGTGATCCTCTCTGCGTATATATATATATATATATATATATATATATATATATATATATATATATGTATATAGAAATGTGATCACATTTAATCCCCTCACCTCAAGTGAGTCATGCATCCCCTCCTCAACCCTTAGATCTACTTGATCTAATGGTTGAGATCTTACCACATGATATCTCTCCTAATTTATTTTTAGATTTTTTTTTTCCCTTCTAATTTTTTCTTCGATTTATGTTTTTTTTTCTTAAATTGTTTGGTCAACCTCTTTTTTACGTTTTTTTTTTCCTTTTTTTTCTTTTTTTTTTTTTTTTTTTTTTTTTATCGATTTTTTTTTGCCTTTAATTTTTATATTACTTGATACAATGTTACTGTTATTTCGAAGTGCAATCAATGTTACTTTAAAATGTAACACATGTTACTCTAATATTTTTTTTTTTTGTTTGCCTTTAATTCTTATATTACTTGATACAATGTTATTGTTCTTTCGAAGTGCCATCAATGTTACTTTAAAATGTAACACATGTTACTCTAATAACTTATTTTAAAATGTAACACATGTTACTCTAATAATTTTTTTTTTTACTTTTTTTTTTGCCTTTAATTCTTATATTACTTGATACAATATTACTGTTACTTCGAAGTGCAATTAATGTTACTTTAAAATGTAACTCTTGTTACTCTAATAACTTAAACGGAGTACATGTTATTTTAACAAATTTTTATTAATTTTTATATATTTTCTTGATACGATATTCAATGTTACCTTAAAGTATAACAATCAAGTACTCTAATAGCTTATATGTGTTATTTTAACAAATTTTTATTAATCCTTAAGTATTTTTGATACGATGTACTGTTATTTCAAAGTGTAACAATTGTTACTCTAATAAGCTTTACGTTTTATTTAACAAAATTTTATTAATCCTTCTATTTTCTTGATGCGATGTTACTATTTCTTTGACGTGAAACCAATGTTACTTTAAAGTGTAACAATTGTAACTCTAATAGCTTATGCGTGTTATTTTAACAAACATTTATTAATCCATATATTTTCTTGATACGATATTATTGTTACTTCAAAGTGCAATCAATGTTACTTTAAAGGGTAACAAATCATTACTCTAATAGCTTGTACATGTTACTTTAAGTTATAATACTTGACAAAATCATGGTAATAAAATTTTATATAATTATTAAATCGATTGTTACTTTAACGTTTATTTGTTATTACCTTAATATAATAAAAAATAACAAAAACATTGAAATAATCAAATACTTGAAAAATTAAAAGAATTTAAAAAATAACAAAATCGTTAAAAAAAAAAAAAAAAACAAAAACAATGAAATAATTAAATAATGAAAAACTAAAACAATTTAAAAAAGCGTAAAAAAAAAAATCGTAAAAAAGCGTATAAATAAAAAAAAAAATTAGTCAAAAAAGCGTAAAAAAAAAAAAAAAAATCGTCAAAAAGCGTAAAAAAAAAAAAAAAAAAAAAAAAACAAAGAAAAGAAAAGAAAGAAAGAAAAAAGAAAAAATAAAATAAAAGAAATCTCAACCATTGATTTCATTAGATCCAATGGCTCTAAGGGTGTACAAAGGATGCACCAAATATAAGGGATTCATGTGATCCTCTCTGTATATATATATATATATATATATATATATAGAGTAAAGTTATATGAAGTCCAAATATATAATGAAGTCCGGAAGTTCTAATCTAAGCCATTGGATTCTTAAAATCAACGGCTGGGGTTAGATCTCACAGTCAGATAGTCAGTAGGTCAGGGACTCAGTGTGGCCAAATGGCTCAGTGTTTGAAATACCAAATTTTTTTGTTGATGTTTCAAATATCTGTGTTGGTGTTTCAAATATAGTGGTTAAAGTTTCAAATATATTTGAAATGTACAGTTTTGGACTTTCGGACTTCATTTATTTATAGGACTTCATTGAACCTCTTTCTATATATATATATATATATATAGGATCCCGTGAGACCCTTCAACTCAATGAGACCCGTGAGACCCCCTATTAACCGTTAGATTAGATTGGCAATCTACGGTTATGCTTCTCTCTTTTAAACCTCTTTTATTCTTCAATATAAAAAAGATATATATACTAATTGTTTTAGTCAACAAATTCTGCTTATATTTATCTCTCTGTACTCCTCCACTAACTCTCACATCTCATTCATTTTTTTCAATTTTTTTATTTGCCCAACCCTAATTTTGTCGGCAACATTTTACTTTTCCTTGATTAATCTGCATTTTTTGTCGATTCAACTTCAATCAGGTACGATTATACGATTTATTTCATTGTCTCGATATGTATAATTGAATTTAATTTCATTGTTTTGTTAATTTAGTTTTTCAATTTCAAGTTTATTTCTATTTTATTTTTCCTCATTTTTTGATCTTTCATATCTGTTTATTAATGTGTATTGTAAGTTTTACATTTCTTTCATAATTTTTGTTCATTGTATAGTTGTCCATTATATTGTTGATTTTTTTCATTATATAGTTGTTCTAATTTTTGCATTATGATAATATTAATTATTTTGATTTTTTCGTCATTTTTGTACATATTTTTCCAGTTTCATTATTTGTGTTCCATTGTTTGTTGTTTTTTTTTTTGTTTTTTTTTTTCATGATTTCTTAAGAATTTGAACTTTTTTCCAGTTATCGTGTGTTCTTTCTATGTTATGGAGTATAATTTTACAATGTTTTAGTGTTTTATTCCGGTTATCATGTGTTAATTTTTTTCTAAGATCATTAATATTTTTTTATTAGAAATGAAATAAAAAATTGGCCGTGAAGAGACAAAATCCAAAAATGGTCCTGAAACTTCAAACAAAAGAGAGCAATCACGGAAAAGATTGAAAAAAGGCGATGTAATCTGACAATGTTGGAGTAGTTAGTCGTAAGATATCCAAATACAGTACTCGTAGTTATTATACTTTTAACTAATTAACTGTTTTATTTGTCTCATCAGATATACAATATGTATCTACACCTTTACAATTGTGTATACGCTTTATGTGACTACCTTTTTCCATCAGTGTTAGTAATGTAAGAATTTAGATTGAGCATGTTACGGTGAAGCATTCAAATTACTGTAATATAGCGGAAAAGTAAAGAGATGGGGTTTGGGTCTATTTTCGACATAAAATCTTTTCTACATAAAAATCTTCATGGTTGTCTAGTGTATGTAAATATTAGAACTTTTCCATTGATAAGGTTGCTTTACATATATCAGCCAATAATGTATCTGCTGGTTAAACTAATGTATATGTAAGTATTGAGTATGTACCTTTTGGGTCTACTTTTGAATTTGATTAACAAGAATAAAAATTTTTCCTAGAGGTCTTTATTCTATATCGTCGAAAAACTGTATCTGTCTGTTCAATTAATGTATTAACAAGTATAAATTGTGTATCTTCGCTTCTTATTGTCAAAAGACTTAAGAAGAATTAAAATCATTAATACTTAGAACCCTATTATTTTTATCATTCAAAAAATTGTATTTGCTAGTTAAATTAATGTATTCGTTACTTAAATTAGTGTATCTGCAAGTATTGAGTATGTATGTTTTGGGTCTATTCTTGAATGTGATTAGCAGCAATAGAAATGGTTAACCTTATATATTTGTAAACTTTACTAGTATAAATGTATCTATAGAGTATAGATAGTGTATCTAAATAGTACTGATTTTGTATCTAACATAATCAGCCAAATTTGTATTTGTTGGTCAATTAAATGTATCTTACATAATAAGCCAAAACTGTATCTTTTGGTCAATTAAATGTATCTACAGAGTATAAATAGTGTATATAAAGAGTACTGATTCTGTATCTTACATAATAAGCCAAAATTGTATCTTTTGATGAATTAAATGTATCTACAGAGTATTGATTGTGTATCTTACATAATAAGCCAAAATTGTATCTGTTGGTCAATTAAATATATCTACAGAGTATAGATAGTGTATCTAAAGAATTGTATCTATTGGTGAATTAAATGTATCTACATAGTATTGATTGTGTATCTACAAGATATTGATTCTGTATCTTACATAATAAGCCAAAATTATATCTGTTGGTAAATTAAATGTATCTACTGAGTATAGATAGTGTATCTAAAGAGTACTGATTTTGTATCATACATAATAAGCCAAATTTGTATCTCTTGGTGAATTAAAGTATTGTGTATCATTGTATCTAATTTTCACTCTACAACACTTCATTAATTAACTATTACATCTCTAATCAACAAATTAATTTTCTTTTTTTTGGTAGAAATGTAAGTTTTTCATTAAATTAAAAACCACATACATATGTTTATCTCTACACTTTTAGCAACATTCACGTGAGGGAGATATCATCCAACTAATCTCGGAGGCTCCTTAACCAAGCACTATCCTTACCATTTTAAATACGTAATCCATTAACTCTAAGAAGTACCAAATTCTTCACTTGAGTCACCGCATACTCAGAGTGTAGCAAAACATCATCAAGTTTACATGAATTTCTTTGCCACCGTATGCCGCTACGGACATTAATCTGGATCGACTTAGACTTCTCATTCTCTTCAACTTCATCCAACCAGGTGGCACGATGCTGCTCTTCAACAACTTATTACAATCAGTTACTTGTTAATTTAATTCAAACTATTTCAATAATTAAAATAGAAGATTTAACGTTACTGTACACTAATTGCATACCTGAATTTGTAAATCCGTTATTAGGGTTAATATTATAAATTTGCATTAAATCTTTATGTTCATTCACAATTGATGTAATTTATTCTCTCAAAATTGCAATTGTATTCGAAGCTCTAAATAGAAACAAAAATTAAAGAATACATTATTTAATTCGTGCATAGATCGAAACTTTGCAATACCCGAAACACCAAAATTACTTAAATGAGTAATGTTTGAAATTCTTACCCAGCAGAAATTATACTTGAATCACAGTTTTCCATAATTAATTCCATGTTGTGTTGAAAACCAAATTATGTAATTGCGTATAAAATCGAAACCTTTTGAGTTTGATTTTCTACGTTGAATAATTTTGGTATTTGGGATTTCAATTTCAATTTTAGGGGTTTTTTTTGGGAGGGTTTATTCTAGGTACTTGATGAAATATAAATAAAAGGGAAACTAGGAGGTGGGCCTGTTATTGATGGATGTTGTTATTTCTTTGGCACCGTTAGATGTATGTTTAGTTTGACGGCAAAGATGAGGGTCTCACGGGTCTCATTGAGTTGGGGGGTCTCATGGGATCCCTCCCCTATATATATATATATATATACATATATATATATGTAGTGAAAGGTTATAGAGAGTCCATCATATTAGTAGAGTCCTAGAGTCCATTTCTCAGCCCTTAGATTAGAGTTGGATGGAGGGCTGAGATTTGTTCTCATTAAAAAAAAAAATAGAAACAAAATAATTACTTCAGCCAATTAGAAAATTAGGCTTCTTCTCTGATTTCTATGTTGTACGTCCTTGAGCAAACCAAAAAAAACCATCCACCTCCCAATTTGATTACTCTGCTTCTTCTTCTTCTTTAACTCGTTTTCCAGGTATTTTATTTATCTTCTGTTATTGTGTTGCCATCATCTTCTTCCTTTCTCTTTTAGATTTTTTTTTTTAAAATTTGTAATTTTAACAAATTAGAAATTGGTATTTAAAATCTCTGCCTTTTTCATTAATTTTTTTTTTTTTTTGTATTTTTGAATTGCAATCTCTACCAATGCCTTTTCACATCTTATTCCTTTCTAATGGAGTTCAAGTAATATTTTCTTAAGAAAAAAAACGAAAAAAAATAAAGATACTTGCTTGTTCAATTTTTAAGTATAATTTTCGTTTTCGTTTATGGATGATCTGCAAGGAGTGAATTTTGATGAAGGTAATAGTTATACAATTCTATGGTTCGTTATTTGAAGTTTTAATTATGTTTGAAATTTTCTGTTCTGTTGTACTATTATATGGTTCATTATTTGAAGTTGTTCAATTATATTCTTTGCTGATTGTTTTTATTTTCTTTTTATTTGATTTTTTTTTTTTTTTGGGTTGAGACTCCATTGAAGGTGTTGATTTAAGGGGGATAAATGAAAGAAATTTCTGCAAGATAGTTGAAGAAGATTACACGCCTTACGCTGGGCAGAAGTTCTTCAGTGTAGATGAAGCAACCACTTTTTCATTTTACAGTATATATGCGTTAGCTTTCAGGTATATTTTGTGCATTTTGATATTTTTGAGTTCTTCTTTTAATTTGATACAGAAATTGGTATTTTTTTTTTTCTGTTGATTTTCACTAAAAATTTTGGAAACCCTAAAAATTGATTGATATTCTCTTTTCTGCTGTTGGTATTTCAAAAATTTCAATTGAAATATATTTTCACCGTATATTAGTGATTTAAATTTTACCCCATTTTCCGTTTCTGTGATATTGGTGTATCGTTTCTTATTTGCTAATTGTACTGAATCAAACGCCTTTGCAGATGTCTTCTTCTAGTAGTTCTTTTTTACCCTCTAATATTTCTGTCGTTTCTTTTTTGTTTGTAATTCTTTTTTTTTTCTATTAGAATTTCATATTATGTTGTTAGAATTCTTTTGTTCCCTGTAAGTGTAATTTGGTTACATTATGTTAAATTTGTAGGCCGTTCATCAATTATATCTCCATATGCAACGTAACGCGAATGCTTTTCATTCGTGGTATACTGATGCTGCTACAAGGATGAAGAATCTAACTACCCCTCGTGCCTTTGACATAGCTTCTACTTCTTCTCAATCAACTCAAGCTTTTTTCGAGAATCTTGCACTTCATCTATACGTTGATGAGGTTGTTGATGTTGCAGCTTTTTTTTTGTTCAACTCTATAACATTGAACTGCAGCTTTTTTTTGTTCTACTTGTACTTTGGTTTCCATTGACAAATTTCAAGTTATATATATCTTATGATATTTTGCGTAATTCAGAATTTTATCACATCTTAATGAGATTATATTTTTTAAAATTTCACTTATGTTACAATTGTAACATTATAAGATATTTCAAATATCTAATCCAAATACATCTGAGCTTTAACATACATATACGAAATTTCAACCAACTGGTTGTGTTTGTAATTCTTTTTTTTACTATTAGAATTTCATTTTATGTTGTTAGAATTCTTTTTTTTTTCTGTAAGTCTAATTTGGTTCTGTTATGAAGAATCTAACTACCCCTCGTGCCTTTGACATTGCTTCTACTTCTTCGCAATCAAAACAAGATTGTAAATTAACCATTACTACTGATTGATTACAATTGAACAAGTACAAAGTAGTTTTATAGCATTTGTAAAGCTTGAGATAAAATATAAAACTAAATGAAATTTCAAGAACAATAAAAGGAATTATAGCCAATATTATTAGAATTCCAAGCTCTGCTGTACAAATTAGTATTGGAGACAATAAAAAATTTATTAAAAATGCTAACGTTTTCTATTGCCTTTGTGTTTAGATTCCTCTTAACAATTACCAATGAGCGCACTGAAAAGTAATGGCAAGCGTTTATGGTTATCAACCCCAGTGAAAGTTGTGAAAACCATAGAATATTTGTTTGTCGAGTAAGTTGGATCAAAGACAACGCATCGTAGTAGAACTTCGTAATTTCTTCCCGCCACAACATCGGCCCATATAGCTTGACATGTTCTTTAATCATCCTATCGTCTTTGTAGCACCAATATTCATTGCCAAGGACAATTACAATGATATGTTAAAATGAAATACCAATGTAAATCTTTAGAATCTCAATAGGAATTTATAAAATTTCAAAGAGAGACAAATGTTAAGCGAAAAGCAAGATAAATCATATTCTAATTACATAGTAATTTTAAAAATTTTAAAATCACAATTTAGAATTTCAAATGAAAAAGCAATTTCAATGCAAAAATAAGATTTCAAAGCGAAAATTGAAACTCCAAACTAAAAATAACATCAAGAATTTATTCCCACATACAACAAAGAATAACTTCCAAATATCGCTTCCCAAATTCATGAAATTTTAAAACTAAATTATAAATCCAAAAATAAGATTTGATGCAAAATTTGAAACTCTAATTTCAGATGTAAATTGCCCCGTGAAGAGCTATGAATTAAAATGAAATTCCAATAAACAAATAAAGCATTTTAACATAGAAAAATAGAATAGTAACAAAATGGCGGATGGAGCGACAAAGTTATCCCAAATATCATCAGTACTAGAAGACATTTGTCCATATTAAAACTGTAAATTAACAATCAAAAGATATAATAATGACAAACTTGAACCCGTAAAACATAGAATAATTGTTCAAAAGAATATTAACAATAAAAATTACCACTTCAATCTAAATAATTGGAAACATCAACAACAAAAAAAAAAAATCGTAATGCATTTTCAATAATAAATAATATTTAAATGAAATTACACAGAAAAATAAAATTGAAAATTCAACAAAAACCTAATATAATACACAAAAACGATATTAAGAATGAAAAGTACACAAAAATTGACACTTTAAAAGTTAAACAAAAACCTAATTTTGTTGAGGGAGCAAAAACCTAATAAACATACTGAAGAAATACGTTCCAAATTCAAATAGCAAAATAGCATACTGACAAAACGATTCCAATGATTATAAAATAAAATAAAATCAACATAACCAAAAATACTGATACAAATTTTCATTTGAGATAAATCAATTTTCATAACAATAATTAATAAATAAAAGATATTGAAAAAGTAAGAAACGAATTTTACCTCTAATAAAAATTGACAATGTCCCAAAAATAAATTAAAAAGCAATGGAGATGAAGAAGTTCAAAAAAAGTAACAATGGAAGGGATGGATGACAAAGACAGTGGAGAAGGAGAAGATGGAAGATGAGTATGGATGACTATGGGAGATAAAGTGACATAGATGAATTGAAGAGAGAGATTCAAAAAATTGGAAAAATTGAAAATCAGAAATGTATTGGGAGAAGAAAATTATGTCGGTTGAAATGTGGAGATATGTGAAAATATTTTCATTTTTATTTTTTTATTTTTCTTGGATTTTCCTTTTTTTTTTTTTGACAAAAAGGTATTAAATGCTGATTAATTATAGGCCATTGATCTAATTTAATCCTATGGCTCACATTAGGACTCTAAATAACCTATTTCTATATATGTATATATATATATAGAGATAGGATCCGGTACATCCTTATATATATTTACATCCTACATCCTAATTACAGCCATTGGATTAGATTAGATTGGGCGCTTGAGATTGAGCCACGTCGACAATAACAAAACCCTCACTCTTTCCGCCAAACAAACGTTTCATTTCCAATTTTCACTCCCTCTCTCCTCTTTGACTCTCTTTCTCTCTAATTTCAAACCCTAAAACCTTCAATCCTCAAGAATTTAGCGATACTTTCATCGATTTTCAAGCGTTTTTCAATCATTCTTTGAAACATTCATCATTAATCGAGTATAATCATTTCTTGAAACATTCATCATTCAAGCGTTTGGCGATACCTTCATCATTCATCGCTTTTTTGATTTCTTGAAACATTCATCACAAAATCCTTCTATCTTCGTTTACTAGGTATGGTAATTTTCGTTAATTCAAGCGTTTCTTGATATTTTCGTTCATTCAAGCGTTTTCAATCATTTACTTTTAGTACGCGTTTCTTGATGTTTTTGATATTTATTGTGAATTTTTGTCCTGCTGGACACCAATTGTTTGACGAAATGCTTCAACGAAGTCACGAAATTTACTTTTAGTAATGCTTTCTTGATGTTTTTGATATTTATTGTGTTAAAATTAGGGTTAAGATTAGTTTTAGTTAATTATGTTGTTATGTTTTGAATTTTTGTCCTGTTGGACACCAAGTGTTTGACGAAATGCTTCAACGGTCACGAAATTTAGTTATTTGCATGCACTAATCTAGGGTTCTTATTTTTTGATACTTCAAGTAATATTAAGTGGTACTTATTTATGTACGTAATGGTACTTTATACACATACATATATGATACTTTATAATCTAGGGTTCTTATTATTTTGATACTTCAAGTAATATTAAGTGGTACTTATTTATATACCTTAATGGTACTTTATATACATATATATGATACTTTATAATCTAATATGTGAACTTGTATGTTGTTGATTGTAATAATTAAAGTGATACTTCTATTGTATTATTTTGATACTTCAAGTAATAGTAAGTGGTACTTATTTATGTCTTTAATGGTACTTTATATTCAAATATGTGAACTTGTATGTTGTTAGGATTGTATGTATTAATTGAATTGTTTTGTAATTGTATGTTATATTTTGTTATAATCACAGAAATTAATATGTGAACTTGTTTGTTGTATGCAGTTGTAATTAAACATGGCACTAAAAGCAAGGAAAATCCTAAGAAAAGACAAAGCAAAGATTCATCCGAGCAAACCACGTAAAAGCGAGAAAAATGTGAAGATGGAGGTCATGAAGAAGGAGGTCGTGAAAGCGGCCAGAAGGAGCAATTGGTTTCTAAATGTCGGCCGGAGTCAACTAGTTGACATTATGAAAGATCTTAACGTCGCCCTGCATAGCGCTTATCGAGCGGTTTTGGTGGGATGTTGCATTTGAATGTGAGAACAATACCTACCACAATTATTGAATGGATTCTTGATGCTTTTAACCCTTCAAGCCATTTGTTTGTCGCTAAAAAGCTGGAGTTCTTACTCACAAAAGAAGACATCCATGACATTTTTGGAGTACCAAGAGGTGGTGAACCTGTTGAGAAAAAATCAATGAATCATATTGATGAAGAAGAATTTGAAGCTGTGCGTTCGAAATGGCGGAATATGTTTTGGTGTGGACAAAAGGAACTGTCATTTGCAACATCTGCATGATCGGTGAAAACCTTCAAAGTGCAGGGAGTCGGGGAAGAGTTCAAGAGACTCTTCGTTCTTGTTTCCATGTCATGTTTTTGGCACCAACATCGAATTACACATTGGATATAAAGATTCCGAAATTTGTTGAAAATGTTGGCGCCATTAAGAACTTTGACTGGAGTTCTTATGTCTACCGGGGGTTGATCCATAGTCTGGAGAAGTTTAAAACAAACAAAACAAAGGGGGTTTCTGGGTGCATCATGGCACTAATTATAGCCTACTTTCATCGTATTGCTTTCAAAGGATTGAATCACCACACTCTATCCCTCTTCTTGATATTGGGATCTTTGAGACTTTTAAAGAAAGAGTGGTGAGGAATTGAAGTGTGGTTCATTGGGGTGTGGTCTGTGTGAAGATTTCATACCCTATTTGTGTCAATTATGAGGTGAAGCGATCTGAAACAACAACAACAACCACCACAAAAACAACAACAACAACTGAACCACAAAAACAACCACCACAAAAACAACAACAACAACCACAAAAGCGGCCACACACACAACCGTAACCACAAGTTCCCGAGGAAGGATACATCTTTGATAAAGTTACGGTGGAACTTTATCTGAACAAGAAATTAAGGAACAAGCGGTTGATGTAAGTACATGTTGATTTATTACGATACTTTAGATATATTTTTACGATACTTCATATGTATTGAATTGATACTTTATGTTGTTTCATCCGATACATGTCATATAAACTTTGTTAATAATACATTTTTCTACTTTATATTATTCTGAAACTTTCGACATATTTTTCTGATACTTTATGTTGTTTCATCTGATACTTTATGTTGTTCGAAATGGAACTTTGGACATATTTTTTTGATACTTTATGTTGTTTGATCTGATACTTCATGTTGTTTTATTTGATACTTTATCTCAGATTGAATTGTTACAATTTTCTTGAATAGGATGTTCATGAAATTGTCTTTGAGAATGAAGAATGATCTTTGAGATATTCTACGCAAGATATGCGGAGAATATGGAAGAATTAAAATTTGAAAATGGAAAAAGCGAAGGTGGCCAGTGCTCGACCTCAGGAGAAACCAACTGAAGCCAAGTCAAAAAGTCCTATCCTCTCACCAACTCAACCAATATTCAAAGATGGATTATTCCATAGCTATATTGATGGTTTAGTTGAAAGGGCAAAGGCAACTAAAGACTTTGCTCAAGGGATGCCTAGCTTCGACATTCTTTCTGAAATGTTAGATGCACAATACTCAACTTTGAGTAGAAAGTATGGCGAAAGCAGTGTGAGCAAACCATCGAATATAACGAGGCTGTGAATATTGGTTCTGATAAAGAGGATGAGGACGTGAACCTTCAGAGCGTTATAACAAGAGTTGTTGATTCTGTAAATCAAGATCAAGTTGTTGCGGTAGCACCAGCGCCAAGAATGATCAGTAACTATTTGCTGCACTCTAACATTGTTCCTTCTGGTGTACATTTGATACCTGAGGAGCTTGGGTGCCACGATAGGCTGTGGGCGACTGATGTCGGGATGCCACTTGTTTGAAATTTGTTGAAGTCCAACAAAATCCTGTTTGATCCAGTTTTGAAACTTCGAAAGCAAGTTATGGATTATTGTTTTTTTACGAATGCCAAACTTGTGAAACCGTAAGTATTCATATGTTTAATGTTACATTTCAAACCGTATCTCAGATTAGTAATTTGTGATACTTTACATTTCAGACTGAAGTTTATTTAACTTTTTTTAAAATTGCAGAGAAAGACTTGCGTCATATGGTTTGGTGTACTTTATAGGAGTTGAAGAAATAGAAACACTATTGCCAGATGTCAAGATTGACTCGGCGGTGATAGATTGTTGGGCAATATTATTGAACAAGTTAACCGTTGCGAAAAGACGCACCAAGACCAAGACGACTTTTCTTCGGTTTAAGCCATTCGGTATGTAATTTTGATACTTCTGCTGTATTCTTCTGATACTTAATGTCTTACAATGTGATACTTTTTGTAGTTTATACTGATACTTTACATGTTAAAATAGTCACCTTTGGAGAAGTACATGGACTTAATGAATGAAGCTGAAGCTGGAGCTGATGCACTTAGAATGGAGAAGCTGAGCAGCGCCGCTACGGATGAAATTGACAGTTCATGGAAAGAATGGTTAGGTGTTTGTAACAAGAATATTGATGGTAGTTTGAGAAAGACAATGATGAAGCGGATGCAATGCCGGACTTGGTAAGATATGAAAATCAACATCATTTTGAAAAATATTATTTTTTGTAATCTTTGTGCTCTAACAAATTTTTTCATTAGGTGTTCTTGCTGCTATTTATTGATGTGCACTACTTTTGTGTGTGCATCAACTTCATCAACAACACTTTGTTGATTACCTTGACAACAGGCGTATGTTGATTTTGAAGACACAGACTATGCCCACCTTGCTAAACTCACAGTAAGTATTACACTATAGTATGAGTGACACTTTCAAGATTTTGTAGTGAAACTTTTAGAACTTTCTTGATACTTATAGTACTGTTTAGTGAAACTTTTAGTACTTTTTACCGATACTTTTTTATATTTTTAGTGATACTTTCAGTACATTTTAGTGATACTTTTAGTACTTTTTACTGATACTTTTAGTATTTTTTAGGTTGTAAAATTTGGAAAGTTTTTGATTTCGAAG
The DNA here is from genome assembly GCA_023091065.1 of Dianthus caryophyllus. Classification (NCBI taxonomy): domain Eukaryota; kingdom Viridiplantae; phylum Streptophyta; class Magnoliopsida; order Caryophyllales; family Caryophyllaceae; genus Dianthus; species Dianthus caryophyllus. The sequence goes on along the minus strand of CM041517.1, from coordinate 35,058,991 downwards.
AATGTTGAAGCTGGTAGAATGTTGCTTGAATCAAAGCCAATGAGGATTCAAAACTTCAATTGGACCTCAAATGAAGGGAACCTGGACTGTGGAGTATTTATGATGTTCCACATGTTGTTTTATGATGGAAAAGTGTTTGATTCTGAGCTTCATGATGCGAGTAAAAGAATACTGTATAGAGCAGAAATAGCAGCCACGCTGGTTTTGAGTGACTACAATGAGTGCAGACCAGAGATGTTGGCAAGTACTGCACTATTCTCTGAGAAGAAACAACATAGCAAAAATCCGAAAACACCAACAACTTCGAAATCAGATGGGAAAAAAGCAGCATGTGTAACCGTCTTGGGAAGCCCAAAAACTTCGAAATCAGATGGGCTTGGCAGCACATTGGATTTTGGGAACCCTACTGAAACCGTGCTACTTATTTCGAGATTTTTGAGATCGAATCAACCAATGTTTTCGAAAATGATGCCCCTACGGAAAGAGTGGTTGATTCTTGTTTTAGTAGATGATTGTGATTTGCCACCCAGGTATTTCTATATTTTTTTACTTTTATTTGTTGGATGATTACAATATTTATGTTTAAATTGAAAATGTTTTAATTTATTTATACATGTATGCAATTTCTGAAAACTATATTTCAATGAGGCGTAGCATTCTATAACATCAAGACTTCTGGAGCAGGAGGATATAATGTCATTAAGATCAACGATGAATGTTACAAGCCGAGTAATTGAATGTTAGGCACACCTGATGAATCAAATTGATCACGGTGAGCCAGGAAACCTCACTAATGTTTTTTGGTATTCGTCATGCGGTATGTTCTAAACTATATTTTCTATTTCCATTGATAATGCTGTTACTTTTCATTATGATAATAATTTGATACTTTATTGATTGCACTTTGATACTTTTAGTTTTGCTTAGTGATACATTTTATGTGATATACATGAAGCCTAAATTATGATGTCAAATAAATTATGTTGTGTTGTTTATGTCACAGGATACAATTTATTCAATTTATCAGAATGAATTAGAAGGAAATCAAGTTTTTGATTCAAAGTACAAGAGTGTTTGTCTTGTTTGGGATAGATTTGTGAAACTCACCAGTACCCCTTGCAACTTGAAGGCACAATTGGTCTTTGTACCAATGGTATACGAAGATCATTATTTTTGCGTGTGCCTCAACTTCAAGAAGGGAAAGGTTGAAGTCCTTGAAAACACACGCTATAAAGATTGGGAAAGCACACCAGTTTACAAGATTGCAGAAATTATTGTATGTTAGAATTCTTCTAAAACTGTGATAATTTTGAATAGATAATATCGATAGTAAACTAATTTTTTGCCTGTTATTTTATAGGTTAAATGCATGTCATTGTACTTAAATGAAAAGGGTGTGCCAACTGCGAAAGAACTTGAGGTCATTGATTTGGTAAACTTACCTTTGGAATGGCAAGAAGAGGAGGAAAACAATGAAGAATCTGTTTGTTTTCTTATGATTCACATGATAAGGTATGAAGGTGAATTGTTTGTCGAAGAATCTAAACGTAAAGTCTACCGACGCTACTCTTTGGCGTAAATTGCTGCGGCATTGCTCTAGCGTACATTAATGGATGGCGGGATAAGTTGCTTGATAAAGTTTCGAGTTTGAAAAGAAAAAGGAGAAAGTTTGGGAGCAATTGAAGGAGAAAAGAGTGGTGAAGCCCAAAGGGAACTTCCAAAAGAAAGGAGATAAGTACTGAGAGGAACCAGATTTTACGTGCAATGCAGAGAGAAACAGCGAAGGGGAAGAAAAAGAACTAGGTTTAATGCTAAAAAGTACTCTGGTAGTCATTGTAAAAAATTAACGTACAGAAATGATACTTTTGTTAAAGTCATGTGGTACTTTGTTAAGTAGTCAATGATACTTATAAGTATCTAAAATGATACTTCATGCTTTATATACTAATCTTATCAAGTGATACTAATCTGTGGTACTTATTTGTATCTCAAGTGATACTTTATATACTAATCTGTGGTACTTTAGTTGTCATTGATACTTTTGTTAAAGTCTTGTGATACTTAAATGTATTCCAAATGGATGAAATGTGGCATTATTTGGTCGGTCTACCTTTCACTTTCTGACCATAAACTCCAAAATGTTCCAAGTTTATGTCGACACCGACGTAAATCCGTAGTAAATTTTAAAATAAAACCGTTGTATATACGGAGTACTCTATATAATCGTATGAGTGGACTATAATGGTCACTTAGTTCCATTTTAGTCCAATTTAATCGTCGTGGTTGGGTCATGAATTATAGCATAAGTGGAACCCAAACCCAGTCCCCACATAGAGCCGACGCATCTAAGCCCACCCTGAGGTCGAGCTAAATCTGACCCAATAGAACCCAAAAATATTGCCACATCAATTATAGTATAGTACTACGAAACTTCATTTGTATTAAAGTGATACTTTACTGTACAATTCAATGGTACTTTGTATTGGCAAATAAAAACACAGAAACTTGATTAAAACTATGTAATGCTAAAGCAAAAGTAGATCTTCACAGAGATATGGCCTTGATTGAACACCTAAAATTGATCAAAATTCAAGCAGATCGTAATCCGAGGCGACTATAACACACTGGAAACAACAAAACCCCATTTTTAAAAGACAATGATATGAAACAAGGAAAACGAAACTTCAAATACATAAGGCATAAAAATACAAACCTCGGGAGTTGTGCTTTCTAGCTCAAACTTCATTTGTATTAAAGTGATACTTTCTGTACAATTCAATGGTACTTTGTATTAGCAAATAAAAAACACAGAAAACTTGATTAAAACTATGTAATGTTGGTTCAGAAAACTTGATCTTCACAGAGATATGCAAACACCTAAAATTAATCAAAAATCCAAGCAGGATCAATCAGAGGCGACTGTAACACACGGAAACAACAAAACCCCATTTTAAAAAGACGATGATATCAAGAAAAGGAAAACGAAACTTCAAATACACAAGGTGTAAAAAATACAAACCTCGATGGTTGTACTTCCTAACACATCTCCACGATGAGGGCAATTACGCTTGCCGTGATTTGCCATTTGTTTGCAATTATTACATGGCCGCTTTGGTTTTTCAGCCTTGACAATGCACTGTCGCTTATTCGAAATCAACCTTTTCCCACTGCCTTTATTTTTTGATTGTATGCAATTGGTCGAATGGTGACATTTGTGGAAGAACTACAACCAAGAAGAGTCTCTAACTCTTGCTCTTTTGTCAAATTTAGAGGCTTGATTTACCTCTAAAAATCTTCAACAAATCGGCCCGATTCAGAAATATGATTCTTGACATGCTTTTCAAGACACCAATAGTCGCATAAAACTCGACCAAACTTTAGATATCTCCATATTAGTTAGATCTTTTGCATCAAAATCATCAATTAAGCGCCCATGTGCATCATAGGCGATTGGGATTCTCACGAATTCTTCAACCACTGCTCAAAACATATTTCTGTGGATTTTATGGACTTGCTTCCCGGAGAGTACCCATATAATATGGCGACAAATAAATCCTTTCCTCTCAAATAATTTGCAAGAAGCGAGGTTATGTGACAATCGGCGTAGTATACTCAACAAAGTGTATACTTTATTGAAGCGACATCGGCGACATTAATAGTCTCGAACATGTATTCTTGGTGTAAGCACCAACACTACATGAACACATGGAGGCCGATACCTCTAATTGGAACTAATAGAATATCGTGTGGGTGTAAACTCTAGCGACATGAGACTCTAATTTCGGAGGGTAGAAGTGCGTGGTAATGAGTAATCATTGTCTCGATCAAGTGTTTTACGAGTATATCGTTGTTGGTCCATAGCACTTTCAAAACGCATCCGTAACTCAACAAGTGTTCCATGGTGGTTTTCAAAGCGTTTGAAAAAGCTGTTTTAACTACGAGCATTTGCGTGGTTCTTAAAAGACAACCAAAGGGATATCCACGATAATAAGCGGAATCCGACTTCTCACGATTGAAAACAAATATGACAACCAAGAATGATCCTCCATATTGAATTCGTGATCACCTCATTCCACTTTTCTTCAAATTCCAAAGGTTCTAACTCAGTATTCCACACAACCGAACACAAACGATCGACAAAGTCAGTCTCCTTTATTCTGATCTGTCCTACTTTGTCGTGCGACCACGCATAATATGCCACATACAAAAGCGATGAATAGCAGTCTTAAACACATTAGGGAATGCATTTTTAATGGCGGGGATCCTGGTGGGTTAAGTACACAATGAGGTTCTTTATTCCCATAGCCTCTAAAAGCGCTTAAAACCCAAGTAAATGATTGTTCATCCTCGTTTGACAAGAGTGCAAAGACAAAAGTGATCGATTTCTTATGATGATCCACACCAGTAAAGGAGTGAAGACCATACTATATCTATTAGTAGAGTAAGTAGGGTCAAAACTCATCACATCACCAAATAAGGAGTAAGCCCTACGTGATCGCGAATCGACCAAATTGCACGACACAAGTTTTGACTCTTGGCCCACCTCAAACGCAAAATAGAAGCCTTTTGAGTCTCACGAAGCTCCACAGCTTGATTTATAAACATCTGCGCATCTTTATCTCCTATAAAGCACTTGATGTCTCTTCCAAAATTCTTAAAATCAGTCAACGTTGCCCAGATGTTGGAATAACCATTAGCATATTCGCTTACAAATTACAAACTCCTGGTTGAACCAATGTTAACCTTACAATGATCTATTATAGTTTGTTTATGGAAAAGGGAAAGATTTCTAGAGTTTTTCTGGAATTCTTTGTTTTTTAAAGAACAAAGCCGATGGTTATGGCCCTCATGGAACACAACAACAACATAGAAATGATCCTTAAATTGAAACTTAATCTTAGCTTTACATCCAATTCTGGTTATTTTAGTTTTCTTAGGTTCGTAAGGTTTGGTTGATATTTCCTCCTTTTCTTCATCACCAATAAGTGAAACATTCTTCTTAGAAGGTTTAAATCCTTCCCTATTACAAACGATGAGCTTCGTATATATTACGCCATCATGAAACATTTTAGCCGTCTCTAATCTAGGAACAAAACCACAAGCAGAAGTGTAACACCCCGTGTTTTTATTAATACTAATTAATTATTTTAACAAAATTATTAAATTAAAATTTATATAATTTAACTTTTATTCAATTACTTTAAAAACGCGGCTGAAAAATTTCGATTAAATAAACTTTCTCAAGATATTTCTAATTAAACTTTCTTGATTTTATATTAATCTTTATTATATTTTTATTTCCAAAATACTTGTCAAACTAAAAGCTTCACTTTCATTACCATTATTAAATTTTATAAGTTGCGTTATATTTTAAAAATCATTACTTTAATAAAATTTGGTTTTGATAGAAATATCTTTCAAATAAGCAGACCGTTTAAAATTTTGTGAGACCTTAATAAAATTTATAACTGACAACTTTTATACTTTTATATTTTCGAACTATAAATTTTATTATATGAATAATGGATTTTAAGTTCAAAACAAATATTTTAAAACTTCATTTAGTTTATAAATTATTTAAATTTTATAAATAAGAGTAAATAAAACGGAGCAAACAAAATCAAACTGACCCAACAAAAAAAAAAGCAGCACCGCCGAAAGCAACAACAATGACGCCGAAAGCAGCCGAAAGCGATAATAATTATAATAATATAATAATAACAATTAATATAATAATAATTATAATAATAATATAATACACAACTACTACTACTATAAACAATAACAACGTACAACAAACAACAAAAACAACAACTTCATCATCGTCACCAAACCGACGGCAACTACCACCATTCCCGACACCTCCAGCCTCGCCTGCCACCGTCATGCCACCGTCACCTCTGACGCCACCCCCACCGTGGTCCCCTGTTCTTTTATTCTTCTTCGGTTTCGATTACGATGCCGGAGTAGCCTCGCCGGAGCCAACTAGGCTGACCACCACGGCCTACACCGGTCAACACCAGCACCACCGTGGCCTTGCAGGTCACCGGGGCATGCTCGCCGGAGTTTCAGACCCCATGGCCGTGCTCTGCTCTTCTTCTCAGCACACACCTCTCCACCTCCATTAATGGAGGATGCTAACTCCGTTGTACTCGCCGGAGTTCAGACTACTATCACCGGCCACCGTGAACCACCTCCCTCTCTTTCCCCTGCTCTTTCTCGGCCCTTGCTTTCCCCCTGTTTTTGTCCCCTTCCTCGGCTAACACCACCACCGTACACCACCCTCAGGCCGCCTCTTTCTGGGTCTGCTCTCGCCGCCTCCCCTCTGCTCACTCGCCTCTCTATTTGTTCCCCTGCTTCCGGCTCGGTTTCGACTTGGACCACCGGAGTTCCTCAATGGTGAGCTTAGTTTTCTAGCTCCCTTTCACTTTGACTTTATTTAAGCTCGGTTTTACTTCATTCCGAATTCGTAAATTGGTGTTCTGTTAATACCTCGACTAGTCTCACTCTCCTCTTCCTCTTGTGTTAGTGCTGTTTTCGATATCGCTAAGGTCAACCGGAACTGCTGGTGTTCTATTTTTGCTTCACAACCACTGATTTTGGGTACATGAATATTTGGGTTAGGACGTATTTGGAGGCCTCAGTTCGTGTGCCAAAATTTAGGTGACTCGACTCTTATCCAAAATCTCTAATTTTAACATTTTGGTTTTATTTTAATTAATCTGTTATTAAAAGTGAGCTAGTATGCATTAGGCGCTTATACCTCCCGTACCATTTTATTTAATAACTTTGTATAATACGCTATAGTATGAAATTGGGTGTTAATTTCAGTTATAATATATTAGTGAATTGAATTGTGAATTATGATATTTATATGATTTTGTGATAATATGTTTTGAGTGAAAAATGTGTTGTTGAATTAATGTTGATTTTAATTGTAATATTATCGTGTTAAAATTATTTTGTTATGTGTAAATTAAAATATATAAAGTATAAGTATTACAAATATAAAATAAGACTAAAAATATTACTAAAATAACTTAAGTAAATAAATTGAATTAATATAACTTATCTATCGTCACTAAAAAGTTAATTCGAAATATATCTAAAAATGAAGAATTAAGTTTAAAGAGTATTAAGTTTAAATTAATATTAAATTAAACTAAAAGTAAAAATATAAATTAAGTTTCTAAAATAAATAATTATATAAAGAGTCATATCTCACAATTACTATAAAGATTACATTATAAAAACTCTAAGGTTTTAAAATGAACTTAAACTATACTAAATAAGTATTTGTGTAAAATATCGAAACGAAATAAAGAACTTGAAACTTAAAATAAACTTAACTAAAACTATTACTAAATAAAGATAATAATTAGTATCACAAATAAGAATTAACTAAAAGGTAAATTGTTAAGATTATATAAAGATCGACTAAAAATTTACTAAGTATAGTTATATAAAAATTAAGAATAATATATTTATATATATAAATGCAAAACCTAACTAAGATTTTGAATTATAAAGTTTTGACATTTTTAAAAGTTATAAATAATTAAGTGAATTAAACTTAAGTGAATATTACTAAAATTTAAATATTAAAAATCTCACGATCGAATTATTAAATCACCTAAATACGACTACGTAAGAATTACATAAATAAAATCAATTCAGAAATTAGGCCACCTAAATGAATAGTTCCTAAATGTTATTATATTAGATTTTAGTAAAAATACTAAATTTTGCTAAGTATCACCAAGATACTTTTACGAGTTAAAATAAATGCTAAAACTACTAAATCGCTAAACACTTTACAATTTAAATAAAAAGGAAGAAATAAATATGACTTATAATAAAATTCTATTATTTATAATACTAATCACTAATCTATCTTAAGTACTTAAAGTTTAATTGAAACTTAATCAAGCTTACAAATAAAATGAACTATTATTATTTACTAAAATATAAACTAATAATACGTACAAAGTATAAAGATACGCATACGTATAAAAATACGTACAAAATAATGAATAGTGAAAATATTTAAATTTACGAACGGACTCAAAATAAATATTTAAGTTTTTCCTATGTGTTATGCTTACCTAAAGAACTGCTAGAACTAATATTTCATTATACAAAGTTCGACGATATTATTTAAGTTTCAGAATTGTCACTTGATTTGAATAAACGAGGAAATAAGAAATTGAGAAAACGAACTACTTGATAAATACTTGGATTGTTCGCCATGTCGCGACTCTTGTTTTCGAAGTTAATGAGGTAGCCGTCTATGGGGACTTTAGCTCCCTCCCTGTGTTGCTAAAGGCGATCTAATATTTTTCTAAAGTATTATTTCGGTGCGGGATATACAACCTCAGGGATGGGGCATCATTGATATCTCCGTGAGCCCATACTACGGTAATTGGAAACTCGGCCACCCTGAAGTACCGTCTCTGGTGATAGTCGTATTATTAGGTGACTACTTACTCGAGGGCGAGTATGATCTGAACCTATCTATAGTGGTGTATGCATACATTAGACTTGGGATTAGGCCGTCCTTATTACCTTAGATATCTTTAGCATATCCAGACACGTCCGTTTTAACGGCCCTGGCTGCTACTGCGCGGATTATGTCTGCATGCTTCCGCCTTACTAACGAAGATTCTTTTGTTATCACATGATGGATGTATTTCCTTGTTTTGTTTGATTATTGTCTGAATGGTTTGGTTTCCTGAATGTTGAAATACGACTTATTGAGAATGATTATTTATGAGTGTTGTACGTTATGTGATTGGATTTATACTCGTGCTTGAATCATCATGATTTCCTTGTATGTTTTTGCTTGCCTGGTTGCAATGTGTTTTATTTATTTATTATTTATATTCTACATTACGTTTTATGAACTGCATGTTGTATGAGATTTAAATATCTATATGTGAGAACTGATATTATATGCTATTTGTCCAATTTTATTAACATAAGGTGACTACTGGAGTTATACGCGTTTAGTGCTGCCAAGTTACTTGTAATCATAGGTTAAATAAACCAAAACTGTGGTTTAGAGGTTGTTGGTCAGAACAGTCACTTCCCGCCTCTGAGCGGGAGATCCTCCTATTTTGTGTTTTTGTCTCCGTTGCAGGCAATTCTCGAGACTCAGGATTATCGGGACGATTGGGATGTTTCATTTGATTTCTTTGAGAGATTGTAACATATATTTGTATCCTATGCCATTTGAATGTAATTTAATTAACATCCGGCATGTATTAGACTTAATTAATTTTCCGCCTTAGTTTAATTAAGTCACGAAAAACCGGGTTGTTACAAGAAGCATAAGAGTAATAAAACTCGATACCTTCCTCTAAAGTTGGAAAAGCTTGCCCGATATAAGGTTTTGAATCACTTGAAACAATCCTTGTCCAATCCTCACTACCACCAGGTGTAATATTTAACAAAAGTGTGTGTTCCTTATCAACAATGACAGGTTGCTGAACAACTGGAGTATAAGGAACGGAAGTGCTTCCAGTTGAACATAAAACCACATCAGCTTCTGCAATACATAATGATACTTTCTTAGTAACAATTTGAAACTTACTTTAATAAGTAATGATACTTTATTAATAACATGGCAAACATGCTTCGAAAAGAGGAGAATTACTAAATCAACTGATGAAAATCGAAATGAAATTAAGATCGAAATTACATCATAATCAATGATTTTGATGAAAATCATCGTTGAGCAAATTTGAAGACCTAATTACATCATAATCGAAAAGAAATTAAAACCTAATTTCGTTTTAAATCATCGTTCAACAGAATATTGAACACAACAAATTAAACTGATTAAAATCAATGATTTCACAAAATAAACATTCATAAATAAGCGTTTTCATGAAAAATCAACAAATTAAACATTGATAAATTGAATTCAAGCGAAAAAATTACTTGAAAATATGAGCATAAATTATAAGTCAATGATTTCGATTGATTTCAATGATTTCACAACAAATTAAACAAATATGAGCATAAATATGAAGGAAAATTACATTATAATCACGAATTTTAAAACTCAAATTGAACTCAGCGGACACGACATAATGTATTTTGACGATGAATTTGATGTTGAATTTGATGATGAATTGCAGGAGTTGATGAAATTATATAATTCGGATGAATTTGATGATGAATTCGGTGATGAATTTAACGATGAATTTCTTTGATGAAGTCATTGAATATAACGAATTTGATTTGATGAGAAAGCATTAGAGAGAGAAAAGAAAAAGTCGAAAGGAAGGGGGTGAGTTTGGTGGAAGGGTTTATATAGGCTTGGATTATAACTTAATTAGTGGGATTTAATCTGGGCCATTGGATCTCTAAGATCCTAGGGTTGATATTAGGAGGTAGGATGTATAATTGTTGGGAGGATGTATAAGATCCTATTTATATATATATATATATATATATATATATATATATATATATATATATATATATATATATATATATATATATATATATATATATATATAGAGGTGGGATCTGGTACGAACTCCTATTCACTACGAACCGTACGAACTACCTACCTCACTTATAATCAACACTTCCTCTTCAAATTACCCAAACCCTAAATACAAACCCAAACGCTTCAAATTAGTACCCCAAACCCCGACCCCACCCACATATTCACCACCACCACCACCACCACCAGGGCCACCTGAAACCACCGGAGTTCAGACGACCGTGGCCACCGCGTCAGATCACATCACCCTCAACCACCACCTGTAAACCCCTCATCTCTATTTCTCTTTCGTTTTGAATTTTGAATTTCTTTTTTCATTTTTTCAATTACCCACTAATTTGCTTTAACTGGGTTTTTAATTTTCATCTTCAAATTGTAGAGTATGTGTTTTTCGCCTTAATTTGGTTGTATTTTCTTGCTTTTTAAATACCCACAAATTGTTTTTAACTGGGTTTTATCATGATTGTGTGTGCTGATAAAAAAAAGACATGATTTTTTTTAATTGTGTAGTTGTTGTATGAGAAGACATGTTAAAATGTTCGACTTTTTCATAATATGTGTTTTGATGCCCCACATTGTCATCAGCGATCTTCAATTTATATGTTTATGTGGTTTAATTGGGTTAATTTTTATTTGATTTTTGAATCGCTCAACTTGCCACAAAATGTTGTAGTTGAAGTTCGATTTTTGATTGTGTCTTTGTGGGAAGAGAAGCAATTTTCGCCTAAATTTGCTGTTGCAGTTATAGTTTGATTGTTAGCTGTGGACTATTCCAGACGACGATTCACGTCAGCCGAAACCAACTAATTTTGGGACTAAGTGTTGTTGTGTTAAATATGTTATGGTTATTGGTGTGAAATTAAAGTTCATGTGTATTCTGGTGTGAAATTCAAAGTGTTGACGAGTTTTGGTAACAATTTAGTTCCATCAATTTTATATGTAGATACATCATTAATAAAGTTAGTTACATCAAACATTTGAGAGAAAAAAATGTATCTGGATTACAATTTAACGTATCTGGAGTTCACTTTTGTGTATCCGAATCACTAGTATAGTTGTATTTTTCATCACTAGTATAGCAACTTGTGGTTGTTGTTTTCTAAATGAAGTGAGTCAACCGTTATAAATTTCCGAAGAAATTTGGAATTCTACCAGTTAATTTGTTTGAGCTAAAATCAATTTGCTCAACTTTATGGAGATTTCTAATATCGTCAGGGATATTCCCTGTCAGTTGGTTGAGACTCATATATAGGAGAGCAAGGATTGTGAAATTGCCAATTATTGCTGGAATCTCTCCACTTATTTGATTTTGTTTTATATCGAACAAGTTTAGTGTTTTGGAGAGATTTGCTACAGACTTAGGTAAAGTTCTGTAGATACCCGTATCCGTACCCCCCAAAAACAAACCCGATGATGAAAAGGACTTTCATGCATGCTTTTAAAAGAGTCGAAACGGTACAAAAGTGTCTAAAACGTATTAGTCATTTTTAGCGTATTAATTTGGATTTGCATAATCATGAAAATGAATGTCAATTTTTAGTCATCATGAGCGTAACACGAGCACAATATAGGAACGTCTTATTAAGCCAAGCCACAAAAACAGCCCAACTAGCTACAAAACGGCCCAAACTTACAAAAACGACCCAAAAACGCACACCAACACAACACATAAAACGGGCCAAAGTGCGTCCCGTGTCACATTTTCACAAAATTAAACTTTACAAAACCATAAAATAATATACCTTAATATTATTTTATTTGAGCCAAACCAAAACACGACAAAAACCAAACTCGACAACCGAAATTCGGACCAAAACTGAGCAAATACTTAGCCCATAAGTAAACAACAAAACATAATCATTACTTAATCAAAACATCCAAAAAACCAAATGGCGGCATAAAACAACCCACCAAAACAAAAAAAGAATCGCCTGTGGACAGGCGATTAAGTTTCTAATCGCCTGTTAACAGGCGATTATAAACTTCTCCCATACAGCCGCCTTTTTGATTTTTCTTTAAAAATATCCAACTCAAGCAAACTCAAACGCCTGTATACAGGCGATTAAGTTTTGTTATCCCACAGAAACCACCAAAACTCTATAAATACCAACCCACTTCATTCATTTTCAATACCCCGTTTTTAGCACTTATACACTATTCACAAAATCCACTCAAAAATACCGACTTTACATTTTCGAAAGGTAAACATTTTACCTACGCTGAGACGTTTGAGACTCGGACAATGGGGTTACATTAACCCCAAACCCGATATTGGCACTAAGCGGCCGTATTAAATACTGATTTGTAGCAGTCGGATTCATAATCCGTCTAAACCCCGCCAATATCGCATAAATAAACGACTCATTATCACTAAAGCAAACCGGCGTCACTTTTATAATTATGCAAGTCCTCATTCATGCATTAAATAACGACTAGAATCACGGATCCAACACTAAATTGTACCGTTTCATAGAGTCTTTTAGCATGTCAAAACTGAGGGTTTTTCACAAATTCTAATACGAGGTCGGAAAATAACGCCTATAGTAATAATTTAGTCAATAAATTATTATTTAACGTGACATTTCCTATAGCAATATGTCATTATTTTGACAATTTACATTATTTATGCATTTTAATCGAGTCATGTTTATTCGCACTTGTACGTAGCGTGACTTTTAGCCCAAATATCGAAATTAAGCAAGTGTTTTCAAATTAGTAGAGACTACTCTTATGTAGGCTTTTTGATTACTGTTTTCAAAACTCATTTTGTCAAAACTTTCGAAAAGTAACCTCACTCCGAACCCCTTCTCTGGTTTCAAACCTCAGATTGATAGGTATCGACGCACCTTGAAATCTGAGACACTCGTGTCTTGTATTTCAAGACGCGTTGAATAGGTTCCAAATTCCTTTAATATTTGGTGGCGACTCCGAAAATACATTTTCAAAAAGAATTTTCTACCTTTCTTTTTTGGTTACAAATTCATGCAATGATCTCCCCCTTTTTTACAAAACTTCGCACCCTTTTTCCTCAAGGAGGCATTCTCCTGCGCCCAAGACTGGCGAGGCCTGGCGCACAGCGCCGATAGGTTTTCCCAAAAGGAAAAGATTTTCCTGCACCTTCACCGGGCGACTCATTGGGACGAGCATGATTTTTATTATTTTTGAAAAACTAGTTTTTCTTTTATTTTAAAATCATAAAGAAGTGAAGCTTGAAACTTTGAAAACATTTACGCTTTTCGATATTTGGGCAAAATACGTTGAGTCGAATCCTCCCGATTCAAACCACACCCTTTGAGGAACGGCCCCAGAACTCTCGCCTTCATAAGCGAGGTAACTCCGACACACCGTTCTCTCACCCTCCACGATTACAAGTACGGCATCCGTGACAAACGATCGTGAACTACCAAACTCGAACGCTCTAGGGCCCGTCTTGAATTCACACCTAAGACGTGTGTAGTCTTGCGGGTGCCCCTACCTAAACGTCATGAATGACCGGAGGGAACCTTACCCTATAAACCAAAAACCTGTGTTTATATGTACAAGTGTGAAGCTATAGTACCCTCACTATAGTAGTCTTTCAAAAAACTTCCTGCATGTAAAAACTTTTCCTAGGCATTATACTTTTAAAATACGTCCATCTTTGAAATTGCTTTTTCAAACTTTTTTCAAAAAGGGTCATACTTCTAAAAAACACGCCGTTAGGCTCTTTGACCTATAGTCATTTGAGTTTAATAAATAAAATGCCGCTACATTTAAAACCGACCTAGGATAACCACTATATCCCAGGTCTTTTTCAAAACGTAAATGAATTATGCGACTGACGTATCGTCATAATACATTTTTTGCTAAAAGGTCTTTCACAAAGCAAAAACCCGAATATGTCAATTCATTTCGGAGATTTTAAATGAAATTAACTTTTAGAACATTAGAATTAACTCTAAATCGAGTGACTCTTTAGTCATCCCGATTTAATCTTTTTTTTTCTCTCAAAAACAAAAAAACGCGGGCTCGTGCAGATGCGAACCCGTTGATTTACTCTTTGAATCAAGTGACCTATCGTCATTTTTGATTTAAATCCCTGAGTCACACGTAAAGGGTGAACAGTTGATCGCTTTTTACCCAATTTTAACATCCTCAGGTCGGTTAGCCTATCGCTACTTCGGTCTGATCCTTTTTTATCATAATCCAATGATAAACCCCTGGCAACATACCGCCAAACTGGGTTAATCGGATTATGATCATACAAATTTTCTTACCTCGAGAATAGGGACGTGTTAACACGCCTCTATCTCAAAAAGCTTCCCGTGTCCTTTTAAAAGCTAAAAACACGAGTCAAGTCACCCACTTTTTACGCTTTTGTGTCTTCCTTTGGTCGTGAATGTGATTTTTCATTCGAGTCTTTTCCTTCTATTTTAGAATCACTAAAGATTTGAAAACTTTGTCAGGTCCACTCATTGAAAAACCCCGAACACCCGGCTCGCAAGCACAAGATGAATTTCCGCTTTCAACCTCGCGAATGATGAAACCGCTTTTCCACCACCTCTCCTCCACTAATGACGATCACCGAACACGTAAGGTCGCCGACCACAAGGTAGCCAATCTCACCGCTTTATTGAACATCCGCCGCCATGCAAAAGATCGAAAGCGAGAAAACGCAAGACTATTCGGCGAAGAGTCCGCCGACACATCAAAAGAATCCGATCCTGGAGGATGAAATTCACAAATACAAGCCGCCAAAACTTGAGATCATGGCCGCTGTGCAAATGCTTCTCCCATCGCAAAGAATGACTGGACCGTTTAACGCTCTAAACTCAAAGGCACTAGCAAAGACGACCCGGTATTCCTAGCACATGACACTCTCGCCTCACCCAGGTCATCATCGGTTGGACTATTTCCTGCAACAACGGCGAAGGTTCGATCCCCTCTTTATGTCTTACTCAAAGGCATTAGAAAAACTCGTAAAGAAGAACATTCTCCATCTTCCCAAGCCCACCAGTATACCACCTGAGGATAAGAAGCCATTATCATGGCACGAGGACTCGTACTGCGAGTTCCACAGGGGAAAGGGGCATGACACGAGAACTCAAGCTCGCCAAGAACGTAATCCAAGACATGATCGACAACGAAACAATCGATAAGCCAAGCATAGCTCCTAAACCATCGGGCCAACATGACACCTCCCTTGCTCGCCCCATTTTCGTAGGAGCTCATCCTATCCTCAATCACCCCCTCCTGGCTCCCGCAAGCGATCACGAGGTCAACGTCCTTTTCGACAGCATCAACAACAACGGTAGCAACATTGATCACATTCGCCGAGCTAGGACAAGAGCAAAACCAAGGCACGAGAACAGGAAAGAAATTTCCACCCAGATCCCTCATCAACGTCCCCTCAGACAGTCCGATGGCCACAATAGAGCTCCACATCCCCAACGTCCGCGTCAGTCTCCTTTAGATCTGCAAATACCGCCGGGATTCCCTCCTAAACGCACGAGCGAAAGCAAGAACGAGGACATAATCGAAAATATAACTACCCCACCCATAACGAACGGTCCTTCATATAACACAACATGGCGAGATGCCAAGGATATCCTCCCAGCACAACTCATTGACCGCATTGTCCGGGATTGGCTACCAGGTGCCATAACTTTCTCCCACGCAGATCTACCACCCTTTCGAGATCCACACAACCCAGCACTCTACATAACCGTAGAGTGTCGTAATATGGTGCTACCTGTTACCCTCATCGACAACGGCTCCGCGATCAATATCCTGCCCCTAACAAGCGCCTCAAGCTAGGACTAAAGGAAAGTGATGTCACCCCTTGCTCAACAAAGATAAGAGCGCATTTACCGGTACATCCCGCGGCATAGAAGGAATCATATCATTACTCATCATGACAAAGTTCTGTTGAAACGCGGGCCGAAGTTCCACTCATGAATATCCCTCCTGTATAACATGTTATTAGGAAGAACACGGATTCACGCTAAGAGCCATCACATCAACTCTGCACTGCAGCTGAAGCTTCCCTGTTACAGCGAAGTCATTACCATAAAGGCCTCAGACTTTCGAAGTCGCTTCTCCATCACCAAGCTTGAAGAAAATGCCACCCAATCTACCAATACCCAGGAAGCCCCAATTCAAGCACCTACACCTAAAGTCTAGGGTCCTCGTCATCATGACGCCTTGATTTTCTAAAAATCGGCTAGGTTACTCGACCATCTTCCTAATGTAGTAAGCCTCAGTAAAGAACTAGAGTCATTAAGGTTGTCCAAAGCTCCCTCGTCTGAGCTATCTTCAAATGTAACCGCTTTTGATAACATTAATAACATGAAAGTTTTTGATTACTCTCTGCCTCATTTAAATCCTACTTTTTCTAATAATTGCGATAAATTTAAACTAAATAACATTGCACTATATAGATACATTGCAAGTATTGTCTCAAAACCCGAACAGGACCCCATTATCGAAGACACAACAGCCATCAACATAGGCACACCTGAAGAGCCTCAAGAACTACAACTGGGGCTTCCCTAAGCACAAAAGAAAGGGCCACCTATACCAAGCTCCTCGCAGAGTTTAAGGACGTCTTTGCCTGGTCATATAAGGACATGCCCGGCATAGACCGCGAGATAGCTGAACACCGCATCCCGATCAAGCAAGGTAGCAAACCGGTCAAGGTAGTTCGACGCATCAAACCAGAATGGTCTCTCATGGTCAAAGGAGAGATTGAAAAGCAGCTGCAAGCTGGGTTCATCCAAGTCATCGAATACTCAGACTGGGTCTCCAATATGGTGCCGGTTATGAAGAAAAACGGCAAAATACGAGTATGTGCCGAGCTTAGGGACTGAACAAAGCACGCCAAAAATGATTTCCCACTACCCCACATGGACATCCTAATCGACAACACACAGACCACGCCTTCATCGTCATTCATGGATGGATCGCGGGATACAACCAAATCAAAATGGCGGCAGACGACATGCCAAAACCACCTTCAGAACCCCCTGGGAACATATCGCTACACGATGCCATTTGGGCTCATAAATGCGGCTACTTACCAACGCATCGCTACCACCTTACCTACCTACGACATGATGCATAAGGAGGTCGAGGTATACGTTGACGACATGATTGTAAAGTCAAAAGGAAGGGACGACCACGTCACCAACCTCCGCAAGTTCTTCACCAGAATCAGGCAGTACAAAATGCGATTAAACCCACAGAAATGCACCTTTGGAGTCACATCAGGCAAACTGCTAGGCCACATAGTAAGCCAGCGAGGGATCGAAGTAGACCCGACCAAAATCAGAGCAATAATGAGCATGAAGACGCCGAGCAACATCGACGAAATAAGGAGTTTCTTGGGACAAGTCCAATATATCTCCCGATTCATCAGCAAGCTTACCATGATTTGCGAGCCAACCTTCAAAAAATTGAAGAAGGAAGAGCATACGAAGTGGGACGATGACTGCCAACAAGCGTTCGACAAAGTCAAGAGCCTGCTTACGAACCCCCCCGTTCTGGTACCCCCACAAAAAGACTTGCCACTGTCACTATACTTAACGACTACGCCAAACGCCATGGGTGCCATGCTCGCCCAAGAAGTCGACAACGAAGAATCCGCCATCTACTACATCGTTGAAGTTTCACGACACGAACTTCGGTATGAACGATCGAGAAAAGGCGCCTCGCTAGTCTGGGCAACCAAAAAGCTCAGACACTACCTACTCACCAGCACTACAAGAGTCTACTCCCTAATGGACCCCCTCAAATACCTATTTGAAAAACCGATCTGAGCGGACGCATGGCGTGTGGACTCGCTTCTCGCCGAGTATGAACTCAAGTACCTCCCACGAAAGTAATCAAGGGAAGAGCGCTCGACTTCTTGCGTAAACGCCATCGTCGAACATCCCATGATCGACACAACGTCTACCTGGCGAAGGAATCTTTGCCATAGAAAAGGAATATCGGCAATTATACTTTGACGGGCGTCAAACTACCGCGGCTATGGAGTCGAATACTCCTAATATCCCCAAACGGCGATCATACTCCACTCTCAATCAAGCTCGACTTGATTGTCACGAACAACGCCGCAGAATCTGACGGCTTTGCATTTACGGCCTCTGGCGACCATTGCCCTCAAGATAAGGAACCTACGAGTGCATGGAGACTCATTCCTCATCATAAATCAAGTGGCCAGGAGCATGGAGGATCATGAGCGAAACCCTCACCAAATACCAAACAAAAGTACAAAAACTTCCTAACTAACTTCGATCAAGGCCGAATTTTACCACCTCCCAAGGGAAGAAAACCAGTTTGCCGACGCACTGTCAAAACTCTCATCCCTCCTGAACATGCCACCAGACATGAAATTACTACCCATCATCGTCGAAAGACGTGACGAACCAGCATACATCCATGCCATCGACCTAGATGAAGCCGAGCAGACAGAGCCTTGGTACCAAGCCATAATCAACTACAAAACAGACAACACCTACCCACCCGACACCGATAAACGCGGACAGAGGGCTATCAGACTCCTAGCTTCCCAATTTGTGCTAGAGATGGGACAACTACTCAAGAAGACACCACAAGGGACACTGCTCATATGTGTCGACTACAAGAAGGGGCAGGAAATCGTCACGCAAGTCCATGATGGCGAATGCGGACCCCACATGAACGCTCGAGCACTCTGCAAACAAATCCTACGGCTAGGATGGTATTGGACGACCATGGAAGCAGACTGTATCCAATACGTCAAGCATTGCCACAACTGCCAAATTTTCAGCAACGTCCAACATGTACCACCTTCACCACTATACAGCCTAACCTCACCCTGGCCCTTTTCAACCTGGGGCATCGACGTGATAGGAAAAGTCCGCCCCATTGGGCGAGAGGTCAGCGTTAAAATCTTTGGTGGCCATCGACTACTTCACTAAATGGGTAGAAGCAGCGTCTTTTCGGACCCTTGGCTCCAAGGAAGTCGCCAAGTTCATCCAGACGAACATCATATGCCGATATGGCATACCCCACGAGTTCATCAGCGATCAAGGTTCGCACTTTCAACGCGAGACCGAAGCCATACTCACAAAATACAACATCCAACATCACAAATCCTCACCCTATCGACCCCAAACCAATGGAGCCGTTAGGCAAAGAAACAAAGCGATCGTCACCATACTCGAAAAAATGATCGACAGCTGCAAAGATTGGCCTAACAAAATACCATATGCACTCTGGGGATACCGTACTACCATCCGAACCCCTACGGGCATGACCCCCTATTTCCTCACCTACGGCATGGAAGCCGTCCAACCAGTGGAAATAGAAATACAATCTCTACGCATACTAATGGAAAGTAGCATCCCAGAAGCAGAATGGGCCCGTGAACGGTACGAACAACTCATGCTCCTGGATGAACGCCGGCTGCATTCCCTGAGCACCGTACGAATGTACCAAGCCCGACTACAACGAGCATTCAACAAACGAGTTAAGCCACGACACATAAAAGTAGGTGATCTCGTACTAAAATCAGTCCGGGCACCACTTCCAGTCGACCCACGAGGAAAATTCAAGCCTAACTGGGCTGGACCCTACCTCGTCAAGGAAATCTTCACGCAGGCGGGCGATCAAACTAACCGACCTCGACGGCCAAGAGTTCAACCTCGCCACAAACCTCGATCAACTCAAGAAATACTACCCCTAAAAACCCCTTGCAATGTATCTGTAAAATACAATTTTATAAAAACAATTCATGGACCGACATGTCCTTAAACATGTTCATGGGCCGGCATGCCCCTAAACCTGCTCTTTCTCTCCACAAAAATCAAAAGCAATTCATGGACCGACATGTCCTTAAACATGTTCATGGGCCGGCATGCCCCTAAACCTGCTCTTTCTCTCCACAAAAATCAAAAGCAATTCATGGACCGACATGTCCTTAAACATGTTCATGGGCCGGCATGCCCTTAAACGTGCACATTCCATAAGCAAACACAATTCATGGGCCGGCATGCCCCTAAACATGCATCCACCAAACACAATTCATGGACCGGCAGGTCCTTAAACATGCTCATGGGCCGGCATGCCCCTAAACGTGCACATTCACCACAAAAAAAAAAAAAAGCAAACACAACTCTTGGGCCGGTATGCCCTTAAACATACATTCTCGAACTACGCCGGTTTGATTCCACTTTTCGTGGATACGTAGGCAGCTTTGTAAAAAGCACAACCGATATTCAACACAAAAATGACGCCTCCAAAGCTTAAAAAGGCTGAGGATATAGTCAACACAAAAACCGTCTCATAACCTAATGGGTTAACATAAGGCGATATTCAACACAAAAATGACGCGTCTAAAGCTTAAAAAGGCCAAGGACATAGTCAACACAAAAATTCGTTTTTTAACCTAAGGGTAAAAAGAACGACATTCAACACAAAACGACAAACCCAAAGCTTAAAAAAGTCGAGGGAATAGTCAACAAAAAAATGCTTGCATTCTAAACCTTTGAAAAAAGATTAGAGCCAAGGAATTTCACACAAAATAACAAGCAAAATGAGGCAGAGTCGTAAATAAAAACCTGATTTTTATTAATCTTAAAAAGAACGGTTACATTTTGGATTTTTCAAACATAGGGGCATAACTACGACCTTAGAAATACACTAACAAACACTATATATTACAATACGAGTCCCGGCATGTACATCGGGTTTAGGATAGGTAATATATTACATAATACAACATAATATGAACATAATACTAACAACAACACAATAAAACAAACACCAGATTCCCTTAGCCACCAATAGCTCCAAACTCCTCGACCAATGGACAGACCCCTCCGCCAGGAAAGCGGAACACATGAAAACTTAGGTCCCAATAGTCGAGACAAGCATCTAAGAACTCGGGCTCTATTTGAACCTGCCTCAGGCCCAGGAGTACCCCGATACCGCAATCTTTCAAGTCCTTCTCCTCCAGCCCCGACAAGGATGAACACCAACGACGCAAGTTTCCTTCGAAGTTCTCCATAACTCGACGAACGTTCCGTAAATATTTTGAATATCTTTGGAATGCCGAGAATAGAACGTTGAAAGGATGAGTAAAATGAGTTAACCTGGCCCTCCTTTTATAGTCGAGCTTTGCCAAACAAAGTACAACACAAAAACATAGACGCTAGTGAACAGGCGATTTTCTTTTTGTCCCCTGACAAAATTATTCGATTTTCTTACAACTCTTACACACCTACGCCCTAAACCTTTAACTTATTACCCCTATTACCCATTTACCGACCTCTTGGTCAACATTTACGGTCCCGTAGCGTCGTCTCGATTTGCGTAGTCGGCTCCCGTTTTTCAAATTTTCCACATTTACAAAACACGATAATCACACAAAAATTAAAAAACACGATTTTCGCATTCACAATTTTCGTCTCAAAACGTCGTTTTAGCTCAAATTTGTGCTATGTCAAAAACGTCTTTTCCACGAGTCTAGAATATTTTCTAAACCAGCATTTTTCAAAAACTCTTCATTTCGCATTTAATTCAGTCATTAGCGAGTCAGTCTCAATCGAGACGTATATATATGCTTTCACGACTAACAATGTTTTGCGAATGCGCCTCGCAAGCAAATACGCAAGGATTTCGGACGACTACGACGCAGAATGCATTTTTTCGGAACAAGACAAAATGACCAAATTATACCCATAAACACCTACAAGTCCAAAAAACCAACCAACCATAACAAATCCTGATACATAAACCGTTACCAACAAATACTAATACTCATAATACAAGTCTGAAATATACAAGTCCAAGCCTACTACGACTGGTCACGACGCTGCAAGACAGCACGCAGGGAATCAATCTCAGCACGTGCCCTCTCCACCTCCACGCATCGACCCTCGGCTCTGCCGGACCCTCGCCGACTCCTCGGCATCACGCGACCTCCATTTCGACGCGATCTCGCCTCTCGCCGACCGACCTGGCTAACTCTGTCGGCGCCTCGGCGTCTCGCCTGCGCCTGCGGCGTCAACAACCTTCTCATTCACAACCGCGCCATCGGTTGGCGCCATACTGACCTCCTGTGGACCTCAGCTGTCACCTGCAACAATGCGAGAAATCAATTTAGCTTTCTGGGGGCTATACTCAAAACACCTTGACGAGTTTGACTAATGATTTTACACTAAAATCTTACTCAAACCGGGGGCTATAATCAAAAACACCTTGACAGAGTTTGACTAATGATTTTACACTAAAATCTTACTCAAACCGAGGCTATAATCAAAAACACCTTTGACAGAGTTTGACTAATGATTTTACACTAAAATCTTACTCAAACCGGGGCTATAATCAAAACACCTTGACGAGTTTGACTAATGATTTTACACTAAAATCTTACTCAAACTGGGGCTATAATCAAAAACTGCTGGCGAGTTTGACTAATGATTTTACACCAAAATCTTACTCAAACCGGGGCTATATACTACATAACACTCATGTCGCATAAAGAAGAAAGTGAATACCTTTCTCACGCCGCGGATCCCACCTCTCAAGACCCGCATCGGTGACCACGCAGGCAGGGGAAAGGCTGCGGCCACGATCGAATGAGGCGACCCTCGTGAACAACCAGCAGTCCTCAACGAATCCGAGGAGGCCGGAATTCAAGGTCGTGGTCACGCCGCTACAAAACAAAAATAGGATAAATTTTTGCTTCCTAAAACCAAAACACATACAAGCAAAAGGGATAAACAAGCATACCTCGATCACAAAGATCGAAGGGCATCGCTGTGCCCAAGTCACGTAATCCTCATCCCGCCGCGGCAGGAGTCGGACTCACCCTCGTGATACACGTCCACGACGCTCATTAGCGTCGGGCGTCTCCTGAACAAACCGAGGCGGAGGAGCGGCGGTGCGATGAAGCCGCGACCGTCTGCGCAGACAGACGCTCACCCAAGAACCCGACGATCCGTCTTTGGGTCTCAATATCTGACCAGCCGCTTTGTCAAGGGGACCAAAGCGAGCCGCAATCGTCGAGGAACGCCAGTAAAATTCTCAAGGGTCGCGAACAAACTACAAAACAAAACCAAATTATAAACCACAAAACAAACCCAAAACAAGCTACAAAGACCAAAATACAAAACACGATCACCGCACCTTATCCATCGTCATCCCGCTGAAGCGCACACGAGCCGCGTCATACTTCAGGCCAATACCCTCCGATCCGCCGCATACGCATGGAAAGCGGGTATGTAGCCGTCACCTGAACGTGTCCGGAGCGAGAGAGGGAAGTGAGCATAGCACCAAGCCTGCAAGCAAACAAAACACACGTTCTGAGAAAAGCGAAACAAAACAACAAAAACTACAAAATCGAACCTTACCTCCATCAAGACCAGGCCCACTGGCGACACATCCGAATCCTCGTCAATCCGATCGGGCGCATCGTCCCTCAGGTAATCGGATCAACAGACCCAGAGCAGGAGTCCCCCAGCCAAAGTCACCTAGGCGTGACATGTCTGACAGCGCCATCAACACAGCCGTCGACGCTCGCTCCCCCTCGCCGCCAAAGTGGGTCGCCGTCAGGGCCCACCACAACCACACCCTCTGCTCGGCGCCGCTCGAGTAGACCACTTTCTTCTTCCTCCTCCCCTCGAAGAAGTCGGCCGAAACCATATCGTCACGAGGTGAAAGCGTGTGCTCCTCGTCCTTCCGCGCTTGACCCCGCCGCGATCAGCGCCACGACTCGTGGGCTATCAATAGGAGGTCGCTCACGCCCCGATCAAAGTACACCTCGCCATGAGGCGACCAGTAATGCTGTTGCCCACGAAGAAAGAGTCACCCCAACCTCGTAACCAGGCATGTGGGAGGTGTTGGTCGGAGCCCAAAAGCTATCCAACAACGCCTAAATGCAGTGGCGCGAGTTCACCCGCTTGCCCGCACCTCCCTCCACTTCGCACTAAGGGACCGAAGGCGTCCCCAAGCACTATGTCCCGCTCCTCCTGGGTAAGCCTACCCTCAAAACGTCAAACATCATCTGAACCCGAGAGAAGGTCCTCATCGAGCCTCTGAAGCCGACCTTCACTCGGATCGACAAATGCTCCAAGGGACTCCAAACCAAAGTCACGCCATCCCACCCAAGGCCACCACTGACCCTGGCGCGACCGTGAGGATAGTCAGGCCTCGCGCCCAACTCGTCAACCATCCCCATGAAAACCTCGGTCGCGGCCTCAAGACTTGCCGCACCTGCATCCTGGGCCTCGCCCTCAGCCTCGCCCTCAGCCTCGCCCTCAGCCTCACCCTCAGCCTCTGCCTCAGCCTCAGCCTCATCCTGAACCTGCTCCTGAGCATGGCCTGAACGACCCCGACCTGGCGGCCACAAAGGCAGCGGCGGCAAAGAAGCGGCGTCGGCGGCTGGCGGCGGCCGGCGGCAGCCTCAGCAGTCTCAACCTCGACAGCCACCTCAGCCACGCCTCGTCAGAACCCTCCTCGCGTCACTCGAAGACTCCTCCGACTCGGAAGTGTCCTCATGAACGGCTCCGGACCGAGCACGACCACGCCTCGCGGAACCTCCACTGAGCTCCCCGCTCCAACCTCCTCAACAACACCGGCGACCTCGGCCTGCGTCCGGTCACCACCCTCGGCGGCTATCGAGCTCGGCGCTCGGCCGCCGCCTCACCGGCCACATCCACCTTGCGCTTCTTGACCTCGGGTTCCTCCGGACCGCGACCACGGCTCTAACCTGGCCCTCCAGAGCCGCAGCGCCTGGCAACGCGTAATGCGTCCTGCGAAGCCCTGCGGCCCGCACGACCTGCCTCGGCCCCTCTGAGCCACAGGCGTCCCTCTCCAGACCGCCACGGCCTCGCCCTGCGGAGACCACTGCAGCCTACGCCCGGACCTCCGCCACGGCCTCCCAAGAGCCTCAGGCGTCTCCACGCAGCGGCGTCCGCGCCCGCAAAGACTGCGGGGCGACACCACCTGGGCACTGACCTCGGCCACCAAGCAGAGACCTCGGCGGCCCGGCGGCTCCAC
The DNA here is from genome assembly GCA_023091065.1 of Dianthus caryophyllus. NCBI lineage: Eukaryota > Viridiplantae > Streptophyta > Magnoliopsida > Caryophyllales > Caryophyllaceae > Dianthus > Dianthus caryophyllus. The sequence continues at coordinate 35,033,451 of CM041517.1, read as the reverse complement.
TACCGCTAGCGTCACCGTAAGACCGCGTCCGCCAAGCGGCCGGTCTCTCACGTACATTAGGCGAAAAGCGGGCGACTTCGGCGACAACGTCGACCCACACCACTAATCGGCGGCTCGGGACCACCGTAAAGCGACCACGCCCCAGGCCACTAGCGAAAGCCCAGGCGACGCCAACAAAGACTAGCACCACTAGCGAGAAAGATCGGAGACTCCGCGGCACTGGAACTCACTCCCTGGCGTCGTAGAAACCCCTGGCGTCGGAGGAAAAGCTCTCAGCAGGTCCGACTGAGACGGACCGTCGGAAACCTCCAAGGGCGCAGGCATCCCCGAAGTAGGAGTGTGCTCGCCCCCCGGAACAGCAAAGTCAACTCCAGCCAATACCCGATCCATGTCACTGGAAGTAGGCGCCGGAGGCGTGGGATCCCCTGCACAAGATTCAAAGACATACTCGGCAGCAACAAAGAAATCATTCTAGAAAGATCAAGACAAAGCAGCAAAAAGCAAGCCATAGGCCCATTTTTGACAGATAAGGCCAAAACGGAGCAGAAGCACAGGAGGCCAAAATCCATGAGACGTATACGATATATACGTCCTACTCAGTCAAGTTAAGAGCAAGCACGCACAAAAGCAGCAGAGAATTGGCCAAAACAGCAGAAAGCAGGCCTTTTTAAACCAAAAATAGCAGAAGAGGGAAAAACGCTACAGAAAGCCAGAAACCCATATTTGCTGACACAAACCCAACCCATAAATCACAATAAGCTCATGCAAAAAATTTCATGCGAAAACGATGTCCCGAACACCTCGACTGAATAGCTTTTACAAAACACCTCCAAAAACGGCCTTTTCTTGACCATAACTCAACCCAAAAAGCCCCACTTTCCACAAAACAACCCCCTAGCCAACACAGACGACATACATTACCATACATTCCATGAATCCGGCACGCAGCGAGGAAAAGCGACTTTTGGAAACCTAGCCTAAACTACAAAAACGCTCCAAAACACCCCAAGCAACACATTTCCTACAAAACAAGACCAAAAGTGTACCATACTAGCCATGAAAACACAATACAGAGAATTCGGGCAAGTTTTGAACCTGAAAATTTCAACCAAAATCGGCCCTTATACCAAAACGCACGAAAATGACGCGTTTTCGAGCCGTTTGCACACAAGCCACCCAAACCTCCACACGGGCATACTACAACACTTTCAAAATAACCAAGCCACTCGGGATCGCCTTACGCTACAAAAGCGAGCACAAGCCCCGAGCTTAACCCCTTTCATACGGTTTCACCCCAAACGAAGCTTTTCGCTTGAATTTCAACAAACCAAACTCACCAACACGTTATACTACTAATGGGTAAGCTTCTGCTGAGTTTTGAGCCATTTTGAGACATTTTCAAAAATGACCAAAATACCCTCCGAGTCAAAGCGTCTGAAATCGAGACCACAAGCCGGGTTTTCACACAACGACAGCAAGACAAGCAATGCGAGCACAATACCAACCATGGCTAACGTTTTCAAGCAAGGACGAGAGCTAAACTAGAATCAAACCGACATTTTCGACCCAAACCCTAAGCGGTATTTCGAGTTAAAACCGAGCTCAAACAAACTTCAAAACCGAAAAACCAAGCGAGTTGGATACGTACCTTGGTCCATGATGAATTGTAGGAGTCGAAAAATCGATTTTTGATCAAGAAAATCGCCAAGACGAGTTTTAGAGGGTTTCGATTTTGTTTTTTAATTTCGGATGAAATGAATAAGACTCCCCTCTCTTCCCCGATTTTTATACAAATTCACAAAACAAAAACAAAGTCGCCAGTTTACTGGCGATTTTATTTTTGTTTCATGGGTTTCTGTTTGGTTTTGGGCCATTTCCTCGGCCCAATACACCTTCCAACCCATTTTTAAACACGATTTCAACCCAACCAACAAAAACACGTAGCCTCCTCACGAGACGTTCATAAAAAAAAAAAAACCCTAACTTTTTATGAGAAAAACACGTAGCCTCCTCACGAGACGTTCATAAAAACCTAACCTTTTATGAGAAAAACACGTAGCCTCCTCACGAGACGTTCATAAAAACCTAACTTTTTATGAGAAATACACGTAGCCCCCTCACGAGGCGTTCATAAAAACCTAACCTCTTATGAGAAAAACCCGTACCCCCCTCACGAGACGTTCATAAAAACCTAACCTTTTATGAGAAAAACACGTAGCCTCCTCACGAGACGTTCATAAAAACCTAACCTTTTATGAGAAAAACACGTAGCCTCCTCACGAGACGTTCATAAAAACCTAACCTTTTATGAGAAAAACACGTAGCCTCCTCACGAGACGTTCATAAAAACCTAACTTTTATGAGAAAAACGCGTAACCTCTTCTACGAGGCGTTCATAAAAACCTAACTTTTTATGAGAAAAACACGTAGCCTCCTTACGAGGCGTTAAAAATACAAAAACACGTAGCCTCCTCACGAGGCGTTCATAAAAACCTAGCCCTTTTATGAGAACCACAAAAACACGTAGCCTCCTCACGAGGCGTTCATAAAAACCTAGCCCTTTTATGAGAACCAAAAACACGTAACCTTCTTACGAGGCGTTCATAAAAACCTAACCCTTTATGAGAAATACAAAAACACGTAACCTCCTCACGAGGCGTTCATAAAAACCTAACCTTTTATGAGAAAAACACGTAGCCTCCTTACGAGGCGTTCACAAAAATCTAAACCACTCTTATAAACCAAACCCCAAAAACGCGTGTAACCTCTTCTACGAGGCGTCCAAAGAAGGAAAGCGAGCAAGGAGCGCAAGCCGGCGCTAAGCAAAGCAAAGGAGCGCAAGCCGGCGCAAGCAAAGCAAAGGAGCGCAAGCCGGCGCAAGCAAAGCAAAGGAGCGCAAGCCAGAAGCGCAAGCAAAGCAAAGGAGCGCAAGCCAGAAGCGCAAGCAAAGCGAAGGAGCGCAAACCAGAAGCGCAAGCAAAGCAAGGAGCACAAACGGAAACACAAGCAAGGCGCCACCGGTGAGTACTCGAGCCACATGCGGTGACATGCCCTTAAACATGTAGGACCGTCATGTCCTTAAAAACATGTCGTCCCTCGCATTTCCGACGCTAAGTCCTCGTCTCTCCCATAAGACACATGCTTAGCGCCGCGGTAGTATCGAGACTATAATGGTCCGGATACTATCTTTAAGTTTGATTAACGCTTTGTCCAAGCTCAGTCAAACTGGGGGCTCTGTAGATACCCGTATCCGTACCCCCCAAAAACAAACCCGATGATGAAAAGGACTTTCATGCATGCTTTTAAAAGAGTCGAAACGGTACAAAAGTGTCTAAAACGTATTAGTCATTTTTAGCGTATTAATTTGGATTTGCATAATCATGAAAATGAATGTCAATTTTAGTCATCATGAGCGTAACACGAGCACAATATAGGAACGTCTTATTAAGCCAAGCCACAAAACAAATTTCAACTAGCTACAAAACGGCCCAAACTTACAAAAACGACCCAAAAACGCACACCAACACAACACATAAAACGGGCCAAAGTGCGTCCCGTGTCACATTTTCACAAAATTAAACTTTGCAAAACCATAAAATAATATACCTTAATATTATTTTATTTCGAGCCAAAACCGAAAAACACGACAAAAACCGAAACACGAAAACCGAAATTCGGACCAAAACTGAGCAAATACTTAGCCCATAAGTAAACAACAAAACATAATCATTACTTAATCAAAACATCCAAAAAACCAAATGGCGGCATAAAACAACCCACCAAAACAAAAAAAGAAACGCACGTGGGCGGGCGATTAAGTTTAATCGCTGTTAACGACGATTATAAACTTCTCCCATACTGACGCCTTTTGATTTTTCTTTAAAAATATCCAACTCAAGCAAACTTAAACGCCTGTATACAGGCGATTAAGTTTTGTTATCCCACAGAAACCACCAAAACTCTATAAATACCAACCCACTTCATTCATTTTCAATACCCGGTTTTTAGCACTTATACACTATTCACAAAATCCACTCAAAAATACCGTCTTTACATTTTCGAAAGGTAAACATTTTACCTACGGGCTAGACGTTTGAGACTCGGACAATGGGGTTACATGAACCCCAAACCCGATATTGGCACTAGCCAAGCCGTATTCGTAATACGGTTGTAGCAATTCAGATTCATAATCCGTCTAAACCCCGCCAATATCGCATAAATAAACGACTCATTATCACTAAAGCAAACCGACGTCACTTTTATAATTATGCAAGTCCTCATTCATGCATTAAATAACGACTAGAATCACGGATCCAACACTAAATTGTACCGTTTCATAGAGTCTTTTAGCATGTCAAAACTGAGGGTTTTTCACAAATTCTAATACGAGGTCGGAAAATAACGTCTATAGTAATAATTTAGTCAATAAATTATTATTTAACGTACATTTCCTATAGCAATATGTCATTATTTTGACAATTTACATTATTTATGCATTTTAATCGAGTCATGTTTATTCGCACTTGTACGTAGCGTGACTTTTAGCCCAAATATCGTGATTAAGCAAGTGTTTTCAAATTAGTAGAGACTACTCTTATGTAGGCTTTTTGATTCTTGTTTTCAAAACTCATTTTGTCAAAACTTTGAAAAGTAACCTCACTCCGAACCCCTTCTGCAGTTTCAAACCTCAGTTGATAGTATCGCCGCACCTTGAAATCTGAGACACTCGTGTCTTGTATTTCAAGACGCGTTGAATAGGTTCCAAATTCCTTTAATATTTGGTGGCGACTCCGAAAATACATTTTCAAAAAGAATTTTCTACCTTTCTTTTTTGGTTACAAATTCATGCAATGATCTCCCCCTTTTTTACAAAACTTCGCACCCTTTTTCCTGCGAGGCATTCTCGCCTTCTGGCTCAAGACGGGCGAGGCTCAAGCGCATAGGCGTCGATAGGTTTTCCCAAAAGGAAAAGATTTTCCCGGTACCTTCAAGTTCCAGTTAACTTGTTAGCTTCCAACTGTAGGCTTTCCATTCTGCTATAGTTTGCAAGTGTACCAATGAAATTAATATCACCTTCGAGGTTTTAGATACATTAATTGTGTGTAGCAAATTATGGGTTGCAATTTATTATTAGTTTATATTGATTGAAATCATCATCTATTGCATTGTGAGCCAACTTTCTCTCTTTTAATACGTTATTTAATCTCTCCTTGTTGTTTGTGTTATTTATGATTAATTCATTGATTATTTTGCTTGGTTACAGTAATTTTGCCCTTAGTTACACGATTTTTCCCCCTGGTTAGAATAAGTTTGGCTTTAGTTATACGATTTTTCCCCCTAGTTACAGTTTTTATACCTAATTAATTTTGGCTTTAGTTAACTTATTTTAAGTTCTGATAATTTTGGCTTTAGTTACACGATATTTCCCTCTAGTTCTGATTTCTTTACATAATTCATTTTGCCTTTAGTTAATTCATTTTAAGTTCTGATAATTTTGCCTTTAGTTTCGCGATTTTCCCCCCTAGTTACAGTAATTTTGGCTTTAGGTACACGAATTTTCCTCCTAGTTACAATTTTTATACCTAATTAATTTTGCCTTTAGTTAATTCATTTTGGCTTTAGTTACAGTTTTCTTACCTAATTAAAGACTTTGATGATTGTGTATTGATTGTGATAAGCTTCTGATTTGTGTTGGTATCTTCTGATATGATTGTAGATATGTGGGTCGTAATTAAATGCTGTTGTCGGTGCTGTAGTTATGAACCGAACTAATACTGGAATAAATACATTAAAAATCATGTCAGGTACATTTTACGTATCCTCAGATACAGAAATCGATTTGTGTGTTTGGAGTACCATTTTGTGTATGTAGAACGCCAATTTGTGTATGTGGACCTTTAATATGTAAATCTTTGTAACATCAAAAACTAGCGAAGTGAATTCTCATTTTTGTAATCTTATAAGCCCTTTTAACTCCTTGGGTTTAGTTTCTTTTCATTAATTTAATGATTTAACCTGAAATCATGGTCACTTGAGGTGGTCAATGATTCGTAATCTGTATTCGGATGTCTGTCGACTATTCTGTGAGGTAATTGTAGTTGTCTAAGTATCGCTTCTACCATGCTAGCTAATGAGATGTTATTTTCATTTAGGAATTTGGGTGTATGGTGCTTGCAGATATTAGCCACAAACAGTACTTAATTCCAATGTAAAACTATATGGTTCTTAAACATCGTTGTTTGTTGTAGTGAAAATCAGGTGGTCGCTATAGGAGTTATGATTTGGCTGATGGAAAAGGCTGGACGAAGGGTTCTACTAATCATTGTATGCCTCTGTTTTAATTTGTTTAAATTTGACTCGTCATTAAGTTTAAAGTTCATTTATTGTGTCCTTTTATCCATGAACGTCTGACGGGACATGGTTTCAAAAGATTTTTTCTTCCACGACTCACTAGGGTGACTTTCGGTCGGAGGACTACTAATATGCTTTTGACTAAACCCGTCTCGATCCTAGCTAAACAAATATTTAAGCACACGAATAAGAGAGGTTCTAGCTAAGAACTGATGTGTAGAATGTATGATAGACCATGGCAGTTTTCATTTCACTAGGAATGAGACCGATTCCTTGGCTTTTAACGTCCGAGGTACGTCAGGCGTTTGCTTTTGGTTCAATTTCTGTTACGTAAGCGGTTTTATAGCAATGATCTCTCTGAAACTTATGCGTGTTTGTTCTTGAACAGATACTTTTAGGAAATATTAAAGGACACAATACTTTTATCGGTGGCTTCAATCGCAGAAAGCGTTGTTAGACGACCCTAGTCAGCATCCACATCCTAGTCAGCATCGTTTGTGGGTTCCACATGTCCACATGTCCACAAACTCACACCCACATCCACATCCACATCCTAGTCAGCATCCCAGTCAGTAAGTGCACTATCAAGGTGACTACGGCCCTCACTACTCCGTGGGCTACTACTACGAGTCGTCGCTGCGTCACATGCAGTTCTGCAGGGACCACAACATTTCATCCGATGATAGAAATGTTTGGCGAGATGATTCACACACGTGTTTTCATGAATTCTCAAACAACCTTACTACATACGCATCCAAACACATACAGCGGCTTTGGTACCAGCACGAGTAGCGGAAAAGTCAGACGGCATGTAATGCAGGCAGAGATGTCGTTGAGTCGCGTCAGCTTTTTCCTGCTCTGTTGTATTATTATGTTTTAATTTCATTTAATTAAACTTTAATTAAATCAAAACCTAAACCTTATCACCTAAATTTTTTTTACAACTTATCCTCAAAGTTTTACAAGTGCAAAAATCACAACTTACTCCCTCATAATGTCGTGTACTACTTCCTTCATTTTCTCTCTTTTATTTCTTCCATTTTTCTTTCTAAAACAACTTAAATAAAACCTATAATATTACCTTAATAATTCCTAAGTGTTCTAGTTATATTAGTGGGTTTTAGGAGCTAACTTTCTTGGATTATTTGGGTGAAGAACATGAGTGTTATGAGTGAAGACTTTCCGGGTATATATAAGTGACATTGGTTTTAAAATTGTTGTTGTATATTTAGTTATGTTTTTTATGAGTTTTAAATTATTATGAGTATATATAAAAATATGTGAATATACTAATTATGAGTTTATAGTGAAGAAAAAATTGAAAAATGAAAATATGTGTATGTATGTATTACCCACGGCTATTCCCATTATTTTTGATAATTTTCTACTTTTAATTTTTGTAAATAATATGTTATGTTAAGTTATGTTAAAATCATTGTTATTATGTTATAAAAATTAAATTAGAAAAATAAATTATTAAGTGGAAAATATGAAAACTGTGTTCTTGATAAAGTATGGTAATCTTCATGTGTTCTTGAGTTGTTCATGATGATGTTCATGTGTTCTTCATCTTTATGCAAATTTTGATTCATAATGATTTTATATTTGTTGTTATTTATTGTTTTAATTCATTAACAAGTAATTATATTAGTAAGTATATGAATTAAACAAGCTAAATCTTTCAAATTTAAAAGTTAGAAATTTAAAGTGTTGAAAAACACTATTCATAATAATAAAATTTTTAGGGAAATTTTCATTTTAGTTTAAATCGTTTTAGTATAATTAGAATAATTAGAATATAAAAAAACTTTAAGCTAAAAACCGATAAAAATCGAAAAAATGAAATTAGACCACTACCATGAAACCCCACGGCATTCTTGCCTATTTTAGGTTAAAATCATTTTTATCATTTTTTTTAGTTTATTGTTAAAATAATTTAATTATTAGTTAATAAGTTAGAATTAAGAATTTAAAAGAAATAAAAGAATTATAACATATATATAAATTCACATAGCATTTCCACTTAAAATGGACCAAATTTAATCAAAATGAAATTATCACTAAGTCACTAAAATTTAATAGTTATTAGAATTGAATTTTTGTATAAATTGATTTCGTAAATAGATGACTAAATTTAATTGTCATTTTTTGGACTTGGACGATACGGACTAAATGAACAAACCACGATACTATTATTAAAAATAAAAATAGCTAAATTTAGTAAATAGATGACTAAATTTAATTAAGTGTCATATTTATATCGTTTATCACTTTTTACAAACTGAACTTAACGACTTCAAAACTCAATTTTTTAAACTTAGTAACTAAGTTAAGAAGTGAATAGTGACCGATGTGATTAGTGACTGAAATGAATAGTGACTGAGATGAATAGTGACCGATGAATAGTAACCCGGGACGAAACTTGTTAAACAAGTAACGCCCAAAAGTTTAAAAACTTATTTTAAGGAGAATTAGAGGTAACTTTTTGAACAAGTTATCTTTTCAAATCCCGAGACATGAATAGTAAAAAATTCACGAAATTAAACTTGTTAAACAAGTTACGTCTCGTAATTCAAATATATTTCAAATTTCAAAATTTGAAATATTGTAAATAATTGAAAATTTACCTAAGTATAGAAAACTAAAATGAATAAGTAAATAACTTAAAGTGTTTCGAAAAACACTTAAATAAATTTGGACATATTAATAAACGTATCAATATAGAAACTTAAAAACGTTAATAATTAACAATACTTCAAATAATAAACGAATATGTTATGTGACCATATGAAATCAAATAAAATACTTAAACGTTTGACGATGATGCTAGGAGAGTCTAGTAACATGTAATAATAAATATCAAAGAAAATAATATATCATGAGTAAGTTAAAGAACAGGTCAAAAGCTTGAGCCTCCGTTATGAAAACGTCAATCGTGAGTGAAGTGGGTTAAGATAGTCTTGTACGGATACCACTATCTCGGTCCCTGAACGTTGGTCATACCGAATAGTGTGGTTTTCAAGCCGGCGGCCTTATTGCTTAGCCATCCTGCCCATGCCTTTGCGCCTTAAGTCGTACTGCCTAAGCCGTACAAGATAATGAATACGCCAACTCTTTTGGGTCATGCATTAGGAAATAGTCGTTTTATTCAACGTTAAGGTGCTCTATGAATAGCATAGCCCATTCTTAAAGTGAATATTAGAATATGCATATTAGACTAGGGCTGATCCCCCTATTTCGCTAACGTTACCAGGGCCACCGCGACCTTATGGATTTGGGTCTTATATCGGCTTTATGGATTTGGGTCTGATACGCAGTTCTGTCTCCTTACCGCGTTTCGTTCTTAGTGGGCGCGACGCTAGCATTCACTCTTGCCACATGTAAAGATCACTTGATCGGATTTATGTAAGTTCGAATCATTTCGAACACTAGAAGATGAGATGCAAGTACTATAGTATTTGGCGTGGTTTACGAGTCGAGTAAGTCGCTGCACTATTTTAGTGAGATGCAAGCGATCAGAGTACAAAGGCCTACTCAGTGGTCAGGCTCGTAAGCAGTATGTGTTTTGTGATTATGTGAAAGTGAGTCGGAACATCTTTAAAAATTAAAGACCACAAATTTCTGAAGTGAATCGAGTCAGCATGATGAGAATGATATAGTATGTCTAATAGTTTTGTGATTTGATATCGCCTCGTAATTCTTTTGAATGCTTATGATATTGTTGTTATGAATTTACTTGTTAATTGCATTATAACTATATATCATGTTTTAATTGTTTTATAATTGTATATCATGCTTATATGATTTATCGCTTTAAATCGCATGCTTAATATAACTTGAATTATAACTTGAGAAATGTTATTATTTGCTACATGCAACATTCATATACGTTATAAGATGTATTGTTTATTATGTACATTTGATATGAGCCTAATGATGGCCAATGAGCAATCACGGTTATGTGCGGGATTGTAGACACTAATACGGGTTCACTTTAGGTACCCCGAGATCATTACCGAGGAGCATGGGGAGATTGCACATTTTATTTTGGTTTTCGAGAGATTGTAATTGAATGACCATGTTTATCTATAACTCTGATTATGTATTTTGAGTTGTAATACAATAACATCCGGTTTTGTTATATATATAAAGTACTTAATTAATTTTTCGCCTTGTTTAATTAAGTTACTTAAAAGTCAATAAATTTATTCTGATGGCAGATTATTTTACAACTGATTACAATGGGCCAAATGTGAAAACTCAGGGGTACCTTGGACACAGTTGATAAAACTTAGGGGTACCATGGGCAAATCTGCCAAAACTTAGGGGTACCATGGGCAATGTCCAATTATTAATTTAAATTTCAAAAAGGTGTTTCACCCTCAGTTAATGCCATTAAGTTGAAAAAAAAATATGGGCATTCTGGGAACTTAAACTAAAGTGCAAGGGTACTGATACACTCTATTTATATTCATTTTATGCCCCCGGTTCAGTCACATTTAGCTCGTATTTACTCGTATTTGCTATGACTTTAGGAGCTATATGTTATGTTTCTCGTTACTGCTGCTTTTCATTTACATATTGCAGGTTTTGGTGGTTTTGAGCCAAAACCCGAGACATTGGAGCATGTTGAGAACTAAGCTGACGAGACCAAGCTCGAGCCATCTCGAGAGCTCGGGAATACTAAGACCAAGACCAAAAGAGACTAAGGTTACGAGTTACGAGGCCAAGGAAGAAAGGCCATACGAAATAATAAAGGCCCAAAGAGGTTTTGGGCTCAAGATCAAGAGTAGAGATGAAGAGAAGAGAGCCGGCCCAAAATAAATGGTCAGGGCCCAGGTCCAGTGAGCCGGCCAGTGTGGCCGGCTACCACTGCTGAGGAACAATTTTCGTCGCGTTTTGTTTTTAATCCGAGTTTATGTTTTGGGAACCTATATAAATACTCTAGGACGGATATCTTTTACTTTATGCTTTATTTTTCCTTAGTTTAGTTTACTGTTGTTTTGTTTTCTCTCTTTAAAACTCAAGAACTTTAGTTTAGCTTTCAAGATCGATCTACTTTGTAACCGCTTGCATCTCGTAAGTTTCAAGTTTAATTTTATTGCAATTGCTTTCATTCATCATGTCTTCTTCTCCTTATTGTTTTGCTTTGATTACAGTTATGAGTAGCTAATTCCTTAATTAGGGTTAGGGTGATTTGTGACATATGATTTAGGAACATGTTTTGAGATTAAATTGGTTGTTTAAATTGTGCAAGTTGACTTCTTTCTATGCGTTTTATATCAATTGAATTAGGATTATTTCGCCTGATCACCGTTTTATCTGAGTTTAATTGAACCTGAGTATGTTTTGACTTAAGATCGAAAGCCGAGTTAAAACTAGACTTACGCAAGATTGATAAGTTGAATTTAGTAAGTTGCGAGAGCCCGCTAAATTTGCTTAAGGCTAAAATTGACTTGAGAGAGCGTTTTACAAACCTAGTCAAGTTGCACAGTTTATCTCTTCCGTCTTATAAATTTGAGTTCCTGAATCGTTGTCATATATGAACCCGACGCCCTAATCTTTCTCCATATATATTTTCATCTTGTCTTATTATCTGCTTTAGTTTAGCTTAAAACAAACCTTTTCACACCTGAGTTGAACCTGTTACTCCGACTTTAACCTGAGACTACACCGTTTCCCTGTGGATTCGATCCCTACTTGCTGCTATCTGCTGTTAGTTGTCATTTAGGTTTATTTTGATTAAGGTGATACGACTTTAGCCTTATCAGGTACCTTGGGAAGAAACTTGAAACCAGGGATACCCTGGGAAAACTGCCAAAACTTAAGGGTACGCTGAGAAATATCCCCCCAAAAAAAAAAAAAAATAACTTGTTTCTTTTTGGCTTTCAATTTATTTTGAGTAAGTACTATAAACTGTCTAACACTTAAAAAATATTAGACCTACCTTGTATCCTAAAATTACCCTCTCGTATAAAGTAAAGATTGATATTTGTAACATTAAATTCTAGAAGTATTAATTAATTAATGCAGTTTGGAATTTGGGCATCATTCTCATGAATATTTCCTCTACTACTACTTAAAACGTTTAACATACATTTTTTTTTTTTAAACCTTTACTCCTTTATTTATTTCAACCCACTTTTTAAAATTTTATTTTTTCCTCTAAATTTATTGGTTAAAATTTATGTTTATTATGGTCACATTTACAAAAATATATGTCACATTATGAATACATGTGCTCGCCAAATATAACATTAGTGTATATCATGTTACGATCAACTAAATGTGGTGACGTTTTATGATGTATATGATAGTGATCACATTCAGGTTTATCGTGACCACTATTGAGCATACTGTGATTATTATCTATATTAATTATATATAACAAAAACCATCCTACACAAATTTTCCCTCCAACTTTTTTTGTTTACCATTTTATTTTATTTTATTTTACCCCTTCTATTTTATTTCCTTTTTGAAATTATGTCATATAAGTAAGTCAATATCTTCTATTTACAACAAAATATTTTTTTTTTTTAATTTTTATCTCTTAAACTGTCCATTTTTATTTAATGTGTTTTCAATATAACATTTTAAGCGCGTTTTACCATATTATTATAATAAATGATGAATTTTAAGACAATGTTTTGCGATACTTTGATCGGTTGCCACACTATGATATATTTTAAAATAAATTTATATCTATATTTGTATAAAAAAAAAAATAGTTGTTCCACTATTTTAATTGTTTTATTACAATTTTCAACGATTCTATCATCTAAATTTTGATAGTTAATTAAGAAAAATCAAAATTGACACTTTTAAACATATTAAACGAGTTAATTAGAAGACAATTACGAGTCAAATAAGCGGGTTACATGTTAAAAAAAAATACACGGTCGGGTAAAATACAATTTGTTGTGTTTTGGGTCTAAGAATACATGTTTATTTAGGTTGCGTTTATATTATTACTATGAAGTATTTTTATATTAATTTATTATTTAACTCAATTACCAAAATTTTCAATTAACTATTAACTTATTTTTGTATATCCCGTGCATTTATGAACGGGTATTATGCTAGTTGTGACATATAAAAGTCGACACGAATTAATCAATAGTAGTCACAATTAGTTTAAATTTAGTCACATTTTTATATACTAAAAATGTTCATCTATCCCGTTTTTCGTAAAATAAAACTTTAAAGTTACTTACTCATTAAGAGTTAGCATAATTCACTTTATAGCAATAAATGCGTACTTAAAGAATTGTGTATAAAATAAGAACAATTAGTAGCATTAATGCAGCTTATTATATTCTTGTTAATTAAGATGTGTAAAGTCATTTATTGACACGTCTAACATTAACAAAATAATTAGACACTCTTAACGTGAATAGATTTAAGTTCAATGTGGCCAATATCTATCATAAGGTGACCACAATTTAAATGTTTAGAAGTGGTGACATTTTAATTGATACCTATTTACAATTGGCTTAAATATGGTAACAATGAAATAAGTAATCACTCGGTAAATTATACGGTGTAACATGAAAGTTTTATCATATAAATATGACTTCTTACAAAGTTAAATGGTAAAAAATAAATTAGTTAATGATAATATGTAAAAAATTAGAGGTTAATTAATTTTGTTGAAAAGGTAATAAATTCACTAAATGATGCTAATTAATGTGTAGCATGCCTCCCTCTTTTTCATAATCATTAAATAAATATACTTGATGCTAGAATCAAGGTCGTCTAACACTAAGAAAAGTGTTAGACAGTCTTATTTGAGACTTAGTCATTTATTTTTTCATGTTTGGTTCTTTTTGGCATTCAATTTATTTTTTCACGTTTTTTTTTCATTCAAAGAGAGACTATATGTACACTGATATAAATATAAATATATAATACTCCGTATTAACATGGTTATAATATCATTAACTTATATTTTTGGAGTAAGTTTCTTATGAGATGGTCTCACATCAGGTTGATGTGAAACCAAAGTACAAATCACAAATAAAGAAGTACAAAAGCATAATATTGACTTACTAAAATCAATAATTAAGAAATTAAAAAATATACAACAATTAACAATAAAAGCCATACAGATAATGTCAAAAATGGTTACAAACATAAGTGATTTCATCGACCATTCTAGTAACAAGGCCTTGTGCTTTTCGGCTTAAGTAAGGACAACGAATCTAAAAAGTGCATCTAACCTTTAAGTGGGGTGTATTACGATGGTAGTGGGTCGGGCTGTTATAAATAATATCAGAGAAATCTTACGACCGTGAACCTGTGGTCAGGGGTAGCTGGTCACCAACATAATGGGGGAGGATTGTGGGCTTGGTTACGGTGAGCTCTATGAAGCACAACATATATGTTGTGTTATCTAAGTATGGGAGTTGTAGGTTTATATCCGTATATAGACCATTAAAATCACAGGATTATAATGAAAACTTTTATAAGATTTATAGTCATAAATTGAAATTGCATAATAAGACAATAAGATTTAGAATTAACCTTTAATCCTAATGAAATTGACCTAAGATCAATACCAAAAGTATGGTATCTCCTAATAATCTCACCCAAGATGTGTTGAAATATGCCCTTGAATTTGCTAGAAGTAGGGGTGTAACCGAGCCGATCTGATACCGAGCTTATGTGGGCTCGGAATTGGCTTGGAAAAATTTTCTCGAGCTCGGAATCGGCTCTGAATTTACCGAACTCAAAAATTCAATGCTCGGAATCGACTCAGAAGAAGTCTCGAGCTCGACTCGAGCCCAATTTGAGCTTTGTTGGATATTATTTTCAACGTTTTTTTTTTTCAATATCCATTAAAATAAATATTTATATAGCCATTTTATTAATATATTTTATTAAAAAATTGATCAAATGATATTAAAATATATATACTTCTAGAAAAATATAATGTATATACATAGACTAAATTATAAATAAAAATGAAAATGAGCCCAAATCCGAGCTTCCGATCCGAGCTTTGCTAAGCTCAGAATCGGCTCTGATTTAACCTAACTCGGCTCGGACTCGGGCTCGAGATCAGTTTGACCGAGCTCGAGCCGAGCTTTGACTGATTTGATTCCGAGGGCCCGCCGAGCCAACTCTGATCATTTACACCCCTAGCTAGAAGAATAGAGAAGAAAAACTGATTTTTCTCTCAAAGTTTTTGTGTTTTAGTTGTGATGAATAATTAGGAATGAATTGATTAAGAAATTAGAGAGCAATTAGGAAGCAAATATACTCCTCCCATATCCTCAATTGGACCGGCCTCTTTTTGTTTATTTGGGGAGATCTTATTCTCCTCAAATACACTAACTTAATGATCAAGAAAGAGTGTATCGGGATACGATGTACCTGAACACTTTTGTCTTGGTCATTTTAGCTTTTTATATAATGCATTTTATTACTAGTGTCATCTGTATGGACCGACTATAATATATTATAAATATCCTTATATTTATAATTTACTAATTAATTATAACGGTTTATATTTAATTAGCTTGCATTGTAAACAATAATTAAATATAACATTTTATATTCAATTCACGAATTACATTTAATCCGTCTAAGCTAATATTATTTAATCCGTATTAAATAGCCGTACCATCATTTCACTGACCAACATATTAGTCAGTAACATCATCACATTTGACTAACATTTTAGTCACATTTGACTAACCTTTTAGTCAACAACACTAACTAACTGTTTAGTCATTAAGTGAGGCATCAATATGATCATTTTCACAAATAATCATATTTCTCAAACACATCCTTTAGGTATGACTCTTAGGGACCAGTTGATCACCGCCATCTGTATGACAATAACGTCAAACTTATCTAGCAAGCCAACCGTTATCGATAAACGTTAATCAACTGATTAAATACAAAATGTACCCTGTGTACCTATAGAGATTTATTTATGTTATTGCACTAACTGTGGAGGACACTAGCTCCAACAGGAGTTTGTAACACACCATGATGTTGGATATCCCATATCGGGGAAGGAAATTTTATTTGATGATTTCATAAGAAATTTCACTCACCATCCTAGTTACATGGTCTGGTGCTTTTGGGCTGAAGTGAGGACAACTAGCCCAAAAATTTGCATCTCACCTTTAGGTGGGGTGTATTATGACGGTGGTGAGTCAGGCTATTATAGTTAATCCTTGCATAGGCTAGATCTAAATTTTAAGTTTACAAAAGTAGAAAATACGATTTTATGAGATGTGTGGTATGTATTTGTTGTATGGAACAGTTTTGTTAATCGTTTAATTCGTAATGAAAATAAGTATCTCCCTAAAACCCATGGTGAAAGGCCTTTATATATATATTAACAGTTGGTAGCATTGTTCAAATCACCTCTTCTCTGGCGATTCACCCTTAGAATTGCCTCCTAGCAGGCGAATCCTAGTGTTCGGCTTGGTTTTTATTCGTGCAATATTTTCTCCTTTATTTATGAGATTATGATTATGCCGGTGTGATTTTGGTCGCCAAGCAACTCCATAATTAGGGTTTAGAGATATTTTGTGAGTAGTTTGGGCTTCGTGATGTAGGCCCAAATGTCGTGGGCTCGAGTTTTGGGCTCTAGGCCCAATTTTCCGAGAACTACTATTGTTAATGGAAATGTTATTCTAATCTTAGCCTTTTTGTTTGTTGGTGTCAAAGACGATTATAGTCACTGGCCAGTTTGGCTCGGGATTTGGTTTTGGACCTAAAATAGTGACTTGGGTTAAAAATGTGTATTATTTTAGACCATGTTTAGACATGAACTCAGTTTAAGTAAATGATGCTCCGGGTTCTTAGTTTAGATTATTGAGCTTTAATTTAAAAGTTTGAAGGCTTTGTGTTTGGGCTTTTGTATAATAATAGCTTTTTTTGGGCCGTTTTGTATTTGGGCCTTTCGTGTAGATGCATTGGGATGACTGAAGCTAAAATGAATGACGCAGACATTCAAATTAAATGACAAATGTCATTTTACCCCGATTTGACGCACTAATTCATCTTAACTATTATTGATATATTGTATTGATTACATTACGTTGCAACATGTAGTAAAAGTATTGTTACATCATTAGATTTGTTTTGCGGGAAAAAAATTTGGGGCATCTACAGAGTCCCTTGTTTGACTGGGCTTTGGACTAAGCACTAGTCAAACGAGATGATAATATCCGGAACATTGTAGTCTCGATACCATCGCAGCGCAAAGCTTGTGTATCAGGGAATTCACGAGGACTTAGCGTAGGGTAATTCGAAGGGAAAGACAACAGGTGCATGTTTAAGGACATGTCGGTCTGTTGAGCAATCGTTGACTCCTGGGAGATTTAAAAAGCTTAATGTGCTAGTTTGTAGTTTAGTTGAACTGCTTTGAGGCGACTATGAGTCTCGTTAAATTGCTGGTGCTTGCATGCTTACGTGGATGCTTGTGTTCGAGTGTGATTTGCTTTGTGATATTACTTGTGTGCCTAGGCGAATGATCATGCTTGAGTGCGGTTCGTTATGGTTGCGTGCCTACGCGAATGCTCATGTTCGAGCGAGTGTTGTTTGCTACTACTGTTGTTGTGTAGCTTTGTATTTGTGGTAGTTTGTATCTGTGGCGCCTGAATTATTAAATTTTGGTGTGTACAACGAAATTACTTGGGCTTGGAAATTGAATTAAAAGATTCACAAATCAGCCCACATGTAAGGAAAACGTGGAACAAAACAGGTCTAGAAATTGCCTGTTAACTAGTGATTCTTCCGAATGGCGACTTCAAAGCTGCATTCAATCACTCATTTCGCAATTTTAAACTCGAAAAAATTTGATTCTCGAGATTTTTTCCGCTGAAATTCTTCGTTTTTTCGCTTGGTTTTGCCACGAAGCGCAATATCGTCGTTATTCCTTTGCTTTTTGTTGTCAATTTTGCTTGGATTCGCTTGAAACTCGTCTTTTGGGCGTTTGGCTGAGAACCCGTCTTCGTGTTTTGAAATGGTGTTTGGGTTCTTGGTGGTTGGACTCATGTATGAGTGCTAGGTGCTCGAACCCATGCTTTAGTGCTTTGATGTTTGGACCATGCTCGGGTGTTTAGATGTTTGTACCCACGCTCAGGTGTTTAGATATTTAAACCAAAGCTCGGGTGCTTTGATGTTTGTGCTAGTGTTTGAACACTTGTTTGCGTTTTTGTGCTTAAAGGCTTGTTTGCGTGCTAACACTTATGTACGGGTGTTTGTTTAGAACCTCTTTTAACGCCTAATTCGTAGGGGTTTTTTGATTCGTCATTGTTGCTGCTGCAACTTGCCTGTGTCAGTGGAGATCCGCTTTTGTCGTGCGGGTATATGTTTTTTGACGCTTTTTTTAAGAAGAAAATTTGGATCCGTCTTTGCTCCTTCGTGGGAAAGTGCAAGGGATAGCGTTTTGCTAATGCCATGTTGCCTTGTGTTTTTCGGATAGAATGCGTGCGCTTGTGGCAATATCCAGCGTGGACGTATGTGCATGTTGTTTCATTTTATGAGAAAGATTGAACTGATGCCGACTTTGAGTTGGTTATGCCAGTGTCTCTCTATGTATCTTCTGAGGATGTCATGCATGGACTTTAGTTGTATCGTTTTGTGAAAATGATTGAGCAGATGCCAATTTCGAATTGGTCTCGCTTTACGCTTCTTGTTGCTTGGATTGTGTTTACGTATCCGTCAGGGATGTGGGGTATTTGCTGTTCTCGTCAGTGTGTGACTGCTGGGGATTTTGTGTTTATACTTAGGCTAAGGGTGCATCTGTTGAGGAAATTTGCCATATGTATGCTCGAGAAGTGCTTGCTCTCGTCTTTGTTAGGGATGGTTGCTTTTGTATGTATGTGGTAAATCCACTGGAGATATAGTTGTTGGATTGCGTTTGTCGTTGAGCAAGTGGAAGTCCTGTCTCAAGCGCCTGTTGGCACGACCTGGGAGTACTTCGTATGTAGGTATTCTAGGGAAGAAGTTGTTTTCGTGCATTCCATTTTGACTCCTCGAACCCTGTTAGTGAGGGTTTTTCACCTGCATGTGGGTGTCGTATGAAGAGGCAAGGTTGTGGAAGAGTTATCCAAGGTCATCTAGGCAAAGGGTAGGCAGACATATGGTGCTAGAGACCGTTAATGCTTATGGTGAGCATGTTGATGCTTCGGTGCTCTAGGACTGCAAGTTTTTTGGTGGTTAGTTTTGTGTTGGACGTGCCCTCGACTTTTTAAGCTTCGGGCGTTCTGTTTTGTGTTTAATTCTACTCTCGGCTTTTTAGGATTTTGAGCGAGAATTTTGAGTCGATTGTAACCTTGACCTAACCAAGCTTTTGGCGTGTCGCTTTTGTGTTGAATATCGTTTGTTCCTTTTCGCGAAGCTGCCACGTATCCATGTGTTTGGAATCAAACCAACATAGTTCTGGATTACATGTATAGTGGTATGATCCGGCTTAGATGTTGGTTGCAAGATATTTGTCTAGGGACGTCTGACTTGCGAGCCCGTCGAGGTAGGGCTTTTCTTTTTGTTTTCTTGTTGTGGAATCTGTAGTGTTTTGTGTAAGAGTACAATCCTAAGATAGAGTGCTAGCCCCTTGATCCGAGGTTGTCGATGGTGATAAGGAGTTCATTGCTTAGGAAAGTATGAGTGTTATCTTTGCATATTATAAATATCGTAGATGAGCCCCTAGTTCGACTGTGGGTTTTGTATTTTAATTTCGATGTGTAGGTCGTGGATGAGTTCCACTGCGATCGTCAGGTTGGTAGAGTTTAGGTGAGCGGCTTACGTAACTGTGATGGCAGAATCAAACTAGCATAGTTCAAAAGTGCATGTTTACAGGCATGCCGGCTTGTTGCACGTTAAGAGGCATGCCAGCCTGTGAAGTATGATTGCTTGTGTTTGTGATACTGACATAGATATATTGCATCCTTAGGGTATGTTCTCTTTAGTTGATCTAGGTTTTTTAATGTTGTTGTTTATTAGTTTTTGACTTAAAAATTCAAAGGCTTTGCCACTTATTTGTGGGCTTTGGGGCTATTTTATTTTATTTTATTTTTTTTTGGCTTTTTGCTCTTTTTTGTTTTCTCGTATTTTGTGTTCTCGTTTGTTTTTAGAATTTACGACGCTTTTTTTTTATCTTGCGTTTGACTTTTGACTAAAGTTGTTGAAGCTGTGTGACCTAGCAATTCGATAGTCGCATGTGATCGTATGTCTGTCACGCCAAACTCCTCTAACAATTTCAGGTGCTTGTGAGACACGCGATCGAGTACGAGGGGGATGATCGACGAATACTCTTACTTCTGGTCGTGATCAAATTTATGATCACTGTGGAGCTCCAATTAATGGATCCTCTTCCAAAAGTAACAGAGTAATGGACCATAAGTTTACGACTGGACGTTTGGTGTTAGGTTGTCGTGAATCCTCATTATTTTGTTTCTGTAGTGATGTTGTCTCAAACTTTCGTATCTAGTCTAGATCTCCTTCGTATAGTTATTTCTCATTTGCAATGCATTTTGGTGCAGAATAGAAGTTCATATGAGAACTTGATAGGTTTAGTTGCGTCACCTAATCAAAAGTAAATCCGAACAAGCTCTAACAGGTAGCAAGGGTAAGTCGGGTATCGTATCCACAGGGAGAAAGTTGCAATGTTGGTTATTTTTGACGATTCTAGTCTCGGTTCGAGTAGGTTGGTTTACTAAACACTAAAGCGGAAAAGTAAGGGTTTAAACTTAGGGAAAAAGGTCTAGGGAATCGGGGATAGCAAGGGTGAAGCTAGGACAAAGGATGGTGACAAAAATGAGTCGGGAATCGCATGTGCTAAGGAATAGGCTCGGCCTCTCGGTCCTAAGCGTCCTCTAGGTCTCAAATGCGGGCTCTCGCAACTTACAAGTGAGGGTCCTAATGGTTAGTCTCGTACCCTACCTTAGACTAGGCTTTCGATCTTAAGTTTAAGGGTGGAAAACGCTTGCTAAACCTTGGCCAAGGGATCAACAAACACAATCAAACACAAGACAACTAAAGTCACATGTAAAACCCTCATCAAACATCACCAAATCATCCTAGACTACTCACCCATGATCACCCTTCATCCCTAGATAATGAACTACTCACACATAGCGAAAACGGAAATAAAAGCAAGGGAGAAAGAAGAAGACATGATCAACTATGATGAATAATGAGATGACAATCAAGTAAGAGAAGTACAAAACAAAAACCAATCAGAAATTGCAAAGAGAAAGAGAAGAATAAAGACAACAATACCAAAATAGGATGATCAAACAACGTATCCGAGTCGGGAATTCAAAGTACAAGATGAAAAATTATTCAAACCCTAAGTTTTTGTGAGAATGAAGTTTAAAGTGTCCTAGAAATGCTGTAAAAATTTCAGACGAAAATATGATGATTTGATCCTTCAAATTGACAAAGTATTTAAAGCACACAAGGAGTCGGAAGCCGTCCCTGGGGTCCGGGACAGGCTTCCCGACCGGGACAAGGCAAAAGTTGGTCCCTAGAGCACGGGACAAGCATCTCGGATGGTTCAGGCTACATCCTCTTTTGTGCACTTCTTTGCCTTAGCTTATTTTCACTCCAAAGTCGTCCCAAGGTGTAGGGACAAGGCCTAGGTCGTCCCAAGGCATAGGGACAAGTTCCAAAATGATGTTAAGAGCTCCAAATTCAGTCCCGAGGTCCCGGAACACCTTCAAACGCTAAAACGCGGCTCGTGCATAAAGCAGCATAGCGAAACCAACTCGAAACATCACGAAACTTTACGAAACTTCACGAAACCTCCAGAATAGCATCCTAACCTCCAAATATGCGCTTTACCTGTAATATAGACACAAAAACGCAGTAGGGCCAAAACGGAGAGAAATAGGAGCCGAAATGCATATAAAAGTACGAGAATCGCAAAGTAAAGCTCGTGAACAAGGGGCTATATATAAGTAAATATATGAGACATCAGAACTGCGAGTAAAAACGAAGCTAAGTTTTATCATATATTTTATAATTCTTCTAATTATAATTCATACTTTGTATCATGTGATTTTCTCATTTCTAGCACGAGAAAGTCGTTTCCTTAGCTTGCGAGTCGTGTCGTGTAGTTGATGTTGCGTGTGTCGAGGTGGTTGTCGAGTGTGTGGGTGAGTTAGTACACGTTAGAGGTGGTTTAGGAGGTGTGGCAAGTTAGGGGCGAGCAAGGGACGAGAGGTGGTGTTCGCGGGAAGGAGAAAGCGTAGCAAATTTTGGGCAGAGCGTAATCCGCGGACAGCAGGCGTTCAGGGGGCGGACAGCAGGCATTCAACAGGCAGTCAGCGCACGAACAACACTGTGTTTTGCGTGTTGTTTGTATTTTGGTCCGTGTTTGATTTTAACTCAATCTTTTAGCTTTTTAACCTCTCCTAAACCCTAATTGCTTCACTAATCTCGTAATTCATCTCCCTAAACATTAAAACCCTATCTTCTCTCTCTTGAATTCCCATCAAAACTCTCTCGAAACTCCATCAAATTCATTCAAATTCCTCTCTTTGAAGCCCTAATTCCTTCCTATTCGATCCCTTTTGGTATTCTTTCAATCTTTCATCGTTCTAGGTTTAGTTTTCTTAGTTTTTATATTATTTTATGTCTACTTATTTGTATGCTTATATTTTATGTGTTGTTTGTGCCCTAATCAAAGGAGAAGAGGCTCTCAATGACAAGGACACTATCTATATTGAAGAGGAGGAAGGCTAGTTGATTTTCTTCGCTTGGAAAAGGTAACTAGGTGTATCCCTAACTATATTTCGACATGTATGAGGCCCTAGATGTTGATTAGGATGTTGTATTTGATTGTGTTATCGTAAAGTTGTGAACTTTGGCTTGTGACGTTGTCTCATGATTGTTTGTGGTGAATTTTGGTGTCGGCCTCATACTATTGAGTCTAGAAGCATGTTTAGGTTGTTTTATCACTTGTTTGACATAAATTATGATAAAATGATGATTAAAGTTGATAACTTGTGTTTTGGTAAATTTTCTACAAGGGTGAAAAAGAGCTAAGATGGGTCAACTAGTACTGTTTGCGAAACAGAACAGAACATAATATTCTCCGAACAGAACTGACGACTGCAAGATTGATGAAACAGAGCAGAACATAGCCTTCTCCGAGCAGAATTGAGGGGACAACGAGATTGATGACGCAGAAACCCCGAGAAGAAGATGGGGAAAACTGCGGGCTACCAAGCCAGGACTTCTTTTATTAATCTCATGATGATTACAAGGCTTTTGATTACAGTTGAATGATTTTCGTAGGAGAAACTAGCGAATAATGCTAATACATCGTTTATGTGTACTTCTATGTGAAAGTATAAGAAAAACCTATGAGAAAACATATGAGAGACCTCCTGAAAAATGACTAAGTGAGCCTCTATATATAGGTAGAATGCTCACAATACAACTCCTAAAATCTAGGGCCACTATCTCATGAACTTAGGTAGTTGGATAACTACCCACTATGCATGACTTGTAACTTCCCATTATGACTTCTATTCTGATCCGCAGAACTGCATGCCAATAACTACCCATGATCTTAGGTAGTTAAATAACTTTCATTGACTCCACTTCTGGTCAGCTATGATATCTTCCATTATCCCATGATCTTTGTAACCGCTATAGTTGACCTCTGCTGACCACAACTGCCATGCCTCTTCTGACCTGTTCTGGGCTATAACTGCCATACCTCTTCTGACCTGTTCTGGGTTATAACTGCTATT
Organism: Dianthus caryophyllus; assembly: GCA_023091065.1. Lineage (NCBI taxonomy): Eukaryota > Viridiplantae > Streptophyta > Magnoliopsida > Caryophyllales > Caryophyllaceae > Dianthus > Dianthus caryophyllus. Next base: position 35,009,368 of record CM041517.1, on the reverse strand, counting down.
GTTCTTCTGTCCTGCTCTGTACCATATTCGCAACGTCTATCCAGAACTGCCAATTCTGGGTAGTGTAAAATCTGGTCATAACAAATGCCCCTTGTTTTCTCAGGTGCAGCGTTCAGCAATCTTGAGGAAACAATCCTGTACAAACACTTCTATACAGAACAGACTAGAGTAGAAACAACTACAGTAAAATTTTGAACAACTATGCATCTGCAAGACTTGTGTACCACATTCAAAGAGACAACGTTTAAATCGAAGTAGGAGAGAATTAAAACCTGATTATTTGCTTCACGGTAGCGATGACTAGTAAATCATAAGTTGAACTTGTACATACCACGAATAGATTATCGAGGGGTTACCTAGGGCTTATACCTTGCTTTGAAACACTAGAGTTTGAACCTTGATATGGCTTGATGGTCAAGAGATGTTTCCTTAGTATATATGAGCTTTGGACTTTCCTTAACCTTAAAAAAGGAAGGTTAGTCACATGTTATGAAATCTGGGGATAGTTGAGACCCATTAGATTGTGCAAAACTTGCGGTGACTTGATCCGTAGAATACTTCGTTTGTCTTTTGATAATGCATCGTATGAACTATTGTTTAACCTTCTCGAGGATGGTTAAATACTTTGTGCCTTGTCTTTCAAAGGGCTTCTTCGTATGTGTGCCTTATGTCTTTCCAAAGGGCTTCTTCGTATGTGTGCCTTATGTCATTCCAAAGGGCTTCATCGTATGTGTACCTTATGTCTTTCCAAAGGGCTTAACTTCTGTTGCTATTGTGGTCCTTTTGCTTAGTCTGCAGAGCAAGACATTTTTCTAGTCTGCTCGACAGCTTGGTTGCTAAGTAATTAGCCTTGGTGATCCAAGGACTTAATCACTATTGTCGCTATTGCTTCTATTGCTTCTATTGTTACGTGAATGCACTAACCTCGCAGTGTACACCCAGGACTTATGTACGCATGATCATGGCTAACCTTGAGGGATATTATAGGACTCTCTTAACTACGCTAAGCCCTGGTCCGTCAATCCGAGGACGCATCCTCTACAAAGAGATCCGCTCTGCAGATCGGGCCGCACCGTGGTCCGGAGGAAGATCTCCACCGCAGATTGCCGCACTGTGGTCCGGAGGAAGATCTCCACCGCAGATTTGTTTGCTCAAGGCCGAGGACTAAGCTCAAATCTGGAAGACAAGTTCCATTCTTACAGAGCTGGAGGGTAACTCCAAAATGTTAAGGACAAAGCTTCGAGCTGGAGGTTAAGCTCAGTGCAGGCTGGAGGATAAACTCCTGAGTAGAATTGAAGGATAAACTCTTGATTAGATGTGGAAGATAGACTCTGACTAGAATTTGGAGGATAGACTCCTTTATTTGTAATATGTGGCATACTAGATTTTTAGTGGATTATTTGTGATAATAAAAATATTTACTCTTGTAATTAAAGCGCAATCCAGCAAAACAAGAATTAAAAATTAGACTATACCATTGGACATTGGCTCTACTTTTTACAGGATTTGGAGGTCTAGGCTCCAAGACTCCGATATGCTCGAGACCAAGGACTAGGCTCAATCTTTGGAGGGCAAGCTCCAAAGATGCGAGGACGAGCTCAAAACTATAGATATGCTCAAGATTGAGAACTATACTCAAGAATGGAAAAACGGCTTCAAGAGTCTTTGAAGATCCGCCAGATCAAGGGTAAAACTCCAATATTAAGATTGCATAGAATAAGCTCCAAAAATAGTAGAATAAGATATATGGTAGAACTTGTTGCAATTAGGATCGAAATAAGATGCTTAGTATTTATATAATCCAAGGCTGACAAGATAAGGTTGCAAGGGCGCTAGGATGAACTCCAAGGTTGGCCACATAGTGCAAGACTGTAATAAATAGAAAATATTCTTCAAGGTCTGTAGCGCAAGACCGAAAAAATAAGATAATATGCTCCGAGATAATATATGCTCCAAGATCGGCAACATGATCGTAAACACGAGATAATATGCTCCAAGACTCTTGGTATAATATTATGAAGAAACATTTGACATATAATAAACAAGATTGAGAATACTTTGAGATTTTGGAAAAGTGCTGTAAAATGTAAAAACTTGGTTAGTACAACCATTGATGTATTCAATGGTTTTTCTCATGATAAAATAATATTAAGTAAAGCGATATATAAAATAAATTAATTGAAATTAAATAAATAGAGTTTGAGTTTGGTTGATTTCCAAGCTTTGGAATCAACTTTCCCTCAAGAGTTACCAATTCATGTACCCCTTGACCGATGATGGAGTCAACGAGGTAAGGACCTTTCCAACTTGAGCAAACTTGTTTGATGTTACATCTCTTGCATTCTTGAATATATTTCTCTAAAATAATTCTCCTTTACCAAGGGCTCTCGCTTTGACATTCTCATTGAATCTTCTCACCATATCACCTTGATACGAGGTCGACGTGATCTTTACTGCATTTCATACTCGTTCAAAGTTTTCAAGGTTAGTGAACAAAGAATAATTTTAGAATCTAGAATACATAGGACATACCTTGGTGTTTGAATTACCAATTACGAAAGATAACTCTTTCACAAACATAAACAAGTTAGAAAGAAAGAAAGAAAAATGTCTTATAAAAAGCTATAAAAAGCTATCAAGCTATAAAGGTTGATGTAACTAACTTAACGTCCAACTTGTTATTACAAACAAACTATAGATGAATTGCATACCTTTAGATTTTGCTTTCCTTAATAATCTAATTATCTCTTTCACTGTTTCAAATATGTACTGTTTCTATTCTGGAGCAAACGACATCTTCTGGCATGGAGCAGATGACATCTTCTGTGCTAGGGCGAACGACGACGTCTGTTCTGGAGCGAACGACCACGTCTGTTCTGGAGCGAACGACAACGTCTGTTCTGGAGCGAACGACAACGTCTGTTCTGGAGCGAACGACAATGTCTCTTCTGGAGCGAACGACAACGTCTGTTCTGGAGCGAACGCCAATGTCTGTTCTGGAGCGAAGCGACAGCGTGCGTTTCGGAGCGAATGACAACTTTCTAGTGTCATTAGTGCCCCACTTTGTAGTTAAAAAACAAGGACAACAATCTTCTCCATAAAGCTCTATCTTGACATTATTTCGTCATCTCTAACACCGTGAATTTTCACCTGCCACATACTTCTCAAAAACATGTGAGCTCGCGTAAAAATTATAACCTTTACCCTTTCTTAAAACAACTCGTCAACCTTGAGCAATAAGAATATGAGACCGTTCAGAGGTTCGATCACGTTGGTATAGGGTTGAAAACACTCTTGCAAAATAAACTCAAAAAAGCAACGGCTACAAAGACAACATTAAAAATTATGCAAGACACGTACTGGATCGGGATTAAAATTCGGGATCGAACTGAACGAAATTCAAACCTGTTACGACAATCACTTCTGTGAATGTCTTGCCGACCACGTACCAATGAATCCATCACCCTCATACTACTTGTTGGGTTGACTTGCTTTGACCAGTACGACTTGCGAATCTTGACTTTGTCGTATTACTAGTGACTTGCAAAACTTCAGAGTGATACTTGAAAGATGGAGATTCAAGACACAAAAGATGCCCCTAGTTCTCTCAAGGGAAGCGTTTAGCAAATTCAAGGAAACAATTACGAAAAGATAATTCAGAACACAACGAGCAGAAGAGAAACACCCAGAAAATATAACGGGTAGGAAATTAAAAGGGTCAAGATTCAAGAGATAAGCATCAAGACTTATATATAGACGTCAGACCAGAACTGATAAAAATTCAAACCTGACTTGGTGATCATTGTAACAATGGTTTACCTCTGCAAAATTTGAAATTCTTCCAACGGTAGAGTCCTCAAGACTATAGGGTGATTCTTGCTCAAAGCCAGTTAGCATGCAAATTTGAAAAATACCTCATGCAAAATCAATCATCTTCAAGTGTTAGGAAAATTTAGATTTGTAAAAATAAATAATCACTAACAAAATTTAAAAAGATAATTGAAAGAAAACAATAACACATGAGAAAATTGATCAAAAGATCAAGACAAAGCGAAAATCGAATCTGAAACAAGTTTCACAACTTACAACCTTGGCTACTCTGTCCCCTTGTGGCGATTTCAGGACTGTGTCAATCCTGGTCCTCTGACATTAGCAACTCTATCAGTGTAGAAGGTCCAAGCTTTCATTATTCTTTCATGACCAAAATCTCAAGGCCGAAATCTCCTTCCAGACCAGAACTGAAATTCGCCACAAAATCTGCCAAGGATTCTGACTTGATGGCAGTCTTGGCCTGCAACTGATGTTATACGTAATAATCTGCACAAAATCATATAACCATACTCCCGGACAGCCCAGACTTTCTCAGGACTGGCTTGACGGAAAAGTTAGTCACGACAATAATATGATAACTCTTAAAATAAGATCAGACTTTGTAATATACATTAATTAAGTAAAAACATATATTTCTCGAAGAGTGTACCTTATTCCGGCATCCAAGAGGTTCTTACTTGCACACTATATGGGGTATCGTAGATTATCCTTTTCATCGATCGAGGCTGGATAATTAGTATGATCTGCACAGCATTGGATAATATGATCCACACAGATGAATAATAGTTCTGATTTGCACAGAATCGACTTGAGATCCACTCTTGCCAACACAGCAACATTGGAACTATCATGAGGAAACGCCAAATGAGTGCTTGACAAGATTGAACTTCATGTTATATCTCTCCAAGAATACAAAAGGATGCTTGCAAGTGTCGAACGTGATCTTTGACACTCTTGGACTTCATCACCAAATCATACGTGTACACCTTCGTTGTGTCCCCAATAAAAATACTCCAACATTGTGCTAATTACCACCTTGGTAGGTTGCCCACTTCATCTCTCAAAGCGTAAGGCATAACAAATTAAAAATATATTATGCAAAAAATAAAATTCATCTTTTGATGAGTAGGATACACTTCGATTCGATTGGACTTGATGAAAGCATCCACAATTGTAAGCTACTTGTATCCTGAAATCTTGGCAAGCACAACATTAGTATTGGGTAGATGAAAAGAATCTATGTGCAAACTTTATCTTAAATAAACATAATCAACACTTGAAACATACCATGTTTTTGTCGGATGATTACTACGATGGTTAACCAATCAAGATACATTACCTCTCTTAACATTTCATGTCTAGAAGCTTTTGAACCTCGTCGTTAATTATTTCCTTTCTAGAGGAAATCTCTTGCGTCTCCACTGTACAGACTTGAACTTTGGGCCAACATCAGACTTGTGAGAGATCAGACCAGGACATGACTTATACCAGTCCTGTCAAAGCGAGTCCAAGCAAACAGGATACTTTGGATTGTAAAAAGATTAACTACCAAGCTCATACCTGATTCTGGTCGGTACATCACCTACCAGTACTTTCTCACCAGAACAGGAGTGGTTGAGGTTGTCTTTGTTCTGTCTTGTCTGACATCTAAGGAGACTTGTTTCTTTGATTTCTACATATTGGATTCCTGTACTGAATGAAAGCTCCAAGGCTGCTCCATAGCACTCTTGTGTATTCTGCTACTTTCCGTTGATCACCATTATTCCCTACTTGATTGACATTTTGACGTATTAGTGGTACGTCGAAGGCACGAGCATGATATTATGAATTAAAACATACCAAGCATGATATACAACGTCATCAAATTGAATCAATAAAATAATTAAGAGAAAAGACTCCCTTTGTAGGTAGAGAAATTTTGCCAAAAGTATGTTGACCAAGGTCTCTCCGTAGAATCCACAAGCATGTTAAAATTTGTAGTGAGTTTATCATGGTTGATCCTCATTTCTTCCAAGACACCAAGCATAACCATTCAGAACTGCCTTGACGATCTCCGTGACCAAGAGTCACTAGTTTCCAGTTCTGTTTAGTTCTGTTGGGGACGACATCATTTCTTCTTAAGTTATCATTTCTGGTACTGTAACACAAGTCAAACCACAAATATTAGAACCGTCATTAGCGTAATAAACTTTATGAGTGTAAGGAGAAAAAGGTGGAGATTGATTTGGCTCTTGTGATTGTGGTTGTTCAGTCTTGCTCGTATTCCTCCGTGCAGGACTGGTTGTGTCCTTCAAGCATCCAGAACTGAAACATCTATAACAAGACTCTCAAGCTTGGAAATCAATCCTGAAAAATCTATAACAAGACTGTTAGTATCAAAATTGTCAATCCAGAATTAAAAACAGAACTATTAATATCGAGACTATCAGTCCAGAACAAGACTGTTAACATCGAGTTTACCAGTCCAGAACCGAAAATAAGATTGTTAATATCGAGATTACCAGCCCAGAACTGAAAACAAGACTGCTAATGTCGAGATTATCAACCCAGAAATGAAACAAGACTGCTAATATCGAGATTACCAGTCCAGAACTGAAACAAGACTGCTAATATCGAGATTACCAATCCAGAACTGAAACAAGACTGCTAATATCGAGATTACCAGTCCAGAACTGAAAACAAGACTGCTAATATCGAGATTATCAGTCCAAAACAGAAAAAACAAGAGAGTATTCAAAATCTCTTATCTTAGGGCTGGATGAGTGGACATGTGTTCACTCTTGTCTCCGGTATGAACCAGTTCTGTTCTGCTGACGACCACTTCCAGCTTTCTTGTTAGGCCTATTCTGACACAAACTCCGCTGTTCTGTTTGTTGAAGGCATCTTCTTCAAGTATGACGACCCTTGCTTGTAAGTACGAACTGTCCCAGAACTGTCACTGTTCAGAATTGAGAACATTTCTTTGTTCAACTCTGCACTACTCCAGCAAGCGACGGAAGCTATTCTGGCTGGTAGCTCTGACGTGGAACCTCCACCCATTGCAAGTGGAGTTATCACACCTACTCCAGGGTTCCAGGAGTTGAAAGCTGAGAAGCAGAACAAACTGGAGGTCCTACCCAGGACATCACTGTCAAACATGCCATCTACAGGCGTGGTGAAACTTCTCCACAACATGGCGGAAAAGATCAGACCAGAAATGCTCAGGACTGACATTACAGAATTGGAGCCTTTGCACATGCAAGTCTCCGTCGAATCTTTGGGAATAAGAATTGTGAGCATCGTGTGTTTGTATTGCATAGCGTGGTCTTAAGGATGTTACGTTCTATAGCACAACTTCAATTGATGGAGCGTTGAATTTTTTGAACATCCTTCAAAAGCGTGATATTGTCGAAGGGAATGGTCCTTCATTTTCTTAGGAGAGGCTTACGGTTCCTAGGAGAGTCCTCTTTGAGTTGATCTTCATAGCCTTTGTCCCCATCATGATAGGAAAAAACTTTTCTTTTTGTGATGAAAGATAAGGACAATTACGCCTGATTCTTGAGTTGTAACCACTAATCTCATTTGGAGTTACATTAGATTCAAGACTGACTCAATCTCTTTGAGTCTTGTATTTTCTTGTAAAATTGAGGCAATCCTCGGCGAGATTCCTCCAACTATTGTGCTAGTTATTCAAGGATCTTGTCAACCATGTGGTCATGACAAGAGTGTGTTTTTGTGGAATTTTGAGAAGAGAGTTTCACAAACTAATAAACTAGATGCCCCACGGTGGGCGCCAATTTGTTTAGTAAATTTTCTACAAGGGTGAAAAAGAGCTAAGATGGGTCAACTAGTGTGTTTGCGAAACAGAACAGAACATAATATTCTCCGAACAGAACTGACGACTGCAAGATTGATGAAACAGAGCAGAACATAGCCTTCTCCGAGCAGAATTGAGGGGACAACGAGATTGATGACGCAGAAACCCCGAGAAGAAGATGGGGAAAACTGCGGGCTACCAAGCCAGGACTTCTTTTATTAATCTCATGATGATTACAAGGCTTTTGATTACAGTTGAATGATTTTCGTAGGAGAAACTAGCGAATAATGCTAATACATCGTTTATGTGTACTTCTATGTGAAAGTATAAGAAAAACCTATGAGAAAACATATGAGAGACCTCCTGAAAAATGACTAAGTGAGCCTCTATATATAGGTAGAATGCTCACAATACAACTCCTAAAATCTAGGGCCACTATCTCATGAACTTAGGTAGTTGGATAACTACCCACTATGCATGACTTGTAACTTCCCATTATGACTTCTATTCTGATCCGCAGAACTGCATGCCAATAACTACCCATGATCTTAGGTAGTTAAATAACTTTCATTGACTCCACTTCTGGTCAGCTATGATATCTTCCATTATCCCATGATCTTTGTAACCGCTATAGTTGACCTCTGCTGACCACAACTGCCATGCCTCTTCTGACCTGTTCTGGGCTATAACTGCCATACCTCTTCTGACCTGTTCTGGGTTATAACTGCTATTGTTCTTCTGTCCTGCTCTGTACCATATTCGCAACGTCTATCCAGAACTGCCAATTCTGGGTAGTGTAAAATCTGGTCATAACAACTTGAGTTGTGTTTTGGTTCCATTATGAATGTATGTAAGCTTTGTTGATAATTACTCCGTATTTAACTTGTTATTGTATTGAGGATCATATTTCGTGTTGAGATTGTCTTGTATTGGTTGTATTGACATTTTTGAACTAAAGGATAATTGTTTTGGCATTGTATTGGTTGGATTCTTGTATGCTTGAGTTGAGTGTGCGTACGGGTACAGTTTTGGCTTGTGCGTGAGGAGTTACAACGTCTTTTGTAGGACGTATGCCGCATGTCATGGGTTCTCATCCATTTTGTAGTGGCTCTGAGACTATGGTTATTGATTGTCATTTTGTAGCGGTTTGTATGTCGACACTCTTTTGTAGGGGTGGGCTTGGCCAAGTATAGACTATTGTATTGAGGCATTTTGTAGTGCCGTCATAAGGTTGGATCTTTTTTGTATACCGACCATGCCGCTTTGAAATACTTGCTTGCTAAAAAGGAGGCAATGCCTCGTCTGATTCGTTGGATACTCTTGTTGCAAGAGTTTGATTTGGAGATACGTGATAAGAAAGGTGCAGAGAATGTGGTTGCCGATCATTTGTATCGGCTTCGTTATGATGGAGGGAATTCTTCCCCTATTGACGATTCATTTCCTGATGATGCTCTTATGTCCGTGGTTGCCGATACACCATGGTATGCCGATTATACCAATTACATCGTTGGGAGTACTTTGCCACCTGATTTTTCTTATCAACAAAATAAGAAGTTCAAGTCTGATGTTCGCCACTGCTTTTGAGATGACCCCTATCTGTTCCGTGAATGTGTCGATGATATGTTTCGGCGATGTGTGCCTTAATGGGGAGTAAATTCCATTCTTGAGCATTGTCATTATTCTCTTTATGGACGACACCATGGCCCTTCCTTGACCGTCGCTAAGGTCTTGTAATCCGGTTTCTATTAGCCGACTATGTTCAAAGATATTCATGCTTTTGTTATGTCTTGTGATGCTTGCCAACGAACCGGGAATATTTCACGGAGACATGAGATGCCTCAAACGGGCATCTTGGAAGTTGAATTGTTCGATGTCTGGGGTATTGACTATCAAGGTCCGTTTCCCTCCTCACGAGGGAATCGATGGAATCGATGCATCCTTTTGGCGGTCGATTATGTCTCCAAATGGGTTGAACCCGTTGCCGCTCCTACGAATGACTCTAAGGTGGTGATTTCAAGAAGGTAATTTTTCCAAGGTTCGGGGTGCCCCAATCCATTATTAGTGATGGAGGTTCCCACTTTCACGAGAAGAAGTTAGATGCTCTTTTGGCTAAGTACGGAGTGATGCATAGAACCGGGCTTGGCTACCACCCTCAAACTAGTGGTCAAGTTGAGGTTTTTAATCGTGAATTGAAGAGTATTTTGGAGAAGGTAGTGAACAAGTCGCGTAAGGATTGGAGCATGATGTTGAATGATACGCTTTAGGCGTATAAAACCGCTCACAAAACACCTATAGGCATGTCGCCGTATAGGTTGGTGTATGGCAAGTCTTGCCATCTTCCCGCGGATCTCGAGTATAAGGCGTATTGGGCTATTAAGGTGCTTAACTTTGATGCTAAATTGAGTGGGGAGAAGCGGTTGTTACAACTAAACGAGCTAGATGAATTCCGAGTTAGTGCTTATGAGAGTTCATGGCTTTACAAGGAGAAGACAAAGCAATGGTATAACAAACGAATCTTAAAGCGCGAGTTCGCGGTTGGTGATAAGGTACTTCTCTATAACTCTCGCCTTAAATTGTTTACCGGTAAACTTCGTTCTAAGTGGTCCAGTCCTTACACAGTCACTACTGTGGGAAAGTTTGGTAACATTGAGGTCGAGATGGCCAATGGCAAGCGCTTCAAAGCGAATGGCCAACGAATGAAATTGTACCATGAGGATGCTCGTTTAGGTATGACGGAGGTGTGCTATCTTCGTGCCCTCCCGATCAATGCTTGATTTGGGTTGTATAGGTCGAGCGGGACCTTAAAAACCAGCGCTTTACGGGAGGCAACCCGATGTTTCCATGTTTTTAATTAGTATTTTTCTAGTTAATTGTGTTTTTGTGAGAGCATGTGAGGGAGGAATTAATCGTGTTTTGGAGATAATGACGCAGATACGCAATGAAATGAAGTTAGAAGCGTTAACCGTGTTTGAAATTTTTGCTGATTATGAGGTCTGCAGATGTGGGAACAAGTTCATATTTACAGGGGAGGGTCACTACTGCAAAATGTAGCTATAACAATATCATGAAAGTGATGCTAAATGTCTTAGAAATGTTGCCATATACTTAAGGCAACACTTTCAAGAGTGCTGCCTAAAGCTCCGTTGCAATAGCTTAATGCAACACTTCCTGCAACACTTTACTACCAAAAGCTACACTTTACTACCAAAAGCAACGCTTTAAGATAGTGCTGCAACTTATTTTAGTATGCAACACTTTTTTCTCAGCAACCAAAAAAAAATATGGCAAATGATGGTCAAAAGAATCGAACCCATGACCTCAACTTACAAAGTTGAACACTCACACCATCTTAGCTACTACAATTTTGTTGTTAATATTTTCAGCTATTACTAAATATTTCATTTTGAAGAAAAAGAGTGGGGGGCACGTGCTTTGTAGCCCCTTGGGGCCTTTGTCTTTAATGAAATTATAGATTAAAAGAAATTATTTTGATACATAATTACAAGGAAAAAAATGCAACTATTTTTATTTTATATTATTTAAATAGATCATACACATGCAAAATACCCTATTACCCTCATAATAATATCAAACCAAACGTGATATACAAGTTAAATTCAACGAAATAGTAATTATTGTCATGATATTTTATTTCTAAGGGTAATTTTAAATAATTTAAAAGACACGCGGCCTTACTAATTTTCGATTGAAAAAAACGTTGTTTTGTAAATTTTTTTTTTTTATGTATGCAACGTTAGATATAAGTGATATAACTATATAAGTGTTGTAATATTTATAGAATTTTCAACACTCTACAAAAGCGTTGCACTTTCTGCCTTTAATTTGCAACACTTTTAAAGAAGTGTTACACATTGCCAAATATTTGGTAACACTTTTACATAAGTGTTGCTATAGTCTGTATATGCAACACAATGTTGGAAAGTGTTGCATTGGTAATAAAATTTGTGTAAATTGCAACAATTTTGAGAAGTGTTGCCTTATAAATGTTGCAGTAGGTCCAATTTGTAGTAGTGGGTGATCATCTGAAGACGGAGAAACATGCAAAAACTAGAGGCATCCCGGTGACCCGGGATGGCTGTCCCGGTCGGGACGAGTATGGTCCCAAGGCTCCGTGATGTCTGTCCCGATGGTTACAGCCATTTTGCACGAATCTGAGAAAAATTGAAATAAATCGTCCCGGGCCTCCGGGACGGGAATCCCGGTCGGGACGACCGGGGCCGGGCTGGGCTTTGTTGGACAGCTGATGTTCTATGTTTTAATTCTCTTCTCCTATTTCTTTATTCATTATTTCACCCCTCATTCAAACTCTTTATTCTTCCTCTCTCCTAAACCCTCCATTAAAACACCTTAAAACCTCACCTAAAACCCTTTGAAACACCTACTTCCACTCACCCAAATTCAATTTTAACACCGGATTCGGATTGTGCTCACTTCAAGCTTCGTTCTACACTAAGTTTTATCCCAATCCGGGTTGTTTGAAAAATATCTACGATTTTGAGTGGAGCTTTTTAGGTCGGTTTTTGGGTCATCTTGCTCCTTGCTATCTTTTCTACTCCGCATTGTAAGTATTTTTCATTAATTTTTTCGTTTACTTAGTTTTTCGATTTTTATTAGTTTAATTAGGGTTTTACTAGTTATTTTGGGTTTCTAGCTAGTTTTTCTCTTCCCCTAATTTTCCTTTTTCTAGTTAGTTTAATTAGTTTAGTTTAGTGTTTGCTAGTTAGTTTTCCCTTTTCTCTATTTTTCCTCTTCCCTTTAGTTCATTTTACCTAGCAATCTACCATGGGTCCTAAGAAAAATCCACCTCGAGGTAAGAAACAAAGAAGCAGGTAAGGTACTAGCTCTACCACCGAACAATACACCGACTCTACTTACCCACACATCGCCTTTGCTAATAAAGAGCAATATGATCGTTTTCAAGTGCTAAAGGGTAAGAAAATGCGCCCAACCCAGTGGTTGGATCGCAAGGTTTTAGCCGATTCGGTATTGAAGCGGCTACGCGAGAGTTCTTTATAGGCACTGGCACCGTTGGCCTTTTTGAAATGCAATACCATACTTATGCATCCATCACCCTCGAATTCTTGAGTTCGTTTGAGTATTCGCGTGACTCGGAGGGTGTTCCCGTTTCCATTCGCTACCGTCTACGCAATAATGACTTCGACCAATCCTTCAATGAATTTGCCCAGCTCTTCGGTCTTAGGACTACGGATCCTATTGAGTGCACCGGGTTTTCTCTCGCTAATACATGGTTAAGTCTTACCGGTGTGCCTAATGTCGTCAACTATAAGCATCTTTCCTTCGGCCTAATCCACCACTCGATTATCCGCTTATGGCAACGTTTGATGGGGTATACCTTGTTTGGTCGTACCGAACCCCAAACCGTCCGCCAAGTCGAGATAGAGCACATTGGCGGTTATCTTAACCCTAATCATAGACGACCGTTTAGGTTAAATTTAGTTCATCACTTTGTCCATCATCTTAAAGTCGTAGGCACGGGGTCTAGGGTTCGGGATATTGTCTTGGGTGGCTTGGTTACCCACATAGCGCGGCGGATGCTTCTACTTCGAGAGACCGACTTAGAACCTGCAGTTAATGGGGGGATTCTTATGAATATGGCTTATTTATTGATGATAAATTGGATCACCAGAGGGGGCGTCAAGGTGATTATTGGAGGGAGGGGAGGGGGGGGGGGGGGGGGGGGGGAGGGGTAACGATTGGACTAGCTTTTGTCTGCTCCCCAACGCCACGCTCCCTAGGTTGACGCCTAATCTCGAGTTTAGGATTCCTAGGCACGATGATGATGATGACGAGGAGGCCGAAGAGGGCGTTGAACTCCCTGCACTTACTACTTACTGGATTATTCCGGCGGGAGGTGTGGTTCCTGAGATACCTGAGCGAGGCCATATCCACACTTACGACCGACGAGAGCGCGACGAGACCTCCACTGCTGGTGCTCGTGGGCCTGAGCCTACTACACCCCCTGCTTTTGACCCCCACGCTCCTTATACGCGAACTGGGGACTATATGTATGACACCCTTCATGACCTCCAAGTCGGCCAGGCCTCTATGCTTTCTGCTTTCGATTCCTTCGCCACTGATATGTGAAGTAGTATGGCCGCTTTACAGACCGACCACCACCTAGCCATGTACCCTATGTAAGATTATTTTGCGCGACAGGGCTTTGTGCATCCCGAGGGACCACATCCCTCCTGGTATACATATCCACCCGGTGGCTTTCCTCAGGGAGCCCAAGGCCGTGGTATGTTCGGAGGCGCTGGAGGATATGGTGGGCAGGGGGGTGGTTGTGGATTTATGCCGAGTGTTGGTGGTGATTTTGCAGGTCCTTCTCAGGCTGGTCCTAGAACGATGAATGCCACATTTCAGCAGGACTTTGGCGGTGTTGGTGATGATGATGGTGCGATGGCGCCTTCATGTACATATTGTAAGTTTTTCTGTCTCTTTTTCGCTTTTATCGTCTTTCCCTCGTATATTTTGATGTGTCTCTGCTGTTGATGTGCTGCTGGTCACATTGGGGACAATGTGATGTTTGGTTTGGGGGGGAGACTTGTTTGCTTTTTTTTTCTTTTCTTTTCTTTTCGTTTTTTTGTTTTTCATAAACCACAAAAACACAAAAAAATCTTAAAATCTCAAAAATCCAAAAAAATTAGAAAAATTCAAAAAATTCAAAAAATCATGGTGACCTTGTTGCTTGGAATCGTTGTATGTGAGCTTGTTATTACCTTTAGCTTCCCGACATCCCTTCCCCTTTTGCTTTTAGCCTTGACATGATTTATATAGACGGAAATAGCTCTAATGAGGATGTCTTGGCAATGTGGTGTAATGGCATGCCTTTTACTTTTCGGTTGATCACTTTTTAGGTTAATTAGCTACATATTTTGGTGAGGTTTAGAGCCTCCAGTGGCCGGTACGTCTATACCCGGTCCCCGTTCTAGGAATGTGTGTAGTCTTCTTGTGGGGCGCGTAACATCAACACGCATAAGTGTGGCCCCTTTCCCGTTTTTCCCCGTGATTTGTCATACGTTTTGCGTACGAGGCTTTAGTCGATATCATGATTTTCACCATGTACTTAAATTGATATATCCACTCATTTTTGATCTATTACCCTCTTACCCACATGAGTTGCTAGCTACATGCCCAAATAGCCTACCCTAACCTAGCTAGTTATCGCTTTTGTATACTCTTGTGCTTGTTCTTGGGTTTTGATCGGTTGACACGACTTGCTGATGTCGTGTTTGTGAGAGTTTTGGTGATTGTTAGTCGGGATTGCTGCTTCCCCGACATGTGATGATGTTTCCGCAACAAATTAAGTGTGCTCTTGTTCAAAAAAAAAAAAAAAAAAATCAAAGACAAGTAAAAAACAAAAAAACAAAAAAAAAAAAAAAAAAAAAAACAACACAACACGAAAAAAATCAAACCAAAAAAAAAAATCAATCAAAAAAATCAAAATCAATAATGTCATAGTTGTTGTTAGTGTTGTGAGCACTTGTTTTGTATTGCTAATGTTGCGAGGATGTGTAAGAGGAGACCGATTTGCTGTTTTTGGTCCGTTCTTGTGAGAGTTGGGTTTCTTATCGGTTGGACGAGCACTTGAGTTGCATTAGTGGTTTCTAGTTGGCTTTTAGCTCCACGAATCTATAATTATTTGTCCACCTTCTTCCTTTTACCTCTCTCGGCCTTTACACATCTATTGTCCTATGTAAGCCCTCGTGTATGCTTCGTTTGTTATGACATTTTCATGTACGGGAATGCGAGATCGGTTCCACATTAGATTGCGGGCGCGTTTCCATGAGTTGAGTAGGTGAGCGTAATCACATTATATTTATATTGCCTAAATTCACGAGTGTGTGTTGAGTGAAAACTGCGAGGAGTCTGGAATTTGATCGCGGGAGAGCCGAAGGTCTAAGCTATGTCATCTATACTGCGCCGTCATGTAAATCTCAACCGTTAGTTAGCTATTTCTTATGTCCCACGTTAATTCGGGAACGATTGTCATTGCTATAGCTACTTGTGGTTTGGGTTTCGTTGGGAAGCACTTTAACTTTAGTCTTGCTTTGTCCTCACGTTCTTATTGTCACGCTTTGTTGCTTGAGGACAAACAACGGTTCGGTTTGGGGGAGTTTGATGTATTGTATTTATGTATGATTTTAGCCCCCGTTTCACTAGCGATTCATTTATATTTAGTGCATTTATTCGCTTTACGCGATATTTTTCCTCCGAGATTGCTGGTTTTCGTTGTTTGGCTTTGTTTTGCAAGACATAGCCGATTTTAGGAGGATTTGTGCTATTTGGGACGACATTTGGAGCTCCCGAGATCGCTAGGTGAAATTGTGTGCGTGGAAGTATTGCCGAGGATGAGTACGACCCAAGAAACGGTGATTTAAACTCGTCCCGGGACCTAGGGACGACGAAAGAAGCTCATATCCTCGTTCACGACTCCGTCCCTAACCCTTGGGACGAACCATGCCTCGTCCCTATGCCTAGGGACGACAAAAGAAGAAGTAGAAATTAAGAGAAATTGAAGAAAATTCGCTGTGGCTCACGGGTTGGCATCCCGTGAGTCTGGGAAGCTCGTCCCGATCGGGACACCCGTCCCGGAGGTTCAGGACGACTTGGTCTTTTGGCATTATGTTTTTCTTCGTGTAATATACCCGCTGTAAAAAAAAATTTAGAGAGACTTATGCTTTATTTCACGTTTTATGCTTGTTTTAGAGAGGAGAAAAAACCTAAAAAGACTACTCTTATAATTTGATTTCCTTTGTTTAATTTCAATAAAAAATCATCGGTTCGCATTATCTTCTTGCTTAATTCATCATCTACTTCGCTTTCTTGTTTGGTAGTAATAATCATCTCCCTCTTGTTATATTTGATTTTGTTTGATTGATCTCTAGTATGCATTTTTATGGTTTCAAATGCTTTGTTTATACTTTAATCATGAATGAGTAGTCATCCTTATAGGGAGACAGTAAGTTCGGTGTACGTGGACTATTGGTGCTTCGGGATGATCATGTCTATGCTAGGTTTTGTGTGCTTGTGCTTTATTGATTGTGATTATTGGCCATAATCTTTATCCCTTATTCCCAAACTTAAGAATGAAAGCCTAGCTTGAGGATAGAACGTAATCATACAACGAAACCTTTACTAGTAAGAGCGAGAGCACGCTAGTATAGTTCGAGAAAGACTGGTGCTGAGAAGACGAGTCAAACCCCTAGCTATCTTAGCATTCCCATTCCGAGTGTCACTTAACCACGCGTACCCGTAACAAACCTAATCCCTAGACCTTTCTTTATTAGCTAAAACCCCTTTTACTTTCCGAGCTTTAGCCTTTAGTAACTACAACCAACACTCGAACCGACCAATCTAGAATTCATCCATAGATAACATAAAATATCAACCATCTCCCTGTGGAAATTGATCCCGACTACCCTATCTATCTAGTAGTGTGAGTGTCCGGTTATTTTTGATTAGGCGTTGCGATTTTAGCCTATCAAATTCCTATCTTAAGAACTCTAATTAAGCCCTAATTATATCATTCTACCCTAATTCATTATCTCTACACACAAAACTCTCTCTTCTCTCTCTTGAATTCTCATCTAAACTCTCTTAAAACTCCATCAAATTCACTCAAATTCTCCTCTTTCAGGCCCCAATTCCTTCCTACTTTTGGTATTCTTTCAATCTCTCATCGTTCTAGGTTTAGTTTTCATAGTTTTTACATTATATTATGTGTATTTATTTGTATGCTTATATTTTCTGTGTTGTATGTGCTCTAATTCATGGAGAAGAGGCTCTCAACGAGGAGGACACCATATACGTGGAGGAGGAAGAAGACTAGCATCGATTTTGCTTCATAAAAGGTAACTAGGTGTAGCCCTAGTGATATTTTGACATGTATGAGGCCCTAGTTATTGTTCAGGATGTTGTTGTTGATTGTTTTGTTGTAAAAATGCGAGCTTTGGTATGTTTGACTATGAATTATGCGATTGTGACTACGTTTTGATGTTGTCGTCATACCTAGTGAGTCTAGAAGCATGTTTTAGGCTTTTTGATCTTATGAGTTTGTTGGTTGTGATATTATGGTGATTAAAGTTGATGACTTGGATTATTAAATAAACTAATCATGCCCATTTATTATCTAATGTAATTAATACTCCGTATATTGTTAGTGTTACACCGTTGTTAGTCCTTTATAATGTGTTGGTAATAACGATGGTTTGGTATGTTGTTGTCGGAAGATGGTTGATGTTGAAGTTGAGTTAATTCAGGTTATTGGATTGACTAGTTGTAAGCTTGAGACTAGTGTGCGTACGGGTACGGTTATGGCTCGTGCGTGAGGAATTACAACGTCCTTTGGGACGGATGTCACCCTTTGGGTTCTCAACCGGTTATTGTTAGAGACTATGGTAATTGTATGTCGTCGCCGGTTATGGTGAGGTTTGGCCAAATTAAGACAGTGTTGAGGATTTCACGGTTATGTGGATCCATTGAAGGGGACTCACGGTTATGTGGTTCCGCCATAGGGTTTGGAGGTATCACCGGTTAGGGTGAGGTCTGGGGTAGTTCACGGTTATGTGGCTACCCAGTGCTCCGTGCTTTCTCTTGCGTTGTTGGTTGTTGTATGTCATTTGTTGATGACAGTTTGGGATTGTACTTTGATCGTTGTACCGTTTTATTGTTGATTGTTGTTGTTGTACTCTGATCATAGGTCGTAGGCCAGGAAAATAATTGGTTGTATTATGGGTTATGTTTATGATGTTGAAATATGATTGGGGAGCACCTAGGTACTCCCCACTGACTGTAGCTGTTGCATGTTTTTGCGGCAGTTGTGCGCGGGGATGGGGATGTGTGAGAAGCGGTGAGGATAGTCGACCCCGTGGATAGCTTTGATGAGAACTTTGTTTGGACTTGTTTAGACTATGCTAGATTAGACCTGTCATTCGTTTTTATACTTATGTTTTTGTAGGGTTGGATTGTACGGGTATTTATTCCCGATCTTTAGACCCTAAGGTCTACTTTTACTATTTGGGTTTGTTTAGATTGTTTTGTGAGTGACGATCCGGATTCACGTTGTTTCCGCCACCGTGGTTTTCACTTTTACTTTCATTATTCTTATTTAAAGCCTTTTTAGAATCATATTTTATTTTGTTTAAAAATCCAGATTCAGGGCGTCTCCTGAAGAAAAAGATTCTTAAGGAAGCTCATAGTTCTCATTACTCGGTTCATCCAGGGGGAGATAAGATGTATATGGACTTGAGGCTACACTTTTGGTGGCGTAACACGAAGAGGGAGATCGCCGACTGGTGTGTCAAAAGGTGAAGTTTGAGTACCAAATGCCTGGAGGTCTGTTACAACCTCTTGAGATCCCAATGTGGAAGTGGGATTCTATCTCCATGGATTTCGTCATGAGTTTACCGAGAACGTCAAGTGGTAAGAATGCTATATGGGTGGTTGTGGATCGCTTGACGAAGGTTGCACATTACATTCCCATGAAAAAGACGTGGAGTATGGAGGAGTTGGCTAGTGCATATTAGCGGGAAGTTGTTCGTTTGCATGGGGTTCCTAAGGACATCATTTCCGATCATGATCCTATGTTTTGTTCCCAGTTTTGGAAGAAGCTACAAGAGGTTTTGGGTAGTGAGTTGAAGATGAGTACGACATTTCATGCTGCTACAGATGGTCAGACCAAGAGGACCATTCAGACCTTGGAGGATATGTTGTGAGCTTGTGCTTTGGAGTTTCATGTCGGATGGGTAGAAGAGTCTACCTTTGGTGGAATTCTCCTACAACAATAGTTTCCAAGCTAGCATAAACATGGCACCATTTGAAGCGTTGTATGGTAGGAAGTGCCGAAGTCCCATGTGTTGGGATGATGTGACTAAAGCTGCAGTGCTAGGACCGGAGATGGTTCAGGAGTCTATTGAGCAAGTAAGGGTCATCCGTGAAAAATTGAAGGCGGCGCAGGATCGACAAAAGTCTTATGCCGATTTGAGACGTAGGCCGATTAAGTTTGAAGTTGGGGACAAGGTGTTCTTGAAAGTGTCTTCAATGAAGGGTGTGAAGAGGTTTGGCATCAAAGGGAAGCTAAGTCCTATGTTTGTGGGACCGTATGATGTGCTGGAGAGAATAGGGGAGGTAGCTTATCGGTGGGCGTTACCACCGAACATTTCTAAGGTGCACGACGTATTCCATGTGTCCCAATTAAGGAGGTATCGTAGTGATCCTTCTCATCTGGTTGAGGCCGATGTGCTCGTGGTAGAGACTAATTTGACTTATGAGGAGAGACTGGTTCGCATCTTGGACAACAAAGAGAAGAGGCTTAGGAACAAGGTGGTTCCGTTAGCGAATGTGCTTTGGAGGAGTCAGAAGTACAAAGAAGTTACGTGGGAGACTGAGGCTTCTATGCGCGTGAAGTATCCATTCCACTTCGTTACTGGTAATTCGTTGTTCTCAAGTTTCGAGGACGAAACTTCTTTTTAGGGGGTGAGACTGTAACACCCCGATCTTTTCCCCACATTTTATAATTCATTTCTCGAATATTCGTATTCCATTTCAAGTGATTTTCTCATTTTTAGCTCGAGTAAGTCGTTTCTTAGGTTTTCGTGTTGTGTCGTGAATCGAGGATTGCGTAGCTCGAGGTGGTTGTCGAAGTGTGTGAGTATGTGGAGGAGTATGGAGTCATTTAAAGGGTCTTGGGGCTGGCCAGAGGGTTGTGGCCAGCTAGGGGCGAGCAGAGGTGTTCGCGGAAAGGTGAGAAGTCATCCGAGAAAAACTGACCAAAAGACGCGAGCAGGGAGTGACTCGCTCTGGGCATGGAGCGGTCCGCTCCTATGCAATTCTTAATTACAGGTGTTTTTAATACGTTAGTTATTGGGGCTCGAATTCCTATCTTAATAACTCTAATTAAGCCCTAATTATATCATTCTACCCTAATTCAGTATCTCTACACACAAAATCCTCTCTTCTCTCTCTTGAATGCTCATCAAAACTCTCTCAAAACTCCATCAAATCCACTCAAATTCTTCTCTTTCAAGCCCTAATTCCTTCCTAATCAACCTCTTTTGGTATTCTTTCAATCTCTCTTCGTTCTAGGTTTAGTTTTCATAGTTTTTACATTACATTATGTGTATTTGCTTGTATGCTTATATTTTTTGTCTTGTATGTGCTCTATATCAAGGAGAAGGTTCTCTCAACGAAGAGGACACCATATACGTGGAGGAGGAAGAAGACTAGCATCGATTTTGCTTCATAAAAGGTAACTAGGTGTAGTCCTAGTGATATGTTGACATGTGTGAGGCCCTAGTTATTGTTCAGGATGTTGTTGTTGATTGTTTTGTTGTAAAAATGCGAGCTTTGGTATGTTTGACTATGAATTATGCGATTTTGACTAAGTTTTGGTGTCGGCCTCATACTTAGTGAGTCTAGAAGCATGTTTTAGACTTTTTGATCTTATGAGTTTGTTGGTTGTGATATTATGGTGATTGAAGTTAATGACTTGGATTATTAAATAACCTAATCATGCCCATTTATTATCTAATGTAATTAATACTCCGTATATAGTTAGTGTTACACCGTTGTTAGTCCTTTATAATGTGTTAGTCCTCTGTCGCCACTCTTGTTTACTATTGCCATGGAGTATCTCAGTAGAGTTCTGGCTTATACTAATGATACAATGGGGTTTAAATTTCATCCTCTGTGCGCAAAGATGAAACTTTCCCATTTAATGTTTGCTGATGATTTACTCTTGTTTAGTAAGGGTGATGTGAAGTCAATTATGATTCTGTTGCGTTCATTTGCTACCTTTTCTGTAGCTTCAGGGCTACAAATGAGTTCCCCAAAATCTGATGCGTACTTCAATGGCGTTCCACAGCCTATTAAGGCTGATATTCTGCAGGTAGCAGGGGTTAAAGAGGGTAGTCTACCTTTTAGGTATCTTGGGGTACCTATTACTGCTGGTAGGTTGAAGAAGTCAGAGTGTACTGTTTTGGTTGAGAAGATGGTGGCCAGAATAAGAGGGTTTGGAGCCAGACATCTATCATATGCTGGAAGATTAACTTTGGTGAAGTCTGTCCTCACCACAATTTATGGATATTGGATGACGGTGTTTGTGTTACCTAAGGGAGTTTTGCATAAGATTAATAGTATATGCAGGTGCTATCTTTGGGGAGGCTCTGTAGAGCATTCAAGAACTCCTCCAGTCAGTTGGGAGAAAGTTTGTGCTCCGAAGGAAGAAGGTGGCTTGGGGATTACGTATAGCATTCTCTGGAATTGGGCTCTGATTGGGAAGTTGGTCTGGTGGATTTATAATCAACCTGATAAGCTGTGGGTCCAATGGATTAGTCATGTTTACTTAAATGGTGATACTTTGGACAATTATACAATGAGAGGAGATGTTTCATGGGGATGGAAAATGATTTGTCGGGCTAAGGAGAAGCTTGCTGGGGGATTTGATAATGGTGAATGGATACTGGACCCGAAAGGGTATACGGTCAGATCCGCCTATGACCTTTGTAGGACTCACTTGCCTACAGTTTCGTGGTGGAAGGATGTGTGGATTGAATGGGCTATTCCCAAGCATCGGTTTATATTTTGGATGATGGCTAGGGATGCTTTGGCTGTGAAAGTTAAGCTACTGTTATGGGCCGTGTGTAGTGATGATCTCTGTCCGTTGTGTGGAACTGATAAAGAGGATCACCAGCATCTGTTCTGGAAGTGCTCTTACTCACGAACACTGATGCTACGCTGGGCTGGATGGTCTGCGTTACCCGTGTTGAATGGCACAGCTGATATTTGGGTTTCTGCTCGTTGCGGAAGCGTCTGCCAAAGGAAGTGTACCATGGTACTGATACAGGCTCTGGTTTACTTCACTTGGAGAGAAAGAAACCGTGCCTGGACTGAATTTGCCGTGCAAAGAGTTGAGATAGTGTTGGAACAAATGAAAAATGCGCTTAGGAGACGATTTTGTATGATAGATAAGGATAAGTTAACTTTGAGCACTTATACTTGGCTAGTTAGCATTGGATTGAAGTAGAGTTAACATTGCTTGTACTCAAATTGGTTGTATATTTGGTTTGAAATACAAATGACTTACATTTCACCCAAAAAAAATAATGATGGTTTGGTATGTTGTTGTTGGAAGATGGTTGATGTTGAAGTTGAGTTAATTCAGGTTATTGGATTGGCTGGTGATAGGCTTAGTCGCGTCACCTATTCAAAAATAAACCGGACAAACTCTAACGGGTAGCAAGGGTAAGTCGGGATCGTATCCACAGGGAGACGGTCGCAATGTTGGTTACTTTTAACGATTCTAGTCTCGGTTCGAGTATAGGTTTGTCTAGAGCGCAAGATAAGGGTTTAAACTTATGGGAAAGAAGTCTAGGAAGTCGGGTTAGGCACGGGTAAGGTTAGGTCTAGGAATGATGATCGGGTTGAGTAGGTAATCGCACTCGCTAAGGATATAGCTCGTCCTTTCGGTCTTAAGCTTCCTCTAGGTCTCAAAAGCGGGCTCTCGCAACTTACAATTGAGGGTCCTAATGATTGTCTCGCGCCTCTCCTCGAACAAGGCTTTCGATCTTAAATTCAAGGGTGCTAAAAGTTTGCTAAAACGTGATCAAGGAATCAACAAACACAATCAAGCAGAGACAATCAAAGCAAGCGCAAAAAACTAACTCAAATGATCACAAACATCAAGCAAAACCAACACCCATGATTCACCCTTCTCCCTAGATGAATAAACTACTCACACATAGCGAAAACGAATACAAAAGCAAAGGAGAAAGATGAAAACATGATCAATAGCGATATATTATGAAATTATAATGAAAAGGGAGTAGAAAATTGCAATACCAATCAGAAATATCCAAGGAGAAGAGATGAATTCAAGCAACAAAAACCAAATAGACGATCAAACTAAGCAATCCGAGTCGGGAATTGAAAGTACAAGATGCAAAATTATTCAAACCCTAAGTTTTTGTGAGAATGAAGTTTAAAGTGTCCTAGAAATGCTGTAAAAATTTCAGACGAAAATAATGAGCGAAACCCCTTCAAATAAGTCGATCAAATTAAGCACACGAGGAGTCGGGGTCCGTCCCAAGGGGTAGGGACGGCCATCCCGTCCGGGACCACCCCCATCCCGACCGGGACACACTTAGGGACACCATGAAGACACGTCCCAAGGCTTCGGGACACTTGTCCCGAGGTGTACAGAAAAATTCAGCAAGTTTTGGCTTCGTTTCCTCGCTTGGTCTTCACTTGTACTTGCTTCTAACTTATCGTATGTCGTCCCAAGGCCTAGGGACAAGGCATGGTTCGTCCCAAAGGGTAGGGACGAGGTCTAAAGTGATTAATTGAGCTCCTTGTTCCGTCCCATGGTCTCGAGACACCTTCAGACTCCAAAACATGACTCGTACGCAACCGAAACGACACGAAACCAACTCGAAACATCACGAAACTTTACGAAACTTCACGAAACTTCTCGACAAGCATCCTATACTCCAAATATGCGCGTTTACCTACAAAATAGACACAAAAACACAGCAGAGCCAAAACGGAGAGAAATAGGAGCCGAAATGC
Organism: Dianthus caryophyllus; assembly: GCA_023091065.1. Taxonomy (NCBI): domain Eukaryota; kingdom Viridiplantae; phylum Streptophyta; class Magnoliopsida; order Caryophyllales; family Caryophyllaceae; genus Dianthus; species Dianthus caryophyllus. The sequence continues at coordinate 34,985,133 of CM041517.1, read as the reverse complement.
ATATAAAAGTACGAGAATCGCAAAGAATCGCTAGTGAACCAGGGGCTATAAGTATGTAAATATATGACACATCAAACTCCCCCAAACCGAACCGTTGCTTGTCCTCAAGCAACAAAGCATGACAGAAAACAGAGGACAAAACGAGCACAAGAAAACTTCCCTAACAATCACCAAACCGCAGGTAGCTCTAGCAAATGGCAATCGATCCCGAAACAACATGGGACATATGGAAATAGCAAGCTAACGGATGAGAATTACAAGACAGCGCAGAATGAATAGCATGGCTTAGACTTAGGCTCTCTCGCAATCAAATCACAGACCTCTCGCGGTTTCCACTCTACTCAAATGATGAACAAGGTGATATAAGTGATGACACTCACCTACTCGACTTGTGGAAGCACGCCCGCAATCTAATATGGACCAAATCTCGCATTCCCGTACACAAATAATGTCACAAAAATGAGACAAACATGAGGGCTTATATAGGAAATGAGGTGTGTAAAGGCCAAAGAGAGGTAAGGGGGAAAAAGGTGGACAAATAGATTATGGATTCGTGGAGCTATGCCACTAGAAACCACTAGTACTACTCAAGTGCTCGTCCAACCAAAACGGAACCCAACTCTCATGAAAAATGGACCGAAAGCAGCATATCGGTCTCCTCTACACATCTTCACAACATAGAAAACGATTACAAGTGCTCACTCATGTAACAACAACAACAACTTTCTCATTTTGTACACACATTTTTCTTTCTTTTGTATTTTTGTATTTGTGTTGTGTTTGTTTTTTCTGATTTTGTTTGTTTTTTCTTGAGCAAAGAGCACACTCACATAGTTGCGGAAAATACCTCATCAAAGGTCGGGGAAACAGCAATTCCGACACATATTCACCAACACTCTCAAACAAACGACGTCAGCAAGTCGTAGCAAAGATCACAACCCAACGAACGAGCACAAGAGTAAGCAAAAGCGATAACTAGCTAGGCTAGGGTAGGCTATATGGCAATGTAGCTAGCAAACTCATGTGGATAAGGGGTAAAGGATCATATAGGAGAGGATAAAGACAATGTAGGAACAAGGTGAATAAAATGATATCAACTAAAGCCTGATATGTATGACAAGTGACAAAATCGCGGGGAACAACGGGATAAGGGCCACACTTATGCGCGTTAATGTTACGTACCTCACGAGGAGAACTACTCACAATGAAGTACGGAGACCGGGATAGATGAACCGGCCTCTGGAGGCTAAAAACCTCACAAAAGAGTAGCTAACGTCCGCAAAATGATAAAGCCAACAAGATAAAAGCATGCCATCATCTACAAGCGTCTAAACATCCCCGTAGCGCTAAACCATCAAGTAAAACCATGCCAAAGCTCAAAGCAAACAAGGGAAGGGATGTCGGGAAAAATCAAGGTAAAAACAAGCTCGCACAACGATTTGGGATACGTATTTTTGGATTTTTTTGAAATTTTCTGATTTTTTTGTATTTAGGAGATTATTCAGATTTTTTTGGGTTTTGTGATTTTTTGGAAAATGAAAATGCAAAAATGAAAGACAAAGGAAAATGCAAAGCGTTTCTCCCCCCAAACCAAACAACACATTGTCCCCAATGTGTCCTAAAGCACATCAACACGGGAACCATAAAATAAGGGGAGAAAAACAGAGACTAGTGAAAAGAAAACGTACTTACGATATTTACAAGGGAAGCACCCCCCCCCCCCAAACCAGCATCAAAATGGGGGCGCAGCAGTCGGTACTAAAAGTACCACCAAGAGCGGGCCGCTTCAGACACGAACCCACTACCTTCATCATTTCTAGTACGGCTATCGCCAATCGATTGGCTTGCAGCAAAGCCAACCATTATTGCGACCAAAGCTCGCAGAAGTCGATCAAAAACCTGCTCATGTGCTAAACAAAAGCAAATGTTGCACCAAAAGGAAATACATGTATATAAAATCTTGGCTAATGAACGACTCAACATATAAATGAGTCTATGAAAACTGTTCTGGAGCACTTTGGCAACATTTACAATACATCCGCTCGCAACAAAGGTACTCAAAAACTCATCGATGCCGTTAGAATGGGATAATGGTGTGACATTGGAATGGTGAACCTCGGGAGCAAGTGAGGTCATCCCGAAACTTGTCGTGTCCGTGGGAATGGAAGCCTTTTCTTCATCTGCGTATAAGAGCGCTTCCAACTCATCCACTTCAGCGCTCCACGACTTTGAGTCACCTGCGTCATTCTCATTACACGGTAAGACCGCCAAAGGTGTAACACCCCGTGTTAATTTAAGCTAATTATAATTAAGAAATCAATAATTAATCATCCTCGCTCACTTAATTTCTAAAACAATACTCTACAAACTATTCTCGCACCTAAACTAAAACCATTTTGAATTACTTTGAATTTGAACTTTATTCTTACATATTCAAACTCGATAAATCAAATGAAGCACCTACGACAAATTTCTCAACGACAAATTTTGGCACGCAAATCGAGGTCAAACGTTGACTAAATGGCCAAGCCACCTAAATGTGATTAAGTCACCTAATCCTTTCTTAAATTTAATTACTCATAATCCAAATCTAATTAAAGTAGTTTAAGCTTAATCATTTTGATTAATACTAACAAAACATATTATATTATTAACAAATCACTATTTCACTTTGATTTAACTAACACATTCACTAAAACTCGATATATTGAGTTACACTAAGCCTAAACTGGTAAACTTTTTGACGTCTGAGGATAATGATTTAATTCGATAACATTCAACGAAAAAAATATATATTTCGATCGAATAAAATTTTATTTCAAAGTTGCGAGGAAAACTAGTACCCAATTTTTATTTGAATTCGTTTTGAGGTTTATTCTCATTTTTATTTTCGATCTTACTTCTAAACATTATTCCAAGACTATATATTTCATTTCGAGACTTTTTACGTGCGCGCAAATCGAAAATTTCAAAAACGAAAGTCGAGCCACTTGGACCATGTTTGGCCGAGAAAGTGGACTCTCCTAGCTCACTCTATTTCTTCCAACTTGCTTACACACATGCTCCTTTTCTTACACACACCATCTCCTTACACAAAGCATGCCTTACACATTGATCATCACTTAGTTGAGCTTGGTTGCTTCACTTGTTAGCTCTCCATTCATACACAATTATACTCAAACTACAAGGCACTTGCACCACACAATACCAAGTATGCCACCTACATTACATTATACTACATAAACTTGCAACTAGAACAAAACACAACAACTACTACTACTACTACTACACATACACGGTCCAAACACAAACACAACACACAAACACAACAAACACTCTAAGTCATTTTCTCTCTAAAAAGAACTTAAACCTACTCAAGAACATTGTAAGCTTGTTCATCTTCAACTTCAAGAACACCTTTGAATCTTCATCTTCTTCCTTACACTTTCTTCTTTAAAACCTTTATTTTCATGTCTATAATTCACTTAAGCTCTTAACATTAATCCTACACCATTTATACTTAATAATCATTAACTCTTTTAAACTTATGAATGAGCAATAAACATGAATCAAAATCATTGAAAATATTTAAATCACCTAAACCTAAAAATAATACTACAACTTTAAATTTTAGTTTAGCTAGTTTAGTTTTAAAATAAATTACTAACTTGTTTATTTCATTCTTATGTACCTCTCCTAACCAAAGACGAGGAGCAAGGTGGTGGTGTCGATTTGAGCCAGTTTGATCACATAGTCGACCCGGACAACTGTTGATCTTTTAGCTCATAAACCTAACTAAGGTGCTTCCCGCACACTTATGTGATAAGCGCCTCGAATTTGATTTTATGTTATTTTTCCTAAGTGATGTTTTGATTTGTATGTATGATTTTATGTCACCTAAGTATCACATGTTAAATTAGAAGACAAAAATCGAAAAATAAAATATATTGTTCACATATATATCACACGGCCTCCACCCTTATTTTTGCTTAATTTTTCGTTTTAATTTTTGTAAATTGCATGCTTAAAATATTAAGGATGAAATGAACATGAAAATATAATTAGTTTATGTTTAGGACTTAAAATGAATTTGTTATGAATTTAAATGTTTTTAATGTGTTTATGTGTGTTCTTGAACTTTTATGGTTATTCATGTGTTTAAATGATTTTTAGTTATGTGTGTTATGTTGGAGTTAGTGTCCTCCACAGTTAGTGCGATTGCTTAATAAATCTCAATTAAGGAATACATGGGGATAATCCAGTATTATTGTCAATTGATTAACGTAAATCAATAACGGTTGGCTGACTAGAGTTTGACGTTATTGTCGTGAGAACGGCGGTAATCAATTGATCCCTTTAAGTCACACCTATAGGAACATACTCCAATTATGAAGCTAATTAATTGTATGAGATACGATTAGATTAGCAACTTGATAAATTGACTAACGGTAAGTCAGTGAATTAATTTAGAGAGAAATCGAGTTGTGAACTCGGATGATTGAATTTTATATTGATAAAATTATTAGAGGAGGTGAAAATTAGTGATTAAACGTTAATTCACTAATCATGTATATTTTACTAATGAGATTAGTAAAAGTACATTTTTTAATATATGTGTAAGTGTACATATATATTAAGGAAGAGTTTAATTAATTTATACTTTATTATATTAAATAATTAAGTGATAAATTATAAGTATTTGTGGGACAAATATTGAAAACAAAATAGACCCATAAGGGACCTATTTGGACCGTCCAAATGAGGTGCAAAGTGGGAAGAAGCTTCCCATGCTTTATGACTAAGCATCATTTTGTTTTTATAATTTGTTCATAACATTTTATTAGTGTTAATCAAAGACAAAAACTCATTGCTCCATTATCTCCACTAAGTAGGGCTCTCCATGAGTCATTTACACACTTTGTTTTGTTTTTGTGTTAAAAAATTATATATACAAAGCTAAATAAGTGTATAAATAAGTGTTTATGGATTCATTTTATGGGATCCTTAACTCATCCATTCCCTTTCTCTCTAAAATTATAAACTTCTAATACTAATAATACAAGAGTATTGCTAAGTGTTAGTAGTTGTGATATTCACATATTATCAAGTGACTATTAGTGATTTCTAGTCAAAATCTCTAGTAGAATTTGGAGTTGTTCTTGGGTGCAACTAAGAGGAGGTTTTCTATTTTGGAAACTTGGTTTTGGAGGATCATCCTAAACACTAGCTCAAGAAATAAGACTAGAAAGGAGTTCTAGTTTTGTGCCCTTATTCCCTTTAAGAAAGGTATAAATTTCTACAAACTTATTAACAAAGTCTATTTGTAATCACATAGATCTTACTCATCAAATTAGAATAATTTGATTTACACTAATATATGATTAGTGAAGGGTATGAGTTCCCCACAAGTGGTATCAGAGACAGGTTTGTGGTTACGAATTTATTTTGTTGTTTTTGAGGTTTTATGTATTTATTGAGAATAAATATGATAAAATTCGTATATAGTGTTAAAAATGGTTTTAACATGAGATTTTTATAGCATGAAAATTTTCTGGTCTCTTGAAGCTACTGGTCAAATTTCGTAATTTTTTGAAATTTGTTTGCTAATTAAAATGATTTTTATACAAAACCGAGTCAAAAATTGTGTTTTTTGATAAAATAATGACTATAAATAGTTATAGTTCGATTCTGGTCACAAAATTTTTGCACAGTGATAATTATTATTTATACTTTCTGCATGTAAATTTTCAGAATCAGATCTTGATTTTTGAATATTTATTCAATTTTTGTTTAAAATCGGTATAAAATGCATTTTAATGTCGAAAATATAGTAAACGTTGTTTTCTGGACATGAAATTTATACCAATTTTTTTATACATTAAGAGGATGCTCACGTATAAATTTGGGTTTTTCCTTCACTTTTTTGGACGTTTTGTTGATTTTATGAGATAAAATCAATGAAATCGTATGTTTTTGTTATAAAATAATTAGTAAATTTTTTCTGACCAAACTCTTCACTTTTGGTATTCTGGAAGTGTTCCAGAATGTACAAAATTTTGTCAAAATAAAAATGGTTTTATTTTATTGTATAATGATTTATAAAGTTTTATTCATAAAGGGTTATGATTAAAGTTAAAGTTAATTAGCACATGACCACAATTATGAACTAAAATCACCATGAATTAGTGACAACTAATTATAGGTGTTCTAAATCAGTTTAGAAGTTTTAGTTCATGCTTTAAAGGTGTACCATTTACAATTATACTCTTTTGATTAAGATATTATGAACAATTAAGGAATTGTAGCATAATGATAATCACTTAAAAGAGGTGGCTTGGATTTAAATCAATTCGTTTGCATTGATTTTATCTTGTTTAGTTGATGCTTTATTTTTGTGAATGAATGTTTGTATGAATGGTTTAATTTTACGCATTAATTTTGTACAAACGGTTGTAATTTACTAGTGTGGCCTTAGAAGGTTGTGTTTTCATAATGAAGGAAACACAATTTTGGTTGTATTTTTGAGATCTCGAATCTCCCATTTTGTAATATTTTGATTTTGGCATATTTTGAATTAGAATGTAAATAAGTTTATTTTGTAATTCAAAATGTAATTGTAAGAAGATTCAAGATGGACTCCCACTTAAAAGCCCAAGATAGAGAATGAAGACTTGCTTCGGGTCCATGGATGGATTCCATGTTGTATTTGTCTTTATTTTCATAGGGATAGGCCACACTAGGTGTTTTTGTTTTTGCGTTTTTCTTTTACCGTTTTTCATTGCATTCACGTTAGGTAGTAGCATCATATTCCGCCTAAACAAAACCAAACCACCTAATATACATGAAAATGGATCATATAGTTGCATCCTAAATCATAGACATACGGATGTCATTTGTTTAGGGCTATCACCTCAATTTAATCATTCACGAAAATGCTAGATATTAGTTCACTTAAAATGAATTAAAATGAGTTGATGGGACCTTCCTATAAAACTGAAATTGAGAATTAGTCTTTATGAGTCGTACCGCTATGAATCCCTTCTTCATCGGTAGGCATACTATGACCCCTTCTACGTTGGGTAAGTAGTGGTTGTCGACTTAATTTACCTCAACATTATAGTTCGAGTAATATCTCGTAGTTATGATGGACTGAAAGATAGGATTTATTGAAATCTATCGACCAAGAATTCTAACAGTAGAATTAGCCAAGAGGTTGGCTTATCAATTTAAAGAAATTGAGTCTTGGGATCGCTTATATAATTCTCAAGGGAGGTCGATTATATGAGTGCACGAGTCATTGCATTAAAACGTTATTGCCTTTCGACTTAAACTGTTAAAACCATGATTTCTTATCTTCTCTCTTCTTCTTCTTCTTTCTTTTCACAGTATCGAATACGTTGTATACTGATATAACTACTATAGCAAATGGCTGGACGTACTAACGACCCAATGCCAAGTGCCACACTAAACCGCGAATCATGGCTTAGAATTTTCATGGGCACCATGAATCAGTCGACTCGACTGAAGAATGATGGGTCCAACTTTTCTGATTGGGAGGCCGCATTAAGGAATGCCGCCATTGCTGACGGTAAGCTCAAGTACTTGAATGAGCCATTGCCTACTAAACCAGCTCCCGATGCAGGAGCAAATGAAGTCGTTGCTTATAGTGATTTCATGATGGAGGCGGGTGCGATACAGAACGTACTCATCTATTCAATGGAATCAAATTTGCAAAGACGGTTCATAACCCAGGGTGCGAACAAGATTTTCACCACCCTAACCAAAGAATTCTCGAAAGCACCGAGAATTAAGAGTTACGAGTATACTACTCGTTTCTTTGAGGCAAGACTCCAGAAGGGCCAACCGGTTGGTCCACACCTTCTCAAAATGATCGAGAATGTTGAAAAACTGGAGGAGCTTGGTTGCAAGATCGATGAGAAAATCATCATTGATCGTGTACTCCACTCTCTTCATGATGGGTATGCCCTCTTTAGGGCAAACTATTACATGAATGACATGCAGAAAAGTCTGCATGAGCTTCACTCACTCCTCGTACAGACGGAGAGTGATCTAAAGTTGAGTGGGAGCATGAAACAAGATGTTCTCATGATTGGCAACAAGAAGGGTAAGGGTAAGGCTCCGACTAACCTAACTGTAGGAAAGCCGAAATTTAAGAAGCCAATGGTTGCTAAGAGTGGGCCTGGTGAAGCTAGTGGTAGCTCACAAGGCAAGGCAAAAGCTAAGCAGCGCATGAAGTGCCACCATTGCCACGAGACTCAACGACAAATAACAGAAAACTAAATAACTAATGACACACATAAATCGAGAAATGACTCAAAAATTTTAGAACCAAAAGCAAGTTTACAGCAGACAATCAGACAGCAAAGATTGGTTCCAAATCAAGAGTACTATCGATATTTAATACCATCGACTAGATATACGATACAATCACAAGTCACAACCACATTACGAGACATGAAAGTTATTTACGGGGTGAAATGAAAAGGAACACAATGGTAAGAGAGACATGGAATTAAGGAAAGCATTTTACCTTACGAGCTTTGATGAGCTTGTTTTGAGCCTCAAGCTTAGCTCGTGACTGTCGTCTTCTAAGGATTCCGTGGTATTGTTTAGCATTGACGTAAATAGGTTCGTCTTCAGAGATATCAAGTGGTAATGGTAGTCTCGCATTGGTTATCCCCATAATCTGCGTTTGAATCTGGTACATAATACTAACATTAAGATTCTATCGTCTATTTTACAGCAGACTTACAACTAAAACCGACAGAAAACAAGGTGCACAGGTCACGCAAATTGAGGACACTTACAGGCACTGATCCGTAACCAGTCAATATCCCGTTGAAGTAGGGATCACCGCAAGGATGTGGCACACAAGTCTGCAAACAACACGTAAATCCGCTTAGAACAACAGACAAATTATAACAACCAGATCAATTGACGGGGTAACTCAAACAACGCTTACGCCTTTACCATAGTACGATTGTAATCGATATGACCATTATTACAAACAGTGTCAGGATGACCCGTCATGTAAACCGGCTTCATTCTACCTAGATTAAATCCACCATTTACTTCATGCCCTAAATAAAAAACGACATTAATTCGGTCAACAACATAATGACATATTATCTGATCAGAAAAAAAAAGTCAAATGGAAACAATATAAGCATACCAGACTCAGAAGACATGCATTGGTCCTGAGAATTGACCCCTGCAGTAGTAGTAGTAGTGGCAGTAGCAGCAGTCAAGTCATGGTTATTAGACTGAGTGGATTGACTCGACGACGAGTCGTGATCATGCAACTGAAACCCCAAAGGCATGGAATTGTTGAGGCCTAAACCAGGTGGTGAGTCCATTTTCAAGCTCAACCTCTTCGACAAAGTCAATCAAATTGCTCGACAAAATAAATCAAGTTGACTTGATCAACTTGTATCAAGTTGACAACAAAATTGATACAAAGTCAATCAAATTGCTCGACAAACAAGCAGCCTATACCTTACACTCCTACGATAACGTATACGGCGCTACAATGTGTCAGAAACAGGCCAAAAAATCGCCTGAATCTTGGCGATTTTTAGGAAAATCGCCAGTATTCAGGCGATTTTCTGGTCCTCCTCTGGCATTCTGGCGATTTTTCACTTAATCGTTTGTTCTCTGGCAATTTTCTGATCAATTAGGCATAAAACACGAAGCATTTGCTATAAATAGCAGCCCTTACTCGACCCAAAACAACAACTAACATCAACTCTAACAACAACAACAACAATCACAACAACATTCAAAACCGATACTTATATTCACAAAAAGCCTCTCGCACTTATAAATTTCCACTCTAAAAACCGTCTTTGCATTTCAAGGTAAAGAAATTTTACCTTCCGATTGGACGTTTGAGACTTATGGGGTTACTTTAACCCACCCCGATATTGGCATTAACGAACTCGTATTCGCAATACGATTGTAGTAATTCGAATCAAATGATTCGTCTAAACCTCGCCAATATCGCATAAATAAACGACTCAAAATCACTAAATTAAGCACCCACTTTTACATTATGCAAATTCTCGATTCATGCATTAAATTATGGCTAAAACACGGATTCGACATTTAACTGTACCGTTTCAACTAGTCTCTTTAAACATGCAAAACCGAGGGTTTTACAAAATCTTAGAATTAAACATAAGTCGGAGAATAACGTTTAGTTATTAATTCAAATGCAATGAATTAGTAATTTCACGTACATTTCCTATAACAAACCGTCATGGTTTTTGACGGTTTACATTTATTTTACATATTTATCGAGTCACATATTTGCATTTGTACGTAGCGTTCTATTAGCCCAAATATCGAAATTAAAGCATATGTTTTCAAATTAGTAAAGACTACTTTTACGTAGGCCTTTTTATCGCAGTTTTCAATACATTTTGTCAAAACTTTAGAAAGGTAACCTCACTCCGAATCCTCTCTGGTTTCACAATAGCCTCAGAAGGATAGGTATCGACGCACCTTGAAATCTGAGACCCTCGCGTCTTATGATGTTAAGATGCGTTGAATAGGTTCCAAATTCCTTTAATATTTGGTGGCGACTCCAAAAACACGTTTTAAAAGGATTTTTATATTTCTTTTTATTATCTTCACATGCAATGACATTTCCCCTTTTTAAATAAAAGAACGCTCGAGTGAATTGAGCTAAGCAAAGCAGCCAAAAGCGAAGCTTAGCACGCCCGAGCGAGCTTCTTGCAAAATTTATCATTCAAATTCATTTTTCCCGCGCCGTGCATTCCGCCCCATGACACATTTCGAGGGCGGGCGCGAGCGGGGCGTCGAGAAGGGATCACCCTAAATCCGGTATCCTCAGTTGGCGACTCCGCTGGGGACGAGCATGTTTTTTTTATTTTGAAAATTAGCTTTTCATTTTATTTTAAAAACATAAAGAAGTGAAACTTGAAACTTTGAAAACATTTCTGCTTTCGATATTTGGGCAATAGTACGTTTGAGTCGAATCCTCCTGATTCATAACCACACCCTTCGAGGGACGGCCCCAAGTAAAAACACGCTTCTTAAGCGTGTATACTCTGGACACGTCGATCTCTCACCCTTCCACGATCACAAGTATGGTATCCGTACAAGTGAATCGTAACAGTCAAACTCGAACGCTCTAGACCCCGTATTGAATCCACACTGATGTGTGTGATCTTGCGGATAACTCTACACAAACGTTGCGGGAATGACCGGAAGGAACCTTACCCTGAAAGCCAAAAACCCACGTCTATACGTACAAATCCAAAGCTATAGCACCCTCGCTATGGTCGTCTTCTAAACAAATGCATGCAAAAACATTTCATAGAGCATCATACTTTCAAAAGACGTCTATTTTGAAAGTACATTTTCAAACATTTTTCAAAAAAGGCATACTTTTAAGCATACAGTCAGGGTCATTGACCTATAGTCAACTGAACCTGACTAACCTTACATCACGATATTCAAAACCGATCGGAAATAATCACTACATTTCCTATCCTTTACAAAACATAAATGCATTATAATGATCGACGATCGTCATAATACATTTATCGCAAAAACATTTCGCAAAGCAAAACCCGAATATGTCAATACATTTCGGATATTTCAATGAAGCATATACTTTTACATTTTTGAGATAGCTCTAAGTCGAGTGACTTTCTAGTCACCCCGACTTAAACGAACTATCTCTCTCAAAAATAAACAAAACGCGGGCTCGTTCAAATACGAATCCGTTGATTTACATGTCAGGTCGGGTGACTTATCGTCATTACAGCTTGACACCCTGTGTCACACGTAAAAAGCGAACAACGACCGCTTTTTACCCAATTTAACATCTTCAGGCCGACTAGCCTATCGCTACTTCGGTTTGATTCCTTTTTAAATCACAATCTAACGATAAACCCCTGGCAACATACCGCTAATTTGGGTTAATCAGATTGTGGTCATACAAACTTTTATTTACATCGAGGGCAGGGACGCGCCAACGCATCCTTACCTCAAAAGCTTCCCGTGTCTTTTAAGCTAAAAACACGAGTCGAGTCCTGCACACGCTTTCACACTTTTACTTTTTTTTACAAATGCGGTTTTCCTTTTAGTCTTTATTTTCTTTCGGAGGTCACTAAGGTTTGAGACTCTGCAGGTTCATCCCCTAAAAAGTCCTGGATACACGACGTACTAAAGACCGTCATCTGAACCCTCCGCCACCTCCAAAGAAACGTACCTACAACAGATCAAAACCAAAAACTACCATGGCACTCAACAATGAAGAAAATGTCGGAGGAATCCCAACTCCTCCCCCATCAGTGGTTACCGCAGAACATGTTCAACAGCTCAACAGCAAAATTCTTAGTCTCACTGCTGCAATCGAACAGATGGCCACAATGCAGAAACTCGAGGCCGAGAAAAATGCCAAGTACCTTGCTGAAGAGGCTGAACGAAATGCTAAAAGAATTCGTTCAATGGAAGAACGCCTCACCCACTCGAAGGGATATTCCATTTATGAGGAAACTGAACATGTCCCAAAAAGCGTCAAGTCCTTACTACCGGCTAAGCTCTCGCTCAGCGATCTCCCTCTTCAAGGGTCATGAAAGTCCACTTGTACACATCAAGGATTTCAAGGCTAAAATGGCCGTCATGGGCGTCGATCCCTCGGCCTGGGCTACTCTATTCCCGCATTCTTTGGATGCACAACCTAGGGCCTGGTTCTACGCCTTGGACCCACACAAGATTACTACTTTCAAAGAAATCACGGTCCTGTTCGACAATCAGTATCATGACAATAACGATACTCAAGTCTCGTTACGTACTCTGGAAGTTCTGGCACAAAAGGACAACGAAGGCTTCAGTGAATACCTCACACGTTGGAAGAAGCTCAGTGCCCAGATATCTAACCGTCCCAAAGACGCAGAACTGATCACCAAGTTCATTAATAATCTCACCCCTGCATATCAGCAGCATTTGCGCTACGGCAACTTTGACAGTTTTGCTTCACTCAGTACGGTGGGTCAATTAATTGAAGACGACCTCCGTAAAGAGAAGACCAAGGTTGCAAGCCGAGGCTACCAGGGTAGTTCGTCACGAGCCGTCACCAATGCGGAACCAGTTCACTGCATTAATGCTCTGGAAGAACTAGCGCCTTCCCCAACTTACACCACACCAGCGAAATACACCGCGCCTCCCACAAAGGCGTCATACTCGTCTGCAGGCCAGACTTCATCAAAGCCACGACGGAGTTTTGACCCGATCTACATGACTTACTCTAAAGCTCTACAGAGGCTTGTGAGCCGAAACGTACTTCAACTCCTGGGACCTACTAGCGAGCCTCCTCAGGATAAAAAGCCCAAGTCATGGGATCAGAATGCGTACTGTGAGTTCCACAGGGGAAAAGGACACGATACTGAACAATGCTTCCGCCTAAAGAACATAGTTCAGGACCTGATCGATGACAAGACCATCGAGAAGCCTACTCCAGGTCCTAAACCCTCGAACCAGCTCAATCCCCTGCACACCCATGCCATCTTCGTAGGTACACACCCCATCCTCGACTGCTCTCACCTGATCGTCTCAAAAGACCACGAAGTCAATGGTATTTGGGACAGTTCTGATGAGGAGGACAATCACACAGACAATACCGGTTACCTATTCCCACCAGAAGAAGAAGAAGAGGAAGATCGAGAACCCACAGGGATATACGGGAAAATGCCCCACAAATACCCAATCAGGTTGTCGGATAGTGACGATGAGATAGCCTACTTAACTCGCTCCGGTCGTCCATACAGAGCCTCGCTGAGTCTGCTGGAACCCCCAGGTTTTCCGTCAAAAACCACTAGCCAAGACAAAAACAAAGGCGTAGTCATAAGCGAGACTACAACACCACCCACAATGACTACACCATCACCTCAAGTAGCTACGCCTCCACCTGCAGCTACTACACCTGTTCAACCACAAACTGACATAGCATCGTCAAGCGCCACTCCAGCACCTACGCCTGAAATTGGAGACTCAATTCAAAAACAGCTCCTAAAAACAAAAGAAGATATCTCAATCTGGCAGCTCTTAAGGGAATCATTGGGACACCGTGAAGCTCTCTACCGAGCTTTGCAGGTCACTCCTATTACAACAGAGATGTCGCCTGAAAAACTAATCAGCCACATCACCCGTGAATGGCAAGCTAGCGCCATCACTTTCTCTGACAAAGACCTCCCGCCATTCGGAGGCACGCACAACCTAGCACTCTACATCAATGTGGAATGCCATGGCATGACACTACCCGTTGTGCTCATCGATAACGGATCCGCAGTCAACGTCCTACCCCTAGAAACAAATTTAAAAGGCTGAGGATCAAGGAAAATGACTTCATCCCCTCGTGGCAGACGGCTGTCAGGCTTACGATTTCGCATTCGCCGCAAAGATAAAAGGGACCATCTCTTTTCCTATCATGACTGGACCTGTCATAAGGGAAACTGAATTCCAGATAATCGACATACCCCCGGCATACAACATGTTATTAGGTAGACCCTGGATCCATGCAACCAAAGCAGTCACCTCAAGCTTACACCAAAAGGTTAAGCTTCCCCTGGATGACGAGGTCGTTACCATCCATGCTTCGAACTTCCGAGCTTCCCTACAGCAGCAGAAGCTCGATAATGATACTGCAAGAATAAGCACCGAAACCCCAGACGTCACCTGTGGTTTTGATTTCGATTTTGACATCTGCACATTGACTCGCGAGGAGGAAATTACAGCACTCTATGTAAAGGATAACGACAACAAATGGCCTACCATGGGCCTAGGTTATGTACCATGGTCCTACGAAGTTACCCGTGGGGAACAAACATTCAATGACCGTAAGAGAGGTCGTGACTTCCGCATAGAGCCATATCACATATTCACAGACAAATACTTCGTCAAAGAGGGCGCAAGTAAGATGCCCAAGGACTACTTCTCTTGTACCATTGCAGGGATTGAACTCGTTTCTGACATCCTGCGCAACCACAGCTTTAACCCCACCGACCTGATTGTCCCATTTGAGGAGAAGACGCACGACGGATGGTCAAAAACCCTTAAATGGACTGACGAGCAGGGTCGTACTTTCAAAATCACTACGGGAGAAGGCTACACTTTCGAAAACTCTGACTCAGGAGAAAGCGAAGGAGAGAACCCTGACGACAAATCCATCATAGAGTTTAGGCCCTCGCGTCGTCACTTCAAGTCTTTCACCCCAACCAAGCCTCCGGGCTATGTTCCCGATGTGATAGACATAGACAAAGAACTAGAGTCTCTAAGGTTGTCTAAAGCTCCTCTGTCTGAGCTATCTTCAGATGTAACTGCTTTCGAAAACAATAATAACAACGTTTCTGGTTACTACTTGCCTTGTTTTCCTTTAAAAACTGCATTTTCTAATACTCACGATAACATTAAGCACAATAGCATTGCATTACATAAATACATTGCAAGTATTGTTTCAAAACTCGAACAGGACCCCATCATTGAAGACACAACAATCATTGATGTGGGAACACCCGAAGAACCCCGAAAACTACAAATTTGGGGCTTCCGAGCATGGAAGAAAAAGGCTGCGTGCCGAGCGCTCCACGAATTCAAAGACGTCTTTGCTTGGTCCTACAAGGATATGCCTGGCATTGACCGCTAAATAGCAGAGCATCGCATCCCACTCAAACCAGGTGCCAAACCTATTAAGCAAAAATTACGCCGCATTAAACCAGAATGGTCTCTCATGGTCAAAGAAGAGATCGAAAAACAACTACACGCAGGCTTCATCCAAGTCATCGAATACTCAGATTGGGTATCAAACATGGTCCCGGTCATGAAGAAAAACGGAAAGATACGAGTATGTGCAGACTTTCGCGACCTTAACAAGGCTTGCCCAAAAGATGATTTCCCATTGCCCCACATGGACATACTTGTAGACAACACGGCCGACCACGCGTTCGCTATTCATGGATGGGTATGCAGGTTACAATCAAATCAAAATGGCAACAGATGACATGTCTAAAACCACCTTTGTGACACCCTGGGGCACATACTGCTATACTGTCATGCCTTTCGGACTCATTAACGCAGGCGCCACTTATCAACGTACCGCAACTACTCTGCTACATGACATGATGCATAAAGAAGTAGAGGTCTATGTCGACGACATGATTGTAAAATCAAAGCAAAGGGAAGATCACATCACCAACCTGCGTAAGTTCTTCACCAGAATCAGGCAATACAAAATGCGCCTCAACCCACAGAAATGCACTTTTGGGGTTACGTCAGGCAAGTTATTGGGTCACATCGTAAGCCAACGTGGAATCGAGATCAACCCTGTCAAAATTAAAGCGATACTGGAGATGAAACCTCCAAGCAACATTGATGAGATCAGAAGTTTCTTGGGACAAGTCCAATATATTTCTCGGTTCATTGGCAAGCTAACAATGGTTTGCGAACCAATTTTCAAAAAGCTAAAAAAGGAAGAACACACAAAATGGGATGACAACTGTCATCAAGCATTCGACAAAGTCAAAACCCTGCTTACCAATCCACCTGTTCTGATGCCACCCCGGAAAGATCTACCTCTTTCACTCTACCTAACAACTACGCCGAACGCCATGGGCGCCATGCTCGCTCAGGAAGTTAACAACGAAGAAAGAGCAATTTATTACATTAGCAAGAAGTTCCAAGACTACGAGACTCGCTACGAGCCTGTGGAGAAAAGCTGCCTCGCTCTGGTCTGGGCCACCAAAAAGTTTAGACATTACCTCCTCGCTCACACAACCAGAGTATACTCCCTAATGGATCCACTCAAGTACTTATTTGAAAAACCAGTACTAAACCAATGAAGGTGTCTCGGGACCTCGGGACTGAATTTGAAGCTCATATTATCATTTTGGAACTCGTCCCTATGCCTTGGGACGACCTAGGCCTTGTCCCTACACCTTGGGACGACATTTGAGCAAAAATAAGCTAAGGCAAAGAAAGCGCAAAAAGAGAACAAGAGCTGAATCACACGGGACCATTGTCCCGTAGCTTTGGGACCAGAAAGTGGGTGTCCCGTCCGGGATGGCCTGTCCCGTGACCCTGGGACGGGTCTCGACTTTTCGAGTGCTTTATATACTTCGTCAATTTGAAGGCCTTCGACATTATATTCTCATCTAATTTTTTCTGAGCATTCTTAGGACACTTCAAAGTAATTTCTGTCAAAAATTTAGGGTTTGATCATTTTTCCTTCTTGTATTTTGAATTCCCGACTAGGATTGCTTTGGTTTCGATCATCTATTTGGTTTTGTTGTCTTTGTTCTTTTATTACTCTTGCAAATTCTGATTTGGTATTGTATTCTTCTCTTCTCTTTTGTTTATCATTTTAATATATATTGCCCTTGATCATGTTTTTATCTTTCTCCTTTGTTTTCGTTGTTGATTTCGATATGTGTGAGTAGTCAATTATCTAGGGGTGAGGGGTGATCATGGGTGAGTAGTCTAGGATGCTTTTGGTGATGATTTGATTAGGGTCTTGCATGTGTTTTGGTTGTCTTGTGTTTGATTGTGTTTGTTGATCCCTTGGCCAAGGTTTAGCAAGCGTTTTCCACCCTTAAACTTAAGACCGAAAGCCTAGTTTAAGGTAGGGTACGAGACCAACCATTAGGACCCTCACTTGTAAGTTGCGAGATCCCGCATTTGACACCTTGAGGAAGTTTAAGACCGAGAGGCCTAGCTTTACCCTTAGCACATGCGATTCCCGACTCATTTCTATCACCATCCTTTATCCTTGCTTTACCCTTGCTATCCCCGATTCCCTAGACCTTTCTTCCATCGTATAAACCCCTTATTTCCTCGCTCTAGTTTTAGTAGCTCAACCTACACTCGAACCGAGATTAGAATCATCCAAAATAACCAACATTGCAACCTTCTCCTTGTGGATACGATACCCGACTTACCCTTGCTACCCGTTAGAGTTTGTTCGGATTGCCTTTGATTAGGTGACGCGACTTATCCTATCAAATTTTGGCGCCGTTGCCGAGGAGACGGCTTTTGTTTTCGTTGTTTATTTGGTTCTTTTCTCATCTCTTTCTCTTGTCTCAAGGAACCTCAATTCCTTGAGGCCGTTACTTATCTTTGCCTCTAGTGTTTTTGTATGCCCAGGCAAACACGTACGTCTCAAAAAGGTTTGGCAATTCAGTTTGACCCAGAACCGGAGCGTACATTTTTGAGGCGCAAGAACTTGCTTAAAGACTTGGAAGCTAGTGTTTCATCTTCTTCACCACCAAAGGAAGTTCACATTGAACCCGTACCCGAGCTTAAGAAGATGGTAAAGCTTTCCGATCATTCTAGGCCGACCGCGGCCCAAGTTCCAAGGGGCAATGCTATGCCTACCATAGCGGCGAACAACTTCGAGGTGAAACCCGCTTTTATAAACTTGGTCGAGCGTAGTCAATTCGGAGGGAGTCCCGGTGAGGACCCTAACCTTCACATTTAGAATTTTTGTGACTATTGCTCGACGATCAAACAAACGGGGGTCACTCAAGATCAAATTCGGGAGATGCTCTTCCCGTTTTCACTCCGAGACAAAGCCAAGCTGTGGCTTAATTCATTGAACCGGGTTGCGCTAGCCATCACCGATTGGAACTCCCTCGTGTTGGCATTTTATCAAAAGTATTTTCCTCCGGAAAAGACCGCAATGCTTAGGAGTCAAATCACAAGCTTTCGACAAAGAGGAGACGAGTCTCTATTTGATGCTTGGGAACGCTACAAAGACCTCCAACGTCAATGCCCTCATCATGGGATGGACAAATGGTTCATTGTGATGCAGTTCTACAATGGTCTTTACAACGAATCACGCCAAGTGCTAGACTCCACGGCGAATGGTAGGTTTCACCATATTGATGTGGAAGAGGCCATTGATACGATCGAGGCCATGGCTATCCACAATGCGCAATACGGGAGTTCTAGGAATGTCCCTCGAGTCGGTGGCAAGAATGATAGCGACGTGGTAGCCATGCTCAATGCCAAAATGGATGCTATGACTGCGATGATAATGTGTCACATGCAAGCGGGTTCCTCAAACGCTAGTGGGCAAACGGTAGCGGCTATGCATACTTTCAATGACCCGACTTGTGGGTCATGTGGCGTTTTCGGTCATTCTTCCTTAGAATGCCGAGGTATGTACCCTGTTCACGCTTTTCAATCTCACCAAAACAGCCCCTACTCGAACCATTATAATGAAGGCTACAAAAATCATCCAAACTTGAGCTACAAGAGCCAAAATGTCTTGAATCCTCCACCACAACAACCGCAATACACCTCCCAACAAAATTTCAGCCCACAATACAACAACCAAAGACCTTACAACCCTCCGGGCTTTAATCGCCCCAATTTTCAACCACCAAATGCTCCGCCACCCGTGCAAGCCGCTCCGGTTCCCGATCCCATGAGTGAAATGCGTGCCATGATGATGCAAATTGCAAAAACACAAGAGACGATGATGGCTCACATACAAAAGAGCGACCAAGCGAAGGACTCGGCCATTAAAATGCTCGAGACACAAATGGCTCAACTTGCTTCCTCGAGTTCTCAAAGGAAGCCGGGTAACCTTCCATCGCAAGGCACTCAACCTCAACATGAGTCAATCAACGCCATCTCCTTGCGTAGCGGAACGAGTTATGATGGTCCGCCAATGCCTACGGTGGTAAGTGAGGTAAACCCTTCCATTTTGCCTAACGATTTGAGTGCTTCTCGTAGTGATGTTGCAGGTACAAAGGGTAATGGAGCGGAGCACGGAGGAGGGCTGGCCGTAGGTGGGGCCAAGCATAATGGAGCAGCCGTGGGCCATGGAGGAGGGTCACACGTGGGGTGTGATGGTGCTCAAGGTGGTGGTGTGCACGTGAAGGCTAAGGAGAATGAGCAAGCGCAGAGCAAGCCTGTCGAGCCGCCGATACAAATCAAACTACCATTCACTAGTCGAGTGGTAAAGTCAAAGCTTGACTCACAGTTCGGTAAGTTTATGGAGGTGGTCAAGGACTTGAAGGTAACGGTTCCTTTTACTGAACTTGTCACATAAGTTCCCGCATATGCTGAATTTCTCAAAGACATACTCACCCGTAAGCGATCTTTCAATGAGGTCGAGACTGTTGCTTTTACTGCTGAATGCAGCGCACTTTTACAAAACCAGTCTCCTCCTAAATTGAAAGATCCGGGTAGCTTCTCGATCCCTTGCACTATTGGTACTACTTTCATTGATAAAGCTTTGTGTGATCTAGGTGCAAGCGTGAGTGTCATACCTTACTCGGTATGCGAGAAGCTCAACATGGGACCCTTGAAAGTAATAAATATCACGCTCCAAATGGCGGATCGTTCTGTCAAACGCCCCCTAGGCGTTTTGGAGGACGTTCCCGTCAAAGTGGGTAAGTTTTTCATCCCCGTTGACTTTATCGTTCTTGACATGGCCGAGGACTCCCAAATTCCTATCATATTGGGTCGGCCTTTCTTGCACACTGCTGGTGCGATCATTGACGTCAAGAACGGTAAATTGACGTTGGATATTGGAGGCGATAAAGTTACCTTTAATCTGTCAAATGCTTTAAAACGCCCAATGTTGGAGGAGCATGTCTTTGCGGTTGATGTTGTTGATGAATGTGTAGACGAGTACTTAACGCAAGTCCTCGAGAGGGACCCTCTTGAGGCTGTGCTTTGTTGTGATATGATCGCAGGTACTTTAGGGAGGACGGATGCGGGTCAAGCTGTGATCAAAGACGACGTGCATGCTGTTGCGAGTATTGGTGGCGGAGCTGCTGTTGACAAGGATGGCCGAGCTGTTGATGATGATGGATATGACGACGATGAGGACGATGGTAGCGGGATCGTTTATGACGAGACCCACGGTTGGTGGTACTTCCCGTACCGTGCTACGCCCCCCGTTTGAAGCTGGTTTGGGGGGAACGTTTTGCTTGTAAATATATTGTATGTACTTTGCTTTCTTTTGAGACTTCTTTTATCGTTTATCCCCCTTATTTTAAGGTCCCTGGTTGATGTGCTTTAGGACACATTGGGGACAATGTGTTGTTCGGTTTGGGGGGAGAAACGCTTTGCTTTATTTTTGCGTTTTCTTTTTCGTTTTTCATTCTCAAAAAAATCACAAAAAAAAATCTGAAAATTCAAAAAATCACAAAAAAATCAGAAAATTTCCACAAAAATACCAAAAATACGTATCCCGAGCGTTGTTTGCGAGCTTGTTTTTACCTTATTCTTTCCCGACATCCCTTCCCTTGTTTGCTTTGAGCTATGGCATGTTTTATATTGTTGGATTAGCGCTACGGGGATGTTTAGACGCGTTTGCAGATGATGGCGTGCTTTTACTGTTGGCTTTATCATTCATGGACTATAGCTACTTATTTTGTGAGGTTTTTAGCCTCCAGAGGCCGGTTCATCTATCCCGGTCCCCATGCTTTTATTGTGAGTAGTTCTCCTCGTGGGTACGTAACATCAACACGCATAAGTGTGGCCCCTATCCCGTTGTTTCCCACGATTTTGTCACATGTTTTGCATATGAGGCTTTAGTTGATTGCTTTTGATTCACCTTGTTCTTATATCGCTTTTATCCTCTCATATATGATCCCTTTACCCTTATACACATGAGTTTGCTAGCTACATTGCCATATAGCCTACCCTAGCCATGCTAGTTACCGCTTTGCTTACTCTTGTCCTTGTTCGTTGGGTGGTGATCATTATTTTGCTTCGACTTGCTGATGTCGTATGCTTGGAGAGTGTTGGTGAATATGAGTCGGGATTGCTGTTTCCCCGACCTTTGATGAGGTATTTCCGCAACTTGCGAGTGTGCTCTTCGCTCAAGAAAAAAAAAATCAAACAAAAATCAGAAAAAATAAACACAACACAAAAAAATACAAAAGAAAGAAAGTATGTGCACAAACATAAAAGTTGTTGTTTTTTACATGAGTGAGCACTTGTGATTGATTTCTATGTTGCGTTGACGTGTAAAGGTGACCGAATTGCTGCTTTCGGTCCTTTTTCATGAGAGTTGGGTTATGTTTTGGTTGGACGAGCACATGAGTAGTACGAGTGGTTTCTAGTGGCTTAGCTCCACGATTCCATAATCATTTGTTCCACCTTATCACCCTTACCCTCTCTATGGCCTTTACACACCTCATATCCTATGTAAGCCCTCATGTTTGCTTCGTTTTTGTGACATTATGCGTGTACGGGAATGCGAGATTTGGTCCACATTAGATTGCGGGCGTGCTTCCACAAGTCGAGTAGGTGAGTGTCATCACATTTATCACCTAGTTTATCATGTGTGTTAGAGTGCAAACCGCGAGAGGTCCGTGATTTGATTGCTAGAGAGCCTTTGTTTAAGCCATGCTATTCATTCTGCGCCGTCTTGTAATTCTCATCCGTTAGCTTGCTATTTCCATACGTCCCATGATGATTCGGGATCGATTGTCATTTGCTCATGCTACTTGCGGTTTGGTGATTTGTTGGGGATATTCTCTTGTGCTCGCTTTGTCCTCCATTTTCTGTCACGCTTGGTTGCTTGAGGACAAGCAACGGTTCGGTTTGGGGGAGTTTGATGTGTCGTATATTTACGTATATATAGCCCCTCGATCACGAGCTTTACTTTGCGTTTCCCGTGCTTTCACTTACGTTTCGCTTCCTATTTCGCTCCGTTTTGGCCCTGCTGCATTTTTGTGTCTATATTGCAGGTAAACACGCATATTTGGAGGTTAGGATGCTATTCGGGAGGTTTCGTGAAGTTTCGTAAAGTTTCGTGAAGTTTGGAGGTGATTCGAGTTGGTTTAAATCGCTGTTTAAACTGCGTCTGAGCCTCGTTTCAACCAATGAAGGTGTCTCGGGACCTTGGGACTGAATTTGAAGCTCATATTATCATTTTGGAACTCGTCCCTATGCCTTGGGACGACCTAGGCCTTGTCCCTACACCTTGGGACGACATTTGAGCAAAAATAAGCTAAGGCAAAGAAAGTGCAAAAAGAGAACAAGAGCTGAATCACACGGGACCATTGTCCCGTAGCTTTGGGACCAGAAAGTGGGTGTCCCGTCCGGGATGGCCTGTCCCGTGACCCTGGGACGGGTCTCGACTCTTCGAGTGCTTTATATACTTCGTCAATTTGAAGGCCTTCGACATTATATTTTCGTCTAATTTTTTCTGAGCATTCTTAGGACACTTCAAAGTACTTTCTATCAAAAATTTAGGGTTTGATCATTTTTCCTTCTTGTATTTTGAATTCCCGACTCGGATTGCTTTGGTTTCGATCATCTATTTGGTTTTGTTGTCTTTGTTCTTTGATTACTCTTGCAAATTCTGATTTGGTATTGTATTCTTCTCTTATCTTTTGTTTATCATTTTAATATATATTGCCCTTGATCATGTTTTTATCTTTCTCCTTTGTTTTCGTTGTTGATTTCGATATGTGTAAGTAGTCTATTATCTAGGGGTGAGGGGTGATCATGGGTGAGTAGTCTAGGATGCTTTTGGTGATGATTTGATTAGGGTCTTGCATGTGTTTTGGTTGTCTTGTGTTTGATTGTGTTTGTTGATCCCTTGGCGCCAAGGTTTAGCAAGCGTTTTCCACCCTTAAACTTAAGACCGAAAGCCTAGTTTAAGGTAAGGTACGAGACCAACCATTAGGACCCTCACTTGTAAGTTGCGAGAGCCCACATTTGAGACCTAGAGGAAGCTTAAGACCGAGAGGCCTAGCTTTACCCTTAGCACATGCGATTCCCGACTCATTTCTATCACCATCCTTTATCCTTGCTTTACCCTTGCTATCCCCGATTCCCTAGACCTTTCTTCCATCGTATAAACCCCTTATTTCCTCGCTCTAGTTTTAGTAGCTCAACCTACACTCGAACCGAGATTAGAATCATCCAAAATTACCAACATTGCAACCTTCTCCTTGTGGATACGATACCCGACTTACCCTTGCTACCCGTTAGAGTTTGTTCGGATTACTTTTGATTAGGTGACGCGACTTATCCTATCACCAGGCCCCAGGCCGTGGACTCTCAGGGCGCGATGTTCATCCATACGTAGGCATGGGAGGTCCGCAGCCGCCACCGGCTACAAGGCCGGCATCAGACACTGCGGTGAGAGCAGCCTAGGCACGTGGGCCATCATAGACATCCCGGCTCTTTTGCATAAAGGCACCCTCATCCGGGCCCGACGACGCCGGATGAGCATTGTGCAAGGCCATACGTAGGGCGCGAGCCGCCCAAGCCCCAGGCCGTGGACTCTCATTGCGCGATGTTCAATCATACGCAGGCATGGGGTCTGCCAGGCGGGTGCCCAGGAGGTGTTACCCTTCTCCGGTCTTTTATGTCTCTTAGCTGCTCCGGGGCTTGTTCCTGCCCCCCCTCTGCTCCAGGTGGGGTTTGGAGTGTTCACCCCCTTTTTCCTGAAAGTGTTAGCAAAATTTTCAAAAATCTCTATTTTTGAATCAGACTATCGTGATTTAGCCGGGGTCGGGGGTAGTCCCCCCTCCTTGCCCCCTGGCCAGCCTTTGTGTGATACAAATCTAAACAAATGCTGGGCAAAAATTCTAGCAAAAGTTGTACTAAAAACTTTACAAAAGCTCGCGGTGCCAACATTCCTGGTCACTCGCGTTACAGATGTCTACGCGTTGCCTCGTTAAAACCTTCCCGTGGAAAACCCAGTGGGACAAAACCACGGGTAAGGAAAAAAAGTACAATGCTTACACGTAATATTTCTTTAATGTATCGGAGTTCCAATGGGACGGGAGGTCGTGGCCGTTCATATCTCTTAGCATGAAGGTCCCTGGTTGTTTTATCTCTGTGATCTGATAGGGCCCTTCCCAAGTGGCTGACAACTTCCCATGAACGTTTCCCTTCCCGGTGGCGGATGCTCTTCTTAGCACTAGGTCTCCAAGTTCAAACTCCCTATGCTTCACCCTCCTATTGTACATCCTCCTCATCCTGTTCTGGTAGACCGCCAGGTTTTCTCTTGCTTGGTCCCGGACCTCGTCTAGTAAGTCCAGCGACTCTCTCCTTGCTTCTTCGTTACTGGCGGGGTCGTGTAAGTTTGCTCGAGGGTTGGGGAGGATTGCTTCAATCGGGAGTAAAGCTTCGGCCCCGTAGACCATGTTGAATGGAGTGTGTCCGGTAGATTCTTTGACTGTAGTTCTGATTGACCAGAGAACGCTTGGTAGCTCATCGGCCCATGCCCCCTTCAGCTCATCCAGTCGTTTTTTCATGCCGTTCAACATTTGCTTGTTGGCGGCCTCGGCTTGACCGTTGCTTTGTGGATGACAGACTGATGAGTATGCGACGATTGTTCCGTTCCGCTTCAGCCAGTCCCGCATGCTATCATTGTCAAACTGTCTTCCATGGTCAAACACCACTACTTTGGGCACACCAAACCTGGTGATTACATTTCTCCAGATAAATTTCCTCACGGCCTGTTCAGTGATGGTTGGGATGGCTTCCGCTTCAATCCACTTGGTGAAATAGTCGATAGCTGCTGCCACGTACTTCCTGCCCCCGGTCGCGGTCGCAAACGGTCCCAAGATGTCCATTCCCCATTGGTCAAAAGGTACCGGGCTCAGGACAGGCCTGAGATCTCTGGCGGGGAGATGGATATCTGGGGCGAAAATCTGGCACTGCCGGTACCGCTTGCTCAATTCTTTGGCGTCTTTCAGCATGGTGGGCCAGAAATAACCAGCCCTCAATGCTTTGTGGGCTAACGTACGCCCGGTGACATGGTGGCCGCAGACTCCAGAGTGTATATCATTTAGGATGAACTCGGCGTCCATGCCCCCTACGCATTTCAACAGCGGTGCCGAGAAAGATCGTCTGTAAAGTTCCCTGTCCACAAGGATGAACCAAGGGGCTAGTCTCTTCAGCTTAGCAGCTTCGCACTTATCTTCCGGGATTTCTCCCTCCAGCTTGTACCTTAGGATCGGTCTCATCCACCCATTGTCCTCGGATATGGCGTTTACTGTCAACACTCCTTTCTGCCGGCGGATGTCGACCGTGACTGTCTTTGACTTGTTATCTGTAGTTCTTGTTGGCGACAGCGGCGCGCCTTGTTGTTCTCGGACCTCGAAATGTGGCGAGCCTCGAAAGATTTTAGTCCGGAGGTTAGAGCTTTTGCTTTCTGGAGGTACAACATCATTCCCTCTTCCCGGGCCTCGTATTCTCCTTTGAGCTGGCTCGCTACCAACTGCGAGTCCGTTCTAAGTTCAATCTCCTCTGCCCCCATGGCCTTCGCAGCTCCAGCCCCGCTAAGACCGCCTCGTACTCAGATTCATTGTTTGTGGCCGGGAAGGCAAACTTCAAAGCATGTTCGAATTCATGCCCTTCGGGACTGATGATGACCACCCCTGCCCCGGATCCGTGAATGGTGGCTGACCCGTCTGTATATACCTGCCATACTCCTCTTAGTGCATCCTCCCTGGCCGGGTGGGTGCACTCGGCGATGAAGTCTGCCAGGGCCTGGGCCTTGATTGCTGTTCTTCCGGCGTAGGTTATGCCAAAGCCTGACAGTTCAATCGCCCACTTGAGGAGTCTGCCGGATTTTTCAAACTTCTCGAGTGCTTTCTCCAGGGTCGGTGCATGCGCACCTTCCACCGGTGAGCATCAAAGTGCAGTCTAAGCTTAGGGTTGCTATGACAACAGCGTACGCTGCCTTCACGATGATCGGATAGTTCCTTTCCGGTGACCCGATTGCATGGTAGCGAAGTAGATTGGTGTTGTTGTTTTCTTCTTCCGTAGGATTCACTGCTGATATTGCGCTCGCGGTCACGGCGATGTACAAGATTAAAGTTTCGCCCGTGACCGGTCTTGCCAAAGTAGGCAATGTTGTAAGGTGTCTCTTTAACTGTTCAAAAGCTTCATCCTGCTCCTTTCCCCATACGAACCTCTTATTCCCCTTTAGTACCTGGAAGAATGGTGTAGACTTGTCAGCGGACCTGGAGATGAACCTGGAAAGTGCTGCAATTCTCCCGGTCAAAATTTGGATATCCTTAATTGTCTTTGGTGCCGGCAAGTCTAATATAGCCTTGACCTTCTCGGGGTTGGCGTCAATCCCTCTTGAGCTGACCTGGTACCCCAAAAACTTTCCTGACCGGACCCCGAATGTGCACTTCTTCGGGTTCAGTTTCATTTGATATTTTCTGAGTGAGCTGAACGTCTCCTTCAGGTCCTCCAGGTGCTGCTCATCAGACTTGCTTTTTACAATTGCATCGTCCACATATACCTCCATGTTTCTCCCTTTCTGCTTTGTAAACACAGCGTCTACCAAGCGCTGGTAGGTGGCTCCAGCATTCTTAAGCCCAAATGGCATCATTTTGTACATGTAGACCCATGTCCCGTGATGAAGGCACATCGGGGTCTATCTTCTTCCGCCAGGTAAACCTGGTGGTACCCTGAGAAAGCATCTAGGAAACTCAGGGTCGAATGACCACTGGTGGAGTCTACCAGCTGATCAATCCTCGGCAACGGGTAGCAATCTTTGGGGCATGCCTTGTTTAGGTTTGTAAAGTCAACGCACATTCTCCATGTGATACACTCTATTTATATTCATTTTATGCCCCCGGTTCAGTCACATTTAGCTCGTATTTATTCGTATTTACTATGACTTTAGGAGCTATATGTTATGTTTCTCGTTACTGCTGCATTTCATTTACATTTTGCAGGTTTTGGTGGTTTTGAGCCAAAACCCGGGACATTGGAGCAAATACGAGAACTGAGCCGAAAAGACCAAGCTCGAGCACACATGAGAGCTCGAGACACGAGCCAAGAGATCAAAGGAAGACTAAGGGCCACGAGCTAATTGGCCCAAGAGCTAAAGGATTCGAATAAGCCAAGCCCAAGAAGGAGACTTGGGCTAAGATTGGAAGAAGAAGGAGAGCCGGCCCAGAAGTGGGTCAGGCCGGTTGAGCCAGGCGGCCACTACTGAGTACAAATTTTCCCGGTTTTTGATTTATTTCGAGTTTTAATAAGTTGGAACCTATATATAAGACTTAGGTCGAGATTCTTAGGATTATGCTTTATTTTTACTTTGAAGTCTTAGGTTTAGTTTACTGCTTTACTTTATTTTCTCTCAAAAACTCTAGTCTAGTTTATTTTCAAGATTGGTTTTCTTGTAATCGTCAGTACTCCGTATTTATTCCAGGTTATTTCTATTTACTTTATTTGATTCAATTATGTCTTCTATTATTATTATTGTTGTTATTGCCCTTATTATGAGTACCTAAATTTCTAATTAGGGTTTAGGGGAATTTGTGACATATGATTTAGGAACATGTTTTAGGATTAAATTGGTTGATTAAATTGTGCACTTGATTACTTTCTACGCGTTTTATGTCAATTGAATTAGGATTATTTCGCCTGATCAACGAGTTGTCTGAGTTTAATTGAACCTGAGTAAGTTTTATTTTAAGATCGAAAGCCGAGTTAAAACTAGACTTACGCGAGATTGATAAGTTGAATTTAGTAAGTTGCGAGAGCCCGCTAAATTTGCTTAAGGCTAAAATTGACTCGAGAGAGCGTTTTATAAACCTAGTCAATTTGCACAGTTTATCTCTTCCGTCTTATGAACTTGCGTTCCTGAATCATTGTCATATATGAACCCGATGCCCTAATCTCTCCCTTATTATATCTTATTTATCTGTTTTATTGCTTGCCTTAGTTTATAGCTTAATCAAACCCATCTTTTCACACCCTTGAGATTGACTTGTTTTGCCGACTTTAACTTAAAACTACACCGTTTCTCTGTGGATACGATCCTGCTTGCCGCTAGCTATTGTTAGTTGTTTGTTAGGTTTATTTTGATATAGGTGATACGACTTAGCTGTGTCAAATTTTGGCGCCGTTGCCGGGGAAACGGCTTAGTTAGTTTTAGTTTTTGTTAGTCTTACAGGTTTTTCTCCTTTGTCTCAAGGAACTTAGTTCCTTGAGACCGTTTCTTATCGTTTTCTTGTAGTTTTGTTTATGCACAGGTCACCTACAGGTTTAGTTCCATTTGAGCCTGAACCTGAGCGAGCTTTTCACAGACTACGTAAGTGTTTTGGTAAAAACTTAACAAGGGAGAAAATGGAAAAAAGTGGATCAACTAGTACTATTTGCGAAACAGAACAGAACTGATCAGAACTGAGCTATATGGGACAGAACTAGGAACACAGGGATTTGATGACGCAGAAGCCCCGAGAAGAAGATGGGGAAAACTGCGGGCTACCAAGCCAGGAGTACTTTTATTATTATCAGAGTTGAGGTTACAGAGTACAACCGTGAAAGAGACCACTTCTGTAGCAATTCGTACAGAACTGACTGTAGTTTACCGTAGTATTTTGTAGTATATTTTCTAGTGCTTAAGTATGCTAATGAGAGTAAAAAGATGAATGAAAATGTACAAATGAGCCTCTATATATAGGCAAAACTAGCTGCAAAATCGGTTCCTATTTTCTAGGGCACGTTCCCATGATCTCCATTATCCATGGCGGTTAAATAACCTCCATTGACTCCACTTCTGCTCAGCTGAAATATCTTCCATTATCCCATGATCTTTGTAACCGTCATAGTTGACCTCGGCTGACCATAACTGCCATGCCTGTTCTGACCTCTTCTGGGTTATAACTGCTATTGTTCTTCTTTCCTGCTCTGTACCGTATTCTTGACATCTATCCAGAACTGCCAATTCTGGGCTGTGTAAAATCTGGTCATAACAAATGCCCCTTGTTTTCTCAAGTGCGGTGTTCAAAGAAGCTTGAGGAAACAATCCTGTACAAACGTATCTATACAGAACAGACTAGAGCAGAGGTAACGGCTATAGAATTTGAACAAAAATCAAGCATCCGCCAGACTTATGCACAACATTCAAAGAGATAACGTAAGAATCGAAGTTAGGTGAGAATTAAAACCTGATTTGACCTCTGTACAGTAGCAACGGCTAACTCTGGGGCTGTTTCGAATTTTACCAACGGTAAAGTCCTAATCCCCCTTGAACTCTTTTACCTTTGCATATAAATAGGAGCCTCCGGTAATTTCGAGCACTTACCTTGCCAAACTTTTGCTTTTACCCTCTCTGTTCATCATCTTCCTCCTTTGTTATTTCAATCATCAAATCAAATCAAAATCATCTCAGAATCATGGTGAACAAGTGATAGATCTTGAGAAACCCGAGATCAATGAGATCATGTTTGGCGATTGTAAATTCATCAAAGGTGATTCCTTTGATGATGAAACCAAGAATACTCTTTCTCAATCAATAATCAAACACTTAAAAGATCATGAAATTGTGCCTTCATCTACCGTTATCTTTGTTCCTGTGATGACTATGTCACGACTTCTTGGACTCGCCAGGATGGGTCCGCATATATGAGTTCCCTTCGTATCGGGTCCGAGGATCCCCGCAACTCCTGGATGAGTGGGGTACTCTCTTCGATGAAGCTTGCGCCTTGTCAAATAATGCCAAGCATGTGGAAGATTATCCGTCTGGTTGATAAACTCTGCACAAAGTTGATTACAATTGACGAGCAAGATCCAAAACGTTTATTCTGTAAGGACCGAGTAGTGGAAGATTCATCTTCGAATCGGGAAGGGCCAGAGCAATCTTGTGGAGCATCCACGATCATCGGGATGATAAAGACTGGAAGACAAGGCTTCCTTTTCCTGAAAAGCGATACTGGGAATAGCGGTCGTTTGGACTACCCTATTGGTGAAAGAGGTTAGTCACTTCGACTCAGATCTGTTATTTCTAGCTTTTCTATTCTGGGTAGGTCTGAAGGTTTCTTATGTTCTGTGTTCCCGGCGGATTCTTGGCGACTGTGCCAAGCGAGGATTCTAAGGCTAGGATTGCTGCGTTCATGGCCTTGCCTCTTGGGGAGAGGACTTGGTCCGAGGGGGATAACAAGACGTGTTTTCCTACTTTCAGTAGGCCACCAGCGAGGTGTAAAGGTTCACGTGCCTATGGTTTACGCCATCAAGGGTAAGTTTCTCTCTTGTTTCAAGATTGGTCAAGTCTGGTCTGGATCGGTGATTCTAAATCAAGTGTGGTCTTATGCTAGGTGAAACCTCTGGGCCACATACTAGGGGCGGTGAATCCTACTCTTCCGCAAGAGAAGATGGATGCTATCTTGGTGGGGTCCAGATGTGAAGCCACTGTTTGTTCCTCTTGGTATTCCTACTCCAGGTTCAAGGCGTTGAAAGTTGAAGAACCTAAGGTGAAGGTTCAGGTTGAGCAGGAGAAGAGTACACCAGACAAGAAAACAAAGAAGAGGAAGATAGAAGAAATTGAAGGTTTGTCATTACCAGGAACATCTTCGGCCCAAAGACGCCATCAACAAGGCGTGGAGAACATTATCCAACAAGCGGCTAAAAGGTTCGACCCAGATCTGACTGGGATCGATACTACAGAATCGGCGTTGAGCCACTCACTCGCTTTCGTGTATTAGTCCCGACTTACTCCTAGTACAAATGCTCATGATAATTCTACCACTATTGTACCTTACACCATAAAATTCGCGGACTCTTGATCAGTATAGCAAGTTTGGGGCACATTTTATCCACTTACGGGAACCGTGTGATCATTTGGAGGACAAGCTTGCTCGAAAGAAGCAGGCTTGTGCAGACTTGGAGAAGGCTTTGGACAACATGAAGGAGGTGGCCGAAAAAGCCAAAAGCTGCTGCCAAATCTGAGGAGAGCCTGGCCTCATTGAGGTCGAAAGCGAGGGTCTCCAGGCGCGTGTTCGGGAGCTTGAAAGCCAAGTCCAGAACCAAGAGACTGATCTGGCGCTGTTTTACACAGCCCAGACCAGAATTCAAATGATGCGTGCTCCAGAGTCCGAGCGTAGTGAGTGGGACTTAGATGCTGCTGTGGAGAAATTCAAACAGCTCTTCCCAGGTGTGCCAGTTCCAGGAGAGGAAAGTGCTGGCACTGATCAGGAAGAACCCTCTGCGTCTGGTGATGGTGGTGCTGGCGAAGATGCCCAAGCTGATGACAACCCTTCTGAAGAAGAAGAAGAGTGAAAAACAATTACTTCTGTGAACATTTTGTGTAAATTCAAACAATTTGCTATCTGTGGTCTGGCCTGGACTTGTATGTCCAGGTCTGTAATTATTCTGTGAACTTCTGTCTGTTGCTACTGTGAAACTTTTGTTTGGTCTGCAGAGCATGACATTTTTCTAGTCTGCTCTGACGGACTCGGTTGCTTAGTATTTAGTCAGCCTTGGTGGTCCAAGGACTTAACTACTATCGTTCTGTTGCTTCTATTGCTGCTATTGTTCTGTGAATGTACTAACCTCGCAGGTGTACACCCCAGACTTACGTATGCATGATCATGGCTCACCTTAAGGGATATTATAGGACTCTCTTAACGGCGGTCAAGCCCTGGTCCGTCAATCCGAGGACGCATCCTCACAGCAGGACTGGCTGCTCTGCAGGACTGGCTGCACTGTGGACTGGAGGAAAATCTCCACTGCAGGACTGGCTGCTCAAGGCTGAGGACTAAGCTCAAATCTGGAAGACAAGTTCCTTAGAAGCTGGGGACCAAGCCCAGAACTGGAGGTTTCACTCCTAAGTAGAACTGGAGGATGAACTCCTAAACAAGTCTGGAGGATAAACTCCTTTATTTGTAATATGTAGCGTACTATATTTACTTTGTTTTTATTTGTGGTAGAAAATATTTACTTCTGAACCAAAGATGTAATCTGCAAAACTTAGAAATAAAGTTAAACTACACCATTGGAGTTCAATGGTTTTTATTGAATGGAATTTGCAATATTTACAAAAAACAATTAAAGAGTGCAGAATTGAAATTACAGAATTGAAAGTACAGAATTGAAAATACCGTATTAACAAAGATAGAGTTTGAGGTTGGTTGCATTCCATGCTCTAGGAATTAACTCTCCCTCCAGAGTTGCCAATCTATAAGCTCCTTGGCCCACAACTGAATCAATCCTGTATGGTCCTTCCCAGACTGGGGCCAGCTTCCCTGCAGACTTCTCTTTTGTATTCTCGAATACCTTCCTCAGAACCAAATCTCCTTCTCTGAATACTCTGGCCTTGACATGCTTGTTGAAAGTCCTGGCCACATTTTGCTGGTAAGCTGCTAATCTTATCTTGGCTGCATCCCTCAGTTCTTCTGCAAAATCAAGACTGGAAGACAACAAATCTGGGTTAGTTTCTAAACTGTTCAGACCATACCTCGCTGTTGGAACAGACACTTCTGCTGGAATCACCGCTTCACAACCATACACCAAAGAGAATGGAGTCTGTCCTGTGGAATTCTTTGGTGTAGTTCTGTCAGCCCACAGAACTAATGGTAACTCTTCTGCCCACGTCGTTCCTTCAGCTTCTTTTTCAGGTTTTTGATGATGATCTTGTTGCTAGATTCTGCCTGACCATTACACTGGGGATATCTCGGTGCAGAAGTAAGCAGTTCAATATTCCAGGTTGCACAGAACTGCCTAGTCTTGTTTCCTACGAACTGTGTACCATTGTCACACACAATCTGGCTTGGAATTCCAAATCTGCAAATGATGTTCCTCTTGATAAACGAGATAACTTCTTTTTCTGTTACACTTCAATGCTTGACCTCTATCCACTTCGAAAAGTAATCAGACATCGCCAACATAAACACCTTCTGTCCTGGAGCCATTGGAAGCTTTCCAACTATGTCCATGCCCCACTTCATGAAAGGCCATGGTGCAGAAATAGGATCTGCAGAACCTCGGTGGCTGGTGGATCATTGGAGAATGCTTTTGACATGCTTCACATTTGCTTGCGTACTCCACAGCCTCCTTTCTCATAGTTGGCCAGAAGTAACCAAATCTGAGAGCTTTGCTGGCCAGACTTCTTCCAGCACTGTGGTTGCCACAATCTCCTTCATGTAATTCTTCCAGAACAGTTCTGGCTTTTGCTGGTTCTAGACAACGCAAATATGGACCTGACATAGATTTCTTGTACAGAACATCATTAATCAAGACATACCTCGAGGCTTTAAGCCGAAAAGCTCTAGCCTCAAGTCTGTCTGGGGGTAAAACACCATCTCTAAGAAAAGCATAAAAAGGTGCAGTCCAAGAGACAAGAGTGGGGGTAGACGAGGTTCAGAACAGGATCAGACTTCTCTATAGAAGGTCCGAGGAGGTGTACTATGGGAATCTGTCCAGGTCTGCAGGTTTGAAGCTAGAGCCAAGACTAGCTAGAGAGTCTGCACTGTGAGTTCTGGTCTCTGGGGATCTGATCAATCCTAAACTGGTCAAACTTCAAAACCAAGGACCTAACCTTCTCTAGGTATAGCAACATCTTAGAATCTTTGGCCGCAAAGAACCATTAACTGATTAACAATAAGTAAAGAGTCGCTTTTTACCTCCAAATTCTTGACACCAAGACCAATACAGACCATCAAACCTGCGATTAAAGCTTCATATTCCGCCTCATTGTTGGCGATGCTGAAAGTCTGGCCCAGCGGCTGGGCTAGTATGTCCCCTTGTGGCGATTTCAGGACAATGCCCAGACCAGAACCTCTGACATTAGCTGCTCCATCAGTATACAACACCCAGGTCTCTCCTTTTCTGCCCTGTGTAAGCTTCAACACCTCCATCGCACTACACTCTTCCAGGGCTGGACTGAAATCAGCCACAAAATCTGCCAAGGCTTGTGACTTTATTGCTGTTCTGGGTTCATAACTGATGTCGTACGTACTGAGCTGCACAGACCACTTAGCCATTCTCCCAGACAGTTCAGGCTTTCTCAAGACTGACTTAACTGGAAGGTTAGTTCTAACACAGATATGACGACTCTCAAAATAAGGTCGAAGCTTAGTAGTTGACATTATTAAAGCGAGAACATACCTTTCCAGAAGAGAATACCTGGTTTCGGCATCTAACAAGCTCTTACTCACATAATAAATGGGACGCTGCAAACCATCTTCTTCCCTGACCAGAACTGCGCTTACTGAATGCTCCGTAACTGATAGGTACAGACTTAACGGTTCTCCCTCTTCTGGTCTGGACAGCAGCGGTGGAGTTGACAGGTAACTCTTCAGATCCTGGAATGCTTCCTCGTGCTTCTCACTCCATTGGAACTCTTTGTTCTTCTTCAACATGTCATAGAAGGGCTTGCATCTTTCTGAGGATCTGGAAATAAACCTGTTCAGAGCAGCTACTCTCCCTGTCAACTTCTGGATATCTTTCACAGATCTGGGGGGTTCCAGATCTAGGATTGCTTTTATCTGTTCTGGACTTGCTTCAATGCCTCTTCTAGTCACCAAGTAGCCTAGGAACTTCCCAGAAGACACTCCAAAATTACACTTTGTAGGATTCAGCTTCATATTGAACTTGTCCAGAATTGCGAATGCTTGCTCTAGGTGCTTCACATGATCTTTGGCATCTTTAGACTTTACCACCATATCATCGATATAAACCTCCATTGTGTCCCCAATGAGATCTTTGAACATCATATTGACTAGCCTTTGGTAGGTGGCTCCAGCATTCCTGAGTCCAAAGGGCATAGCGGTGTAGCAATAGATTCCACGGTCTGTCATGAAGGAGGTTCCCTCCTGGTCTGGAGGATACATCTTAATCTGATTAAAACCACTTGAGGCATCCATGAAAGTCAGAACTTCATGGCCAGCAGTCTTGTCCACCATAGCATCAATGTGAGGAAGAGGGAAAGGATCCTTGGGACATGCCTTGTTCAGATCTGTGTAGTCTACACAGACTCTCCACTTTCCATTCTTCTTCTGCACAACAACCACATTAGCTAACCAGTCAGGATACATTACCTCTCTTACCATGTTCATGTCCAGCAGCTTCTGGACTTCCTCGTTGATTATAGCATTTCTCTCTGGCGCAAACTTCCTGCGTTTCTGGTGCACTGGTCTGTACTGAGGATCAACGTTGAGCTTGTGCGTGATAACGTCAGGACTGATTCCAGTCATGTCAAAGTGGCTCCATGCAAAACTTGATTTCTTAGACTTCAGGAAACTGATCAGGTCAGATCTGATACTGGATGGTACATCACTGCCTACTAACACTTTCTTTTCTGGGCAGCTCTGGTCTACACTGATCTGGTCCATCTCCAATCCTGACTTTTCTGGTTCCACTACTGACTTGACTGGTTTCTGTAATTGCTATGCGAGAGTTTTGTTGGTGGCAGGAGGCTTCAAGGCTGCTCTGTAGCACTCCTGCGCAGTTTGCCTTTCTCCCTTTATCACCAGAACTCCCCATTGAGTTGGGACCTTCACACATTGATGGTAAGTAGACGCCACAGCCTTGAGATTGTGGATCCAAGGCCTGCCTAACAAAACATTATACGAGGTCATAGAATCAATAACATTAAACTTCTCAAAAGAAGAAACTCCCTGGGCATAGGTTGGAAGTGAGATCTCTCCCAAGGTGTGCTTGGTCTCGCCACTAAATCCAACCAGAACATTGGAGTTCTTGGTCAGCTTGTCCTGGCCTATACCCATCTCCTTCAGTGCGTCCAGCATGATCAGGTTCACAGAACTGCCCCCATCAACCAGAACTCGGCGTACAAGGGTGCTTCCAATCTGCAACTTGATCACTAGGCTGTCATGATGCAGTACTGGGATGCCTTCACAATCTTCATGATCAAAAGTGACAACTTCCCAATTCTTCTCTACTCTGGTTGGAGGCTGCATCTTCTCTTGCTTTGCTATCCTCTTGGCTGCAGAATAAGTTAGTCCACAGATATCAGAACCACCATTAATAAATTTTACCTCATGTGTGTAGGGCGGAGGATTTGGCGGCTTTTCTGACTCTTGTCCCCTGGAATCCTGAGACTTGGCGCCTTCGCTTCTGGCCTGGTTCCTCTGGACTGGCCTGATGATGTCCTTCAGACGTCCAGTTCTGAGCTGGTAAGATATCTCCTTCTTGAAGGCATAGCAGTCTTCTGTGCTGTGGCCGATGTCTCCATGGTACTCACAGTACTTGTTTGGATTCCTGTTTGGATTCGGATTATCATTCCTCTTGGGCCATCTTGCAGCATTCCCAAAGCTCTCCAGCTTTGCTATCAACTGTGGTACCTCCACACCGAGACTGCTGATATCAAGGGAGTCATCAGAGTTGACTGTCTCAGAACTGACGGCATGCACTTGTGTTCTGGGTGGCCTGCTGTATGGTGCTGGCCTGCTCTGGGTGCGTCCACTATCAGACTTCCTGTTCACCTTCTCATACCCAGAACTATCCTGCCGACTGAAAGCATCCTCTTCAAGTCTAATCTGGGCCAAGGTCTTTGCCTGCACATCTTCAAAAGTAACACAAGGATACTTGGTTAGTTCACGATAAAGCTCAGAGTTGACCACCAAACCTTGCCTATAAGCCTGGATAGCGGTTGCAACGTCACAGTTGGGGATAGAGATCTTCTCCTTGTTGAATCTCTGGAGATAATCTCGTAGAGACTCATCTTTCTTCTGTACAATTCTGTACAGATCACTTGTTTGCTTTTCTAACTTCCTGCTGCTAGCAAAGCGCGCAACAAAGACATTCACAAGATTAGCAAACGATTTAATAGTACCATTAGGAATATTGACAAACCATTGCGAGCTGGTCCAGCCAGAGTAGAACCAAAGCCCTTGCACATGCAAAGCTTCTCTGTACTCCTTTGGGACTGGGACCGTGTACATCCTTTGCTTGTCTTTGGGCAACATGGTCCTGTGGATCTCCTGTGCCATCATACGCTTTCATCCCTGGAACATCAACTTCTTTGGGATATCCTGCATAGTTATGGCCTCGGCCGAATGGCGAATCGCATAACATTCTTGGGAAGCTTCCTCAATTGGTCTTTGGAACTCCTGGAATCTTTGCAACCTTGTCATGTAACCACGGAGTTCTTGCATCATCATGAGGGTGAAGTTGAACTTCTTCTTGCCCTTCCTCTTGTCGGCATTCTCGGATGACTCTTCCTCATCTTCACCACCCAGGAGTTGGTCTTGAGATCCTCATCTTCATCCAGTTAGAGAAGTCTATTCTCTTGATTATAGAACTCAAAGATGCCCCAGTCCGATCTTTGATGTATCGCCCTTAGCGAGAATCCAACTTAGTCTTGAGCAGACTCTGTTTCCTTGATCTTGCATTCTCTTACGAGATTTGTTGAATCTTAGATTGCGCATCTTGTAACTCCTTGGACAATTCCTCCAAAGTTCTATCACCATTTGAATATGGAAAAGGGTGATTTTTGTGAGATTTTGTGAGAAAAGTTCACGCAAATTAATAAACTAGTTGCCCCACGGTGGGCGCCAATTTGTTTTGGTAAAAACTTAACAAGGGAGAAAATGGAAAAAAGTGGATCAACTAGTACTATTTGCGAAACAGAACAGAACTGATCAGAACTGAGCTATATGGGACAGAACTAGGAACACAGGGATTTGATGACGCAGAAGCCCCGAGAAGAAGATGGGGAAAACTGCGGGCTACCAAGCCAGGAGTACTTTTATTATTATCAGAGTTGAGGTTACAGAGTACAACCGTGAAAGAGACCACTTCTGTAGCAATTCGTACAGAACTGACTGTAGTTTACCGTAGTATTTTGTAGTATATTTTCTAGTGCTTAAGTATGCTAATGAGAGTAAAAAGATGAATGAAAATGTACAAATGAGCCTCTATATATAGGCAAAACTAGCTGCAAAATCGGTTCCTATTTTCTAGGGCACGTTCCCATGATCTCCATTATCCATGGCGGTTAAATAACCTCCATTGACTCCACTTCTGCTCAGCTGAAATATCTTCCATTATCCCATGATCTTTGTAACCGTCATAGTTGACCTCGGCTGACCATAACTGCCATGCCTGTTCTGACCTCTTCTGGGTTATAACTGCTATTGTTCTTCTTTCCTGCTCTGTACCGTATTCTTGACATCTATCCAGAACTGCCAATTCTGGGCTGTGTAAAATCTGGTCATAACAGTAAGGAAGCAAGAAAGTTACTTGATCCTGATTTCGAGGAAGCGTCGCATTCGGAGTCTAGTGCAGCGCAATCGTCCTACGAAGAGGACACACCTCCTATTACTCCAACTTGTTCTCCACCACGCGTGACTATGCCTAAACTATATAGTCACTCATTGCCCAAGCCCGAGGCGATCCCGCAAGGATTCACAATACCAAATACGGTCCAGGGTAATTTCGAGATTCGCCCCGCCTTTCTCACTTTGGTGGAGCGCAATCAATTCGGTGGCAATCCTACGGAGGATCCCGGGAAACATATGCAGGTTTTTACGGACTACTGCTCGACAATCAAGCAGAACGGGATCACCCAAAACCAGATTAGGGAGATGCTCTTCCCTTTTTCTTTACGTGATCGAGCGCGGGATTGGATCACGGACTTAGACAAGATTGCTGCGGGTATAACGGATTGGCCGAGTCTAGCTCTTGCTTTCTATCGCAAGTTCTATCCTCCAGAGCGGACTAACCAACTCCGTAGTCAGATTCAGGGATTTCAGCAAAGCTTTGATGAAACGTTTGCTGAAAAGTGGAACCGTTACAAACGGTTGATCCGAGAGTGTCCACATCACGGGTTGGGCGATTGGTTGATCATTATGACTTTTTATAATGGGTTATATGCCGAGAGTCGCGCTATTCTTGACTCGGACGCGGGAGGTCGATTTGCTAATAACACAGATGACGATAAAGCGTGGCAAACGATCGAGGAGATGGCTGTTCATTCAGCTCAGTTCGGGAAGCCGAGGGGTAATTCACGGTCCGCGCACAACGACCGTGGAAATGAGAGCATAAGCGCCATTATGAGTCAACTTTCTGAGCTGAATAGAAAGTTTGATGCTATGCAGGGGAGTTCGTCGAGTGCCCATGTAAACGCTGTTGCAGGGCACGATTCAGGTTATACTACGGGGTATGCTGCACCCCAGGAGCAGGTTTACGCTTATCAAAACCTGCCGTACCAGAATCAGCCGGGTTACGATCGGTCACTATTATCCTACCGCAACAATAATGTACTTAACCCGACTCCCCAACCACCTCAAAATACCCCCTATCAACCACCCTACAAAAATCAACCACAACCCCCACTTAACTACCAAAAACCCGTTTATACACCACCCCCTCCTACTCAAATACCCGATCCTATGGCCGAGATGAAGGCCATGATGTTGCAGATGTCGCAGGTGACTATGGCCGTGCAAAAGTCACAAGAGATGATGATGCAACAAATGCAAAAGGATGGGCAAGCTAAGGATGCTGCGATCAAGCTGTTAGAAAATCAAGTGGCTCAATTGGCCGCTTCGCAAGCGTCAAGGCAACCGGGTACCCTTCTTCCTCAAGGTAACCCACCTAAACCTCCGCATGACACCGCGTCTTGCGATTACACCGAAGTGGGGCTATGTCACGGTGACCCCATGAATTTGGAGGAAGAGGAGAAGGATGTGGGTCAAGACACGGTGAAACCGTGTAATCACAGCCACAAATGGCCGACCGGCCAAAGCGGCCGTCCAACCATTTGGACACAGTAGCTGCGGGGAAGAATGATTCGGGTGTTACTTCTAGTGCTACTTCATCGCCCCCGATTCAGATCAAGCTTCCGTTTCCTGGTCGTCAACGAGGTGCAGAGCCCGAGGCAAAGTTCAAGAAGTTCGTGGACGTCATTCGAGCCCTTCAGGTAAACGTCCCCTTTATAGACCTCGTTACTCAAATTCCGGCGTACGCTAAATTTTTGAAAGATGTTTTAGCTCGTACGCGTACGTTAGACGACGTGTCAACTGTGGCTTTCGTGGGGGAGGCTAGTACTAGGCTGCAGGGTAGTAAGCCCCCTAAGCTTAGTGACCCTGGTACATTTTCCATTCCATGCTCTATAGGTAGATTTGTGGTTCGTAATGCCTTATGTGACCTAGGAGCCAGTGTCAGTGTCCTCCCCTACCCTCTGTATCAGAAGATGAGCTTGTCAGCTTTAGAACCCACCAGCATTACCTTGCAGATGGTGTAGCTCGATTAAGCGCCTCGGGAATCCTACATGACGTCCCTGTGCAGGTTGGAAAGTTCTTTATCCCTGTAGACTTCGTAGTAGTCGACATGCCCGAGGATGCCCACATTCCTATTATATTGGGGAGACCCTTCCTGCACACTGCTGGTGCAGTTATTGATGTGGGTAGCAAGACGATAGCCTTTAAGGTGGGGGGTGAAACGCTCACGTTTGCGCATTCCGATACCCCGCGGTCCCCTATGCGTCTCGAGTCAGTTTGTTCTATTGACTCTGTACCTCCGTCTCACACTACTGGAGACACTTTGGAGGTTTTGCATGTCTCTTCTCTTTTTGCAGGTTCTTCACAGGATAGCTGCACGGATGGTTTGGGGGAGAGGAAGCTGCTCAAGACTGACGTCTACGACGCTAGCGATGGGGATAGAGGGCCTACAGTTGAGCCATTTCATGATCGAGGGCCCACGCTAATGGATTATGCTGCGCTACCTCGAGGAGGAGAAGTGTTATGGCGAACGGAAGCTGTATCGCCGAGTGAAGCTGTTGCAAATGGCCAAAGACCTTGGCCTGCTTATACTTGATATCTGACGCTTTGAAGAGTCGTGCGGGACTATAAACCAGCGCTTCCGGGAGGCAACCCGATGACGTTGTATTTTGATTTAGCACTTGTACTTTGTTTGGTTTGCTTTTTATGACTTTTGGTTTGATTTTGAGCGCGCGAGGACGAGGGTATTACTTTATGATTTTTAGCGCGCAGGTATTCATGGACTTTTAAGTCCTTGTTATGTTGAAAAAGCTCACGAGGAAGGCCCTTAGCGAGCCCTCTGCTTAGGGCAGGGCCAGAGCCGTAGCTGAAATTTGAAACAGAGGAAAAAACGCAACAAATCGAAAATTGGGGTGCCAGCCGGCCGGCCGGCTGCCGGTCTGGACCGGCCCCCTTGGTCTGCTCTTCTGTTTTGCGTATTCTTGCGTGCTATGCCGAAGTACTTCGCCGTTGGACTGAATTGGACGCATATACGGGGATTCTAAGCCCCACTCCACGCTTCACTTCGGTTTGGGGGAGCTCCTACTCTACATTGTGAGCACTCTTTACCCCATTTTCCCTCGTTTTCTCGTTTTACTTTCCTTCCCTCTTATGATTTATGTCCTCCTCTGCTTTTGTGGTTGTGTTGTTTTCCACATTGAGGATAATGTGTGATTTGGTTTGGGGGAGGGAAACACTTTCGCGTTCATTAGTTTAGTTGCATTTCATTTTGTGTGCTTTTATTATAAAAAAAAAAAACCCAAAAAAATCGAAAAACTTCAACAATTACAAAAATACGAGTCTTTTTGGTCTGCTTTGTCCTGCTTTATCTAGTTTGGAGAATCGATTAGTGCGCTTACTTTGATCTCTAGTATCTCCGAGTCGACTTTCTATCGTCGTAGCTTGCACGATTGGTTTATTTCCTGTTACTAGATTGCGAGCCTTAACACTAGCCCACTTGTATTTGCTTAATTCTTTCACTTTTCGCTTGTTTACTTTCGACTTTGACATTCGAGTTTGGCAATTGGTTTGTGGAATGTTTGGTGTTGGTTAGTGGTTTGATTGGAATGATTCTATATGTTGGAGCAATGCTTCGATGCTCTCGGAGGGGACTCATTGAGTTGAGTAACCACAGTGGCCATGAATTTGGCTGCGACCGGGAGTATGAGCAATGACGTAACCCTTAAGGAAATATGTGTACCCGAGCGCGATTTTTACCGAGTGAACGTCAAGCTAAACGGTACTACATACGAGGGATGCTCCATGGTTGCGAGAAAAAAAAAAGAATACAGAAAAGAAAAGAAAAGAGAACAAATGGTAATGATGTGGTACGATTGGTTGAACGGAAAGTGGTTTGTACGGTTGGCCTTGCTTGAGTTGATTTGTCGTTAGTTTTACTTTTGCGAAAGCGTTAGAGGCTAGTGGTATAATGTGGTGTGAATGGTTGAGACTTGTGCTCTATTTTCGGTGAAATAGACTTTGGTTGTATTGTTTATGTGCATAGGTCGTCCACTTAGAGATACTAGCGTGATTAGTTCGTGTCACTTTGATTTTCTCCGATGCTGTTTGCTTGAGGACAAGCAAAGGTTTGGTTTGGGGGAGTTTGATACACTCTATTTATATTCATTTTATGCCCCCGGTTCAGTCACATTTAGCTCGTATTTATTCGTATTTACTATGACTTTAGGAGCTATATGTTATGTTTCTCGTTACTGCTGCATTTCATTTACATTTTGCAGGTTTTGGTGGTTTTGAGCCAAAACCCGGGACATTGGAGCAAATACGAGAACTGAGCCGAAAAGACCAAGCTCGAGCACGCATGAGAGCTCGAGACACGAGCCAAGAGATCAAAGGAAGACTAAGGGCCACGAGCTAATTGGCCCAAGAGCTAAAGGATTCGAATAAGCCAAGCCCAAGAAGGAGACTTGGGCTAAGATTGGAAGAAGAAGGAGAGCCGGCCCAGAAGTGGGTCAGGCCGGTTGAGCCAGGCCGGCTGGAGTACAAATTTTCCCGGTTTTTGATTTATTTCGAGTTTTAATAAGTTGGAACCTATATATAAGACTTAGGTCGAGATTCTTAGGATTATGCTTTATTTTTACTTTGAAGTCTTAGGTTTAGTTTACTGCTTTACTTTATTTTCTCTCAAAAACTCTAGTCTAGTTTATTTTCAAGATTGGTTTTCTTGTAATCGTCAGTACTCCGTATTTATTCCAGGTTATTTCTATTTACTTTATTTGATTCAATTATGTCTTCTATTATTATTATTGTTGTTATTGCCCTTATTATGAGTACCTAAATTTCTAATTAGGGTTTAGGGGAATTTGTGACATATGATTTAGGAACATGTTTTAGGATTAAATTGGTTGATTAAATTGTGCACTTGATTTCTTTCTACGCGTTTTATGTCAATTGAATTAGGATTATTTCGCCTGATCAACGAGTTGTCTGAGTTTAATTGAACCTGAGTAAGTTTTATTTTAAGATCGAAAGCCGAGTTAAAACTAGACTTACGCGAGATTGATAAGTTGAATTTAGTAAGTTGCGAGAGCCCGCTAAATTTGCTTAAGGCTAAAATTGACTCGAGAGAGCGTTTTATAAACCTAGTCAATTTGCACAGTTTATCTCTTCCGTCTTATGAACTTGCGTTCCTGAATCATTGTCATATATGAACCCGATGCCCTAATCTCTCCCTTATTATATCTTATTTATCTGTTTTATTGCTTGCCTTAGTTTATAGCTTAATCAAACCCATCTTTTCACACCCTTGAGATTGACTTGTTTTGCCGACTTTAACTTAAAACTACACCGTTTCTCTGTGGATACGATCCTGCTTGCCGCTAGCTATTGTTAGTTGTTTGTTAGGTTTATTTTGATATAGGTGATACGACTTAGCTGTGTCAAATTTTGACACAGCTAAGTCGTATTACCCTGTCAAAATAAACCTAGCAAACTACTAACAGCAGATAGTGGTAAGCAGGATCGTATCCACAGAAACAATACATAGCTTTAAGTTAAAGTCGGCAGAAATGTGTCTAACTCGGGTGTGAAAAGAGGGTTTGTTTTAACTAAACTAAAGCAAACGGTAAAATA
Source organism: Dianthus caryophyllus (assembly GCA_023091065.1). Lineage (NCBI taxonomy): Eukaryota > Viridiplantae > Streptophyta > Magnoliopsida > Caryophyllales > Caryophyllaceae > Dianthus > Dianthus caryophyllus. The sequence goes on along the minus strand of CM041517.1, from coordinate 34,940,548 downwards.
AGCAGGAATATATAAGGAGAAAGATTAGGGCATCGGGTTCATTATGACAATGATTCAGGAACTCAAATTTATAAGAAGGAAGTGATAAACTGTGCAATTGAATAGGTTTATAAAACGCTCTCTCGAGTCAATTTTAGCCTTAAGCAAATTTAGCGGGCTCTCGCAACTTACTAAATTCAACTTATCAATCTCGCGTAAGTCTAGTTTTAACTCGACTTTCGATCTTAAATCAAAACTTACTCAGGTTCAATTAAACTCAGACAAATCGTTGATCAGGCGAAATAATCCTAATTCAATTGGCATAAAACGCGTAGAAGGAAAACAAGTGCACAGATTATTCAACCAATTTAATCCTAAAACATGTTCCTGAACCAAATATCACAAATTCCCCTAAACCCTAATTGGGAAATTAGCTACGCATAATTGTGATTAAAGCAACACAATAAAGAAAAGAAGGCATGATGAATAAAAGTAATTGCAATAGAATAAACCTGAATTCTTACGGAGTACCGACGGTTACAAGGAAATAAATCTTGAAGACTAACTAAAGAAGCTTTTTAAAGTTGAGAGAACTAAAAGGAAGCAGTAAACTAAACTAGAAAATTAAAGCATCCCTGATTAGTTCTCGACCTAAGGCTATATATATATGTTTCCAAATATTAAAATACGAAATAAAACAAAACTCTACGGGCTGGGCACCAGAGCCGGCCGGCCTGCCTTGACTGGGCCTGCTCTTCCTCTTGGACTTCTATGCTTCTTGGGCCATTAATACTCGTAGCCGTTTTGCCTTTTGGTCTTAATTTGGCTCCCGAGCGAGCTCGAGCTTGGTCTTGGCGTCTTGATTCTCGTATTGCTCCAATCGTCCCGGGTTTTGGCTCAAAACCACCAAAACCTGCAAAATGTAAATAAAAGGCAGCAGTATCGAGAAATATAACAAATAGCTCATAAAACTAGTAATGATCACGAGTAAATGCAGCTAAATGCGACTGAACCGGGGGCAAATAATGTATATAAATAGCGTGTATCAAACTCCCCCAAACCAAACCTTTGCTTGTCCTCAAGCAAACAGCGTCGGAGAAAATCAAAGTGACTCGAACCTATCACGCTAGTATCTCAAAGTGGACGACCTATATGCACATAAACTAAGCAACCATAGCCTATTTCACCGAAAATAGAGCACAAGTCTCAACCATTCGCACCACATTATACCACTAGCCTCTAACGCTTCCGCAAAAGTAAAACTAACGACATTTTCAATTCAAGCAAGGCCAACCAAACGTACCACTTTCCAAACAACCAATCTTACCACATCATTTCCATTTTTTTTTCTTTTTTTTCTTTTTTTTTTTTTTTTTTCAAAATCGCAAGTGTGGAGCATCCCTCGTATGTAGTACCGTTTAGCTTGACATTCACTCGGTAAAGATCGCGCTCGGGTACACATATTTCCTTAAGGGTTACATCATTGCTCATACTCTCGGTCGCAGCCAAATTCATGGCCACTGTGGTTACTCAAATCAATGAGTCCCCTCCGAAAGCATCGAAGCATTGCTCCAACACATATAAATCTTTCCAATCAAACCACTAACCAACAAACCAATCATTCCACAGACCAATGCCAAGCTCGAATGTCAAAGTCGAAAGTAAACAAACGAAAAGCGATAAGAATTAAGCAAATACAAGTGGGCTAGTGTTTGAGACTCGCAATCTAGTAACAGGAAACAAACATATAGTGCAACTACGACGATAGGAAGTCGACTCGGAGATACTAAAGATCAAAGTAAATGCACTAATCAACTCTCCAAACTGGACAAAGCAGACCAAAAAGACTCGTATTTTTGTGATTTTTTTGAATTTTTCAATTTTTTTGGGTTTTTATAATAAATGCACACGAAATAAGAAAATGCAAATGAACTATAAACGCGAAAGTGTTTCCCTCCCCCAAACCAAATCACACATTGTCCTCAATGTGGAAAACAGCATAACCACAAAAGCAGAGGAGGACACATAACATACGAGGGAAGAAAAACAAAGACGAGAAGAGAGGGTAAAAAGGGGAAAAGAGTGCTCACGTTATAAAGTCGGAGCTCCCCCAAACCGAAGTCAATCATGGAGTGCGGCTAAAATCCACTTATATGCGTCCAAATCAGTCCAACGTTGAAGTACTTCAAAGAGAGCACTAAGAAGAAACGAAAATGAGCAGCAGAACACTCCAGCCGGTCCAGACCGGCGACCGGGCGGCCGGCCGGGGTGTATTTTTTCAAATTTTTGCGTCTTTTTCTTCTGCTTCAAATTTACTACGGTGTTTGCCTGAGTCTGGTCACGGCCGACCACTGGGATGTCTACTCGTAGCATCTTCTTCAAAAATACTAAGGACAAAGTCCAAAAGTACCTGCGCGCTAAAATCACATATAAAACCCTCGTCCTCACGCGCTCAAAAGAAAACCATAAAATGTCATCAAACCAAAGTACAAGTGTAAATAAAAATACAACGTCATCGGGTTGCCTCCCGGAAAGCGCTGGTTTATAGTCCCGCACGACTCTTCAAAGCGTCAAAGATCAAGTATAATTAGGCCAAGGTCGTTGGCCATTTGCAACAGCTTCACTTGGCGAAACAGCATCCAATCGCCAAAGCACTCCTCCCTCTCGAGGTAAAGCAGCATAAGCCATCATCGTAGGCCTCGATCACGAAATGGCTCTCCAAATCGCCCTTGTGCTCCAAGTGACTGAACCGTAGGCCCTCCTCCATCACTAGCGTCAAACAAATCGGCTTTAAGCACTTTCCTCTCCCCCAAACCAACCTTGCAGCTATCCTGTAAAGAACCTGCACACGGGGAGACAACAGAAACGACCTCCAAAGTGTCTCCAGTAGAGTGAGACGGAGGTATAACATTAACAGCACAAACCGACTCAAGACGCATGGGTGACCGCGGGGTATCAGAATGAGTAAAAGTGAGCTTTTCACCCCCCACCGTAAAGGCTATCGTCTTATTGCCCACGTCGATGACTGCACCAGCAGTGTGCAGGAAGGGTCTCCCCAAAATGATAGGTATGTGGACATCCTCGGGCATATCGACAACTACAAAGTCTACAGGGATAAAGAACTTTCCAACCTGTACTGGGACGTCATGTAGTATGCCTAAAGGGCGCTTAATAGAACGGTCAGCCATTTGTAAAGTAATGTGAGTAGGGCTTAAGGCTGACAAGCTCATCTTTTGGTAAAGAGAGTAGGGCAAGACACTCACACTCGCTCCAAGGTCACACAAGGCATTGCGAACCACAAACTTACCAATGGAGCAGGGGATGGAAAAAGTACCTGGGTCGCTAAGTTTAGGAGGTTTACCACCCTGCAACCTAGTGCTAGCCTCTCCCACGAAAGCCACAGTCGACACATCCTCCAACGTACGCTTACGAGCTAAGACCTCTTTCAAAAACTTAGCATATGCAGGGATTTGAGTCACAAGATCAATAAAAGGGACGTTTACTGCGGCCTTTCGAATGGCGCCCACGAACTTCTTGAACTTGGTCTCGGACTCTTGGCGTTGTCGACCAAATGGGAGCTTAATCAATCTGGGGCGAAGGAGTAGCGAAACACCCGAATTAATACCCAAATCATCTTTCCTTCGCAGCCAGGTTCAAATGCCGGTTAGACGGCCACGGCCGACCGATCACCGCTTTTGTCCTCGGATCGTCATAAAAAGTACCGCTCCTCAACGTAATCGCACACGCAGTATCGGGAGGAGGGTTAGGAGGTTGGCCCTGCGATGGCAAGAAACCTGGTTGACGCGCAGCTTGCGAAGTGGCGAGTTGAGCCACTTGAGTCTCCAAATTCTTAATCGCTGCGTCCTTAGCCTGGTCGCTCTTTTGCATGTATTGCATCATTGTCTTCTGCGACTCCTGCATACCCATCATCACCTGCTGCATCTGTGACATCATGGCCCTAGTCTCGGCCATTGGATCAGGTACCTGTGTGGGTGGAGGTGGTGTATAGGCGGGTTTTTGGTAATTTGGAGGTGGTGGTTGAAAGTTCTTGTAGGGAGGTTGGTAGGGTTGAGTTTGTGGTGGTTGGGTGGTTGGGTTTTGGACATTTTGGCTACGATATGAGAGAAGCGAACGATCGTAACCGGGTTGGTTTTGATAGGGCAGGTTTTGGTTGTAAGACTGGTACGCAAAAACCTGCTCCTGGGGCGCAGCATACCCCGTAGAATAACCCGTGTCGTGCCCTGCAATAGCATTTACTTGGGCACCAGAAGAACCACCACCCTGCATCATACTAATCTGTGCAGTCAGCGCAGCAACTTGACTAGTGAGCGCACTAATACTCCCCTTATCACGGTCGTCATGCGCGGACCGTGAATTCCCCCTCGGCTTCCCGAACTGAGCCGAATGAACAGCCATATCCTCAATCAACCCCCAGGCCTTGTCATCATCGACGTTATTAGCGAAACGTCCATCTGCAGCGGAATCTAGGATAGCTCTACTCTCCGCATATAACCCGTTGTAAAAAGTCATAATAACCAACCAGTCGTTAAGGCCATGGTGAGGACAGTCCCGAATTAGCTTCTTGTACCTTTCCCACGCCTCAGCAAACGACTCATCAAACGTCTGCTTAAAGCCCTGTATCTGACTCCTCATCTGATTCGTACGCTCGGGAGGATAAAACTTTGCATAGAACGCCAGAGCTAACCCTCTCCAATCTGTAATTCCCGCAGCAAGCTTGTCGAGGTCCGTGATCCACTCACGAGCTCGATCTTTTAAAGAAAAAGGGAACAGCATCTCCCTTATTTGCTCCTGCGTGTTCCCGGCCTGCTTAATAGTCGAACAGTAGTCGGTAAACATCTGCATATGCCGACCAGGATCTTCGGTGGGATAACCACCAAACTGATTCCGCTCCACCAAATTGAGAAAGGCGGGGCGAATCTCGAAGTTGCCCTGCAGAGTTGCGGGCATAGTGAATCCATCAGGTATGGACTCCGTTTTAGGAAGCGAGTGACTCGAAAGTTTAGGCATAGTCACTGGCGGCGGAGTTAACGGAGTATGGGGAGGTGTGTCCTCTTCGTAGGACGATTGCGCAACACTAGATTCGGAGTGCGACGCTTCCTCAAGATCAAGATCGATTAATTTCCTTGCTTCCTTACGTAGCCTATGAAATGCTCGCTCAGGTTCAGGCTCAAATGGAACTAAACCTGTAGGTGACCTGTGCATAAACAAAACTACAAGCAAGCAATTAAAAACGGTCTCAAGGAACTAGGTTCCTTGAGACAAGGGAGAAAAACCTGTAAAACTAACAAAAACTAAAACTAGCAAAGCCGTTTCCCCGGCAACGGCGCCAAAATTGACACAGCTAAGTCGTATTACCCTGTCAAAATAAACCTAGCAAACTACTAACAGCAGATAGTGGTAAGCAGGATCGTATCCACAGAGAAACAGCGCAGTTTTAAGTTAAAGTCGGCGTAAACAGGTCTAACTCGGGTGTGAAAAGAGGGTTTGATTTAACTAAACTAAAGCAAACGGTAAAATAAGCAGGAATATATAAGGAGAAAGATTAGGGCATCGGGTTCATTATGACAATGATTCAGGAACTCAAATTTATAAGAAGGAAGTGATAACTCAATTTCTTTTGTACCAGCTGATCAATCCTCGGCAACGGGTAGCAATCTTTGGGGCATGCCTTGTTTAGGTTTGTAAAGTCAACGCACATTCTCCATGCCCCGGACGCTTTTTTCACCGTCACAACGTTCGCCAACCATTCAAGATAATCACATCGCTCAATGAATCCCGCCTCTAGTAGCTTGTTTATTTCTTCGAGAATAGCCGCGTCCTTCTCTGCACTCATGGGTCGCAGCCTCTGCTTGATCGGCTTGTAGCCTGGGTTAACGTTTAATTGATGCACAATTACTTCCGGGCGTATCCCCGGCATCTCGGCAGCCGAGTAGGAAAACACGTCTTTGTTCTCTTCCAAGATACTAATCAGACTATCTTGAAAGCTGGGGTCTAGCTCTGCCCCTATGATCACACTCCTTCCTGGTGACAACTCAATTTCTTTTGTTTCATTCCCCGGACCTGGTGTCACATCCGGCCTTTCCTTCTCCTTTTCTTCCGGGAGCTTCACTTCCGCTACTGTCTTTTGCTTTGCCCCCCGGGCCGATAGGGATTTGCATGATCTCCCGGCGCTTTGGTCTCCGTAGATCTTCCCCTCGGTCTAGTTGTCTGTGATGTAGGCCATGGCCAACGCTCTTACCGACACAACGGCGTGAATGTGATCCAAGGTGACCCGGCCGATAAGGGCGTTGTATGCTGATGGGGCATCCACGACCACAAAGCTTGCGTCCACGCTTCGGGCCATATCCTCCTCTCCCACCGTGACTGGCAGGGTTATCGTTCCCATCGGTCTTATACCAGCCCCGGCGAATCCGTACAGTGACCCTATGTAAGGTGTCAATTGTTCTTTCTTCAAACAAAGTTTCTCGAATACCTCCCGGTACAGGAGGTTGGTACAGGCTCCGGTATCTATCATACACCGGTGGACCAGATGGGGTCCAATATCCAGGGATACCACTAACGGGTCACTGTGTGGGTAAGAGACCCGCTGATAGTCTTCGTCACTGATGGTTAGGTCCGGGACAGGCTTTGGTGTCGTCCATCCGGCTGAGTATATGCTCATCTTAGATTGTTCACGCTTCTCTGCCTTCCTTTTCCTTCCAGACAAGACTGATTCCTCCGTCCCGGCGATCATGTGAATTTCACTTATCCTTTGCTTGTTCTTCTTCAGACCCATTTGGGTGGGGTCCCTGCTTCCTTCGTCTCCGTCCCTTTCCCGTTTGTCCTTGACAAAACGCCGTAGGGTGCCCTGCTGCACCAAACGCTCGACCTCGTTTTTTAGGGATAGACAATCCTCGGTTGAGTGACCCGCTACCTGATGGTACCCACAAAATGCTGACTTGTGGTTCCCTGGGTGTTTTAGCGGTCTCGTGGTAGCCCACTTGATCTCGTTTTTTGTCATCTCAAAAATCTCTGGCTGGGATCTAATGAGGGGCGTGTAGTGGGTCCAGGTTTCAAACCGTTGGCCACCCGTCCCCTGCTGACCACGGGTGTCTCGATTATCCCGGCGATTGTTGTGATTGTTGCTATTGTTGCTGCGGTTGTAATTGTTGCGGATGTTGTTGTTGTTCTGCCTCCGGGGGGGTCCCTTCCAATCCTGTTGGGCCCCACCCTGTTCTTCTTTCTTGTCGTTTCTCTTGCTCAATGTCCTGTGGAATTGTTCCTCCCTCACAAACCCTTCAGCCATTTCTCGGGCCGCCATAAGACTGGTTGGCGGATTTCTGATCAGGAGACTTTTCAGCTCTCCTTCTTTCAGTCCAACTGTCAAGGCATGGACTCCTATCTTAGGGTCCAAATCTCTGATCTGCTGTGACTCCCGGTCAAATCTTGTCATGTACTCCTTCAATCCTTCGTTCCTCCCTTGTATCACGTTCAAGAGCTCCGTAGCCACCTTCTCCCTTCTTTTGTTTCCTGCGTACTGCTGGCGGAAGACCCGGCACATATCCTCATACCCGTAGATAGAACCGGTTGGAAGGTTACGGAACCACGTTTGTGCAAGTCCCGTTAGGGTCGTAGGGAAGACTTTACACCAAACGTAGTCCGTAGGGTCGTACATCATCATGTGGCTCTCGTAAGCCGCCAGGTGTTCTTCCAGGTCCACCTTCCCATCATATTGTATCGTTGGAATCTTTAGTTTGGGTGGCAGAGGGTACTCCAGCACCGAGGGGGCCAGGGGCGACTTTACTGAGACTTTTCCTTGCCTTTTGTTTTCTTTGGGCTTGTTTCGCCTGGGCCTCTCAGTGCGTGGAACATCGGGCTTGGATACCTCCTCAACTGAAGGTGATGACTGGGACGTTGAGTGGGCATGCTCCGTTTCTTTTCATGAACTGTCATCGCTTGACACCTCGTTCTCCTCGTGGAAGAGGTTCCTGGGTGTCACAGATGGGACGGGGCCCTTTTTTGGTGGAGATACCTGGTGGCTTGGTTCGGGTGGCGGGTTTCCGGTAGGTGGCTTGTTCCTCAACTTCTCAAGGAAGGCACTCATCATCCTTTTCTCCTCTGGGGTCAGGGGCGTTTGTAGCTCGGTCTCCAGAGGAGTTCCGCCTGCACCTCCTCCCGGGGAGGAGGTTCCTTCGACTGTCTTTCTTGGCTCGGGTGGTGGACTTGACATGACTTTTTGTAAGATTTTTTGTAAGATTTTTCCCACAGACGGCGCCAATTGTTTCGGGTATAAAGTCAGGAACTAAATACCAAAACTAAATACCAATAGTTACAAGTTGAATATTGATTATAAACTAAATGAACTAAGTCCTGGACGGTCCTTAGCCCCCGGTTCTCCTCTATCTTCCTCTCGTCCTGAAATCACGTAACAAACCTAGCCCCGGGGCCTTCCGGGTGATGGCCCTCCGACGCTCAAGTCAGTTACGAAGACAAATAAATCTAGAGAGAGAAAAGAGAGAGAAAAACCTTTTTTATGTAGTGTTTTGTGTTGTGTGTGTATGAATAGTTTTTAGGGTTTTGGCTACCTTTTATACCTATCACTGATTTGTCTTCTTGCGCCTTTGTTCCGTACTGTACGGTCCCGGGTGGGCCATGCCTGCCCCCGACCCGGGTGGACCACTGGATCCCTTGGTACATGAGATGCTCCGGTCCACAAACCTCCCGGCCCTATGCTGCCAGACCCGGGAGATATTGGTAACTCAGCAGGTGTATGGGCACCCTCCGGTCCATGGTCCTACTGGTCCCAGGGTGTCGGTCCCGGGAGAAGTCACCCCCCAACAATATTAAATACTTGTCCAGTTTATACATTTACTATTTATGACATATTTGTATGAAAATTCTTGAAATTATAATTAAGTATAATTGTTAATCATACTTCAATTAATATAAAATTTTCTCAATGCAGACATTATCAATGTATACTGACAAGGCTAAAGTCGTGTCACCTATGTCAAGATAAACCTACGGTCCTACTAACTAATAGTTAGTGGCAAGCAGGGTGTCGAATCCATTAGGAGATGGTTGAAACTACTAATAACTCAAGGTTTCTAGTGTACTCTAGGTAAAAAGGGTTTGGTTTTAGAGCTACTAAACTAAGGATAGACTAGAATTGAAAGGATTTTAGGTCGATAAAGGGAGAAGTCTAGGGTCGTAGGTTCACGATGACAAAAGCAATAGGGTTATCACGAAATAAAGGTACTAGTAACGGTTCGTGTTAATGGAATAAGACAAGTCCTCTCGGATCAAAGTCAATCCTAAAGCTCGACTAATGGGCTCTCGCTACGTATTAGTCTCGCTCTACTAATTCTCACGCAAGGCTCACCTTGACTAACTGCCATCAACGAGTCATCCGGGAAAGAGTCATCGATCGGAACAACAACTCCGCCCTCGTCAAAACGCAGTCGGGATAGATGATCAGCAACCACATTCCCACCACCCTTCTTGTCGCGGATTTCAAGGTCAAATTCCTGGAGTAGCAGAATCCAGCGAATCAACCTAGGCTTGGCTTCCTTCTTCGCGAGGAGATACTTCAACGCCGCATGATCCGTATAAACAATCACCTTGGACCCAATAAGATATGATCGAAATTTGTCTAAAGCGTAGACTATGGCAAGAAGTTCCTTCTCCGTCGTCGCGTAGTTAACCTGCGCTTCATCCAAGGTTTTACTAGCATAGTAGATAGCATGTAAGACCTTGTCACGCCTCTATCCCAACACCGCGCCTATCGCATAATCACTAGCGTCGCACATAATCTCGAACGGCAAGTTCCAATCTGGAGACTGGATGATCGGTGCTGAAATCAAAGCCTGTTGAATCCTGCGAAAAGCCTCAACACACTCATCAGTAAACAAAAAGGGGGCATCCTTCAGAAGGAGCTGGGTGAGTGGTTTAGCAATCTTTGAGAAGTCCTTGATAAAGCGGCGATAAAACCCCGCGTGACCAAGGAAACTTCGGACCCCTTTCACGTTAACGGGAAGAGGTAGTTGCTCAATCACTTGTATTTTAGCTCTGTCAACCTGGATGCCCCTATCAGACACAACGTGACCAAGGACTACACCCTCCTTAACCATGAAATGACACTTCTCCCAATTCAAAACCAAGTCGACGTCTTCACAACGCTTTAGGACTTTGGACAAATTAAGCAAACAAGACTCAAAATCGGTCCAGTACACACTAAAATCATCCATAAAGACTTCCATGATAGACTCGATGAACTCGGAGAAAATACTAATCATACAACGTTGAAAAGTAGCAGGTGCATTACATAAACCAAACGGCATTCTACGATAAGCAAAGGTCCCGTAAGGACACGTAAAAGTGGTCTTTTCCTGATCCTCAGGGTGAATGGGGATCTGGAAGAAACCTGAATAACCGTCTAGATAGCAAAAATACCTGTGGCATGCTAACCTTTCTAACATCTGATCAATAAACGGAAGTGGGTAGTGATCCTTCTTCGTGGCGGTATTCAATCTCCTATAATCAATGCACATCCGCCAACCAGTCCCGACTCTAGTGGGAATCAGCTCATTCTTCTCATTCTTGACCACCGTAGTCCCGCCCTTCTTAGGAACAACCTGGACCGGACTAACCCACCGAGAGTCGGATATCGCGTAGATAATACCAGCGTCAAGGAGCTTCATCACCTCCTTCTTAACAACTTCTTGCATGTTTGGGTTCAACCGCCGTTGACCCTGAATCACCGGTTTGTGATCATCCTCGAGGTGAATCCTGTGCATACAGAAATCAGGACTAATACCTCTCAAATCACTAAGACTGTACCCCAAAGCCTTCTTGTGCGTCAAGAAACCTCCAAAGAAAGCAAGCCACCGGGACTCCGTGAGATCATTACTGACGATCACCGGATTCATCTCCTCTTCATCTAAGAACGCATACTTCAAGTGAGTAGGCAATGGCTTCAACTCGGGCTTCTGGACCTCAGCAGCATAGGAGGTCTCAACCGTCTCAGTGGTATCGAAGTCTCTCCTTTCATCAGCATATAGGAGAGCTTCTATTTCATCTATTTCCGCAGTCCACGGACCTGTCGCACCATCTGCACAATCATCACACATCAAAACTTCCAAAGGATCCTTGGACAAGGATCCCTCGGAGACAAAAGAAACAGACTCATCTACAACATCAATAATATCAAGATAGTAGCAAGACTCCTCTAACATCGGGCTCTTAAGGGCTTGGTTAAGGTTAAAAATGACCTTATCCCCTCCTACCTCTAGAGTCAACCTACCATTCTTAACGTGTATTACCGCCCCGGCTGTGTGTAGGAATGGTCGTCCTAGGATAATAGGTATCTGGTTATCCTCGGCCATGTCTAAAACAATAAAGTCAACAGGGAAAAAGAACTTCCCTACCTTCACGGGGACATCCTCAAGCACTCCTAAGGGTCGCTTGACCGAACGATCGGCCATCTGCAAGGTGACACTCGTGCACTTCAACCCTCCCATGTTTAGTTTCTCACAAACGGAATGGGGCATAATGCTCACGCTCGCGCCTAAGTCACATAAGACTTTGTCAATAACATGGGTGCCTATGGTACACGGAATGGAGAAACTACCCGGGTCCTTAAGCTTAGGGGGTGCACTACTCTGTAAAAGGGCACTACACTCACCTGTGAACGCTATGGTCTCAACCTCATTAAAGGAACGTGTCTTAGTAAGAATATCCTTCATAAATTTAGCGTAAGAAGGTACCTGGGTGATGAGTTCAGTGAACGGGACGGTTACCTGCAAATTCTTCACGACCTCCATAAATTTACCGAACTGCGTCTCGGCCTTAGCATTTCGTTGACGTCCCGGAAACGGGAGTTGAATCTTTATCGGGGGTGTAACAGGAGTAGTAACATCCTTAGGAACATCCGGTACCTTAGCTTGAGCATCCTCAGCTTCTTCCTCATCCTTCTTCCCCAAATCAGGTTCACCTGTAAGGTCGGAGTGCTGTGTCTCCACTTTCTCGGCCTCAATCGCATCCGGGTGCTTCGGACCATCATAATGCGTGCCACTGCGCAATGTAATCGCATTTGCGGTGTCATGAGGCGGGTTCCCTTGCGGTGGAAGTGTCCCGTGTTGCCTCGTAGCCTGCGAACTTGCTAACTGCGCAACCTGCGTCTCCAACATCTTAATAGCCGCATCCTTAGCTTGGTCACTTTTCTGCATCTGCGCCATCATAGCCTCCTGCGACTTTTGCATAGCTAGATTACTTTGTTGCATTTGCAACATCATACTCTTCATTTCGGCCATAGGATCGTTAGCCGGTTGAGAAGGAGGTTGGTAGTTCGATTGCGGAGGATTGTACGGCGGCCTTTGATAATTCGTTTGATAGTTCTTGTGCGGCGGAACGTACGTCGATTGTTGTTGTTGTGGCGGTTGCGGTTGCGGAGTAGGATTGAGAACGTTCTGATTCCAGTACGAGAGTAAAGAACGATCATAACCCGGTTGATTCTGATACGGCAAGTTGGATGATACATGTCATTTATATAGCTTTTATGCCCCCGATACAGTCGCATTTAGCTCGCACTTACTTGATTCCTTTAGTATTTTAGTAGCTATTTGCTTTATATTGCGATACTGTCGTTCCTCGTTTGTATTTTGCAGGTTTTGGCGGTCCTGAGCTAAAACCTGAGGTTATAGGAGCATTTACAAGTATCGAGAAGTCAAGACAAGGCTCGAGAGTCGATTCGGAGTCAATACGACAATGTGGGACGTCAAACCTATAGGTTCAGAGCAAACCTATAGGTTCTGGTTACGTGAACAAGGGACAAAAGTTGCTGGAAAACTGATCAAGCCTAAGAACCGATCGGTTTAGGGTTGAACCGATCGGTTTGACCCCCAGAACCGATCGGTTTGGCCCGAACCGATCGGTTTGCTTGCCCTGTTTCTCCTGATTTGCGAGGCCTATAAATACAATTGAAGTTAGGGTTTTGAGTATGCTTTTACATTATATTTTCTCGCTTTAGAATTCGAATAACTTTTCCTCTCTTTTAAACTCTAAAACCTTAGTTTAGCTTTAATTACTCTTGCAAGACACACGATCTTTTACATTGCGATTATCGAATTTCTCCAGGTTTAATCTATTGTTCTTCCTTTATCATGTCTTCTCTTTATTATTTCATTTGCTTTGTTCTAGTTTTGATTATGCATAGCTAATTCTCAATTAGGGTTTAAGGTGATTGTGATGTTGATTCAGAACATGTTTTAATCGTTTATATTGATTGAATTTGTGCAATTGATTTCTTCCTGCGCGTTTTAATTATCAATTGAATTTAGGGACGCCTTTATTGAATTGAATTTAGGTTGTTTCAGTTTAAGATCGAAAGCCTAATTGAAACTAGACTTACGCGTAGTTGATAGGTTGAATTTAGTACGTAGCGAGAGCCCGCTAAATTTGCTTAAGGTTGAATTTGACTCGAGAGAGCGTTTTCCCAAAACCTAATCATTTGCATGCTTTCAATTGATTGAATTTCCTTCCGAGTTGAGTTCTGAATCGATGTCACATGAACCCAATGCCCTAATCTCCCTCTTATTCATACTCTACTCTTTTTACTCTTTGTTCTAGTTTAAATTCCTAAAAACACCGACTTTTCATACCTTGAGACTGACCTAGACTACTAAGCATTCCTTTGACTACTCCTTCTCTCTATGGATCTCGACCCTACTGCCGCTAGCTACCTAGTTAGTTGTCTTTAGGTTATTTTGATTAGGTGACCACGACTTTAGCCTCATCAATTTTGGCGCCGTTGCCGGGGAGACGGTTAGCTAGTTAGTGTTTGCTTAGTTTTTGTTAGGTTTTTTCTTCCTTGTCTCAAGGAACCTAGTTCCTTGAGACAGTTTCTCATTGTTTTGTGTAGTTGTGTTTATGCGCAGGTCACCCCAGACTCTAGTTCCTTTTGAGCCTGAACCTGAACGAGCACTACACAGGTTACGCCGACAAGCAATAAAAATCGTTGATTTAGATATCGAGGAAGCGTCGCAAGCGGAGTCAAGTGCTACGCAATCGTCCTACGAAGAGGACACACCTCCATTAACTCCAACCTCTACTTACGCCGTGACTATGCTCTGCTTATACAAATACTTGCTCCTAAACCGGAGTCCATTCCTAATGGATTCCAGATGCCCGCAACTCTACAGGGCAATTTCGAGATCCGCCCCGCCTTCCTAAACTTGGTGGAGCGGCATCAATTCGGTGGCTACCCAACTGAGGATCCCGGTCGGCATATGCAAGTGTTTACCGACTACTGTTCGACGATAAAGCAGGCCGGGATCACCCAAAACCAGATAAGGGAAATGCTGTTCCCTTTTTCATTAAAAGATCGAGCTCGTGAGTGGATCACGGACCTCGACAAGGAGACCGCGGGGATCACTGATTGGAATGGGTTAGCTCTTGCCTTCTACTCAAAGTTTTACCCTCCCGAGCGTACTAACCAAATGAGAAGCCAAATCCAAGGCTTCAAACAAACGTTCGACGAGTCACTAGCTGAAGCTTAGGAGCGGTACAAGAAGCTCATCCGGGATTGTCCTCACCACGTTAAACGATTGGTTGGTGATCATGACATTCTACAACGGGTTGTATGCCGAGAGCCGGCTATACTTGACTCACCGCAGAGGGACGCTTTGCTAACAACGCCGATGATGACAAAGCTTGGGCATTGATTGACTAAATGGCGATGCATTCGTCGCACCGAAACCGAGGGGTAATTCACGGTCATGCGCATGATGACCGTGATAAGGCGAGTATTAGTGCACTCACTGATCAGGTTGGTGCGCTAACTGCGCAGATTGGTATGCTACGTGGTGGAGGCTCCTCTGGGGCTCATGTAAATGCTGGTGCAGGGCACGATACGGGTTATTCGTCGGGTATGTCAGATCCCACGAGCAAGTTCATGCTTACTAATCCTACCCACGTAACTTGCCCTACCGTAACCAACCAAGTTATGATCGATCCCTCCTATCCTATCGTGAACCAAAATGTGCTAAACCCGACCACCCTACCTCCACAAAACCAACCCTACATCCCTCCCCACAAAAACTACCAACCACCTCCACCCAACTACCAAAAACCACCCTACAGACCACCACCTCAACCTACACAGGGCCCCGATCCTATGGCCGAAATGAAGGCCATGATGCTGCAGATGGCCAAGTCACAAGAGATCATGATGCAGCAGATGCAGAAGAGTGAGCAAGCCAAGGATGCGGCGATTAAAATGCTCGAGAATCAAGTGGCGCAGCTCGCCGCTTCACAAGCTTCGCGTCAACAGGGTACTCTACCACCCCAAGGTAACCCTCCTAACCCTCCTCCTGACACAACATGTGCTATTACGTTGCGCAGTGGTACAGTTTATGATGGCCCGATGCAACCGGAGGACGAGGTGAAGCGTGGGGCCGACAACACGGCCAAACCATGTGATGATCTGTCACAAGGACAAGGCGCCAGAGATTCAAATCGGCCTTTTTCCGGTCGTGTACGATGTGCTAACACGGACCCCAATTCGGTAAGTTCTTTGAGATTCTTAAACAAATGCGGTGAATGTTCCTTTTATTGATTTAGTTAAGCAGTTCCTGCATATACTAAGTTTCTTAAGGAGGTCCTTTCTAGAAGCGCACCATAAACGAGACCGGGACCGTGTCGTTTGTGGGGGGGGGTAGTGCCTTTTTGCGGGGTAGTTCACCCCCGAAGCTGAGTGACCCCGGGACCTTCTCAATCCCTTGCTCTATAGGGAAGTATGTCGTGCAGAACGCTCTATGCGACTTAGGGGCTAGTGTGAGTGTCATTCCCTACTCCATCTGCAAGAAACTTAATATGACTAAGCTAGGAGTTACCTCTATGACCCTGCAGATGGCCGACCGTAGTGTCCAGAGACCCTTAGGTATCCTAGAGGACGTTCCGGTTAAGGTAGGTAAGTTCTATATCCCGGTCGATTTTGTTGTCTTAGACATTCCTGAGGACCCCCACATCCCGATCATTCTAGGGAGACCTTTCCTGCACACTGCAGGAGCTGTAATCGATGTGGGAAATAAGACCTTGACGTTCTCGGTGGGAGGTGAGAAGTTGACCTACACTAAGTCTAGTCTTCCTCGATCCCCTATGCAGCCTGAGTCTGCTTTTGCTATTGACCTTGCCCCTCCGTCTCACTCTACTGGAGACGCTTTGGAGGTTGTTTCTTCTGCTTTGTCCTGTGCAGGTCCTATGCATGTTGGCTACGATCCTGGTTTGGGGGAACGAAAGCTCACGAGGGCGGATGGCTATGATCCCGGTGATGGAGGTGGAGACCCTAGATCTGCAGTGCGTGGTGCACGAAGTTGTTATGGAGAGCCATTTCGCGATGGAGTCCCCTGCGTGATGGACTATGCTGCTCTTCCTCGAGACAGTCGAGTATTATGGCGAACAGATGCTCTTTCGCCACATGAAGGTTTTGCTAGTGGCCAACGTCCTTGGCCTAATTGGACTTGATGATGCGTTTTGACGACGGTCGTGCGGGACCATTATAAACCAGCGCTATCCGGGAGGCAACCCGATGACATTTTGTAATTTTGTTGCCTCGTAGCCTGCGAACTTGCTAACTGCGCAACCTGCGTCTCCAACATCTTAATAGCCGCATCCTTAGCTTGGTCACTTTTCTGCATCTGCGCCATCATAGCCTCCTGCGACTTTTGCATAGCTAGATTACTTTGTTGCATTTGCAACATCATACTCTTCATTTCGGCCATAGGATCGTTAGCCGGTTGAGAAGGAGGTTGGTAGTTCGATCATGAGGATCAGACGGCCTTTGATAATTCGTTTGATAGTTCTTGTGCGGCGGAACGTACGTCGATTGTTGTTGTTGCGGCGGTTGCGGAGTAGGATTGAGAACGTTCTGATTCCGGTACGAGAGTAAAGAACGATCATAACCCGGTTGATTCTGATACGGCAAGTTGGATGATACATGTCATTTATATAGCTTTTATGCCCCCGATACAGTCGCATTTAGCTCGCACTTACTTGATTCCTTTAGTATTTTAGTAGCTATTTGCTTTATATTGCGATACTGTCGTTCCTCGTTTGTATTTTGCAGGTTTTGGCGGTCCTGAGCTAAAACCTGAGGTTATAGGAGCATTTACAAGTATCGAGAAGTCAAGACAAGGCTCGAGAGTCGATTCGGAGTCAATACGACAATGTGGGACGTCAAACCTATAGGTTCAGAGCAAACCTATAGGTTCTGGTTACGTGAACAAGGGACAAAAGTTGCTGGAAAACTGATCAAGCCTAAGAACCGATCGGTTTAGGGTTGAACCGATCGGTTTGACCCCCAGAACCGATCGGTTTGGCCCCGAACCGATCGGTTTGCTTGCCCTGTTTCTCCGGATTTGCGAGGCCTATAAATACAATTCGAAGTTAGGGTTTTGAGTATGCTTTTACATTATATTTTCTGCTTTAGAATTAGAATAACTTTTCCTCTCTTTTAAACTCTAAAAACCTTAGTTTAGCTTTAATTACTCTTGCAAGACACGATCTTTTACATTGCGATTATCGAATTTCTCCAGGTTTAATCTATTGTTCTTCCTTTATCATGTCTTCTCTTTATTATTTCATTTGCTTTGTTCTAGTTTTGATTATGCATAGCTAATTCTCAATTAGGGTTTAAGGTGATTGTGATGTTGATTCAGAACATGTTTTAATCGTTTATATTGATTGAATTTGTGCAATTGATTTCTTCCTGCGCATTTTAATTATCAATTGAATTTAGGGACGCCTTTATTGAATTGAATTTAGGTTGTTTCAGTTTAAGATCGAAAGCCTAATTGAAACTAGACTTACGCGTAGTTGATAGGTTGAATTTAGTACGTAGCGAGAGCCCGCTAAATTTGCTTAAGGTTGAATTTGACTCGAGAGAGCGTTTTCCCAAAACCTAATCATTTGCATGCTTTCAATTGATTGAATTTCCTTCCGAGTTGAGTTCTGAATCGATGTCACATGAACCCAATGCCCTAATCTCCCTCTTATTCATACTCTACTCTTTTTACTCTTTGTTCTAGTTTAAATTCCTAAAAACACCGACTTTTCATACCTTGAGACTGACCTAGACTACTAAGCATTCCTTTGACTACTCCTTCTCTCTGTGGATCTCGACCCTACTGCCGCTAGCTACCTAGTTAGTTGTCTTTAGGTTATTTTGATTAGGTGACCACGACTTTAGCCTCATCAATTTTGGCGCCGTTGCCGGGGAGACGGTTAGCTAGTTAGTGTTTGCTTAGTTTTTGTTAGGTTTTTCTCTCTTGTCTCAAGGAACCTAGTTCCTTGAGACCGTTTCTCATTGTTTTGTGTAGTTGTGTTTATGCGCAGGTCACCCCAGACTCTAGTTCCTTTTGAGCCTGAACCTGAACGAGCACTACACAGGTTACGCCGACAAGCAATAAAAATCGTTGATTTAGATATCGAGGAAGCGTCGCAAGCGGAGTCAAGTGCTACGCAATCGTCCTACGAAGAGGACACACCTCCATTAACTCCAACTTCTACTTCGCCGCCTGTGACTATGCCTAAGCTATACAGTCACTCGGTTCCTAAACCGGAGTCCATTCCTAATGGATTCCAGATGCCCGCAACTCTACAGGGCAATTTCGAGATCCGCCCCGCCTTCCTAAACTTGGTGGAGCGGCATCAATTCGGTGGCTACCCAACTGAGGATCCCGGTCGGCATATGCAAGTGTTTACCGACTACTGTTCGACGATAAAGCAGGCCGGGATCACCCAAAACCAGATAAGGGAAATGCTGTTCCCTTTTTCATTAAAAGATCGAGCTCGTGAGTGGATCACGGACCTCGACAAGGAGACCGCGGGGATCACTGATTGGAATGGGTTAGCTCTTGCCTTCTACTCAAAGTTTTACCCTCCCGAGCGTACTAACCAAATGAGAAGCCAAATCCAAGGCTTCAAACAAACGTTCGACGAGTCACTAGCTGAAGCTTGGGAGCGGTACAAGAAGCTCATCCGGGATTGTCCTCACCACGGGTTAAACGATTGGTTGGTGATCATGACATTCTACAACGGGTTGTATGCCGAGAGCCGGGCTATACTTGACTCAGCTGCAGAGGGACGTTTTGCTAACAACGTCGATGATGACAAAGCTTGGGCATTGATTGACGAAATGGCGATGCATTCGTCGCAATTCGGGAAACCGAGGGGTAATTCACGGTCTGCGCATGATGACCGTGATAAGGCGAGTATTAGTGCACTCACTGATCAGGTTGCAGCGCTAACTGCGCAAATTGGTATGCTACGTGGTGGAGGCTCTTCTGGTGCTCATGTAAATGCTGTTGCAGGGCACGATTCGGGTTATTCGTCGGGGTATGCTGCATCCCACGAGCAAGTTCATGCTTACCAATCCTACCCACAGAACTTGCCCTACCAGAACCAACCAGGTTATGATCGATCCCTCCTATCCTATCGTAACCAAAATGTGCTAAACCCGACCACCCCACCTCCACAAAACCAACCCTACATCACTCCCCACAAGAACTACCAACCACCTCCACCTAACTACCAAAAACCACCCTACACACCACCACCTCAACCTACACAGGGCCCCGATCCTATGGCCGAAATGAAGGCCATGATGCTGCAAATGGCCAAGTCACAAGAGATGATGATGCAGCAGATGCAGAAGAGCGAGCAAGCCAAGGACGCGGCGATCAAAATGCTGGAGAATCAAGTGGCGCAGCTCGCCGCTTCGCAGGCGTCACGTCAGCAGGGTACTCTACCACCCTAAGGTAATCCTCCTAACCCTCCTCCCGATACAGCATGTGCTATTACGCTGCGTAGTGGTACAGTTTATGATGGACCGAAGCATCCGGAGGGACGAGGTGAAGCGTGGGGCGACAACACGGTCAAACCATGTGATGATGCTGTCAAGGACAAGGCGCCAGAGATTCAAATCAGGCTTCCTTTTCCGGGTCGTGTACGACAGGCTAACACGGACCCCCAATTCGGTAAGTTCTTTGAGATTCTTAAACAGTTGCAGGTGAATGTTCCTTTTATTGATTTAGTTAAATAGATTCCTGCATATACTAAGTTTCTTAAGGAGGTCCTTTCTAGGAAGCGCACCATAAACGAGACCGAGACCGTGTCGTTTGTGGGGGAGGGTAGTGCCTTTTTGCGGGGTAGTTCACCCCCGAAGCTGAGTGACCCCGGGACCTTCTCAATCCCTTGCTCTATAGGGAAGTATGTCGTGCAGAACGCTCTATGCGACTTAGGGGCTAGTGTGAGTGTCATTCCCTACTCCATCTGCAAGAAACTTAATATGACTAAGCTAGGAGTTACCTCTATGACCCTGCAGATGGCCGACCGTAGTGTCCAGAGACCCTTAGGTATCCTAGAGGACGTTCCGGTTAAGGTAGGTAAGTTCTATATCCCTACGATTTTGTTGTCTTAGACATTCTCGAGGACCCCACATCCCGATCATTCTAGGGAGACCTTTCCCGCATTAATCGCAGAGTCAGAATCGATGTGGGAAATAAGACCTTGACGTTTCCTGGGAGGTGAGAAGTTGACCTACACTAAGTCTAGTCTTCCTCGATCCCCATGCACTGAGTCTGCTTTTGCTATTGACCTTGCCCCTCCGTCTCACTCTACTGGAGACGCTTTGGAGGTTGTTTCTTCTGCTTTGTCCTGTGCAGGTCCTATGCATGTTGGCTACGATCCTGGTTTGGGGGAACGAAAGCTCACGAGGGCGGATGGCTATGATCCCGGTGATGGAGGTGGAGACCCTAGATCTGCAGTGCGTGGTGCACGAAGTTGTTATGGAGAGCCATTTCGCGATGGAGTCCCCTGCGTGATGGACTATGCTGCTCTTCCTCGAGACAGTCGAGTATTATGGCGAACAGATGCTCTTTCGCCACATGAAGGTTTTGCTAGTGGCCAACGTCCTTGGCCTAATTGGACTTGATGATGCGTTTTGACGACGGTCGTGCGGGACCATTATAAACCAGCGCTATCCGGGAGGCAACCCGATGACATTTTGTAATTTTGTTGCTTCGTAGCCTGCGAACTTGCTAACTGCGCAACCTGCGTCTCCAACATCTTAATAGCCGCATCCTTAGCTTGGTCACTTTTCTGCATCTGCGCCATCATAGCCTCCTGCGACTTTTGCATAGCTAGATTACTTTGTTGCATTTGCAACATCATACTCTTCATTTCGGCCATAGGATCGCAATGGCCGAGAAGGAGGTTGGTAGTTCGATTGCGGAGGATTGTACGGCGGCCTTTGATAATTCGTTTGATAGTTCTTGTGCGGCGGAACGTACGTCGATTGTTGTTGTTGCGGCGGTTGCGGAGTAGGATTGAGAACGTTCTGATTCCGGTACGAGAGTAAAGAACGATCATAACCCGGTTGATTCTGATACGGCAAGTTGGATGATACATGTCATTTATATAGCTTTTATGCCCCGATCTGATCGCATTTAGCTCGCACTTACTTGATTCCTTTAGTATTTTAGTAGCTATTTGCTTTATATTGCGATACTGTCGTTCCTCGTTTGTATTTTGCAGGTTTTGGCGGTCCTGAGCTAAAACCTGAGGTTATAGGAGCATTTACAAGTATCGAGAAGTCAAGACAAGGCTCGAGAGTCGATTCGGAGTCAATACGACAATGTGGGACGTCAAACCTATAGGTTCAGAGCAAACCTATAGGTTCTGGTTACGTGAACAAGGGACAAAAGTTGCTGGAAAACTGATCAAGCCTAAGAACCGATCGGTTTAGGGTTGAACCGATCGGTTTGACCCCCAGAACCGATCGGTTTGGCCCCGAACCGATCGGTTTGCTTGCCCTGTTTCTCCGGATTTGCGAGGCCTATAAATACAATTCGAAGTTAGGGTTTTGAGTATGCTTTTACATTATATTTTCTGCTTTAGAATTAGAATAACTTTTCCTCTCTTTTAAACTCTAAAAACCTTAGTTTAGCTTTAATTACTCTTGCAAGACACGATCTTTTACATTGCGATTATCGAATTTCTCCAGGTTTAATCTATTGTTCTTCCTTTATCATGTCTTCTCTTTATTATTTCATTTGCTTTGTTCTAGTTTTGATTATGCATAGCTAATTCTCAATTAGGGTTTAAGGTGATTGTGATGTTGATTCAGAACATGTTTTAATCGTTTATATTGATTGAATTTGTGCAATTGATTTCTTCCTGCGCGTTTTAATTATCAATTGAATTTAGGGACGCCTTTATTGAATTGAATTTAGGTTGTTTCAGTTTAAGATCGAAAGCCTAATTGAAACTAGACTTACGCGTAGTTGATAGGTTAAATTTAGTACGTAGCGAGAGCCCGCTAAATTTGCTTAAGGTTGAATTTGACTCGAGAGAGCGTTTTCCCAAAACCTAATCATTTGCATGCTTTCAATTGATTGAATTTCCTTCCGAGTTGAGTTCTGAATCGATGTCACATGAACCCAATGCCCTAATCTCCCTCTTATTCATACTCTACTCTTTTTACTCTTTGTTCTAGTTTAAATTCCTAAAAACACCGACTTTTCATACCTTGAGACTGACCTAGACTACTAAGCATTCCTTTGACTACTCCTTCTCTCTGTGGATCTCGACCCTACTGCCGCTAGCTACCTAGTTAGTTGTCTTTAGGTTATTTTGATTAGGTGACCACGACTTTAGCCTCACCAATTTTGGCGCCCGTTCTTGAGTGACGGTTAGCTAGTTAGTGTTTGCTTAGTTTTTGTTAGGTTTTTCTCTCTTGTCTCAAGGAACCTAGTTCCTTGAGACCGTTTCTCATTGTTTTGTGTAGTTGTGTTTATGCGCAGGTCACCCCAGACTCTAGTTCCTTTTGAGCCTGAACCTGAACGAGCACTACACAGGTTACGCCGACAAGCAATAAAAATCGTTGATTTAGATATCGAGGAAGCGTCGCAAGCGGAGTCAAGTGCTACGCAATCGTCCTACGAAGAGGACACACCTCCATTAACTCCAACTTCTACTTCGCCGCCTGTGACTATGCCTAAGCTATACAGTCACTCGGTTCCTAAACCGGAGTCCATTCCTAATGGATTCCAGATGCCCGCAACTCTACAGGGCAATTTCGAGATCCGCCCCGCCTTCCTAAACTTGGTGGAGCGGCATCAATTCGGTGGCTACCCAACTGAGGATCCCGGGCGGCATATGCAAGGGTTTACCGACTCATCGCTCGACGATAAAGCGGTGCCGATCACCCAAAACCAGATAAGGGAAATGCTGTTCCCTTTTTCATTAAAAGATCGAGCTCGTGAGTGGATCACGGACCTCGACAAGGAGACCGCGGGGATCACTGATTGGAATGGGTTAGCTCTTGCCTTCTACTCAAAGTTTTACCCTCCCGAGCGTACTAACCAAATGAGAAGCCAAATCCAAGGCTTCAAACAAACGTTCGACGAGTCACTAGCTGAAGCTTAGGAGCGGTACAAGAAGCTCATCCGGGATTGTCCTCACCACGGGTTAAACGATTGGTTGGTGATCATGACATTCTACAACGGGTTGTATGCCGAGAGCCGGGCTATACTTGACTCAGCTGCAGAGGGACGTTTTGCTAACAACGTCGATGATGACAAAGCTTGGGCATTGATTGACGAAATGGCGATGCATTCGTCGCAATTCGGGAAACCGAGGGGTAATTCACGGTCTGCGCATGATGACCGTGATAAGGCGAGTATTAGTGCACTCACTGATCAGGTTGCAGCGCTAACTGCGCAGATTGGTATGCTACGTGGTGGAGGCTCTTCTGGTGCTCATGTAAATGCTGTTGCAGGGCACGATTCGGGTTATTCGTCGGGGTATGCTGCATCCCACGAGCAAGTTCATGCTTACCAATCCTACCCACAGAACTTGCCCTACCAGAACCAACCAGGTTATGATCGATCCCTCCTATCCTATCGTAACCAAAATGTGCTAAACCCGACCACCCCACCTCCACAAAACCAACCCTACATCACTCCCCACAAGAACTACCAACCACCTCCACCTAACTACCAAAAACCACCCTACACACCACCACCTCAACCTACACAGGGCCCCGATCCTATGGCCGAAATGAAGGCCATGATGCTGCAAATGGCCAAGTCACAAGAGATGATGATGCAGCAGATGCAGAAGAGCGAGCAAGCCAAGGACGCGGCAATCAAAATGCTAGAGAATCAAGTGGCGCAGCTCGCCGCTTCACAAGCTTCACGTCAGCAGGGTACTCTACCATCCCAAGGTAATCCTCCTAACCCTCCTCCCGATACAGCATGTGCTATTACGCTGCGTAGTGGTACAGTTTATGATGGACCGAAGCATCCGGAGGACGAGGTGAAGCGTGGGGCCGACAACACGGTCAAACCATGTGATGATGCTGTCAAGGACAAGGCGCCAGAGATTCAAATCAGGCTTCCTTTTCCGGGTCGTGTACGACAGGCTAACACGGACCCCCAATTCGGTAAGTTCTTTGAGATTCTTAAACAGTTGCAGGTGAATGTTCCTTTTATTGATTTAGTTAAACAGATTCCTGCATATACTAAGTTTCTTAAGGAGGTCCTTTCTAGGAAGCGCACCATAAACGAGACCGAGACCGTGTCGTTTGTGGGGGAGGGTAGTGCCTTTTTGCGGGGTAGTTCACCCCCGAAGCTGAGTGACCCCGGGACCTTCTCAATCCCTTGCTCTATAGGGAAGTATGTCGTGCAGAACGCTCTATGCGACTTAGGGGCTAGTGTGAGTGTCATTCCCTACTCCATCTGCAAGAAACTTAATATGACTAAGCTAGGAGTTACCTCTATGACCCTGCAGATGGCCGACCGTAGTGTCCAGAGACCCTTAGGTATCCTAGAGGACGTTCCGGTTAAGGTAGGTAAGTTCTATATCCCGGTCGATTTTGTTGTCTTAGACATTCCTGAGGACCCCCACATCCCGATCATTCTAGGGAGACCTTTCCTGCACACTGCAGGAGCTGTAATCGATGTGGGAAATAAGACCTTGACGTTCTCGGTGGGAGGTGAGAAGTTGACCTACACTAAGTCTAGTCTTCCTCGATCCCCTATGCAGCCTGAGTCTGCTTTTGCTATTGACCTTGCCCCTCCGTCTCACTCTACTGGAGACGCTTTGGAGGTTGTTTCTTCTGCTTTGTCCTGTGCAGGTCCTATGCATGTTGGCTACGATCCTGGTTTGGGGGAACGAAAGCTCACGAGGGCGGATGGCTATGATCCCGGTGATGGAGGTGGAGACCCTAGATCTGCAGTGCGTGGTGCACGAAGTTGTTATGGAGAGCCATTTCGCGATGGAGTCCCCTGCGTGATGGACTATGCTGCTCTTCCTCGAGACAGTCGAGTATTATGGCGAACAGATGCTCTTTCGCCACATGAAGGTTTTGCTAGTGGCCAACGTCCTTGGCCTAATTGGACTTGATGATGCGTTTTGACGACGGTCGTGCGGGACCATTATAAACCAGCGCTATCCGGGAGGCAACCCGATGACATTTTGTAATTTTGTTGCCTCGTAGCCTGCGAACTTGCTAACTGCGCAACCTGCGTCTCCAACATCTTAATAGCCGCATCCTTAGCTTGGTCACTTTTCTGCATCTGCGCCATCATAGCCTCCTGCGACTTTTGCATAGCTAGATTACTTTGTTGCATTTGCAACATCATACTCTTCATTTCGGCCATAGGATCGTTAGCCGGTTGAGAAGGAGGTTGGTAGTTCGATTGCGGAGGATTGTACGGCGGCCTTTGATAATTCGTTTGATAGTTCTTGTCTTGCGAACGTACGTCGATTGTTGTTGTTGCGGCGGTTGCGGAGTAGGATTGAGAACGTTCTGATTCCGGTACGAGAGTAAAGAACGATCATAACCCGGTTGATTCTGATACGGCAAGTTGGATGATACATGTCATTTATATAGCTTTTATGCCCCCGATACAGTCGCATTTAGCTCGCACTTACTTGATTCCTTTAGTATTTTAGTAGCTATTTGCTTTATATTGCGATACTGTCGTTCCTCGTTTGTATTTTGCAGGTTTTGGCGGTCCTGAGCTAAAACCTGAGGTTATAGGAGCATTTACAAGTATCGAGAAGTCAAGACAAGGCTCGAGAGTCGATTCGGAGTCAATACGACAATGTGGGACGTCAAACCTATAGGTTCAGAGCAAACCTATAGGTTCTGGTTATGTGAACAAGGGACAAAAGTTGCTGGAAAACTGATCAAGCCTAAGAACCGATCGGTTTAGGGTTGAACCGTCGGTTTGACCCCTGCATCAGATCGGTTTGGCCCTCAACCGACGGTTTGCTTGCCTGTTTCTCCTGATTGCGAGGCCTATAAATACAATTCGAAGTTAGGGTTTTGAGTATGCTTTTACATTATATTTTCTGCTTTAGAATTAGAATAACTTTTCCTCTCTTTTAAACTCTAAAAACCTTAGTTTAGCTTTAATTACTCTTGCAAGACACGATCTTTTACATTGCGATTATCGAATTTCTCCAGGTTTAATCTATTGTTCTTCCTTTATCATGTCTTCTCTTTATTATTTCATTTGCTTTGTTCTAGTTTTGATTATGCATAGCTAATTCTCAATTAGGGTTTAAGGTGATTGTGATGTTGATTCAGAACATGTTTTAATCGTTTATATTGATTGAATTTGTGCAATTGATTTCTTCCTGCGCATTTTAATTATCAATTGAATTTAGGGACGCCTTTATTGAATTGAATTTAGGTTGTTTCAGTTTAAGATCGAAAGCCTAATTGAAACTAGACTTACGCGTAGTTGATAGGTTGAATTTAGTACGTAGCGAGAGCCCGCTAAATTTGCTTAAGGTTGAATTTGACTCGAGAGAGCGTTTTCCCAAAACCTAATCATTTGCATGCTTTCAATTGATTGAATTTCCTTCCGAGTTGAGTTCTGAATCGATGTCACATGAACCCAATGCCCTAATCTCCCTCTTATTCATACTCTACTCTTTTTACTCTTTGTTCTAGTTTAAATTCCTAAAAACACCGACTTTTCATACCTTGAGACTGACCTAGACTACTAAGCATTCCTTTGACTACTCCTTCTCTCTGTGGATCTCGACCCTACTGCCGCTAGCTACCTAGTTAGTTGTCTTTAGGTTATTTTGATTAGGTGACCACGACTTTAGCCTCATCAATTTTGGCGCCGTTGCCGGGGAGACGGTTAGCTAGTTAGTGTTTGCTTAGTTTTTGTTAGGTTTTTCTCTCTTGTCTCAAGGAACCTAGTTCCTTGAGACCGTTTCTCATTGTTTTGTGTAGTTGTGTTTATGCGCAGGTCACCCCAGACTCTAGTTCCTTTTGAGCCTGAACCTGAACGAGCACTACACAGGTTACGCCGACAAGCAATAAAAATCGTTGATTTAGATATCGAGGAAGCGTCGCAAGCGGAGTCAAGTGCTACGCAATCGTCCTACGAAGAGGACACACCTCCATTAACTCCAACTTCTACTTCGCCGCCTGTGACTATGCCTAAGCTATACAGTCACTCGGTTCCTAAACCGGAGTCCATTCCTAATGGATTCCAGATGCCCGCAACTCTACAGGGCAATTTCGAGATCCGCCCCGCCTTCCTAAACTTGGTGGAGCGGCATCAATTCGGTGGCTACCCAACCGAGGATCCGGTCGGCATATGCAAGTGTTTACCGACTCATCGCTCGACGATAAAGCGGTAGGGATCACCTAAAACCGAGATAAGGGAAATGTCGTTCCTTTTTCATTAAAAGATCGAGCTCGTGAGTGGATCACGGACCTCGACAAGGAGACCGCGGTCACCGATTGGAATGGGTTAGCTCTTGCCTTCTACTCAAAGTTTTACCCTCCCGAGCGTACTAACCAAAAGAGAAGCCAAATCCAAGGCTTCAAACAAACGTTCGACGAGTCACTAGCTGAAGCTTGGGAGCGGTACAAGAAGCTCATCCGGGATTGTCCTCACCACGGGTTAAACGATTGGTTAGTGATCATGACATTCTACAACGGGTTGTATGCCGTGAGCCGGGCTATACTTGTCTCAGCTGCAGAGGGGCGTGTTGCTAACAACGTCGATGATGACAAAGCTTGGGCATTGATTGACGAAATGGCGATGCATTCGTCGCAATTCGGGAAACCGAGGGGTAATTCACGGTCTGCGCATGATGACCGTGATAAGGCGAGTATTAGTGCACTCACTGATCAGGTTGCAGCGCTAACTGCGCAGATTGGTATGCTACGTGGTGGAGGCTCTTCTGGTGCTCATGTAAATGCTGTTGCAGGGCACGATTCGGGTTATTCGTCGGGGTATGCTGCATCCCACGAGCAAGTTCATGCTTACCAATCCTACCCACAGAACTTGCCCTACCAGAACCAACCAGGTTATGATCGATCCCTCCTATCCTATCGTAACCAAAATGTGCTAAACCCGACCACCCCACCTCCACAAAACCAACCCTACATCACTCCCCACAAGAACTACCAACCACCTCCACCTAACTACCAAAAACCACCCTACACACCACCACCTCAACCTACACAGGGCCCCGATCCTATGGCCGAAATGAAGGCCATGATGCTGCAAATGGCCAAGTCACAAGAGATGATGATGCAGCAGATGCAGAAGAGCGAGCAAGCCAAGGACGCGGCGATCAAAATGCTAGAGAATCAAGTGGCGCAGCTCGCCGCTTCACAAGCTTCACGTCAGCAGGGTACTCTACCATCCCAAGGTAATCCTCCTAACCCTCCTCCCGATACAGCATGTGCTATTACGCTGCGTAGTGGTACAGTTTATGATGGACCGAAGCATCCGGAGGACGAGGTGAAGCGTGGGGCCGACAACACGGTCAAACCATGTGATGATGCTGTCAAGGACAAGGCGCCAGAGATTCAAATCAGGCTTCCTTTTCCGGGTCGTGTACGACAGGCTAACACGGACCCCCAATTCGGTAAGTTCTTTGAGATTCTTAAACAGTTGCAGGTGAATGTTCCTTTTATTGATTTAGTTAAATAGATTCCTGCATATACTAAGTTTCTTAAGGAGGTCCTTTCTAGGAAGCGCACCATAAACGAGACCGAGACCGTGTCGTTTGTGGGGGAGGGTAGTGCCTTTTTGCGGGGTAGTTCACCCCGGCCGAGTGACCCCTGACCTTCTCAATCCCTTGCTCTATAGGGAAGTATGTCGTGCGTAACGCCTACATGCGACTTAGGGGCTAGTGTGAGTGTCATTCCCTACTCCATCTGCAAGAAACTTAATATGACTAAGCTAGGAGTTACCTCTATGACCCTGCAGATGGCCGACCGTAGTGTCCAGAGACCCTTAGGTATCCTAGAGGACGTTCCGGTTAAGGTAGGTAAGTTCTATATCCCGGTCGATTTTGTTGTCTTAGACATTCCTGAGGACCCCCACATCCCGATCATTCTAGGGAGACCTTTCCTGCACACTGCAGGAGCTGTAATCGATGTGGGAAATAAGACCTTGACGTTCTCGGTGGGAGGTGAGAAGTTGACCTACACTAAGTCTAGTCTTCCTCGATCCCCTATGCAGCCTGAGTCTGCTTTTGCTATTGACCTTGCCCCTCCGTCTCACTCTACTGGAGACGCTTTGGAGGTTGTTTCTTCTGCTTTGTCCTGTGCAGGTCCTATGCATGTTGGCTACGATCCTGGTTTGGGGGAACGAAAGCTCACGAGTGCGGATGGCTATGATCCGCGTGATGGTGGTGGAGACCCTAGATCTGCGGTCGTGGTGCACGAAGTTGTTATGGAGAGCCATTTCGCGATGGAGTCCCCTGCGTGATGGACTATGCTGCTCTTCCTCGAGACAGTCGAGTATTATGGCGAACAGATGCTCTTTCGCCACATGAAGGTTTTGCTAGTGGCCAACGTCCTTGGCCTAATTGGACTTGATGATGCGTTTTGACGACGGTCGTGCGGGACCATTATAAACCAGCGCTATCCGGGAGGCAACCCGATGACATTTTGTAATTTTGTTGCCTCGTAGCCTGCGAACTTGCTAACTGCGCAACCTGCGTCTCCAACATCTTAATAGCCGCATCCTTAGCTTGGTCACTTTTCTGCATCTGCGCCATCATAGCCTCCTGCGACTTTTGCATAGCTAGATTACTTTGTTGCATTTGCAACATCATACTCTTCATTTCGGCCATAGGATCGTTAGCCGGTTGAGAAGGAGGTTGGTAGTTCGATTGCGGAGGATTGTACGGCGGCCTTTGATAATTCGTTTGATAGTTCTTGTGCGGCGGAACGTACGTCGATTGTTGTTGTTGCGGCGGTTGCGGAGTAGGATTGAGAACGTTCTGATTCCCAGACGAGTAAAGAAAGAACGATCATAACCCGGTTGATTCTGATACGGCAAGTTGGATGATACATGTCATTTATATAGCTTTTATGCCCCCGATACAGTCGCATTTAGCTCGCACTTACTTGATTCCTTTAGTATTTTAGTAGCTATTTGCTTTATATTGCGATACTGTCGTTCCTCGTTTGTATTTTGCAGGTTTTGGCGGTCCTGAGCTAAAACCTGAGGTTATAGGAGCATTTACAAGTATCGAGAAGTCAAGACAAGGCTCGAGAGTCGATTCGGAGTCAATACGACAATGTGGGACGTCAAACCTATAGGTTCAGAGCAAACCTATAGGTTCTGGTTACGTGAACAAGGGACAAAAGTTCTTTGGAAAACTGATCAAGCCTAAGAACCGACGGTTTAGGGTTGAACCGTCGGTTTGACCCCGTAACCGATCGGTTTGGCCCCGAACCGATCGGTTTGCTTGCCCTGTTTCTCCGGATTTGCGAGGCCTATAAATACAATTCGAAGTTAGGGTTTTGAGTATGCTTTTACATTATACTTTCTGCTTTAGAATTAGAATAACTTTTCCTCTCTTTTAAACTCTAAAAACCTTAGTTTAGCTTTAATTACTCTTGCAAGACACGATCTTTTACATTGCGATTATCGAATTTCTCCAGGTTTAATCTATTGTTCTTCCTTTATCATGTCTTCTCTTTATTATTTCATTTGCTTTGTTCTAGTTTTGATTATGCATAGCTAATTCTCAATTAGGGTTTAAAGTGATTGTGATGTTGATTCAGAACATGTTTTAATCGTTTATATTGATTGAATTTGTGCAATTGATTTTTTCCTGCGCGTTTTAATTATCAATTGAATTTAGGGACGCCTTTATTGAATTGAATTTAGGTTGTTTCAGTTTAAGATCGAAAGCCTAATTGAAACTAGACTTACGCGTAGTTGATAGGTTGAATTTAGTACGTAGCGAGAGCCCGCTAAATTTGCTTAAGGTTGAATTTGACTCGAGAGAGCGTTTTCCCAAAACCTAATCATTTGCATGCTTTCAATTGATTGAATTTCCTTCCGAGTTGAGTTCTGAATCGATGTCACATGAACCCAATGCCCTAATCTCCCTCTTATTCATACTCTACTCTTTTTACTGTTTGTTCTTAGTTTAAATTCCTAAAAACACCGACTTTTCATACCTTGAGACTGACCTAGACTACTAAGCATTCCTTTGACTACTCCTTCTCTCTGTGGATCTCGACCCCACTGCCGCTAGCTACCTAGTTAGTTGTCTTTAGGTTATTTTGATTAGGTGACCACGACTTTACCCTCATCATTGGACCGATAAGAACCGAAAGCGTTAACTTGCTCTTGCGAACCCATGCACTCCTGCGCATATGATAGGATTGGTCGCACTCTCCTAATCAAAAATAGACCGGACAAACACTAACTAGTAGCAAGGGTAAGTCGGGGTCGAATCCACAGGGAGATGGTCGCTTAAGTTGGTTATTTTTAACGATTCTAGTCTCGGTTCGAGTATGGTTTGGTAAACTAAAGCTGGAGCGAGGAAATAAGGGGTTTAAACGATTAGGAAAAGGTCTAAGGAATCGGGTTAGACAATGGGTAAGTCAAGGCCAGGGATGATGATCGGAATGAGTAGGTATCGCACATGCTAAGGATAACGCTCGGCCTCTCGGTCTTAAGCTCCTCTAGGTCTCGAATGCGGGCTCTCGCAACTTACACACGAGGGTCCTAATGTTTAGTCTCGCGCCTACCCTAGAACTAGGCTTTAGTTCTTAAGTTCAAGGGTGCGGGATACTCGCTAAAACGTGATCAAGGATTCAACGAGAGCAATCAAGCAAAGACTAAACAAAGCATAACAAAACCTAACTCAACAAGATCATCAAACTCAAGCAAAACAATCACACATGCTTCACCCTTCTCCCTAGATGATAAAACTACTCACTCATAACGAAAACAACAACGAAAACGAAAGCAAAAGATGAAATCATGATCAATGACAGTATATAATGAATTGACAAACAAAAGAAAGGAGGAATTGAAAATACAAATCAGAAAATTCCAAGAACAAGAGGATGAATTCAAGCAACAAAACCAAATAGACGATCAAACGAACATAAACCGAGTCGTGAATTGAAATACAAGAAGGAAAATTAATCAAAACCTAATTTTTGGAGAGAAACTAGTTTAATGTGTCTAGAGGATCCTCAGAAAAATTCATGCAAAAATAAGATGTTTTGGCCTCTCAAATAGACGATCAATTTTAAGCCAACGAAGAGACACAAGGCTGCCCCGGGCGGGGTGAGGGGGACCCCGGGCGGGGTGGGTTGGTCCCGGACGGGATAAGAGCTTCCCGTGTTGTTCAGCCCTTGCTCCAATTTTGACACTTTTTGTACTTAGTTTTTTTTCTTGTTTTTGTTTCTTCTTGTCGTCCCAAGGCTAAGGTACGAGGCTCATGACTAGGGACGAGTCCTAGGATGATAATGCAAGCTTCAAATCCCGAGCCAAGGTCCTGGGACACCTTCATTTGTTGAAACGAGGCTCGTACGCAAGCGAAACGCGACGAAACCAACTCGAATCACCTCCAAACTTCACGAAACTTTACGAAACTTCACGAAACCTCCCGAATAGCATCCTAAACTCCAAATATGCGTGTTTACCTGCAATATAGACACAAAAACGTAGCAGTGCCAGAACGGAGAGAAATAGGAGCTGAAACGCATATAAAAGCACGGGAAACGCAAGGAAACGCAAATGAACAGGGGCTATAAGTATGTATATAAATGACACATCAAACTCCCCCAAACCGAACCGTTGCTTGTCCTCAAGCAACCAAGCGTGACAGAAAATAGAGGACAAAGCGAGAGCAAGAAAACTTCCCCAACAAATCACCAAACCGCAAGTAGCATGAGCAAATGGCAATCGATCCCGAAACAGCATGGGACGTATGGAAATAACAAGCTAACGGATGAGAATTACAAGACGGCGCAGAAAGAATAGCATGGCTTAGACTTAGGCTCTCTAGCAATCAAATCACGGACCTCTCGCGGTTTCCACTCTAGCACAAATGATGAACAGGGTGATATATGTGATGACACTCACCTACTCGACCAGTGGAAGCACGCCCGCAATCTAATGTGGTCCAAATCTCGCATTACCGTACACAAATAATGTCATAAAAACGAAGCAAACATGAGGGCTTACATAGGAAATGAGGATGTAAAGGCCATAGAGAGGTAAAGGGTGATATGGTGGATCAAATAGTTATGGAATCGTGGAGCTAAGCCACTAGAAACCACTCGTACTACTCAAGTGCTCGTCCAACCAAAATGAAACCCAACTCTCATAAAAACGGACCGAAAGCAGCATATCGGTCTCCTTTACACATCAACGCAACAAAAGCAAATGAGTACTAGTGCTCACTCATCAACAACAACAACAACAACTCTTCATTTTTGTGCACACACTTCTCTTTCTTTTGATTTTTTTGTGTGTTGTGTTTGATTTTTCTGATTTCTGTTTGGTTTTTTTTCTTGAGCAAAAAGAGCCCAATCACAAGTTGCGGAAAACCTCATCAAAGGTCGAGGAAACAGCAATCCCGACTCACATATTCACCATCACTCTCCAAGCAAACGACTTCAGCAAGTCGTAGCATGATTAAAACCCGAAGAACGAGCACAAGAGTAAGCAAAAGCGGTAACTAGCTAGGCTAGGGTAGGCTATTTGGCAATGTAGCTAGCAAACTCAAGTTGGTAAAGGGTAAAAGGATCATATATGAGAGGATAAAACAAATGTAGGATCAAGGTGAATCAAATGCAATCAACTAAAGCCTCATATGCATAAACAAGTGACAAAATCGTGGGAAACACGGGATAGGGGCCACACTTATGCGTGTTGATATTACGCACCCCACGAAGAGAACTACTCACAATCAAAGCACGGGGACCGGGATAGATGAACCGGCCGCAGGAGGCTAAAAACCTCACAATAAAGTAGCTATAGTCCGGAAATGATAAAGCCAAACAAGTCGAGCACGCCATTATCTGCAGCACGTCTAAACATCCCCGTAGCGCTAGTCCAAACGATATAAATCATGCCATAGCTCAAGGCAAACAAGGGAAGGGATGTCAGGGAAGAATAAGGTAAAAACAAGCTCGCAAACAACGATCGGGATACGTATTTTTGGATTTTTTTTGTGAAATTTTCTGATTTTTTTGTATTTTGTGAATTTTTCAGATTTTTTGGGATTTTGTGATTTTTTGGAAAATGAAAAATGAAAAAGAAAACGCAAAAATAAAGCAAACGGAAAGCAAAGCGTCTCTCCCCCCAAACCAAACAACACATTGTCCCCAATGTGTCCTAAAGCACATCAACCAGGGACCCATAAAATAAGGGAGAAAAACAATAAAAAGTCTCAAAAGAAAGCAAAGTACATACAATATATTTACAAGCAAAACGTTCCCCCAAACCGACGAGCGGGGCGACGCGATGCGGGAAGTACCACCAACCGTGGGCCTCGTCATAAACGATCCCGCTACCATCGTCCTCATCGTCGTCATATCCATCATCATCAACAGCTCGGCCATCCTTGTCAACAGCAGCTCCGCCACCAATACTCGCAACAGCATGCACGTCGTCTTTGATCACAGCTTGACCCGCATCCGTCCTCCCTAAAGTACCTGCGATCATATCACAACAAAGCACGGCCTCAAGAGGGTCTCTCTCGAGGACTTGCGGTAAGTACTCGTCTAAACAATCATCACTAACGTCAACAGCAAAGACAGTCTCCTCCAACATAGGACGTTTTAAAGCATTAGAAAGGTTGAAAGTAACTTTATCACCTCCTATATCCAACGTCAATTTCCCGTTCTTGACGTCTATGATTGCACCAGCAGTGTGCAAGAAAGGCCGACCCAAAATGATAGGAATTTGGGAGTCCACGGCCATGTCAAGAACAATGAAATCGACGGGAATGAAAAACTTACCAACCTTGACGGGAACGTCCTCCAAAACACCGAGTGGGCGTTTGACAGAACGATCCGCCATCTGGAGAGTGATGTTCGTAACCTTTAAAGGCCCCATGTTGAGTTTCTCGCATACAGAGTAAGGCAGAACGCTTACACTTGCACCTAAATCGCATAAAGCGTTAGGAATAGAAACAGTGCCAATTGTGCAAGGTATGGAGAAACTACCTGGATCCTTTAGCTTAGGAGGAGACTGGTTTTGTAAAAGCGCGCTGCATTCGGCAGTAAAAGCGACAGTCTCAACCTCGCTAAACGATCTCTTACGAGTAAGGATGTCTTTCAAAAATTTAGCGTATGCAGGGACTTGAGTAACAAGTTCAGTAAAGGGTACAGTTACCTTCAAGTCCTTGACTACCTCCATGAACTTACCAAATTGCGAGTCAAGTTTAGATTTTACCACTCGACTTGGGAATGGTAGTTTGATTTGAATGGGCGGCTCGACCGGCTTGCTCGGCGCTTTCTCCTTCTCTTTCTCGGCTCCCCCACTTCCTTGACCATGCTCGGCCTGCTTTGGCTCAACACCACCGGCCACACCACCACCTTGATTGCCCACGTGTGACCCTTCCTTAAAGCCCACGGCTGCCCCTCCTCCATGCTCAGCTCCATTCGTGCTTGCTCCATCGCTCTTCGTACCTGCTCCTGCAAAACATTCACTAGAAGCACGCATATCATTAGAGACAAGATTAGGGTCTACCTCACTTACCACCGTAGGCATTGGAGGACCATCGTAGCTCGTCCCGCTCCTTAAAGAGATGGCATTGATCGACTCATGTTGTTGCGGTTGAGTGCCTTGCGATGGTAGAGCACCCGGCTTCCTTTGAGAACTTGAGGAAGCAAGTTGAGCCATTTGAGTTTCGAGCATTTTAATGGCCGCATCCTTAGCTTGATTGCTCTTTTGAATGTGAGCCATCATTGTCTCTTGAGTCTTGGCCATTTGCATCATCATGGCCCGCATTTCGCTCATAGGATCGGGAATCGGAGCGGCTTGCACGGGTGGTGGAGCGTTTTGTGGTTGAAAATTGGGGCGATTAAAGCCCGGGGGGTTGTATGGTCTTGGAGGATTATTGTTGTATGAGCTGAAATTTTGTGGAGGATTGTATTGTGGTTGTTGTGGTGAAGGATTCAGGACATTTTGGCTTTTGTTGGACAAGTTCGGATGATTATTGTAGCCTTCATTGTAATGATTAGAGTAAGGGCTGTTTTGATGAGATTGAAAAGCGTGAACAGGGTACATACCTCGGCATTCTAAGGAAGAATGACCGGAAACGCCACATGACCCACAAGTCGGATCATTGGAAGTATGCATAGCCGCTACCGTTTGTCCCCCCGCGTTTGAGGAACCCGCTTGCATGTGACTCATTATCATCGCGGTCATAGCATCCATTTTGGCATTTAGCATGGCCACCGCATCACCATCGGTCTTACCACCGACTCGAGGGACATTTCTAGAACTCCCGTATTGCGCGTTATGAATTGCCATGGCCTCGATCGTATCAATGGCCTCCTCCACATCAATATTATCAAATCTCCCATTAGCGGCGGAGTCAAGGACTTGGCGTGATTCATTGTACAACCCATTATAGAATTGCATGGCGATAAACCATTTGTCCATGCCATGATGAGGACATTGGCGTTGTAAGTCCTTGTAGCGTTCCCATGCATCGAAGAGAGACTCATCCCCTCGTTGTCGGAAGCTCGTGATTTGGCTCCTAAGCATTGCGGTCTTTTCAGGCGGAAAATATTTTTGATAGAAAGCCAAGACCAAAGAGTTCCAATCAACAATTGCAAGAGCCACCCGATTTAAGGAATTAAGCCACAGCCTGGCTTTGTCTCGGAGTGAAAACGGGAAGAGCATCTCCCGAATTTGATCTTGAGTGACCCCCGTTTGTTTGATCGTCGAGCAATAATCGCAGAAATTTTGAATATGTAGGTTAGGGTCCTCGCCTGGACTCCCTCCAAATTGACTTCGCTCGATCAAATTGATAAATGCGGGTTTGACCTCAAAGTTGTTAGCCGCTATGGTTGGCATACCATTGCCCCTTGGAACTTGAGCCGCGGTCGGCCTAGAATGATCCGAAAGCTTCACCATTTTCTTTGGCTCGGGTGTAGCTTGAGCTTCTTTATCGGATGAAGTAGAAGAGGAAGTAGCTTCCATGTCCTTTAGCAAGTTCTTGCGCCTTGAAAATGTACGCTCCGGTTCCGGGTCAAACTGAATTGTCAAACCTTTTTGAGACGTACGCGTTTGCCTGGGCATACAAAAACACTAGAGGCAACGATAAGTAACGGCCTCAAGGAAATGAGGTTCCTTGAGACAAGAGTAACAAATGAGATAAGAACCAAATAACAACAAAAACAAAAGCCGTCTCCCCGGCAACGGCGCCAAAATTTGATAGGATTGGTCGCACTCTCCTAATCAAAAATAGACCGGACAAACACTAACTAGTAGCAAGGGTAAGTCGGGGTCGAATCCACAGGGAGATGGTCGCTTAAGTTGGTTATTTTTAACGACTCTAGTCTCGGTTCGAGTATGGTTTGGTAAACTAAAGCTAGAGCGAGGAAATAAGGGGTTTAAACGATTAGGAAAAGGTCTAGGGAATCAGGTTAGGCAATGGGTAAGTCAAGGCCAAGGATGATAATCGGAATGAGTAGGTATCGCACATGCTAAGGATAACGCTTGGCCTCTCGGTCTTAAGCTCCTCTAGGTCTCGAATGCGGGCTCTCGCAACTTACACACGAGGGTCCTAATGTTTAGTCTCGCGCCTACCCTAGAACTAGGCTTTCGTTCTTAAGTTCAAGGGTGCAGGATACTCGCTAAAACGTGATCAAGGATTCAACGAGAGCAATCAAGCAAAGACTAAACAAAGCATGACAAAACCTAACTCAACAAGATCATCAAACTCAAGCAAAACAATCACCCATGCTTCACCCTTCTCCCTAGATGATAAAACTACTCACTCATAACGAAAACAACAACGAAAACGAAAGCAAAAGATGAAATCATGATCAATGACAGTATATAATGAATTGACAAACAAAAGAAAGGAGGAATTGAAAATACCAATCAGAAAATTCCAAGAACAAGAGGATGAATTCAAGCAACAAAACCAAATAGACGATCAAACGAACATAAACCGAGTCGAGAATTGAAATACAAGAAGGAAAATTAATCAAAACCTAATTTTTGGAGAGAAACTAGTTTAATGTGTCTAGAGAATCCTCAGAAAAATTCGTGCAAAAATAAGATGTTTTGGCCTCTCAAATAGACGATCAATTTTAAGCCAACGAAGAGACACAAGGCTGCCCGGCGGTGAGAGTGCCCCGGCGGGGGTGGGTTGGTCCCGACGGGATAAGAGCTTCCCGTGTTGTTCAGCCCTTGCTCCAATTTTGACACTTTTTGTACTTAGTTTTTTTTCTTGTTTTTGCTTCTTCTTGTCGTCCCAAGGCTAAGGTACGAGGCTCATGACTAGGGACGAGTCCTAGGATGATAACGCAAGCTTCAAATCCCGAGCCAAGGTCCCGGGACACCTTCATTTGTTGAAACGAGGCTCAGACGCATAAACGCGATTTAAACCAACTCGAATCACCTCCAAACTTCACGAAACTTTACGAAAATTCACGAAACCTCCCGAATAGCATCCTAAACTCCAAATATGCGTGTTTACCTGCAATATAGACACAAAAACGCAGCAGTGCCAGAACGGAGAGAAATAGGAGCTGAAACGCATATAAAAGCACGGAAAACGCAAGGAAACGCAAATGAACATGGGCTATAAGTACGTATATAAATGACACATCAGCATAATGACCTGTAATCCCGCAATTATTGCATCCTGCGTCGTGCCCCATAACCGCGTTAACCTGCTGCGCATTAGACGAACCCACACCACTCAGCTTGTCGACCTTCATCGATAGAACCGAAATTTGGCTCGTAAAGCATTCAAAGAATCCTTCTCGCGATCACCATGATCCGCGCGAGAATTTCCCCTAGGTCGATCGTACTGTGAGGTATGGATCGCCATTTTCTCGATCAGTGCCCATGCCTGGTCATCATCGACGTTGTCGGCAAACCTCCATTCTGCAGCTGAATCCAAGATAGCCCGACTTTCTGAAAACAGCCCGTTGTAAAACGTCATGATCACGAGCCAGTCGTTCAACCCGTGGTGAGGACAATCACGGATGAGTATCTTATAACGTTCCCAAGCTTCGGCAAGTGATTCGTCGAAAGTTTGCTTGAAGCTTTGGATTTGGCTTCAGATCTGATTAGTTCGCTCTGGAGGGTAATACTTCTTATAAAATGCCATAGCTAACCCGTTCCAATCTGTAATACCTGCGGCTGTCCTATCCAGGTCGGTGATCCACTCACGGGCTCGATCACGTAGCGAGAAGGGGAACAACATTTCCCGAATCTGGTTTTGAGTAATACCGTTCTGTTTTATCGTAGAACAGTAATCCGTGAAAACCTGCATATGACGACCAGGATCCTCCGTAGGATTGCCGCCAAACTGATTACGCTCCACCAAGCTAAGGAAGGCGGGGTGAATCTCAAAATTACCCGTTAGAGTAGCGGGCATCTGGAATCCATCAGGAATGGAATCTGTCTTGGGCAAAGAGTGACTCGACAGTTTCGGCATAGTCACAGGCGCTTCAAGATCAATAGAAGAAGTAGAAGTAGATGGTGGAGTAGTGTCTCCTCCGTAAGACGATGATTCTGAACTAGATTCTGCGTCCAAAACTTGCACAACCTCTGATGCGTAGGTTTCAACAATCTCCTTAAAGAAGTTACGCGTTCGGCGAAAAGTCCGCTCGGGTTCAGGATCGAAAGGAACTAAACCTGAAGGTGACCTGCGCATAAATAAAAACTACAAGGAGAAATGAGAAACGGTCTCAATGAGAAACGGTTCCCTGAGACAAGGAAAGTAAACTAGAAAACAAGAAGATAGTAGTAAATAAAACCGTCTCCCCGGCAACGGCGCCAAAATTGACAAGGCTAAAGTCGTGTCACCTATGCCAAGATAAACCTACGGTCCTACTAACTAATAGCTAGTGGCAAGCAGGGTGTCGAATTCACTAGGAGATGGTTGAAACTACTAATAACTCAAGGTTTCTAGTGTACTCTAGGTAAAAAGGGTTTGGTTTTAGAGCTACTAAACTAAGGATAGACTAGAATTGAAAGGATTTTAGGTCGATAAAGGGAGAAGTCTAGGGTCGTAGGTTCACGATGACAAAAGCAATAGGGTTATCACGGAATAAAGGTACTAGTAACGGTTCGTGTTAATGGAATAAGACAAGTCCTCTCGGATCAAAGTCAATCCTAAAGCTCGACTAACGGGCTCTCGCTACGTATTAGTCTCGCTCTACTAATTCTCACGCAAGGCTCACCTTAACCCGGCTTTCGGTCTTAGGTTTAGGCTTCCTAGGTCAAACAATCAATCGTGGTCTTTGATTAATTGAATGTGAAATTAGGGCAAGGGAATAGATTAACAACGAACAATCACAAGGTAACCAAATCAAATAATTAAACCTAATTACTAATCATCGATCCCCATGAACCCTAGAGAGGGATTAGTTACTCATAATTAAGGCTAAAACGAAATTAAACATTAAAGTAAAGGAATTGAATAAAGCAAACATGAGATTACCAACGATTGGAAAGCTTGAAATTAATGCGTAGAACCGACGATTACAAAGTAATTCGATCTCCAAGGATGAGTTTTTTTAGTTTTTAGAGGAAAAGCCCTTCCAAGTATTCTAAAACTGCTAAATAAAAATGAAAGATAAAAGATACGAAATAAAACCCTACTCGAGTCTTATATATAGGCCCCGTGAAAACGTAAAAATAAAAAGGCAGAACCGATCGGTTCGGGGTCGAACCGATCGGTTTGAGCTGTGAACCGATCGGTTCGACCCTATATCGATCGGTTCTAAGGTGTTCCAGCATTTCCAGCAACTTTTGAGCTTGAGCAATAACAAAGAACCGATAGGTTCACTCTGAACCTATAGGTTTAGCATCTCGTAACATAGAGTTGCGTCCATATTAGCTCTCGAGCTTGAGTTCTTCCGTTTCAAGCTCCGTTCAGCGCTCCCGAGCCCTTCCAGCAACTACTAAGCTCGTGCAATCAACCACCACCTCCGAGAAACGCCTCGTAATCAGCCCATAATTAACCAAAACCTGCAAAATTACACAAAAAGGCGGCAGTACCAACATTCACAACAAATAGCTCCTAAAATGCATACATACTCAACTAAACACGAGCCAAATGTGACAAAACGGGGGTATAAAAATCAATATAAAACGCACACATCATATACTCTCATGAAAAATATTATTTTGATATAAAATTAATGATATTAAATTTATGAGTTCTTCTTGGTGTTTTATTTTAAATATAAACTCACAAATATTAAATTTTTCCTAAAGTGAGTCATAATATTTTTTAGTTAAGTTTTATTTAAATATCATAGAGAATTAGTTTGTTGACTCCACGATTAGTTTTGATATTGTCAAGTTATTTATTTCTATCGTATGCTACTCGTTTGTGTGTTTGAGTTCATGATGCGATAGGTATCTAAGCTCGAAAAGAAGTGAAAAGAGGAAGAGGATATGAAACGTCAAAGACAAGCTTCGTATCAAGTCAAGACTATAGGAACGAAACATGTATAGTGACTTAACGAAGCTATGCACTATAAATCTCAGCAGTGATGTTACCCTAACATGGTTTCATGTTACAGTAACATTAGTGCTGTAGCAGTTTTTCTAAAACGTTTTATAAATATTTTCTTAAATTTTTTCTAAAGAATTATCTTGTGTTAAAAGTCTTCTATATTTTTATTATAATATATGAGCATATCTTTACTCACCTTTGAATTAGATTTGAGTATATTTTACTTGACAAAATATATGAGAATCTAGTTGTAAAAGATGTGAAAAGTATTTGTAATATATTATGATTCTACAAAATATCCTTTATGATAATTCTCCTCTTCTAAACTGATTTTATATGATAATATAATTTGGAAAATCACATCTACTATATTTATATATTGACCGAAATTATTATTAAGTATATGACCATATTTTTGGTTATGTACAATATATTTCCAAAAGATAGATTTCCAAATATTATCTTCTAATATTCTACATCTCCTAATTGAACTAGCTTGTCTAGACTCATTCTTGGAGAATAAGTTATTTTAAATATCTTCCTAATTATCTTTTACAACTAACTATATCTTTTTATCAAAAAGATTAGGAAGTTTTATCAAACAACAATACAATCTTAATATTATCTTCTTGTTTGATAAGTAAAAATAAAATAATATTTTTTGTATGTGTGATATGTATCACACGAGTACTATAAGTACTCTACTATCAATTGATTAAAAATCATCCAACACAATACAATTGAACCAATACTTCCAATACATTTTTTTTTTTTGGGAAAATGTAAGTATATTAATTATAAAAACCCTATTACAACTTTGATGGCAAGGTATACATCATACCGTTTACAACTTACTCAACCAAGTTCGATCATACAGAGACAACATTGATTTGTTACGTGCTCTAAACCGCGTAAGTACATCTTCTATTACATTCGTAGCTACCCATTTAGGATGAATCACCACATGATCAACACGTGCCTTGTTCCTCATAGTCCAGATGCGATAAATAACAGCAACCACACAAGCCGCCACTATATGCCGCACAAGCTTGGAGACCCTAGCACCCCGACAACACCAGCTATCCACACGGTCATGCCAGAAATGAACACCCAAACGCCTTTCCAGTTCAGTCCAACACATCTGCGCAAAACAGCACTCATGGAAAAGATGCTTATGTGTTTCTAAAGCGACATTACAGAGCAAACATCGATCATCACCCTGGAACCCCATTCTCTTGAGCCTATCATAGGTAAAAAGTCTCCCAAGCTTATACTCCCAAAAAATAAACGAACATCGAGGGATGTTCAAGGAATTCCAGCATACAAATCTCCATGGGACCTTTGGCCTTACTTCTCGGATACACATATACGTGTCCATAACAGAATATTTTCCAGCCAACATAGATGAATACGTACCTGCTCTAAAAAACGCCATACAATGAGCTATTTTCCTCCAAGACCAGGCACAATCCAAAGGTGGAACATATTCAGTCCAGGGAACACCTTTCATATATACGTGATTGATCCACTTCACCCAAAGGTGATCTTGTTTATTCTCAATCCACCAAACATACTTACCTAACAAGGCCTTGTTCCAATCTTTTGAACTACGCAAACCCAGTCCTCCCATCTCCTTTGGATAGCAACAATCGTCCCAACTAACATTTGGAGCATGGTGATAAGAATCGGAGCCATACCACAAGTAGTTACGACAAATGCCTTCAATACGCTTAACAATACCAGAGGGAAGTAGAAAAACTGTCATCCAATAAGTATGAAGGTTAGTGAGAACTGCTTGAGTGAGAATTAATCTACCTGAATAGGATAGGTGAGACGCACCCCAACTTCGGATTCGAGCAGTGACCTTATCTATCAGTTTCATACCATCCATCACACTTAGTTTCTTGGCAGAAATAGGGATGCCAAGATATCTGAAAGGAAAAGATCCTTTCCTAAAACCAGAGACCATCAAAATGTCGTCCATGTCCCTTGTCTTCATACCATTAAAATAAATATCAGATTTCTCCTTGTTCATAGTGAGCCCAGAAGCCACAGAGAAGGAAGAGAAAGCACGTAAGAGCAACATTATCGATTTAACGTTACCTTTACAAAAGAGCAATAGGTCATCCGCAAACATAAGGTGATTCAGCTTCAACGATTTACACAGAGGGTGAAAATTGAACTCATCCAAATTTCCAACAGCTCGAAGTATTCTTGACAGATACTCCATACAAATGGTGAATAACAGGGGAGACAGTGGA
This sequence comes from Dianthus caryophyllus, assembly GCA_023091065.1. Lineage (NCBI taxonomy): Eukaryota > Viridiplantae > Streptophyta > Magnoliopsida > Caryophyllales > Caryophyllaceae > Dianthus > Dianthus caryophyllus. Next base: position 34,896,272 of record CM041517.1, on the reverse strand, counting down.
TCACCTTGTCGCAAACCTTTCCGACCTTGAAAATAGCCAAAGGCATTACCATTGACTGACAATGTAAACGTAGGGCTGGTAACACACTCGACAATCCAACCAATGAACACTTGAGGAAAACCTAGAGCAGACATCATTTGGAAAAGAAAAACCCATTCAACAGAGTCATACGCTTTACGCAGATCAATCTTAATCAAACACCTAGGAGAAGCAGTTTTTCTTGTGTATAAGCGCACCAAGTCTTGACAAATTAGAATATTCTCAGCTATATTTCGCTCTTTGATAAAGCCACCTTGGCTCACACTTATAATATCAGGTAACACTTCCCCAAGTCGTGAACACAACAACTTAGCAATGCACTTGTATATAGTGTTACAACAGGCTATGGGGCGAAACTCCAGGACAGACTTAGGACACTGTACTTTAGGAATGAGACTTACAAAAGTTGAGTTTATCTGTTTCAAGAGCTTACCGTGCTGAAAAAAATCTTTGATAGCATGGCAGATCTCATCACCCACCACAGTCCACGCATCTTTGAAGAACTGAGAATTATAACCATCAGGACCAGGCGCTTTATTAGGAGGAATCGAAAAGAAGCACTCCTTTATCTCCTTATCTGTCACTGGCCGCAAGAGAGTTGCCACGTGAATTTGAGAAAGACAGGGACCAGTCTGTACAACGGGGATGTGAACTGGCTGGGTGCTACTAGAGCTGCCCAAAAGTGTTTTATAATACGCTACAAATGCTTCTTCAATCTCATTCACTTCAGAACACAGATTACCATTCATGTCATTAACCTGAAACACCTTATTCCGGAACTGACGTTCTTTTATATGATTGTGAAAATAAGCAGTGTTTTCATCCCCTTCCTTGAGCCAACCTATCTTTGCTTTCTGAGCCAAATACTTCCACCTTGCTTGCTTCAACTTGCTGGCCTGTCCCAATGCTGCTCTCTCTGCCTGCAGCAGGGAATGATTTAAAGGATCATTTTGTAGTCTCTGTTGTATATCATCAACTGCCATCTGAGCAACGTCATGAGCTTTCTCCACATCAGCATACTTGTTTCTATTCAATTGCTTAAGAACACCCTTAAGCAGTTTAAGCTTCTTTACCACACCAAACATAGGCGTACCATTTACAACCTGGCCCCACACAGAAGAAACCAAATTGAGAAAATCCGGATCAGAACCCCACATGTTGTAGTACTTAAAAGACACCTTACTATTCTGAGCTTGCACACGTCTATAACAGACCATAGGAGAGTGATCAAAAGTCCCCTCATTGAGAAAGAAAGCATGGGCATCAGGAAACATCCGCAACCATTCAGAATTAGCTAAACATCTATCCAGTCTGGAGTAAACTCTGTCATTACCAGCTTGTTTGTTATTCCAAGTATAAAAAACCCCTTTTGCAGGAACATCCACAACATCACAATAAGCAATACAAGCCCTAAAATCTTGCACCTCATTCAAAGTGACAATACTACCCAACCTTTCATTGAGACAAAGTAAAGTATTAAAGTCACCACAGAGAAGCCACGGAAGCTGCCACTGATCCTTCACTGCCCGTAGCTCAGCCCACAAGGCCTTCCTATCCTCCTGTGAATTAAACCCATACACCACACTAACAAGGAATTGTTCCTGAGCTCCAATATCTTGGACTAAACACGTTATGTGCTGAGCAGAGGCACATAGTTGCTGAACATGAAATATTTGAGGAATCCAAATGCACCAAACCCTACCACCAGCATGGTATTCATTATTATTAATACCTTTCCAATACTTCCCAATCTTATTTAAAACACCTACAAAATCCTGACTCTTAATCTTTGTTTCTACTAAACCACAAAAACCAATCTTATTCTTGTTAAGAAACGACCTAATATCAGCATGTTTAGCTGTTTTATTCATTCCTCGAACATTCCAGCACCCAAGATTATCCATTAGCCAACACTTCCTTCGATGAAGACGCCCCTTCACCAAAGATCAAATCATTACTCGCAAATAACTGTGCAAAAGAGTTAGCCACAGGAGTAGCAAATTCCTGTCGCATAACCTGAACAATAGGGCTAACAACCTCATGCTGCGCAACAGCCACAGTTTTGCCTTTGGACACACCACTCTTCTCTTTCTCAGCACTAGTCACAGGAGCCACCGGCTTCAATGGCTTACTGATTACCACAGGTTAAGGCTGCCAGACTTTTACCACCTTTCCTTTCTCACCACCCTTCCTACACTCATTCACAAGATGACCCACCGCCTTACACGCAGTACAGACTTCAGGCTTCCAATCATATTCCACCATAACAGATTCCAGCTTCCCTTTCTCATCTAAGAAGGAAATAGACGAGGGGAAAACCTGACCCACTTGAACTTCCACCTGAAGCCTAGCATAACCCAAGCGCGTCTTCTCAACAGTGGCCAAATCAGCTCTCAAAAACTTACCAAGCAAGGATGCAATCTTTCCCAGAGCCTTCTCCCCCCAAAATTTCAATCCCAAACCACATAATCGTACCCAAATTGGAACTGACTTCACAGCCTCCTTGGTGAGAGAGGTGGAAGCATCCCAGGGCTTGACCACAACTGGTTTCTTATCAAAGATGGGAAAACCCAGAGCAAGAACACGATCACGAACAGCAACAGAAGGAAAACGCACTAAAAATACACCATTAGGAAGGAAAGATACCTTCGTGTATTCAAACTGGCCCTAAATGCGTTTCACAAAACCTGTAAGTAGCTCCCATGGAGGATTACCACCCAACACATAGCAAACCACAGCAGATTCCCAAAAATCTATCTCCCCTTGTACATCTTCATCAGACAATTGGAGAGACGGCCCCATTGAAGCTTTCTTCCCTACAGCTGTCCATCCTCCATCATCATGAGTAGTAGATCCCTCCTTCTCTGACTCATCACTACCATCATCACTAATTATTTCATCCAAAACCAATGGAGCAACACCGACAATTTCATTCACATTCTTGAGCTTAGCAGTACTCGAAGATGGAATTCCACGCCTCTGAGAAACATCTAAGCGAAGATCAGTAGCCTGTGTAAAAGAAAGTCGTTGTTTTGTCCTGTTTTTCTTGCGAATTTTGGAATTTTTGGAGTTTCTAGCCATATTGCAGAGAAACCCTAAATCGCCCAATATATCGCCCTTGCTTTCTCTCTTTTTTTGAGTGTTTTTGTATAATGACTTCCAATACATTTTTAATCAATCTAAGACTTTCAAAATACAATCTTAATTTTACTTTTGCAATTACTTTGGTCTTTAATTAAGCCGTGTTCTTAACTCTATTTTTGCAAAATATTTTCTTTGATTTTTGAAAGCATTTTAACTTTGTACTTTTGTTCTTAAATCCTATTTTCTAAAAGTGCATAGTTACGATAAGTCTCTCTAGACAATTGAATTGTATTTTCATTTTGTTTGTGAGACTTGTAACGAGAAAAATCACTTTGTTAGAGATTGATTTCTCGAGTTAAAAAGAAGAATAGCTTCACACTAAGGTCGGGGTAGATCTCTAGTGTTTATTAATTGTTTATTGTAAGCTACGCCGGAGTAGATACTCTTGATAAATAATTAATAAGAAGAAGGGGTGGATGTAGGCTTTTCAATTGGGCCGAACCACGTTAAATCCTTGTGTTATTTATTTTCCGCAATTTACATTTCACGCATTTATTATTTCGTTGAAAAATTTTAAAGAGGTACAATCCTCTATTCACCCCCCCTCTAGAGTATTGTTGGGCCCTTGGACTCTACATAGTTGTTTTAAATAACACTAAAAATTAAATACTAAATTTTCGTAATGTAACCTAACTAATTTAATTGTCATTAAAAAGTATATTACTTTCAAATTTATTTATTTTTCACACCTTCCAAATATAATGTATCTATTTTTTCCGATTTTAATTTGGAAATATAGAATGTTTGTTACAATATTTGATTATATATTTTTAAGGATATTTGATTACGTTTAAGGAATTTTTTTTTTTTTAAATGCTTCACTAAATCAAAAACTTATTTTATTTTAGAATCTTAATAATATTAAAATATCCAATTATAATAAGCTTAATAAGTTTTATTATATATTAATATAATAACTTAGATTATATATATTAAAATAATATTTTTTTTATCAACCAATTATATTAAGACAAATGTCGACCATAGAGACTATGGTTTCGACTATATATATATATATATATATATATATGTATATATATATACATATATATATATATATATATATATATATATATATATATATATATATATATATATATATATATATATATATATATATATATATATATATATATATATATATATATATATATATGTATACATGTATATATGTATACATGTATATATGTATATATATGTATATATATGTATATATATATATATATGTGTATATATACATATATATATATATATACATATATGTATATATATATACATATATGTATATATATATACATATATATATATATATATATATATATATATATATATATATATATATATATGTATACATGTATATATGTATACATGTATATATGTATATATATGTATATATATGTATATATATATATATATATATATGTGTATATATATATATACATATATATATATATATATATATATATATATATATATATATATATATATATATATATATATATATATATATATATATATATATATAGAAACAAGTTCAAACAGAGACACCTAAATATTATAGAGACATTAAGTGAGACAAGATTTTAGCCTTTTGGTGAAACTTTAACATAGTTTCATGAAACTTCAAAAATTGTGAAACTTTAATGTCTTAAAGTTTCACAATTTTGTTAAAGTTTCACAATTTTGAAGTTTCATAAAACTATGTTAAAGTTTCACAAAAAGGCTAAAATGTCATGGTCTCGTTTGTGTCTAATATTTCATTGTCTTGATATAACTTTACTCTATATATATATATCTATATATATATATATATATATATATATATATATATATATATAGAAAGAGGTTCAAGCAAGTCAGGTAAATATTTTGAGTCATCAAGTCAGGATTTCAGTTTTTGGATTTTAACCAAAAAAAATTGGATTTTAACCAAAAATTTTTGCATTTCAAAAAAAATGGATTTTAACAAAATTTTGCATTTTAACTCGCTGGTTAAAATGCAAAATTTTTGTTGAAATCCAATTTTTTTGAAATGCAAAATTTTTTGGTTAAAATCCAATTTTTTTTGGTTAAAATCCAAAAACTGGATTCTGACTTGATGACTTTCCCTTGGCCACTAACTTGATATAACTTATCTATATATATATATATATAGGAATAAGATCAAATAAGAACAGTCCTTTAGGTAAGAACGGTAAGAACATTCAAAATACATGATAAATACACATAATGTACATTTTAAATTTATCATTTATATTAGTAATGAAAAATATGTGACACGAATTTTAAATTTATAACGTATAATATCTTTATATGGTAGAAATATGTCAAAACTTTAAGGTACATTTATACTGTACCAAAAGTACATTTTATTTTTGAACTTCGAATATACCTACAAAATTTGAATTTAATTTATTATTTCGAAATGTACATAACATATATCTATAATGTACCGTAAGAAATGTACTTTTTGTGTGTTAATTAAATGTACCTTATGTATATTTATTATGTACTTTGACTGTTCTTACCGTTCTTACCAAAGCTAGTGTTCTTACCGGATCTTAACCCTATATATATATATACATATAAACAAGTTCAAACGAGACACCTAAATATTGTGAGACACAAACGAGACACAGAATTTTAGCCTTTTTGGTGAAACTTTAACATAGTTTCATGAAACTTCAAAAATTGTGAAACTTTAATGTCTTAAAGTTTCACAATTTTGTTAAAGTTTCACAATTTTTGAAGTTTCATAAAACTATGTTAAAGTTTCACAAAAAAGGCTAAAATGCTGTGTCTCGTTTGTGTCTCGCAATATTTGCTGTCTTGATATAACTTTACTCTATATATATATATATATATATATATTAGATAGATATATTAGATTTGGTAGATGTGAAATGGCTCTATACAATGTTTGGTGAAGAGATGTGCTTCACAAGTATGGTGAGAAGTGCACCATAAATGAAGAGGGGGAGAGAAGGGCTCCATCGATAATTAGTTTTTGGAGAGACGTGTTCCAAATGAGAGTTGGTGGTAATGCGCACCAACAAGAAGGTGACGAGAAGTGTGTCACAAAGTGAAGATAAGGGCTTCACAAATTTGATCGAGCAATTTACGTTTTTTTGGAGTCTAAGCAAGGAGACTCAGTCTTAGTCTCAGAAGGAGACTATATTAAAAGTTGGGTGTGGAGCATAACATGTGCGGATGCGAGAAGGATTGCAAACCGTTTAAAGGTAGATTGCTCATCGACTTAGAAAGCAAGAAATTGCAAATGACGAAATGACTAACATAGTTCGATGATGAGGCTAAAGTCGCGTCACCTCAATCAAAATAACCTAAGGTCAACTAACTGGGTAGTTAGTGGCAGTAGGGTCGAGATCCACAGAGAGAAGGAGAAGTCAAAGGAATGCTTAGTAGTCTAGGTCAGTCTCAAAGGGTGTGAAAATAGGTATTTTGAAGGTCTAGACTAAGAACGATAAGCAAATAGGAATAAAATATGAATGAGAAGGAGATTAGGGCATCGGGGTCATGTGACATCAATTCAGAACTCAACTCGGAAGGAAATTCAATCAATTGGAAGCATGCAAATGATTAGGTTTTGGGAAAACGCTCTCTCGAGTCAATTTCAACCTTAAGCAAATTTAGCGGGCTCTCGCTACGTACTAAATTCAACTTATCAATTACGCGTGAGTCTAGTTTCAATTAGGCTTTCGATCTTAAACTGAAACAACCTAAATTCAATTCAGTAAAGGCGTCCCTAAATTCAATTGATAATTAAAACGCGCAGGAAGAAATCAATTGCACAAATTCAATCAATATAAACGATTAAAACATGTTTTGAATCAATATCACAATCACCTTAAACCCTAATTGAGAATTAGCCATGCATAATCAAAACTAGAACAAAGCAATTGAAATAATAAAGAGAAGACATGATAAAGCAAGAACAATAGATTAAACCTGGAGAAATCAATAATTGCAATGTAAAAGATCGAGTCTTGAAAGATGAATTCAATCTAAACCTAAGAGTTTTTGAGTTTGAAAGGAGAGAAAAACTAATTCTAAACCTAGGCTGAAATATAAAAAATGAAAAAGCCCCCTTCTAAAACCTAACTCGAGTCTATTTATAAGAGTACGGAAATCCGGAGAATAAACCTAACAGAACCGATCGGTTCGGGTCAGAACCGATCGGTTCAAGTGGTGGAACCGATCGGTTCCAGTCAAACCGATCGGTTTTAACAACTGCAGCAACTTCCAGCAACTTCAGCACTTGATCCACGTATCTAGAACCTATAGGTTTGCTCTGAACCTATAGGTTTTAACAATTTCCAGCAACTTTTGGTCTTGTGCACTCATCTTGAACCTATAGGTTTGCTCTGAACCTATAGGTTTGACGTCCCAAATCATCGTATGACTTCCATATTCGCCCTCGAGCTTGGTCTTGACGTCTCGATACTCGTAAATGCTCCAAGTGACTCAGGTTTTAGCTCAGGACCGCCAAAACCTGCAAAATATAGATAAAGAGCAGCAGTATCGCAATATAAAGCATATAGCTACTAAAACAACAAAGAAATCGAGCAAGTGCGAGCTAAATGCAACTATATCGGGGGCATAAAAGCTATATAAATAACATGTATCAAACTCCCCCAAACCAAACCTTTGCTTGTCCTCAAGCAAATAGCGTCGGAGAAAATCAAAGTATAGCTAGTTAATCACGTTAGCATCTCGAAGTGGACGACCTATGCACGCAAGCCTACAAACCATAGTCTATTTCACCGGAATTAGAGCACAAGTCTCAACCATTCACACCAACATCGTATTGCAAGCTTCTCATGCTTTCGGAAAAATTAAACTAACGATAATTGGATTCAAGCAAGGCCAACCGAACAATCCACTTTCTATTCCATCTTACTAGCCACAATATTCCATTTTGTTTCTTTTCTTTTCTTTCTTTTATTTCTCTTTTTTTTTTTCAAATGTGGAGCATCCCACGTATGTTATACCGTTTAGCTTGACATTCACTCGGTAAAGATCGCGCTCGGGTACACATATTTCCTTAAGGGTTACATCATTGCTCATACTCTCGGTCGCAACCAAATTCATGGCCACTGTGGTTACTCAAATCAATGAGTCCCCTCCGAGAGCATCGAAGCATTGCTCCAACATTAAATGATCCTTCCAAGCAAACCACATACCATCTTTCCAACTTTCCACAAACCAAATGCCTCGCAAGAATACCAATATCGAAAGTAAAAGAAACGAAAAGCGATAAGAATTAAGCAAATGAGTGGGCTAGTGTTTGAGGCTCGCAATCTATTAACAGGAAACAAACATATAGTGCAAGCTACGACGATAGAAAGTCGACTCGGAGATACTAAAGATCAAAACAGCACACTAATCAATTCTCCAAACGGGACAAGACAAACCGAAATATGTATGAAATTTTCGAAATTTTTAATTTTTTTGGGTTTTTATATAAAATAATGCACACAAAAACGGAAATGCAAATGCAAATGAAAAGCGCGAAAGTGCTTTCCTCCCCCAAATCAGAGTCACACATTGCCCTCAATGTGGAAAACAGCACAACCACAAGCAAAGAAGGACGAATAAAAGACGGGGGTAGGAAAATGAAAGCGAGGAAACGAGGGAAAAGGATAAAGAAAGCTCACATGCTCGTGAAGGAGCTCCCCCAAACCGAAGCGAAGCATGGAGTGCGGCTTATGATCCACGAATAAGCGTCCATTTCAGTCCAGCTATGTAGTGCCTCGGAGTAGCACGCGAGAAAAAGTAGGGCCGACAGCAGAGGGGGCCAAGCAAGGCCTTGTCGAGGCCTGTTCTCAAAAATACTAAGGACAAAGAGTCTTTAAGTACCTGCATGCTAAATCAAGTATAAATCCCTCATCCTCACGCGCTCAACAAAAGTCTAAAATGTCATCAAAAGCAAACAAACCAAAGTAAAGTACAACAAATTACAAAATGTCATCGGGTTGCCTCCCGGATAGCGCTGGTTTATAATGGTCCCGCACGACCGTCGTCAAAACTCATCAAATCACGTCAAATTGTGCCAAGGACGTTGGCCATTAGCAGCAGCTTCACTCGGCGAAGTAGCATCCGTTTGCCATAAAACTCGATCTCCCCGCGGAAGAGCAGCATAATCCATCACGCACGGTAAGCCATCGCGAAAAGGCTCTCCAAAACAACTCCGTGCGCCATGCATCGCAGACCGTGGGTCTCCTCCACCATCGCTAGGAGCATAAACATCCGCCTTTGTTGCCTTCCGTTCCCCCAAACCAGGATCGTAGCCAACCTGCGTAGGACCTGCACAAGGCAAAACAGAAGAAACAACCTCCAAAGTGTCTCCAGTAGAGTGAGACGGAGGGGCAAGGTCAATAGCAAAAGCAGACTCAGGCTGCATAGGGGAGCGAGGGAGACTAGACTTAGTGTAGGTCAACTTCTCACCTCCCACCGAGAACGTCAAGGTCTTATTCCCCACATCGATTACAGCTCCTGCAGTATGCAGGAAAGGTCTCCCTAGAATGATCGGGATGTGGGGGTCCTCAGGAATGTCTAAGACAACAAAATCGACCGGGATATAGAACTTCCCTATCTTGACCGGGACGTCCTCTAGGATACCTAAGGGTCTCTGGACACTACGGTCGGCCATCTGCAACGTCATGGAGGTAACTCCTAGCTTGGTCATATTAAGTTTTTTGCAGATGGAGTAGGGAATGACACTCACACTAGCCCCTAAGTCGCATAGAGCGTTCTGCACGACATACTTCCCTATAGAGCAAGGGATTGAGAAGGTCCCGGGGTCACTCAGCTTAGGAGGCGAACTACCCTGCAAAAAGGCACTACCCTCCCCCACAAAAGATACAGTCTCGGTCTCATTAATTGAACGCTTTCTAGATATGACCTCCTTAAGAAACTTGGCATACGCAGGAATTTGCTTAACCAAATCGATAAAAGAGAGATTTACCTGCAAAGATTTGAGAATCTCAAAGAACTTACCGAGCTGGGGGTCCACGTTGGCCGGACGTACACGACCCGGAAAAGGAAGCCTGATTTGAATCTCCGGCGCCTTGTCCTTAACAGCATCATCTACAAGCTGCTGTCGCTTTGCGGGCCTCTGAGCACACGGTTGGACCGTGTTACTGGCCACATTCTTTTCCTCCTCCTCCGTCTGCTTCGGGCCATCATAAACTGTACCACTACGAAGCGTAATAGCACATGCTGTATCAGGAGGAGGGTTAGGAGGATTACCTTGGGGTGGTAGGGTACCCTGCTGACGAGATGCTTGCGAAGCGGCGAGCTGCGCCACTTGATTCTCCAACATTTTGATCGCTGCATCCTTAGCCTGATCGCTCTTCTGCATATGCTGCATCATCGTCTCCTGCGACTTCTGCATGCTCAGCATCATTTGTTGCATTTGCAACATCATAGCCTTGGTCTCAGCCGAAGGATCAGGTACGGGGGTAGGTTGAGGCGGAGTGTAGGTGGGTTTTTGGTAGTTGGGTGGAGGTGGTTGGTAATTTTTGTGGGGAGGGATGTATGAGGTGTTTTGTGGAGGTGGGGTGGTCGGGTTTAGCACAATTTGGTTACGATAGGATAGGAGGGATCGATCATAACCTGGTTGATTCTGGTAAGGTAAGTTCTGTGAGTAGGATTGGTAAGCATGAACTTGCTCGTGGGGCGCAGCATACCCCGTAGTGTAACCTGAATCATGACCCATAACAGCATTTACATGGGCACCCGAAGTAACACCCCTATGCAGCATATCAATCGTCGTAGTTAGCGCGGCAACCTGACTAGTGAGCGCGCTAATGCTCTCCTTATCACGGTCCTGGTGAGCCGACCGTGAATTTCCCCGTGGCTTGCCGAATTGAGATGAATGCATGGCCATCTCCTCGATCAAACCCCAAGCCTTGTCATCATCGACGTTGTTAGCAAAACGTCCTTCTGCAGCCGAATCAAGGATAGCACGGCTCTCCGCATACAAACCGTTATAAAATGTCATGATCACGAGCCAATCGTTTAACCCGTGGTGAGGACAATCTCGGATGAGCTTCTTGTATCGCTCCCAAGATTCAGCAAGTGACTCGTCGAACGTTTGCTTGAAGCCTTGAATTTGACTTCTCATTTGGTTAGTACGCTCGGGAGGGTAAAACTTGGAGTAGAAGGCAAGAGCTAACCCGTTCCAATCAGTGATACCTGCGGCCTCCTTATCAAGGTCCGTGATCCATTCTCGCGCTCGGTCTTTCAATGAAAAAGGGAACAGCATTTCCCTTATCTGCTCCTGAGTGATCCCGGCCTGCTTGATTGTAGAACAGTAGTCGGTAAACACTTGCATATGCCGACCAGGATCCTCGGTGGGATAACCACCAAACTTATTCCGCTCCACCAAATTGAGAAAGACGGGGCGGATCTCGAAATTGCCCAGTAACGTAGCGGGCATCGTGAATCCATTAGGAATGGATTCCGGTTTAGGCACCGAGTGACTAGAAAGTTTAGGCATTGTCACCGGCGGTGGAGATAATGGAGTAAACGGAGGTGTGTCCTCTTCGTAGGACGATTGCGTTGCACTAGACGACGCTTCCTCGATATCAAGATTAACGATTTGAATTGCTTGCTTGCGTAATCTATGTAACGCTCGTTCAGGTTCAGGTTCAAAGGGGACTAGAGTCCGAGGTGACCTGTGCATAAACAAAACTACAAGCAAATGATAAGAAACGGTCTCAAGGAACTGGGTTCCTTGACACAAGAGAGAAAAACCTAGCTAACGAATAAGCAAACTAAAACTAGCTAACCGTCTCCTCGGCAACGGCGCCAAAATTGATGAGGCTAAAGTCGCGTCACCTCAATGAAAATAACCTAAGGTCAACTAACTGGGTAGTTAGTGGCAGTAGGGTCGAGATCCACAGAGAGAATGAGAAGTCAAAGGAATGCTTAGTAGTCTAGGTCAGTCTCAAAGGGTGTGAAAATAGGTATTTTGAAGGTCTAGACTAAGAACGATAAACAAATAGGAATAAAATATGAATGAGAAGGAGATTAGGGCATCGGGGTCATGTGACATCAATTCAGAACTCAACTCGGAAGGAAATTCAATCAATTGGAAGCATGCAACTGATTAGGTTTTGGGAAAACGCTCTCTCGAGTCAATTTCAACCTTAAGCAAATTTAGCGGGCTCTCGCTACGTACTAAATTCAACTTATCAATTACGCGTGAGTCTAGTTTCAATTAGGCTTTCGATCTTAAACTGAAACAACCTAAATTCAATTCAATAAAGGCGTCCCTAAATTCAATTGATAATTAAAACGCGCAGGAAGAAATCAATTGCACAAATTCAATCAATATAAACGATTAAAACATGTTCTGAATCAATATCACAATCACCTTAAACCCTAATTGAGAGTTAGCTATGCATAATCAAAACTAGAACAAAGCAATTGAAATAATAAAGAGAAGACATGATAAAGCAAGAACAATAGATTAAACCTGGAGAAATCAATAATTGCAATGTAAAAGATCGAGTCTTGAAAGATGAATTCAATCTAAACCTAAGAGTTTTTGAGTTTGAAAGGAGAGAAAAACTAATTCTAAACCTAGGCTGAAATATAAAAAATGAAAAAGCCCCCTTCTAAAACCTAACTCGAGTCTATTTATAAGAGTACGGAAATCCGGAGAATAAACCTAACAGAACCGATCGGTTCGGGTCAGAACCGATCGGTTCAAGTGGTGGAACCGATCGGTTCCAGTCAAACCGATCGGTTTTAACAATCGCAAAGAACTTCCAAAGAACTTCAAAGACTTGATCCACGTATCTAGAACCTATAGGTTTGCTCTGAACCTATAGGTTTTAACAATTTCCAGCAACTTTTGGTCTTGTGCACTCATCTTGAACCTATAGGTTTGCTCTGAACCTATAGGTTTGACGTCCCAAATCATCGTATGACTTCCATATTCGCCCTCGAGCTTGGTCTTGACGTCTCGATACTCGTAAATGCTCCAAGTGACTCAGTTTTTAGCTCAGGACCGCCAAAACCTGCAAAATATAGATAAAGAGCAGCAGTATCGCAATATAAAGCATATAGCTACTAAAACAACAAAGAAATCGAGCAAGTGCGAGCTAAATGCAACTATATCGGGGGCATAAAAGCTATGTAAATAACATGTATCATTCGACATGGCTGAAAGTCGAACAAAGATTCGATATATTTTGGATCAAGGGGTTGTGTTGGATTAATATGATCCAAAATATATTTTTAAAATAGTAGTCAAATGGTTGTTTCATAATTATTAGTTAATAGCTATAAGTTCTTAATAAATAGGATTAGGATTAATGGAATAATTAGTGAGTTAGAGGGAAACGAAGGGTTACTCTCACTTATTAAGTTAGAGTTAATGTTTTTTTATATTTATAAGTTATATGTTGTAAGCCTATATAAAGGACACAAATTTATATTTATCATTTGAGCAAGTTTATAATAACTTCCGAGGCCAAAGATGATGGCTTGGACGTTGCCGAGGCCAGATACGGACGACCATGCTGACGCGGTACGATAAACCGTTGCCGAGGCCGTACGTAGTGAACTGCTGGTGATGATGATGATACCTTACTCTTCCTTTGGACATTAAAAAGAAATATCCTCCCCCCTTGGATTCTCTCCTCATTTTTATTACTTTTATTATAATTATATGTTTTATGTGCTATTGTGCTAACACATTTTCCTCCTAGTAGGGCTTTGTCTTTTGTTTCTTGTGTATTATTATTATTATTACTTTAGCAAATGGGTTGTAGACTTCACTTTCCACTTTCTTCTGATTTCTCTTTTGACACTTTTGTGGTACTATTTATTATTTATTTGTTAAATAAATAAAAAGGGGTACTAATATTAATACCCATTTCCCATACTCCTCCTGCGACTCTCCATGCTCTTTTTGTTTCTTTCCCTTGCACTTGATTAGTGGCTTGTATGCTAACTTTGGTATGGTGGGTCGGTGGTACCCTCTATATGGTCCATGGCTGGACATGCTTAATTTTATGGGTTTTGTATGGGTATGGCCGGACATGAGATTTTCCCAACATATAATTCCAATCTCGACTGCGGTGGCTGACTCCAATGTTAGGGTGGCCGGGGTTGCCTGGCCGTGAGGTAATGCTGTCTCAGGCAACTACGTAGCTACTAGAGCCGCCCTTTTTTTTTTGTATTGTTCTGATCATCTATTTTGACCACGATTCGCTTCATGGGGTTTTGTTTTTCAGCTCTTCTTGTACTATAACAGTGGATGAGTATGGCAACTTGCCCTCCACTACCAATATATTATGGTTTTTCTTTCATAATGGGGCATAAAGTTATTATTATTATTATATTGCATATACTCCGTATTATTTTGGGTGGAGTAAGTTTCTTTGGTTTTTGGGTTAATGGTGGAGGGCTGTGCTTCACATATTACCAGTTTAGACCAGTGATTTGTATCCGTGGGTTGAATTATGTCGTCCCCACAGATGGCGCCAATTGTTTCGAGTGTAAATTCGGGGCCTTCGGATGACGTAGTACATGCCTAGGTCGGCTGAGCTTGCTCCATGAGTGGACCTACAAAACAACTCTGAGCCCGAGGGGTTTGCTCCCGGGGGAGCCTCCGACGCCCAAGTTAGTTCCGATACAAGTATGAATGTATAAATGTATGTATGTATAATAGTGAGAAAGGGTAGGGTGTTGAGAGTGGGAGAGAAGATCTCCCTTACCTTGCCCCCTTGAGGGGTGTATATAGAGGATTTAGGCTCTTGGGCTTTTTAGGGTGTATTGGGCCTTTTGGGCCTTTATATTCTAATATTCCAATATTTATCGTTTCTGTACTCGTGAGCGTAGTTGGATATTCGACCCCCAACATTTATAATTTGGACGATGAGCCAAAGCTCGCTTGAATTGTAAATATTTTGGGTCTTAGAATATTGTATATGTATGAGGGTTACCTGTACAATTTTGGTGGTCTTAAAATTGTTTAAGATTCATTGTTACTTATTTAACATGTCACTTATACTTGCATGTTTGTGATGTTGTAGATAAGGACTTCAAGCACGAATTCATTTTCGCTCCATTCCCTCCTGGAGAATGAAAAGTTGAATGGTTCAAACTTTTTTGAATGGTATCGTAACTTGAGGATAGTTCTCAAACAGGAGAAAAAGGTATATGTATATGCTCATACCAATTGCATTTAATGCTTCAAAATAACCTCCTGATGTGCACAGCAGGTACAAAGTGGATGTCCTAAAAAGAAGATAACTACATGTCAAAGGGAACTATAGTCAACCTAACTACCCTTATCTTAAAGGTAACTACATGTCAAAGGGAACTACATGTCAAAGGGAACTATACCAAGTGAGCAGAATTCCAGCCGGGTTATGACATCTTATGCAACACTCTACGATTATATTCACTCAAATCCTCCAAAAGTCGATACTCCAGACTACCTGAGCACCCCCATACTACGATTGTAACACCCCGTGTTAATTTAAGCTAATTATAATTAGGAAATCAATAATTAATCATCCTCGCTCACTTATTTTTCCTAAAACAACACTACAAGTTATTTTGCACCTAAACTAAAACCATTTTGAATTACTTGGAATTTGAACTTTATTTTTACATTTTCAAACTCGATAAATCAAACGGAGAATCTACGACAAATTTCTCAACGACAAATTTCGGCACGCAAAACGAGGTCAATGTTGACCCAAAATGGCCGAGCCACTTAGGTGGTCAAACCACCTAATTCCTTTCTCAATTATATGCTAACTCATAATCCAAATCAAACAAAGTTAGTTAAAGCCTAATCATTTTAGTTATTACTAACAAAACATATTATATTAATATCAATTTACTATTTCAATTTGATTTAACTAACACTTTCACAAAAGATCGAAATAATGAGTTACACTAAGCCTAAACTGATAAACTTTTTGACGTTTGAGGATAATTATTTAAATCAATAACATCCAACGAAAAAAATAAGTGTTTCGATCAAATAAGATTTTATTTCAAAGTTACGAGGAACTAATACCCAATTTTTGTTTTGATTTCGTTTTGAGTTTTATTTTCATTTTTATTTTCGATCTTACTTCTAAACATTATTTTAAGACTATATATTTCATTTCGAGACTTTTCACGTGCGCGCAAATCGAAAATTTCAAAAACGAAAAATCGGGCCTTTGGAACCCATGTTGGCCGAGAAAATGAGGCCACTAGCTCACTCTATTCTCTTCCAAATTGCTTACACACATGCTTCCCTTCTTCCTACACCCATCAACTCCTCTTACACAAGCATGCTCTTTGATTCTTACACACACCATCCTCTTACACAAGCAAGCATGACTCCCTCCTTACACACCTAGGTTTTGATCATCACATAGTTTGGTTTAGTTACTCTTCATGTTGGCTCTCCATTCATACCCAATTATACTCCAACTAAGGAGCTCATACACCACACAATACCAAGTATACAACTTACAACTACTACTACTACTACATAATATACAAAGCACAACTACTACTACACTACTACAACTACACGGCTCACACAACACACAAACACAACTCAAACACTTACTCTTTTCTCTCTAAATTAATTCATACTCAAGAACATAAGTAAGCTTGTTCATATGCAAGCTCAAGAACTCCTTGAATCTTCATCTTCTTCCTCCTTATTTTTCTTCCTTAAACTTTCATTTTATTGTTTTAAATTCACTAGAACACTTAAATTAATTCCTCATCATTTATATTTAGTAAACACTTCCTCTTTTTAGTTACAATTAATTAAGAACATAACTCAAAATATATAAAGTATAAACACCACCTAAACCTAAAATACTACTACACTTTAAAATTTTAGTATAGTTAGTTTAGTTTTAAAATAAATTACTAACTTGTCTATTTACTTCTTATGTACCATCTTAACCAAAGACGAGGAGCAAGGTGGAGGTGTCGATTTGAGCCAATTCGACAACATCATAGACCCCGACAATTGCAAGGATTATTTTCAATAACCTAACCTAAGGTGCTCCCGCACACTATATTTGCTAAGCACTTACACCTATTTGATTATATGTTATGTTTGATGTGTGTATGAATTTGTATATCACATAGGTACTGCATGACTAATTACAAGGCAAAAATCGAAAAATAAAAATTGTGTAGCTTATAAAAACCACACGGCATCACCCTTAAATTTTGTTTAATTTTTCGTTTTAATTTTTGTTAATTGCATGCTTAAAATACTATGATTAAGATATATATGAAAATATAATTAGTTTATGTTTAGGACTAAAAATGAAGTGGTAGTGAAATTTAAATGTTCTAAAACTTGTGTGTTCTTGAAGTATTGTTATTATTATTGTGTGAAATGATTTACCTTTGTTAGTTAATGTTTTGTTATGTTTTTCACTCATGATTAAACACATAAATAATATAAAGGAAGTAAGTTATTGAATTAGAATTATATAAATCAAAAAATAAAATTTGAACATAAATATATATATACACGGCATTTTTGTTTTAAATGGACAAATTTTTAGTTTTAATTTTTCTAAATAACATATTATGATTAGTTTAGGTAAATTAGACTTGTATGGAAAATTTGAGAAAATTATATAAACATATAAAAATTTGACTAAATTGTGTTCATATGAAAAATATTAGGGTTCATCACATATTCAAGTGTTCTTCATGTATGTAACTAATTTGATTCATAATACTTATAAGTTTTAATTAATTGTTGTTTAAATTCATTAGTGAAAAATTTCAATAATAGTTATATAAGTTAAATAGGCTAAATCCTTAAATTATAAAAGTTAGAAAAATAAAGTGTCACAAATCACTATTCATAAATGAAATAAAGTAATTAGTGAAAATCGTAAACTAGTTAAACCGCCTTAGTATAATTTAAATAATTAGTATATAAAAACTTTAAGTCAAAAACCGATAAAATTAGAAAACGAAAATAAATTGCTAAATAACTAAGGGCCACGGTTTAGGGGTCAATTTTGGACCTAAAATGAAATTGTCACTTTTTATTTTTATCACTTAAGTAATTTAATTGATTAAAGTAATGAATTATTAATAAAAACAAAAAAAGAAATAAATTGCTAAGTGTATACTATCTCACGGCATCCATACTAAAAATGGGTCAATTTTGATCAAAATGGATTTGTCACTTAGTCACAAAAATTGAATTGTAATTAGTTTTATATTTTATTGTATAATGAATCGTTAATAAAAAGAATCAACGAAACCGATAAAAATAAACGTTACACGTATTAAAATGAATAATGTCGAGTGTTACTACCTTTGCTTAAATTGGGATATGGACATACGGACAATTTAAAATGAACTACGACAACCTCGCTAAAAATGGAAACTGCTAAAAGCTTAGTTAAGTATATGACTAAATTTAACCGAGTTTTATTTTTGAAATATTATTTAAAATCACTAAGTACAAAATGAACTTAACAACTTTGAAACTAGGATTTTGTACTTAAGTTTAAAACGAGTTTTACTTCCGAAATGATTTCTCAAATCACTAAATACAAAACGAACTTAACGACTTCGAAACTAGAATTTTATACTTAGTAAATAAAAAGGTTGTTTTGTAAAAATATCCTAAGTATAAAGAAATGTATAAGGTATAAAAAAAAAATACTAAGTATAAAAATATAATAATAAAATACTAAGTATAAGAATACATGTACGTATAAAAATACGTATAAATACGAAGTATCAGAATACATGTAAGTATAAAAATACGTATAAAATACGAAGTATAAGACTACGCATACGTATAAAAATACGTATAAATACGAAGTATAAAAATACGTACAAATACGAAATACGAAAATACGAATACGTATAAAAATACGGTGAATAGTAAATACGGTGAATAGTAAATACGATGAATAGTAAATATGATGAATAGTAAATACGATGAATAGTAAATACAATGAATAGTAAAATACGGTGAATAGTAAAATAATGAATAGTGAAAATATTTAAAATTTACGAACGGACTCAAAATAAATATTTAAGTGTTTCTATGTGTTCTGTTTATCTGAAGAATTGCTAGAATTACAATTTCATTATACAAAGTTCGACGATATATTTAAGTTACAGAATTTCCATTTATTAAGATTGAACGAGGATATGAGAATTGAGAAAAACGAGCTACTTGAATAAAATACTAGGATTGTTCGCCATGTTGCGACTCTTGAAATTCGAAGTTAGCGAGGTAGCTGTCTATGGGGACTTGGGCTCCCTCCCTGAGTTGCCCAAGGCTATTTAACGATCTTGAGATTGTTATTTGACATGGTATATACAACCCCAGGGATGGGGCATAATTGATATTTCCGTGGGCCCATAGATGGTAATTGGAAAATACCAGCCCCATCCGGGGGTACCCGTCTCTGGTGATAGTCGAACTTTTTCGTCGGTGATACCTTTTGAATAGCGAATACGTATGATCCTCGATAGGTAGTGTATGCATACATTAGACAAGGGATTGAATCGTCCTTATTACCTTAGATATCTTTAGCCTGTCAGCCATGTCCAAGTTATGTTGGCCCTGATCGCTACTGCGCGGATTATGTCTGCATGCTTCCGCCTTACTAACGAAGATTCATTTGTTATCACATGTTGAATGTATTTCCTTGTTTTGATTGATCTTTGTCTAAATGACTTGATTGTCTGAGTATTGAGGTACGACCTGTTGAGAATGATTGATTATGAGTATTGCGTGATATATTATTTGATTCGTGCTCATGTTTGAATCATCATGATTTCCTTATGTGCTTTACCTGTCTACTTGCTCTTTATTTTTACTTATTTATTATTTATATTGCATATTGTTTTAGAATTGCATGTGTCGAAAGAGTGTCGCGGGA
Organism: Dianthus caryophyllus; assembly: GCA_023091065.1. Lineage (NCBI taxonomy): Eukaryota > Viridiplantae > Streptophyta > Magnoliopsida > Caryophyllales > Caryophyllaceae > Dianthus > Dianthus caryophyllus. The sequence continues at coordinate 34,876,152 of CM041517.1, read as the reverse complement.
AAATGATAATATATAAAAATGCAGGTACCCCGAGACCAACGCTATTGAATGCTGGGGAGAGTTTACCTTATTTATTTTGTACGCTTTTGAGAGAATTTGTAATCTAAAAACTCTGTTCTATCTCTAAACTCGTATTATGTATACTGAGTTTGTATGACGATAACAGCTGGTTTGTAATATTTAAACTTAATTAATTTTCCGCCTTAGTTTAATTAAAGTCACGAAAAACCAGGTTATTCTGATTGGTATCGAGTCGTCTTGCGGCGTGAATGACTTAAAGTTATCTCACATAGCGAGACGACACTGGGCCGTTTATCCATATCGTATGTCAGGCATAGACTTATAGGATCAAATAATAAATTAGGAATCTCTAGATCGCTAAAATAATAACTTAGATCATTTTAAACTGTGAGGAAGGGTAGAATCTTAAGGACCGACGAAATAATAATAAACTAGTTTAGATGAGCGTTAGAATCTTAACTCTTACACTGCTTTTACTTGCTATTTGCTCTCTGGCTAACTCTAGTCTGACAAAGGCCCTTAGGATGACGTCCTTCAGTTACTCCCGTAACAATTTACCACGACGTCCACCGATGATGCAACTAGGAGAGTATGTACGTAGCCATTCCCTCCACATTGAGCGATATGTGGAAGCTCATGGAATCATGACGGGCAGGATCTACCACACGAGGGGCATTGGTATCAGTTTGACCATGATTGAGAGTTTTCATCCATACGATGAGTTTTGGGCACCTCTAGGTTGGCGACTTCTCTCTGATTACGAGCTGTACATGGACCGCATGTATCACCTAGACCCACTTCAGAGGGTGATAGGACCACCTGCGTGGATGGAGTACGATGTGCTACTCGACGACTTGATGGATCAAGAATGGAAACGCGACAATCCTCCTATGCCAGACGCCATCATACCTCCAATCATATGGGAGAGGGACCTTACGTCTGGGAGACTCTTGAGGGTCTCAAATCATATTTAGGGTCATTCGACTCCAATTTGTAAAATATTTGTAACCGACTTTTAACTATCCTAAGAACGATCTTCATGTCGTCGCTTTTTCCTAACGGCTATGGGTTTTATTTTCAAGCATGACGTTGTGTGGACTTATGTATTATATCTTCTGAATGTAATATTTTACCCATATATATTTATATATATGGAGACTGTAACAACCCAGATTTTCCAATAAATTAAAATAAAGGAATAAAATGATTTTAAAGAGAAAATGAAAATGAAATGAAGACCACGGTGGCGGAAACACCGTGTAATCCGAGTCGTCACTCACTAAACAAACATAAAACAAAGAGTTGGCCTTGAGGCCTAACAAACGGGGAGTAAATACCCCTTACAATCCAAAATGAAATATAGGTATGAAAAATAATAAAGACTAAATCAACAAGTCTAGTCCAAGTTCCTCAACAAAAGCTAGCTACGGGGTCAATCCTCACGGCTTCTCACACTTCAAATCCCGAACCCGCGCTAACCTGCCACAAAGAAAGTAACAGCCACAATCAGTGGGGAGTAACTAGGTGCTCCCCAGTCATATTTCAACATAATCAACACAAACAACAATACAACCCAAATGCACAACCAACATAGGTCATCCTCAAGCTAACCCAATAATCAACTAACTCAACTTGCGACCTATAATCAAAGTATAAACAAATCAACCATCGTACAAACCATACAACCCCAAATACAATTAGTTCAATATAGTTAATCAAGCTCAACTTAAGTAATCCAAGTTCAACCTGTCATCAACAAAGTGACAGTCAATAATCAACAACCTGAATGTCATCAACAAAGTGACAAACAACGACAACAATCAACAATCAATCGCAAGAGTAAGCACGGAGTACTGGGCGCTACAAAACACCGGACCCTACAAAGATCCTGGCCCTATGGTGGCACTACAAAATGCCTCGAACAATAGTCTAAACTTGGCCAAGCACACCCCTACAAAGAGTGTGGACATACAATAACCACCCCTACAAAAGAGTGGCGCCCTACAAAAGGACTCTCGATAACCATAGTCTCAGAGCCACTACAAAATGGATGAGAACCCACGACAGGCGGCACCGTCCTACAAAAGACGTTGTAACTCCTCACGACGCGTGCATCAGCGATGCCGTGACGCACACTCAACTCAAGCATACAAACAATTCAATTCAACCTCGAGCCAATTCATAAACAATACCAATTCAACCAACCTCTAGCTCAAAATCATCACAACATCCACCATAAACCCTTTAACAACATAACCAAACCTTTCATAACCATTCTCAACACTAACCATAATCAACATGTTAAATACGGAGTAATAATCATAAGAACTCATAAATAGCCATAATAAACCATTATAATACCCAAAGTGGTGATCTCTAATCAACTTAATAACAATATAACTCAAATTCAATATGACAAACATCCCAATTCGCATTATTAGACTCAATAGTGTGAGACCGACTCCAAATCATCCCCAAGATTACAACTTTAACACAAATAACCCAAAGATAATACCTTTGCAACCATACATACAATCAAAACATCCATAATCAATACCATGGTCTCACACAAGTCAAAATATGGCTAGGGCTACACCTAGTTACCTTTACCGCATCTAAACCAATCTAGCTTTCCTCCTCGTCGACGAGAATCGTGTCCTCCTCGTGAGAATTGGCCTCCTCCAAGGTTAGGGCACATACAACACATAAGATCACATACAATATAAGCATTCAATATAATACACATAAAATAATGTAAAAACTATAAAGACTAAACCTAGAACAATGAGAGATTGAAAGGATTACCAAAGAGAGTTGATTAGGAGAAGAATTAGGGCAAAAAGAGGAGAATTGAATGATCTTGAATGAAGTTTGAGAGATAATTAATGAAGTTTTAGGAGAGAGAAGAGAGGATTAGGGTTTTAGATTAATGAATGGTGAGATTAATGAGTTAATTAGGGCTGAGGTGAGGTTAGAATACGTATTTAATAAGTTATAAGAAGTCACGGATCGAAACAACAACAACCCGCAGAAAGCAGTGCCGCCCGCGGCCCTCTCGCGGCCCCCTCGCGGCCAGCTCGCGGATTTCTTCTGTTCCTTTTTTGGCAGTTGCGACGGCGTCGAAAAAATACGCAGTTTAGCCTTTTGAATCGCCTGAATCGGAGTCCGTATGAGTAAATAACATGTTTTTTTTTGAATTTCGCAGAAAATGAAATACGAATTTAATGAAATGAATTATTTAAATAAAAAGGGGAAAAGTCGGGGTGTTACAATCTCACCACCTAAAAAGAAGTTTCGTCCTCGAAACTTGAGAACAGAAGGATACCAAGACGAATGAGAAAAAAAGATACAACCTACGATTGCTATCCTAAGAGTGACCAACTCCCCTCACCCCATTAACGGAAGGGTAGCTCTCCTAGCCTATGTCAACTCCACCAAACCACACATACCCCCAAGAGAAGTGCACAGTCGTACAACTAGTACGCCCAAAGTAAGCAACTAGGACGGATCTCCCCAAAAGAAGTAGGGACACCCAAGAATAGAAATTAACATGGAATAGTGTTTTCTCGTGGAAGAGTAATAAGAGTATCCACGAAATTAGAGGAAGTGAGCTAAGCTATCTCGATCAACATAGCGGAAGTGAATGACATAAAGGCACCAATATCACTATAGCATCCTTGAGTTTGCGGATGCGTTGCAAGTTGTTGTTGGCTCCTCCTCCGTTTCTGGTCATCTGCAACACAAAAGCATAGGTGATAGCGACATTTTACTAAGCATGCCACTTCAAGTAACTACTCAAACGCATACAAAACAACGTAAACCACCTAGTATGTCTACCCCAACGCTCTCACTCGGTGTTCTAAGTCAAATCCTACTCACTCGACTAAGAGAGTTGGGAGCGTATTCGCCTCGATACCAATCACAATAACCCGGATTTTCCAATAAATTAAAATAAAGGAATAAAATGATTTTAAAGAGAAAATGAAAATGAAATGAAGACCACGGTGGCGGAAACACCGTGTAATCCGAGTCGTCACTCACTAAACAAACATAAAACAAAGAGTTGGCCTTGAGGCCTAACAAACGGGGAGTAAATACCCCTTACAATCCAAAATGAAATATAGGTATGAAAAATAATAAAGACTAAATCAACAAGTCTAGTCCAAGTTCCTCAACAAAAGCTAGCTACGGGGTCAATCCTCACGGCTTCTCACACTTCAAATCCCGAACCCGCGCTAACCTGCCACAAAGAAAGTAACAGCCACAATCAGTGGGGAGTAACTAGGTGCTCCCCAGTCATATTTCAACATAATCAACACAAACAACAATACAACCCAAATGCACAACCAACATAGGTCATCCTCAAGCTAACCCAATAATCAACTAACTCAACTTGCGACCTATAATCAAAGTATAAACAAATCAACCATCGTACAAACCATACAACCCCAAATACAATTAGTTCAATATAGTTAATCAAGCTCAACTTAAGTAATCCAAGTTCAACCTGTCATCAACAAAGTGACAGTCAATAATCAACAACCTGAATGTCATCAACAAAGTGACAAACAACGACAACAATCAACAATCAATCGCAAGAGTAAGCACGGAGTACTGGGCGCTACAAAACACCCCGGACCCTACAAAAGATCCTGACCCTATGGTGGCACTACAAAATGCCTCGAACAATAGTCTAAACTTGGCCAAGCACACCCCTACAAAAGAGTGTGGACATACAATAACCACCCCTACAAAAGAGTGGCGCCCCTACAAAAGGACTTTCGATAACCATAGTCTCAGAGCCACTACAAAATGGATGAGAACCCACGACAGGCGGCACCGTCCTACAAAAGACGTTGTAACTCCTCACGTACGTGCCAGAACAGTACCCGTACGCACACTCAACTCAAGCATACAAACAATTCAATTCAACCTCGAGCCAATTCATAAACAATACCAATTCAACCAACCTCTAGCTCAAAATCATCACAACATCCACCATAAACCCTTTAACAACATAACCAAACCTTTCATAACCATTCTCAACACTAACCATAATCAACATGTTAAATACGGAGTAATAATCATAAGAACTCATAAATAGCCATAATAAACCATTATAATACCCAAAGTGGTCATCTCTAATCAACTTAATAACAATATAACTCAAATTCAATATGACAAACATCCCAATTCGCATTATTAGACTCAATAGTGTGAGACCGACTCCAAATCATCCCCAAGATTACAACTTTAACACATATAACCCAAAGATAATACCTTTGCAACCATACATACAATCAAAACATCCATAATCAATACCATGGTCTCACACAAGTCAAAATATGGCTAGGGCTACACCTAGTTACCTTTTACCGCCACTAAACCAATCTAGCTTTCCTCCTCGTCGACGAGAATCGTGTCCTCCTCGTAGAATTGGCCTCCTCCAAGATTAGGGCACATACAACACATAAGATCACATACAATATAAGCATTCAATATAATACACATAAAATAATGTAAAAACTATAAAGACTAAACCTAGAACAATGAGAGATTGAAAGGATTACCAAAGAGAGTTGATTAGGAGAAGAATTAGGGCAAAAAGAGGAGAATTGAATGATCTTGAATGAAGTTTGAGAGATAATTAATGAAGTTTTAGGAGAGAGAAGAGAGGATTAGGGTTTTAGATTAATGAATGGTGAGATTAATGAGTTAATTAGGGCTGAGGTGAGGTTAGAATACGTATTTAATAAGTTATAAGAAGTCACGGATCGAAACAACAACAACCCGCAGAAAGCAGTGCCGCCCGCGGCCCTCTCGCGGCCCCATCGCGGCCAGCTCGCGGATTTCTTCTGTTCCTTTTTTGGCAGTTGCGACGGCGTCGAAAAAATACGCAGTTTAGCCTTTTGAATCGCCTGAATCGGAGTCCGTATGAGTAAATAACATGTTTTTTTTTGAATTTCGCAGAAAATGAAATACGAATTTAATGAAATGAATTATTTAAATAAAAAGGGGAAAAGTCGGGGTGTTACAGAGACATTATGTTACAACCTTGTCGTATACATTTCGCAGCGCATCATTTTAAAATTTTACGTACATATCTGAAAATTTCAATTCTCATTTAATTTATCCCCCACTTATTTCAGATATGACTACTTCGCGACAGGAGACACGGGGAGTGAACCTGGAGGAGAAGGCTCGTAAGAGAGCTGTCCAGGCATATGCACGTCGTCAGCAGAGGAAGGCGTGGAAGAAGATGCACAACTTGAAGAATTCAAGAATTGACTGGAAGACCAGGGCACTCAAAACTCCATACGTGGAACATCGAGTTCCTGAACACCTCCGCCGATCTTCGGGTATGACCGACGCGATCGAGGCATTCATGAGGAGCGACCCTGACGAATTTGAAGGAGTTGGAGATACCTTGTACACTTGGACCAGGCACATGGGTGCAAAGTTCCAAGAACACTCGGTTCCGGAGGAGTGGAAAACCTCATTTGCTGCTGTCTGCCTGGATGGAGAAGCCAAAGCCTGGTGGTTACGATTTCGATCCCCAGCTGTATGCGAGGGTGAATACTACCTCAGTTGGGAAGACTTCAAGCTCGGCTTGAGTGATGCAACTTATGCTATCAAGTATAAGTGTAACTTCTCAGAAAAGGAGCACTGCTATTCGTACTTTGCATAAGTACCGACGATCAACTTTCTTTTTGTCATTCTCGACCAATTTTCTTACCACCTGAGAATGTATCTGAACTTCAATGTTAACCTTGCTGAACTATGTATTTAAATTTCATCGTAGTTCATTTCATAAAGAATGTACTAGGAAGCTTTGTAACTTTTTGATGTAACCCTTTACATTATCAATGAAATGTCTTTTACCTTGCATTTTATAGTGTGTCTACCTTAGAACTACTCAAAATTCATACAGCTTTGTCCTTATTTTATTTTATTTTATTTTTCAGAATGGCTGCTAATTATATCCCCAACGACTTCGATCAACATTTTGCCGAGGAGGAGGCAAGGAGAAAAGGTTTTGAGGATGCGATAATGAAAATCGCTCAGAATGCACACCAACATCAGGGTGGCGGAAACAACCAGTCCGCATTTGAGAGGTTCTCCAAACATCGACCCCAAACATATTCTGGCTCTGTCAACCCCACAGTCTTGACAGAGTGGATCGAGGAAATGGAGAAGTTGCTGGAACTTAGCAAGACTCCGGCTAACGAGAGGGTGAACGTAGTGGCGTATTATCTGAAAGGGGAAGCCAACAGTTGGTGGCGTTTGATCAAATCCACCTTTCCCTTGAGGATCTATAACTGGACCGAGTTCAAGACCCTGTTAGAGAACAAATACTTTGGGGAAGAATTGAAATGGGAAAAGGAAGAGAAATTTAGGAACCTGAACCAAGGTGATATGTCGCTGCAGGCATACACCGAGAAATACCAGGAGCTGTCCAAATTTTCTCCTAAAATAATAACTAACGAGGAAGAACTCGCCACTCGTTACATTAGGGGCATGGCCAACAATCTAAGGATAAACATGAGCGGGTTCAACTGCAAGAACTTTGCGGAGGCCTACGAAAACGCAACGAGTATCTGGGCTCCCATCCAAAAGGGAGAAGCAGAAGAGAAAAAGAAGAAGAAAACCTTTACGCCTCCTGTGGCGAGTGCTAGCTTTATCCACAAACCAATGTTCGGCCGCCCTGGGTTCCAAAATCAAGACAGTCGTAATAGGAACCAGAATAGACCCTTCTACCCTAACCGCAACCCCACTGCGTCAGTTACAAGGAATAACCAACAACCACCCGGAGCTCCGCCCTTCCAGGCAAATCAGTGCCGCTTCTGTAGACAGCCTAGTCACCCGGGGAAACGTTGCAATGGGGAACTTGTAGTGTGTTTCCTATGTAAAGTAGTGGGGCACAAGGCAAATGAATGCCCAAAGAGGGGCGCTGGTAGTAAGACAAATGCGGGACCACCGCCAGCCGTCAGAGTTCAGGGACGCGTTTACGTCCTGACAGAGTCTGAAGAAGGGGCGGATGATATTATCGATGTCGACGTCATCACCGGTAAATTTCTAGTTAACTCAGTACCTGCTTTCATTTTATTTGATACCGGAGCATCTCTATCTTTTATATCCTCAAAATTTATCAAACAATCCAAACTCACAAACCCTGAACAAATCAGAACTAACATATCACTACCAGATGGTAAAAACATTCCTTGTTCTTCAAAATACAATAATGTAAAAATCTCAATTCACAACACAGACTTCCTGTCAGACCTCGTGTTGTTTGATCTTCCCGAGTTCGATGTAATTCTGGGGATGAACTGGCTAGCTCGTCATAATGCAACGTTCAAATGCCACGACCAGAAGATCACTTTGAAAACTAACCAGGGGAAGGAGGTATCATATCAGAGTTTGAAGAGGAAGGGGGGAGTGAAACTAGTGTCTGTACTGAAACTTCAGAGTATGGAGAGAAAGGGGCACCGGGTATATTTTTGCAGCATTACCAAGGTCGAGGACAACTTGCGCATCGAGGACATTCCAATTGTAAATGAATACCCTGATGTATTCCCGGACGTACTACCGGGTATGCCTCCTGCACGAGACGTCGAATTCTCTATCGACCTTATACCCGGTACTTCACCTATATCAAAGGCACCATACAGAATGGCGCCTGTCGAACTCCAGGAACTCAAGAAACAGTTAGAGGAGATGATTGAGTTAGGATTTATAAGGCCGAGTGTTTCACCCTGGGGTGCACCGGTACTCTTTGTAAAGAAGAAGGATGGGAGCATGAGGCTATGCATCGATTACAGAGAACTGAACAAATTGACGATCAAGAATCGTTATCCTCTGCCTAGGATAGACGGTCTCTTTGACCAGCTCAAAGGAGCAGGAGTTTTCTCCAAGATTGACCTGAGGTCAGGATACCATCAGATCGCGGTCCGTAAGGAAGATATACAAAAGACTGCATTCAGATCAAGGTACGGACATTACGAGTTCAAAGTAATGCCGTTCGGCCTCACCAACGCTCCAGCAGTATTTATGGACCAAATGAACAGGACCTTTCACGAATATCTCGACATCTGTGTTGTCGTGTTCATTGACGACATCCTAATCTACTCCAAGAATAAAGAGGAACACTCGGAACACCTACACATTATCCTAAGCATCTTGAGAGATCATAAGTGGTATGCTAAATTTTCAAAGTGTGAATTTTGGCTAGACCAAGTGGCATTCCTAGGCCACGTAATCTCCAAGGAAGGAGTAATGGTGGATCCAGCCAAGATTGAAGCTGTCAAGGAATGGGTAGCACCAAAAACAGTCACTGAAGTCAGAAGTTTCCTAGGATTGGCTGGCTATTATAGAAGATTTGTTCCTGACTTCTCAAAAATAGCCCGCCCGATGACTAAACTACTACAAAAGGAATCAAAGTTCTTATGGAGCGACGATTGTGAAAAAGCGTTCCAAGAACTTAAGAAAAGGCTTACTACTGCTCCAGTTTTAACCTTGCCAACAGATGGGGATGAATATGAAGTGTACAGTGACGCGTCATTGAATGGTTTGGGTTGCGTGCTGATGCAACAAGGGAAAGTAATAGCGTACGCATCCAGACAACTTAAAGTGCATGAAAGAAATTACCCAACTCACGACCTAGAACTTGCTGCGGTCGTGTTTGCACTGAAGATTTGGCGTCATTATCTCTACGGGGTCAGCATCAAATTCTATACCGACCACAAGAGCTTAAAGTACATCTTTACCCAGAGGGAATTGAACATGAGGCAGCGAAGATGGTTAGAATTGATCAAAGATTACAAGATCGAGTTATTATACCACGAGGGGAAGGCTAATGTAGTTGCTGATGCACTGAGCCGTAAGACAATACATACTCTGAACAACATTTGGGAAATTCTCTCAGACATCGTCCAGGATCTGAAGAGACTAAGTTTAGACCTGGTACAATCGGATGACACTGACCTGAATGCAATGGTGGTAGAACCAGAATTATTTCATGACATTCGGGCACTACAGTGGGAAGACCCGGCATTGTTAGAGATCAGGGAAAGGATTCCATCGTAAGAGAATGTATGGTTTGAAGTTTACACTGACGGGAGTCTACGCTTCAACGGCAGATGGTGCATACCTAATAATGAAGATTTGAAACGCAAAATTCTCGATGAGGCACATAGCACCCGCTACTCAGTACATCCTGGCTCAGATAAGATGTACAAGGACCTGAAATTGCGATTCTGGTGGATAAGAATGAAGGCAGAGATCGCCGAGTACGTGGCAAGATGTATGATTTGCCAGAAACTAAAATTTGAACACCAGAGGCCAGGAGGACTGCTCCAACCTTTGGAAATCCCCCTGTCGATACCCATATCCGTACCCTCCCAAACAAAACCCTGTGATGTAACACGGACTTTTATTACGCATGCTTTAACGTTCACTTAAACGGTTCTAACTAATGTCGAATTCATTTTGAGTCGTTTTAAATGTTAAAATGTTTAAGGTCTCTTCACATCGCTTTAAATAAACGTTCATTTTGTCCATTTGGAGTCTAGCTAGGTCCTTGTCCTGCTTCATTTGGCATGAGCTTCGCATTTGCACTACAATTAGTCCTTTTTAATTAACAAGGTCTAATTCAGCATTCCTAAATTCCTAAATTTAGGCCCGGTGGCTAAATCTTCCCTTTAGCCTCCTCTTACACAAAATACAGCTTCACGTCTTACCTTATTTCACAAAAACTATGCAAACACACCCTTTTCATTTTTCCGGGTCTCGGGCCCGAAACCGAGCCCAAACCCAGCCTTTGGCCCGCACTCCAAAGCCCTAAACATCATAAATATCTCAGAAATATCTCAGGCTTTTCCTTGACGTGCAAGTTAGGATTATCACGAAATCTTTCAAAGATATAATTCAACCGAAACTAGGAAACTACACAAAAAACCACACCCTCGAACCGCATAAGCTTATGCGGTTTGGGGAGGCAACCGCATAAGCCTATGCGGTTTGCCCAGGCAACCGCATAAGGCTATGCGGTTCCTAGGCCTGTTTTTATCCCCGAATTTCCTAATTTCTCCGAGGTTTTTAGTATATATACTCCCCTATATCAGACCTCGAAAGATAACTTTTCCCATCAGATTTTACATCTAGCATAACTTTCACACCACAAATACTCACAAAGCCTCAAGCACTCAAATCCTTGAGTTCAACACACCATCCCGTGTTGAATTCATCCTCCTTTTAAGTTCTAGAAGCGGAGCTCTGCCAGATCTGAGCGTCGGGACAAGGTAGGTACCGATCCACTTGGATCAAAGCTTTTCTTATTTTCTATGGACTAACAAAGGGGTCTACACTTTAGCGCCGGCTTTGGCACCCAGTAGCTTGCACTCCAAGTGTTTTATTTACTTCGGGTACACTCCATATCCGATGACACGCCAAAGTCGCATAAGCAACCGACCCTTATAAAATAAACCAATGGACAATTGAACTTTATTTTATTTGCATGCATCTTGCACCTTCTTATTTTACATTAAAATCAACTTAAACAATGAATTCGGCCTTTAACTGAACCGTTTTCGTTAACAAGTTAAACATGCTAAACTGAGGGTTTTAATCAATCGTTTTGCATTTGCATCTGCATTTTTTTACAAACTTATCGCACTTGTACGTAGCGATAACATTAGTTCAAATATCATCTTACAAGGATTGTTCTAAGTCAGTAGAGGCTATTTTTACATAGGCTTTTCTAAAAGGTTTTCATAAATCATTATTTGAATTACTCTTTTTCTAAAGTACCCTCACCCCGAATCCAATCTGGTTTCACAGCCTTAGATCTAGGGGTGTCGGCGTGCTCCAAAATCTAGGACATGTCTTTAGGCTTAGGACATGATAGCAGGTTCCTAATTTCCGCGATAATTAGGTGGCGACTCCAAAACAGTTCTTAAAGGTTTTTCCAACTTAATCTTTTTTAACTTTAAAATCCACCCTTAAGCAAGACGCCGAGTTGGGTCCCATTCGATCCCGGGTTCCACAGTTTGGCGACTCCGCTGGGGAGATCTTATTTTTAAAACTTAAAACTAGCTTTTTCTTTTTAAAAATAAAGAGGTGAAACTTGAAAGCCTTGAACAATCCAAGTATACATATTTGAGCTATGCACATTCGTTTAGAGTCCATTCCTTTTGGAATCTAGGCACCCTTTGCACCCTCGAGAGGTGGCTCCCACATGCAGGCTTGTCCACTCGATAAAGCACACGCCGGACTAGCTTTCCTCTCGCCCCTCCACGGCTTGCCGTAAACGGCTATCTCGACCGCCCCAGTGCTCCCTTCAGAAAACTTATCGCCCCTGCGTAAGGAAATGAAGGGGTTAAGTATCTGCCAAAGCGTACTCGAGGTAGTTGGAGGTGTACCCGACTGACTCATTTTCACCCTTTTTGAGTCATACGTACAAGTTCTAGGCTATGCACTCCATGGTCTTTTTCAAAATAAGCATTTGCATTCATATCTTCGAAAACTCGCTTAAACGTTTCAAAGATAAATGAACCTAACATCTAACAAACTGACACTTTTCAAACAAAACTATCGCGAATTTTTGAAACAAGCTTTCTTTAAATTCTCCTCTTTCACTAACAAGCAAAAACCCGAGCAAGGATTAAAACCCGAGCTCGTGGATTTCAATCCTCTAGGTCATACGGCCTAGACTCCGTTTTAACATCCTCGACTCGACTTGCTCAAGCCGAATCCTTCTTCTTTTACACATCCGACTCGAGCTCACCTCGGCAAATCACCGATATCAGTTCGACGGATGCAAAGCAAAATCTTTTAACATCGAGACGAGATGTGCGCACACATCCTCGTTTCAAAAGCTTCCTTTAGCTAAAACCTTTTCGAAAATCTCCTCTTTTCAAAACAAAAAAGGTCTTTCTAAACAAAGAAATGAGCTAAAATGAATGCCTAAAAGTGGATGTGTGTCTAGTGGGTCGAGTCGTGTCACTAATATGCAAAGTGAAATGCAGGCCTCAGCTGAATACTCACCATGAATCGCATCATCACCCCTTCCTTCAAACGTTCCACAAAGGTGGCGAACCTCAATAGACTGAGAACTCTCCGTCACCGTGTTGATCAGCTCACCAAAAACATTGACAACTTGAAGGCCTTGCATCAACTTGAAGTTGCACGCTTAGAACAACGCTCCAAGGCCGACAAGCATGTCTCCCTCCATACTCTCATCACCCAACTCCAAAGGGACGAGGAAGATTTCACCCAATATCTCGCCCGTTGGAGAGGACTACTTGCCCGGGTTCTGAACCCTCCACACGAGGACGAACTCATGTACACATTTCTCGGCAGCTTACGACCCGAGTGGCGAAGACACTTTGATTACGGCGATGCCGAGAATTTCGAAGAACTCATTGAAATCGGCCTCGGAGCCCAAAGCAACCCCACAATTTACGACAACCCTGCAATCTTCCCCGGATCAGCACCCGTCATAGATTGCTCCTACTTGGTCACACCCACCAACAACCAAATCAATGGGGTCTGGTTCAGTGATGACGAAGATGAAGAGTGGCCACCCACTAACAAAACGGTAGCTCAACTCTCGACTACACCCTCCTCGAATAAGAACAAAAAGAACAAGAAGGGGAAGAAAAAGAAGGGCAAGCAGTCCGAAAACAAAGATCAAAAAGAAAAGGGCGAGCAGCCCGAGAAGGAAGACCAAGACGAAGTTTCACATCTCACACGCTCTGGTCGTCCTTATCAAAATATCTTCACAGATGAACATGCCAGAAAAGCAACTGCGGCCGAGAAAGGCAAGGCCGTAGCCCAAGAGGATAACCCCTCTACAAGTACACCCTCCACCTCTACAGTAATTCCACCACCTAACACGAATGAGGTGCTTCAGAAGCAACTCGCTCGCACAAAAGCCGACGTTTCCATCTGGGCCCTTCTACGAGACTCAGCGGAACATAGGAATGCATTCATTCGCGCTCTACAAATAGCATGCGCAGACGCTGAGATCTCTCCAGATCAAATGGTCAGCCATGTCACGAGGGATTGGTTACCAGGAGCTATCACCTTCTCAAATGATGATCTCCCCGCATTCGGACCAAACCACAACCTCGCCCTATACATTAGCATAGAGTGTATGAAGAAAACTTTGCCTGTGTCCCTTGTTGACAACGGATCTGCAGTCAATGTTCTACCATTGGCCACCGCACATCGCCTCGGCCTATCCGATAAAGACTTCACCCCAAGCATGGATGGAGTCAAAGCTTTCGACGGAACCCGACGTCACGTGAAAGGAACCATTTCTCTTCACATACGCAGTGGTCCCATAGAAAGAAAAGTCGAGTTTCAAGTCATCGACATGACCCCTTCCTATAACATACTCCTGGGACGACCGTGGATTCACTCCACCAGGGCCGTAACTTCTACTCTACATCAAAAGGTTAAGATCCCTCTCAACGAGGAGATCATAACCTTGGATGCCTCAAACTTCCGAGCCCTTTTCGATACGCCAAAAGAGCCTAATTCTGCCGAAATTGTGGCCGAACCTGCAGAAGACTTATGTGGTTTCGACTTCGAAATCGGCGCTATCACACGTACACCAATCAAAACCTACAAACCTTTCAGAACAAAAAACAACAACAGCCATTGGCTCACCATGGGTTTAGGCTATAAGCCCAAAAACGGCGACCAGGCGAAGATGGTTAGGGAAATCCAAAAACGAAAGTCAACCCACAAGGTCACCCTGCGACCTTACATCCTCGACCTGAACGCATATTTTACCCCCGGAGGAACGGTCGACGGGAATACCTCCCTTCGAGACATCATCCATTCATCCGAAGCTTGTTTCTCTAGTGAGGTCGAGCCTAACACACTCAAGGCCTCACCGAGCACCAAAAACGAAGAGATTGTCTCCACGATCATGCGAGACCGTCACTTCGATCCTAACTTACTCATAGCCGACGCCACAGACAAAACCCTCAACGGATGGTATAAGACGCTGAAGTGGACCGACGCACAAGGACACCACTTCCACCTTATCACCGGTGAAAGACCACTTTTCGACCATGTCACTAATCTCAAAGACAAGGCCGAGAGTGATTCAAACTCAAGCAACTCAAGCAACTCAAGCAGCTCAAGCAGCACCTCCAGCGGCACAGAAGACGATGAAGAAGAAGAAGAAGAAGAAGAAGAAGAAGAAGAAATTCTTTTAGATTCTAATGCTCTTAGTGTCGGGTCATTTGTCGACCCATCTATCCTAGACTCTAGCTTTAGTTTAGATTTCCTTTTTACGGAGGCTAGCTCCAAGCAATTTTCTGATTTGTCGAGTAATTCTCTTCAAAATATTGAAATGAATAAATTTGCTTATGTCTTGTCTCAAGCTAAAACAAACAACAAAATACAAACAAACAAAGATCAAGAAACAACAAACAAAACACAAAATACAAAAGACACTAACTCACGCGATGAAAATGAACAAACAAATCAATCTTTAAACAAATACATTGCAAACATTGTGCACCCAAAAACACAACACCCTATCATCGAGGAAACCATAACCATAAACGTGGGAACCCCCGAAGAACCAAGGGAACTACAACTAGGTGCCTCACTAGACGAACACGAGCGCACCCAATTCACACAACTCCTGAGCGAATTCAAGGACGTATTCGCTTGGTCATACAAAGACATGCCCGGAATCGAACGAAGCATCGCCGAGCACCGCATCCCCATTAAACCCGGTTACAAACCCATCAAGCAAAAACTGAGAAGACTACGTCCCGAATGGTCCCTCATGGTCAAAGAAGAAATCGAAAAACAACTACAAGCCGGTTTCATCCAAGTCATCGAGTATCCTGAATGGGTCTCAAACATGGTCCCAGTCTTGAAAAAGAATGGCAAAATTCGAGTATGCGTTGACTTTCGCGACTTGAACAAAGCTAGTCCCAAAGATGACTTTCCATTACCCCATGTGGACGTCCTAGTCGACAACACCGCCGATCACGCCCTCCTATCCTTCATGGATGGCTACGCAGGCTACAATCAAATCAAAATGTCACTAGAAGACATGGCAAAGACGGCCTTCATTACACCGTAAAGCACATATCGCTACACTGGTCATGCCTTTCGGCCTAATCAACGCTGGCGCAACATACCAACGCACCGCTACAACCCTTTTACATGACATGATGCACAAAGAAGTCGAAGTTTACGTCGACGATATGATCGTGAAGTCAAAGGAGAGAAGTGGTCACATCACTAACCTCCGCAAGTTCTTCACACGCCTACGACAATACAAAATGCGCCTCAACCCCCAAAAATGTACTTTTGGAGTTAAATCCGGTAAACTACTAGGACATGTAGTGAGCCAAAGAGGCATCGAGGTCGACCCCTCGAAAGTCAAAGCAATCCTTGAAATGCGACCCCCGGAGAACCTCGACGAAATTCGAAGTTTCTTGGGCCAAATCCAATACATCTCACGCTTCATTAGCAAACTCACCATGATATGTGAACCAGTTTTCAAGAAACTCAAGAAAACCGACCACGTTGAATGGGACGAAGAATGTCAAAGAGCATTTGACAGGGTCAAGGAATTGCTAACTAACCCACCAGTTCTACGACCACCCCAAAAGGATTTGCCATTATCCTTATACCTTACAACAACCCCTACCGCCATGGGTGCCATGCTCGCTCAAGAAATAAACGGCGAAGAACATGCAATCTACTACATCAGCAAGAAATTTCTCGATTACGAAACTCGA
Organism: Dianthus caryophyllus; assembly: GCA_023091065.1. Lineage (NCBI taxonomy): Eukaryota > Viridiplantae > Streptophyta > Magnoliopsida > Caryophyllales > Caryophyllaceae > Dianthus > Dianthus caryophyllus. The sequence continues at coordinate 34,859,353 of CM041517.1, read as the reverse complement.
TATTCACCCGTCGAGAAGAGCCGTCTAGCATTGGTATGGTCATCCAAAAAACTCCGTCACTATATGCTAGCACACCAGACGAAGGTTTATTCCAAAATGGACCCCGTAAAGTACCTCTTCGAGAAACCTGTGCTTAACGGACGAATGGCCAGATGGACATTGCTCCTAGCCGAATTCGACCTTAAGTACGTACCCCTCAAAGCAATCAAGGGACGAGCAGTCTCCGAATTCCTAGCCGAAAACGCAATCAACGAAGAACCAATCATCGACACAACCTCCCTTCCAGACGATGGGATTTACAACATCAACCAAGAACAATGGGAGTTATACTTCGATGGCTCCTCCAACTATCGAGGATGTGGAGTAGGAATACTTCTCATATCCCCGAATGGCGAACACACCCCCTTATCCATCAAACTGGATTTTGACGTTACAAACAACGCCGCAGAATACGAAGCGTGCTTGCACGGTCTCCAAGCAGCGCTTGTACTCAACGCCCGCAATATAAGAGTCTATGGGGACTCCTCCCTCATAATCAACCAAGTATCCGGAGCATGGAAGATACTTAATGAAAACCTGGCACTATACCAAAACAAAATACAAGAGCTCATAAACGAATTCTATCACGTAGAATTCATACACCTCCCACGCGAAGAAAACCAATTCGCCGACGCGTTATCCAAACTCGCGTCACTAATCAACATACCCCCGGGAATGGAAACATTACTCATTGTCGTGGAACGACGGAATGAACCCGCCTACATCTATGACATTGAAACCGAGGAAGAACAAACCGACCCTTGGTACCAAGCAATCATCAACTACAAAACAAACGGGGAATACCCACCGAACATTGACCAACGGGCCAAACGAGCCCTACGCCTATTATCATCACAATTCGTGGTGGAAATGGGCAAACTACTCAAAAAGACGCCTCAAGGCATACTACTCTTGTGCGTCGACCACAAAAAGGGACACGAAATCATGTCCCAAGTACACGATGGCGAGTGCGGACCACACATGAACGCACGAGCCATGTGCAAACAAATCATAAGGCTAGGATGGTACTGGACAACCATGGAAGCCGACTGCGCAAAATACGTCAAACATTGCCACAATTGCCAAATTTTTGCAAACGTACAACACATCCCTCCTTCCCCACTATACAGTTTGACCTCGCCATGGCCCTTCTCAACCTGGGGAATCGACGTCATAGGCAAAGTTCAATCCGTAGGAGCAGGAGGACACTGCTTCATACTCGTGGCCATCGACTATTTCACCAAATGGGTCGAAGCCGCATCATACCGCACACTAGGCACAAAAGAGGTTGCAAAATTCATACAAAACAACATCATTTGTCGCTATGGCATACCTCACGAATTCATAAGCGACCAAGGCACACATTTCCAAGGAGAGGTCGAACCACTTCTCCTCAAATACAAGATACAACGACACAAATCATCACCCTACCGACCACAAACTAACGGCGCGGTCGAGGCAGCAAACAAAACCGTCGTTTCAATCCTCAAAAAGATGATCGACACCTGCCACGATTGGCCCAACAAAATCCCATTCGCATTATGGGGATACCGCACAACCATCCGCACACCCACAGGCATGACACCCTATTTCCTAACCTACGGGATGGAAGCCGTCCAACCTGTAGAAATCGAGATGCAATCCCTTCGAATTCTCATGGAAGCAGACATTCCTAAAGCCGAATGGGCACGCGAACGATACGAACAACTCATCCTGTTAGACGAAAGACGGTTACATTCACTAAGTACAGTTCGAATGTATCAATCTCGCCTACAACGCGCCTACAACAAACGGGTCAAGCCACGAAACATCAAAGTGGGTGACCTAGTACTCAAATCAGTCCGAGCACCATTACCAGTCGACCCAAGAGGAAAATTCAAACCCAATTGGGCCGGACCGTACTTGGTCAAGGAAATCCTTCCCGGAGGAGCCGTGAAACTAACTGACCTCGACGGTCAGGACTTTCGATTACCAACAAATCTTGATCAACTCAAGAAATACTACCCCTAAAACACAAACAATTTTGCAATGTATTTCAAAAATAAAACTCACTCTCGCATGGGTGAACTACGCTCGGTTTGATTCCACGCACTGTGGATACGTAGGCAGCTTTGCAAAGAGCTCAACCGAATCACACGAACTACGCCGGTTTGATTCCGTAAAACGCGGATACGTAGGCAGCTTGTCAAAAGCACAACCGAACTTCCTAGCACGCACGCCCAAAGCTTAAAAAGGTCAAGGGCAATGCACTCACAAAAAGACACGCTCAAAGCTTAAAAAAGTCGAGAGCACAGTCAACACAAAACAAAACCACAATCCAAGTCCAAAGCTTAAAAAGGTCAAGGACTTAAGAGCAAGCTAGTCAAACAAGTCCAAAGCTTAAAAAAGTCGAGGATTTAGAAACAAATACGAATGTTCGAAGCTTAAAAAGGTCGAGAACATTTCAAAGCAAAATAAAAGAAAGCAACGAGACAAGACAAAGGCAAATTAATTCTATTTTATTATTTAATTTAGAATTTCTCGCAACTTAGGAATGAGCCAGGAACAAGCCTCCTTAGCCCTTTATTCAAATCTAAAACATGTATTTAAATAAAGGAATTTTTCTAAGTTAAACAAAGCAAACTACTCAAGTCATTTTCTGACGCTTCGGATTGACCTCTTCATCTTCAAGAGGCCGGTCCGCCACAACTTTCGACCTTAGAACGGGAACGGATCTCTCAAAACCTGGGGGCTCGATCGGATCCTCGTCATGCTCGACTGGGGGCTCCTCGATCCTTGACCCTAAACGATCTTTAACGGTCACCTTCGGTCCAAGCCTTTCCCGCGCCGGTCTCGAAGTAGAAGCACCTGCACTAAAAAGATCACCATAGTCCCTCCTTTCGCGCACCGCCTCATACGCCAAGGAGGGCCTTGGCCCATTCTTTTCTCTCCTCCTTTGATTCCCCCGTTCCTGTGGATCATTGGAACGGTACCACCGTGTATAGAAGTCCGTAACACGACTAGACTCTATATGCTCCGGAACAGCCCAAGTAACACGGTCCGACCATCCTCGGATCCAAGCATCGATCACTTGGTTGTTTAGCACAACAACCCCTCCAACCTGAGTATCCTGCTCGGGAATGGTCCGAGCAAGCCCGATTTGCCTCTTCAAGCGAATAGGATGAATCCACACTCCTCGTTCAAACCCGCACAACATCAATCCACGAGACGCATTCGCGACGCACGGCGCCGTAACCGCCGTAATACCCCACCAAGACACATGCCAACGAATGGTGCTCTCCTTCACAAACCACCGGTAGTAGTTTAGCAAACGCTCCCGAGGATCAGCCCACTCCATCTTTCGCGACGTCGTCCCTGCAGCCTTGAAGACACTTCCAAGGGGAAGAGCTTTGTACACACTTAGCCTCTCCATAAGCCAAACATTGAGAATCCTAGCGCAACCCCTGTACGAGCTCAGACGATTAGCACAACGGTCGTCCAAGCCCAGTATGGTTTCCGCTAGGATCAACGCAGAAGGATCATATCCCCTTTCCATCTCTTCGACAACACGAGCATACCTCGCGTTTCCGAACACTCCATCTGGCATGGACCCCGCAAAAGCATAACGATGAACCAAACAAAAAGCAAGGGCCCTCCGCCTAGAACGGTCTGAAATACTAGTATCAACCTTATTCATGTATCGTTGACACAAGAGAAACATGTTTACCTTGCCTCCCTCAAACAAACCTGCAGCATGAGCATTCGTCATCCCAAGGAAGTTTCGTAACATCCCGTTATAGCAAAGCTCACTCCTTACAACCACAGGAGTAGTCCGTTTCGACCATCCAGCAATGGCCGAGAACTCCTCCATCAAAGGGCACACCTCTCCCCCGGGAAACCTAAAAACATGCAAGCTAGGATCCCAATAATCTAAGCACGAATCAAGGAAGTCAAGATCGACTTTCATTTGGTGAAAGCCAATAAAAACACCCGCGCCATCATCATACACCGCCTTCTTCATTGCCGAACTTAAGGAGGAAGTCCACTTCTTCAAAAGAGCATCAAAATGCTCCTCCATTTTTCTTGGATACAAAAAAAAAAAAAAAAACACTTCACACTCTTCTCCATTTTGCCTTAATTTCACTCAAATTAAGTCAAACTTAGGAGAGGTAATTTCAAAAACAAAACGCATTTTCTCCATTTTGCCTTAATTCCACTCGAATTAAGCCAAACTCGAGGGGGTAGCCACAAAAACATGACTCTCACAAGTTTGATCATCGCTATAACTCATACCTCGATCAAACTGGGGGCTCACTCACATATACAAGACAAGTACATACCTTCTTCACCCTGCCTGGCCCAAATTGTCCATGCCCGCGTCAGTGGTCACCGGCAAGTACGACGGTAAAGTGAAAGTACGACGCACACCCGACTCGTCGTACTCAACGGTGGTAGGGAAGTCACCAGGCTGCTCCGCCATCTCGGGATCGAATTCCTACAAAACAAATACAAAACGCACACGTCAGGGAAATTTTTCGCTTATCGCAAAAATTACCTTACGCACCCTCAAAAGAAGTAAGCATACCTCAATCGGCCCACAAGCAAGCCGAGACTCAGCAAACTGGCCATAGTCTTCCCCAGGACAGAGAAGACTCACCGACTCTCCTTCCCCGTACAACGCCATCCGATCCTGAGCGGAAACCCCTCGCTCAAACAGGACCCTCGGCGGATCCTTAGGCACCACCGGAGCTGGCCACCCTGCCTGAAAGACCAAACGCTCTCCAAGGTACCAAATCGACCCATACGGCGTCGCCAGGTACAGGCGCTGAATCTCTCGCACTGCAAACCTAGCTCCAATGCCCTCAGGAATATTCCTATACTGGCCCCACGGGAACGGCACGAACTACAAAGAAAGCAAAACACACTCATCAATACAAATACAATACAATCATTTTAAGTACACTCTATTTAAAATGGTTCAAGCACAAACCTCATCAAATCGCATCCGGTTCAGACGGTCCCGAACCTCGTCATACGACCAGTTAAACGCAAAGACGGTTACATCGCATTCAAGCACGCACCGGTACTCTCTCACGATCCTCACAAAGATGCGGGAGCGAGAAAGGAAAGTGGCTAAGAATCCACGACTTCACACGCAAGAAACAAAAACACGTTACAAAAACAATCACAACAAAAACAAACAACAATGCACCTAAGACAAAAACAAAATCAACACGTACCTCCATCAAGAATCCAGGCGAGACCAAGGACAGTCGCGATCCTCGATCCATGACCCGTGGTCTCACGGCATCCATGCAGAAGCGAATGCACAAACCCAGAGACGGCGACACCCAGTCAAACGTCCCAATTGCATTCCAATCCAGGAGATGCATAAGGACCGACGTCGACGCCCGCTCACCCTTATCGCCGAAGTACACGGCGCTGACAAACCACCACAGCCACATACGAGCATTCTGCTCGTCACTCCACTCCGAGGGGCCATACTCGGTCTTCCCCTCAAAGTACTCCAAGATGTAGCTCGTCTTGAAAGTATAAGGTGGCGCACCCTCACAAATCACCTCCAAACCACCGCCAACCGCGGCAGTCATAACCTCGTCCACGACGGACGGCGCGAACTCAAAACTCATGTCGCGGTCCCCGAACAAAAACCCCGTCATGACAGCATACTCAGACAAGGTAATGCCGGCCTCGAAACCGGGCATATGGAACGTCGTCGTGGTGTCCCAATACCTGTCTAGGAAGGCCCTGATCAACATCAAGTTCGCCGTCTGCTTCTTCCTTGCAATCTCCCTCCAATGGTCAACCAACGGGCCAAAAGCACTACGCAACACCCAAGCTTGCGCTCTCGGCGAAAGCTTCTCCTCAAAAGCACACATTGCGGACGAGACGCCCGAGAAAGTCCTCATCGAGCCTTTCTGCCAACCCATCGTCGCTCGATAGGAAACGTGTCTCTCCGGGGCAAGTAGAAGGTTGCGGCCATCCCAACCCTTGGCGAAGGCCCTGTTCACACGTGATTTTCGCGGCCTAGAGCTACTCGCTCTGGGCGCAGCCTCCTCAACCTCCTCAGCCTCCTCCTCAGCAACATCCATCTCGGCCTCCAGCTCATCCACAAACTCCTGAGCAAACGCGTCCGCCTCCTCCTCCTCAGGATCAGGCACAGGGACATTCCTCCCACGACCTCTACCTCGTGACTGACCACGTCTCGTGCGCAAGTCGCGAGGGTCAGCATCCCTCTCACTACGCGTACGCCTCAGGCCACTCGAGCTAGAGGCTCCCTCGGTCCTCGAACTAGCACTCTTACGAGATTTCGATCTCGTAACACGACTAGAACCTTCCCCTACAACCAAACACAGCAAATACATACAGCTATAATACATGCAAACATACAACTTGGCATACACGTACTCAAATACAGACAAATAATACGCACATAATACATATACATCCCTTAACACATTACACTTTACACCCTACAGAGCATTTTTAGGCCTAATTCGCAATTAAGCCGAAAACCGTTCTCTACACCTCAAAATTACAACCTTATGGTTTCTATGCGCCATAATAGTCCTCAACAACAACCCATTACAAGCAATTGCATTTTGGTCACCCCGATCAAAAACCCCCAATTCGCCTTAATTACTCCGTATAACTACGACTTAAGACGGCGACTTGAAAGCCTTAGCTCGACATTTTCGCAAAATTGAAGCTATAGGCATGCTACACACACTATGGGCATCCTACACCGAAGTTTAATTGAAATTCCGGGTTCGTTTTCGGGCCCGAAACCTAATTTGGACGTTTTTCACACAAGGACGGTCTAAATCACAATCAATTCACACATACATGCTAGCATGGCATAATGCAACACAATGACGTCAATTTCAAGCATTCAAACGGCAAATTTCAAGCAAAACTCGGGTTTTCATTCAAAACCCGTCTTTTCAACATTTCGAGGCAAAACTAGCTAATTACAACAACAAATAACGTAAAAGCAAGTTAAAATGGAGCATTACCTGATGCCATAGCAAGACAACGCAAGAAAAACGAGCAAAAACGGTTGAGAAATCGAAAAATGGCGTTTTTATGAGTGAAAAACCGAAAGTGATGAATGAAGCAATAACACGGTATAGCTCGTGTTATATAAGCCCCAACAGCCACTAAGGCAAACCGCATAACCTTATGCGGTTTGCACCATGAACCGCATAAGGCTATGCTGTAACACCCCGTGTTATTTTAACACAATTTGATAAAAGAATTTAATTCCTTAAATTAAATTCATCCTTTTTCCATATAATAAAAAATGCGACTGAATTTTTTTCGCCAAATAATACTAAATTTTCCTAAGTACAAATTTAAAAATTTTTGAAAAATAATGTTTGTTCTATTATCTCTAGAATTGAAAAAGAAACACATTTCAAAATTTTATAAAAATCAACACAAAATTAATATCACCTTTCAAATTTCAAAAATGAAAAACCGGGCCTCTTGAACATGTGTTGACCGACTTCCCTCTTAGCTCACTCTACAAGATTAGTCTCTTCCTACTCTTACACACATGCTTCTACTTTACTACAATGTCTAAATCACTTACACACCTACAATTACTTTCATCATCACATCTATTTAATTACTTTAAAACATTATTTCCTAATTAAAAACAAAACTTATACAACACACTTTCTTAACTTAATTTCATACTACCATTTCATTTTTCCACACTTGATCAAGTTTTCCACATGCTTTTCTTACACAAGCTACATTTCTCTTACACACCTATCTTAAGTTATCATTTTGTCAATTTACATTTAACATTATTTAACAAACTAACTTCATTTTGTTTAACCCGTATAAGTATTTGGAGCCTAACTTTCGAGGCCCGAAAAGTGGTCATACGGACTCGGAATTTAACAAAACAAAAGCCTAAACCACATAATTTTTCGAGACGGATTTAATGACGATATTTTCGTAGCCGTCGGATCTACCTAGCTTGAACTAAATTTTCTGCATTCATTTCGAAGGCCAAATTTTCATTATTCGCCCCACTATTTTGAAAATGTATTTTAGACTTGACATTTTCAAACTCTTGATTTTAATTTACGATGGAAACGATTTTTCCATTCACAACTTTTAACGAACGCGTAAATCGAAAATTCCGAAAACGAAAATCGAGCTCAAATAAGCTCACCTATAGCCGGCCCACTCTAGCCTCACATGATCATGTTTTAGTCTTCCTTTTTCTTCACAAGCCACCCTATTAAGCCACCCTACATTATACATCATCATCACATGCATCATCACATGCATTTTATTTTAATTAAACATTTCTCTAATTAAATCAAAACTTACACACTACACTTCTTTTAACCTATTTTCATTACAACTCATTTCATTATTCTTCACAAGTGTAAGACTCATTTCTCCCTCCCCAAAATGTCGAGCCATTGCCTCCATTTTTCCCTCTTTTGTTTTCTTTTATTTTCCTTCTAAAACTTCTAAATTAAAACCCTAATATTATTTCTAATAATTCATAATAGTTCTAAGTTATTTAGTGGGTTTTTGAAGCTAACATTCAAGGATTTTTGGGTGAAGATTCTTGGGTTTTATGGGTGAAGATTTTTCGATCTAAAATTTATTTTAGATCCCCGACGATTAACATCCTAATTAAGGTGACTAGCCTTGTCTTATATTATTCTCTTAGTAAATTAACTTGTTTTGTTATTATAATTTTATGAGTATGAAAATTATGTTAAATATGTTAAACATCACCTAAGTGCACTTATATGTTTATGTGTTGTATAATAATGATAATAACTAATAATAATGTTAGTATACTTTATTGTTTTCATTTTTGAATCATATTGTTTTTCACTTTGAATTGATGTTCATATGTTTAGTTATGTTTTTATGAGTTTTAAACATACTATAAGTATATGTAAAATTATGATAAATATTAACAATGAGTTTAAAGTGATGAAAAATCGAAAATCAAATTTATGAACATATACTCATGCTCACGGTTTTGCCCATTTATTTTAATAAATTTTCACTTTTAATTTTTGTAAATAATATGTTTAGTTAAGTTAGATTAAAATAGATGTATTTATGTGAAAAGAATTAAATTAGGAAAATAAATTGTTAATTGTTAAAATGCATTTTGTGTTCTTGATGTTCATGTGTGTTCTTGTTAAACTCATGTTGATGTTCATATTGTTCTTGATTAGTAGCTCACTTTGATTTTGTTTCATTTTATGTTTGTTATTATTTATTGTTTTTATTAACTACTAAGTTATTATATTAACAACTATATAAATTAAACTAGCTAAACCATTAAGAATAAAAAGTTAGTAAATTAAAGTGTTGAAAAACACTATTCATAAATTAAATGAAATTTTTAGTAAATTTCATTTTAGTTTAAATCATTTTAGTATAATTAAAATAATTAGAATATAAAAACTTTAAGCTAAAAACCGATAAAATCGAAAAGTTAAATTTTGACCACCACCATAGATTAGCCACGGTTTTCCCACATTTTTGGGTCAAAAATTGTTTTTATCACTTTTTAGTTTATTGTTAAAATAATTTAATTATTAGTTAATAAGTTAGATTTAAGAAATTAAAAGAAATAAATCAATTTTTACATATATATGTTTCACACGACATTCTTGTATAAAATTGACTAAATTTGACCAAAATGAAATTATCACTAAGTCACTAAAGTTAAATAGTAATTAGAATTGAATTCTAGTATAAATCGATTTAGTTATAAATGAAATATTATAAACCGATAAAAATATGTAACCGTTATAAAAATGAACTAAATCGTGTGTTACTGCCTTTGCTATTTGGACTGTTGATCTTGGACTTACGGACCTAAATGAATCATCCACGATACTATTGTTTTTAAAATAAAAATCGCTAAATTTAGTTAATAGACGACTAAATTTAACTAAGTCTCATTTTAAAATAAATGACATTATCACTTTTTACAAATTGAACTTAACAATTTTAAAACTAATATTTTAAAATGAATATCATTATCACTTTTTACAAACCGAACTTAACGTTTTTAAAACTAGACTTTTAGATATTTTCAAAAATCACTAAGTACAAAACGAACTTAACGTTTTTAAAACTAAACTGTTAAAATATTTACAAAAATCACTAAGTACAAAACGAACCTAACGACTTTGAAACTAGAATTTTTATACTTAGCAAATAAAATGAAATTTTAGTTTATACTTAGGAAATATATTAATATATATGAATACGTATAAAAAATACGTATAAATGTAAAATACGTACAAGTATAGGAATACGTATAAGTATAAAAATACGTATAGAATACGAAGTATAAAAATACGAATATGTATAAAAATACGTATAAAATACGAAGTATAAAAATACGAATACATATAAAATACGATGAATAGTGACCAATGAATAGTGTCAAGTGAATAGTGATTTATGAATAGTAAAAAGTGAATAGTGAAATACTGAAAATAATTGAAAATTTTACTAAGTATAGAAAATTTAAAATGAAGAAGTAAATAACCTAAAGTGTTTGAAAAACACATAAATAAAATTGGACATACTAATAAACGTTTCAATTTAGAAACTTGAAAACGTTAATAATTAACAACACTTCAAATAATAAACGAACGTGTTATGTGATCATATGAAACCTACAAATACTTAAACGTTTGACGCTGAGACTAGGAGAGTCTAGAAACATGTGATATGTAATATCAAATAAATAATAAATCATGAGTATGTTTAAATAAAAGGTCAAGCTTGGGCCTCAGATAAGGGAACGTCAATCGTGAGTGAAGTGGGGTTAAGATAGTCTTGTGGCGGTCGCCATTGCCGGACAAGATAATGAATATGCCAAGGCTTTTGTCTCAGGCTTTAGGAAATAGTCGTTTTATCCTGAGTTAAGGTGCTCTATGAATAGCATAGCCCATTCTTAAATTGGATACTAGTGTACATGTACTAGACTAGGGTTTTATTCCCCTATTTCGCTAAAGTTACCAGGGCACCGTGGCGATTAATGCCGATTATAGCGGTTCAAGTCTCCTTGCCGTGTTTCGTTCTTAGTGGCGCGACACTAGCATTCGTTCTTGCCACATGTAAACATCACTTGACGAGATTGTATCTGAAGTTCGAATCATTTCGAACACTAGAGGATGAGATGCAAGTATTATAGTATTCGGCGTGGTTTACGAGTCGAGTAAGCCTCTGCACTATGGAAGTGAGATGCAATCGATCAGAGTACAAAGGCCTACTCAGTGGTCAGGCTCGTAAGCAGTATGTGTTGTTTGTTGTATGATTAACTGAGAATGAGTGTGTACCATCTTCGAAAACTAAAGACCACAACTTTCTGAAATTGAATCGAGTCTGCATGAGGAGAATGATAAGATATGTATGTTTGATTGCGATCCGATATCGCCTTGTAATGCCATTGAATTATTGTGATACTATTGCTATGCTATTATCTGTTAACTGCTTTCATAATTGAATATCATGTTTATATGATTTATCGCTTTAAACCGCATGCTTATTATGACTTATATGTCTTTAAATGCTATATGTAATAAGCATGTTTACATTTTTATCATAATGTTATAGTTATAAAGCGATAGTAATAAACCAAAGTAATTGAAACCGAGGGTAAGTATGAGCATAGCTAGTCACTGTCCGCTCAGCGGGCACCCCCCATCAGTTTATTGTGCAGGACGTTCGTGGACCAGGAGCTGGGTTTTGGATGGAGCCACGAGACGTTTTTATTGCTTTTCCTTAGTTGTTTCGAGAGAGATGTAATATATATAACGCTACTCTTTTGAATTTCCGTATTTAGAGTTGTTTTATTCAACTCTTAAACGATGATGTAATATTTTGGGTTATTGTATAATTAATAACGCTGGTTTAAGACTTAATTAATTTCCGCCTTAGTAATTAAAGTCGACTAAAAACCAGGTTGTTACATATGCGGTTCCTGCCTGTGGTTTTTCTCGATTTTTCTCGTTTTACGCCTACTTTTCGATTCCTAATTTACCCTAGCCCTCATACAACTCCAAGTACGTCCCATGCTTGGGTTAAGGCGTCACCTACAGTCCGCCATACGCGTATATTAAGCATTTAATATACAATACAGAAGCAGAAGCACGAACGCTCTTCACGAGCATTACATCATTTTCTCCTCAACGGAGGGCGATCATATGCAATTACGAGTACACAGACACTCCTCGGCGAGCCCAAGCACAAGCACTCTGCAATACACACCTAACTCCAAGCATTTCACTCTACATAGACGCTCCTCGGCGAGTTCAAGCACAAGCATTACACGGACGCTCTTTCACGAGACCTACACTAAACACCTACACGAACATCCTTATTCAATTATACACCTCACGCATACCCAAACATCTTACAAGCATATGCATCCTGCACTCTAGCCCCTTTACATTTCAACACACGTAATACGAAGACATTACAAGCAGCAGCACCAGGCATCTGACGATACCAAGCATATACAAAGGCACCAACGACAGTACAACAAGCACGACAAAGACATTCAGCAGGCCGGCAGGCCCTTATAGCACGCACGGACCGCCAAGTCCTTAAAATGCGCACGCCCCTCCCCGTTTAGCCCGGTTCGAAGTCCTCGTCTCACCCATGGACACACGCTTCGTTCCGTTGACTTTATCGAGACTGTAATGGTCCGGATATGGTCGTGGAGTTTGACTAGTGCTCTAGTCCGAGCTCAGTCAAACTGGGGGCTCTGTGGATACCCATATCCGTACCCTCCCAAACAAAACCCTGTGATGTAACACGGACTTTTATTACGCATGCTTTAACGTTCACTTAAACAGTTCTAACTAATGTCGAATTCATTTTGAGTCGTTTTAAATGTTAAAATGTTTAAGGTCGTGATATCTCATATATTTACTCATAATTAGCCCCTGCTTCACGAGCCTTTCTCTGCGTTTCCTGTGCTATTATACGCGTTTTAGCTCCTATTTCTCCCCGTTTTGGCACTGCTGCGTTTTTGTGTCCATTCTGCAGGTACACACGCATATTTGGAGTATAGGATGCTTGTTGAGAGGTTTCGTGAAGTTTCATAAAGTTTCGTGAAGATCCGAGTTGGTTTCATGCCGATTCGCTCGCGTACGAGCCGCGTTTTGACGTTTGAAGGCGTCCCGGGACCATGGGACGGAGCACGGAGCTCAATTATTCACTTTAGACCCCGTCCCTACCCTTTGGGATGATCCACGCCTTGTCCCTAGGCCTTGGGTCAACATACGACAAGTTAGGACCAAGATCAAGGTCAAAGTCAAGTCAAGGTGAACTAAAGCCGACGCAAGGACAACATCAAATGGTTATAGCACAAGTATTAGCCCACCAATGGATGCAAGACCAAGTGGAGATGATAGTTCGCCTCGATAGCTTTCCAACGGCAGGTCACACGCTTAATTCCGCCAAGAAACGAGTGAGTTACGAAGCTGAAAAAGACTGAACCCTCCGGGATGACCTTGTCCCGGACGGGATGACTATGTCCCGGACGGGACCACCCTTGTCCCGGTCGGGACGGCCTGTGACTCTCGTTGGCTCAAAATACTTCGTCTATTTGAAGGCCTAAACATTATAATTTCGGATCATTCTTTCTCCAAAGATTTTTACAACACTTTTAAGTTTATTCTCAAGAAAACTTAGGTTTAAATAATTTGATCTCTTGTACTTTCAATTCCGACTGGATTGCTCTAGTTTTATCGTCTATTTGGTTTTTGTTGTCGAATTCATCCTTTGTTTCATCAAATTTCTGATTGGTATTATCAATTTCTTCTCCTATTTTCATTGTGATTTCATTTTATATTGTTTGTAATCATGTCTTCGTCTTTCTCTATTGCTTTTGTTATCATTTCCGCTATGCTTGAGTAGTTCTTATTCTAGGGAAGAAGGGTGAATCATGGGTGCATGCTTGGGTTGTTTTTGATGATGTTTTGAGTTAGGTTTTCGCTGCTTTGATTGTCTCGCTTTGTATGCGTTTGTTGATCCTTTGGCCAAGGATTTGTGAGCGTTTGTCACCCTTAAACTTAAGACCGAAAGCCTAGTTTAGGGTAGGACACGAGACCAATCATTAGGACCCTCACTTGTAAGTCATGAGAGCCCGCATTTGAGACCTAAAGGAGCTTAAGACCGAGAGGCCTAGCTTACCCTTAGCGAGAGCGTTTTCCTACTCATTTCACACCATCCTTTGACCTAGCATTCCCCGTGCCTAACCCGATTCCCTAGACCTTTTTCCTCTAAGTTTTAAACCCTTATTCTCCGCTATAGCTTTAGTAACCTCGACCCTTCGAACCAAGACTAGAATCACTAAAAATAACCAACTTAAGCGACCATCTCCCTGTGGATATCGACCCGACTTACCCTTGCTACCTATTAGAGTAAGTTTGGACTTATTTTTGATTAGGAGACGCGACTAAATCCTATCAAATTTTGGCGCCGTTGCCGGGGAGACGGTTTTGTTTTTCGTTGTTTATTTGGTTCTTTTCTTATTTGTTACTCTTGTCTCAAGGAGCCTCGCTTCCTTGAGGCCGCTACTTATCGTTACCTCTAGTGTTTTTGTATGCCCAGGCAAACGCGTACGTCTCAAAAGGGTTTAGCAATCGAATTTGACCCGGAACCGGAGCGTACATTCTTGAGGCGCAAGAACTTGCTCAAAGACTTGGAGGCTACTTCCTCTTCTCCATCATCCAACAAAGAAGCTCACATTGAACCGACGCCCGAGCTAAAGAAAATGGTTAAGCTATCGGATCACTCGAGGCCTACCGCGGATCAAGTTCCTACGGGCAATGCTATGCCCAACATTGCCGCCAACAATTTTGAAGTCAAGCCCGTTTATCAATCTCATTGAGCGCTCAGTTTGGAGGAGTCCCACGAGGACCCTAACTTGCACATCCAAAACTTTTGTGATTATTGCTCCACTATTAAGCAAACGGGGTCACTCAAGACCAAATTAGGAGATGCTCTTCCCTTTTTCACTCCGAGACAAAGCCAAGTCGCGTGGCTTAATTCATTGAACCGGTTGCACTAGCCATCACCGATTGGAACTCCTTAGTCTTGGCATTCTATCAAAAATATTTTCCGCTGAAAAGACCGCCATGCTAAGAAGCCAAATCACGAAGCTCCGCCAACGAGGGGATGAGACGTTGTATGATGCGTGGGAGCGATACAAAGACCTTCAACGTCAATGCCCTCACCACGGTATGGATAAATGGTTTATTGTCATGCAGTTTTATAACGGTCTTTACATCGAGTCACGCCAAGTGCTTGACTCACGCGCCGAATGGACGCTTTGACAATATTGATGTGGAGGAGGCCATCGATACGATCGAGGCAATGGCGATTCACAACGCACAATATGGGAGCTCTAGGAATGTGCCTAGGATTGGAGGTAAGACCGATGGTGATATGGTAGCCATGCTTTCCGCAAAAATGGATGCTATGACCGCGATGATTATGAGTCAAATGCAAGCGGGTAGTTCCTCGAGTGCTAGTGGACAAAGCGGTAGCGGCTTTGCACACTTCTTATGATGTACCTTGCAATACATGTGGCGTTTAGGTCACACTTCAATGGAATGCCGAGGTATGAACACACAATCTCATCATGTGCATGCTTTACATTCTCAAAACAGCCCCTACTCGAACTATTACAACGAGGGCTACAAGAACCATCCGAATTTGTCTTACAAGAGCCAAAATGTCTTGAATCCACCTCCCCAACAACAAAACTTCAGCCCACAACTACCACAATACCAAAACAGTCCACAAAATTTCAGCTACAACAATGCTCCTCGACCTTATTACCCTCCTGCTTCAATCGCCCCAATTTTCAACAACAAAATGCCCCACCACCCGTTGTTCCCGCCCGGTTCCGATCGAATGGATGCCATGCAAGCCATGATGATGCAAATGGCTAAAAATCAAGAAACAATGATGGCTCAAATGCGTAAGAAGCGATCAAGCTAAAGACGCCGCCATCAAGATGCTTGAAACACAAATGGCTCAACTTGCTTCTTCAAGTTCTCAACGAAAACCGGGTAACCTTCCATCGCAAGGCACTCAACCTCAACAACATGAGTCGATCAACGCCATTTCTTTAAGGAGTGGCACGAGCTATGATGGTCCACCCATGCCTACGGTGGTAAGTGAGGTAAACCCTCCTCTTTCTCCTAACGATATGCATGTTTCTAGTGATAGTTTTGCAGGAGCAGGTACGAAGAGCAATGGAGCAAGCACGAGTGGAGCGGGCAAGGGAAATGGGGCAGCCGTGCCCCAAGGAGAACAGGCCGTGGATGGTGGTGGTGTGCAGGTGGCCGAGAACGTGGAGCCCAAGGAAGCGGAGAAAGCTAAGCCTGTCGAGCCGCCAATTCAGATTAAATTACCATTCCCGAGCCGAGTGGTAAAATCTAAGCTCGATAGTCAATTTGGTAAGTTCATGGAGGTCGCCAGGACTTAAAGGTAACCGCCCCTTTATCGAACTAGTCACTCGAGGCACCGCATATGCTAAATTCCTCAAAGACATACTTACTCGTAAACGATCGTTCAGTGAGGTGGAGACTGCGTGGCTTTCACCGCCGAGTGTAGTGCACTTTACAAAACCAGTCTCCTCCTAAATTGAAAGATCCGGTAGCTTCTCGATCCCTTGCACTATTGGAACTACTTTCATTGATAAAGCCTTGTGTGATTTAGGTGCAAGCGTGAGTGTCATGCCTTACTCTGGTGCGAAGCTCCACATGGGCGAGTTGAAAGTAACTAATATCACTCTTCGATGGCGGATCGCTCACAAACGCCCACTCGGTGTTTTGGAGGACGTTCGCCAAGGTTGGTAAGTTCTTCATTCCCGCCGATTTCATTGTTCTTGACATGGCCGAGGACTCCCAAATTCCAATTATATTGGGTCGGCCTTTCTTGCACACTGCTGGTGCTATCATTGACGTCAAGAACGGGAAATTGACGTTGGATATAGGAGGTGATAAAGTTACTTTCAACCTTTCTAACGCTTTAAAGCGTCCCATGATAGTGGAGACCGCCTTTTTCGCTGACGTTATAGATGATTGCGTGGATGAGTATTTCACCGCAAGTCCTCGAGGGACCCTCTTGAGGCCGTGCTTTGTTGTGACATGATTGCAGGTACGCTAGGGAGGTTGGATGCGGGTAGAAGTGTAATCAAAGACGATGTGCGCGGTGTTGCTGCTGTTGGCCGAATTGATGCTGGTTTTGGCCGAGATGATGGTGCTGTGGATGATGGCGTTGGTTACGATGGTGAAGAAGTCGGTGGTAGGGGGGTCGCGTATGACGAGGCCCACGGTTGGTGGTACTTCCGTACCTCTTCACGCCGCTCGGCGGTTTGGGGGACGATTTCATTTGTATATAAATTGTATGTACTGTGCTTTCTTTTAAGACTTTCTTTGCTCGTTTTTCTCCCTTATTTTACGGGTCCCCGTGTTGATGTGCTCTAGCGCACAGTGGGGACAATGTGTCGCTCGGTTTGGGGGAGAACGCTTTGCTTTCCGCTTTGCTTTATTTTTGCGTTTTCTTTTCGCTTTTCATTTTTCAAAAATCACAAAAATCAAAAATCTGAAAAATCCCAAAATTACAAAAATCAGAAAATTTCACAAAAATACCAAAAATACGATCCCGCTCCGCTGTTTTGAGCATGTTTTTACCTTTATTCTTTCCCGACATCCCTTCCCTTGTGTGCTTTGAGCTTTGGCATGATTTTTCATTGTTGGATTAGCGCTTTCGGGGATGTTGAGACGTGTTGCAGATGATGGCGTGCTTTTACTGTTGGCTTTATTATTTCATGGACTTGAGCTACTATTTTGTGAGGTTTTTAGCCTCCCGCGGCCGGTACATCTATCCCGGTCCCCGTGCTTTATTGAGAGTAGTTCTCCTCGTGGGGTGCGTAATATCAACGCGCATAAGTGTGGCCCCTATCCCGTGCTTCCCATGATTCTGTCGCTTGTTTTTGGTATATGAGGCTTTAGTTGATTGCTTATGATTCACCATGTTCATGCATTGCTTTTATCCTCTCTTATACGATCCCTTTACCCTTTACCCACATGAGTTTGCTAGCTACTTGCCTAAATAGCCTACCCTCGCCTTGCTAGTTACCGCTTTGCTTACTCTTGTGCTTGTCCGATGGGTTGTGATCTTTGTTTTGCTACGACTTGTCGACGCTGCTGGCTTTGAGAGTGATGGTGAATATGAGTCGGGATTGCCGCTTCCGACCTTTTAATGAGGTATTTCCGCAACTTGTGAGTGTGCTCTTTGCTCAAGAAAGAAAAATTCAAACAAAAATCAGAAAAACAAACACAACACACAAAAATACAAGAAGAAGAAAGTGTGTGCACAAAATGAAGAAGTTGTTGTTGTTTTACATGAGCGAGCACTTGAAATTTGTTGCTATTGTTGCGTTGACGTGTAAAGAAGACCGATATGCTGTTTTCGGTCCGTTTTCATGGGAGTTGGGTCCTTTGTTGGTTGGACGAGCACTTGAGTAGTACGAGTGGTTTCTAGTGGCTTAGCTCCACGATTCCATAATCATTTGTTCCACCTTATCACCCTTAACCTCTCTTTGGCCTTTACACCCTCATTTCCTATGTAAGCCCTCATGTTTGGTTCGTTTTTGTGACATTATTGTGTACGGGAATGCGAGATTTGGTCCACATTAGATTGCGGGCGTGCTTCCACTAGTCGAGTAGGTGAGTGTCATCACATATATCGCCTGCTCATCATGTGTGCTAGAGTGGAAACCGCGAGAGGTCCATGATTTGATTGCTAGAGAGCCTATGTTTAAGCCATGCTATTCATCCCGCGCCGCCTTGTAATTCTCACCGTTAGCTTGCTATTTCCTTGCGCCCCATGTCGCCGGATTGATTGCCTTTCGCTTGAGCTACTTGCGGTTTAGCGCTTGTTTGGGAAGTTTTCTTTTGCTCGCCTTGGCCTCTGTTTTCTTTCACGCTTGTTGCTTGAGGACAAGCAACGGTTCGGTTTGGGGGGATTTGATATCTCATATATTTACTCATAATTAGCCCCTGCTTCACGTGCCTTGCTCTGCTTCCTTGTGCTATTATACGCGTTTTAGCTCCTATTTCTCCCGTTTTGGCACTGCTGCGTTTTTGTGTCCATTCTGCAGGTACACACGCATATTTGGAGTATAGGATGCTTGTTTAGAGGTTTCGTGAAGTTTCATAAAGTTTCGTGAAGATCCGAGTTGGTTTCATGCCGATTCGCTCGCGTACGAGCCGCGTTTTGACGTTTGAAGGCGCCCCGGGACCATGGGACGGAGCACGGAGCTCAATTATTCACTTTAGACCCCGTCCCTACCCTTTGGGATGATCCACGCCTTGTCCCTAGGCCTTGGGTCAACATACGACAAGTTAGGACCAAGATCAAGGTCAAAGTCAAGTCAAGGTGAACTAAAGCCGACGCAAGGTCAACTTCAAATGGTTATATCTCAAGTTTTAGACCTCCAATGGATGCAAGACCAAGTGGAGATGATAGTTCGTCTCGATAGCTTTCCAACGGCAGGTCACACGATTAATCCCCCCAAGAAACGAGTGAGTTACTTAAGCTGAAAAAGACCGAATCCCTCCGGGATGACCCCGGCCCGGACGGGATGACTATGTCCCGGACGGGACCACCCTTGTCCCGGTCGGGACGGCCCTGTGACTCCTCATTGGCTCAAAATACTTCGTCTATTTGAAGGCCTAAACATTATAATTTCGGATCATTCTTTCTCCAGCATTTTTACAACACTTTTAAGTTTATTCTCAAGAAAACTTAGGTTTAAATAATTTGATCTCTTGTACTTTCAATTCCCGACTCGGATTGCTCTAGTTTTATCGTCTATTTGGTTTTTGTTGTCGAATTCATCCTTTGTTTCATCAAATTTCTGATTGGTATTATCAATTTCTTCTCCTATTTTCATTGTGATTTCATTTTATATTGTGTGTAATCATGTCTTCGCTCTTTCTCTATTGCTTTTGTTATCATTTCCGCTTATGCTTGAGTAGTTCTTATTCTAGGGAAGAAGGGTGAATCATGGGTGCATGCTTGGGTTGTTTTTGATGATGTTTTGAGTTAGGTTTTCGCGCGCTGCTTTGATTGTCTCGCTTTGTATGCTTGTTGATCCTTTGGCCAAGGATTTGTGAGCGTTTGTCACCCTTAAACTTAAGACCGAAAGCCTAGTTTAGGGTAGGACACGAGACCAATCATTAGGACCCTCACTTGTAAGTCATGAGAGCCCGCATTTGAGACCTAAAGGAGCTTAAGACCGAGAGGCCTAGCTTACCCTTAGCGAGAGCGTTTTCCTACTCATTTCTGTCACCATCCTTTGACCTAGCATTCCCGTGCCTAACCCGATTCCCTAGACCTTTTTCCTCTAAGTTTTAAACCCTTATTCTCCGCTATAGCTTTAGTAACCTCGACCCTTCAACCAAGACTAGAATCACTAAAAATAACCAACTTAAGCGACCATCTCCTGTGGGATATCGACCGACTTACCCTTGCTACCTATTAGAGTAAGTTTGGACTTATTTTTGATTAGGAGACGCGACTAAATCCTATCAAATTTTGGCCGCTGTCTTGGGAGACGGTTTGTTTTTCGTTGTTTATTTGGTTCTTTTCTTTTTTGTTACTCTTGTCTCAAGGAGCCTCGCTTCCTTGAGGCCGCTACTTATCGTTACCTCTAGTGTTTTTGTATGCCCAGGCAAACGCGTACGTCTCAAAAGGGTTTAGCAATCGAATTTGACCCGGAACCGGAGCGTACATTCTTGAGGCGCAAGAACTTGCTCAAAGACTTGGAGGCTACTTCCTCTTCTCCATCATCCAACAAAGAAGCTCACATTGAACCAAGCCTTGAGCTAAAGAAAATGGTTAAGCTATCGGATCACTTTCGAGGCCTCTGCGGATCAAGTTCCTACGGCAATGCTATGCCCAACATTGCCGCCAACAATTTTGAAGTCAAGCCGCGTTTATCAATCTCATTGAGCGCACTCAGTTTGGAGGGAGTCCCGGCGAGGACCCTAACTTGCACATCCAAAACTTTTGTGATTATTGCTCCACTATTAAGCAAACGGGGGTCACTCAAGACCAAATTAGGGAGATGCTCTTCCCTTTTTCACTCCGAGACAAAGCCAAGCTGTGGCTTAATTCATTGAACCGGGTTGCACTAGCCATCACCGATTGGAACTCCTTAGTCTTGGCATTCTATCAAAAATATTTTCCGCCTGAAAAGACCGCCATGCTAAGAAGCCAAATCACGAGCTTCCGCCAACGAGGGGATGAGACGTTGTATGATGCGTGGGAGCGATACAAAGACCTTCAACGTCAATGCCCTCACCACGGTATGGATAAATGGTTTATTGTCATGCAGTTTTATAACGGTCTTTACAACGAGTCACGCCAAGTGCTTGACTCCGCGGCGAATGGACGCTTTGACAATATTGATGTGGAGGAGGCCATCGATACGATCGAGGCAATGGCGATTCACAACGCACAATATGGGAGCTCTAGGAATGTGCCTAGGATTGGAGGTAAGACCGATGGTGATATGGTAGCCATGCTTTCGCGAAAATGGATGCTATGACCGCGATGATTATGAGTCAAATGCAAGCGGGTAGTAGTCCCACGAGTGCTGGTGGACCATCGGTAGCGGCTTTGCCCACTTCTTATGATGTACCTTGCAATACATGTGGCGTCTCCGGTCACACTTCAATGGAATGCCGAGGTATGAACACACAATCTCATCATGTGCATGCTTTACATTCTCAAAACAGCCCCTACTCGAACTATTACAACGAGGGCTACAAGAACCATCCGAATTTGTCTTACAAGAGCCAAAATGTCTTGAATCCACCTCCCCAACAACAAAACTTCAGCCCACAACTACCACAATACCAACACACCCCACAAAATTTCAGCTACAACAATGCTCCTCGACCTTATAACCCTCCGGGCTTCAATCGCCCCAATTTTCAACAACAAAATGCCCCACCACCCGTTGTTCCCGCTCCGGCTCCCGATCGAATGGATGCCATGCAAGCCATGATGATGCAAATGGCTAAAAATCAAGAAACAATGATGGCTCAAATGCAGAAGAGCGATCAAGCTAAACACGCCGCCATCAAGATGCTTGAAACACAAATGGCTCAGCTTGCTTCTTCAAGTTCACAACGGAAACCGGGTAACCTCCCATCGCAAGGCACTCAACCGCAACAACATGAGTCGATCAACGCCATTTCTTTAAGGAGTGGCACGAGCTATGATGGTCCACCCATGCCTCACGGTGGTAAGTGAGGTAAACCCTCCTCTTTCTCCTAACGATATGCATGTTTCTAGTGATAGTTTTGCGGGGAGCAGTGCACGAAGAGCAATGGAGCAAGCACGAGTGGGCGGCAAGGAAATGGGGCAGCCGTGGCCCCAAGGAGAACAGCCGTGGATGGTGGTGGTGCAGTGGCGAGAACGTGGAGCCCAAGGAAGCGGAGAAAGCTAAGCCTGTCGAGCCGCCAATTCAGATTAAATTACCATTCCCGAGCCGAGTGGTAAAATCTAAGCTCGATAGTCAATTTGGTAAGTTCATGGAGGTCGCCAGGACTTAAAGGTAACCGTCCCCTTTATCAACTAGTCACTCAAGTCCCCGTGATATGCTAAATTCCTCAAAGACATACTTACTCGTAAACGATCGCTCGTTGAGGTTGAGACTGTGGCTTTCAACCGCCGAGTGTAGTGCACTTTTACAAAACCAGCCTCCTAAATTGAAAGATCCGCGTAGCTTCTCGATCCCTTGCACTATTGGAACTACTTTCATTGATAAAGCCTTGTGTGATTTAGGTGCAAGCGTGAGTGTCATGCCTTACTCGGTGTGCGAGAAGCTCCACATGGGCGAGTTGAAAGTAACTAATATCACTCTTCAGATGGCGGATCGTTCTGTCAAACGCCCACTCGGTGTTTTGGAGGACGTTCCAGTCAAGGTTGGTAAGCTCTTCATTCCGCCGATTTCATTGTTCTTGACATGGCCGAGGACTCCCAAATTCCAATTATATTGGGTCGGCCTTTCTTGCACTTAATTGGTGCTATCATTGACGTCAAGAACGGGAAATTGACGTTGGATATAGGAGGTGATAAAGTTACTTTCAACCTTTCTAACGCTTTAAAGCGTCCCATGTTAGAGGAGACTGTCTTTTCTGTTGACGTTATAGATGATTGCGTGGATGAGTACTTACCGCAAGTCCTCGAGAGGGACCCTCTTGAGGCCGTGCTTTGTTGTGACATGATTGCAGTGCGCCAGTGAGGTTGGATGCGGGTAGAAGTGTAATCAAAGGCGATGTGCGCGGTGTTCTTGCTGTTGGCGAATTGATCTTTGGTTTTGGCCGAGATGATGGTCTTGTGGATGATGGCGTTGGAATCGATGATGAAGAAGACGATGGTAGTGGGGTCGTTTATGACGAGGCCCATGGTTGGTGGTACTTCGAGTACCTGCTTCGCCCCGCTCGTCGGGTTTGGGGGACGATTTCATTTGTATATAAATTGTATGTACTTTGCTTTCTTTTAAGACTTTCTTTGCTCGTTTTTCTCCCTTATTTTACGGGTCCCCGTGTTGATGTGCTTTAGGACACATTGGGGACAATGTGTCGTTCGGTTTGGGGGGAGAAACGCTTTGCTTTCCGCTTTGCTTTATTTTTGCGTTTTCTTTTTCGTTTTTCATTTTTCAAAAAATCACAAAAATCAAAAAAATCTGAAAAATCCCAAAAATTACAAAAAAATCAGAAAATTTCACAAAAATACCAAAAATACGTATCCCGTTCCGTTGTTTTGAGCATGTTTTTACCTTTATTCTTTCCCGACATCCCTTCCCTTGTGTGCTTTGAGCTTTGGCATGATTTTTCATTGTTGGATTAGCGCTTTCGGGGATGTTGAGACGTGTTGCAGATGATGGCGTGCTTTTACTGTTGGCTTTATTATTTCATGGACTTGAGCTACTATTTTGTGAGGTTTTTAGCCTCCCGCTACGGCAGACATCTATCCCGGTCCCCGTGCTTTATTGAGAGTAGTTCTCCTCGTGGGGTGCGTAATATCAACGCGCATAAGTGTGGCCCCTATCCCGTGCTTCCCATGATTCTGTCGCTTGTTTTTGGTATATGAGGCTTTAGTTGATTGCTTATGATTCACCATGTTCATGCATTGCTTTTATCCTCTCTTATACGATCCCTTTACCCTTTACCCACATGAGTTTGCTAGCTACTTGCCTAAATAGCCTACCCTCGCCTTGCTAGTTACCGCTTTGCTTACTCTTGTGCTTGTCCGATGGGTTGTGATCTTTGTTTTGCTACGACTTGCTGACGTCGTTGGCTTTGAGAGTGATGGTGAATATGAGTCGGGATTGCCGCTTCCCCGACCATTTAATGAGGTATTTCGCAACTTGTGAGTGTGCTCTTTTGCTCAAGAAAGAAAAATTCAAACAAAAATCTGAAAAAATCAAACACAACACAAAAATTCAAAAGAAGAAGAAAGTGTGTGCACAAAATGAAGAAGTTGTTGTTGTTTTACATGAGCGAGCACTTGAAATTTGTTGCTATTGTTGCGTTGGCGTGTAAAGAAGACCGATATGCTTTGTTTCGGTCCGTTTTCATGGGAGTTGGGTCCTTTGTTGGTTGGACGAGCACTTGAGTAGTACGAGTGGTTTCTAGTGGCTTAGCTCCACGATTCCATAATCATTTGTTCCACCTTATCACCCTTAACCTCTCTTTGGCCTTTACACCCTCATTTCCTATGTAAGCCCTCATGTTTGGTTCGTTTTGTGACATTATTGTGTACGGAATCACGAGATTTGGTCCACATTAGATTACTTGGCGTGCTTCCACTAGTCGAGTAGGTGAGTGTCATCACATATATCGCCACATTCATCATGTGTGCTAGAGTGAAAACCGCGAGAGGTCCGTGATTTGATTGCTAGAGAGCCTATGTTTAAGCCATGCTATTCATCCTGCGCCGTCTTGTAATTCTCAGCCGTTAGCTTGCTATTTCCTTGCGTCCCATGCTGCTTCGGGATTGGTTGCCTTTCGCTTGAGCTACTTGCGGTTTGGCGTTTGTTTGGGAAGTTTTCTTTTGCTCGCCTTGTCCTCTGTTTTCTTTCATGCTTGTTGCTTGAGGACAAGCAACGGTTCAGTTTGGGGGGATTTGATATCTCATATATTTACTCATAATTAGCCCCTGCTTCACGAGCCTTTCTCTGCGTTTCCTGTGCTATTATACGCGTTTTAGCTCCTATTTCTCCCGCTTTGGCAATCGCTGCGTTTTTGTGTCCATTCTGCAGTACACGCATATTTGGAGTATAGGATGCTTGTTTAGAGGTTTCGTGAAGTTTCATAAAGTTTCGTGAAGATCCGAGTTGGTTTCATGCCGATTCGCTCGCGTCTGGCCGCGTTTTGACGCTTGAAGGCGTCCGGGACCATGGGACGGAGCACGGAGCTCAATTATTCACTTTAGACCCCGTCCCTACCCTTTGGGATGATCCACGCCTTGTCCCTAGGCCTTGGGTCAACATACGACAAGTTAGGACCAAGATCAAGGTCAAAGTCAAGTCAAGGTGAACTAAAGCCGACGCAAGGTCAACTTCAAATGGTTATATCTCAAGTTTTAGACCTCCAATGGATGCAAGACCAAGTGGAGATGATAGTTCGTCTCGATAGCTTTCCAACGGCAGTCACACGCTTAATTCCGCCAAGAAACGAGTGAGTTACGAAGGTGAAAAAGCGAACCCTCCTGGATGACCCTGTCCCGGACGGGATGACTATGTCCCGGACGGGACCACCCTTTGTCCCGGTCGGGACGGCCTGTGACTCCTCATTGGCTCAAAATACTTCGTCTATTGAAGGCCTAAACATTATAATTTCGGATCATTCTTTCTCCAAAGATTTTTACAACACTTTTAAGTTTATTCTCAAGAAAACTTAGGTTTAAATAATTTGATCTCTTGTACTTTCAATTCCCAGGCTCGGATTGCTCTAGTTTTATCGTCTATTTGGTTTTTGTTGTCGAATTCATCCTTTGTTTCATCAAATTTCTGATTGGTATTATCAATTTCTTCTCCTATTTTCATTGTGATTTCATTTTATATTGTTTGTAATCATGTCTTCGTCTTTCTCTATTGCTTTTGTTATCATTTCCGCTATGCTTGAGTAGTTCTTATTCTAGGGAAGAAGGGTGAATCATGGGTGCATGCTTGGGTTGTTTTTGATGATGTTTTGAGTTAGGTTTTCGCTCGTTTTGATTGTCTCGTTTTGTATGCGTTTGTTGATCCTTTGGCCAAGGATTTGTGGCGTTGTCACCCTTAATCTTAAGACCGAAAGCCTAGTTTAGGGTAGGACACGAGACCAATCATTAGGACCCTCACTTGTAAGTTGCGTGAGCCCGCATTTGAGACCTAAAGGAGCTTAAGACCGAGAGGCCTAGCTTACCCTTAGCGAGAGCGTTTTCCTACTCATTTCTGTCACCATCCTTTGACCTAGCATTCCCCGTGCCTAACCCGATTCCCTAGACCTTTTTCCTCTAAGTTTTAAACCCTTATTCTCCGCTATAGCTTTAGTAACCTCGACCCTTCGAACCAAGACTAGAATCACTAAAAATAACCAACTTAAGCGACCATCTCCCTGTGGATATCGACCCGACTTACCCTTGCTACCTATTAGAGTAAGTTTGGACTTATTTTTGATTAGGAGACGCGACTAAATCCTATCAGGTCGCTTCACATCGCTTTAAATAAACGTTCATTTTGTCCATTTGGAGTCTAGCTAGGTCTTTGTCCTGCTTCATTTGGCATGAGCTTCGCATTTGCACTACAATTAGTCCTTTTTAATTAACAAGGTCTAATTCAGCATTCCTAAATTCCTAAATTTAGGCCCGGTGGCTAAATCTTCCCTTTAGCCCCCTCTTACACAAAATACGGCTTCACGTCTTACCTTATTTCACAAAAACTATGCAAACACACCCTTTTCATTTTTCCGGGTCTCGGGCCCGAAACCGAGCCCAAACCCAGCCTTTAGCCCGCACTCCAAAGCCCTAAACATCATAAATATCTCATAAATATCTCAGGCTTTTCCTTGACGTGCAAGTTAGGGTTATCACGAAATCTTTCAAAGATATAATTCAACCGAAACTAGGAAACTACACAAAAAACCACACCCTCGAACCGCATAAGCTTATGCGGTTTGGGGAGGCAACCGCATAAGCCTATGCGGTTTGCCCAGGCAACCGCATAAGGCTATGCGGTTCCTAGGCCTGTTTTTATCCCCGAATTTCCTAATTTCTCCGAGGTTTTTAGTATATATACTCCCCTATATCAGACCTCGAAAGATAACTTTTCCCATCAGATTTTACATCTAGCATAACTTTCACACCACAAATACTCACAAAGCCTCAAGCACTCAAATCCTTGAGTTCAACACACCATCCCGTGTTGAATTCATCCTTCTTTTAAGTTCAAGAAGCGAAGCTCTGCCCAGATCTGAAGCGTCAGGACAAGGTAGGTACCGATCCACTTGGATCAAAGCTTTTTCTTATTTTCTATGGACTAACAAAGGGGTCTACACTTTAGCCCCCCGCTTTGGCGCCCAGTAGCTTGCACTCCAAGTGTTCTATTTACTTGGTACACTCCATATCCGATGACACGCCAAAGTCGCATAAAGAATAATTCTTATAAAATAAACCAATGGACAATTGAACTTTATTTTATTTGCATGCATCTTGCACCTTCTTATTTTGCATTAAAATCAACTTAAACAATGAATTGACCTTTAATCAACTGCTTTTGTTAACAAGTTAAACATGCTAAACTCGAGGGTTTTAATCAATCTTTTGCATTTGCATCTGCATTCTTTTACAAACTTATCGCACTTATGCGTAGCGATAACATTAGTTCAAATATCATCTTACAAGGATTGTTCTAAGTCAGTAGAGGCTATTTTTACATAGGCTTTTCTAAAAGGTTTTCATAAATCATTATTTGAATTACTCTTTTTCTAAAGTACCCTCACCCCGAATCCAATCTGGTTTCACAGCCTTAGATCTAGGGGTGTCGGCGTGCTCCAAAATCTAGGACATGTCTTTAGGCTTAGGACATGATAGCAGGTTCCTAATTTCCGCGATAATTAGGTGGCGACTCCAAAACAGTTCTTAAAGGTTTTTCCAACTTAATCTTTTTTAACTTTAAAATCCACCCTTAAGCAAGACGCCGAGTTGGGTCCCATTCGATCCCGGGTTCCACACCCCCAAGGAAAGTGGGATTCCATATCGATGGATTTTATCATGGGGTTACCAAGGACATCAAGCGGCAAGGATGCAATATGGGTTATTATGGATCGCTTAACTAAAGCGGCCCATTTTGTTCCGATCAAGGAGACTTGGGGATTAGAGGAACTAGCCAAAGCCTACGAGAAGGAGATAATACGACTTCATGGCGTCCCCCTCGACATTATATCGGACAGGGACGCAAGATTTACATCGCATTTTTGGAAGAAATTGCAAGAGGCTTTGGGTAGTAAATTGAAGATGAGTACAGCTTTTCATCCAGCAACTGACGGTCAGACAGAGCGAACTATCCAGACACTGGAAGATATGTTGAGAGCGTGCACGATGGAATTCAACATGAACTGGGAAAAGAGCCTACCTCTCGTTGAATTCTCATACAACAATAGTCATCACGCTAGTTTGGGGTGTGCTCCTTTTGAAGCACTTTATGGGAGAAAATGTCGCAGTCCTGTGTGTTGGGACGACGCTAGTGACAACGTGGGTACTGGACCCCAGGTTATACAAGATCAGATTGAGCACATCAAGATCATCCGAGAACGACAACTGTAACAACCCGGTTTTTCGTGACTTAATTAAACTAAGGCGGAAAATTAATTAAGTCTAATACATGCCGGATGTTAATTAAATTACATTCAAATGGCATAGGATACAAATATATATTACAATCTCTCAAGGAAAACAAACGAAACATCCTAATCATCCCGATAATCCTGAGTCTCGAGAATTGCCTGCAACGGAGACAAAAACACAAAATAGGAGGATCTCCGCTCGAGGCGGAAGTGACTGATCTAACTAACAACCTCTAAACCAAAGTTTTGGTTTATTTAACCTATGATTAAAAGTAACTTGGCAAAGACTAAACGCATTATAACTACCGTAGCCACCTTATGTTAATAAAATTGGACAAATAGCATATAATATCAGTTCTTACATATAGATATTTAAATCTCATACAACATGATAAACAAAACTTTAAAACATTTCAATTTATAGAATCACAATAAATAAACATGACTATCATCTCAATTAATATAATATATATATATATATATATATATATATATATATATATATATATATATATATATATATATATATATATATATATATATATATATATATATATATATATATATATATATATATAACCTAAATTATGGCAATCAAGATATATGCATAAGCCGTAATCAATTCAATAAACACATAGTCGTGAACAATCATGCAATTCTAAACATATGCAATATAGAAAATAAATAAATAAAACACATTGCAAGTAGACAAGCAAAAACATATAAGGAATCATGATAAATCAAATATGAGCATACGTCAAATCATATAATCATAAAACATTTCTCGATAATCATACTAAACAAGGCAATCTCAACACTTAGGATTAAAAATCATTCAGACAATAATCAATCAAAACAAGGAAATACATTCATCATATGTTAACTAATGAATGTTCGTTAGCGAAGCGGAATCATGCAGACCTTATAAGCGTCCGCGCAGGAGTAATCAGGGCCGAACAAAGCGGATGAGTCTGAAATACTAGAGATACCTAAGGTAATAAGGACAGCCAAATCCCTTGTCTAATGTATGCATACACTACCTATCGAGGATCATACGTATTCGCTATTCAAAAGGTATCACCGACGAAAAAGTTCGACTATCACCAAAGACGGGTACCCCCGGATGGGGCTGGTATTTTCCAATTACCATATATGGGCCCACGGAAATATCAAGTATGCCCTATCCCTAGGGTTGTATATACCGTGCCGATAAAAATCTCAAGATCGTTATTCGCCTTGGGCAACTCTGGGAGGGAGCCCAAGTCCCCATATACAGTTACTTCATTAACTTCGAATTCAAGAGTCGCAACATGGCGAACAATCCAAGTATTATATCAAGTAGTTCGTTTTCTCAATTTCTTATTTCCTCGTTTATTCAAATCAAGTGACAATTCTGAAACTTAAATAATATCGTCGCACTTTGTATAATGAAATATTAGTTCTAGCAGCTTCTTGAGTAGTTATAACACATAGAAAGACTTAGATAGTTATTTTGAGTCCATTCGTAAATTTTAAATATTTTCACTATTCATTATTTTACTATTCATTGTATTTACTATTCATCGTATTTACTATTCATTATTTTCTTTTAAATATTCATTCTCGTTACTTAGTTTACTTTAAAGTTCTTTATTTCGGGTAACTCAAATAGGTTCAAGTAATTAATTTATTTTATTCAAGTGTAAGTATTTTATTTGATTAAGTTAAGAGATTTAGTTTCGTTTAAATTCAATTCAAGTATGTTTACGATTAGTGATATAAATAATTGAATTTCATTATAAGTCACATTTATTTCTTTCTTTTTATTTAAATTGTAAAGTGTTTAGCGACTTAGTAGTTTTAACATTTATTTTAACTTGTAAAAGTATCTTGATGATACTTAGCAAAATTTAGTATTTTTAATAAGATCTAATATAATGACCTTTAGGAACTATTCATTTAGGTGGCCAAATTTCTGAATTGATTTTATTTATGTAACTTTTAAGTAGTCGTATTAGGTGATTTAATAATTCGTTCGTGAGAATATTAATATTTAAATTTTAGTGATATTCACTTAAGTTTAATTCACTTAATTATTTATAACTTTTAAAAATGTCAAAAACTTTATAATTCAAAATCTTAGTTAGGTTTTGTATTTATATATATATATATATAAATAGGATCTTATACATCCTCCCAACAATTATACATCCTACATCCAAATCTCAGCCCTAGGATCTTGATGATCCAATGGCTCAGATTTATAGTTTTTTTTGGTGAGGGGAGATTTATTTATTTATTTTTTATTTTTTTTTAATGTGAGGGGAGATTTATTTATTTAATTTTTTTTTTTTTATGAGGGTGAATTTATTTTTTTTGTTTTTTTTCTCCTTTATGAGGGGGGATTTATTTTTTTTATTTGTTTTTATCTTTATGAGGGGGGATTTATTTTTTTTTTTTATTTTTTTTTTTCTTTATGAGGGGGGATTTATTTTTTTTTTTTCTTTTTTTTTTCAATTCTTTTTTTTTTTTTTTTTTGTCATTCAATTCTCATCTACCAATTTCTACATTTAATTGTGCTAAATAAAAATATAATTCTCCTCGATCAATTTATGCATCGATTTATGTTGAATTTTCATATCGTCATCGTTCAATTTTATGTTTTTCATCATCATTCATCTTCATCATCAACTGAAGCTTTTGCGTTCAACGTCATCATTATCGTCATCGTTCAATTTGATGTTCATCGTGATCGTGATCGTTCATCGTCATCTCACTTTGATGTGGTGGAACTACTATGTTCAATTAAGTTATTATTGTGTTCTTGTGTGTTGTACACTAAGTGTTTGATGAAATGTCTCAATGAGTTGCTTGTAATATTATTTTTTAAATAGAAGTATCACTAATTTAAACTGAAAGTATCATATTATTACACAAGAAGTATCACGATCTTTGTTGAATTCATTCTCGATTTTAATTCTACAATGTTTCATTACTCAATATATATATATGAATTTATTGTAAGAAGTATCAAATGTTAATATAAGAAGTATCACAATATTATGTTAAAAGTAACAAAACATTATGTGGAAGTATCACTTTATTTTATATTATGTCACAATATTATGTTAAAAGTATCACTAATTTACACTAAAAGTTTCACAGTGTTACACTAAAAGTATCACGATGCTGTAAATCTATAGCAAAATATTTATGTCTTACATCCTACAAAAAGTATCACTTACGATAACTGAAAGTATCACTATTTAGAACTAAAAGTATCAAAACAAATCATAGTAACTTTATAACTAATAGTTAGGCCGCGCGCTTTTTTTTTTTTTTTTTTTTGGCTCAATCTTGGCCCTCCATTCCTTTGATCTAAGGGCTTAGATTAGGATGTAGGATGTACAAAGATGTTAGGATGTACCATATAGAGTCAAGTTCAATTAAGTTGACAAATATTGGTAAAGCGACTACTGATGGTGAAAGCGTTATTAATGTTTTGTGGCTGTTGTTCTTTGTAAATGAAACTGTAAATTTAATACTGCACTAATAAAGAGAGAAATACAGCTTTCATTTACAAAGAACAGCTTTCACAAAATATTAATAATAGCTTTCACCACTGTAGAATGTCTGCACTAACATTTGTCAACTTAATTGATCTTGTTTATATATATATATATATATATATATATATATATATATATATATACTGAGAGGATCACATGAATCCCTTTATATTTGGTGCATCCTTTCAGACACTCTTAGTTCTTGGATCTAATGAAATCAATAGTTGAGATTTCTTTTATTTTTCTTTTATTTTTCTTTTTTTTTTTCTTTCTTTCTTTTCTTTTTCGCTTTCTTTTCTTTTTATTTTTATTTTTTTATTTTTTATTTTTACGCTTTTTACGCTTTTTTGACATTTTTTTTTTTTTTTTTACTGAAATTTTTTTTTTTTTCTTTTTTACGAATTTTTTTTCTTTTTTATTACGAATTTTTTTTTTTTTTTTTTTCTGAATTTTTTTTTTTTTTTTTTTACGTTTTTCGATTATTTTTTACGATTTTGTTTTTACAAATTTTTTAAATTCTTTTAGTTTTTCAGTTATTTAATTATTTCATTGTTTTGTTATTTTTTTCTAACGCTTTTTGCTATTTTTTTTTAAATTCTTTTAATTTTTCAATTACTTGATTATTTCAATGTTTTGGTTATTTTTTTTTATTATATTAAGGTAATAACAAATAAACGTTAAAGAAACAATTGACGAATAATTATATAAAATTTTATTACCATGATTTTGTCAAGTATTATAACTTAAAGTAACATGTACAAGCTTATTAGAGTAACAGTTGTTACCCTTTAAAGTAACATTGATTGCACTTTGAAGTAACAATAATATCATATCAAGAAAATATATAGATTAATAAATGTTTGTTAAAATAACACGTACAAGCTATTAGAGTTACAATTGTTACACTTTAAAGTAACATTGGTTTCACGTCAAAGAAATAGTAACATCGCATCAAGAAAATAGAAGGAGTAATAAAATTTTGTTAAAATAAAACGTAAAAGTTATTAGAGTAACAATTGTTACACTTTGAAGTAACAGGCACATCGTATCAAAAAATACTTAACAATTAATAAAAATTTGTTAAAATAACACATATAAGCTATTAGAGTAACAGTTGTTATACTTTAAAGTAACATTGAATATCGTATCAAGAAAATATATAAAAATATATAAAAATTTGTTAAAATAACATGTACTCCGTTTAAGTTATTAAAGTAACAGGAGTTACATTTTAAAGTAACATTAATTGCACTTCGAAGTAACAGTAATATTGTATCAAGTAATATAAGAATTAAAGACAAAAAAAAAAGTAAAAAACAAATAAAATTATTAGAGTAACATGTGTTACATTTTAAGATAGTTATTAGAGTAACAGGTGTTACATTTTAAAGTAACATTGATTGCACTTCGAAGAAACAATAACATTGTATCAAGTAATATAAGAATTAAAGGCAAACAAAAAAAAATAAAAAAAATTATTAGAGTAACATGTGTTACATTTTAAGATAGTTATTAGAGTAACATGTGTTACATTTTAAAGTAACATTGATTGCACTTCGAAGAAACAATAACATTGTATCAAGTAATATAAGAATTAAAGGAAAAAAAAAAAAAAAAAAAAAAAAAAAAATCGTCAAACAAAAAAAAAAAAAAAATTGTGAGAGAAAAAAAAAAAGAAAAAAGAAAAAAAAGGGAAAAATAAACTTAAAAAAAAGGTTGACCAAACAATTTAAGAAAAAAAAAAAAACATAAATCGAAGAAAAAATTAGAAAGGAGAAAAAAAATCTAAAAATAAATTAGGAGAGATATCATGTGGTAAGATCTCAACCATTAGATCAAGTAGATCTAAGGGTTGAGGAAGGGATGCATGACTCACCAAATTTGAGGGGATTCATGTGATCCTATTTCTATATATATATATATATATATATATATATATATATATATATATATATATATATATATATATATATATATAGAGAGAGAAAAGTTATAGAGAGTCCTAGTTTTCTATAGAGTCCTAGAGTCCTCATATTAGCCCTAGGATCAAAAGAGAATGTATGGCTGAGATTGAATGTGCAATTAATAGCCACTTTAAAAAAAAAAAAAAAAGAAAGAAAAAAAGAAAAGGAAGTTGTGAGTTCCCATGTAGTATTGTACGTGTATTCTCCCACCTTTCCAACATTACAATATTTTTATTTTTTTTCTTATTTAAAATTTTCATCAATCTCTCTCCACATTCATTCAACTACTCATTCTTCATCTTCCACAAAATAATCTTATTTTTCAGCCAAATTCATTCAATTTTTTCGTCCATGACTGATTCAATACTCTTCATCTTCAATTGTCCTATCAATTCATCATCGTTTTTCATCGATTTTCGTCAAAAACGGTAATTTTTTTTTATATTCTTCATATTTGTTTCATTATAAGCAGAAAGATTTGTGAAATTATTAATTTTACGCTTTTGTTACGTGTTGTAATATTAAATATTGATAGTGTTTTTAGATCTTGTTTGAATTTAACTTTTACATTTATTTGTGTTTGTATGTGTTTTCATATATTTGTTAGGTGTGATTGGAAGTTTGTTGCCCATTTCAAGCATCAATCTATGGAAGATGGTGGTGGGAATTCAAGCGGGCGTGGTGTAATTTTAAGGTCAGTGTGTTGAAATTTCAATTTTTTGTGTTAAAATTTTAAAAATTTCTGCTGAAATTCTTTTTTTAATAATTACAGTTATTCACTTTGTAATATCGTTTTTTAAATCAAATATTTTTCATGTTTAAAATATCAATCAGTTAAAGATTGAGATTTAATGTTTAATTAACTTTGAAAATTCTATTTCTGAGTTCGGTTTTATTAAATTCAGGTTCGATTGAAGACGTCGATTTAAGTGGAATAAATGAAGGGGCTTTGTGCGAGAACGTTGAAAAAGACTTCAATATGGCATAGGTTCTGGCTTTGGTACACATAAATGAAGGGAGCTTATTATCCGCAGAAGAAGCGTAATAAAGAAGATGACAGCGAAGACGCAGTTGGAAGGTTGTTAGTTATTGAAATTGTACTCTGAAGTATTGAAATTTTAAAAAAGGTTGTTAGTATTCTTTTTTGTATTATTAAAATTTCATTTTCTGTAATACGTTTCATTTCTTGTTGTTAGTTTTGATTGTGATTTTTGAACTTAGTTTTAAAATCAGTATTTAATATGTCCAAATTTTGAATTTGGCTGAATATCTGAGGATGTGTGAATATTTTCTGGACATGAAATTGTAATTTCGGAACTTGATTATGGAATTCTAAAAAAGTTGATATAATTCTTTTTTTTGTTCTTGAAATTTCATTTTCTGTAATAGCTTTCATTTTTGTGTTGTTAGTTTTGAATGTGATTTTTCAACTTAGTGTTAAAATCTGAATTTAATATGTACTCTAATTTGAATTTGGGTGAATATCTGAAAATTTGATTATGGAATTCTAAAAAAGTTATTATAATTCTTTTTTTTGTTCTTGAAATTTCATTTATTATTATATGTTTTTTTTTTCTTAGTTAGCAAAACAACAACAACTGAAAGTACTTTAGTAGAAAACATTAAGTGCCATAATTGAATACTGAAGTAACACAAATATGAATATGTAACAACCTGGTTTTTCGTGACTTTAATTAAACTAAGGCGGAAAATTAATTAAGTCTAAATATTACAAAACCAGCTGTTAATCGTAATAAAACTCTGAAATACATAGTACGAGTTTAGTATAACAGAGTATAAGTTTGATTATATCCTCTCACAACAGATTTCAAAATAAGGCCTTCAATCCCCTGATAGATCAACGGTCAAGACTCGGGGTACCTGCATTAAACTCTCATCATTTTCCCGCACACTCCTTCGAGTTTCGACACATGCAATTTCTAAAGCAATATGCAGAATAATAATGAATAATAAAATAGGTAAAAACAATTAGCAAGTAAACAGGTAAAACACATAAAGAGATCAAAATGATTCAAACATGAGTATAAATACAATCACATATCATACAACACTCTCACGTAATCATTCTCAGCCAATCGTAATCCAACACTCATAACATCCAATCATCGTACAAAAATCAATCAAACAAGACAAGGAAATACATTCAACATGTGATAACCAATGAATCTTCGTTAGTAAGGCGGAATCATCACAGGACCTCATAACATCCAGCCCGCAATAGCCATCAGGGCCAACATAACTTGGACATGGTGACAAGCTAGAGATATCTAAGGTAGTAAGGACGGCCATATCCCAAGTCTAATGTATGCATACACCACTATAGATAGGATCGTAGCATACTTGCTATTCAAATATGTATTCACCTAATAACTCGACTACCACCAGAGACGGGTACCCCCGGGTGGGGCTGGATTTTCCAATTACCGTAGTATGGGCTCACGGAGATATCAATGATGCCCCATCCCTGAGGTTGTATATCCCGCACCGAAATAATACTTTAGAAAAATATTAGATCGCCTTTAGCAACACAGGGAGGGAGCTAAAGTCCCCATGCAGACTACCTCATTAACTTCGAATACAAAAGTCGCGACATGACGAACAATCCAGGTATTTTATCAAGTACTTCATTTTCTCAATTTCTTATTTCTTCGTTTATTCAAATCAAGTGACAATTCTGAAACTTAAATAATATCGTCGAACTTTGTAAATGAAATATTAGTTCTAGCAGTTCTTCAGATAAACAAGACACATAGGAAAGCCTAATTATTTATTTTGAGTCCGTTCGTAAATTTTAAATATTTTTCACTATTCATCATTTTACTATTCACCGTATTTACTATTCATCGTATTTACTATTCATCGTATTTACTATTCACCGTATTTACTATTCCTCGTATTTACTATTCCTCGTATTTTTATACGTATTTGTATTTTAGTATTTATTTGTAATGCATTTTTATACGTAGGCGTATTCTTATACTTCGTATTTTATTCGTATTTTTATTAAGTACTTGTATTATTAGTATTGATTACTTTATTCTTATACTTAGTATACTTACATTTTATACCATTTTCATACTTAGGTAATTTACTAGATTATCAAAATCACTTTTATTTTCTAAGTATAAAATCCTAGTTTTAAAGTTGTTAGGTTCATTTTGTAATTAGTGATTTGAGAATTTATTTTAAATGTAAAACTCGGTTAAATTTAGTCGTATACTTAACTAAGATTTTAGCGGTTTCCATTTTTAGTGAGGTTGTCGTAGTTCATTTTAAATAGTCCGTATGTCCATATCTAATTTAAACAAAGGTAGTATCACACGAAATGGTTTATTTTCATACGTGTAATGTTTATTTTAATCGGTTTCGTTGATTCTTTTTATTAACGATTCATTTTACAATCTAATATAATCCTAATTAGTAATCAAATTTAGTGATTAAGTGACAAATTTATTTTGACCAAAAATTGACCCATTTTAATTGTGAAAACCGTGGCACTTGTTTATAATTAGTTATTTATTTCTTTTTATGTTTTTTTTTTTTTGTTAATAATTCATTACTTTAACTAATAAATTCACTTAAGGTAAAAAAAAAATGAAAAGTGAAAAATCATTTTTGGCCCAAAATTAGCCCTAAGGCCGTGGCACTTTGTACATACTACTTTATTTTTGTTTTCAAATTTTATCGGTTTTTAACTTAAAGTTTTTATATACTAATTATTTAAATTATACTAAAGTGTTTTAATTAGTTTATAATTTTCACTAAACATTTTATTTCATTTATGAATAGTGATTTTACTCACTTTATTTTTCTAACTTTTATATTTTGGTGATTTAATCCATTTAATTTATATGACTATTATTGAAATTTGTCACTAATGATTTTAAACTTAAAACAAAATAAACTTTTAATTATTTTGAATCAAACTAGTCTTTGAAATGAAGAACACTTTGAATATGTGAAGAACTTTCATAATTATCATATGAACCCTAATTAGTCAAATTTTTATATGTTCATGGAATTTCCTCAAATTTTTCATACAAGTCTATTTTAACTAAACTAATCATAATATGTTATTTAGAAAAATTAAAACTAAAATTTTGTCCATAAAATAATGGAAATGCGAGTAGAGTATAAGGGTGTTCTAAGTTTTATTTTTGATTTTTACACTTCTAATTCAACAACTAATTTATCTTATATCATTTACATATTTAGTTAAGTGAAAAGAATCATATGCAAACATTAACATACAAAAGTAAATTATTTCACACACAAGGATATTCACAACATATTCAAGAATACTAATACATTAACACAATCAAATTTCATAACAAATTCATCTTAAGTCCTAAACAAAAACTAATTATATATTTATGTTCATCTTGTTAAGAGTATTTTAAACATGCAATTAACAAAATTAAAACGAAAAATTAAGTCCAAAATAGGGGGAAAACCGTGGGTTTACTAGGGGAACACACAATTCTATTTTTCGATTTTTGTCTCCTAATTTAACATATGAATGCTAGGTGATATAAAACATCATACATACTAATCAAAAACAATAAATCAAGTGCAAGGCGCTTATCACATAAGTGTCTGGAAGCACCTTGATTAGGTTAGTGAAATGAGCTTAGCGATTGTGGGTCAACAATGTGATCGAATTGGCTTAGGTCGACTTCACCACCTTGCTCCTCGCCTTTGGTTAGGATAGGTACATAAGAATATAAATAGCAAGTTAGTAATCTATTTTACAACTAAACTAATCATACTAGAAATTTTTAATGTGTAGTAGTATTTTAGGTTTAGGTTTTGTTTTATATTTTTCATTACTTTGATTTCATTTTCATGCTCATACATAAGTTTAAAATAGAAGGTGATTACTACTAATTAATGAAGGATGAACACAAGTGTTCTAAAGAATTTAGAAGTAAGAAATGCAAGTTTTTAAAAGAAAAGCTAGAGGAGGAAGATGAAGATCTTGAGGTTGAAGATGGACCTTGCCCACTTGTATCCTTGTGTTTGATTTATTTAGAGAGAAAAATAACTAAGTGTTTGTTGTTGTTTTGGTGAGTGAACGGTAGGAGTAGTGTAGTAGTAGTTGTTATTTGTACTTTGCTTTGTGTTGTAATGTTAAGTGAGTATGTGAATGCAATTGGGTTTAGGAAGTAATAAAGCAAGTCATCAAGTCATGCATTAGGATGATGTATGTTTACTAGGGTGGCTTAAGACTTGATGGGTGAGTAAAGTGAAGACCAAGTGGAAGAGCTACACTTGAGCATGTGAGGGCTTGTGCATGAGTGTAGTATGTACTGAAATATGTAGTAGTAGTGTAGTATTGTGTTTGTTTTCTTTTTGTTGTATGTTGTATGTGTGAATGTAACTTGTGTTTAGTTGGTTTATCATTTAAATGAATTAGCTACTAAGTGATGATGACCTTAGTAGGGTGGCTTGACTTAGGGTTTAGTTGTAGCAAGCATGTGGTGATGATGTAGTAGTGTAGGAGTGTAAGAGCCTTAGGGTGGCTTGACTAGGAGGACTTGACAAGGTGGTAAAGTGTAGACAAGGATGGCAAAGCAAGCACATGAGTATGTTGGGTGTGTGTGTGGTTTATACGTATAAATGTAGTAGTAGTAGTCTAGTTGTAGTTTGTAGTGTTTGCATTATGTAGTATGTTAAACTAGTGTAGTATGAATGCCTAAGCTCATCAAGTTGTGTTAAAGCAAAAGCTTAGTCAAGCTTAGGTTGAATGTGTAATTTAGGGTGGCTAGACATTTGATGGGGAAGAAAAGCAAGGAAGAAAAATGGAAAAGCAATCCTTGAGCCTTGAATCAAGACTACACGGCCAACATACATACAAGTGGGTCGATTTTGTTCTTTCAAGTTTTTCGATTCTGCAGTCTGTGACAAGTGTCGAATTGAATTATATAGTCTAAGAATAATGTTTAGAAGAAAGATCGAAAATAAAAATGAAAATAAAAGTCAAAACGCAATCAAAATAAAAATTGGGTACTAGCTTATCGTATTTTGAAATAAAATTTTATTTGATCGAAATATATATTTTTTTGGTTGAAAGTTATTAAAATAAATCATTATGTTTAAACGTCAAAACATTTACCAGTTTTGAATAAGTGAGTCTCAATATATCGAGTTTTACATGAAGTGCTAGTTAAATGAAAAGGAAGTAATTTGATAATAATATAATATGTTTTGTTAGTAATAATCAAAATGATTAAGCTTAACTACTATAATTAGATTTGGATCATGAGTAAGTATATTTAAGAAAGGATTAGGTGACTTAAATTACCTTAAAGTGCTTAGCATTTTTGGGTCAACATTGACCTCGATTTGCGTGCCAAAAATTGTCGTTGAGAAATTTGTCGTATAGTCTCCATTTGATTTATCGAGTTTGAAAATGAAGGAATAAAGTTCAAATTCAAAGTAATTCAAAATGGTTTTAATTTAGGTGCCATAATAACTTGTAGTGTATTGTGTTAGAAAAATGTTGGGCGAGATTGTTTAATTAATGATTGTGCATTTATATTTGGCTTAAAATAACATGGAGTGTTACATGTTTAGCGAAAAAAAATTCAGTCGTATTTTTATTATAAGGAAAAAGGATGAATTTAATTTAAGGAATTAAATTCTTTCATAATATTTTGCTATAAAAACACGGGGTGTTACAATCCTACCCCCTTAAGAAAAGTTTCGTCCCCGAAACTTGAGAAGAGTGGATAACTGCTCGAGGTTAAGCAAGGCAGTCGAAGAGAATATTGAGATTTTACAAATTCGGGTAATAATATTTGGTTTTATGGGAATAAGACCTTTTGAAAGTTTAAGTTCCTTAATGAATATAGAAATGTTAGATAGAGTGAAAATATTGGAGAATGAAATCGCGTTTGATTTATTAGTGAGATATCTAAATAAATATAGAGATGTTGCTAGAATGTTATTTTTGAAAATGACGCGAAAGAGCTTCACCAACAAGGCAGGGCCTAGAAGTTTTGTACTAATTAAATTAAATTAAAGATAATAAGAGTTTTAAGAATAAAAATAATTTATTTAGCTTTGAGACTAAATATTAACCATGTAATAGATTGAAATAAGAAATTTTAAGGTTTAAATAGGACTTTGATAAAAATCCAATTATAGTCCTACCCCCTTAAGAAGTTTTAAACGTATATACATAATAATATTACTATTATTACTTTTAATGATCACGCATATGATATATAGCCTTAGAAAAATGGCATTTAGGGAAAATATGTAAAAGTCGTAGTGATCATAAAGAAAATATAAGCTTTAATGAAATTAAGGAAATTCAGGTTATCGTTGAATGGTTAAATAAAATTTCTAGGGGATTATGGATAACCTTATTGATATAGCTTATTTTCTTAAAATTACTATTATAATGTTATTAGGTGAAACGGAAAGGTTATAAATCATATTTAGAATATGATTCAAAAATTATAATAAGGGGTTATATAAAAAGAATGAGGGAAAGATATATGTATACATATATATACTTTGAGTAGAGATAATTATTATAGGTAGGATAAATTTAAAATTTTGTATGTATATTTCTAAAATAGGGGAATAGTAGAAATGAAACGATTTCAAAGATTTTAGAAGTAAAGGAAATAAAAATTTTGGATTATAAGATAAAAGTTGGTTACATCGACTTAAAGTAGCAACATGCATCTAATACATTTCGTAGAAAGAAAATGAAAGTAGAAGATAGGGAACACGCTTCCTATTAGTGTCATACAGAATCTCTAAGGTTAGGAAATTAAAATTTAGAGATTTTATTATCCGGACTAGTAATTAGTAAGGCTAACTGGATCTAGAGTCCGTTTGAGGACTCCGCATCGCTGACTTCCTGCTCCTTATCAAAGGTGTGTCCCTGAGAAATGGCACGGCATGCAAGCCTGAGGGAGCATTTGAAGAAGTTCCACTCGTGGAATCTTCCTCCTCGTCTGATGGGTGATGACGTACCGTAAACCACCAATAGAAAGCTTCGCCTCTGAGGAACTTCTCGGCTAGGCGTACCTTCCACTCTTCGTGAACTCCTGCTTCAACGAACTTCGCCTCTAGCTCATGTATCCAGCTTACGCAAGTGTCGCGGTCTCCTGTGAATTTGCGCGGAGGGTTTGCATAAAATTTCCTGTAGGCCGCAACTCTGACAGGGGTACCGCGCCCAAGTCCAGGAGTAGTAGAACGCACCGGAATGGCACGGAGAGCGCTCTTCTTCCAGTTGACCGAACGATGATTTCTTCCGTCTCCACATGCTGGTGCATCGCCGGTTGATGACATCTACGAGGGATTTTAAGGAAAGGAGTCAAACAACAATAAAAAAAATATTGTTTGAGCGGAAGTAAAATGGCTATTAAGAGATTATAAATTTTTGATCGAACAAAGCAGGATCAAAAAGGTTTAAGAACTTCATTAGTGAAATTGGTTAAGGATTTAGTAGGTGTCCTCATCTGTATAGGCTGGTACTTCTTCAGCATTTCACTTCTCGAGGGTTAAGTTCATTACTTCGATTTTATATCCGAGGACAGTCGTTAGTTTTAGTCAGTCATATCAGCAAGTAGCAAGTATACGCAGTTAGTGTATTTTATTTTGAGGGTAATAGATCATTTTATTTTAAAAGTCCAAAGCTTATGGTCGGTCCTTAAAGTTTCTACCCATCCTCACACTTTAAGGTGATCTAAGTTATTACTTTAGCGGTCTAAGATTTCTAATTCATTATTTGACCCTATAAGTCTATGCCTGACATACGATATGAATGTCTGGCCCAGGTGTCGTCTCGCTATGTGAGATAACTTTAAGTCATTCACGGCCGCAAGACAGCTTTGATACCAACTGTAACAACCTGGTTTTTCGTGACTTTAATTAAACTAAGGCGGAAAATTAATTAAGTCTAAATATTACAAAACCAGCTGTTAATCGTAATAAAACTCTGAAATACATAGTACGAGTTTAGTATAACAGAGTATAAGTTTGATTATATCCTCTCACAACAGATTTCAAAATAAGGCCTTCAATCCCCTGATAGATCAACGGTCAAGACTGGTACTGCATTAAACTCTCATCATTTTCCCGCACACTCCTTCGAGTTTCGATACATGCAATTTCTAAAGCAATATGCAGAATAATAATGAATAATAAAATAGGTAAAAACAATTAGCAAGTAAACAGGTAAAACACATAAAGAGATCAAAATGATTCAAACATGAGTATAAATACAATCACATATCATACAACACTCTCACGTAATCATTCTCAGCCAATCGTAATCCAACACTCATAACATCCAATCATCGTACAAAAATCAATCAAACAAGACAAGGAAATACATTCAACATGTGATAACCAATGAATCTTCGTTAGTAAGGCGGAATCATGCAGACCTCATAAGCATCCGCGCAATAGCCATCAGGGCCAACATAACTTGGACATGACTGACAAGCTAGAGATATCTAAGGTAGTAAGGACGGCCATATCCCAAGTCTAATGTATGCATACACCACTATAGATAGGATCGTAGCATACTTGCTATTCAAATATGTATTCACCTAATAACTCGACTACCACCAGAGACGGGTACCCCCGGGTGGGGCTGGATTTTCCAATTACCGTAGTATGGGCTCACGGAGATATCAATGATGCCCCATCCCTGAGGTTGTATATCCCGCACCGAAATAATACTTTAGAAAAATATTAGATCGCCTTTAGCAACACAGGGAGGGAGCTAAAGTCCCCATAGACAGCTACCTCATTAACTT
The DNA here is from genome assembly GCA_023091065.1 of Dianthus caryophyllus. Taxonomy (NCBI): domain Eukaryota; kingdom Viridiplantae; phylum Streptophyta; class Magnoliopsida; order Caryophyllales; family Caryophyllaceae; genus Dianthus; species Dianthus caryophyllus. The sequence goes on along the minus strand of CM041517.1, from coordinate 34,815,056 downwards.
CGAATTCAAAAGTCGCGACATGACGAACAATCCAGGTATTTTATCAAGTACTTCATTTTCTCAATTTCTTATTTCTTCGTTTATTCAAATCAAGTGACAATTCTGAAACTTAAATAATATCGTCGAACTTTGTAAATGAAATATTAGTTCTAGCAGTTCTTCAGATAAACAAGACACATAGGAAAGCCTAATTATTTATTTTGAGTCCGTTCGTAAATTTTAAATATTTTTCACTATTCATCATTTTACTATTCACCGTATTTACTATTCATCGTATTTACTATTCATCGTATTTACTATTCACCGTATTTACTATTCCTCGTATTTACTATTCCTCGTATTTTTATACGTATTTGTATTTTAGTATTTCGTATTTGTACGTATTTTTATACGTAGGCGTATTCTTATACTTCGTATTTTATTCGTATTTTTATTAAGTACTTGTATTATTAGTATTGATTACTTTATTCTTATACTTAGTATACTTACATTTTATACCATTTTCATACTTAGGTAATTTACTAGATTATCAAAATCACTTTTATTTTCTAAGTATAAAATCCTAGTTTTAAAGTTGTTAGGTTCATTTTGTAATTAGTGATTTGAGAATTTATTTTAAATGTAAAACTCGGTTAAATTTAGTCGTATACTTAACTAAGATTTTAGCGGTTTCCATTTTTAGTGAGGTTGTCGTAGTTCATTTTAAATAGTCCGTATGTCCATATCTAATTTAAACAAAGGTAGTATCACACGAAATGGTTTATTTTCATACGTGTAATGTTTATTTTAATCGGTTTCGTTGATTCTTTTTATTAACGATTCATTTTACAATCTAATATAATCCTAATTAGTAATCAAATTTAGTGATTAAGTGACAAATTTATTTTGACCAAAAATTGACCCATTTTAATTGTGAAAACCGTGGCACTTGTTTATAATTAGTTATTTATTTCTTTTTATGTTTTTTTGTTAATAATTCATTACTTTAACTAATAAATTCACTTAAGGTAAAAAAAAAATAAAAAGTGAAAAATCATTTTTGGCCCAAAATTAGCCCTAAGGCCGTGGCACTTTGTACATACCACTTTATTTTTGTTTTCAAATTTTATCGGTTTTTAACTTAAAGTTTTTATATACTAATTATTTAAATTATACTAAAGTGTTTTAATTAGTTTATAATTTTCACTAAACATTTTATTTCATTTATGAATAGTGATTTTACTCACTTTATTTTTCTAACTTTTATATTTTGGTGATTTAATCCATTTAATTTATATGACTATTATTGAAATTTGTCACTAATGATTTTAAACTTAAAACAAAATAAACTTTTAATTATTTTGAATCAAACTAGTCTTTGAAATGAAGAACACTTTGAATATGTGAAGAACTTTCATAATTATCATATGAACCCTAATTAGTCAAATTTTTATATGTTCATGGAATTTCCTCAAATTTTTCATACAAGTCTATTTTAACTAAACTAATCATAATATGTTATTTAGAAAAATTAAAACTAAAATTTTGTCCATAAAATAATGGAAATGCCGAGTAGAGTATAAGGGTGTTCTAAGTTTTATTTTTGATTTTTACACTTCTAATTCAACAACTAATTTATCTTATATCATTTACATATTTAGTTAAGTGAAAAGAATCATATGCAAACATTAACATACAAAAGTAAATTATTTCACACACAAGGATATTCACAACATATTCAAGAATACTAATACATTAACACAATCAAATTTCATAACAAATTCATCTTAAGTCCTAAACAAAAACTAATTATATATTTATGTTCATCTTGTTAAGAGTATTTTAAACATGCAATTAACAAAAATTAAAACGAAAAATTAAGTCCAAAATAGGGGGAAAACCGTGGGTTTACTAGGGGAACACACAATTCTATTTTTCGATTTTTGTCTCCTAATTTAACATATGAATGCTAGGTGATATAAAACATCATACATACTAATCAAAAACAATAAATCAAGTACGAGGCGCTTATCACATAAGTGTGCGGGAAGCACCTTGATTAGGTTAGTGAAATGAGCTTAGCAATTGTCGGGGTCAACAATGTGATCGAATTGGCTTAGGTCGACTTCACCACCTTGCTCCTCGTCTTTGGTTAGGATAGGTACATAAGAATATAAATAGCAAGTTAGTAATCTATTTTACAACTAAACTAATCATACTAGAAATTTTTAATGTGTAGTAGTATTTTAGGTTTAGGTTTTGTTTTATATTTTTCATTACTTTGATTTCATTTTCATGCTCATACATAAGTTTAAAATAGAAGGTGATTACTACTAATTAATGAAGGATGAACACAAGTGTTCTAAAGAATTTAGAAGTAAGAAATGCAAGTTTTTAAAAGAAAAGCTAGAGGAGGAAGATGAAGATCTTGAGGTTGAAGATGGACCTTGCCCACTTGTATCCTTGTGTTTGATTTATTTAGAGAGAAAAATAACTAAGTGTTTGTTGTTGTTTTGGTGAGTGAACCGTAGGAGTAGTGTAGTAGTAGTTGTTATTTGTACTTTGCTTTGTGTTGTAATGTTAAGTGAGTATGTGAATGCAATTGGGTTTAGGAAGTAATAAAGCAAGTCATCAAGTCATGCATTAGGATGATGTATGTTTACTAGGGTGGCTTAAGACTTGATGGGTGAGTAAAGTGAAGACCAAGTGGAAGAGCTACACTTGAGCATGTGAGGGCTTGTGTATGTGTGTAGTATGTACGAAATATGTAGTAGTAGTGTAGTATTGTGTTTGTTTTCTTTTTGTTGTATGTTGTATGTGTGAATGTAACTTGTGTTTAGTTGGTTTATCATTTAAATGAATTAGCTACTAAGTGATGATGACCTTAGTAGGGTGGCTTGACTTAGGGTTTAGTTGTAGCAAGCATGTGGTGATGATGTAGTAGTGTAGGAGTGTAAGAGCCTTAGGGTGGCTTGACTAGGAGGACTTGACAAGGTGGTAAAGTGTAGACAAGGATGGCAAAGCAAGCACATGAGTATGTTGGGTGTGTGTGTGGTTTATACGTATAAATGTAGTAGTAGTAGTCTAGTTGTAGTTTGTAGTGTTTGCATTATGTAGTATGTTAAACTAGTGTAGTATGAATGCCTAAGCTCATCAAGTTGTGTTAAAGCAAAAGCTTAGTCAAGCTTAGGTTGAATGTGTAATTTAGGGTGGCTAGACATTTGATGGGGAAGAAAAGCAAGGAAGAAAAATGGAAAAGCAATCCTTGAGCCTTGAATCAAGACTACACGGCCAACATACATACAAGTGGGTCGATTTTGTTCTTTCAAGTTTTTCGATTTACGCGTACGCGAAAAGTCTCGAATTGAATTATATAGTCTAAGAATAATGTTTAGAAGAAAGATCGAAAATAAAAATGAAAATAAAAGTCAAAACGCAATCAAAATAAAAATTGGGTACTAGCTTATCGTATTTTGGAATAAAATTTTATTTGATCGAAATATATATTTTTTTGGTTGAAAGTTATTAAAATAAATCATTATGTTTAAACGTCAAAACATTTACCAGTTTTGAATAAGTGAGTCTCAATATATCGAGTTTTACATGAAGTGCTAGTTAAATGAAAAGGAAGTAATTTGATAATAATATAATATGTTTTGTTAGTAATAATCAAAATGATTAAGCTTAACTACTATAATTAGATTTGGATCATGAGTAAGTATATTTAAGAAAGGATTAGGTGACTTAAATTACCTTAAAGTGCTTAGCATTTTTGGGTCAACATTGACCTCGATTTGCGTGCCAAAAATTGTCGTTGAGAAATTTGTCGTATAGTCTCCATTTGATTTATCGAGTTTGAAAATGAAGGAATAAAGTTCAAATTCAAAGTAATTCAAAATGGTTTTAATTTAGGTGCCATAATAACTTGTAGTGTATTGTGTTAGAAAAATGTTGGGCGAGATTGTTTAATTAATGATTGTGCATTTATATTTGGCTTAAAATAACATGGAGTGTTACATGTTTAGCGAAAAAAAATTCAGTCGTATTTTTATTATAAGGAAAAAGGATGAATTTAATTTAAGGAATTAAATTCTTTCATAATATTTTGCTATAAAAACACGGGGTGTTACAAATAAACTTCGAACAAACGAATTCAAGGTTTTGTCAATTCAAATTACAAATCAATGTACTAATTACTACAAATTCAGAGGTTCAACGCGAACACAGTGTAATAAAGTCGGTGTTTGAAGACGATAAAACAGATCAAAATAAAACGATCACTTAATGAGCAATGAAATGGTGCAGTGGTTCATTTTTGCAGCTTCTTATGCTTCCGCTGAACCTGACGCTGCAGTTTAAGGTCCTTAATAAAGTGAGGCTTCTCCTTGACAAATTTGGAGACGTTATCAAGTAAAACATCACGCACTCTATTGCGGGGTTAGGTGTCAATTGACGATATGAAGCGACGAGCCTGTCGATATGAACCTGATAATATGTGACAAGAAAATGTGTTAAGCGTCATAAATTTGTAACATATAGTAGAAAAGCATAGTTACGGTTCAACATGTTAGAATTCTTCTTAACTGACTTAAAATGTTATTTTTCTCTGTTAGAATTTCAATTTAAATCATTGTAAAACACTGTCAGAAAAGTTTTCACTTGGGAATCTTACATTTTCCATACAGAATTCCATAATTATCAAACAATTACAAGAACTTTATTATTAGAAAGGGTAAATAATAATCCATACCGATCCACCAGAACATATGAACGCCATGCGAGGGACTTCACTCTCTTCAGCCTCTATTAAATTTAAAAGCTTCGCCCAACAGCAATTTCAACCTAATTTGAAATTAAACAAATAAGAAACTGAAAAAATCAATTAAAATTTTGAAATACCAACAACAGAAAAAGGAATAACAATCAATTTTTAGGGTTTTCAAATTTTTAATTGAGATTCGACCAAAAACCAGAAAATATACAAAATTCAATAACAAATTAACTCAAAAAAGTAAAAATTCACAACAAAGGGCAAAATACCACAAAAATTAAAAAAGGGCAAAATACACAAAATACATCAAGAACAAACCCTAAAAATTAAACCTTTAACATAAAAGTTTCAACCTAATTTCAAATTAAACAAATACTAAATCGAGAAAATCAATTAAATTTTAAATCTAAACATTTAAACACAACTAAGAAATTTCAACCTAATTTGAAATTAAAAATAAGAAACCTAAAAATGAATTAAAATTTTGAAATACCAAAGAGCAGAAAAGGAATAACAATCAATTTTTAGGGTTTTTCAAATTTTTAATCGAGATTCACCAAAACCAGAAAATATACAAAATTCAACAACAAATTAACACAAGAACTCAAAAAAAGTAAAAAGCACAAAATAAATGGTGAATAAAATATAAAAATTAAACCTTTAACTAAGAAATTTCAACCTAATTTCAAAATTAATTAAACATGATCTAAAAAAACTATCAAATCAAATTTCAAAATTAATTAAACATGAAATCTCAATCTTTCATTGATTGATATTTCAAATATGAAAAAATTAATTAATTTATTTGAAAAAAAAAAAACGATTTTTTTCATTCTTATAATGAAATAAAACAATATAAAAATGAGTAAAAAAAATACCTCTAATGATAACGAAGAAAACAACGATATGTACTAGGTAGAGTTTGAATTTGGGTGAAAAATGAAGAAGAGTAATGAAATGAAAAATGAATTGAATGAAGAAGAAAGGTTTGATTGATTAAGAAAAAGTGGCAGAGGAAGAAATGAAGAAAGAGGTTAGAAAAATCAAAAATAAATTCTTTTTTTGGGAAGAGGAGTTATGGGGGAAAGTGTACGGAGTAATTATTAATTTCTTTTTTTTTTTTCCTTTTTCTTAATGCAAATTTGTAATAAATGCTGAGTGAATCTTGTCCATTGATCAATTTCAATCCAACGGTCAAGATTAGGACTCAAGGACTCTAACACCCCCCTTGGACTCTAAAGAACCTATTTATATATATATATATATATATATATATATATATATATATACATATATATATATATATATAGGGTTAAGATCCCGTGCGCACCACCTTACGGTGCGCACCGTACGCACCAAACAAAAACCCTACCCATTATTAACAGAGCCTACATTATCTTCCACCTCCTACTTTTTTTTATTTTTTTATTTTTTCACATCTCTCTTTCATTCCTCATCTCTCCTTCCTTTCCAATATCTCACCCCATTAATCACCAAGATAACCACCACGACAACCACCCTAACCACCACCAAACCATAGCAAAAATTCACCGCAAAAAACAACCACAAAAATCCACCATAAAATCCACCGTAAGTGTAGATCTGAAAAAATATGGACCAAACGACGATCTTGTGGCCACCATCATCACCATAGGTCCCTTGCTCCACCTAATTCACCGCCGCATCAAGGCGGCCCTACACCGATGAGTCGTCATCCTTCATTTGATACACCATTTTTCAGATCTGTTGACAAGGAGATCGGGGACGAGGAAGAAGGTCCAGGTCGTGGTCATCAATGGCGGTAATCGTGGACTTCAAATGGGGAAAAATGGTGGAGAATAAGAATAATGAGGTGTGTGATTATTGGCCGGAGGTGATGACATTTTGAGTGTCTTCTGACATTTTCATGGAGGCATTATTTTGTGCATCTGGATGTGTCTTTAGTGTAGTTATGAGACATTAAATTTATTGTAAAAAAACTATATTAAAATATTGTAGGTATTTATTAGTGTATTTTTTATGTATCCAAACTACGTATTTGTGTACCCGACTTATAAATTTGTGTATCCAATTTAACGTCATCGGATTTATGAATAAATAAAAAATCAAATTATCAGAAAAAATTTAACCAAAATATTGTATTTTATTTGAATTTTTTGTGTACATAAATCACTTTTTTTGTGTATCCGGGTTACATATTTGTGTACCTAATAAATCATGTTGTGTACCTAAATGTCAGACTTGTGTATTTAGTTTACAAATTTGTGTATCTAATGGTGCGCATAGTGCGCACCGTAAGCTAGTGCATAGAAAATTTTATTGTTTTATTTATGTTTATTAAATACAATGTTTTATTTATGTATATTATTCTATTTATTTTATTAATTTGATGACATAATTTGGATACACAAAAAAGTGAGTCGGATACACGAAAACATGATTTAGATACACGATAAATATTAATTAAGTTTTTCTCAATAGTTTTACAATTTTTTATTAATTTTATTATTCTATTTAGTTTATTAATTTGATGACATTATTTGGATACACAAAAAATGTGAGTCGGATACACGGAAACATGATTTAGATACACAGAAATTTATCATAATTTATCAATAAATATAATGTTTTATTTATACTTTTTCTCATAATTTTATTTTTTAATTTGCTTACAAAATTTGATAGAATTAATTGGATACATAAAATACAACACATATACACAAAAATCAGATTTGGGTACACCATTCCAAAAAGACGTCAATTATCCAACTACTGTACCACCATTGCCACCACCAATGTATCACCTCTGGCGCCGCCACTATACCACCACCACAACACCCCCATTTCAACCCGAACACCACCACTATAATTAGTTAATTACCAAAAAAATGAGATTTAAAATTTCACCATAATATATAGTAGATCTGATAAAAATGAAACTTTTCACATAAAAAATCAACAGTGAGCACCTCCATTTAGATTTGGGCCATCATTTTCACATAAAAAATCAACCTTTATTTAGTCTTTCATTTCTCAAATTTTTCACTCACCGTCAATTATAACCACAATAACGACATTAGAAATCAACCAACGACGGCGGATCTAACACCAAAGAAAGTGGCGGTGGAGTCGACGGCGACTCCGGCGAGTACATGTGGAGGCTGGATAAGATGACGATGATACGACACCACCAAGAAGGGGTGGTCCCAAAACGAGGCGGTGCGCGTGATGGTGGTAGTGGTGGTGGTGGTGGTGGTGATGGTGATGACGGTGGTGGTGGAGGAGGAGAGATAGGAGATGAGGTGGTTGTTGGTAATCTGGGTAATTAAGGGATGAGGAATATTTAGAGTAGTGCGTACTAAGTTGAAGGAAGTTGGCTTTCTCTTTGGGTTTTGGTGTGTTGGACTTTTAAGGGTGTGTACGGTGCGCACCATAAGAAGGGTGCGCACGGGATCTTGATTCTATATATATATATATATATATATATATTATTCATAATTTCTATATAACTATACTTAGTAAATTTTTAGTCAACCTTTACATATTATTATGATATTAACAATTTACCTTTTAGTTAATTTTTATTTGTGATTCTAATTTTTAGCTTTATTTAGTAATAGTTTTACTTAGATTCATTTTAAATCTTAAAGTACCCAATTTCTTATTATTATTTTAACTAAATACTTATTTAGTATATTTTAAGTTCATTGTAAACTTTAAAGTTTTAATAAAGTAATCTTTATATTAAATGTGATATATGACTTTTTATATAATTATTTATTTTAGAAACTTTAATATGAGTAACTTAATTTATATTTTTACTTTTAGTTTGATTTAATATTAATTTAAACTTAATACTCTTTTAACTTAATTCTTCATTTTTTAGTTATATTTCGATTTAACTTTTTAGTGACGATAGATAAGTTATATTACTTTAATTTATTTACTTAACTTATTTAATAATATTTTGGTCACATATTATACTTGTGATACATAAATTTTATATATTTTAATTTACACAAAACATATAATTTTAACATGACCATATTACAAATAAATTCAACAATAATTCAACAACACATTTTTAACCAAAACATATTATCACAAAATCATATAAATATCATATTTCACAATTCAATTCAACATTATATTATAACTGAAATTAACACTCAATTTCATACTATAGCTAATCATACAAAGTTATTAAATAAACTGGTACGGGAGGTATAAGTGCCTAATGCATAACTAGCTTTCTTTTAATAACAAATTAATTAAAATAGAACCAAAACGTTAATGTTAGAGATTTTTTTTGAGGAAGAAACGAGTCACCTAAAATTGGCTCACGAACAGAGGCCTTCAAATAAAAACCCGATACCCGTCCTTAGACCCTTTTGGTCCCTTATTAAAAATCACGAGCCCACCAAGCCCACGGCACCAATAAATTAACTCAACACTAGCTAGCAGAGGAAGGAGAAAAAGAAAATCAATACCAAGTATTTAGCGGGACTGAAAGCGGACTTAAATCGAAAAGTATGTCGAGATTAAATAGATGTCAAAATGTCTGAAAAAGAATAAGGCTCACCGTGAAAGTTCACGGTGGTGTTGAACCACAGCAGGGGCAGCCCGAAAGGAGGCGGCGAGGGAGACGGAGATAGCTCCGGAGATAACTCCGGTGAGGTGGCGGTGACCGGAAAAACGAGATATGAGTATTAAGTCTATAATTATTTAATCGACGAGATAAAATCGAAACAGAAAACGAATTGAAATGGAAAAATTTAAGTAGAAAGGGGGCTCACCAAATGGAGGCTAATAAGGGCGTCGAGCTTCGGTGACATAACAACGGTGCTAAGAGCAGGACTGGGCCCATGTTATCAGTGGTCACGGTAGTGACCATCGACGGCGACGATGGCCAGAAAACGAGGAAAAGGGCAGGGGAGGCCGAGAAAGGAGAGAGCAGAGGCGAGAGCAGACCCAGAAAGAGGCGGCCTGAGGGTGGTCGACGACCAGCTCCGGCGAGCGGACAGTAGAAGAGGGCTGCACAGAGATGTCGAAACAAGGGAAAACAGGGGCCGAGGAAGGAGAAGAGAAGCAGGGCAGGCAGAGCACGGTGGTAGTCACCGTGGTGGTTGCCGGAGGTGAAGCTCCGGTGAATTTCCGGCGAGAGCAAGGCGTGAGATAGAGAAAATCAATTAAAATGGCCAAATCAAATGTCGATAATTTAATGAATAAAAACGATTTAATCGACGACACTTACCGACGACAAGAATACGACGGCAAGTAGAGCAGGCCACAGGTGGTTCATGGCGGCTGGTGACGGTGGTGTGGCTCACGGTGGTGGTACCTGCAGAGGTGGGGTGAGAGAAAACAGAGCAGAGGAAGGAGAGAGAGAGGACCACGGTGGCAGGTGGTGGTGGCTGAGCTCGAGCCCGAGCTTTTGAGCTCACCATTAATGGCGGCCGGTGGTCTTTGTCACTGGTGTCTTCTTGTTATTTGTTCTTGTTTGAGTTGTCGTTGTTGTTCTCGGTTTTGTTGTTGTTGTTTGCTTCTTGTTGTTGTCGTGATGTTTGTTGTTGTTATTGTATTTTTATTTTATTTTTTTTTTTTTTAAGGGAAAGAGAGAAGGGAAAGCAGAAGAAGAAGAAGAAGAAGAAGAAGAAGAAGAAGAAGAAGAAGAAGAAGAAGAAGAAAGAAGAAGAAGGAGGAAGGGAGAAAGGAGGCAGTACACAAATGAAAATGTAGGCTAAGAAGGAAGTAGGTTAAAATAAATATCACAAAAACAAGTGGGTGTAGTAGTGTATGTGTTGTCGACATATGAGGGAGTATAGTTGGGTCTGTTTGATTTTCTTTTGCTCTGTTTCCTTTACTTTTATTTATAAACTTTTATATTTTATAAAATATACTATACTTTAAATTATTCGTTTTAAATTTTAGTTCTATGATTAGTATTATAAGATTTACATTTTAAGGTATAAAATAAATAAAAATTGTCAACTATAAATTTTATTACGGTCTCACATATTTTCAAACGGCTAGTTTATTTGCAAGATACATTTCGATAAAATTATATTTTATTTAAGAAATAATAATTTTTAAAGTAGAATGAAAATTATTAAGTTTTACAAAAGTAACTGAAGTAAAGTTTAGTTCGACAAGTATTTTATGAATAAAAATATAATATAGGTTAATATAAAATCAAGAAAGTTTAATTAGAAAAGTATTGGAGAAAGTTTATTTAAACGAAATTTTTCAGCCGCGTTTTTAAAGTAATTGAATAAAAGTTAAATTATATAAATTTTAAATTTAAGAATTTTGTTAAAATGATTAATTAGTATTAATAAAAACACGGGGTGTTACAACTACAAGTAGCTCAAGACCGGCAGAAGAAGTATGCAAACGAGCATCGTCGACCTATTGAATTCAACAGTGGAGATAAGGTCTTTTTGAAAGTGTCGCCCATGAAAGGGGTAAGACGCTTCGGGCTAAAGGGAAAGCATAGCCCAAAATACATCGGACCCTACGAAATACTTGAAAGAATTGGCGAAGTGGCATACCGACTCGCCTTACCGCCAAACTTATCCAAAGTGCACGATGTATTTCATGTGTCACAACTCAGAGATACGTGACGACCGAGTCACATTGTTACGCCCGATGTGATCGCCATCGAGCCTAACATGCCCTACTCTGAGAGACCAGTGGAAATTCTCGCCAGAGAGACTAAATTCTTACGACGCAAGTCGATACCCTTAGTCAAGGTTCTCTGGAGGGGACAGAAGACTGAACAAGCAACGTGGGAGACCGAGGCGTCGATGAAGGAAAAATACCCGGAGTTGTTCAGCGCAGGTAACCTTAACCACCTAGATTACTTTAAGTTTCGAGGACGAAACTTCTTTGAGGGGGTAGGATTGTAACACCCCGTGTTAATTTAAGCTAATTATAATTAGGAAATCAATAATTAATCATCCTCGCTCACTTATTTTTCCTAAAACAACACTACAAGTCATTTTGCACCTAAACTAAAACCATTTTGAATTACTTGGAATTTGAACTTTATTTTTACATTTTCGAACTCGATAAATCAAACAGAGAATCTACGACAAATTTCTCAACGACAAATTTCGGCACGTAAAACGAGGTCAATGTTAACCCAAAATGGCCGAGCCACTTAGGTGGTCAAACCACCTAATTCCTTTCTCAGTTATATGCTAACTCATAATCCAAATCAAACAAAGTTAGTTAAAGCCTAATCATTTTAGTTATTACTAACAAAACATATTATATTAATATCAAATTACTATTTCCTTTTGATTTAACTAACACTTTTAATAAATATCGAAATAATGGATCACACTAAGTCTAAACTCATAAACTTTTCGACGTTTGAGTATAACTATTTAAATCGATAACATTCAACGAAAAAAAATAAAAATAAAATAAACATTTCGAGCAAATAAAATTTTATTTCAAAGTTACGAGGAACTAATACCCAAATTTTTGTTTTGATTTCGTTTTAAGTTTTGTTTTCATTTTGATTTTCGATCTTACTTCGAACCATTATTTTAAGACTATATATTTTATTTCGAGACTTTTCGCGTATGCCAAGAATCGAAAAATTTCAAAAACGAAATCGGACCTTTGGAACCCATGTTGGCCGAGAAAATGAGGCCACTAGCTCACTCTATTCTCTTCCAAATTGCTTACACACATGCTTCCCTTCTTCCTACACCCATCAACCCCTCTTGCAAGCATGCTCTTTGATTCTTACACACACCATCCCCTTACACAAGCATGCTTGACTTCCTCCTTACACACCTAGATTGATCATCACATAGTTTGGTTTGGTTACTCTTCATGTTGGCTCTCCATTCATACCCGATTATACTCCAACTAATGAGCTTATACACCACACAATACCAAGTATGCAACTTACAACTACTACTACTACTACATAATATACAAAGCACAACTACTACTACACTACTACAACTACACGGGTCACACAACACACAAACACAACTCAAACACTTACTCTTTTCTCTCTAAATTAATTCATACTCAAGAACATAAGTAAGCTTGTTCATATGCAAGCTCAAGAACTCCTTGAATCTTCATCTTCTTCCTCCTTATTTTTCTTCCTTAAACTTTCATTTTATTGTTTTAAATTCACTAGAACACTTAAATTAATTCCTCATCATTTATATTTAGTAAACACTTCCTCTTTTTAGTTACAATTAATTAAGAACATAACTCAAAATATATAAAGTATAAACACCACCTAAACCTAAAATACTACTACACTTTAAAATTTTAGTATAGTTAGTTTAGTTTTAAAATAAATTACTAACTTGTCTATTTACATTCTTATGTACCATCTTAACCAAAGACGAGGAGCAAGGTGGAGGTGTCGATTTGAGCCAATTCGACAACATCATAGACCCCGACAATTGCTAGGATCATTTTCAATAACCTAACCTAAGGTGCTCCCGCACACTATATTTGCTAAGCACTTACACCTATTTGATTATATGTTATGTTTGATGTGTGTATGAATTTGTATATCACATAGGTATTGCATGACTAATTACAAGGCAAAAATCGAAAAATAAAAATTGTGTAGCTTGTAAAACCACACTCAAGATCACCCTTAAATTTTGTTTAATTTTTCGTTTTAATTTTTGTTAATTGCATGCTTAAAATACTATGATTAAGATATATATGAAAATATAATTAGTTTATGTTTAGGACTAAAAATGAAGTGGTAGTGAAATTTAAATGTTCTAAAACTTGTGTGTTCTTGAAGTATTGTTATTATTATTGTGTGAAATGATTTACCTTTGTTAGTTAATGTTTTGTTATGTTTTTTACTCATGATTAAACACATAAATAATATAAAGGAAGTTAGTTATTGAATTAGAATTATATAAATCAAAAAATAAAATTTGAACATAAATATATATATACACGGCATTTTTGTTTTAAATGGAAAAATTTTTAGTTTTAATTTTTCTAAATAACATATTATGATTAGTTTAGGTAAATTAGACTTGTATGGAAAATTTGAGAAAATTATATAAACATATAAAAATTTGACTAAATTGTGTTCATATGAAAAATATTAGGGTTCATCACATATTCAAGTGTTCTTCATGTATGTAACTAATTTGATTCATAATACTTATAAGTTTTAATTAATTGTTGTTTAAATTCATTAGTGAAAAATTTCAATAATAGTTATATAAGTTAAATAGGCTAAATCCTTAAATTATAAAAGTTAGAAAAATAAAGTGTCACAAATCACTATTCATAAATGAAATAAAGTAATTAGTGAAAATCGTAAACTAGTTAAACCGCCTTAGTATAATTTAAATAATTAGTATATAAGAACTTTAAGTCAAAAACCGATAAAATTAGAAAACGAAAATAAATTGCTAAATAACTAAGGGCCACGGTTTAGGGGTCAATTTTGGACCTAAAATGAAATTGTCACTTTTTATTTTTATCACTTAAGTAATTTAATTGATTAAAGTAATGAATTATTAATAAAAACAAAAAAGAAATAAATTGCTAAGTGTATACTATCTCACGGCATCCATACTAAAAATGGGTCAATTTTGATCAAAATGGATTTGTCACTTAGTCACAAAAATTGAATAGTAATTAGTTTTATATTTTATTGTATAATGAATCGTTAATAAAAAGAATCAACGAAACCGATAAAAATAAACGTTACACGTATTAAAATGAATAATGTCGAGTGTTACTACCTTTGCTTAAATTGGGATATGGACATACGGACTATTTAAAATGAACTACGACAACCTCGCTAAAAATGGAAACCGCTAAAAGCTTAGTTAAGTATATGACTAAATTTAACCGAGTTTTATTTTTGAAATATTATTTAAAATCACTAAGTACAAAATGAACTTAACAACTTTGAAACTAGGATTTTGTACTTAAGTTTAAAACGAGTTTTACTTCCGAAATGATTTCTCAAATCACTAAATACAAAACGAACTTAACGACTTCGAAACTAGAATTTTATACTTAGTAAATAAAAAGGTTGTTTTGTAAAAATATCCTAAGTATAAAGAAATGTATAAGGTATAAAAAAAATAATACTAAGTATAAAAATATAATAATAAAATACTAAGTATAAGAATACATGTACGTATAAAAATACGCATAAATACGAAGTATCAGAATACATGTAAGTATAAAAATACGTATAAAATACGAAGTATTGAAGGTACCGGGAAGAAACCTATCGACGCCTTGCAAGGCCTACTCACCGTCTTGGGTAGGGAAAGCGGAATGCGCCTCGCAGGAAAAAGTGCGAAGTTTTGTAAAAAAAAGGGGGAGATCATTGCATGAATTTGTGACCAAAAAGAAAAGTAGAAAATCCTTTTTGAAAATGTATTTTCGGAGTCGCCACCAAATATTAAAGGAATTTGGAACCTATTCAACGCGTCTTGAAATACAAGACACGAGTGTCTCAGATTTCAAGGTGCGTCGATACCTATCTATCTGAGGTTTGAAACCAGAGAAGTGGTTCGGAGTGAGGTTACTTTTCGAAAGTTTATCAAAATGTTTTTTGAAAACAGTAATCAAAAAGCCTACGTAAAAAGTAGTCTCTACTAATTTGAAAACATTTGCTTAATTTCGATATTTGGGCTAAAATGACGCTACGTATAAGTGCGAATAAGTATGACTCGATTAAAATGCATAAATAATGTAAACTGTCAAAATAATGACATATTGCTATGGGAAATGTACGTTAAATAATAATTTATTGACTAAATTATTACCATAAACGTTATTTTCCGACCTCGTATTTGAATTTGTGAAAAACCCTAAGTTTTGACATGCTAAAAGACTCTATGAAACGGTACAATTTAGTGTTGGATCCGTGATCTAGTCGTAATTTAATGCATGAATGAGGACTTGCATAATTATAAAAGTGACGTCGGTTTGCTTTAGTGATAATGAGTCGTTATTTATGCGATATTGGCGGGGTTTAGACGGATTATGAATCCGAATTGCTACAACCGTATTACGAATACGGCTTCGCTAGTGCCAATATCGGGTTGGGGTTAATGTAACCCCTTTGTCCGAGTCTCAAAACGTCCCAGAGCGTAGGTAAAATGTTTACCTTTCGAAAGTGAAAAGACGGTATTTTTGAGTGGATTTTGTGAGTGTGTTAATGTGTTTTGTAAAACCGATATGTTGAAATGAATGAAGGGGGTTGGTATTTATAGAGTTTGGCTGGTTTATGGGTAGATAAAAATTAAATCGCTCGTAATGCGTAATTTAATTTCATCTGGTCGGTTTTGTGGAGGAAACTTAAGAAGGCTGCACATCAGAACAAATTTATAATCGCCTGTTGACAGGCGTTTAAATTTTTAATCGTCTGTCAACAGGCGATTTCTTTTTTGTTTTGGTGTGCTGTTTTAGCCGCCTTTTGGTTTTGGATATTTGATTAAGTAATGATTATGTTTTGTTGGATATTTTCGTGTGGGTTAAGTATAATTTGGGCCTAATTCCGCTTTTGGTCCGATTTGACTTTCGTGCTTGGTTTTGTCGTGTTTTTCGGTTTTGGCTTGAAATAAAATAATATTAGGTTATATTATTTTATGGTTTCATAGAACCCGACTTTGTGAAAATGTGACACGGACGACTTTGGCCCGCTTTGAGTGTTGTGTTAGTGTGCGTTTTGGGTCGCTTTTGTAAGTTTGGGCCGTTTGTAGCTAGTTGGGAATAAGTATTGTGGCTTGGCTTAATAAGACGTTCCTGTATCGTGCTGATAATGACTAAGAGTGACATTCATTTTCATGATTATGCAAGTCCAAATTAATACGTTAAGAATGACTAAATACGTTTTAGACACTTTTGTACCGTCGTTTCGACTCTTTTAAAAGCATGTATGAAAGTCCTTTCATCATCGGGTTTGTTTTTGGGGGGGGGGGTACGGATACGGGTATCTACAAGTATAAGAATACGCATACGTATAAAAATACGTATAAATACGAAGTATAAAAATACGTACAAATACGAAATACGAAAATACGAATACGTATAAAAATACGGTGAATAGTAAATACGGTGAATAGTAAATATGATGAATAGTAAATACGATGAATAGTAAATACAATGAATAGTAAAATACGGTGAATAGTAAAATAATGAATAGTGAAAATATTTAAAATTTACGAACGGACTCAAAATAACTATTTAAGTGTTTCTATGTGTTCTGTTTATCTGAAGAATTGCTAGAATTACAATTTCATTATACAAAGTTCGACGATATATTTAAGTTACAGAATTTCCATTTATTAAGATTGAACGAGGATATGAGAATTGAGAAAAACGAGCTACTTGAATAAAATACTAGGATTGTTCGCCATGTTGCGACTCTTGAAATTCGAAGTTAGCGAGGTAGCTGTCTATGGGGACTTGGGCTCCTCCCCACGAGTTGCCCACGGCTATTTAACGATCTTGAGATTGTTATTTGACATGGTATATACAACCCCAGGGATGGGGCATAATTGATATTTCTGTGGGCCCATAGATGGTAATTGGAAAATACCAGCCCCATCCGGGGGTACCCGTCTCTGGTGATAGTCGAACTTTTTCGTCGGTGATACCTTTTGAATAGCGAATACGTATGATCCTCGATAGGTAGTGTATGCATACATTAGACAAGGGATTGAATCGTCCTTATTACCTTAGATATCTTTAGCCTGTCAGTCATGTCCAAGTTATGTTGGCCCTGATCGCTACTGCGCGGATTATGTCTGCATGCTTCCGCCTTACTAACGAAGATTCATTTGTTATCACATGTTGAATGTATTTCCTTGTTTTGATTGATCTTTGTCTAAATGACTTGATTGTCTGAGTATTGAGGTACGACCTGTTGAGAATGATTGATTATGAGTATTGCGTGATATATTATTTGATTCGTGCTCATGTTTGAATCATCATGATTTCCTTATGTGCTTTACCTGTCTACTTGCTCTTTATTTTTACTTATTTATTATTTATATTGCATATTGTTTTAGAATTGCATGTGTCGAAAGAGTGTCGCGGGAAAATGATAATATATAAAAATGCAGGTACCCCGAGACCAACGCTATTGAATGCTGGGGAGAGTTTACCTTATTTATTTTGTACGCTTTTGAGAGAATTTGTAATCTAAAAACTCTGTTCTATCTCTAAACTCGTATTATGTATACTGAGTTTGTATGACGATAACAGCTGGTTTGTAATATTTAGACTTAATTAATTTTCCGCCTTAGTTTAATTAAAGTCACGAAAAATCAGGTTGTTACAACGATTCTCTACGATATAATCTCATTGTACTTTGTAATGTGTTGCTCGTCATTCACCTATTTAGTGGAGCACATTAGGCGGGACTCAGATCCCCCCGCGGTCGTTTCCCATTTACGGGTTTTTCCGCGTCACCAAATCCCTTGTGTCCTTTATTTTCTTGCACTTTATCTTTTTGCGCTACTTTTCGTTCATTCGCCATATATTATTATCGTCACACAAACCGAGTTGCTAATCGAGTAGATCACTATACCCCTTTTCACGAGCCAAATTATCAAACCGACTAAATTTGGCCAAAACATTGCCAATGTTAAACCTAAGCCTAAATCAGTAATGTATTGAGTGAGAGATGATGTATTGAGCATTTGTAATCGGTTTGTTGGTTATTAATGATAATTTTACATTTTACCAAAAAAAGCCTAAATCAGTAAAGGGCAGACCCCTTGCAGATACTACTTGTCACTACTGTAGTGAAAAAGGGCATTGAGTGAGAAACTGTAAGAAATATTTGGAAGATTTGAAGAAGGGAAGTGTTGCTTCCACTTCAGGTATTTATGTTATAGAACTAAATGTCACTACTCGTTGTTCTGACTCTTGGGTATTGGATACCAGTTCAGGTTCTCACATTTGTTGTAATGTGCAGGGACTAAGAAAGAGTAGGTCGCTTGCAAAGGGTGAAGCGGACCTGCGTGTAGGCAATGGAGCAAGGGTTGCTGCTTTAGCTGTAGGGACATTTCAGTTGTTGTTGCCATCAGGCTTAATTTTAGAATTAAATAAGTGTTATTTTGTACCTGCCATTAGCAGGAATAATATTTTTGTTTCGTGTGTTGGACGTGGATGGTTTTGATATTCGAATAAAGGACAACTGCTGTTCTATTATGGGTAATGGTATATTATATGGTCAAGCTCATATCATTAATGGGCTATATGTTCTAAATTTAAGCAAAGCGGTTTTTAGCATTGATACTAAAAGACTTAAAGCAAATGATTCTAATCCAACTTATCTTTGGCACTGTCGTTTGGGTCACATAAATGAGAAGCACAAACTAAAGTTTAAGCCATGCTATTCATTCTACGCCGTCATGAGTCGAGTAGGACTAAAGCTAACATATGTATATGCTCATACCAATTGCGTTTAATGCTTCAAAATCAATTGTACCACGTACACTAATCATATTTTATTTACTCTATAGTCATAATTTTCCTATCAAATCAAAGTCACTAAGAAGGTACCAAAAAATTTAGGTATGATCAGCACTAAAGAGATACAAATACTATGAAAATGATAATATAGTATCATACTACAAATCAAATATTTGGAAAACTTATCCTAGAAAGAGACCCTATATATATCACTCTTTCATCGTTGAACATCATCATCAGTAATTCAGTTTCTCTGTCAAAACAAAATCTATCCCGCTCTCTCTTGGAGGGCCTCACTCTCTAAATTTCCATTCCGACATCGTTGTTCTGCCGCCTCTCTCTCGTACACACTCCGTAAGTTTCCTCCTTTGATTCATTGTTTAATCTTGTTTCTTTAAATTTGTTTAAGGACTCGAATTTCAACGAGTTTCAAGGTTGTTTATGTAATACTCCGTATTTTCGTATTTTATTATAAGCGAGTCTCACATTTTAAGTCGGTTTTATATTTGAAGTTGAGCTTATATACGAATTTATATTATTTTTTTAAGAATAATTTTTATATGAAAAATAAAAATAATTATAATAACAATAAATATAATAGTAGTAATAACAAACATAATAAAGGGAAAGCAATACAACCAAATACCCTAACCCTAGAATTTTTATATACGTCTTCATCAGCCGCAGCAGCAGCATCATCGTCTCGTCGTCGTGTGTCCTTTCTCTGCTGATTGTTTCTTCTATTCTATTCGTTCTCCACATCTCAATCCTCAATTCGTCGAGTTTAGGTCACAAATTGTCGGGTTTGTCGAGTTTTAGAGTAATCCTACTTCTAATTAAAGGTATACTTCGTATCTAATCATTTTAATTCGATTTTCGTATAAACCCTAACCCTAGAATTTGGGGCTTTCTATTTTAGGGTCATTTTTCATGTTTTTAAGAGGGGATTGACTTCGTTTAGTATTGTTGTTGATGTATTTTACGCTAATTGTAGAGTGTTAGCTTACAAACGAGGTTGGTGACGATTTTTGCTCTCAAAGTCGGGTTTTTGGTGCGTTTCGCTTCGAGTTACTTAGTCCGGTATTTTTGTGCGTGATTTGTGGCCTTGTGTGTGTGTGTGTGTGTGCGCTTGCGACTGGTCATGTAAGTGTGTGTTTGTGTCGGTGTATTGTGTGTGCAATGTGCTCGTAATGGGCTGTTGTTACTATCCGTCTTTGCTGTTGCGTTGCTTATGCTGCCACTATACTCCTGCTGCTACTGCCGTCCTCCTTACGCTACTGCTGTGCTGTATTTATTCTGTTTATGGTCACGGTTGCTGCTGGCCATGCATACTGCTGTCTCGGAAGGTGTTTTAGTTCTTTTGTGTTGTCAATCATAGGGGTGTGTGTGTGTGTGTCTGTGTGTTGTGGTACGACATAATTGAGTTGTCAACTGTTTTCGTTATTAAGTCGCTCATGAGAAAGATCGAAATGTTAATGTGAATGGCACACCGACGGAGTAAATAACGCAGGCCGTGGCTACTAATTCGGTTGGCGAGCACGATTTTGTGTTATTTCGTAATTGAGGGTCTTAGTGTGTGAGTATTAAGTGGTTTATAAAGTGGAATGCTTTTGGTTATGTTAAAATGAGACTAGTTACGACTTATGGGTGTGAAATTTCGAGTACGCCGAGAATCTAACTGCTGTCCACTTTTACTATTGAGTCGTTTCATGAATAAAACTCATGTTATTGAAGACTGATTTACGTTGATCACTTGTATGCTTGGCTATGCTTGTTTGAATACTCCCCTTCGTGTATGTATGAACTTGTGTGCGTTTTTTATTAGTGTGTATGTGGATGATGATGATGATGATGATGGAATGGTTTGGAAACGGATTGCAAAAGTATGAGGAGATTAAGAAGTGGTGTCGGGTTAGCATATTGTAATTGATATAGGAAGTGTAAGGGGATGGTTATTATATAGGAAAGAAACGAGTATCTATACTATTTAGTTTTCGGATCTGTGAATCATGTTAAATGGGTACTTGAGTTTGTATTGATGAATTACAATAATCGTTAGTGACAACCTTGCTTGTTTTGTACTACGAGTGTTTTGAATATATATATTCTTAAGTGAGTTGTTTTATGAGTGTGGTTGTGAGAGCTCAAACGAGGTTTAGTTGTTGTGATGAGAATAAAGAATAATGAGGTATACAAAATGGTAAATGAGGGAAAGTAAGCGACATGGTTGGAAGTGTATGGTAAGTAGGTTCTATTGTTGGCATTACATAAAGTAGGGGATGTAAAGATTGCAAAGAAGTGTAAGTATGCCCTGTGTATGTTGGGAAGGTCCTGGAGCTCTCGTGTCTCGTTTGTTTCTGTTAATTCTTAGTTTTCACTTACGTGTTGTGTGAACCGAACTAACCCCCTCCCTATAGATACCGAGATCGAGGGAAGCGTGAAGTGCACTTCGGATTGAGGGGTTTGCGGAGATTTTCTACCACGAGTTCTATTTTACTAGAAGTACCGTGCATACGGGTTACAATCGTAGACTTGTTTAATCACTTTGTAATTTATTTGGATGTCACCGAGTTGTAACCTTTTGTGTAGCTCTTCTGTTGTTATATATAGTAAGAACGTTTAACAGGTACCTTGTTGAGGTTTCACCTCGACTCTGTAACGCCTTTATTTAGGTGGGGTCTGCCTCGCCTAAATGGGGGTGTTACAGTTTAAGTACTCGAAATTTCGTTGATATGAAAGATGATTAACACTTAATTGGTTTTTGTGAGTTAATTTAAAGTCGTTTAATTTTTCCGGTGGCAGATGGCATCGCACAGCCCTGTCGATGGATCGCTGTTCTTCAATGAAGAACTCCTTGATCAATTTATTACCGTGGCCAATAAAGCTGCTGATGCTGCAGGCGAAATAATCAGAAATCTTTATCAAAACCCTCTTGCCATTGAAATCTTGGATAAGCATGATGAGAGTGAGTTTATTCTTTCTTAACTTTTTTTTTCCTCAAACTAAAGCAAACTGTCTCACTTGAGACTAATACTCCGTATTGTATAATTAATTTGTTATCTTACATTATTGCCCGTATGTGAGGGTATTGACCCCCTTTGACTTTGACAACAACTTGTTATGTGACACCAATACAAATATATTTGACATTTATTACATTGACCATGTATCAGATGGATGTATCATTGAGCAAGTCACAACCGCAGATGTACAGGCCGAGGATGCAATTGTTTCAATCTTATTGGATCATTTTCGGGATCATGTAATGTATGTTTTATGTCTCCCTATTTCTGTGGCACATCGAGTTATCTTATCTATTTATTATTGTGTAGATTCATTCATGTTTTTTTCAATGTCATTTTAAAATTGTAGTTACGGTGAGGAGAGTGGCTGGTTGCCCGAAAAGAAATTGGCAGATTTCGTTTGGGTCATCGATCCAATTGACGGAACTACAAGCTTCAAAAATGGTATGCAATTGTTTGTTCAGTTTCATAGCTTTTGGTTGCTTGTTTTACGAAATACTCCATTATTTTAATCAAGTTTTTCCTTAATTTCAGGACTTCCTTTATTTGGCACCCTCATTGCACTTCTATACCAAAGTAAGCCGGTAAGTATCTATTCCACTGTTGGTTTTAAATTTACTTGTTTCCCTGTTATACATATCTTTAGGCGGATAATTTTATGTTTTGTTTACATTATCAGATTATTGGTATAATTGATCAACCAATATTACGGCATAGATGGGTTGGTGTTGAAGGTAGAGCAACCACCATGAATGGAGTCAATGTACATACACGTGCTTGTGAAGAGCTGTCAAGGGCAACATTGTAAGTACAATTTATTTATTTTCTTGGTTTGATCTATTAATAATTATATATCATCTAAATTCTTGTACTATCATTTTACTGTTATTGTTTTCTTATGTGCAGGTATTCTTGTAGCCCATTACATTTTAGTGACGAGGAATCCAAAGCATTTATTCGGGTCACGGAAAAGGTATTTGTATAATGATTACTAATAATTGCTCTCTTTGAATTCTAATTTTGATTAGATTTTCTTAAACCCAAATAACGGAATGTAAATCGAAATATACTGTACCCAAAAGTCTCTAATTTAATTCGAAATTGAACTAAACAACAATTTGAATCAAAATTAGGATTTGATTTGAACCCTATCACTTGGACTCATTGATGGTATAATTAAGTGATACTCGTGCTTGCATATTTTCTGTGTTTTAAATCTGATACAAATTAGAACATTTCATGAGTGATAAGTAGCATCCAGAATATTTAATTAGGTGATGGGGCTTATGCATTGGACTTCTCATTTCAACAGGTTTCGGAGCCTATATATGGAGCTGAGTGCTACACTTACGGTTTGCTGGCTTCTGGGTTCAACGATCTCATTATCCAGTCTTTTCTTGGTGTAAGTATCTTTACCATTTAGCAATCTTAATGATTTATAGTTAGCATATAATTATGATTTGTCATAGTATTAATTATGACTTATGAGGGGATGATATATGTATAAGACACAGTAGTAATTGCATAGACACTAGAGAGTTAGGTTTGTGGATAAGTCTATTTAGATTCTGAACATTAAAATCACTTAATCATATAAGTAATAATCAATTATTTGCTAAAATTTAGGGTGATACTTCAAATTATCTCATCCTTTTATAATCTCTTGTTAAACTCTGTGTTCAATACTCCGTTTGTTGATGACTATTTGTGATTATTAATTTTATCTCATTTACCCTTTTCGGTTGCTTGTTCTAACATTTTCTTTATTTATTTATAGCCGTACGATTTCCTTGCTTTTATACCGGTCATCGAAGGCGCTGGTGGAGTGATAACCGATTGGGAGGGGCAAAAGCTTCATTGGGAAGCCTCACCGTCGTTTGAAGGTAGCTGACGTGATTAATATTCCATTGTGTATGCAAAAGTTATACGCTTAAAATAAGCGTTCTAGAGTATATTTTGCCTTAAATCTTCAAATTCTTATGTTTCAGGTCCGTCTTACTATCGCATCATTGCTGCTGGGGATAAAAGAGTTCACGATATGGCATTACATCATTTAAATATTTAGGGCGGATGTGAATGTGTTTGAGAATAGTATTTTGGTAGAACATATTTTTGAACCTTCTGAAAAAATTACTTCCTAGCTCTCAAGGGAAAACCATCTGATATAGAAAGGAGAACAATATTTGAACATTATAAATAATCAACATGTTCATAAAATTCCCTTTGTAATTGACCATTAAATGTCTATTAAACTTTAACTAATTTTTTATATTCGTTAATTCGGGCAATCTTATCCTCCCTCCATTACCCAATATATAATGTTTTCATTTTAGGAGGTGAACTTTTGACTTAGAGCTGATCAAATGGCCCAAGTCCATTGGCCCGTTTTATTTCGGCTCACATTTTTTCAGGGTCTAGGTTTTGATATGGAAAGATCTCCAAATTCGCCTTTATAAGAACTACTACATAAAATTAAAAACTACAAAGACGTATAGAATTTTACCATCGAGATTGAAATATTTGTGTGTTGCTTTTGAAAGATTTGTAGGCTCTCTGCTCTACATAACGACTCATAAAAAATACAAATAAAATTTTTCATTAGATGAAATTAATTATGTGGGCCCATACAAATTTACGTGATGTTGTAGCTACTATCGGAGCGTCTTGAATGGAAAAGAAAATAATTTCAAATTTTCGAAACTACAATGTTTGTAGCTATCCATTGGAGATGCTCTAATGGCCCAAAGAAGCCTATTGCCTAACCTATGATCACCTTTATTAGTTATACTTTATTATTTACGAAAATATATTGCTTTTAAAAAAGGGTTTTTTGTCAGACACTACCTTAAATTTTGCCCAAATTGTGAGGAACTACCTTACATTTTTTTTCTTGTGAAGAACTACCTTACATTTCTAAAATTTGGTGGAACACTACCAAAATGAATTTTCCGTTAAATCATAACTTGTGACCGTCATTGACTTGACGGTAATTTCTTCCATAACTAACTTTTAATTTTCTTATTTTACATCTTCATTTCTACCTTTTTCATCCTCCCATATGTTTCATCTTTTCCTAATTCTCTAGCAAATGCAATCCAATCATCAATCTCAAAATCCTAACTTCTTTAACTGTGCATATTCAAATATGTAATTAGGTCTAATTAAGCTTCAAATTAACTTTCTTATGTGCTATAAAGTACCAATTTCAATAGTGGATTAGTAAGATTTGAAAATTTTCGTTTTTTTGTTTAATTTATTTCGTTTAAACTAAGTTTTTGTTTGTATTTGTTTAATCTTCAATTCAATGTTTAGCACATTATAGGGAGTATATATAGATCTGCATTTCGTGATTTTTCACAATATTTGGTTATATTTGAAATAGCCCTAATCTATTTTGGTTTTGTTTGATAATTATTGTAATTTGATTGTTAATGTAGGTATGAGAGATTTCGTGAAAGGTAACAATGGTGACAATTAATCTACTCAGTTAAAACTAAATTGTAGTTTTAGAAGATAAAATTGAAACAAAAATTATGATTTTAATTTTAGTAAAATTTAATGGGTGTGATGAGTGAAGAATATAAGAGATACTTAGAGAGAAATGAAAAATAAAACAACTTTCCGTTAGTCAATGAGGGTCAACTCCAAAATTTAACGGAATTCGTGAATTGGTAGTGTCTCACAATTTTTTGAAATGAAAGGTAGTTCTTCACAAGAAAAAAAATGTAAGGTAGTTCCTCACAATTTGGGCTAAATGTAAGGTAGTGTCTGACAAAAAACCCTTTAAAAAAATATAAAAATTATACCATAAAATTCCTTGCAATAAAAGCTTTCATGAGTACTAATTTGAAATTATTTACTCAAAACATTTCGAGAGATATCAAAAAGAGAAGCGAGTGTCTCGAAATATGAGAAAGTCATGTAGTAAATATTAGAGGGAGTACGTATATTCTTTGTCGTTGATTTCTTAGGACTTATAGGTGTAGTCTATTGTACGACGGTTTAACGCGCACGACGTCCTATTATTGACTAAATTGTGACCACTTTGACCATTAACATGACTACTTTAACGCTTAATGCGACTATTTTTTGAGGTTATAAGTAGTTACTTTAACCATTAAAATGGACACATTAAACGTTAAAGTGGGCACATTTTTGTTTAATGTGCCCATTTTGGTCAAAGGTAACCTATCATACATGTGAAACCATCTTATTCTCGAATTTACCCACTTATAAATATCGTGAAACATACGACCTCTATTACAATCATTTTTTTACCAAATTATTTTTAGATTAAACATTTATTGATGTTTTCCTACATATATGATTTAGTCAATTATTTTTGAAGGATATCGATCGTATAAATGATTTGTATGATAATTGGACTACGTTATAGTTTTGTATGGAGAAAATAATGCATTTACGCATGGTCTCGAAAAAGTAAACAAAAGACTACATTAGATAAAGTAAAATAATTATTATAAAGTATACTAGCTTAGATCATGTGCATCAATGCACGGTTGTTATAGATATTATACTAATTATTTATTAATAAAAATATAATTAGTAAATTAATTGAAACATGAAGGTACCTGGGCCAGGACCGTCTTGAAGCCTCGCGCGAGCCGCCCAAATAGGGGCGGAAGCTACGCGAGAAAAATTATATAACCTAGCGATAATACTAGAATCGCTCGATGCTATGAGGTATGCTGTTTGGGGGAAATATCATTGCTGATTTGCTCTAAGCCTTTACAAAGAACTATGAATAATAATAATAATAAACGTTGTTTATTATTCTTTAATAATATTGATTATAATAATAATAAAAAAAAAAAAAAAAAAAAAAAAAAAAAAATAATAATAATAATCTATTAAAAGCTGTATTTCAGAGTCGTCAGCAAATTAAGGGGTAATTTGGAACCCAATCGACGCGTATTATAATCAAAGACGCGAATCTTAGATTTCAAGGCACGCCGATACCCATCCGTCTACGGTATTGTGAAATCAGAGTGGATTCGGGGTGAGGGTATTCTCCAAAAGTTTATCAAGTGTTATCGAAAACTCTGCTTGAAAAGCCTACGTAAAAGAAGCATCCACTAATTTGAAAACAATTGTTTTATTTTTATGTTCGTGCAAAAGCATCTGTCACGTACAAATGCGATAATGACTCGATAAATATGCGTGAAATTGAATGTAGACGTCAAAATATGATGTGTTTCTGTGGGAAAAAGTACGCAAACGACAATTCATGACTAGAATTATCTTGTGAACGTTATTTTCGACTCTTGCGTTTAAAAAGTTTATTCAAAAACCCTCAGGTTTGGATGACTAATGAAAACGGTGCAAGGCTATGCTGAAATCATGTCTAGTCGTAAAAAATGCATGTGTATGTAAATGTGGAATCAGTTTCTTCAATGTTAATGTGGTCGTTTGTTTTATGCGATATTGGCGGTGTATAAAACGGATAATGTATCCGAGTCGCTAAGACCACCTTACGAAGATGGTTTCGATGTGCTAGTATCAGGTTGAGTTATGGTAACCCTTGTCCGAGTCTAAAGATATAAATATGCGATGCCTAGGCAAGCGTGTCATGGTGATAAAAAGGGGCCTAATGCCCGAGGAGAGAGTTTTGTGTGTTTTGGGCCGTTTTTTAGGAGAAAAAGGCTAGACGGATGTCTACTTTTACACGAATCATGTCATTCGTTGTGTTAAAATACGTTAAATAACTAGATTGCTTTAGACATTCTATACTGTTAAAATTAAAATAAAACATGCATTAATGAAAGTCCATTTCATAATAAGGTTGTTTTTACGGGGTGCGAATTCGGGTGTCTACAGAGCCTTCAGTTTGACTGAGCTTGGACTAAAGTAATAGTCAAACTAGATAATACTATCAGGACCATTACAGTCTCGATACTACCGGCGACGCTAAGCATGTGTCCCAGGGAGAGACGAGGGCTGAGTGTCGGGCTATTCGGGAAGGGACAATGGGTACATGTTTTTAGACATCATATATGGGTTTTGCATGTTTTAAAGGCATGTCGGCCTGCTGACTCCTTGCAAATCCTTGAGGCACTTGCTGACAACTGTTTTGAAGTATAGCCAAACTGTTTTATGCTTGAACGCTCATCCGCGTGTTGTGGCTCAAATCGTGTTTGAGTGCTCGTGCTTGGTCTTATGTTGAGCGTCTATGCTTAGGACTCTTGGTTGAGTGCTCGTGCTTGGGCTCCTTTTCGAGTGTTCATGCTTACTCTCATGTCGACTGCCTATATATGCTTAAACCCTTGTCGAGTGTTCGTGCTTACTCTTATGTCGAACGCGTATGTTGAAACCCTTGTTGAGTGCTTTTGCTTTGTAATGCGTGCTAGGGGTATGTTTGTTACCTTTTGTCTTGAAGTCCAACATTCGTACGTTTATTGCCTTTGTCTTGAAGTGCGACCTTCCTCTACGAGCGAGCTCGTTGAGCTGTTGAGTCAAAACGAGTCTTCGTTTTTGGATGTAGGCCGACCATTTAGGCTAAAATGAGTTGTCAGGTCAAGTCAAAGGGCCAAAAAAAGGAAAAACTAGGCCAAAAATGACCTGAAAATCGCCGGTAATTTGGCAATTTGGGGGGGCAAATCGGTGAGGAGAGATAAATGCACGGGTACCCTCCTTTGTTCGTCATTTTGTTTTCGTATTACAAACCATAAAACTCAGTTCTTGCGATTCTAGCTACCGTTTTTCGTGATTTCTTCTCCTACATTTCAAAATGGAGTAAGGTATGATCACATTCCACTTGTTTTTATGCATTTTGGTGTCGATTTGCTTGGTTTTTTAGTTGAAATACCTTCTTTGGTGGTTTATGTGAGAAACGTCTTTGTGCTTGAAATGTCGATTTGTGTGTTTGCAAATGGTCCTTAGAAGTTGCATAATGATTTCCTTGCTTCATTGTGCTCATTGTGTGCGAATTTGGACCACTTTTGTCAAAATTTCGTGTAATGTGACGGTTTAAGTGAAATTTTGGTTTTTCGTTTTCAGTCCCCAAACTTGGCGAAAATTTTGGTAAAGGGTTCTCATAGCTAGTATAATGTATATCTAGCTTTGATTTGTATAAAAGGTGTGAACTTGGCTTATTTTGAGACAATTTTTGTCGACCCGTGTCGTGTTCTTTAAATTTGTGAACTCCAAATGCCCAACATGGTTTTTCGATAAAATTGTAGGATATGGTCTTTATGCTTAGTATAGTGAGTACCATGTGTTGATTTTTGGAAATATTGAGGATACGTGTGTTGAAAATGATGTTTTGCTGCTTGTAAAATGGTTACTTGAAGTTGTTCTGTCAGCATGCTAGGGTCGTCAAAATCGCCTAAAATTTCTAGTGTAAGCTTTTTATGGTAGGTATTGTGTATACGAACCATAAAGTCGAAATTTTCATGCTTTTAGGATTGTCTTTGGCTTTTTTATGAATTAGGCCTAAACATGGCATCTTCTGTTGTTCTTTGACTATGCTTTTGCCCTGCTTGCGGTTCATGACATTTGTTAACAAGGTATGTCCTGCTTATGCAGGTGGCGACTTTCTACATTTTTCTTACAGGGAAGTTTTTGCTAACGTGTTTGCGGCCTCTGCGGGCTCACCGTCGCAGCTCTCGCGTGTTCGTCCACGTAGGCATGGACACAATACTCCATTGGAGGCCGTACGTGGTAGTAGTTGGCGTGCTTTAAATTCGTCCCTTGCCAGTGAGCCTACGGTGAAGAAACATCTCGTGAAAGACCCGCGAAGGTAGAGGTAGAGGAGGAGGAAAAGGAGGCTGAGTTAGCTGTTTAAGAGGATATTGAGGATGAAGTTGGTGAGATAATCCCTTTCGATTGGGGGAGCAGTGGTGCTGCAGATGGCCTGGTCCTAGGCCGACTCGACCTCATGGCCCGCGTCTCTAGGCCGATGTAGCTAAAGATTGGGATGGAGTCAACTTGTTGCATAGCCCACAGAATCACTTGTCTTATCTGTAACAACCTGACTTTTTAATAACTTAGTTAAACTAGGCGGAAATATTAATTAAGTCTTAAACGTATCACAAGTTGAATATTTAAAGTAATACACTTCTAAGTTTAAAAATAGAGTGCTATTACATTAAGTCCAACGATACAAATGAAATAAATGGTCCCTTAAGCTTCGTTGACAATGGTTTCGCAGTACCTGCATTTAATTATATTAGAACTTTTAACCCGCACACGCTAAGCCATAAACCCGTAATAGACATATAAAGACTCGCACAGTCGCACATACACATGTAATAAAAACACATATACTCCGTAAAACATATACAAGATATTAATAATTTAAAAACATAAAACATTCCAAATCATAGTAAAAGCATAACTCACAATATTTCCATATATCATGCAACGATTCAATTTCAATCAAGGCAAACATACAATATCATGTAAGATTATTCATATAGCACGAGGGATTGTCGACCCTTTTCATAGCAATTCATCAAATACCAAACAAAACTCAAGAGTCTTGACTATAGAGCGGGCACGTGTACTTTCATAGTGATTACCCATATAATCCTATCAAATTGCACAAGTTACCCAAATTCGTTCATAACATCAAGTACTTACTAGGTTACATTATCCCTACCTAGTGTCCAATGTCATAAGGATAATCAATCATATTCTACTATGAACCAACACACCAGTAAGGGCAGAAACATGCGTAAACCCCATAACTAAGACGTTACGCGCAGTAGCTTAATGAGCCAGAAACAGTCAACGGACAAGTTAGACAAGCTATAGATATTGAGTAGGTAATAAGGAGGATCACTCCCTTGTCATATTGTATGCGTATACCACCCTATTGGTGCGACTACTACAGATCCCCGGGTGGGATGGTCGTTTTCCAATTACCGCATATGGGCCCGTGAACGTATTAATACTGAGGGCGAAAGCCTCGTTAAATGATACATGTCTTTTATATAGCTTTTATGCCCCCGTTATAGTTGCATTTAGCTCGCATTTGCTCGATTCCATTATTGTTTTAGTAGCTATTTGCTTTATATTGCGATACTGTTGTTCCTCGTGTGTATTTTGCAGGTTTTGGCGGTCCTGAGCTAGAACCTGAGTCAAATGGAGCATTTACAAGTATCGTGACGTCAAGACGAAGCCCGAGAGTCGATTCGGAAGTCATACTATGTGTTGGGACGTCAAACCTATAGGTTCAGAGCAAACCTATAGGTTCCGGATACAAGAATCAAGCTAAAACTCGCTGGAACTTTCTGATGCCCTTAGAACCGCTCGGTTCATGCCTGAACCGATCGGTTTGCCCCCTGAACCGATCGGTTTGGGTACGAACCGATAGGTTCTGCTGCCTGTTTCTCCGAATTTACTCGTGGCCTATAAATAGAGTTGGAGTTAGGGTTTTCATTTATGCTTTACATTATATTTTCAGATTAGAATTAGAATTAGCTTTTCTCTCCTTTCAAACTCTCAAAACTCTAGGTTTAGCTTTAATTAATCTTGCAAGTCTTGATCTTTTACATTGCAATTCCCGATTACTCCAGGTTTAATTCATTGTTATTCTCTTTATCATGTCTTTTTCTTCTTCTTCTTATTGTTTTGCTTCAACCTCGATTATGCATAGCTAATTCTAATTTAGGGTTTAGGGTGATTGTGATATTGATTCAGAACATGTTTTAATCGTTTATATTGATTGAATTTATGCAATTGATTTCTTCCTGCGTGTTTTAATTATCAATTGAATTTAGGGACGCCTTTATTGAATTGAATTTAGGTTGTTTCAGTTTAAGATCGAAAGCCTAATTGAAACTAGACTCACGCGTAATTGATAAGTCGAATTTAGTACGTAGCGAGAGCCCGCTAAATTTGCTTAAGGTTGAATTTGACTCGAGAGAGCGTTTTCCCAAAACCTAATCATTTGCATGCTTTCAATTGATTGAATTTCCTTCCGAGTTGAGTTCTGAATCGTTGTCACATGAACCCAATGCCCTAATCTCCCTCTCTTATATCTTTTATATCTTTTTGCTTATCGTTCTTAGTCTAGACCTTCGAAATACCCATTTTCACACCCTGCGAGACTGACCTTGTTTGACTAAGCAACCCTTGACTACACCATCTCTCTGAGGATCTCGACCCTACTGCCGCTAGCTACCTAGTTAGTAGTCTTTAGGTTTATTTTGATAGGTGACCACGACTTTAGCCTCATCAATTTTGGCGCCGTTGCCGGGGAGACGGTTAGCTAGTTTTAGTTTGCTTATTCGTTAGCTAGGTTTTTCTCTCTTGTCTCAAGGAACCTAGTTCCTTGAGACTGTTTCTTATCATTTGCTTTTAGTTTTGTTTATGCACAGGTCACCTCGGACTCTAGTGCCTTTTGAGCCCGAACCTGAACGAGCGTTACATCGACTACGCAAGCAAGCGTCGTCTAGTGCTACGCAATCGTCCTACGAAGAGGACACACCTCCAGTTACTCCTTTCACTCCACCGCCTGTGACTATGCCTAAACTTTCTAGTCACTCGGTGCCTAAGCCGGAATCCATTCCTAATGGATTCACGATGCCCGCTACTCTGCAGGGCAACTTTGAAATCCGCCCCGCCTTTCTTACTTTGGTGGAGCGGAACCAGTTTGGTGGTTATCCCACCGAGGATCCTGGTCGGCATATGCAAGTGTTTACCGACTACTGCTCTACGATCAAGCAGGCCGGGATCACCCAGAACCAGATAAGGGAAATGCTATTCCCTTTTTCGTTGAAGGATCGAGCCCGTGAATGGATCACGGACCTCGACAAGGAGGCGGCTGGAATAACTGATTGGAGCGGGTTGGCCCTTGCTTTTTACTCCAAGTTCTACCCTCCTGAACATACTAATCAAATGAGGAGTCAAATCCAAGGCTTCAAACAAACGTTCGATGAGTCATTTGCTGAAGCTTGGGAGCGGTACAAGAAGCTTATCCGCGATTGTCCTCACCACGGGTTAAATGATTGGCTTGTAATCATGACATTCTACAACGGGTTGTATGCCGAGAGCCGGGCTGTCCTTGATTCTGCTGCGGAGGGACGTTTTGCTAATAACGTCGATGACGACAAAGCTTGGGGTTTGATCGAGGAGATGGCGATCCATTCCTCTCAATTTGGGAAGCCACGGGGAAATTCACGGTCCGCACATAACGACCGTGATAAGGAGGGCATGAGTGCAGTCCATTGTCAGCTTGCTGCGCTGACTGCGAAAATTGACCAGCTGCACGGTGTTGGTTCTTCAGGTGCTCACGTTAATGCTGTCGCGGGGCACGACATGGGTTTTTCTACGGGGTATGCTGCACCCCAAGAGTAGGTTTATGCTTATCAGTCCTATTCTCAAAACCTGCCCTACCAAAACCAACCCTGTTACGATCGCTCGCTTTTATCTTATCGTAACCAAAATGTGCTAAACCCGACTCCCCCACATCCACAAAACCAACCCTACATCCCTCCTCACAAAAACTACCAACCACCTCCACCTAACTACCAAAAACCACCTTACACTCCACCTCAACCTGCAGGACCCGATCCTATGGCCGAGATGAAGGCCATGATGCTGCAAATGGCCAAGTCACAAGAGATGATGATGCAGCAGATGCAGAAGAGCGAGCAAGACAAGGACGCGGCGATCAAAATGCTGGAGAATCAAGTGGCGCAGCTCGCCGCTTCGCAAGCGTCACGTCAGCAGGGTACTCTAACACCCCAAGGTAATCCTCCTAATCCTCCCCCTGATACCGCATGTGCTATAACTTTGAGAAGCGGTACATTCTATGATGGTCCCAAGCATGTGGAGGAGAAGGAGGGGGATAGAAACGTGGATGGCTCTTCTGCTACGGGTAAGGACGGTTCGGGTGTTAATTCTGGTGCACCTGTTGCTACCCCTTCGCCCCCGATTCAAATCAAACTTCCTTTTCCGGGTCGTGTGCGTCCGGCCAACATGGACCCCCAGCTCGGTAAGTTCTTTGAGATTCTAAAAACTTTGCAGGTAAGTCTCCCTTTTATTGATTTGATTAAGCAAGTACCTGCTTATGCTAAGTTTCTTAAGGAGGTCCTCACTAGGAAGCGCACCATCAATGAGACCGAGACCGTGTCTTTCGTGGGGGAGGGGAGTGCTCTTTTGCAGGGTAGTTTACCTCCTAAGCTGAGTGACCCCGGGACTTTCTCCATCCCCTGTTCTATAGGGAAGTATGTGGTGCAGAACGCCTTATGTGACTTGGGGGCTAGTGTGAGTATCATTTCCTACTCCATCTGCAAGAAATTGAACATGACTAAGTTAGGAGTTACCTCCATGACGTTGCAGATGGCCGACCGAACTGTGCAGAGACCCTTAGGTATCCTAGAGGACGTCCCGGTTAAGGTAAGGCAATTTTATATCCCCGTGGACTTTGTTGTTTTAGATATCCCCGAGGACCCTCACATTCCTATCATTTTGGGTCGACCTTTTCTGCACACTGCTGGTGCAGTCATAGATGTGGGGAATAAGACCCTAACGTTCTCGGTGGGCGGGGAAAAGCTTACCTACGTTAAGTTGAGTCTCCCTCGCTCCCCTATGCAGCCTGAGTCTGTTGCTGCGATTGACCTTGCCCCTCCGTCATACTCTACTGGAGACACTTTGGAGGTAGTTTCTTCTGTTTTTCCTTGTGCAGGTCTCACGCAGGTTGGCTACAATCCTGGTTTGGGGGAACGGAAGGTCATAACGACGGCGGATGTCTATGCTCCTAGCGATGGAGGTGGAGACCCATGGTCTGCGGTGCCCGGTGCCCGTTGCTGTTTTGGAGAGCCTTTTCGCGACGGCATACCTTGCGTGATGGACTATGCTGCTCTTTCTCGAGACGGTCGAGTTTTATGGCGAACAGATGCTCTTTCGCCACATGAAGGTTTTGCTAGTAGCCAACGTCCTTGGCCTAATTGGACTTGATGATGCGTTTTGACGACGGTCGTGCGGGACCATTATAAACCAGCGCTTTCCGGGAGGCAATCCGTTGACTTTTTGTAATTTGTTGAACTTTGTACTTTGGTTTGGTTTGTTTCGGATGACATTTTAGACTTTTCTTTTGAGCGCGTGAGGATGAGGGGCTTATAATTATTTTAGCATGCAGGTACTTGAGGACTCTTCGTCCATAGTATTTTTGAGACAGGCCTCACTGAAGGCCTTATTGCTCGGCCCTTCTGCTGCAGGGCCCTACTTTTTCTCGCGTGCTACTCCAAGGCACTACATTGCTGGACTGAAATGGACGCATATTCGTGGATCATAAGCCGCACTCCATGCTTAACCGGTTTGGGGAGCTCAGGCTTGATAATGTGAGCTTTCTTACTCCTTTTCCCTCGTTTCCTCGCTTTACTTTTCCTGCCCCCATCTTTTATGTGTCCTTCTCTGCTTGTGGTTATGCTGTTTTCCACATTGAAGACAATGTGTGATTCTGGTTTGGGGGAGGAAAGCACTTTCGCGCTTATTCTTTTGCATTTTTCATTTTGTTTTTGTATTTTTCATTTTGTGTGCATTTCTTAAAAATTTTGAAAATTCCAAACCTTATTTTGGTTCCTATTGTCAAGTTTGGAGACTTGATTAGTGTCTTTATTTTGATCTTTGGCATCTCCGAGTTGAAAATCCCTCGTCGTAGCTTGCACTATATGTTTGTTTCCTATTACTAGATTGCGAGCCTCAAACACTAGCCCACTTGTATTTGCTTAATTCTTATTGGTTTTCGTTCTTTTGCTTTCGATATTGGTATTCTTGCGAGGCATTTGGCTTGTGGAAAGTTGGAATGTTGGCTTGTGGTATGAAACGGATGGATGCTAATAATGTTTGGAGCAATGCTTCGATGCTCTCGGAGGGGACTCATTGATTTGAGTAACCACAATGGCCATGAATTTGGCTGTGACCGGGAGTATGAGCAATGATGTAACCCTTAAGGAAATATGTGTACTGTGGAACCCGGGAGGGACCCCAACTCGGCGTCTTGCTTAAGGGCGGATTTTAAAGTTAAAAAAGATTAAGTTGGAAAAAACCTTTAAGAATTGTTATGGAGTCGCCACCTAATTATCGCGGAAATTAGGAACCTGCTACCATGTTCTAAGTTAAAAACATGTCCTAGATTTTGGAGCACGCCGACACCCCTAGATCAAAGGCTTGTGAAACCAGATTGGATTCGGGGTGAGGGTACTTTAGAAAAAGAGTTAATTCAAATAATGATTTATGAAAACCTTTTAGAAAAGCCTATGTAAAAATAGCCTCTACTGACCTAGAACAATCCTTGTAAGATGATATTTGAGCTAATGTTATCGCTACGTACAAGTGCGATAAGTTTATAAAAGAATTCAGATGCAGATGCAAAAAGATTGATTAAAACCCTCAGTTTAGCATGTTTAACTTGTTAACGAAACAGTTCGATTAAAGGTCGAATTCATTGTTTAAGTTGATTTAAATGCAAAATAAGAAGGTGCAAGATGCATGCAAATAAAATAAAGTTCAATTGTCCATTGGTTTATTTTATAAGAGGCGATTCTTATCACGACTTTGGCGTGTCATCGGATATGGAGTGTGCAGAAGAAAATAGAACACTTGGAGTGCAAGCGCTACTGGGTGCCAAAGCCGGAGGCGCTAAAGTGTAGACCCCTTTGTTAGTCCATAGAAAATAAGAAAAAGCTTTTGATCCAAGTGGATCGGTACCTACCTTGTCCTGACGCTTCAGATCTGGGCAGAGCTTCGCTTCTTGAACTTAAAAGGAGGATGAATTCAACACGGGATGGTGTGTTGAACTCAAGGATTTGAGTGCTTGAGGCTTTGTGAGTGTTTGTGGTGTAAAAGCTATGCTAGATGTAAAATCTGATGGGAAAAGTTATCTTTCGAGGTCTGATATAGGGGAGTATATATACTAAAAACCTCGGAGAAATTAGGAAACTCGGGGATAAAAACAGGCCTAGGAACCGCATAGCCTTATGCGGTTGCCTGGGCAAACCGCATAGGCTTATGCGGTTGCCTCCCCAAACCGCATAAGCTTATGCGGTTCGAGGGTGTGGTTTTTTGTGTAGTTTCCTAGTTTCGGTTGAATTATATCTTAGAAAGATTTCGTGATAATCCTTACTTGCACGTCAAGGAAAAGCTTGGGATATTTCTGAGATATTTATGATGTTTAGGGCTTTGGAGTGCGGGCCAAAGGCTGGGTTTGGGCTCGGTTTTGGGCCCGAGACCCGGAAAAATGAAAAGGGTGTGTTTGCATAGTTTTTGTGAAATAAGGTAAGACGTGAAGCCGTATTTTGTGTAAGAGGGGGCTAAAGGGGAGATTTAGTCACCGGGCCTAAATTTAGGAATTTAGGAATGCTGAATTAGACCTTGTTAATGTAAAAGGACTAATTGTAGTGCAAATGCGAAGGTCATGCCAAATGAAGCAGGACAAGGACCTAGTTAGACTCCAAATGGACAAAATGAACGTTTATTTAAAGCGATGTGAAGCGACCTTAAACATTTTAACATTTAAAACGACTCAGAATGAATTTGACATTAGTTAGAACCGTTTAAGTCAACGTTAAAGCATGCGTAATAAAAGTCCGTGATACATCACAGGGTTTTGTTTGGGAGGGTACGGATATGGGTATCCACAGAGCCCCCGCTTGATCGAGCCTCGGACTAGAGCGCTAGTTAAACTCCACGACCATATCCGGACCATTACAGTCTCGATACAGTCAGCGGAACGAAGCATGTGTCCATGGGTGAGACGAGGACTTCGAACCGGGCTAAACGGGGAGGGGCGTGCGCATTTTAAGGACTTGGCGGTCCGTGCATCTTTGTAAGAACTGCCACCTGCTTGAATGTGTTAAATCGTGCTTGTTGTCGTTTGTTGGTGCCTTTGCGTGTGCTTGGTATCGTCAGATGTTGATGCTGGTGCCTGTAATGTCTTCGTATTGCATGTGTTGGATGTAAAGGGGGTTAAAGTGCAAGGTATTGGTGTAGGTCTCGTGAAAGAGTGTCTGTGTAATGCTTGTGCTTGAACTCGCCGAGGAGCGTCTATGTAGAGTGAAATGCTTGGAGTTAGGTGTGTATTGCAGAGTGCTTGCGCTTAGGCTTGCCGAGGAGTGCCTATGTAGTTGTGATTGCATATGATCGCCCTCTGTTTGGGGAGAAAATGATGTAATGCTCGTGAAGAGCGTTCGTGCTTCTGCTTCTGTACCGTACATTAAATGCTTAATGTACGCGTATGGCGGACTGTAGGTGACGCCTTAACCCAAGCACGGGACGTACTTGGAGTTGTATTAGGGCTAGGATGAGTTAGGAATCGAAAAGTAGGCGTAAAACGAGAAAAATCCGAGAAAAGCCAGGGGTAGGAACCGCATAAGCTTATGCGGTTCGTGGGGCAAACCGCATAAGCTTATGCGGTTTCCCCTGTGGGCTGCAGGGGGCTATAAAGGCTCGAGAGCACCGTGTTTGTTGCTCATTATAACACTTTCGGTTTTTAACTCACAAAAACGCCATTTTTCGATTTCTCAACCGTTTTTGCTCGTTTTTCTTGCGTTGCCTTGCTATGGAACTTGGTAATGCTCCATTTTAACTTGTTTTTACGTTATTTGTTGTTGTAATTAGCTAGTTTTGCCTTGAAATGTTGAAAAGATGGGTTTTGAATGAAAACCCGAGTTTTGCTTGAAATTTGCCGTTTGAATGCTTGAAATTGACGTCATTGTGTTGCATTATGCCATGTGAACGTGTATGTGTGAATTGATTGTGATTTAGACCGTCTTTGTATGAAAAACGTCCAAATTAGGTTTCAGGCCCGAAAACGAACCCGGAATTTCCGACCCGGAATTTCAATTAAACTTCGGTGTAGGATGCCCATAGTGTATATAGCATGTCTATAGCGTTAGTTTCGCGAAAATGTCGAGTTAAGGCTTTCAAATCGCCGTCTTAAGTCGTAGTTATACGGAGTAATTAAGGCGAATTGGGGGTTTTTGATCGGGGTGACCAAAATGCAATTGCTTGTAATGGGTTGTTGTTGGGGACTATTATGGCGTATAGAAACCATAAAGTTGCAATTTTGAAGTGTAGAGAACGGTTTTCGGCTTAATTGTGAATTAGGCCTAAAAATGCTCTGTAGGGCGTATAGTGTATCGTGTTAAGGGATGTATATGTATTATGTGCGTATTATTTGTGTGTATTTGTGTATGTGTATGCCAAGTTGTATGCTTGCATGTATTATAGCTGTATGTATATTGGTTGTGTTTGGTTGCAGGGGAAGATACTAGTCGTGTTACGAGATCGAAATCTCGTAGGAGTGCTAGCTCGAGGACCGAGGGAGCCTCTAGCTCGAGTGGCTTGAGGCGTTCGCGTAGTGAGAGGGATGTTGACCCTCGTGACCTGCGCACGAGACGTGGTCAGTCACGAGGTAGAGGTCGTGGGAGGAATGTCCCTGTGCGCGATCCTGAGGAGGAGGAGGCGGATGCGTTTGCTCAGGAGTTTGTAGATGAGCTGGAGGCTGAGATGGATGTTGCTGAGGAGGAGGCTGAGGAGGTCGAGGAGGTTGCGCCTAGAGCGAGTAGCTCTAGGCCGCGAAAATCACGCGTGAACAGGGCCTTCGCCAAGGGTTGGGATGGCCGCAACCTTCTACTTGCTCCAGAGAGACACGTTTCCTATCGAGCGACGATGGGTTGGCAGAAAGGCTCGATGAGGACTTTCTCGGGCGTCTCGTCCGCGATGTGTGCTTTTGAGGAGAAGCTTTCGCCGAGGGCGCAAGCTTGGGTGCTGCGTAGTGCTTTTGGCCCGTTAATTCGGCCATTGGAGGAGATTGCAAGGAAGAAGCGGCGGCGAACCGATGTTGATCGGGGCCTTCTGGGCCAGTCTTTGGGACACCACGACGGCGTTCCATATGCCCGGCCGAGGCGGCATTACCTTGTCTGAGTATCTTTGTCATGACTGGGTTCTGGATTTGAGACCGTGACATGAGTTTTGATTTTGCGCCGTCTGTTGTGGACGAGGTTGTGACTGCCGCGGTTGGCGGTGGTTTGGAGGTGATTTGTGAGGGTGCGCCACCTTATACTTTCAAGACGAGTTACATCTTGGAGTATTTTGAGGGGAAGACCGGGTATGGCCCCTCGGAGTGGAGTGACGAGCAGAATGCTCGTATGTGGCTGTGGTGGTTTGTGAGCGCCGTGTACTTCGGCGATAAGGGCGAGCGGGCGTCGACATCGGTCCTTATGCATCTCCTGGATTGGGATGCAATTGGGACGTTTGACTGGGTGTCGCCGTCTCTGGGTTTGTGTATTCGTTTTTGCATGGATGCCGTGAGACCACGGGTCATGGACGGAGGATCGCGACTGTCCTTGGTCGTGCCTGGCTTCTTGATGGAGGTACGTGTTGATTCTGTTTTTGTTTGTCTTAGGTGCATTGTTGATTGTTTTTGTTGTCTTTGTCTTTGTAACGTGTTTTTGTTTCTTGTATTCGCAGTCGTGGATTCTTAGCCACTTCCCTTTCTTGCTCCCCGCATCTTTGTGAGGATCGTGAGGAGTACTCCGTGACGCATTGGGAGTGCGATGTAACCGTCTTTGCGTTTAATCGGGTCGTATGACGAGGTTCGGGATCGTCTGAACCGGATGCGATTTGATGAGGTTTGTGTTTGAATCATTTTAAATAGAGTGTACTTAAAATGATTGTATTATGTTTGTATTTATGAGTGTGTTTTGCTTTTGTAGTTAAATGCCAGTTCAGTAAGGCGAGTATAGGAATATTCCCGAGGGCATTGGAGCTAGGTTTGCGGTCACGAGAGACTCGGCGCTTTGTGAGACGCCGTATGGGTCGATTTGGTACCTTGAGAGGCGCTGGTCTTTTCGGGCGGGGTGGCGACTCGGTAGTGCCTGAGGATCCGTCGAGGGTCCTGTTTGGCCGAGGGTTCCGTTCGGGATCGGTGGCGTTATGCGGGGAAGGAGAGTCGGTGAGCCTTCTGCGTCTGAGGCGGACCTATGGCGATTTCTTTGAGTCTCGGTTTGCTTGCGGGCCGATTGAGGTATGCTTGTTTCTTTTGAAGGTGCGTAGGGTAATTTTTGCGAAAAATTTCCCTGACGTGTGTGTTTTGTACTTGTTTTGTAGGAGTTTGATCCCGAGATGGCGGAGCAGCCTGGTGACTTCCCTACCAGATTGAGTCTGACGAGTCGGGTGTCTGACGATACTTTTTTGTGTTGCCGACGTACTTGCCGGTGACCAGCGGCTTGAGGATGGGCCAATTTGGGCCAGGCGAGAATTGAAGAAGGTATGTACTTTGTCTTTGTATATGTGAGTGAGCCCCCAGTTTGATCGAGGTATGAAATATAGCGATGATCAAACTTGTGAGAGTCGTGTTTTTTTGGTTACCCCCTCGAGTTTGGCTTAATTCGAGTGGAATTAAGGCAAAATGGAGAGAATGCGTTTTGTTTTTGAAATTACCCCCCTAAGTTTGGCTTAATTCGAGTGGAATTAAGGCAAAATGGAGAGAAATGTGAAGTGTTTTTGTGTTGTGTACCACAGGTGGCTAAGGAGGCTCACAAGAAGCTATGGCGGATAGCCAACAGGTGGAGGATGGCGTGGGCTGAGCAGGCGGCTCAGTTGTGTCAGAGCCGGGCTGAGACGGCTCAGATTCGGCGCGAGTTCGACGAGTATCGGCGTCGTCACCCCAAGTGATGTTGTGTAATAAAGATTGCATGAATTTTTATGTACATGTCGTTGTAGCTTGGATTTGAACTTGATTGTTGTAGCTTGAACTTTGATTGTCGTCAGTAAACCTGTTTGGTAGGCTTGTTTGAAAGATGAAATGATTCCCGAGTGGGATGCGTTTGATGTTGATTTTAGATTGTGAAAAAGTTTTTGCGAAAAGTTCATTTTAAATGCGAAATGAGCTTGCATGAATGTCGAAAATGTGTGCATTTTGACTCGTGGTATGAATCGTTGTTGCTAATCGTTGTTGCTAAAGTGAAATGTAATGCTGGTGCAGGGGAACAACAAGGGAATGTCGTAGCCTAGTGTAGGTTGTAGTGTTTTAGGAAAGACGAAATTAGGAAAGTTGCGAGAAAACCAGCCCCTTGAACCGCATAACCTTATGCGGTTCAGGGCCCGAACCGCATAAGCTTATGCGGTTTGGTGGGCAAACCGCATAAGGCTATGCGGTTTGGCGACTTGGCTTTTATTGCTGAGTTTCCATATTCCGTAAGATGTTTTGTATATAAGGAGGGGGGGTGCGTGCTATAATCCTCATTCACAATTACTTCTCTTGCTTCTTCTCTCTTAATACAAGTTTTTGCTCTCATAAACATATTAGGTATATTTATAAAAGTTTTTTTTTGTATCCGAAAAAATGGAGGAGCATTTTGACGCTCTTTTGAAGAAGTGGACTTCCTCCTTAAGTTCGGCAATGAAGAGGGCGGTGTATGATGATGGCGCGGGTGTTTTTATTGGCTTTCGCCAAATGAAAGTCGATCTTGACTTCCTTGATTCGTGCTTAGATTATTGGGATCCTAGCTTGCACGTGTTTAGGTTGTTGGAGTATGTGTCCTCCACAATAGTGCGATTACTTAATAAATCTCAATTAAGGAATACGTGGGGATAATCCTAGATTATTGTCAATTGATTAACGTAAATCAATAACGGTTAGCTGACTAGAGTTTGACGTTAT
The DNA here is from genome assembly GCA_023091065.1 of Dianthus caryophyllus. Classification (NCBI taxonomy): domain Eukaryota; kingdom Viridiplantae; phylum Streptophyta; class Magnoliopsida; order Caryophyllales; family Caryophyllaceae; genus Dianthus; species Dianthus caryophyllus. Next base: position 34,772,185 of record CM041517.1, on the reverse strand, counting down.
TGTCGTGAGAACGGCGGTGATCAATTGATCCCTTTAAGTCACACCTAAAGGAACATACTCCAAATATTAAAGCTAATTAATTGTATGAGATACAATTATATTAGTAACTTGATAAATCGACTAACGGTTAGTCAGTGTATTAATTTAGAGAGAAATCTAGTTGAGAACTCGGATGATTGAATTTTATATCGATAAAATTATTAGAGGAGATGGGAATTAGTGATTAACTGTTAATTCACTAATCACGTATATTTTACTAATGAGATTAGTAAAAGTATAATTCTTAAACATGTGTAAATGTACATATATGTTAAAGAAGAGTTGTGAATTCAATTTGATAATTTGTACTTTATCATATTAGATGATTAAGTGATAAATTATAAGTATTTGTGGGACAAATATTGAAAACAAATTGGACCCATTAATAGGGCCATCTAGCCGTCCAAATACAAGGGGAAGGAGAGGAGATGCTTTGTTTTGTCTTTTGCTTTTTGTTGTTCTTTTGCATGCAAAAACATAATCATCACAAAGCATAAAATTGTTCTAATCAATAAGCAAACTCTTCCCCCTTGTGCATGCATAGGAGGCCGGCCACCCTAGTGTATCCAATACACTTCAAGTTGTTTTATTTTGTTATAAAACCACAATACCTTGAATGAATGAGTCTCATTCATTTTTCCTCTCCATCTCTCACATTATATTCTCTCTAAACTAATACTCATATTATACTAATACTAAGAGTTAGTAAGAGTAATAATATTCATATTATCAAGTAAGCTATTAAGTGATTTCTAGTCTAAATCACTTGTAGTATTTGTAGTAGTTCTTGGGTGCTTTCTAAAGGAGGTTTTCTACTTTGAAAACTTGGGTTATTAAGGAGGATCATCCTAAGCTTTTTCTCAAGAAACAAAACTAGAAAGGAGTTCTAGTTTTGTGCCCTAATATCCTTTAAGAGAAAGGTATAAATTTCTAATCTTGTAACAAAATACTTTTGTTAACTACATAGATCTTGCTAAATCAAATTAGAGTAATTTGATTTACACTAATACTTGATTAGTGAATGGGATCCGATCCCTACAAGTGGTATCAGAGCCAAGGCTTGTAGTTACAAATTTATTTTGTTAATTTTGGGGTTTTATATATTTATTGAGAATAAATATGATAAAATCCGAAAATAGTGTTAAAAATGGTTTTAACACAAGATTTTTATAGCATGCAAAGTTTCTGGTCTCATGAAGCTACTGGTCAAATTTCGTAATTTTTGAAATTTGTTTGCTAATTTAAATGATTTTTATACAAAACCGAGTCAAAAAGTGTGTTTTTGACTAATATAATTACTATAAATAGTTATATTTCGAATCTGGTCACGAAATTTTTACACAGTGATATTTCATATTTATACATTCTGCATGTAAATTTTCAAAGTCAGATTTTGAGTTTTGGATATTTTTTCAAATTTTTGTTTAAAATCGGTATATAATGGGTTTTATGTCCAAAAATATAGTAAATTTTGTTTTCTGGACATGAAATTTATACCAATATTTTTATACATTATGAGGATGCTCTCGTATAAATTTGGGATTTTTCCTCACTGTTTTAGACGTTTTCTTGATTTTATGAGATAAAATCGATGAAATCGTATGTTATTTATTATAAAATAAATTCGTAAATTTTTCTGACCAAACTTTTCTTTTCTGATATTTTGGAAGTGTTCCAGAATATACAAAATTTTTTCAAAATAAAAATAATTTTATTTTATTTTATTTTGATTTTATAAAGCTTTATTCATAAAAGGGTTATGATTAAAGTACTTCTAATTAGCAAATGACCATGTTTATGAACTAAAATCACCATAAGTTAGTATGAACTAATTTTGGGTGTTCTAAATCAGTTTAGAAGTTTTGGTTCAAGCTTAAAAGGTGTTTTAAGCATTATTGATTAATATGAGATTAATCGATTAAAAATGAGATCGGTTTTAAACGAATTAATGCGATTATTGTTTAGGGCGATTTTGGCATGTTTTTATTTATAAGCTTTACATTATGCATGTTTGGATGAATGTTTATTATTGAATGAATGTTTGTTCTTACTAGTATGGCCATAGTTTGTTATATTTTTACCGATATTCCCGTAATGAAAGGGAATATCGTGTGGTTTGTAATTAAATGCGATCTCGTATCGCCGGTTTGTAATTTAATAGTTTATTTCATTTATGAATGTATAATAGGATTGCTATGTATTCATTTGTAAATCATACTTGTAACTATTTGTAAATCGAAGACCGGTGATGGAGATCGACTTGGAGCCTTAGAAGAGTTCTAAAGCTTGCAAGGAGGAGCCTTGGATGAGATCCATTTTGAAGAGGGACCAAAGGAGTTGGTTTCCAAATTGTAACTCCTTGTAATTTTAATTACCTTTAGGTGGCCATACTAGGTTTATGCTTTTGCTTGCATTGCTTGTTTGATTGCTTATTTATTCCGCACACATGCCAAAATCGCCATGCATGCCACGATATCCCACTCCGATTGTCGTTTTTTTAGGTCGCCATTCTTAAATTAGTTCACTTATAAAGAATTTTTATGACTAAAATCGACAAGATCACCCACATTTTTAACAAAAATGAATTGAGTTTAAGCCTTTCCAAATGTAGCGACTATGAACCCTATGTTCGTGAGGACCTCCGCGACGTGGAACTTTGTTACCATGGGTAAGTAGTGGGAGGAAGTCCCTTGCTAATTTGGTTTGGACTCAACCGAATAAGAGTTATTTGGGGCTAAAAGATGCATTTTAAAGAAAATCATCAACCAAGCATTCTAGTGTAGAATTAGTCAAGTGTTGACTTATCGCTTTTATATAAAAGGAAACATGAGATGTCTAATTTTATAGTAAAAATGAGTCTTGGAATCATTTATATAATTTCGTGGGAGATCATTATATAAATGGACATTTGTTTTAAAAATGAGTTTTAGCAAATGTTATAAATGAACAATGAATGCTTATATTTTTTCCTCATGTTTATTGTAGAATCGTTTATCGCAATGGCATCATCATCATCAACTCCCGCGCCCATTTTGGGCAAAGATTCATGGTTGCGAACCGTGATGGATAAGTGTATCCTCAAGGATGACGGTAGCAACTTCGTCGAATGGGATTCGACTATGAGGGGCGCCGCTACATCCGACAATGTGCTCAAGCACCTTACCGATCAACCACCCGCCGAACCCACTTCTCGAACCGGCGCGGCTCGCGCCGCTTATGATGAGTATGTGAAAGTGGACAATGACGTGAAAAACGTCTTAATTTGGTCCATGGCACCCGCTCTCAAACTCCGATTTGTCACTCAAAAAAGTGCATATGCGATATTCACTCGAGTGACAACTATGTTCTCCAAAGCACCGCAAATTAGGCTTTATGAAGCCGCGGTGCGGTTTTTCGATGCAAAGCTTGAGAGGAACCAAAAAGTTGGTCCTCATGTGCTCAAAATGATTGAGCAAATAGACACTCTTGAGCGTCAAGAGTGTGCTATACCCAAGGCTCTTGCGATCAACCGCATCCTTCATTCTCTTCCTAACAAGTTTGCTCACTTTCGAGTAAACTATAACATGAACAACATGGATAAGAGTTACCATGAACTTCATGCTCTCTTGGTCCAAGCCGAGAGGGATATGGAAGTGAATGAGGTGGAGAAGAAAGATGTTCTCTCCATGAAAATGAAGAACATGAACTTGGGAGTGAAGAAGGGGAAGGTGGCCAAGAAGGGGCCATCTAACTTTGGCAAGGGTAAGGGAAAGGCTATTGTGGAAGGTGTTCCACATAAGCCTAAGCCCAAGATCAACAAGGGAAGACCCCTCAAAGACACTTGCAAATATTGTAATGAAGTGGGTCATTGGATGCGCAATTGTCTCAAGTATAAGAAGGATCTCAAAAATGGATGTGCGACATCCAAAGGTATTCCTTCTAATCTCTATATGATTGACATCAATCATGCTTGCATTTCTACATGGGTATTGGATACTGGATGTGGATCTCACCTTTGTAATCATTTGCAGGGGATGAGAAACGTGCGGGCCCTAGCCAAGGGTGATGTAGATCTCCGCATGGGCAATGGAGCTAGAGTAGCGGCCGTTTCCGTGGGAACTTTTGTACTCGCTCTTGCTAGTGGATTAGAGTTGCTTTTGAATAAGCGTTATTTCGTACCAACACTAACCAAAAACATTATCAGCGTCTGCGTGTTAGATGCGGAAGGCTTTTGTTTTGAGATTAAGAACAACCGTTGTACTTTTTCTTTTAATGAAATGGTTTATGGTGAAGCTATTTCAATTGGAGGTATTTATGTTTTAAATGATGTTAATGATGTTTATCATGTCGAGAACAAGAGGCTCAAAACGAATGAATCAAACAAATCCTACCTTTGGCATTGTCGTTTAGGTCACATAAACGAAAGACGCATAAAGAGACTTGTTGAGACCAAGGTTCTCAAACCATTTGATTGCGAATCATATGGTACATGCGAAGCTTGCCTCTTAGGCAAGATGACTCGTCAACCCTTTAGTGGTAAAGGGACACGAGCAAGTGAGGTTTTAGGACTCATACATACCGATGTGTGTGGTCCATTAAACATCACCGCTAGAGGAGGATATCATTACTTCATTACTTTTACCGATGACTTAAGTAGATACGGTTATGTCTACTTAATAAGGCATAATAGTGATGCTTTTGAGAAATTTAAAGAATTTCAAAATGAGGTTGAGAACCAATTAAACAAAAGGATAAAAGCACTACGATCGGATCGTGGTGGCGAATATCTAAGTAATGAGTTTGATTCACATCTTAAGAATTGTGGTATAATATCACAATGGACTCCTCCGGGCACACCACAATTGAATGGTGTTGCAGAAAGGAGAAACCGAACTTTGCTTGACATGGTTCGGTCTATGATGAGTCAAACTGAGCTTCCTGGATCATTTTGGGGCTTTGCGCTATTATCTGCTGTATTTTCACTAAATCGAAGTCCGACTAAAGCGGCCAATAAGACTCCATATGAGATATGGGTCGGAACGGTTCCTTTTTGTCTTTCGTGAGAATTTGGGGATGTGAGGCATTCGTCAAGAATAAACCTGACGATAAACTCGCTCCAAGGTCTGACAAATGTCTATTTGTAGGTTATCCTAAGGAAACCTGTGGCTATTACTTCTACAACCCTCACGAGAACAAAGTGTTTGTGGCTCGTGATGCTGTTTTTCTAGAAAATGAGTTTATTTCTAAAAAACAGAGTGGGAGAAAATTTGAACTTGATGAAGTTCAAGAGCCACAAACCGACGCAGAAGATGAGGAAACCGTTCCCTCGTCTTCTCACACGGTTATAGTTCCTAGGAGGTCAGGAAGAGTTAGTCAACCTGACCGTTACCTCGGTAACATCGAGGAGGAGGGTGATTTGTTGTTATTCGAATGCAACGAACCCTCAACCTACAAGGCCGCTATTAGTAGTCCCAACTCCGAACAATGGCTTGAGGCCATGAAATCCGAAATGGATTCTATGTACGAGAACCAAGTTTGGGACTTGGTAGATTTACCTGAAGGAGTGCGACCCCTTCAGTGTAAATGGATATTCAAAATCAAACTCGGCATAGATAAACATATTGATGTTTACAAAGCTAGATTGGTGGCAAAGGGCTTTTCACAAGTCCAAGGTATTCATTATGATGAAACCTTTGCACCGGTTGCTATGCTTCGATCCATAAGGATAATCTTAGCGGTTGCCGCGTTTCATGACTATGAAATATGGCAAATGGATGTAAAAACCGCCTTCTTGAATGGGATTCTAGAAGAGGAAGTGTTTATGACACAACCTGAAGGGTTTGTAGATACATCCAACCCTAAGAAAGTATGCAAGCTTAAGAGATCCATTTATGGTCTTAAGCAAGCATCGAGGAGTTGGAATCACAGATTCGATCATGTTATCAAACAACATGGATTCGCTCGAAGTGCCGAGGAACCTTGTTTGTACATGAAGTTTAGTGGGAGTAAAGTAACCTTCCTTGTTTTGTATGTGGATGACATACTACTGATCGGAAATGATATTCCAAGTCTGAACTCGGTAAAGGTGGAATTGGGAAACCATTTCCAAATGAAGGACTTGGGAGAGGCACAACGCATCTTGGGTATCCGGATCTATAGAGATAGATCCAAAAGGATACTAGCATTAAGTCAAGAAACTTATATCGATAAGATTCTTGATAGGTTCAATATGAAAGACTCCAAGAGAGGCTTTCTTCCGATGAGTGTAGGAATAACATTGAAGAAATCTCAATGTCCTACGACTCCTGCGGAAATTGAACGCATGAAATTGATCCCTTATGCTTCCGCTGTAGGATCAATCATGTATGCTATGATGTGCACTCGTCCCGATGTCGCTTTCGCCTTGAGCATGACGAGCCGGTATCAAGCTAATCCTGGTGAGAGTCACTGGATAGCTGTGAAGAACATCCTTAAGTACTTGAGAAGAACTAAGGATTCGTTTCTAGTGTTTGGAGGAGAACTTGAGCTACGTGTAAAGGGTTACACGGATGCAAGTTTCCAAACCGATGGGGATGATCTGAAATCCCAATCCGGCTATGTCTTTATGTTGAATGGAGGAGCTGTTTGTTGGAAGAGCTTCAAACAGAGTGTCATTGCGGATTCTACAACGGAAGCTGAATATTTGGCGGCATCTGGAAGGCTGCAGAAGTCGTGTGGATTCTAAGCAATTCTTGGATGGACTAAAAGTAGTCCCTAGTGCCGTGGATCCTGTCACTGTTTATTGTGATAACAGTGGGGCTATTTTCCAAGCGAAGGAGCCCAAGTCTAGCAACAAGTCTAGACACGTTTTGAGGAAATACCACGTTATTAGAGATAATGTGGAAAGGAAGGAAATTGATATTTGTAAGGTTGGGATGACGATAATATCACGATCCTTTAACCAAGCCTCTTTCGAGGGCTAAGCATGACGCGCACACCGCCTCCATGGGGTTGCGACGTATGCCAGATTTCCTTTAGTTTTGTAATATGTAATAGAATGTTGTAACCTATTACATATATGAAAAAATAACATTCATTGTTTTATCTTAAGTCATTATTGAATGCATACTTTGTTTATCCGAATATTTGTGTGACAACTTTGAACATATTCAAGTGAACGGTATAAACTAAGTATTTGGTCCCTAGTCTCTCATATGAGGTGGCGTCTCAGAGACTAGATTGCAAGTCGATCGATGGTGGGTTCAACACCATAGGGTCATACTGGGATGACCTGATCGTTTGCATAGACAGATCGTGAAAACACTCTGTCGAGGCGTGTGATTATAAATTCCTTTTCAATGAGATTGAAACACTGGTCGTGGTGGGAATTCTATAGTATTCCTTTAGTCGATTCTTTGGTGGGCCGATTATGCAGTCGGTGCGGTTTCGAGTGACTTTCATTTGTCCTAAACCATGCCGTGAAAGTGGGGTTATAAGGGCATCTTTGGGGTCATGGTGATCTGCATTATACAAGACAATCGAGTGGAAGGAAATGTCCACCCTTGTCGGGTAAAACATCTTTGGGCCACTCGAGGAGTAGTCATTTGAAAATGCGTGGCCACGCTCGGTAAGAATCTACGGTAGATTCCCCTGGTCAGATGACCTACTCTCCTTATCGAGGAAACCACTCATGATATATATCTCAGGATGCAAGTACGACCTGTAAGACACCTTGCATCGAGTGGGAGATGTGAAACGGACATGAGAATTGGTAATGCACAACTTGTCTCGGACAAGTGGGAGATTGTTGGAGTATGTGTCCTCCACAATAGTGCGATTACTTAATAAATCTCAATTAAGGAATACGTGGGGATAATCCTAAATTATTGTCAATTGATTAACGTAAATCAATAACGGTTGGCTGACTAGAGTTTGACGTTATTGTTGTGAGAACGGCGGTGATCAATTGATCCCTTTAAGTCACACCTAAAGGAACATACTCCAAATATTAAAGCTAATTAATTGTATGAGATACAATTATATTAGTAACTTGATAAATCGACTAACGGTTAGTCAGTGTATTAATTTAGAGAGAAATCTAGTTGAGAACTCGGATGATTGAATTTTATATCGATAAAATTATTAGAGGAGATGGGAATTAGTGATTAACTGTTAATTCACTAATCACGTATATTTTACTAATGAGATTAGTAAAAGTATAATTCTTAAACATGTGTAAATGTACATATATGTTAAAGAAGAGTTGTGAGTTCAATTTGATAATTTGTACTTTATCATATTAGATGATTAAGTGATAAATTATAAGTATTTGTGGGACAAATATTGAAAACAAATTGGACCCATTAATAGGGCCATCTAGCCGTCCAAATACAAGGGGAAGGAGAGGAGATGCTTTGTTTTGTCTTTTGCTTTTTGTTGTTCTTTTGCATGCAAAAACATAATCATCACAAAGCATAAAATTGTTCTAATCAATAAGCAAACTCTTCCCCCTTGTGCATGCATAGGAGGCTGCCACCCTAGTGTATCCAATACACTTCAAGTTGTTTTATTTTGTTATAAAACCACAATACCTTGAATGAATGAGTCTCATTCATTTTTCCTCTCCATCTCTCACATTATATTCTCTCTAAACTAATACTCATATTATACTAATACTAAGAGTTAGTAAGAGTAATAATATTCATATTATCAAGTAAGCTATTAAGTGATTTCTAGTCTAAATCACTTGTAGTATTTGTAATAGTTCTTGGGTGCTTTCTAAAGGAGGTTTTCTACTTTGAAAACTTGGGTTATTAAGGAGGATCATCCTAAGCTTTTTCTCAAGAAACAAAACTAGAAAGGAGTTCTAGTTTTTTGCCCTAATATCCTTTAAGAGAAAGGTATAAATTTCTAATCTTGTTACAAAATACTTTTGTTAACTACATAGATCTTGCTAAATCAAATTAGAGTAATTTGATTTACACTAATACTTGATTAGTGAATGGGATCCGATCCCTACATAGGTTTCCCGGGGGAGAGGTGTGCCCTTTGATGGAGGAGTTCTCGGCCATTGCTGGATGGTCGAAACGGACTACTCCTGTGGTTGTTAGGAGTGAGCTTTGGTATAATACGATGTTGCGAAACTTCCTTGGGATGACGAATGCTCATGCTGCGGGTTTGTTTGAGGGAGGCAAGGTAAACATGCTTCTCTTATGTCAACGATACATGAGTAAAGTTGATACTAGTATTTCGGACCGTTCTAGGCGGAGGGCCCTTGCTTTTTGTTTGGTTCATCGTTATGCTTTTGCGGGGTCCATGCCAGATGGAGTGTTCGGAAACGCGAGGTATGCTCGTGTTGTCGAAGAGATGGAGAGGGGATATGATCCTTCTGCGTTGATCCTGGCGGAGACCATACTGGGCTTAGACGACCGTTGTGCTAATCGTCCCGAGCTCGTGCAGGGGGTTCTTAGGATTCTCAACGTTTGGCTCATGGAGAGGCTAAGTGTGTACAAAGCTCTTCCCCTTGGAGGTGTCTTCAAGGCTGCAGGGACGACGTCGCGAAAGATGGAGTGGGCTGATCCTCGGGAGCGTTCGCTAAACTACTACCGGTGGTTTGTGAAGGAGAGCACCATTCGTTGGCATGTGTCTTGGTGGGGTATTACGGCGGTTACGGCGCCGTCCGTTGCGAATGCGTATCGTGGGTTGATGTTGTGTGGGTTTGAGCGAGGAGTGTGGATTCACCCTCTTCGGCAAGAGGCAATCGGGCTTGCTTTCGGACCTTACGAAGCGGGGATACTCAGGTTGGAGGGGTTGTTGTGCTAAACAACCAAGTGATCGATGCTTGGATCCGAGGATGGTCGGACCGTGTTACTTGGGTTGTTCCGGAGCATATAGAGTCTAGTCGTGTTACGGACTTCTATACACGGTGGTACCGTTCCAATGATCCAAAGGAACGGGGGAATCAAAGGAGGAGAGAAAAGAATGGGCCAAGGCCCTCCTTGGCGTATGAGGCGGTGCGCGAAAGGAGGGATTATGGTGATCTTTTTAGTGCAGGTGCTTCTACTTCGAGACCGGCGCGGGAAAGGCTTGGACCGAAGGTGACCGTTAAAGATCGTCTAGGGTCAAAGATCGAGGAGCCCCCAGTCGAGCAGGACGAGGATCCGATCGAGCCCCCAGGTTTTGAGAGATCTGTTCCCGTTCTTAGGTCGAAAGTTGTGGCGGACCGGCCTCTTGAAGATGAAGAGGTCAATCCGAAGCGTCAGAAAATGACTTGAGTAGTTTGCTTTGTTTAATTTAGAAAAATTCCTTTATTTAAATACGTGTTTTTAGATTTGAATAAAGGGCTAGGAGGCTTGTTCCTAGCTCATTCCTAAGTTGCGAGAAATTCTAAATAAAGTAATAAAATAGAATTAATTTGTCTTTTGTCTTGTCTCGTTGCTTTCTTTCATTTTGCTTTGAAATGTTCTCGACCTTTTTAAGCTTCGAACATTCGTATTTATTTTTAGAAAATCCTCGACTTTTTTAAGCTTTGGACTTGTTTGACTTGCTTGCTCTTAAGTCCTTGACCTTTTTAAGCTTTGGACTTGGATTGTTGTTTTGTTTTGTGTTGACTGTGCTCTCGACTTTTTTAAGCTTTGAGCGTGTCTTTTGGTGAGTGCATCGCCCTTGACCTTTTTAAGCTTTGGGCGTGCGTGCTAGGAAGTTCGGTTGTGCTTTTGACAAGCTGCCTACGTATCCGCATTTTACGGAATCAAACCGGCGTAGTTCGTGGGATTCGGTTGAGCTCTTTGCAAAGCTGCCTACGTATCCACAGTGCGTGGAATCAAACCGAGCGTAGTTCACTCATGCGAGAGTGAGTTTTATTTTTGAAATACATTGCAAAAGTGTTTGTGTTTAAGGGTAGTATTTCTTGAGTTGATCAAGATTTGTTGGTAATCGGAAGTCCTGACCGTCGAGGTCAGTTAGTTTCACGGCTCCTCCGGGAAGGATTTCCTTGACCAAGTACGGTCCGGCCCAATTGGGTTTGAATTTTCCTCTTGGGTCGACTGGTAATGGTGCTCGGACTGATTTGAGTACTAGGTCACCCACTTTGATGTTTCGTGGCTTGACCCGTTTGTTGTAGGCGCATTGTAGGCGAGATTGGTACATTCGGACTGTACATAGTGAATGTAACCGTCTTTCGTCTAAGAGGATGAGTTGCTCGTATCGTTCACGTGCCCATTCGGCTTCAGGAATGTCTGCTTCCATGAGAATTCGAAGGGATTGCATCTCGATTTCTACAGGTTGAACGGCTTTCATCCCGTAGGTTAGGAAATAGGGTGTCATGCCTGTGGGTGTGCGGATGGTTGTGCGGTATCCCCATAATGCAAATGGGATTTTGTTGGGCCAGTCGTGGCAGGTGTCGATCATCTTTTTGAGGATTGAAACCGCGGTTTTTGTTCTTTGCCTCGGCCGCTACCGATTAGTTTGTGGTCGGTAGGGTGATGATTTGTGTCGTTGTATCTTGTATTTGAGGAGAAGCGGTTCGACCTCTCCTTGGAAGTGTGTGCCTTGGTCGCTGATGAATTCGTGGGGTATACCGTAGCGACAAATGATGTTGTTTTGTATGAATTTTGCAACCTCTTTTGTGCCTAGTGTGCGGTATGATGCGGCTTCGACCCACTTGGTGAAATAGTCGATGGCCACGAGGATGAAGCAGTGTCCTCCTGCTCCTACGGGTTGAACTTTGCCTATGACGTCGATTCTCCAGGTTGAGAAAGGCCATGGCGAGGTTAAACTGTATAGGGGTGAAGGAGGGATGTGTTGTACGTTTGCAAAAATTTGGCAATTGTGGCAATGTTTGACGTATTTTGCGCAGTCAGCTTCCATGGTTGTCCAGTACCATCCTAGCCTTATGATTTGTTTGCACATGGCTCGTGCGTTCATGTGTGGTCCGCACTCGCCATCGTGTACTTGGGACATGATTTCGTGTCCCTTTTTGCGGTCGACGCACAAGAGTAGTATGCCTTGAGGCGTCTTTTTGAGTAGTTTACCCATTTCCATCACGAATTGTGATGATAATAGGCGTAGGGCTCTTTTGGCTCGTTTGTCAGTGTTTGGTGGGTATTCACCGTTTGTTTTGTAGTTGATGATTGCTTGGTACCAAGGGTCGGTTTGTTCTTCCTCGGTTTCAATGTCACAGATGTAGGCGGGTTCATTCCGTCGTTCCACGACAATGGGTAGTGTTTCCATTCCCGGGGGTATGTTGATTAGTGACGCGAGTTTGGATAACGCGTCGGCGAATTTTCGATAAAACAGAACTCTCAAATGAATAACATTAAAAAGCAAGGGTCATAAAAGTGTATTAAAACGGAATGTAAATTTTTGTCGAGATTGAAAATGAAGGCTAGCATGATTTGATAAGAAAATAGAAGTATAAAGGATTTAGTTTAGAATGGTGAGTATGATGAAAGCAAAGAAACCAAGTAGTACATAAGAAAGCAATTATCAGAGTGAAACATTTTGAAATAAAGAAATAAATTTAAAAACGACGATTAAATCAAATCCAAAGCTTTTAAAGACTATTTTAGAGGCAGGACAAGTAAATTTTAAATGCAGAGATTTATCGAGTCGACACCCGACCTCGCATGACTCCGTCATTCCTGTACCTGCATCCAAAGCAAACATATGATCTAATGGTGGAAATCCTAAGACCACCATTCACACAACTACTCATACACATGCACAAATAACGTAGACCCCCTAATGTGTCTACCCAACACTCACACTCGGTGTTCTAGGTCAAATCCTACCCACTCACCTAAGTGAGTTGGGAGCGTATTCGCTCTGATACCAACTGTAACAACCCGGATTTTTCGAACAAAATAAAATAAAGAAATAGAAAGGATTTATAAAATAAAAGGAAATAAAAGCGAGCCACGGTGGCGGAAACACCATGGAATCCGGATCATTACTCACTAACCAACTAATCAACGATAAAAAGGTAGACCTTGAGGCCTAGAAGCGGGGAGTAAATACCCCTTACAAATTCAAAACCAAAGTACAATGAAATGAAAACATAAATGGACTAATCCAATCTAAACAACTCCCAAATGACTAGCTAGACGACTCAACAAAGGCAAGCTACGGTCACATCCTCACAACGTCCTCACACATAAGCCGTCCCGCGCGTACCTATAAAAAAAAGAAGCAACAACCACAATCAGTGGGGAGTAACTAGGTGCTCCCCAGTCATATTTTAACATAACGAACATAAACAACAACAATGCAACAAGCTCACCTGGCCTACGGCCTAATACCAAAGTATAAATACATGAACAACAAATCATACAACAATAGAACAACGATACAAACACAAGAAACAACCACACGGCACAACCAAGGTTGTGACCAAACCAACTGAGCTCACACGACGATCCTTCTTCCAACCAATTGCGAGAGTAAGCGCGGAGAACTGGGTGAAGCAACAAGAATCACGCCGGGTGAAGCAACAAGAATCACCCAAACCCTATGGCGGAACAGCAACAAGAAGTTCCTCAATAATCACAAGTCTAAATTTGGCCAAATTCCACCGAGCAACAAGAACGGTGACGACATAAATAACCATAGTCTCTAACCCTTCTGGTTGAGAACCCATGATAGCTCTAGCTAAACAACAAGAATAGCCGAGGGGACCATGAGTGGTATCTGTCCAATCTAGGACGTTGTATCTCCTCACACATGTGCCAGAACAGTACCCATGTGCAAACTTAACCCAAGCATAACCTGTTAACCTGTCAACCTGTCTCCAATACTCCAACACAACCATACAACTACAACATCCATACTCACACACACACAAGTTCCAATATCATCATAACCAATCATACATACGGAGTACCATACGATCAACATGCTTTACAAGTCTCACATTTGATTAACATGCTCATAATTCATAATTTAGTGATCAAACAAAGTATAACATGATTCATTATAGCATAGTTAACATTTTAGGACATGCCAAGACTCAAACAAGCGACAAACCAACCAACACCCACACACACCACACACGGCCTGAGCACCCACTCACGGCCAACACCCACACCACACGGCCAACACTTCAAAATCACGGTTTCATGCATCAAACTCAATTCTCATGTGACCAATTATCGATTTAGGTGATCCAATCAATAAAACATGCATACATATACTTTTAGACTCAATCAAAACCATCTTAACTCATACTCATCATTAGGTGGATCATGTAAACATCAAGATTAATCGTATTTAAGCCAAATCAAGAAGAAACATGAGGGAAAACAGGAGCAAGGGGGTTCGGCCCCTTCACCCACAACACGACATCAACACAACAACACCACTAAACCGATTTTGATCAATCTACAAGCATGAATAATGATACCACAAGTGAATTATGCATGAATATATGATTATAAGACAAACCCTAGTATGAGGCCAATGGAACTAGCATGAAATCATGACCAAAACATCAACCATCATCACAACAACAATGTAAACAACAACAACATGACAAACAAGGCCTCATACATGCTAAAACATAACTAGATCACACCTAGTTACCTTTGTAGAGAACCAAAATCGTGCTACTCCTCCTCCTCTTCGACTAGGATAGTATCTCCTTCTTCAAAGCCCTCTTCTCCTTTGATAATCCAAGCCAAACACACAAATAATGAATACAAAGCAATACAACACATAAAATAACATAATAACAGAAAAATAAAAGAGACAAAAGGGATCCTATACCAAGGGAAAAGGTTAGGAAAGCCTTAGGATGAATAGGATGGAAGCTTGCAAGAGAATCAATGGAGTTTGAATGATAATGGAGAGATATTTTGAGAGAGAAAGGAGAAATGAATGTGGATGGGAATGAGGAATGAGAGATTAAGGAGTAAAATCAGATTATTAGGTTGCTTAGATTAGGAGATCACAAGATAATTACTTATCTTGCTCATAAAGCCATCTAAACCCTAACCTCAACCCGTGCAAAGGTGATTTTGGTTCGGTCCAAAGTGGGCCGGTCCAAACTAGCTTCTGAAAAGTTGGCAGATGCAACGGCGTCGAAAAAATACGCAGTTTAGCCTTTTGAATCACCTGAATCGGAGTTCGTATGAGGAAGTTACACCGTTTTTAGCTAAATTACTCCGTATTTAAGTTCTGACGACAGAGTAGCTTATCCACGCGACAAGAGAACTGATTTTCTCGAGCTAAAAGTAATGAGGAAATCAAGAGAAATAATTTACGAATATAAATGAGACAGATAATAAATATTAGGAAAAGTCGGGGTGTTACAGGCAATAGAACTGAAGTAGCCACTAGAGGGAAACCTAAGGAATAGAATAACATAAGACCCGAATGACAAGATTAAAAGTTGATCGACAGGGTCATGATATAAAAGTGATGAGTTATGATGAATAAGAAAGAAAAGAAGGAATGAAACGAATTAAGTAAAAATATGACATAATAAATCCTTTGCAAGGAACTGCTCAACAACCACCAATTAGACAAAAGAAATTTTTAATATGAAACGATGAAGGAAAATAGAAATATTATTTAAGAGTTCACAAATGAAGGTATAAGACTCATTTCCAACAAAGAACTCAAATTGGTTTCGTTATGAAGGAGAGACGAAAAGGTAATCCTCGAAAAGTTTGACAAATATAGAATATGATCAGAAGATACGATTGAAAGGAGAATTCTTAAAGTTGAGTTTCAAAATGACAGCGATTTTGGAAAAAAAATGAAGCTACTAAAACACCAGGTAGAATAAATAATATTCAAATAAACAAAATGGTCAAATTAGAAAATTTAATAAAAGAATGTTTAGGATAACAAAGAGGTTTTGATTAAAAGTGAAAGCAGTAGATAAATGTCAATCATTTCCAATTTGATTGAGTAAAAATGCATCAAAATGTATTGACGCGTTTAAAAATGAATGGAAAAGTAAAACAAACGGATTAAAATTTTCCTCAACATAGTTACAAAATAAGAAAGTTCAAGAAGGACAAACAAACCACTATAGCACAATTATACAAAAAAATAGGTTTTGTTAGTAGAACTGACTGAAAACATTCTTGAAATAAAAGAGTTTAGAAATTATTTTAGCACGATCTATTGAAAAAGATGAGGATGAACATAATAAGAAGTTTTATTGGGGGAGAAGAAACTCAAACTGTAATCACGAGCTGATAGTTTTAAAACAACTGTATAATAAGATCAATAACTAGAAGGAACTAAGGACAAGCATAGTTAACAAGCTGAAAGACGTCCCTACGAATACGGTAGGTGACTTAGATTAGGAGTTTCCGCTGCGTGCTCTGATGGTAGGACCATACATTCGCAATTCGGCTTCAAGTTTCTTACTCCAGCTGATCAATCCGTACGAATCAAAGACTTTAAGAGTTAAATTTCTAGATATTTCGAAAGGTCAAATGAAAGAGGGATATTTTAAATTAGAATACTCAAATGATTAAAGTTGAAGAAACGAATAAATCGAAAAGTTAAAACAAGGGATCGACAAGGCATAAATAGACTAAAATTTTCGATAAAACAGAACTCTCAAATGAATAACATTAAAAAGCAAGGGTCATACAAGTGTATTAAAACGGAATGCAAAATACTCCCTATTTTGTCGATATTTAAAAATGAAGGATAACATGATTTGGTAAGAAAATAGAAGTATAAAGGATTTAGTTTAGAATGGTGAGTATGATGAAAGCAAAGAAACCAAGTAGTACATAAGAAAGCAATTATCAGAGTGAAACATTTTGAAATAAAGAAATACATTTAAAAACGACGATTAGATCAAATCAAAAGCTTTTAAAGGCTATTTTAGAGGCAGGACTAGAAAATTTTAAATGTAGAGATTTATCGAGTCGACACCCGACCTCGCATGACTCCATCATTCCTGTACCTGCATCCAAAGCAAACATATGATCTAATGGTGGAAATCCTAAGACCACCATTCACACAACTACTCATACACATGCACAAATAACGTAGACCCCCTAATGTGTCTACCCAACACTCTCACTCGGTGTTCTAGAGTCAAATCCTACTCACTCACCTAAGAGAGTTGGGAGCGTATTCGCTCTGATACCAACTGTAACAACCCGGATTTTTCCAACAAAATAAAATAAAGAAATAGAAAGGATTTATAAAATAAAAGGAAATAAAAGCGAGCCACGGTGGCGGAAACACCGTGGAATCCGGATCATTACTCACTAACCAACTAAACAACGATAAAAAGGTAGGCCTTGAGGCCTAGAAGTGGGGAGTAAATACCCCTTACATAACCAAAACCCAAAACAAAAGTCTAAAGACCGAAAGAAAGTCTAAAACCAAAACCAAAGGAATACAAGTCCAAAAGTCTAATCCAAAACAACATCTCTTCTAAGGTGCACGCGGTCATATCCTCGCATCCAACTCACTCAATCTCGTGTCACGCATACCTATAAAAGAGAGGCAACAACCACAATCAGTGGGGAGTAACTAGGTGCACCCCAGTCATATTTTAACATAACAAAACATAAACAAGAATGCATCAAGCTCACCTGGCCTACGGCCTAATACCAAAGCATAAATACATAAGCAACCAACATACAACGAAAGAACAACAATGCAAATACAACAACAAACATCACGGCACAACCAAAGTCGTGTCCAAACCAACTGAGCTCACAAGACGTTCCTTCTTCCAACCAATTGCGAGAGTAAGCGCGGAGAACTGGGTGAAGCAACAAGAATCACCCCGGGTGAAGCAACAAGAATCACCCAAACCCTATGGTGGAACAGCAACAAGAAGTTCCTCAATAATCACAAGTCTAAATTTGGCCAAATTCCACCGAGCAACAAGAACGGTGACGACATATATATAACCATAGTCTCTAACCCTTCTGGTTGAGAACCCATGATAGCTCTAGCTAAACAACAAGAATAGCCGAGGGGACCATGAGCGGTATCCGTCCAATCTAGGACGTTGTATCTCCTCACACATGTGCCAGAACAGTACCCATGTGCAAACTTAACTCAAGCACAACCTGTTAACCTGTTAACCTGTCTCCAACACTTCCAATACAACCATACAACCACAACAACTATACTCATACATACACTGCCTCATTACAATCATAACCAACCATACATACGGAGTACAATATGAGTTACATAAATTACAAGTCATACATTCAATTGACATGCTCATAATCCTTTATTTAGTGATCAAACAAAGCGTATCTTAATCCAATTTAGCATAGATAACATCCTAATACATGCCAAGACTCGAACAAGTGACAAACAAACCATCACACACACAAACACCTCACGGCCAGCCTGCCCTATACACGGCCAACATACATAACAACCCAATTCATGCATAACTTTCGATTCTCATGCGACCAATTATCGATTTATATGATCAATTCACTTAAGCATGCATATAAACGTTATTAAACATCATGTAATCATCTTAACTCATAACTCAACATTAGGTAATTCATACAAACTTCAAAGATCAACATGATTAAGCCAAAACAAGAAGGAAACAAGAGGACAAACACAAGCAAGGGCTACGGCCCTCACTCAACCCATTCGGCCAACACATCAAACCAACACCAACTCG
The DNA here is from genome assembly GCA_023091065.1 of Dianthus caryophyllus. Taxonomy (NCBI): domain Eukaryota; kingdom Viridiplantae; phylum Streptophyta; class Magnoliopsida; order Caryophyllales; family Caryophyllaceae; genus Dianthus; species Dianthus caryophyllus. The sequence continues at coordinate 34,753,554 of CM041517.1, read as the reverse complement.
ATTTTCATCGATTTACTAGCATGATTAATGATAAATTATGTGAAATATGCATGAAAACATGATTATAAGACAACCCTAGTATGAGGCCATAGATCTAGCATGATTTGATGACAAAACAACAATCAACAACATGAATTACGCACACACACAATAGATTTACAATGTAGAACACAAGATCAACAACATAAAGGCCTCATACATGTTAAAATACAACTAGATCACACCTAGTTACCTTTGTAGAGATCAAAAACCTTGCTACTCCTCTTCTTCTTCAATCAAGATAGTGTCTCCTTCCTCCAAATCACCTTCTCCTTTGAAGATCCAAGCCAAAACACACAAGCAATGAATACATAGCACAATAACACATAAAATAATACAAAATCAGAAAAATAAAAGGACTAAAAGAGACCATATACCGTAGGAATAGACTAGGGAAGATCTAGGATAAAGGGAATGAGAGCTTGGATGAATAAAAATGGTGTTTTGATGAGATTAGAGAGTTTCTTGTGGGATAATTATGAAGAATGAATGTGGATGTGATTAGGGATGAGTTTAGGAAGTTAGAAATCAGATTTCAAGGTTGCTATGTTTAGGAGTTAATAAGATATCTTATGCCTTGATCAAAAAGCCATCCATGAAACCCTAAACCCAACCCGAGCTGGGGAATTCGGCTCGGCCCAGGGTGGGCCGGATCAAACTGACTTCTAAAAATTTGGCAGCTATGATAAATATTTAAAAATACACAGTTTAGCCTTTTGAATCACCTGAATCGGAGTTCGTATGAGGAAGTTACACCGTTTTTTAGCTAAATTACTTCGTATTAAGTCCTGACTACAGAGTAGCTTAATCCACGCGACAAGTGAACTGATTTCTCGAGCTAAAAATGAGAAAATCAAGAGAAATGAATTACGAATATTATTGAGACGAATAAATAAATCTTAGGAAAAGTCGGGGTGTTACAATAACAATCAAAAGGGAGAAGTTGAAGGCAATACCAATCAGAAATTTGCAAGGAGAACAAGATGAATTCAACAACAAAACCAAAATAGATGATCAAGCGAACATAAACCGAGTCGGGAATTGAAATTACAAAAGATCAAAAGTATAAACCCTAGGTTTTTTAGGGAATGAAGTTTAAGGTGTTCTAAAAGTGAAGCAAAAAGAATGAGTCGAAATATGATGTGCAAAGCCTTCAAATAGACGAAACATTTCAAGCCAACGAAGGGTCTCCCCTGTCCCTAGGTCATCCCGGACGGGATAGGAGGTGTCCCGGACGGGACAAGGTTGATCCGGACGGGACAAGTTCATCCCGGGTTGTTCAGTTTTTTTCAGCTTTTTGTTCCTTCTTGTACTTAGTTTTTTTTCCTTGTTTTTGCTTCTTCTTGTTGTCCCAAGACTAAGGGACGAGGCTCATAACTAGGGACGAGTCCTAGGATGATAATGCAAGCTTCAAATCCCGAGCCAAGGTCCCGGGACACCTTCATTCATTGAAACGAGGCTCGTGCGCAAGCGAAACGCAACGAAACCGACTCGGAATTCACGAAACTTTACGAAACTTCACGAAACTTCTCGACAGGCATCCTATACTCCAAATATGCGCTTGTACCTGCAAAACGCACACAAAAACGCAGCAGTGCCAAATCGGAGAGAAATAGGAGCTGAATTGCAAGTAAAAGCACGGGAAACGCAATGCAACGCAAGCGACAGGGGCCTATAAGTACATAAATATACGACACATCAAACTCCCCCAAACCGAACCGTTGCTTGTCCTCATGCAACCAAGCATGACAGAAAATAGAGGACAAAACGAGCAAAAGAAAACTTCCCTGAACAATCACCAATCCCGAATCAACATGGGACGTATGGAAATAGCAAGCTAACGGATGAGAATTATAAGACGGCGCAGAATGAATAGCATGGCTTAGACTATGGCTCTCTAGCAATCAAATCACGGACCTCTCGCGGTTTCCACTTTACTCAAATGATGAACAAGGCGAAGTATATAGTGACACTCACCTACTCGACTAGTGGAAGCACGCCCGCAATCTAATGTGGACCAAATCTCGTATTCCCGTACACGAATAATGTCACAAAAACGAAGCAAACATGAGGGTTTACATAGGAAATGAGGGTGTAAAGGCCATAGAGAGGTAAAGGGCAAGAAGGTGGAACAAATGATTATGGAATCGTGGAGCTAAGCCACTAGAAACCACTCGTACTACTCAAGTGCTCGTCCAACCAAAACGGAACCCAAACTCTCATGGAAAACGGACCGAAAACAGCATATCGGTCTCCTCTACATATCATCGCAACAAGGAAATCGAAAACAAGTGCTCACTCATGTACAACAACAACAACTTTTATTTTTGTGCACATACTTTTTTTTTTTTTTTTTTTTTTTTTTTTTTTTTTTTTTTTTTTTTGTGTTGTGTTTATTTTTCTGATTTTTTTTTTTTCTTGAGCAAAAAGAGCACACTTACAAGTTGCGGAAAACCTCATCAAAGGTCGGGGAAACAGCAATCCCGACTCACATATTCACCAACTCTCCAAGCAAACGACATCAGCAAGTCGTAGCATGATCAAAACCCGAAGACAAGCACAAGAGTAAGCAAAGCGGTTGTAGGTTTATATCCGTATATAGACCTTAAAAATCACAGGATTATAATGAAAACTTTTATAAGATTTAAAGTCATAAAACAAAATAGCATAACATAAACAAAGAATAAGAATTAACCTTTTAATCCTTATGAATTGGCCTAAGATCAATACCAAAAATATGGTATCTCCTAATAATCTCACCCAAGATGTGTTGAAATATGCCCTTGAATTTGCTAGAAATTTTAGAGAGAAAACTGTTTTTCTTTTCTTTTAGGTTTTGTGTTGTGTGCAAGTCTGATTATGAATTAGGTTCAGATGAGACTTATAGTGTAATTAGGTTAAGTAGAGAGGAAGAAACCTATCTCCCTCCCACTTGTATCACACGGCCTAAAGGAAGAGTCCCGGGGTGGACTTTTCCACTTCAAAATTAAAAGCCCAATCTAACTTAAAAAGGTTTATCAAAACCCATTTAATTAGTATACTTAAGCTTTTATGTATAATGTAATTATAATATCCTTATATTATAATGAATCATAAATATCCTCATATTTCTAATTTACTAATTAATTATAACTGATTAAAATTAATTAGCCTACATTATACGTAATAATTAAATATAACCTTTTATATTCAATTTCCGAATTACAGCTAATTCCTCTCATCTAACATTATTTAATCATTATTAAATAACATTCATTATCACATTTGACTAACCTCTTAGTCATATTGGACTAACCTTTTAGTCACATTTGACTAACCTTTTAGTCAACAACACTGACTAACCTTTTAGTCATTAAATAAGGCATCGATATGATCATTTTCTCAAATAATCATATCTCTCAAACACATCCTTTAGGTGTGACTCTTAGGGACCAGTTGATCACCGCCATCTGTATGACAATAACGTCATACTTATCTAGCAAGCCAACCGTTATCGATAAACGTTAATCAACTGATTAAATACGAAATGTACCCTGTGTACCTTTAGAGATTTATCTATGTTATTGCACTCACTGTGGAGGGCACTAACCCCAACAGCGGTAACTAGCTAGGCTAGGGTAGGCTATTTGGCAATGTAGCTAGCAAACTCATGTGAGAAAGGGTAATGGGATCATATATGAGAGGATAAAAGTAATATAAGAACAAGGTGAATCAAAAGCAATCAACTAAAGCCTCATATGCAAAACATGTGACAAAATCGTGGGAAACAACGGGATAGGGGCCACACTTATGCGTGTTGATGCTACGTACCCCACGAGGAGAACTACTCTCAATATAAGCACGGGGACCGGGATAGATGAACCGGCCGCAGGAGGCTAAAAACCTCACAATAAAGTAGCAATAGTCCGTGAATGATAAAGCCAACAGTAAAAGCACGCCATCATCTGCAAGCACGTCTAAACATCCCCGAAAGTGCTAATCCAACAATATAAATCATGCCAAACCTCAAAGCAAACAAAGGAAGGGATGTCGGAAAGAAAAAGGTAAAACAAGCTCGCATACAGCGATCGGGATTCGTATTTTTGGTATTTTTGTGAAATTTTCTGATTTCTATGGATTTTTTTGAAATTTTTCAGTTTTTTTTGGGATTTTGTGATTTGTTGGAAAATGAAAAACGAAAAAGAAAGCGCAAAAATAAAGCAAAGCGGAAAGCAAAGCGCTTCTCCCCAAACCAAACAACACATTGTCCCCAATGTGTCCTAAAGCACATCAACCAGGGACCTTAAAATAAGGGGAATAAAACGATAAAAGTCTCAAGAGGAAAATAAAGTACATACATGATATATTTACAATGAAAACGCTTCAAACCAAATTCAACTGGGGTTTCAAAGAATGGGTACTAGAAGTACCACTATCCATGGGTCTCGTCGTGAGACGAACCCGCTCCATCATCCTCCTCATCATCATATCCATCATCAACTCGACTCAAGTCAAAGCATTAGCATGTCCATGCGTGTGGCTTGCAAAGAAAGCCAACTCCATTCGTGCTCAAAGCGTCCTTAATCACATCCTTACCCGCGTCCTTCCTCCCTAAGGTACCTGCAATCACATCACAACAGAGCACGGCCTCAAGAGGATCCCTCTCGAGGACTTGAGGTAAGCACTCGTCTACAAACTCATCAAGAACATCAACCGCAAAGACATGCTCCTCCAACATTGGGCGTTTTAAAGCATTTGAAAGATTAAAAGTAACTTTATCACCTCCGATATCCAACGCCAATTTACCGTTCTTGGCGTCTATGATTGCACCAAAGAAGTGCAAGAAAGGCCGACCCAAAATAATTGGAATTTGGGAGTCCTCGCCATGTCAAGAACGATAAAATCGACTGAATGAAAAACTTACCCACTTTGGACAGAACGTCCTCCAAAACACCCAAAGGGTGTTTGACGTAAACGATCCGCCATTTGAGCGTGATATTAGTTACTTTCAACTCGCCCATGTTGAGATTCTCAGATACCGAGTAAGGCATAACGCCACGCTTGCACCTAAATCACACAAAGCTTTATCAATAAAAGTGGTTCCGATAGTGCAAGGAATCGAGAAGTTACCGGATCCTTTAGTTTAGGTGGAGACTGGTTTTGTAAAAGTGCAATCGCATTCAAAGAAGAAAAGCCACGCCTCTCGACCTCACTAAACGATCTCTTGCGAGTGAGGATGTCTTTCAAGAATTTAGCATACGCGGGAACTTGTGTGACGAGTTCAGTAAAGGGAACCGTTACCTTCAAGTCCTTCACGACTTCCATAAACTTACCAAACTGTGAGTCAAGCTTAGATTTTACCACTCGACTCGGGAATGGCAATTTGATTTGAATTGGAGGCTATACCGGCTTGCTCTGCGCTTGCTCATTCTCGGCCCCCTTAGCCGCATCTTGCACGTGCACACCACCACCACTAGCTCCCACGGCCACACCTCCATTCTTGGCCCCATGTTGACCCACGGCCTGCCCTTGTGTGGGTCCCACGGCTTGCCCTCTTCCCTTGGCTCCACTCGTGCTCGTACCTGCAACATCATTACTAGGCACACTAAAATCGTAGCAAATAGAGAAGGGTCTACCTCACTTACCACCTTGGCGGGTGGAGCATCAAAAGTAGGCATTGGTGGACCGTCATAGCTCGTGCCGCTTCTCAAGGAAATTGCATTAATCGGTATCGTGTGGTTGTGACCTCATGGCGAAGGAAGATTACCGGGCTTTCGTTGAGGATTAGAAGAGGCAAGTTGAGCCACTTGCGTTTCTAGCATTTTAATGGCCGCGTCCTTCGCTTGATCGCTCTTTTGCATTTGAGCGATGATAGGATTTAGTCGCGTCTCCTAATCAAAAATAAGTCCAAACTTACTCTAATAGGTAGCAAGGGTAAGCTCAGTCGATATCCACAGGAGATGGTCGCTTAAGTTGGTTATTTTTAGTGAGCCTAGTCTTGGTTCGAAGGGTCGAGGCTACTAAAGCTATAGCGGAGAATAAGGGTTTAAAACTAAGAGGAAAAAGGTCTAGGGAATCGGGTTAGGCACGGGGAATGCTAGGTCAAAGGATGGTGACAGAATGAGTAGGAAAACGCCTCGCTAAGGGTAAGCTAGGCCTCTCGGTCTTAAGCTCCTTTAGGTCTCAAATGCAGGCTCTCAACTTACAAGTGAGGGTCCTAATGATTGGTCTCGTGTCCTACCCTAAACTAGGCTTTCGGTCTTAAGTTTAAGGGTGACAACGCCACAAATCCTTGGCCAAAGGATCAACAAACGATACAAAACGAGACAATCAAAACGAGCGAAACCTAACTCAAAACATCATCAAAAACAACCCAAGCATGCACCCATGATTCACCCTTCTTCCCTAGAATAAGAACTACTCAAGCATAGCGAAATGATAACAAAAGCAATAGAGAAAGACGAAGACATGATTACAAACAATATAAAATGAAATCACAATGAAAATAGGAGAAGAAATTGATAATACCAATCAGAAATTTGATGAAACAAAGGATGAATTCGACAACAAAACCAAATAGACGATAAAACTAGAGCAATCCGAAGTCGGGAATTGAAAGTACAAGAGATCAAATTATTTAAACCTAAGTTTTCTTGAGAATAAACTTAAAAGTGTTGTAAAAATGCTAGAGAAAGAATGATCCGAAATTATAATGTTTAGGCCTTCAAATAGACGAAGTATTTTGAGCCAACGAGGAGTCACAGGGCCGTCCCGTCCGGGACAAGGGTGGTCCCGTCCGGGACATAGTCATCCCGTCCGGGCCAGGGTCATCCCTGAGGGTTCGGCTTTTTCACCGTAGAACTCACTCGTTTCTTGGCGGAATTAAGCGTGTGACCTGCCGTTGGAAAGCTATCGAGACGAACTATCATCTCCACTTGGTCTTGCATCCATTGGAGGTCTAAAACTTGAGATATAACCATTTGAAGTTGACCTTGCGTCGGCTTTGGTTCACCTTGACTTGACTTTGACCTTGATCTTGGTCCTAACTTTTCGCTCCAAGGCCTAGGGACAAGGCGTGGATCATCCCAAAGGGTAGGGACGGGGTCTAAAGTGAATATGTGAGCTCCGTGATCCGTCCCATGGTCCCGGGACACCTCCAAACGTCAAAACGCGGCTCGTACGCAAGCGAATCGGCATGAAACCAACTCGGAACTTCACGAAACTTTATGAAACTTCACGAAACCTCTCGACAAGCATCCTATACTCCAAATATGCGTGTGTACCTGCAGAATGGACACAAAAACGCAGCAGTGCCAAAACGGGGAGAAATAGGAGCTAAAACGCGTATAATAGCACAGGAAACGCAGAGAAAGGCTCGTGAAGCAGGGGCTAATTATGAGTAAATATATGAGATATCAAGCGATCATCGTCTCTTGAGTCTTGGCCATTTGCATCATCATGGACCTCATTTCCTTCATCAATGGGTCGCCACTCGAAGAAGGAGCGGCTTGCACGTGGTGGAGCATTTTGTGGTTGAAAATTGGGGCGATTAAAGCCCGGAGGGTTGTAAGGTCTTTGGTTGTTGTATTGTGGGCTGAAATTTTGTTGGGTGGTGTATTGTGGTTGTTGTGGTGGAGGATTCAAGACATTTTGGCTCTTGTAGCTCAAGTTCGGGTGGTTTTTGTAACCTTCATTGTAGTGATTAGAGTAAGGGTCGCTTGATGAGATTGAAAAGCGTGAATAGCAGTACATACCTCGGCATTCTAAGGAAGAATGACCTGAACGCCACATGACCCACAAGTCGGATCATTGGAAATATGCATAGCCGCTACTGCTTGCCCAAAGAGCGTTTGAGGAACCCGCTGCATGTGACTCATCATCATAGCGGTCATAGCGTCAATCTTAGCCAAAGCATGGCTACCATGTCTCCATCATTCTTACCACCGACTGAGGAACATTCCGTGAGCTACCATATTGCGCATTGTGGATAGCCATGGCCTCGATCGTTTCAATGGCCTCCTCCACATCGATGTTATCGAACCTCCCATTAGCGGCGGAGTCTAGCACTTGGCGGGACTCGTTGTATAGACCATTATAGAATTGCATCACTATAAACCACTTGTCCATGCCATGATGAGGGCATTGACGTTGTAAGACCTTGTAACGCTCCCACGCATCAAACAAGGATTCATCTCCTCGTTGTCGGAAACTAGTAATTTGGCTCCTCAACATTGCGGTCTTCTCCGGAGGAAAGTACTTTTGATAGAACGCGAGCACTAGAGAGTTCCAATCGGTGATCGCAAGAGCAACGCGATTCAAGGAGTTAAGCCACAGCTTGGCTTTGTCTCGGAGGGAGAATGGGAAGAGCATCTCCCGGATTTGGTCTTGAGTGACACTCGTCTGCTTTATTGTTGAGCAATAATCGCAGAAATTTTGAATGTGTAGGTTAGGGTCCTCACCGGGACTCCCTCCAAATTGACTTCGCTCGATCAAATTTATAAATGTGGGTTTGACCTCAAAGTTATTCGCCGCTATGGTTGGCATGGCATTGCCCCTTGGAACTTGAGCCGCGGTCGGCCTCGAGTGATCCGAAAGTATAACCATCTCCTTTGCTTTGGGTGTGGGTTCAATGTGAGTGGATGAAGTAGGAGGAGAAGTAGCTTCCAAGTCCTTGAGCAAGTTCTTTCGCCTATGCAATGTACGCTCCGGCTCCGAGTCAAATGGAATTGCCAAGCCTTTTTGAGACGTACGTGATAACCTGGGCATGCACAACACTCGAGGAAGCTATAAGTATCGGCCTCAAGGAATTGAGGTTCCTTGAGACAAAGAGTAACAAAGAGAAAAGAACCAAATAAACAACGAAAACAAAAGCCGTCACTCCCTAATGGCGCCAAAATTTGATAGGCTTAGTCGCGTCACCTAATCAAAAATAATACCGAACTAAACGCTAGGGTAGCTAGGGTAAGTCGGGTCGGAATCCACAGAGAGAGGGTCGTAATGTTGGTTATTTTGGATGATTCTAATCTCGGTTCGAGTATGGGTTGGTAAACTAAAGCTAGAGCGAGGAAGTAAAGGTTTAAACGATTAGGAAAAAGTCTAGGGAATCGGGTTTGGCAATGGGTAAGTCAAGGCCAAGGATGATGATGGGAATGAGTAGGTATCGCACATGCTAAGGATAACGCTCGGCCTCTCGGTCTTAAGCTCCTCTAGGTCTCGAAAGCGGGCTCTCGCAACTTACAAACGAGGGTCCTAATGTTTAGTCTCGCGCCTACCCTAGAACTAGGCTTTCGTTCTTAAGTTCAAGGGTGCTAGATACTCGCTAAAACGTGATCAAGGATTCAACGAGAGCAATCAAGCAAAGACTAAACAAAGCATGACAAAACCTAACTCAACAACATCATCAAACTCAAGCAAAACAATCACCCATGCTTCACCCTTCTCCCTAGATGATAAAACTACTCACTCATAACGGAAACAACAACGAAAACGGAAGAGAAAGATGAAAGCATGATCGACAATGATAAATAATGAAATAACAATCAAAAGGGAGAAGTTGAAGGCAATACCAATCAGAAATTTGCAAGGAGAACAAGATGAATTCAACAACAAAACCAAAATAGATGATCAAGCGAACATAAACCGAGTCGGGAATTGAAATTACAAAAGATCAAAAGTATAAACCCTAGGTTTTTTGGGGAATGAAGTTTAAGGTGTTCTAAAAGTGAAGCAAAAAGAATGAGTCGAAATATGATGTGCAAAGCCTTCAAATAGACGAAACATTTCAAGCCAACGAAGGGTCTCCCCTGTCCCTAGGTCATCCCGGACGGGATAGGAGGTGTCCCGGACGGGACAAGGTTGATCCGGACGGGACAAGTTCATCCCGGGTTGTTCAGTTTTTTTCAGCTTTTTGTTCCTTCTTGTACTTAGTTTTTTTTCCTTGTTTTTGCTTCTTCTTGTTGTCCCAAGACTAAGGGACGAGGCTCATAACTAGGGACGAGTCCTAGGATGATAATGCAAGCTTCAAATCCCGAGCCAAGGTCCCGGGACACCTTCATTCATTGAAACGAGGCTCGTGCGCAAGCGAAACGCAACGAAACCGACTCGGAATTCACGAAACTTTACGAAACTTCACGAAACTTCTCGACAGGCATCCTATACTCCAAATATGCGCTTGTACCTGCAAAACGCACACAAAAACGCAGCAGTGCCAAATCGGAGAGAAATAGGAGCTGAATTGCAAGTAAAAGCACGGGAAACGCAATGCAACGCAAGCGACAGGGGCCTATAAGTACATAAATATACGACACATCAAACTCCCCCAAACCGAACCGTTGCTTGTCCTCATGCAACCAAGCATGACAGAAAATAGAGGACAAAACGAGCAAAAGAAAACTTCCCTGAACAATCACCAATCCCGAATCAACATGGGACGTATGGAAATAGCAAGCTAACGGATGAGAATTATAAGACGGCGCAGAATGAATAGCATGGCTTAGACTATGGCTCTCTAGCAATCAAATCACGGACCTCTCGCGGTTTCCACTTTACTCAAATGATGAACAAGGCGAAGTATATAGTGACACTCACCTACTCGACTAGTGGAAGCACGCCCGCAATCTAATGTGGACCAAATCTCGTGATTCCCGCATTACCTAATAATGTCACAAACACGAAGCACACATGAGGGTTTACATGGGAAATGAGGGTGTAAACGCCATAGAGAGGTAAAGGGCAAGAAGGTGGATCAAATGATTATGGAATCGTGGAGCTATGCCACTAGATACCACTCGTACTACTCAAGTGCTCGTCCAACCAAAACGGAACCCAAACTCTCATGGAAGACGGACCGAAGACAGCATATCGGTCTCCTCTACATATCATCGCAACAAGGAAATCGAAACAAGTGCTCACTCATGTACAACAACAACAACTTTTATTTTTGTGCACATACTTTTTTTTTTTTTTTTTTTTTTTTTTTTTTTTTTGTGTTGTGTTTATTTTTCCTGATTTTTTTTTTTTTCTTGAGCAAAAGAGCACACTTACAAGTTGCGGAAAACCTCATCAAAGGTCGGGGAAACAGCAATCCCGACTCACATATTCACCAACTCTCCAAGCAAACGACATCAGCAAGTCGTAGCATGATCAAAACCCGAAGACAAGCACAAGAGTAAGCAAAGCGGTTGTAGGTTTATATCCGTATATAGACCTTAAAAATCACAGGATTATAATGAAAACTTTTATAAGATTTAAAGTCATAAAACAAAATAGCATAACATAAACAAAGAATAAGAATTAACCTTTTAATCCTTATGAATTGGCCTAAGATCAATACCAAAAATATGGTATCTCCTAATAATCTCACCCAAGATGTGTTGAAATATGCCCTTGAATTTGCTAGAAATTTTAGAGAGAAAACTGTTTTTCTTTTCTTTTAGGTTTTGTGTTGTGTGCAAGTATGATTATGAATTAGGTCAAGATGAGACTTATAGTGTGATTAGGTTAAGTAGAGAGAAAGAAACCCATCTCCCTCCCACTTGTATCACACGGCCTAAAGGAAGAGTCCCGGGGTGGACTTTTCCACTTCAAAATTAAAAGCCCAATCTAACTAAAAAGGTTTATCAAAACCCATTTAATTAGTATACTTAAGCTTTTATGTATAATGTAATTATAATATCCTTATATTATAATTAATCATAAATATCCATATATTTATAATTTGCTAATTTATTATAACTGCTTACAAATAACTAGCCCACATTATACGCAATAATTAAATATAACCTTTTATATTCAATTTCCGAATTACAGCTAATTCCTCTCATCTAACATTATTTAATCATTATTAAATAACATTCATTATCATATTTGACTAACCTCTTAGTCATATTGGACTAACCTTTTAGTCACATTTGACTAACCTTTTAGTCAACAACACTGACTAACCTTTTAGTCATTAAATAAGGCATCGATATGATCATTTTCTCAAATAATCATATCTCTCAAACACATCCTTTAGGTGTGACTCTTAGGGACCAGTTGATCACCGCCATCTGTACGACAATAACGTCAAACTTATCTAGCAAGCCAACCGTTATCGATAAACGTTAATCAACTGATTAAATACGAAATGTACCCTGTGTACCTTTAGAGATTTATCTATGTTATTGCACTCACTGTGGAGGGCACTAACCCCAACAGCGGTAACTAGCTAGGCTAGGGTAGGCTATTTGGCAATGTAGCTAGCAAACTCATGTGAGAAAGGGTAATGGGATCATATATGAGAGGATAAAAGTAATATAAGAACAAGGTGAATCAAAAGCAATCAACTAAAGCCTCATATGCAAAACATGTGACAAAATCGTGGGAAACAACGGGATAGGGGCCACACTTATGCGTGTTGATGCTACGTACCCCACGAGGAGAACTACTCTCAATATAAGCACGGGGACCGGGATAGATGAACCGGCCGCAAGAGGCTAAAAACCTCACAATAAAGTAGCAATAGTCCGTGAATGATAAAGCCAACAGTAAAAGCACGCCATCATCTGCAAGCACGTCTAAACATCCCCGAAAGTGCTAATCCAACAATATAAATCATGCCAAACCTCAAAGCAAACAAAGGAAGGGATGTCGGGAAAGAAAAAGGTAAAAACAAGCTCGCAAACAACGATCGGGATACGTATTTTTGGTATTTTTGTGAAATTTTCTGATTTCTATGGATTTTTTTGAAATTTTTCAGTTTTTTTTGGGATTTTGTGATTTGTTGGAAAATGAAAAACGAAAAAGAAAGCGCAAAAATAAAGCAAAGCGGAAAGCAAAGCGTTTCCTCCCCCCAAACCAAACAACACATTGTCCCCAATGTGTCCTAAAGCACATCAACCAGGGACCTTAAAATAAGGGGAATAAAACGATAAAAGTCTCAAGAGGAAAATAAAGTACATACATGATATATTTACAATGAAAAACGCCCCCCCAAACCAGCTTCAACTGGGGGGCTCAGCAATGGGTACTAGAAGTACCACCATCCATGGGTCTCGTCGTAGACGAACCCGCTTCCATCATCCTCCTCATCATCATATCCATCATCAACTCGACTCAAGTCAGCATTAGCATGTCCATGCGTGTGGCTTGCAGCAAAGCCAACTCCATTCGTGCTCAAAGCGTCCTTAATCACATCCTTACCCGCGTCCTTCCTCCCTAAGGTACCTGCAATCACATCACAACAGAGCACGGCCTCAAGAGGATCCCTCTCGAGGACTTGAGGTAAGCACTCGTCTACAAACTCATCAAGAACATCAACCGCAAAGACATGCTCCTCCAACATTGGGCGTTTTAAAGCATTTGAAAGATTAAAAGTAACTTTATCACCTCCGATATCCAACGTCAATTTACCGTTCTTGACGTCTATGATTGCACCAGCAGTGTGCAAGAAAGGCCGACCCAAAATAATTGGAATTTGGGAGTCCTCGGCCATGTCAAGAACGATAAAATCGACGGGAATGAAAAACTTACCCACTTTGACAGGAACGTCCTCCAAAACACCCAAAGGGTGTTTGACAGAACGATCCGCCATTTGGAGCGTGATATTAGTTACTTTCAACTCGCCCATGTTGAGATTCTCGCATACCGAGTAAGGCATAACGCTCACGCTTGCACCTAAATCACACAAAGCTTTATCAATAAAAGTGGTTCCGATAGTGCAAGGAATCGAGAAGCTACCCGGATCCTTTAGTTTAGGTGGAGACTGGTTTTGTAAAAGTGCACTGCATTCAGCAGTAAAAGCCACAGTCTCGACCTCACTAAACGATCTCTTGCGAGTGAGGATGTCTTTCAAGAATTTAGCATACGCGGGAACTTGTGTGACGAGTTCAGTAAAGGGAACCGTTACCTTCAAGTCCTTCACGACTTCCATAAACTTACCAAACTGTGAGTCAAGCTTAGATTTTACCACTCGACTCGGGAATGGCAATTTGATTTGAATTGGAGGCTATACCGGCTTGCTCTGCGCTTGCTCATTCTCGGCCCCCTTAGCCGCATCTTGCACGTGCACACCACCACCACTAGCTCCCACGGCCACACCTCCATTCTTGGCCCCATGTTGACCCACGGCCTGCCCTTGTGTGGGTCCCACGGCTTGCCCTCTTCCCTTGGCTCCACTCGTGCTCGTACCTGCAACATCATTACTAGGCACACTAAAATCGTAGCAAATAGAGAAGGGTCTACCTCACTTACCACCTTGGCGGGTGGAGCATCAAAAGTAGGCATTGGTGGACCGTCATAGCTCGTGCCGCTTCTCAAGGAAATTGCATTAACGGTATCGTGTGGTTGTGACCCTTGCGAAGGAAGATTACCCGGCTTTCGTTGAGGATTAGAAGAGGCAAGTTGAGCCACTTGCGTTTCTAGCATTTTAATGGCCGCGTCCTTCGCTTGATCGCTCTTTTGCATTTGAGCGATGATAGGATTTAGTCGCGTCTCCTAATCAAAAATAAGTCCAAACTTACTCTAATAGGTAGCAAGGGTAAGTCGGGTCGATATCCACAGGGAGATGGTCGCTTAAGTTGGTTATTTTTAGTGATTCTAGTCTTGGTTCGAAGGGTCGAGGTTACTAAAGCTATAGCGGAGAATAAGGGTTTAAAACTTAGAGGAAAAAGGTCTAGGGAATCGGGTTAGGCACGGGGAATGCTAGGTCAAAGGATGGTGACAGAAATGAGTAGGAAAACGCTCTCGCTAAGGGTAAGCTAGGCCTCTCGGTCTTAAGCTCCTTTAGGTCTCAAATGCAGGCTCTCGCAACTTACAAGTGAGGGTCCTAATGATTGGTCTCGTGTCCTACCCTAAACTAGGCTTTCGGTCTTAAGTTTAAGGGTGACAAACGCTCACAAATCCTTGGCCAAAGGATCAACAAACGCATACAAAGCGAGACAATCAAAGCAGCGCGAAAACCTAACTCAAAACATCATCAAAAACAACCCAAGCATGCACCCATGATTCACCCTTCTTCCCTAGAATAAGAACTACTCAAGCATAGCGGAAATGATAACAAAAGCAATAGAGAAAGACGAAGACATGATTACAAACAATATAAAATGAAATCACAATGAAAATAGGAGAAGAAATTGATAATACCAATCGAAATTTGATGAAACAAAGGATGAATTCGACAACAAAACCAAATAGACGATAAAACTAGAGCAATCCGAGCCTGAATTGAAAGTACAAGAGATCAAATTATTTAAACCTAAGTTTTCTTGAGAATAAACTTAAAAGTGTTGTAAAAGTGCTGGAGAAAGAATGACCCGAAATTATAATCTTTAGGCCTTCAAATAGACGTAGTACTTTGAGCCAACGAGGAGTCACAGGGCCGTCCGACCGGGACAAGGGTGGTCCCGTCCGGGACATAGTCATCCCGTCCGGAGACAGTGGTCATCCCGGAGGGTTCGCCTTTCACCGTAACTCACTCGTTTCTTGGCGGAATTAAGCGTGTGACCTGCCGTTGGAAAGCTATCGAGACGAACTATCATCTCCACTTGGTCTTTCATCCATTGGAGGTCTAAAACTTGAGATATAACCATTTGAAGTTGACCTTGCGTCGGCTTTAGTTCACCTTGACTTGACTTTGACCTTGATCTTGGTCCTAACTTGTCGTATGTTGACCCAAGGCCTAGGGACAAGGCGTGGATCATCCCAAAGGGTAGGGACGAGGTCTAAAGTGAATAATTGAGCTCCGTGCTCCGTCCCATGGTCCCGGGATGCCTTCAAACGTCAAAACGCGGCTCGTACGCGAGCGAATCGGCATGAAACCAACTCGGATCTTCACGAAACTTTATGAAACTTCACGAAACCTCTCAACAAGCATCCTATACTCCAAATATGCGTGTGTACCTGCAGAATGGACACAAAAACGCAGCAGTGCCAAAACGGGGAGAAATAGGAGCTAAAACGCGTATAATAGCACAGGAAACGCAGAGAAAGGCTCGTGAAGCAGGGGCTAATTATGAGTAAATATATGAGATATCAAGCGATCATCGTCTCTTGAGTCTTGGCCATTTGCATCATCATGGACCTCATTTCATTCATCATTGGGTCGCCACTCGAAGAAGGAGCGGCTTGCACGGGTGGTGGAGCATTTTGTGGTTGAAAATTGGGGCGATTAAAGCCCGGAGGGTTGTAAGGTCTTTGGTTGTTGTATTGTGGGCTGAAATTTTGTTGGGTGGTGTATTGTGGTTGTTGTGGTGGAGGATTCAAGACATTTTGGCTCTTGTAGCTCAAGTTCGGGTGGTTTTTGTAACCTTCATTGTAGTGATTAGAGTAAGGGCTGTTTTGATGAGATTGAAAAGCGTGAACAGGGTACATACCTCGGCATTCTAAGGAAGAATGACCGGAAACGCCACATGACCCACAAGTCGGATCATTGGAAATATGCATAGCCGCTACCGTTTGCCCAGTAGCGTTTGAGGAACCCGCTTGCATGTGACTCATCATCATAGCGGTCATAGCGTCAATCTTAGCCGAAAGCATGGCTACCATGTCTCCATCATTCTTACCACCGACTCGAGGAACATTCCGTGAGCTACCATATTGCGCATTGTGGATAGCCATGGCCTCGATCGTTTCAATGGCCTCCTCCACATCGATGTTATCGAACCTCCCATTAGCGGCGGAGTCTAGCACTTGGCGGGACTCGTTGTATAGACCATTATAGAATTGCATCACTATAAACCACTTGTCCATGCCATGATGAGGGCATTGACGTTGTAAGACCTTGTAACGCTCCCACGCATCAAACAAGGATTCATCTCCTCGTTGTCGGAAACTAGTAATTTGGCTCCTCAACATTGCGGTCTTCTCCGGAGGAAAGTACTTTTGATAGAACGCGAGCACTAGAGAGTTCCAATCGGTGATCGCAAGAGCAACGCGATTCAAGGAGTTAAGCCACAGCTTGGCTTTGTCTCGGAGGGAGAATGGGAAGAGCATCTCCCGGATTTGGTCTTGAGTGACACTCGTCTGCTTTATTGTTGAGCAATAATCGCAGAAATTTTGAATGTGTAGGTTAGGGTCCTCACCGGGACTCCCTCCAAATTGACTTCGCTCGATCAAATTTATAAATGCGGGTTTGACCTCAAAGTTATTCGCCGCTATGGTTGGCATGGCATTGCCCCTTGGAACTTGAGCCGCGGTCGGCCTCGAGTGATCCGAAAGTATAACCATCTCCTTTGCTTTGGGTGTGGGTTCAATGTGAGTGGATGAAGTAGGAGGAGAAGTAGCTTCCAAGTCCTTGAGCAAGTTCTTTCGCCTATGCAATGTACGCTCCGGCTCCGAGTCAAATGGAATTGCCAAGCCTTTTTGAGACGTACGTGATAACCTGGGCATGCACAACACTCGAGGAAGCTATAAGTATCGGCCTCAAGGAATTGAGGTTCCTTGAGACAAAGAGTAACAAAGAGAAAAGAACCAAATAAACAACGAAAACAAAAGCCGTCTCCCCGGCAACGGCGCCAAAATTTGATAGGCTTAGTCGCGTCACCTAATCAAAAATAATACCGAACTAAACGCTAGGGTAGCTAGGGTAAGTCGGGTCGGAATCCACAGAGAGAGGGTCGTAATGTTGGTTATTTTGGATGATTCTAATCTCGGTTCGAGTATGGGTTGGTAAACTAAAGCTAGAGCGAGGAAGTAAAGGTTTAAACGATTAGGAAAAAGTCTAGGGAATCGGGTTTGGCAATGGGTAAGTCAAGGCCAAGGATGATGATGG
This sequence comes from Dianthus caryophyllus, assembly GCA_023091065.1. Lineage (NCBI taxonomy): Eukaryota > Viridiplantae > Streptophyta > Magnoliopsida > Caryophyllales > Caryophyllaceae > Dianthus > Dianthus caryophyllus. The sequence goes on along the minus strand of CM041517.1, from coordinate 34,735,787 downwards.
GAATGAGTAGGTATCGCACATGCTAAGGATAACGCTCGGCCTCTCGGTCTTAAGCTCCTCTAGGTCTCGAAAGCGGGCTCTCGCAACTTACAAACGAGGGTCCTAATGTTTAGTCTCGCGCCTACCCTAGAACTAGGCTTTCGTTCTTAAGTTCAAGGGTGCTAGATACTCGCTAAAACGTGATCAAGGATTCAACGAGAGCAATCAAGCAAAGACTAAACAAAGCATGACAAAACCTAACTCAACAACATCATCAAACTCAAGCAAAACAATCACCCATGCTTCACCCTTCTCCCTAGATGATAAAACTACTCACTCATAACGGAAACAACAACGAAAACGGAAGAGAAAGATGAAAGCATGATCGACAATGATAAATAATGAAATAACAATCAAAAGGGAGAAGTTGAAGGCAATACCAATCAGAAATTTGCAAGGAGAACAAGATGAATTCAACAACAAAACCAAAATAGATGATCAAGCGAACATAAACCGAGTCGGGAATTGAAATTACAAAAGATCAAAAGTATAAACCCTAGGTTTTTTGGGGAATGAAGTTTAAGGTGTTCTAAAAGTGAAGCAAAAAGAATGAGTCGAAATATGATGTGCAAAGCCTTCAAATAGACGAAACATTTCAAGCCAACGAAGGGTCTCCCCTGTCCCTAGGTCATCCCGGACGGGATAGGAGGTGTCCCGGACGGGACAAGGTTGATCCGGACGGGACAAGTTCATCCCGGGTTGTTCAGTTTTTTTCAGCTTTTTGTTCCTTCTTGTACTTAGTTTTTTTTCCTTGTTTTTGCTTCTTCTTGTTGTCCCAAGACTAAGGGACGAGGCTCATAACTAGGGACGAGTCCTAGGATGATAATGCAAGCTTCAAATCCCGAGCCAAGGTCCCGGGACACCTTCATTCATTGAAACGAGGCTCGTGCGCAAGCGAAACGCAACGAAACCAACTCGGAACTTCACGAAACTTTACGAAACTTCACGAAACTTCTCGAAAAGCGTCCTATACTCCAAATATGCGCTTGTACCTGCAAAACGGACACAAAAACGTAGCAGTTCCAAATCGGAGAGAAATAGGAGGTGAAACGCAAGTAAAAGCACGGGAAACGCAATGCAACGCAAGCGACAGGGGGCTATAAGTACATAAATATACGACACATCAGGAGCGAAAGCTTGGGTGCTTAGTTGTGCTTTTGGTCCCTTGCTGGAGCACTGGAGGGATATTGCGAGGAGGAAGCTGATGGCGAACCTGATGTTGATCAGGGCCTTCCTTGACCGATACTGGGATACTACTACGACATTTGACATGCCCGGCTTTGAAGCCGACATTACTTTGTCTGGGTATGCGGTCATGACGGGGCTGCCGTTTGGTGATCATGATATGAGTTTTGGGTTTGCGCCGTCCATTGTGGACGATGTCGTGACTGCCGCGATTGGCGGTGGTCTCGAGGTGGAGTACCAGGGTAGGCCGCCTTATGTCATTAAGACGAGCTATATCCTGGAGTATTTCGAGGGGAAGACTGAGCGGGGCCCCTCTGATTGGAGTGACGAGCAGAATGCTCGTATGTGGTTGTGGTGGTTTGTTAGTGCCGTGTACTTCGGCAATAAGGGTGAGCGGGCGGCGACGTCGGTCCTTATGCATCTCATAGATTGGGGTGCAATCGGGACACTTGACTGGGTGACGCCATATTTGGGTTTGTGTATTCGCTTTTGCATGGACGCGGTGAGACCGCGGGTCATGGAGCGAGGATCGAGACTGTCCTTAGGCTCGCCTGGATTTGTGATGGAGGTATGTATATTGATTTTGCCTTGTTTTGGGTGTATTGCTTATTGTTTTTGTTGTCTTTGTAACTTGTTTTTGTATGCGCAGTCGTGGATCTTTAGTCACTTCCCCTTTCTGCTGCCTGCGCATGCCACGACGATCGTGAGAGAGTACCCGGCGGTGCGTACTTGGGGTACGTGTAACCGTGCGGCGTTTGACTGGTCGTATGATGAGGTTCGGGTGCGCCTGAACGTCATGGAGTTTGACCAGGTTCGTGTTTGAACCATTTTATATAGGATGTATTTAAATGATTGTATTGGTGAATGTTTGTTCTTGTTGCAGTTCGTGCCATTCCCGTGGGGCCAGTATGCGGGTATTCCTGATGGCATTGGGGCTCGGTCGGGGCGCGCGATACCCAACGTCTGTACTTGGCGACGCCGTACGGACCGGTTTGGTATCTTGGAGAGCGTCTAGTCTACCAGGCAGGGTGGCCAGCTCCAGTAGTGCCTAGGGACCCGCCGATTGTCCTTTTTGAGCGAGGGGTTCCCTCGCAGCAGCGTGTGACGCTGTATGGAGAGGGCGAGTCGGGGAGTCTTCTTTGTCCTGGGGAAGACTACAGCCAGTTTGCTTGGTCTCGGCTCGCTTATGGGCCGATTGAGGTATGCTTGTTTCGTTTGCAAAAAATTTCCCTGACGTGTGTGTTTTGTATTTGTTTTGGAGAAGTTTGATCCTGAAATGGCGGAGCAGCCTGGTGACTTTCCTACTACCGTTGAGTGGGATGACTCGGGTGTCCGTCGTAATTTTACGTTGCCGACGTACTTGCCGGTGACCACTCACGCAGGGATGGACAGCTGGAGCGGCAGGGTGAAGAAGGTATGGATCCTCATTCTTTGTATATGTGTGAGCCCCCAGTTTGATCGAGGTATGAGTTATAGTGATGATCAAACTAGTGAGATGTATAGTTGTTGTGTTACCCCCTCGAGTTTGTCTTGATTTGAGTGAAATTAAGGCAAAATTGAGAAAGATGTAAAGTGTTTTGAAATTTCCCCCTCAAGTTTGGCTTAATTTGAGTGAAATTAAGGCAAAATGGAGAAAGATGTAAAGTGTTTTTGTGTCATGCATTGCAGGTGGCTAAGGAGGTGCATAAGAAGCTGTGGCGGGCAGCTAACAGGTGGAGGATGGCTTGGGCTGAGCAGGCAGCTCAGTTGTGTCAGAGTCGGGCTGAGACGGCGCAGATTCGACGTGAATTCGACGAGTATCGTCGTCGTCATCCGTAGTGCATTTGTGTAATAAGGATTGTATGAACCCTTGTTTACATGTCTTTGTAGCTTGAACTTGATCGTTATTCGTGTACCTGTAGTGTTAGTTAGCTAGTTTGAAAAACGAAATGATTCCCGAGTGGGATGCTTTGATGTTCGATTAGTTTGTGCGAAATGTGTTTGCAAAAAGTTCATTTTAAATGTTGAAATGAGCGTGAATGAATGTTGGAAACGCTTTGTTTTGACTTGTGGTAGGAATCGTTTTTGCTAAAACGAAGTGCGATGTTGCTGCATGGGGAGCAACAAAAGAACGTCGTAGTATAATGTTGAATGTCGTGTTTAGGAAAGGCGAAATTAGGAAAACTGTGAGAAAAACCAGCCCCTGAAACCGCATAGACCTATGCGGTTTTCGGGGGGTTTGTTACGTCGCTTTGGGTGATTTTCGTGCCTTTTACGCTTTGTTTTCTGTGGGTCTGCTATCTTCAGCCGCTTCCTGTCGTTTTGTGGTCGTGAAACCGCGTGTATGGGCTGGTTTTGATGTGGTATTGTTCGCATGTTGTGGAGATTGTGGTACGGTCGATTTGGGATCATTTCGTGGTCGATAATATGTCGTGATTGCTTTGAATGTGCTATTTTTCGAGTCCCCTGTTCTCTACCGCGCTTTGATTCGTGTATTTATTCTTCTCTCGCTGCTTTTGCTTTCTTGGAGTTAAGCGTCACGAGTCGCATCGTTAGCATAGGGTCTTAGGGTGGTTATGAAGACGTGGTAGCGGTAGGGTCGTGTTAAGCGTTAAAATTTGGTTGTGGTTATTGTTGCCGTGTAGTAGTAGTAGTTGTTGTTGTTGTTGTTGTTGGCGATTGTGTGCTCTATTGTTGTCATTCAGTTGTTCTTGTCGTGAATTATGGTACTAGGTCGAGGGTGGCGGCCAGGTGGGGTCTTGGCGTCATGGCTAAGGTTGAGGGGTTGTCGTGCTTAAATGTCATTGTTGTAGTATGGTGTTGTCGTTGTGGCGAAATGATGGTCGTGATAACATGTTGTTATAATCGAATCTCGTAGTTATCACTATTATTTGTTATGGTTGCTAATTATGTTATGGTGTCGTGTTATGTGGTCACTATTATATTTCAAATCGTTGTTTATAAAGATATCTTGTTCTATCACGTGATTTAATTAATTCTAATCTATTATTGTTGTGCAATACTTTCTTGTCGTGCTCTTCTATTGATAATGTAATATTCCGTATGATTTTTATGGTTATTATTATCGTCGTGTTGGGAGTGGGGAATGGTCGACCGAGTTACGGACCCGTTTAGAGACTTTTGTTAGGATAGTTACGTATAATTGTGGCGTTATAAGTAATGGTTGTTATTTAAATTAATTGTAGACTCCGGATTCGTAGAGGAAACGTTCTAGTCTAAGCCGTGAGTCGTGTGCACCAACTTTCGAGGTAAGAAAGAATGTGTAGCCCCTTTTAAAATGTTTTTCAAAAAAATTAATTCGATCATATTTGCTTTTGGAACGATAAATAATTTTGTACAAATGTTGTTTAAATTCAACTTTTATTCGATTTCATTGGTATGAATACTTTGGAAACGCTATTGAATTTGGAGTTAATGAAAGATTAGATTTAAAGATTTGGTTTTATTTAGAAATTGGTATGGCTTCGTTTTGGTTTGTAAATTAAAGATTTACAGGAATGGTGGTTTTCAAACCTGGTAGAGGGGTAGGTGTAGGGTATATCCCTACACCGAAGTTAGTATTGGTACCTCCGCTTGATGAGACAGAGGGGTAGGTGTAGGTTGTAAACCTCGCATCGAGTATATTATTATTTGGGGCCGGTTGATCGCTGGTCTCGCCATTTGATTCCTCCTCTTGGGGTTGGCTCATCGAGGGATGCACGATTCTGGAACTTCGGCTTGGGGTTATATTATGTCCGTACTCTACCTTGAATTTGAACCGTGTACTGAGTGGTTATAAAGGTTTAGGTTTGACTTACTGTTTATGCAAGGTTTTGGCAGGAAAATGAAAGTTCTTCTTAGATCCTTTTATGATTTATTTTATTTAAAATAAAAGTTGTTTTGTTTAGACGAAATGTTTCTTAAAAAAATGCCTTTTATCAAGTTACGCTTCTTTCTTACTCAAATTTAGCTGATATTTCAAATGTTTTCTTAGGCGCAGGTACTCACAGTTGACTAGCTCGGGATGGGAATGAGTGCGCCGCCGACATAGGATTACCACTAAAACTTTTGGACACAATAATAAACTGCCGCTATTTCGAGTTTTGTTTTGGGACTTTGTATCTCTTTTGTTTTTGTTTTAAACTTTTCCCGCTGTCGCTTAGATTACCTTTTTATACCATTTATATACGTGACTCGTATTGGTAACACGCTCAATTTCCACTTTTACTCCAAAATATCGTTTATTAAAGATTAAGGAAATTGGGGGTATTACAAAGTGGTATCAGAGAGGTTTTTGTTTTAGCTAGGTGGTGAGATCCTCACATCTCATCATCGTCCACTTGACCGTGACCTTAGGATAACTAAAATCAATAAAATAATTAAAAGAGATTAAAATGAACCTTAGAATAAATAAAATGAACCCACATCGGCGAGCAGAGTGTTTGGGTAGGCTACGGTGCTTATGTTTCGTATGGATGAATGTTGTAAATGAGTTGGTGCCGGATTAATTCTCGCTTAGGGGTGAAGACCCTTGAGTATAATGCGTGATGGCTTTGAGAAAACATGTAATTTTGGTTGACTTTTCTGGTTTGCTATGTAATTTATTTCGTTGTATCTTGTTGGTGTAGCAACAATTTCGTAGACATTAGACGATAGGGCTACAGTTGTATTTAACTTGTTTATTGTCGTATTTTTAGTCAAAATGCCTCCAAGGAGAAATGTTAACCATCAAAGCGCCAACAATCAATCTGAAAGCGAAGGAAACAGTGTGAACAACTCGCTCGAGTCCAACCAGATCAACATCGAGCAACTACTACAAATGAACGCTACATTGGTGCAAGCCGTCCAACAGTTGACCCAGGACAAAAGTGCCACATCGGGCTTTGGGATGACAAGGGCCGTCAGACAACAGGCCTAGTCGCTTTGAGGGGGACGGTGATCCCGGTGAAGCCGAGAATCGATCCGGGACTTCGAGAAGATCTTCACTACCTTGCAGTGCCCAGAAGACATGAAGGTAGACCAGGCTGCCTATTACTTGTCTGGACAGGCTGACTTGTGGTGGAATGAGAACAGGGACGGATTGTCAAGGCCCACATACCAGAATGGGCAGGATGGAGGAGAGGTCGAGGTAACTTTTGGCTGGGCTGAGTTCAAAAAGGCGTTAAGGCAAGAATTCTTCCCTGAACATATGAGAAAAGGGAAGAGAAACGAATTCAACCAACTGAAGTAGGGGGCTATGTCAGTACAGGAATATTACAACAAATTTCAGGAGTTGGCTCGATTTGCTCCTGAAATGGTGCCAACAGAGGGAGCTAGACATGAAGGTAGACCAGGCTGCCTATTACTTGTCTGGACAGGCTGACTTGTGGTGGAATGAGAACAGGGACGGATTGTCAAGGCCCACATACCAGAATGGGCAGGATGGAGGAGAGGTCGAGGTAACTTTTGGCTGGGCTGAGTTCAAAAAGGCGTTAAGGCAAGAATTCTTCCCTGAACATATGAGAAAAGGGAAGAGAAACGAATTCAACCAACTGAAGTAGGGGGCTATGTCAGTACAGGAATATTACAACAAATTTCAGGAGTTGGCTCGATTTGCTCCTGAAATGGTGCCAACAGAGGGAGCTAAAGCAGCAAAGTTCGAGGAAGGGCTCGACCTCGACATCCAGGAGAAATTAGGGGGCGCTAGCGATGATACTCTGATGAAGGTGTATACTAGGGCTAGTAACATTGAATGTAACAACCTGGTTTTTAGTCGACTTCAATTACTAAGGCGGAAATTAATTAAGTCTTAAACCAGCGTCATTAATTATACAAATAACCCAAAATATTACATCATCGTTTAAGAGTTGAATTGAACAACTCTAAATACGGAAGTTAAAAGAGTAAAGTGTTATATATATTACATATCTCTCAAAAGCAACAAAAGTAAAGCGTAAAAACGTCTCGTGGCCCCATCCAAAATCCAGCTCCTGGTCCACGATCGTCCTGCACAATAAACTATTGGGATGCTCACTGAGCGACAAAGGACTAGCTATGCTCATACTTACCCTCGATTTCAATTACTTTGGTTTAATATTATCGCTTTATAAACATAATATTATGATAAAAACGTAAACAAGCTTAATACATATAGCATATAAAGACATATAAGTCATAATAAGCATGCGGTTTAAAGCGATAAATCATATAAGCATGATATTCAGTTATGAAGGCAAATAACACATAATAGCATAGCAATAGTATCACAATAATTCAATAGCATTACAAGGCGATATCGGATCGCAATCAAACATTCATATCTTATCATTCTCCTCATGCACTGATTCACTTGTAAACTTGTGGTCTTTAATTTTCAAAGATGGTACGCACTCATTCTCAATTAATCATACAACAAACAACACATACCGCTACGAGCCTGACCATCGAGTAGGCCATTGTACTCTAAGTCGCTTGCATCTCACTACCATAGTGCGTGACTTACTCGACTCGTAAACCACGCCGAATACTATAATACTTGCATCTCATCCTCTAGTGTTCAAATGATTCAACTTGAGATACAATCTCGCCAAGTGATCTTTACATGTGGCAAGAACGAATGCAAGTGTCGCGTCCAATAAAGACGAAACACTGCAAGGAGACAGAACCGTAAAGCGCATATGCACATAATGTCATGCGGTGGCCCGATAACTTTAGCGTAAATAGAGTGAATTAAACCCTAGTCTAGTACATGTACATTAGTATCCACGTTAAGAATGGGCCACGCTATTCGTAGAAAGCACCTTAACTCCGCATAAAACGACTATTTCCTAAAACCCGTGGCAAAAACCATGGCGTATTCATTATCTTGTACCAAGAATGGCGATCGCTACAAGACTATCTTAAACCCCACTTCACTCACGATCGACGTTTTCATATCCTGAGGCCCAAGCTTGACCTTTATTTAACTTACTCAATATTCATCATTTATTTGATATTCCATATCACATGTTACTAGACTCTCCTAGTCTCGGCACAAACGTTTAAGTATTTGTAGGTTTCATATGATCACATAACACGCTCGCTTATTATTTGAAGTGTTGTTAATTATTAACGCTTTCAAGTTTCTAAATTGAAACGCTTATTAGTATGTCCAATTTTATTTATGTGTTTTTCAAACACTTTAGGTCATTTACTTCTTCATTTTAAATTTTCTATACTTAGTAAAATTTTCAATTATTTTCAAGATTTCACTATTCACTTTTCACTATTCATTATTCACTATTCACTATTCAATCGTATTTTATACGTATTTTTATAATGTATTCGTATTTTTATACTTAAGATTCTATACGTATTTTTATACGTATTCTTATACATGTACGTACTTTTATATTTATACGTATTTTTATACTTAAGATATTTTAGGTATTTATACTTAAGATATTTTAGAAAATAAACTAAACCCTTTTATTTTCTAAGTATAAATTTCTAGTTTCAAAGTCGTTAAGTTCGTTTTGTACTTAGTGAGTTTTGAAACTATTCTAAAAGTCTAGTTTTAAAAACGTTAAGTTCGGTTTGTAAAAAGTGATAATGATATTCATTTTAAAATGAGACTTAGTTAAATTTAGTCGTCTATTAACTAAATTTAGCGATTTTCATTTTAAAAATAATAGTATCGTGGATGATTCATTTTAGTCCGTATGTCCAAGTTCAACAGTCCAATATGCAAAGGCGGTAGCACACGATTTAGTTCATTTTTATAACGGTTGTATATTTTTTTATCGGTTTATAATATTTCATTTATAACTAAATCGATTTATACAATATTTCAATTTTAATAACTATTAAACTTTAGTGACTTAGTGATATTTTCGTTTTGGTCAAATTTAGTCAATTTAAAATGAAATGTCGTGTGGTATGTTTATATGTTACAAAATTGGTTTATTTCTTTTAATTTCTTAAATCAATTTATTAGCTACTAATTAAATTATTTTAACAATTAAACTAAAAAGTGATAAAAGCAAAATTTAACCTAAAATAGCCTAGATGCCGTGAGCTATACAAGGTGGTGGTCGAATTTTCATTTTTCAATTTTATCGGTTTTTAGCTTAAAGTCTTTATATTTTAATTATTCTAATTATACTAAAACGATTTAGACTAAAATGAAATTTACTAAAAATTTCATTTATATTATGAATAGTGTTTTTCAACACTTTAAATTTCTAACTTTTTAATCCAAATGATTTATAATGTTTTAAGTTATTTATAACATAATACTAACAATGTATAAAAACAATAACCAAACATAAACACAAAATAATAACAAACATAAACTAAAACAAAATCAAAAAGAGCCAAAAATGAAGAACACCCATGAAGATCACAAGAACACATATGAACATCAAAAACAAGCTCAAGAACACCATTTTTAATTTTTAACAACTTATAATTTATTTTCCTAATTTAATTTTTTTAACATGAAGACATCCATTTTATACTAACTTAAACCAACATATTATTTACAAAAATTAAAAGTGAATATTTAGTAAAAAAAAATGGGAAATGCCGAGTTACATATATATAAAATACAATTTTTATTTTTCATGTTTATTCACTTTAAACTCATTTTTAATATTTCACATAATTTTTATATATGATTACTACTCAAATAAAACATAACTAAACATAAAAATCATATGAACATAAATTAAAAATGCTCAAAATTAATTTAACTAAATATATGAATATATTACTACAATAATCTATTTAACATATTATTTAGTTATTATCATTTTATTATACAACACATAAACATACAAGTACACTCATGTGATGTTTAACATATTTAACATAATCTTCATACTCATAAAATTATAATAACAAAACAAGTTAATTTACTAAGAGGCTAATATAAGAAATAACTAGTCACCTTAATTAGGATGTTAATCGTCGGGGATCTAAAATAAATTTTAGATCGGAATTTCTTCACCCAGAATACCCATTATCTTCACTCAAATAATCCTTGCAAGTTAGCTCTAAATACCCACTAATTATACTAGAATTACTAAGGATTTATTAGAAATAATATTAAGGTTTTTATTTAATGTTTTAGGAAGAAAAAGAAAGAAAATAAATGGGAGAAAAGGAAGTAGGAGTACACGACATTTTTGGAGAGCCAAAGTTGATGTTTTTGCACTTGTAATAAATGAGGGCAATGTTAGAATTAATTAGGTTAAGTAAAGTAGTAAAATTAAATAAAGTTTAATTAAATGAAAATAGGAAACATAATTATCATTATTGGTTACTAAAGTCTTCATCACTATTTGGAAATAGAAAATGTTCCCTTGATATTTAAAAATGCTTTTACGAAATAAATCGGGTCTTAAATGGTCTCGAGGCCAAAAGCGATAAAAGTTAAAATGTGCTGTTTTGGCGATTTTCTGAAAAGTATTCATTTTATAAATTTAAGACTAAAATATTTTATTTACTACTTTAGAAAAATTTTAAAAGTGACGGAAATGAAAATGGTAGTATTAAAATAGTAGTATCGTATTTTATATTTATGTATTATTATTATTAAGTATAATCTTTAAATTTTAATTACAAAATTAAAAAGTGATGATGACAAATTAAAGGTGTAAGAAAATGTGTAAGAACATGGAAGATGATAAAATTTGACTTTGATGACCAAAAGTCAAAAGTCAAATTTTCGGGCTCGATTTTCGTTTCTCGAAATTTTCGATTTGCGCGATCGCGAAAGGTCTCGAAATAAAAGATATGATCTTAAAATAGCGTTTTGAAATAAAATCGGAAATAAAAATAAAATAAATTTTTGAAAGGGTATTAAAACAAAAATCGGATCCTAATCCTCGAAATTTTCAATAAAATTTTTCTAGGTCGAAATATTTATTTTTTCGTTGAATGTTATAGATTTAAAGAATTATAAACAAGCGACAAAAATTTAAGTGCTTTAAGATAGGTGTGATTTCAAATTGTGACAATTTAGAAAAAAGCTAGTTTATTAAAAATGAAATAGTAATTAGATATTAAGAAAATATGATTTATTAAATAAAAATCAAAATGATTATATTTTCATTAATGTTGATGTTAAGTTTGCTTTTCCAAAATGTTGATGTTGATTGTTTGATTTTTTTGATTTGCGTGTTTGAAATTGTTGACCCGAATTTCAGAGACGAGAAAAGTATAAGGGTTCATTTTTATTTGAAAATGAAAAATGTTCGAAATTGAATTTTATGAATAAAAGGTTTTACATTTATTTTTATGAATAGTAAACATAACTTAATATTTTTGAAATTTGAAAGGCGATATAAATTTTGTGTTGATTTTTATAAAATTTTGAAATGTGTTTCTTTTTCAATTTTAAAGATAATACAACAAACTTTAATTTTCAAAATTTTTAAATTTGCACTTAAGAAATTTTAATATTATTTGGCGAAAAAAATTCAGACGCATTTTTATTATGAGGAAAAGGATGAATTTAATTTAAGGAATTAAATTCTTTTATCAAATTGTGTTCAAATAACACGGGGTGTTACAAACCTACCCCCTTAAGAAAAGTTTCGTCCCGAAACTTGGATAGAAATGGATAACCACTTGCTTGGGCAATGCAGTTAGAGAGAATATCAAGATTTTAAGAGTTTCGATAATGATATTTTATTTTGGTAGAATAAGACTTTTCAAAAAGTTTGAATTTCTGAATTATTGTCGAGAAGTTAGATAGAGTGTTTAAAGTTGAAGGATATAAACATTTTATATTTACAAATGGGTTGTTTTGAAGTATTATAACAACATTGCTAGATTGTCATTTCTGAAATCGAATTCAAAGGGATTTTCAAAAAGGTGGGGCCTAGAAGTTTTGTACGGAAATAATTTAAGTTAAAATTATAAGGGTTTTAAAATAAAACAAATTATAATTTTATTTGAAATAAAATATATAGTTTAAAATATGTTGAAATAAGGATTTTAAATAATTTTAAATCAATGATTTTTAAATCATCATATTTTGTCCTACCCTTAAGAAAATTTTAAACATATTTATCAAATTCAAGAGAAAAGATAAAAATTCGTTTTAAAGGTTGAGAATTTAGAAAAGGTATTGATAAGTTCAAAAATTGAAAATAATCAAATTCGATAATAAATGAGGTAAAGAATATATACAATTTGAAACATAGTAATTTCAAAGTAATTTAAAATCACGAAATAAAATTTAAGAAGTAACTGAATAAGTTTTCAGAGGTATTTTCAAAGGGAAACATGAAAGTTAATTTTAGAAGATAATTACAAATTATAAATTTACGAAGATTTGTAAGTTTTAGAGATTAAAATGTAATAAAGTTTGAAGGTTTTTGAGAATCAATTAAAAGAAGTTTAAGGAATTCACAAGCAAAAATGAAATCAATTTGCGAGATTAAAGAATAGGAATGAAAGTTCATTTGAGAAGTAGTTATTTGAAATTATAGGTTTAGAAAATTAGAGAATTAGAAGGAAAAGGTTTAAGAGGTTAAAATTTTTAAAAGAGAACGAAATAAAAATTTTAGTTAAAGAGGATAATTAGATTGAGTTGTAGAAATCCTTCCCGCCACAGAAATCTTCGAGATCTTCAACCTCTTATCAATTTGTAAGGTTCTTGATGCGCCCATTTCTTTGCGTTTGAGGTCTTGTCATCATGTATTTCATTAAAAGCTTGATCTTGAGATTTAACCTTATTACTTAGATTTTATATCCGAGGATAGTTGTTAGTTTTAGTTAGTCACATCAGCAAGTAGCAAGCATACGATAGTTAGTGTATTTTATTTTGAGGGAAGTAGTTCGTTATTTAAAAGTCCTTAACTTACGGTCGGTCCTTAAGGTTTCTACCCATCCTCACACTTTAAAGCGTTCTATGTTATTATTTTAGCGAGCAAAGATTTCTAATTTATTATTTGATACTATAAGTCTATGCACGACATACGATATGAATGTCCTGCCAGGTGTCTCTCGCTAGATGAAATAACTATTAAGTTATTCACGGTGCAAGACACTCGATAATTAATCAGAATAACCTGGTTTTTAGTCGACTTTAATTACTAAGGCGAAAGTAATTAAGTCTTAAACCAGCGTCATTAATTATACAAATAACCCAAAATATTACATCATCGTTTAAGAGTTGAATTGAACAACTCTAAATACGGAAGTTAAAAGAGTAAAGTGTTATATATATTACATATCTCTCAAAAGCAACAAAAGTAAAGCGTAAAAACGTCTCGTGGCCCCATCCAAAATCCAAATTTGGTCCACGATCGTCCTGCACAATAAACTATTGGGGGGATGCCCGCTGAGCGGACAGTGACTAGCTATGCTCATACTTACCCTCGATTTCAATTACTTTGGTTTAATATTATCGCTTTATAAACATAATATTATGATAAAAACGTAAACATGCTTAATACATATAGCATATAAAGACATATAAGTCATAATAAGCATGCGGTTTAAAGCGATAAATCATATAAGCATGATATTCAGTTATGAAGGCAAATAACACATAATAGCATAGCAATAGTATCACAATAATTCAATAGCATTACAAGGCGATATCGGATCGCAATCAAACATTCATATCTTATCATTCTCCTCATGCAGACTCGATTCACTTCAGAAACTTGTGGTTTTTAATTTTCAAAGATGGTACGCACTCATTCTCAATTAATCATACAACAAACAACACATACTGCTTACGAGCCTGACCACTGAGTAGGCCATTGTACTCTAGTCGCTTGCATCTCACTACCATAGTGCAGCCGCTTACTCGACTCAGAAACCACGCGAATACTATAATACTTGCATCTCATCCTCTAGTGTTCGAAATGATTCGAACTTGAGATACAATCTCGTCAAGTGATCTTTACATGTGGCAAGAACGAATGCAAGTGTCGCGTCCAATAAAAAGCGAAACACGACAAGGAGGCAGGCAGTAAAGCGCATATGCACATAATGTTATGGTGGCCCCGATAACTTTAGCGAAATAGAGTGAATTAAACCCTAGTCTAGTACATGTACATTAGTATCCACGTTAAGAATGGGCCACGCTATTCGTAGAGCACCTTAACTCCGGATAAAGCGACTATTTCCTAAAGCACGTGGCAAAAACCATGGCGTATTCATTATCTTGTACCGGCAATGGCGTGCTACAAGACTATCTTAAACCCCACTTCACTCACGATTGACGCTTTCATATCCGAGGCCCAAGCTTGACCTTTTATTTAACTTACTCAATATTCATTATTTATTTGATATTCCATATCACATGTTACTAGACTCTCCTAGTCTCAGCGTCAAACGTTTAAGTATTTGTAGGTTTTATATGATCACATAACACGTTCGTTTATTATTTGAAGTGTTGTTAATTATTAACGTTTTCAAGTTTCTAAATTGAAACATTTATTAGTATGTCCAATTTTATTTATGTGTTTTTCAAACACTTTAGGTCATTTACTTCTTCATTTTAAATTTTCTATACTTAGTAAAATTTTCAATTATTTTCAGTATTTCACTATTCACTTTTCACTATTCATTATTCACTATTCACTATTCACTATTCACCGTATTTTATACGTATTTTTATACGTATTCGTATTTTTATACTTCGTATTCTATACGTATTTTTATACGTATTCTTATACTTGTACGTACTTTTATATTTATACGTATTTTTATACTTAAGATATTTTAGGTATTTATACTTAAGATATTTTAGAAAATAAACTAAACCCTTTTATTTTCTAAGTATAAATTTCTAGTTTCAAAGTCGTTAAGTTCGTTTTGCACTTAGTGAGTTTTGAAACTATTCTAAAAGTCTAGTTTTAAAAACGTTAAGTTCGGTTTGTAAAAAGTGATAATGATATTCATTTTAAAATGAGACTTAGTTAAATTTAGTCGTCTATTAACTAAATTTAGCGATTTTCATTTTAAAAATAATAGTATCGTGGATGATTCATTTTAGTCCGTATGTCCAAGTTCAACAGTCCAATATGCAAAGGCGGTAGCACACGATTTAGTTCATTTTTATAACGGTTGTATATTTTTTTATCGGTTTATAATATTTCATTTATAACTAAATCGATTTATACAATATTTCAATTTTAATAACTATTAAACTTTAGTGACTTAGTGATATTTTCGTTTTGGTCAAATTTAGTCAATTTAAAATGAAATGTCGTGTGGTATGTTTATATGTTACAAAATTGGTTTATTTCTTTTAATTTCTCAAATCTATTTATTAGCTACTAATTAAATTATTTTAACAATTAAACTAAAAGTGATAAAGGCAAAATTTAGCCAAAAATAGCCTAGATGCCGTGAGCTATACAAGGTGGTGGTCAAATTTTCATTTTTCAATTTTATCGGTTTTTAGCTTAAAGTCTTTATATTTTAATTATTCTAATTATACTAAAGCGATTTAGACTAAAATGAAATTTACTAAAATTTCATTTATATTATGAATAGTGTTTTTCAACACTTTAAATTTCTAACTTTTAATCCAAATGATTTATAATGTTTTAAGTTATTTATAACATAATACTAACAATGTATAAAAACAATAACCAAACATAAACACAAAATAATAACAAACATAAACTAAAACAAAATCAAAAAGAGCCAAAAATGAAGAACACCCATGAAGATCACAAGAACACATATGAACATCAAAAACAAGCTCAAGAACACCATTTTTAATTTTTAACAACTTATAATTTATTTTCCTAATTTAATTTTTTTAACATGAAGACATCCATTTTATACTAACTTAAACCAACATATTATTTACAAAAATTAAAAGTGAAGATTTAGTAAAAAAATGGGAAATGCCGAAGTTACATATATATAAACATACAATTTTTATTTTTCATGTTTATTCACTTTAAACTCATTTTTAATATTTCACATAATTTTTATATATGATTACTACTCAAATAAAACATAACTAAACATAAAAATCATATGAACATAAATTAAAAATGCTCAAAATTAATTTAACTAAATATATGAATATATTACTACAATAATCTATTTAACATATTATTTAGTTATTATCATTTTATTATACAACACATAAACATACAAGTACACTCATGTGATGTTTAACATATTTAACATAATCTTCATACTCATAAAATTATAATAACAAAACAAGTTAATTTACTAAGAGGCTAATATAAGAAATAACTAGTCACCTTAATTAGGATGTTAATCGTCGGGGATCTAAAATAAATTTTAGATCGGAATTTCTTCACCCAGAATACCCATTATCTTCACTCAAATAATCCTTGCAAGTTAGTGTTGGAGTAAGTGTCCTCCACAATAGTGCAATCACTTAATAAATCTCAATTAAGGAATACGTGGGGATAATCCTGTATTATTGTCAATTGATTAACGTAAATCAATAACGGTTGGCTGACTAGAGTTTGACGTTATTGTCGTGAGAAGCAGTGATAATCAATTGATCCCTTTAAGTCACACCTATAGAACGCATCTAAATATTTAAGCCAATTAATTGTATGAGATACGATTATATTAGTGACTTGATAATTTGACCAATCTGCTAGTCGCTGTATTAATTTAGAGAGAAATCGAGTTGTGAACTCGGATGATTTAATTTTATATCGATAAAATTATTAGAGAGATGAGAATTAGTGATTAAGAGTTAATTCACTAATTATGTATATTTTACTAATGAGATTAGTGAAAGTATATTTTTAATATATGTGTAAAGTGTACATGTATATTAAGGAAGAGTTTAATTGATTTACACTTTATTATATTAGATAATTAAGTGATAAATTATATCTATTTGTGAGACAAATATTGATGAACAAAATGGACCCATAAATGGGTATAGTGGACCGTCCAAAATTGGGTACAAGTGGGAGGAAGCTTCTCATGCTTGTCTTATTCATTTTGTTCACAAGTGATTTGTTTATGACGTCTTGGACATAATGATTGTCATGCATTGAAATAACACTTATCAAAGAGCAACTCTTCTCCCCTCTACACTAAAGTGGCCGGCCCCTTTAGGCTTGTGCAACACACTTTAGTTTTCTATTTTTCTTTTATAAAGTGAAGAGAAGAAAGAGAATGCATGCAAGTTTCATTATTCATTTTCTCTCCATCTCTCTCTTTTCTCTCTAATATTATACTCATACTACTCTTAATATTACTAAGTGTTAGTAATAATATTATCAAGTTAGTACTAAGTTATTTCTAGATCAAAATACTTAGTATTTTGGAGGAAATTCTTGGGTGTATCTCAAAGGAGGTTTCCTTGTTTGGAAACTCGGTTTTGGAGGATCATCCTAAGCTCATATTCAACAAACAAAACTAGAAAGGAGTTCTAGTTTTGTGCCCTTTTTCTCTTTATAGAAAGGTATAATTTCTAATCTTGTAACAAAATACTTTTGTTAACTACATAGATCTTGCTAAATCAAATTAGAGTAATTTGATTTACACTAATACTTGATTAGTGAATGGGATCCGATCCCTACAAGTGGTATCAGAGCCAAGGCTTGTAGTTACAAATTTATTTTGTTGTTTTTGGAGTTTTATGTATTTATTGAGAATAAATAACATAAAATCCGAAAATAGTGTTAAAAATGGTTTTAACACGAGATTTTTATTGCATGCAAAGTTTCTGGTCTCATGAAGTTTCTGGTCAAATTTCGTAATTTTTGGAATTTGTTTGCTAATTTAAATGATTTTTATACAAAACCGAGTCAAAAAGTGTGTTTTTGGCTAAAATAATTACTATAAATAGTTATAGTTCGAATCTGGTCACGAAATTTTTACACAGTGATATTTCATATTTATACATTCTGCATGTAAATTTTCAAAGTCATATTTTGAGTTTTGAATATTTATTCATATTTTTGTTTAAAATCGGTATGGTTTGCATTTTATGTCCAAAACTATAGTAAATGTTGTTTTCTGGACATGAAATTTATACCAATATTTTTACACATTATGAGGATGCTCTCGTATAAATTTGGGATTTTACCTCACTGTTTTAGACGTTTTCTTGATTTTATGAGTTAAAATCGATGAAATCGTATGTTATTTTATATAAAATAATTCGTAAATATTTTCTGGCCAAACTTTTCTTTTCTGATATTTTGGAAGTGTTCCAGAATATACAAAAATTTTTCAAAATAAAAATAATTTTATTTTATTTTATTTTGATTTTATAAAGCTTTATTCATAAAATGGTTATGATTAAAGTACTTCTAATTAGCAAATGACCATGTTTATGAACTAAAATCACCATGAGTTAGTATAAACTAATGTTGGGTGTTCTAAAATCAGTTTAGAAGTTTAGTTCAAGCTTAAAAGGTGTTTTAAGCATTATTGATTAATATAAGATTAATCGGTTAAAAAATGAGATCGGTTTGAAACGATTAAATGCGTTTTTTGTTTAAGGCGATTTTGGCATGTTTTTATTTATAAGCTTTACATTATGCATGTTTGGATGAATGTTTATTATTGAATGAATGTTTGTTCTTACTAGTATGGCCATAGTTTGTTGTATTTTTTACCGATATTACCCGTAATGAAAGGGAATATCGTGTGGTTTGTAATTAAATGCGATCTCGTATCGCCGGTTTGTAATTTTTTTTTTTTTAATAGTTTATTTCATTTATAAATGTATAATAGGATTGCTATGTATTCATTTGTAAATCATACTATGCAGAATTATTTCAGAAATCGAAGACCGGTGATGGAGATCGACATGGAGCCTTAGAAGTGTTCTAAAGCTTGCAAGGAGAAGACTTGGATGAAGTCCATTTAAAGAGGGACCAAAGGAGTTGGTTTCCAATTTGTAACTCCTTGTATTTTAATTACTTTTAGGTGGCCATACTAGGTTTATGCTTGCTTGCTTGGTTTTGCTTGTTTGTTTGCTTATATATTCCGCTCACATGCCAAAATCGCCATGCATGCCACGATATCCCACTCCGATTGTCATTTTTAGGTCGCCATTCTTAAATTAGTTCACTTATAAAGAATTTAAATGACTAAAAATTGACAAGATCACCCACATTTTAACAAAAATGAATTGAGATTAAGCCTTTCCAAATATAGCGACTATGAACCCCATGTTCGTGAGGACCTCCGCGACGTGGAACCTTGTTACCATGGGTAAGTAGTGGGAGGAAGTCCCATGCTATTTTGGTTTGGACTCAACCAAATAAGAGTTATTTGGGGCTAATCGATGCATTTTATAAGAAAATCATCAACCAAGCATTCTAGTGTAGAATTAGTCAAGTGTTGACTTATCGCTTTTATATAAAAGGAAACATGAGATGTCTAATTTTATATGGAAAACGAGTCTTGGAATCATTTATATAATTTCGTGGGAGATCATTATATAAATGGACGTTTGTTTTAAAAATGAGTTTTAGCAAATGTCATTAATGAACTATGAATGTTAATATATTTCCTCATATTTATTGTAGAATCGTTTATCGCAATGGCATCATCATCATCAACTCCCGCGCCTATTTTGGGCAAAGATTCATGGTTGCGAACCGTGATGGATAAGTGTATCCTCAAGGATGACGGTAGCAACTTCGTCGAATGGGATTCGACAATGAAGGGCGCCGCTACATCCGACAATGTGCTCAAGCACCTTACCAGATCAACCACCCGCCGAACCCACTTTCGATCCGGCGGCTCGTGCGCTTCATGATGAGTATGTGAAAGTGGACAATGACGTGAAAAAGCGTCTTAATTTGGTCCATGTCACCCGCTCTCAAACTCCGAATGGTTACTCAAAAGAGTGCATATGCGATATTCACTCAGTGACAACCATGTTCTCCAAAGCACCGCAAATAAGGCTTTATGAAGCCGCGGTTCGGTTTTTCGACGCAAAGCTTGAGAGGAACCAAAAAGTTGGTCCTCATGTGCTCAAGATGATTGAGCAAATAGACACTCTTGAGCGTCAAGAGTGTGCTATACCCAAGGCTCTCGCGATCACCCGCATCCTCCATTCTCTTCCTAACAAGTTTGCACAATTTCGAGTAAACTATAACATGAACAACATGGATAAGAGTTACCATGAACTTCATGCACTCTTGGTCCAAGCCGAGAGGGATATGGAAGTGAATGAGGTGGAGAAGAAAGACGTTCTCTCCATGAAAATGAAGAACATGAACTTGGGAGTGAAGAAGGGAAGGTGGCCAAGAAGGCCATCTAACATTGGCAAGGGTAAGGGAAAGGCTATTGTGGAAGGTGTTCCACATAAGCCTAAGCTCAAGATCAACAAGGGAAGACCCCTCAAAGACACTTGCAAATATTGTAATGAGGTGGGTCATTGGATGCGCATTGTCTCAAGTATAAGAAGGATCTCAAGAATGGATGTGAGACATCCAAAGGTATTCCTTCTAATCTCTATATGATTGACATCAATCATGCTTGCATTTCTACATGGGTATTGGATACCTGATGTGGATCTCACCTTTGTAATCATTTGCGTGGGATGAGAAAGCGTGCGGGCCCTAGCCAAGGGTGATGTAGATCTCCGCATGGGCAATGGAGCTAGAGTAGCGGCCAAGTTTAGTGGAACTTTTGTACTCTCTCTTGCTAGTGGTTTAGAGTTGCATTTAAATAATCGTTATTTTGTACCAACTCTAACTAAAAACATTATCTCCGTCTCGTACTAGATGCGGAAGGCTTTTGTTTGAGATTAAGAACAACCGTTGTACTTTTTCTTTTAATGAAATGGTTTATGGTGAAGCTATTTCAATTGGAGGTATTTATGTTTTAAATGATGTTAATGATGTCTATCATGTTGAGAACAAGAGGCTCAAAGCGAATGAATCAAACAAATCCTACCTTTGGCATTGTCGTTTAGGTCACATAAACGAAAGACGATAAAGAGACTTGTTGAGACCAAGGTTCTCAAACCATTTGATTGCGTAATCATATGGTACATGCGAAGCTTGCCTTTTAGGCAAGATGACTCGTCAACCCTTTAGCGGTAAAGGGACACGAGCAAGTGAGGTTTTAGGACTCATACATACCGATGTGTGTGGTCCATTAAACATCACCGCTAGAGGAGGATATCATTACTTCATTACTTTTACCGATGATTTAAGTAGATATGGTTATGTCTACTTAATAAGGCATAAAAGTGATGCTTTTGAGAAATTTAAAGAATTTCAAAATGAGGTTGAGAACCAATTAAACAAAAGGATAAAAGCACTACGATCGGATCGTGGTGGCGAATATCTAAGTAATGAGTTTGATTCACATCTTAAGAATTGTGGTATAATATCACAATGGACTCCTCCGCACACCACAATTAAATGGTGTTGCGAGAAAGGAGAAACCGAACTTTGCTTGACATGGTTCGGTCTATGATGAAGTCAAACTGAGCTTCTGGATCATTTTGGGGCTTTGCGCTATTATCTCGGTATTTTCACTAAATCGAAGTCCAACTAAAGCGGCCAATAAGACTCCATATGAGATATGGATGGGAGCAGTTCCTATTTGTCATTCATGAGAATTTGGGGATGTGAGGCATTCGTCAAGAATAAACTGACGATAAACTCGCTCCAAGGTCCGACAAATGTCTATTTGTAGGTTATCCTAAGGAAACCTGTGGTTATTACTTCTACAACCCTCACGAGAACAAAGTGTTTGTGGCTCGTGATGCTTTGTTTCCTAGAAAATGAATTTATTTCTAAGAAAGCAGTGGGAGAAAATTTGAACTTGATGAAGTTCAAGAGCCTGGCAAACCGAGACAGAAAATGAGGAAACGGATTTCCTGGGTCGTGCGACACGGTTATAGTCCCTAGGAGGTCGGGAAGAGTTAGTCAACAACCGACCGCTACCTCTGCAACATCGAGGAGGAGGGTGATTTGTTGTTATTCAAAGCAACGAACCCTCAACCTACAAGGCGCTATTAGTAGCCCCAACTCGAACAATGGCTTGAGGCCATGAAATCCGAAATGGATTCTATGTCACGAGAACCAAGTTTGGGACTTGGTAGATTTACCTGAAGGAGTGCGACCCCCTTCGGTGTAAATGGATATTCAAAATCAAACTCGGCATAGATAAACATATTGATGTTTACAAAGCTAGATTGGTGGCAAAGGGCTTTTCACAAGTCCAAGGTATTCATTATGATGAAACCTTTGCACCAGTTGCTATGCTTCGATCCATAAGGATAATCTTAGCGGTTGCCGCATTTCATGACTATGAAATATGGCAAATGGATGTAAAAACCGCCTTCTTGAATGGGATTCTAGAAGAGGAAGTGTTTATGACACAACCTGAAGGTTTTATAGATACATCCAACCCTAAGAAAGTATGCAAGCTTAAGAGATCCATTTATGGTCTTAAGCAAGCATCGAGGAGTTGGAATCACAGATTCGATCATGTTATCAAACAACATGGATTCGCTCGGAGTGCCGAGGAACCTTGTTTGTACATGAAGTTTAGTGGGAGTAAAGTAACCTTCCTTGTTTTGTATGTGGATGACATACTACTGATTGGAAATGATATTCCAAGTCTGAACTCGGTAAAGGTGGAATTGGGAAACCATTTCCAAATGAAGGACTTGGGAGAGGCACAACGCATCTTGGGTATCCGGATCTATAGAGATAGATCCAAAAGGATACTAGCATTAAGTCAAGAAACTTATATTGATAAGATTCTTGATAGGTTCAATATGAAAGATTCCAAGAGAGGCTTTCTCCCGATGAGTGTAGGAATAACATTGAAGAAATCTCAATGTCCTACGACTCCTATGAAATTGAGCATGAAATTGATCCCTTATGCTTCATTGTTGGATCAATCATGTATGCTATGATGTGCACTCGTCCGATGTCGCTTCGCTTTGAGCATGGACCGTAGGTATCAAGCTAATCCCGGTGAGAGTCCTTTGGATATTGTGAAGAACATCCTTAAGTACTTGAGAAGAACTAAGGATTCGTTTCTTGTGTTTGGAGGAGAACTTGAGCTACGTGTAAAGGGTTACACGGATGCAAGTTTCCAAACCGATGGGGATGATCTGAAATCCCAATCCGGCTATGTCTTTATGTTGAATGGAGGAGCTGTTTGTTGGAAGAGCTTCAAACAGAGTGTCACTGCGGATTCTACGACGGAAGCTGAGTATTTGGCAGCATCTGAAGCTGCTAAAGAAGCTGTGTGGATTCGGCAATTCTTGGATGGACTAAGAGTAGTCCCTAGTGCCGCGGATCCTGTCACTGTTTATTGTGATAACAGTGGGGCTATTTTCCAAGCGAAGGAGCCCAAGTCTAGCAACAAGTCTAGACACGTTTTGAGGAAATACCACGTTATTAGAGATAATGTGGAGAGGAAGGAAATAGACATTTGTAAGGTTGGGACAGACGATAACATCGCTGATCCTTTAACCAAGCCTCTTTCGAGGGCTAAGCATGACGCGCACACCGCCTCTATGGGGTTGCGGCGTATGCCAGATTTCCTTTAGTTTCGTAATATGTAATTGAACGATGTATCTTATTACATATATGAAAATAACATTCATTGTTTTATCTTAAAGTCATTATTGAATGCATACTTGGTTTATCCGAATATTTGTGTGACAACTTTGAACATATTCAAGTGAACGGAATAAACTAAGTATTTGGTCCCTAGGCTCTCATATGAGGTGACGTCTCCGAGAGACTAGATTGCAAGTCGATCGATGGTGGGTTCAACACCATAGGGTCATATGTGATGGTGATCGTTTGCATAGGCAGATCGAAGAACACTCTGTCGGGCAGTGACGCTTATAGAATTCCTTTTCAATGAGATTGAAACCTGGTCGTGGTGGGAATTCTATAGTATTCCTTTGAGTCGATTCTTTGACTGGAGCTGATTATGCAGTCGGTCTGGCTTTCCGAGTGACTTTCATTTTTGTCCTAAGCCATGCCGTGAAAGGGGTTATAAGGGCATCTTTGGGGTCATGGTGATCCTATTATACAAGACAATCGAGTGGAAGGAAATGTCCACCCTCGTCAGTAAAACATCTTTGGGCCACTCGAGGAGTAGTCATTGAAAATGCGTGGCCACGCCAGAAGAATCTACGGTAGATTCCCCGGTCAGACAGCTACTCTCCTTATCGAGGAAACCACTCATGATATATATCTTAGAATGCAAGTACGACCTGTAAGACACCTTGCATTGAGTGGGAGATGTGAAACGGACATGAGAATTGGTAATGCACAACTTGTCTCGGACAAGTGGGAGATTGTTGGAGTAAGTGTCCTCCACAATAGTGCAATCACTTAATAAATCTCAATTAAGGAATACGTGGGGATAATCCTGTATTATTGTCAATTGATTAACGTAAATCAATAACGGTTGGCTGACTAGAGTTTGACGTTATTGTCGTGAGAACGGCGGTAATCAATTGATCCCTTTAAGTCACACCTATAGGAACGTACTCCAAATATTTAAGCTAATTAATTGTATGAGATACGATTATATTAGTGACTTGATAATTTGACTAACGGTTAGTCAGTGTATTAATTTAGAGAGAAATCGAGTTGTGAACTCGGATGATTTAATTTTATATCGATAAAATTATTAGAGGAGATGAGAATTAGTGATTAAGAGTTAATTCACTAATTATGTATATTTTACTAATGAGATTAGTGAAAGTATATTTTTAATATATGTGTAAAGTGTACATGTATATTAAGGAAGAGTTTAATTGATTTACACTTTATTATATTAGATAATTAAGTGATAAATTATATCTATTTGTGAGACAAATATTGATGAACAAAATGGACCCATAAATGGGTATAGTGGACCGTCCAAAATTGGGTACAAGTGGGAGGAAGCTTCTCATGCTTTGTCTTATTCATTTTGTTCACAAGTGATTTGTTTATGCATGCTTGGACATAATGATTGTCATGCATGAAATAACACTTATCAAAGAGCAACTCTTCTCTCCTCTACACTAAAGTGGCCGGCCCCTTTAGGCTTGTGCAACACACTTTAGTTTTCTATTTTTCTTTTATAAAGTGAAGAGAAGAAAGAGAATGCATGCAAGTTTCATTATTCATTTTCTCTCCATCTCTCTCTTTTCTCTCTAAGATTATACTCATACTACTCTTAATATTACTAAGTGTTAGTAATAATATTATCAAGTTAGTACTAAGTTATTTCTAGATCAAAATACTTAGTATTTTGGAGGAAATTCTTGGGTGTATCTCAAAGGAGGTTTCCTTGTTTGGAAACTCGGTTTTGGAGGATCATCCTAAGCTCATATTCAACAAACAAAACTAGAAAGGAGTTCTAGTTTTGTGCCCTTTTTCTCTTTATAGAAAGGTATAATTTCTAATCTTGTAACAAAATACTTTTGTTAACTACATAGATCTTGCTAAATCAAATTAGAGTAATTTGATTTACACTAATACTTGATTAGTGAATGGGATCCGATCCCTACAGTTAGCTCTAAATACCCACTAATTATACTAGAATTACTAAGGATTTATTAGAAATAATATTAAGGTTTTTATTTAATGTTTTAGGAAGAAAAAGAAAGAAAATAAATGGGAGAAAAGGAAGTAGGAGTACACGACATTTTTGGAGAGCCAAAGTTGATGTTTTTGCACTTGTAATAAATGAGGGCAATGTTAGAATTAATTAGGTTAAGTAAAGTAGTAAAATTAAATAAAGTTTAATTAAATGAAAATAGGAAACATAATTATCATTATTGGTTACTAAAGTCTTCATCACTATTTGGAAATAGAAAATGTTCCCTTGATATTTAAAAATGCTTTTACGAAATAAATCGGGTCTTAAATGGTCGGGCGCCAAAAGCGATAAAAGTTAAAATGTGCTGTTTTGGCGATTTTCTGAAAAGTATTCATTTTATAAATTTAAGACTAAAATATTTTATTTACTACTTTAGAAAAATTTTAAAAGTGACGGAAATGAAAATGGTAGTATCGTATTTTATATTTATGTATTATTATTATTAAGTATAATCTTTAAATTTTAATTACAAAATTAAAAAGTGATGATGACAAATTAAAGGTGTAAGAAAATGTGTAAGAACATGGAAGATGATAAAATTTGACTTTGATGACCAAAAGTCAAAAGTCAAATTTTCGGGCTCGATTTTCGTTTCTCGAAATTTTCGATTTGCGCGATCGCGAAAGGTCTCGAAATAAAAGATATGATCTTAAAATAGCGTTTTGAAATAAAATCGGAAATAAAAATAAAATAAATTTTTGAAAGGGTATTAAAACAAAAATCGGATCCTAATCCTCGAAATTTTGAATAAAATTTTTCTAGGTCGAAATATTTATTTTTTTCGTTGAATGTTATAGATTTAAAGAATTATAAACAAACGTCAAAAATTTAATTGATTTAAAATAGGTGTGATTTCAAATTGTGACAATTTAGAAAAAAGCTAGTTTATTAAAAATGAAATAGTAATTAGATATTAAGAAAATATGATTTATTAAATAAAAATCAAAATGATTATATTTTCATTAATGTTGATGTTAAGTTTGCTTTTCCAAAATGTTGATGTTGATTGTTTGATTTTTTTGATTTGCGTGTTTGAAATTGTTGACCCGAATTTCAGAGACGAGAAAAGTATAAGGGTTCATTTTTATTTGAAAATGAAAAATGTTCGAAATTGAATTTTATGAATAAAAGGTTTTACATTTATTTTTATGAATAGTAAACATAACTTAATATTTTTGAAATTTGAAAGGCGATATAAATTTTGTGTTGATTTTTATAAAATTTTGAAATGTGTTTCTTTTTCAATTTTAAAGATAATACAACAAACTTTAATTTTCAAAATTTTTAAATTTGTACTTAAGAAATTTTAATATTATTTGGCGAAAAAAATTCAGACGCATTTTTATTATGAGGAAAAGGATGAATTTAATTTAAGGAATTAAATTCTTTTATCAAATTGTGTTCAAATAACACGGGGTGTTACAAACCTACCCCCTTAAGAAAAGTTTCGTCCCGAAACTTGGATAGAGTGGATAACCACTTGCAGTTGGGCAATGCAGTTAGAGAGAATATCAAGATTTTAAGAGTTTCGATAATGATATTTTATTTTGGTAGAATAAGACTTTTCAAAAAGTTTGAATTTCTGAATTATTGTCGAGAAGTTAGATAGAGTGTTTAAAGTTGAAGGATATAAACATTTTATATTTACAAATGGGTTGTTTTGAAGTATTATAACAACATTGCTAGATTGTCATTTCTGAAATCGAATTCAAAGGGATTTTCAAAAAGGTGGGGCCTAGAAGTTTTGTACGGAAATAATTTAAGTTAAAATTATAAGGGTTTTAAAATAAAACAAATTATAATTTTATTTGAAATAAAATATATAGTTTAAAATATGTTGAAATAAGGATTTTAAATAATTTTAAATCAATGATTTTAAATCATCATATTTTGTCCTACCCCCTTAAGAAAATTTTAAACATATTTATCAAATTCAAGAGAAAAGATAAAAATTCGTTTTAAAGGTTGAGAATTTAGAAAAGGTATTGATAAGTTCAAAAATTGAAAATAATCAAATTCGATAATAAATGAGGTAAAGAATATATACAATTTGAAACATAGTAATTTCAAAGTAATTTAAAATCACGAAATAAAATTTAAGAAGTAACTGAATAAGTTTTCAGAGGTATTTTCAAAGGGAAACATGAAAGTTAATTTTAGAAGATAATTACAAATTATAAATTTACGAAGATTTGTAAGTTTTAGAGATTAAAATGTAATAAAGTTTGAAGGTTTTTGAGAATCAATTAAAAGAAGTTTAAGGAATTCACAAGCAAAAATGAAATCAATTTGCGAGATTAAAGAATAGGAATGAAAGTTCATTTGAGAAGTAGTTATTTGAAATTATAGGTTTAGAAAATTAGAGAATTAGAAGGAAAAGGTTTAAGAGGTTAAAATTTTTAAAAGAGAACGAAATAAAAATTTTAGTTAAAGAGGATAATTAGATTGAGTTGTAGAAATCCTTCCCGCCACAGAAATCTTCGAGATCTTGAACTTCTTATCAGCTGTAAGGTTCTTGATGCGTCCATTTGCTGCGTTTGAGGTCTTGTCATCATGTATTTCATTAAAAGCTTCGATCTTCGAGATTTAAACTTATTACTTAGATTTTATATCCGAGGATAGTTGTTAGTTTTAGTTAGTCACATCAGCAAGTAGCAAGCATACGATAGTTAGTGTATTTTATTTTGAGGGAAGTAGTTCGTTATTTAAAAGTCCTTAACTTACGGTCGGTCCTTAAGGTTTCTACCCATCCTCACACTTTAAAGCGTTCTATGTTATTATTTTAGCGAGCAAAGATTTCTAATTTATTATTTGATCCTATAAGTCTATGCCTGACATACGATATGAATGTCCGGCCCAGGTGTCTCTCGCTAGATGAAATAACTATTAAGTTATTCACGGTCGCAAGACAGCTCTGATACCAACTGTAACAACCTGGTTTTTAGTCGACTTTAATTACTAAGGCGGAAATTAATTAAGTCTTAAACCAGCGTCATTAATTATACAAATAACCCAAAATATTACATCATCGTTTAAGAGTTGAATTGAACAACTCTAAATACGGAAGTTAAAAGAGTAAAGTGTTATATATATTACATATCTCTCAAAAGCAACAAAAGTAAAGCGTAAAAACGTCTTGTGGCCCCATCCAAAATCCAGCTCCTGGTCCACGATCGTCCTGCACAATAAACTATTGGGGATGCCCATTGAATGACAAAGCGACTAGCTATGCTCATACTTACCCTCGATTTCAATTACTTTGGTTTAATATTATCGCTTTATAAACATAATATTATGATAAAAACGTAAACATGCTTAATACATATAGCATATAAAGACATATAAGTCATAATAAGCATGCGGTTTAAAGCGATAAATCATATAAGCATGATATTCAGTTATGAAGGCAAATAACACATAATAGCATAGCAATAGTATCACAATAATTCAATAGCATTACAAGGCGATATCGGATCGCAATCAAACATTCATATCTTATCATTCTCCTCATGCAGACTCGATTCACTTCAGAAACTTGTGGTCTTTAATTTTCAAAGATGGTACGCACTCATTCTCAATTAATCATACAACAAACAACACATACTGCTTACGAGCCTGACCACTGAGTAGGCCATTGTACTCTAGTCGCTTGCATCTCACTACCATAGTGCAGCGGCTTACTCGACTCGTAAACCACGCCGAATACTATAATACTTGCATCTCATCCTCTAGTGTTCGAAATGATTCGAACTTCAGATACAATCTCGTCAAGTGATCTTTACATGTGGCAAGAACGAATGCAAGTGTCGCGTCCAATAAAGACGAAACACGGCAAGGAGACAGAACCGTAAAGCGCATATGCACATAATGTTACGGTGGCCCTGATAACTTTAGCGAAATAGAGTGAATTAAACCCTAGTCTAGTACATGTACATTAGTATCCACGTTAAGAATGGGCCACGCTATTCGTAGAGCACCTTAACTCCAGATAAAACGACTATTTCCTAAAGCCTGTGGCAAAACCATGGCGTATTCATTATCTTGTACGGCAATGGCGACCGCTACAAGACTATCTTAAACCCCACTTCACTCACGATTGACGTTTTCATATCTGAGGCCCAAGCTTGACCTTTTATTTAACTTACTCAATATTCATTATTTATTTGATATTCCATATCACATGTTACTAGACTCTCCTAGTCTCAGCGTCAAACGTTTAAGTATTTGTATGTTTTATATGATCACATAACACGTTCGTTTATTATTTGAAGTGTTGTTAATTATTAACGTTTTCAAGTTTCTAAATTGAAACGTTTATTAGTATGTCCAATTTTATTTATGTGTTTTTCAAACACTTTAGGTCATTTACTTCTTCATTTTAAATTTTCTATACTTAGTAAAATTTTCAATTATTTTCAGTATTTCACTATTCACTTTTCACTATTCATTATTCACTATTCACTATTCAATCGTATTTTATACGTGTTTTTATATCGTATTCGTATTTTTATACTTCTATTCTATACGTATTTTTATCGTATTCTTATACTTGTACGATTTTTTATATTTATACGTATTTTTATACTTAAGATATTTTAGGTATTTATACTTAAGATATTTTAGAAAATAAACTAAACCCTTTTATTTTCTAAGTATAAATTTCTAGTTTCAAAGTCGTTAAGTTCGTTTTGCACTAAGTGAGTTTTGAAACTATTCTAAAAGTCTAGTTTTAAAAACGTTAAGTTCGGTTTGTAAAAAGTGATAATGATATTCATTTTAAAATGAGACTTAGTTAAATTTAGTCGTCTATTAACTAAATTTAGCGATTTTCATTTTAAAAATAATAGTATCGTGGATGATTCATTTTAGTCCGTATGTCCAAGTTCAACAGTCCAATATGCAAAGGCGGTAGCACACGATTTAGTTCATTTTTATAACGGTTGTATATTTTTTTTATCGGTTTATAATATTTCATTTATAACTAAATCGATTTATACAATATTTCAATTTTAATAACTATTAAACTTTAGTGACTTAGTGATATTTTCGTTTTGGTCAAATTTAGTCAATTTAAAATGAAATGTCGTGTGGTATGTTTATATGTTACAAAATTGGTTTATTTCTTTTAATTTCTCAAATCTATTTATTAGCTACTAATTAAATTATTTTAACAATTAAACTAAAAAGTGATAAAAGCAAAATTTAACCTAAAATAGCCTAGATGCCGTGAGCTATACAAGGTGGTGGTCAAATTTTCATTTTTCAATTTTATCGGTTTTTAGCTTAAAGTCTTTATATTTTAATTATTCTAATTATACTAAAACGATTTAGACTAAAATGAAATTTACTAAAAATTTCATTTATATTATGAATAGTGTTTTTCAACACTTTAAATTTCTAACTTTTTAATCCAAATGATTTATAATGTTTTAAGTTATTTATAACATAATACTAACAATGTATAAAAACAATAACCAAACATAAACACAAAATAATAACAAACATAAACTAAAACAAAATCAAAAAGAGCCAAAAATGAAGAACACCCATGAAGATCACAAGAACACATATGAACATCAAAAACAAGCTCAAGAACACCATTTTTAATTTTTAACAACTTATAATTTATTTTCCTAATTTAATTTTTTTAACATGAAGACATCCATTTTATACTAACTTAAACCAACATATTATTTACAAAAATTAAAAGTGAATATTTAGTAAAAAAAATGGGAAATGCCGAGTTACATATATATAAACATACAATTTTTATTTTTCATGTTTATTCACTTTAAACTCATTTTTAATATTTCACATAATTTTTATATATGATTACTACTCAAATAAAACATAACTAAACATAAAAATCATATGAACATAAATTAAAAATGCTCAAAATTAATTTAACTAAATATATGAATATATTACTACAATAATCTATTTAACATATTATTTAGTTATTATCATTTTATTATACAACACATAAACATACAAGTACACTCATGTGATGTTTAACATATTTAACATAATCTTCATACTCATAAAATTATAATAACAAAACAAGTTAATTTACTAATAAGAGGCTAATATAAGAAATAACTAGTCACCTTAATTAGGATGTTAATCGTCGGGGATCTAAAATAAATTTTAGATCGGAATTTCTTCACCCAGAATACCCATTATCTTCACTCAAATAATCCTTGCAAGTTAGCTCTAAATACCCACTAATTATACTAGAATTACTAAGGATTTATTAGAAATAATATTAAGGTTTTTATTTAATGTTTTAGGAAGAAAAAGAAAGAAAATAAATGGGAGAAAAGGAAGTAGGAGTACACGACATTTTTGGAGAGCCAAAGTTGATGTTTTTGCACTTGTAATAAATGAGGGCAATGTTAGAATTAATTAGGTTAAGTAAAGTAGTAAAATTAAATAAAGTTTAATTAAATGAAAATAGGAAACATAATTATCATTATTGGTTACTAAAGTCTTCATCACTATTTGGAAATAGAAAATGTTCCCTTGATATTTAAAAATGCTTTTACGAAATAAATCGGGTCTTAAATGGTCGGGCGCCAAAAGCGATAAAAGTTAAAATGTGCTGTTTTGGCGATTTTCTGAAAAGTATTCATTTTATAAATTTAAGACTAAAATATTTTATTTACTACTTTAGAAAAATTTTAAAAGTGACGGAAATGAAAATGGTAGTATCGTATTTTATATTTATGTATTATTATTATTAAGTATAATCTTTAAATTTTAATTACAAAATTAAAAAGTGATGATGACAAATTAAAGGTGTAAGAAAATGTGTAAGAACATGGAAGATGATAAAATTTGACTTTGATGACCAAAAGTCAAAAGTCAAATTTTCGGGCTCGATTTTCGTTTCTCGAAATTTTCGATTTGCGCGATCGCGAAAGGTCTCGAAATAAAAGATATGATCTTAAAATAGCGTTTTGAAATAAAATCGGAAATAAAAATAAAATAAATTTTTGAAAGGGTATTAAAACAAAAATCGGATCCTAATCCTCGAAATTTTGAATAAAATTTTCCTAGGTCGAAATATTTATTTTTTTTCGTTGAATGTTATAGATTTAAAGAATTATAAACAAACGTCAAAAATTTAATTGATTTAAAATAGGTGTGATTTCAAATTGTGACAATTTAGAAAAAAGCTAGTTTATTAAAAATGAAATAGTAATTAGATATTAAGAAAATATGATTTATTAAATAAAAATCAAAATGATTATATTTTCATTAATGTTGATGTTAAGTTTGCTTTTCCAAAATGTTGATGTTGATTGTTTGATTTTTTTGATTTGCGTGTTTGAAATTGTTGACCCGAATTTCAGAGACGAGAAAAGTATAAGGGTTCATTTTTATTTGAAAATGAAAAATGTTCGAAATTGAATTTTATGAATAAAAGGTTTTACATTTATTTTTATGAATAGTAAACATAACTTAATATTTTTGAAATTTGAAAGGCGATATAAATTTTGTGTTGATTTTTATAAAATTTTGAAATGTGTTTCTTTTTCAATTTTAAAGATAATACAACAAACTTTAATTTTCAAAATTTTTAAATTTGTACTTAAGAAATTTTAATATTATTTGGCGAAAAAAATTCAGACGCATTTTTATTATGAGGAAAAGGATGAATTTAATTTAAGGAATTAAATTCTTTTATCAAATTGTGTTCAAATAACACGGGGTGTTACAAACCTACCCCCTTAAGAAAAGTTTCGTCCCGAAACTTGGATAGAGTGGATAACCACTTGCAGTTGGGCAATGCAGTTAGAGAGAATATCAAGATTTTAAGAGTTTCGATAATGATATTTTATTTTGGTAGAATAAGACTTTTCAAAAAGTTTGAATTTCTGAATTATTGTCGAGAAGTTAGATAGAGTGTTTAAAGTTGAAGGATATAAACATTTTATATTTACAAATGGGATGTTTTGAAGTATTATAACAACATTGCTAGATTGTCATTTCTGAAATCGAATTCAAAGGGATTTTCAAAAAGGTGGGCCTAGAAGTTTTGTACGGAAATAATTTAAGTTAAAATTATAAGGGTTTTAAAATAAAACAAATTATAATTTTATTTGAAATAAAATATATAGTTTAAAATATGTTGAAATAAGGATTTTAAATAATTTTAAATCAATGATTTTAAATCATCATATTTTGTCCTACCCCCTTAAGAAAATTTTAAACATATTTATCAAATTCAAGAGAAAAGATAAAAATTCGTTTTAAAGGTTGAGAATTTAGAAAAGGTATTGATAAGTTCAAAAATTGAAAATAATCAAATTCGATAATAAATGAGGTAAAGAATATATACAATTTGAAACATAGTAATTTCAAAGTAATTTAAAATCACGAAATAAAATTTAAGAAGTAACTGAATAAGTTTTCAGAGGTATTTTCAAAGGGAAACATGAAAGTTAATTTTAGAAGATAATTACAAATTATAAATTTACGAAGATTTGTAAGTTTTAGAGATTAAAATGTAATAAAGTTTGAAGGTTTTTGAGAATCAATTAAAAGAAGTTTAAGGAATTCACAAGCAAAAATGAAATCAATTTGCGAGATTAAAGAATAGGAATGAAAGTTCATTTGAGAAGTAGTTATTTGAAATTATAGGTTTAGAAAATTAGAGAATTAGAAGGAAAAGGTTTAAGAGGTTAAAATTTTTAAAAGAGAACGAAATAAAAATTTTAGTTAAAGAGGATAATTAGATTGAGTTGTAGAAATCCTTCCCGCCACAGAAATCTTCGAGATCTTGAACTTCTTATCAGCTGTAAGGTTCTTGATGCGTCCATTTGCTGCGTTTGAGGTCTTGTCATCATGTATTTCATTAAAGGCTTCGATCTTCGAGATTTAAACTTATTACTTAGATTTTATATCCGAGGATAATTGTTAGTTTTAGTTAGTCACATCAGCAAGTAGCAAGCATACGATAGTTAGTGTATTTTATTTTGAGGGAAGTAGTTCGTTATTTAAAAGTCCTTAACTTACGGTCGGTCCTTAAGGTTTCTACCCATCCTCACACTTTAAAGCGTTCTATGTTATTATTTTAGCGAGCAAAGATTTCTAATTTATTATTTGATCCTATAAGTCTATGCCTGACATACGATATGAATGTCCGGCCCAGGTGTCTCTCGCTAGATGAAATAACTATTAAGTTATTCACGGTCGCAAGACGACTCGATACTAATCAGAACAACCTGGTTTTTAGTCGACTTTAATTACTAAGGCGGAAATTAATTAAGTCTTAAACCAGCGTCATTAATTATACAAATAACCCAAAATATTACATCATCGTTTAAGAGTTGAATTGAACAACTCTAAATACGGAAGTTAAAAGAGTAAAGTGTTATATATATTACATATCTCTCAAAAGCAACAAAAGTAAAGCGTAAAAACGTCTTGTGGCCCCATCCAAAATCCAGCTCCTGGTCCACGATCGTCCTGCACAATAAACTATTGGGGGGATGCCCGCTGAGCGGACAGTGACTAGCTATGCTCATACTTACCCTCGATTTCAATTACTTTGGTTTAATATTATCGCTTTATAAACATAATATTATGATAAAAGCGTAAACATGCTTAATACATATAGCATATAAAGACATATAAGTCATAATAAGTATGCGGTTTAAAGCGATAAATCATATAAGCATGATATTCAGTTATGAAGGCAAATAACACATAATAGCATAGCAATAGTATCACAATAATTCAATAGCATTACAAGGCGATATCGGATCGCAATCAAACATTCATATCTTATCATTCTCCTCATGCAGACTCGATTCACTTCAGAAACTTGTGGTCTTTAATTTTCAAAGATGGTACGCACTCATTCTCAATTAATCATACAACAAACAACACATACTGCTTACGAGCCTGACCACTGAGTAGGCCATTGTACTCTAGTCGCTTGCATCTCACTACCATAGTGCAGCGGCTTACTCGACTCGTAAACCACGTCGAATACTATAATACTTGCATCTCATCCTCTAGTGTTCGAAATGATTCGAACTTCAGATACAATCTCGTCAAGTGATCTTTACATGTGGCAAGAACGAATGCAAGTGTCGCGTCCAATAAAGACGAAACACGGCAAGGAGACAGAACCGTAAAGCGCATATGCACATAATGTTACGGTGGCCCTGATAACTTTAGCGAAATAGAGTGAATTAAACCCTAGTCTAGTACATGTACATTAGTATCCACGTTAAGAATGGGCCACGCTATTCGTAGAGCACCTTAACTCCAGATAAAACGACTATTTCCTAAAGCCTGTGGCAAAAACCATGGCGTATTCATTATCTTGTACGGCAATGGCGACCGCTACAAGACTATCTTAAACCCCACTTCACTCACGATTGACGTTTTCATATCTGAGGCCCAAGCTTGACCTTTTATTTAACTTACTCAATATTCATTATTTATTTGATATTCCATATCACATGTTACTAGACTCTCCTAGTCTCAGCGTCAAACGTTTAAGTATTTGTAGGTTTTATATGATCACATAACACGTTCGTTTATTATTTGAAGTGTTGTTAATTATTAACGTTTTCAAGTTTCTAAATTGAAACGTTTATTAGTATGTCCAATTTTATTTATGTGTTTTTCAAACACTTTAGGTCATTTACTTCTTCATTTTAAATTTTCTATACTTAGTAAAATTTTCAATTATTTTCAGTATTTCACTATTCACTTTTCACTATTCATTATTCACTATTCACTATTCACTATTCACTATTCACCGTATTTTATACGTATTTTTATACGTATTCGTATTTTTATACTTCGTATTCTATACGTATTTTTATACGTATTCTTATACTTGTACGTACTTTTATATTTATACGTATTTTTATACTTAAGATATTTTAGGTATTTATACTTAAGATATTTTAGAAAATAAACTAAACCCTTTTATTTTCTAAGTATAAATTTCTAGTTTCAAAGTCGTTAAGTTCGTTTTGCACTTAGTGAGTTTTGAAACTATTCTAAAAGTCTAGTTTTAAAAACGTTAAGTTCGGTTTGTAAAAAGTGATAATGATATTCATTTTAAAATGAGACTTAGTTAAATTTAGTCGTCTATTAACTAAATTTAGCGATTTTCATTTTAAAAATAATAGTATCGTGGATGATTCATTTTAGTCCGTATGTCCAAGTTCAACAGTCCAATATGCAAAGGCGGTAGCACACGATTTAGTTCATTTTTATAACGGTTGTATATTTTTTTATCGGTTTATAATATTTCATTTATAACTAAATCGATTTATACAATATTTCAATTTTAATAACTATTAAACTTTAGTGACTTAGTGATATTTTCGTTTTGGTCAAATTTAGTCAATTTAAAATGAAATGTCGTGTGGTATGTTTATATGTTACAAAATTGGTTTATTTCTTTTAATTTCTTAAATCAATTTATTAGCTACTAATTAAATTATTTTAACAATTAAACTAAAAAGTGATAAAAGCAAAATTTAACCTAAAATAGCCTAGATGCCGTGAGCTATACAAGGTGGTGGTCAAATTTTCATTTTTCAATTTTATCGGTTTTTAGCTTAAAGTCTTTATATTTTAATTATTCTAATTATACTAAAACGATTTAGACTAAAATGAAATTTACTAAAAATTTCATTTATATTATGAATAGTGTTTTTCAACACTTTAAATTTCTAACTTTTTAATCCAAATGATTTATAATGTTTTAAGTTATTTATAACATAATACTAACAATGTATAAAAACAATAACCAAACATAAACACAAAATAATAACAAACATAAACTAAAACAAAATCAAAAAGAGCCAAAAATGAAGAACACCCATGAAGATCACAAGAACACATATGAACATCAAAAACAAGCTCAAGAACACCATTTTTAATTTTTAACAACTTATAATTTATTTTCCTAATTTAATTTTTTTAACATGAAGACATCCATTTTATACTAACTTAAACCAACATATTATTTACAAAAATTAAAAGTGAATATTTAGTAAAAAAAATGGGAAATGCCGAGTTACATATATATAAACATACAATTTTTATTTTTCATGTTTATTCACTTTAAACTCATTTTTAATATTTCACATAATTTTTATATATGATTACTACTCAAATAAAACATAACTAAACATAAAAATCATATGAACATAAATTAAAAATGCTCAAAATTAATTTAACTAAATATATGAATATATTACTACAATAATCTATTTAACATATTATTTAGTTATTATCATTTTATTATACAACACATAAACATACAAGTACACTCATGTGATGTTTAACATATTTAACATAATCTTCATACTCATAAAATTATAATAACAAAACAAGTTAATTTACTAAGAGGCTAATATAAGAAATAACTAGTCACCTTAATTAGGATGTTAATCGTCGGGGATCTAAAATAAATTTTAGATCGGAAGTTCCTCAACCAGGATACCCATTATCTTCACTCAAATAATCCTTCCCAGCTAGCTCTAAATACCCACTAATTATACTAGAATTACTAAGGATTTATTAGAAATAATATTAAGGTTTTTATTTAATGTTTTAGGAAGAAAAAGAAAGAAAATAAATGGGAGAAAAGGAAGTAGGAGTACACGACATTTTTGGAGAGCCAAAGTTGATGTTTTTGCACTTGTAATAAATGAGGGCAATGTTAGAATTAATTAGGTTAAGTAAAGTAGTAAAATTAAATAAAGTTTAATTAAATGAAAATAGGAAACATAATTATCATTATTGGTTACTAAAGTCTTCATCACTATTTGGAAATAGAAAATGTTCCCTTGATATTTAAAAATGCTTTTACGAAATAAATCGGGTCTTAAATGGTCGGGCGCCAAAAGCGATAAAAGTTAAAATGTGCTGTTTTGGCGATTTTCTGAAAAGTATTCATTTTATAAATTTAAGACTAAAATATTTTATTTACTACTTTAGAAAAATTTTAAAAGTGACGGAAATGAAAATGGTAGTATCGTATTTTATATTTATGTATTATTATTATTAAGTATAATCTTTAAATTTTAATTACAAAATTAAAAAGTGACGATGACAAATTAAAGGTGTAAGAAAATGTGTAAGAACATGGAAGATGATAAAATTTGACTTTGATGACCAAAAGTCAAAAGTCAAATTTTCGGGCTCGATTTTCGTTTCTCGAAATTTTCGATTCTTGCTTGATCGCGAAAGGTCTCGAAATAAAAGATATGATCTTAAAATAGCGTTTTGAAATAAAATCGGAAATAAAAATAAAATAAATTTTTGAAAGGGTATTAAAACAAAAATCGGATCCTAATCCTCGAAATTTTGAATAAAAATTTCCTAGATCGAAATATTTATTTTTTTCGTTGAATGTTATAGATTTAAAGAATTATAAACAAACGTCAAAAATTTAATTGATTTAAAATAGGTGTGATTTCAAATTGTGACAATTTAGAAAAAAGCTAGTTTATTAAAAATGAAATAGTAATTAGATATTAAGAAAATATGATTTATTAAATAAAAATCAAAATGATTATATTTTCATTAATGTTGATGTTAAGTTTGCTTTTCCAAAATGTTGATGTTGATTGTTTGATTTTTTTGATTTGCGTGTTTGAAATTGTTGACCCGAATTTGAGGCAGAGAAAAGTATAAGGGTTCATTTTTATTTGAAAATGAAAAATGTTCGAAATTGAATTTTATGAATAAAAGGTTTTACATTTATTTTTATGAATAGTAAACATAACTTAATATTTTTGAAATTTGAAAGGCGATATAAATTTTGTGTTGATTTTTATAAAATTTTGAAATGTGTTTCTTTTTCAATTTTAAAGATAATACAACAAACTTTAATTTTCAAAATTTTTAAATTTGTACTTAAGAAATTTTAATATTATTTGGCGAAAAAAATTCAGACGCATTTTTATTATGAGGAAAAGGATGAATTTAATTTAAGGAATTAAATTCTTTTATCAAATTGTGTTCAAATAACACGGGGTGTTACATTGAAAGGGTGCTGAATATGCGGAAAGGGACCTCGGGGGAGAAACGGAAGGGTGTTCCACTCGAGAATACCCATAGCTTTCAGAAGAGGGGCAATTTTAATAACTATCCAGCTAAGTCTCACGCCTTAAGTAGCCAGAGGCCGCTTTCACGAATTTAATACGAGGTCAAGGCGCAGAGTCAGGGGGCACCGAATGAGCGCCGTTATATTTGTAAGAAGTGTAATGGGAACCACCAGGGAAAGATTGTGATGGGAAGCTGGTGGAATGCAATTTCTGTGGGAAACTGGGGTATCGAGCCTACGAATGCTTCAAAAACCCGCAGAACACGATAAGGAAACCGATGCAGGGAGGCCAGACGTCTAGTTCGGGAAGTGTAGCTAAACCGAATCGGTCCCAGTTTAGACGTGTCGCACAGCCTAGTGGGGGAACCCAGACTCCAGGAGCCTCTGGTAGCAAACCAACTCCATCATCCTCTGCTTTTCAGGCGAACTCGAAGAACCAGACTGGCAAACTTTATGCTCTAGGAAGGGAGGAGGCCGAGAATGCTGAACACGTAGTGACTGTTACATTTCTTGTTAACTCAGTTGCCGCTTATGTATTGTTTGATTCTGGTGCTACTCATTCGTTTGTCGCTAAATCTTTTGTCCCTCGTCTTTGCTTAGAGACATTTGATGTAATAGACAGCTCTTTCGCCCAACCGTCGGGCGAGCTTATATCTTGTGCTAGATTGTATAGGGAAGTGTCGGTTGTAATAGGGAAGGTTGATCTTCCGGTCGACCTTGTGGAGTTTCCGCTGGAAAATTTTGATGTAATATTGGGGATGGATTGGCTAGCTAAGCATAAGGCCAAGATAGACTGTTGGCAAAAGAGGGTGTCTGTAAGGGGGCCTAAGGGTGTCATATAAGGGTCTTGTGGCAAAAGCAAAGGTGAAGCTGATATCTGTATCGACTCTTAAGTCTTACATGAGAAAGGGGTCACCCGTTTCTGTTGTGTCATGTACGGGATGTGTCTGTAGAGAGTCCTGAAGTTGCTGATGTACCTGTAGTATGTGAATTTGGAGACGTATTCCCAGATGAGATTCCAGGGATGCCGCCACGCAGGGAAGTAGAGTTTAATATTGAACTTGTGCCCGGTACTGCCCCAATTTCGAAGGCGCCTTATCGGATGGCACCTAAAGAATTGGCTGAACTGAAGACCCAGCTAGAGGAATTACTAAATAAAGGGTACATCCGCCCGAGTGTATCACCATGGGGAGCTCCTGTACTGTTCGTGAAGAAGAAGGATGGGAGTTTGAGGTTGTGCATTGATTACAGGGAGCTCAACCATGTAACAGTGAAGAATAAGTACCCTTTGCCCCGCATTGATGACCTGTTCGATCAACTGAAGGGTGCCGGTGTATTTTCTAAAATTGATCTAAGGTCAGGGTACCACCAATTGAGGGTTGCTGACATTGATATACCCAAGACCGCGTTCCGAACGAGGTATGGTCATTATGAGTTTGTTGTAATGCCTTTTGGGTTAACTAATGCGCCTGCTGTTTTCATGGATTTGATGAATCGACTCTTCCGACCCTACCTTGACAAGTTCGTGGTGGTATTCATTGATGATATTCTGGTGTACTCTAAGACTCCAGAGGAGCATGGAGAACATCTAAGGGTGGTCTTACAAGTGCTCAGGGAAAACCAATTGTATGCTAAAATTTCGAAGTGTGAATTCTGGTTAGACAAGGTTGCGTTCTTGGGTCATGTGATATCTAAGGAGGGGGTCTCGGTGGACCCTAGCAAGATTGAAGCTGTCTCGAAGTGGGCAACGCCAAAGAATGTTTCGGAGGTTCGGAGTTTCTTGGGACTAGCAGGTTATTATCGGAGGTTCGTGAAATATTTCTCCAAAATCGCAAGACCGATGACCGCTTTAATGAAAAAGGAGAACAGGTTCGTGTGGGATGAGAGTTGTGAGGAGGCGTTCCAAACTCTAAAAGAACGTCTTACCACGGCTCCTGTCTTGACATTACCCGAGGGGAATGAGAATTTTGAAGTCTATACTGATGCTTCTGGAAATGGGTTGGGTTGTGTACTGATGCAGAACAGAAAAGTTATTGCCTATGCCTCCCGGCAACTGAAAATTCATGAAGTTAATTACCCAACTCACGACTTGGAGTTAGCAGCTGTCGTCTTTGCCTTGAAGATTTGGAGGCACTATTTGTACGGGGTGACCTTTAAAGTCTTCTCCGACCACAAGAGCCTCAAGTACATATTTACCCAGAAGGAACTGAACATGCGACAAAGGAGGTGGCTAGAGTTGATAAAAGATTATGATATGGAGATCCAATATCACGAAGGGAAAGCCAATGTTGTAGCTGATGCGCTGAGCAGGAAGTCAATTCACTCGCTTTGTGAAGCAGTCTCGAGAATCAGACTCCGAGAAGAGTTTAATCAGATGGGTATCCATATGATACAACCAGGAGGTAGTATGAGCGATTTCATTCTTCAACCCGACTTGTACGAGGAGATCCGTCAAAAACAGGTTGGGGACCCAGTCATTGAACAAAAGAAGGCCAGAATTACTGCTGATGGTGAATCCGGGTTTGAGGTGCATGGAGATGGGAGTGTACGTTATAAAGGGAGATGGTGTCTGCCCAATGATGTGGATTTGAAGCGTAAAATACTGGAGGAGGCACACAACACTCCTTATTCAGTACATCCAGGAGGAGACAAGCTGTATAAGGACCTCAAGAAGACCTTTTGGTGGCCGAACATGAAGAGGGAAGTCGCTGAGTTCGTGTCTCGTTGCTTGACTTGCCAGAAGGTCAAGAGTGAACACAGAAGGCCTCAAGGTAAATTGCAACCGTTGGAGGTCCCAGGGTGGAAGTGGGAGTCTATCTCTATGGACTTTATTTGTGGTCTGCCGAGGACCAAGAGGGGCAATAATATGATTTGGGTGATTGTAGATCGATTAACAAAGTCGGCACACTTTGTCCCTATGAAAGACACATGGAGTATGCAGGAGTTAGCCTTGGCTTATAGGAAGAACGTGTTGAAGTTGCACGGAGTACCTAAGGACATCGTCTCTGATAGAGATGCGAGATTTATATCCCGCTTTTGGCAACAGTTACAAGATGCTTTGGGTACGAAATTGAAGATGAGTACAGCCTTTCATCCTGCTACAGATGGCCAAACAGAGAGGACTATCCAGACACTTGAGGATATGCTAAGAGCGTGCGTATTGGAATTTCAGGGTTCGTGGGAGGACCGACTTGACTTGATCGAGTTTTCTTACAACAACAGCTATCACGCTAGTATTCAGATGGCGCCATTCGAAGCGTTGTATGGTAGGAGGTGTAAGAGTCCAGTCTGCTGGGATGACGTGACCGAGTCTGTAGTGTTAGGACCCTCGATGATTCAGGAGATGGTGGAGCAGGTACACTTGATCCGACAGAAGATGAAAGCCGCTCAAGATCGACAAAAGAGCTACGCTGACCTTCGCAGAAGGAGTGTTGAGTTTCAGGTTGGTGACAAGGTCTTGCTAAAAGTGTCACCAATGAAGGGAGTCATGAGGTTCGGGAAGAGGGGAAAGTTGAGCCAAAAATTTATTGGTCCGTACGAGATCCTGGAACGTGTGGGTGAGGTGGCCTATCGGCTTGCCTTGCCACCTTCTCTAGACCGTGTGCACAACGTCTTCCATGTTTCCCAGCTACGCAAATACCTTAGTGATCCAAGCCATGTCATAGAACCGGAATCTGTGGAGCTCGATGACACCTTGTCTTACGAAGAAGTGCCGGTGAAGATCCTTGATACTAAGATACGGGAAACCAGAAGAGGAGGGACGAAGATCGTGAAGGTCTTATGGTCTAATCATAAGACCGAAGAGGCGACTTGGGAGGCTGAGGAAGCCATACGAGAAAAGTATCCGCATCTCTTTACTCAGGTAAATAATTAGGGCTTACGGGGTCGTAAGCGCTTTCTTTTAAGGGGGGTGAAATGTGAACCCCTAGTTTTGTTAGTTTATAAGTTATTGAGTGTGGATTTATGTTAGTGCGCATGGATTTTAAGC
Organism: Dianthus caryophyllus; assembly: GCA_023091065.1. Classification (NCBI taxonomy): domain Eukaryota; kingdom Viridiplantae; phylum Streptophyta; class Magnoliopsida; order Caryophyllales; family Caryophyllaceae; genus Dianthus; species Dianthus caryophyllus. Next base: position 34,691,961 of record CM041517.1, on the reverse strand, counting down.
GTCTTTGCATGGATATGTTCATGTTATTATGGGTTAGTACTAGTTTAAACTTCGTGGACGAAGTTTGCTTTAAGGGGGGTAGACTGTAATACCCGCCAAATTTGGGTAGTTATATTTAACATCCGTACATTAGATAATTATTTTATTTAATCTTTTTAATAATAATAATAGGTCGTATACGAGACTTTAGTAATTAGTCTAGCGAGTTGTACCGAGCTAAATGCGACTCAAATATATTAAACTAAACTTAAACCGTTTGACCCAACTAATTAAACCCAAGCCCAATGATTAACCCTAATCACCCCCTAATCATATAATTACCCTTACCTTAATCTAATCCTATTACAAAAAAATAAATCACACGCACATCACAAACACAAACGGCAAAAACAGAGCTTATTGTCCATCCGTTTTCCCGGCTCATTTTCTGACGTTTATTGCTTCCGTTTCGTCCCGAACTCCATTCTCAGGTTAGTATGGATGTCCCATGTCGTCTTGTACCCTAGACCCGTCTCTATTTCGCCTCAACGTTGTTTAAACCCCGCTTCCGCCTGCTTTGTCTTCTTCCGTCCGTCTCCGGTTTACTCGTTTCCCTCCTTCGTTTCTTCGTATTTTTGGCCCAAATTTCGTACACACGTCCTTAGTACTATTACCCATCATGTGGGGTGGTTTTCGGGGGGTTTGTTACGTCGCTTTGAGTGATTTTCGTGCCTTTTACGCTTTGTTTTCTGTGGGTCCGCTTTATCTTCATTGTTTCTGTCGCTTTTGTGGTCGTAAACCGCGTGTATGGGCTGGTTTTGATGTGGTATTGTTCGGGTATGTTGTGGAGATTGTGTACGGTCGATTTGGGATCATTTCGTGGTCGATAATATGTCGTGATTGCTTTGAATGTGCTATTTTTTCGAGTCCCCTGTTCTACTGCGTTTTGATTCGTGTATTTATTCTTCTCTCTGTCGTTTTTGCTGCTGGAGTTAAGCGTCACGAGTCGTACCGGGTTAGCATAGGGTCTTAGGGTGGTTATGAAGACGGGTGGTAGCGGTAGGGGTCGTGTTAAGCGTTAAAATTTGGTTGTGGTTATTGTTGCCGTGTAGTAGTTGTTGTTGTTGTTGTTGTTGTTGTTGTTGGCGATTGTGTGCTCTATTGTTGTCATTCAGTTGTTCTTGTCGTGAATTATGGTACTAGGTCGAGGGTGGCAGCAGGTGGGGTGCGCGTCATGGCTAAGGTTGAGGGGTTGTCGTGCTTAAATGTCATTGTTGTAGTATCGTGTTGTCGTTGTGGCGAAATGATGGTCGTGATAACATGTTGTTATAATCGAAACTCGTAGTTATCACTATTATTTGTTATGGTTGCTAATTATGTTATGGTGTCGTGTTATGTGGTCACTATTATATTTCAGTCGTTGTTTATAAAGATATCTTGTTCTATCACGTGATTTAATTAATTCTAATCTATTATTGTTGTGCAATACTTTACTGTCGTGCTCTTCTATTGATAATGTAATATTCCGTATGATTTTTATGGTTATTATTATCGTCGTGTTGGGAGTGGGGGATGGTCGTAGGAGTTACGGACCCGTTTAGAGACTTTTGTTAGGATAGTTACGTATAATTGTGGCGTTATAAGTAATGGTTGTTATTTAAATTAATTGTAGACTCCGGATTCGTAGAGGAAGCGTTCTAGTCTAAGCCGTGAGTCGTGTGCACCAACTTTCGAGGTAAGAAAGAATGTGTAGCCCCTTTTAAAATGTTTTTCAAAAAAATTAATTCGATCATATTTGCTTTTGGAACGATAAATAATTTTGTACAAATGTTGTTTAAATTCAACTTTTATTCGATTTCATTGGTATGAATACTTTGGAAACGCTATTGAATTTGGAGTTAATGAAAGATTAGATTTAAAGATTTGGTTTTATTTTGAAATTGGTATGGCTTCGTTTTGGTTTGTAAATTAAAGATTTACAGGAATGGTGGTTTTCAAACCTGGTAGAGGGGTAGGTGTAGGGTATATCCCTACACTGAGTTATATTGGTACCTCTGTCGGATGAGACAGAGGGGTAGGTGTAGGTTGTAAACCTGCACTGAGTATATTATTATTTGGGGCCGGTTGATCGCGGTCTCGCCATTTGATTCCTCCTCTTTGGGGTTGGCTCACTGAGGGATGCACGCATTCGGGAACTTCTGGCTTGGGGTTATATTATGTCTGGTACCTCTACCTTGAATTTGAACTGGTGTACGGAGTGGTTTTAAAGGTTTTCGTTTGACTAACTGATTATGCAAGGTTTTGGCAGGAAAATGAAAGTTCTTCTTAGATCCTTTTATGATTTATTTTATTTAAAATAAAAGTTGTTTTGTTTAGACGAAATGTTTCTTAAAAAAAAAAAATGCCTTTTTACTGGTTACAGTTCTTTCTTACTCAGCCCGTTTAGCTGATATTTCAAATGTTTTCTTAGGCGCAGGTACTCACAGTTGACTAGCTCGGGATGGGAATGAGTGCGCCGCCGACATAGGATTACCACTAAAACTTTTGGACACAATAATAAACTGCCGCTATTTCGAGTTTTGTTTTGGGACTTTGTATCTCTTTTGTTTTTGTTTTAAACTTTCCCCGTTGTCGCTTATATTACCTTTTTATACCATTTATATACGTGACTCGTATTGGTAACACGCTCAATTTCCACTTTTACTCCAAAATATCGTTTATTAAAGATTAAGGAAATTGGGGGTGTTACAGACACCCCTAGATCTAAGGCTTGTGAAACCAGATTGTATTCGGGGTGATGGTACTTTAGAAAAAGAGTAATTCAAATAATGATTTATGAAAACCTTTTAGAAAAGCCTATGTAGAAATAGCCTCTACTGACCTAGAACAATCCAAATAAGATGATATTTGAGCTAATGTTATCGCTACGTACAAGTGCGAAAAAGATTGTAAAAAGAATGCAGATGCATATGCAAAAAGATTGATTAAACCCTCAGTTTAGCATGTTTAACTTGTTAACGAAAACGGTTCAGTTAAAGGTCGAATTCATTGTTAAAGTTTATTTAATGCAAAATAAGAAGGGTGCAAGATGCATGCAAATAAAATAAAGTTCAATTGTCCATTGGTTTATTTTAAAAGGTCGGTTGCTTATGCGACTTTGGCGTGTCATCGGATATGGAGTGTACCCGAAGTAATAAGAATACTTGGAATGCAAGCGCTCGATGCCAAAGCCGCGGGGCTAGAGTGTAGTCCCCTTTGTTAGTCCATAGAAAATAAGAAAAAACTTTGATCCAAGTGGATCGGTACCTACCTGGTCCTGACGCTTCAGATCTGGGCAGAGCTTCGCTTCTTGAACTTAAAAGGAGGGTGAATTCAACACGGGATGGTGTGTTGAACTCAAGGATTTGAGTGCGTGGGGCTTTGAGAGAGTTTTGGAGTGTGTATGCTGTGAATTGTGGTTGTAAATTGTGTTTTTCGAGGTCAGGTATAGGGGTGTATATATACTAAAAACCCCGGGGATAAAAGCAGGCCAGGAAACCGCATAGCCCTATGCGGTTGCCTAGGCAAACCGCATAGGCTTATGCGGTTGCCACCCCAAACCGCATAAGGCTATGCGGTTTGGAGGTGTGGCTTTAAACCAAGTTTCCAAGTTTCGGCTTGATAAAATCTTGGAAAGATACAGTATAATCTTGACCTTGCACGTCAAGAAAACACCTGGGATATTTCTGAGATATTTTGTGATGTTCAGGGCTTTGGAGTGCGGGCCAAAGGCTAGGTTTCGGCTCGGTTTTGGGCCCGAGACCCGGAAAAATAAAAAAGGTGTATTTGCATAGATTTTGTGAAATAAGATAACCCGTAAGGCTATATTTCGTGTAAGAGAAGGCTAAAGAGGAGATCTAGCCACCGGGCCTAAATTCAGGAATTTAGGAATACTGAATTAGACCTCGTTAATGTAAAAGGGCTAATTGTAGCGCAAATGTGAAGCTCATGCCAAATGAAGCTGGACAAGGACCTAGCCAGACTCTAAATGGACAAAATGAACGTTTATTTAAAGCGATGTGAAGCGACCTAAATCATTTTAACATTTAAAAACGACTCAAAATGAATTCGACATAGTTAGAACCGTTTAAGTCAACGTTAAAACATACGTAATAAAAGTCCGTGTTACATCACAGGGTTTTGTGTGGGAGGGTACGGATATGGGTATCCACAGAGCCCCTAGTTTGACTGAGCTCGGACTAGAGCGAAAGTTAAACTCCACGACCATATCCGGTCCATTACAGTCTCGATATAGTCAGCGGAACGAAGCATGTGTCCATGGGTGAGACGAGGACTTCGAACCGGGCTAAGCGGGGAGGGACGTGTGCATTTTAAGGACTTGGCGGTCCGTGCATATTATAAGCGCCTGCCGGCCTGCTAGATGCCTTCGTTATGCTTGCTGCGTCGTGTAATGCCTTTGTATATGCTTGGATGTCGTCGTATGCCTAGTACTGTGATGTGTCTTATATTTACGTATATATAGCCCCTTGATCACGAGCTTTACTTTGCGTTTCCCGTGCTTTTACATGCGTTTCGCTTCCTATTTCGCTCCGTTTTGGCCCTGCTGCGTTTTTGTGTCTATATTGCAGGTAAACACGCATATTTGGAGGTTAGGATGCTATTCGGGAGGTTTCGTGAAGTTTCGTAAAGTTTCGTGAAGTTTGGAGGTGATTCGAGTTGGTTTAAATCGCGTTTAAACTTGCGTACGAGCCTCGTTTCAACTAATGAAGGTGTCCCGGGACCTTGGGACGAGTTTTGAAACTCACATGATCATCCTAAGCCTTGTCCCTACCCCTTGGGACGACATTGGCCTTGTCCCTATGCCTTGGGACGAGAAGAAAGCAAAGAAAAACTAAGTACAAAAGAAGAACAATTGAGCACTTGAACTGAAGGCCCCGGGATGGGTTGGTCCCGTCCGGGATGAGGCTTGTCCCGTCCGGGATGGGCTTGCTCTTAGGATTGACTCTTCGTTGGCTCGAAATAAATCGTCTATATGAAAGGCTTAAACATTATATTTCGTCTCACACTTTTTACAGCTTTTTTAGAACACTTTTAAGTACTCTCTCAAGAAAATATTAGGTTTCATACTTTTCATCTCTTGCAAATTCAATTCCCGACTCGGATTGCGTTAGTTTAATCGTCTATTTGGTATTTGTTTCTTGAATTCATCTCTTTTCCCTTGGATTTTCTGATTGGTAATATAATTCTCTTTTCCCTTTTCATTGTTATTTCAATATATATTGTTTTTGATCATGTCTTTCTCTTTCGTTCTTGCTTTTTTTGTTGATTTCGACATGTGCGAGTAGTTCTTATTCTAGGGAAGTAGGGTGAATCATGGGCGTTTGCTTGGTTTGTTTTTTATGATGTTTTGAGTTAGGTTTTCGCGCTCGTTTTGATTGTCTCGTTTTGTATGCGTTTGTTGATCCTTTGGCCAAGGGTTTGTGAGCGTTTGTCACCCTTAAACTTAAGACCGAAAGCCTAGTTTAGGGTAGGACACGAGACCAATCATTAGGACCCTCACTTGTAAGTTGCGAGAGCCCGCATTTGAGACCTAGAGGAGCTTAAGACCGAGGGGCCTAGCTTACCCTTAGCGAGAGCAATTTCCTACTCATTTCTGTCACCATCCTTTGATCTAGCATGTCCCATGCCTAACCCGATTCCCTAGACCTTTTCCTTCTTGTTTAAACCCTCTCTTGCGCTCTAGTTCTTCGTAAACCAATCATACTCGAACCGAGACTAGAATCATCCAAAATAACCAACTTAAGCGACCATCTCCCTGTGGATTCGACCCCGACTTACCCTTGCTACTAGTTAGTGTTTGTCCGGTCTATTTTTGATTAGGAGAGTGCGACCAATCCTATCAAATTTTGGCGCCGTTGCCGGGGAGACGGCTTTTGTTTTTTTGTTGATTATTTTGGTTCTTTTCTCATTGTTACTCTTTGTCTCAAGGAACCTCAATTCCTTGAGGCCGTTACTTAAAGTTGCCTCTAGTGTTTTTGTACGCCCAGGCAAACGCGTACGTCTCAAAAAGGTTTGGCAATTCAGTTTGACCCGGAACCGGAGCGTACATTTTCAAGGCGCAAGAACTTGCTAAAGGACTTGGAAGCTACTTCCACTTCTACTTCATCCGATAAAGAAGCTCAAGTTATACCTGAGCCAAAGAAGATGGTGAAGCTATCGGATCACTCAAGGCCAACCGCGGATCAAATTCCTACGGGCAATGCTATGCCCAATATTGCCGCCAACAGCTTTGAAGTTAAGCCGACTTTTATCAACTTAATAGAGCGCACTCAATTTGGATGGAGTCCCGGTGAGGATCCTAACTTGCACATCCAAAATTTTTGTGATTATTGCTCCACAATCAAGCAAACGGGTGTGACTCAAGATCAAATTCGGGAGATGCTCTTCCCGTTTTCCCTCCGAGACAAAGCCAAGTTGTGGCTTAATTCCTTGAATCGTGTTGCTCTTGCGATCGTTGATTGGAACTCCCTCGTGCTTGCATTTTACCAAAAGTATTTTCCTCCGGAAAAGACCGCAATGTTAAGGAGTCAAATCACGAGATTTAGGCAACGAGGAGATGAGTCCCTCTTTGAAGCATGGGAACGGTATAAGGAGCTCCAACGTTAATGCCCTCACCATGGCATGGACAAATGGTTTATCGTCATGCAATTCTATAATGGGTTGTACAATGAGTCTCGCCAAGTGCTTGACTCCGCCGCTAATGGGAGGTTCGATAACATTGATGTGGAGGAGGCGATTGACACGATAGAAGCTATGGCCATCCACAATGCTCAATACGGGAGCTCTAGGAATGTCCCTAGGAGCGGTGGCAAGAACGACAATGACGCGGTGGCCATGCTTAATGCCAAAATGGATGCTATGACCGCGATGATAATGAGTCACATGCAAGCGGGTAGTAGTTCCTCAAATGCTAGTGGACAAACGGTAGCGGCAATGCACACCTCTCATGACGTGCCTTGCAATACATGTGGCATTTTCGGTCACACTTCTCATGAATGCCGAGGTATGAATGCACCCGTCTATGCTTTTCAATCTCACCAAAATAACCCTTACTCCAATTTTTATAATGAAGGCTATAGGAATCATCCGAACCTTTCCTACGAAAGCCAAAACGTTTTGAATCCACAACAACAATCACAAAACAGCCCTTACAATAATTCCCAACAAAATTTCAGCCCACAAAACACCTCATACAATGCTCCAAGACCATACAACACTCCGGGCTTCAATCGCCCTAATTTTCAATCACAAAATGCTCTGCCACAAGTGCAAGCCGCTCCGGTTCCCGACCCTTTGAGTGCCATGCAAGCCATGATGATGCAAATGGCTAAAAATCAAGAAACGATGATGGCTCAAATGCAAAAGAGCGATCAAGCAAAAGACGCCGCCATCAAAATGCTCGAGACACAAATGGCTCAACTTGCTTCCTCGAGTTCTCAAAGGAAGCCGGGTAACCTTCCATCGCAAGGCACTCAACCACAACATGAGTCGATCAACGCTATTTCCTTGCGAAGTGGCACGAGCTACGATGGTCCTCCAATGCCTACGGAGGTAAGTGAGGTAGACTCTCTTCTTTCTCCTAATGATTTGCATGCTTCTAGTGATGGTTTTGCAGGAGCAGGTACAACGAGCCATGGAGCGAGCACGAGTGGCGTCGGGAAAGGAGGTCAGGCCGTGGGGCCTCAAATAGCCAAGAGGGCCGAGAAAGAGGGAGGAGGTGATGGTGACGTGGAGAAAGCCAAGGAGAAGGAGACGCTGCAAGCGCAGGGCAAGCCTATCGAGCCGCCAATTCAAATCAAACTACCATTCCCGAGCCGCGTGGTAAAATCAAAGCTTGACTCACAATTTGGTAGGTTTATGGAGGTAGTGAAAGACCTTAAGGTAACGGTACCCTTTACTGAACTTGTCACACAAGTTCCCGCGTATGCTAAATTCATGAAAGACATCCTCACTCGCAAGAGATCGTTTAGTGAGGTCGAGACTGTGGCTTTTACTGCGGAATGCAGTGCACTTTTACAAAACCAGTCTCCACCTAAACTAAAGGATCCGGGTAGCTTCTCGATTCCTTGCACTATCGGAACCACTTTTATTGATAAAGCTTTATGTGATTTAGGTGCAAGTGTGAGTGTCATGCCGTACTCGGTATGCGAGAAGCTCAACATGGGCGAGTTGAAAGTAACTAATATCATGCTCCAAATGGCAGATCGTTCTGTCAAACGCCCTTTGGGTGTTTTGGAGGACGTTCCTGTCAAAGTGGGTAAGTTTTTCATTCCCGTCGATTTTATCGTTCTTGACATGGCCGAGGACTCCCAAATTCCTATTATATTGGGTCGGCCTTTCTTGCACACTGCTGGTGCGATCATTGACGTCAAGAACGGTAAATTGACGTTGGATATCGGAGGTGATAAAGTTACTTTTAATCTTTCAAATGCTTTAAAACGCCCAATGTTGGAGGAGCATGTCTTTGCGGTTGATGTTCTTGATGAATGTGTAGATGAGTACTTACCTCAAGTCCTCGAGAGGGATCCTCTTGAGGCCGTGCTTTGTTGTGATATGATCGCAGGTACTTTAGGGAGGACGGATGCGGGTCGAGCTGTGATCAAAGACGATGTGCGGGATGAGGACAAAGCTGGCCGAGTGGGCCATGGTGATGCTGCTCATGTTGTGCTGTGGATGATGATGATGGTTATGACGACGATGAGGACGATGGTAGCGGGATCGTTTATGCCGAGACCCACGGTTGGTGGTACTTCCGTCTGCGTCTTTGCGCCGCTTTGAAAGGTCGGGTTTGGGGGGAACGTTTTGCTTGTAAATATATTGTATGTACTTTGCTTTCTTTTGAGACTTTCTTTGCTCGTTTTTATCCCCCTTATTTTACGATCCCTGGTTGATGTGCTTTAGGACACATTGGGGACAATGTGTTGTTTGGTTTGGGGGGAGGAACGCTTTGCTTTACGTTTTGCTTTTCATTTTGCATTTTCTTTTTCGTTTTTCGTTTTTTCAAAAAATCACAAAATTTCAAAAAAATCTGAAAATTTCAGAAAACCCAAAAAAATCAGAAAATTTCTCAAAAAATACCAAAAATACGTATCCCGAGCGTTGTTTGCGAGCTTGTTTTTACCTTATTCTTTCCCGACATCCCTTCCCTTGTATGCTTTGAGCTTTGGCATGATTTATATTGTTGGATTAGCACTTTCGGGGATGTTTAGACGCGTTGCAGATGATGGCGTGCTTTTACTTGTTGGCTTTATCATTCACAGACTATAGCTACTTATATTGTGAGGTTTTGAGCCTCCTGCGGCCGGTTCATCTATCCCGGTCCCCGTGCTTTATTGTGAGTAGTTCTCCTCGTGGGGTACGTAATATCAACACGCATAAGTGTGGCCCCTATCCCGTTTTTCCCCGCGATTTTGTCACTTGTTTACGCATATGAGGCTTTAGTTGATTGCTTTTCATTCACCTTGATCATGCATTGCTTTTATCCTCTCATATATGATCTTTTTTTCCCTTTTACACATGAGTTTGCTAGCTACATTGCCATATAGCCTACCCTAGCCTTGCTAGTTACCGCTTTTGCTTACTCTTGTGCTTGTCTTCGGGTTTTGATCATGCTACGACTTGCTGATGTCGTTTGCTTGGAGAGTTGGTGAATATGTGAGTCGGGATTGCTGTTTCCCCGACCTTTGATGAGGTTTTCCGCAACTATACTAAGTGAGTGTGCTCTTTTGCTCAAAAAAATAAACAAAAATCTGAAAATCAACACAACACACAAAATACAAAGAAAAGGAAGTGTGTGCACAAAAATGAAGAAGTTGTTGTTGTTGTTGCATGAGTGAGCACTTGAAATTTGTTGTCATGTTGCGTGGATGTGTAAAGGAGACCGATATGCTGTTTTCGGTCCGTTTATCATGAGAGTTAGGTTTCGTTTTGGTTGGATGAGCACTTGAGTAGTACGAGTGGTTTCTAGTGGCTTAGCTCCACGAATCCATAATCTTTTGATCCACCTTATTACCCTTTACCTCTCTATGGCCTTTACACCCTCATTTCCTATGTAAGCCCTCATGTTTGTTTCGTTTTTGTGACATTGTTGTGTACGGGAATGCGAGATTTGGTCCACATTCGAATGCGGGCGTGCTTCCACTAGTCGAGTAGGTGAGTGTCACTATATACTTCGCCTTGTTCATCATTTGTGCTAGAGTGGAAACCGCGAGAGGTCCGTGATTTGATTGCTAGAGAGCCTAAGTCTAAGCCATGCTATTTCATTCTGCGCCGTCTTGTAATTCTCATCCGTTAGCTAGCTATTTCCATACGTCCCATGTTGATTCGGGATTGATTGCCATTTGCTTGAGCTACATGCGGTTTGGTGTTTGTTGGGGAAGTTCTCTTGTGCTCGCTTTGTCCTCTATTTTCTGTCACGCTTGGTTGCTTGAGGACAAGCAATGGTTCGGTTTGGGGGACTTTTAATGTGTCTTATATTTACGTATATATAGCCCCTTGATCACGAGCTTTACTTTGCGTTTCCCGTGCTTTTACATGCGTTTCGCTTCCTATTTCGCTCCGTTTTGGCCCTGCTGCGTTTTTGTGTCTATATTGCAGGTAAACACGCATATTTGGAGGTTAGGATGCTATTCGGGAGGTTTCGTGAAGTTTCGTAAAGTTTCGTGAAGTTTAGAGGTGATTCGAGTTGGTTTCGTCGCGTTTCGCTTGCGTACGAGCCTCGTTTCAACAAATAAAGGTGTCCCGGGACCTTGGGACGAGTTTTAAAACTCACATGATCATCCTAAGCCTTGTCCCTACCCCTTGGGACGACATTGGCCTTGTCCCTATGCCTTAGGACGAGAAGAAAGCAAAGAAAAACTAAGTACAAAAGAAGAACAATTGAGCACTTGAACTGAAGGCCCCGGGATGGGTTGGTCCCGTCCGGGATGCATGTGTCCCGTCCGGGATGAGGCTTGTCCCGTCCGGGATGGGCTTGCTCTCAGGATTGACTCTTCGTTGGCTCGAAATAGATCGTCTATATGAAAGGTTTAAACATTATATTTCGTCTCACGCTTTTTACAGCTTTTTTAGAACACTTTTAAGTACTCTCTCAAGAAAATATTAGGTTTCATACTTTTCATCTCTTGCAAATTCAATTCCCGACTTGGATTGCGTTAGTTTAATCGTCTATTTGGTATTTGTTGCTTGAATTCATCTCTTTTCCCTTGGATTTTCTGATTGGTAATATAATTCTCTTTTCCCTTTTCATTGTTATTTCAATATATATTGTTTTTGATCATGTCTTTCTCTTTCGTTCTTGCTTTTGTTGTTGATTTCGACATGTGCGAGTAGTTCTTATTCTAGGGAAGTAGGGTGAATCATGGGCGTTTGCTTGGTTTGTTTTTGATGATGTTTTGAGTTAGGTTTTCGCGCTCGTTTTGATTGTCTCATTTTGTATGCGTTTGTTGATCCTTTGGCCAAGGGTTTGTGAGCATTTGTCACCCTTAAACTTAAGACCGAAAGCCTAGTTTAGGGTAGGACACGAGACCAATCATTAGGACCCTCACTTGTAAGTTGCGAGAGCCCGCATTTGAGACCTAGAGGAGCTTAAGACCGAGAGGCCTAGCTTACCCTTAGCGAGAGCGATTTCCTACTCATTTCTGTCACCATCCTTTGACCTAGCATGTCCCATGCCTAACCCGATTCCCTAGACCTTTTCCTTCTTGTTTAAACCCTCTCTTGCGCTCTAGTTCTTAGTAAACCAATCATACTCGAACCGAGACTAGAATCATCCAAAATAACCAACTTAAGCGACCATCTCCCTGTGGATTCGACCCCGACTTACCCTTGCTACTAGTTAGTGTTTGTCCGGTCTATTTTTGATTAGGAGAGTGCGACCAATCCTATCATACTGCTGCTTGTAAAGTCTTCATGAAAGGATGCGTGTGCAAGGGTGTAAGGTATGATTGATCTCGCCGAGGAGCGCATGTGTAAGGGTTGCAATGCTTGTGTTTGGATGTGTTTCGTGAGGTACTTGTACTTGAACTCGCCGAGGAGCGTCTATGTAACACCCGGTGTTGTGCGAGGTTATTCGGGCCGGGTTCCCCGTTGATGTGGTCCATGTGATGAGCTCAAGTGACCTAGTGCTTAAAAGGATTGTAAGTGCTACTCATATCAATAAGATGCATCTTCTTTTCTGGTGGCTCATCTTAAGAACTCTTCAGTTAAGCGTGCTTGCTGGAGAGTAGTCTTAGGATGGGTGACCTCCTGGGAAGGTCTCAGGATGTGCACGAGTGAGGACAAAGTGCATTGGAAAGGACCCGTGTTGGTTTGTGGGCGATGTACGCAGCCTGGCGAGCTACCGTGAATGACATTTCGGCCTTTGGTTGGGGCCGGGGTGTTACAAATGGTATCAGAGCAACCCGACGACCGTGTGGTCGAATCCTGTGTCTTGTTGGCCAGGTACGCACCTAGTTGGGGAGGATTCTAGAATGCTATATTGTAAGTAGCTACCAGGCGCAACGAGGACGTTGCGTTCTTCAAGTGGGGTGTGTAACACCCTGTTATCTTGAGGTTATTCGGCCGTTCCCGTTGAAGTGGTCCATGTGATGAGCTCAAGTGACCTAGTGCTTAAAAGGATTGTAAGTGCTACTCATATCAATAAGATGCATCTTCTTTCTGGTGGCTCATCTTAAGAACTCTTCGCCAAGCGTGCTTCTTTGGAGAGTAGTCTTAGGATGGGTGACCTCCTGGGAAGTTCTCAGGATGTGCACGAGTGAGGACAAAGTGCGCTGGAAAGGACCTGTGTTGGTTTGTGGGCGATGTACGCAGCCTGGCGAGCTACCGTGAATGACATTTCGGCCTTTGGTTGGGGCCGGGGTGTTACAGTCTATGTAGAGTGAGATGCTTGTCGTTGGGTATATACTGTAGAGTGTTTATGCTTGGGCTCGCCGAGGAGTGTCTATGTAGTTGTAGTTGCATATGATTGCCTTCCGTTTGAAGAGAAAATGATGTAATGCCCGTGAAGAGCGTTCGTGCTTCTGCTTCTGTACCGTACATTAAATGCTTAAAATACGCGTATGGCGGACTGTAGGTGACGCCTTAACCCAAGCACGGGACGTACTTGGAGTTGCATTTGGGCCAAGATGAATTAGGAATCCGAAAGTAGGTGCAAAACGAGAAAAAACAGAGAAAAGCCACAGGGGCAAACCGCATAAGCCTATGCGGTTTGGGGGGGCAAACCGCATAAGGCTATGCGGTTTCCCCTGCTGGCTGAAAATGCTGTATAAAGCACGAGCAAACCGTGGGTGAGCTCCATTCTTCATTTTCGGTTTCTTCACTCTAAAAACACCAAATTTCGATTTCTCAACCGTTTTTGCTCGTTTTTCTTGCGTTGCCTTGCTATGGAACCAGGTAATGCTCCATTTTAACTTGCTTTTACGTTATTTGTCGTTGTAATTAGCTAGTTTTAGCTAGAAATGTTGAAAAGACGGGTTTTGAATGAAAACCTGAGTTTTGCTTGAAATTTGCCGTTTGAATGCTTGAAGTTGACGTCACTGTGTTGCATTATGCCATGTGAACATGTATGTGTGAATTGATTGTGATTTAGACCGTCTTTGTGTGAAAAACGTCTAAATTAGGTTTTGGGCCCGAAAACGAACCCGGATTTTCCGACCCGGAATTTCAATTAAACTTCGATGTAGGATGCCCATAGTGTGTATAGCATGTCTATAGCTTCGATTTTGCGAAAACGTCGAGCGAAGGCTTTCAATTCGACGATTCTTCATGATTGAACATGAACATTCTTCGTAAATTGGGGGTTTTTGATCGGGATGATCAAAACGCAATTGCTTGTAATGGTTTGTTGTTGGGGACTATTATGGCGTATAGAAACCCATAAAGTTGGGATTTTGATGTGTAGAGAACGGTTTTCGGCTTAATTGTGAATTAGGCCTAAAAATGCTCTGTGGATGCGTATATTGGGATGTGCATGTATTAAACGTGTATGTATGCCAAGTTTGTATGCTTGCGTGTTTTATAGCTGTATGTATTTATCATGTGTGTGTGTTTATATGTGTTATAGTTGTATGTATTGGTCGTGTTTTGTTGCAGGAGAAGGTTCTGGTCGTGTTACGAGATCAAAATCGTCTCGTAAGAGTACAGGCTCGAGGACTGAGGGAGCGCCCAGTTCGAGTAGTCGTATGAGACATTCGTACAGTGAGAGGGAGGCTGACCCTCGTGACTTGCCCACGAGATAGTCATGAGGTAGGGGCCGTGCGAAACATAACCCTAGGCCTGATCCTGAGGATGAGCTCGCTCAAGAGCTAGTGGATGAGCTAGAGGCCGAGATGGATGTTGTTGAGGAGGAGGCCGAGGAGGCCGAGGAGGCTGCGCCTAGGGCGAGTAGCTCTAGGCCGCGGAAGTCGCGTGCGAACAGGGCTTTCGCCAAGGGCTGGGATGGCCACGACCTTCTGTTGGCTCCGGAGAGACATTTTTCCTATCGGGCGACGATGGGCTGGCCCAAACATCCGATGAGGACTTTCTCGGGCGTCTCGTCCGTGATGTGTGTTTTTGAGGAGAAGCTTTCGGAGGGTGCGAAGGCTTGGGTGTCGCGTAGTGCTTTTGGTCCTTTAGTCGAGCACTGGAGGGCGATTGCGAGGTCGAGGCTGACGGCGAACCTGATGTTGATCAGGGCCTTCCTTGATAGGTACTGGGACACTACTACGACATTTTACATGCCCGGCTTTGAGGCCGGCATTACTCTGTCAGGGTATGCGGTCATGACGGGGCTTCCGTTCGGGGACCGTGACATGAGTTTTGGGTTTGCGCCGTCCGTTGTGGACGAGGTTGTGACTGCCGCGATTGGCGGTGGTCTGGAGGTGGAGTATGAGGGTAAACCACCTTATATCAACAAGACGAGCTATATCTTGGAGTATTTCGAGGGGAAGACCGAGCGAGACCCCTCCGATTGGAGTGACAAGCAGAATACTCGTATGTGGTTGTGGTGGTTTGTTAGCGCCGTGTCTTTCGGCGATAAGGGTGAGCGGGCGACGACGTCGGTCCTTATGCATCTCCTAGACTGGGATGCGATTGGGACGTTTGACTGGGTGTCGCCGTCCTTGGGTTTGTGCATTCGCTTTTGCATGGACGCGGTGAGGCCGCGGGTCATGCAACGAGGATCGAGACAGTCCTTAGTCTCGCCCGGATTCGTGATGGAGGTATGTATGGATTTCGTTTTTGTTTATGTCTTTGTCTTGCTTGATTTTGTTGTCCTGTTAACTTGTTTTTGCGTGTGCAGTCGTGGATCTTCAGTCACTTCCCCTTTCTGTTGCCTGCGCATGCCGTGACGATTGCGAAAGTGTATCCGGTGGTGCGTACTTGGGGCACGTGTAACCGTGCGGCTTTTGACTGGTCGTACGATGAGGTTCGGGTGCGTCTGAACCTTATGGAGTTTGATCAGGTTTGTGTTTGAACCATTTTAAATAGAGTGTACTTAAAACGATTGTATTTATGAATGCTTGTTCTTGTTGCAGTTCGTGCCGTTCCCGTGGGGCCAGTATGCGGGTATTCCTGAGGGCATCGGGGCACGGTTTGCGTTGCGTGATACCCAGCGTCTGTACTTAGCGACACCATATGGACCGGTTTGGTATCTTGGAGAGCGTCTGGTATACCAGGTGGGATGGCCGGCTCCAGTAGTGCGTAAGGACCCGCCGAGAGTCCTTTTTGAGAGGGGAGTTTCTGCGCAGGATCGCGTGAGGTTGTACGGAGAGGGAGAGTCAGGGAATCTTCTTTGTCCTGGGGAAGACTATGGCCAGTTTGCTCAGTCTCGGCTTGCTTGTGGGCCGATTGAGGTATGTTTGCTTCCTTTTAGGGGTGCGTAGGGTAATTTTTGCGAAAAATTTCCCTGACGTGCGCGTTTTGTATTTGTTTTGCAGAAATTTGATCCTGAGATGGCAGAGCAGCCTGGTGACTTTCCTACTACTGTTGAGTGGGATGATTCGGGCGTCCGTCAGATTTCTTTTCGTTCTTGACGTACTTGCGGTGACTCATTGACGCGGGCATGGGCCGAGCGGCAAGGTGAAGAAGGTATGTATCTTCGTCTTTTGTATATGTGAGTGAGCCCCCAGTTTGATCGAGGTATGGAGTATAGCGATGATCAAACTAGTGAGAGTCGTGTTTTTGTGGTTACCCCCTCGAGTTTGTCTTAATTTGAATGAAATTAAGGCAAAGTGGGATTGACTGCGTTTGTTTTGAAATTTTCCCCCTAAGTTTGGCATAATTTGAGTGAAATTTAAGGCAAAATGGAGAGAAGTACGTTGTGTTTATGCGCTGCTATGTTTTGCAGGTGGCCAAGGAGGTGCACAAGAGGTTGTGGAGGACAGCTAACCGGTGGAGGATGGCGTGGGCTGAGCAGGCAGCTCAGTTGTGTCAGAGTCGTGCTGAGACGGCTCAGATTCGACGTGAGTTCGACGAGTATCGTCGTCGTCATCTGTAGTGTATTTGTGTTTGTGTAATAAGGATTGTATGAACCCTTGCTTACATGTCTTTGTAGCTTGAACTTGACCGTTACTCGTGTACCTGTAGTGTTAGTAAGCTAGTTTAAAAAATGAAATGATTCCCGAGTGGAATGCTTTGATGTTGAATTAGTTTGTGAAAATGTTTTGCAAAAAAAAAGTTCATTTTAAATGCGAAATGAGCTTGCATGGATGTTGAAAATGTTATGTTTTGACTCGTGGTAGGAATCGTGTTTGCTAAAGCGAAATGTAATGCTGCTGTGTGGGAAACAACAAGAGAATGTCGTAGGTTGTCGTGTTTAGGAAAGACGAATTTAGGAAAACTGTGAGAACAGCCAGCCCCTGAAACCGCATGGCCTTATGCGGTTTGGGGGTCAAACCGCATAAGGCTATGCGGTTTGGTGGCTTGGCTGGGAACGCTGTATTTCCATATTTCGGATATGTTTTTCCTATATAAGGAGAGGGGGTGCGTGCCATAATCTTCATTCACAATCACTTCTCTTCTTTTCTTTTATTACAAGTTTTTGCTCTCATAAATATATTAGGTATATTTACAAAAGTTTTTTGTATTCAGGAAAAATGGTTGAGCATTTTGATGCTCTTTTGAAGAGGTGGACTTCTTCGCTAAGTCCGGCGATGAAGAGGGCGGTGTATGATGACGGCGCGGGTGTTTTCATTGGCTTTCGCCAAATGAAGGTCGAGCTAGACTTCCTGGATGCGTGCTTAGATTACTGGGATCCTAGCTTGCACGTGTTTAGGTTTCCCGGGGGAGAGGTGTGTCCTTTGATGGAGGAGTTCGCGGCCATTGGAGGATGGTCGAAACGGACTACTCCGGTGGTTGTGAGGAGCGAGCTTTGTTACAACGGGATGTTGCGGAACTTCCTTGGGATGACAAATGCTTATGCTGCAGGTTTGTTTGAAGGAGGTAAGGTTAATATGCTGCTTTTTGTGTCAAAGATACATGAACCGGGCCGACACTAGTATCTCGGACCGTTCTAGGCGGAGGGCCCTTGCTTTTTGCTTGATTCACAGCTATGCTTTTGTGGGGTCAATGCCGGATGGGGTGTTTGGGAGTGCTCGGTATGCTCGTGTTGTTGAGGAGATGGAACGGGGATATTATCCTTCTGCTTTGATCCTAGCAGAGACCATACTGGGCTTAGACGACCGTTTTGCTAATCGTCTGAGCTCGTACCGGGGTTGTGCTAGGATCCTTAACATTTGGCTTATGGAGAGGCTGAGCGTGTACGTTGCTCTTCCCCTTGACGGAGTATTCAAAGCGGCTGCGACGACGTCGCGGAAGACGGATTAGGTTGACCCTCGGGAGCGTTCACTCAACTACTTCCGTGGATTTGTGAAGGAGAGCACCATCCGTTGGTATATGTCATGGTGGCAGATTACGGCGATTATAGCGCCGTCCGTGGCGAATGTGGCTCGTGGGTTAATGTTTTGCGGTTTTGAACGGGGAGTGTGGATTCATCCTCTTCGCCTGAAGAGGCAAATCGGGCTTGAGCAGACCATTCCCGAGCAGGATACTCAGGTTGGAGGGGTTGTTGTCCTAATGATGCGGGTAAAGTCGCGTCTCCTCAATCAAAATAACCTAAGGTCAACTAACTGGGTAGTCAGTGGCAGTAGGGTCGAGATCCACAGAGAGAAGGAGTAGTCAAAGGTATGCTCAGCTAAGAAAGGTCAATCTCAAGGTATGAAAGGTCGGTGTTTTTGAAGAACTAACTAGGAACGAGGGGTAAAATGATATAAAATATGAATGAGAGGGGGATTAGGGCATCAGGTTCATGTGACATCGATTCAGAACTCAACTCGGAAGGAAATTCAATCAATTGAAAGTATGCAAACGATTAGGTTTTGGGAAAACGCTCTCTCGAGTCAATTTCAACCTTAAGCAAATTTAGCGGGCTCTCGCTACGTACTAAATTCGACTTATCAATTACGCGTGAGTCTAGTTTCAATTCGGCTTTCGATCTTAAACTGAAACAACCTAAATTCAATTCAATAAAGGCGTCCCTAAATTCAATTGATAATTAAAACGCGCAGGAAGAAATCAATTGCACAAATTCAATCAATATAAACGATTAAAACATGTTCTGAATCAATGTCACAATCACCTTAAACCCTAATTGAGGGATTAGCTAGACATGGAAGGGGAAGAACAAAGCAATTAAAATAATAGAACATGATGAAGTAAAACAAGAACAAATAAATTAAACCTGGAGAAATCTTGAGTTGGAATACAAAAGATCGAGTCTTGCCAATTAAATTCAATCTAAACCTAAAGTTTTATGAGAGTTTAAAGGAGAGAAAGCTAATTCTAATCTAAGCAGAGAATTATAATCAAAAGCATAGTCAAAACCCTAACTTCGAGTTGTATTTATAGGCCAACGAAAATCCGGAGAATAAGGCAGTAGAACCGATCGGTTCGGGGGGGTGAACCGATCGGTTCAGTGGGCAAACCGATCGGTTTGGGGAGAACCGATCGGTTCTTAGGTGTGCAGCAAGTTCCAGCAACTTTTGTCCTGTTTCACGAATTCTGAACCTATAGGTTTTGCTCTGAACCTATAGGTTTGACGTCCCAACTTGTCGTATGACTTCCGAATCGACTCTCGGGCTTCGTCTTGACTCCACGATACTCGATAATGCTCCATTTGACTCAGGTTTTAGCTCAGGACCGCCAAAACCTGCAAAATATACACGAGGAACAACAGTATCGCAATATAATGCAAAAAGCTACTAAGACAACAATGAAATCGAGCGAGTGTGAGCTAAATGCAACTATAACGGGGGCATAAAAACTATATAAATAACATGTATCACCTAAACACCCAGATGATCGATGCTTGGATCCAAGGATGGTCGGATCGTGTCACTTGGGCGGTTCCGGCGTATATAGAGTCTACTCGTGTCATAGACTTCTATACGCGGTGGTATCGTTCCAATGATCCTCGGGAACGGGAGAATCAGAGGAGGAGGGAGAGGAACGGGCCAAGGCCCTCTTTGGCGTATGAGGTGGGGCGCGGAAAGAGGGACTATGGTGATCTTGGTGTTTCAAGTGCAGATGCTTGTTCTTCGAGACCAGCGCGGGAAAGGCTTGGACCAAGGGTGACTGTTAGAGATCGCCTTGGGCCAAGGATCGAAGAGCCCCCTAACACAGCCAAGTCGTATCACCCTGTCAAAATAAACCTACAAAAACACTAACAAGTAGCTAGCGGCAAGCAAGATCGTATCCACAGAGAAACGGTGTAGTTTAAGCTAAAGACGGAGTAAACAGGTCTAACTCAAAGGTATGAAAAGGAGTTGTTTGAACTAAACTAAGGCAAAAGTAAAGATGAATAGAAATATATAAGGGGGAAGATTCGGGCATCGGGTTCATTATGACAATGATTCAGGAACTCAAATTTATAAGAAGGAAGCGATAAACTGTGCAAATGAGTAGGGTTATAAAACGCTCTCTCGAGTCAATTTTAGCCTTAAGCAAATTTAGCGGGCTCTCGCAACTTACTAAATTCAACTTATCAATCTCGCGTAAGTCTAGTCTTAACTCGGCTTTCGATCTTAAATTAAAACTTACTCAGGTTCAATTAAACTCAGACGAATCGTTGATCAGGCGAAACAATCCTAATTCAATTGGCATAAAACGCGTAGAAAGAAATCAAGTGCACAATTTATTCAACCAATTTAATCCTAAAACATGTTCCTGGACCAAATATCACAAATTCCCCTAAACCCTAATTGGGAATTTAGCTAGACATGGTAGGAATCAAAGCAAAACAATAATAAGAAATAAACATAATGAATGAAAAGCAATTGAAATTAAAACCTGGAATTCTTACGGAGTACCGACGATTACAAAGAATAAATCTTGCACTAACCTAATTGAGTTTTTGAAGTTGAGAGAACTAAAAAGAGAGCAGTAAACTAAACTAGGTAAAAATAAAGCATAAGATTAGTTTTCGTCCTAGGGCTATATATATATATGTTTCCAAATATTAAAACACGAAATAAAACAAAACTCGATTTTGGGCACGAGTCGGCCGCCGGCGGTCACGGCCCAGGCCGGGCTGGCAGGGCTGCTCAGCTTCCTTTGTTTCTAGCCCAATTCACTTTTGGGCCTTTATTAACTCGAGGCCTTCTTAGTCTTTTGGTCTTTGTTTTGTCTCCCGAGCTCCTGCGCGAGCTCGAATTTGGTCCTGTCGTCTCAAATCTCGTACTTGCTCCAAATGTCCCGGGTTTTGGCTCAAAACCACCAAAACCTGCAAAAGGTAAATAAAAGGCAGCAGTATCGAGAAATATCGCAAATAGCTTATAAAACTAGTAATGATCACGAGTAAATGCAGCTAAATGCGACTGAACCGGGGGCATAAAATGAATATAAAATGCATGTATCACCCCCAGTCGAGCAGGACGAGGATCCGGTCGAGCCCCCAGGATTTGAGAGGACTGCTCCTGTGATTAGTTCGAAGATTGTGGCGGATCGGCCTCTTGAAGATGAAGAGGCTAATCCGAAGCGACAAAAGATGTCTTAGTAGTTTGCTTTTGGTTTTGCTTAGAAAATTTCTTTATTCAAATACATGTTTTTAGATTCAAATAAAGGGTTAAGGAGGCTTGTTCCTAACTCATTTCTAAATTGTGAAAAATTCTAAATTAAAGTAATAAAATAGAATTAATTTGCTTTTGTCTTGTCTCGTTGCTTTCCTTTGTTTTGTTTTGAAATGTTTTCGACCTTTTTAAGCTTTGAACACTCGTATTTTGTCTTAAATCCTCGACCTTTTTAAGCTTCGGATCGTGTTGTTTGGTTTGTTTTGTCTTAAATCCTCGACCTTTTTAAGCTTCGGGCTTAGATTTTTTTTTGTGTTGACTGTGCTCTTGACCTTTTTAAGCTTTGAGCGTGTCTTTTGTGAGTGCAACGCCCTCGACCTTTTTAAGCTTTAGGCGTGCGTGCGAAGAAGTTTGGTTGTGCTTTTGACAAGCTGCCTACGTATCTGTGTTTTATTACAGAATCAAACCGGCGTAGTTCGTGTGATTCGGTTGAGCTCTTTGCAAAGCTGCCTACGTATCCACAGTGCGTGGAATCAAACCGAGCGTAGTTCACCCATGCGAGAGTGAGTTTTGTGTTTTGTGAAATACATTGCAAATTTGTTTTAGTTTTAAGGGTAGTATTTTTTGAGTTGATCAAGATTTGTTGGCAAACGGAAGTCCTGACCGTCAAGGTCAGTTAATTTCACAGCTCCTCCAAGAAGGATTTCCTTGACCAAGTACGGTCCGACCCAGTTGGGTTTGAATTTTCCTCTTGGGTCGACTGGTAACGGTGCTCGGACGGATTTGAGTACTAAGTCACCCACTTTGATATTTCGTGGTTTGACCCGTTTGTTGTAGGCGCGTTGTAGGCGAGATTGGTAGATTCGGACTGTACTTAGTGAATGTAATCATCTTTCGTCTAAAACGATGAGTTGTTCATATCGTTCGCGTGCCCATTCGGCTTCAGGAATGTCTGCTTCCATAAGGATTCGAAGGGATTGCATTTCGATTTCTACAGGTTGAACGGCTTCCATCCCGTAGGTTAGAAAATAGGGTGTTATACCCGTGGGTGTGCGGATTGTGGTGCGATATCCCCATAGTGCAAATGGGATTTTGTTGGGCCAGTCGTGGCAGGTGTCGATCATCTTTTTGAGGATTGATACGACGGTTTTGTTTGCTGCCTCAACCGCGCCGTTGGTTTGTGGTCGATAGGGTGATGATTTTTGCCGTTGTATCTTGTATTTGAGAAGAAGGGGTTCGACTTCTCCTTGGAAGTGTGTGCCTTGGTCGCTTATGAACTCATGGGGTATGCCGTAGCGACAAATGATGTTGTTTTGTATGAATTTTGCAACTTCTTTTGTGCCCAGCGTATGGTACGATGCGGTTTCGACCCATTTGGTGAAATAGTCGATGGCCACGAGGATGAAGCAGTGTCCTCCTCCTCCCACGGGTTGAACTTTGCCGATGACGTCGATTCCCCAAGTCGAGAAAGGCCATGGCGAGGTTAAAGTGTAAAATCGTGAAGGAGGTATGTGTTGTACATTTGCGAAAATTTGACAATTATGGCAATGTTTGACATATTTTGTATAGTCGGCTTCCATGGTGGTCCAGTACCATCCTAGCCTGATGATTTGTTTGCACATGGCTCGTGCGTTCAAGTGTGGTCCGCACTCGCCATCGTGTACTTGCTTGTGCATAAGAGTAGTGTACCTTGAGGCGTCTTCTTGAGTAGTTTGCCCATTTCCATCACAAATTGAGACGATAATAGGCGTAGGGCTCGTTTGGCTCGTTTGTCAATGTTTGGTGGGTATTCGCCGTTTGTTTTGTAGTTGATGATTGCTTGGTACCAAGGATCGGTTTGTTCTTCCTCGGCCTCGATGTCACAGATGTAAGCGGGTTCATTCCGTCGTTCCACGACAATGGGTAGTGTTTTCATTCCCGGGGGTATGTTGATTAGTGACGCGAGTTTGGATAACGCGTCGGCGAATTGATTTTCTTCGCGCGGGAGGTGTATGAACTCTACGTGATAGAATTCGTTTATGAGCTCTTGTATCTTGTTCTGGTAGAGTGCTAGGTTTTCATTAAGTATCTTCCATGCTCCGGATACTTGGTTGATTATGAGGGAGGATTCCCCATAGACTCTTATGTTGCGGGCGTTGAGTACAAGCGCTGCTTGGAGACCGTGCAAGCATGCTTCGTATTCGGCGGCGTTGTTTGTTACGTCGAAATCCAGTTTGATGGACAAGGGTGTATGTTCGCCATTTGGGGATATGAGAAGTATTCCTACTCCACAACCTCGATAGTTGGATGAGCCATCGAAGTATAATTCCCATTATTCTTGGTCGATGTTGTAAATCCCATCGTCTGGAAGGGATGTCGTGTCTATGATTGGCTCTTCGGTGATTGCATTTTCGGCTAGGAAATCAGAGACTGCTCGTCCTTTGATTGCTTTGAGTGCGTGCATTTAAGGTCGGTCGGCTAGGAGCAGCGTCCATCTGGCCATTCGTCCGTTAAGCACAGGTTTCTCGAAAAGGTACTTTACGGGGTCCATTTTTGAGTAGCCTTCGTTTGGTGTGCTAGCATATAGTGACGGAGTTTCTTGGATGACCATACTAAAGCTAGACAACTCTTTTCGACGGGCGAATATCGAGTTTCGTAATCGAGAAACTTCTTGCTTATGTAATAGATTGCGTGTTCTTCACCATTTATTTCCTAAGCGAGCATGGCGCCCATAGCGGTAGGGGTTGTTGTGAGGTATAAGGATAGTGGCAAATCCCGTTGGGGTGGTCGTAGAGCTAGCGGGTTGGTTAGTAATTCTTTGACCTTGTCAAATGCTTTTTGACATTCTTCGTCCCATTCAGCGTGGTCGGTTTTCTTGAGCTTTTTGAAAACTGGTTCTCATATCATGGTAAGTTTGCTAATGAAGCGTGAGATGTATTGGATTTGGCCCAAGAAACTTCGATTTTCGTCGAGGTTCTTCGGGGGTTGCATTTCGAGAATTGCTTTGACTTTCGAGGGGTCGACCTCGATGCCTCTTTGGCTCACTACGTGTCCTAGTAGTTTACCGGATTTGACTCCAAAAGTACATTTTTGGGGATTCAAACGCATTTTGTACTGTCGTAGGCGAGTGAAGAACTTGCGGAGGTTAGTGATATGGACACTTCTCTCTTTTGACTTCTCGATCATGTCGTCGACGTAGACTTCGACTTCTTTGTGCATCATGTCATGTAAAAGGGTTGTAGCGGTGCGTTGGTATGTGGCACCGGCGTTGATTAGGCCGAAAGGCATGACCGTGTAGCAGTATGTGCCCCACGGTGTAATGAAGGCCGTTTTTGCCATGTCATCGCAAGCCATTTTGATTTGATTATAGCCTGCGTAACCGTCCATGAAGGATAAGAGTGCGTGGTCGGCGGTGTTGTCGACTAGGACGTCCACACGGGGTAATGGGAAGTCATCTTTTGGACTGGCTTTGTTCAAGTTGCGAAAGTCAACGCATACTCGAATTTTGCCATTCTTTTTCAGGACTGGGACCATGTTTGAGACCCATTCAGGATAGTCGATGACTTGGATGAAACCGGCTTGTAGTTGTTTCTCGATTTCTTCCTTGACCATAAGGGACCATTCGTGACGTAGTCTCCTTAGCTTTTGTTTGATTGGTTTGTAACCGGGTTTGATGGGGATGCGGTGTTCGGCTATGCTTTGTTCGATTCCGGGCATATCCTTGTATGACCAAGCAAATACGTCCTTGAATTCGCTTAGGAGTTGTGTGAATTGGGCGCGTTCATCTTCGTCTAGTGAGGCACCTAGTTGTAATTCCCTTGGCTCTTCGGGGGTTCCCACGTTTATGGTTATGGTTTCCTCGATGATAGGGTCTTGTGTTTTTGGAGAGATAATGTTTGCAATGTATTTGTTTAAGGATTCATTTGTTTGTTCATTTTCATCGCATGAGTTAGCGTCTTCTGCATTTTGTGATTTGTTTGTTGTTTGTTGATTTTTAATTGTTTGTTCTTTGTTCTTTGTTTTAGCTTGAGACAAGACGTAAGCAAATTTATTCGTTTCATTACTTTGAAAAGATTTATTTGACAATTCAGAAAATTGTTTGGAGCTAGCCTCCGTAAAAAGAAAATCTAAACTAAAGCTAGAGTCTAGGATAGATGGGTCGACAGATGACCCGACACTAAGAGCATTAGAAGTTAGTAGAATCTCTTCTTCCTCTTCATTGTCTTCATTGCTGCTTGAGTTCCTTGAGTTGCTTGTACTTGTTTCGCTTTCTTCCTTGTTTTTGAGGTTGGTGACGAAATGGTGAGGTAGATTGTATCGTTGTTTTGGCTGCGCCTAGGCCGAAACCACCTTTTTCTTCTTGTTGCAGAAGGAGGGACTGTCGTCATGACTATCCCTTGGGTCAGTGAGGGCCGCATGTTTTGCTGAGGAGTTGCCCTTCTTTGGGGGTGCATTTTTCATCCTAGGTTTCTTGATTCTTCCCTGATCGATGAGATCTTGGATGGCGTGCTTGAGTTTGAGGCAACTTTCAGTGCTGTGTCCCATGCCCCTATGGTATGCACAGAAGGCGTTGGAGTCCCACGACTTTGATTTCTTGCTCATGGGTGGCTCATTTGTAGGACCGATTGGTTTGAGGTAGTCTTTTTCGATTAACTTCTGTAATGCTATAGCGTATGGCATGTAGAGTTCATCGAAGTTCCTTGTAGGGCCATTTGCAGTGCGGTTTCTCCGGTTCCTGGTCGTGTGAGCAGGTCTTGGAGAGCTATTTTGATAAGTGGGGTCATCATAGCTAGATGTGAGATCTTTTTCAATGCGGGTGCCAATTTCGATGATATGTTCGAAATTCCGAACGTTGCAGAAATGAAAGTAGTATCGCCAGGCGGGTCGCAAACTCAAAAGGAAAGTGGTTATGAGTTCGTCTTCGTGTGGGTGATCGGGAACTCGGGAAAGTAGTTTCCTCCACTGGACGAGATATTTGACGAAGCCTTCGTTGTCTTTTGATGGAAGGCTTCGAGGTCATCAAGTGAGGCGGGATTGTCGAGCTCTTTCTTGATGCGCCGTTCCAACGCTCGACTTCGGTGCGATGCAAAGCTTTTAAGTGGTTGATGTCTTTAGCGAGTTGATTGATGTGGGATATCACCTCGTCGGTGGGCAACCAATATTCGTCTTCGTCGTCGCTAGATCAAACCGCATTGATTTGGTCGTTAGAGGGTGTGATGAGATAAGAGCAATCTAGTATAGGGACCGACCCTACGAAGATTGCATGATTACCAAGCGGGTTTTCACTGTTTGAAGGCTTGGTAGGTTGGGATGGTTTGCTAAGCTTTCTGAAGAGTCTATGGATCCGAGTTTTAAGGAAAAGTACCCAAGAGGGGGGGTGAATTGGGTGCTTGAAAACTTTTTCTTGTTTTCAAGACTAAAAGAATTATCACGTTTCTAAGACTTAGAGTTAATGACGTTTAACTTAAGTCTACTGGAAACGCAGAATGATTATTGAGAAACTCGTTGGAAACGTAAGTGAATAACTGAGAAACGTAAATGAAACGTAAGTGAAAATACTTGTAAACGTAAAACGAAAGTAAAGTACGCAGCGGGTTTTGAAGTGGTTCAGTCTCACACTCCGAGACCTACGTCCACTATTCTCTTATTAATATATTAGTACCTACTCCGGATTACAATATATTAATCACTCTACAACTCTTTCAAGTTGCACTCTTTCTCTCAAGCAAAAGAAAGCTAATTGTGTCTCGACAATTGTTCACAAGAGAACGAATATGAGACGATGCTAGCACAATTGACTTGAGTAACAATTAAACAACACGAGAATCGTTTCAAAGGCCTTTGTAAAAGTTTTGCAAATTAAAAACAATGAATGCTTAAAACAGATTTGCAAAATGCTTAGATTTAAAATTAATACTCGAAAAGGTGGGAATGATCTTCCAAAGTTTGAGCTTAAATAGAAGTTGAAAGATATTGCACGAAAATATTTTTCCAAAACCGAAATCACTTAAACGTAGGAAGTATTGTTCAAAACGGTTTTGTTTCCAAAAGAAAGATAAGAGAAATATTCTAAAAATCTTTTTACTTCTTATCCAAGCTAAAAATCATTCTTTAAATATTGTAAAAGATATTTCAAAAGATAATAATTTCAAAGATCAGATTTTCCAGAAAATATCTTTTCAAAACAGATTTTTCGAAAATAGCCTTGAAAGTTATTCTCTGCGTTTCTCGCAGAGTTTCTGGAAACGCAGAGTATAACTCACGGTTCCAGTGTCTTGTTGTGGAAACGTGCGTTTCCAGCAACGACACTACAACCTCAGAGTGAAACGTGGGATTCTCTTGTTGTTTTACCATTACCCTTGTCATTACAAGGACTATATGTATACATTAAGAACTAGTGCTTCATGAGATGCTATATAGCCTTGATTTGATTCGCGTTTCCCAATAGTGAAGCTTGATTCGAACTTGGATACTTCACAACCTACTAGGTATCATAAACACTAACAACGGATTATAGTATAGTAACAAAAATCAAAGACATCATCAAAACATAACGACGTGGTCGAGTCAACAAATTCCCCCTTTTTGATGATGGCAAGTCTCCTATTTTTGTTTCTATGGAAAGTTCCCCCTCAACCTAATAGTCACCATACAAAGGTCAAACGAGAATCAAAAAACATAAAACGAGCCGTTTGTAAAAGGAAGAACCACTAAAAGATATAAAACCGAAACGATAGCATCAAGATAGAAAATGAGAAGCAAGGTCATCAAAAACGTAAGAAGGAGCAAAAAGTGTGTTTTGCGATAGCGTTTTCCCCCTCTTGACATCATTAAAAAGGAAGTGACTAGGGTAACACCGTCGCTAACCGTAAGACAAAACATGAAACATTAGCATTAGATGATATTAAGGGACATCATATTCGTCAACACATAAAAGCATAAGTAGTTCAGAGATGTCACACAAGATAAAAACAAAAAACATTGATCAGTTGTGAGATAGATAGGACAAGGACAATGGTTAATGATAGGGAAAGAAAAGGACTGGGGGAGTTGGAGGCGGAGTACGAAGAAGGGCAAGGATATCCTCAGTGTTGGCCAGCACCGTCTGATGGGAAACAGCCAGAGCTTCCACCTGCTGGCGAAGGGCGTGAACAGCAGGAGTCAAGCCTTCTTCATCCTTGGTAAACGCAACGAGAGCAGCCGTGTTCTCGTGAAACGCCGTGGTCATGTCCTGCATAGCTATGGTCTGTTCCTTGACTAGACCCTCAAAACCACGAATCGTACCGAGGAGCTGTGCAATCGAAGCCGTGTTTAAGACGACATTCTTCTCCAAAGAGCGCAACCTGGTCTCCATGGCAGTTGCCATTGGGACAGCATCACCAGAAGGTTCCCCTTTCTCAACTGTCTTGGGCACAACCACAGAAAGACCTACCTCTTTCAGAAGGCGGTCATCAGCAACAGCAGGGGGTTGGATCTCAAGATCAGTGTGCTTGACCACGCCCTTAGCTTGTAAGACTTTAGACAGAAGCATCCCATAGGCCAGCTTGAGGGTTTTGTCATTGGTGCCCTCGCGTATGCAGTCAGCGACATAAAGAACCTTGTCCTTAAACAGGCGGACCAAATTCACTCTATGATTCTCCTTAAGACACCGGAGAATTTGGAGATCAGAAAGCTGGATTTTGTTTTTAGCCTTATTGCGGGGTGCAAAGGTTGAATAGATGAAGTGCAACAACAAGCGATCAGTTGGGAGCAAGAGGTGGGGTTTGATTTCCGTCCCAGACTCAGCACTGGGATAAGCATAGCGTTTCAATTCTAATTTACTGTCAGCAGAAAGGGTATTATGAGCATTCAAATCAATTAGAGTACCAATATTAGCAACCCCCAGACTCTGAGCCAAATCGTTATCAGAGATCACAACATCCACACCATTCACAAGAGCCATTAGAGACTCATCATCCTCTTTCACGGTAGCGTAAAACTGAGCAATTTCGACCAAATAAATGGGGCCCGAATAGCAAAGAAACGACCCACACTGCTGTACTTCCACCACCTTCTTTAAAAACTCCAACTCAGGCCTATCCAGCCATTCTACAGGAATATGACAACAAGGAAAAAGTGGATGAGATAGTACCTCAATTGCCCGTTCACACTCGACATAACTCATGCGTGCCATTTTGAGTCGAGTTCGCAAAGACTCAAGTCCCGAAGGAAGAATAACCTCATCATTCCCAGAGTTGTTTCCCTCGTCGTCAACCATGGTAATCTCAGGAGAAGTGTCAACACGAGATCGTTTACTTTGACGTTGCGGGGTTTTTAAAGCAGCAGACTTGCAGCGCTGAGAGGTGCGTTGCCCCACAGAGGAAGGTTCCGAAGTATCAGTGAGATCAAGAGAAGGGGTATTGGTTTTTGGTTTGGGGGCCATGATTTCAGTAAGGAAAAGAAAAAAAAAAAGAAGGGAGTTTGGGAAGAAGAAGACGGTAAAAAGGGAGAGGAAGGGTTTTGTGGTAAGATGTAAATGTGGTAGGTGAGGGAAATAAAGGAAGGTTAAAAGGATAAGGTTGGGTTAAATAAGGGAAGAGAGAGGAGGGATAGGTTGGCGTGTGTGAGAAGGCTGAGAGGTGGGAATAAAAAAAAAAAAAAAAAATACGGTGGGCAAGGTGTGGAAAATATTGTAGGGAGTTATGTTTGGAATATATTTGGGTAAAAGATTTGGAACAATAATCAATGTACAAAATTTTACCAAGTGTGACAAATATGAAGTATACACATGCCAAAATATGTTAAGTATCAATCCCACAAAATAATGCCAACAATAAAAAGCAGTGTCATAGTGCAAGCGAGGGTGCGGACACAGTCTACGAATCCCTTTCTAGTCAATCATACGGGGTAATAATAAAGGTGCGAACACAACTTAGGTACTACCAAGCAAACCAATTTCTAACCGTAGCATCTCAAAACGTTCTCTAGCTAGTGGTTTAGTTAGGATATCGGCCCATTGGTTCTCGGTCTTACAAAATTCCAATTTTATGTTTCCCTTTTCCACGTTATCCCTCAAAAAATGGTGTCTAATCTCAATATGTTTAGTCCGGGAGTGTTGAGCGGGGTTTTTGGAAATAATAATCGCACTCGTATTATCACAAAAAATTGGGACACACGAGAAACTTACCCCATAATCCTTTAGTTGTTGTTTCAACCATAGTAGTTGTGAGCAAGCAAGAGCGTGACAATGTATTCACTCTCGCGATTGGAGAGCGCCACGGTGTTTTGCTTCTTTGAAGACCACGAGATAATGCACGGACCCACGAACGTTGCAATTCCCGAGGTACTCTTCCTATCTATCATACATCCTGCATAATCGGCATCTGAATATCCTTTGAGATCAAAGTTAGACTCCATAGGATACCATAAAAACAAGTTTTGAGTACCAACCAAGTAGCGTAATATGCGTTTCACTGCAGAAAGGTGCGTTTCCTTAGGATTTGACTGGAAACGCGCACAAGCACACACACTAAACATGATATCTGGCCTACTAGCAGTTAGGTAGAGTAGAGAACCAATCATACCTCGATAAACAGTAGCGTCTACTGACTTACCGTCCTCATCTAGTCCGAGTTTCGTGGTGGTGGACATTGGAGTAGTCATTGGTTTGGCATGAATCATGGAGAAACGCGTAAGTAACTCTTTAACGTACTTTTGTTGATGAATCTTGATCCCTTCTTGTGTTTGCTGGATTTGAAGTCCCAAGAAGAACTTCAATTCACCCATCATGCTCATCTCAAACGCCGAGGTCATCAACTTGGAAAAGTAAACACAAAGATCATTGTTAGTGGATCCAAAGATAATGTCATCAACATAAATTTGTACGACTAATAGATCAACCCCCTCATTTTTCAAGAACAAGGTTTTATCAACGGAACCCCTTTTAAAACCATTTTCAATTAAATGTGTGCACAAACGATCATACCAAGCACGAGGAGCTTGCTTTAAACCATATAAAGCTTTGTCAAGTTTGAAAACATGTTTTGGAAAGTCCTTATTCAAAAAACCAGGAGGTTGTTCTACATAGACTTCCTCTTTCAAATAGCCATTAAGAAACGCGGTCTTAACATCCATTTGAAACAGTTTAAGTCCTTTATGAGCAGCAAAAGCAATTAATAACCTGATTGCTTCCAAGCGTGCTACGGGGGCAAACGTTTCCTCATAGTCAATTCCTTCTTGTTGGTTGTATCCTTGCACCACCAATCTTGCTTTGTTTCTGACTATGACTCCGGAATCGTCGAGTTTATTCCTATAAACCCATCGCGTACCAATGACGGTGCGGTCATTTGGACGTGGCACAAGATGCCAAACTTTATTTCTCTCAAACTGCTCTAGTTCTTCTTGCATAGCACCTATCCAATCTGCATCACTAAGAGCAACTTTGACATTACTCGGCTCAATGGCCGAGAGAAACGAATGGAACAAACAGAAGTTATTTAAAGAACGACGAGTTTGTACTCCCTTTTGTATATCAGAAATGATAGAGTCAAGTGGATGCGAGCTTTGGTGTTTCCACTTCTTAGGGACAAAAGGTAGTCCATGTGTATTCTGAGTTTCTTCTGTGGTTTCCTCTGGAACCGCAGTTTCTTCTCCTGTTTCAATCGTTGTGGCTTCAGTGCCACTGGAAACACTTGCGTTTCCCCCTGAACTGGACACTGGGTCACCTGTTTCCTGTGGAACCGCAGTCTTTTCTACTGGTTCCTGCGTTTCTGGATGCGTTTCATCATTTTCTGGTCCAGCAAAATCTAGGGGCACATTGTTATCAGCTGTATTTTGGTCATTTTCTCCTGGAATAAGCACGTTTCCAGTATCATTTTGGTTGTTGACCTCTGGAGTTGCAGCAGCGTCTGCGTTTCCATGAGCTGTAACCTCATCATCTATCCCTTCGAGATTGCCTTCATCATCCACGATTTCTGGTGGATCCTGACGAGTCAAGCGAAAATCTGGATCATCTTCATCCTCATCATCCTGAGAATACTTGTCAAAGATGTTAGTTTCGTCAAAAACCACATGGACACTTTCCTCAACAACCATAGTTCTTTTGTTGTAGACTTTATATGCCTTGCTATGATCCGAGTATCCTAGAAAAATCGCCTCATCACTTCTAGGGTCGAATTTTGACAATTGATTTTTTCCATTATTATGAACAAAACATTTGCTTCCAAAAACGCGTAGGTGAGAAATGTTAGGTTTTCGACCACGAAGTAATTCATATGGCGTTTTCTTAAGAATAACTCTAATCGTAACACGGTTATGAATATAGCAAGCCGTATTAACGGCTTCGGCCCAAAAGCTACGGGGAAGTCCACTACATAAGAGCATGGTGCGGGCCATGTCCTCTAAGGTACGGTTCATGCGTTCGACAACACCATTTTGTTGAGGTGTCCTAGGAGCGGAGAAGTTATGCCCCACTCCTCTTCCTCGACAATAGTTTATGAAAGCATGGTTGTCGAACTCAGTACCGTGGTCGGTCCTAATGGACACGAGCTTTACATCAAGCTTATTTTCGACCAATTTTATTAAGCACTCGAATTCATCAAAAGTTTCAGTTTTGGTGCTCAAAAAGATTGGCCAAACATATCTTGAATAATCATCAACAATAACAAAAACATACCTTGCACCTCCTCTACTTCTTACCTTCATGGGGCCACAAAGATCCATGTGTAGTAGCTCAAGAGGTCGCTTGGTACTTACCACCTTTTTCGGTTTGAACGAAGCCCTCACTTGCTTACACCGAATGCACGTATCGCAAACCTTTTCACGATCAAACTTTATAGAAGGTAAACCCTCCACAAGACTTTTGGATCTCAACATATTCAGCAAGGAGCTACAAGCATGACCGAGTCTCTTGTGCCATAGATCCGGATCATTTATAGTAACGCTCAAACAAGTAAAAGAATCTCTAGATAAAGACTTAACATCAAGGACATACACGTTTTTAAGGCGACGTCCTTCCAAGATAACTTTACTAGATCCCTCAATTATGACCCGGCAAATATTTGAGTGAAAAACGACTTTGTTGCCACGGTCACAAAAT
The DNA here is from genome assembly GCA_023091065.1 of Dianthus caryophyllus. NCBI lineage: Eukaryota > Viridiplantae > Streptophyta > Magnoliopsida > Caryophyllales > Caryophyllaceae > Dianthus > Dianthus caryophyllus. Next base: position 34,658,826 of record CM041517.1, on the reverse strand, counting down.
TGGGATATACTTAGAAGATTGTGCTTTAGTCCGTCGACCAAATACACATTCTTGATGGAGAGGGAGGGAGACATACCAATTGTGCCAACACCAATGATCTTACCTGTTTTGTTGTCTCCAAAGGTGACGCTTCCTCCATCGTAGGCCTCCAGCGAAAGGAATTGATTCTTATCTCCAGTCATATGTCGTGAGCAGCCACTGTCTAAGTACCAATAGCTGTTTCCTTTCGCCTTGACCTGTAGTGCATCATTCTCGAGTTTTAGGTACCCAAGCTAGGTTGGGTCCTCTCTTATTAGTCACAGAAAAAACTTGGTCCTTTCGAACCCAAAACATTTTAGTGACTTTTCCTTTGACCAAACTCTTGACAGCAACATGCGTTTCATGACGTTTCTCATCAGTTTTGGTGGAAGAACTACACGTTTCTTTAACGGTTTTAGTGGAAGAACTACACGTTTCTTTAACAGGTTTTGTGATGTGTCTTATATTTATATATACTTATAGCCCCCTGTCGCTTGCGTTTCTTTACGATTCTAGTGCTTTTAAACGCGTTTCAGCTCCTATTTCTCTTCGATTTGGCACTGCTGCGTTTTTGTGTCCATTTTGCAGGTACAAGCGCATATTTGGAGTTTAGGATGCTTGTCGAGAGGTTTCGTGAAGTTTCGTAAAGTTTCGTGAAGTTTGGAGTTGATTCGAGTTGGTTTCGTCGCGTTTCGCTTGCGTACGAGCCTCGTTTCAACCAATGAAGGTGTCCCGGGACCTTGGGACGGGATTTCAAGCTCTCATTATCTTCCTAAGACCCGTCCCTAGTCGTGAGCCTCATTCCCTAACATTGGGATAAGAAGAAGAAGGAAAAAACAAGAAAATAAACTAAGTACAAGAAGTGGATTTTGGAGCCAAGGCCTGAACCTCCCGGGACAACCTCATCCCGGTCGGGACAAGCCCATCCCGGTCGGGACACACATCATCCCGGACGGGACCAACTTGCGACTCCTCGTTGGCTCAAAATACTTCGTATGATGATGGAAAGTCATGGTGGCCAACCATGCTTTGATTACGTTCGATTGTAGCGCGCGCGTTCATTTTGTATGCATGCTTTTAGAGTCGACTTAGTGCCGGCCTGGAGTCTTAATGTCCAAGTGGGGTCATGTTTATCCCCGATGCCGAGCCTCGTAGTGGTGACTGTGGTGGCCCTGGAATCTGAGATGTCCGGAACGGGTAAACGTTTGTCCCCTGTTGCCACGCGCACAAAGTCCTCTCAAGGAGGATAAACGTAGAGGCGCCCCTTGTGACCCCAGGGATCGATACCTTGTGAAGGAGTGAAGCTTCGGAAGCTCCTTGAGATGATTCAAATATTTTTGTATATAAAAATGAGCTTTAAATAAGAATTTTTAAAAGGACAAAGGGTTTTAAACAAATCATGAATGTAAACTGCAGAAATACTTTTAAAATTATTCAAAGCGGATTAAAGAACTTTCACGGAAAAATAACAAATAAAACCTGCTGAGGGTACCTCAGAATGATGAGGGCACGCCAGGATCCTGAGAGTACATCAGGGTCCTCAGGTCTCAGGATCCTCAGGGTATCTCAGCAGCGAATAACTTTCAAAACAATTGAAAGGGTAAATTAAAGGTTTCTAAAGAAGAACATAAGAAAAATTTGCAACCTGGGAAAAGAATGAAAAAGTTTTAAAGCGGAAAAACACGGATCAAAAAACGAAATGAGTAAAACCTATTGAGGACGTAATGTTGATACATGTTATTTATATAGCTTTTATGCCCCAATATAGTTGCACTTAGCTCGCATTTGCTCGATTCTTTTATCGTTTTAGTAGCTATTTGCTTTATATGGCGATACTGTTGTTCCTCGTGTGTATTTTGCAGGTTTTGGCGGTCCTGAGCTAAAACCTGAGGTTAGTGGAGCATTTACGAGTATCGAGACGTCAAGACCAAGCTCGAGAGCGAGTATGGAAGTTATACGACACTTTGGGACGTCAAACCTATAGGTTCAGAGCAAACCTATAGGTTCAGGATACGTGAATACTTGAGGAAAGTTGCTGGAAATTGTTTGATGCTAAGAACCTATCGGTTTTAGGTTGAACCGATCGGTTCACCCCCCAGAACCGATCGGTTCTGACCCGAACCGAGCGGTTCACTTGCCCTGCTTCGCGTATTTTCGTTGGCCTATAAATAGAGTTCGAGTTAGGGTTTATGACTTATGCTTTTCATTCATATTTTCAGCCTTAGTTTGAGAATTATTTTTCCTCTCTTTTAAACTCTCAAAACTCTTAGTTTAGTTTGATGATTCTTTGCAAGTTCCGATCTTTACATTGCGAATTCAGAATTACTTCCAGGTTTAATTTAATTGTTCTTATTTCTTCTTCCATGTTTGCTATTATCAATTGCTTTGCTTTTACTTTAATCATGCATAGCTAATTCTCAATTAGGGTTTAGGGTGATTGTGGTATTGATTCAGAACATGTTTTAATCGTTTATATTGATTGAATTTGTGCAATTGATTTCTTCCTGCGCGTTGTAATTATCAATTGAATTTAGGGACTCCTTTATTGAATTGAATTTAGGTTGTTTCAGTTTAAGATCGAAAGCCTAATTGAAACTAGACTCACGCGTAATTGATAAGTTGAATTTAGTACGTAGCGAGAGCCCGCTAAATTTGCTTAAGGTTGAAATTGACTCGAGAGAGCGTTTTCCCAAAACCTAATCGCTTGCATGATTTCAATTGATTGATTTTCCTTCCGAGTTGAGTTCTGAATCGATGTCACATGAACCCAATGCCCTAATCTCCCTCTCATTCATATTTCATTCATTTTTGCTTATCGTTCTTAGTCTAGACCTTCACAATATCCATTTTCACACCCTTTGAGACTGACCAAGATAGCTAAGCATCCCTTTGACTACACCATCTCTATGAGGATTCGACCCTACTGCCACTGACTACCCAGTTAGTTGACCTTAGGTTTATTTTGATTAGGTGACCACGACTTTAGCCTCATCAATTTTGGCGCCGTTGCCGGGGAGACGGTTAGCTAGTTATAGCTTTTGCTTAGTTTCTTGAGACCGTTTCTTATCATTTGCTTGTAGTTTTGTTTATGCACAGGTCACCCCGGACTCTTGTCCCATTTGAACCTGAACCTGAACGAGCGTTACATCGACTACGCAAGCAAGCAATTCAAATCGTTGATCTTAATACCGAGGAAGCGTCGTCTAGTGCTACGCAATCGTCCTACGAAGAGGACACACCTCCATTTACTCCATTATCTCCACCGCCAGTGACTATGCCTAAACTTTCTAGTCACTCGGTGCCTACACCGGAATCCATTCCGGCTGGATTCACGATGCCCGCTACGCTGCAGGGCAACTTCGAGATCCGCCCCGCCTTCCTAAACTTGGTGGAGCGGAATCAATTCGGTGGTTACCCAACTGAGGATCCCGGTAGGCATATGCAAGTGTTTACCGACTACTGTTCGACGATAAAGCAGGCCGGGATCACCCAAAACCAGATAAGGGAAATGTTGTTTCCTTTTTCACTAAAAGATCGAGCTCGTGAGTGGATCACGGACCTCGACAAGGAGACTGCGGGGATCACTGATTGGAATGGGTTAGCTCTTGCCTTCTACTCTAAGTTCTATCCTCCTGAACGCACTAATCAGATGAGAAGCCAAATCCAAGGCTTCAAACAAACGTTTGATGAGTCACTTGCTGAAGCGTGGGAGCGGTACAAGAAGCTCATAAGGGATTGTCCTCACCATGGGCTGAACGAATGGCTCGTGATCATGACTTTTTATAATGGTCTTTATGCGGAGAGTAGAACTATTCTGGATTCTGCTGCAGAGGGACGTTTTGCTAACAACGTCGATGACGACAAGGCTTGGGGTTTGATCGAGGAGATGGCCATGCATTCATCTCAATTTGGGAAGCCAAGGGGAAATTCACGGTCAGCGCATAATGATCGTGATAAGGAGAGTATTAGTGCACTTACTGATCAGGTTGCTGCGCTAACTGCGCAGATTGGTATGCTACGAGGTGGAGGCTCTTCTGGTGCTCATGTAAATGCTATTGCAGGGCACGATTCGGGTTATTCGTCGGGGTATGCTGCACCCCAGGAGCAGGTTTACGCTTATCAATCTTTCAACCAAAACCTGCCCTACCAAAACCAACCGGGTTACGATCGATCACTCCTATTATATCGTAACCAAAACGTGCTAAACCCAACTCCACCACCTCCACAAAACACCCCATGCATCCCTCCTCACAAAAACTACCAACCACCTCCACCCAACTACCTAAAACCACCCTACACACCACCACCTCAACCCACACAGGGCCCCGATCCTATGGCCGAAATGAAGGCCATGATGGTGCAAATGTCACAAGTGACGATGGCCGTGCAGAAGTCACAAGAGATGATGTTGCAGCAGATGCAAAAGGATGGCCAAGCTAAGGACGCTGCGATTAAATTGTTGGAGAATCAAGTGGCGCAGCTCGCCGCTTCGCAAGCGTCACGACAGCCGGGTACCCTACCCTCCCAAGGTAATCCTCCTAACCCACCTCACGATACGGCATGTGCTATTACTTTGCGTAGTGGTACAGTTTATGATGGCCCAAAGCCTCCGGCGGATGAGGAGAAGGGTGGGACAAACCACACGGTCAACCCATGTGATGTTGCTATTAAGGATGGTTCGGGTGTTCGTTTTGGTGCCCCTGTTGCTACTCCTTCGCCGCCGATACAAATCAGGCTCTCTTTTCCAGGCCGTGTACGTCCGGCCAACGTGGACCCCCAGCTCGGTAAGTTCTTTGAGATTCTTAAACAACTGCAGGTAAATCTTCCTTTTATTGATTTGGTTAAACAGATCCCTGCGTATGCTAAGTTTCTTAAAGAGGTCATATCTAAGAAGCGGTCAATCAATGAGACTGAGACCGTGTCTTTTGTAGGGGAGGGTAGTGCTCTTTTACAGGGTAGCTCGCCTCCTAAGCTGAGTGACCCCGGGACTTTCTCCATCCCTTGTTCTATAGGGAGGTACGTCGTGCAAAACGCCTTGTGTGACTTGGGGGCTAGCGTGAGTGTCATTCCTTACTCCATCTGTCAAAAACTCAATATGACTAAGCTAGGAGTCACCTCTATGACCCTGCAGATGGCTGACCGGACTACACAGAGACCTTTAGGTATATTAGAGGACGTCCCGGTTAAGGTAGGGAAGTTCTACATCCCTGTTGACTTTGTGGTCTTGGACATTCCCGAGGACCCCCACATCCCGATCATTCTAGGGAGACCTTTCCTGCATACTGCAGGTGCAGTTATCGATGTGGGGAATAAGACCCTGTCGTTCTTGGTGGGGGGTGAGAAGCTTACCTACACTAAGTCTAGTCTCCCTCGTTCCCCTATGCAGCCTGAGTCTGCTGCTGTGATTGACCTTGCCCCTCCGTTTCACTCTATTGGAGACTCTTTGGAGGATGTTTCTTCTGCTGTTTCTTGTGCAGATATTACGCAGGGTGGTTTTGATTTTGGTTTGGGGGAACGGAAGCTCACCAAGGCGGCTGTCTATGATCCAGGTGATGGAGGAGGAGACCCACGGTTTGCGGCACGTGGCGCACGGAGCTGTTTTGGAGAGCCATTTCGCGACGGAATACCTTGTGTGATGGATTATGCTGCTCTTCCTCGTGGAGATCGAGTTTTATGGCGGACGGATGCTATTTCGCCAAATGAAGCTGTTGCTAGTGGCCAACGTCCTTGGCCCAATTTGACGTGATTATGAGTTTTGAAGACGGTCGTGCGGGACCATTATAAACCAGCGCTTTCCGGGAGGCAACCCGTTGACATTTGTAATTTGTTGTACTCTTTACATTGCTTTGGTTTGTTTGCTTTTGATGACATTGTTTTAGACTTTTTTTGAGCGCGTGAGGATGAGGGATTATTATCTATTTTAGCATGCAGGTACTCAAGGACTTTTGTCCTTAGTATTCTTGAGAATAGGCCCCTCTGCTGTTCGGCCTTGCTTTTTCTCGCATGCTATTCCGAAGTATCTTACAGCTGGACTGAATTGGATGCAAACTTGTGGATCATAAGCCGCACTCCACGCTTCACTTCGGTTTGGGGGAGCTCCAACTTGATAATGTGAGCTTTCTTTACTCCTTTTTCCCTCGTTTCCTCGCTTTACTTTTCCTACCCCCGTCTATATCTTGTCCCTTCATGCTGCTTGTGGTTGTGCTGTTTTCCACATTGAGGACAATGTGTGATTCTGGTTTGGGGGAGGAAAGCTCTTTCGCGCTTATTTATTTGCATTTTCCATTTTGTGTGCTTATTTTAAAAAATTTTGCGTTTCCAAACCTTTTTTCGCTTTGAATTGTCAAGTTTGGAGAATTGGTCAGTGTGCTGTTTTGATCTTTAGTATCTCCAAGTCGACTTTCTATCGTCGTAGCCTGCACTATATGTTTGCTTCCTGTTCATAGATTGCGAGCCTCAAACACTAGCCCACTTGTATTTGCTTAATTCTTATCGCTTTTCGTTCCTTTTACTTTCGATATTGGTATTCTTGCGAGGCAATTGGCTTGTGAAAAGTTTGGAATGTTGGAATGTGGTTTGTTTGGACCGATCATTTAATGTTGGAGCAATGCTTCGATGCTCTCGGAGGGGACTCATTGATTTGAGTAACCACAGTGGCCATGAATTTGGTTGCGAACGAGAGTATGAGCAATGATGTAACCCTTAAGGAAATATGTGTACCCGAGCTCGATTTTTACCGAGTGAACGTCAAGCTAAACGGTATAACATACGAGGGATGCTCCACATTGCGCGAAAAGAAAAAAAAAACGAGAAAAGAAAAGAAAGAAAAAATGAAATGATGTGGTAAGAATGGTATGATGGAAAGTGGTATGCTCGGTTGGCCTTGTTCGAATCCAATTGTCGTTAGTTTAATTTTTGCGAAAGCGTTAGAGGCTAGCATTATGATGTGGTGTGAATGGTTGAGACTTGTGCCCTATTTTCGGCGAAATAGACTATGGTTTGTATGGTTATGTGCATAGGTCGTCCACTTCGAGATGCTAACGTGATTAGCTAGCTACACTTTGATTTTCTCCGACGTTTTTTTTGCTTGAGGACAAGCAAAGGTTTGGTTTGGGGGAGTTTGATACATGTTATTTATATAGCTTTTATGCCCCAATATAGTTGCACTTAGCTCGCATTTGCTCGATTCTTTTATCGTTTTAGTAGCTATTTGCTTTATATGGCGATACTGTTGTTCCTCGTGTGTATTTTGCAGGTTTTGGCGGTCCTGAGCTAAAACCTGAGGTTAGTGGAGCATTTACGAGTATCGAGACGTCAAGACCAAGCTCGAGAGCGAGTATGGAAGTTGTTTTGGTAAAAACTTAACAAGTATGAAAAAAGTGAAAAGTGGATCAACTAGTACTAATTGCGGAACAGAACAGAACTGAGCTATATGGGACAGAACTAAGGACACAGGATTTGATGACGCAGAAGCCCCGAGAAGAAGATGGGGAAAACTGCGGGCTACCAAGCCAGGAGTACTTTTATTAATATCAGAGTTGGGGTTACAGAATACAACTGTGAGAGTTTGATCACTTCTGTAGCAGATATACAGAACTGACTATGTTTTTCCGTAGTATAATTATCGTGTGCTTAAGTATGCTAATGAGAGTAAAAAGATTCATCAAAATGTACAAATGAGCCTCTATATATAGGCTAAGCAAGCTGCAAAATCAGTTCCTATTTTCTAGGGCACGTTTCCATGATCTCCACTATCCATGGCGGTTAAATAACCTCCATTGACTCCACTTCTGCTCAGCTGGAATGTCTTCCATCTTCCCATGATCTTTGTAACCGTCATAGTTGACCTCGGCTGACCATAACTGCCATGCCTGTTCTGACCTCTTCTGGGTTATAACTGCTATTGCTCTTCTTTCCTGCTCTGTACCATATCCTTGACATCTATCCAGAACTGCCAATTCTGGGCTGTGTAAAATCTGGTCATAACAAATGCCCCTTGTTTTCTCAAGTGCAGAGTTCAGCAAGCTTGAGGAAACAATCCTGTACAAACAAATCTATACAGAACAGACTAGAGCAGAGGTAACGGCTATAGAATTTGAACAACAAGTATGTATTTAGCCAGACTTGTGCACAATATTCAGAGAGATAATGTAAGAATCAGAAGTTAGGTGAGATTTTAAACCTGATTTGACGGCTGAACAGTAGCAACGGCTAACTTCTGGGCTGTTTCGAATTTTACCAACGGTAAAATCCTAAACCCACTTGAACTCTTTTACCTTTGCATATAAATAGGAGTCTCCAGTAATTTCTCGAGAACTCACCTTGCCAAACTTTCGCTTTTACCCTCTACTGTTCATCATCTTCCTCCTTTGTTATTTCAATCATCAAATCAAATCAAAATCATCTGTAAATCATGGCTGAACAAGTGATAGATCTTGAGAAACCTGAGATCAATGAGATCATGTATGGTGATTATAAGTTTGTCAAAGGTGACTCCTTTGACGACGAGATAAGAAACACACTGAGCCAATCAATCATAAAACACCTCAAAGATCATCACATCGTGCCTGAATCTGCTGAGATATTCGTTCCTTGTGATGATTATACAACGGCTTCCCGGACTTGTCCAGGTTGGATCTGCATCCATGAGTTTCCTTTTAGGGCTGGTCTGAGAATTCCTTGTAATTCTTGGATCAGTGGAGTACTCTCCTCAATGAAGCTCGCTCCCTGCCAATTGATGCCTAGCATGTGGAAGATAATCTGCTTGGTTGACAAGCTCTGCACAAAGTTCAGACTGCAACTGACGGTGCAAGATCTGAAAAACGTCTACTCTGTAAGGACTCAGGGCCGTGGAAGATTCATCTTTAGAATCAGGAAAGGCCAGAGCAATCTTGTGGAACACCCTGATACTGGGGATGACAAGGATTGGAAGACAGGCTTCCTCTTCCTGAAGAGTGATACTCTTGGGAGCAGCGACTGTTTGGACTATCCTATTGGCGAGAGAGGTTAGTCACTTCTAACTTTGATCTGCTGTTTCTAGCTTTTTTATTCTGTGTAGGTCTAAGGGTTCCTTGTATTTTGTGTTTCTAGCGGACTCTTGGCAGCCTGTGCCAAGCGAGGACTCCAAGACTAGGATTGCTACGTTCATGGCTCTACCTCTCAAGGAGAGGACTTGGTCTGAAGAGGATAACAAGACGGTGTTCCCCACATTCTGTAGGCCAGCAAAGAAAACGGTGAAGGTTCACGTGCCTATGGTTTCTGCCATCAAGGGTAAGTCTCTTAATTTTTCTCTTTTGGTCAAGTCTGGTCTGGATCTGTAGTTCTAACACGATTATGGTCTATGCTAGGTGAATCTTCTAGGCCAATCACTAGAGGTAGACTCAATCCTACTATTCTTCAAGAGAAGATGGACGCCATTCTGGCTGGGGGTCTAGATATAAAACCTCAGTTCATTCCTACTGGTGTTCCTACTCCAGGGTTCAGGGCGCTGAAGATTGAGGAGCCTAAGGGGAAAACTCAGGTCGAAACAGAGAAAAGCACTCCAGACAAGAAATCAAAAAAGAGGAAAGCGGAAGAAATTGAAGGTTTGTCATTACCAGGAACATTTCTGTCCAGCACGCCATCAACAGGCGTGGAGAACATCATCCAACAAGCAGCAAAAAGATTCGACCCAAATCTGATTGGGATCGATACTCTGAATCGGGCGTTGAGCCACTCACTGCTCTTGGTATTAACCTGACTTACTTCTAGTACAAATGCTCATGATAATTCTACCACTATTGTACCTTACACCATAAAATTTGCAGACTCTTGATTGTATATCAAGCTTGGGGCACATTTTATCCACTTGAAGGCAGGTGTGATCTTATTTGGAGGACAAGCTTGCTCTGAAAGAGCAGCCTGCACCGACTTGGAGAAAGCTTTGGGCGATTATGAAGGAGATGGTGAAAGCCAAGGCCACTTTCCGCCAAGTTCGAGGAGAGTCCGCCTCGTTGAGGTCGGAGAATGAGAATCTCCAGGCACGTGTTCAAGAGCTTGAGGGCCAACTCGAACCAGGAGACTGATCGGCGCTGTTTTACACAGCCCAGACCAGAATTCAAATGATGCGTGCCTCTGAGTCCGAGCGTGAGGAGTGGGATATTGATCTTCTTTGTGGAGAAATTTAAACAAACTCTTCCCAGTGTGCGGTTCGGAAGAGGAGGCTGCGGCACCGATCGGGAAGAACCCTCTGCGTCTGGTGATGGTGGTCTTGGCGAAGATGCCCAAGGCGATGACAATCCTTTCAAGAAGAAGAAGAATGAAAAACAATTACTTTTGTGAACATTTTGTGTAAATTCAAACAATTTGCTATTCGTGGTCTGGCCTGGACTTGTATGTCCAGGTCTGTATATATTCTGTGAACTTCATGCATTTGCTCTTTGTGAAACTTTTGCTTAGTCTGCAGAGCAAGACATTTTTCAAGTCTGCTCTGTCAGATTCGGATGCTTAGTATTTAGTCGGCCTTGGTGATCCAAGGACTTAACTACTATCGTATCTGTTGCTTCTATTGCTTCTATTGTTACGTGAATGTACTAACCTCGCGGTGTATATCCCGGACTTATGTATGCATGATCATGGCTTACCTTAAGGGATATTATAGGACTCTCTTAACTACGGTCAAGCCCTGGTCCGTCAATCAGGACGCATCCTCACAAAGCAGATCGCCGCTTCGCAGACTAGGCTGTGGGACTCGGAGGAAGATCTCCACCGCAGATCTGTTTGCTCAAGGCCGAGGACTAAGCTCAAGTCTGGAAGACAAGTTCCTTAGAAGTGGGGACCAAGCCCAGGCTGGAGGTTTCACTCCTGAGTAGAACTGGAGGATGAACTCCTAAACAAGTCTGGAGGATAAGCTCCTTTATTTGTATTATGTAGCGTACTATATTTACTTTGTTTTTATTTGTGATAGAAAATATTTACTTTTGAACCAAAGATGTAATCTGCAAAACTAGAAATAAAGTTAAACTACACCATTGGAGTTCAATGGTTTTTATTGAATAGAAGATGCAATATTTACAAAAAGTAATTAAGGAGTGCAGAATTGAAATTACAGAATTGAAATTACAGAATTGAAAATACCGTATTAACAAAGATAGAGTTTGAGGTTGGTTGCATTCCATGCTCTAGGAATCAACTCTCCCTCCAGAGTTACCAATCTATAAGCTCCTTGGCCTACAACTGAATCAATCAAGTATGGTCCTTCCCAGACTGGGGCTAGCTTTCCTGCAGACTTTTCCTTTGTGTTTTCAAATACTTTCCTCAGAACTAAATCTCCTTCTCTGAAAACTCTGGCCTTGACATGCTTGTTGAAAGTCCTGGCCACATTCTCGTGGTAAGTCGCTAACCTTATCTGGTGTATCCCTTAGTTCCTCTGCAAAATCAAGGCTGGAGGACAACAGCTGCAGGTTAGTTTCTAAACTGCTCGTACCATACCTTCCTGTTGGAACAGACACTTCTGCTGGAATCACCGCTTCACAACCATACACCAAAGAGAACGGAGTCTGTCCTGTGGAATTCTTTGGTGTAGTTCTGTCAGCCCACAGAACTAAAGGTAGCTCTTCTGCCCATCTTCCTCGCCTCTCTCTCAGCTTCTTCTTTAGGACCTTTATGACAATCTTGTTGCTAGATTCTGCCTGACCGTTGCACTGAGGATATCTTGGTGCAGAAGTAAGCAGTTCAATGTTCCAGGCTGCACAGAATTCTCTAGTCTTGTTCCCTACGAACTGTGTACCATTGTCACATACAATCTGGCTTGGAATTCCAAATCTGCAAATGATGTTCCTTTTGATGAATGAGATGACCTCCTTTCTCGTTACACTTCAATGCTTGACTTGATCCACTTCGAAAAGTAGTCCGTCATTGCCAACATAAACACCTTCTGTCCTGGAGCCATTGGGAGCTTTCCAACTATGTCCATGCCCCACTTCATGAAAGGCCACGGTGCAGAAATGGGGTGTAGGACCTCAGCTGGTTGGTGAATCATTGGAGAATGCTTTTGACATGCTTCACATTTGCTTGCGTACTCCACAGCCTCCTTTCTCATAGTTGGCCAGAAGTAACCAAATCTGAGAGCTTTCTTTGGCCAAACTTCTTCCAAAGACCGTGGTTGCCACAATCTCCTTCGTGTAACTCTTCGGAAGCAGTTAAGCCTTTGGTTCTAAGCGGCGCAAATATGGACTGACATAGACTTCTTATGCAGAACATCATTAATCAAGACATACCTCGAGGATTTAAGCGAAAAGCTCTAGCCTCAAGTCCATGCAGGGTAGAACACCATCTCTAAGAAAAGCATAAAAAGGTGCGATCAAGAGACAAGAGTGGGGGTAGACAAGGTTGAGCAGGATCGGACTTCTCTATAGAAGGCCTGAGGAGGTGTCTTATGGGAATCTGTCAGTCTGCAGGTTTGAAACTAGAGCCAAGACTAGCTAGAGAGTGCACTGTGAGTTCTGGTCTCTGGGATCTGGTCAATCCTAAAGCTGGTCAAACTTCAAAACCAAGGACCTAACCTTCTCAGGTATAGCAACATCTTAGAATCTTTGGCCGCAAAGAACCATTAACTGATTAACAATAAGTAAAGAGTCGCTTACCTCCAAATTCTTGACACCAAGACCAATACTGGACCATCAAACCTCGCAATTAACGCTTCATATTAGCCTCATTGTTGGTTGTCTGAAATTCTGGCCCAGCGGCTGGGCTAGTATGTCCCCTTGTGGCGATTTCAGGACAATGCCCAGACCGTAACCTCGACATTAGCCGCTCCATCGATTATCTGACACCAGGTTTCTCCTTTTCTCGCCTGTGTGAGTTTCAACACTTCCATAGCACCACTTTCTTCCAGGGTCGACTGAAATCGACCACAAAATCGCCAAGGCTTGTGACTTTATTGTCGCTCGGGTTCATAACCGATGTCGTGCGTACCGAGTCGCACGCACCACTTAGCCATTCTCCCAGCATATTCAGGCTTTCTCAAGACCGACTTAAGCTGGAAGGTTAGTTCTAACACGTATATGATGACTCTCAAAATAAGGTCTAAGCTTAGTAGTTGACATAATCAATGCAAGAACATACCTCTCCGTAAGAGAATACCTGGTTTCAAAGATTCTAGCAAGCTTTTACTCACGTAGTATATTGATAATCGCAAACCATCTTCTTCCCTGACCAGAACTGCACTTATCAATGCTCTGTGGATCGACAGTGCAGACTTAACGGTTCTTTCTCTTCTGGTCTGGACAGCAACGGTGGAGTTGACGGGTAACTCTTGAGATCCTGGAATGCCTCCTCGTGCTTCTCACTCCACCGGAACTCTTTGTTCTTCTTCACATATCGTAGAAGGGCTTCGCACCTTCTCGAGGATCTAGAAATGAATCTGTTCGAGCTGCTACTCTTCCCGTCAACTTCGGATGTCTTTCACAGATCCGGGGGCTCCAGGATCTAGGATCGCCTTTATCTGTTCTGGACTTGCTTCAATTCCTCTTACGGTGACCAAGTAACCCAAGAACTTATCGGAAGATACTCCAAAGTTGCACTTTGTGGGATTGACTTCATATTGAACTTATCCGATTGCATACCCTTGCTCTAGGTGCTTCACATGATCTTTGGCATCTTTAGACTTTACCACCATATCATCGATATAAACCTCCATTGTGTCCCCAATTAGATCTTTGAACATCATGTTGACTAGCCTTTGGTAGGTGGCACCAAAGATTTACGAGTCCAAAGGGCATGGCGGTAGCAATAGATACCACTTGCCTGTCATGAAGGAGGTTCCCTCCTGGTCCGGAGGATACATCTTGATCCGATTAAAACCACTTGAGGCATCCATGAAAGTCGAACTTCATGGCCAACAGTCTTGTCCACCATTGCATCAATGTGAGGAAGAGGGAAAGGATCCTTGGGACATGCCTTGTTCGGATCTGTGTAGTCTACACGCACTCTCCACTTTCCATTCTTCTTCTCGCACAACAACCACATTAGCTAACGGTCAGATACTTTACCTCTCTTACCATATTCATGTCCAAAGAACTTCGGACTTCCTCATCGATGATAACATTTCTTTCTCGCGCAAACTTCCTGCGTTTACGGTGCCTTTAGTGCATCGTGGATCAACGTTGAGCTTGTGCGTGATAACGTCAGGGGTGATTCGATCATGTCAAAGTGGCTCCATGGAAAACTTGATTTCTTAGACTTCAGAAACCGATCGGATCGGATCGATCTTGGAAGGCACATCACCGCCCACCAATACTTTCTTTTACGGGCAAGACTGGTCTACACTGATCTGGTCCATCTCCAATCCCGACTTCTCTGGCTCCACTCTCGACTTGACTGGTTTACGTAATTGCTATGCGAGCGATTTGTTGGTGACGGGGGCTTCAAGGTCGCTCAGCACTCTGTAGCACTCTGCACCGCCTTTCTCCCTTGATCACCAGAACTCCCCATTGAGTTGGGACCTTCACACATTGATGGTAAGTAGACGCCACAGCCTTTAGATTGTGGATCCAAGGCCTACCTAACAAAACATTATACGAGGTCATAGAATCAATAACATTAAACTTCTCAAAAGAGGATACTCCCTGGGCATAGGTTGGAAGTGAGATCTCTCCCAAGGTGTGTTTAGTCTCGCCACTGAACCCAACCAGAACATTGGAGTTCTTGGTCAGCTTGTCCTGGCCTATACCCATCTCCTTTAACGCATCCATCATGATCAGGTTCACGTAATCGCCCCATCTATCGTAACTTCGACGTCTTAGGGTGCTTCCAATCTGCAACTTGATCACTAAATTTGTCATGATGCGATCTTGGGATGCCTTCACAATCTTCATGATCAAAAGTGACAACTTCCCAATTCTTCTCTACCCTGGTTGGAGGCTGCATCTTCTCTTGCTTTGCTATCCTCTTGGCTGCAGAATAAGTCAAGCCACAGATATCAAAACCACCATTAATAAACTTTACCTTGTGTGTGTAGGGTGGAGGATTTGGCGGCTTTTCTGACTCTTCCCCCCTGGAACCCTGGGACTTGGCGCTTTCAGTTCTGGTCTGACTCCTCTGGACTGGTCTGATGATGTCCTTCAGACGTCCAGTTCTGAGCTGGTAAGATATCTCCTTCTTGAAGGCATAGCAGTCTTACGTCTTTGTGCCCGATGTCTCCATGGTACTCACAGTTCTTGTTTGGATTTCTGTTTGGATTTGGATTATCATTCCTCTTGGGCCATCTTGCAGCATTCCCAAAGCTCTCCAACTTTGCTATCAACTGTGGAACCTCAACACCAAGGCTGGCGATATCGAGGAGTCATCAGAATTGACTGTCTCAGAACTGACAGCATGCACTTGTGTTCTGGGTGGCTCATTGTATGGTGCTGGCCTGCTCTGGGTGCGTCCACTATCGGACTTCCTGTTCACCTTCTCGTACCCAGAACTATCACGCCTCAAAGCATCTTCTTCTAGTCTAATCTCGGCCAAGGTCTTTGGCTGCACATGTTCAAAAGTAACACAAGGATAGTTGGGTAGTTCACGATAAAGCTCTGAATTGACCAGCAAACCTTGCCGATAAGGCTGGATAGCGGATGCAACGTCACAGTTGGGGATAGAGATCTTCTCCTTGTTGAATCTCTGGAGATAATCTCGTAGGGACTCATCTTTCTTCCTCGCATAACTCGCATGCATCACTTGTTTGCTTTTCTAACTTCCCCGCCGCTAGCAACCGGGCAACAAAGACATTCACAAGATTAGCAAACGATTTAATAATACCATTAGGAATATTGACAAACCATTGCAGAGCTGGTCCAGCCAGAGTAGAACCAAAGCCCTTGCACATGCAAAGCTTCTCTGTACTCCTTTGGGCTGGGACCGTGTACATCCTTTGCTTGTCTTGAGCAACGTGGTCCTGTGGATCTCCTGTACCATCATACGCTTTCATCCCTGGAACATCAACTTCTTTGGGATGTCCTGCATAGTTATGGCCTCATTGAATGGCGAATCTGCATAACACTCTTGGGAAGCCTCCTCAATTGGTCTTTGGAACTCCTGGAATCTTTGCAACCTTGTCATGTAACTTCTGGAGATCTTGCATCAACATGAGGGTAAAGTTGAACTTCTACTTGCCCTTCCTCATGTCAGCATTCACGGATGAGTCTTCCTCATCTTCACCACCCAGGAGTTGGTCTTCGAGATCCTCTTCTTCATCCAGTTAGAAGTCTATTCTCTTGATTATAGAACTCAAAGATGCCCTGTGTCCGATCTTTGATGTATCGCCTTTAGCGAATCCAACTTAGTCTTGAGCACTGCTTCCTTGATCTTGCATTCTCCTCTGAGATTTCTTTGAATCTTAGATTGTGCATCTTGTAACTCCTTGGACAATTCCTCCAAAGTTCTATCAGCCATTTGAGTATAGAAAAGGTGATTTTTGTGAGATTTTTTGTGAGAAAAGTTACGCAAATTAATAAACTAGTTGCCCCACGGTGGGCGCCAATTTGTTTTGGTAAAAACTTAACAAGTATGAAAAAAGTGAAAAGTGGATCAACTAGTACTAATTGCGGAACAGAACAGAACTGAGCTATATGGGACAGAACTAAGGACACAGGATTTGATGACGCAGAAGCCCCGAGAAGAAGATGGGGAAAACTGCGGGCTACCAAGCCAGGAGTACTTTTATTAATATCAGAGTTGGGGTTACAGAATACAACTGTGAGAGTTTGATCACTTCTGTAGCAGATATACAGAACTGACTATGTTTTTCCGTAGTATAATTATCGTGTGCTTAAGTATGCTAATGAGAGTAAAAAGATTCATCAAAATGTACAAATGAGCCTCTATATATAGGCTAAGCAAGCTGCAAAATCAGTTCCTATTTTCTAGGGCACGTTTCCATGATCTCCATTATCCATGGCGGTTAAATAACCTCCATTGACTCCACTTCTGCTCAGCTGGAATGTCTTCCATCTTCCCATGATCTTTGTAACCGTCATAGTTGACCTCGGCTGACCATAACTGCCATGCCTGTTCTGACCTCTTCTGGGTTATAACTGCTATTGCTCTTCTTTCCTGCTCTGTACCATATCCTTGACATCTATCCAGAACTGCCAATTCTGGGCTGTGTAAAATCTGGTCATAACAGAAGTTATACGACACTTTGGGACGTCAAACCTATAGGTTCAGAGCAAACCTATAGGTTCAGGATACGTGAATACTTGAGGAAAGTTGCTGGAAATTGTTTGATGCTAAGAACCTATCGGTTTTAGGTTGAACCGATCGGTTCACCCCCCAGAACCGATCGGTTATGACCCGAACCGAGCGGTTCACTTGCCCTGCTTCGCGTATTTTCGTTGGCCTATAAATAGAGTTCGAGTTAGGGTTTATGACTTATGCTTTTCATTCATATTTTCAGCCTTAGTTTGAGAATTATTTTTCCTCTCTTTTAAACTCTCAAAACTCTTAGTTTAGTTTGATGATTCTTTGCAAGTTCCGATCTTTACATTGCGAATTCAGAATTACTTCCAGGTTTAATTTAATTGTTCTTATTTCTTCTTCCATGTTTGCTATTATCAATTGCTTTGCTATTACTTTAATCATGCATAGCTAATTCTCAATTAGGGTTTAGGGTGATTGTGGTATTGATTCAGAACATGTTTTAATCGTTTATATTGATTGAATTTGTGCAATTGATTTCTTCCTGCGCGTTGTAATTATCAATTGAATTTAGGGACGCCTTTATTGAATTAAATTTAGGTTGTTTCAGTTTAAGATCGAAAGCCTAATTGAAACTAGACTCACGCGTAATTGATAAGTTGAATTTAGTACGTAGCGAGAGCCCGCTAAATTTGCTTAAGGTTGAAATTGACTCGAGAGAGCGTTTTCCCAAAACCTAATCGCTTGCATGATTTCAATTGATTGATTTTCCTTCCGAGTTGAGTTCTGAATCGATGTCACATGAACCCAATGCCCTAATCTCCCTCTCATTCATATTTCATTCATTTTTGCTTATCGTTCTTAGTCTAGACCTTCACAATATCCATTTTCACACCCTTTGAGACTGACCAAGATAGCTAAGCATCCCTTTGACTACACCATCTCTCTGAGGATTCGACCCTACTGCCACTGACTACCCAGTTAGTTGACCTTAGGTTTATTTTGATTAGTTGACCACGACTTTAGCCTCATCAAATGTTTAGGTGGGCGTCGAGACCCGCAAAATAAAACACCGTTTTGAGGCGCAGCGCCAAGCTGACGAGTAGTAATCTTGTTGTGTGTCCTTGCCCCCTGCATGGTTTCCGCATTTATGAATGTGGAGGCCATGCAAAACGGCTAAAAGAGTGCTGGGAGGGGCCCGACAGGACTCTGAGAGGGACCTGGCAGGAACCTGAGCCTTATGGGAAGGAGGATCTGTCGTATGGCTTGGACCGTCCAACTTTCCTGTCTGGTTGAGCTTTTCTGCTAACATGCTTGATTTCATCGGAGTCTCTCCATGCTTTCTCGTCTTCCTCCAACCTTATGGAGGCCAACGCTTTGGCTTGTACTTCTTCAAAGGTTAAGCAAGGGTACTTAGTCAACTCCTGGTACAACTCTGAATCCTGGTGAAGGCCTTGACGGAAAGCCTCAATGGCGGTCGCTACGTCACAATTGGGGATCGAGATCTTTTCTTTGTTGAATCTATTGAGGAAATCTCTGGTAGGTTCCTCAGCCTCCTGCTCCAGGCGGTACAGGTCGCTAGTCTGCTTCTCAGGTTTTCTGCTGCATGCGAACTGCTGCTGGAACAAGTTGACCAGGTCCGCAAATGAGGTGACTGATCTGTTGGGGAGGTTGACGAACCACTCCAGAGCGGCTCCGGTTAGAGTGGAGCCAAAACCTTTACACATGCAAACCTCTTTTAAGGACCCTATGGCCGTGACCACCATCATCTTCTGTTTGTACTGGTTCACATGGTCCTGAGGATCTGAGGTCCCGTCGTACAGCGTCATGGTAGGAAGGCTGAAGCCCTTCGGAACATTAGTATGCGAGATGCTGTCCACGAAAGGCGAATCAGCATAGCTGTCTGCTGCTGCTCTCTCCATCGGCCTGGGCATCCCTGGGATCCTGGCGATCATGCTCCTGAGCTCCTGCAGCTGCTGCTCCACGGCGTTGTCGGGCCCTGTGCTGGTCAGGACCCTCGCATCATGAGGAGGGCGCATTCCTCCTATGCTGGTGCCGCTGGGGTGCCCTTGAGCTGGGTCCGCGAACAGCGGTGCTGCAGTTACAACTGATCCGAAAGTCGCTCCTTCTAGGCTCTGTTCTAGAGTACCTGTCAAGAGAGGTGGGTTAGATCCGAATAGGTTGCCGGTCAAGAGGTTACCTGAGTTTGGCTGCCGGCTGCCAAGGTTGAGAGAGGTGTCAGTGGTGATGCCCCCAGGGTCCTGGTACACTGAGGGGGCTGGGGTCACTCCACCGAGATCCAGCCGGGTAACCGGCTCCTGAGGGACTCCTCTACCGGGGCCTGCAGCTTCGTGGCTGGCTCCTGAGGATGCGGCTCCGGTGCCTCCACGCTGAACCTTGGACTCCAGGGCCTGCAACCTCCTAGTGGTTTCCTCGCCTCCTCTGCGTATTTGGTCCATAACTCTGGACAGCGACTCCATGCTCCTCATAAGGGTGTGGAGCGGATCCTGAGGCTGGATGTTGGATCGTCCCAAGGAGCCTGATGTGGACTCTGGCAGCCATCCTGCGGGCATTCCAAATCCTCCGGTGCTTGTTGGTGGCGGTCTTCCGGACGCTGAAGAGGGCGACCTAGGGACTCCCGCGGGTGCAGCCGCTGGTGTGGGGGACCTCGTGACACACCCTGGTTGGGTAGTGGCCGCAGCGGTGGACACCATCTGGGTTGAGGACACCAGGGCGGTTGAGGACCCTGCGCCGGCTGCTGAGGAGTGTCCTGCGCTGGACACCACCGGTGCGCCGCTTGATCCTTGACTGACGTTGCTTGACATGATTGCTAGACGATGAAATGAATCTGGCTACAAAATTGATCGCAATTCCCCACAGACGGCGCCAAATGTTTTGGCAAAAAATTTACCAAAGCTTAATTTATTGTGTTGGGGTTAAAGCGACCTTATCGTATGCCAAACTAAGAATTGTAACGAAAACTCAAGGAAAAGAAATGACGAAAACGAAATAAGACACGAAGGTTTTTTGGTTACGCGGAAAACCCGATGTGGGAAACGACCGCGGGGGGAAGCTCTTGTCCCACCAACTATCCACTATTCAAAGAAGGATTACAAGATTTTGGTGCTAAGGCACGTTATTTTGTACAAGACTTGCTGAATGATACTAAGTATTTGCTGTAAAATGTGTTTGGAGTGTTTGAATGCTGTGGTATGTTGTAGTATAGTTGTTGGATGCTGAATAAAGTTGCTGAATGTGGAATGATCCTTCCTTGAACCCTAGCTGGCCTTTTATAGTTGTAATCTTGCTGATTTTTCTCCCATTTCTTCTCCTTTCTTAGCCGTTATCACTCCCTCATTAATAGGCTTGACTTACTCCTTCTGTTGTAACGCTTCCCCCTTTCTCGCTACTTCCTTTGACTATCCGTTATGATTGAGATAGATCCGTTGGCGGGACACCTGAGGGTCCTGCGCCCAGGGTCCTGCGGCCGTGTCCCGCCCAGTGGTCCCGAGTCAAGCTTTCGCCGACCGCTGTTCGGGCCAAATCTGGGCTGGAAAATTTGGGCCCAACAGTGACCTAAATCATTTTAACATTTAAAACGACTCAAAATGAATTCGACATTATTAGAACCGTTTAGTTAGCGTTAAACATGCGTAATAAAAGTCCGTGTTACATCACATGGTTTTGTTTGGGAGGGTACGGATATGGGTATCCACACCTGCCGCTACCCTCAGCACTACTAGAAGCCTCGCCAGCCTTGCGCTTCGGCCTCAGGTTCCTCCGGGCCTGACCTCGCCCTCTACCATGGCATCCGCCAGGGGCTACAGGCGACTCCGCAGCAACGGCACGGCCGCGTCGCCGCAAATACCCTGCAGCAACACCTCGGCCTCTACCACGGTCTCCTCCAAGAGCCGCAGACGTCTCCACAGCAGCACCACGATCGCGTCCCTGCAATGACTCTGAGACGACATCCCGACCTCGCCCCCGACCACCAACGGAAGGCTCTAACTGCCTAACAGCCGCTCCGCATCCACCAGCTGAGGACCTCGACGGCTCGACAGCAGCGCCACTACCGCTAGCACCACCAGAAGACCCTGGCTGCTCAACAGCAACCCCCTCTCGTGCGTCACTAGCTGAGAAAGCAGGTGACTCCGTAACGGCCTCGTGCCCAACTCCGCCAGCAGAAGAACCCGGCTGCTCGACAGCAACTCCCTCTCGTGCATCACTAGCTGAAAGAGCCGGTGACTCCGCAAAGACTCCACGACCCGCGCCACTAGGCGGTGGCTCAGGTCCACTTAGGACAGCACCGTGCCCAGGCCACTCGCCGAAGGCCCAGACGACCCACTACCAGCCCCTGCGCCACTAGCTGGACCCTGTCACTCACTCCCTGGTGTCGGGGAAGCCCCTGGCGTCCGAGGAGGAAAAGCCCTCAGCAGGTCCGACTGAGACGAACCGTCAGAAACCTCCAGAGGAGGCGGCATCCCCGAAGTAGGAGTACGCTCGTCCCCTGTAGAACCAAAGTCTACACCCGCCAAGACCTGCTCCATAGCACTCGAAGTAGGCACAGAAAATGCAGGATCACCTGCACAAAATTCAAAAAGCATACTCAGACAACGGCAACAACAAATCACTTAGGAAAGCAGAAGCACGCAAAAACGACAAAAAGCAAGCATTAAGGCCTACATTATCTACAGATAAGGCCAAAACGGAGCAGAAGCACAGAAAGGCATATTTCATGACACGTATACGATATCTGCGTCCTACACAGCCAATTCAAGAGCAAGCATGCTGATAGGCTTAGTCGCACTCGCCTAGTCAAAAATAAAACCAAACTCAATGCTAGGGTAGCTAGGGTAAGTCGGGATCGTATCCACAGGGAGATGGCCGTAATGTTGGTTACTTTGAGTGATTCTAGTCTGGGTTCGAGTGGTTATGGTTTACTAAAACTAGAGCGAAGAAAGACAAGGGTTTAAACTTAGGGAAAAGGGTCTAGGGAGTCGGGGATAGCAAGGGTAAAGCTAGGACTAAGGATGGTGACAGAAAAGAGTCGGGAATCGCATGTGCTAAGGAATAGGCTCGGCCTCTCGGTCCTAAGCGTCCTCTAGGTCTCAAATGCGGGCTCTCGCAACTTACAAGTGAGGGTCCTAATGATTGTCTCGTGCCCTACCTTAAACTAGGCTTTTTGTCGTAAGTTTAAGGGTGGAAAAAGCTTGCTAAACCTTGGCCAAGGGATCAACAAACACGATCAAGACAAGACAACCAAAGACACATACAAAACCCTCACCAAAACATCAGCAAAAGCGTCCTAGACTACTCACCCATGATCACCCTTTCTCCCTAGATAAAGGACTACTCACTCATGATGAAAACAACAACAAAAGCAATAACAATGGATGAAAACATGATCAATAATGATATAAGATGAAATGATAAACAAAGGAGAGAAGTATATAACAATACCTAATCAGAAATTGCAACAGAAATCAAAGAACAAAGACAACAATTACCAAATAGGATGATCAAACAACGTTTCCGAGCCGGGAATTCAAAATACAAGAAGGAAAATTAATCAAACCCTAAATTTTGGAGAGAAAGTACTTTAAAGTGTCTATGAAATGCTTTAAAAAACTTAGACGAAAATACGATGTTTTAGCCCTTCAAATAGACGAAGTATTTTAAGCACACGAGAAGTCGGAGGGCGTCCCTGGGGTCCGGGACAGGTGTCCCGTCCGAGACAAGCATGGAGTTCCATCCCTGAGCTACGGGACGCATGTCCCGTGTTGTTCAGCTTTTTTCTTGATTTTGCCACTTCTTGTACTTAGCTAAATTTGCAATATTTGTCGTCCCAAGGCTAAGGGACGAGGCCTAGGAGTAGGGACGAGTCTTAGGATGATTATGTGAGCTTCAAATCCCGACCCAAGGTTCCGGGACACCTTCATACGTTGAAACGAGGCTCGTGCGCAACCGAAACGCAACGAAACCAACTCGAAACACTACAAAACTTCACGAAACTTTACGAAACTTCACGAAACTTCCCGACCAGCATCCTAAGCTCCAAATTAGAGCGTTTACCTACAAAATAGACACAAAAAAGCAGCAGGGCCAAAACGGAGAGAAATAGGAAGCGAAACGCAAGTAAAAACACGGGAAACGCAAAGAAAAGCTCGTGATCAAGGGGCTATAAGTACGTAAATATATGACACATCAAACTCCCCCAAACCTAACTGTTGCTTGTCCTCAAGCAACCAAGCGTGACAGAAAATAGAGGACAAAGCGAGATAAAGAAAACTTCCCCAACAATCACCAAACCGCAAGCAGCTTAAGCAAATGACAATCAATCCCGAAGCAACATGGGACGCATGGAAATAGCTAGCTAACGGATGAGAATTACAAGACGGCGCAGAATGAAAAGCATGGCTTAGACTAAGGCTCTCTAGCAATCAAATCACGGACCTCTCGCGGTTTTCACTCTAGCACAAATGATGAACAAGGTGATATATGTGATGACACTCACCTACTCGACTGGTGGAAGCACGCCCGCAATCTAATGTGGACCAAGTCTCGCATTCCCGTACACAAATAATGTCACAAAAACGAAACAAACATGAGGACTTACATAGGATATGAGGTGTGTAAAGGCCAAAGAGAGGTAAGGGTAAGAAGGTGGACAAATAGATTATGGAATTGTGGAGCTAAGCCACTAGAAACCACTAATACTATTCAAGTGCTCATCCAACCAAAACGGAACCCAACTCTCATGAAAAACGGACCGAAAGCAGCATATCGGTCACCTCTACACATCATCGCAACAAAGCAAACGAAAACAAGTGCTTACTCATGCAACAACAACAATATTTTTCATTTTTGTGCACACACTTTTCTTTCTTTCTTGTATTTTTGTGTTGTGTTTGTTTTTTCAGATTTTTGTTTGTTTTTTTTTGTTGAGAAAAGAGCACACTCACATGGTTGCGAAAAAACCTCATCAAAGGTCGGGGAAACAGCAATCCCGACTCATATTCACCAACACTCTCAAGCAAACGACATCAGCATGTCGTAGCCATGATCACAACCCAAAGAACGAGTACAAGAGTAAGCAAAAGCGGTAACTAGCTAGGCTAGGGTAGGCTATTTGGCAATGTAGCTAGCAAACTCATGTGTATAAGGGTAATAGGATCATATATGAGAGGATAGAGACAATGCATGAACAAGGTGAATAAAATGAAATCAACTAAAGCCTCATATGCATAAAAAGTGACAAAATCGCGGGGAACACGGCATAGAGGCCACACTTATGCGTGTTAATGTTACGCACCCCACGAGGAGAACTACTCACAATCAAAGAATGGGGACCGGGATAGATGAACCGGCCTCTAGAGGCTCAAAACCTCACAAAAATAGTAGCTATAGTCCGGAAATGATAAAGCCAACAAAGTAAAAGCATGCCATCATCTGCAAACGTCTAAACATCCCCGTAGCGCTAATCCAAACAATGAAAATCATGTCAAAGCTCAAAGCAAACAAGCGAAGGGATGTCGGGAAAGAATAAGGTAAAAACAAGCTCGCAACAACGGAACGAGATATGTATTTTTGGTTTTTTTTGAGAAATTTTCTGATTTTTATGTGATTTTTCAGATTTTTTTTGATTTTGTGATTTTTTTGGAAAACTAAAAACGAAAAGGAAAACGCAAAAAGAAAAGCAAAGCAAAGCAAAGCGGCGCTCCTCCCCCCAAACCAAACGACACATTGTCCCTAATGTGTCCTAAAGCACATCAACCAGGGACCTTAAAATAAGGGATAAAAACGGTAAAAGTCTCAAAATAACAAAGTACATACATGATATTTACAACGAAACCCCCCAAACCAAAGATAAAACTGGCTCAAAGAATGGGTACTAGAAGTACCACCATCCGTGGGTCGCGTCGTAAACGAACCCACTACCATCGTCGTCCTCGTCATCAAGTCCATCTCCATCATCATCTACTCAGCCACCTTCATGAACAACTCCAACTGGTTGGCCTGCAGCAAAGCCAACATTATCTCCACGCAGCTCATCTTTGATCACAGCTCTACCCGCATCCGTCCTCCCTAAAGTACCGCGATCACATCACAACAGAGCACGGCCTCAAGAGGGTCCCTCTCGAGGACTTTAGGTAAGTTCTCATTCACGCAGTCATCAATAACATCAACAGAAAAGACATGCTCCTCCATCATGGGACGCTTTAAAGCGTTCGGCAGATTAAAAGTTATTGAATCACCTCCAACGTCCAACGTTAACTTGCCGTTCTTGACGTCAATAATTGCACCAGCAGTGTGAAAGAAAGGCCGACCCAATATAATAGGAATTTGGGAGTCCTCGGCCATGTCAAGAACGATAAAGTCAACGGGGATGAAAAACTTACCAACTTTGACAGGAACGTCCTCCAAAACGCCTAGAGGGCGTTTGACAGAACGATCCGCCATTTGGAGTGTGATATTCGTAACCTTTAAAGGCCCCATGTTGAGCTTCTCGCATACCGAGTACGGCATGACACTCACACTTGCACCTAAATCACATAAAGCGTTAGAAATCGAAACTGCACCAATAGTGCAAGGTATGGAGAAACTACCTGGATCCTTTAGCTTAGGAGGAGACTGGTTTTGTAAAAGACCACTACATTCTGCGATAAAAGCCACAGTCTCGACCTCGCTAAACGATCTCTTACGAGTGAGGATGTCTTTTAAAAATTTTGCATAAGCAGGGACATGTGTGACTAGCTCAGTGAAGGGGACGGTTACCTTTAGGTCCTTGACTACTTCCATGAACTTACCGAATTGCGTATAAAGCTTTGACTTTACCACTCGACTTGGGAATGGTAATTTGATTTGAATCGGCGGCTCGACCGGCTTGTCCTTCGCTTGCTGCGCCTCCTTGGCCTTGTTCTTCTCCACGTGTAACCCTCCAATGGTAGCTCCACCTATGGCCTGCTCTACATGGGGACTCACGGCCACCCCTCCTTTCCCGGCTTCACTCGTGCTCGGTCCTGCAAAACCATCACTAGACGCACTAAAATCATTAGGGAAATGAGTAGGGTCTACCTCACTTACCACCTTAGCGGGAGGAGCATCAGAAGTAGGCATAGGAGGACCATCGTAGCTCGTTCCGCTTCTCAAGGAGATGGCATTGACGGTATCATGAGGTTGTGACCCTTGCGAATGAAGATTACCCGGCTTCCGTTGAGGATTAGAAGAAGCAAGTTGAGCCACTTGCGTTTCGAGCATTTTAATGGCCGAGTCCTTCGCTTGGTCACTCTTTTGGATGTGTGCCATCATAGTCTCTAGCGTCTTAGCCATTTGCATCATCATGGCTCGCATTTCACTCATGGGATCAGGGACCGGAGCAGGAACAACGGGTGGTGGAGCATTTTGTGATTGAAAATTGGGGCGATTGAAGCCCGGAGGGTTATAAGGTCGTTGGGGATTAAATTGGCTGAAATTTTGTGGAGCATTATTGTAAGGGCTGTTTTGTTGTTGTTGTGGTGGAGGATTCAAAACATTTTGGCTTTTGTAGCTCAAGTTAGGGTGATTTTTGTAACCCTCGTTGTAAAAGTTTGAGTAAGGGTTGTTTTGTTCAGATTGAAAAGCATGAACGGGATACATACCTCGGCATTCTAAGGAAGAATGATCGGAAAGGCCACATGAGCCACAAGTGGGATCATTGGAAGTATGCATAGCCGCTACCATTTGACCACCCGCGTGCGAAGAACTACCACATGCTCGCATTTCGCTCATCATCATCGCGGTCATAGCATCAATCTTGGCCGAAAGCATGGCTACCGCATCACCATCATTCTTACCTCCGCTCCTAGGAATGTTCCTAGAGCTACCATATTGCGCATTGTGGATTGCCATGGCCTCGATCGTATCCATAGCCTCATCCACGTCAATGTTGTCGAACCTACCATTCGCCGCTGAATCTAGCACTTGGCGTGACTCATTATAAAGACCGTTATAGAATTGCATAACAATGAACCACTTGTCCATGCCATGATGAGGGCATTGACGTTGTAAGTCCTTGTACCTCTCCCACGCATCAAAGAGAGACTCGTCTCCCCTTTGCCTAAAGCTCGTGATTTGGCTCCGTAACATAGCGGTCTTTTCCGGAGGGAAATACTTTTGATAGAACACGAGCACCAAGGAGTTCCAATCAACAATCGCAAGCGCAACACAATTCAAAGAGTTTAGCCACAACTTTGCTTTGTCTCGGAGGGAAAACGGGAAGAGCATCTCCCTAATTTGATCTTGAGTCACTCCGGTTTGTTTGATTGTAGAGCAATAGTCACAGAAATTTTGTATGTGGAGATTGGGGTCCTCACCGGGGCTCCCTCCGAATTGACTACGCTCGATGAGGTTGATAAAAGCGGGTTTCACCTCAAAGTTGTTAGCCGCTATGTTGGGCATAGCATTGCCCGTAGGAATTTGAGCGGCGGTTGGCTTTGAATGATCCGATAGCTTCACCATTTTCTTTGTTTCAGGTGTGGGTTCAATGTGAGTGGAAGTAGAAGCGGAAGTAACAGCTTCCAAGTCCCTTAGCAAGTTCTTGCGCCTAAGAAATGTACGCTCCGGCTCCGGGTCAAACTGAATTGCCAAGCCCTTTTGAGACGTACGCGTGTTCCTGGGCATACACAACACTAGAGGAGACGATAAGAAGCGGCCTCAAGGAATTGAGGTTCCTTGAGACAAGAGTAACAAAGAGAAAATAACCAAATAAACAACAAAAAACAAAGCCGTCTTCCCGGCCACGGCGCCAAAATTTGATAGGCTTAGTCGCACTCGCCTAGTCAAAAATAAAACCAAACTCAACGCTAGAGTAGCTAGGGTAAGTCGGGATCGTATCCACAGGGAGATGGTCGTAATGTTGGTTACTTTGAGTGATTCTAGTCTCGGTTCGAGTGGTTATGGTTTACTAAAACTAGAGCGAAGAAAGACAAGGGTTTAAACTTAGGGAAAAAGGTCTAGGGAGTCGGGGATATCAAGGGTAAAGCTAGGACTAAGGATGGTGACAGAAAAGAGTCGGGAATCGCATGTGCTAAGGAATAGGCTCGGCCTCTCGGTCCTAATCGTCCTCTAGGTCTCAAATGCGGGCGCTCGCAACTTACAAGTGAGGGTCCTAATGATTGTCTCGTGCCCTACCTTAAACTAGGCTTTCGGTCTTAAGTTTAAGGGTGGAAAAAGCTTGCTAAACCTTGGCCAAGGGATCAACAAACACGATCAAGACAAGACAACCAAAGACACATACAAAACCCTCACCAAAACATCACCAAAAGCGTCCTAGACTACTTACCCATGATCACCCTTTCTCCCTAGATAAAGGACTACTCACTCATGATGAAAACAACAACAAAAGCAATAACAATGGATGAAAACATGATCAACAATGATATAAGATGAAATGATAAACAAAGGAGAGAAGTATATATAACAATACCTAATCAGAAATTGCAAGAGAAATCAAAGAACAAAGACAACAATTACCAAATAGGATGATCAAACAACGTTTCCGAGTCGGGAATTCAAAATACAAGAAGGAAAATTAATCAAACCCTAAATTTTGGAAAGAAAGTACTTTAAAGTGTCTATGAAATGCTGTAAAAAACTTGGACGAAAATACGATGTTTTAGCCCTTCAAATAGACGAAGTATTTTAAGCACACGAGAAGTCGGAGGGCGTCCCTGGGGTCCGGGACAGGTGTCCCGTCCGGGACAGGTGTCCCGTCCCTGAGCTACGGGATGCATGTCCCGTGTTGTTCAGCTTTTTTCTTGATTCTGCCACTTCTTGTACTTAGCTAAATTTGCAATATTTGTCGTCCCAAGGCTAAGGGACGAGGCCTAGGAGTAGGGACGAGTCTTAGGATGATTATGTGAGCTTCAAATCCCGACCCAAGGTCCCGGGACACCTTCATACGTTGAAACGGGGCTCGTGCGCAACAGAAACGCAACGAAACCAACTCGAAACACTTCAAAACTTCACTAAACTTTACGAAACTTCACGAAACTTCCCGACCAGCATCCTAAGCTCCAAATTAGCGCGTTTACCTACAAAATAGACACAAAAACGCAGCAGGGCCAAAACGGAGAGAAATAGGAAGCGAAACGCAAGTAAAAACACGGGAAACGCAAAGAAAAGCTCGTGATCAAGGGGCTATAAGTACGTAAATATATGACACATCACATGCACAAAAGCAGCAGAGAATTAGCAAAAACAGCAGAAAGCAGTCCTTTTAGCCTAAAAATGACAGAAAGGATAAAAACGCTACAGGAAGCCAGAAATTCATATTTTCTGAGACAGACCCAACCCATAAATCACAATAAGCACGTACAAAATATTTCATGCAAAAACGATGTCCCGAACACCTCGACTGAATAGCTTTTTCAAAACGCTTACAAACTACAAAACGGCCTTTTCTTGACCAGTTCTTAGCCAAAAAGGCCCTGACTTCCCACAAAATAATCCCTAGTCAATACAGACAACATACATTTCAATACGTTACATGCACGGGGCACGAAAGCAAGGAAAACGGTTTTTATAAACCTAGCCTAAACTACAAAAAACGCTCCGAAACACCTCCAAACAACACATTTTCTACAAAGGCCAAATATATACCATAATAGCCATAAAAACGCAATACAAAAGATTTGAGCAAGTTTCGGGACCGAAACTTTTGAGCCAAAAATCGTCCCCTATACAAAATCACACGAAAATCACGGTTTTTCGAGCCGTTTTTCACACACAAGTCGCCCAGGCCTCCGCACTAGCATACTACAACACTTTTGAAACAACCAAGCCAATCGGGACCGTTTTTAGCAACGAAAACAGAGCAAAACCCCGACTAAACCCCCTATCACACGGTTTTTAACCCGAAAAACCCGCTTTTCGCGCACATTTCAACGAAACGAACTCACCCACGCATTATACGACTAATGGGTAAGCTACACTGAAGTTTTGAGCCGATTCCGAGACGGTTTCAAAAATGACCAAAACGCCCTCACATACAAAACGCACGAAAATCGAGACGGCAAGTCGGGTTTTCACGTATAATCAACAATGGCAACAACACAGGCCTCATACGGCTCCCAAGCATCAAGTTCAAGCAAAGACGACGGGTAAATTCGAATCAAATCAATGAATTTCGACCTAAGCCCTAGAAAACGGTTTTTCGAGCTAAAACCGACTCAAACTAACTTCAAAACACGAAAAGCCAAGCAAGTTGAACACATACCTTGGTCCATGACAAATTGTAGGAGTCAAAAAATCGAAATTTGATCAGGAAAATCGCCAGATCGAGTTTTGTATGTTTTTGATTTTATTTTTTGTTTTTTCGGGTAAAATGGGGCTCTCCCTCTCTCTCCCCCATTTTATACAAACACACCAAACAAAAACAAAATCGCTAGTATGCTGGCGATTCAAATTAAAATCGCCAGTTTACTGGCGATATTATTTTTATGTCTGGGTTTCTGTTCTTGTTTTGGGCTATTTTCTCGGCCCAATATGCCTTCAAACCTATTTTTCAACACAATTTCAACCCAAACATAAAACACGTAACCTCTTTTACGAGTCGTACACAAAAATAATACCTCTTTTGCGAGTCCCAACAAAAAAAAATAATAATACCTCTTTTATGAGTTCCAACAAAAAATATATATACCTCTTTTACGAGTCAAAAACAAAACACGTAACCTCTTTTACGAGACGTCCACAAAAATAATACCTCTTTTACGAGTCCCAACAAAAAATACATATACCTCTTTTACGAGACGTCCACAAAAACACGTAACCTCTTTTACGAGTCGTACACAAAAATAATACCTCTTTTACGAGTCATACACAAAAATAATACCTCTTTTACGAGTCAAAAGCAAAATACGTAACCTCTTTTACGAGTCGTACACAAAAATAATACCTCTTTTACAAGTCAAAAGCAAAATACGTAACCTCTTTTACGAGTCGTTCACAAAACCAACCACTCTTATAAACCAAACACAAAAACACGTAACCTCTTTTACGAGACGTCCACAAAAACACTGAACCTCCTCTACAAGCAAAGCACCAGCAAGAAGCATTCAGCACCAGCAGGAAGCACTCAAGCCGCACGCAGGCTGACATGCCCTTAAACATGTAGCACCGTCATGTCCTTAAAAACATGTCGTCCCTCCCCGCATTTCCCGGCACTAAGTCCTCGTCTCTCCCATAAGACACATGCTTAGCGCCGCCAGGTAGTATCGAGACTGTAATGGTCCGGATACACTCTTTAAGTTTGACTAACGCTTTGTCCAAGTTCAGCCAAACTGGGGGCTCTGTAGATACCCGTATCCGTACCCCCCAAAAACAAACCCGATGACGAAAACGACTTTCATGCATGCTTTTAAATGAGTCGAAACGGTACAAAAATGTCTAAAACGTTTAAGTCATTTTTAGCGTATTAATTTGAATTTGCATAATCGTAAAAATGAATGTCATTTTTAGTCATTATAAGCACAACACGAGCACAATACAGGAACGTCCTACTAAAACGACTCATAAAAAAACAACCCAACAAGCTACAAAACAGCCTAAACTTACAAAACAGCCCAAAACGCACACTAACGCAACACGCAAAACGGGCCAAAGTGCGTCCCGTATCACATTTTCACAAAATTAGACTCTACAATACCGTAAAATAATATATTTCAATATTGTTTTATTTCGAGCCAAAACCGAAAAACACGACAAAAACCGAAGCACGAAAATCGAAATTTGGACCAAAATCAATTTGGCCCAAATTATCTTAACCCACACGCATAATACATCACTAAACACCATCATTACCTATAAAACACATTACCATGACCAAAGGCGGTTTGTAGCCCACCAAAACAAAATAAAAATCGCCTGTTGACAGGCGATTTAAATTTTAATCGCCTGTTGATAGGCGATTATCTTTTTGTTTCTAACCCGCAGTCTTTTGTTTTTCTTACAAATTCCAGCCCAAACAAAATAAAAATCGCCTGTATACAGGCGATTTATATTTTGGTCACACATAAATGAGCCATTTTCTATAAATACCAACCCTTATATTCATTCAAAACACGTCAACAACACACAACACATAATTCGACCTCAAAAACACACTTACAAAATCCACTCAAAAATACCGTCTTTGCATTTTCGAAAGGTAAACATTTTACCTACGTTTTGGACGTTTGAGACTCGGACAAAGGGGTTACATTAACCCCAACCCGATATTGGCATTAGCGAACCCGTATTTGTAATACGGTTGTAGCAATTCGGATTCAAAATCCGTCCAAACCTCGCCAATATCGCATAAATAAACAACTCAATATCACTAAAACAAACCGACGTCACTTTTTACATTACGCAAATTCTCATGCATGCATTAAATTACGACTAAAATTCGACATTAAAGTGTACCGTTTCAACTAGTCTCTTAAACATGCAAAACTGAGGGTTTTTCACAAATTCTTAGAGTCAAAATACAAGGTCGGAAAATAACGTTTATTGTAATAATTCAGTCAATGAATTATTATTTAACGTACATTTCCTATAGCAAAATGTCATAGCTTTGACGATTTACATTATTTACGCATTTTTACCGAGTCATACATATTCGCACTTGTACGTAGCGTGACTTTTAGCCCAAATATCGAAATTAAGCAAATGTTTTCAAACTAGTAAAGACTACTTTTACATAGGCTTTTTTATTTCAGTTTTCAAAAATATATTTTGTCAAGACTTTTGAAAAGTAACCTCACTCCGAATCCTCTCTCTGGTTTCACAATAACCTCAGGCGGATAGGTACCGACGCACCTTGAAATCGGAGACACTCGTGTCTTATATTTTTAAGACGCGTTGAATAGGTTCCAAATTCCTTTATTATTTGGTGGCGACTCCGAAAATACATTTCAAAAAGGATTTTTCTATATTTCTTTTTGGTCACAAATTCATGCAATGATCTCCCCCATTTTGCACTATCGCACCCATTCATACGAGCGCACATTTTTTCCTGCGAGGCATTTTCGCCTCGCGCCCCACGCGGCGAGGCGCGCTGCGCAGGCGTCGATAGGTAGCACGCATTTCTCCCCGGTACCTTCACATACACACATACGCACAAACATACATGACAGAGCATTTTTAGGCCTAATTCACAATTAAGCCAAAAACCGTTCTCTAAACATCAAAATCCCAACTTGATGGTTTCTATGCACTACATTAACCTTCAATTGCACCCCCTAGCATTTAATTGCGTTTTGGTCATCCCGATCAAAAACCCCCAATTTACGAAGAACACTCCTTATTCAATTAAGGAAAATCGTCAAATTGAAAGCCTTAGCTTGACATTTTCGCAAAATTGAAGCTAGATACATGCTATACACGCTATGGGCATCCTACACCGAAGTTTAATTGAAATTCCGGGTCGGAAAATCCGGGCTCGTTTTCGGGTCGGAAACCTAATTTGGACGTTTTTCATACAAAGACAGTCTAAATCACAATCATTTCACACATACATGCTAACATGGCATAATGCAACACAATGACGTCAATTTCAAACATTCAAACGGCAAATTTTAAGCAAAAATCGGGTTTTCATCCAAAACCCGTCTTTTCAACATTTCTAGCTAAAACTAGCTAATTACAACGACAAATAACGTAAAAGCAAGTTAAAATGGAGCATTACCTGATTCCATAGCAAGGCAACGCAAGAGAAATGATCAAAATCGGTTGAGAAATCGAAATTTGGTGATTTATGGTGTGAGAAACCGAAAACAATGAAATGAGAGTAAGCTACGGTAGTCTCGTGTTTTATAAGCATTTCCCTGCCAGGGCTGCCACTAAGGGAAACCGCATAGGCTTATGCGGATCACCCTACAAACCGCATAAGGCTATGTGGTTTGCACCCTTGGCTTTTCTCTGACTTTTCTCGTTTTGGACCTACTTTTGGATTCCTAATTCATCATGGCCTAAACGCACCTCCAAGTATGTCCCATGCTTGGGTTAAGGCGTTACCTACAGTCCGCCATACGCGTATATTAAGCACTTAATGTACGGTACAGAAGCAGAAGCACGAACACTCTTCACGAGTCTTTACGCCAAAACAATTATAAACGCTCCTCGGCGAGTTCAAACACAGGTATCTTACAAAGCATATCCAAAGCACAAGCATTGCAATACTTACGACACTCTACACATGCGCTCCTGTGCGAGACCGACATTTACTATTACATATACACTCCTACGCAAGGCTACACATTGGCATATACGCTCCACGGCGAGACCATACACCTAACACTTGCGCTCCATGGCGAGACTAGAAATAAACACATCCCAACGAACACTACACTACGACACTACAATAACAAAAAGCATAACAAAGGCATCCAGCAAGCCGGCAGGCCCTCACAAGCATGCACGGACCGCCACGTCCTTAAAATGCGCACGTCCCGCCCCGCATAGCCCGGTTCGGAGTCCTAGTCTCACCCATGGACACAAGCTCCGTTCCGCTGACGATATCAAGATTGTGATGGTCCGGATATTGTCGTAGAGTTTGACTAACGCTCTAGTCCGAGCTCAGTCAAACTGGGGGCTCTGTGGATACCCATATCCGTACCCTCCCAAACCAAACCCTGTGATGTAACTCGGACTTTTATTATGCATGCTTTAACGTTGACTTTAACGGTTCTAAATATGTCGAATTCATTTAGAGTCGTTTTGAAATGTTAAATGATTTTGGTCGCTTTACATCACATTTAAATAAACGTTCATTTATGTTCATTTAGGGCCTAGCTTGGTCCACGTCCTGCTTCATTTGGCATGAGCTTCGCATTTGCATTACAATTAGCCCTTTTACGTTAACAATGTCTAATTCAGCATTCCTAAATTCCTAAATTTAGGCCCGGTGGCTAAATCCCCTCTTTAGCCCCCTCTCATACAAAATATAGCCTCACGGGTTACCTTATTTCATAAAACTCTACAAAATACACCTTTTTCACATTTTCGGGTCTCGGGCCCAAAACCGAGCCCAAACCCGCCTTTGGCCCTCACTCCAAAGCCCTCAACCCTCAAAAATATCTTGGAGAGCCCTCCATACAGCCTTCTTGACGTACAAGCCAAGGATTATGCTGTATCTTTTTGAGATATTATCAAACCGGAATTAGGAAAATCAAGCTGCAGCCAGGCCCTTAAACCGCATAGCCCTATGCGGTTTAGGGGCCAAACCGCATACGCCTATGCGGTTTACCTGGCCAACCGCATAGTCTTGTGCGGTTTGCCTGCCTGGTTTTATCCCGAGATTTCCTAATTTCTCCGAGGTTTTAGTATATATACTCCCCTATACCTGACCTCATTACACACAATTCATAATCATAATTCACCAGCAACTCTCTCAAAGCCTCAAGCACTCAAATCCTTGAGTTCAACACACCATCCCGTGTTGAATTCATCCTCCTTTTTAGTTCAAGAAGCGAAGCTCTGCCGGATCTGAAGCGTCAGGACAAGGTAGGTACCGATCCACTTGGATCAAAACTTTTTCTTATTTTCTATGGACTAACAAAGGGTACTACACTTTAGCGCCCCCCCGGCTTTGGCACCGAGCCCGCTTGCCGCCAAGTCGTCTTATTACTTCGGGTACACTCCATATCCGATGACACAGCCAAAGTCGTATAAGCAACCGACCCTTTTAAAATAAACCAATGGACAATTGAACGTTTATTTTATTTGTATGCATCTTGCACCCTTCTTATTTAGCATTTAAATCGACTTAAACAATGAATTCGACCATTAACTGAACCGTTTTCGTTAACAAGTTAAACATGCTAAACTGAGGGTTTTAATCAATCTTTTTTGCTTTTGTATCTGCATTCTCTTACAAACCTTTTTCGCACTTGTACGTACCGATAACATTAGCTCAAATATCATCCTATTTGGATTGTTCTAGGTCAGTAGAGGCTATTTTCTAAAATAGGCTTTTCCAAAAGGTTTTCACAAGTCATTAATTGAATTAATCTTTAGTTATGTACCCTCACCCCGAATCCAATCTGGTTTCACAACCTTAGATCTAGGGGTGTCAGCGTGCTCCAAAATCTAGGACATGTTTTTAGCTTAAGACATGATAGGTCCTAATTTCCGCGATAATTAGGTGGCGACTCCGAACAGTTTTCAAAGGTTTTCTAAACTTAATCTTTTTAACTTTAATCACCCTTATGCAAGACGCCGAGTTGGGTCCCTCTCGATCCCGGGTTCCACACAGTATCCAGTTGCTTTTTCAGCGCAGCCTCGGCTTCCTTCAGACGTGCATTCTCTGCCTAGGCGTCCACTGCAGCTTGCTTGGCTTGTTCCAACTCTACTTGGAGTTTCTGGACGAGCTCAGTGTTCTGATCTGCCATCTCCGATTCTTTTGAGTGTGAGAGGGTTTGTTTTAAAGATATAAAGAAGGTTTTTTGTGGATTAATAAATTAATATCTCCACAGACGGCGCCAAACTGTTCGGGGTGATTATCTCACTCTCTCCGTATTTATATTTTGGATTTATTAGTATTATCCTTTATACGTATTTTTAGAGTATCGAGGTTGATTGTGTATGTTGGAAATAGGGAAAGTTAAAATAATGCGAATAATGACAAGACACACGATATTGTTTACGTGGGAAAAACCCTTAGAAGTAAGGGAAAAACCACGGGCATTAAGCCAGGAGAGGATTTGCACTATGATCTGGATGTAACGCATAAACCTGGACAAAAGCTCGGATCACGAGTATACAATCGAGAATAAATTTTAGTGATTATCAGCTTGTGAGTATGAATTATACGAATGTCAAAAAGTTGCCTTGAATTATGATGTCTTGCTCCTTATATAAGCCTCAGATAACGGCTCGATTTGGTTGTTTAATGCTCCCTTGATTCCCGCCGTACAATAACTTCTTCCACCTTTCTCTCCTGTAACGCCTGAAGGGTTGTAACTGCTGCCTTGATTATAGCTGACCTGTTTGCTGACTTAGTCCACGCCTCCAACGTTATTTAGCTTCCCCTTTAGTGGGCTTCTACTACTTTGGACCTTGCTTGACTTCGGCCCATTAGACATTTGACCTTGACTTTCTTTGACCATACCGTCTTGGGCTTTGAGTTTCTGTTGACCAAACTCCTCTCCTTGACTTGGGCCTTTGTTTTGTACCTTGGGCCCATGTGGGTATTTTGGGCCTAACATTTACAAAGTCACATTATGTTTTTTTTGTTTGGTTTAGTCGTGCTAAGTAAGTTAACATACTTTTGATTTTTTTTTTTTTTTACGGAGTAATTTTTATGGAGTATCGGGCATCGAGGCGGTATCAGTAAGGTATCGAACATTAGAAGTGTATTGGAAAATATTCGATACCGCAAAATACATATCGGAAGGTATCGAAGACGTATCGGGAAATATGGTATCGGTATTCGATACGGTTACGGCATATTTTAGAGGTATCGGTGCTTCCTAGATCGAAAGTCCCATTTTTTGGGTAAAACTCACAACTTTAATAGAGTTTAAAGACGGGTCTTACGTTTGATCTAATATCATAGACCTAGTGAATATAACGCGAAAAACATCTAATCTAATACTCTCTCCTCATCACTTTGTTTATCACATTTACTTTATGCGCGGTCTCCAACGTCGACCTTTGACCGTCTTTTTCTTTGGCTATACATTACATTTTTTTGTTGCAAATATTATTTTAGGAAAGATGTTTTGATGAGGAATGTGAATATCGTATTATTATACTTTCATTATTTATACGTTTTAAACTAATGACGGTCAAACTTTTAAATGTTTGACTTTCTAAAAGGCAAATGTGATAAACATTGTGATGAGGAGGGAGTATTAGATTAAAAAATTTCATCTTTAGCCATTTTAATATTTTCAATGAAGTTGATTTAATTTTAATCGTGTCCGTTTTTTATTGACGATTTATATCGAAAGTTCCATTTTTGGGTAAAAATCTCGACTTTATTTGAGATTAAAGATGAAATCTCGACTTTATTTGAGTTTAAAGATGGGTCTTATGTTCAACTGATCTAGTATCATAGATCTAGTGAATATAAAGCGAAAACATCTAATTTTCAGTCAAGTTTATTCATCTATCGTCGTTTTTAATAATCTTAGTGATGATCTTTTAACCGTGTCTTTAAAGTTTCTTCGATGATTTTTAATCGTATCCTTGTGGTTTTTTATTTTATTTTTTGAAAAAACAATGAGAATGGACATGTTTAAACCCGTGCAAATTGCACTTGAATTAAACTGCACTATCTTATTTTGGTCAACATTCATCTTAAAGATGGGTTTATTCAAATTTGAATTGAACTTGAATTAAACTGTAGAGAATATCAAGGGTATGTTTTAGGTAGTTGTTAACCCTATGGTAACCCTATGTTTTTTCATATTCTACGTGGTAACCCTACCTTTAGAAAGATTCACATGGTAACCCTGTACTTTATTAATACCTACCAGCGTGACCCTCAACTTGTATTCTGTCAATTTTTCCGTTAAGTAGTTAACGGAAAGTGTTGTGGCGGATTTAATTTTGTATTTTTCCATATGGTAACCCCGTTGTTGGGGGTGGTATATCCCGGGCCCGGCAACATCAGGCCGGGAGGACCATGCACCGGGGGCACCCCACATACCAAGGGGTCCAGTGGCTCCTCCGGGTCCGGGGCATACACGGCCCCGCCCGGGTCCGTACTGTACGGCCTGAACGCACTAAAAGACAAGTTAGGAGCAAGTATAAATGGTAACCAAAACCCTAGAAACAAGGACAAGACACATAACACAAAACACTACACAAAAGGTTTTTCACTCTCTTTTCTCTCTCTAAATTCATTTGTTTTCGTAACTGACTTGAGCGTCGGAAGGCCATCACCCGGAAGGCCCCGGGGCTAGGTTTGCTACGTAATTTCAGGACGAGAGGAAGGGAAAGGACAACCGGGAACTAAGGACCGTTCAGGACTTAGTTTATTTAGTTTGTAATCCATACTCAACTTGTAATCGTTTGTATTTAGTTTTGGTATTTAGTTCCTAACTTTATACCCGAAACAATTGGCGCCGTCTGTGGGGAAAATTCTTATAAAAATTCTTACAAAAAGCCATGTCAAATCCACCACAAGAGCCGAGAAAAACAATCGAGGGAACCTCCTCCCCGGGAGGAGGTGCAGGCGGTACTCCTCTAGAGACCGAGCTACAAACGCCCTTGACTCCAGAGGAGAAAAGGATGATGAGTGCCTTCCTTGAAAAGTTGAGGAAAAAACCACCCGCCGGAAACCCCCACCCTAGCCATGCCAGCAAGAATCTCCTCCAAGAAGGGATCCCGTCCCATCCGTGACGCCCAGGAACCTTTTTCACGAGGAGAACGAGGTGTCGAGCGATGACAGCTCATGGAAAGAATCGGAGAATGCCCACTCAACGTCCCAATCATCACCTTCGGTGGAGGAGGTGTCCAAGCCCGAGGTCCCACGCACTGATAGGCCCAGGCGCAACAGACAGAAGGAAAACAAGGCGCATGGAAAAGTTATGGTAAAATTGCCCTTGGCCCCCTCGGTGCTGGAGTATCCTTTGCCACCCAAGATGAAGATCCCAACGATACAATATGATGGGAAGACGGACCCGGATGAACATCTGGCGGCCTACGAAAGCCACATGATTATGTACGACCCTACGGACTATGTTTGGTGCAAAGTCTTTCCCACGACCCTAACGGGTCTTGCGCAGACATGGTTCCGTAACCTTCCAACCGGTTCCATCTGTGGGTACGAGGATATGTGCCATGTTTTCAAGCAACAATACGCAGGAAATAGAAGGCGGGAGAAGGTTGCAACGGAGCTCCTCAACGTAGTGCAGGGGACGAATGAAGGATTAAAGGAATACATGACAAGATTCGACCGGGAGTCGCAGCAAATCAGGGAGCTAGACCCCAAAATAGGCGTTCATGCCCTAACGGTGGGACTGAAAGAAGGAGAACTAAAGAGTCTCCTGATCAGGAACCCGCCTGTTAGCCTGATGGCAGCTCGCGAGATGGCCGAAGGGTTTGTGAGAGAGGAGCAATTCCACAAAACGTTCAGTAAGAAAAACGCCAAGAAAGAAGACCAGGGCGGGGCCCAACAAGAATGGAAAGGACCGCCCCGGAGACAGAACAACAACAACATCCGCAACAATTACAACCGCAGCAACAATAACAACAGCCATAACAATTACAACAATCGCCGGGAGAACCGAGACGTCCGCGGCCAGCAGGGAAGCGGCCAGAGGTTCGAAACCTGGACTCACTACACGCCCCTTATTAGATCCCAACCAGAGATTTTCGAGATGACAAAGAACGAGATAAAGTGGGCTACCCCGCGGCCGATGAAGCACCCAGGCAATGACAGCAGTAATCCTACGGGAAGAAGAAAAACAACAGCAACCAATCTACTTTGTCAGTCATGCACTGGGTCAGTCAGAAAGGAACTATCCGATCATCGAGAAGGCAGCATATGCCGTTGTCATAGCAACCCGGAAGCTGAGACCGTACTTCGATGCTCACCCGGTGGAAGTACGCACTGACCAGCCCCTAGAGAAAGCTCTCGAGAAGTTTGAAAAATCTGGGAGGCTCCTCAAGTGGGCCATCGAGCTGTCAGGGTTTGGCATAACCTACGCCGGGAGAACGGCAATCAAGGCTCAGGCCCTGGCAGATTTCATTGCAGAATGCACACACCCGTCGGAGGGTGTCTTGCGAGAGGGGTATGGCAAGTTTATACAGACGGGTCAGCTACCATCCATGGGTCCGGGGCCGGAGTTGTCATCATCAGTCCCGAGGGACATGAGTTCGAACACGCTCTGAAGTTCGCCTTTCCGGCCACGAATAATGAGTCGGAATATGAGGCGGTGCTAGCGAGGCTGAGCCGCAAAGGCTATGGGGGCCGAAGAAATTGAACTCAGGACAGATTCACAACTACTGGCAAGCCAGCTCAAAGGAGAGTACGAGGCCCGGGAAGAGGGAATGGCCCTATACCTTCAAAGGGCAAAAAGCTTAACGTCAGGGCTAAAGTCTTTCGAGGTCCACCACATTCCCAGGTCCGAGAACAACAAGGCAGACGCACTGGCCAAGCTGGCCAGCGCAACAGCAGACAACAAGACAAAGACAGTCACTGTCGACATCCGGCGACAGAAAGGAGTGCTAACGGTCAATGCAATCTCTGAGGACAGCAGCTGGATGAGGCAAATATTGAGGTATAAGTAGGAGGGAGAAATCCCGGAAGACAAAATTGAGGCAGCTAAGCTAAAGAGACTAGCCCCATGGTTCATCCTCGTAGATGGGGAGCTTTATAGACGGTCATTCTCAGCCCCGCTGCTAAAGTGTGTAGGGCTGGTCAGTGCGTACTTCCACCGGGTGAGGGTTTGGCATAACCTACGCCGGGAGAACGGCAATCAAGGCTCAGGCCCTGGCAGATTTCATTGCAGAATGCACACACCCGATCAGAGGGGATGTGCCGAGAGGGGTATGGCAAGTTTATACAGACGGGTCAGCTACCATCCAT
This sequence comes from Dianthus caryophyllus, assembly GCA_023091065.1. Lineage (NCBI taxonomy): Eukaryota > Viridiplantae > Streptophyta > Magnoliopsida > Caryophyllales > Caryophyllaceae > Dianthus > Dianthus caryophyllus. The sequence continues at coordinate 34,617,089 of CM041517.1, read as the reverse complement.
GGGTCCGGGGCCGGAGTTGTCATTATCAGTCCCGAGGGACATGAGTTCGAACACGCTCTGAAGTTCGCCTTTCCGGCCACGAATAATGAGTCGGAATATGAGGCGGTGCTAGCAGGACTGGAGCTGGCAAAGGCTATGGGGGCCGAAGAAATTGAACTCAGGACAGATTCACAACTAGTGGCAAGCCAGCTCAAAGGAGAGTACGAGGCCTGGGAAGAGGGAATGGCCCTATACCTTCAAAGGGCAAAAAGCTTAACGTCAGGGCTAAAGTCTTTCGAGGTCCACCACATTCCCAGATCCGAGAACAACAAGGCAGACGATCGCTGGCGCCAAGCGCAGAATGCCAGAACAACAAGACAAAGATCCACCGCCGACATCCCATGACAGAAAGGAGTGCTAACGGTCAATGCAATCTCTGAGGACAGCAGCTGGATGAGGCAAATATTGAGGTATAAGTTGGAGGGAGAAATCCCGGAAGACAAAATTGAGGCAGCTAAGCTAAAGAGACTAACCCCATGGTTCATCCTCGTAGATGGGGAGCTTTATAGACGGTCATTCTCAGCCCCGCTGCTAAAGTGTGTAGGGGGCACGGACGCTGAGTTCATCTTGAACGACATACACTCAGGAGTCTGCGGCCATCATGTGACCGGTCGCACACTAGCCCACAAAGCATTGAGGGCTGGCTACTTTTGGCCCACCATGCTAAAGGATGCCAAAGAGTTGAGTAAGCGGTGCCGGCAATGCCAGATCTTCGCCCCGGATATCCACCTTCCCGCCAGGGACCTCAGACCAGTCCTGAGCCCGATACCTTTCGATCAATGGGGAATGGATATCCTGGGACCATTTGCGACCGCGACAGGGGGCAGGAAGTATGTAGTAGCGGCCATTGACTACTTCACTAAGTGGATTGAAGCAGAGGCCATCCCCACCATCACTGAGCAGGCCGTGAGAAAGTTTATCTGGAGAAATGTAATCACACGGTTTGGGGTGCCCAAGGTGGTGGTGTTCGACCACGGGAAACAATTCGACAACGACAACATGCGGGACTGGCTGAGGCGGAATGGGACAATCGTCGCATACTCATCAGTTTGCCACCCACAAAGCAACGGACAAGCCGAGGCCGCCAACAAGCAAATGTTGAACGGCATGAAAAAGCGCCTGGATGAGCTGAAGGGAGCATGGGCTGATGAATTGCCAAGCGTTCTTTGGTCAATCAGAACGACAGTCAAAGAGTCCACCGGCCACACTCCATTCAACATGGTCTACGGAGCCGAAGCTTTACTCCCAATTGAAGCAATCCTTCCCAGTCCTCGAACAAACTTACACGACCCTGCCAGTAATGAACAAGCAAGAAAGGAGTCCCTAGATCTCCTAGATGAGGTCCGGGACCAAGCAAGAGAAAATCTGGCAGTCTACCAAAACAGGATGAGAAGGATGTACAACCGAAGGGTGAAACATAGGGACTTCGAGCTGGGAGACTTGGTGTTGAGAAGAGCGTCTGCGACCGGAAAGGGGAACATTCACGGGAAGTTGTCAGCCACTTGGGAAGGGCCCTATCAGATCACCGAGATTAAACAACCAGGAACCTTCATGCTTAGAGATATGAACGGCTACGACCTCCCGTCCCATTGGAATTCTGATACATTAAAGAAATATTACGTGTAAGCACTGTACTCTTTTTCCTTACCCGTGGTTTTGTCCCACTGGGTTTTCCACGGGAAGGTTTTAACGAGGCAGTGCATAGACATCTGTAACGCGAGTGATCAGGGATGTTGACACCGCGAGCTTTTCACTGTTGATTTTTGGCAGAATTTTTGCCCAGCATTTGTTTAGATTTGTATCACACAAAAGCTGGCCAGGGGGCAAGGAGGGGGGAACTACCCCCGACCCCGGCTAATCACGATAGTCTGATTCGAAAATAGGAATTTTTGAAAAATTTTACTAACACTTTCAGGAAAACGGGGTACGAACACCCCAAACCCCACCTGGAGTAGAATGGGGCAGGAACAAGCCCTGGAGCAGCAGCTAAGAGACATAAAAGACCGGAGAAGGGTAAGACCTCCCAGGCACCCGCCTGGCAGGCCCCCATGCCTACGTACGGATGAACATCGCACCCTGAGAGTCCATGGCCCGGGGCCTGGGCGGCTCGCGCCCTACGTATGGCCTTGCACAATGCTCATCCGTGGTCGTCGGGCCCGGATGAGGGTGCCTCTATGCAAAAGAGCCGGGATGTCTATGATGGCCCACGTGTTTCAGGCCGCTCACCGCATGTCACGATGTCGGCCTTGTTGCCGGTGGCGGCTGCGGACCTCCCATGCCTACGTACGGATGAACATCGCGCCGTGAGAGTCCATGGCCCGTGGCCTGGGCGGCTCGCGCCCTACGTATGGCCTTGCACAACGCTCATCCGTGGTGAAACGCCCCGTGAATGCGGCGGGCCCACGGATCATGAACGCGAAAGACCCGTGAAACACGCGCTCAGTCCACCAAATAACCTAAGTACAATCGCCCGACAATAGGGGGCATAAACATAAGTGTACGCGAGAATGATCACAACCACCGGACGCTAAGTGAACACGCGGTCCCGGGATAGATAACACGCAAAGAGAAAGTTGAAAAATTGGCTAAGTATAAACAAGATAGTGGGGTTAAATAATATCATCCGGCCCCAGCACAGACAGTGAAAAACAGTTTGAACATTAAAAGAAAGGTAAGAGCGGAGAAGAACATGACTAAAATCACCCAGCCTCGGGCAAAAGTAATATAAGTAAAGGAGGAATAAAATAAGCCAAGTATGAATAAGGAGTTGTGGCAAAACAACACCACCCGATCCCGGCGAAAGCAACAAAAACAAGTAAGCATCAGACAACGGTATTGGTAAGAAAGGAACACTCGAAATAAAAAGAGTATAATACAAGTTTGCTGCTCCTAAGCCCACAGACCGGGCAGGGAGCAGACTGATGCAAATAAAAAGAAAAAAGAACAACTAAAAGACCTACCGGAGTCGGCGGCCGTCTACCACAAAAGGCCCGCCTACTGCAGACTATTGTAAGTCTTATTGAAATAAAAAAACAGACAAAATGTAGGCTAATGGGAGACCCCGCAGATCATCCCGAGCAAGAGGATTCGGAAGACAGCAGCCCGAATTCCTAGCAGCCGGCGCCACCGCCAGCCGCGGACGGTCCCGCCTCTGGATCCGCCTCGTTCCTCGCCTCGCGGGCCCTATCCTTCTCCGCCTCCAGCTCGGCCAGACGGGCGAAGTCGAACTGAGGGTCAATCACAGCCACGAGCTCTTTAGTCTCGTTTGCCCCAAAGTCCAACCCAGTGTAGAAGACGTCGGCTTTGACCTGCTCCAGCTCCTCCTGGTGTCTAGCCTTTAGCTCAGCTATGTCCATGGCAAAGCGGGTGACTTTGATCTCCGCCTCCGTCGCCCTCTCCTCAGCGGATACCGCCCTCACTACGGCGGCGTCCCGAGCCTGGGCAGCCTCGGCGCACTGCAGGGCCAAAGCTTCCTTCTCCTTAGCCAGGGCGGAAAGCTGATCCTCCCTTTCCCGCAGCTGGGAGGAAAAAAGCTTGACCTCAGCCCTAAGGTCGGAAATAGTTTTTTCCCGGGCCGCCCTCTCTTTCCTAAGACGGGACAGGTCGCGCTGCAGCCCTTGCACAGATGAGGAGCCAGATGAACGGCGTAGGGAATCGAGTTCGCGGGCGGTATCGTCCGTGAACTTGGAGAGATTCGTGAGCGCAGTGCACAGACCCTTGAGCGCGCGATCGGCTTTCACGACCAGCTCCACAGCATTGATGGACAGCCCGCCGCCGATAGGAGTGGTTTCCAGCACCGCATCATCCCGCGGCTTGGCTGGGCCGGTACCGCTGGGACCCCCTTTCCCCGGGACAGCCACAGTCACCTTCAGCTCGTCAGCTCGAGCCTGGGAGGAGGAGCCCTGAACAGAAAACGGCAACAGGTCAAATATGTCCTGCTCGCTGATTGGAAACACCGACGAAAGACCATCCGAAGGGACGTCCAGGGGACGCCCTTCAGAAAGGCTTCCCCACGAGAGAACGGAACTAACCTGTGGCCCCTTCTGCTTCTTAGGAGGCCTCATCTCCTCCTCAGAAGGCTCGGAGTCTATGGTCTGCACCTCTACCGTAGGAGCAAGAGGTGTAGACTGGGGCTGCTGGGAGGTCCCAGTCTCCCTAGGAGGGCTAGGGGGCATGAAGGGCTTTGCTGCCTCCCGGAGAGCCTCGACGTCAGGACCGGGAGAGGAAACGGAGGCAGCTTGCTCGGGTTTTCTATCCCGAGGGGGCTTGAACGCCGGCCTTTTCTTTCCTTTCGGCCTTTTAGGAACATCGCCCTCCATCTTCTTCACAAGCTCTCTGAGCGTTGGCTTGCGACGTTCGAAGTCTGCCGCAACGGGTTCGTCAAGAGGCTTGTTTCCTTCCCCAAGACCGATGGTGGCCAAGTCCTCAGGTGTCAGATAGCCCAGGGAACCTGCAGGGAGAGACATCACCGTGATCAGACCCGGGACAAATAAGGAATAACGAAATAAACGCTAAGTAGAAACAATAAAGGTAGAGAATTTCTCAGCCACCCGACCCCTGCTTACCTGCCTCAAGGGCCGGGACTAGGCCGACGACGCTAAGGAACTTGTCCTGAGAGATCATCTCCGCCGGAGGGAGCCAATTCTTAGGGAATATTTGTTTACCCTTCTTGTACGCCTCGAAGTAAGTCACGGCGGCAGACTCATCCTCAGTCAAGGGAACATCCTTCCAGGAAAGAACCTTCCCCGGAACCCATTCGTCCTGGGTCTCAAGGCGACCCCTGACGTCGTTATGGAAGCAGCGAGGGTGGTTGAAGGGCTCAGAGGACTTGAGAAAGAACCACCTATCGTTCTACCCCTTCATCGAAGTCTTAATCGGGAAATGGGTCAAATAGCCGGTCTCGGTATGCAGAGACCACCACCCTTTCATTGAGGGGGTGGAGCAGGGCTGGAAATGATGCAGACGCCGGAACAGGTTCACCGTGAGGGGAAACCCTAAATAAAAGCATATCCAGGCGAAGGCGACGATGACCCTAATGCTGAAGGGTGTCATTTGGCAGATCGCAATGTTGGCCCGTGACAGCACCTCCTCGATGAAAGGATGAACGGGAAACCGTAGCCCATGCTCCAAGTTCTTAATATATACAGCCGTGTGAAGGTCCGGGGGTTGGACCACATGTTGATGCCGCCCCGGCACAACGAACTCCCAACCTTTGGGCAGGTAATAATGTTCAGACGCAAGCCCGGGACAGTTATGTTCGTTCAGGAAATCTCTATAACCTATGTGTATCCTAGTATCCATAGGAATCCGGAATACCGACGGCTCTAAGATTCGCACAGGCAGGGCCTCGGCCTCAGAAGGTTCAGCATGGGAGGGCCCAGCCTGGGCCTCTACATCGGTTTCACCTTCCCGGCCCAGGGTAAGGTCCTCAAGCCCCGGTTCTACTTCGGAATCCGTAACTACATCGTAATCCGAAGCGGTTCTAGAGGACGAATCGGCTGAAGCACTCATTGTTCTCTACCAAACAACTGATACTTAAAAAATCAAAAGACAAACACAAAGATTACCTCTTGTAAAAACGAAGGCAAAGACGAAAATCAGGGCAGAGCGAAGTAGAATCGAAGATGCAAGCGAAATCTGGGAGAATGGCAAGGATTTCTATAAAGAAGATTTCGAGTTTTTGGGTTGAGTAAAGGGGGAAATGGATTGAAAAAAGAGGGTATTTATAGAGGGAAAACTGAACAGTGCCCCTCCATCCACTGTACGACACGTGTCAGCCGAGGGAGAAGAAACGTCGCCCTCTTGGACTTTGGAATTCAAAAATTGCGCCAAAATTTAGAAGTGTATTCAACACACCACTCTTCAGCGGGAAGGCGATAGATTGAAGGCGGGAAGCAAGAAGGCAAGGAGGGCTGGCACATCAGGGCAGCAAGGGAAGGTGGCTAATCAAGGGGAATCAGGGCATACAAGTCAAGCCTAAGGGGGTGGCAGTTGGGGGTGGTATATCCCGGGCCCGGCAACATTAGGCCGGGAGGACCATGCACAGGGGGCACCCCACATACCAAGGGGTCCAGTGGCTCCTCCGGGTCCGGGGCATACACGGCCCCGCCCGGGTCCGTACTGTACGGCCTGAACGCACTAAAAGACAAGTTAGGAGCAAGTATAAATGGTAACCAAAACCCTAGAAACAAGGACAACACACATAACACAAACACTACACAAAAGGTTTTTCTCTCTCTTTTCTCTCTCTAAATTCATTTGTTTTCGTAACTGACTTGAGCGTCGGAGGGCCATCACCCGGAAGGCCCCGGCGCTAGGTTTGCAACGTGATTTCAGGACGAGAGGAAGGGAAAGGACAACCGGGAACTAAGGACCGTTCAGGACTTAGTTTATTTAGTTTGTAATCCATACTCAACTTGTAATCGTTTGTATTTAGTTTTAGTATTTAGTTCCTAACTTTATACCCGAAACACCCGTGATTTAAGAAAATTCTACAAGATAACCTTATATTTGTGCATAACATTCATGCTTGAAAAAAATCTCATCAAATTAATTATTTTTCTCTCACTTCACTATATTATATGCAGTATTTATTTTATATATCCTTATGATTGAGGGCATGTTAAGGAATTGTTTCCATGGTCACCCTCTCGATGTTAAAGATTACATTGTTGGGACCAAAAACCCAGGCTGGTCCAGAACCCTGGGCCAGGCCTAGACGGGTGCAGGATCCACAGTCAGGACCAGAGTGCACAGCCAGCACTAGACAGTACAGACAAAACAAAGGTGCAGGTCAGGAGAGGAAAAGTCAAGATGGGCCAAGCCCAACAAAAGAATTAAACATCAAAGAAGAAAGCCCAAAGACTCGGCAGCAACCCTAGAGGAAGTTGTTGGAAGACTTGGTCAAGAAGCTAAACAGAAGCCTGGAAGATAGGAGCAGAAAGAGAGAAGGTTGGGGAAGTTAGCTACGAAGGGGGAAGTGAACGTTGGAGCCAAATACACTATAAAAGGAGTAGAATTCAGAAGAGGAAGGCATCAGAATTATAATACAACTCAAGCACACAACATCCTACGCAACTCTCAAGCTCCCAAACACTTAATAATTATTTTACGCCTATATTGTATTCTGTACCAGTTGGTCCAGACTCTGTACCTATTGTTCCTGAACTAGTGAAAATCCTCTCCTGGCTTGGCGCCCGTGGTTTTTCCCTTAACATTTAAGGGTTTTTCCCACGTAACATATCGTGTGTCTTGTTCCATTTTTCATTGCTTTTCTTTACGTTACAACTCAATAATCACAATCACAATTAAAGGATAGTACTAGTAGATCCACAATCACTAAAACGAACCGTGTGAGAAAATCACCCCGAACAGTTTGGCGCCGTCTGTGGGGATACTAGTTTATTAATCCTACAAAATTTTCCAAACCAACGAGATCAACCAACGTGAAAGATGGAAGGTACAAGTGCAGAAGCCATGCTCAAGCTCCAGGAGGAATTGCAACAAGCCAAGCAGGTTGCAGAGCAAGCCAAGAAAGCAGCAGAGGATGCCAAGGCTGAAGCAACAAGGCTGAAGGAGGCTGAGGCTGTCCTGAAGAAACAGCTAGAGACCTCGGTCCAGAAGAAAGCCTCAGGATCCAGGATCCCACCAGGTACACCATTTTCTGATGTGATCAAGCAACTTGACTTCTCTACTTTTTCTTCTGTAGGGTCAAAAGGCTCAAAAGGCGATCCACTCCATGTGGAGGAAGATCAAGAGAACAACAGTGCAGGTGGAGGCGGTGATCCAGAGGCACCAGAAGGAGTAAGTGCAGGCCAGGTCATGCAATACATGATGATGGAGATGCAGAAACTCTCGGATTTGGTGCGAAAGGTTCCAGGGCTCCCACAACCCATTGAAGAAGTAGCACCAGGAAGTTATGCTGATTCACACTTTGATGACTGCATTGCAATGGTGGAGATGCCAAAGAAGTACTCAGCGTCCAACCTAAAGCTCTATGATGGGACAGCTGATCCTCTGGAACATGTTGCTCAGTACAGGCAGATGATGTTCAACGTTCCTATCCCAGCAGAGAAAAGGGAGACTTGCATGTGCAAAAGCTTTGGTTCAACTTTGACTGGTCCAGCCCTCCAGTGGTACATCAACCTGCCAGTCAAGACCATCAAGTCCTTTGCGGAGCTGATCAACCTTTTCAACATCCAGTTCGCCAGTAGCAGATTGTTGGAGAAGCAGACCAGTGATCTGTACCGGGTGATCCAGAACGAGAACGAGTCTCTGAGGGACTTCTTGCACCGCTTCAACAAGGAGAAAGTGTCCATCCCCAGATGTGACATCGGCACGGCCATTGAGGCCTTCAGGCAAGGTTTGGTTAGAGATTCTGATCTTTATGTTGAACTAACTCGCTACCCTTGTTCTACCTTTGAGGATGTGCAGGCTAAAGCTCCGCCCGCATCGAGTAGAAGAGGACCAGCGATTCGAGGCAAGGTATCGGGACCAGGCGGTGAGCGAAAAGTCACCACCCGCAGGCACAAAGAACAATGCACTGGTCCATATCAGAGGCCAAACAGGAGGGAGGCAAACGCCGTGGATGAACAGGCTGATGCACCCAGAGTTCCCCCTCCAGTTTCAGAGTATTGCTTTTCTATAGACCTGCCAGGCCTGATCAACGAGCTGGACAAGTTGGGCTCAGCAGTTAGATGGCCAAAAGCAAGTGAGAAGCCTAATCCAAGGCGGGACACGACCAAGTGGTGTGAGTACCATTATGATATTGGACACACCACAGAAGATTGCATAGCCCTCAGAAGGGAGATAGCTCATCTACTAAAGAATGGTCACCTGAAAGATATCCTGCCCAGGAACAGGAGGAACAAAGATGAAAGAGATGAGCCCAGAGATCTTCCACCACCACCGCCAACACATGAGGTAAAATTTATTTCTGGTGGTTCAGATATTTGTGGACTAACATATTCTGCAGCAAAGAAAGCGTGTGGCTCGAGAACAGCAATGTACCACCCGGCAGGACAAGCGAGTCCGGCCAGAGATTGTGTTTGATGAGTCGACCTACAAGGAGTGCATGGGCCACACCACGATGGATCGGGTGATCAAGATCCGTGATTGGAACCTGCATGGTCGGGCGGTCCTAGTAGATGGAGGCGCTCACCAACATCATCATGATGGAGGCGCTGGAAGCTATGGGCCGAAAGAGTCCGACGTAACGAAGAAGTCCAAATCTGGTAGGATTCTGGGGGAGACAAAGCACGACTTGGGAGAGATCACCCTACCAACCTATGTGGAAGAGTCACCTCTTTCGAGAAGTTCTGCGTCATCGATTGCCTGTCTTCATACAACGTGATCCTAGGGCGACCCTGGATCCACGACCTCAAGGCTGTACCTTCAACGTACCACCAGTGCATAAAGATTCCAACAAAGTGGGGGAGAGCAACGGTCAGAGGAGAGCAACAAAGCGGCCGCAGAGTGTTCTGAGGCGACCACGAAACCATTTATGTCGTTGAGTCGCGTCAGCTTTTTCCTGCTCTTAACTTGACTGAGTAGGACGTATATATCGTATACGTCTCATGGATTTTGGTTTCCTGTGCTTCTGCTCCGTTTTGGCCTTATCTGTCAAAAATGGGCCTATGGCTTGCTTTTTGCTGCTTTGTCTTGATCTTTCTAGAATGATTTGCTGTTGCCGTTTTCTGAGTATGCCTTTGAATCTTGTGCAGGTGATTCTACGCCTCCAGCTCCAACTTCCAGTGACATGGATCGGGTATTGGCTGGAGTTGACTTTGCTGTTCCGGGGGGCGAGCACACTCCTACTTCGGGGATGCCTGCGCCCTTGGAGGTTTCCGATGGTCCGTCTCAGTCGGACTTGCTGAGAGCTTTTCCTCAGACGCCTGGAGCTTCTACGACGCCAGGGAGTGAGTTTCAGGGCGCTGCTGTGGAGTCTCCTGCCTTTTCTGCTAGTTGTGTCGGTGCTGTAAGTGCTTTGTCTGGGCCTTCTGCGAGTGGCTTTGGACATGGTCTTTGTTCTGGTGGTCTGGCCGTCCGTTAGTCTTTGCGGTCGTGGCGTTCTTCTTGCCGAAGTCGCTTTTTCGGCTAATGAGTGCGTGAGGAGGCGCCGTTGAGCGGGCTGGTCTTCAGTGATGTTAGCGGTAGTGAAGGCTGCTTCTTTGGGTCGCCGAGGTCTCCCGTTGGTGGCGAGGTCGGGCTCAGGGTGTCGCCTCGAGTCTTTGCGGGCGTGGGCGTGGCGCCGCGTGGAGACGTCACGAGGCTCCCGGGAGGCCGTGGTGGAGGCTCGGGCGTAGGCTGCAGGTCTTTGCGGGACGTGGTCGTAGCGGTCTTTGGAGGGACGCCTGCGTGGCCGGGAGGGGCCGAGGCGCAGGTTGCGGTAACGGCGGGGCTTCGCAGGACGCGTGGCCGCGTTCTTGCAGGCGCGCCGCGGTTCTGGAGGAGGCCAGGTTAGTGGCCGTGGTCGTGGCCTGAGGAACCCGGCGGAAGAAGCGCAATGGATGAGGCTTACGGTGAGGCGCAGATGAGCCACGACGCTGGAGCCTCGTGGCCGCTTCGAGGTGGTGACCAGGACGAGGCTGAGGTCGCCGGTGTTTTTGAGGAGGTTGGAGCAGGGGGAGACCCTGTGGAGGTCACGCGGAGGCGTGGTCGTGCTCGGGGTCCGCTGAGCCGATACGAGGATCCTCCTGAGTCGGAGGGGTCTTTGAGTGACGAGGATGAGGATCTTGACGAGATCGCGGCGAGGCCACCGCCGAGGCCGAGATTCTTGAGGCTCTTCCGCCGCCGCCAGCCGCCGCCGCCAGCCGCCGACGCCGCCAGGTTCTTCTTCTGCCGCGAGGTCGCCAGGGTCGGGGTCGTTGAGGGCCAGGCTTAGGAGTAGGTTCAGGATGAGGTTGAGGCTGGGGGCCATGCGGAGGCTGAGGCAGAGGCTGAGGCTGAGGCAGAGGCCGAGGGTCATGCCCAGGATGCAAGTGCGGCAGCTCTTGAGGCCGCAACGGAGGTTTTCATGGGGATGGTCGACTAGCTGGGCGCGAGGCCTGACTACCCTCATGGTCCGCGTTTGTGGTCGCAGGTGGCCCTGGACTGGGACGGCGTGACTCTGGTTTGGAGTCCCTTGGAGCACTTGTCGATCCGGGTGAAGGTCAGCTTTCCGTTAGGCTCGATGAGGACCTTCTCTGGGTTTCGGACGGTGTTTGACGTCTTTGAGGGTAGGCTCACCCAGGAGGAGCGGGACATAGTGCTTGGGATGCCTTTGGTCCCCTGGTGCGAAGTGGAGGAGGTGCGGGCAAGCGGGTGAACTCGCGCCTCAGACTCGGGCGTTGTTGGATAGGTTTTGGGATACGACCAACACCTTCCACATGCCTGGCTACGAGGTTGGCGTGACTCCTTCCTCGTGGGCAGTTGTCACGGGGCTGCCTCATGGTGAGCGTGTGCTTGACTGGGGGCGTGAGCGACCTCCTATCGATAGCCCACGAGTCGCGGCGCGTGATTGGCGGCGACGGGTCAAGTGCGGGCGGACGAGGAGCACACGCCCACCGTGACTATACGGCCATGACTTCTTCGAGGAAGAGGAAGAAGAAGGGGTCTACTCGAGCCGAGCGAGCAGGGCCCACTGTGGTTGTGGTGGTTTCAGCCGACCCACCCACTTTGGCGACAAGGGAGCGAGCGCCGACGTCGTGGCCGTCTTTGATGGCGCCGGATATGTCACGCGTAGGTGAGTTTGACCGGTCACCCGGCTTTGGGCCGTTGATCCGTTACTTGAGGATCACGGTCGCTGACCGGATCGACGGTAAGCCTGATGTGTCGCCAGGTCCCGGTCTTGATGGAGGTAAGGCTTGATTTCGCGATATCTTGTTGTCTCGTCGCTTTTCTTGTAACGTGTGTTGTGTTTGCTTGCCAGGCTTGGTGCTACGCCACTTCCCTTCTCTCGCCTTGACACGTTCCAGGTGACGGCTACATACCCGCTTTCCATGCGTGCAGCGACAATGGATCGGAGGGGTATTGGCTGAACTATGACGCGGCTCGTGCGCTTCAGCGGGATGACGATGGATAAGGTAAGGTGATTGTGTTTTATACTTTGGTCTTTGTAGCTTGTTTTTCGGGTTTGTGTTTGTTTTTGTGGTTTATAATTTGGTTTTGCTTTGTAGTTTGTTCGCGACCCTGGAGGAAGTTTACGGCGTCCTCGAGTCGATTGCGGCCGCTTTGGTCCTCTTGACGGACGGCGGTGTACATCGAGACTCGATGCGGCCAGATCTTGCACTGGGTGAAGCGTCTGTCTCTTGTGACGGTCGCGGCGGCTTCATCGTGACTGCTCCTCCGCCCTCGGTTTTGTTTGTGGAGACGTCCGACGCTAATGAGCGTCGTGGACGTGTATCACGAGGGTGAGTCAGGCTCACTTGCCGCGGCGGGATGAGGATTACGTGACTTGGGCACAAGATGCCTCGCCGACGCTGCGTGATCGAGGTATTCTTGTTTATCCCTTTGCTTGTATGTGTTTTGGTTTTAGGAAGCAAAAATTTACCCTATTTTTGTTTTGTAGCGACGTGATCCTCGATCTTGAGTTCCAGCCTCCTCCGCTCGTTGAGGACTGCCGGTTGTTCACGAGGTCGCTCTCATTCGATCGCCGCAGCCTCTTTGTTCCGTCTGCGTGGTCACCGTCTGCGCCTTGAGAGTTGGGATCCGCTGCGTGAAAAAGGTATTAACCTTCCTCTTGTATGCAAAGATGAGTATTATGTAGTATATAGCCCTCAGCCAATTAGATTTTATTGTAAAATCATTATTCAAACTCTGTTAAGGTGTTTTTGATTATAGCCCCAGTTTGAGTAAGATTTTATTGTAAAATCATTAGTCAAACTCTGTTAAGCAGTTTTTGATTATAGCCCCGCTTGAGTAAGATTTTATTGTAAAATCATTAGTCAAACTCTGTTAAGGTGTTTGTGATTGTAGCCCCAGAAGCTAAATTGATTTCTCGTATTCACAGTGACAATGAGGTCCACAGGAGGTCGTGGCGCGCAAACCGTGGCGCGGTGCGTGAATGAGAAGGTGGTGGGACGCGAGGCGCAGAGAGAGCCGAGGCGCCGACTGAGTTAGCCAGGGTCGTGGTCGAGGAGGGGGCGAGATCGCGTCGAAATGAGGCTGCGCATGCCGAGGAGTTAGCGGTCCCGGCAGAGTCGAGGGCTCGACGCAGGGGAGCCGGATAGCGCGTCTTTGAGATTGATTCCCTGCGTCTTTGTCTTGCGGCGTCGTGACCACCGTAGTAGGCTTGGACTTGTATATTTCGGACTTGTATTATGAGTATTAGTATTTGTTGGTAACGGTTTATGTATCGTGATTTGTTATGGTTGGTTGGTTTTTGGACTTGTAGGTGTTTATGGGTATAATTTGGTTATTGTGTCTTGTTGCGAAAATGCATTCTTGTGTCGTGGCGAGTCCGAAATCCTTGCGTATTTGCTTGCCGAGCGCATTCGCAAAACATTGTTAGTCGTAAAGCATATATATACGCCTCGATTGAGACCGACTCGCTAATGACTTAAACTAAATGTGAAATGAAGAGTTTTTGAAAATGCCGGTTTAGAAAATATTCTAGACTTCGTGAAAAAGACGCTTTGACATAGCAAAAGTTTGAGCTAAAACGACGCTTTGAGACTAAAATTGTGAATGCGAAAATCATATTTTGTGTTGTGTTTCATTTTTGTGTGATTATCGTGTTTTGTGAAAATGAAAAATACGAAGACTCGGAGTCAATTACGCAAATCGAGACGACACGACGGGACCGTAAAAACAGGTCCAAGGTCGGTAGAAAGGATAAATGGGGTAATAAGTTAAATATTTTAGGGTATAGGTGTGTAAGAAGTGTAAGAAATCGAATAATTTTGTCAGGAGGAAAAAGAAAATCGCCTGTAAACAGGCGATTTTATTTTTAATCGCCTGTTTACAGGCGATTAAATTTTTGTTTTGTGGTTTTCTTTGATTTATTTTAATCGCTTGTTCACTAGCGTTTAATTTTTTGTGTTGTATTTCGTTTTGCAAATCTCGGCTATAAAAGGAGGGGTAAGTTAGTTTATTCCACTCATCCTCTCGTCTTCTATTCTCGATTTTCCGAGAATATTCAGAATATTTACGGAACATTTGTCGAGTTATGGAGAGTTTTGAAGGAAACTTGCGCCGTTGGTGTGCGTCCTTGCGGGGTGTCGAGAAGAAGCTCTTGAAGGATTGCGGAGTTGGCGTTTTTCGTGGGCTAAGGCAGGTTCGATTGGAGTACGAGTTCCTGGACGCTTGTCTTGAGTATTGGGATCCAAGCCTTCATGTGTTCCGCTTCATGCGGAGAGGTTTGCCCCTTAGTCGAGGAGTTTGGGGCCATTGGCGTGGATCGCGGATTGGCCTGCTGTATGTGTCTCAGAACTTGGCTACAAGAGGCGTGTTCAATTATCTCCGCATGACCCGTGATGAGGTGGAAGAGTTATTTGTTGGGAACCGTATCAACCTCTATCGTTTGTGTCAATGGTTTAGAATAATGCAAGCGGGCATATCTCTGGCTGTGGCTAGGAGAAGGGCTTTGGCTTTTTGCTTGGTTCTTTGCTTTATGTTCCTGACTGCGTGTCCGAGGGGTTGTTGGGAGATCCGCGCGTTTAATTCTTTGTTGTGGAGCGAGATGGAAATAGGTTGCAATCCTTCGCTTTAATTACGCGAGACGATCCTTGGATTGGACGACCGGGCATGTAGTAGGGAACATGCGTACCGAGGGTGTCCATTGATCCTCCAGGTGTGGCTGATGGTGCGTCTAAGTGTGTTGAACGACCTTGGCTTCGATGGCGAATATGTAGCAGGAGGCGTTACCATTCGTTACATGCGATGGTCGGGTCCAGACGAGCGTCCTAATGTCTATTTCCCGAAGTTTGTGAGGTCATGTGCCATCCGCTGGCTCGGTATCCTGGTGGGGAGTGGTCGCAGACTACGAGCGCAGATGAGTGATGGCCCTCCGGGTCCTATTGTGTGGGTTCGAGATGGGGTTTACATCCATCCCCTGGGGCGAGGCGACAGATAGGGTATGCACAGCTTTATTCTGGCCAGGACACGAAGGTACAGGACATGGTTGTGTTGAATATCCAGGTGACTGACGAGTGGGCTGCTGGTTGGATCATGCGCCCTAAGTGGCTTGTGGCTGGTACTGCTGGGACGATCCGGTGTCGAGGGCTTACTCCAAATGGACCGATTCTTGAAAGTCTTTGTGGAGAGGGCTCGTCTCCGTGCCATAGAGCTTAACGAGCCTCCGTCGACGTCCGCCACGACCCGATCCGCTTTGGACGCAATAGTGGTAGGGGTGGCGCTTGAGCTCTGCGCTTTCTCGGCGGCGGAATGCGTGTTCGGCCGTCAGCCGTATTCCAGGGCCAGGTGCTCCGGATCGTCATGGTAATGTTGGGGGTCGTCGTAGGGGTTGAGGGTTGGTGCTCCCCTATTCAGCTGGAAGGTTTTGAGTCTGCTTCGGAGAATAACCTGGTTTTAGTTTATGTGTGCTTTGTTAGTATTATGTTCATATTATGTTGTATTATGTAATATATTACATATCCTAAACCCGATGTACATGCCGGGACTCGTATTGTAATATATAGTGTTTGTTAGTGTATTTCTAAGGTCGTAGTCATGCTCCTACGTTTGAAAAATCAAAATGTAACCGTCTTTTAAGATTAATAAAAATCGAGTTTTTATTTACGACTCACCATTTTGCTTGTTATTTTGTGTGAAATTTCTTGGCTCTAATCCTTTTTTCAAAGTTTAGAATGCAAGCATGGTTTTTGTCTTTAGGAAATTTTTGTATCGACTATTCCCTCGACTTTTTTAAGTTTTGGGTTTGTCGTTTTGTGTTGAACATCGCCTTATGTTAACCTATTAGGTTAAGAGATGGTTTTTGTGTTGACTATGTCCTTGGCCTTTTTTAAGCTTTAGACGCGTCATTTTTGTGTTGAATATCGCCTTATGTTAACCCATTAGGTCATGAGAGCGTTTCTGTGTTGAGTATATCCTCAGCCTTTTTAAGCTTTGGACGCGTCATTTTTGTGTTGAATATCGCCTTATGTTAACCCATTAGGTTATGAGACGGTTTTTGTGTTGACTATATCCTCAGCCTTTTTAAGCTTTGGACGCGTCATTTTTGTGTTGAATATCGCCTTATGTTAACCCATTAGGTTATGAGATCTGGTTTTGTGTTGACTATATCCTCACTTTTTAAGCTTTGGACGCGTCATTTTTGTGTTGAATATCGGTTGTGCTTTTTACAAAGTCGCCACGTATCCACTAAAAGTGGAATCAAACCGCGTAGTTCGAGAATGTATGTTTAAGGGCATACCGCCCATGAGTTGTGTTTGCTTTTTGTGGTGAATGTGCACGTTTAGGGCATGCCGCCCATGAGCATGTTTAAGGACCCGCCGGTCCATGAATTGTGTTTGGTGGATGCATGTTTAGGGGCATGCTTGCCGCCCATGAATTATTTTTATAAAATTGTATTTCTGAGATACATTGCAAGGGGTTTTAGGGATAGTATTTCTTGAGTTGATCGAGATTTGTGGCGAGGTTTAACTCTTGGCCGCCGAGGTCGGTTAGTTTGATCGCCCGCCTGTAGATCTCCTTGACGCAGGTAGGGCCCCGCCAGCTTAGGTTTGAATTTTCCTCGTGGGTCGATTGAAGTGGTGCCCTGACCGACTTTAGTACGAGATCACCTACTTTTATGTGTCGTGGCTTAACTCGCTTGTTGAATGCTCGTTGTAGTCGGGCTTGGTACATTAAATGCAGTGCTCGGGGAATGCAATCGGCGTTCATCCAGGAGCATGAGTTGTTAAATGCCGCTCACGGGCCCATTCTCGCTTCGGATGCTACTTTCCATTAGTATGCGTAGAGATTGTATTTCTATTTCCATCGTTGGACGGCTTCCATGCCGTAGGTGAGAAATAGGGTCATGCCCGTAGGGGTTCTGATGGTAATGCGGTATCCCCGCAGTGCATATGGTATTTTGTTGGGCCAATCTTTGCACCGCCGATCATTTTCTCGAGTATGGCGACGATCGCCTTGTTTGTCGCTTCAACGGCTCCATTGGTTTGGGGTCGATAGGGTGAGGATTTGTGATGCTTTGGATGTTGTATTTTGTGAGTATGGCTTCCGCCTCGCGTTGAAAGTCACGAACCTTGATCGCCGATGAACTCATGGGGTATGCCATATCGGCATATGATGTTCGCCTGGATGAACTTGGCGACTTCTTTGAGCCGAGGGTTCAAAAGATGCCGCTTCTACCCATTTAGTGAAGTAGTCGATGGCCACCAAGACGGGCGGTGACCTCCTGCTCCGATGGGGTGGACTTTTCCTATCACGCCGATGCCCCAGGTTGAAAAGGGCCAAAGTGAGGTTAGGTCAGTATAGTGGTGAAGGTGGTACATGTTGGGCGTTCTTTGAAAATTTGGCGGTTGTGGCGTTGCTTGACGTATTGGATACGCCCGCTTCCATGGTCGCCCAATACCATCCTAGCCGTAGAATCTGCTTGCGAGTGCTCGAGCGTTTATGTGGGGTCCGCATTCGCCATCGTGGACTTGCGTGATGATTTCCTCGCCTTCTTGTAGTCGACACATATGAGCAAAGGTCCCTTGTGGTGTCTTCTTGAGTAATTGTCTCATCTCTAGCACAAATTGGGAAGCTAGGAGTCTGTTAGCCCTCTGGCCGCGATTATCGGTGTCGGGTGGGGAAGAGTCGTCTGTCTTGTAGCTGGTTATGGCTTGATACCACGGCCTCGCTCGCCGCCGCCCAGGTCAATGGTATGGATCTATGCTGGTTCGTCACGTCTTTCGACGATGATGGGTAGTAACTTCATGTTTGGTGGCATGTTGAGGAGGGATGAGAGTTTTGACAGTGCGTCGACAAACTAGTTTTCTTCCCTTGGGAGGTGGTAAAATTCAATGCAGTCGAAGTTGGTTAGGAGTTTTTGTACTTTTGTTTGGTATTTGGTGAGGGTTTCGCTCATGATCTTCCATGCCCCGGTCACTTGATTTATGATGAGGAATGAATCTTCATGTACCCGTAGGTTCTTTATTTTGAGGGCGATGGCTGCTTGCAGTCAGAATGCAAAGCCAGATTCCGCGGCGTTGTTCGTGACACTGAAGTCGAGCTTGATTGAGAGTGGAGTATGATCGCCGTTTGGGGATATTAGGAGTATTCCGACTCCATAGCCGCGGTAGTTTGACGCTCCGTCAAAGTATATAATTGCCAGTACTCCCTTTCTATGGCGAAGATCCCATCGTCCGGAAATGACATTGTATCGATCATGGGTTGTTCGATGATTGCATTTTCTGCGAGGAAGTCCGAAACCGCTCTTCCTTTGATTACTTTCAGAGGGAGGTACTTGAGTTCGTACTTGGCGAGAAGCAGAGTCCACCTGGCCATACGTCCGTTCAGGACCGGTTTTTCAAATAGGTATTTGAGGGGGTCCATTAGGGAGTAGACTCTTGTTGTGCTAGTGAGTAGGTAGTGTCTGAGCTTTTTGGTTGCCCGCACCGAGAGGCGCCTTTCTCGACCGGGTTCATACCGAAGTTTCGTAATCGTGAAACTTCTTGGCGATGTAGTAGATGGCTCGTTCTTCGTTGTTGACTTCTTGGCGAGCATGGCACCCATGGCGTTTGGCGTGGCGAGTCGCCAAGTATAGCGGCGGGCAAGTCCTTTTGTGGGGTACCGTAATGGGTGGGTTTGTAAGTAAGCTCCCGACTGCCGAACGCTTGTTGGCGATCATCGTCCCACTTCGTGATGCTCTTCCTTCTTCAATTTTTTGAAGATTGGCTCGCAAATCATGGTAAGCTTGCTGATGAACCGGGAGATATATTGGACTTGTCCCAAGAAACTCCTTATTTCGTCGATGTTGCTCGGCGTCTTCATGCTCATTATTGCTTTGATTTTGGTCGGGTCTACTTCGATCCCTCGCTGGCTTACTATGTGGCCTAGCAGCTTGCCTGATGTGACTCCAAAGGTGCATTTCTGTGGGTTTAATCGCATTTTGTACTGCCTGATTCTGGTGAAGAACTTGCGGAGGTTGGTGACGTGGTCGTCCCTTCCTTTTGACTTTACAATCATGTCATCGACGTATACCTCAACCTCCTTATGCATCATGTCGTGGAGCAAGGTGGTAGCAGTACGTTGGTAGGTAGCGCCGGCATTTATGAGCCCAAATGGCATGACTGTGTAGCAGTACGTTCCCCAGGGGGTTACGAAGGTGGTTTTTGGCATGTCGTCTGCTGCCATTTTGATTTGGTTGTATCCCGCGTATCCATCCATGAATGACAGTAAGGCGTGGTCCGCTGTGTTGTCGATTAGGATGTCCATGTGGGGTAGTGGGAAATCATCTTTTGGGCAGGCTTTGTTCAGGTCCTAAGTCGGCACATACCGTGATCTTGCCGTTTTCTTCATAACCGGCACCATATTGGAGACCCAGTCTGAGTATTCGATGACTTGGATGAACCCAGCTTGTAGCTGCTTTTCGATCTCTTCTTTGACCATGAGAGACCATTCTGGCTTGATGCGTCGGAGCTTCTGCTTGACCGGTCTGCTACCTTGCTTGATTGGGATGCGATGTTCAGCTATCTCACGGTCGATGCCGGGCATGTCTCTGTATGACCATGCGAAGACGTCCCTGAATTCTGTGAGAAGCTTAGTATATGTGGCCCTTTCTTCCGTGCTTAGGGAAGCCCCCAGTTGTAGTTCTTGAGGCTCTTCGGGTGTTCCTATGTTGATGGTCGTTGTGTCTTCAATAATGGGGTCCTGTTCGGGCTTTGAGACAATACTTGCAATGTATCTATATAATGCAATTTTATTTAGTTTAAATTTATCGCAATTATTAGAAAAGGTAGAGTTTAAATGAGGCAAAGAGTAACAAAAAACTTTCATGTTATTAATGTTATCAAAAGCGGTTACATTTGAAGATAGCTCAGACGAGGGAGCTTTGGACAACCTTAATGACTCTAGTTCTTTAGCTAAATTGACTATGTCGTGGGAAGTAGTCTGGCTTAGTTGGGAGTAAAGAGACTTGAGATGACGACGAGGAATTTAAATTTTAAGACAGTCTTTTGGTTTGGGGTGTTGTCTTCGTCTTCGTCAGTCGGAATCTTCAAGGCGTAGCCCTCAATTCGTAGTTATCTTGAAAGTGCGGCCTTGTTCGCTTGGTCCATTCGAGGGTTTTTGACCATCCGTCGTGTGTTTTTCTTCGTAAGGGATGATCAGGTTGGTAGGGTTGAAATTGTTGTTGCGCACGATGTCGGAAATGAGCTCAATCCCGGCAATGGTGTACGTGGTGGTGACCTTAGGAATCTTGTTAGTGCCCTCTTTGACGAAGTAGTGGCTGGGGAGGATGTGGTATGGTTGTATGTGGAAGTCATGATATTTCTTGCGATCATTGTATGTTTCCCAACCTTGAGAGACTTCGTACGACCATGGTACGTAGGATAGACCCATGGTGGGCCATTTGTTATCGTCGTCCTTGGCGTAGAGTGTAGCGATTTCTTCTCTACGAGTCGAAAGTACGATGTTGAAGTCGAAGTCGAAACCACACATGTCGCTTACCGGATCGGGCGCTTATCTCCGCAGCACTATCATTAGTCTTTGTCGCTTGAGGGTAGCCCGAAAGTTCGAGGCGCCGATGGTCTCGATCACGACATCCAGAGGTATCCTGACCTTTTGATGTAGGGTTGAGGTGACGGCCATGTTAGCGTGGATCCAAGGTCTACCTAGTAGCATGTTGTAGGTAGGGGGTATGTCGATGATGTGAAATTCAGTTTCTCTCATGATCGGTCCCGCTATAATGGGGAAGGAGATGGTTCCCTTTATGTCGCGACGTGTTCCATCGTGAGGCCACGACACCGTCCGCATACCCGGATAAAGTCATTTTCCTTAATTCCCGCTCCTGGCCGCCTCGAGGGCAAGACATTGATCGCGGATCCGCTGTCGGCGAGGACGATCGTAATGTCATGCCGTGGCATTCCACGTTGATGTAGAGAGGTAGGTTATGCGTGCCACCGAACGGAGGGAGATCTTTATCCGAGAAGGTGACGGCGTTGGCCTGCCATTCGCGTGTGATGTTACTGATAAGCTTCTCTGGAGACATTTCCGATGTCATTGGGGTGACCTGTAATGCTTGGTAGAGGGCTTCACGATGTCCCATTGAGTCCCTTAAGAGCTGCCAGATTGAAATGTCTGCTTTTGTCTTGTTGAGCTGCTTATGGAGCGTGTCTCCGATTTCAGGCGTGGGTAAGGGTGTTGGGGTAGCACTTGGTGATGCTACCTTGTTAACTGGCAAGACAGGTACGGGATTAGTGTCAGGTAATGACACTTTGCTGGCTGGCGGCGTAGGAGCAATGTTTGTAGGTGAGGTTGCGGAGGTAGGCGAAGTAGGCGGTGTATCCTCGCCTATGACTATTCCCTTGTTCTTCTCTTGAGCAGTCAACCTTGGCGGGTGGCTTTGAGGTTCAAGTAACTTTAGAGGAGCTTGGTACGGACGTCCAGAACGCGTTAGGTAGGCTACTTCGTCATCACTGTCCGATAGTCCGAATGGGTACTGCGGACGTAATCCTCCGCACTTGCCTGGCGGGGGACGGGGTTGAGCCCCTCCGTCGTAGGGCTCATTTTGGAGACATATGCGGATGTCATCATTGTCGGCTTCATCCCCAGAAGTATTCCAGATGCCGTTGATTTCGTGATCATTTGAGATGACTAGTTTAGAGCAGTCGATGATGGGGTGTGTGCTTGCAAAAATAGCATGGGTATGCAGAGGGTTGAGCTGGTTTGAAGGTTTAGGACTCGGGCTGGGCTTTACGATGGTATTGTCGTCGATCAAGTCCTGAACTATGTTCTTCAAAGTGAAGCATTGCTCGTGTCATGCCCCTTTCCTCTCGTGGAACTCGCAGATGCTGCCTCCGATCCCACGACTTTGGCTACTTGTCCCGGGAGGCTCGCTAGTAGGTCCTATGAGTTGAAGTACATCATGCGGCTCACAAGCTTCGTGAGTGCCTTTGAGTAAGTCATGTATATTGGGTCAAAGTTTCGCCGTGCCTTCATCGAACCGGGACCAGGAGGTGAGTATGATGCTTTTGGCGAGGCGTGGCAAGGTGCCTTGGTGGTGTCGTAAAACCGGTGGTGCCTCTAACGCCGTCCAAAGGCGTTGATGGCATGGATGGGCTCGACTTTGGCAGCGGCTCGAGGTGAGCTTCCTTGATACCCGCGACCGTGTTCTTATTCCTATTTTTACTGAGGTCGCCCTCGATGAGCTCGCCGACGACGCCGAGGGTTGAGAAGTTGTCAAAATTCCGTCATCGTAGGTGTTGTTGGTATCGCGGGGTGAGGTTGTTGATGAACTTAGTGATTAAGTCGGTGTCCTCGACGGTTAGGTATTTGGGCACACGCTTCTTCCATCGCACAGTACTCGGTAAACCCTCATTGTCCCTCCGAGTCGTGACCTCCAAGGTACGTAGCGAGACTTGGATATCATTGGTGTCCCGGTACTGTAGATCGAACGCAACCGTTATGTCCTCGAAACTACCCGTTTTGTGTGGCTCTAAAGCGTAGAACCATGCCCTGGGTTGTGCGTCTAATGTGTGAGGGAATAAGGTACCCCATGCAGGGGGTTCGACACCCATGATGGCCATTTAGCTTTGAAAGCCTTGACGTGAACGAGCGGGCCGTGACTTTTGAAGATGGGAAGATCGCTGAGTGCTAGCTTGTCTGGTAGCATGGACCTGACGTTCTTTGGGATGTGCTCGTTTTCTTGGTGTATGGAGTAACCCCTTGAGTTCGTGAGACGCTCTTCCATGGTTCGAATCCTTTTTGCATTCCGTTCGGATTCTTCGGCCAGGCGCACGGCGTATTTCTCTGCTTCAAACTTTTGCATGATAGCCATTTGCTCGATCGTCATAGTGAGGCTAGCTTTCCTATCATTGAGCTGTCGGACTTGTTCGGCAGATACCTCCGGGGGGTGGTGGTGGCCCTCCGAGACCCTCATCGTGTTGAAAGGCCATGACAGGTTTTGGTTTTGATCTGTTGTAGGAGCGCTTCTTTGGAGGCGGAGGTGGGTTCAAGTGACGGTTCTTAGTTCGTCGTGTATCCAGGGTTTTTCAATGAGCGGACCTGACAAAGTTTTCAAAACTTTAGTGATTCTAAAAGAGAAGGAAAAGACTCAAATGAAAAATCGCATTCACGACCAAAGGAAGACACAAAAGCGTAAAAAGTGGGTGACTTGACTCGACTCGTGTTTTTAGCTTTTAAAAGGACACGGGAAGCTTTTGAGGTAGAGGCGTGTTGACACGTCCCTATTCTCGAGGTAGGAAAATTTGTATGATCATAATCTGATTGACCCAGTTTGGCGGTATGTTGCCAGGGGTTTAACATTGGATTGTGATAAAAAAAGGATCAGACCGAAGTAGCGATAGGCTAACCGACCTGAGGATGTTAAAATTGGGTAAAAGGCGATCAATTGTTCTCCTTTTACGTGTGACTCAGGGATTTAAATCAAAAATGATGATAAGTCATTCGATTCAAAGAGTAAATCAACGGGTTCGTGATCCGAGCGAGCCCGCTTTTTGTTTTTGAGAGAAAAAGATTAAATCGGGATGACTAAAGAGTCACTCGACTTAGAGCTAATTCTAACGTTCTAAAAGTTAATTTCATTTAAAATCTCCGAAATGAATTGACATACTCGGGTTTTTGCTTTGTGAAAGACCTTTAGCAATAAATGTATTATGACGATACGTCGATCGCATAATTCATTTACGTTTTGAAAAAGACCTGGGATATAGTGGTTATCCTAGGTCGCTTTAAATGTAGTGGCATTTTATTTATTAAACTCAAATGACTATAGGTCAAAGAGCCTAACGGCGTGTTTTAAAAGTATGACCTTTTTTGAAAAAGTTTGAAAAAGCAATTTCAAAGATGGACGTATTTTAAAAGTATAATGCCTAGGAAAAGTTTTCACATGCAGAATGTTTTTGAAAGACTACTATAGTGAGGGTACTATAGCTTCACACTTGTACATATAAACACAGGTTTTTGGTTTATAGGGTAAGGTTCCCTCCGGTCATTCCCACGACGTTTAGGTAGGGGCACCCGCAAGACTACACACGTCTTAGGTGTGAATTCAAGACGGGCCCTAGAGCGTTCGAGTTTGACTGGTTACGATCGTTTGTACGGATGCCGTACTTGTAATCGTGGAGGGGTGAGAGAACAGTGTGTCCGGAGTTACCTCGCTTATGAAGCGAGAGGTACTGGGGGCCGTTCCTCAAAGGGTGTGGTTTGAATCAGGAGGATTCGACTCAACGTATTTTTGCCCAAATATCGAAAGCGTAAATGTTTTCAAAGTTTCAAGCTTCACTTCTTTATGATTTTAAAATAAAAGAAAAACTAGTTTTTCAAAAATAATAAAAATCATGCTTGTCCCCAGCGGAGTCGCCAGCTGAAGGTACCGGGAAATAAAATGTGAGAAATCATTTGGTCCTATCGACGCCTGCAGCGCCAGCCCTACCGCCAGGTATTAGAGGCGTAGGAGCGTATCTTGCCTCATGAGGGGAAAAGTCTGCAGTTTTGTGAAAAATGGGGAGATCATTGCATGAATTTGTGACCAAAAAGAAAAGTAGAAAATCCTTTTTGAAAGTGTATTTTCGGAGTCGCCACCAAATATTAAAGGAATTTGGAACCTATTCAACGCGTCTTGAAATACAAGACACGAGTGTCTCAGATTTCAAGGTGCGCCGAGACCTATCTAACTGAGGTTTGAAACCGCAGAAGGGGTTCGGAGTGAGGTTACTTTTCGAAAGTTTTGACAAAGTGTATTTTGAAAACAGTAATCAAAAAGCCTACGTAAAAAGTAGTCTCTACTAATTTGAAAACATTTGCTTAATTTCGATATTTGGGCTAAAAGTCACGCTACGCATAAGTGCGAATAAGTATGACTCGATTAAAATGCATAAATAATGTAAATTGTCAAAATAATGACATATTGCTATAGGAAATGTCGTTAAATAATAATTTATTGACTAAATTATTACTATAGACGTTATTTTCCAACCTCGTATTAGAATTTGTACGAGAAAAACCCTCGCTTTGACATGCTAAAGACTCTATGAAAGCGGTACAATTTAGTGTTGGATCCGTGATTCTAGTCGTTATTTAATGCATGAATGAGGACTTGCATAATTATAAAAGTGACGTCGGTTTGCTTTAGTGATAATGAGTCGTTTATTTATGCGATATTATGGGTTTAGACGGATTATGAATCCGAATTGCTACAACCGTATTACGAATACGGCTTCGCTAGTGCCAATATCGGGTTTGGGGTTAATGTAACCCCATTATCCGAGTCTCAAACGTCCAGCCCGTAGGTAAAATGTTTACCTTTCGAAAATGTAAAGACGGTATTTTTGAGTGGATTTCGTGAATAGTGTATAAGTGTTAAAAAACCGATGTTTTGAAATGAATGAAAGGGGTTGGTATTTATAGAGTTTGGGTGGTTTTTGTGGGTGCACAAAATTAAATCGCCTGTGCACTGGCGTTTAATTTTGTTTGAGTTGGATATTTTTTAAGAAAAATCAAAAAGGCGGCTGGTATGAAACAAAATAATAATCGCCTGTTAACAGGCGATTAGAAATTTAATCGTCTGTCAACTGGCGATTGTTATTTTGTTTTGGTGCGCTGTTTTAAGCCGCCTTTGTTAAGTGACGTATTAGGGAGGGTAATGATTATGTTTGTGATGTAATTAACTTAGGGGTTAAGTCGTTTGGGTTTGGTCCGAATTTCGGTTTTCGTGTTTCGGTTTTTGTCGTGTTTTTCGGTTTTGGCTCGAAATAAAATAATATTAGGTTATATTATTTTACGGTATTGTAGGATCTAGTTTTGTGAAAATGTGACACGGGACGCACTTTGGCCCGTTTTACGTGTTGCGTTAGTGTGCGTTTTGGGTCGTTTTTGTGATTTTGGGCCTTTTTGTAGCTGGTTGGGCTATTTTTGTGGCTCGGCTTAATGGGACGTTCCTGTGTTGTGTTTACAATGACTAAGAGTGACATTCATTTTTATGATTATGCAAGTTCAAATTAATACGTTAAAAATGACTAAATACGTTTTAGACACTTTTGTACCGTTTCGACTCTTTTAAAAGCATGCATGAAAGTCCTTTTCATCATCGGGTTTGTTTTTGGGGGGTACGGATACGGGTATCTACACTTTGGTGTACCTACGACATCTATTTGTGTATCTAATTTTTTTTGGTGTATCTACTACGTCATTTAATATCTGCAGTATCAATTTTGTGTATCTAGTATATTATTCATCCAAGACATAAATATTTTATTAAAATTTTTAATATGTAATTTATATTTTTAACCTAATTAACGGTGAAAACTAATTAAAATAATGGATAGTGACGAGCCTATGCTTTCGGTTTAATCATACTATGTGATTTTCATGGGGTCTCACGAGGTCTCACCGAGTTAGGGGGTCTCACCGGATCCCACCCCTATATATATATAGGATCCCGTGAGACCCTTCAACTCAATGAGACCCGTGAGACCCCCTATTAACCGTTAGATTAGATTGGCAATCTACGGTTATGCTTCTCTCTTTTAAACCTCTTTTATTCTTCAATATAAAAAAGATATATATACTAATTGTTTTAGTCAACAAATTCTGCTTATATTTATCTCTCTGTACTCCTCCACTAACTCTCACTTCTCATTCATTTTTTTCAATTTTTTTATTTGCCCAACCCTAATTTTGTCGGCAACATTTTACTTTTCCTTGATTAATCTGCATTTTTTGTCGATTCAACTTCAATCAGGTACGATTATACGATTTATTTCATTGTCTCGATATGTATAATTGATTTTCATTTCATTGTTTTGTTAATTTAGTTTTTCAATTTCAAGTTTATTTCTATTTTATTTTTCCTCATTTTTTGATCTTTCATATCTGTTTATTAATGTGTATTGTAAGTTTTACATTTCTTTCATAATTTTTGTTCATTGTATAGTTGTCCATTATATTGTTGATTTTTTTCATTATATAGTTGTTCTAATTTTTGCATTATGATAATATTAATTATTTTGATTTTTTCGTCATTTTTGTACATATTTTTCCAGTTTCATTATTTGTGTTCCATTGTTTGTTGTTTTTTTTTTTGTTTTTTTTTTTTCATGATTTCTTAAGAATTTGAACTTTTTTCCAGTTATCGTGTGTTCTTTCTGTGTTATGGAGTATAATTTTACAATGTTTTAGTGTTTTATTCCGGTTATCATGTGTTAATTTTTTTCTAAGATCATTAATATTTTTTTATTAGAAATGAAATAAAAAATTGGCCGTGAAGAGACAAAATCCAAAAATGGTCCTGAAACTTCAAACAAAAGAGAGCAATCACGGAAAAGATTGAAAAAAGCTGATGTAACGGACAATGTTGGAGTAGTTAGTCGTAAGATATCCAAATCTGGTACTCGTAGTTATTATACTTTTTAACTAATTAATCTGTTTTATTTGTCTCTACTGTATATACAATATGTATCTACACCTTTACAATTGTGTATCTGCTTTATGTGACTACCTTTTTCCATCAGGTGTTAGTAACAGAAGAATTTAGATTGAGCATGTTACAGGTGAAGCATTCAGTACTCAGAATATAGCGGAAAAGTAAAGAGATGGGGTTTGGGTCTATTTTCGACATAAAATCTTTTCTACATAAAAATCTTCATGGTTGTCTAGTGTATGTAAATATTAGAACTTTTCCATTGATAAGGTTGCTTTACATATATCAGCCAATAATGTATCTGCTGGTTAAACTAATGTATATGTAAGTATTGAGTATGTACCTTTTGGGTCTACTTTTGAATTTGATTAACAAGAATAAAAATTTTTCCTAGAGGTCTTTATTCTATATCGTCGAAAAACTGTATCTGTCTGTTCAATTAATGTATTAACAAGTATAAATTGTGTATCTTCGCTTCTTATTGTCAAAAGACTTAAGAAGAATTAAAATCATTAATACTTAGAACCCTATTATTTTTATCATTCAAAAAATTGTATTTGCTAGTTAAATTAATGTATTCGTTACTTAAATTAGTGTATCTGCAAGTATTGAGTATGTATGTTTTGGGTCTATTCTTGAATGTGATTAGCAGCAATAGAAATGGTTAACCTTATATATTTGTAAACTTTACTAGTATAAATGTATCTATAGAGTATAGATAGTGTATCTAAATAGTACTGATTTTGTATCTAACATAATCAGCCAAATTTGTATTTGTTGGTCAATTAAATGTATCTACAGATTACTAATTGTGTATCTACAAGGTATTGATTTTGTATCTTACATAATAAGCCAAAACTGTATCTTTTGGTCAATTAAATGTATCTACAGAGTATAAATAGTGTATATAAAGAGTACTGATTCTGTATCTTACATAATAAGCCAAAATTGTATCTTTTGATGAATTAAATGTATCTTAGAGTATTGATTGTGTATCTTACATAATAAGCCAAAATTGTATCTGTTGGTCAATTAAATATATCTACAGAGTATAGATAGTGTATCTAAAGAATTGTATCTATTGGTGAATTAAATGTATCTACATAGTATTGATTGTGTATCTACAAGATATTGATTCTGTATCTTACATAATAAGCCAAAATTATATCTGTTGGTAAATTAAATGTATCTACTGAGTATAGATAGTGTATCTAAAGAGTACTGATTTTGTATCATACATAATAAGCCAAATTTGTATCTCTTGGTGAATTAAAGTATTGTGTATCATTGTATCTAATTTTCACTCTACAACACTTCATTAATTAACTATTACATCTCTAATCAACAAATTAATTTTCTTTTTTTTGGTAGAAATGTAAGTTTTTCATTAAATTAAAAACCACATACATATGTTTATCTCTACACTTTTAGCAACATTCACGTGAGGGAGATATCATCCAACTAATCTCGGAGGCTCCTTAACCAAGCACTATCCTTACCATTTTAAATACGTAATCCATTAACTCTAAGAAGTACCAAATTCTTCACTTGAGTCACCGCATACTCAGAGTGTAGCAAAACATCATCAAGTTTACATGAATTTCTTTGCCACCGTATGCCTTTACGGACATGTAACTGGATCGACTTAGACTTCTCATTCTCTTCAACTTCATCCAACCAGGTGGCACGATGCTGCTCTTCAACAACTTATTACAATCAGTTACTTGTTAATTTAATTCAAACTATTTCAATAATTAAAATAGAAGATTTAACGTTACTGTACACTAATTGCATACCTGAATTTGTAAATCCGTTATTAGGGTTAATATTATAAATTTGCATTAAATCTTTATGTTCATTCACAATTGATGTAATTTATTCTCTCAAAATTGCAATTGTATTCGAAGCTCTAAATAGAAACAAAAATTAAAGAATACATTATTTAATTCGTGCATAGATCGAAACTTTGCAATACCCGAAACACCAAAATTACTTAAATGAGTAATGTTTGAAATTCTTACCCAGCAGAAATTATACTTGAATCACAGTTTTCCATAATTAATTCCATGTTGTGTTGAAAACCAAATTATGTAATTGCGTATAAAATCGAAACCTTTTGAGTTTGATTTTCTACGTTGAATAATTTTGGTATTTGGGATTTCAATTTCAATTTTAGGGGTTTTTTTTGGGAGGGTTTATTCTAGGTACTTGATGAAATATAAATAAAAGGGAAACTAGGAGGTGGGCCTGTTATTGATGGATGTTGTTATTTCTTTGGCACCGTTAGATGTATGTTTAGTTTGACGGCAAAGATGAGGGTCTCACGGGTCTCATTGAGTTGGGGGGTCTCATGGGATCCCTCCCCTATATATATATATATACATATATATATATGTAGTGAAAGGTTATAGAGAGTCCATCATATTAGTAGAGTCCTAGAGTCCATTTCTCAGCCCTTAGATTAGAGTTGGATGGAGGGCTGAGATTTGTTCTCATTAAAAAAAAAAATAGAAACAAAATAATTACTTCAGCCAATTAGAAAATTAGGCTTCTTCTCTGATTTCTATGTTGTACGTCCTTGAGCAAACCAAAAAAAACCATCCACCTCCCAATTTGATTTCTCTGCTTCTTCTTCTTCTTTAACTCGTTTTCCAGGTATTTTATTTATCTTCTGTTATTGTGTTGCCATCATCTTCTTCCTTTCTCTTTTAGATTTTTTTTTTAAAATTTGTAATTTTAACAAATTAGAAATTGGTATTTAAAATCTCTGCCTTTTTCATTAATTTTTTATTTTTTTTTTGTATTTTTGAATTGCAATCTCTACCAATGCCTTTTCACATCTTATTCCTTTCTAATGGAGTTCAAGTAATATTTTCTTAAGAAAAAAAACGAAAAAAAATAAAGATACTTGCTTGTTCAATTTTTAAGTATAATTTTCGTTTTCGTTTATGGATGATCTGCAAGGAGTGAATTTTGATGAAGGTAATAGTTATACAATTCTATGGTTCGTTATTTGAAGATTTAATTATGTTTGAAATTTTACGTGCCATTTGTACTATTATATGGTTCATTATTTGAAGTTGTTCAATTATATTCTTTGCTGATTGTTTTTATTTTCTTTTTATTTGATTTTTTTTTTTTTTTGGGTTGAGACTCCATTGAAGGTGTTGATTTAAGGGGGATAAATGAAAGAAATTTACGCAAGATAGTTGAAGAAGATTACACGCCTTCTACGTGAAGGTAAGTTCTTGATGTAGATGAAGCAACCACTTTTTCATTTTACAGTATATATGCGTTAGCTTTCAGGTATATTTTGTGCATTTTGATATTTTTGAGTTCTTCTTTTAATTTGATACAGAAATTGGTATTTTTTTTTTTTCTGTTGATTTTCACTAAAAATTTTGGAAACCCTAAAAATTGATTGATATTCTCTTTTCTGCTGTTGGTATTTCAAAAATTTCAATTGAAATATATTTTCACCGTATATTAGTGATTTAAATTTTACCCCATTTTCCGTTTCTGTGATATTGGTGTATCGTTTCTTATTTGCTAATTGTACTGAATCAAACGCCTTTGCAGATGTCTTCTTCTAGTAGTTCTTTTTTACCCTCTAATATTTCTGTCGTTTCTTTTTTGTTTGTAATTCTTTTTTTTTTCTATTAGAATTTCATATTATGTTGTTAGAATTCTTTTGTTCCCTGTAAGTGTAATTTGGTTCTGTTATGTTAAATTTGTAGGCGGTTCATCAATTATATCTCCATATGCAACGTAACGCGAATGCTTTTCATTCGTGGTATACTGATGCTGCTACAAGGATGAAGAATCTAACTACCCCTCGTGCCTTTGACATAGCTTCTACTTCTTCTCAATCAACTCAAGCTTTTTTCGAGAATCTTGCACTTCATCTATACGTTGATGAGGTTGTTGATGTTGCAGCTTTTTTTTTGTTCAACTCTATAACATTGAACTGCAGCTTTTTTTTGTTCTACTTGTACTTTGGTTTCCATTGACAAATTTCAAGTTATATATATCTTATGATATTTTGCGTAATTCAGAATTTTATCACATCTTAATGAGATTATATTTTTTAAAATTTCACTTATGTTACAATTGTAACATTATAAGATATTTCAAATATCTAATC
The DNA here is from genome assembly GCA_023091065.1 of Dianthus caryophyllus. NCBI lineage: Eukaryota > Viridiplantae > Streptophyta > Magnoliopsida > Caryophyllales > Caryophyllaceae > Dianthus > Dianthus caryophyllus. Next base: position 34,585,383 of record CM041517.1, on the reverse strand, counting down.
TGAAATACATACAGAGCTTTAACATACATATACGAAATTTCAACCAACTGGTTGTGTTTGTAATTCTTTTTTTTACTATTATAATTTCATTTTATGTTGTTAGAATTCTTTTTTTTTCTGTAAGTCTAATTTGGTTCTGTTATGAAGAATCTAACTACCCCTCGTGCCTTTGACATTGCTTCTACTTCTTCGCAATCAAAACAAGATTGTAAATTAACCATTACTACTGATTGATTACAATTGAACAAGTACAAAGTAGTTTTATAGCATTTGTAAAGCTTGAGATAAAATATAAAACTAAATGAAATTTCAAGAACAATAAAAGGAATTTTAGCCAATATTATTAGAATTCCAAGCTCGGCTGTACAAATTAGTATTGGAGACAATAAAAAATTTATTAAAGTAACCGAACGTTTTCTATTGCCTTTGTGTTTAGATTCCTCTTAACAATTACCAATGAGCGCACCAGAAAAAGTAACCGAACGTTTATGGTTATCAACCCCAGTGAAAGGTGTGAAAACCATAGAATATTTGTTTGTCGAGTAAGTTGGATCAAAAGACAACGCATCGCCGAAGAACTCGTAATTTCTTCCCGCCACAACATCAGCCCATATAGCTTGACATGTTCTTTAATCATCCTATACGTCTTTGTAGCACCAATATTCAGCTGCCAAGGACAATTACAATGATATGTTAAAATGAAATACCAACAGAAATCTTTAGAATCTCAATAGGAATTTATAAAATTTCAAAGAGGGAGACAAATGTTAATTGAAAACAGTACAAATCATATTCTAATTACATAGTAATTTTAAAAATTTTAAAATCACAATTTAGAATTTCAAATGAAAAAAACGAATTTCAATGCAAAAAAATAAGATTTCAAAGCGAAAATTGAAACTCCAAACTAAAAATAACATCAGAAGAATTTATTCCCACATACAACAGCAACAACTTCCAAATATCGCTTCCCAAATTCATGAAATTTTAAAACGAAATTATAAATCCAAAAAATAAGATTTCAATGCAAAATTTGAAACTCTAATTTCAGATGTAAATTGTCAGCAGAAGAGCTATGAATTAAAATGAAATTCCAATAAACAAATAAAGCATTTTAACATAGAAAAATAGAATAGTAACAAAATGGCAGATGGAACGACAAAGTTATCCCAAATATCATCAGTACTAGAAGACATTTGTCCATATTAAAACTGTAAATTAACAATCAAAAGATATAATAATGACAAACTTGGACCCGTAAAACATAAAATAATTGTTCAAAAGAATATTAACAATAAAAATTACCACTTCAATCTAAATAATTGGAAACATCAACAACAAAAAAAAAATCGTAATGCATTTTCAATAATAAATAATATTTAAATGAAATTACACAGAAAAATAAATTTGAAAATTCAACAAAAACCTAATATAATACACAAAAACGATATTAAGAATGAAAAGTACACAAAAATTGACACTTTAAAAGTTAAACAAAAACCTAATTTTGTTGAGGGAGCAAAAACCTAATAAACATACTGAAGAAATACGCTCCAAATTCAAATAGCAAAATAGCATACTGACAAAACGATTCCAATGATTATAAAATAAAATAAAATCAACATAACCAAAAATACTGATACAAATTTTCATTTGAGATAAATCAATTTTCATAACAATAATTAATAAATAAAAGATATTAAAAAAGTAAGAAACGAATTTTACCTCTAATAAAAATTGACAATGTCCCAAAAATAAATTAAAAAGCAATGGAGATGAAGAAGTTCAAAAAAAGTAACAATGGAAGGGATGGATGACAAAGACAGTGGAGAAGGAGAAGATGGAAGATGAGTATGGATGACTATGGGAGATAAAGTGACATAGATGAATTGAAGAGAGAGATTCAAAAAATTGGAAAAATTGAAAATCAGAAATGTATTGGGAGAATAAAATTATGTCGGTTGAAATGTGGAGATATGTGAAAATATTTTCATTTTTATTTTTTTATTTTTCTTGGATTTTCCTTTTTTTTTTTTTTGACAAAAAAGTATTAAATGCTGATTAATTATAGGCCATTGATCTAATTTAATCCTATGGCTCACATTAGGACTCTAAATAACCTATTTCTATATATGTATGTATATATATATATATATATATATATATAAATATATATATATATATATATATATATATAGAAATAGGATCATTAGAGTCCACAAAAAAATTAGAGTCCTAGAGTCCAAATTTCGGCGATCGAAAAAAATGAAATTCCAACCACAAAAAATGAAATTCCAACGAAAAAAATGAAATTGTTGATTTTACTCTAGGTTGACTGCTTGGTCTGACCTACTGTCCCACACCTTTTTTGAGATTTAATCTCAGCCGTTGATCTTCACAATCTAATGGTTTAGATTAGGACTCTAGGACTCTATTCTATTTGTGGACTCTATATAACCTACCACTATATATATATATATATATATATATATATATATATATATATAGGGTTAAGATCCCGTGCGCACCACCTTACGGTGCGCACCGTACGCACCATTAGATACACAAATTTGTGTATTGGGTACACAAATCTATATGTTAGTTACACAAATATATATATTGGATACACAAATTTGGGCATTAGATACACAGAAAAACGGCTTAAATACACACAAATTACTTATAAATTCAGTATTTTAATTTCTGTTTTTCTCGACTTATTTATGATGACGATAAATTGGATACACAAAACTATAACTCGGATACACAAAAAACGAGTTTAGGTACACAATACGTATACGTCCACTATTGCATCTACCACCACTGCCGCCGCCACTATACCACCTTCCCCCGCCACCACCGTACCGCCGCCAACGCCATTGTTGAACAACCACCTTGACGCCCTCATTTTAAACACACATACACAACTCCGTGTTCATGTACCACCACCTTGAAACAGCTCAGAACTCCGTAGATCTACAATCTCTTAAAATTAAATTGTAGATCTACAATAAAAAGAAGTATAATTTCACAAACTAACCACCAACTCAAACGAAGTAGCTTGCCGACGATCACCACCGGAGTCGACGATCTCTATACTCACCTTCATTTCAAATCTGAAAAGTCCAGTCGAAGTTTAATCGTTACTCTCTTGAAATTGACGACACCACCGCCGTGGTACGTTGCTCGGCCGCCGTTATGACCGTTCAGATGACGGTAGTGGAGAGAAAAGAAAAGTGAACGCCGGTGGAAGCAGAGGAAAATGAATGGTGATGGAAAATAGATGGGGTACTAGTGCAGGGAGGCGGTGGCCGTCGGTGGTGGCATCGGTGGTAGTAGTAGTAAGCTTGGTGGTGGGGTTGATTTAGGGTAAGTTTTGATTACTGGTAATGATAGGGGATATTTAGGGTTGTAAGGGAGATGGGCCTTTATGTTGTGTTTTGTGGGCTAAGTTATTTGGTGCGTAGGGTGCGCACCGAATGAAGGGTGCGTACCGGATCCGGATTCTATATATATATATATATATATATATATATATATATATATATATATATATATATATATATTTATATATATATGTAGAGAGGATCACATGAATCCCTTATATTTGGTGCATCCTCTGTACACTCTTAGAGCCCTTGGATCTAATGAAAGCAATGGTTGAGATTTTTTTTTTTTTCTTTTTTTTTTTCTTTTTTTTTTCTTTCTTTCTTTTTCTTTTTTTTTTCTTTTCTTTTTTTTTTTTTTACGTTTTTTTTACGTTTTTTTACGTTTTTTTTTGACGATTTTTTTTTTTTTTTTTTTTTTTACGAATTTATTTTTATTTTATTTTATTTTTTTTTACGACTTTTTTTTTTTTTTTACGTTTTTTTTTTCGATTATTTTTTTTTTTACGATTTGGTTTTTACGAATTATTTTTTTAAATTCTTTTAGTTTTTCAGTTATTTAATTATTTCATTGTTTTTGTTATTTTTTTTAACGATTTTTGCTATTTTTTTAAATTCTTTTAATTTTTCAATTACTTGATTATTTCAATGTTTTTGTTATTTTTTTTTTATTTTATTAAGGTAATAACAAATAAACGTTAAAGTAACAATTGACGAATAATTATATAAAATTTTATTACCATGATTTTGTCAAGTATTATAACTTAAAGTAACATGTACAAGCTATTAGAGTAACAGTTGTTACCCTTTAAAGTAACATTGATTGCACTTTGAAGTAACAATAATATCATATAGAGAAAATATATGGATTAATAAATGTTTGTTAAAATAACACGTACAAGCTATTAGAGTTACAATTGTTACACTTTAAAGTAACATTGGTTTCACGTCAACGAAATAGTAACATCGCATCAAGAAAATAGAAGGATTAATAAAATTTTGTTAAAATAAAACGTAAAAGTTATTAGAGTAACAATTGTTACACTTTGAAATAACAGGCACATCGTATCAAAAAATACTTCAGAATTAATAAAAATTTGTTAAAATAACACATAAAAGCTATTAGAGTAACAATTGTTATACTTTAAAGTAACATTGAATATCGTATCAAGAAAATATATAAAAATATATAAAAATTTGTTAAAATAACATGTACTCCGTTTAAGTTATTAGAGTAACAGGAGTTACATTTTAAAGTAACATTAATTGCATTTCGAAGTAACAGTAATATTGTATCAAGTAATATAAGAATTAAAGGCAAAAAAAAAAAGTAAAAAAAAAAAAAAATATTAGAGTAACATGTGTTACATTTTAAGATAGTTATTAGAGTAACAGGTGTTACATTTTAAAGTAACATTGATTACACTTCGAAGAAACAATAACATTGTATCAAGAAATATAAGAAGTAAAGGCAAACAAAAAAAAAAAAATTATTAGAGTAACATGTGTTACATTTTAAGATAGTTATTAGAGTAACAGGTGTTACATTTTAAAGTAACATTGATTGCACTTCGAAGAAACAATAACATTGTATCAAGTAATATAAGAATTAAAGGCAAACAAAAAAAAAAATAAAAAAAATAAAAAATATTAGAGTAACATGTGTTACATTTTAAAGTAACATTGATTGCACTTCGAAATAACAGTGACATTGTATCAAGTAATATAAGAATTAAAGGCAAAAAAAAAAAAACAAAAAAAAAAAACAAAAAAAAAATCGTCAAAAAAAAAAAAATAATAAAAAAATGTGAGAGAAAAAAAAAATAAAAAAAAAAAGAAAAAGAAAAAAAGGGAAAAATAAACTTAAAAAAAAGGTTAACAAAACAATTTAAGAAAAAAAAAACATAAATCGAAGAAAAAATTAGAAGGGAGAAAAAAAAAATCTAAAAATAAATTAGGAGAGATATCATGTGGTAAGATCTCAACCATTAGATCAAGTAGATCTAAGGGTTGAGAAAGGGATGCATGACTCACCAAATTTGAGGGGATTCATGTGATCCTATTTCTATATATGTATATGTATATATATATATATATATATATATATATATATATAGATAAGATCTTTCAAGCCCTAAGTCTAGAGAAAGCCATTGAGTCGTAATCTAAGCCATTGGATCATCAAAATCAACGGCTGAGATTAAATCTCAAAAGGATGTGGGACTACTAGGTCATGGACTGCAGCCTCAGGCCAACCTACTTAAAAATTGGTATCTTTTTTTTTTTTTTTTGTTAAAATCTCATTTTTTTTGGTTAAAATCTCGAATTTTTGGGTTAAAATCTCAAATCTGAAATTTTGGGCTTAACGACTTCCTCTCATATCTTGGGCTTAAAAGATCTTGTCCCTATATATATATATAGAGGTGGGATCTGGTACGAACTCCTATTCACTACGAACCGTACGAACTACCTACCTCACTTATAATCAACACTTCCTCTTCAAATTACCCAAACCCTAAATACAAACCCAAACGCTTCAAATTAGTACCCCAAACCCCGACCCCACCCACATATTAACCACCACCACCACCACCACCAGGGCCACTGAAACCCAGGAGTTCGTACGGCCCAGTAGCCACCGCGTCAGATCACATCACCCTCAACCACCACCTGTAAACCCCTCATCTCTATTTCTCTTTCGTTTTGAATTTTGAATTTCTTTTTTCATTTTTTCAATTACCCACTAATTTGCTTTAACTGGGTTTTTAATTTTCATCTTCAAATTGTAGAGTATGTGTTTTTCGCCTTAATTTGGTTGTATTTTCTTGCTTTTTAAATACCCACAAATTGTTTTTAACTGGGTTTTATCATGATTGTGTGTGCTGATAAAAAAAAGACATGATTTTTTTTAATTGTGTAGTTGTTGTATGAGAAGACATGTTAAAATGTTCGACTTTTTTCATAATATGTGTTTTTGATGCCCCACATTGTCATCACTGATCTTCAATTTATATGTTTATGTGGTTTAATTGGGTTAATTTTTTATTTGATTTTTTGAATCGTTCAACTTGCCACAAAATGTTGTAGTTGAAGTTCTGATTTTTGATTGTGTGCTGTGGGAAGAGAAGCAATTTTCGCCTAAATTTGCTGTTGCAGTTATAGTTTGATTGTTAGCTGTGGACTATTCCAGACGACGATTCACGTCAGCCGAAACCAACTAATTTTGGGACTAAGTGTTGTTGTGTTAAATATGTTATGGTTATTGGTGTGAAATTAAAGTTCATGTGTATTCTGGTGTGAAATTCAAAGTGTTGACGAGTTTTGGTAACAATTTAGTTCCATCAATTTTATATGTAGATACATCATTAATAAAGTTAGTTACATCAAACATTTGAGAGAAAAAAATGTATCTGGATTACAATTTAACGTATCTGGAGTTCACTTTTGTGTATCCGAATCACTAGTATAGTTGTATTTTTCATCACTAGTATAGCAACTTGTGGTTGTTGTTTTCTAAATGAAGTGAGTCAACCGTTATAAATTTCCGAAGAAATTTGGAATTCTACCAGTTAATTTGTTTGAGCTAAAATCAATTTGCTCAACTTTATGGAGATTTCTAATATCGTCAGGGATATTCCCTGTCAGTTGGTTGAGACTCATATATAGGAGAGCAAGGATTGTGAAATTGCCAATTATTGCTGGAATCTCTCCACTTATTTGATTTTGTTTTATATCGAACAAGTTTAGTGTTTTGGAGAGATTTGCTACAGACTTAGGTAAAGTTCCAGTTAACTTGTTAGCTTCCAACTGTAGGCTTTCCATTCTGCTATAGTTTGCAAGTGTACCAATGAAATTAATATCACCTTCGAGGTTTTAGATACATTAATTGTGTGTAGCAAATTATGGGTTGCAATTTATTATTAGTTTATATTGATTGAAATCATCATCTATTGCATTGTGAGCCAACTTTCTCTCTTTTAATACGTTATTTAATCTCTCCTTGTTGTTTGTGTTATTTATGATTAATTCATTGATTATTTTGCTTGGTTACAGTAATTTTGCCCTTAGTTACACGATTTTTCCCCCTGGTTAGAATAAGTTTGGCTTTAGTTATACGATTTTTCCCCCTAGTTACAGTTTTTATACCTAATTAATTTTGGCTTTAGTTAACTTATTTTCTGGTTACAGTAATTTTGGCTTTAGTTACACGATATTTCCCTCTAGTTACAGTTTTCTTTACATAATTCATTTTGCCTTTAGTTAATTCATTTTCTGGTTACAGTAATTTTGCCTTTAGTTTCGCGATTTTCCCCCCTAGTTACAGTAATTTTGGCTTTAGGTACACGAATTTTCCTCCTAGTTACAATTTTTATACCTAATTAATTTTGCCTTTAGTTAATTCATTTTGGCTTTAGTTACAGTTTTTTTACCTAATTAAAGACTTTGATGATTGTGTATTGATTGTGATAAGCTTCTGATTTGTGTTGGTATCTTCTGATATGATTGTAGATATGTGGGTCGTAATTAAATGCTGTTGTCGGTGCTGTAGTTATGAACCGAACTAATACTGGAATAAATACATTAAAAATCATGTCAGGTACATTTTACGTATCCTCAGATACAGAAATCGATTTGTGTGTTTGGAGTACCATTTTGTGTATGTAGAACGCCAATTTGTGTATGTGGACCTTTAATATGTAAATCTTTGTAACATCAAAAACTAGCGAAGTGAATTCTCATTTTTGTAATCTTATAAGCCCTTTTAACTCCTTGGGTTTAGTTTCTTTTCATTAATTTAATGATTTAACCTGAAATCATGGTCACTTGAGGTGGTCAATGATTCGTAATCTGTATTCGGATGTCTGTCGACTATTCTGTGAGGTAATTGTAGTTGTCTAAGTATCGCTTCTACCATGCTAGCTAATGAGATGTTATTTTCATTTAGGAATTTGGGTGTATGGTGCCTCGAGACATTAGCCACAAATGATTTAATTCCAATGTAAAACTATATGGTTCTTAAACATCGTTGTTTGTTGTAGTGAAAATCGTGGTCGCTATAGGAGTTATGATTTGGTGATGGAAAAGGTTTGGGCCGAAGGGTTCTACTAATCATTGTATGCCTCTGTTTTAATTTGTTTAAATTTGACTCGTCATTAAGTTTAAAGTTCATTTATTGTGTCCTTTTATCCATGAACGTCTGACGGGACATGGTTTCAAAAGATTTTTTCTTCCACGACTCACTAGGGTGACTTTCGGTCGGAGGACTACTAATATGCTTTTGACTAAACCCGTCTCGATCCTAGCTAAACAAATATTTAAGCACACGAATAAGAGAGGTTCTAGCTAAGAACTGATGTGTAGAATGTATGATAGACCATGGCAGTTTTCATTTCACTAGGAATGAGACCGATTCCTTGGCTTTTAACGTCCGAGGTACGTCAGGCGTTTGCTTTTGGTTCAATTTCTGTTACGTAAGCGGTTTTATAGCAATGATCTCTCTGAAACTTATGCGTGTTTGTTCTTGAACAGATACTTTTAGGAAATATTAAAGGACACAATACTTTTATCGGTGGCTTCAATCGCAGAAAGCGTTGTTAGACGACCCTAGTCAGCATCCACATCCTAGTCAGCATCGTTTGTGGGTTCCACATGTCCACATGTCCACAAACTCACACCCACATCCACATCCACATCCTAGTCAGCATCCCAGTCAGTAAGTGCACTATCAAGGTGACTACGGCCCTCACTACTCCGTGGGCTACTACCGTCCGTCGTCGCCTGCGTCTGGTTCTGCAGGGACCACAACATTTCATCCGATGATAGAAATGTTTGGCGAGATGATTCACACACGTGTTTTCATGAATTCTCAAACAACCTTACTACATACGCATCCAAACACATACAGCGGCTTTGGTACCAGCACGAGTAGCGGAAAAGTCAGACGGCATGTAATGCAGGCAGAGATGTCGTTGAGTCGCGTCAGCTTTTTCCTGCTCTGTTGTATTATTTTGTGCTTGTTGCTTTTCTGACTCGAAATTTCTATGGGCCGTCTGTTATCCGCAACATTACAGATTCACAGAATTACAGGTGTATAGTTTGTCTACTTGTCTGTATATATGAAAGGAGCTTGTGGATATTGTGGTATACTACTTGGCAAGCTCAAGCTGTTCAAACAATTAAGATTGTACTATATCCATTTTATACTTAGTGTGTATGTATGACATAATAGATCAGAGTACATGCTAGTATAACATGGAATTGTTTTTTTTTTTTTTTTTTCTATTAAAAATATTGAGAACTTTAGTATTTTAGTACGAGGATAAGTACCAAAGTGTCTTTGTTGGACATTATGAGTCACGATCCAACTAAAACAATAAAGCTCTGAACTTTAGGCTATATGGGATTCGAACCCACACCTTGTACGATACGCACATTGCTCTACCATTGAGCTAATAGCCTATTTGAAACACACGTTTACATCTCATCATGCCTACGACAATATCAAGGGAATATGATACGAAAGTACAAAAACCTGATGCAGGCCATAAGCGAGATAAAATTACACTTATTAAGAGGGCAATGAAGAAAATGACTTGATTTTATAGTTCACTACCCATCTGCTTCGTAACAAGAAAATGAATTAAATAAAGCCAAAATGAATTAGGTAAAAAATCGTGTAACTAAAGGCAAAATGAATTAACTAAAACCAAAATTATTGTAACCAGGGGGAAAAATCGTGTAACTAAAGGCAAAATTACTGTAACTAGAAAATGAATTAAATAAAGCCAAAATGAATTAGGTAAAAAAAACTGTAAATAGGGGGGAAATCGTGTAACTAAAGCCAAAATTACTGTAACCAGAAAGTAATTGAACAATAATTTTTAATTAGGGAAAAAAACTGTAACTAAAGCCAAAATGAATTAACTAAAACCAAAATGAATTAGGTATAAAAATTGTAACTGGCGGGAAAATTTCTGTAACTAAAGCCAAAATTATCAGAATTCAGGGGAAAATCGTGTAACTAAAGCCAAAATTACTGTAACCAGAAAATGAGTTAACTAAAGCCAAAATTAATTAGTTAAGAAATGTAACTAGGGGGAAAATCGTGTAACTAGAGCCAAAAATACTTTAACCAGAAAATGAGTTAACTAAAGCCAAAATTAATTAGGTATAAAAACTATAACCAGGGGGAAAATCATATAATTAAAGACAAAATTATCAGAATTATGGGAAAAAATCGTAACTAAAGGCAAAATTATCAGAATTAGGGAAATTCGTGTTACTAAAGGGAAAATTACTAAAATGAATTAACTAAAACAAATGAATTAGGTAAAAAATAAAAACTATAACTAGGAGGAAAAATCGTGTAACTAAAGCCAAAATTACTGTCACCAGATAATGAATTAACTAAAGCCAAAATGAATTAGTTAAAAAAACTGTAACTAGGGGGGAAAATCGTGTAATTAAAGACAAAATTACTATAACTAAAGCCAAAATGAATTAGGTAAAAAAAACTGTAACTGGGGGGGAAAATCGTGTAACTAAAGACCAAATTACTGTAACTAGAAAGTAACTGAATGATAGCTCCATATTTTACCGATATTTTATATATTTATTCCCCGTCTTTTTATAATTATCACGGCAATTTTGGTACGTTTTATATTATATATTCTCCTTTTACGGTTTACTACGAGTTTACTATATTATTTGCAGGATGGAGATTTATGAGCTAAAATTATCGTGAAACAAACGCGGGTCGTGAATTATGCGAGTTTGAAGATAAGACCCGAGCAAGACAAAGCATTATGGACCGAAATAATTAAATAAAGAGATGGGCTAAGAAGACTTGTATTGGATAAAAGCCCAACTTGTAACTAAAATAAATAAAAGAAGCAGACTTTCAGTTTTACTGCTAAGTTTTTATTATTCCTAGTTTCAGTTTTAGTTTCTACTGCTTTTACAGAAAACTCTCTAAATATTAGGTTTAGCTTTTATTATTATTAAAGATCAAATCTTTACTCGGAGTTTGCAATTTCAATTCAGATTTTTTTAATTTCAATCGTTCTTGTTTTTATATAATGTTCATTCTTATTTCATGCTTTGATTTTCCTCTTTTCATGAGTAACTAATTTCTAATTAGGGTTTAGGGTGATTGTGAGATTGGTTTAGGAACATGTTTTAATTGCTTATATTGATTGAACTTGTGCAAGTTGACTTCTTCCTACGCGTTTTATTATCAATTGAATTTAGGGACGCCTTTATTGAATTGAACTTAGGTTGTTTCAGTTTAAGATCGAAAGCCGAATTGAAACTGTTATTAGTATTTTGTGAAACTGTTGTTCTTTGTAAGTGAAACTGTAAATTTAATAAATTTAATACCAGACTAATAAAGAGATAAATACAGTTTCATTTACAAAGAACAACAGTTTCACAAAATACTAATAACAGTTTCGCCAGCGTAGTGAGCGTACCAATATTTGTCAACTTAATTGATCCTCTTTCTATATATATATATATATATATATATATATATATATATATATATATATATATATATAGGGGTGGGATCCCATGAGACCCCCCAACTCAATGAGACCCATGAGACCCCCCTTCCATCCGTCAGATTAATAGAAGATTTAGGGCTGGAAATAAAACACACGCACAAACCAACAAAAACACGTGCAAAACACACGCACGCACATTCCCATCACTTTCTTCTTCCCTGCTTCATCAATTTCCCTAAAACCACCCAAACAAAACCCCTTAAAATTGAAAATCAAAACTTAAATCTCAAAAATTAAAACAGGAGTTACAAAACAAAGTCGAAAATATATCAATTCGTCATGGAAATTTGTGATTCAAGTGTAATTTCTGCTTGGTAAGAAATTTTCAGTAATTTTCAATAATTTTGAGTTACCACTATTGAAAATTGTTGAATTTATGCACGAATTATAAAGTACGTTTTTTGATTTTTATTTTCATGTAGATCTTCGAATGTAATTGCTCCCATTCTCCCAATATACATGAAGAAATCATCACCCCTCCAAACTGAAGATTTAATACAGATAGACGATGATGTCAATCCCAATATATCTGTCTCGACACATTCAGGTACATAATACTTACTCTGTAGATCCATTTAATTCCCCAACATATACAATTTTAGCTGATTATGTAAGATACAGAATCAGTACTCTGTAGATACACAATCAATACTTTATAGATACATTTATTCACCAACAGATACAATTTTAGCTTATTATGTAAAATGTTTTTTGTAGGTTGGGTTTTCATTTATTTTTAGAGTATATTCGTGTATGTTTGACAAGATACACAATCAATACTCTGTAGATACATTTAATTCCCCAAGAGATACAATTTTGCCTAATTATGTAACATATTGAATCAGTACTTTGTAGATACACAATCAATACACTGTAGATACATTTAATTCACCAACAGATACAATTGTAGCTTATTATGTAAAAGGCTTTTTGTAGGCTAAGGTTTTCATTTGTTTTTAGAGTGTATTTGCATATGGTCGACCAGATACACATTCAATACATTGTGGATACATTTAATTAACCAAAAGATACAATTTTAGCTGATTTTTTAAGATACATTTGGCTTATTATGTAAGATACAGAATGAGTACTCTGTAGATACACAATTAATACTCTGTAGATACATTTAATTAACCAACAGATACAATTTTAGCTGATTTTTTAAAAAAAAACGGAATGATTAGGTCTAGCAAAGGCTATTAGCTCAACGGTAGAGCAATGTGCACTGCACAAAGGTATGAGTTCAAATCCCATATAGCCTACAAAAATACTTTTTGTACGAGTGAATGATGTATGGTTATGGTGAATGCTGAGCAACCTTCGTAAAGCTACTTGAGAATGAGCAAAAGCGCTATAAGAGATCTATCTGTTTTATCAAAGTTGAAGGAACTGTTATATTAGGTGGAAAATGAAGTTATTATGGCCTACGTGCCTCACGCTTTCTTCGAGAACCACCACTTCGACTTTTCAAGATCTTATAGTAGCATTGCCTATGGATGACCAACCTCGTCCGAGGGAAGGGACCAGTGTACCTGTTAAAAAGTGGTAAAAAGGATTCAGAGTGTAGCTAGGCTTTTGACACGACTTCTCAGGTATGCACACTCCAAAGCGTTTCTTTAAAGGGTATATTAGGTTAGAGTGTGTTACACTTGGTCATGTACTTGACTTGTATCGTACACGTATTGCTAGTTTAAGTAACATCTTATTAGACGCTTAGAATGCCCAACCTATGAAGTGATTCAAATATACTTATTGACGTGATTCGCAACATATTGATGTGATTCTCAATTTGGCGAACAAGAGGATATCGCTGGGAAAATGAATGGGCTTTGAATTATCGTTTAAAAATAGGGTCGAGATCAACGAGGATATCATTTACAGTTTGGTCGACGAAATTGTGATAGACTTGTGTGCCTCAGAGTTCAGTTTTTGTTGTTAAGCAAATTTAGTCGGTGTGGGAATCGAACCCACACTGTGTGCATCGCACAATGCTCTACCATTTGAGCTAACCGACTTTACAAAAAAAAAAAAAAGCGGTAATGATTGCAGCTTACAAGTTTTGAACGAGATATGCTGAATACAATGCATTTACATGAATCATTCATGACATTATCGCTTACATGAGAAAACTAGCTATTGTAGGACTCGGAGAAAACTTACTGACATGTAAAATTCCTCTATCAATATTCAATCTATCATCTCTTCAAGGTCTAGAGTTGACTTTGAACCAATTTAAAGGAAATATTCCACCTGATATGCACCTCCATCTTCCTCAAATACAAATTTTAATCCTCGACGACAATTTCTTAACAGGACCATTTCCTATCATCTTTTTAAACTTCACAAATCCCAAAGATCTGACATTAGGAGTGAACAAAACAATCAAAAATAACTTGCAGTTCCTCTCGATAATTGGAAAACAAAATCCGACTCACAAGAACAAGTGCCATCAAACTGAAGTCATACAATGGACCTTAGGCATAAAATCGAATAAAAAATGACAACGAAATGGCAATTATAATAGAAAATGACAAATAAAAATGAAAAACAAACAATAAAACCATAAAATTGAATCAAAATGACATAAAGATTCAAAAAAATTCGTTTTATCATACCTAATTTTGCATGAATCGACAGCAGATATTGATTGGAGAAGAACAAAATTGAAATTAGGGTTGTCAAAATGAAGAAATTTAGGGAATGAGGAATATCAATGAGTGAAGTGTAAATTTTTATAAGTTTTACATAGAGAGGATGTCAAGGAATAATGTCGAGGAAATACACAGTAAAGGCAAAGGAATGTTTTTCTCTCAGTGGACCGTAGATTGGGGCTTAGATCTGACGGTTGATAAAAGGGTCTCACGGGTCTCATTGAGTTGGGGGGTCTCACAGGATCCTAAATCTATATATATATATATATATATATATATAGTATTAAGTTCTTTAGAGTCCTAGTCTTGAGTTAGAGTCCTAGAGTCCACTTTATGATTTGAAATTTTAACCAAATAAATTGAAATTTTAACAAAAAAAATGGAATTCCAAAAATTTGAAATTCCAAAAACTTTGGAATTCCAAGTTTTTCTGAAATTCCTGGAATTTTTGGAATTTCAAATTTTTGGGTTAAAATTTCAATTATTTTGGTTAAAATGCCAAATCGTAAAAGTGGACTCTAGGACTCTAAAAAATATGTGGACTCTATATAACCTACCACTATATGTATATAGAGAGAGAGAGAGAAGAGTTCTATCAAGTCAATAGGCAAGGGAGAGTCATAAAGTCGGAATAAGGGCCATTGGATTTAATCTAAATCTAGGGCTGAGATTCTTCCAAGCTAATTAAATAAATCAAAAAGAAAAAAAAAAGCCCAATCAGAATTTTTGTTGTATTCACGAGGTGCATGCTGTCCCTTTTATTGTTTCAATGACATTTTGATATTTCAAATCTCTCTTCTCTCACTTCTCTCTCCTCATTCATTCATTTAACCTAAAAAAATTTCTGAACTTCAAGCCTCCCTCATCTCTCTTCTCTCTCTCCCAAAAATTTCATTAAAAATAAACGATTATCATCAACCTTCCTCGCCATCGTCGTTGTCACCTCTTTGCCGCCATTATTGTCGACCTTTCCACAGAAACGTCATCAACTACTGTCAACATTCGTAGGTATTATTTTTAATATGTTTTGATAATATTTTTAAATCTAAATCTTAAATTTTTTTTAATTTGATTTTTTTAAAACTGCAAAAATTAGTATTCTATGGCTTTTTTTTTTTTTTATTTGATAGTTTTATTGATGTCGTTTGAATTCAATTTTTTTGTTCATTAACATGTGTTTCATCATTTTGTTAGGTGTGATTAATGGATTCTATTGAATCAAACTTATTTCCAGTATCCATCTATGAAGGATGATGGTGGAATTCAAAAGGTCATAACGAAATTTGAGGGTAAGTGTGATGAAGTTTCAAAAATTAGTAACCGTATAGGCTAAGTCTGTTAAAATTTCAAAATGCATCGTTAAAATTTAAAAATACGTTGTTAGAATTACAAATTTATTAATATAGTTGTTGTGATTCCTTCATATAGAGTAAGCTTTAATTAATCTGGGTAGTTAAAATCAATTATCAGTACAATGAAATTTATTTTTTTTTCTGTTAGAATCCTCTTTTTTATTTATGATATTTCTGGGTAGTTGAAATCAAATATTAGAATAACAAATTCGTTTTTTCTCCGTTAGAATCTTTATTTTCAATGTTATATGTCGGTAGTTAAAATCAATTATTAGAACATTGAAATTCGTTTTTTGTCCGTTCGAATCTTCTTTTTAATTTATGATATTTGTTAGTAGTTAAAATCAATTATTAGAACATTGGAATTCGTTTTATTTCTGTTAGAATCTTCTTTTTTATTTATGATAGTTGTGGTTTTTTAATATCAACTTTTAGAATGTTGAAATTCATTTTGCTTTCTTTAGAATCTCCTTTTTTTACTGATGTTATGTGTGGATATTTTAGTTGAACATTGGCGACACAAAGACATACAAGATGGTAAAGGAACATGTAAATGGGTTCCAAAACATTGGTGCAACCCTAAACCATTTCAAGAATTTCCAAAGAGACAATAAGCTTGATGGCAAACTTTTCATCAACCGATTTAAAAGCATGGAGGAAAACCGGCTAGGTTTTTTCTTTGACTACGATGTTGACGAAGATGGCATACCATGAGAAAAGAAATTGTCCTAACTCGTTTGTTGAAAGGGCTTCGATAACAACTGATTCAATCGATGAATATGAAGAATAAAGGGTGAAGTGTTGTTGTCATGTAATACTTTTATTGTATAAAGCATTTTGCAAACTACGTGTGTATACAATATTTTAAAATTTCTTTCTAACATATAAGATAAAACTGCGTGTGTATACACCATTGTATGAAGCATTTCTATCGTAAGAAACATTTTGCAAACTGCGTGTGTATACACTAGTGTATCGTGTTTTTTTTTTTATTGATGTTATTTGTGACTAGTTAAAATCAATTTTTAGAACATTGAAATTCGCTTTTTCTCTGTTAGAATCTTCTTGTTTATCCATAGATATATACAGAACATGGCTGGAATGATGGTACTTTTAAATTCTTTTTTTCGTGTAATATCTTTTATAACATTGAAATTCATTTTTTCTCCGTTAGATTTTTTTTTTTTTTTTTTTTTTATTTTTATTTTTTATGTTATATGTGTGTTGTTAAAATCAATTATTAGAACATTAGAATTCATTTTTTGTCCGTTAGAATCTTCTTTTTAATTTATGATACTTGTTGGTGGTTAAAATCAATTATTAGAACATTGGAATTCATTTTTTGTCCGTTAGAATCTTCTTTTTAGTAATAACCAATAAAATTCTAAATATACTTGTTTAAGTTTTATACTAGATAATATAATTCAAATTGGGCATTAGTTAGTGCAGTAGGAGTTCATCAAACTTAGCACAACATTTTCGTTAATAATTACAATATGAAAGTAATAAATTAAAAGGTTCTCTAGTTTAACGTAAATCATTTCTACTTCCTCGCTAAGATCCTCTCAATTTGATGCTAGGTAAAATAATTCAAATTGGACATTAGTCAGTGTAGTAGGAGGAAAAAATCACGAACATCGTGATTGGTGACCAAACTCTTTCGTTTTCGATGCAAAAAAAATCGAAGATACAATCGTTAAATGCATCGACAAAGTGTAAGACATATGCCTAGATCAGAGAAGGCCCCTAAAACCAATACTCCTAAGAACAAGTTGTTGGACTTCCATAAAGTTAGTTAGAGTTTGTTAGAGGTTGTTAGAGGTTGTTATCTATTTTGTATATAAATACACATACCATGTACAGCATTTCATTCATTCATTCATTCATCAATATACATCATACACTTCTATTTACACCTTGTGTTTTCTCTCTTTTTCCTCTAATATTCTCCTTCTATTTTCAAGCTTTTACTTCCACTTTAATGGCGTCTCTCTTCGAAAATCAACATGGTATCAGAGCGGGTAACCGCTTCTGATCGCCATTGTTGACCTCGCCTTTACAATTCTTTCTTTCAATTTTGTTTTGCCCCTTTCAATTTCATCAATTTCGCTCTTTTTCGTCGATTTCAAATACTTTTCCAGAAAACCCTAATTTCACAAAAATGGCAGAACAAAATCCTCCAACACAAGACGATTCTATGCAACTTACTTCCGCTGATCTTTTGGCGACGAAATTGGTCAACAATGTCTTCGATGGAACGAATTTTGCAACTTGGAGACGAGGGATGGAGATTGCACTCTCGACGAAGAACAAATTAGGGTTTGTTAATGGATCAATCGAAAAGCCTTCAGCTTCATCTCCAACTGCAAAAACGTGGCAACGATGCAACGATATGGTATTTTCATGGATTCTTAATTCTGTTTCAGGAGAGATTGCTAATTCAATCCTCTATAGCAAGACTGCACGAGAAGCTTGGAAAGATTTGAATGAAAGATTTGGTCAGACAAATGGCGCACAATTATATGGAATTCACAAGAAATTAGTTGAGATGAGTCAAGGAAATGATACTGTTGCTTCGTACTTCACCAAACTCAAGATGATTTGGGATGAACTTGATTCGATTGATTCAACTCATAATTGCTCCTGTAATTGTGCTTGTGGAGGAAAAGAAAAAGACGATAAATCACAGCAAAATCAACGTGCTGTGCAGTTTCTCATGGGTTTGAATGACTCTTTCAATGCTGTCAGAAGGACAATACTGATGCAAACACCTCTTCCCTCAGTTTCCACCATTTACAATATCTTGCTTCAAGATGAAGATCAAAAGGAGGTGAAAGTTGAGTCTCATTTTAATCAAGAGGCAGCTTCTTTCTATGCCAGAAATTCAAGAGGAAACTCTTCTGGTTCTTTCAGTTCTGCACAAAACAAAGGAGATTACAGGTCTTCAGACAACAGAAAACCTTACTTCTGCACCTTCTGCAAGAGAAATGGACACACAGTAGACAGGTGCTACAGACTGCAGAACAACAAAGGAAAGAAGTTCGCAAATTCAGCAGCAAATGAATTTGATCCTGCAGGGCCTGGTATTCTTGGTGCGTATGGAGGTCAGTCTGATGCAAGTGGAACTTCAGAGATTACTCCCTTGATGATTGAGCAGTTGAAGAATATACTAAATCTTCATCAGACAAAGTCAGATGGGTCTGCAGCGTCTTCCTCAGGTGGTGGAGCAAACTTTGCAGGTAACTCCACTCAATTCTCTCAGATTTCTGTTGGTAATGACTCTTGGATTCTTGACAGTGGTGCTAGTGATCATATATGTGCAAACATTGAGTTATTTTCTGACATGCATACCATTGCTAAACCCTATACTGTTTTCTTACCAAATGGCCAAATTGTTTGCATTAACACTGTAGGAAAAGTTCTCTTAACACCTGACATAACCCTGCACAATGTGCTTTACATACCATCTTTCAAGTACAATCTTTTGTCCATAGCTAAACTGGCCAAGCAAATGGATTCTTCCATCAGCTTTACACCCACTTCTTGCTTCTTGCAGGGCTCTTCTATGAAGAAGCCAATGATGCTTGGTAAAGTCAATAGAGACCTCTATCTACACAAGCAAACTGCCTCTGATGCTCTTCACAATAATGCCCTTTTTAGTGCTCAGTTAGTTACACCTAAGAATGATGTAGCCTTATGGCATTCTAGACTAGGACACTTGCCGTTGTATAAACTCAAAAGTCTTGATCTTTGTAAGGTTTCTATAAATAATGAAAGCATGATTTCTTCTTGTCCAATTTGTGCCAAAGCAAGGCAACACAGATTTTCCTTTCAATTGAGTTCTACTCATACTTCTTCTCCTTTCCAAATGATTCACATTGATTTGTGGGGACCTTACCCTATATGTACCTACAATGGTCACAAATACTTCCTAACTATAGTAGATGATTACACAAGAACTACTTGGACACATCTCCTTAAGTGTAAAGGTAGTGCCTTTGAGTCCATCAAAAACTTCATTGAGCTTGTTCAAACAAAGTTTCAGAAGTCAGTCCAAGTCATTAGGTCTGATAATGCTCTTGAGTTGGGTTCTAGTCCCACAGCTTCTTCTTATTTGACCTCAAAAGGCATCATCCACCAAACATCCTGTATTCACACTCCTCAACTAAATGGTGTTGTGGAAAGAAAACACAAACACCTTTTGGAGACTGCTAGAGCTCTAATTTTCCAGTCCAATTTACCCAAAAAATACTGGGGTGACTGTGTTCTCACAGCCACTTACATCATTAACAGGCTCCCCACCAAAGTTCTCAATCACAAATCTCCATATGAATTGTTGTTTCACAAATCCCCTAATCTCTCTCATTTAAAAGCCTTTGGTTGTCTTTGTTTTGTCTGCACACCTAAACCAGGCAGAGGCAAACTTGATCCTAGGTCTGTGCCTGCTGTTTTCTTAGGTTACCCTTTTGGCAAGAAAGCCTACAAAGTCCTTGATCTAGAGTCCAAAGCTATCATTGTTTCTAGGGATGTAATCTTTCATGAGCACATTTTTCCCTACATCAAAGACTCCTACATGTGCTTTCTTTCCCCTCCCTACCTTACCTGTTCAAAACATCATTGATCCTGTTTTTCAATCCCCCATTGCTTCCCCTCCTACTCTTTCTCCTTTGCATCAGAGGTCTTCTCCTGAACCAAATCCTTCTCCTGAACCAAACCCTTCTCCTGAACCACACCCTTCTCCTGCACCAAATCCTACCCAACCTGTTCCCTGTCTCAGAAAATCCACCAGACCATCTCATCCTCCTTCCTACCTAAATGCTTACCATCGTAATCTACCCTCCACCTCTTCCTGTAACTGTACCCTTACTTCTCTTTGCTCTTCCCCTTCCTTGGCTTGTTTTGCTGTCAGAAATGTATCTTGTTTGCATGCATCTGTTACTAACCCTGTTCAGGAACCCTCGAGCTATGACCAAGCAGTGGTCTATCCTGAGTGGCAAGATGCCATAGCAGCAGAATTTTCTGCACTTGAGGCTAATGATACATAGAGCCTCTGTCCTCTTC
This sequence comes from Dianthus caryophyllus, assembly GCA_023091065.1. Taxonomy (NCBI): domain Eukaryota; kingdom Viridiplantae; phylum Streptophyta; class Magnoliopsida; order Caryophyllales; family Caryophyllaceae; genus Dianthus; species Dianthus caryophyllus. The sequence continues at coordinate 34,564,369 of CM041517.1, read as the reverse complement.
CTCCAAACAAAAAGGCCATCAAATGTAAATGGGTCTTCAAAGTGAAGCACAAGGCTGATGGTTCTATTGAAAGGTACAAGGCAAGGTTGGTGGTTAAGGGATATACTCAAATTGAAGGTCTTGACTATACTGAAACTTTTTCTCCTGTGGTTAAGATGACCACTCTAAGAAGTCTGGTGAGTGTAGCAGTCAAGATGGGCTGGCCTATGACTCAACTTGATGTCAACAATGCTTTTCTCCATGGTCACTTGGATGAAGAGGTATACATGGTTCCTCCCCCTGGTTTGTCTACACCTGCTCCTAATCTTGTCTGCCGCCTGCAAAAGTCTCTCTATGGGCTCAAGCAAGCCTCTAGACAATGGTATGCCAGGCTGAGTAGTGCTCTCAAGGACATGGGTTATGTTCAATCACTCAATGATTACTCTTTGTTCTCCAAGTTCATTGGCTGTAAGAGGGTGTTTTTAGCTGTGTATGTTGATGACATACTGTAGATACCCGTATCCGTACCCCCCAAAAACAAACCCGATGATGAAAAGGACTTTCATGCATGCTTTTAGAAGAGTCGAAACGGTACAAAAGTGTCTAAAACGTATTTAGTCATTTTTAACGACATTTGGTTTTGCATAATCATAAAAATGAATGTCACTCTTAGTCATTATAGGCACAACACGAGCACGATACAGGAACGTCTTGTTAAGCCAAGCCACAAAAACAGCCCAACTAGCTACAAAACGGCCCAAACTTACAAAAACGACCCAAAACGCACACCAACGCAACACGCAAAACGGGCCAAAGTGCGTCCCGTACCACATTTTCACAAAATTAGGTTCTATAATACCACAAAATAATATAATTCAATATTATTTTATTTCGAGCCAAAACCGAAAAACACGACAAAAACCGAGGCACGAAAATCGAAATTGGACCAAAAACCGATTTGGCCCAAATTATACTTAACCCACACGTAAATATCCCAAAAAAACATAATCATCACTCAATCATACGTCACCTAAGCAAAGGCGGCATAAACAGCCCCCAAAACAAAATAAAAATCGCCTGTTGACAGGCGATTAAAAACTTAATCGCCTGTTAACAGGCGATTATCTTTTTCTTTTCTACCAGCCGCCTTTTTGTTTTTCTTACAAAATTACAGCCAGAACAAAACTAAAATCGCCTGTTCACAGGCGATTTAATTTTTCCTCACACATGAACCAGCCTTTTCCTATAAATACCAACCCATTTCATTCATTTCAATGGACCCGGTTTTAAAACACATATACACTACTCACAAAATCCACTCAAAAATACCGTCTTTACATTTTCGAAAGGTAAACACTTTACCTACGGGTTGGACGTTTGAGACTCGGGCAATGGGGTTACATTAACCCCAAACCCGATATTGGCACTAGCGAAGCCGTATTCGTAATACTCTGCCAGAGCAATTCGGATTCATAATCCGTCTAAACCTCGCCAATATCGCATAAATAAACGACCCCATATCACTAAAGCAAACCGACGTCACTTTTATAATTATGCAAGTCCTCATTCATGCATTAAATAACGACTAGAATTACGGATCCAACACTAAATTGTACTGCTTCATGTAGTCTTTTAGCATGTCAAAACTGAGGGTTTTTCACAAATTCAAATACGAGGTCGGAAAATAACGTCTATAGTAATAATTTAGTCAATAAATTATTATTTAACGTACATTTCCTATAGCAATATGTCATTATTTTGACAATTTACATTACTTATGCATCTTAATCGAGTCATACTTATTCGCACTTGTACGTAGCGTGACTTTTTAGCCCAAATATCGAAATTAAATAAATGTTTTCAAATTAGTAGAGACTACTTTTACGTAGGCTTTTTGATTTCAGTTTTCAAAAATACATTTTTGCCAAAACTTTTAAAAAGTAACCTCACTCCGAACCCCTTCTCTGGTTTCAAACCTCAGATTGATAGGTATCGACGCACCTTAAAATCTGAGACACTCGTGTCTTGTATTTTAAGATGCGTAGAATAGGTTCCAAATTCCTTTAATATTTGGTGGCGACTCCGAAAATACATTTTCAAAAAGGATTTTCTACTTTTTCTTTTTGGTCACAAATTCATGCAATGATCTCCGCATTTTTACAAACCGCACTTTTTCCTCAAGGAAGCATTCATTCCGCGCCAAGACGGCGAGGGCGCTGCCAGGCGTCGATAGGGACTAGCGATTTTTCATATTCCCGGTACCTTCAGCTGGCGACTCCGCTGGGGACGAGCATGATTTTTATTATTTTTGAAAAACTAGTTTTTCTTTTATTTTAAAAAACATAAAGAAGTGAAGCTTGAAACTTTGAAAACATTTACGCTTTTGATATTTGGGCAAAAATACGTTGAGTCGAATCCTCCAGATTCAAACCACACCCTTTGAGGAACGGCCCCCAGTAACTCTCGCTTCATAAGTGAGGTAACTCCGGACACACTGTTCTCTCACCCCTCCACGATTACAAGTACGGCATCCGTACAAACGATCGTAACCAGTCAAACTCGGACGCTCTAGGGCCCGTCTTGAATTCACACCTAAGACGTGTGTAGTCTGATCTTGCGGGTGCCCCTACCTAAACGTTACGGGAATGGCCGGAGGGAACCTTACCCTATAAGCCAAAAACCTGTGTTTATATGTACAAGTGTGAGGCTATAGTACCCTCACTATAGTCGTCTTTCAAAACCATTTCATGCAAAAACATTTCCTAGGCATTATACATTTAAAATACGTCCATTTTGAAAATTCATTTTTTACTTTTTTTTTTTTCAAAAAGGTCATACTTTTTATTACACAGTTAGGCTCTTTGAACTATAGTCATTTGAGTTTGATAAATAAAATGCCGGTGCATTTAAAAGCCGATCCAGATAATCACTAGATCCCCGATCTTTTTCAAAACGTAAATGAATTATCACCGACGTATCGTCATAATACATTTATTGCAAAATTTCATAGAGCAAAACCCGTAAATGTCAATTCATTTCGGAGATTTTAAATGAAATTAACTTTTAGTACATTAGATTTAGCTTTAAGTCGAGCGACTCTTTAGTCGTCCCGATTTAATCTTTTTCTCTCAAAAACAAAAAACGCGGGCTCACTCATATGTGAACCCGTTGATTTACTCTTTGAATCGAGTGACTTATTGTCATTTTTCGATTTAAATCCCTGAGTCACACGTAAAAGGCGAACAATTGGTCGCCTTTTACCCAATTTTAACATCCTCAGATCGATTAGCCTATCGCTACTTCGGTTTGATCCTTTTTATCGTGATGATAAACCCCTAGCAACATACCGCTAAACTGGGTTAATCAGATCAGGATCATAAAATTTTTCAACCTCGAGAATAGAGACGTGTCAATATGCCACTACCTCAAAAGCTTCCCGTGTCATTTTAAAAGCTAAAAACACGAGTCGAGTCTTGCACCCACCTTTTGCATTTTTATGTCTTTCTTTGGTCGTGAATGTGATTTTTCATTAAGTCTTTTCTTCCTTTTTAGAGTCACTAAAGGTTTGAAAACTTTGTCAGGTCCACTCATTGAAAAACCCTGGATACACGACGAACCAAGAACCGTCACTTAAACCCACCTCCGCCTCCAAAGAAGCGCGCCTACAACAAATCAAAACCAAAACCTGTAATGGCCTTTCAACAAGATGAAGGATTCGGCGGACCGCCACCACCCCCCCCGGAAGTGACTGCCGAACAAGTCCGACAGCTCAATGATAGGATAGCTAGCCTCACTACGACGATCGAACAAATGGCTATCATGCAAAAGTTTGAGGCAGAGAAGAACGCCGTACGCCTAGCCGAGGAATCCGAACGGAATGCAAAAAGGATTCGAACCATGGAAGAACGTCTCACGAACTCAAGAGGTTACTCCATACACCAAGAAAACGAGCACATCCCAAAGAACGTCAGATCCATGCTACCCGATGAGCTAGCGCTCAGCGACCTTCCCATTTTCAAAGGTCACGAAAGCCCGCTCGTACACGCCAAAGCTTTCAAAGCCAAGATGGCCATTATGGGGGTCGACCCCCCCGCCTGGGCCACTTTATTCCCACACTCACTGGACCCGCAACCCAGAGCATGGTTCTATTCTTTAGAGCCACACAAGATCGGTAGTTTCAAGACATAACGGGCATTCGATCTGCGATGATCGGGACAACAACAACATCCAAGTCTCACTACGTACTTTGGAGGTCCTGACTCAGAAGGACAATGAAGGGTTTACCGAATACCTGACACGTTGGAAGAAACTCTGTGCCCAAATACCTAACCGCCCAAGGGACACTGATTTAATCACCAAGTTCATCAACAACCTCACCCCGCATACCAACAACATCTACTGCAAGAACTTCGACGACTTCTCAACACTCGGCGTCGTCGGTGAACTCATTGAAGACGACCTCCAAAGAAAATAGGAATAAAAGCACGAGTCATGGATATCAAGGAAGCTCGCCTCAAGCCACCGCCAAAGTCGAGCCCATACACGCTTATCAACGCCTTTGGCGCACTAAAGGCACCGCCGATTCTTACAGCACCCCCAAGGCCTGCCGCGCCTCCACCAAAAGGTTAGGATACCTTTAGATGACAAGATCATCACCACAAAGGCCTCAGACTTCCAAGCCGCCCTCCAACAGCTAAAGCTCGAAGAAAACGCTGCCCGATCTACTAACGACCTAGGCAGTTTCAATTCAAGTATCTACACCTAGAGTATAGGGTCTGGCGTCCTTATGACGCCAAAATTTTCTTAACGGCAGGGTCACTAGGTTACATTACTAAAGTAGTAAACCTAATTGAAAAACTAGAGTCATTAAGGTTATCCGAAGCTCCCTCGTCTGAGCTATCTTCAAATGTAACTGCTTTTGATAACATTAATAACATGAAAGTTTTTGTTACTCTTTGCCTCATTTAAAATCTACATATTCTAATGAATGCGATAATTTTAAACAAAATAACATTGCATTATATAGATACATTGCAAGCATTGTCTCAGAACCCGAACAGGACCCCATTATTGAAGACACAACAACCATCAACATGGGCACGCTCAAGAACCTCGAGGACTACGGTGGGGCTTCTCTTAGCACGTAAGAAAGGACCACATATACCAAGCTCCTCATATAATTCAAGGACGTCTTCGCATGGTCGTACAAAGACATGCCCAGATCGATCGCGAGATAGCCAAACACCGCATCCCCATCAAGCAAGGCTCCGGACTGTCGAAAAGAAACTCCGACGCATCGAGCGAATGGTCTCTCATGGTCAAAAGAGATCGAAAAACAACTACAAGTCGGATTCATCCAAGTCATCGAATACTCAGATTGGGTCTCCAACATGGTTCCGATTATGAAGAAAAGCGGCAAAATACCTGTATGTGCCGACTTTCGAGACCCGACCAAAATCAAGGCAATAATGGGCATGAAGCCGCTACAACATCGACGAAATAAGGAGCCTTTTGGGACAAATCCAATATATCTCCCGATTTATCGACAAGAACTCACCATGATTTGCGAACCAATCTTCAAAAAGCTGAAGAAAGAAGAGCATACGAAATGGGACGACGATTACAACGAGCCTTCAACAAACGAGTTAAGCCACGAAACATTAAAGTGGGGGATCTCGTGCTAAAGTCAGTTCGAGCACCACTCCCAGTCGGCCCACGAGGAAAGTTCAAGCCTAATCAATGGGCCCTACCTCGTCAAGGAGATCTACACTATGAGTCAAACTAACCGACCTCGACGGCCAAGAGTTCAACCTCGCCACAAACCTCGATCAACTCAAAAAATACTACCCTTAAAAACCCCTTGCAATGTATCTATAAAATACAATTTTAAAAAAAAAAAATTCATGGGCCGGCATGCCCTTAAACGTGCACCCCTCGCAAACACAATTCATGGGCCGGCATGCCCCTAAACATGCTCTTTCTCTCCACAAAAATCAAACACAATTCATGGACCGACATGTCCTTAAACATGTTCATGGGCCGGCATGCCCCTAAACATGCATCCACCAAACACAATTCATGGGCCGGCATGCCCCTAAACGTGCACATTCACCACAAAAAAGCAAACACAATTCCTGGGCCGGTATGCCCCTAAACGTACATTTTTCGAACTACGCCGGTTTGATTCCACTTTTCGTGGATACGTAGGCAGCTTTGCAAAAAGCGCAACCGATATTCAACACAAAATGACGCGTCCAAAGCTTAAAAAAGTCAAGGACATAGTCACCACAAAACTCGCCTCATAACCTGAAGGGTTAAAAAGGGCGATATTCAACACAAAATGACACGTCTAAAGCTTAAAAAGGCCGAGGACATAGTCAACACAAAAATTCGCCTCTTGAAACCCAAAAGGTTAAAATAAGGCGACATTCAACACAAAAATGGCATGTCTAAAGCTTAAAAAGGCTGAGGATATAGTCATCACAAAATCGTTCCATAACCCAAAGGGTAAAAGGAACAACATTCAACAATAAACGACAAACCCAAAGCTTAAAAAGGTCGAGGGAATAGTCAATACAAAAAAATTCCTAAAAACAAGAACCATACTTACATTCTAAACTTTGAAAAAAGAATTAGAGCCAAGGAATTTCACACAGAATAATAAGCAAAATGAGACAAAGTCGTAAATAAAAACCTGATTTTTATTAATCTTAAAAAGAACGGTTGCATTTTGGATTTTTCAAAAGTAGGAGCATAACTACAACCTTAGAGATACACTAACAACACTACAATATATTACAATACTTATACAAATCCCGGCATGTACATCGGGTTTAGGATAGACGTAATACGAACATAATAAAATACAACATAATATGAACATAATACTAACAACAACACAATAAAACAAACACCAGATTCCCTTAGCCACCAATAGCTCCAAACTCCTCGACCAATGGACAGACCCCTCCGCCAGGAAAGCGGAACACATGAAAACTTAGGTCCCAATAGTCGAGACAGGCATCTAAGAACTCGGGCTCCATTTGAACCTGCCCCAGACCCAGGAGTACCCCGATACCGCAATCTTTCAAAGTCTTTCTCTTCTATACCCGACAACGACGAACACCAACGGCGCAAGTTTCCTTCAAAATTCTCCATAACTCGACTAACGTTCCGTAAATATTTTGAATATCTTTGGAATACCGAGAATAGAACGTTGAAAGGATGAGTAAAATGAGTTAACCTAGCCCTCCTTTTATAGCCGAATTTGCAAAACAATCTACAACACAAAAATTAACCACAACACAAAACACGATTTTCGCATTCACAATTTTTCGTCTCAAAATGTCGTTTTAGCTCGCATTTTTACAATGTCAAAAGCGTCTTTTTACGAGTCTAAAATACTTTCTAAACAGCATATTTCAAAACCTCAGATTTGCATTTAATTTAGTCCTGCGAGTCGGCCTCAATCGAGACATATATATATGTGTTTTTACGACTAACGACTTTTTGCAGTACACTCGGCAAGCAAAAACGCAAGGATTTCGTAATCCGCTACAACCCTAACATGCATTTCTGCAACAAGACGAAATATTCAAGCCTGGGGCGTCACACACAAAGCCAACAACTACAATCAAAACCGAACCACAAATATACCCATACATACCCACAAACCAAACAAAAAAAGCGCGTAGCCTCCTCACGAGACGCTCATAAAAACCTAACTTTTATGAGAAAAACAAAACGCCAGCGTAGCCTCCTCACGAGACGTTCATAAAAACCTAACTTTTATGAGAAAAGAAAAGCACGTGAGCCTCCTCACGAGGCGTGCATTTCAACCAAAAACGCAGCGTAGCCTCCTCACGAGACGCTCATAAAAACCTAACTTTTATGAGAAAAACAAAAACACGTAGCCTCCTCACGCAGACGTTCATAAAAACCTAACTTTTTATGAGAAAAAGAAAAGCACGAAGCCTCCTCACGAGGCGTGCATTTCAACCAAAAACGCAGCGTAGCCTCCTCACGAAGACGCTCATAAAAACCTAACTTTTATGAGAAAAACAAAACGCAGCGTAGCCTCCTCACGAGACGCTCATAAAAACCTAACTTTTATGAGAAAAACAAAAGCAGCGTAGCCTCCTCACGCAGACGCTCATAAAAACCTAACTTTTTATGAGAAAAACAAAAACGCCAGCGTAGCCTCCTCACGAGGCGTTCATAAAAACCTAACTTTTTATGAGAAAAGAAAAGCACGTAGCCTCCTCACGAGGCGTGCATTTCAACCAAAAAGCGGCGTAGCCTCCTCACGAGACGTTCATAAAAACCTAACTTTTATGAGAAAAAGAAAAGCACGTAGCCTCCTCACGAGGCGTGCATTTCAACCAAAAACGCCAGAGCCTCCTCACGAGACGCTCATAAAAACCTAACTTTTATGAGAAAAAGAAAAGCACGAGCCTCCTCACGAGACGCATTTCAACCAAAAACGCGTAGCCTCCTCACGCAGACGCTCATAAAAACCTAACTTTTATGAGAAAAAGAAAAGCACGTAGCCTCCTCACGAGACGTGCATTTCAACCAAAAACGCCAGTAGCCTCCTCACGAGACGTTCATAAAACCTAACTTTTTATGAGAAAAGAAAAGCACGTAGCCTTCCCGAGACGTGCATTTCAACCAAAAAGCAGCGTAGCCTCCTCACGAGACGTTCATAAAAACCTAACTTTTATGAGAAAAGAAAAGCACGTAGCCTCCTCACGCAGGCGTTCATAAAACCTAACTTTTTATGAGAAAAAGAAAAGCACGTAGCCTCCTCACGAGACGTGCATTTCAACCAAAAAACGCGTAGCCTCCTCACGAGACGTTCATAAAAACCTAACTTTTTATGAGAAAATGCCCCAAAACACGTAACCTCTTCTATGAGACGTCCCAAAGCCATGGCGGCGCAAGCGCAAGCCGCGACCAAGAGGCGCTAGCGAAGCGGCGAAGCTGCAGCGAAGCACGCGAAGCCCAAACAGAGACACGAGCAAGGTGTTGGAGTATGTGTCCTCCACAATAGTGCGATTACTTAATAAATCTCAATTAAGGAATACATGGGGATAATCCTGAATTATTGTCAATTGATTAACGTAAATCAATAACGGTTGGCTGACTAGAGTTTGACGGTATTGTCGTGGAGAACTACGGTAATCAATTGATCCCTTTAAGTCACACCTATAGAACGCATCTAAATATTTAAGCTAATTAATTGTATGAGATACGATTATATTAGTGACTTGATAATTTGACTAACGGTTAGTCGGTGTATTGATTTAGAGAGAAATCGAGTTGTGAACTCGGACGTTTGAATTTTATATCGATAAAATTATTAGAGGAGACGAGAATTAGTGATTAAGCGTTAATTCACTAATCGTGTATATTTTACTAATGAGATTAGTAAAAGTACATTTTGAATATATGTGTAAAGGTACATGTATATTAAGGAAGAGTTTAATTAATTTACACTTTATCATATTAGATGATTTAAGTGATAAATTATAAGTATTTGTGGGACAAATATTGAAAACAAATAAGACACATTTGAGGCTCATTTGGACCGAAAAAATGGAGAGGCAAGGAGCTTCTCTTTTGTCTTGTTGTGCTTTGTTTGCTTGTGAGTTGTTTTTGCATGTAAAACACAATGATCACAATGCAACCAATTTCTCTTATCAAGAGAAGACTCTTCTCTCCTCTCCTTGACCACATGGGCCGGCCATGTAGTGTGATGAACACACTACTTGTGCTCCTTGGTTCCTTGTTAAAAGCATGTGTTAGATGAGTTTTTTATTTTATTCATTCATTCATGCTTTTACTCTCCTTCTCTCACCATATTCTCTCTATTACACAATACTCACCAGATACTATTTTACTAAGAGTTAGTAAATATATTATCTCATATTATCAAGTTAGTATACTAAGTTATTTCTAGATCAAAATACTTAGTATTTTGGTAGTAGTTCTTGGGTGCATCTTTTAGGAGGTTTTCTCTTTGAAAACTTGGGTTCTTTGGAGGATCATCCTAAGCTATATCTCAAGAAACTAAACTAGAAAGGAGTTCTAGTTTAGTGCCCTAATATCCTTTAAAAGAAAGGTATAAATTTCTAAACTTGTTAACAATGTAAATTTGTACTACATAGATCTTGCTAAATCAAATTAGAGTAATTTGATTTACACTAATACTTGATTAGTGAATGGGATCCGATCCCTACAAGTGGTATCAGAGTCAAGGCTTGTAGTTACAAATTTATTTTGTTAATTTTAGGGTTTTATATATTTATTGAGAATAAATATGATAAAATCCGAAAATAGTGTTAAAAATGGTTTTAACACGAGATTTTTATTGCATGCAAAGTTTCTGGTCTCATGAAGTTTCTGGTCAAATTTCGTAATTTTTGGAATTTGTTTGCTAATTTAAATGATTTTTATACAAAACCGAGTCAAAAAATGTGTTTTTTGGCTAAAATAATTACTATAAATAGTTATAGTTTGAATCTGGTCACGAAATTTTTACACAGTGATATTTCATATTTATACATTCTGCGTGTAAATTTTCAAAGTCATATTTTGAGTTTTGATTATTTATTCATATTTTTGTTTAAAATCGGTATATAATGGCTTTTATGTCCAAAAATATAGTAAATGTTGTTTTCTGGACATGAAATTTATACCAATATTTTTACACATTATGAGGATGCTCTCGTATAAATTTGGGATTTTACCTCACTGTTTTAGACGTTTTCTTGATTTTATGATTTAAAATCGATGAAATCGTATGTTATTTTATATAAAATAATTCGTAAATTTTTTCTGGCCAAACTTTTCTTTTCTGATATTTTGGAAGTGTTCCAGAATATACAAAATTTTTTTCAAAATAAAAATAATTTTATTTTATTTTATTTTGATTTTATAAAGCTTTATTCATAAAAGGGTTATGATTAAAGTAGATCTAATTAGCAAATGACCATATCATGAACTAAAATCACCATATGTTAGTATAAACTAATGTTAGGTGTTCTAAAATCAGTTTAGAAGTTTTAGTTCAAGCTTAAAAGGTGTTTTAAGCATTATTGATTAATATAAGATTAATCGGTTAAAAAATGAGATCGGTTTGAAACGATTAAATGCGATTATTGTTTAGGGCGATTTTGGCATGTTTTTATTTATAAGCTTTACATTATGCATGTTTGGATGAATGTTTATTATTGAATGAATGTTTGTTCTTACTAGTATGGCCATAGTTTGTTATATTTTTACCGATATTACCCGTAATGAAAGGGAATATCGTGGTGGTTTTGTAATTAAATGCGATCTCGTATCGCGGTTTGTAATTTTTAATAGTTTATTTCATTTATAAATGTATAATAGGATTGCTATGTATTCATTTGTAAATCATACTTGTAACTATTTGTAAATCAAGACCTGATGGAGATCGACTGGAGCCTTAGAAGAGTTCTAAAGCTTGCAAGGAGGAGCCTTGGATGAGATCCATTATGAAGAGGGACCAAAGGAGTTGGTTTCCAATTTGTAACTCCTTGTATTTTGATTACTTTAGGTGGCCATACTAGGTTTATGCTTGCTTGCTTGGTTTTGCTTGTTTGTTTGCTTATATTTTCCGCACACATGCCAAAATCGCCATGCATGCCACGATATCCCACTATGATTGTCGATTTAAGTCACGATTCCTAAATTAGTTCACTTATAAAGAATTTAAATGACTAAAAATTGACAAGATCACCCACATTTTAACAAAAATGAATTGAGATTAAGCCTTTCCAAATGTAGCGACTATGAACCCCATGTTCGTGAGGACCTCCGCGACGTGGAACCTTGTTACCATGGGTAAGTAGTGGGAGGAAGTCCCGTGCTAATTTGGTTTGGACTCAACCGAATAAGAGTTATTTGGGGCTAAAAGATGCATTTTAAAGAAAATCATCGACCAAGCATTCTAGTGTAGAATTAGTCAAGTGTTGACTTATCGCTTTTATATAAAAGGAAACATGAGATGTCTAATTTTATATGGAAAACGAGTCTTGGAATCATTTATATAATTTCGTGGGAGATCATTATATAAATGGACATTTGTTTTAAAAATGAGTTTTAGCAAATGTTATAAATGAACAATGTATGCTTATATATTTCCTCATATTTATTGTAGAATCGTTTATCGCAATGGCATCATCATCATCAACTCCCGCGCCTATTTTGGGCAAAGATTCATGGTTGCGAACCGTGATGGATAAGTGTATCCTCAAGGATGATGGTAGCAACTTCACTGAATGGGATTCGACAATGAAGGGCGCCGCTACATCCGACAATGTGCTCAAGCACCTTACCGATCAACCACCCAATGAACCCACTTCTCGATCCCGCGGCTCTTGCCGCCTATGATGAGTATGTGAAAGTGGACAATGACGTGAAAACGCCTTAATTTGGTCCATGTCACCCGCTTCTCAAACTCCGAATGGTTACTCAAAAGAGTGCATATGCGATATTCACTGAAAGTGACAACCATGTTCTCCAAAGCACCGCAAATTAGGCTTTATGAAGCCGCTGCGGTTTTTCGATGCAAAGCTTGAGAGGAACCAAAAAGTTGGTCCTCATGTGCTCAAAATGATTGAGCAAATAGACACTCTTGAGCGCCAAGAGTGTGCTATACCCAAGGCTCTTGCGATCAATCGCATCCTCCATTCTCTTCCTAACAAGTTTGCTCACTTTAGAGTAAACTATAACATGAACAACATGGATAAGAGTTACCATGAACTTCATGCACTCTTGGTCCAAGCCGAGAGGGATATGGAAGTGAATGAGGTGGAGAAGAAAGATGTTCTCTCCATGAAAATGAAGAACATGAACTTGGGAGTGAAGAAGGGGAAGGTGGCCAAAAAGGGGCCATCTAACATTGGCAAGGGTAAGGGAAAGGCTATTGTGGAAGGTGTTCCACATAAGCCTAACCCCAAGATCAACAAGGGAAGACCCCACAAAGACACTTGCAAATATTGCAATGAGGTGGGTCATTGGATGCGCAATTGTCTCAAGTATAAGAAGGATCTCAAGAATGGATGTGCGACATCCAAAGGTATTCCTTCTAATCTCTATATGATTGACATCAATCATGCTTGCATTTCTACATGGGTATTGATACCGGATGTGGATCTCACCTTTGTAATCATTTGCGGGGATGAGAAACGTGCGGGCCCCTAGCCAAGGGTGATGTAGATCTCGCATGGGCAATGGAGCTAGAGTAGCGGCCGTTTAGTGGGAACTTTTGTACTCTCTCTTGCTAGTGGTTTAGAGTTGCATTTAAATAATCATATTTTGTACCAACTCTAACCAAAAACATTATCTCCGTCACCGTGTTAGATGCTAAGGCTTTTGTTTTGAGATTAAGAACAACAGCTTGTACTTTTTCTTTTAATGAAATGGTTTATGGTGAAGCTATTTCAATTGGAGGTATTTATGTTTTAAATGATGTTAATGATGTCTATCATGTTGAGAACAAGAGGCTCAAAACGAATGAATCAAACAAATCCTACCTTTGGCATTGTCGTTTAGGTCACATAAAAGAAAGACGATAAAGAGACTTGTTGAGACCAAGGTTCTCAAACCATTTGATTGCTAATCATATGGTACATGCGGCTTGCCTTTTAGGCAAGATGACTCGTCAACCCTTTAGCGGTAAAGGGACACGAGCAAGTGAGGTTTTAGGACTCATACATACCGATGTGTGTGGTCCATTAAACATCACCGCTAGAGGAGGATATCATTACTTCATTACTTTTACCGATGATTTAAGTAGATATGGTTATGTCTACTTAATAAGGCATAAAAGTGATGCTTTTGAGAAATTTAAAGAATTTCAAAATGAGGTTGAGAACCAATTAAACAAAAGGATAAAAGCACTACGATCGGATCGTGGTGGCGAATATCTAAGTAATGAGTTTGATTCACATCTTAAGAATTGTGGTATAATATCACAATGGACTCCTCCGGGCACACCACAATTAAATGGTGTTGCAGAAAGGAGAAACCGAACTTTGCTTGACATGGTTCGGTCTATGATGAGTCAAACTGAGCTTCCTGGATCATTTTGGGGCTTTGCGCTATTATCTCGGTATTTTCACTAAATCAAGTCCGACTAAAGCGCCAATAAGACTCCATATGAGATATGGATGGGAACGGTTCCCTATTTGTCATTCATGAGAATTTGGGGATGTGAGGCATTCGTCAAGAATAAACCGACGATAAACTCGCTTCCAAGGTCCGACAAATGTCTATTTGTAGGTTATCCTAAGGAAACCCGTGGTTATTACTTCTACAACCCTCACGAACAAAGTGTTTGTGGCTCGTGATGCCGCTTTCCTAGAAAATGAATTTAATTCTAGGAAACAGAGTGGAGAAAATTTGAACTTGATGAAGTTCAAGAGCCACAAACCGAGATGTAAAATGAGGAAACCGTTCCTCGCCGTCGACACGGTTATAATCCCTAGGAGGTCGTGAAGAGTTAGTCAACAACCTCGACTGCTACCTCTGAACATCGAGGAGGAGGGTGATTTGTTGTTATTCGAAAGCAACGAACCCTCAACCTACAAGGCGGCTATTAGTAGCCCCAACTCCGAACAATGGCTTGAGGCCATGAAATCCGAAATGGATTCTATGTACGAGAACCAAGGTTGGGACTTGGTAGATTTACCTGGAGGAGTGCGACTCTTCAGTGTAAATGGATATACAAAATCAAACTCGGCATAGATAAACATATTGATGTTTACAAAGCTAGATTGGTGGCAAAGGGCTTTTCACAAGTCCAAGGTATTCATTATGATGAAACTTTTGCACCAGTTGCCATGCTTCGATCCATAAGGATAATCTTAGCGGTCACGATTTCATGACTATGAAATATGGCAAATGGATGTAAAAACCGCCTTCTTGAATGGGATTCTAGAAGAGGAAGTGTTTATGACACAACCTGAAGGGTTTGTAGATACATCCAACCCTAAGAAAGTATGCAAGCTTAAGAGATCCATTTATGGTCTTAAGCAAGCATCGAGGAGTTGGAATCACAGATTCGATCATGTTATCAAACAACATGGTTTCGCTCGTAGTCTTGAGGAACCTTGTTTGTACATGAAGTTTAGTGGGAGTAAAGTAACCTTCCTTGTTTTGTATGTGGATGACATACTATTGATTGGAAATGATATTCCAAGTCTGAACTCGGTAAAGGTGGAATTGGGAAACCATTTCCAAATGAAGGACTTGGGAGAGGCACAACGCATCTTGGGTATCCGGATCTATAGAGATAGATCCAAAAGGATACTAGCATTAAGTCAAGAAACTTATATTGATAAGATTCTTGATAGGTTCAATATGAAAGACTCCAAGAGAGGCTTTCTTCCGATGAGTGTGGGAATAACATTGAAGAAATCTCAATGTCCTACGACTCCTGCGGAAATTGAACGCATGAAATTGATCCCTTATGCTTCCGCTGTTGGATCAATCATGTATGCTATGATGTGCACTCGTCCTGATGTCGCCGCTTGAGCATGACGAAGCCGTATCAGCTAATCCCGGTGAGAGTCACGATAGTTTGTAAAGAACATCCTTAAGTACTTGAGAAGAACTAAGGATTCGTTTCTTGTGTTTGGAGGAGAACTTGAGCCACGTGTAAAGCGGTTACACTGATGCAAGTTTCCAAACCGATGGGGATGATCTCAAATCCCAATCCGCTATGTCTTTATGTTGAATGGAGGAGCTGTTTGTTGGAAGAGCTTCAAACAGAGTGTCACCGCGATTGCATTGACTGAAGTCGAGTATTTGGCAAAGATCTCAAGTCGCTAAATAAGTCGTGGATTCGCAATTCTTGGATGGACTAAGAGTAGTCCCTAGTGCGCGGATCCCGCTACCTTTATCATGATAACAGTGGGGCTATTTTCCAAGCAAAAGAGCCCAAGTCTAGTAACAAGTCTAGACACGTTTTGAGGAAATACCACGTTATTAGAGATAATGTGGAAAGGAAGGAAATAGATATTTGTAAGGTTGGGACAGACGATAATATCGCTGATCCTTTAACCAAGCCCCTCTCGAGGGCTAAGCATGACGCGCACACCGCCTCCATGGGGTTGCGGCGTATACCAGATTTCCTTTAGTTTCGTAATATGTAATTGAACGATGTATCTTTTACATATATGAAAATAACATTCATTGTTTTTATCTTAAGTCATTGTGAATGCATACTTTGTTTATCCGAATATTTGTGTGACAATTTTGAACGTATTCAAGTGAACGGAATAAACTAAGTATTTGGTCCCTAGTCTCTCATATGAGGTGACGTCTCCGAGAGACTAGATTGCAAGTCGATCGATGGTGGGTTCAACACCATAGGGTCATATGTGATGACTGATCGTTTGCATAGACAGACTGTGAAGAACACTCTGTCGGGCAGTGACGCTTATAGAATTCCTTTTCAATGAGATTGAAACCTGGTCGTGGTGGGAATTCTATAGTATTCCTTTGAGTCAATTCTTTGACTGGAGCTGATTGTCCCAGCCTGCGCTCCGAAAGTGACTTTCATTTTTATCCTAAGCCATGCCGTGAAAGGGGTTATAAGGGCATCTTTGGGGTCATGGTGATCTCAGATTATACAAGACAATCGAGTGGAAGGGAAATGTCCACCCTCGTCAGGGTAAAACATCTTTGGGCCACTCGAGGAGTAGTCGCTGAAAATGCGTGGCCACGCTCGGTAAGAATCTACGGTAGATTCCCCAGTCAGACAGCTACTCTCCTTATCGAGGAAACCACTCACGATATATATCTCAGGATGCAAGTACGACCTGTAAGACACCTTGCATCGAGTGGGAGATGGGAAACGGACATGAGAATTGGTAATGCACAACTTGTCTCGGACAAGTGGGAGATTGTTGGAGTATGTGTCCTCCACAATAGTGCGATTACTTAATAAATCTCAATTAAGGAATACATGGGGATAATCCTGAATTATTGTCAATTGATTAACGTAAATCAATAACGGTTGGCTGACTAGAGTTTGACGTTATTGTCGTGAGAACGGCGGTAATCAATTGATCCCTTTAAGTCACACCTATAGGAACGTACTCCAAATATTTAAGCTAATTAATTGTATGAGATACGATTATATTAGTGACTTGATAATTTGACTAACGGTTAGTCGGTGTATTGATTTAGAGAGAAATCGAGTTGTGAACTCGGACGTTTGAATTTTATATCGATAAAATTATTAGAGGAGACGAGAATTAGTGATTAAGCGTTAATTCACTAATCGTGTATATTTTACTAATGAGATTAGTAAAAGTACATTTTGAATATATGTGTAAAGGTACATGTATATTAAGGAAGAGTTTAATTAATTTACACTTTATCATATTAGATGATTTAAGTGATAAATTATAAGTATTTGTGGGACAAATATTGAAAACAAATAAGACACATTTGAGGCTCATTTGGACCGAAAAAATGGAGAGGCAAGGAGCTTCTCTTTTGTCTTGTTGTGCTTTGTTTGCTTGTGAGTTGTTTTTGCATGTAAAACACAATGATCACAATGCAACCAATTTCTCTTATCAAGAGAAGACTCTTCTCTCCTCTCCTTGACCACATGGGCCGGCCATGTAGTGTGATGAACACACTACTTGTGCTCCTTGGTTCCTTGTTAAAAGCATGTGTTAGATGAGTTTTTTATTTCATTCATTCATTCATGCTTTTACTCTCCTTCTCTCACCATATTATCTCTATTACACAATACTCACAAGATACTATTTTACTAAGAGTTAGTAAATATATTATCTCATATTATCAAGTTAGTATACTAAGTTATTTCTAGATCAAAATACTTAGTATTTTGGTAGTAGTTCTTGGGTGCATCTTTTAGGAGGTTTTCTCTTTGAAAACTTGGGTTCTTTGGAGGATCATCCTAAGCTATATCTCAAGAAACTAAACTAGAAAGGAGTTCTAGTTTAGTGCCCTAATATCCTTTAAAAGAAAGGTATAAATTTCTAAACTTGTTAACAATGTAAATTTGTACTACATAGATCTTGCTAAATCAAATTAGAGTAATTTGATTTACACTAATACTTGATTAGTGAATGGGATCCGATCCCTACACAAGGCGCCAGCTGGGAGTACTCAGGCCACATGCAGGCTGACACACCCTTAAACATGTAGGACCGTCATGTCCTTAAAAACATGTCGTCCCTCCCCGTATTTCCCGACGCTAAGTCCTCGTCTCTCCCATAAGACACATGCTTAGCGCCGCCAGGTAGTATCGAGACTGTAATGGTCCGGATACTATCTTTAAGTTTGACTAACGCTTTGTCCTAGCTCAGTCAAACTGGGGGCTCTGTAGATACCCGTATCCGTACCCCCCAAAAACAAACCCGATGATGAAAAGGACTTTCATGCATGCTTTTAGAAGAGTCGAAACGGTACAAAAGTGTCTAAAACGTATTTAGTCATTTTTAACGTATTAATTTGGTTTTGCATAATCATAAAAATGAATGTCACTCTTAGTCATTATAGGCACAACACGAGCACGATACAGGAACGTCTTGTTAAGCCAAGCCACAAAAAAATTTCAACTAGCTACAAACGCCCAAACTTACAAAAACGACCCAAAACGCACACCAACGCAACACGCAAAACGGGCCAAAGTGCGTCCTGCACTACATTTTCACAAAATTAGGTTCTATAATACCACAAAATAATATAATTCAATATTATTTTATTTCGAGCCAAACCGAAAAACACGACAAAACCGAGGCACGAAAATCGAAATTGACCAAAACCGATTTGGCCCAAATTATACTTAACCCACACGTAAATATCCCAAAAACATAATCATCACTCAATCATACGTCACCTAAGCAAAGGCGGCATAAACAAATTTCAAACAAAATAAAAATCGCTCGTTGACAAAGGATTAAACTTAATCGTCATAACGGCGATTATCTTTTTCTTTTCTACCAAATTACCGCTTTTTGTTTTTCTTACAAAATTACAAATACAAACTAAAATCGTCCGTCCACGGCGATTTAATTTTTTCCTCACACATGAACCAGCCTTTTCCTATAAATACCAACCCATTTCATTCATTTCAATGGACCCGGTTTTAAAACACATATACACTACTCACAAAATCCACTCAAAAATACCGTCTTTACATTTTCGAAAGGTAAACACTTTACCTACGGGTTGGGCGTTTGAGACTTCGCAATGGGGTTACATTAACCCCAAACCCGATATTGGCACTAGCGGCCGTATTAAATACTGATTTGTAGCAATTCAGATTCATAATCCGCCTAAACCTCGCCAATATCGCATAAATAAACGACCCCATCTCACTAAAGCAATCCGACGTGACTTTTATAATTATGCAAGTCCTC
Organism: Dianthus caryophyllus; assembly: GCA_023091065.1. Lineage (NCBI taxonomy): Eukaryota > Viridiplantae > Streptophyta > Magnoliopsida > Caryophyllales > Caryophyllaceae > Dianthus > Dianthus caryophyllus. The sequence goes on along the minus strand of CM041517.1, from coordinate 34,544,954 downwards.
ATTCATGCATTAAATAACGACTAGAATCACGGATCCAACACTAAATTGTACCGTTTCATAGAGTCTTTTAGCATGTCAAAACTGAGGGTTTTTCACAAATTCAAATACGAGGTCGGAAAATAACGTCTATAGTAATAATTTAGTCAATAAATTATTATTTAACGTACATTTCCTATAGCAATATGTCATTATTTTGACAATTTACATTACTTATGCATCTTAATCGAGTCATACTTATTCGCACTTGTACGTAGCGTGACTTTTTAGCCCAAATATCGAAATTAAATAAATGTTTTCAAATTAGTAGAGACTACTTTTACGTAGGCTTTTTGATTTCAGTTTTCAAAAATACATTTTTGCCAAAACTTTTGAAAAGTAACCTCACTCCGAACCCCTTCTCTGGTTTCAAACCTCAGATTGATAGGTATCGACGCACCTTAAAATCTGAGACACTCGTGTCTTGTATTTTAAGATGCGTAGAATAGGTTCCAAATTCCTTTAATATTTGGTGGCGACTCCGAAAATACATTTTCAAAAAGGATTTTCTACTTTTTCTTTTTTGGTCACAAATTCATGCAATGATCTCCCCATTTTTACAAACTTCGCACTTTTTCCTCAAGGAGGCTTATTCTCGCTTCTGGCCAAGACGGCGAGGGCGCCTGCAGGCGTCGATAGGGACTAGCGATTTTTCATATTCCCTGTACCTTCACATACTAGTCACTGGTGATGATCCTGCTGAAATCCAAGCTCTCAAGGTTTTTCTCAACAACAGATTCAAGATTAAAGACCTTGGTCCTCTACACTACTTCTTAGGCCTTGAGTTTGTTCCCACTTTATCTCCGCTTCAAAGATGAATCAAAGACACGATTTGCTTTGATCTCTGTGGCCGAAGTTTGATATCTCATCCTCTTGTCCTGTGGTTTCTCCTCTTGATCCCTCTCTTAAACTCTCCAAGGATGATGGAGTTTTGATTGATGATCCTGGTTTGTATAGGAAGTTGGTTGGCAAGTTGAACTTTCTTACCCATACTAGACCTGATATCTGCTTTGCTGTACAACATTTAAGCCAATTCATGGCTTCTCCTCGTGTTCCTCATCTCCAGGCTGGTCTACATGTTCTGAAATACGTTGCTGGTTCACCATCCCAAGGGATTTTCCTCAACAACTCTTCTGATTTCACTTTACAGGCCTACAGTGATGCTGATTGGGCTGCTTGCCCAAACACTCGTAGGTCAGTCAGTGGCTTTGTGGTCTTCATGGGAGACACATTGATCTCTTGGAAATCCAAGAAACAACAGACTGTTTCATTGTCTTCTGCTGAGGCAGAATACAGGTCACTTAGGCGCCTTACTGCTGAACTATCTTGGCTCACTCGCTTATTGTCTGAATTGGGTGTTCCTGACCTTGTTCCTGTTCCAGTTCATTGTGATAGCCAGGCTGCAATTCACATTGCTAAGAACCCTGTCTTTCACGAGAGAACTAAGCACATTGACCTTGACTGTCACTTTGTGCGTGAGAAACTTATTTCAGGGATGATCTCGTTGTCTCACATTGGTACTCATCATCAGCCTGCCGATCTGCTAACCAAGCCTCTTCCAGGAGTTCAACATCGTTTCTTGCTTGACAAGTTGGGGGTATGTTCCACACCTCCAACTTGAGGGGGGGTGTTGGACTTCCATAAAGTTAGTTAGAGTTTGTTAGAGGTTGTTAGAGGTTGTTATCTATTTTGTATATAAATACACATACCATGTACAGCATTTCATTCATTCATTCATTCATCAATATACATCATACACTTCTATTTACACCTTGTGTTTTCTCTCTTTTTCCTCTAATATTCTCCTTCTATTTTCAAGCTTTTACTTCCACTTTAATGGCGTCTCTCTTCGAAAATCAACACAAGTACTTGTCGTTCATTGAAATCCTTCATCATATTAACACCCATTCGAGTCCGACATATAACAATATATACCCAAAATCTTCGGGTTTCTCAACGTCGTCGACATCGACATTACTCGAATAAATCTGTGAATACAAAATTCAAGTGAATAAATCTTAGGCCCTACCTTTTTGTGAGCCTCCTTCGCGTCATTTTCAGAAATAACATTCTAGTAACATTTCTATTTTTATTTAAATATCTCATTAATAAAACAAACGCAATTTTGTTCTCCAATATTTTCACTCTATCCGACGTTTCTATAATATTTATAAAACTCAAACTTTCCAAAGAGTCTCTTTCCAACAAAACCAAATGCCATCATCCAAATTTGTAAAATCTCAATATTCTCTCTAACTGCCTTGTTTAACCTCGAGTAGTTATCCACTCTATCCAAGTTTCGGGGACGAAACTTTTCTTAAGGGGGTAGGATTGTAACACCCCGTGTTTTATTAATACTAATTAATTATTTTTAACAAAATTCTGAAATTAAAATTTATATAATTTAACCTTTATTCAATTACTTTAAAAATGCGGCTGAAAAATTTCGATTAAATAAGCTTTCTCCAATACTTTTCTAATTAAACTTTCTTGATTTTATATTAACCTATATTATATTTTTATTTATAAAATACTTGTCGAACTAAAACGTTACTTTTGTTACCATTATTAAACTTTATAAATCTGCGCTACATTTTAAAAATCCTCACTTTCATAAAATTTAGTCTTTATAAAAATATTCTATCAAATAAGCAGACCGTTTGAAAATCTACGAGACCGTAATAGAAATTGTAACTGACAACTTTTATACTTTTATATTTTCGAATTATAAATTTTATAATACTAATCGTAGGACTAAAATTTAAAACTAATAATTTAAAGTATATTATATTTTATAAAATATAAAAGTTTATAAATAAGAGTGAATGAAACAGAGCAAATCGGATCAAACAGACCCAATTATCTCCCTAAGTATGTCGACACACTACACCACTTGTGATGTTGGATATTTTTTTTTTTAACCTAAAACCCTAACTCCCTCATTTTTGGTTTACTGCCTCCCTTTTTCTTCTTCTTCTCCTTCTTCTTTTTCTCATCTTTTTATTTCTCATTAAGTAAAACAACATCAACAAACAACAATAACAGCCGGCAGCAACAACAAAAATAATAATAATAATAATAGCAATAACAAACACAGGAGCAACAACAACAAACAACAACGACAACCTGCAACAACAACAATGGCGGTCAACAACAACAAGAGCAACGACAACAACAGCACCACCATCAATGGTGGCCGCCACCACCATGGCCATCACCCCCACCCCCCTCCCCCCTCTCCCCGCTTTTCCTTTCTCTTCTCCCCTGTTTTCTTTCTCTTTTCCCTCGCCGGAAATCGCCCTCGCCGGAGCTCCGACCACCGTGGTAAGCCCCTTATTTCTTTCCCTTTCATCCTCTTCATTACTCACTTTTATTCTTTGACTCGCCGGAAAACACCCTTATCGGAATCGACCAACTAAAACCTCGGTGTTGTTTTGCAAGTACGATGTCGCCGGACTTTCTCCTTGACCACCGGAGTACAAACATCGTCGGTCTCGACCACCGTGTCAGCCACCACGTTTTGTTGCTGTGGGTCGTGCTCCTCTGCTCTCTTCCTCTCTCGGCCACCACCGTCGCCGCCCCCTGTTTGCTGCCACCGTGAGCCACCACCACTGGAGGTTTCACCTCCGTTTTCTCATCGACTTACCCCGCTCTTTCCTTGATGTCAGCTCTACCTGTCGTCGTATTTATCGTCGGTAAGTACCTTTGATTAAACCGTTTTCTATCAATAAATACGAACCGTCAATTTATTTTGCCGACTCTAATTCACCTTATCTCTCCCCCTGCGTGTTTTGTTAATTTACCGAGGACGGAATCAACTCGAGCTTGACGCCCCTGTTTTTCCTCTCTACTCTCTTCCGTACTACTCCTTTGTCTTGGCTCGGTTTCGACATTGAATATCGGACCGCAATGGTGAGCCTCTGTCAACTTATTTCTATGTTTTGATTTTATTTCAACCATCCATTTCATTCAAGTCCTTCTATTTTGTTCTTATTTTAAATCATTCAGTCAATTAAATTAACTATCTCGACATTCATCTCAATTTCAGTCCATATTTAATTCAGTCAACAAATTTGATCGATTCTCAATTTTTCCCTCTTTGCTAGTTTTGTGAGAGTGCTGCTATTCTTTTCGACTTCACTGCTAATTGGGTCTACGAGGAAACGGGTCAGTTTTGGGTCTTGAGTCGACAATATCGTGGGTCCGCATTTAGCTAAGGAAATTGCATCGAAGCTAACATAAGGTGCTCCCAAGACACTATATTTGCTAAGTACTTACACCTAATTGATTAAATGTTATGTTTGAGTGTGTGTATGAATTAGTATATCACTTTAGTATTGCATGACTAATTACAAGGTAAAAATCAAAAAAATAAAACTTGTGTAGCTTATAAAAAACCACACGGCCACCCTTCAATTTTTCACTTAATTTTTCATTTTAATTTTTGTTAACTGCATGCTTAAAATACTAAGTATAAGATGTATATGAAAATATAATTAGTTTATGTTTAGGACTTAAAATGAAATTGTTATGAAATTTAAATGTTTTAAAGTATTTATGTGTATTCTTGAACTATTGTTGTTATTTGTGTGTTTAAAATGATTTACTTTTGTTGGTTAATGTTTTGTTATGTTCTTCACTCATACTTAAACACATAAATAATATAAAGAAAATTAGTTATTGAATTAGAAGTATAAAAATCGAAAATAGAAATTTTGAATAACATATAGAGGCTCACGGTTTTCTTGTGATTTTTGGACCAATTTTTAGTTTTAATTTTTTTAAAAAACATATTAAGATTAGTCTAGGTTAATTAGACATGCTATTAAAATTTGAGAAAATAAAACGATAATGTGAAAATTTGAGTTAAAAGTGTTCTTTAGATAATCATAAGTGTTCTTGAAAATTCATAAGTGTTCTTCATTTTTAGCTAGTTTTGATTTATGATTTTTTATAAGCTTGATTAAATTGTTGTTTTAGTGCACTAGTGAATAAATTCAATACTAAAACACATAAGTTAAATAAGCTAAATCTTAATAATGAAAAAGTTAGAAATTTAAAGTGAGTAAAATCACTATTCATGAACAAAATAAAATATTTAGTGAAAATCGTAAACTAGTTAAATCACTTTAGTATAATTTAAATAATTAGTGTATAAAAACTTTAAGTCAAAAACCGATAAAATTAGAAAACAAAAATAAATGGTACTAGTGTAGGAGTACACGGCCTTGGGGTCATTTTTGGACCAAAAATGTTTTTGTCACTTTTCATTTTTATCACTTTTGTAATGTAATTAATTAAAGTAATGAATTATTAGTGAAAACAAAAAGAAAAGAAATAAATAGCTATATATAAATTAGGCCACGGTTTTACTATTAAAATTGGGTCAATTTTGGTCAAAATGAATTTATCACTTAGTCACTAAAGTTGAATAGTAATTAGGATTATATTAGATTGTAAAATGGATCGTTAATAAAAAGAATCAACGAAACCGATAAAAATAAACGTTACACGTATTAAAATGAACCATCTCGAGTGTTACTACCTACGCTTAAATTTGGATATGGACATACGGACTATTTAAAATGAACTACGACAACCTCGCTAAAAATGGAAACCGCTAAAATGTTAGTTAAGTATATGACTAAATTTAACCGAGTTTTACATTTAAAATAAATTCTCAAATCACTAAATACAAAACGAACCTGACGACTTTAAAACTAAAATTTTGTACTTAGAAAATAAAAGTTGATTTTGATACTTTAGTAAAATATCTAAGTATAAAAAGTTGTACAAAGTATAAAGATACTAAGTATAAAAACATAATATTGAATACTAATAATACATGTACGTATACGAATAAAATACGAAGTATAAAAATATGCATACGTATAAATACGAAGTATAAAATACGTACAAATACGCAATACTAAAATACGAATACGTATAAAAATACGGTGAATAGTAAATACGATGAATAGTAAATACGATGAATAGTAAATACAATGAATAGTAAAATAATGAATAGTGAAAATATTTAAAATTTACGAACGGACTCAAAATAAATCATTAAGTCTTTCTATGTGTTTTGTTTACCTGAAAAACTGCTAGAACTAAAATTTCATTATACAAAGTTAGACGATATATTTAAGTTACAGAATTGTCACCTATTTTGAATGAACGAGGAAATAAGAAATTGAGAAAATGAAATACTTGAATAAAATACTTGGATTGTTCGCCATGTCGCGACTCTTGAATTGAAGTTAATGAGGTAGTTTGCCTATGGGGACTTTGGCTCCTCCCAGTAGTTGCTAAAGGCGATCTAATATTTTTATATAAAGTATTATTTCTGGGATATACAACCTCGTGGATGGGGCATAATTGATATCTCCGTGAGCCCATACTACAGCATTGGAAACTCCAGCCCCACCCGGGGGTACCCGTCTAAGGTGATAGTCGAATTATTAGGTGACTACTTACTCGAGGGCGAGTATGCTACGATCCTATCTATAGTGGTGTATGCATACATTAGACAAGGGATTTGGCTGTCCTTATTACCTTAGGTATCTTTAGCCTGTCAGACACGTCCGCTTTGTTCGGCCCTGATCGCTATTGCGCGGACGCCTAGCCTGTCAGACACGTCCGCCTTGTTCGGCCCTGATCGCTAGTCTAGCCTGTCAGACACGTCCGCTTTGTTCGGCCCTGATCGCTATTGCGTATTTTACGTCTGCATGCTTCCGCCTCGCTAACGAAGACTCATTTGTTATCACATGTTGAATGCATTTCCTTTTGATTGATTATTGTTTGATGACTTGAGTTTATGAGTGTTGGAATACGACTGCTGAGAATGATTATTTGAGAGTGTTGTACAATATGTGATTGGATTTATACTCATGTCTTAATAATCTTGATTTCTTTATGTGCTTTACCTGTCTACTTGCTAATTGTTTTTACTCATTTATTATTCATTATTTATACTGCATATTGCTTTAGAATTGCATGTGTCGAAAGAGTGTGCGGGAAAATGATGAGATGTTAAATGCAGGTACCCCGAGACCAACGCTATAGAATACTGGGGAGAGTTTACCTTATTTTTTTTTTTTGTATCCCTTTGAGAGAATTTGTAATCTAAACACTCTGTTCTATCTCTAAACTCGTATTATGTATACTGAGTTTGTAAGACGATAACAGCTGGTTTGTAATATATAGACTTAATTAATTTTCCGCCTTAGTTTAATTAAAGTCACGAAAAACCGGGTTGTTACAGTTGGTATCAAAGTCGCTCTTCATGACCGTGAATGACTTAAAGTTATCTCACATAGCGAGACGACACCTGGGCCAGACATACATATTAATATCGTATGTCAGGCATAGACTTATAGGATCAAATAATAAATTAGGAATCTCTAGACCGCTAAAATAATAACTTAGATCATTTTAAAATGTGAGAAAGGGTAGAATCTTAAGGATCGACCTAAGAATAAAATACTAGTTAGATGAGCGATAGAATCTTGTCGTATTATAATTCTTTTGCTTGCTAAGTGCTCTATGACTGATCTCTTTGGCTAACAAGTCTTCTATACTAACGTTACCATCGATCGAGACGTATAAATCGAGGACGAGACGACAAAGACTCAAGCACTTGCAAATGGACGCATCAAGAGTCGAACGATCTGAAGAAACGCTCTAGACCTTGGAGAAATCCATTGCTTTGAAGACCTCTATAACTTTCCTAAAAATCCATATACATCTCTTCCTAACTTGTTCAAAAAGAAAATTTTAATCGATCTATTTTAATTATTTTCTTCTTTTGAAATAAAACTTTCCTAACTTATACTCTTATAATGACTTCATAAAATGATTTATCTCTTTTCACCTTCTCGCAAATATAAGACTTGAAGACAAGACTGAAGCGCATGCAGAGAGACGTATCAAGAATCATGCTATTCGAGACAATTTCCAGGACGTCGAAGATTTCTTAAGCATTGAAGATTTCTACAACTACAACAAAATCATCCTATTTTTAACTTGATTAGTTTTCAAAATCTTAGTGTTACTATCTCGTTTTTAAATTTTTAACATCATAAATTTCTAACTACCTTCGAAAATCTACCTTCGTATTTCGTCTTAAAATCATCTTCGAAAGTTACTTATTTGCTTCGTAAAGGTTTTGTTTCGCCATTTGAAATATCTTTGATCTTAAATTTTCTTAAATTGTTTATTCTTAATTCCTCCACTTTCGAACCTTAATTTTTGTTATCTTCAAAAATTTATTGTTACCTTCTCGTGAATTTTCATATGTCTTAAAAAAAAAAAAAAAAAAAAAAAACTTATAGTTTTCTACGTATTAGACACTAAAATTGATTTTCTTATTTTAACTTCTCTTCATAAAATCCTTGTTTCTTAAATTTAGATACTTTTAAAACTTCTTTGTTTCGAGCTCCTTTCCTTTATATTTTAAATACCTTTTTGAACTTGTTCTATCAATTATAATTACCTCTCGTCAAAATATACTTACGTATATCATATTTTCTTTTTATATAACCCCTTATTATAAATTTCGAATCATATCCTAAATATGATTTATAACATTTCCGTTTCATCTAGTAGCATTATAATAATAAATTTTAAGAAAATGAGCTACATCAACTAGGTTATCCATAATTCTCTAAAATTTTACTTAATCATTCAACGATAGCCTATATTCTCGTAAATTCATTAAAGCTCATATTCTCCTCACGATCACTACGACTTTTATCCATTTTCCCTAATTGCCGTTCTTTTCCTAAAGGCTATATATCTTAACTAAGTGGTCATTAAAAGTAACAATAATAATATTGGGTATATACGTTTAAAACTTCTTAAGGGGGTAGGACTATAATTAGATTATATTAAAGTCCTACTTAAATCAGAAATTTCTTATTTTCAATCTATTTTATGGTTAACATTTATTCTCAAATCTAAATAAATTATTTTTATTCCTAAAACTCTTATTATTTATAATTTAATTTAATTCCGTACAAAACTTCTAGGCCCTACCTTTTTGTGAGCCTCCTTCGCGTCATTTTCAGAAATAACATTCTAGTAACATTTCTATTTTTATTTAAATATCTCATTAATAAAACAAACGCAATTTTGTTCTCCAATATTTTCACTCTATCCGACGTTTCTATAATATTTATAAAACTCAAACTTTCCAAAGAGTCTCTTTCCAACAAAACCAAATGCCATCATCCAAATTTGTAAAATCTCAATATTCTCTCTAACTGCCTTGTTTAACCTCGAGTAGTTATCCACTCTATCCAAGTTTCGGGGACGAAACTTTTCTTAAGGGGGTAGGATTGTAACACCCCGTGTTTTATTAATACTAATTAATTATTTTTAACAAAATTCTGAAATTAAAATTTATATAATTTAACCTTTATTCAATTACTTTAAAAATGCGGCTGAAAAATTTCGATTAAATAAGCTTCCTCCAATACTTTTCTAATTAAACTTTCTTGATTTTATATTAACCTATATTATATTTTTATTTATAAAATACTTGTCGAACTAAAACGTTACTTTTGTTACCATTATTAAACTTTATAAATCTGCGCTACATTTTAAAAATCCTCACTTTCATAAAATTTAGTCTTTATAAAAATATTCTATCAAATAAGCAGACCGTTTGAAAATCTACGAGACCGTAATAGAAATTGTAACTGACAACTTTTATACTTTTATATTTTCGAATTATAAATTTTATAATACTAATCGTAGGACTAAAATTTAAAACTAATAATTTAAAGTATATTATATTTTATAAAATATAAAAGTTTATAAATAAGAGTGAATGAAACAGAGCAAATCGGATCAAACAGACCCAATTATCTCCCTAAGTATGTCGACACACTACACCACTTGTGATGTTGGATATTTTTTTTTTTAACCTAAAACCCTAACTCCCTCATTTTTGGTTTACTGCCTCCCTTTTTCTTCTTCTTCTCCTTCTTCTTTTTCTCATCTTTTTATTTCTCATTAAGTAAAACAACATCAACAAACAACAATAACAGCCGGCAGCAACAACAAAAATAATAATAATAATAATAATAATAGCAATAACAAACACAGGAGCAACAACAACAAACAACAACGACAACCTGCAACAACAACAATGGCGGTCAACAACAACAAGAGCAACGACAACAACAGCACCACCATCAATGGTGGCCGCCACCACCATGGCCATCACCACCACCGTCCTCCCTCTCTCTCCCCTGCTCTTTTCCTTTCTCTTCTCCCCTGTTTTCTTTCTCTTTTCCCTCGCCGGAAATCGCCCTCGCCGGAGCTCCGACCACCGTGGTAAGCCCCTTATTTCTTTCCCTTTCATCCTCTTCATTACTCACTTTTATTCTTTGACTCGCCGGAAAACACCCTTATCGGAATCGACCAACTAAAACCTCGGTGTTGTTTTGCAAGTACGATGTCGCCGGACTTTCTCCTTGACCACCGGAGTACAAACATCGTCGGTCTCGACCACCGTGTCAGCCACCACGTTTTGTTGCTGTGGGTCGTGCTCCTCTGCTCTCTTCCTCTCTCGGCCACCACCGTCGCCGCCCCCTGTTTGCTGCCACCGTGAGCCACCACCACTGGAGGTTTCACCTCCGTTTTCTCATCGACTTACCCCGCTCTTTCCTTGATGTCAGCTCTACCTGTCGTCGTATTTATCGTCGGTAAGTACCTTTGATTAAACCGTTTTCTATCAATAAATACGAACCGTCAATTGATTTTGCCGACTCTAATTCACCTCATCTCTCCCCCTGCGTGTTTTGTTAATTTACTGAGGACGGAATCGACTCGAGCTTGACGCCCCTGTTTTTTTTTTTTCCTCTCTACTCTCTTCCGTACTACTCCTTTGTCTTGGCTCGGTTTCGACATTGAATATCGGACCGCAATGGTGAGCCTCTGTCAACTTATTTCTATGTTTTGATTTTATTTCAACCATCCATTTCATTCAAGTCCTTCTATTTTGTTCTTATTTTAAATCATTCAGTCAATTAAATTAACTATCTCGACATTCATCTCAATTTCAGTCCATATTTAATTCAGTCAACAAATTTGATCGATTCTCAATTTTTCCCTCTTTGCTAGTTTTGTGAGAGTGCTGCTATTCTTTTCGACTTCACTGCTAATTGGGTCTACGAGGAAACGGGTCAGTTTTGGGTCTTGAGTCGACAATATCGTGGGTCCAGACGAGCTAAGGAAATTCGTACCGAGCTAACATAAGGTGCTCCCGCACACTATATTTGCTAAGCACTTACACCTAATTGATTAAATGTTATGTTTGAGTGTGTGTATGAATTAGTATATCACTTTAGTATTGCATGACTAATTACAAGGTAAAAATCAAAAAAATAAAACTTGTGTAGCTTATAAAAAACCACACGGCCACCCTTCAATTTTTCACTTAAATTTTCATTTTAATTTTTGTTAACTGCATGCTTAAAATACTAAGTATAAGATGTATATGAAAATATAATTAGTTTATGTTTAGGACTTAAAATGAAATTGTTATGAAATTTAAATGTTTTAAAGTATTTATGTGTATTCTTGAACTATTGTTGTTATTTGTGTGTTTAAAATGATTTACTTTTGTTGGTTAATGTTTTGTTATGTTCTTCACTCATACTTAAACACATAAATAATATAAAGAAAATTAGTTATTGAATTAGAAGTATAAAAATCGAAAATAGAAATTTTGAATAACATATAGAGGCTCACGGTTTTCTTGTGATTTTTGGACCAATTTTTAGTTTTAATTTTTTTAAATAACATATTAAGATTAGTCTAGGTTAATTAGACATGCTATTAAAATTTGAGAAAATAAAACGATAATGTGAAAATTTGAGTTAAAAGTGTTCTTTAGATAATCATAAGTGTTCTTGAAAATTCATAAGTGTTCTTCATTTTTAGCTAGTTTTGATTTATGATTTTTTATAAGCTTGATTAAATTGTTGTTTTAGTGCACTAGTGAATAAATTCAATACTAAAACACATAAGTTAAATAAGCTAAATCTTAATAATGAAAAAGTTAGAAATTTAAAGTGAGTAAAATCACTATTCATGAACAAAATAAAATATTTAGTGAAAATCGTAAACTAGTTAAATCACTTTAGTATAATTTAAATAATTAGTGTATAAAAACTTTAAGTCAAAAACCGATAAAATTAGAAAACAAAAATAAATGGTACTAGTGTAGGAGTACACGGCCTTGGGGTCATTTTTGGACCAAAAATGTTTTTGTCACTTTTCATTTTTATCACTTTAGTAATGTAATTAATTAAAGTAATGAATTATTAGTGAAAACAAAAAGAAAAGAAATAAATAGCTATATATAAATTAGGCCACGGTTTTATTATTAAAATTGGGTCAATTTTGGTCAAAATGAATTTATCACTTAGTCACTAAAGTTGAATAGTAATTAGGATTATATTAGATTGTAAAATGGATCGTTAATAAAAAGAATCAACGAAACCGATAAAAATAAACGTTACACGTATTAAAATGAACCATCTCGAATGTTACTACCTACGCTTAAATTTGGATATGGACATACGGACTATTTAAAATGAACTACGACAACCTCGCTAAAAATGGAAACCGCTAAAATGTTAGTTAAGTATATGACTAAATTTAACCGAGTTTTACATTTAAAATAAATTCTCAAATCACTAAATACAAAACTAACACTTTTGACTTTAAAACTAAAATTTTGTACTTAGAAAATAAAAGTTGATTTTGATACTTTAGTAAAATATCTAAGTATAAAAAGTTGTACAAAGTATAAAGATACTAAGTATAAAAACATAATATTGAATACTAATAATACATGTACGTATACGAATAAAATACGAAGTATAAAAATACGCATACGTATAAATACGAAGTATAAAATACGTACAAATACGCAATACTAAAATACGAATACGTATAAAAATACGGTGAATAGTAAATACGATGAATAGTAAATACGATGAATAGTAAATACAATGAATAGTAAAATAATGAATAGTGAAAATATTTAAAATTTACGAACGGACTCAAAATAAATCATTAAGTCTTTCTATGTGTTTTGTTTACCTGAAAAACTGCTAGAACTAAAATTTCATTATACAAAGTTAGACGATATATTTAAGTTACAGAATTGTCACCTATTTTGAATGAACGAGGAAATAAGAAATTGAGAAAATGAAATACTTGAATAAAATACTTGGATTGTTCGCCATGTCGCGACTCTTGAATTCGAAGTTAATGAGGTAGCTGTCTATGGGGACTTTGGCTCCCTCCCAGAGTTGCTAAAGGCGATCTAATATTTTTATATAAAGTATTATTTCGGTCTTGAGATATACAACCTCAGGGATGGGGCATAATTGATATCTCCGTGAGCCCATACTACGGTAATTGGAAACTCCAGCCCCACCCGGGGGTACCCGTCTAAGGTGATAGTCGTATTATTAGGTGACTCCTTACTCGAGGGCGAGTAGGCTACGATCCTATCTATAGTGGTGTATGCATACATTAGACAAGGGATTTGGCTGTCCTTATTACCTTAGGTATCTTTAGCCTGTCAGACACGTCCGCTTTGTTCGGCCCTGATCGCTATTGCGCGGACGCCTAGCCTGTCAGACACGTCCGCCTTGTTCGGCCCTGATCGCTAGTCTAGCCTGTCAGACACGTCCGCTTTGTTCGGCCCTGATCGCTATTGCGTATTTTACGTCTGCATGCTTCCGCCTCGCTAACGAAGACTCATTTGTTATCACATGTTGAATGCATTTCCTTTTGATTGATTATTGTTTGATAACTTGAGTTTATGAGTGTTGGAATACGACTGCTGAGAATGATTATTTGAGAGTGTTGTACAATATGTGATTGGATTTATACTCATGTCTTAATAATCTTGATTTCTTTATGTGCTTTACCTGTCTACTTGCTAATTGTTTTTACTCATTTATTATTCATTATTTATACTGCATATTGCTTTAGAATTGCATGTGTCGAAAGAGTGTGCGGGAAAATGATGAGATGTTAAATGCAGGTACCCCGAGACCAACGCTATAGAATACTGGGGAGAGTTTACCTTTTTTTTTTTTTTGTATGCCTTTGAGAGAATTTGTAATCTAAACACTCTGTTCTATCTCTAAACTCGTATTATGTATACTGAGTTTGTAAGACGATAACAGCTGGTTTGTAATATATAGACTTAATTAATTTTCCGCCTTAGTTTAATTAAAGTCACGAAAAACCGGGTTGTTACAGCTAGTAAGTTGTTGCAATTTTCTGTTTCGTCCTTAAAATATCTTTTAGTACATTAAAAATCGTTTTTTTCGCGGTTAAAATCTTCTTTTTTATTTGTGTTATATGTGGGTAGTTAAAACACTTATTTGATCATTGAAATTCGTTTTTTGTCCATTAAAATCTTACTTTTTATTTATGATATGCTTTAAGAATACATATGATTTCCTCAAACAATAGTAAAGTGGAAAACTAAAGTGGAAAACAATGAAACTAAAAGATCATGTCGAATCTAAAAATTGTTTACGATGATGTTCCAACATTGTCCTACATATTAGATGACCATAAAATTTTTGATCAAAATATTATTAATTTATTATTGAAGACTGTAACTAAAAAGGGAAACAATTCATAATTACTAGTGGTAAAATAACTGTAACTAGAAGGGAAATTCATGTAACTAGACGGGAAATTCGTGTAACTAGAGGGGAAATTCATGTGACTAAAGGGAAAATAACTGTAACTAGAGGGGAAATTCATGTAACTAGAGGGGAAATTTCATGTAACTAGAAGGGAAATTCATGTAACTAGTGGGAAAATAACTGTAACTAGAGGGGAAATTCATGTAACTAGAGGGGAAATTCATGTAACTACAACGAAATAAAGTGTAACTAGAAAATGTGACGGTTATTTCAACGTAACAAGGGAAAAGTGAAGCTTGATTTCATGTAACTAGAGGGGAAATTCATGTAACTAGACGGGAAATTCCGTGTAACTAGAGGGGAAATTCATGTAATTAGAGGGGAAATTCATGTAACTAGTGGGAAAATAACTGTAACTAGAGGGGAAATTCATGTAACTAGAGGAGAAATTCATGTAACTACAACGAAATAAAGTGTAACTAGAAAATGTGACGGTTATTTCAACGTAACAAGGGAAAAGTGATGCTTGATTTCATGTAACTAGACGGGAAATTCATGTAACTAGACGGGAAATTCGTGTAACTAGAGTGAAAATTCAAATAACTAGAGGGGAAATTACTGTAACTACAGGGGTAATTAATGTAACTACATGGGTAATTAATGTAACTAGAGGGGAAATTACTGTAACTAGAGCGGGAATTACTGTAACTAGAGGGATAATTAATGTAACTGGAAATTAGAAAGGGATTTCTCGGTAATCATTTCTCTCGCATCAGAATCGAGTTAGAAACAATGTAATGACAAATGGAAAAAAATGAAACTAAAGTGGAAAACAATGAAACTAAAAGATCATGTCGAATCTAAAAATTGTTTACGATGATGTTCCAACATTGTCCTACATATTAGATGACCATAAAATTTTTGATCAAAATATTATTAATTTATTATTGAAGACTGCAACTAGAAGGGGAAACAATTCATAATTACTAGTGGTAAAATAACTGTAACTAGAAGGGAAATTCATGTAACTAGACGGGAAATTCGTGTAACTAGAGGGGAAATTCATGTAACTAAAGGGTAAATAACTGTAACTAGAGGGGAAATTCATGTAACTAGAGGGTAAATTCGTGTAACTAGACGGGAAATTCGTGTAACTAGAGGGGAAATTCATGTAACTAGAGGGGAAATTCATGTAACTAGTGGGAAAATAACTGTAACTAGAGGGGAAATTCACTTTTCCCTTGATTTCATGTAACTAGAGGGGAAATTCATGTAACTAGAGGGGAAATTCATGTAACTAGAGTGGAAATTCATGTAAATAGAACAAAATGAAGTGTAACTAGAAAATGTGATGCTCATTTCAACATACTACAAGGGAAAAATGATGCTTGACTCATAATAAGTGTAACCACAAATGAAAAAACAATGTAACTAGGACGATAAAACCTTTAGCTACACTCATAATAAGCGTAACCACAAAGGGGAAACAATTCATAATTACTAGAGGGAAAATAAATATAACTAGGGGGAAAATTCATGTAACTAGAGGGGAAATTCATGTAACTAGAGGGAAAATAACTATAACTAGATGGGAAATTCATGTAACTAGAGGGGAAATTCATGTAAGTAGAGTGAAAATTCATGTAACTATAACAAAATAAAGTGTAACTAGAAAATGTGATGCTTATTTCAACATACTACAAAATAAGTAGAAAGTGTAACTAGAACAAAATAATTGTAAGTAGAGGGGAAATTACTGTAACTAGAGGGGAAATTCATGTAACTAGAGGGGAAATTCATGTAACTACAACGAAATAAAGTGTAACTAGAAAATGTGACGGTTATTTCAACGTAACAAGGGAAAAGTGATGCTTGATTTCATGTAACTAGACGGGAAATTCATGTAACTAGACGGGAAATTCGTGTAACTAGAGGGGAAATTCATGTAACTAGAGGGGAAATTCATGTAACTAGTGGGAAAATAACTGTAACTAGAGGGGAAATTCATGTAACTAGAGGGGAAATTCATGTAACTACAACGAAATAAAGTGTAACTAGAAAATGTGACGGTTATTTCAACGTAACAAGGGAAAAGTGATGCTTGATTTCATGTAACTGAGACGGAAAATTCGTGTAACTAGAGGGAAAATTCATGTAACTAGAGGGAGGGAAATTATCAGAACTACAGGATAATTAATGTAACTACATGGGTAATTAATGTAACTAGAGGGGAAATTATCAGAACTAGAGCGGAATTATCAGAACTAGAGGGATAATTAATGTAATCGAAATTAGAAAGGAATTTCTCGGTAATCATTTCTCTCAGACTGTAACTGGAGTTAGAAACAATGTACGTACAGCGGAAAAAAAATGAAACTAAAGTGGAAAACAATGAAACTAAAAGATCATGTCGAATCTAAAAATTGTTTACGATGATGTTCCAACATTGTCCTACATATTAGATGACCATAAAATTTTTGATCAAAATATTATTAATTTATTATTGAAGACTCAGAATTCAGAAGGGGAAACAATTCATAATTACTAGTGGTAAAATAATCAGAACTAGAAGGGGAATACATGTAACTAGACGGGAAATTCGTGTAACTAGAGGGGAAATTCATGTAACTAAAGGGAAAATAACTGTAACTAGAGGGGAAATTCATGTAACTAGAAGGGAAATTCATGTAACTAGACGGAAAATTCGTGTAACTAGAGGGGAAATTCATGTAACTAGAGGGAAAATAACTGTAACTAGAGGGGAAATTTATGTAACTAGAGGGAAAATTCATGTAACTACAACGAAATAAATTGTAACTAGAAAATGTGATGCTCATTTCAACATATTACAAAGGAAAAGTGATGCTTGATTTCATGTAACTAGAGGGGAAATTCATGTAACTAGACGGGAAATTCGTGTAAATAGAGGGGAAATTCATGTAACTAGACGGGAAATTCGTGTAACTAGAGGGGAAATTCGTGTAACTAGAGGGGAAATTCATGTAACTAGTGGGAAAATAACTGTAACTAGAGGGAAAATTCATGTAACTAGAGGGGAAATTCATTTAACTAGAGGGGAAATTCATGTAAATAGAGGGGAAATTACTGTAACTAGAGGGGAAATTCATGTAACTACAACAAAATAAAGTGTAACTAGAAAATGTAATGCTTATTTCAACATACTACAAGGGAAAAGTGATGCTTGATTTTTCAACAATGTAACTAGGACGATAAAACCTATAGCTACACTCATAATAGGCGTAACCACAAAAGGTAAACAATTCATAATTACTAGACGGGAAATTCATGTAACTAGACGGGAAATTCATGTAAGTAGAGGGAAATTTCATGTAACTAGAGGGAAAATAACTGTAACTAGAGGGGAAATTCATGTAACTAGAGGGGAAATTCATGTAACTAGACGGGAAATTCGTGTAACTAGAGAGGAAATAATCAGAACTAGAGGGGAAATTCATGTAACTAGAGGAAATTCATGTAACTACAATCTAAATAAAGTGTAACTAGAAAATGTGATGCTTATTTCAACATAGTACAAGGGAAAAGTGATGCTTGATTTTTCAACAATGTAACTAGGACGATAAAATCTGTAGCTACACTCATAATAGGCGTAACCACAAAAGGGAAACAATTCATAATTACTAGAGGAAAATACACCAGAACTAGAGGGGAAATTCATGTAATTAGACGGGAAATTCATGTAACTAGAGGGAAAATTCATGTAACTAGTGGGAAAATAACTGTAACTAGAGGGGAAATTCATGTAACTAGAGGGGAAATTCATTTAACTAGAGGGGAAATTCATGTAACTAGAGGGGAAATTACTGTAATTAGAGGGGAAATTCATGTAACTACAACAAAATAAAGTGTAACTAGAAAATGTAATGCTTATTTCAACATACTACAAGGGAAAAGTGATGCTTGATTTTTCAACAATGTAACTAGGACGATAAAACCTATAGCTACACTCATAATAGGCGTAACCACAAAAGGTAAACAATTCATAATTACTAGACGGGAAATTCATGTAACTAGACGGGAAATTCATGTAAGTAGAGGGAAATTTCATGTAACTAGAGGGAAAATAACTGTAACTAGAGGGGAAATTCATGTAACTAGAGGGGAAATTCATGTAACTAGACGGGAAATTCGTGTAACTAGAGAGGAAATAACTGTAACTAGAGGGGAAATTCATGTAACTAGAGGGGAAATTCATGTAACTACAACGAAATAAAGTGTAACTAGAAAATGTGATGCTTATTTCAACATAGTACAAGGGAAAAGTGATGCTTGATTTTTCAACAATGTAACTAGGACGATAAAATCTGTAGCTACACTCATAATAGGCGTAACCACAAAAGGGAAACAATTCATAATTACTAGAGGGAAAATACCTGTAACTAGAGGGGAAATTCATGTAATTAGACGGGAAATTCATGTAACTAGAGGGAAAATTCATGTAACTAGAGGGAAAATAACTGTAACTAGAGGGGAAATTCATGTAACTAGAGGGAAAATTCATTTAACTAGAGGGGAAATTCATGTAACTAGAGGGGAAATTACTGTAATTAGAGGGGAAAATCATGTAACTAGAGGGAAAATAACTGTAACTAGAGGGGAAATTCATGTAAATAGAGGGAAAATAACTGTAACTAGAGGGGAAATTCATGTAACTAGAACAAAATAAAGTGTAACTAGAGCGGGAATTATCAGAATCTAGAGGGAAATTATCAGAACTATTGGGATAATTAATGTAACTGGAAATTAGAAAGGGATTTCTCGGTAATCATTTCTCTTAGTTACACGATTTTTCCCCCTAGTTATAGTTTTTTTCCCTAATTGAATAAGACTTTCTTTTTTGGTGGAACTATTACTATTGAATAATGCACTTGAGCGTGGAGTAATTTTTTGGTTACATGAATTTCCCCTCTAGAAAATGTGTCGGATATTTCAACGTGAACAAGGAAAAGTGATGCTTGATTTCATGTAACTAGACGGAAATTCATGTAACTAGACTGAAATTGTGTAAATAGAGGGAAATTCATGTAACTAGACTGAAATTCGTGTAACTAGAGGAAATTGTGTAACTAGTAGGGAAATTCATGTAACTAGTGGGAAAATAATCAGAACTAGAGGAAAATTCATGTAACTAGAGGGGAAATTCATTTAACTAGAGGGGAAATTCATGTAAATAGAGGGAAATTATCAGAACTAGAGGAAATTCATGTAACTACAACAAAATAAAGTGTAACTAGAAAATGTAATGCTTATTTCAACATACTACAAGGAAAAGTGATGCTTGATTTTTCAACAATGTAACTAGGGCGATAAAACCTATAGCTACACTCATAATAGGCGTAACCACAAAAGGTAAACAATTCATAATTACTAGACGGGAAATTCATGTAACTAGACGGGAAATTCATGTAAGTAGAGGGAAATTTCATGTAACTAGAGGGAAAATAATCAGAATCAGAGGGGAAATTCATGTAACTAGAGGAAATTCATGTAACTAGACGGAAATTGTGGTAACTAGAGAGGAAATAACTGTAACTAGAGGGGAAATTCATGTAACTAGAGGGGAAATTCATGTAACTACAACGAAATAAAGTGTAACTAGAAAATGTGATGCTTATTTCAACATAGTACAAGGGAAAAGTGATGCTTGATTTTTCAACAATGTAACTAGGACGATAAAATCTGTAGCTACACTCATAATAGGCGTAACCACAAAAGGGAAACAATTCATAATTACTAGAGGGAAAATGTAACAACCTGGTTTTTAGTCGACTTTAATTACTAAGGCGGAAATTAATTAAGTCTTAAACCAGAGTCATTAATTATACATAAACCCAAAATATTACATCCTCGTTCGAGAGTTGAATAATACAACTCTAAATACGGTAGTTAAAAGAGTAGCGTTATAAATTACATATCTCTCAGAAAACAATAAAAGTAAAGCATAAAAGCGTCTCGTGGCCCCATCCAAAATCCAGCTCCTGGTCCACTAACGTCTGCGCACAATAAACTATGGGATGTTGAGCTGACAAAGGACTAGCTATGCTCATACTTACCCTCGATTTCAATTACTTTGGTTTATTACTATCGCTTTATAACTATAATAGTATGATAAAACGATAAACATGCTTAAAACATATAGCATGTAAAGACATATTAGTCATAATAAACATGCTATTTAAAACGATAAATCATATAGGCATGCTATTCAATTAGGAAAGCAGATAACAGGTAATAGCATAGTAATAGTGTCACAATATACAACAGGATTACAAAGCGATATCAGATCGCATACAAACATATATAAAGTATCATAATCATCATACAGACTCGATTCATTTCAGAAAGTTGTGGTCTTTAATTTTCGAAGATGGTACACACTCGTTCTCATTTAGTCATACAACAAACAACACATACTGCTTACGAGCCTGACCACTGAGTAGGCCTTTGTACTCTGATCGATTGCATCTCACTTCCATAGTGCAGAGGCTTACTCGACTCGTAAACCACGCCGAATACTATAATACTTGCATCTCATCCTCTAGTGTTCGAAATGATTCAACTTGAGATACAATCTCGTCAAGTAATCTTTACGCAGGTAAGAACGAATGCTAGTGTCGCCCACTAAGAACGAAACACGGCAAGGGGACCCCCGCTATAATCGCCCAAATCGGCACGGATGCCCTGATAACTTTAGCGAAATAGGGGAATAAAACCCTAGTCTAGTATGCATACACTAATATCCAATTTAAGAGTAGGCTATGCTATTCATAGAGCACCTTAACTCAGGATAAAACGACTATTTCCTAAAGCCAGACCCACTAAGAGTTGAATTTTTCATTATCTTGTACTAAAGATAGGCAATACGACTTAAGGCGTAAGGCATGGGCGTGATGCTAAGCAATAATGTCAGCTACCAACCACACTATTCGGGATGACCCAAGTCAGAGACCGAGATAGTGGTATCCGCTACAAGACTATCTTAACCCCACTTCACTCACGATTGACGTTCCTTTATCTGAGGCCCAAGCTTGACCGTTTATTTAACTTACTCAAAGTTCATTATTTATTTGATATTTACATATCACATGTTACTAGACTCTCCTAGTCTCAGCGTCAAACGTTTTATTTGAAGTGTAGGTTCCATATGATCACATAACACATTCGTTCATTATTTGAAGTGTGGTTAGTTATTAACGTTTTCAAGTTTTCTAAAAAGTTACGTTTATTAGTATGTTCAATCTTATTTAAGTGTTTTTATACACTTTAAGTTATTTATTTATTCATTTTAAATTTTCTATACTTAGTAAAATTTTCAATTATTTTCAATATTTTACTATTCACTTTTCACTATTCAACGTATTTACTATTCATCGTATTTTACTATTCATCGTATTTTACTATTCATCGTATTCACTATTCATCGTATTTAACTATTCATCGTATTTATACGCATCTTTATACTTAGATATTTTAGTATAAAACTAAACTTGTTTTTATTTCCTAAGTATAGATTTCTAGTTTTAAAGTCGTTAGGTTCGTTTTGTACTTAGGCGATTTTTGAAAATATTCTAAAGTCTAGTTTTAAAAATGTTAGGTTCGGTTTGTATTTAGTCATTTATGAAAATATTCGAAAATCATGGTTTTAAAAACGTTAAGTTCATTTTGTATTTAGTCACTTATGAAAATATTCTAAAATTCTAGTTTTAAAAACGTTAAGTTCGTTTTATAAAAGGCGATAAATGATATTTATTTTAAAACGAGACTCGGTTAAATTTAGTCGTCTATTTATTTAGGTTAGTGATAGTATCGTGGATGGTTCATTTATAGTCCGTATGTCCAAAATCAACAATCCAATAGCAAAGGTAGTATCACACGATTTAGTTCATTTTTATAACGGTTACATATTTTTATCGGTTTATAATATCTTGTTTATAATTAAATCGATTTATACAAAAATTCAATTCTAATTACTATTTAACTTTAGTGACTTAGTGATAATTTCATTTTAGTCAAATTTAGTCAATTAAAAATGAAAATGCCGTGTACTCATATACAATACAAAAAAATTGATTTATTTCTTTTAATTTCTTAAATCTAACTTATTAACTAATAATTAAATTATATTAACAATAAACTAAAAAGTGATAAAAACAATTTTTAACCTAAAATGGCCAAGAATGCCGTGAGCATGCATAGGATGTTCTAAATTTTCATTTTTCGATTTTATCTGCTTAACTTAAAGTCTTTATATTTTAATTATTCTAATTAAACTAAAACGGTTTAAACTAAAATGAAATTTACTAACAATTCCATTTATATTTATGAATAGTGTTTTTCAACACTTTAAATTTCTAACTTTTTAATCTAAAAGATTTATAATGTTTTAGTTGATTTAATACATAATACTAACAATATATATAAACAATAACTAAACATAAACATAAATTATTAACAAATATAAATTAAAATGAAATCAAAATGAGTAACAAGTATGAACATCACATGAATAACTCAAGAACACACATGAAGAACTCAAGAACAACTCAAGAACACTTATTTCGATTTTAATAATTTATAATTTGTTTTCCTAAATTAATTCTTTTCATATGGTAACATCCATTTTAACTAACTTAATCTAACATATTATTTACAAAAATTAAAAGTGAAAATTTATAATAAAAAGGGCAAAATGTCGAGTATACTACATATGAACATATAATTTCTATTTTTCAATTTTAATCACTTTAAACTCATTTTTAATATTTCACATAATTTTTATATATCACTACTACTTAATTAAAACATAAATAAACATAAAAATCATATGAAACATAATTAAAAATGCTTAAAATTAATTTAGCTAAACATGATATCATTTTACTATAACATTACTAGTAAACTATATATTTGGTTATTATCATTATTTATTCAACACATAAACATACAAGCATATAAACATGATGTTTAACATATTTAACATAAAAATCATAATTATAAAATTAGAATAACAAAACAAATTAATTTACTAAAAGAATAATACAAGACATAGTTAGTCACCTTAGTCGGTATGATTATTGGTTATCCGGATCGATTATATTATCTAGGTCCAAAGCTTCACCCTCAAACCCGTCTTCACCTTCAAATAAAACCCGTAAATATTAAGCTCCAAGTACCCAAAGTATACTAAGAACACTAGTAAATTATTAGAGTATTATTATGGTTTTAATTTAGAGGTTTTAGTAATAAAAATGGAAGAAAATAAAGAGAGAAAATGGAGCAAGGGTGGCCGGCCAAATGAAGAGCAAAATGGATGGTTTTTGACTTAAGAAAATAAAAGGGAACACTAGTAATGAATTTAGGTTAAAGTTATTAGGTTTTGTTTTGTTTTAATTAGAAAATATAATGTTTAAATCAAATAATTAAAACATCATCACCTCCATCATCAAATTTAAGTCCACATTACTATTCATGCATTAATTATGTCTAATTTGTGTTTTAAAATGTTTTTCACGAAAATCGTCAGTTTAAAAAGCTCAAGGCCAAAAGCGATAAAAGTTTAAGTCTTGCGCGTTTGACGATTTTTCGAAATATTTCTACTTTTGAATTCTAAGACTAAAATATTTATTTTATTATTCAAAAGTTTTCAAAAGTTTTAAGAAAGTCGATAAATTTTA
This sequence comes from Dianthus caryophyllus, assembly GCA_023091065.1. Lineage (NCBI taxonomy): Eukaryota > Viridiplantae > Streptophyta > Magnoliopsida > Caryophyllales > Caryophyllaceae > Dianthus > Dianthus caryophyllus. The sequence goes on along the minus strand of CM041517.1, from coordinate 34,520,509 downwards.
CAAAACAAAATTTTAGCTAAAATTGTGATTTTGAAGGTGAAAAGGTTAGGATTTGATTTAGGATTTGAAATTAGAAATTGATAGCTAATTATTGAATTAAATTAACACGGGTGTTACAAACCTCCCTTAGAAAAGTTTCGTCCTAAACTTGAATGAAGAATAGGATTTTCACCGAGGTAAACAAATGATATTACTCCTTCATAGAGGCTTCAGTCTCCCATGTTGCTTGTTCAGTCGATTGATCTTTCCATAGCACTTTTACTAAGGGAACCGCCTTCCGCCTCAACCTCTTGGTTTCTCGTGCCAAGATCTTTACAGCCTCTCGGAGTAGAGCGAGTTAGGCTCAACTGCGATTACGTCAGGAGTAATGATGTGACTTGGGTCACTCCTGTATCGCCTTAGTTGAGAAACATGGAACACGTTGTGGACCTTGGAGAGGTTGGGGGGTAGCGCTAGGCGATAAGCTACCTCACCAACTCTGTCGGTAATCTCATAGGGTCCTACGTATTTAGGACTCAACTTTCCCTTCAATCCAAAGCGTCGGACCCCTTTCATGGGTGATACTTTCAAGAAGACATGATCACCAACCTCGAACCCGATTGGTCGCCGATGTCTGTTGGCATACATCTTTTGACGGTCTTGTGCCGCTTGTAGACGTTCTCGAATGATCTTGATGTGTTCGATCTGGTCCTGAATAACCTGTGGACCAGTTCCCACATTATCACTAGCATCATCCCAACAGACCGGGCTACGACACTTTCTCCCGTAGAGTGCCTCGAATGGAGCACAACCCAAACTTGCATGAAAGCTATTGTTGTAGGAGAATTCAATCAAAGGTAGACTTTTCTCCCAATTCTCGTTGAATTCTAAGGCACAAGCCCTGAGCATGTCTTCGACCGTTTGGATAGTTCGTTCAGTTTGACCATCGGTCGCAGGGTGGAAAGCGGTGCTCATCTTCAATTGGCTTCCCAATGCTGCTTGTAGTTGCTCCCAGAAATGAGAGGTGAATCTCGGATCCCTATCCGAAATAATGTCCAGCGGTACGCCGTGTAATCGGATCACCTCCTTCTCATATGCCTTAGCTAACTCTTCAAGGCTCCAGGTGTCCTTGATTGGTAGAAAATGGGCCGACTTGGTCAAGCGGTCCACAATCACCCAGATTGCATTATTTCCCTTGTGAGTCCTCGGTAAACCCGTTATGAAGTCCATGGAGATGGAGTCCCATTTCCCCAATGGAATTTCTAAAGGTTGTAGTAATCCCCCTGGTCGCTGATGTTCAAACTTCACTTTCTGGCAGATTAGACACTTTGCAACGTACTCTGCAATCTCTGCTTTCATTCTAACCCACCAAAACTTCAGTTTTAAGTCTTGGTACATTTTATCAGACCCAGGATGTATGGAGTATCGTGTACTATGTGCCTCGTCGAGGATCTTTCTTTTCAACACAGGTACGTCAGGCACACACCACCTTTCTTTGAATCTCAAACTCCCGTCAGGTTTAATCTCAAACCCTCCTCGGTTTCCTGAAGGAATTTCCCGTCTGATCTTAACAAGCTCTTCATCTTCCCATTGTAGAGCTCTTATCTCGTGATATAACTCCGGCTCTGCGATCATGGCGTTCAAATCAGCATCGTCAGACTGAACCAACTCTAAGTTCATTCTCTTGAAGTCTCTGACAATACCAGCCGGAATTTCCCAAATGTTGCTAAGGGTATGCGTAGTCTTTCTACTCGTGAGCGTCAAGAACGACGTCACTTTACCCTCATGGTACAATAGTTCAATCTTATAATCCTTGATCAGTTCTAACCACCGGCGTTGTCTCATGTTGAGTTCCTTCTGCGTGAATATATATTTCAGGCTTTTGTGGTCAGTGTAGAACTTGATACTCACTCCGTAGAGGTAATGACGCCAGATTTTCAAAGCAAACACAACAGCTGCTAACTCAAGGTCATGAGTTGGGTAGTTTCGTTCATGAACCTTTAATTGCCTTGACGCATAAGCAATGACCTTCCCTTGTTGCATCAGTACGCAACCCAGGCCATTCAGTGAGGCGTCACTGTAGACTTCATACTCGTCTCCATCAGTGGGGAGAGCTAAGACTGGTGCTGTGGTAAGCCTTGTCTTGAGTTCTTGGAATGCATTCTCGCACTCGTCACCCCAAATGAACTTGGACTCCTTCTGTAGTAACTTGGTCATCGGTCGTGCTACCTTAGAGAAGTCTGGGACGAATCTTCTGTAGTACCCTGCCAAACCTAGGAAGTCACGTATTTCGATTATATTTGTAGGAGCCTTCCATTCTTTCATCAAGGCCGATCTTTGCAGGATCTACCATGACTCCGTCCTTCGAGATGACGTGACCCAGGAATGCTACCTTTTCAAGCCAAAACTCGCACTTGGATAGTTTTGCATACCACTTATATCTCTGTAGTATCCCCAGAATGATACGTAGGTGTTCTTCGTGTTCTGCCCCGGTCTTGGAATAAATCAGGATATCATCAATGAATTCAACCACGCATATGACTAAGTACTGGTGGAAGGTTCTGGTCATTTGATCCATGAACACCGGCCGTGCATTTGTCAAACCGAAAGGCATAACCTTGAATTCATAATGACCGCACTCGCTTCAAAGCGATCTTTTGGATGTCCGATTCTCTCACCGCAACTGATGGTAACTCGACCCCAGGTCGATCTTAGAAAACACTCCCGCGCCTTTTAGTTGATCAAAGAGATCGTCGATTCTGGGCAAAGGGTAGCGGTTCTTAATGGTTACCTTGTTCAATTCCCTGTAGTCTATGCAGAGTCTCATACTGCCGTCCTTCTTTTTCACAAAGAGAACCGGTGCTCCCCAAGGCGAGACAGTTGGTCGTATGAAACCCTTTTCAATCATTTCCTAAAGTTGTTTCTTCAACTCCTGTAGTTCTACCGGTGCCATCCTATAAGGTGCCTTTGAGATTGGGGCCGTGCCTGGCGCAAGGTCGATAGAGAACTCGACATCACGCAAGGTGTGGCAAGCCTGGTAAATCGTCTGGAAAGACATCAGGGAATTCCCGTACTACGTGAATATCTTCAATTTTCACGCTTTCCTTTACTTCATTGACACTGCATAAGTATACTTGATGCCAACTGTAACAACCTGGTTTTTAGTCGACTTTAATTACTAAGGCGGAAATTAATTAAGTCTTAAACCAGAGTCATTAATTATACATAAACCCAAAATATTACATCCTCGTTCGAGAGTTGAATAATACAACTCTAAATACGGTAGTTAAAAGAGTAGCGTTATAAATTACATATCTCTCAGAAAACAATAAAAGTAAAGCATAAAAGCGTCTCGTGGCCCCATCCAAAATCCAGCTCCTGGTCCACGAACGTCCTGCACAATAAACTATGGGGGGATGCCCTTTTCTTTCTAACCGTTGTAGTTGCAGAACCGAGATAATTTTTGCCCCCTTAATTGGCGAAGTCTTCTGATACGTGACTTTAGTCCCTGTAGGATGCTTCAAGCGAATTTTCCGATCTCGGCACTCGAACAACGCATGATACTTAGTCAACCAATCGATCCCCAGAATGACGTCGAACTCCGGCATGTCAAAAAGGATAAGGTCGGAAGGGAAGATTGTTTTATGGATTGTGATTGGAGTTTCTTTGAAAATTTTTGAGCATTTGAAAATTTTTCCGTTTGGTAAAGAAATATTTGCGTTGATTGATTCGGATTTTGTGAGATTAGCCTTTGAAACAAACTTAGAAGATATAAAGGACAATGATGCCCCAGTGTCAAACAAAACAATAGCATTCACAGAGTTTATAAGAAAAATACCAGTGATGACGTCAGCCTCAGGTGACTCCTCTGCCTCAGCTTCAGTGAGGACATAAACTCGCCCCTGTACCACTACAGATTGTGGTACTCCCGCAGTAGGTGTCGAGTTCGGGAGGTTAGGGCATACATTTGCCTTGTGCCCTAACTTCTTACAATAGCGAGTAACTCACGCCCATTACACGCCTCTTCCTCATGCCGTGGTTTGCCACACATACTGGCAACTCCCAAATGCAAATCTTGGTAGAGGACTCTTCCCCACCCATAGTTCGATCGTTGCTCAAAGTAGGAGGCCTGTTCGGAAGTGTAGGCCACAGAAAATTTGGCCTTTGTTGGTTCGGGCGTTGGTAGCTCTGGGCTCCGAACGGCTCGACTGCGCTGGCCAGATGGCACAAACACCTTCTTCTTTCTTTTCTCCTCGGCTTTTTCCAACTCTAAGGAAGCCCATACCACCGCGCACACTCGTGAGGTGGGGGCAAAAAGTAGCGTAGGTGTTCTTTGCTCATGTGGTGCGCGGATCGTTAGACATATTAGCGGTACCTCTGAGTCATGGCCCGATGGGTGGGAGCGATCGCAGCCCCGAATTTTGCCAGCCGTTGGAATTTCTCAGTGTATTCCTGGAGTGTCATGCCTTCCATTCTGAGACTTATGAATTCCTCCTCTTTCTGACACCTGAGCTCATACCCAAAGTACTTCTCCTTGATTTTTGCTGTGAACTCGTACCATGTGAACGTGGCGTCAGGCTCATTGGTCCTGACCACGTTCCACCAGTCATTTGCCTCTACCAGGTGAAAGCGGCTATGTTGACCCTATCTTCTGGAGGCGTCCTTGTCAGATCCATGAGTTTCTTCATTTCCTCCAGCCAGTTCGTGAGATCGATAGGGTCAGCAGAACCCGAGTACTCTTGAGGACGATGGCGGGAAACACGATCAAATGCGCTTGGATGATGTTGGCGGTTTGCGTTGTCCGTGGCTATTTCTGCCAAACGGATCAAAGATTCTTCTCGCCAGAGGTGTCTTTCCTCGTCTGTCATTGGAGGTGCGGCCATTCGGAAAGAATTAAGACGTGAAGGAACTTATTAGTATTACGAGAGGTTAGGAGACATGCTTATCATTGATAGCTTTTACTTGAAAGTAAGTGCAATAACGGCGATTATGCAAGTAAGCCTGAAGTTAGGTATTTTATTCCATTGAGATGCTTTTGGTACATTTTCTGAAGAAGATTGAAGAAAGGTTGAAAGTAGAGAGTGTATTTTTGTGGAATTGTTTATGAATTTAACTGATGTCTTCACTCCGTGCCGTCTGGTACTTCTTTCGATGCTTCAATCCTCTGAGTTGAATTATTATTTTGATTTTATATCCGAGGATAGTTGTTAGTTTAAATCAGTCACTTCAGCAAGTAGCAAGCATACGCGAGTTAGTGTATTTTATTTTGAGGGAAGTAGTTTGTTATATTTAAAAGTCCTTAGTCTATGGTCAGTCCTTAAGGTTTCTACCCATCCTCACACTTTAAAGCGATTTGAAGTTTATTATTTAAGTGATCTAATAAAAGAAAAATCTAATTTATTATTTGGTCCTATTAGTCTATGCCTGACATACAATATGAATGTCTGGCCCAGGTGTCTCTCGTTAGGTAAGCATAAATCGCATTAGGCCATTTATGTTACTGATTCACGAGTCACTCGATAATTAATCAGAATAACCTGGTTTTTAGTCGACTTTAATTACTAAGGCGGAAATTAATTAAGTCTTAAACCAGAGTCATTAATTATACATAAACCCAAAATATTACATCCTCGTTCGAGAGTTGAATAATACAACTCTAAATACGGTAGTTAAAAGAGTAGCGTTATAAATTACATATCTCTCAGAAAACAATAAAAGTAAAGCATAAGAGCGTTTCGTGGCCCCATCCAAAATCCAGCCTCCTGGTCCACTAACGTCTGCACAATAAACTATGGGGGATGCCCATGGCGACAAAGGAGTAGCTATGCTCATACTTACCCTCGATTTCAATTACTTTGGTTTATTACTATCGCTTTATAACTATAATAGTATGATAAAACGATAAACATGCTTAAAACATATAGCATGTAAAGACATATTAGTCATAATAAACATGCGATTTAAAACGATAATTCGTATAGGCAGGCTATTCAATTAGGAAAGCAGATAACAGGTAATAGCATAGTAATAGTGTCACAATATACAACAGGATTACAAAGCGATATCAGATCGCATACAAACATATATAAAGTATCATAATCATCATACAGACTCGATTCATTTCAGAAAGTTGTGGTCTTTAATTTTCGAAGATGGTACACACTCGTTCTCATTTAGTCATACAACAAACAACACATACTGCTTACGAGGCTGTCCACCGAGTAGGCCTTTGTACTGATCGATTGCATCTCACTTCCATAGTGCGAGGCTTACTCGACTCGTAAACCACGCCCGAATACTATAATACTAGCATCACATCCTCTAGTGTTCGAAATGATTCGAACTTCAGATACAATCTCGTCAAGTAATCTTTACGCAGGGTAAGAACGAATGCTAGTGTCGCGCCCACTAAGAACGAAACACGGCAAGGAGACCACCGCTATAATCGCCCAAATCGGCACGGATGCCCTGATAACTTTAGCGAAATAGGGGAATAAAACCCTAGTCTAGTATGCATACACTAATATCCAATTTAAGAGTAGGCTATGCTATTCATAGAGCACCTTAACTCAGGATAAAACGACTATTTCCTAAAGCCAGACCCACTAAGAGTTGAATTTTTCATTATCTTGTACGACATAGGCAATACGACTTAAGGCGTAAGGCATGGGCAGGATGCTAAGCAATAATGCTGCCGGCTCAACCACACTATTCGGGATGACCCAAGTCAGAGACCGAGATAGTGGTATCCGCTACAAGACTATCTTAACCCCACTTCACTCACGATTGACGTTCCTTTATCTGAGGCCCAAGCTTGACCGTTTATTTAACTTACTCAAAGTTCATTATTTATTTGATATTTACATATCACATGTTACTAGACTCTCCTAGTCTCAGCGTCAAACGTTTTATTTGAAGTGTAGGTTCCATATGATCACATAACACATTCGTTCATTATTTGAAGTGTGGTTAGTTATTAACGTTTTCAAGTTTTCTAAAAAGTTACGTTTATTAGTATGTTCAATCTTATTTAAGTGTTTTTATACACTTTAAGTTATTTATTTATTCATTTTAAATTTTCTATACTTAGTAAAATTTTCAATTATTTTCAATATTTTACTATTCACTTTTCACTATTCAACGTATTTACTATTCATCGTATTTTACTATTCATCGTATTTTACTATTCATCGTATTCACTATTCATCGTATTTAACTATTCATCGTATTTATACGCATCTTTATACTTAGATATTTTAGTATAAAACTAAACTTGTTTTTATTTCCTAAGTATAGATTTCTAGTTTTAAAGTCGTTAGGTTCGTTTTGTACTTAGGCGATTTTTGAAAATATTCTAAAGTCTAGTTTTAAAAATGTTAGGTTCGGTTTGTATTTAGTCATTTATGAAAATATTCGAAAATCATGGTTTTAAAAACGTTAAGTTCATTTTGTATTTAGTCACTTATGAAAATATTCTAAAATTCTAGTTTTAAAAACGTTAAGTTCGTTTTATAAAAGGCGATAAATGATATTTATTTTAAAACGAGACTCGGTTAAATTTAGTCGTCTATTTATTTAGGTTAGTGATAGTATCGTGGATGGTTCATTTATAGTCCGTATGTCCAAAATCAACAATCCAATAGCAAAGGTAGTATCACGCGATTTAGTTCATTTTTATAACGGTTACATATTTTTATCGGTTTATAATATCTTATTTATAACTAAATCGGTTTATACTAAAATTCAATTCTAATTACTATTTAACTTTAGTGACTTAGTGATAATTTCATTTTAGTCAAATTTAGTCAATTAAAAATGAAAATGCCGTGTACTCATATACAATACAAAAAAATTGATTTATTTCTTTTAATTTCTTAAATCTAACTTATTAACTAATAATTAAATTATATTAACAATAAACTAAAAAGTGATAAAAACAATTTTTAACCTAAAATGGCCAAGAATGCCGTGAGCATGCATAGGATGTTCTAAATTTTCATTTTTCGATTTTATCGGTTTTTAACTTAAAGTCTTTATATTTTAATTATTCTAATTAAACTAAAACGGTTTAAACTAAAATGAAATTTACTAACAATTCCATTTATATTTATGAATAGTGTTTTTCAACACTTTAAATTTCTAACTTTTTAATCTAAAAGATTTATAATGTTTTAGTTGATTTAATACATAATACTAACAATATATATAAACAATAACTAAACATAAACATAAATTATTAACAAATATAAATTAAAATGAAATCAAAATGAGTAACAAGTATGAACATCACATGAATAACTCAAGAACACACATGAAGAACTCAAGAACAACTCAAGAACACTTATTTCGATTTTAATAATTTATAATTTGTTTTCCTAAATTAATTCTTTTCATATGGTAACATCCATTTTAACTAACTTAATCTAACATATTATTTACAAAAATTAAAAGTGAAAATTTATAATAAAAAGGGCAAAATGTCGAGTATACTACATATGAACATATAATTTCTATTTTTCAATTTTAATCACTTTAAACTCATTTTTAATATTTCACATAATTTTTATATATCACTACTACTTAATTAAAACATAACTAAACATAAAAATCATATGAAACATAATTAAAAATGCTTAAAATTAATTTAGCTAAACATGATATCATTTTACTATAACATTACTAGTAAACTATATATTTGGTTATTATCATTATTTATTCAACACATAAACATACAAGCATATAAACATGATGTTTAACATATTTAACATAAAAATCATAATTATAAAATTAGAATAACAAAACAAATTAATTTACTAAAAGAATAATACAAGACATAGTTAGTCACCTTAGTCGGTATGATTATTGGTTATCCGGATCGATTATATTATCTAGGTCCAAAGCTTCACCCTCAAACCCGTCTTCACCTTCAAATAAAACCGTGAAATATTAGGCTCCAAGTACCCAAAGTATACTAAGAACACTAGTAAATTATTAGAGTATTATTATGGTTTTAATTTAGAGGTTTTAGTAATAAAAATGGAAGAAAATAAAGAGAGAAAATGGAGCAAGGGTGGCCGGCCAAATGAAGAGCAAAATGGATGGTTTTTGACTTAAGAAAATAAAGGGAACACTAGTAATGAATTTAGGTTAAAGTTATTAGGTTTTGTTTTGTTTTAATTAGAAAATATAATGTTTAAATCAAATAATTAAAACATCATCACCTCCATCATCAAATTTAAGTCCACATTACTATTCATGCATTAATTATGTCTAATTTGTGTTTTAAAATGTTTTTCACTTAAAATCGTCAGTTTTAAAAGTCAAGGCGTCAAAAGCGATAAAAGTTTAAGCTTGCGTTTGATTTTTTTCGAAATATTTCTACTTTTGAATTCTAAGACTAAAATATTTATTTTATTATTCAAAAGTTTTCAAAAGTTTTAAGAAAGTCGATAAATTTTACAAAACAAAATTTTAGCTAAAATTGTGATTTTGAAGGCTGAAAAGGTTAGGATTTGATTTAGGATTTGAAATTAGAAATTGATAGCTAATTATTGAATTAAATTAACACGGGGTGTTACAGAAAATACCTGTAACTAGAGGGGAAATTCATGTAATTAGACGGGAAATTCATGTAACTAGAGGGAAAATTCATGTAACTAGTGGGAAAATAACTGTAACTAGAGGGGAAATTCATGTAACTAGAGGGGAAATTCATTTAACTAGAGGGGAAATTCATGTAACTAGAGGGGAAATTACTGTAATTAGAGGGGAAATTCATGTAACTACAATAAAATAAAGTGTAACTAGAAAATATAATGCTTATTTCAACATACTACAAGGGAAAAGTGATGCTTGATTTTTCAACAATGTAACTAGGACGATAAAACCTATAGCTACACTCATAATAGGCGTAACCACAAAAGGTAAACAATTCATAATTACTAGACGGGAAATTCATGTAACTAGACGGGAAATTCATGTAAGTAGAGGGAAATTTCATGTAACTAGAGGGAAAATAACTGTAACTAGAGGGGAAATTCATGTAACTAGAGGGAAATTCATGTAACTAGGCAGAGGAAATTGTAACTAGAGAGGAAATAATCAGAACTAGAGGGAAATTCATGTAACTAGAGGAAATTCATGTAACTACAGCTAAATAAAGTGTAACTAGAAAATGTGATGCTTATTTCAACATAGTACAAGGAAAAGTGATGCTTGATTTTTCAACAATGTAACTAGGGCGATAAAATCTGTAGCTACACTCATAATAGGCGTAACCACAAAGGAAACAATTCATAATTACTAGAGGGAAAATACCATAACTAGAGGAAATTCATGTAATTAGGCAGGAAATTCATGTAACTAGAGGAAAATTCATGTAACTAGAGGAAAATAAGCAGAACTAGAGGAAATTCATGTAACTAGAGGAAAATTCATTTAACTAGAGGGGAAATTCATGTAACTAGAGGAAATTATCACAACTAGAGGGAAAATCATGTAACTAGAGGAAAATAATCAGAACTAGAGGGGAAATTCATGTAACTAGAGGGAAAATAACTGTAACTAGAGAGGAAATTCATGTAACTAGAACAAAATAAAGTGTAACTAGAGCGGGAATTACTGTAACTAGAGGGGAAATTACTGTAACTATAGGGATAATTAATGTAACTGGAAATTAGAAAGGGATTTCTCGGTAATCATTTCTCTTAGTTACACGATTTTTCCCCCTAGTTATAGTTTTTTTCCCTAATTGAATAAGACTTTCTTTTTTGGTGGAACTTAAATTTGGGATCACAAGTTGAATTACTGTAACTTGAGCGTTGATTTTGTTGTAGTTACATGAATTTCCCCTCTAATTACAAAATTTCCTCTAGTTACATGAATTTCCCCTCTAGTTAAATGAATTTCCCCTCTAGTTACATGAATTTCCCCTCTAGTTACAGTTATTTTCCCACTAGTTACATGAATTTTCCCTCTAGTTACATGAATTTCCCGTCTAATTACATGAATTTCCCCTCTAGTTACAGGTATTTTCCCTCTAGTAATTATGAATTGTTTCCCTTTTGTGGTTACGCCTATTATGAGTGTAGCTACAGATTTTATCGTCCTAGTTACATTGTTGAAAAATCAAGCATCACTTTTCCCTTGTACTATGTTGAAATAAGCATCACATTTTCTAGTTACACTTTATTTCGTTGTAGTTACATGAATTTCCCCTCTAGTTACATGAATTTCCCCTCTAGTTACAGTTATTTCCTCTCTAGTTACACGAATTTCCCGTCTAGTTACATGAATTTCCCCTCTAGTTACATGAATTTCCCCTCTAGTTACAGTTATTTTCCCTCTAGTTACATGAAATTTCCCTCTACTTACATGAATTTCCCGTCTAGTTACATGAATTTCCCGTCTAGTAATTATGAATTGTTTACCTTTTGTGGTTACGCCTATTATGAGTGTAGCTATAGGTTTTATCGTCCTAGTTACATTGTTGAAAAATCAAGCATCACTTTTCCCTTGTAGTATGTTGAAATAAGCATTACATTTTCTAGTTACACTTTATTTTGTTGTAGTTACATGAATTTCCCCTCTAGTTCTGATAATTTCCTCTATTTACATGAATTTCCCTCTAGTTAAATGAATTTCCCTCTAGTTACATGAATTTTCCCTCTAGTTCTGATTATTTTCCCACTAGTTACATGAATTTCCTCTAGTTACACGAATTTCCTCTAGTTACACTAATTTCCGATCTAGTTACATGAATTTCCTCTATTTACACAATTTCCGTCTAGTTACATGAATTTCCCCTCTAGTTACATGAAATCAAGCATCACTTTTCCTTTGTAATATGTTGAAATGAGCATCACATTTTCTAGTTACAATTTATTTCGTTGTAGTTACATGAATTTTCCCTCTAGTTACATAAATTTCCCCTCTAGTTACAGTTATTTTCCCTCTAGTTACACGAATTTCCCGTCTAGTTACATGAATTTCCCCTCTAGTTACATGAATTTCCCCTCTAGTTACATGAATTTCCCCTCTAGTTACAGTTATTTTCCCTTTAGTTACATGAATTTCCCCTCTAGTTACACGAATTTCCCGTCTAGTTACATGAATTTCCCTTCTAGTTACAGTTATTTTACCACTAGTAATTATGAATTGTTTCCCCTTCTAGTTACAGTCTTCAATAATAAATTAATAATATTTTGATCAAAAATTTTATGGTCATCTAATATGTAGGACAATGTTGGAACATCATCGTAAACAATTTTTAGATTCGACATGATCTTTTAGTTTCATTGTTTTCCACTTTAGTTTCATTTTTTTTCCGCTGTACGTACATTGTTTCTAACTCCAGTTACAGTCTGAGAGAAATGATTACCGAGAAATCCCTTTCTAATTTCCAGTTACATTAATTATCCCTCTAGTTACAGTAATTCCCGCTCTAGTTACAGTAATTTCCCCTCTAGTTACATTAATTACCCATGTAGTTACATTAATTATCCCTGTAGTTACAGTAATTTCCCTCCCCTCTAGTTACATGAATTTTCCCTCTAGTTACACGAATTTTCCGTCTAGTTACATGAAATCAAGCATCACTTTTCCCTTGTTACGTTGAAATAACCGTCACATTTTCTAGTTACACTTTATTTCGTTGTAGTTACATGAATTTCCCCTCTAGTTACATGAATTTCCTCTAGTTCTGATTATTTTCCCCCTAGTTACATGAATTTCCCCTCTAGTTACATGAATTTCCCCTCTAGTTACACGAATTTCCCGTCTAGTTACATGAATTTCCCGTCTAGTTACATGAAATCAAGCATCACTTTTCCCTTGTTACGTTGAAATAACCGTCACATTTTCTAGTTACACTTTATTTCGTTGTAGTTACATGAATTTCCCCTCTAGTTACATGAATTTCCCTCTAGTTCTGATGAATTTCCTCTACTTACAATTATTTTGTTCTAGTTACACTTTCTACTTATTTTGTAGTATGTTGAAATAAGCATCACATTTTCTAGTTACACTTTATTTTGTTATAGTTACATGAATTTTCACTCTACTTACATGAATTTCCCCTCTAGTTACATGAATTTCCCATCTAGTTATAGTTATTTTCCCTCTAGTTACATGAATTTCCCCTCTAGTTACATGAATTTTCCCCCTAGTTATATTTATTTTCCCTCTAGTAATTATGAATTGTTTCCCCTTTGTGGTTACGCTTATTATGAGTGTAGCTAAAGGTTTTATCGTCCTAGTTACATTGTTTTTTCATTTGTGGTTACACTTATTATGAGTCAAGCATCATTTTTCCCTTGTAGTATGTTGAAATGAGCATCACATTTTCTAGTTACACTTCATTTTGTTCTATTTACATGAATTTCCACTCTAGTTACATGAATTTCCCCTCTAGTTACATGAATTTCCCCTCTAGTTACATGAAATCAAGGGAAAAGTGAATTTCCCCTCTGGTACAGGGGAAAAGTGATGCTTGATTTTTCAACAATGTAACTAGGACGATAAAATCTGTAGCTACACTCATAATAGGCGTAACCACAAAAGGGAAACAATTCATAATTACTAGAGGGAAAATACCTGTAACTAGAGGGGAAATTCATGTAATTAGACGGGAAATTCATGTAACTAGAGGGAAAATTCATGTAACTAGTGGGAAAATAACTGTAACTAGAGGGGAAATTCATGTAACTAGAGGGGAAATTCATTTAACTAGAGGGGAAATTCATGTAACTAGAGGGGAAATTACTGTAATTAGAGGGGAAATTCATGTAACTACAACAAAATAAAGTGTAACTAGAAAATGTAATGCTTATTTCAACATACTACAAGGGAAAAGTGATGCTTGATTTTTCAACAATGTAACTAGGACGATAAAACCTATAGCTACACTCATAATAGGCGTAACCACAAAAGGTAAACAATTCATAATTACTAGACGGGAAATTCATGTAACTAGACTGAAATTCATGTAAGTAGAGGAAATTTCATGTAACTAGAGGAAAATAATCAGTAACTAGAGGAAATTCATGTAACTAGAGAAATTCATGTAACTAGACTGAAATTCGTGTAACTAGAGAGGAAATAACTGTAACTAGAGGGGAAATTCATGTAACTAGAGGGGAAATTCATGTAACTACAACGAAATAAAGTGTAACTAGAAAATGTGATGCTTATTTCAACATAGTACAAGGGAAAAGTGATGCTTGATTTTTCAACAATGTAACTAGGACGATAAAAACTGTAGCTACACTCATAATAGGCGTAACCACAAAAGGGAAACAATTCATAATTACTAGAGGAAAATACACCTGTAACTAGAGGAAATTCATGTAATTAGGCGGAAATTCATGTAACTAGAGGGGAAATTCATGTAACTAGAGGGAAAATTCATGTAACTAGAAGGAAAATTACTGTAACTAGAGGGGAAATTCATGTAACTAGAGGGAAATTACTGTAACTAGAGGGGAAATTCATGTAACTAGAGGGAAAATAACTGTAACTAGAGGGGAAATTCATGTAACTAGAGAGAAAATAACTGTAACTAGAGGGGAAATTCATGTAACTAGAACAAAATAAAGTGTAACTAGAGCGGGAATTACTGTAACTAGAGGGGAAATTACTGTAACTATTGGGATAATTAATGTAACTGGAAATTAGAAAGGGATTTCTCGGTAATCATTTCTCTTAGTTACACGATTTTTCCCCCTAGTTATAGTTTTTTTCCCTAATTGAATAAGACTTTCTTTTTTGGTGGAACTATTACTATTGAATAATGCACTTGAGCGTGGAGTAATTTTTTGGTTACATGAATTTCCCCTCTAGAAAATGTGACGGTTATTTCAACGTAACAAGGGAAAAGTGATGCTTGATTTCATGTAACTAGACGGGAAATTCATGTAACTAGACGGGAAATTCGTGTAAATAGAGGGGAAATTCATGTAACTAGACGGGAAATTCGTGTAACTAGAGGGGAAATTCGTGTAACTAGAGGGGAAATTCATGTAACTAGTGGGAAAATAAGCAGAACTAGAGGGAAAATTCATGTAACTAGAGGAAATTCATTTAACTAGAGGAAATTCATGTAAATAGAGGAAATTATCAGAACTAGAGGAAATTCATGTAACTACAACCAAATAAAGTGTAACTAGAAAATGTTATGCTTATTTCAACATACTACAAGGGAAAAGTGATGCTTGCTTTTTCAACAATGTAACTAGGACGATAAAACCTATAGCTACACTCATAATAGGCGTAACCTCAAAAGGTAAACAATTCATAATTACTAGGCAGGAAATTCATGTAACTAGGCGGAAATTCATGTAAGTAGAGGAAATTTCATGTAACTAGAGGAAAATAATCAGAACTAGAGGGGAAATTCATGTAACTAGAGGAAATTCATGTAACTAGGCAGGAAATTAGGTGTAACTAGAGAGGAAATAAGCTGCCCAGAGGGGAAATTCATGTAACTAGAGGAAATTCATGTAACTACAACGAAATAAAGTGTAACTAGAAAATGTGATGCTTATTTCAACATAGTACAAGGAAAAGTGATGCTTGATTTTTCAACAATGTAACTAGGGCGATAAAATCTGTAGCTACACTCATAATAGGCGTAACCACAAAAGGGAAACAATTCATAATTACTAGAGGGAAAATACCTGAAACTAGAGGAAATTCATGTAATTAGGCGGAAATTCATGTAACTAGAGGAAAATTCATGTAACTAGTGGGAAAATAAGCAGAACTAGAGGAAATTCATGTAACTAGAGGGAAATTCATTTAACTAGAGGAAATTCATGTAACTAGAGGGAAATTATCAGTAATTAGAGGAAATTCATGTAACTACAACAAAATAAAGTGTAACTAGAAAATGTAATGCTTATTTCAACATACTACAAGGAAAAGTGATGCTTGATTTTTCAACAATGTAACTAGGGCGATAAAACCTATAGCTACACTCATAATAGCGTAACCACAAAAGGTAAACAATTCATAATTACTAGGCAGGAAATTCATGTAACTAGGCAGGAAATTCATGTAAGTAGAGGAAATTTCATGTAACTAGAGGGAAAATAACTGTAACTAGAGGGGAAATTCATGTAACTAGAGGGGAAATTCATGTAACTAGACGGGAAATTCGTGTAACTAGAGAGGAAATAACTGTAACTAGAGGGGAAATTCATGTAATTAGAGGGGAAATTCATGTAACTACAACGAAATAAAGTGTAACTAGAAAATGTGATGCTTATTTCAACATAGTACAAGGAAAAGTGATGCTTGATTTTTCAACAATGTAACTAGGGCGATAAAATGCAGCAGCTACACTCATAATAGCGTAACCACAAAGGAAACAATTCATAATTACTAGAGGAAAATACACCTTAACTAGAGGAAATTCATGTAATTAGGCAGGAAATTCATGTAACTAGAGGAAAATTCATGTAACTAGAGGAAAATAAGCGTAACTAGAGGAAATTCATGTAACTAGAGGAAAATTCATTTAACTAGAGGGGAAATTCATGTAACTAGAGGGGAAATTACTGTAACTAGAGGGGAAAATCATGTAACTAGAGGGAAAATAACTGTAACTAGAGGGGAAATTCATGTAAATAGAGGGAAAATAACTGTAACTAGAGGGGAAATTCATGTAACTAGAACAAAATAAAGTGTAACTAGAGCGGGAATTACTGTAACTAGAGGGGAAATTACTGTAACTATTGGGATAATTAATGTAACTGGAAATTAGAAAGGGATTTCTCGGTAATCATTTCTCTTAGTTACACGATTTTTCCCCCTAGTTATAGTTTTTTTCCCTAATTGAATAAGACTTTCTTTTTTGGTGGAACTTAAATTTGGGATCACAAGTTGAATTACTGTAACTTGAGCGTTGATTTTGTTGTAGTTACATGAATTTCCCCTCTAATTACAGTAATTTCCCCTCTAGTTACATGAATTTCCCCTCTAGTTAAATGAATTTCCCCTCTAGTTACATGAATTTCCCCTCTAGTTACAGTTATTTTCCCACTAGTTACATGAATTTTCCCTCTAGTTACATGAATTTCCCGTCTAATTACATGAATTTCCCCTCTAGTTACAGGTATTTTCCCTCTAGTAATTATGAATTGTTTCCCTTTTGTGGTTACGCCTATTATGAGTGTAGCTACAGATTTTATCGTCCTAGTTACATTGTTGAAAAATCAAGCATCACTTTTCCCTTGTACTATGTTGAAATAAGCATCACATTTTCTAGTTACACTTTATTTCGTTGTAGTTACATGAATTTCCCGTCTAGTTACATGAATTTCCTCTAGTTACGATTATTTCCTCTCTAGTTACACCTAATTTCCGTCTAGTTACATGAATTTCCTCTAGTTACATGAATTTCCTCTAGTTACGCTTATTTTCCCTCTAGTTACATGAAATTTCCTCTACTTACATGAATTTCAGTCTAGTTACATGAATTTCCCGTCTAGTAATTATGAATTGTTTACCTTTTGTGGTTACGCCTATTATGAGTGTAGCTATAGGTTTTATCGTCCTAGTTACATTGTTGAAAAATCAAGCATCACTTTTCCCTTGTAGTATGTTGAAATAAGCATTACATTTTCTAGTTACACTTTATTTTGTTGTAGTTACATGAATTTCCCCTCTAGTTACAGTAATTTCCCCTCTATTTACATGAATTTCCCTCTAGTTAAATGAATTTCCTCTAGTTACATGAATTTTCCTCTAGTTACGATTATTTTCCCACTAGTTACATGAATTTCCTCTAGTTACCAATTTCCCTCTAGTTACACGAATTTCCCGTCTAGTTACATGAATTTCCCCTCTATTTACACGAATTTCCCGTCTAGTTACATGAATTTCCCCTCTAGTTACATGAAATCAAGCATCACTTTTCCTTTGTAATATGTTGAAATGAGCATCACATTTTCTAGTTACAATTTATTTCGTTGTAGTTACATGAATTTTCCCTCTAGTTACATAAATTTCCCCTCTAGTTACAGTTATTTTCCCTCTAGTTACATGAATTTCCCCTCTAGTTACACGAATTTTCCGTCTAGTTACATGAATTTCCCTTCTAGTTACATGAATTTCCCCTCTAGTTACAGTTATTTTCCCTTTAGTTACATGAATTTCCCCTCTAGTTACACGAATTTCCCGTCTAGTTACATGAATTTCCCTTCTAGTTACAGTTATTTTACCACTAGTAATTATGAATTGTTTCCCCTTCTAGTTACAGTCTTCAATAATAAATTAATAATATTTTGATCAAAAATTTTATGGTCATCTAATATGTAGGACAATGTTGGAACATCATCGTAAACAATTTTTAGATTCGACATGATCTTTTAGTTTCATTGTTTTCCACTTTAGTTTCATTTTTTTTCCGCTGTACGTACATTGTTTCTAACTCCAGTTACAGTCTGAGAGAAATGATTACCGAGAAATCCCTTTCTAATTTCCAGTTACATTAATTATCCCTCTAGTTACAGTAATTCCCGCTCTATTTACAGTAATTTCCCCTCTAGTTACATTAATTACCCATGTAGTTACATTAATTATCCCTGTAGTTACAGTAATTTCCCTCCCCTCTAGTTACATGAATTTTCCCTCTAGTTACACGAATTTTCCGTCTAGTTACATGAAATCAAGCATCACTTTTCCCTTGTTACGTTGAAATAACCGTCACATTTTCTAGTTACACTTTATTTCGTTGTAGTTACATGAATTTCCCCTCTAGTTACATGAATTTCCCTCTAGTTCTGCTTATTTTCCCACTAGTTACATGAATTTCCTCTAGTTACATGAATTTCCTCTAGTTACCACGAATTTCCGAGTCTAGTTACATGAATTTCCGTCTAGTTACATGAAATCAAGCATCACTTTTCCTTGTTCACGTTGAAATAACCGTCACATTTTCTAGTTACACTTTATTTCGTTGTAGTTACATGAATTTCCTCTAGTTACATGAATTTCCTCTACAGTTCTGATAATTTCCTCTACTTACAATTATTTTGTTCTAGTTACACTTTCTACTTATTTTGTAGTATGTTGAAATAAGCATCACATTTTCTAGTTACACTTTATTTTGTTATAGTTACATGAATTTTCACTCTACTTACATGAATTTCCCCTCTAGTTACATGAATTTCCCATCTAGTTATAGTTATTTTCCCTCTAGTTACATGAATTTCCCCTCTAGTTACATGAATTTTCCCCCTAGTTATATTTATTTTCCCTCTAGTAATTATGAATTGTTTCCCCTTTGTGGTTACGCTTATTATGAGTGTAGCTAAAGGTTTTATCGTCCTAGTTACATTGTTTTTTCATTTGTGGTTACACTTATTATGAGTCAAGCATCATTTTTCCCTTGTAGTATGTTGAAATGAGCATCACATTTTCTAGTTACACTTCATTTTGTTCTATTTACATGAATTTCCACTCTAGTTACATGAATTTCCCCTCTAGTTACATGAATTTCCCCTCTAGTTACATGAAATCAAGGGAAAAGTGAATTTCCCCTCTAGTTACAGTTATTTTCCCACTAGTTACATGAATTTCCCCTCTAGTTACATGAATTTCCCCTCTAGTTACACGAATTTCCCGTCTAGTTACACGAATTTACCCTCTAGTTACATGAATTTCCCCTCTAGTTACAGTTATTTACCCTTTAGTTACATGAATTTCCCCTCTAGTTACACGAATTTCCCGTCTAGTTACATGAATTTCCCTTCTAGTTACAGTTATTTTACCACTAGTAATTATGAATTGTTTCCCCTTCTAGTTGCAGTCTTCAATAATAAATTAATAATATTTTGATCAAAAATTTTATGGTCATCTAATATGTAGGACAATGTTGGAACATCATCGTAAACAATTTTTAGATTCGACATGATCTTTTAGTTTCATTGTTTTCCACTTTAGTTTCATTTTTTTTCCGCTGTACGTACATTGTTTCTAACTCGATTCTGATGCAGAGAAATGATTACCGAGAAATCCTTTCTAATTTCGATTACATTAATTATCCTCTAGTTCTGATAATTCCGCTCTGAATTACTGATACTTTCCCCTCTAGTTACATTAATTACCCATGTAGTTACATTAATTACCCCTGTAGTTACAGTAATTTCCCCTCTAGTTATTTGAATTTTCACTCTAGTTACACGAATTTCCCGTCTAGTTACATGAATTTCCCGTCTAGTTACATGAAATCAAGCATCACTTTTCCCTTGTTACGTTGAAATAACCGTCACATTTTCTAGTTACACTTTATTTCGTTGTAGTTACATGAATTTCTCCTCTAGTTACATGAATTTCCCCTCTAGTTACAGTTATTTTCCCACTAGTTACATGAATTTCCCCTCTAGTTACATGAATTTCCCCTCTAGTTACACGGAATTTCCCGTCTAGTTACATGAATTTCCCCTCTAGTTACATGAAATCAAGCTTCACTTTTCCCTTGTTACGTTGAAATAACCGTCACATTTTCTAGTTACACTTTATTTCGTTGTAGTTACATGAATTTCCCCTCTAGTTACATGAATTTCCCCTCTAGTTACAGTTATTTTCCCACTAGTTACATGAATTTCCCTTCTAGTTACATGAAATTTCCCCTCTAGTTACATGAATTTCCCCTCTAGTTACAGTTATTTTCCCTTTAGTCACATGAATTTCCCCTCTAGTTACACGAATTTCCCGTCTAGTTACATGAATTTCCCTTCTAGTTACAGTTATTTTACCACTAGTAATTATGAATTGTTTCCCTTTTTAGTTACAGTCTTCAATAATAAATTAATAATATTTTGATCAAAAATTTTATGGTCATCTAATATGTAGGACAATGTTGGAACATCATCGTAAACAATTTTTAGATTCGACATGATCTTTTAGTTTCATTGTTTTCCACTTTGGAATCTTTACCCCTTGATCTGGTACTTTTATTTATTCATTTTATTGTTTATTGCAGATTAGTTTCTAGAATTTGATTGATAGGATGAAATGCCAGTCCTAGATTTGAGGACTCCTAAGTTCAATTTGGTTTGATTGTTTGATTGATAGGATGAAATGCCAGTCCTAGATTTGAGGACTCCTAAGTTCAATATGTAGATACAAAAAAAAGTATATGAACACGATTGTAACTAAATATTGTTCGTGTGTTCCCTACTAGATGTTGTCCCCTAATGCCCGCTGTTGTCAGGGACAACATGTTGTCTACATGGTGTTGTCTGCTACACACTGCTTTTTGTTGTCGCTTTGGTACTTTCATTTCTTTGCCGCGAGCTATTGTATTCTAGGTGCTAGTTTCGTTGTTGCGTTACATTTATCCGTTGACATGGGCCGCTATCCAGAAGGCTGCGTGTAGGTTTCCATTTGTTTTAAGATGATGGTTGTCGTCTTTGCTATCGCGAACAATTTTTAGTTTTGCGTGATGCTCTCTTCCACGTGCTAATGTGCATTGTATTGTTATGCGCTACTATATGATGTCGTCCTTGTTCTGTTGTAAATGCATTTCCGTATCATTTTTTAAGCCGATTAGTTCAAACGGTAGAACATTGTGCGAAGCACAAAATATGGGTTCGACTCCCATATCGGCTATATACAATACGTTGAAGGCTGGCGGTCACATTCGGGCAATAACGACTACATAAAAGTACTATCACTAGCTACTGCTGCTGGCGTTGCTTGCGGTTGCTCGACTATTCTTTGATGTGCGCCTATTGCCGGTCTTGCCGGGTCGCTACAGACGCCGTTGGCTATCTTCTTTGTCTGCAGTCTTTGTTGTTGGTTCTTGCCGAAGCCGCCGCAGTCGCCGATCGTGTTGTTGGCCGCTACTTGTGGAAGGCGCTATGATACACAATCTACTCCTCTAGATACACGAAGTCATACTCATTGTACAAAGTGTGGGTTTGAATCCCACGTAGCTTGAGTTTCATTTTAACATTTAACAATTCACAATTAGGGAAAAAAACTATAACTAGGGGGAAAAATCGTGTAACTAAGAGAAATGATTACCGAGAAATCCCTTTCTAATTTCCAGTTACATTAATTATCCCAATAGTTACAGTAATTTCCCCTCTAGTTACAGTAATTCCCGCTCTAGTTACACTTTATTTTGTTCTAGTTACATGAATTTCCCCTCTAGTTACAGTTATTTTCCCTCTATTTACATGAATTTCCCCTCTAGTTACAGTTATTTTCCCTCTAGTTACATGATTTTCCCCTCTAGTTACAGTAATTTCCCCTCTAGTTACATGAATTTCCCCTCTAGTTAAATGAATTTTCCCTCTAGTTACATGAATTTCCCCTCTAGTTACAGTTATTTTCCCTCTAGTTACATGAATTTTCCCTCTAGTTACATGAATTTCCCGTCTAATTACATGAATTTCCCCTCTAGTTACAGGTATTTTCCCTCTAGTAATTATGAATTGTTTCCCTTTTGTGGTTACGCCTATTATGAGTGTAGCTACAGATTTTATCGTCCTAGTTACATTGTTGAAAAATCAAGCATCACTTTTCCCTTGTACTATGTTGAAATAAGCATCACATTTTCTAGTTACACTTTATTTCGTTGTAGTTACATGAATTTCCCCTCTAGTTACATGAATTTCCCCTCTAGTTACAGTTATTTCCTCTCTAGTTACACGAATTTCCCGTCTAGTTACATGAATTTCCCCTCTAGTTACATGAATTTCCCCTCTAGTTACAGTTATTTTCCCTCTAGTTACATGAAATTTCCCTCTACTTACATGAATTTCCCGTCTAGTTACATGAATTTCCCGTCTAGTAATTATGAATTGTTTACCTTTTGTGGTTCGCCTTTATTATGAGTGTAGCTATAGGTTTTATCGTCCTAGTTACATTGTTGAAAAACCAAGCATCACTTTTCCCTTGTAGTATGTTGAAATAAGCATTACATTTTCTAGTTACACTTTATTTTGTTGTAGTTACATGAATTTCCCCTCTAATTCTGATAATTTCCCTCTAGTTACATGAATTTCCCCTCTAGTTAAATGAATTTCCCCTCTAGTTACATGAATTTCCCCTCTAGTTACAGTTATTTTCCCACTAGTTACATGAATTTTCCCTCTAGTTACATGAATTTCCCATCTAATTACATGAATTTCCCCTCTAGTTACAGGTATTTTCCCTCTAGTAATTATGAATTGTTTCCCTTTTGTGGTTACGCCTATTATGAGTGTAGCTACTGATTTTATCGTCCTAGTTACATTGTTGAAAAATCAAGCATCATTTTTCTCTTGTACTATGTTGAAATAAGCATCACATTTTCTAGTTACACTTTATTTCGTTGTAGTTACATGAATTTCCCCTCTAATTACATGAATTTCCCCTCTAGTTACAGTTATTTCCTCTCTAGTTACACGAATTTCCCGTCTAGTTACATGAGTTTCCCCTCTAGTTACATGAATTTCCTCTAGTTACAGTTATTTTCCCTCTAGTTACATGAAATTTCCCTCTACTTACATGAATTTCCCGTCTAGTTACATGAATTTCCCGTCTAGTAATTATGAATTGTTTACCTTTTGTGGTTACGCCTATTATGAGTGTAGCTATAGGTTTTATCGTCCTAGTTACATTGTTGAAAAATCAAGCATCACTTTTCCCTTGTAGTATGTTGAAATAAGCATTACATTTTCTAGTTACACTTTATTTTGTTGTAGTTACATGAATTTCCCCTCTAGTTACAGTAATTTCCCCTCTATTTACATGAATTTCCCCTCTAGTTAAATGAATTTCCCCTCTAGTTACATGAATTTTCCCTCTAGTTACAGTTATTTTCCCACTAGTTACATGAATTTCCCCTCTAGTTACACGAATTTCCCCTCTAGTTACACGAATTTCCCGTCTAGTTACATGAATTTCCCCTCTATTTACACGAATTTCCCGTCTAGTTACATGAATTTCCCCTCTAGTTACATGAAATCAAGCATCACTTTTCCTTTGTAATATGTTGAAATGAGCATCACATTTTCTAGTTACAATTTATTTCGTTGTAGTTACATGAATTTTCCCTCTAGTTACATAAATTTCCCTCTGAATTCTGATTATTTTCCCTCTAGTTACATGAATTTCCCCTCTAGTTACACGAATTTTCCGTCTAGTTACATGAATTTCCCTTCTAGTTACATGAATTTCCCCTCTAGTTACAGTTATTTTCCCTTTAGTTACATGAATTTCCCCTCTAGTTACACGAATTTCCCGTCTAGTTACATGAATTTCCCTTCTAGTTACAGTTATTTTACCACTAGTAATTATGAATTGTTTCCCCTTCTAATTCTGAGTCTTGATAATAAATTAATAATATTTTGATCAAAAATTTTATGGTCATCTAATATGTAGGACAATGTTGGAACATCATCGTAAACAATTTTTAGATTCGACATGATCTTTTAGTTTCATTGTTTTCCACTTTAGTTTCATTTTTTTTCCGCTGTACGTACATTGTTTCTAACTCGATTCTGATCTGAGAGAAATGATTACCGAGAAATCCCTTTCTAATTTCCAGTTACATTAATTATCCCTCTAGTTACAGTAATTCCCGCTCTAGTTACAGTAATTTCCCCTCTAGTTACATTAATTACCCATGTAGTTACATTAATTATCCCTGTAGTTACAGTAATTTCCCTCCCCTCTAGTTACATGAATTTTCCCTCTAGTTACACGAATTTTCCGTCTAGTTACATGAAATCAAGCATCACTTTTCCCTTGTTACGTTGAAATAACCGTCACATTTTCTAGTTACACTTTATTTCGTTGTAGTTACATGAATTTCCCCTCTAGTTACATGAATTTCCCCTCTAGTTACAGTTATTTTCCCACTAGTTACATGAATTTCCCCTCTAGTTACATGAATTTCCCCTCTAGTTACACGAATTTCCCGTCTAGTTACATGAATTTCCCGTCTAGTTACATGAAATCAAGCATCACTTTTCCCTTGTTACGTTGAAATAACCGTCACATTTTCTAGTTACACTTTATTTCGTTGTAGTTACATGAATTTCCCCTCTAGTTACATGAATTTCCCCTCAAGTTACAGTAATTTCCCCTCTACTTACAATTATTTTGTTCTAGTTACACTTTCTACTTATTTTGTAGTATGTTGAAATAAGCATCACATTTTCTAGTTACACTTTATTTTGTTATAGTTACATGAATTTTCACTCTACTTACATGAATTTCCCCTCTAGTTACATGAATTTCCCATCTAGTTATAGTTATTTTCCCTCTAGTTACATGAATTTCCCCTCTAGTTACATGAATTTTCCCCCTAGTTATATTTATTTTCCCTCTAGTAATTATGAATTGTTTCCCCTTTGTGGTTACGCTTATTATGAGTGTAGCTAAAGGTTTTATCGTCCTAGTTACATTGTTTTTTCATTTGTGGTTACACTTATTATGAGTCAAGCATCATTTTTCCCTTGTAGTATGTTGAAATGAGCATCACATTTTCTAGTTACACTTCATTTTGTTCTATTTACATGAATTTCCACTCTAGTTACATGAATTTCCCCTCTAGTTACATGAATTTCCCCTCTAGTTACATGAAATCAAGGGAAAAGTGAATTTTCCCTCTAGTTACAGTTATTTTCCCACTAGTTACATGAATTTCCCCTCTAGTTACATGAATTTCCCCTCTAGTTACACGAATTTCCCGTCTAGTTACACGAATTTACCCTCTAGTTACATGAATTTCCCCTCTTAGTTACATGAATTTCCCCTCTAGTTACACGAATTTCCCGTCTAGTTACATGAATTTCTCTCTAGTTACAGTTATTTTATCATTAGTAATTATGAATTGTTTCCCCTTCTAGTTGCAGTCTTGATAATAATTTAATAATATTTTGAGCAAAAATTTTATGGTCATCTAGTTTGTAGGACAATGTTGGACCATCATCGTAAACAATTTTTAGATTCGACATGATCTTTTAGTTTCATTGTTTTCCACTTTAGTTTCATTTTTTTTCCGCTGTACGTACATTGTTTCTAACTCGATTCTGATCTGAGAGAAATGATTACCGAAATCCCTTTCTAATTTCCGATTACATTAATTATCCCTCTAGTTACTGATAATTCCGCTCTAGTTCTGATAATTTCCTCTAGTTACATTAATTACCCATGTAGTTACATTAATTACCCTGTAGTTCTGATAATTTCCCTCTAGTTATTTGAATTTTCACTCTAGTTACCACGAATTTCCCGTCTAGTTACATGAATTTCCCGTCTAGTTACATGAAATCAAGCATCACTTTTCCCTTGTTACGTTGGAATAACCGTCACATTTTCTTGTTACACTTTATTTCGTTGTAGTTACATGAATTTCTCCTCTAGTTACATGAATTTCCCCTCTAGTTACAGTTATTTTCCCACTAGTTACATGAATTTCCCTCTAGTTACATGAATTTCCTCTACAGTTACACGGAATTTCCCGTTTAGTTACATGAATTTCCCCTCTAGTTACATGAAATCAAGCTTCACTTTTCCCTTGTTACGTTGAAATAACCGTCACATTTTCTAGTTACACTTTATTTCGTTGTAGTTACATGAATTTCCCCTCTAGTTACATGAATTTCCCCTCTAGTTACAGTTATTTTCCCACTAGTTACATGAATTTCCCCTCTAGTTACATGATATTTCCCCTCTAATTACATGAATTTCCCTACAATTCTGATTATTTTCCCTTTAGTCACATGAATTTCCCTCTAGTTACAATTTCCCGTCTAGTTACATGAATTTCCCTTCTAGTTACAGTTATTTTACCACTAGTAATTATGAATTGTTTCCCTTTTTAGTTACAGTCTTCAATAATAAATTAATAATATTTTGATCAAAAATTTTATGGTCATCTAATATGTAGGACAATGTTGGAACATCATCGTAAACAATTTTTAGATTCGACATGATCTTTTAGTTTCATTGTTTTCCACTTTAGTTTCATTTTTTTTCCGCTGTACGTACATTGTTTCTAACTCCAGTTACAGTCTGAGAGAAATGATTACCGAGAAATCCCTTTCTAATTTCCAGTTACATTAATTATCCCTCTAGTTCTGATAATTCGCTCTAGTTCTGATAATTTCCCCTCTAGTTACATTAATTACCCATGTAGTTACATTAATTATCCCTGTAGTTACAGTAATTTCCCTCCCCTCTAGTTACATGAATTTTCCCTCTAGTTACACGAATTTTCCGTCTAGTTACATGAAATCAAGCATCACTTTTCCCTTGTTACGTTGAAATAACCGTCACATTTTCTAGTTACACTTTATTTCGTTGTAGTTACATGAATTTCCCCTCTAGTTACATGAATTTCCCCTCTAGTTACAGTTATTTTCCCACTAGTTACATGAATTTCCCCTCTAGTTACATGAATTTCCCCTCTAGTTACACGAATTTCCCGTCTAGTTACATGAATTTCCCGTCTAGTTACATGAAATCAAGCATCACTTTTCCCTTGTTACGTTGAAATAACCGTCACATTTTCTAGTTACACTTTATTTCGTTGTAGTTACATGAATTTCCCCTCTAGTTACATGAATTTCCCCTCTAGTTACAGTAATTTCCCCTCTACTTACAATTATTTTGTTCTAGTTACACTTTCTACTTATTTTGTAGTATGTTGAAATAAGCATCACATTTTCTAGTTACACTTTATTTTGTTATAGTTACATGAATTTTCACTCTACTTACATGAATTTCCCCTCTAGTTACATGAATTTCCCCTCTAGTTACATGAATTTCCCATCTAGTTATAGTTATTTTCTCTCTAGTTACATGAATTTCCCCTCTAGTTACATGAATTTTCCCCCTAGTTATATTTATTTTCCCTCTAGTAATTATGAATTGTTTCCCCTTTGTGGTTACGCTTATTATGAGTGTAGCTAAAGGTTTTATCGTCCTAGTTACATTGTTTTTTCATTTGTGGTTACACTTATTATGAGTCAAGCATCATTTTTCCCTTGTAGTATGTTGAAATGAGCATCACATTTTCTAGTTACACTTTATTTTGTTCTATTTACATGAATTTCCACTCTAGTTACATGAATTTCCCCTCTAGTTACATGAATTTCCCCTCTAGTTACATGAAATCAAGGGAAAAGTGAATTTCCCCTCTAGTTACAGTTATTTTCCCACTAGTTACATGAATTTCCCCTCTAGTTACATGAATTTCCCCTCTAGTTACACGAATTTCCCGTCTAGTTACACGAATTTACCCTCTAGTTACATGAATTTCCCCTCTGAATTCTGATTATTTACCCTTTAGTTACATGAATTTCCTCTAGTTACACGAATTTCCGTCTAGTTACATGAATTTCCCTTCTGAATTCTGATTATTTTACCACTAGTAATTATGAATTGTTTCCCCTTCTAGTTGCAGTCTTCAATAATAAATTAATAATATTTTGATCAAAAATTTTATGGTCATCTAATATGTAGGACAATGTTGGAACATCATCGTAAACAATTTTTAGATTCGACATGATCTTTTAGTTTCATTGTTTTCCACTTTAGTTTCATTTTTTTTCCGCTGTACGTACATTGTTTCTAACTCCAGTTACAGTCTGAGAGAAATGATTACCGAGAAATCCCTTTCTAATTTCCAGTTACATTAATTATCCCTCTAGTTACAGTAATTCCCGCTCTAGTTACAGTAATTTCCCCTCTAGTTACATTAATTACCCATGTAGTTACATTAATTACCCCTGTAGTTACAGTAATTTCCCCTCTAGTTATTTGAATTTTCACTCTAGTTACACGAATTTCCCGTCTAGTTACATGAATTTCCCGTCTAGTTACATGAAATCAAGCATCACTTTTCCCTTGTTACGTTGAAATAACCGTCACATTTTCTAGTTACACTTTATTTCGTTGTAGTTACATGAATTTCTCCTCTAGTTACATGAATTTCCCCTCTAGTTACAGTTATTTTCCCACTAGTTACATGAATTTCCCCTCTAGTTACATGAATTTCCCCTCTAGTTACACGGAATTTCCCGTCTAGTTACATGAATTTCCCCTCTAGTTACATGAAATCAAGCTTCACTTTTCCCTTGTTACGTTGAAATAACCGTCACATTTTCTAGTTACACTTTATTTCGTTGTAGTTACATGAATTTCCCCTCTAGTTACATGAATTTCCCCTCTAGTTACAGTTATTTTCCCACTAGTTACATGAATTTCCCTTCTAGTTACATGAAATTTCCCCTCTAGTTACATGAATTTCCCCTCTAGTTACAGTTATTTTCCCTTTAGTCACATGAATTTCCCCTCTAGTTACACGAATTTCCCGTCTAGTTACATGAATTTCCCTTCTAGTTCCAGTTATTTTACCACTAGTACTTATGAATTGTTTCCCTTTTTAGTTACAGTCTTCAATAATAAATTAATAATATTTTGATCAAAAATTTTATGGTCATCTAATATGTAGGACAATGTTGGAACATCATCGTAAACAATTTTTAGATTCGACATGATCTTTTAGTTTCATTGTTTTCCACTTTAGTTTCATTTTTTTCCATTTGTCGTACATTGTTTCTAACTCGATTCTGATGAGAGAAATGATTAGAAATCCACTTTCTAATTTCGATTACATTAATTATCCCTCTATTCTGATAATTCAGCTCTATTTACAGTAATTTCCCCTCTAGTTACATTAATTACCCATGTAGTTACATTAATTACCCCTATAGTTACAGTAATTTCCCCTCTAGTTACAATAATTGTTTTCACCCATAGTTACATTGTTTTCCCCTCTAGTTACATGAATTTTCCCTCTAGTTACAGCTTTTTCACAGTTGCATAAGAATTGTCATTCAAAGCTATTTTGTCCTTTAACTCCACATTTTCTTATTTGTATACCTATTTTGGTTTAGTTACATTTTTTACGGTTGTAGTTACGTTGTTTGTACACCTAGTTACAATTTTGGTTTAGTTACAGTCTTCAATGCACTAACTTGCAAAATGACGTTACCTCAACAATTATTAAATGTACCTCAACAACCGCTAAATAACACACAAATATTTCATTAGAACAAATTACAAAGTCTTCCATTGATACCATTACAAGACTACAACTAAACAAGGAGAACAAAAGAAACATGATTGTCGACATAAATAGAAGCTAAAAACTAAACACAAATATATTACAATAAAACAACACAATGATCACAAAAGCATTCATCTTAACTAGAAACACACAAAACCAAACTCAGCCATCACTCGCCATCTAACAGAGCAAACCGAAATAGCTTTTTCTTTGTTGAAGAAAAAGGCGTACTTGATGATTTTAATCACTTTCAACATCCACAACCCTGAAATCAGAAATTAAATTGTAATTAATATTCAACATAAAGTACTATATTTAATCTCAAATTCCCTAATTGAAACATTAGAACTCAGAAATAGAATACTCAACAAAGACGGCGTGATAGATAAAAACATTTTAGACTCAACCTGTAACATTCGAAGCAACGTTCATTACGCTACTTCATTACGCAACCAGTGTCATGCTGAACAACACTAGCAAGGACGACCAGACACAATAGTGAACAGCAGCAGCGGACTGCACGCAGGAACAGAGCAAAACTTCTTATGAGTATGAAAACTATCGAGCACACTCCGATCATAAGGTACACTCCAATCAGTTTCAACGTGCTAACATTAGGATCATCAACAGACGATGCCATCCAAGTATTCTGAAGTATCTGGCTTACTACGAAGATGAAATGAGACACGTTACAAATAAGAAAGTATATTAAGGTCCGTCTGTTCTGATTTAGGTAAACTAGGTAAGGTTTTAATCCAGTGTCTCCCGTTTCTCGTTCTTCTTGTTTGATCAACTGGTCAACTTCCACCCCTTCGTGTTTCTGAACATCGAGTTTTCTTATTTCCTTTCCGCAAATCAGGTGAGCTGTGGACACGCTGGTGTAAGGAAGCGCTTCAGCGCCAGCGGTCTCTTTGTGTGCGCTGACGAGGGCTGAAAACTCTAGACTAGAAGCTAATAATTCGTTATATGATCCTACTTGTTTGATTTCTCCATCTGACATGAGCTGCACAAAAAAGATCACTCGTTTTCAGCAGAAAGTATTGGAAACTAGAACTCCGTAAGCATATAAAACAGGGATGGTCGACAGTCGACTCACCAAACAGCAATTAAATGCAGGAAGAAAATCAACTTGGTGTGTGACAAGTAATACAGTCTTTCCTGAGAGAGCTTCCATAACATATTCCTGTAGCAGCATCCGAAGTGAAATTATTGGTTCGAGGAAAGCGTACAAGAATAGAATTTATTCAGAGTCACGATGAAATAGTTACATTGAAGAGACTTGTGGCGATTAATGCGCATCAAAGACCTTGAATGGATCATCCAAGAGATAAATATCAGCATCTTGATACAACGCACGAGCAAGTTGGATACGTTGCTTCTGCCCACCGCTTAGATTCACTCCTCTTTCTCCGATTCCAGTCATGGATGCAAGTTGAGATAGATTCTGCATGATCGAAGGGAGGTGTAAGCAAAACAGTGTAATGAACCTCAAATTTTGTCAACTTACATAGTCTACATGATGCAAATAATTTACACATTAAATATCAAAATTCAGCAAATGTATAGCATTGAAGGACAAAAACTTCGACTAACAAGAGGAAAAAGAAAAATGAGGCCTCATCAGTATCGCTCGACTTTATGATCCCATACTACTCGCCAAACCTTAGTGATCGAGTGGGAAGAATGGACCAACAAAGACCCCCATAAACGAATCGAGGATATAATAGAGGCAAGCGAAAAATTGAGTTAGAACTTTACATTTGTTGCTCAGAGCTAAACAACAAACTAGAATGAACAAATTAGATCCATAACATTATCGGAACTTGATCTCACAGGACTTTTAGTGTCTCTTCAGTATAAGTTAAAAGGATGTCGAGCGATAGGTTTTCACTTTTGCCGATTCAAGATAAATTCACGAGGACGCCTACTTTACAAAAATTACAAGAGGAGAGTAAGATCTCGGAAGGAGGAGTGGTGACGAGGTTTACATTGCAAAATATAGATTGACCTATATGTCTAATACACACAAGATAAATTGTACAGTTTTCCCTATGTCGACAATTCTTGAAAATAGCGAAGGCAATAGGCATGTCCAAACTCATACACAACTACATATAGGGTAATAATGTACATTGTTCCCTATATAAAAGCGAAACGGCAACTCGAAAGAGTTTACATATTGTGGCTTTACAAAGACAATGATTAACAATCACGAAAATGTTGTAAGATACCTGTGCATCGGTATCCATTTGGGATGAAATAGTACTTGAGGTTGTCCCATGTGTGGCCCTAACTAATGATGGATATGCCACTCAAAATTCTCCATGTTTCTAAACCATGTAGCCTCATTCATCCTGTCATCGATCCAACGTAGAGGGAAAGGATGTTCACTATTTACATTGACGACATGTATAAATTTCTGTGCAGTAGTAAGAACTATTCAGGTACAACATTTCACAGCAAAGATACATATATTGGTACTTCACTTACATTCAGCAAAGATGCATCTAGAGTAGTAATTAATGTATCCGAACTCAAAATCCATGTATCCAACACCCACCACTACCACTACCACCGCCACTGCACTACTGTAACCACCACGTTTTACTCATGGTACAACCACCACCACTATCATCGTTATGTACCCCATAATCACCATACCTATGCTTCCAAAATTGCAGTACCCGCCAAAACTCAAGCATTTCATAGAAATCGATCAGTAAACAACAAAAAAAACCAATTACACACTAACTTTTCACAATTAACACATAAATGTAACTAAATTAAAACAAAACATGAAGAATTGAAAAACTAAAGAGTAATCTTTGAAAATTAAGAAAATAATTAGGGTGAGACTTCTTCAAATTAAGTCAATTAAGGCGAAATTAAAAAGAAAATGAAAATAGTTGATGAAAAATGTCACAATAATTAAACAATCAAAGAAACTTACACGAAATAGATTAAAATCCAAGGATCGAAATATGTTGCCACCTTTACCTCCGACGTGATCGTCTTTAATGCCACCGCAGCCACCCTAGTTTTCACCTCCACCTCTCTATTGAGTATATATGTGTTTCAATTTAGGTTTTAGATGTTTTAGGGTATATATATTGATGGGGCGACGTCTATCGGTGGTCGGTGCTGAGTTGGACAACGTTTGCGGTGGTCGTCGTAGCTGGTGGTTATCAACGGTGGTTGTTGTTGCGGTGGTAGCTCCGGAAATATGTTGGTGGTGCCGTTAGGGTTTGACTTTTGACAGGGAATGGGAATGAGAATAGAGTATTTGGGGCTTTTAATATCAACCCTCGATCTCACACTAATCTGATGGTTGAGAGGGAGTTCGTTAGTTCGTATCGAATCATGAGTTCGCAAACCAACACATTTCATCGACGTCAACGGAGACGGTTCTGAAGCTTCTACCCGAATATGACAAACAAACCTGATCATTGAAAAATGTCCCTCCATGCCAAATTTTCAATGTGAATTTACAATCTCCCTGCTCAAATTCAACACAAAAAAAAGGCAGCCTTGCCTCTGGTAGCATTTAAAAACAATACTTACTACCGCAAAATAAAAAGGCAACGAAGTGAAAACGAAACGACACTTGTGCATAACGGGAAAATGTCTCTTGCAACATATTTGGGGCAGCAAACACTTGTGCAAGCTTCACATGGAGAGAATCATCAGCTCAGTCTTTAAGCTTCACACGGCGTCACTATTTCGACCCTCGACAACATGGAGTTCAGCAAGTGCTAACACAGCTCCTAGATAACTAGGTTCAACTCTAATTAAGAGCGGATTCATAGAACATTTTTGCCTGCAAGTTCCACGATGTCACAATAGTCAAGGTGTAACCTTATTCAATTTTGGAGCTTCATATTATGCAAGTTGTAGTGAAAAACGGTAAATACATGTGTACTCATAATTAACTGTAAAAACTGTAAATTATCAAAAACTGTTACTAGGAGGAAAAATCGTGTAACTAAAACCAAAATTATTGTAACTAGGAGGAAAAATCGTGTAACTAAAGCCAAAATTATTGTAACCTGAAAATGAATTAACTAAAGCAGTGAGGCGACAACCGAACAACTGCGATTCAACAGCATACCAATGAGGATTAATCATACACACAGCTCACATATCTTTGCCCAGCTGCACCATATTATCAGCTAATTTCCGAACTTCTTTCGCCTGCAAAACTCATTTACGACAAAAGATTCAAACTTTATCCACAAAAACGATGAATCTCTAAAACCCTAATTTTATCCCCAATTAAAACAAACTCAAATTTACTGGATTAATTAGAAATTAGAGGAAAAGGGTACCTTTGCAACAGTGGTTTCAATGCGCTCGTGTTTCACTAACTGGGAAACCATCGTTCTTCATCAAAAGATCAAAATCAAAACCAAAATAAATCAAACTTCAGCAAATTTAACCTAATTTTGCTGCGATTAAATCGATTGAAAGTGAAAATGAAATGAAATTTACCTAAGCATAGACATACGATGACCAGTTGGTCGATTAAGTTTCCTGAATTTGGTCATTTTTTTTCGATTGATGGAATGAGTGATAGAGAGATAGAAAGAAAATAAAAGAGAGGAAGAGAGGGGAGGGGTTTCCCGGTGGTGGTCTCCGGCGGTCACCGGCGAGGTCCACGGCGTCTGAACTCCGGCGACGTCGGGTCGCGGTGGTGATGTGTAGGTAGGTGGGGTTTGGGTAATGTTCTTTGGATATAATGAATCAATATGTTCAGTGATTATTATAATGATTTAGGGTTTAGTTAAGTTGAAGTGGGAAGGGGAGTTAAATGCAGTTCGTATTGAATAGTAGTTACTTTGGATCCCACCTCTATATATATATATATATATATATATATATTTATATATATATATATATATATATATATATATATATATATATATATATATACACACATATACATATAGATATATATATATATATATATATATATATATATATATATACACACATATACATATAGATATATATATATATATATATATATATATATATATATATATATATATATATATATATATATATATATATATATATATATATATATATATCTATGTATATATATATATATATCTATGTATATATATATATATATATATATATATATATATATATATATATATATATATATATATATATATATATATATATATATATATATATATATATATATATATATATATATATATATAAATATATATATTTATATATATATATATATATATATATATATATATATATATATAGAGGCAAGATCCGGTGAGTCCACCTAAATATTTGAGTCCGTGAGTCCAGTTACAATATCACTGATTTTAAGGAAGAATATCACAACATATAGGAAACAATATCACGAAAAAAAACAAGAAAAATAAAGGGTTCAAAAAATTTGTGCGGCCTGGCATAGTGTGTGATATTGTTAGTTATAGTATGTGATATTGTTAGTTATAGTGTGTGATGTTGTAATCTAGACTCACGGACTCAAAAAGATAAGTGGACTCACGTGATCCTAATTATATATATATATATATATATATATATATATATATATATGGGTGGGATCCCATGAGACCCCCCAACTCAATGAGACCCATGAGACCCCCCTTCCATCCGTCAGATTAATAGAAGATTTAGGGCTGGAAATAAAACACACGCACAAACCAACAAAAACACGTGCAAAACACACGCACGCACATTCCCATCACTTTCTTCTTCCCTGCTTCATCAATTTCCCTAAAACCACCCAAACAAAACCCCTTAAAATTGAAAATCAAAACTTAAATCTCAAAAATTAAAACAGGAGTTACAAAACAAAGTCGAAAATATATCAATTCGTCATGGAAATTTGTGATTCAAGTGTAATTTCTGCTTGGTAAGAAATTTTCAGTAATTTTCAATAATTTTGAGTTACCACTATTGAAAATTGTTGAATTTATGCACGAATTATAAAGTACGTTTTTTGATTTTTATTTTCATGTAGATCTTCGAATGTAATTGCTCCCATTCCCCCAATATACATGAAGAAATCATCACCCCTCAATCAAGATTTAATCTGGATAGGCGATGACGCGTCAATCCCAATATATCTGTCTCGACACATTCAGGTACATAATACTTACTCTGTAAATCCATTTAATTCCCCAACATATACAATTTTAGATGATTATGTAAGATACAGAATCAGTACTATGTAGATACACAATCAATACTCTGTAGATACATTTATTCACCAACAGATACAATTTTAGCTTATTATGTAAAATGTTTTTTGTAGGCTGGGTTTTCATTTATTTTTAGAGTGTATTCGCGTATGTTTGACAAGATACACAATCAATACTTTATAGATACATTTAATTCCTCAATAAATACAATTTTGACTGATTATGTAAGATATTGAATCAGTACTTTGAAGATACACAATCAATACACTTTAGATACATTTAATTCACCAGCAGATACAATTGTAGCATATTATGTAAAAGACTTATTGTAGGCTAAGGTTTTCATTTGTTTTTAGAGTGTATTCGCATATGGTTGACCAGATACACATTCAATACATTGTGGATACATTTAATTAACCAAAAGATACAATTTTAGCTGATTTTTTAAGATACATTTGGCTTATTATGTAAGATACAGAATGAGTACTCTGTAGATACACAATCAATACTCTGTAGATACATTTAATTAACCAACAGATACAATTTTAGCTGATTTTTTAAAAAAAACGGAATGATTAGGTCTAGCAAAGGCTATTAGCTCAACGGTAGAGCAATGTGCACTGCACAAAGGTATGGGTTCAAATCCCATATAGCCTACAAAAATACTTTTTGTACGAGTGAATGATGTATGGTTATGGTGAATGCTAAGCAACCTTCATAAAGCTACTTGAGAATGAGCAAAAGCGCTATAAGAGATCTATCTGTTTTATCAAAGTTGAAGGAACTGTTATATTAGGTGGAAAATGAAGTTATTATGGCCTACGTGCCTCACGCTTTCTTCGAGAACCACCACTTCGACTTTTCAAGATCTTATAGTAGCATTGCCTATGGATGACCAACCTCGTCCGAGGGAAGGGACCAGTGTACCTGTTAAAAAGTGGTAAAAAGGATTCAGAGTGTAGCTAGGCTTTTGACACGACTTCTCAGGTATGCACACTCCAAAGCGTTTCTTTAAAGGGTATATTAGGTTAGAGTGTGTTACACTTGGTCATGTACTTGACTTGTATCGTACACGTATTGCTAGTTTAAGTAACATCTTATTAGACGCTTAGAATGCCCAACCTATGAAGTGATTCAAATATACTTATTGACGTGATTCTCAACATATTGATGTGATTCTCAATTTGGTGAGCAAGAGGATATCGCTGGGAAAATGAATGGGCTTTGAATTATCGTTTAAAAATAGGGTCGAGATCAACGAGGATATCATTTACAGTTTGGTCGACGAAATTGTGATAGACTTGTGTGCCTCAGAGTTCAGTTTTTGTTGTTAAGCAAATTTAGTCGGTGTGGGAATCGAACCCACACTGTGTGCATCGCACAATGCTCTACCATTTAAGCTAACCGACTTTACAAAAAAAAAAAAAAAAGCGGTAATGATTGCGACTACAAGTTTTGAGCGAGATATCTTTGAATACAATGCATTTACATGAATCATTCATGACATTATCGCTACATGAGAAAACTAGCTATTGTAGGACTCGGAGAAAACTTCTTGACATGTAAAATTCCTCTATCAATATTCAATCTATCATCTCTTCAAGGTCTAGAGTTGACTTTGAACCAATTTAAAGGAAATATTCCACCTGATATGCACCTCCATCTTCCTCAAATACAAATTTTAATCCTCGACGACAATTTCTTAACAGGACCATTTCCTATCATCTTTTTAAACTTCACAAATCTCAAAGATCTGACATTAGGAGTGAACAAAACAATCAAAAATAACTTGCAGTTCCTCTCGATAATTGGAAAACAAAATCCGACTCACAAGAACAAGTGCCATCAAACTGAAGTCATACAATGGACCTTAGGCATAAAATCGAATAAAAAATGACAACGAAATGGCAATTATAATAGAAAAATGACAAATAAAAATGAAAAACAAACAATAAAACCATAAAATTGAATCAAAATGACATAAAGATTCAAAAAAATTCGTTTTATCATACCTAATTTTGCATGAATCGACAGCAGATATTGATTGGAGAAGAACAAAATTGAAATTAGGGTTGTCAAAATGAAGAAATTTAGGGAATGAGGAATATCAATGAGTGAAGTGTAAATTTTTATAAGTTTTACATAGAGAGGATGTCAAGGAATAATGTCGAGGAAATACACAGTAAAGGCAAAGGAATGTTTTTCTCTCAGTGGACCGTAGATTGGGGCTTAGATCTGACGGTTGATAAAAGGGTCTCACGGGTCTCATTGAGTTGGGGGGTCTCACAGGATCCTAAATCTATATATATATATATATATATAGAAAGAGGTTCAATGAAGTCCTATAAATAAATGAAGTCCGGAAGTCCAAAACTGTACATTTCAAATATATTTGAAACATTAACCACTATATTTGAAACACCAACACAGATATTTGAAACATCAACACAGACATTTGGTATTTCAAACACGCAGTGATCGGCCGATTAGGTCCCTGGACCAGTACGGACCATCTGATCTGAGATCTAACCTCAGCCGTTGATTTTAAGAATCCAATGGCTTAGATTAGAACTTCCGGACTTCATTATATATGTGGTTAGACTCTAGGGTATGAAAAGGGGTTGATTTGAATTATAAACTAAAGCAAAAGAGGAAATGAATAGAAATCAATAAGGGGGAAGATTAGGGCAATCGGGTTCATTATGACAATGATTCAGGAACTCAAGTTCATAAGAAGGAAGCAATAAACTGTGCAAATGATTAGGTTTGGAAAACGCTCTCTCGAGTCAATTTTAACCTTAAGCAAATTTAGCGGGCTCTCGCTACGTACTAAATTCAACTTATCAATCTCGCGTAAGTCTAGTTTTAACTCGGCTCTCGATCTTAAATTAAAACTTACTCAGGTTCAATTAAACTCAGATGAATTCGTTGATCAGGCGAAGTAATCCTAATTCAATTGCATAAAACGCGTAGAAAGAAATTCAATTGCACAATATATTCAACCAATTTAATCTAAAAACATGTTCCCGAATCAAAGTCACAAATTCCCCTCAAACCCTAATTGGAGAATTAGCTTGACATAATCGAAATTGAAACAAAACAATTGATAATAAAAGACATGATGAAAGAAATAACAATGAAATTAAACCTGAAATTAATCCTGAGTTGAAGTAAAGATCGATCCTTGCAAAGTAATTAAATGTAGACTAAGGAGTTTTTAGAGTTTAAAAGAGAGAAAAACTAAAACTAACTAAAGCAGTAAAAAGTAGAATGAAAGATGTGTAAAAAGATGTAGGCTTCGAGACACTAAGTCTCATATTTATACAAGTTCTCAAAATTAGGCCCAAAACACACGAGCCCACAGTCGACAGAGCTGGGCAGGATTTCTGAGAAATCCGGCCGGATTCACCAAGAATCCGACCCAGGCTATTTTGCGAGTTTCTTCGTTTCTTGGCTTATATGCTTCGTTAAGTAAACTTGTAGCTCGAATCCTCTACGTCGCCACTAGTATCCCGAGCTCCCGTGATGGCTCGAGCTTGGTATCGTAGTCTCGGTACTTGTGCTTGCTTCACATGACTCGGTATTTGGCTCAGGACCGCCAAAACCTGCAAAATATAACCAGAAAGAAGCAGTACCGCAATACATAGCAAATAGCTCGTAATAACATAGTAGATACAACTAAATGTGAGCTAAAAAGCGACTATCCGGGCGAATAAAAGCTATATAAAATGCGCATATCAAACTCCCCCAAACCAAACCTTTGCTTGTCCTCAAGCAAACTACCCAACAATGAGCACATAATCCAAGGACAAGCGAGCACAGAAAAACGCAACTCATCGTCACGACCATCGTCGTCACATACAAAAGTGAATTAAATCAATACCTGCTTCCTCTTCAATAATTTGAAGAGTTAGGGAGCAAACTGAACAAATAAAGGCAGCGGGGACATTATAACGTAAACTCCATGCAAAGACTTTCGACCTTATGCAACCACTAAAAGCGGCCGAGACTATAAATAATCTCACAAACATCGACACTAGGAAAACTACTAGAACTAAGCATGTCGTCACCCAAAATGTCTCAAAATCACATCGAGCGAGGTTTCCAAGGGTTGTAATGTTAGGCTTGGGTCAAGGGGTACAAAGGTGGAAAATGTATTTGGACATGTGGAGCTAAACGGCTTAACAGCTGCATCTAAAATCATAATCCACAACCAACACACTCCTCCTCAACTCATCATTCAAAATAAACCACGACTCCGTATAAACATGATAAAACATCGCTTCCTACTAACACTTAGATCCTCTTATTGGCACACAACACAGCATTTACAACCAACTCTTTCTTTTCTTTTCTTCTCTTTTCTCTTTTTCTTCTTTTTCGATTTTTTTGCTCTTCTTTTTTCCTTTTTGTCTCTTTTTTTTGAATAAAATGAAATAGGATCGGGTGGAACTTTGAAACATGTAGGAAAGCGCATAATTAACGGGAATGCTCACAACAACAACCTATAACTCCAACTCATGAAATAAGCAATTCACGGACTCTTCCTTCCCAACCAAATACTCCGTGAAAACATAAGCCCCTAATGCAACTGATCAGCCCGGGTAGGATAATTCTGGAATGTAGCTCAAAATATATATATAATGTGGCTCAAAAACAGGCTACAAAGGCTAAGACGGGTTACAAATGAGGACCAAAGTCTAAAGGGACAGAAAAGTAGGCCATTTGGCTATGTGGAGTTAAAATAATAACGTAACCAAAACAAGTACCTCTTTGTGCAATGCTCGATCAATTAAGAACAAATAGGCTCAAACAATGACATAGAATCAAGTTTTCATTTCACTAAATGCAGTATATACAATGTCAAGTGGATGGGTAGTCTAAGAAAGCAGCGCCGTCTAGGTCACATGTCCCTATGTCAAATATAAGCTAGCCTACTCAAATCACCTCGAGGATGAAAGGAAAGGGTAAGCAAGGTAAATCAAATCAACACAATCAAGAGACTCAACATAGCGACGAAGAGCGTATCTCAAAAGACACTAAAGCTAATCCTGCACAAAAGGTTTCTAAGACGACAAAAGACTCAAAAAGACTCGTATTTTGGGATTTTGAATTTTTTTAATTTTTTGGATTTTTTTTAATAAATGCACACAAAATGAAAAATGCAAATGAATAAGCGCGAAAGTGCTTTCCTCCCCCAAACCAGAATTACACAATGTCCTCAATGTGGCCAAATGCCTGAGATAAGCAAGCAAACCAGAGGACACAAAGCAAATGGGGTGGAGATAAAAGCAAGAAAGTAAGAGGGTAGAGGGTAAAGAGGACTCACATGCTCGTGAAGGAGCTCCCCCAAACCGAATCAAAGCAAGGGTCGTGGCTAAACATCCACAAATACGCATCCAAAAGACCCGTGCATAAGCGCTCCGCGAAGTGAAGCAGCAAAAATGGAGCTGCGTTCAACAGCCCCGAAGAGCCGGCCACCTGTATTAGGGACAATGGGGGTTGGCTCGTCCGTTTTTCGCGTGATTCGTTCGTGACGAATTAGTAAAACCTGTTCAAACTCAACGGAAATCATAAAATCCCTCATCCTCGCGCGCTCACAAGCAAACTAATAATGTTAAAGTAAAAAACAAACCAAAATAAAGTACAACTGATTACAAAATGTCATCGGGTTGCCTCCCGGAAAGCGCTGGTTTATAGTCATACGACTCTTCAATGATCCAATCAAAACATATAATCTCGCCAAGGTCTTTGGCCATTCGCGACACCCTCACTCAATGTGACACCATCGGAGTGTCGTAGTGAATCGCCTCCCCGAGGTAGCCCAGCAAAGCTCGCCAAAAGTGGGTCTCCATCTCTAAACGGTGCACCATATCTCCCGCGTGCTCCAGGCGGCTCGACCGTGGGTCCTCCATCACCATTGCTCGCGCCATAGACGTCGGCTTGAAGCAGCTTTCTCTCCCCCAAACCATCCTTACAGCTATTCTTTGACAAACCTGCACAAGGAGAAGAGACATGCGAAACCTCCAAAGTGCCTCCAGTAGAGTGAGACGGAGGTATAACATTAATAGCATTAACCGACTCTAGACGCATAGGTGACCGTGGGGTACTAGACTGCGTAAAAGTAAGCTGCTCACCCCCCACCGAGAATGTTAAGGTTTTCTTACCCACATCAATAAGTGCACCAGCAGTGTGCAAAAAGGGTCTCCCCAAAATGATCGGGATGTGGACATCCTCAGGCATATCTAACACTACAAAGTCGACAGGGATAAAGAACTTGCCAACCTGTACGGGGACATCTTGTAGGATACCTAAGGGACGCTTAACGGAACGGTCGGCCATTTGCAAGGCAATGCTAGTGGGTCCCAAATTGGTCATGCTTATCTTTTGACACATCGAAAAGGGAATGACACTAACACTCGCTCCTAGGTCACATAAAGCATTTTTGACCTCAAACTTACCTATGGAGCAAGGGATGGAAAAGGTCCCGGGGTCACTAAGTTTAGGGGGTTTACTACCCTGCAACCTAGTACTAGCTTCCCCCACAAAAGCCACGGTCGAAACATCGTCTAACGTACGCTTCCTAGCTAAGACTTCCTTTAAAAACTTAGCGTACGCGGGAATTTGAGTCACAAGGTCAATGAATGGAACATTTACCTGTAGAGCTTTGATGACGTCCACGAACTTCTTAAACTTAGCCTCGGGCCCTGCATCTCGTAGTCGACCCGGAAATGGGAGCTTGACTTGGTACGTTGGTGGAGTAGTTACCTTAGAATCCTTTTTAGAAGCATTAGCATTATCAGAGTCAAGAACCATAGGATTTGAATCTTGAGAAGCAACCAAAGGCTCCGTAGTAAAAATTTTTGACCTGGGTCGGATTTCAGATGAATCCGGCCGGATTCTCTGAGAATCCTGCCCAGGTGTTTCAGCCGCATTTTCTTTCCCCTCCTCAGTTTCAAGTTCGTTTAGGTGCTTTGGGCCATCGTAATGTGTACCACTTCGCAGCGTGATCGCACATGCAGTGTCGGGAGGAGGATTACCTTGGGACGGGAGTGTTCCAGGTTGTCGGGACGCTCGCGAAGTAGCTAATTGGGCGACTTGATTTTCTAATAGCTTGATCGCCGCATCCTTAGCTTGCCCATCCTTTTGCATCTGCTGCAGCATCATTTCTTGCGACTTCTGCATACCCACCATCATTTGTCCCATTTGCAACATCATGGCCTTAGTCTCGACCAGAGGAT
Source organism: Dianthus caryophyllus (assembly GCA_023091065.1). Classification (NCBI taxonomy): domain Eukaryota; kingdom Viridiplantae; phylum Streptophyta; class Magnoliopsida; order Caryophyllales; family Caryophyllaceae; genus Dianthus; species Dianthus caryophyllus. Next base: position 34,477,013 of record CM041517.1, on the reverse strand, counting down.
CGGGTCCCGGGGTAGGAGGTGGTGGAGTATAAGCTGGTTTTTGGTAGTTGGGTGGGGGCGTTTGGAAGTTCTTGTGAGGAGGAATGTAGGGAGCATTTTGGGGTGGTTGGGTGGTCGGGTTAAGGATGTTTTGGCTACGATAAGATAGGAGTGATCGGTCGTAACCAGGTTGGTTTTGGTAGGGCAGGTTTTGATTATAAGATTGGTAAGCGTAAACCTGCTCCTGGGGTGCAGCATACCCCGAAGAATAACCCTGATCGTGCCCTGTAATAGCATGCACATGAGCACTAGAAAAACCACCACCATTCATCATACTAATCTGCGCAGTCAGCGCAGCAACCTGACTAGTGAGCGCGCTAATGCTCTCCTTATCGCGGTCGTGATGAGCAGACTGTGAATTTCCCCTCGGCTTCCCAAACTGTGACGAATGTATCGCCATAACCTCAATTAATCCCCAGGCCTTATCATCGCCGACGTTATTAGCAAAACGTCCCTCTGCAGCAGAATCCAAGATAGCACGGCTTTCAGCATCTAAGCCGTTATAAAAGGTCATAATCACGAGCCAATTGTTCAGCCCATGATGAGGACAATCCCGAATCAGCTTTTTATACCTCTCCCATGCTTCAGCTAAAGACTCATCGTATGTTTGCTGGAAGCCCTGAATCTGACTGCGCATTTGATTTGTGCGCTCCGGAGGATAGAACTTAGAGTAGAACGCGAGAGCTAACCCCCTCCAATCCGTAATACCAGCTGCCTCCTTGTCGAGGTCCGTGATCCACTCACGAGCTCGATCTTTCAACGAGAAAGGGAACAGCATTTCCCTTATCTGATTCTGAGTAATCCCAGCCTGCTTTATTGTCGAACAGTAGTCCGTAAAAACCTGCATGTGTCGACCGGGATCCTCGGTGGGATAACCACCAAACTGATTGCGCTCCACCAAATTTAAGAAGGCAGGGCGAATCTCAAAGTTACCCGTCAAAGTAGCGGGCATCGTGAATCTGTAGATACCCGTATCCGTACCCCCCCAAAAACAAACCCGATGATGAAAAGGACTTTCATACATGCTTTTAAAAGAGTCGAAACGGTACAAAAGTGTCTAAAACGTATTAGTCATTTTTAGCGTATTAATTTGGACTTGCATAATCATGAAAGTAAATGTCAATTTTAGTCATCATGAGCGTAACACGAGCACAATATAGGAACGTCTTATTAAGCCAAGCCACAAAAGCATTGACTAGCTACAAACGGCCCAAACTTACAAAAAGCGACCCTAAACGCACACTAACACGACACTCAAAGCGGGCCAAAGTGCGTCCGTGTCACATTTTCAAAAAGTTAGGTTTTATGAAACCATAAAATAATATAACCTAATATTATTTTATTTCGTGCCAAAACCGAAAAACACGACAAAAACCGAAACACTAAACCAAATTCGGACCAAAATCGAACAAATACTTAACCCCTAAGTAAACAACAAAACATAATCATTACCTAATCAAGCCGTCAAAAACCAAAAGCGGCATAAAAGCGACCCACCAAAACAAAAATCTAATCGCGATGGCAGCGATTAAAAACCAAATCGCCAGTTCTTGGCGATTAAGTTTTCTCTCCCAACCTTGGTTCTTTTATTTCATTTGGCGTTGCATTGAAACATAATCGCATGCTCACCGGCGATTAAGTTTTGTCCTGCCGCGAAACCACCAAACTCTATAAATACCAACCCATTTCATCCATTTTCAAATACAGGTTTTAGCACTTATACACTATTCACAAAATCCACTCAAAAATACCGTCTTTACATTTTGAAAGGTAAACATTTTACCCTACGGGCTGAACGTTTGAGACTCGGACAATGGGGTTACATTAACCCCAAACCCGATATTGGCACTAAGCGAGCCGTATTAAATGTCTGATTTGTAGCAATTCAGTTCATAATCCGTCTAAACCCCGCCAATATCGCATAAATAAACGACTCATTATCACTAAAGCAAACCGACGTCACTTTTATAATTACGCAAGTCCTCATTCATGCATTAAATAACGACTAGAATCACGGATCCAACACTAAATTGTACCGTTTCATAGAGTCTTTTAACATGTCAAAACTGAGGGTTTTTCACAGATTCTAATACGAAGTCGGAAAATAACGTCTATAGTAATAATTTAGTCAATAAATTATTATTTAACGTACATTTCCTATAGCAATATGTCATTATTTTGACAATTTACATTATTTATGCATTTTAATCGAGTCATACTTATTCGCACTTGTACGTAGCGTGACTTTTAGCCCAAATATCGAAATTAAGCAAATGTTTTCAAATTAGTAGAGACTACTCTTATGTAGGCTTTTTGATTACGGTTTTCAAAACTTATTTTGTCAAAACTTTCGAAAAGTAACCTCACTCCGAACCCCTTCTCTGGTTTCAAACCTCGGGTGATAGTATCGGCACCTGGAAATCTGGGACACTCGTGTCTTGTATTTCAAGACGCGTTGAATAGGTTACAAATTCCTTTAATATTTGGTGGCGACTCCGAAAATACACTTTCAAAAAGGATTTTTCTACTTTTCTTTTTGGTCACAAATTCATGCAATGATCTCCCCCCTTTTTCTCAAAACTTCGCACCCTTTCCTGCGTGGCGCATTCGCTTCCGCACCAAGACGGGCGAGTAGGCGGCGCGCTGCAGTATGGCGTCGATAGGTCCATCCACCTTCCGGTACCTTAGGTTGGCGACTCATTTGAGGGCGAGCATGATTTTTATTATTTTGAAAAACTAGTTTTTCTTTTATTTTAAAATCATAAAGAAGTGAAGCTTGAAACTTTGAAAACATTTACGCTTTCGATATTTGGGCAAAAATACGTTGAGTCGAATCCTCCTGATTCAAACCACACCCTTTGAGGAACGGCCCCCAGTAACTCTCGCTTCATAAGCGAGGTAACTTCGGACACACTGTTCTCTCACCCCTCCACGATTACAAGTACGGCATCCGTACAAACGATCGTAACCAGTCAAACTCGAACGCTCTAGGGCCCGTCTTGAATGCACACCTAAGACGTGTGTAGTCTTGCGGGTGCCCCTACCTAAACGTCGCGGGAATGACCGGAGGGAACCTTACCCTATAAACCAAAAACCTGTGTTTATATGTACAAATGCGAAGCTATAGTACCCTCACTATAGTAGTCTTTCAAAAACCTCTGCATACAAAAACTTTTCCTAGGCATTATACTTTTAAAATACGTCCATCTTTGAAATTGCTTTTTCAAACTTTTTTCAAAAAGGGTCATACTTTTAAAAACACGCCGTTAGGCTCTTTGACCTATAGTCATTTGAGTTTAATAAAATGCCGCTACATTTAAAACCGACCTAGGATAACCACTATATCCCAGGTCTTTCTCAAAACGTAAATGAATTATGCGACTGACGTATCGTCATAATACATTTATTGCTAAAAGGTCTTTCACAAAGCAAAAACCCGAATATGTCAATTCATCTCGGAGATTTTAAATGAAATTAACTTTTAGAACATTAGAATTAGCTCTAAGTCGAGTGACTCTTTAGTCATCCCGATTTAATCTTTTTTCTCTCAAAAACAAAAAACGCGGGCTCGTTCAGATACGGACCCGTTGATTTACTCTTTGAATCGAGTGACTTATTGTCATTTTCGATTTAAATCCCTGAGTCACACGTAAAAGGCAAACAATTGATCACCTTTTACCCAATTTTAACATCCTCAGGTCGACTAGCCTATCGCTACTTCGGTCTGATCCTTTTTATCATAATCCAATGATAAACCCCTGGCAACATACCGCCAAACTGGGTTAATCTGATTATGATCATACAAATTTTCCTACCTCGAGAATAGGGACGTGTCAACGCGCCTCTATCTCAAAAGCTTCCCGTGTCCTTTTAAAAGCTAAAAACACGAGTCAAGTCACCCACTTTTTACGCTTTTGTGTCTTCCTTTGGTCGTGAATGTGATTTTTCATTCGAGTCTTTTCCTTCTCTTTTAGAATCACTAAAGGTTTGAAAACTTTGTCAGGTCCGCTCATTGAAAAACCCTGGATACGACGTGAACTAAGAACCGCTACCTAAACCCACCTCCGCCTCCAAAGAAGCGCTCCTACAACCGATCAAAACCAAAACCTGTCATGGCCTTTCAACACGATGAGGGACTCGGAGGACCACCACCCCCCCAGAGGTAATCGCTAAACAAGTCCGAAACTCGGTGATAGGATAGCTAGCCTCACTACGACGATCGAGCAAATGGCTATCATGCAAAAGTTCGAAGCAGAGAAAAACGCCGTGCGCTGGCGAGAATCCGAGCGGAATGCAAAAAGGATTCGAACCATGGAAGAACGTCTCACGAACTCAAGAGGTTACTCCATACACCAAGAAAGCGTGCACATCCCAAAGAACGTCGGATCCATGCTACCGGACAAGTTAGCACTTAGCGATCTTCCGTCTTGAAAGGTCACGAAGCCCGCTCGTTCACGTCAAGGCTTTCAAAGCTAAAATGGCCATCATGGGTGTCGAACCCCCTGCGTGGGCTACCTTATTCCCTCACTCATTGGGCCAGCGACCCAGGGCATGGTTCTGGCTCTAGAACCACATAAAGCGGGTAGTTTCGAGGACATAGCGGTTGCGTTAGATCTACAATACAGGGACAACAATGATATCCAAGTCTCATCACGCACATTGGAGGTCCCGACCCGGAGGGACAATGAAGGATTTCTGAAAGTACCTTCTGTATTTGGAAGAAGGCGTGTGCTCAAATACCTAACCGATCGAGGGACACCGTCGATTACTAAGTTCATCAACAACCTTACCCCCGCGTACCAACAACACCTACGATATGGGAATTTCGACAACTTCTCAACCCTCGGCGTCGTCGGCGAGCTCATCGAGGGCGACCGTAAGAGAAAATAGGAATAAGAATGCGGTCGCGGATATCAAGGGAGCTCATCTCGAGCCACCACCAAAGTCGAGCCCATCCATGCCATCAACGCCTTTGGGCGGCGTTAGAGGCACCACCAGGTTTCACGACACCACCAAGACTGCCATGCCTCGCCAAAGGCATCATACTCACCTCCTGGTCCGGTTCAATGAAAGCACGACGGCTTTGACCCAATATACATGACTTACTCAAAGGCACTACGTAAGCTTGTGGCGTAATGTACTTCAACTCATAGGACCTACTAGCGAGCCTCCCCCGGACAAGAAGCCAAAGTCGTGGGATCAGAACGCATACTGCGAATTCCACAGAGGAAAGGGGCACGACACCGAGCAATGCTTCCGCCTGAAGAACATAGTTCAGGACTTGATCGACGACAATACCATCGTAAAGCCCAGCCCAAGTCCTAAGCCTTCAAACCAGCTGAACCCTCTACATAACCATGCTATATTTACAGAAGCACACCCTATCATCGACTGCTCCGAAATGATAGTCTCAGATGATCACGAAGTCAACGGCATCTGGAATACTTCTGAGGATGAAGCCGACAATGATGACACCCGCATATGTCTCCAGGATGAGCCCTACGAAGAGGAAACTCAACCCCATCGGCCGCCAGGCAAGTATGGAGAGCTATGTCACAAGTACCCATTTAGGCTGCTCGGACGTGATGATAATAGTAGCCTACTTAACACGTTCGACGCCCGTCGTACCAAGCTTCTCTAAAGTTACTTGAACCTCAAAGCCACGCCAAGGTTGGTTGCTCAAGAGAAGAACAAGGGAATAATCATAGAGCGAGGATACGCCGCCTACTTCGCCTACCTCCACAACCCCACCTACAAGCATCGGCTCCACGCGCGTCGACCACCAAAGTGTCATTACGACACCAATCCACGTACTGTCTTGCCGGTCAACAAGGTAGCATCATCAAGTGCTACCCCAACACCCTTACCCCCACTGAAATCGGAGACCACGCTCCATAAAACTCAACAAGACGAAGCGGACATTTCAATCTGGCGGCTCTTAAGAGACTCAATGGGACATCGTGAAGCCCTCTACCAAGCATTACGAGTCACCCCAATGACATCGGAAATGTCTCCGCAGAAGCTTATCGGTAACATTACTGGCGAATGGCAAGCCAACGCCGTCACCTTCTCAGATAAAGACCTCCTCCATTCGGTGTACGCGTAACCTGCCTCTCTACATTAACGTGGAATGCCACGGCATGACATTACCAGTCGTCCTCATCGACAATGGATCCGCGGTCAATGTCTTACCCCTTGAGACAGCCAGAAAACTGAGGATTAAGGAAAACGACTTCATCCCGTGTACGGACGGCGTCAGGGCCTACGATGGAACACGTCGCAGCATAAAGGGAACCATCTCCTTCCCCATTATGACAGGACCAGTCATGAGAGAAACCGAATTTCAAATCATCGACATACCCCCTACCTACAACATGCTACTAGGTAGACCTTGGATCCACGCTACCAAGGCCGTCACCTCAACCCTGCATCAAAAGGTCAGGATACCTCTGGACGACGAGGTCGTCACCATCGACGCCTCGAACTTTCGAGCTACCCTCAAGCAGCAAAAAGCCAATGATAGTACTGCAGAGATAAATGCCGATCCAGCCGACGACATATGTGGGTTCGACTTCGACTTCAACATCTGTACTCTGACCCGTAGAGAAGAAATCGCTACACTCTACGCCAAGGACGACGATAACAAATGGCCCACCATGGGTCTATCTTACGTACCATGGTCATACGAAGTCTCTCAAGGTTGGGAATCATACAATGATCGCAAGAAATATCATGATTTCCACATGCAACCATACCACATCCTCCCCAGCAACTACTTCGTCAAAGAGGGCACCAGCAAGATTCCTAAGAACACAACCACGTACACCATTGCCGGGATTGATCTCATTTCCGACATCGCGGCGCAACAACAACTTTAACCCTACCAACCTCGATCATCCCTTACGAAGAAAAAACACCACGACGGATGGTCAAAAACCCTCGAATGGACCGAGCGAACAAGGCCGCACTTTCAAGATAACTACGGGTCAAGGCTACGCCTTGAAGATTCCGACCAAGCGAAGATGAAGACAACACCCCCAACAAAAGACTGTCTTGAAGTTTAAACTCCTAAATCGTCATTTCAAGTCTCTTACCCAGTAAGCCCCAGGCTACTTCCCTGACATAGTTAATTTAGCTAAAGAACTAGAGTCATTAAGGTTGTCCAAAGCTCCCTCGTCTGAGCTATCTTCAAATGTAACCGCTTTTGATAACATTAATAACATGAAAGTTTTTAATTACTCTTTGCCTCATTTAAACTCTACTTTTCCTAATAATCGCGATAAATTTAAACTAAATAACATTGCATTATATAGATACATTGCAAGTATTGTCTCAAAACCCGAACAGGACCCAATTATTGAAGACACAACAACCATCAACATAGGAACGCCCGAAGAGCCTCAAGAACTACAATTTGGGGGCTTCCTAGCCTGAGAAGAAAGGGCCACCTATACCAAGCTCCTCGCAGAGTTTAAGGACGTCTTTGCCTGGTCATATAAGGACATGCCCGGCATAGACCGCGAGATAGCTGAGCACCGCATCCCGATCAAGCAAGGTAGCAGACCGGTCAAGCAGAAGCTCCGACGCATCAAGCCAGAATGGTCTCTCATGGTCAAGGAAGAGATCGGCGACCAAGCTGGGTTCATCCAAGTCATCGAATACTCGATCGGGTCTCCAATATGGTACCGTTATGAAGAAAAACGGCAAAATACGAGCATGTGCCGACTTCCGGGACCTGCACAAAGCCTGCCCAAAAGAGGATTTCCCACTACCCCACATGGACATCCTAACCGACAACACAGCCGACCACGCCTTACTGTCATTCATGGATGGATACGCGGGATACAACCAAATCAAAATGGCGGCCAGACGACATGCCAAAACCACCTTCAGAACCCCTGGGAACATCTTGCTACGCTCATGCCATTTGGGCTCATAGATCCCGGCGCTGCTTACCAACGCCTTCCTTCCACCTTACTCCACGACATGATGCATAAGGAGGTTGAGGTATACGTCGACGACATGATCGTAAAATCAAAAGAAAGGGATGACCACATCACAAATCTTGGAAGTTCTTCACCCGAATCGAGCGATACAAGATGCGATTGAACCCACGTAAATGCACCTTTGGGGTCACGTCCAGCAAATTGTTAGGCCACATAGTGAGCGGTAGCGGGATCGAAATAGACCACCAAAATCAAAGCAATAATGGGCATGAAGACACCGTGCAACATCGCCGAAATAAGGAGTTTCTTGGGACAAGTCCAATACATCTCCAGGTTCATCAGCAAGCTCACCATGATCTGTGAACCAATATTCAAAAAGTTGAAGAAGGAAGAACATACGAAGTGGGACGATGACTGCCAGCAAGCATTCGACAAAGTCAAAAGCACGCTCCACAAACCCACCTGTTCTTGTACCCCACAAAAGGACACGCCATTGTCACTATACTTAACGACTCCGTCAGACGCCATGGGTGTCATGCTCGCCCAAGAAGTCAACAACGAAGAACGGGCCATCTACTACATCAGCAAAAAGTTTCACGACTACGAAACCCGGTATGAACCAGTCGAGAAAAGTCGCCTCTCACCGGTCCTGGGCAACCAAAAAGCTCGAACACTACCTCCTCACTAGCACAACAAGAGTCTATTCCCTAATGGACCCCTCAAATACTGTTTGAAAACCACCCTGAGCGGACGCATGGCCAGGTGGACTACGCTTCGCCGATGCGAACTCAAGTACCTCCCTCTGAAAGTAATCAAAGGAAGAAGCGGTTTGAGACTTCCTCGCAGAAAATGCTATCATCGAGCGACCCATGATCGATACAATGTCATTTCCGGACGATGGGATCTTCGCCATAGAAAAGAGTGCGGCAATTATACTTCGACGGGCGTTAAACTCTTGGGGCTATGGAGTGAATACTCTAATATCCCCAAACGGCGATCATACTCCACTCTCAATCAAGCTCGACTTGATTGTCACGAACAACGCCACGTGAGTCACGAGGCTGCATTTATAGCTGCGGCGACCATCACTCTCAAGATAAAGAACCTACGGTACATGGAGATTCATTCCTCATCATAAATCAAGTAGCGGGGCATGGAAGATCATGAGCGAAACCCTCACCAAATACCAAGCAAAAGTACAAAAACTCCTAGCTAACCCATTTGCATTGAGTTCTATCACCTCCCAAGGGAAGAAAACCGGTTCTTGACGACCTTTATCAAAACTCTCATCCCTCCCGAACATGCCACCGCACATGAAGTTACTACCCATCATCGCCGAAAGACGTGACGAACCAAAGATACATCCATACCATTGACCTGGGCCGAGCCAGAAGCGATGCAGCCTTAGTATCAAGCTATAATCAACTACAAAGCAGACAACACCTACCCACCCAACACCGATAAACGTGGACGAGGGCTATCGTGCTCCTAGCTTCCCAATTTGTGCTAGAGATGGGACAACTACTCAAGAAGACACCACAAGGACACCGCTCATATGTGTCGACTACAAGAAGGCAGAAATCGTCACGCAAGTCCATGATGGCGAATGCGGACCCCATACATGAACGCCGAGCACTCTGCAAACAAATCCTACGGCTAGGATGGTATTGGGCGAACCATGGAAGGCATCAGATCCAATACGTCAAGCATTGCCCTGGCGCCAAATTTTCAAAGAACGCCCAACATGTACCACCTTCACCACTATACACCCTAACCTCACCCTCGGCCCTTTTCAACCTGGGGCATCGGCGTGATAGGAAAAGTCCACCCCATCGGGAGCGGAGGTCACTGTTTACGTCTTTGGTAGCCATCGACTACTTCACTAAATGGGTAAGCGGCGTCTTTTCGGACCCTTGGCTCCAAGGAAGTCGCCAAGTTCATCCGAACATCATATGCCGATATGGCATACCCCACGCAGTTCATCGGCGATCAAGGTTCGCACTTTCAACGCGAGGCGAAGCCATACTCACAAAATACAACATCCGGCATCACAAATCCTCACCCTATCGACCCCAAACCAATGGAGCCGTTGAAGCGGCGAACAAAGGCGGTCGTCACCATACTTGAGAAGATGATCGGCGGTGCAAAGATTGGCTAACAAAATACCATATGCACTGGGGATACCGTACTACCATCCGAACCTCTACGGGCATGACCCCCTATTTCCTCACCTACGGCATGGGAGCCGTCCAACCAGTAGAAATAGAGATACAATCTCTACGCATACTAATGGAAAGTAGCATCCCGAGCGAGAATGGGCGAAGTGAGCGGATGCGAACAACTCATGCTCCTGGATGAACGCAGCACGCATTCCACGAGCACCGTGCGAATGTACCAAGCCCGACTACAACGAGCATTCAACAAACGAGTTAAGCCACGACACATAAAAGTAGGTGATCTCGTACTAAAATCAGTCCGGGCACCACTTCCAGTCGACCCACGAGGAAAATTCAAGCCTAACTGGGCTGGACCCTACCTCGTCAAGGAAATCTTCACGGGCGGAGCAGTCAAACTAACCGACTCGGCGGCCAAGAGTTCAACCTCGCCACAAACCTCGATCAACTCAAGAAATACTACCCCTAAAAACCCCTTGCAATGTATCTGTAAAATACAATTTTATAAAAACAATTCATGGACCGGCAGGTCCTTAAACATGCTCATGGACCGGCAGGTCCTTAAACATGCTCATGGGCCGGCATGCCCCTAAACCTGCTCTTTCTCTCCACAAAAATCAAACACAATTCATGGACCGGCAGGTCCTTAAACATGCTCATGGGCCGGCATGCCCTTAAACGTGCACATTCCATAAACAAACACAATTCATGGGCCAGCATGCCCCTAAACATGCATCCACCAAACACAATTCATGGACCGGCAGGTCCTTAAACATGCTCATGGGCCGGCATGCCCCTAAACATGCACATTCACCACAAAAAAAAAAAAAAAAAAAAGCAAACACAACTCTTGGGCCGGTATGCCCTTAAACATACATTCTCGAACTACGCCGGTTTGATTCCACTTTTCGTGGATACGTAGGCAGCTTTGCAAAAAGCGCAACCGATATTCAACACAAAAATGACACGTCCAAAGCTTAAAAAGGCCAAGGACATAGTCAACACAAAAATTCGTCTTTTAGACCCGAAGGGTTAAAAGGACGATATTCAACACAAAAATGACGCGTCTAAAGCTTAAAAAGGCCAAAGACATAGTCAACACAAAAATTCGTTTTTTAACCTAAGGGTAAAAAGAACGGCATTCAACACAAAACGACAAACCCAAAGCTTAAAAAAAGGTCGAGGGAATAGTCAACAAAAATGCTTGCTTTCTAAACCTTTGTAAAAAGATTAGAACCAAGGAATTTCACACAAAATAACAAACAAAATGAGGCAGAGTCGTAAATAAAAACCTGATTTTTATTAATCTTAAAAAGAACGGTTACATTTTGGATTTTTCAAACATAGGAGCATAACTACGACCTTAGAAATACACTAACAAACACTATATATTACAATACGAGTCCCGGCATGTACATCGGGTTTAGGATAAGTAATATATTACATAATACAACATAATATGAACATAATACTAACAAAGCACACATAAACTAAAACCAGGTTACTCTCCGGCTCGACTTTGAGACCTCTCCAGCTGGATAAAGGGAGCACGAACCCTCAACCCCAATGGCGATCCCCAACATTGCCATAACAACCTTGATCACCTGACCCTGGAATATGCCGACGGCCGAACACACTTTCATCGGCCGAGAGTAGCTCCGGACTTGAACCCTCGCCATCACCACCGATACGTCCAAGGTTGGCCGGGTCATAAGCAGACATCTGGGAAAGCCCGTTGAGCTCTAGAGCTCGAAGGCGTGACCTCTTGTGGGGGCTCTGCGCAGATCCACCTAGCGTGGGCTCGTGATACCCGAGTCGCCCTAGAGTACCCGCCACAAAGCCACCTAGGGCGCGTAATCCATCCGCCACCTGCATCGGCCATGCCACTAGTCAACATAAGCATACCTGCGCACCTTGGTGTCATGACCAGGAATGAATCGCGCCCACCCCATCTGCCTCCTCACCGCACGGGATGAATGTAAACACCCATGTCGAATCCGCAGCGAAGACTCCAGACGAACCATCGCCCGGCCTCACTTGCCGTCACGCGTCAACTATTCCCCACCACTGCATCGACCAACGAATGGTCGATGACCCCACAAGTCCAGAAAGTAATCGCCGTGGCGATGATGTGGATCCACCACCTAATATAACGACTAGTCACGCCCCCAAAGCAGATGTGACCCAAATATCACCTAGCACGCCAACCGCTTCCATCAACCGACACTGAAGGATTAAGGGACACCGACACGCTCGCCTCTATTGCAGTACGATCATTCGCACCAGGATCGCCTCACCAGGATCACTACGGAAGGGTTACAGCCATACTCCATCTCTTGAACGACAGTGATTAGGCGAGGATCACCAAGCGCTCCCTCATACAAAGAATTAGGAAACATGTAACGGTGGACTAAGCAGAATGCCAACGCCCTTTTTCTGGCACCAAAGGAGATCGTCTCATTTTCGCGGTTCATAAACCGCTTGCACAAGCGATAGAGGCTGATACGACTCCCAACAAATAACTCCTCTGTCTCCACACGAGTCATCTGAAGGTAGTTCTGCACGTGCCTCTTATATCCAGGCCCCGATCTAACGCACACGGGAATGTTAGTTCGCAACCAACCACCAATGGCTCCAAATTCCTCGACCAACGGACACACCTCCCCACTAGGAAAACGGAAGACGTGGAAACTCAAGTCCCAATAGTCGAGACACGCATCCAGGAACTCGGGCTCCATTCGAAGCCGCCCTAAACCCAGGAGGACCCCAAAACCGCAATCTTTCAAGTCTTCCTCTTCCAGCCCCGATAAGGACGCACACCAACGACGCAAGTTTCCTTCAAAACTCTCCATAACTCGACGAATGTTCCGTAAATATTCTGAATATTTTTGGAAAATCGAGAATAGAAGACGAGAGGATGAGTGAAATGAACTAACTTAGCCCTCCTTTTATAGCCGAGATTTGCAAGACGAAATACAACACAAAAACTTAAACGCTAGTGAACAAGCGATTAAAATAAATCAAACAAAAACCACAAAATAAAATTCTAATCGCCTGTAAACAGGCGATTAAAAATCAAATCGCCTGTTTACAGGCGATTTTCTTTTTCTTTTCTGACAGAATTATTCGACTTCTTACACTTCTTACACACCTACACCCAAATATTTTTAACCTATTACCCCTATTACTTTTCTACCGACCTCCAACCTATTTTTACGGTCCCGTCGCGTCGTCTCGATTTGCGTGATCAATTCCCGTATTTCGTATTTTTCATTTTTCACAAAACACAATAATCACACAAAAATTAAACACAACACAAAATATGATTTTCGCATTCACGAATTTTCGTCTCAAAACGCTGCTTTAGCTCGTGATTTTTACTATGACAAAATCGTCTTTTTACGAGTCTAAAATATGTCCTAACCAGCATTTTTCAAAAACTCTTCATTCTGCATTTAATTCGGTCATTAGCGAGTCAGTCTCAATCGAGACGTATATATATGCTTTCACGACTAACGATGTTTTGCAGGTACGCTCGGCAAGCAAATACGCAAGGATTTCAGACCCGGCTACGACGCAGGAATGCATTTTTGCAACAAGACAAAATAACCAAATTAAACCCATAAACACCTACAAGTCCAAAAAACCAACCAACCATAACAAGTCCTAATACATAAACCAATACAAACAGAAAATAATATTCATAATACAAAGTCCAAAATATACAAAGTCCAAGCCTCACTACGATCGGGTCACGACGCCGCAAGACAAAGACGCAGGAATCAATCTCAAAGACGTGCCCTATCCGGCTCCCCGCATATCGACCCTCCACTCTGCGGACCTCGCCGGCTCGCCGGCGTGCGCGGCCTCCATTTCGACGCGATCTCGCCTCCTCACCACGACCCTGGCTAACTCAAGTCGCGCCTCGGCCTCTCTTCTGCGCTGCAAGCATCAACACCTTTATCGTTCACGACCGCCCGCCACCGGTTTGCCGCCTGCCAGAGCCTCCTGTGGACATCAGCTGTCACCTGCAACAAATGCGAGAAGTCATTTTAGCTTTCTGGGGGCTATTATCAACAACTCGCTGGCGAAGTTTGACTAATGATTTTACACTAAAATCTTACTCAAACCGGGGCTATAATCAAAACACTGCTTGACAGAGTTTGACTAATGATTTTACACTAAAATCTTACTCAAACCGGGGCTATAATCAAAAACTGCTTGACAGAGTTTGACTAATGATTTTACACTAAAATCTTACTCAAACTAGGGGCTACAATCAAAAAACCTGCTTCGACAGAGTTTGACTAATGATTTTACACTAAAATCTTACTCAAACTGGGGGCTACAATCAAAAACACCTTGTCAACAGAGTTTGATTAATGATTTTACAATAAAATCTTATTCAAACCGGGGCTATATACTACATAACACTCATGTTGTACAAAGAGGAGGGTTAATACCTTTCTCACGCGGATCCCACCTCTCAAGACCCGCGTCGGTGACCACGTACATGGAAGGCGGCGGCAAGACGATCGAATGAGAGCGGCCTCGTGAACAACCAAAGCAGTCCTCAACGAGCGGAGGAGGCCGGAACTCAAGGTCGTGGTCACGTCGCTACAAAACGAAATAGGATAAATTTTTGCTTCCTCGAACCAAAACAGATACAAGCAAAGGATAATCAAGCATACCGATCACGCCACAAGAAGGGCATGTCAGGCCCAAGTCACGTAATCCTCATCCCGCGCAAAGAAGTCGAGCCTGACTCACCCTCGTGATACACGTCCACGACGCTCATTAGCGTCGGGCGTCTCCACTAACAAAACCGAGGGCGAGGAGCAGTACGATGAAGCCGCCGCGACCGTCTGCGCAGACAAACGCTTCTCCCAGTACCAAGACGAGCCGCATCGGGTCTCGATGTACACCGCCGTCCGTCAAGGGGACCAAAGCGGCTGCAATCGCTCGAGGAACGCCGTAAAATTCCTCCAAGGGTCGCGAACGAACTACAAAACAAAACCAAATTATAAACCACAAAAACAAACACAAACCCAAAAACAAAGCTACAAAGACCAAGATACAAAACACGACCGCCTTACCTTATCCATCGTCATCCCGCTGAAGCGTACACGAGCCGCGTCATAGTTCAGGCCAATACCCTCCGATCCGCCGTGATACGCATGGAAAGCCGGATATGTAGCCGCCACCTTGAGCGTGTCCTGGAGCAGAGGGAAGTGAGCATAGCACCAAGCTCGCGAGCAAACAAGACACACGTTCATGAAAAAGCGTAAACAAAACAACAAAACCACAAAAGTCGAACCCTACCTCCATCAAGACCGGGGCCCACAAGCGACACATCCGACTCTCGTCCAATCGATCGGGGCGCTGCGTCCCTCGGTAACGAATCAAGCGGACCAGGCGAGTCACCCGATCAAAGTCACCTAGGCGTGACATGTCCGATGGCCGCCATCAACACAAAATCGGCCGACGCCGCTCCCCTTGTCGCCAAAGTGGGTGGCCGTCGAGAACCACCACAACCACAGTAGACCCTCTCGCTTCGGGCCGCCGAGTAGACCCTCTCTTCTTCCTCCTCCCCTCAAGAAGTCAAGAAACCATATCGTGACGAGGTCAAAGCGTGTGCTCCTCGTCCTTCCCGCACCTAATCCGTCGCTAATCGGCACGCGACTGCGTGGGCTATCAATAGGAGGTCGCCACGCCCCGATCAAGTACACCCTCGCCATGAGGCGACCAGAATAACACCGCCCACGAAGAAAGAGTCACGCCAACCTCGTAACCAGGCATGTGGAAGGTGTTGGTCGTATCCCAAAACCTATCCAACAACGCCTAAATGGCTGAGGCGCGAGTTCACCCGCTTGCCGCACCTCCCTCCATTTCTGCACCAGCGGACCGAAGGTTGTCCCAAGCACTATGCGCCGCTCCTCCTGGTGAGCCTACCTCAAAGACGTCAAACACCGTCCAAACCCGTAGAAGGTCCTCATCGAGCCTAACTAAAGCCGACCTTCACCCGGATCGACAAGTGCTCCAAGCGACTCCAAACCAGAGTCACGCCGTCCCACCCAAGGCCACCAGGACCACAAGCGCGGACCGTGAGGATAGTCAGGCCTCGCGCCCAACTCGTCAACCATCCCCATGAAAATCTCGGTCGCGGCCTCAAGACTCGCCGCACCTGCATCCTCAGCCGCGCCCTCAGCCTCACCCTCAGCCTCACCCTCAGCCTCTACCTCAGCCTCAGGATCATCCTGAACCTGCTCCTGAGCATGGCCCCGAATCGACCCCGGCCACAAAGGCGGCCGCAGATGACAAAGATCAAACCGAGCATCGTCGCTGGCGGCGGCGTGCGGCAGCCTCAGCAGTCTCAACCTCGACAGCCACCTCAGCCACAGTCTCGTCAGGGACCCCCTCCTCGTCACTCGAAGACTCCTCCGACTCGGAAGGGTCCTCGTAACGGCTCCCCGGACCCCGAGCACGACCACGCCTCCGCGGAACCCCCACGGGAGCCCCCCCTACTCCAACCTCCTCAAAAACACCGGCGACCTCAGCCTCGTCCCGGCCACCACCCTCGGCAGCAACACGAGCTCGACGCCTCGGCCTGCTGCTGCCCTCACCAGAAGCCACATCCACCTTGCGCTTCTTCGGCCTCGGGTTCCTCCGACCGCGACCACGGCCTCTAACCTGACTCCTCCAGAGCCACGAGCTCCCCGGCAACGCTGCGGCCACGCCCCTCGCGAAGCCCTGCAGCGACCACGACCTGCGCCGGCCCCCCAGGAGCCACAGCGCCCTCTCCAAAGACGCCCACGGCCACGTCCTGCGCAGAGACCTGCGGCCTACGCCCCGACCTCCGCCACGGCCTCCCCCAGGAGCCTCAGACGTCTCCACAGCAGCGCCACGTCCACGCCCCTGCAAAGACTCTGGGAGGACACCCTGGGCCTGACCTCGACCACCAACAGGAGACCTCGACGACCCGGCAGCAGCCCCACTACCGCTAGCGTCACCAGAAGACCGCGTCCGCTCAACGACGGTCTCCTCACGTACCACATTAGCTGAAAAAGCAGGCGACTCGGCAGCAACGTCACGACCCACACCACTAACTGGTGGCTCAGGACCACCGGAAACAGCACCACGTCCCAGGCCACTAGCAGAAAGCCCAGGCGACGCACCAACAAAGACCGCACCACTAGCGAGAAAAGTCCCGAGACTCCACGGCGGCACCAAGCTCGGCTCACCTGGCGTCGTAGAAGCTCCAGCGCCTGAGGAAAAGCTCTGCCGGTCCGACCGAGACGGACCCTCGTAAGCCTCCAAAGCGCGCAGTACACCGGCAGAGTATGCTCGTCCTCGGAACACTAAAGTCAACGCCGCCAAACCCGATCCATGTCATCGAAGTAAGCGCTGAGGCCTAGGATCACTGCACAAGATTCAAAGACATACTCAGAAAACGGCAACAGCAAATCATTCTAGAAAGATCAAGACAAAGCAGCAAAAAGCAAGCCATAGGCCCATTTTCGACAGATAAGGCCAAAATGGAGCAGTAATGTGAGAAACCAAAATCCATGAGACGTATACGATATGTGACGTCCTACTCGATCAAGTTAAGAGCAAGCACGCATTTAAAGCAGCAGAGAATTGGCCAAAACAGCAGAAAGCAGGCCTTTTTAAACCAAAAATAGCAGAAGAGGGAAAAACGCTACAGAAAGCCAGAAACCCACATTTGCTGACACAAACCCAACCCATAAATCACAATAAGCTCATGCAAAAAATTTCATGCGAAAACGATGTCCCGAACACCTCGACTGAATAGCTTTTACAAAACACCTCCAAACTACAAAAACGACCTTTACTTGACCATAACTCAACCCAAAAAGCCCCCACTTCTCACAAAACAACCCCCTAGCCAACACAGACAACATACATTACCTTACATTCCATTAACGGGGCACGAAAAGCGAGGAAAAGCGACTTTTGGAAACCTAGCCTAAACTACAAAAAACGCTCCAAAACACCTCCAAACAACACATTTCCTACAAAACAAGACCAAAAGTGTACCATACTAGCCATGAAAACACAATACAAAGAATTCGGGCAAGTTTCGGACGAAAAATTTCGACCAAAATCGCCCTTATACCAAAACACCACGAAAATTACGGTTTTTCAGCCGCTGTTTTTACAAGCCACCCAAACCTATACCCTAGCATACTACAACACTTCCAAAACAACCAAGCCAATCGGGATCGCTTTAAGTAACGAAAAACAGAGCACAAGCCCCGACTTAACCCCTTTCATACTGGTTTCACCCCAAACGAACCGTTTTTCGTGATGAATTTCAACGAACCGAGCTCACCAACGCTGTTATACCGCTAATGGGTAAGCTTACACTGAAGTTTTGAGCCATTTTCGAGACGTTTTCAAAAATGACCAAAATGCCCTCCGAAATAAACGCACGAAAATCGAGGCCACAAGTCGGGTTTTCACGCAACGACAAAGAAGACAAGCGAGGTAAGCACTATACTAGCCATGACGAACGCTTTCAAGCCAAGACAAGAGCTAAACTCAATCAAACCGACATTTTCGACCCAAACCCTAGAAAACGGTATTTCGAGTTAAAACCGACTCAAACCAAATTCAAAACACGAAAAACCAAGTGAGATGAGTACGTACCATGGTCCATGACGAATTGTAGGAGTCGGAAAATCGATTTTTGATCAAGAAAATCGCCAAGACGAGTTTTAGAGGTTTTCGATTTAGTTTTTATTTTTCGGATAAAATAAACCAAACCTCTCTCCTTTCCCGTGTTTTAAACAAAAAACGCCAAACAAATATCTAATCGCCGCTTACGCGATTATATTTTGTTCTATGGGTTTCACTTTGTTTTGGGCCGCTTTTCCTACCCATTACACTTTCAACCCGTTTCAAACACAATTTCAACCCAATACAAAAACACGTAGCCTCCTCACGAGACGTTCATAAAAACCTAACCTTTTATGAGAAAAACACGTAGCCTCCTCACGAGACGTTCATAAAAACCTAACCTTTTATGAGAAAAACACGTAGCCTCCTCACGAGACGTTCATAAAAACCTAACCTTTTATGAGAAAAACACGTAGCCTCCTCACGAGACGTTCATAAAAACCTAACCTTTTATGAGAAAAACACGTAGCCTCCTTACGAGACGTTAAAAATACAAAAACGCGTAGCCTCCCCACGAGACGTTCATAAAAACCTAACCTTTTATGAAAAATACAAAAACGCGTAGCCTCCTTAAGAGACGTTCATAAAAACCTAACCTTTTGTGAAAAATACAAAAACACGTAACCTCCTCACGAGACGTTCATAAAAACCTAACCTTTTATGAGAAAAACACGTAGCCTCCTTACGAGACGTTCACAAAAATCTAAATCACTCTTATAAACCAAACCCCAAAAACGCGTAACCTCTTCTACGAGACGTCCAGCAAGGAAAGCAAAGCAAAGGAGCGCAAGCGGCAAAGCAAAGCAAAGGAGCGCAAGCCAGAAGCGCAAGCAAAGCAAAGGAGCGCAAGCCAGAAGCGCAAGCAAAGCAAAGGAGCGCAAGCCAGAAGCGCAAGCAAAGCAAAGGAGCGCAAGCCAGAAGCGCAAGCAAAGCAAAGGAGCGCAAGTTTTGCAAGCAAAGCAAAGGAGCGAAAGCCGGCGCAAGCAAAGCAAGGAGCACAAACAGTAAACACAAGCAAGGCACCACCGGGAGTACTCGAGCCACATGCAGTCGACATGCCCTTAAACATGTAGGACCGTCATGTCCTTAAAAACATGTCGCCCTCCTCGCATTTCCGACGCTAAGTCCTCGTCTCTCCCATAAGACACATGCTTAGCGCCGCCAGGTAGTATCGAGACCGTAATGGTCCTGGATATTATCTTTAAGTTTGACTAACGCTTTGTCCGAAGCTCAGTCAAACTGGGCTCAGAGATACCCGTATCCGCATTCCCCAAAAACAAACCCGATGATGAAAAGGACTTTCATACATGCTTTTAAAAGAGTCGAAACGGTACAAAAGTGTCTAAAACGTATTAGTCATTTTTAGCGTATTAATTTGGACTTGCATAATCATGAAAGTAAATGTCAATTTTAGTCATCATGAGCGTAACACGAGCACAATATAGGAACGCCTTATTAAGCCAAGCCACAAAACAAATTTCAACTAGCTACAAACGCCCAAACTTACAAAAACGACCCTAAAACGCACACTAACACGACACTCAAACGGGCCAAAAAGGCCCTGTGTCACATTTTCAAAAAGTTAGGTTTTATGAAACCATAAAATAATATAACCTAATATTATTTTATTTCGTGCCAAAACTAAAAACACGACAAAACCGAAACACTAAACCGAAATTTGACTAAAATCAACAAATACTTAACCCCTAAGTAAACAACAAAACATAATCATTACCTAATCAAACCGTCAAAACCAAAAGGCGGCATAAAACAAATTTCACCAAAACAAAAATCTAATCGCCAAGAACAGCGATTAAAAACCAAATCGCCAGCCATCAAGATTAAGTTTTCCTCTCCCAACCTTGGTTCTTTTATTTCATTTGGCGGCATTGAAACATAATCGCATGCTCATCGGGCGATTAAGTTTTGTCCTCGCACGTAAACCACCAAACTCTATAAATACCAACCCATTTCATCCATTTTCAAATACCCGCTTTTAGCACTTATACACTATTCACAAAATCCACTCAAAAATACCGCTCTTTACATTTTCGAAAGGTAAACATTTTACCTACGGCTAGACGTTTGAGACTCGGACAATGGGGTTACATTAACCCCAAACCCGATATTGGCACTACCGGCCGTATTCGTAATACGGTTGTAGCAATTCAGATTCATAATCCGCCTAAACCCCGCCAATATCGCATAAATAAACGACTCATTATCACTAAAGCAAACCGACGTCACTTTTATAATTACGCAAGTCCTCATTCATGCATTAAATAACGACTAGAATCACGGATCCAACACTAAATTGTACCGCTTCATGTAGTCTTTTAACATGTCAAACCGAGGGTTTTTCACAGATTCTAATACGGTCTAAAATAACGCCTATAGTAATAATTTAGTCAATAAATTATTATTTAACGTAATTTCCTATAGCAATATGTCATTATTTTGACAATTTACATTATTTATGCATTTTAATCGAGTCATACTTATTCGCACTTGTACGTAGCGTGACTTTTAGCCCAAATATCGAAATTAAGCAAATGTTTTCAAATTAGTAGAGACTACTCTTATGTAGGCTTTTTGATTACGGTTTTCAAAACTTATTTTGTCAAAACTTTCAAAGTAACCTCACCCGAACCCCTTCCCTGGTTTCAAACCTCTGATCGATTGGTATCGACGCACCTTGAAATCTGAGACACTCGTGTCTTGTATTTCAAGACGCGTTGAATAGGTTCCAAATTCCTTTAATATTTGGTGGCGACTCCGAAAATACACTTTCAAAAAGGATTTTTTCTACTTTTCTTTTTGGTCACAAATTCATGCAATGATCTCCCCCATTTTTCTCAAAACTTCGCACCCTTTCCTGCGAGGCGCATTCCGCTTTCCCGCCCGCAAGACGGGCGAGGGGCGCGCTAGCAGGGCGTCGATAGGTCCATCCACCTTCCCGGTACCTTCAGAATCCATCAGGAATGGATTCTGGTTTAGGTACCGAGTGACTATATAGTTTAGGCATAGTCACTAGCTGATGAAAAACCGGAGTAACTGAAGGGGTGTCCTCTTCGTAGGACGATTGCGTTGCACTGGACTCCGCTTGCGACGCTTCCTCGATGTCAAGATCAATTAATTTGATCGCTTCCTTACGTAGTCTATGAAATGCTCGCTCAGGTTCAGGCTCAAAAGGAACGAGACCTGTAGGTGACCTGTGCATAAACAAACTACAAGAAAACGATGAGAAACGGCCTCAAGGAACTAGGTTCCTTGAGACAAAAGAGAAAAACCTGCAACAACGAACAATAACTAAAACTAACAAAGCCGTTTCCCCGGCAACGGCGCCAAAATTGATAAGGCTAAAGTCGTCACGCCAAATCAAAATAACCTAGACAGACAACTAACAGAAGCTAGTGGTAAGCAGGGTCGAATCCACAGGGAAACAGTGTAGTTATTAGCAAAGTCGGAGTAAAACAAGTCAGACTCTAGGGTATGAAAAGGGGTTGATTTGAATTATAAACTAAAGCAAAAGAGGAAATGAATAGAAATCAATAAGGGGGAAGATTAGGGCAATCGGGTTCATTATGACAATGATTCAGGAACTCAAGTTCATAAGAAGGAAGCAATAAACTGTGCAAATGATTAGGTTTGGAAAACGCTCTCTCGAGTCAATTTTAGCCTTAAGCAAATTAACGGGCTCTCGCTACGTACTAAATTCAACTTATCAATCTCGCGTAAGTCTAGTTTTAACTCGGCTCTCGATCTTAAATTAAAACTTACTCAGGTTCAATTAAACTCAGATGAATTCGTTGATCAGGCGAAATAATCCTAATTCAATTGCATAAAACGCGTAGAAAGAAATTCAATTGCACAATATATTCAACCAATTTAATCTAAAAACATGTTCCCGAATCAAAGTCACAAATTCCCCTCAAACCCTAATTGGAGAATTAGCTTGACATAATCGAAATTGAAACAAAACAATTGATAATAAAAGACATGATGAAAGAAATAACAATGAAATTAAACCCAAATTAATCCTGAGTTGAAGTAAAGATCGATCCTTGCAAAGTAATTAAATGTAGACTAAGGAGTTTTTAGAGTTTAAAAGAGAGAAAAACTAAAACTAACTAAAGCAGTAAAAAGTAGAATGAAAGATGTGTACAAAGATGTAGGCTTCGAGACACTAAGTCTCATATTTATACAAGTGCTCAAAATTAGGCCCAAAACACTCGAGCCCACAATGACAGAGTCAAGGTGATTTCTCGAGAAATCCCACGGATTCACCAATAATCCGACCCAGGCTATTTTGCAGTTTCTTCGCTTCTTGGCTTATATGCTTCGTTAAGTCGCTTGTAGCTCGAATCCTCTACGCCGCCACTAGTATCCCGAGCTCCGTGATGGCTCGAGCTTGGTATCGTAGTCTCAGACTTGTGCTTGCTTCACATGACTTGTGATTTGGCTCAGGACCGCCAAAACCTGCAAAATATAACCAGAAAGAAGCAGTACCGCAATACATAGCAAATAGCTCGTAATAACATAGTAGATACAACCAAATGTGAGCTAAAAAGCGACTATCCGGGCGAATAAAAGCTATATAAAATGCGCATATCAACTTCATATAACTTTACTCTATATATATATATATATATATATATATATATATATATATATATATATATATATATATATAGAGATAAGATCTTTCAAGCCCTAAGTCTAGAGAAAGCCATTGAGTCGTAATCTAAGCCATTGGATCATCAAAATCAACGGCTGAGATTAGATCTCAAAAGGATGTGGTCCCACGGTCATGGACCAAGCCTTGGCCAACCTAGGAAAAATTGGTATCTTTTTTTTTGTTAAAATCTCATTTTTTTTGGTTAAAATCTCGAATTTTTGGGTTAAAATCTCAAACCTGGAATTTTGGGCTTAACGACTTTCTCTCATATATTGGGCTTAAAAGATCTTGTCCCTATATATATATATATATATATATATATATATAGTGGTAGGTTATATAGAGTCCACATATAGAATAGAGTCCTAGAGTTCTAATCTAAGCCATTAGATTGTGATGATCAACGGCTGAGATTAAATCTCAAAAAAGGTGTGGGACTACTAGGTCAGACCCATGGAGTCAACCCAAGCAAAATCAACAATTTCATTTTTTTCAATGGAATTTCATTTTTTGTGGTTGGAATTTCATTTTTTTCGATGGGCGAAATTTGGACTCTAGGACTCTAATTTTTTTGTGGACTCTAATGATCCTATTTCTATATATATATATATATATATATATATATATATATATATATATATATATGTATATATATATATATATATAGATTTAGGATCCGGTGAGACCCCTCAACTCGGTGAGACCTCGTGAGACCCCTTCTTAAAAAAGTTTTTATTTCAAAAATTCGGCGTGGATGTCTTTATTATCTAATTTATGGTCTAAGGAACATATTTGGGGTTCATAACTACCTTATTATGTCACCTTATATCGTCGTTAAATGTATTTTATAACTTTGGTGTACCTACGACATCTATTTATGTATCTAATCTTTTTTGGTGTATCTACTACGTCATTTAATGTATCTGCAGTATCAATTTTGTGTATCTAGTATATTATGCACCCGAGACATGAATATTTTATTAAAAATTTTAATATGTAATTTATATTTTTAACCCAACTAATGGTGAAAACAAATTAAAATAATGGATAGTGACGAGTCTATGCTTTCGGTTTAATCATACTATGTGATTTTCATGGGGTCTCACGAGGTCTCACCGAGTTAGGGGGTCTCACCGGATCCTACCCCTATATATATATATATATATATATATATATATATATATATATATATATATAGGGGAGCTCTGCCATACTTAGTTTTCAAACCCAGAATTTTTACAGATTATATAATTAACTAACAGATTAACCATGGATTGCAATGACAACTCTTACGCCCTACAACGCCAATCCGTAGGCTTAAACGGGCTTATAGACTGTCCCATGAATCCATAGTTCTGTTTTTTAATTATACAGATCTAACTGGTTTTACTCTTCTTAGTATGCTAAGCACCATCGCCACTTAATCTAATAACATAACCATGGCGTTTACAGGATCAAGTGATTAATTGAGCTACCACCATCATCCCAAAGATTTAGCCTATAAGGCTCATCTTTAAAGACAATAAATTAAAACTTACAAATTCAGAACTAAGGGGTTCTGATTCCCTTTGGAGATGAAGAAATAAAGAAAAACCTTTCAGAACTTAAGGGTTCTGATTCCTTTTTATTTATAGAGAGATGATTTTACAAGGGGGGGAGAGATCTAGAGAGAGAGAGAAGGTTGGCCAAATGCCTGCCTTCCACTCTTACTACATCATGCCTTATATAGGCAAAAAGCAGTGCATAGTATATACGCACTAGAACATGCATAGTATATACGCACTAGAACATACAATACATTTTTAAAAATACAAATATATTTAAAATACACCAGATATTTTTATTTTCCTGTATGCTCTTTATTTGCGAGGAATTTCCTCAAAGTTTCTTCAATGTCGATATCATCGTTGTCATCTTGAGCATCTTGGAATAATCCAGCAGATTTCTGACTTCCATTTGAATTCATTGAAATATCACTGGTTGAAGATTTTTTATCATCATCTTCTTTGGTCTTGACAAATCTCGCCATATATTGTTCTTCTTCTTTTTTGGCCTTTAAGACCTTCTTCAAACCGAGCATATATGCTTGTATTATTTCTTGCTCAGATGCATTAGCTGCATCTAACTCAGAATCATCACTTATTTTGGCTAGGAATTCCACACGCTCTTGTTGTAGCAGAGCTTTCTTGTGTTCTAGCAAATTTTTATATGACTTAATGGATTCTTCTAATTGATCAATAGTAATTTGGCAATTTAATTGGCCTGTTTCCTCATCTTTACGCATCATTTTTTCCCAAAATCTAGATTGGGATTTCTTTACAAGGCAAAAATATCCTTGTTGATTTTCGCTTAATCAGAATTTCCATATCCATGGAATAGAGTATTCAATAAAAAACCTCATTTCATCTGGCAGATTATAATCTGTATTATTATCAGGTTTAACCTGTGACCATTCATCATAATATTGACGAATTAATTCCGGAAGAATATCTTTCCTTGTTCCATGAAAACTCCACCAGTTTATAAACTAGGATGGAATAAATGAAGTATAAATATTTGGGTATAATTTTATAAACCAGGTGTGTGACGTCCCTGGGTTTTCATAAGTAAGAGCCCTTTCAAAGGCTTGGATATAATCCCAATAATTGTATTTAATGGTATTACCATTTTCATTATTAACCAGAATTTTTTCACTGAATGGAGATATACCCCAATCTTCAATGGATATAATCCTTTTTATCAAAATCTTTGAGAAGTTATAAACTTCTTGTTTCCCTTTCCCATTGGAAAAGTGTGCAAATTCACAATCATTATTTGCAAGGATTTGTTCATAATATATCCTCGTCTTATAAGTTTCCATGGTATAACCATGAGGACTCAAGTATCTGTGAAATAATATTTGTGGTTCTTTTGCCCACTTCTTATCTTTTTCATTTAGTAAAAGTATAACTTTCACTTCTGGATTCTGGATATAATGGTATTCTACTCCTGCTTTCGCATATGATGGATAAGCAGATGAACTGGGGTTATTACCCTGTTGTTGTATTGATTTCCAGGCTCTAAATTCTTCCATTTCTTTCTCATGATCTAATTTAGATAATCCTGAAATGTCTGAAGTTATAAGCTTTTGTTGTCCATGTTGTGCAATAATAGCATTATTTCCATAATAATGTCTTCCACCTCTATTAGAGGTGTTTCCTCGTCCTCCTCTATAAGAGGGGTTGCCACGTCCACGCAGCATTATTTCACTTCCTGCGGTTATAAACATAAATATTCTCTTGTTAAGAAATCGGGAAGATGATTATCTTTCCCGTTTTTATGAATAATTGTAAAATCAAAAGGTGCTAAATGAGCTTGCCATCTTGCAAACATTTGTTTTGAAACATTATGTTTAAAATCTTTGCTGAACATAAATTTGGCAGCACTACAGTCAGTTCTGATAGTAAAATGTTGATTATATAAATTATCTTGAAATTTTAAAACACATTTAACTATGGCAAGTATTTCTTTAGCTATAGTAGCATAATTACTTTGTGCTGAGTTCCATTTACCCGAATGAAATCGTACAAGATATTCTTGTTTGGTGTTTGGGTTAATTTGTTTAAGAATTCCACCATACCCTTTATCAGAAGCATCAGTTTCAATAATTTTATCCCATAATGGGTTAGCTAGTGCTAAACAGGGTAAAGATATGACCTTATTTTTAATTTTCTTAACCATTTCAGTATGACTATTAGTCCAAGGTTTAGGATTGTTCTTAAGCCTGTCATACAAAATGGCTGTATCTTGAGCAAGATTCCTATAATATGGAGCTATATAATTTAAACTACCAAGAAATCTTTGTAATTGATTTTTATCTATTATTTCATCTGGAAATTTAGATGCAAACTCTATACTTCTATTGATAGGAATAATATTTCCTTTTTCAATGTTATGACCTAAAAAGCGAATTTTTGTCTGAAATAAAACCATTTTAGGTTTGGATATTACTAAACCGTTGGTGATAATAATTTTCTTAAATGTTTTAAGATGATCGAAATGCTGCTCTATGGATTGAGAAAATACTAGAATGTCATCAATATAAACAATAATAAAATTGTAATTGTTGAATATATCATTCATAATTTTTTGAAATTCTGAAGGGGCATTTTTAAGACCAAATGGCATAACTAGCCATTCATATTGACCAAAAGGTACATTAAAGGCTGTCTTATAGCAATCATCTGGATGAATTTGAATTTGCCAATATCCTGATTTTAAATCAAATTTAGAAAATATTATAGCATTACATAATCTATCTAATAAATCCTTTTTATTAGGAATTGGATATCTTATCCATTTTAAAACTTTATTTAGAGGTTTATAATTAATTACTAATCTTGGTACTCCTCGTTCTTTTTCAGCATTTTTGTTGACATAAAAAGCTGTGCAGGACCATGGAGATTTTGATGGTCTAATTAATTTCCTATTAATTAAGGATTCAATTTCTTGTTTACATAAAGTGAGATATTCAGAATTCATTTGACAAGGTCTAGCCTTGGTAGGAATATTATCTTCTTTAAAATTGTCTTCATAAGGAAGAGTAACCATATGCTTTTTCCTATCCCAAAATATATTAGGATGATCACCACAAATTTCAGTATGAAATTGGTTCATTATTAAATTAATCTTTTCTTTTAATTTGGGTTTATTGAGTTGTTGATCAATTGTTAAGGTATTAATTTCATGCTTTAAAAAACTTATCTGCCTTTCTTTAAGGTCTATATGATCAGTTAATACTTGTATAGACCCCTTATGAGGTCTAGAGGTAAATTGGAAAATAATATCCTGATTATTATAAGTAGCGATAATTTTAGTTTTATCTACTTGTTTAATAGGATAAATTTTACTTAGAAATGGGGTTCCCAATATTATAGGAGTAGACATGCTGTTTTTTATTAATAAAAAACTTAAAGGAATACATTGGTTATTAACACAAATATGTGCTTTGGGGATTTTGTATTGAATATTAAGAAGTCCTCCTCCTACATGAGTTAATTGATGTTTGGTTTTTTCAAAATATTTTGTTGGTATATAACCTTCTTGGATGACATTTGAATCAGCTCCACTATCTATTAGAGCAATAAATGTTTGAGAGAAATTAGCAATCTTTAATGTAATATGGGTATACCATTTATGACTTGTAATTGATTCCACAGATTCTAAGAAATCTGGTCCCAATATTTCATGGTCTGGGATTTTCGTGTTTTCTATTTTTGAATTTTCTAAATTAGAAATTCTTATATCTTGAGTTTTTACCTCAAGTTTTAACATCTTAATCTCGATTTTTAGAGATTCTATCTCATCTAATATATCTTTTAATGTAGTGGGCTGGGATTCTGCTCTCTTATGATTAAGTAATTTATAGACTTCATTCATAGTATAAGTTTCTTTATAATTTTCTCCTAAAACTTTATTCTGATTAGAAGTAGTTGGAGTTTCTAATAAATCAATTATTTTTGATCTTATTATGGGATCATTAGTTGTTTTTAATACCTCAATCAACTGAGTATGGTCTATAGTATGCTGCATCATACAGATTTGATTGTCTTCAAATTGAGATACAAGATTATAAATTTCATCTTGGTTATTTGTACACTTATCTCCTTGTTTACAAGGCTCACATTCAGAATCATCAGAACTAGAGTAGATTGATTCGGATGATATAGATTCATTTTCTAAAGCATTTAGTTCATCACTAGAATAATCTTCTTTTAGGAAAATTCTATTTAATTCACTTTTAACATTATCAGCAATATCTAAATTTGCAATTGCCTTTTTAGTCCAACATTGCTTGGCTGTGTGTCCAATTTTATTACATTTAAAACAAACTATGTTTGTATTTGATTTATTTTTATAATTTTTTCGAAAGGTTTTCCTATTATCCTTTCTTTCTTGTTTTCTGTCTTGCTTTTGATCAAGTTTCCTTTGAGAATAATGCCTTCTTCTTTTCTTATAGAATCTTTCTCCTGTAGAATATTTTTTATATTTGGGCCTGGGTCTGGATGAAGAAGGTTTCTCCATACCAAACTGCTCACAAAATTCTCCTAATTGATGTTTTTCAGCTAGATTTTGTCTTTTTAATTGTTGATTTAATCTTAAATCATTACAAAGACTCAAACCTTCTTGTATGTAGGTTCCAATTAAACTACCATAAGTATAATTATTATAAAGAATAGAAGGATTATTTCCCCTTAGAGTTTTTCTAACTTTTTCAGCAAATAAATAAGGTAAACCATCTATAAATTTTGATTTCCAATGATCACTATTGGAGTCAGGGAGTTCCATTACCCTGCTTAAGAATGTATCTTTATACCATCTAAATTCAGTTAATGTTTTACATCTTAAATTCTGTAATAGTGTTCTTGTATTTTCACTATTACTAGTATATTTACCT
Organism: Dianthus caryophyllus; assembly: GCA_023091065.1. Classification (NCBI taxonomy): domain Eukaryota; kingdom Viridiplantae; phylum Streptophyta; class Magnoliopsida; order Caryophyllales; family Caryophyllaceae; genus Dianthus; species Dianthus caryophyllus. Next base: position 34,447,040 of record CM041517.1, on the reverse strand, counting down.
GTAAAATGTTCCACAATATTAACACATATACAATAAACAGCATTTTCTTTTTGGGTGCCATCTTGCTCCTGGATGGTTGCTTTAAAAATCGTTTCTCTTTCATTTTCATTAAGGTAGTTATCCCACCAACCCTTAAGTTGACCAGAAAAACCAGTAACTATCATTTTTGCTATATTAACCTCAGTATTTTTTGCATTTTTGCATATAGTAGAATACATAAGCATTCTGTGGAGACATTGATAAATTTGTTTATCTGTATAACCATCTATGTTCCATTCATAAATGCTCTTGCTATCATAACTATTATTAAATTGAAATTCATGTTCTTCATGTAAAACATCTAATGGTGTAGGTCTGGGATAATAAAATAATCGCTGACTAGGCTTATAAGCCCATTTTTCTTTTCGACGAGAATTCTCTAGTTTATTAATTTCATTTGCTATAATACTTTTCTTATCATCATTATCAGATAACTGACTTATAAAATTATCACTGTCAATCTCAAAAGTATTTATTGATAAATTGCCTAATTTTCCGGCAAGATAATTATGAATTTGTTCACTCAAATTTCAACTTGTTTATCTAGTTTTTCTTCTATATCGATTTTGATTTGAATTTAAAACTGTTATTTCAGGTGGTGCTTGGATATTTGCTACAGCTGATGTGGAAGGCTTATCATTAGGTGGCTTATTATTATCGTTTGATTTATTTCTCAAGTTTAATAATGTAATAATATTATCTAGCTTCTCATGTACTGAACCAATCTGTTCACCAATAATTTTAAGAAATAAATTAGCATAATTGTGCTGTTGTATTAAAGTATTTAAATGGTAAGCTGTAACAGATATATTCGGATCGTCTAGATCCCTTGCTATAGCAATAAAATTATGATTATCCATTTTAAATGTTCTTAAGGGAGGATATAAACTATTTATTTCCTCATTATTTTTACAAAGATATCGTCTTTCAATAACATTTATATATTGATCTACATAAGTAGCACAAAACCATTGTAACACCCCGTGTTAATTTAAGCTAATTATAATTAGGAAATCAATAATTAATCATCCTCGCTCACTGAATTTCCTAAAAACAATACACTACAATCATTTTTGCACCTAAACTAAAACCATTTTGAATTACTTTGAATTTGAACTTTATGTTTACTTTTTCAAACTTGATAAATCAAATGAAGCACACACGACAAATTTCTCAACGACAAATTTTGGCACGCAAATCGAGGTCAAACGTTGACTAAATGGCCAAGCCACCTAAATATGGTTAAGTCACCTAATCTTTTCTAAAATGTAATTACTCATAATCCAAACCTAATTAAAGTAGCTTAAGCTTAATCATATTGATTATTACTAACACAACATATAATAATAATATCAAATTACTATTCCACTTTGATTTAACTAACACTTTCACTAAAACTCGATATATTGAGTTACACTAAGCCCAAACTGATAAACTTTTTGACGTTTGAGGGTAATGATTTAATTCGATAACACTCAACAAAAAAATATATATTTCGATCGAATAAAATTTTATTTCAAAGTTATGTAGACAAACTAGTACCCAAATTTTGTTTGAATTCGTTTTGAGGTTTATTTTCATTTTTATTTTCGATCTCACTTCTAAACATTATTTCAAGAATATATATTTCATTTCGAGACTTTTCACGTACGCGCAAGTCGAAAATTTCAAAAACGAAAAATCGGGCCAAGTGACCATGTTGGCCGAGATTTTGAGCTCTCCATGCTCAACCTTGCTTTCCTTTTTCCTTTTTGCTTTTCCTACACAAGTGTTCCCTTGTCTCAAGCATGCTCTCCTTCCTCTTACACCCATGCTTCTTCTCTTACACCCTTGTGTCTCCTTGTCTCAAGCATGCATGCATTTTCCCTTACACATACACATACATTCACACACTAAACTACTTGATAAACAAAACACAAACAAACTTCTACTACTACTACTCCATACGGTCCAAACAACAACAACACAAAACACATAAAATTTTTCTAAGTCTTAAATTCCTTTTCTCTCTAAATCAAAACTCATCCTCAAGAAACTTAGTAAGCTAGTTCATCCTCATGAACACATGAACTCCATCTTCTTCCTCCTCATTTTCTTCCCTTATACTTTCTTTTATTGTCTTAAATTCACTAGAACATTTAAATGATTTCCTCACCATGTATAATTAGTATCCACTCACTCTTTTTACATACAAATAAATATGAACATGAAACCAAACCATGAAAAATTTAACCATCACCTAAACATAAAATACTACAACACTTTACAATTTTAGTTTAGCTAGTTTGGTTTTAAAATAAATTACTAACTTGTTTATTTCATTCTTATGTACCTCTCCTAACCAAAGACGAGGAGCAAGGTGGTGGAGTCGATCTTAGCCAATTCGATCATATCATTGATCCCTACAATTGCTAATCTATTTCACTCATAACCTAACTAAGGTGCTTCCCACATTTATATGATAAGCGCCTCGAATTTGATTATGTGTTTTTATTTTTGATGCATGTATGGTTTTATTATATCACCTAGTATTCATATGTTAAATTAGAAGACAAAAATCTAAAAATGAAAATTGTTGTTCACTTAAAAACCCACGGCATTCCCCTTCATTTTTGTCTAATTTTTCGTATTAATTTTTGTAAATTGCATGCTTAAAATACTAAGGATGAAATGAACATGAAAATATAATTAGTTTATGTTTAGGACTTAAAATGAAATTGTCATGAATTTAAATGTTTTAATGTGTTATGTGTGTTCTTGAAATTTTTGTGTTAATCTTATGTTTAAATGATGTTTAGTTATGTGTGTTAATGTTTTGTTATGTTTTCCACTTATGATTAAATACATAAACAATATAAGATAAGTTAGTTGATGAATTAGAAGTATAAAAATCAAAAATCAAAATTTATGGACATATATATATATACACGGCCAAATTAAATAACATGGACCAATTTTTAGTTTTAATTTTTCTAAATAACATATTATGATTAGTATAGTTAAATTAGACTTTTAGGAAAAATTTGAGAAAATTATATAAACATATAAAAATTTGACTAATCGATGTTCATCTCAAAAGTATTAGGGTTCTTCAAATCACCATGTGTTCTTCATTTATATAGTTAGTTTGATTCATAATTTTATAAGTTTTTAGTTATTTATTGTTTTAAGTACTAATTTAAATCATTTTAGCATAAACTAAATAATTAGTATATAAAAACTTTAAGTTAAAAACCGATAAAATTAGAAAACGAAAATAAGTTGTATTGTGTGTTAGGCCACGGCATTGGTGTATTTTTGGACCAAATATGAATTTGTCACTTTTATTTTTATCACTTAGATAAATTAATTAGTTAAAGAAATGAATTATTAATAAAAACAAAAAAATAATGAAATAAATAGTTAACTATATTAAACCTCACGGCATCCACCATTATTTTTGGTCAATTTTGGTCAAAATGAATTTATCACTTAGTTACTAAATTTGATTTATAATTAGGATTATATTAGATTGTAAAATGAACCGTTAATAAAAAGAATCAACTAAACCGATAAAAATAAACGTTACCCGTATTAAAATGAATCTTGTCGAGTGCTACTACCTATGCTTAATTTTGGATGTGGACATACGGACTATTTAAAATAAACTACGACAACCTCGCTAAAAATGGAAACCGCTAAAAGATTAGTTAAGTATATGACTAAATAAAACCGAGTTTCACTTTTAAAAAGTTATTTAAAATCACTAAGTACAAAATGAACTTAACAACTTTGACTCTAGAATTTTGTACTTAGATTATATTAAGTTTTACTTCCGAAATCATTTTTCAAATCACTAAATACAAAACGAACCTAACGACTTTAAAACTAGAATTTTACACTTAGTAAATAAAAAGCTTAGTTTTATTTTTCCAAAATATCCTTAGTATAACAAAATGTATAAGAGTACAAAAATACCAAGTATAAATAAAGTCAAATAACAAATACTAAAGTATAAATAAAATAAAATAAAAATACTAAGTATAAAGAAAATAAAATAATAAATACTAAGTATAAGAATACCTATACGTATAAAATACTGAATAAAATACTTAAGTATAAAAATACGCACAAATACTGAATACGAAAATACAAATACGTATAAATACGAGGAATAGTAAATCTGAGGAATAGTAAATACGATGAATAGTAAATACTGGTGAATAGTAAAATAATGAATAGTGAGAAATATTTAAAAATTTACAAAGCGGACTCAAAATAAATAATTAAGTTTTTCTATGTGTTCTGCTTTACTCAAGAACTCAAGTGTTACTAAAATTTCCTTATACAAGTTTGACGTTATATTTATGATACAAGTTTGTCATTATCGTTGTTTATGAGCAAGAGAATGAGAAGTTAAGAAAGCGAGTACTTGAATAAAATAATAGGATTGTTCGCCATGTCATGACTCTTGAAATTGGGTTAACGAGGTAGTCAAGATGGGGACTTGGGCTTCCTCCCGCAGTAGCCCAAGGCGTTATAAGGGTCTTGAGACTTTATTCCTGCAGGTATCCACCTCAGGGATGGGGCATACTGGATATCACCGTGAGCCCATAGCACAGTAATTGGAAACGCCAGCCCCACCCGGGGGTACCCGTCTCTGGTGATAGTCGAACATTTTCTTGGTGAATACCTTTTGATTAGCGAATAAGTATGATCCTCGATAGGTGGTGTATGCATACATTAGACAAGGGATTAGGCCGTCCTTATTACCTTAGATATCTTTAGCATATTCAGTTACGTCCGACTTGGGTCGCCCTGGTCCGCCATCACTTTGGATTATGTCTCAGATGCTTCCGCCTTACTAACGAAGATTCATTTGTTATCACATGTTGAATGCATTTCCTCGTTTGTTTGATGATTATTTGAATGACCTGGCTGAGTATTGGAGTACGATTTGTGGAGTATGATTATTTGTGAGCGTGGTTGGTTATTTGATTGGTTTATACTCGTGTTAAATCATCATGATTTCCTTATGTGTTGCTGCTTGCATACTTGCTATTTGTTTCCCTTGTTTATTTATTATTCATATCGCATATTGCTTTAGAAATTGCATGTGTCGAAACTCGAAGGAGTGTGCGGGAAAATGATGAGAGTTTAATGCAGGTACCCCGAGTATTGACTGTTGATCTATCAGGGGATTGAAGGCCTTATTTTTTTGTAATCTGTTTTGAGAGAATGTAATCAAACTTGTACTCTGTTATTCTAAACTCGTACTATGTATACAGAGTTTTATTACGATTAACAGCTGGTTTTGTAATATATAGACTTAATTAATTTTCCGCCTTAGTTTAATTAAAGTCACGAAAAACCAGGTTATTCTGATTGGTATCGAGTCGCTCTTGCGACCGTGAATAACTTAAAGTTATCTCATCTAGCGAGACGACACTGGGCTTACATTCATATCATATGTCGTGCATAGGCTTATAGGAACAAATAATGAATTAGAAATCTCTAGATCGCTAAAATAATAACTTAGATCAGTTTTAAAATGTGAGAAGGGTAGAATCTTAAGGACCGACCAAATAATAATAAACTAGTTAGATGAGCGTTAGAATCTTAACTTTATGATTCCTTACTTGCTATTTGCTCTATGGCTAACTCTAGTTTGACAAAGGCCCTTAGGATGACGTACTACAGTTCCTCCCGTAACAATCTACCACAACGCCCAACCGATGATGCCACGAGAAGCTTATATATGTAGCCATTCCCACGTCATAGAGCAATACGTGGAAGCTAATGGGATCACGACGACCCGACCCTACCATACTAGGGGCATTGGCTTAGGCCTGACACTGATCGAGAGCTTCCACCCGTACGACGAGTTCTGGACTCCACTAGGTTGGCAACTACTCCTGGATTACGAGCTACACATGGATCGCATGTGTCACCCAGATCCACTTCTGAGGGAGATGCAACCACCAGGGTGGATGGAGCACGAGGAACTACTCGAGAACCTGATGGATCAAGAATATAAGCACCTCTATCCTCCAATACCAGTGGAATTACTTCGATGCAGGAAAGATGCCGATGTGGGAGACTCTTCAGCACGCAAATAATAATTCAGTGGTCATGCGACTCTGGTTTGTAAAATATATGTAACCGACTTTAAACTATCTTAAGAACGACCTTAATGTCGTTACTTTTTCTTAACGGCTATGGGTGTTGTATTCGGATGTGACGTTTGGTGAACTTATGTATTATATTCCTTGAAATGTAATATTTTACCCATGTATATGTTTATATATATGGAGACGTTATGTTACTACCTAGTCATGTGCTTTTCTTAATTCATTATTTTAAAATTTTACATACATATTGTACTTCCAAATCTCATTTAAATTTCCTTATCTAAATTGATTTCAGATGAGACTACCGTGCGGTAAGAAGTACTCTGAATGGACACCAAAGGAGAAGGCCCGCAAGAAAGCCATCGAGGCCTACGCGCGACGTCAACAATTGAAGTCCTGGAAGAGATCACAGGACTCGAGCAATGCGGAAGTCGATCGGAAGACTAGGGCACTTAAGACTCGTGATATGGAACATCGAATTCTCGATCATCTCCGCCGATCCTCGGAATATACTGAGATGTGATCGAAGCGTTCATGCAGGGAAACCCGAGACATTTGAGGGATCAAATGGGACACTATACCCATGGATCGGGAGTATGAATGCGAGGTTCTGGAACACCCGTTAGAGAGGAATGGAAAACCTCCCTAGCACCAAGCGTGCCTAGACGAGGAGGCCAAAGCATGGTGGAGACGACCTACGCCCCCGGCGATACTTGAGGGTGAGTACTACCGAGTCGGGAGGATTTCAAACTCGGTTTGAGCGACATGACTTATCTTTGTTAAGTATAAGTATAGCTTCATGAGGAGGAGCATCGCTACTCAAAATTTGCCTAGGATTTAGGGCTAATCTTTTGTCATTCTCGATTCAATTTCATATCTCTTGAGAATGTATCTAAACTTTTATGTTATTTTGTGAACTTATGTCTAAGTTTTCACCTTAGTTCATTTCATAGAGAATGTATTAGGAGGCTTGTAACGCTTTGATGTAAACCTTTTACATTATCAATGAAATGCCTTTACCTTGCATGTTATATGATGTCTATCTTTGCACCACTCAAAATTTATACAAATTTTGTCGTTATTTTATTTTATTTTCAGAATGGATGCAAACAACTTAAACAACATGGGTAACCCGAACTTCGCCAACATTTTGTCAAGAAGAAGCAAGGAGAAAAGGGTTCGAGGATGCAATTACAAAATTGCTCAAAATATGTATCAACATCAAGGCGGCGGAAACAATCACCAGATTTGAGAAATTCTCCAAACACCGACCCCAAACATATTCTCGCTCGCTGACCCCACAGCCTTGACAGAGTGGATCAAGAGATGGAAAAGTTGCTAGAATCGAGCAAGACACCACCGAACTAAATGGTGAACGTGGTAGCGCATTACCCGAAAGGAGAGAGGCAAATAGTTGGTGGCGCCGATCAAAGCCCAATTTCCCTAAGGCTCTATAACTGGAGCGAGTTTAAGACCTTGGTGGCAAACAAGTACTTTGGGGTAGAGCTGAAGTGGGAAAAAGAAGAAGAGTTCAGGAACCTAACCCAGGGTGAAATGACCCTACAAGCTTACACGTAAAAATATCGTGAGCCGCCCAAGTTTGCTCCTAAGATATTGACTAGCGAGGAGGAACTCGCAACTCGTTACGTACGAGGCATGGAAAACAACCTGAGGATAAACATGAGCCGGTTCGGCTGTAAGAACTTCGCGGAAGCCTACGAAAAGGCAACGTGTATCTGGGCACCCATCCAGAAGAGGGAAGCTGAGGAGAAGAAGAAGAAGAAGACGTTCACGCCCCCTGTGGCGAGCGCCAGTTTTATACATAAACCCATGTTTGGTCGCCCGGGTTTTTCAAATCAAGACAATCGTAACAGAAACCAGGGCAAGTCCCAGTTCTACAACCGCAACACCACTCAGACGCTGCAAAGAGTACCCAACAACCGCTTCCCAAAGCTCCAACCGTACAAGGTGTCATTGTCACTTCGCCGACAACCGAAGTCATCCAGGGAAGGCGTTACCCGAGAGCCGGTGGTGTGCTACTTACGTAAGGTAGTTGGGCACAAATCGAATGAATGCCCAAAGAGGTATTTCTTCAAAGGCAAATGCGGGACCACCGCCAGCCGTCAGGGTTCAGGGACGCGTCTACGTCCTGACCGAGTCTGAAGAAGGGTCTGATGATATTATCGACGTCGACGTTATCACAGTAAATTTCGTTAACTCAGGCTCGCTTTCATTTTATTTGATACCTGAGCTTCCCTATCTTTATATCCTCAAAATTTATCAAACAATCCAAACTCACAAACCCTGAACAAATCAGAACTAACATATCACTACCAGATGGTAAAAACATTCCTTGTTCTTCAAAATACAATAACGTAAAAATCTCGATTCACAAAACAGAATTCCTATCAGATCTTGTATTGTTTGACCTTCCCGAGTTCGATGTAATACTGGGAATGAACTGGCTGGCTCGTCATAACGCAACATTTAAATGCCACGACCAGAAAATCACTTTGAAAACTAACCAAGGGAAGGAAGTGTCGTACCAGAGTTTTAAGAGGAAAGGAGGAGTGAAGTTAGTATCTGTACTGAAACTTCAGAGTATGGAGAGAAAAGGGCACCAGGTATATTTTTGCAGCATTACTAAGGTCGAGGACACTCTACGCATTGAAGATATCCCAATTGTGAATGAATACCCCGATGTTTTTCCAGACGTATTACCAGGTATGCCTCCTGCACGAGATGTCGAATTCTCGATCGACCTCATCACGCACGCCACCTATATCAAAGGCACCATACTGAGGATGGCGCTGTCGAACTCCAAGAACTCAAGAAACAAGCAGAGGAGATGATTGAATTGGGATTCATAAGACCGAGTGTTTCACCTTGGGGTGCACTCTGCATTTTCAGAAAGAAGAAGGATGGGAGTATGAGGCTTTGCATTGACTACAAAGAACTGAACAAGGTGACAATCAAAAATCGTTATCCTTTGCCTAGGATAGACGATCTCTTTGACCAGCTCAAAGGAGCAGGAGTGTTCTCCAAGATTGACCTAAGGTCGATACCATCGATGCGGTCATGCAAAGAGGATATACAAAAGACTGCTTACAGATCAAGGTACGGACATTACGAGTTCAAAGTAATGCCGTTCGGCCTTACCAACGCTCCAGCAGTATTTATGGACCAAATGAACAGGACCTTTCATGAATATCTCGACATCCGCAGTGGTCGTGTTCATTGACGACATCCTGATCTACTCAAGGATAAAGAAGAACACGCAGAGCACCTACACATTATCCTAGGTATCTTGAGAGACCATAAATGGTATGCCAAATTTTCAAAGTGTGAATTTTGGTTAGGCCAAGTCGCTGCCTAGGCCATGTAATCTCCAAGGAGGGAGTAATGGTAGATCCAAAGAAAGATCGGTCGTCAAAGAATGGATAGCACCAAAACAAATCACTAAGTCGAAGCTTCCTAGGATTGGTCAAGCTATTATCGAAGGTTTGTTCCTCGATTTCTCAAAGGTAGCCCGCCTAATGATAAACTGCTACAAAAGGAATCAAAGTTCTTATGGAGCGGCGATTGTGAGAAGGCGTTCAAGAACTTAAGAAAAGGCTTACTACTGCTCCAGTTTTAACCTTACCAACAGACGGGGATGAATATGAAGTGTATAGTGACGCGTCATTAAATGGTTTGGGATGCGTGCTTATGCAACAAGGGAAAGTAATAGCATACGCATCCAGACAACTTAAGGTGCATGAAAGAAATTACCCAACTCACGACCTAGAACTTGCTGCAGTCGTGTTTGCAGATCAAGATTTGGCGTCATTATCTCTATGGGGTCAGCATCAAATTCTACACCGACCACAAGAGCTTAAAGTACATCTTTACCCAGAGGGAATTGAACATGAGGCAGCGTAGGTGGTTAGAATTGATCAAGGATTACAAAATCGAGTTATTATACCACGAAGGAAAGGCCAACGTAGTTGCTGACGCACTGAGTCGTAAGGCAATACATACTCTGAACAACATTTGGGAAATACCCTCGGACATTACCCAAGACCGAAAAAGGCGAGCTTGGATGCATACGGTCGGATGACGTTGACCTAAATGCAATGGCGGTAGAACCGTATTTATTCCATGATATACGAGCACTACGATTGGGAAGACCCGGCCTTGTTGGAAATCGCAGAAAAGGTTCCATCGAGAGGAACAAGGGTTTGAGATCTACACTGATGGAAGCTCTACGCTTGACCCGGTGGTGCATACCTAACAATGAAGATTTGAAACGCATAAAATCCTTGACGAAGCACATAGTACTCGCTACTCGGTACATCCTGGTTCGCATAAGATGTACAAGGACCTCAAATTGCGTTTACGGTGGATAAGGATGAAGGCGTAGATCGCGAGCACGTGCGTGGCTAGATGTATGATTTGCCGAAGGTAAAATTTGAACACCGAGACCGTGAGGACTACTCCAACCGTTGGAAATCCCTCAAGGAAATGGGATTCCATATCCATGGATTTTATCATGGGGTTACCGAGACAACAGGTGGCAAGGATGCGATATGGGTTATTGTGGATCGCCTAACTAAAGCGGCTCGCCGTTCCGATCAAGGAGACTTGGGGATTGGAAGAGCTGGCCAAAGCTTACGAAAAGGAGATAATACGACTCCATGGCGTTCCCCTCGACATCATATCAGACAGGGACGGGAGATTTACATCGCATTTCTGTAAGAAATTGCAAGAAGCCTTGGGTAGTAAATTGAAAATGAGTACGGCTTTTCATCCAAAGAATCGACGGTCAGACAGAGCGAACTATCCGCATAATCGGAAGACATGTTGAGGGCATGCACGATGGAATTCAGCGTGAACTGGGAAAAGAGCTTACCTCTCGTTGAATTCTCATACAACAATAGCCATCATGCTAGTCTAGGGTGTGCTCCTTTTGAGGCACTGTATGGCAGAAAGTGTCGCAGTCCGGTTTGTTGGGACGACGCTAGTGATAATGTAGTCTTGGACCCCAGGTTATACAGGATCAGATTGAACACATAAAGGTTATTCGGGAGCGACTACAAGCGGCTCAAGATCGCCAAAAGAAATATGCAAACGAGCACCGTCGACCTATTGAGTTCAACAGTGGAGATAAAGTCTTCTTAAAGGTCTCACCCATGAAAGGGGTAAGACGCTTCGGACTAAAGGGGAAGCTTAGTCCAAAGTACATCGGACCCTACGAAATACTTGAACGAATTGGCGAGGTGGCATACCGACTCGCCTTACCGCCAAACTTATCCAAAGTGCACGATGTATTCCATGTATCTCAACTCAGAAGATATAGAAGCGACCCGAGTCACATTGTTACGCCCGACGTGATCGCCATCGAGCCCAACATGCTTTACTCGGAGAAACCAGTGGAGATTCTCGCCAGAGAGACCAAGTTCTTACGACGCAAGTCGATACCCTTAGTCAAGGTTCTCTGGAGGGGACAGAAGACTGAACAAGCAACGTGGGAGACCGAGGCATCGATGAAGGAAAAATACCCGGAGCTGTTTAGCACAGGTAACCTTAACCACCCAGATTACTTTAAGTTTCGGGGACGAAACTTCTTTAAGGGGGGAGGATTGTAACACCCCGTGTTAATTTAAGCTAATTATAATTAGGAAATCAATAATTAATCATCCTCGCTCACTGAATTTCCTAAAAACAATACACTACAATCATTTTTGCACCTAAACTAAAACCATTTTGAATTACTTTGAATTTGAACTTTATGTTTACTTTTTCAAACTTGATAAATCAAATGAAGCACACACGACAAATTTCTCAACGACAAATTTTGGCACGCAAATCGAGGTCAAACGTTGACTAAATGGCCAAGCCACCTAAATATGGTTAAGTCACCTAATCTTTTCTAAAATGTAATTACTCATAATCCAAACCTAATTAAAGTAGCTTAAGCTTAATCATATTGATTATTACTAACACAACATATAATAATAATATCAAATTACTATTCCACTTTGATTTAACTAACACTTTCACTAAAACTCGATATATTGAGTTACACTAAGCCCAAACTGATAAACTTTTTGACGTTTGAGGGTAATGATTTAATTCGATAACACTCAACAAAAAAATATATATTTCGATCGAATAAAATTTTATTTCAAAGTTGCGAGACAAACTAGTACCCAAATTTTGTTTGAATTCGTTTTGAGGTTTATTTTCATTTTTATTTTCGATCTCACTTCTAAACATTATTTCAAGAATATATATTTCATTTCGAGACTTTTCACGTACGCGCAAGTCGAAAATTTCAAAAACGAAAAATCGGGCCAAGTGACCATGTTGGCCGAGATTTTGAGCTCTCCATGCTCAACCTTGCTTTCCTTTTTCCTTTTTGCTTTTCCTACACAAGTGTTCCCTTGTCTCAAGCATGCTCTCCTTCCTCTTACACCCATGCTTCTTCTCTTACACCCTTGTGTCTCCTTGTCTCAAGCATGCATGCATTTTCCCTTACACATACACATACATTCACACACTAAACTACTTGATAAACAAAACACAAACAAACTTCTACTACTACTACTCCATACGGTCCAAACAACAACAACACAAAACACATAAAATTTTTCTAAGTCTTAAATTCCTTTTCTCTCTAAATCAAAACTCATCCTCAAGAAACTTAGTAAGCTAGTTCATCCTCATGAACACATGAACTCCATCTTCTTCCTCCTCATTTTCTTCCCTTATACTTTCTTTTATTGTCTTAAATTCACTAGAACATTTAAATGATTTCCTCACCATGTATAATTAGTATCCACTCACTCTTTTTACATACAAATAAATATGAACATGAAACCAAACCATGAAAAATTTAACCATCACCTAAACATAAAATACTACAACACTTTACAATTTTAGTTTAGCTAGTTTGGTTTTAAAATAAATTACTAACTTGTTTATTTCATTCTTATGTACCTCTCCTAACCAAAGACGAGGAGCAAGGTGGTGGAGTCGATCTTAGCCAATTCGATCATATCATTGATCCCGACAATTGCTAATCTATTTCACTCATAACCTAACTAAGGTGCTTCCCGCACATTTATATGATAAGCGCCTCGAATTTGATTATGTGTTTTTATTTTTGATGCATGTATGGTTTTATTATATCACCTAGTATTCATATGTTAAATTAGAAGACAAAAATCGAAAAATGAAAATTGTTGTTCACTTAAAAACCCACGGCATTCCCCTTCATTTTTGTCTAATTTTTCGTTTTAATTTTTGTAAATTGCATGCTTAAAATACTAAGGATGAAATGAACATGAAAATATAATTAGTTTATGTTTAGGACTTAAAATGAAATTGTCATGAATTTAAATGTTTTAATGTGTTATGTGTGTTCTTGAAATTTTTGTGTTAATCTTATGTTTAAATGATGTTTAGTTATGTGTGTTAATGTTTTGTTATGTTTTCCACTTATGATTAAATACATAAACAATATAAGATAAGTTAGTTGATGAATTAGAAGTATAAAAATCAAAAATCAAAATTTATGGACATATATATATATACACGGCCAAATTAAATAACATGGACCAATTTTTAGTTTTAATTTTTCTAAATAACATATTATGATTAGTATAGTTAAATTAGACTTGTAGGAAAAATTTGAGAAAATTATATAAACATATAAAAATTTGACTAATCGATGTTCATCTCAAAAGTATTAGGGTTCTTCAAATCACCATGTGTTCTTCATTTATATAGTTAGTTTGATTCATAATTTTATAAGTTTTTAGTTATTTATTGTTTTAAGTACTAATTTAAATCATTTTAGCATAAACTAAATAATTAGTATATAAAAACTTTAAGTTAGAAACCGATAAAATTAGAAAACGAAAATAAGTTGTATTGTGTGTTAGGCCACGGCATTGGTGTATTTTTGGACCAAAAATGAATTTGTCACTTTTTATTTTTATCACTTAGATAAATTAATTAGTTAAAGAAATGAATTATTAATAAAAACAAAAAAAAAAGAAATAAATAGTTAACTATATTAAACCTCACGGCATCCACCATTATTTTTGGTCAATTTTGGTCAAAATGAATTTATCACTTAGTTACTAAATTTGATTTATAATTAGGATTATATTAGATTGTAAAATGAACCGTTAATAAAAAGAATCAACTAAACCGATAAAAATAAACGTTACCCGTATTAAAATGAATCTTGTCGAGTGCTACTACCTATGCTTAATTTTGGATGTGGACATACGGACTATTTAAAATAAACTACGACAACCTCGCTAAAAATGGAAACCGCTAAAAGATTAGTTAAGTATATGACTAATTAAAACCGAGTTCCACTTTTAAAAAGTTATTTAAAATCACTAAGTACAAAATGAACTTAACAACTTTGACTCTAGAATTTTGTACTTAGATTATATTAAGTTTTACTTCCGAAATCATTTTTCAAATCACTAAATACAAAACGAACCTAACGACTTTAAAACTAGAATTTTACACTTAGTAAATAAAAAGCTTAGTTTTATTTTTCCAAAATATCCTTAGTATAACAAAAATGTATAAGAGTACAAAATACCAAGTAAAAATAAAGCCAAATAACAAATACTAAAGTATAAAGAAAATAAAATAAAAATACTAAGTATAAAGAAAATAAAATAATAAATACTAAGTATAAGAATACCTATACGTATAAAATACGAATAAAATACGAAGTATAAAAATACGTACAAATACAGGAATACTTAAAATACAAATACGTATAAATCGAGGAATAGTAAATACGAGGAATAGTAAATCGATGAATAGTAAATACTATGAATAGTAAAATAATGAATAGTGAGAAATATTTAAAAATTTACAAACGGACTCAAAATAAATAATTAAGTTTTTCTATGTGTTCTGCTTTACTCAAGAACTGTTGTTACTTAAATTTCCTTATACAAGTTTGACGTTATATTTATGATACAAGTTTGTCATTATCGTTGTTTATGAGCAAGAGAATGAGAAGTTAAGAAAGCGAGTACTTGAATAAAATAATAGGATTGGTCGCCATGTTGCGACTCTTGAAATTGAAGTTAACGAGGTAGTGGCTATGGGGACTTGGGCTTCCTCCCGCAGTAGCCCAAGGCGTTATAAGGGTCTTGAGACTTTATTGATGCAGACGGTATCCACCTCGGGGATGGGGCATCTTTGGATATCACCGTGAGCCCATAGCACAAGAATGGTGGAAACGCCATGCCCACCCGGGGTACCCGCTCTCGGTGATAGTCGAACATTTTCTTGGTGAATACCTTTTGATTAGCGAATAAGTATGATCCTCGATAGGTGGTGTATGCATACATTAGACAAGGGATTAGCCGTCCTTATTACCTTAGATATCTTTAGCATATTCGATTCGTCCGACTTGCTCGCCCTGGCCGCCATCGCGGATTATGTCTCAAGATGCTTCCGCCTTTACTAACGAAGATTCATTTGTTATCACATGTTGAATGCATTTCCTCGTTTGTTTGATGATTATTTGAATGACCTGGTGAGTATTGAGTCACGATTTGTGGAGTATGATTATTTGTGAGCGTGGTTGGTTATTTGATTGGTTTATACTCGTGTTAAATCATCATGATTTCCTTATGTGTTGCTGCTTGCATACTTGCTATTTGTTTCCCTTGTTTATTTATTATTCATATCGCATATTGCTTTAGAAATTGCATGTGTCGAAACTCGAAGGAGTGTGCGGGAAAATGATGAGAGTTTAATGCAGGTACCCCGAGTATTGTCTGTTGATCTATCAGGGGATTGAAGGCCTTATTTTTTTGTAATCTGTTTTGAGAGAATGTAATCAAACTTGTACTCTGTTATTCTAAACTCGTACTATGTATACAGAGTTTTATTACGATTAACAGCTGGTTTTGTAATATATAGACTTAATTAATTTTCCGCCTTAGTTTAATTAAAGTAAAAAAAAATAAAAATTATTAGAGTAACATGTGTTACATTTTAAGATAGTTATTAGAGTAACAGGTGTTACATTTTAAAGTAACATTGATTGCACTTCGAAGAAACAATAACATTGTATCAAGTAATATAAGAATTAAAGGCAAAAAAAAAAATTTAAAAAATATTAGAGTGTCATGTGTTATATTTTAAAGTAACATTGATTGCACTTCGAAATAACAGTGACATTGTATCAAGTAATATAAGAATTAAAGGCAAAAAAAAAAAAAATTAAAAAAAAAAAAAAAAAAAAAAAAAAAAAAAAAAATTCTTCAAAAAAAAATTAAAAAAAAAAAAAATTGTGAGAGAAAAAAAAAAAAGAAAAAAAAAAAGGGAAAAATAAACTTAAAAAAAAGGTTGACCAAACAATTTAAGAAAAAAAAAACATAAATCGAAGAAAAAATTAAAAGGGTGAAAAAAAATCTAAAAATAAATTAGGAGAGATATCATGTGGTAAGATCTCAACCATTAGATCAAGTAGATCTAAGGGTTGAGAAAGGGATGCATATGACTCACCAAATTTGAGGGGATTCATGTGATCCTATTTCTATATACATATACATATATATATATATATATATATATATATATATATATATATATATAGGATCCTATGAGACCCCTCAACTCAATGAGACCCATGAGATCCCCTTCACCGCCATTAGATCTAATATAATTGGACGGTCAGATTTTCCTTTTACTACTAAAAGTCAACATTCTCCACTAAACCCCTCATAATTATAAACACTTTTCCTCCCCCATATCTGCCTTAGTGGATGATATGTTATTAAAACAAAGAATTGTTAAGGTTGATTTTTGGTGGATTTTATTCTTTTTTATTATTATTTTTTTTTATCTCGTATGACTTTTTTCTTTTGGTTCATTTTAGTAGTTTTTACTATATTTTTCAATTTCTATTATGTAGCACTTTGGTCAATGACATATTTCAAGGAAGTTTTGTGAAATGAAGGAATATTACGCATGTCCAGGTAATTGCATTTTGCTGTAGGTGTGAAAATTTTAGGAGATCAAAAGTATGATTTCTCAATGTAATATTATAAGTGAATGTCCATAGAGGAACATGTTTTATTGGCGTTGTTGAATTTTCATTTCTTTGTTTTGATTCAACTATCCCCACAAATGATATACGCAACCTTTCATATTCAATCCCCCCACCCACCATAAGTACACATACCTCTACAAAAGCGAACATGAAAATAAATGTGCAATATTGTTGTTTTCGTTACACAAAAAGTCTATCCAATATTTTAAAACATTGTACCTATTTCTCGACGAAAATGTATTTATTGTTCAAAGAAATATTATTCATTTATACTTATAAAAAAAAATTCTAACGCTTTAAAAAACTGTTTCCTATCACTCAGCCTTAAAAACATGTTTGTCTCAAAGACACTATATCTAATGCTTTGAAATAGTGTATCTGTATCTCAATGCAAATGTATCTAAGGCTTACCAATAATGTATCTATTTCTAAAATAAAAGATATCCAATACTTTAAAACATGCAATCTATTTCTCAAAATATATCCAGGGATTAAAAACACTGTATCTATTTCCTGACAGAAATGTATCTCATACTCAAAGAAAATGTATCTATTGCTTAACAATTTTTTTTTTGATACATAAAATTACTAAGCAAACTAAATAGTATTTCTATTTCCTTTGAAATTGTCTTCATCTTTATCTTCAACCTTTTCATCATGATTTGAAATAAAAACATCTAAAATTATAACTTTTAAAGATAATTACAACACGTACACAGTGATCGTAATATTACAACGATGTATTGAAACAATAAAACAATGTATCTAACATATACTACTAATGTATTGAAACATTAAACCAATGTTACCTATTACTCAAAGAAAGTGTATCTAACGCTTTATAACAATGTATCTATTTCTCAGTAATAATGTATCTGTTGTTTAATTAAAGAAAATGTATTTACTAATCAAATAAAATGTATCTACTAATCAAATAAAATGTATCTTGTGCTTCAAAACAAAGTTTCTTGTGCTTCAAAACAAAGTTTCCTGTTACTCAAAAAAAGTGTATCTAACGCTCTAAAATAATGTATCTATTTCTTAGTGAAAATGTATTACACTCTTACTAACTTGTTTATTTCTCAACGATACTATATTCAATGCTTTAAAATAGTGTATCTATTTATCAATGAAAATGTATTTAAGGCTTAACAACAATGTATCTATTTCTCAAATAAAAGGCCAGGTATCAAATGCTTAAACACATTCAATAAATTTCTCAAACTATAACCAACGATAAAAAAAACCAGTGTATCTATTCTGAATAAAAATGTGTCTCATGCTTAAAGACATTGTATCTATTTCTTGATGAAATTTATCTAGATACATGAATAAAACTAAGCAAATTAAACCAAAAAAATTTCTATTTCCTTTAATATTGTCTTTATCTTTGTCTTCAACCTTTTCATCATGACCTAAAAAACAAACAATTTAAATATAATTATAACTTTCAAAGATAATCACAACACACAGTATATTGAAACATTGCAACTGTGTATTTAAAAATTATTACATTGTATCTAATACATACTGATAGTGTATCTAATGTGTTATAAAAATGTATGTATTGTATTTATAATTTTTAAAAACTGCATGTTAATTGTTACTCGTATAGTTAGAGTTTTTCTTGAGATTCCCTATATTGTCATGAAATTTGACACTTGAAAATTTATATCAAACAAAATTAAATTATAACTACACAACAATTCCAACAGTAATCATTAAAAGATATGCCTGCTTGTTTAGATTGGATAGAAAGGGTCAATAATGACAATTGATAATTTCTTCATACACAATTAGTATAATTTCTTCATCTATAATTGATGCAATTTCTTCATCTATAATTGATGTAATTCCTTCATTCATAAGTGTTACAGCGTTTTGGGATCTACATATAAAAAATATTAAAATTTAATTTGTAATTCATGCAATAAAAAATCGAAACTTTTTAAATTATGATGAAAACCCTAAATTACATAAATAATAAATAAACTTCTTACCTCAAAGAAATTATTTTTAATTGAGAATATTTCATGAATATTTTCTTTGAATAGGTAATGAAATTACGAATTTCAATTTGATTGTAAAGATTTTTCTTTGGGTTTTTCAAAGAAATGGGAAAGTATGAAAGATGAGAGAGAGTGTATCTAATTTTTTTTTGCAGAGAATTGGAAAGTGAGAAACAGGAGAGAGAAGATGCCTTTAATTATGGTATGTGCATGTGTAATTGTTTTATGTATAATTAAAACAAGTTAGTTACATCGTTAGATGGAGGCATAATCTGACGGCTAAAAAGAGGGTCTCACGGGTCTCATTGAGTTGAGGGGTCTCATGGGATCCTGCCCCTATATATATATATAGATTTAGGATCCTGTGAGACCCTCCAACTCAATGAGACCCATGAGACCCCCTTATCAGCCATCAGATTAATACTCAATATAACGGATGAAATAAAACCTAAAACATATACGGAGTACATCCTTGCATGATATTTCAATCACCTGACAAGAGTGTTTCGCTCTCTCTCTTTCCAATTTCTTAACCTTATCTTTTGAAGCTTTTTTTTTTTTCCTTTTTTTTTTTTTATTATTTGAGCACTTTATTCCTCTTTTTATTTTAGGATTCTTATTAAATTTTTCTTTAAGCATCAAGATTTTATTAACACCCCTACGTAAGTATGTGTTTGTTGTCTACAATTTTATTTGATATTTTTTATTTTTTTATTTTTTTATTTTTTTTTTTGCAATCATCAACCATTTTTTGTGATTCTGTTCAATTGTACATGGGTATTCATCAAGTTTGGTGCTTTTTCATTATTCTCTATATTTATTACATTTTATTTATTTTTTTTCTTTCTGTTTTGTATTTGTCAGTCATTGTGTATAATTTTCTTTTTAAATTGTTTTGTCTTAATTTTTTAGGTTTATTTAGGATGTATGTTTAATTATTACTCATTGTTTTCATTATATTTGTGAAGTTTTTGTGTAAATTGACGTGATTGAATAGTGTAAATTTTTCATTTATTTTATGGAAGATTTATTTTAGATGCTTTGTTAATTTACTAAAACTTTTTCATTTTTTATTCATATTGTGTTTGAGATATGTTGTTTTGACAAGAAAATTTTCAATTAAAGTTTTCTTCTTATTTTTGATATATTCCTTGTGGTCATTATATTTTTATCATTTGATGGTTAATTATTATTCTTCCGGTGTATCTATATTTTTGGTTTCTCTAAGCTAATTTGTTGATTTTCTCACATGTAGCTCTTTTGTTGTCTCTAGTTTGTTGTGTTGGTTGTATGTATATGTATATTATGTGTTTACATAAATTACCAATTTATTTTTGTTGTTTTAATTGCGTATCTAATGCATAATGATAGTGTATCTACATCAGTTACACTATTCGAATGAGGTAGATACACTATTTTAAAGGACTAGATACACTTTTCTATTTATATAGATACACTTTTGAAACGAGACAGAGTTTTTGCGTGTACTAAGTAAAACAACATATCAAACACCTAACCTTGAACACCAAAATCATTACAAATTCTTAGTCGCTTGCTCTCGTCCAATATTAAGCAAAAGACGAAAATATGCATTTTTATTCTTTCAGTAGGTTAAGCATCTCGATTATAGATAAACAATACTACTTCATATAATTAATAATTTCTTTAAAACAATGTTAACCCTTATTTTTCAATAATTAAACGTATCTTGTGCTTTAAAACAATGTTTCTTATTACTCAAATAAAGTGTATCTAACGCTATAAAACAACGTATGTTTTTCTTTGTGAAAATGTATCTATTGTTCAAATAAAATGTATCTACTGATCAAAGAAAATGTATCTACTGATCAAGAAAATGTATCATGTGCTTTAAAACAATGTCTCTTATTACTCAAAGTAAGTGTATGTAACGCTTTAAAACATTGTATCTATTCCTTAGTGAAAATGTATCTATTGTTTAAAGAAAAATGTATTTATTGATCAAAGAAAATGTAACTTGTGCTTTAAAACAATGTTTCCTAGTACTCGAAGAAAGTGTATCTAACGCTTTAAAACAATGTATCTATTTCATAGTGAAAATGTATTCTAGTCTTACAAACATGTTTACTTCTCAAAGACACTTTATCCAATGCTTTAAAATAGTATAGTCTATCTAGTTCTTAATGGACATGTATCCAAAGGTGAACAATAATGTATCTATTTCTCAAATAAAAGGTCAGGTACCAAATCCTTAAAAACGTTCAATCTATTTATCAAATTATAACCAACGATAAAAAACAGTGTATCTACTTTTCAATAGAATTGTATCTCTTGCTCAAAGATAATGTATCCATTGCTTAATTAAATTTATCTATATATATGAAAAAAAAAAAAAAAAAAAAAAAAAGCAAATTAAGCGAAAATAAAATTTCTATTTTCTGTAACATTGTCTTCAAGTCCGTCTTCAAGCTTTTCATCATGACCTAGAAAAAATTTAATAATATTATAACTTTAAAGTTAATGATGTAACACCCCGTGTTTTTTATAGCAAAATATTATGAAAGAATTTGATTCCTTAAATTAAATTCATCCTTTTTCCTTATAATAAAAATGCGACTGAATTTTTTTCGCTAAACATGTAACACTCCATGTTAAGTTAAGCCTTTATAGTTGCACAAATCATTAATTAAACATCCTCGCTCACTTATCTCCCTAACACATTATACTACATGTTATTTTGCACCTAAATTAAAACCGTTTTGAATTACTTCGAATTTGAACTTTATTCTTTCATATTCAAACTCGATAAATCAAATGAAGCACCTACGACAATTTTCTCAACGACAAATTTTGGCACGCAAATCGAGGTCAAACTTTGACTAAAAGACTAAGTCACCTAATCTTTTCTTAAATATACTTACTCATAATCCAAATCTAATTAAAGTAGTTTAAGCTTAATCATTTTGATTTTTACTAACAAAACATTTTATATTAATATAAAATTACTATTCCTTTTTGATTTAACTAACACTTTCACTAAAACTCGACATAACGAGCCACACTTATTCAAAACTGATAAACTTTTTGACGTTTGAGCATTATGATTTATTTCAATAACATTCAACGAAAAAAATATATATTTCGAGCAAATAAGATTTTATTTCAAAGTTTCGAGGATTCTAGACCCAATTTTTGTTTTGAATTCTCTTCTACGTTTTTCTTCATTTTTATTTTCGATCTTACTTTAAAACATTATTTTAAGACTATATATTTCATTTTGAGACTTTTCGCGTGTGCGCAAATCGAAAATTTCAAAAACGAAAAATCGGGCCTTTGTCTTTAAGGGTGGCCGAAATTTTGGGGACCTTTGGTCTTCACTTGTCTCCTCTTTTCTTCCTTTCTCTTACACATACCTTACATGTCTTGCACCCATGCTTGTTCCCTTGTCTCAAGCATGCCTTACTCACTCTTACAAACATGCTTCCACTCTTACAAGCATGCTTCCTTTCTTCTTACACATATACTACATTCACTACTACTACTACTACTACACTTTACATACAACACACAAACACAAATAAAAACATACTACTTTTCTCTCTAATAAAACCAAGAACACTAGTAAGCAAAACTCATCCTCATCCTCCACATTCTTATGATCTTCATCCTCTTCATTTCATTTCTTCCTTAAATCTTTCATTTTATTGTTTTAAATTTATTAGAACACTTGTTTTAATCCTCCACTAATTAGTTTAACAACCACCTCCTCTCTTAAACTAGTATATAAACATGAACATAAACCAAAATCATTTAAAATATTTACTTCACCTAAACTAAAAATAATACTACACTTAAATTTTAGTAGTATAATTTAGCTAGCTAAAATGATTTACTAACTTTCTTATCTTCATTTTTATGTACTACTCCTAACCAAAGACGAGGAGCAAGGTGAAGCCATCGACTTGAGCATCTTTGACCATATAGTGGATCCGGATAATTGCTAGAAAAATCATACCGAGTAATTAAGGTGCCCCCGCACACTAGGTTTTAATTTTGTTAATCGCATGCTAGAAATGTTTATGTGTTATAATTATTGTGCATATGACCACCTAGCTTCATATGTTAAATTAGGAGACAAAAATCGAAAAATAAAAGTTGTTGCTCACTAAACAAAACCCACGGCCAACCCCTAAATTTTTGTTCAATTTTTCGTTTTAATTTTTGTAAATTGCATGCTTAAAATACTAAGACTAATATGTACATGAATATATAATTAGTTTTTGTTTAGGACTTAAAATGAAATTGTTATGAATTTAAATGTGTTAAAATGTTTTATTGTGTTCTTGAAGTATTATTGTTATTCTTATGATATAATGATTTTTCTTTTGTGTGTTAATGTTTGTAGTTGTTTTTCACTCATGATTAAATGTATATATGATATAGAATAAATTAGTTGTTGAATTAGAAGTATAAAAATCAAAAATCAAAATTTAGGAACATATATATATATACACTGCTTTTCTTATTATTTTTGGACCAATTTTTAGTTTTAATTTTTCTAAATTACATATTATAATTAGTCTAGTTAAATTAGACTTGTATGGAAAATTTGAGAAAATTATATAAACATATGAAAATTTGACTAAATTATGTTCATATGAAAAATATTAAGGATCTTCACAAACTCATGTGTTCTTCAAGTAGATGACTAATTTGATTCATAAAATTTATAAGTTTTATTTTATTGTTGTTTAATTTCATTAGTGAAAGATTTAAATAATGAATATATAAGTTATATAAACTAATTCCTTAAAATATAAAAGTTAGAAATTTAAAGTGAGTAAAAACACTATTCATAAATGAAATAAAAAGTTTAGTGAAAATTACAAACTTGATAAATCACTTTAGTATAAACTAAATAAATAGATTATAAAAACTTTAAGTCGAAAACCGATAAAATTAGAAAAGCGAAAATAAATGGTGCTTGTATAGAGGGCCCACTACCATGGTGTCATTTTTGGACCAATATTGATTTTGTCACTTTTTTTATTTTTATCACTTAAGTAATTAAATTAGTTAAAATAATGAATTGTTAATAAAAACATAAAAGGAAATAAATAACTAAACTAAATCAAGGGCCACGGTTTTCCTATTTAATTTGGGTCAATTTTGGTCAAAATGAGTTTGTCACTTAGTCACTAAATTTGATTTGTAATTAGAATTGTTTTAGTTTGTAAAATGAATCGTTAATAAAAAGAATCAACGAAACCGATAAAAATAAACGTTACATATATTAAAATGAATCATATCGTATGTTACTACCTATGCTTAGTTGTGGATATGGAGATATGGACTATTTAAAATGAACTACGACAAACTCGCTAAAATTTGAAACCGCTTAAATTTTAGCTAAGTATACGACTAAATCTAAACCGAGTTTTACTTTTGAAATATCATTTAAATCACCAAGTATAAAAATGAACTTAACAACTTTGATTTAAATATGTTTCAAAATCACTAAATACAATATGAACTTAACAAGTTCGATTAAAATATATTTCAAAATCACTAAGTACAAAAGCAGAACTTAACGACTTTAAAACTAGAATTCTACACTTAGAAGAAAATAAGCTTAGTTTAGTAACTAAATAAAATACTAAGTATAAATATACTGAATAAAATACTAAGTATAAATATCTGAATAAAATACTAAGTATAAATATCTAATAAAATACTAAGTATAAAAATACGTATAAAATACGATGAATAGTAAATACGATGAATAGTAAATCGTGAATAGTAAAATCATTGAATAGTAAAAATATTTAAAACTTACGAACGGACTCAAAATAAATATTTAAGTTTCCTATGTGCTTCCGTTTACCTGAAGAACTGCTAGAACTAAATTTTCATTATACAAGTTCGCCGATAATAACTAGTATGAGTTGTCACTTGAGTAATATAAGAATGAGAAAATGATAAAGAAAGTAAGTGTGAATTACTCGGGTGTCTGCGATGTTAAACGCTATAGGGTCAGGGTTAGTAAGGTAGCCGCATATGGGGACACTATCATCGCTATTTGGTGCTAGTGGTAATCTAATGACTCTCCTAGTCTTTATTTAACGTGATTTTAAGCCCTGGGTAGTGATTCGTTCACGGGCCCATATGAGGTAATTGGAAAATGACCATTCCCATCCCAGGGGATCCGTCAATGAGTGTAATAGTCGTACCAATAGGGTGGTGTGTGCATGCAAAAGACAAGGGACTGATCCTCCTTATTACCCTTGATATCTTGACATTTAAAGTCAGTTGATGTGGCCAAAGCCTTGCTGTCGTAGCGTTAACATGCTATTTGTGTTAACGCATGTTTCCATCCTTGCTAGTTTGTTGGCTTATGGTCGTGTTTCATCTTAGATTATCCATGTTGTGTTAGATGTTAGGTAGGCTGTATCTTATGCTACTTAGTGTTTGATCGATGTCGAAGTCCGAGTAACTAGTGCACTTTGATGGCGGATCATATGGGTGATTTACCATGAGAGTACACAAGCCACTCTGTAGTCAAGACTCGCGAGTATATGTTGCTATATGAATAATTGAAAAGGGTCGACTACCGAATGTGAATGAAATGATGATGAATTGCCTACATGATTATGAATTGTGATAATTTGATGATTAAATTGTTGTGTTATATGATTTGATAAGACACGATGATTTAATTACCTTGTTGCATGAACTCGCTTATGTTATGCTTATGAACTGCATTATTGTATGTATATATGTGTTGTTTAGATTGTGTTGGGGAGAAAACACTAATAAAGGGATCTAACGCAGTACCCAGGGACTTATGTTGTCAAACGCTGGGGATGGTTTATCTCATTTTGTACTCCGTTGTTTTGGAGAGATTTTGTAATCGAACATACACTCTGTTTATCTTAAACTCATATTATGTATATGGAGTTTGTAATACGATAACAGCTGGTTTTGTAATAAATAGACTTAATTAATTTTCCGCCTTAGTTTAATTAAAATCACGAAAAAGCAGGGATATTACTGGTTAATTATCAAAGCAGCCTTGCGACCGTGAATGACTTAAAGTTATCTCACATAGCGAGACGACACCTGGGCCAGACATTCATATCGTATGTCAGGCATAGACTAATAGGATCAAATAATGAATTAGAAATCTTAGATCGCTAAAATAAATAACTTAGATCACTTTAAAGTGTGAGGATGGGTAGAAACTTTAAGTACCGACCATACGCTAAAATCTTCTTAAATAAACGAGCTACTACCCTAAAATAAAATACGCTAACCATCGTATGTTTGCTACTTGCTGATGTGACTGACTAAAACTAACAACTATCCTCGGATATAAAATCGAAATAATAAACTTAACTCTCGAGAAGTGAAATGCAGAAGAAGTACCAAACTATACAAAGTAGGGGCATCTACTAAATCCTTAACCAATTTCGTTAATGAAATTCTTAAACCTTTTGATCCTGTTTTTGTTCGATCAAAATTTATATTCTCTTAATAGCCATTTTATTTCATTCAAACAATGTTTTTGTTGTTGTTTGACTCCTTTCCTTAAAATCCCTTGTAGATGTCATCAGCCGGCGATTCACCAGCATGTGGAGACGGAAGGAATCATCGTTCGATCAACTGGAAGCTGAGTGCTCTCCGTGCCATTCCTGTGCGTTCTACTACACCTGGGCTTGGGCGAGGTACCCCTGTCAGAGTTGCGGCCTACAGGAGATTCTATGAAAACCCTCCGCGCAAATTCACAGGAGACCGCGACACTTGCGGGAGCTGGATACATGAGCTAGAGGCGAAGTTCGTTGAAGCAGGAGTTCACGAAGAGTGGAAGGTGCGCCTAGCCGAGAAGTTTCTTAGGGGCGAAGCTTGCCTTTGGTGGTTTACGGTACGTCACCTTTCTACAGTTCGAGGAGGAAAGTTTCACGAGTGGAACTTCTTCAAATGCTCCCTCAGACTTGCATGCCGTGCCATTGCTCAGGGACACACCTTCGATGATGAGCAGGAAGTCAGCGATGCGGAGTCCTCCAACGGACTCTAGATCCTATTAGCCTTATTAACTACTAGTTCGGATAACATTTTGTAAAATCTCTAGATTTTAACTACCTAACCTCAGTGATTTTGTATGACACTATTAGGAATCGTTATCCCTACTTTCTACTTTCAGTTATCTTCCTAGGAAATGTATTAGATGTTTCTGCTACTCGAAATCTATGTAAACAACTCCTATCTTGTATTCTATGTTATGCCTCTTTTAGAACCACTCAATTTCACACAGTTTAATATTTTCAGAATGGCTGCAAACGGTATCCCAGACAATGACCTTAACCAACAATTCCTCGAAGAGGAGGCAAGGAGAAAAGGCTTCGAGGATGCAATCACAAAGATTGCTCAAGGCATGTACCAACATCGTGGTGGCGAAACAACCAATCCGCATTTGAGAGGTTCTCAAAACACGCACTCTACCATACTCAGTTCTGGCCAACCCTACCGTTCTGACTGAATGGATCGAAGAAATGGAAAAGCTGTTAGAGCTCAGTAAGACACCACCTACAGAGAAGGTGAATGTGGTAGCTTACTACCTCAAGGGAGAAGCCAACAGCTGGTGGCGCTTGATCCGATCCACTTTTCCCCTGAGGATTTACAATTGGAGTGAATTCAAGTTACTCCTTGAGACCAAATACTTCGGGGAAGAGCTAAAATGGGAGATGGAAGAGAAATTCAGGAACTTAGATCAAGGTGATATGTCTCTGCAGGCATACACCGAGAAATATCAGGAGCTATCTAAGTTTGCTCCTAGGATATTAACCAACGAAGAGGAACTCGCAACCCGTTATGTAAGGGGCATGACTAACGACCTGAGGATAAACATGAGCGGGTTCAACTGTAAGAATTTTGCTGAGGCTTATGAGAAAGCAACGAGCATCTGGGCATCCATCCAGAAGGGAGTGGCTGAGGAGAAAAAGAAGAATAGGACTCTTACGCCTCCTGTGGCAAGTTCTAGTTTCATCCAGAAGCCGACCTTCCAACAAAGGAATTTCCAGAGGCCGAACTCCCAAAACAACAATTTCAACAAGCCGGTTTACAACCGCAACAACAACAACTCGAACAATGGGAGGCTGACTACAAAAGGTGGAAGAACCCCGCCGCCGATTGTACGATCGGACAATTGCTATTTCTGTCACAAGGCTCTACACCCTGGAAAGCGGTTGCAGCGGATCCCCGATAAATGCATTCTTCTTGAATGAGCCGGCACAAAACAAACGCATGCCCGAAGAAAGAAGCGATGGGAAGAAAGAACACGGGACCACTACCCGCAGTTAAGGTACAAGGACGTGTTTACGTCTTGTCGGAGATTGACGAAGACACCGAGGATTGCCCTGACGTAGACGTTACTACTGGTAAAATTTCTGATTTACTCAGCACCTACCTTTATTTTATTCAACATAATTATGTCCTTGTCCTTCTTCTCGTCAAAGTAGTTAACATGATTCAAACTGACAAGACCTGAACAAATATTTACTAAGTTAAATTTTCATAAAACCCCTTTCTATTAAAATTTTTGAATTTTACCCAAAATACGACTGATAACATTTCCGTTCCATCTAATAACATTATAATATTAATTTTTAAGGGAATAAGCTATATCAGCTAGGTTATCCAAAATCCTCTAAAATTTTTTATTTAACCATTCAGCGATAACCTATATTTCTTTTAACTTCATCAAAGCTCTTATTCTCTTTATGATCACTACGACTTTTATCTAATTTCCCTAATTGCCGTTTTATTCCTAAGGCTATATATTCTATTTAAGTGGTCATTAAAAGTAACAATAAAAATATTATTAAGTACATGGGTTTGAAACTTCTTAAGGGGGTAGGACAATATTTTGATTTTACCCCAACTTAAATTTAATTTTAACACTTTCTATTTCAGCCTATTTTAAGGTGAAATTTTATTTCTGAAATTTAAATAAACGGTTTTATTCTTAAAACGCTTATTATTTTAATTTCAATTAATTCCGTACAAAACCTCTAGGCCCTACTCTTTTATAAATCTCTTTCGCGTCATTTTCAAAAATAACATTCCCGTAACATTTCTATATTTATCTAAATATCTCATTAATAAAACAAGCGTGATTTTTACTCCAACGTTTTCCCTCTATCTGACGTTTCTATATTAGTTAGGAAACTCAAACTTTTCCAAAAAGGTCATAATCCCTACAAAATCAAATGTTAGTATCCAAATTTATAAAATCTCAATATTCTCTCTAACTGCCTTGTTTAACCTCGAGCAGTTGTCCACTCTTTCCAAGTTTCGGGGACGAAACTTTTCTTAAGGGGGTAGGATTGTAACACCCCGTGTTTTTTATAGCAAAATATTATGAAAGAATTTGATTCCTTAAATTAAATTCATCCTTTTTCCTTATAATAAAAATGCGACTGAATTTTTTTCGCTAAACATGTAACACTCCATGTTAAGTTAAGCCTTTATAGTTGCACAAATCATTAATTAAACATCCTCGCTCACTTATCTCCCTAACACATTATACTACATGTTATTTTGCACCTAAATTAAAACCGTTTTGAATTACTTCGAATTTGAACTTTATTCTTTCATATTCAAACTCGATAAATCAAATGAAGCACCTACGACAATTTTCTCAACGACAAATTTTGGCACGCAAATCGAGGTCAAACTTTGACTAAAAGACTAAGTCACCTAATCTTTTCTTAAATATACTTACTCATAATCCAAATCTAATTAAAGTAGTTTAAGCTTAATCATTTTGATTTTTACTAACAAAACATTTTATATTAATATAAAATTACTATTCCTTTTTGATTTAACTAACACTTTCACTAAAACTCGACATAACGAGCCACACTTATTCAAAACTGATAAACTTTTTGACGTTTGAGCATTATGATTTATTTCAATAACATTCAACGAAAAAAATATATATTTCGAGCAAATAAGATTTTATTTCAAAGTTTCGAGGATTCTAGACCCAATTTTTGTTTTGAATTCTCTTCTACGTTTTTCTTCATTTTTATTTTCGATCTTACTTTAAAACATTATTTTAAGACTATATATTTCATTTTGAGACTTTTCGCGTGTGCGCAAATCGAAAATTTCAAAAACGAAAAATCGGGCCTTTGTCTTTAAGGGTGGCCGAAATTTTGGGGACCTTTGGTCTTCACTTGTCTCCTCTTTTCTTCCTTTCTCTTACACATACCTTACATGTCTTGCACCCATGCTTGTTCCCTTGTCTCAAGCATGCCTTACTCACTCTTACAAACATGCTTCCACTCTTACAAGCATGCTTCCTTTCTTCTTACACATATACTACATTCACTACTACTACTACTACTACACTTTACATACAACACACAAACACAAATAAAAACATACTACTTTTCTCTCTAATAAAACCAAGAACACTAGTAAGCAAAACTCATCCTCATCCTCCACATTCTTATGATCTTCATCCTCTTCATTTCATTTCTTCCTTAAATCTTTCATTTTATTGTTTTAAATTTATTAGAACACTTGTTTTAATCCTCCACTAATTAGTTTAACAACCACCTCCTCTCTTAAACTAGTATATAAACATGAACATAAACCAAAATCATTTAAAATATTTACTTCACCTAAACTAAAAATAATACTACACTTAAATTTTAGTAGTATAATTTAGCTAGCTAAAATGATTTACTAACTTTCTTATCTTCATTTTTATGTACTACTCCTAACCAAAGACGAGGAGCAAGGTGAAGCCATCGACTTGAGCATCTTTGACCATATAGTGGATCCGGATAATTGCTAGAAAAATCATACCGAGTAATTAAGGTGCCTCAAGACACTAGGTTTTAATTTTGTTAATCGCATGCTAGAAATGTTTATGTGTTATAATTATTGTGCATATGACCACCTAGCTTCATATGTTAAATTAGGAGACAAAAATCGAAAAATAAAAGTTGTTGCTCACTAAACAAAACCCACGGCCAACCCCTAAATTTTTGTTCAATTTTTCGTTTTAATTTTTGTAAATTGCATGCTTAAAATACTAAGACTAATATGTACATGAATATATAATTAGTTTTTGTTTAGGACTTAAAATGAAATTGTTATGAATTTAAATGTGTTAAAATGTTTTATTGTGTTCTTGAAGTATTATTGTTATTCTTATGATATAATGATTTTTCTTTTGTGTGTTAATGTTTGTAGTTGTTTTTCACTCATGATTAAATGTATATATGATATAGAATAAATTAGTTGTTGAATTAGAAGTATAAAAATCAAAAATCAAAATTTAGGAACATATATATATATATATACACGGTTTTCTTATTATTTTTGGACCAATTTTTAGTTTTAATTTTTCTAAATTACATATTATAATTAGTCTAGTTAAATTAGACTTGTATGGAAAATTTGAGAAAATTATATAAACATATGAAAATTTGACTAAATTATGTTCATATGAAAAATATTAAGGATCTTCACAAACTCATGTGTTCTTCAAGTAGATGACTAATTTGATTCATAAAATTTATAAGTTTTATTTTATTGTTGTTTAATTTCATTAGTGAAAGATTTAAATAATGAATATATAAGTTATGTAAACTAATTCCTTAAAATATAAAAGTTAGAAATTTAAAGTGAGTAAAAACACTATTCATAAATGAAATAAAAAGTTTAGTGAAAATTACAAACTTGATAAATCACTTTAGTATAATTTAAATAATTAGTATATAAAAACTTTAAGTCAAAAACCGATAAAATTAGAAAACGAAAATAAATGGTGCTTGTATAGAGGGCCACGGCCATGGTGTCATTTTTGGACCAATATTGATTTTGTCACTTTTTTTATTTTTATCACTTAAGTAATTAAATTAGTTAAAATAATGAATTGTTAATAAAAACATAAAAGGAAATAAATAACTAAACTAAATCAAGGGCCACGGTTTTCCTATTTAATTTGGGTCAATTTTGGTCAAAATGAGTTTGTCACTTAGTCACTAAATTTGATTTGTAATTAGAATTGTTTTAGTTTGTAAAATGAATCGTTAATAAAAAGAATCAACGAAACCGATAAAAATAAACGTTACATATATTAAAATGAATCATATCGTATGTTACTACCTATGCTTAGTTGTGGATATGGAGATATGGACTATTTAAAATGAACTACGACAAACTCGCTAAAATTTGAAACCGCTTAAATTTTAGCTAAGTATACGACTAAATCTAAACCGAGTTTTACTTTTGAAATATCATTTAAATCACCAAGTATAAAAATGAACTTAACAACTTTGATTTAAATATGTTTCAAAATCACTAAATACAATATGAACTTAACAAGTTCGATTAAAATATATTTCAAAATCACTAAGTACAAAACGAACTTAACGACTTTAAAACTAGAATTCTACACTTAGAAGAAAATAAGCTTAGTTTAGTAACTAAATAAAATACTAAGTATAAATATACGAATAAAATACTAAGTATAAATATACGAATAAAATACTAAGTATAAATATACGAATAAAATACTAAGTATAAAAATACGTATAAAATACGATGAATAGTAAATACGATGAATAGTAAATACGTGAATAGTAAAATACGTGAATAGTAAAAATATTTAAAACTTACGAACGGACTCAAAATAAATATTTAAGTTTCCTATGTGCTTCCGTTTACCTGAAGAACTGCTAGAACTAAATTTTCATTATACAAGTTCGCCGATAATAACTAGTATGAGTTGTCACTTGAGTAATATAAGAATGAGAAAATGATAAAGAAAGTAAGTGTGAATTACTCGGGTGTCTGCGATGTTAAACGCTATAGGGTCAGGGTTAGTAAGGTAGCCGCATATGGGGACACTATCATCGCTATTTGGTGCTAGTGGTAATCTAATGACTCTCCTAGTCTTTATTTAACGTGATTTTCGCCCTGGGTAGTGATTCGTTCACGGGCCCATATGAGGTAATTGGAAAATGACCATTCCCATCCCTGGGATCCGTAAATGAGTGTAATAGTCGTACCTAATAGGGTAGTGTGTGCATGCAAAAGACAAGGGATCGATCCTCCTTATTACCCGCTTGATATCTTCAAAGATTTAAAGTCCGCTGATGTGACCGGCACGCTGTCGCGCGTTAACATGCTATTTGTGTTAACGCATGTTTCCATCCTTGCTAGTTTGTTGGCTTATGGTCGTGTTTCATCTTAGATTATCCATGTTGTGTTAGATGTTAGGTAGCTGTATCTTATGCTACTTAGTGTTTGATCTGATGTGCAGTCACGAGTAACTAGTGCACTTTGATGGCGGATCATATGGGTGATTTACCATGAGAGTACACAAGCCACTCTGTAGTCAAGACTCGCGAGTATATGTTGCTATATGAATAATTGAAAAGGGTCGACTACCCCGAATGTGAATGAAATGATGATGAATTGCCTACATGATTATGAATTGTGATAATTTGATGATTAAATTGTTGTGTTATATGATTTGATAAGACCTGATGATTTAATTACCTTGTTGCATGAACTGCTTATGTTATGCTTATGAACTGCATTATTGTATGTATATATGTGTTGTTTAGATTGTGTTGGGGGAGAAAACACTAATAAAGGGACTGAACGCAGGTACCCCGAGGACTTATGTTGTCAAATGCTGGGGATGGTTTATCTCATTTTGTACTCCGTTGTTTTGGAGAGATTTTGTAATCGAACATACACTCTGTTTATCTTAAACTCATATTATGTATATGGAGTTTGTAATACGATAACAGCTGGTTTTGTAATAAATAGACTTAATTAATTTTCCGCCTTAGTTTAATTAAAGTCACGAAAAACCGGGATGTTACAAATGACAACACACAACGTATCAAAACATATTGATGGTTACTCATACAACTTGAGCTTTTTTTGGGAGTCCCTATATTGTCATGAATTATTTGAAACACTTGAAAACTTAAATCAAACCACTAAAATTATAGCCTAACAACAACTACAACATTAATCATTATCTTTTGTACCTATTATTTAGATGTGGCCTGGATGAAATAGTGTTAACAGTGACAATTATAATTTCTTTATTCACAGTAGTATAATTTCTTCATTTAAAATTGATGTAATTTTTTCATTCACAAGTGTTATAACGTTTCGGGATCTAAATATAAAAGAAATTAGAAGAATTTAATTTGTAATTCTTGAAAAAAAAAATTGAAGTTTTGTAACACCCCGTGTTTTTATTAATACTAATTAATTATTTTAACAAAATTTTTAAATTAAAATTTATATAATTTAACTTTTATTTAATTACTTTAAAAACGCGGCTGAAAAATTTCGATTAAATAAACTTTCTCCAGTACATTTCTAATTAAACTTTCTTGATTTTATATTAACCTATATTATATTTTTATTTATAAGATACTTGTCAAACAAAATTTTCGATTCAATTGCTTTTATTAAAATTAATGTATATGCATTTCGTCTTAAAAATTATTATTAATGGAACGAAATATAATTTTATCAAAATATATCTTACAAGTAAACAAGCCGTTTGAAAGTATGTGAGACCGTAACACAATTTGTAACTGACAACTTTTATACATTCATATTTCGAACTATAAAATTTATAATATGAATAATGAAATTAAAATTTAAAACAAACAATTTAAAACATAATATATTTTATAAATTATTTAAGTTTTATAAATAAGAGTAAATGAAACGGAGCAAAACAAATCAAACAGACCCAACTATACTACCTCACATGTCGACATACTACTCTTTTAGATATTTGTAGGAAGCCTCCTCAACACACTCAAACCCTAAACCCCTTATTTGTTACTGCCTCCTTCATACTCCCCTTCTTCTTTCATCTCCTTCCTTCTCATTTTATTTTTATTTTTTTTTAAAAAAAAAAAAAAGAAAACTCCATTAACATAAACAATAACAGCAGCAACACGACAACATACAACAACAATAACGAGCGACAACAACAACAACAAACAACACGACAACAACAATAACAACAACAACGACGAAGACAACAGCAGCGGCCGCCATGGAAGGCGACCATGAGCTCGACGGCCACCGCTACCACCGTGGTCCAGCTCTTGCTCTCCCCTGCTCTCTTCTTCTTCCTCTTCTTTGCTCCCTGTTTTCGGCCACCATGGCCATGGTCACCGGAGCTCTGACCTCCGTCAATCACCACCGTGAGCCACACCACCACTGCCTTGCTCTATCGCTCGCCACCGTCATGGCCACCGTCGCCTCGCCCTCTCTTTCTCAGGCCACCGTGGGCCTCCTCTCGTCTCCCCTGGCATGCCTGCCGTGCTCTCTTCTCACTTCTCTCCTCTGCCCTGCTCAGTTTCGGGCCACCGAGCCGAACTCCGATCACCAACAGGCTCAACATCGACCTCTACCTCGAGGTGCTTTCATCCCCTTAATCCTTCATTTCCTTTTAATTTCGGATCCTACTCGGCTATTAAATTTCATCTTGTCGTTCCATTTATGTCGTGCTACATATTCGATTTCAATTCGTTAACTCAATCTATTTCAACTTTCATTTTCATTGAGTTATTTTGTTTCCCTTCTATTTCGATTTCTACTCCTAAATCGCTATTATGTTTCAATTAAAATGTTGACGTAGAATCGCCCGTATTCGGTCCGTGATTCTTGTGACCTTCTAAGAATCGTCATTTGGGTGTCGTTTTCTCTGTCACCAGCCAAGACTGACGAGGTCAAGGCCACCTCTTGCCTCTATTTCATGGTGAGCGTCCATTTCAATTTTACTCCTACCAATATATACTTAATAAGTCTCGACAATCAATCGCTCGTGTTAATGATTTAGTTTGATGAATAATTATCAATTCTCACATTCTCCTTTATCGGCCGTGGTTTGTGAGGGATACATTCTGTCTCGTCCTTGATGAGCCGTATCAATCGGGTTGGATTTGCGTCTCGGGTTGACAAAATCATGGATCCAAAGTAGCTAAGGAAATTGCATCTGAAACTAACATAAGGTGCTTCTCGCACACTTATGTGATAAGCGCCTAGTAATTGACTACATGTTATTTTTCTTAAGTGATGTTATAATTGCATGTATGATTTATATTGCCAGAACTAAACCTAATTGATTTTGTGTTATTTTCTTAATTTATGTATTTAGAATATACAATTTTTGTATTCACATGATATAGAAATAATTTATGTGGTTTTGTGAATTTAGATGATGTGTTATTTTTTTTATTATAATATAATGTTGAATTGAATTGCGAAATATGATATTTATATGATTTTGTGATAATATGTTTTGGGTGAAGAATGCGTTGTTGAATTATTGTTGAATTTAATTGTAATATTATCATGTTAAAATTATTTGTTATGTGTAAATTGAAATATATAAAGTATAAGTATCACAATTACAAAATAAGACTAAAAATGTTACTAAAATAACTAAAGTAAATAAATTTAAACTAATATAAAATATTTATAGAAATAAAATATTTATCTAAGACTAAAAAAGGTTTAAATAAAACACGACTAAAAATTGAGAGTTAAATAAAAAGAGTGTTAAGTTTAAATTAGTATTAAATAAATTTTAAAGTAAAAATATAAATTAAGTTACTCATATTAAAGTTTCTAAAATAAATAATTATATAAAAAGTCATATCTCACAATTAATATAAAGATTACTTTGTTAAAACTCTAAAATTTACAATGAACTGAAAATATACTAAATAAGCATTTAGTTAAAATAGTAAAAGGAAATGAAGAACTTGAAATTTAGAATAAACCTAAGTAAAGCTAATTTTGAATAAGTTAAGAATTAGTATCACTAACAAGATTTTTGAAAATAAAATGAAGTCAGGCAAAGTCGTATAAAAAGAAATTTAAGAAAACTAAAGTCAAAAATACTAAAATCTGTCAAATATCATTTAAGTAACATTTCTAATATTAAAATAAATGTTATGAATATTACGTAACTAAACACCTTCATTATTATTTATATTAACTATGAAAATATCAAATAATTATTATATTAAACGAAACTTAGAATATTTACATCACCAATTGTAAACATACTTAAGTTGAGATTTAAACGAAACTAAATCATCTTAAATGAACTATTATTATTAATTACTAAAATATAAGTAAATAGCGTAAAATGTAATTTAACTAAATAACATTTGGAAAACGTTCGAAAGTTATACAAATATATGATATATATATCGAGTTATCATCTCACCCAAATTGAATAAGTAAAAATTATAAAGGACACTTAGTTAATGATCATTAAAATACGTTTCGTCACTGACACTAAATTATACTAAGTGTCATTAGCTAATAGTTATAAAGTTAAATGTGAATGTATAAATTTTATGTTACTAAGTAACTTGACTACATAAATAAAACTAAGTGATGAATTTGAATTATAATATAACTTTAAAAATATTTATAATACTAATTTTTAAATCTACCTAACATACTTAAAAGTTAAATGAAATTAAATCACGTTTAAAAATAAATTATTAGTAATTACTAAAATATAAAAATACGTATAAATACGAAGTATAAAAATACGTACAAATACGAAATACGAAAATACGAATACGTATAAAAATACGAGGAATAGTAAATACGATGAATAGTAAATACGATGAATAGTAAAATACGGTGAATAGTAAAATAATGAATAGTGAAAATATTTAAAAATTTACGAACGAACTCAAAATAAATAATTAAGTGTTTCTATGTGTTCTGTTTATCTGAAGAATTGCTAGAATTAAAATTTCATTATATAAAGGTCGACGATATTTTTATGTTTAGAAATAATACATGTTACGATTAAAGGAGGTTATAAACAAATTGAGAAATGAACTACTTGAATAAAATACTCGGATTGTTCGCCATGTCGCGACTCTTGAAATTCGAAGTTAATGAGGTAGCTATCTATGGGGACTTGGGCTCCCTATCAGAGTTGCCCAAGGCGAAATAACGATCTTAAGATTGCTACTCGACCACAGTATATACAACCTCGTAGATGGGGCATCCTTGATATTTCCGTGGGCCCATATATTAGTAATTGGAAACTCCAGCCCCAACCGGGGGTACCCGTCTAAGGTGATAGTCGTATTTTTCGTCGGTGATACCTTTTGAATAGCGAATACGTATGATCCTCGATTAGATGGTGTATGCATACATTAGACACGGGATTCGGCTGTCCTTATTACCTTAGGTATCTCTAGACTCGCCGACACGTCCCGCTTTGTTCGTACGATCTCTATTGCGCGGACGCTTTAGCCTGGCCGAACACGTCGCTTTGTTAAACCACTGATCGCTAGTCTAGCTTTGTCGGACACGTCCGCTATGTTAAATCCCGATCGCTATTATGCGTATTTACGTCTGCATGCTTCCGCCTCGCTAACGAACATTCTTGAGTTAACGTATGTTGAATGTATTTCCTTGACTGGTTTGTTTGATGATTGTCTGAATGATTTGGTTATGGGTATTGGAATACGATTTATTGAGTATGATTATTTGTGAGCGTGGTACATTATCTGATTGAATTATACTCATGTTTGAATCATCATAAATTCCTTACGTGTTTTATTTGCTACTTGCTCTTCATTTTTACTTATTTATTATTTATACCGCATATTGTTTTAGAATTGCATGTGTCGAAAGAGTGTGCGAGAAAATGATGAGAGTTTAATGCGGTACCAAGAGACCAACCTTTATTGAATCTTTGGGAGAGTTACCTTATTTATTTTGTACGCCTTTGAGAGAATGTAATCGAATAACTCGCTTTATCTTAAACTCGTATTATGTATCAGAGTTTTATGGCGATAATAAATTGGTTTTGTAATATATAGACTTAATTAATTTTCCGCCTTAGTTTAATTAAAGTCACGAAAAACCAGGTTGTTACAGTTGGTATCAAAGCTGTCTTGCGACCGTGAGTAACTTAAAGTTATCTCATCTAGCGAGACGACACCTGGGCCAGACATTCATGTCGTATGTCAGGCATAGACTTATAGGATCAAAAAAAATGAATTAGAAATCTTAGATCACTAAAATAAATAACTTAGATCACGTTAAAGTGTGAGGAAGGGTAGAAACTTAAGGATCGACCTAAAAATAAAAGACTAGTTAGATGAGCGGTAAAATCTTATCGTGTTATAATCCTTCTACTTGCTATTCGCTCTATGGCTAACCCGTTTGACTAACAAATCTCTTATGCTAACGTTACTTCAAAAACGAGTCGTATAATTTGAAGTCAAGACGACAAGAATTCAAGCTCGACAAATGGATGCACAAGAACTATACAACATGAGAGACATTCAAGATTCGAAGAATTCTGTTACATTAAAGAATCATACAGCTATATCACATTCCTTCTTTAACTATCGTTATCAATTCTAAACTTTTCAATTTTCAAATCTCCTAATCTTAACATTCCTAATATTCATTCATTTAAAAATGAATTTTTATTTTTCTTCTTTAATCGTTAACCCTTGCTCTTTTTAAAGATTTGTGGATTCGATTATTTTTCAACCTTCTAAGTTTATTGACTCCTTTTAAAACTTCTAACTTCCTAAATCAATAATTCTTAATAATCGGCTTCTCATTTAATTTTCATCTCTTCTCTTTAATCTCATAAATTATATAATCTTTGCTTTTAGAATTCGTGAACTCCTTAATCTTTAACCTTCGAACTTTACTTCGTATTTTAGCCCTCGTACAATTATTATTATCTTCTAAAATTTCTAATCTTGAAATCTATAATACCTACTAATTGATTTCGTAAAGATAAATTTTCATTTGTTCTATGTAACCTCGAAAAATGATTTTTATCTTTCCTTTATAATTTCGTTAACTTTTTATTCAACCTCTAAAGCCTATTCCCTTATTCAAAAATTCTTGAACTCTTAAATTATAATTTCTACGTAGTATTTGTTAATCTCATACGATGAAGTTCATTGTTTTCTTTCATTTTTGAAAACTCTTTATCTTTTAATAAAAATCTTTAAACTTGTAAATCGAATTGTTCAAAACTCCTCATCCTTCAATTTTAAATATTTTTAACTTGATCACTATTCAAATCCTTAGCCTTACTATCTCATTTAATAATTTGAAAATTATTCGTTGGTTACGTAATTCAAAATTTCTTTGATATTAAATTTTCTTAAATTGCTTATTTATATATCATATACCTTCGAACTTTATTGTTTTTCAGCTTCTTTAAACTTATTATTGTTTTCTTGAAATTTTCAACCCTTTTTAAACTTACAGTTTTCTACGTTTTAAATCTCTAAATTGGACTTCGTATTTTCACTTCCCTTCATAGGTTCCTTATTTCTAAATTTTAGATAATTTTGAAACTTATTTGTTTCGACCTCCTTGTCTTTAAATTTTAAATATCTTTTGAACTTGTCCTATCTATTATAATTTATCTCTTCGAAGTATATATATACATATATCTTTTACTTTTCCTTCTATATAACCCCTTATTATAAATT
The DNA here is from genome assembly GCA_023091065.1 of Dianthus caryophyllus. Lineage (NCBI taxonomy): Eukaryota > Viridiplantae > Streptophyta > Magnoliopsida > Caryophyllales > Caryophyllaceae > Dianthus > Dianthus caryophyllus. The sequence continues at coordinate 34,406,239 of CM041517.1, read as the reverse complement.
TCGAATCTTATCCTAAATATGATCTATAACATTTCTGATTCATCTAATAATATTATAATAATTTTAAGAAAATGAGCTATATCAACAAGGTTATCCATAATTCTCGAAAATTTTATTTAATCATTCAACGATAACCTATATATTTTCTTAATTTCCTTAAAGCTCATATTTTTCTTATGATCACTACGACTTTTACATATTTTACCTAAATGCCGTCTTTCCTAAGGCTATATATCTTATGTATGTGATCCTTAAAAGTAACAATAATAATATTATATAGATACGCTTAAAACTTCTTAAGGGGGTAGGACAATAATTTAATTATATCAAAATTCTAACTAAATCGTAAAACTTCTTATTTCAACCTATTTTATTTTCAGTAAGTCTCCTGTGAGACAGGTCTTACATTAAATTAATGCAAGACTAAAGTACAAATTGCAGTTTAAAAGGTACAAAAATAAACAAAAAATATACAAAAGTTACTTATAAGGGTACTAAAGAGAATTTAGTAATACTAATCATAATTATTTAAAAAATGGTACAAAACTTATATAATTTAGTACAAATAAGTCGACTTACAATAATTTATTGTAAGGCTCGACTTACACAAGAATTTGTGTTTTATTTTAAGGTTCATATTTATTTCTAGATTTAAATAAATTGTTTTATTCTTAAAACGCTTATTATTTTAATTTAATTTATTTCCGTACAAAACTTCTAGGCCCTACTCTTTTGAAAACCTCTTTCTCGCTGATTTTGAAAATGACAATGCAGCAACATTTAGATATTAATTCGAAAAAGAATTATTTATATTTTAAAATTATTCAATTCATTAATCTTTCCTTTTTAGAAAATTCATACCCAATCAAGAACAATATTACTATTTCAATTCCAAAAACCTTGATGTTTTCTCCAACTGTTTTTAATCTCGAGTAGTTATCCACCCTATTCAAGTTTCGGGGACGAAACTTTTCTTAAGGGGGTAGGATTGTAACACCCCGTGTTTTTATTAATACTAATTAACTATTTTAACAAAATTTTTAAATTAAAATTTATATAATTTAACTTTTATTTAATTACTTTAAAAACGCGGCTGAAAAATTTCGATTAAATAAACTTTCTCCAGTACTTTTCTAATTAAACTTTCTTGATTTTATATTAACCTATATTATATTTTTATTTATAAGATACTTGTCAAACAAAATTTTCGATTCAATTGCTTTTATTAAAATTAATGTATATGCATTTCGTCTTAAAAATTATTATTAATGGAACGAAATATAATTTTATCAAAATATATCTTACAAGTAAACAAGCCGTTTGAAAGTATGTGAGACCGTAACACAATTTGTAACTGACAACTTTTATACATTCATATTTCGAACTATAAAATTTATAATATGAATAATGAAATTAAAATTTAAAACAAACAATTTAAAACATAATATATTTTATAAATTATTTAAGTTTTATAAATAAGAGTAAATGAAACGGAGCAAAACAAATCAAACAGACCCAACTATACTACCTCACATGTCGACATACTACTCTTTTAGATATTTGTAGGAAGCCTCCTCAACACACTCAAACCCTAAACCCCTTATTTGTTACTGCCTCCTTCATACTCCCCTTCTTCTTTCATCTCCTTCCTTCTCATTTTATTTTTATTTTTATTTTTTTTAAAAAAAAAAGAAAACTCCATTAACATAAACAATAACAGCAGCAACACGACAACATACAACAACAACAACAATAACGAGCGACAACAACAACAACAAACAACACGACAACAACAATAACAACAACAACGACGAAGACAACAGCAGCGGCCGCCATGGAAGGCGACCATGAGCTCGACGGCCACCGATACCACTGTTTTGGCAAAAAATTTACCAAAGCTTAATTTATTGTGTTGGGGTTAAAGCGACCTTATCGTATGTCAAACTAAGAATTGTAATGAAAAACTCAAGGAAAAGAAATGACGAAAACGAAATAAGACACGAAGGTTTTTTGGTTACGCGGAAAACCCGATGTGGGAAACGACCGCGGGGGGAAGCTCTTGTCCCACCAACTATCCACTATTCAAAGAAGGATTACAAGATTTTGGTGCTAAGGCACGTTATTTGGTACAATATTCGTTGAATAATGCTAAGTATTGCTGAAGAATGTGTTTAGTGTGTTTGAATGCTGTAAAATAAGTGTTTGGTGTTGAATGTAGTAGTGTTGTTGCTGAATGTGGAATGATGAATCCTTGAACCCTAGCTTGCCTTTTATACTTGCATCCTTGCTGATTTTGCTCCTATCATTCCTCCCTCCATAACTGTCGTGGCTCCCTATTGAATAGGCCTTAAATGCTCCTTCCGTTGGATAGCTTCCCCCTTTCTCGCAACTGCCTTAATTGTCCGTTACAATTCGAGATAGATCCGTTGGTGAGACTCCTGAGGGCCCTGGCTGTCCAGGGTCCTATGCTGTCCGGCTCCTTGAGTTGCTCTGGGTCCTGCCCAGGGTCCTGAAGTTCCCAGTGTCCTGAACTAGTCCCTGCTGCTGAGGGGCCCGAATCTGGGCTGCAAAATTTGGGCCTAACATTTGCCCCCAAAATTTCTGCTCAGGACATCTCGAATTCTGAGCAGGAATTTTCATTCTCAGATTGCTTTGCGTGACTTCCCCATATTTGAACTTTGGACGTACTCCGGTCGCTTCGATTTTGCTCGTACTTGATACTTGGTGGACTGGCGAACTTTGCTGATTCAAATGTTGATGAGAGCGATTCTTGTTCGGGCTCTGATGGTAGATCTCATCTTTATGATTCTTGGCGCTTTGTTGTGAGGAGCTGTAGAAGCCGTGGTTGCTGAGGATAACATGCTTCAGGAAGCTGCTGCGAAATAGCTCACCCTTGCTCAAGATATCTCTGGGTCCTTAGAGGCGACTTCGTTATAGACTTCGATTTTGTTACACTTCTCGACCTGAACTTGGAGGGAAAACACGGCAATGGGTTGTTTTTACGCCTTTTTCCCAAGCGTGTTGAATTTCTTGCTGGATTCTGAAGAGAGACAATGTGGTTCCTTTTGGTGATTCTGCTGCTGGACCCTCAAGGGATGCTGGACTGCCGATCCTGTTGAGGAGGAAAGTGAACCTGCTGAGGAAGGAAGCGCTGTTGCTGTGGAGGGTGGCGCCGCCGGAGGGTCTACCGAGTGGTTATCGGAGATGATGGCGCCGCGCCGTTCTTTGAGGACGTTCCCACCTTGGATGCCTCGGCTGAGGTGCCTGATAAACAAGAATAGCTTCCTGCGATGTTGTAATTATTCAGTTCAGTTTAAGACTTAAGTTCAGAACTGTTACCTTGGGGTAGCGTGCCTGTCGTGGGCGCTTGTACTTGAACATTATCTCTTGCTAGACATATGCGCTCAGGGTCCTTTGCTGCAAGGGACCTTGAGTATGACGGTGGAAAGTCATGGTGGCCAACCATGCTTTAGTTACGTTCGATTGTAATGCGCGCGCTCATTTTGTATGCATGCTTTTAGAGTCGACTTAGTGTCGGCCTGGAATCTGAGATGTCCAAGTGGGTTCATGTTTATACCCGATGCCGAGCCTTGTCTGGTGACTGTGGTGGCCTGGAATCTGAGATGTCCAAGTGGGGTCATGTTTATCCCCTGGGTTCATGTTTATACCCGTTGCCACACGCACGACTTCCTCTTAAGGAGGGTATTACGTAGAGGCGCCCCCTGTGACCCCAAGGGTCGATACCTTATGAAGGAATGAAGCTTCGGAAGCTCTTCAAAACGAACTTAAATACTCTCTGTATATAAAAATGAGTTTTAAATAAGAAATTTTTTTGAAAGGATAAAAGGTTTTAAACAAATCATAAATGCAAATTTTAGAAATACTTTAAAAATGATTCGGAGCGGTTTAAAGGATTTTCACGAAAGCATAACTAACAAAATCTGCTGAGGGCACCTCAGAATGATGAGGACGTGCCAGGATCCTGAGAGTACATCAGGGTCCTCAGGTCTCAGGATCCTCAGGGTTCCTCAGCAGCGAAGCGCCAAATAACTTTTTTAAAATGATTTGAAAGGGTAAAAGAATGAAAAAATTTTAAAGCGGAAAAATAAAATAAAATATGGGTTAAAAGATGAAACGACTAAACCTATTCAGGACATAATGTTGGGGTGGGCGCCGAGGCCCTCAAAATGAAACACCGTTTTCAGGTACAGTGCCAAGCTGACGAGTGGTAATCTTGTTGTGCGCCTTATTGGCCAGGCTCCTGCCCCCTGTATGATTTCCACAGTTGCCACTGTGGATTTCATACATCGCAGCCTAAACTTCCTGTTCCAGTCCTGGCTTTCGCAAAACATTCCTCATGAGAGGGTTAGCGACCACAGTAGCAGTATGCGGCTAACAAATAAGGACGTAACTTAAAGGAGGCTGTAATTAAGAACAAGTGTTCCGAGTTCCGTGTACCTGGTCTCTGCTGGAAGCAGAGACTTGCTTACATAGCAAACTGGCTGCTGAGACCCTTCAGTGCCCAGAGCCATCCACAGCGCTCCACAGCTACTTAGATTAGTCCTTGGGCTGCTCTGGGGATTCTAACTGGAGCAGGGCCCTGATTTGCTCCACACTGGCCTCTCCTCCTTGCTGCTCCTGTCTTGCCTCTTGGTTGCTGAGTAAGTTAGCCCACACAGCTCCGGTCCGCCAGCTGCCACATACACGATCTTTGCATACAACGGAGGTGGTGACGGCTGGTCCCGGTCTGTGGACGCCACCCTGCCGGACCCGGACTTTCTCGGCAGAATGTTGTCGAGGTGCCCCCTGCCCTGGAGATACTTCAGTTCCCTTCCTAGAGCTATGCAGTCCTCGGTGTTGTTCCCGATATCGTCGTGGAACGCGCACCTCCTGTTGGGGTCTTTCCTACTGGTATCTCCATTGGTTTTGCTCTTGCGAGGCCACCTGACTTTGCCTCCAAGGTCCTGCAAATATTTGAGAATTCCATCAGTATCAGTAGTGAACTTGTACTCACTTACCTTGGGTGGAAGGTCTTGGTTGTTCCTCCATCCTCTGGCTCCTGAAACCTTGCCGACTGCAGGCCTCTCGTATGGTTTGGATCTCTCATGCCTGCGGTCGCTGATGACCTTTCTGGAGGGGCTGCTGAGGGTCCCTTTCCTGGCCACGGCGCCCTCCTCGAGCCTGAGATCCGAGAGCGCTTTTGGCTGTGCACCCCCTGAAGTTGGCTGCTTTGTTTGCCAGGTGAAGGTTTCGGTGGTGATGGCTCTAGGGTCCTGGAACGCTGCTCCAAAGTCTCCTCGTAGAACCTTGGACTCCAGGGCCTGCAACCTCCTGGTTGTATCCTCGCTTCCCCTGCGCATCTGATCCATAACCCTGGACAGCGACTCCATGCTCCTCAGGAGGGTGTGGAGCGAATCTTTAGGCTGCGCGCTGCTTGACATGAGTGCTAGATGAGGAGATGAATCTGGCTACAAAGATGATCGCAATTCCCCACAGACGGCGCCAAATGTTTTGGCAAAAAATTTACCAAAGCTTAGTTTATTGTGTTGGGGTTAAAGCGACCTTATCGTATGTCAAACTAAGAATTGTAATGAAAAACTCAAGGAAAAGAAATGACGAAAACGAAATAAGACACGAAGGTTTTTTGGTTACGCGGAAAACCCGATGTGGGAAACGACCGCGGGGGGAAGCTCTTGTCCCACCAACTATCCACTATTCAAAGAAGGATTACAAGATTTTGGTGCTAAGGCACGTTATTTGGTACAATATTCGTTGAATAATGCTAAGTATTGCTGAAGAAAGTGTTTAGTGTGTTTGAATGCTGTAAAATATGTGTTTGGTGTTGAATGTAGTAGTGTTGTTGCTGAATGTGGAATGATGAATCCTTGAACCCTAGCTTGCCTTTTATACTTGCATCCTTGCTGATTTTTCTCCTATTATTCCTCCCTCCATAACTGTCGTGGCTCCCTATTGAATAGGCCTTAAATGCTCCTTCCGTTGGATAGCTTCCCTTTCTACTTATCGCTTTAATTGTCATTCTGATTCGAGATAGATCCGATTGGTGAGACTCTGAGGGCCCTGGTCATCCAGGGTCCTATCTTTGTCCGGCTCCTTGAGTTGCTCAGGTCCCGCCGAGGTCCCGATTCAGTGTCTGAACTAGTCCTCGCTGTGAGGGCCGAATACTGGCCGCAAAATTTGGGCCTAACAACCACCGTGGTCCAGCTCTTGCTCTCCCTCTTCTCTTCTTCTTCCTTCTTTGCTCCTGTTTCGGCCACCATGGCCATGGTCACCGAGCTCGACCTCCGTCAATCACCACCGTGAGCCACACCACCTTTGCCTTGCTCTGTCTTATGCCGCCACCGTCATGGCCACCGCCGCCTCTGCCCTCTCCTTCTCAGGCCCGCAGTGGGCCTCCTCTCTCGTCTCCTGTGTCTGTAGTGCTCTCTTCTCACTTCTCTCCTCTCGCCTCGCTCCGTTTTCAGGCCACCGGAGCCGAACTCCGATCACCAACAGGCTCAACATCGACCTCTACCTCGAGGTGCTTTCATCCCCTTAATCCTTCATTTCCCTTTTAATTTCAGATCCTACTCGGCTATTAAATTTCATAATCGCTGCTTTCCATTTATGTCGTGCTACATATTCGATTTCAATTCGTTAACTCAATCTATTTCAACTTTCATTTTCGCTGAGTTATTTTGTTTCCCTTCTATTTCTGATTTCTACTCCTAAATCGCTATTATGTTTCAATTAAAATGTTGACAGAATACGCTCCGTATTCGGTCCGTAGTTGCTGTGACCTTCTAAGAATCGTCATTTGGGTGTCGTTTTTCTCTGTCACCAGCCAAGACTGACGAGGTCAAGGCCACCTCTACTGCCTCTATTTCATGGTGAGCGTCCATTTCAATTTTACTCCCGGCCAATATATACTTAATAAGTCTCGACAATCAATCGCTCGTGTTAATGATTTAGTTTGATGAATAATTATCAATTCTCACATTCTCCTTTATCGCTGTGGTTTGTGAGGGATACTGTAACACCCCGTGTTTTATTAACACAAATTAATTATTTTAACTAAATTTTTAAATTAAAATTTATATAATTTAAATTTTATTCCTTTGTTTTGAAAACGCGACTAAAAAATTTCGATCGAACCAACCTTCTCAAGATATTTCTAACTAAACCTACTTGATTTTATATTAATCTTTATTATATTTTTATTTCTAAAATACGTGTCGAATTAAAACTTTACTTACGTTACCATTATTAAATTTTATAAATTTGGATTATACTTTAAAAAGCATTACTCACATAAAAATTTAGTTTTTATAGAAATAATCTTGCAAATAAACAGACCGTTTGAAAACCTGTGAGACCGTAATAGAATTTGTAACTAATATTTTTATACTCCATTTAATTTTAAAATATAAGTTTAACGTTATAGAAAATAAAAATGAAATTTCAACGAAATATATTATACATAATATATTTTATAAAATATAAAGATTTATAAATAAGAGCGAATAAAACAGAGCAAATCGGAAAAACTGACCCAAATATCTCCCTCAATGTCGGCATACACACCTACTCATTTGTGATATTTGTTTCTATCTTATACAACACACTCCCCTTCATCTTATCTATTTGTCTGACTTTCTTTCTTCTCATTTTCAACCTTACTCTTCTCCCTTTATTCATCCTCTTACATTCCTCCATTAAAATCAAAACAAAACCAAACACATCAACAACAAAAACAACAACAACTTACTCCGTATAATAATAATAATAATAATAATAATAATAATAATAATAATAATAATAATAATAATAATAATAATAATAATAATGATAATACACAACAGCAGCAACCAACAACAACGAACAATAGCAACATCAACAACAAAGACGGCAACAACAACGACTTCAGCCACCATCACCGACAACCACCAAAGTTCCAACCACCGTCGCCGGAGCCGAAGCCGACAACATCAACGGCCAACCTGGCCGTGCTCTTCTCTCGAGCTCGCTCTCTCTCTCGCCTCCCCTGTTTTCCCCTGTTTTGCTCGGCCTCTTCTCGGCTTTTGGTCCACCGTGGACCACCAGGGCCCTGCTCATCGTGGCCTTGCTCTGCTTCCCGTCGTATTCTTATCGTCGGTAAGTGTCGTCGATTAAATCGTTTTTTATTCATTAAATTATCGACATTTGATTTGGCCCATTTTAATTGATTTTCTCTTTGACTCGCCGGAATAAACCTCGCCGGAGTCGTCACCGAAGCGGGCACGCTCATTTGCCACCCTCGAGACCGCCGTGGTCGCTCGAGTAGATGACCTTTGTTTCGGTCAGACTTGCCTCATCGACACCATCGAGGTCACCACCGTTTTATTCGGTGAGCCTTCATCTTACTCCTCTTTGTTCATTCATTTTTAAATTCTGAATCTTTTACTTTGCCCATGTTAACCAATTAAATCGGTGTGGTCATTATCGATTTACCTTGTAAATAGATTTCTATCGGCTCTAATTCACTTCTATTTCTCCTATTCTCAAACGATAAATGTAGCGGCCAACATTTACGTTGTCACTTTTGGGTCTACGAGGAAACGGGTCAGTTTTGGGTCATGGGCTGACAAAATCATGGATCCAGACGAGCTAGGAAATTCGTACCGAGCTAACTTAAGGTGCCCCCGCACACTAGTTTAATTTACGTATTTAGAATATATAATTTTCGTGTTCATGTGATATAAAAATAATTTATGTGATTTTGTGAATTTTGATTATGTGTTATTTTTGTTATAATATAATGTTGAATTGAATTGTTAAATATGATTTTATGATAATATGTGTTAAGTGAAAAATATGCGTTGTTGAATTATTCTTGAATTTATATGTAATTTTATCATGTTGAAAATTATATGTTATGTGTAAATTATTGATCATATTAATTATAAGTATCACAAGTATAATATGTGACTAAAATATTATTAAAATTACTTAAGTAAATAAATTAAATTTAAATAAAATAATTATAGTAATGAAATGTTTATTGTCACCAAAAGTCCAAATGAAATAATAACTAAAAATGAAGAATTAAGTTAAAAGAGTATTGAGTTTAAATTAATATTAAATCAATCTAAAAGTAAAAATATAAGTTAAGTTACCCTTATACAATTTCTACGATAAATAATTATATGGAAAGTCATATATCAAAATTAATATAACGAATACTTTATTAAAATTTTAAAGTTTATAATAAACTTAAAATATACTAAATAAGTATTTAGTTAAAATAATAACATGAAAGGAAATAAAGAACTTGACATTTAAAATAAACCTAAGTAAAGCTATTATTGAATAAAGTTAAAAATTAGTATCACTAACAAGATTTTTGAAAATAAAATAAAGTTAGACAAAGTCTTTTAATTAAAAAGGAATTTAAGAACTAACAACACAAATATAAATTAGGAGAAAAATAAAGTGTCAAGAATTTACTAAGTATAAAAATGTAAGGATAAAAAGGATTATCGAATCATATAAATAACTTAGTAAGTATAACATTTTTATATGAAAAGATTAACTTAAAGCAAAGCTCACAAATTTAAACAATATCTTTAAAATTAGGAATTTGTCTTAAAATCGACAACTCACTAAACCAATGTAAGTTGTATAATAAAAATCAAACACATAAAACGTAAGACATTATAAAAAGATACAAATGATTCATAAAAATAATGTAGAAAAGATTTTAAGTTATAAAAACTTAAATAAGATTCCACGATCAAATTATCTTTTCACCTAAATCGAATAAGTTAAAGTTATAATACAAAGTTGTTGTAACACCCCGTGTTTTTATTAATACTAATTAATTATTTTAACAAAATTCTTGAATTTAAAATTTATATAAATTAACTTTTATTCAATTACTTCAAAAACGCGGCTGAAAAATTTCGATTTAATGAACCTCTCAAGATATTTCTAGTTAAACTTTCTCGATTTTTATATTAATCTGTATTATATTGTTATTCCTAAAATACTTGTCAAACTAAAACTTCGATTCAATTGGTTTTATTAAACTTAATAAATTTGCGTTTTACTTTAAAAATTATTATTACTTGAATAAAAATAATTTTATTGAAATGTATCTTGCAAACGAACAGGCCGTTTGAAAATTTATGAGACCGTAATAAAATTTATAGTTGACAATTTTTATACATTTGATATCTAAAAATTTAAATTTTATAATACTAATCATAGAACTAAAATTTAAAAACCAAAAATTTAAAGTATAGTATATTTTATAAAATATAAAAGTTTATAAATAAGAGTAAATGAAATGGAGCAAACAAATAAAACAGACCCAAATTTCCCACCTTTATGTCGACATCCTTCCCCTTTCTATTTGAGATATTTGTTGAATAACTTCCCCAACACACCTTATTATTTCTACTCCTTTTATACCCTCTTTTCCCTTTAATAAATTTGAGCTTTTATTTTCATCCACTCATCTTCATCTCAGCTTCTTCTTCTTCCCCTAATTCTCTTTAAAATAAAACAAAATAAATCAACAAACAACAACAGCAAACTACAACAACAACAAACGACGGCAACAACAACAAAACCAACAACAAAAACGGCAACAACAAACAACACAATAACGATAACAACCACCATCAACAGCAGCCCCCACCGGAGCACCACCGTGCTCACCACCACCATGGCTGCCGTCGACGTCATCACCACCGGAGCCACCACCGTACTTTCCCTCCTCCTTCCTCCCCTGTTTCCCCTGTTCTCTTCCCCACTCTTTCGCTCTCTGCTGTTCGCTCGCCGGAGCTCTGACTCCGACCACCGTGGTAAGCTCCATCTCCTCTCCTTTCATCTTTTTCGTTCCCCCCTCCTTTCTCCCTCGATTCCCTGCTCACTACTTGCCTCTGTTTTATTTTTTCGTCGCCGGAAACCGCCCTAATCGCCGGAGACGCCACCTCAGACCACCATGGCCATCACCACCCGTGAAGTAGTCCTCCTTGCGTTGGCCACCTCCTCGTCTCCCCTGTTTTCCTCCCTCTTCTCGGCCCTGCTTTCTCTCCCGTCCCTCTGTCATACTCATAAAGCCAGCAGTAGCCTTGCTACGCCTCGCTTTGCCGTCGTATTTTATCGTCGGTAAGTTCAACCGTTTTCAGCTCATAAATAAGACTGCCAATTTATTTCACCTCGACTTTATTACTCATTCCCGTGTCTTTATGTGCCGAGGTTGCGGGTGCGTTCAACGGTTACGATGCCGCTAATTGTTGAACCGAGGTGCTGCTTTTCAGGTTGGGTTTCACGGCTATTTGGGTCGGGCCAGACCTTGTCGTGCTTCGGAAATTAATTAAATGGGTATCGGGTTTATTTTGGAGGCCTCAGTTCGTGTGCCAAATTTAGGTGACTCGATTCTTCCTCAAAGTCTCTAACATTAACGTTTTGGTTTTATTTTAATTAATCTGTTATTAAAAGTGAGCTAGTATGCATTAGACACGTATGATTCCCGTTTCAGTTTAATTTGATAACTTTGTATGATTAACTATAGTATGAAATTGGGTGTTAAGTTTAGTTATTATATGTTATTGAATTGAATTGTGAAATATGATATTTGTATGATTTTATGATATGTGTTTTAGGTGAAAAATGTGTTGTTAAATTATTGTTGATTTTATATGAAATTTTATCATGTTGAAATTATATGTTATGTGTAAAGTATTGACCATGTTAATTATAATTATCACAAGTATAAAATGTGACTAAAATATTATTAAATTAACTTAAGTAAATAAATTAAATTTAAATAAAGTAATTATGGTAATAAAATTTTTATCCTTACTAAAAAGTACAAGTCAAAATATAACTAATAATGAAGAATTTAATTTGAAGAGTATTAAGTTTAAATTAGGGTTAAACCAATTTTGAAGTAAAGCTCATTTTAATATAAATTAAAAGTTACTCATATTAAATTTTCTAAAATAAATAGTTATATAAAAAGTCATATATCACATTTAATAAGACGATTACTTTATTAAAACCTTAAGTTTAAAATGAACTTAAAATATACTAAATAAGTATTTAGTTAAAATATCAAAAGAAAATAAAGAGCTTAAGATTTAAAATGAATTTAAGTAAAACTATCACTAAATAAAGTTAAAAATTAGAAGCACAAATAAGAATTAACTAAAAGGTAATTTGTTAAGATCATAGTAATATATAAAGGTCGATACTAAGTATAGTTATATAAAAAAATTATGAATAATATAATTTATATATAAAGTACAAAACCTAACTAAAATTTAAACTATAAAGTTTATGATATTTTAAAAAGGTTATAAATAATTAAATAAATTAAACTTAAGTGAATAGTACTAAAATATAAATATTAATAATCTCACGTATTAAATCACCTCATGCGACTACGTAAAAGTTACATAAATAAAATAAATTAAGAAATTAGACCACCTAAACAAATATTTCCTAAATGTCATTATATTATATTTTACTAAACATACTAAATTTTGCTAAGTATCATCAAGATATTTTTACAAGTTAAAATAAATGTTATAACTACTAAATCGCTAAACACTTTACAATTTAAATAAAAAGGAAGAAATAAATGTGAGTTATAATGAAATTCAATTATTTATATTACTAATCACTAATCTGTTTTAAATTACTTAAAATTTAAATGAAACTAAATTGAGCTTATAAATAAAATGAACTATTCTTAATTACTAAAATATAAACTAATAATACGTATAAGTATAAAAGTGAAATATATAATAATTCAACCTTACCTCGTACTAATAAGAGGATACAAAGATATACATAAATAATACAATAAATGTGGTAGCGTGTGTAACGTTTAATTGTTGTATGTTGACTTAAATTAATTTAAAGTTTGACGATGTTTATATTTGAGATTTCATGTTTGATTTGTAAAACAGAATATAAAAATTGAATCGTATGCTAAAATATTAATGTTGAGTATTATGTGATTTCCGTTAACTGAAGAACTATAATATTTTTATTTAACAAGTTTGACGATGTTATAATTAGTAAGAACTGTCACTTGAGTTATGAATGATAAAAGAAATAATGAATTAATGGTTAAATACTTAGAGTAAACTCTCGTCACATATTTAGAATAATTGTCGCGCTACCCTTGTGAATTGACCTATTATTGACTTCATTTTGACTATCCACTCTAACTTGGGAACCCTTTAGATTCTCTGCGGTTGTTTGGGTTGAATCCGATAATGAGCGAGTTATTCCTCATACTCGATATTCCCTCGACAACCTAGGATTTGAGTTCAAAGGCACGGCCTGACATGAGACTATACCCCTCGATTATAACGTTGTATGATTAGTACTCGGGTGTCTGCGATGTTAAACGCTATAGGGTCAGGATTGGTAAGGTAGCCGCATATGGGGACACTATCACGCTTATTAGGTGCTAGTGGTGCATTTAATGACTCTCACAGTCGTTATTTAACGTGATTTTCGCCCTGGGTATCGATTCGTTCACGGGCCCATATGAGGTAACGGAAAATAGCCATTCCCATCCGGGGAATCTGTCGTAGTGTAATAGTCGTACCAATAGGGTAGTGTATGCATGCAAAAGACAAGGGACTGATTCTCCTTATTACCTGCTTGATATCGTTAGCATTTAAAGTCCGTTGATGTGACCGGCACGCTAATGCGCGGACGCTTATTAGGTCTGCATGTTTCCATCCTTGCTAGTTTGTTGGCTTATGGTCGTGTTTCATCTTAGATTATCCATGTTGTGTTGGATGTCAGGTAGCTATCACGTACGCTACTTAGTGTTTGACCTGATGTGCGAGTCTGAGTAACTAGTGCACTTTGATAGCGAATTATATGGGTAAATTACTATGAGAGTACACGAGCCGCTCTATAGTCAAGACTCGTGAGTTTTATTGATATTGTGATTTGAGAAGGGTCGACTATCCCTCGTGCTATATGAAATATTGCATGATTGTTCACGACTATGTGTTTATGGAATTGATTACGACTTATGCATATATCTTGGTTGCTATGATTTATGTTTTATATACATACTACGATGTTATATGGATTGAGTTGGTATTTACGTTTATATATCGTGTTCTATAAATTGAAATGTTTTAAGTTTTGTTTATCATGTTGTATGAGATTTAAATATCTATATGTGAGAACTGATATTATATGCTAATTGTCCAATTTTATTGAAATATGGTGTTGCTGGAGTTATACGCGTGTAGTGCTGCCAAGTTACTTTTAATCATAGGTTAAATAAACCAAAACTTTGGTTTAGAGATTGTTGGTTAGAACAGTCACTTCCCGCCTCTGAGCGGGAGATCCTCCTATTTTCTGTTTTTGTCTCAGCTATGGTGAAATTCTCGAGACTCAGGATTATCGGGACGATTAGGATGTTTCGTTTGTATTCGTTGAGAGATTGTAATATATATTTGTATCCTATGCCATTTGAATGTAATTTAATTAACATCCGGCATGTATTAGACTTAATTAATTTTCCGCCTTAGTTTAATTAAGTCACGAAAAACCGGGTTGTTACAGTTGGTATCAGAGCTGTCTTGCGACCGTGAATAACTTAAAGTTATTTCATCTAGCGAGAAGACACCTGGGCTAGACATACATATTAATATATATGTCCGGCATAGACTTATAGGATCAAATAATAAATTTAGAAATCCTAGATCGCTAAAATAATAATCTTAGAACGCTTTAAATGTGAGAATGGGTAGAAATATTAAGGATTGACCGACTGACCTAGATTTTAGAATCCTCGACCGTCATTCAACCTCGATAGATTTTTATTCTCTTTTCTTGCCTGCTAAGTGCTCTATGACTAATCTTTTTGACTAACAAAGCCCTTTATCTAACATTACGAAAATCGAAGACTAGACGACAAGAAGTCAAGCGCAACAAATGGACGCAACAAAAACTTTACAACGTGGGAAGATATTCAAGATTTGAAAAAGTTTGTTGAATTGAAGACCTCTACAACAATATTAACAAATCAATCTTTGGTTAGCGTTAGCTTTTCAACTAACCTCGAATTATAAATCTCCTAATCTTAAAAATCCTAATATTTATTCATTTAAAAATGAATTTTAGTTTTCTTTTTAATCGTTAACCCTTGCCTTTTTAAGGATTTGTGGATTCGATTATTTTTCAACCTTCTAAACTTATTGACTCCTTTTAAGAAACTTTTAACTTCCTAAATCAATAATTCTTAATAATTGTCTTCTCAATAATTTCTCATCTCTTCTCTTCGATCTCGTAAAATTATACCATCCTTACTTGTTATTAACTTCTAAAATTTCTAATCTCGAAATCTATAATACCTACTAATTGATTTCGTAAAGAAAATTTTCATTTGTTCTATTTAATCTCAAAAAAAAAAAAAAAAAAAAAAAAAATGATTTTACCTTTCCTTTATAATTTCGTTAACTTTTACTCAATCTCTAAAACTTATTTCCTTGTTCTAAAATTTTGAACTCTTAGATTATAATTTCTACAGAATATTTATTAATCTC
The DNA here is from genome assembly GCA_023091065.1 of Dianthus caryophyllus. Classification (NCBI taxonomy): domain Eukaryota; kingdom Viridiplantae; phylum Streptophyta; class Magnoliopsida; order Caryophyllales; family Caryophyllaceae; genus Dianthus; species Dianthus caryophyllus. The sequence continues at coordinate 34,390,667 of CM041517.1, read as the reverse complement.
ATACGATGAAATTTTGTCTGTTTCCTTCATTTTTGTAAACTCTTTATTTATTTTTATTTATTAAATTCCTTTGAACAAATAAACTTAATTGTTCTAAAACTACTCATCCTTTAATTTTAAATATTTTTAACTTGATTACTTTTCGAAATCTTAGCCTTACTATCTCATTTTAAATTTTTAACATCATAAATTCCTTATTTCTTAACTTAAGATACTTTCGAAAGTAATTTGTTTCGACATCATTTTCTTTAAATTTCAAATACCTTTTTAGCTTGTCCTATCCATTACAAACACTCCTCTTCAAAAATACATGTGTATATCATTTATCATTTATTTCAATCCCTTAATATAAATTTTCAATCTTACCTAAAATATGATTTATAACTTCCCGTTTCACCTAATAACATCATAATAACAATTTTAAGAAAAAGAGCTATATTAACAAGGTTATCTGTAATTCTCTAAATTTATCATTCCACGATAACCTATATTTCCCCTAATTTCATTAAGGCTCATATTTTCCTTATGATCACTACGACTTTTACATATTTTCCCTAAATGCCGTTTTTCCTAAGACTATAAATATCATATACACGTGATCATTAAAAGTAACAATAATAATATTATGTATATACGTTTAAAACTTCTTAAGGGAGTAGGACAATAATTTGATATTAGCAAAATCCTAATTAAATCATAAAATTTCTTATTTCAACCTATTTTAAGATTAACATTTATTTTCAAATTTAAATAAATTGATTTAATTCTTAAAATGCTTATTATTTTTATTTAATTTAATTCCATACAAAACTTCTAGGCCCTACTCTTTTGAAAACCTCTTTCTCGCTGATTTTGAAAATGACAATGCAGCAACATTTTGATATTAATTCGAAAAAGAATTATTTATGTTATTAAGTTCTTAAATTCTTCAATCTTTCCTTTTTAGAAAATTCATACTCAATCATGAGCAATATTAATATTCCAATTCCAAAAACATCAATGTTTACTCCAACTGCTTTTTAATCTCGAGCAGTTATCCATCCTATTCAAGTTTCGGGGACGAAACTTTTCTTAAGGGGGTAGGATCAGAATACCCTGCGTGTTTTTATTATTACTAATTGTTTATTTTCACAAAACTCTTGAATTTAAAATTTATATAAATTATCTTTTATTCAATTACTTCAAAAACGCGGCTGAAAAATTTCGATTTAATGAACCTCTCAAGATATTTCTAGTTAAACTTTCTCGATTTTTATATTAATCTGTATTATATTGTTATTCTAAAATACTTGTCAAACTAAAACTTGATTCAATTGGTTTTATTAAACTTAATAAATTTGCGTTTACTTTAAAAATTATTATTACTTGAATAAAAATAATTTTATTGAAATGTATCTTGCAAACGAACAGGCCGTTTGAAAATTTATGAGACCGTAATAAAATTTATAGTTGACAATTTTTATACATTTGATATCTAAAAATTTAAATTTTATAATACTAATCATAGAACTAAAATTTAAAAACCAAAAATTTAAAGTATAGTATATTTTATAAAATATAAAAGTTTATAAATAAGAGTAAATGAAATGGAGCAAACAAATAAAACAGACCCAAATTTCCCACCTTTATGTCGACATCCTTCCCCTTTCTATTTGAGATATTTGTTGAATAACTTCCCCAACACACCTTATTATTTCTACTCCTTTTATACCCTCTTTTCCCTTTAATAAATTTGAGCTTTTATTTTCATCCACTCATCTTCATCTCAGCTTCTTCTTCTTCCCCTAATTCTCTTTAAAATAAAACAAAATAAATCAACAAACAACAACAGCAAACTACAACAACAACAAACGACGGCAACAACAACAAAACCAACAACAAAAACGGCAACAACAAACAACACAATAACGATAACAACCACCATCAACAGCAGCCCCCACCGGAGCACCACCGTGCTCACCACCACCATGGCTGCCGTCGACGTCATCACCACCGGAGCCACCACCGTACTTTCCCTCCTCCTTCCTCCCCTGTTTCCCCTGTTCTCTTCCCCACTCTTTCGCTCTCTGCTGTTCGCTCGCCGGAGCTCTGACTCCGACCACCGTGGTAAGCTCCATCTCCTCTCCTTTCATCTTTTTCGTTCTCCCCTTCTTTCTCTCTCGATTCTCTGCTCACTACTTGCCTCTGTTTTATTTTTTCGTCGCCGGAAACCGCCCTAATCGCCGGAGACGCCACCTCAGACCACCATGGCCATCACCACCGCCGTCGTCCTCCTCCACTTGCGTGGGCCACCTCCTCGTCTCCCCTGTTTTCCTCCCTCTTTTCGGCCCTGCTTTCTCTCCCGTCCCTCTGTCACGCCCTCACCGAAGCCAACCGTGGCCTTGCTACGCTCTGCCTTGCCGTCGTATTTTATCGTCGGTAAGTTCAACCGTTTTCAGCTCATAAATAAGACTGCCAATTTATTTCACCTCGACTTTATTACTCATTCCCGTGTCTTTATGTGCCGAGGTTGCGGGTGCGTTCAATCTGATTCTGATGCCGCTAATTGTTGAACCGAGGTGCTGCTTTTCAGGTTGGGTTTCACGGCTATTTGGGTCGGGCCAGACCTTGTCGTGCTTCGGAAATTAATTAAATGGGTATCGGGTTTATTTTGGAGGCCTCAGTTCGTGTGCCAAATTTAGGTGACTCGATTCTTCCTCAAAGTCTCTAACATTAACGTTTTGGTTTTATTTTAATTAATCTGTTATTAAAAGTGAGCTAGTATGCATTAGACACGTATGATTCCCGTTTCAGTTTAATTTGATAACTTTGTATGATTAACTATAGTATGAAATTGGGTGTTAAGTTTAGTTATTATATGTTATTGAATTGAATTGTGAAATATGATATTTGTATGATTTTATGATATGTGTTTTAGGTGAAAAATGTGTTGTTAAATTATTGTTGATTTTATATGAAATTTTATCATGTTGAAATTATATGTTATGTGTAAAGTATTGACCATGTTAATTATAATTATCACAAGTATAAAATGTGACTAAAATATTATTAAATTAACTTAAGTAAATAAATTAAATTTAAATAAAGTAATTATGGTAATAAAATTTTTATCCTTACTAAAAAGTACAAGTCAAAATATAACTAATAATGAAGAATTTAATTTGAAGAGTATTAAGTTTAAATTAGGGTTAAACCAATTTTGAAGTAAAGCTCATTTTAATATAAATTAAAAGTTACTCATATTAAATTTTCTAAAATAAATAGTTATATAAAAAGTCATATATCACATTTAATAAGACGATTACTTTATTAAAACCTTAAGTTTAAAATGAACTTAAAATATACTAAATAAGTATTTAGTTAAAATATCAAAAGGAAATAAAGAGCTTAAGATTTAAAATGAATTTAAGTAAAACTATCACTAAATAAAGTTAAAAATTAGAAGCACAAATAAGAATTAACTAAAAGGTAATTTGTTAAGATCATAGTAATATATAAAGGTCGATACTAAGTATAGTTATATAAAAAAATTATGAATAATATAATTTATATATAAAGTACAAAACCTAACTAAAATTTAAACTATAAAGTTTATGATATTTTAAAAAGGTTATAAATAATTAAATAAATTAAACTTAAGTGAATAGTACTAAAATATAAATATTAATAATCTCACGTATTAAATCACCTAATACGACTACGTAAAAGTTACATAAATAAAATAAATTAAGAAATTAGACCACCTAAACAAATATTTCCTAAATGTCATTATATTATATTTTACTAAACATACTAAATTTTGCTAAGTATCATCAAGATATTTTTACAAGTTAAAATAAATGTTATAACTACTAAATCGCTAAACACTTTACAATTTAAATAAAAAGGAAGAAATAAATGTGAGTTATAATGAAATTCAATTATTTATATTACTAATCACTAATCTGTTTTAAATTACTTAAAATTTAAATGAAACTAAATTGAGCTTATAAATAAAATGAACTATTCTTAATTACTAAAATATAAACTAATAATACGTATAAGTATAAAAGTGAAATATATAATAATTCAACCTTACCTCGTACTAATAAGAGGATACAAAGATATACATAAATAATACAATAAATGTGAGCGCGTGTGTAACGTTTAATTGTTGTATGTTGACTTAAATTAATTTAAAGTTTGACGATCTTTATATTTCAGATTTCATGTTTGATTTGTAAAGCAGGAATATAAAAATTGAATCGTATGCTAAAATATTAATGTTGAGTATTATGTGATTTAGTTAATCAAGAACTATAATATTTTTATTTAACAAGTTTGACGATGTTATAATTAGTAAGAACTGTCACTTGAGTTATGAATGATAAAAGAAATAATGAATTAATGGTTAAATACTTAGAGTAAACTCTCGTCACATATTTAGAATAATTGTCGCGCTACCCTTGTAACAACCTGGTTTTCTGTGACTTTAATTAAACTAAGGCGGAAAATTAATTAAGTCTATATATTACAAAACCAGCTGTTAATCGTAGTAAAACTCTAAGTACATAGTACGAGTTTAGAATAACAGAGTATAAGTTTAATTACATCCTCTCAAAATAGGTTACAAAATAAGGCCTCCAATCCCCTGATAGATCAACGTTCAAGACTCGGGGTACCTGCATTAAACTCTCATCATTTTCCCGCACACTCCTTCGAGTTTCGATACATGCAATTTCTAAAGCAATATGCAGAATAATAATGAATAATAAAATAGGTAAAAACAATTAGCAAGTAAACAGGTAAAACACATAAAGAGATCAAAATGATTCAAACATGAGTATAAATCCAATCACATATCATACAACACTCTCAACATATCATTCTCAACAGTCATATTCCAACGATCATAAATTCAAGCCATCAAACAATATCAATCAAACAAGACAAGGAAATACATTCTTCATACGTTAACTAATGATTGTTCGTTAGCGGCGGAAGCTTATCTGCACGTAAAACGCATAATAGTAGACAGGGCGAGCAGGCGGACGTGGTCGACATACTAAACGTCCGCCTTGAAGCGATCGTGGCGAACAAAGCGGGCGTGTTCGACAAGCTAAAGATACCTAAAGCGATAAGGGACCAAATCCCAGTCTAATGTATGCATACACCACTATAGATAGGATCGTATCATACTCGCCCTCGAGTAAGTAGTCACCTAATAATACGACTATCACCTTAGACGGGTACCCCCGGGTGGGGCTGGAGTTTCCAATTACCGTAGTATGGGCTCACGGAGATATCAAGTATGCCCCATCCCTGAGGGTGAATATCCCGCATGAAATAATACTTTATATAAAAATATTAGATCGCCTTTAGCAACTCGGGAGGAGCTAAAGTCCCCATAAACGGCTACCTCATTAACCGAATTCTAGAGTCGCGACATGGCGAACAATCCAAGTATTTTATTCAAGTAGTTCATTTCTTAATTTCTTATTTCCTCGTTCATTCAAAGTAGGTGACAATTCTGTAACTTAAATATATCGTCTAACTTTGTATAATGAAATTTTAGTTCTAGCAATTCTTCAGGTAAACAAAACACATAGAAAGACTTAGTTAATTATTTGGAGTCCGTTTGTAAATTTTAAATATTTTTACTATTCATTATTTTACTATTCATCGTATTTACTATTCACCGTATTTACTATTCATCGTATTTACTATTCACCGTATTTATACGTATTTTTATGCGTTTGCGTATTTTTATACTTAAGTATTTTATTCAGTATTTTATCGTATTTTATACGTATCGTATTCCTATACTTAGTATTTATTATTATATTTCCTTTATACTTAGTATTTTTATTTTATTTCCTTATACTTAGTATTTTCCTTTTATACTTAGTTTTCTTATACTTTACAACTACTTTTATACTTAGGATATTTTTAGGTTTTACAAAACCAACCTTTATTTTTCTAAGTATATAATTCTAGTTTTAAAGGCGTTAGGTTCGTTTTGTATTTAGTGATTTGAAAAATGATTTCGGAAGTAAAATTTAATATAATCTAAGTACAAAATTCTAGAGTCAAAGTTGTTAAGTTCATTTAGTACTTGGTCAATTTTAATAACATTTCAAAAGTAAAACTCGGTTAAATTTAGTCGTATACTTAACTAAGGTTTTAGCGGGTTCCATTTTTAGTGAGGTTGTCGTAGTTCATTTTAAATAGTCCGTATGTCCAATCCACATTTAAGCAAAGGCAGTATCACTCGACAGTATTCATTTTAATACGTGTAACGTTTATTTTTATCGGTTTTGTTGATTCTTTTTATTAACGATTCATTATACAATCTAATATAATCCCAATTACAAATCGACTTTAGTAACTAAGTGATAAATTCATTTTGACCAAAATTGACCCAATTTAAGTGATAGAGCCGTGGCACTCTACATAGGTTACCCATTTATTTTCTTTTTTGTTTTTATTACTAAATCATTACTTTAACTAATTTAATTACTTAAGTGATAAAAATAAAAAGTGATAAATTCATTTTAGGTCTAAAATAGACACTAAACCGTGGCTTAAACATACATAGCAATTTATTTTAGTTTTCAAATTTTATCGGTTTTTAACTTAAAGTTTTTATATACTAATTAGTTAGTTTATGTTAAAGTGATTTAAGCTAGCAATAAGAACATCAAATACTAAAACCTATGAAAATTTATAAATCAAACTTAGTCATAAAAATGAAGAACACATGAAGATATGAAGAACTCTATTATTTTTCATAGGATTATTAATTAGTTAAATTTTCATATGTTTATATAATTTCTTCAAATTTTTATAGCAAGTCTAATTCATCTAGACTAATCATAATATGTTATTTAGAAAAATTAAAACTAAAAATTGGCCCATATTTTTCAAAATAGCCGTGTATAATATATATATGTTCATAAATTTGATTTTTGATTTTTATACTTCTAATTCAATAACTAATTTACTTTATATTATTTATATACTTAACATATGTGAAAATCATATACAAAACATGAACACACATGAATAAAAATCATTCAAACACATGAATCACAACAAAATTTCAAGAACACACATAAATACATTAAAACATTTAAAATTCATAACATATTCATTTTAAGTCCTAAACAATAACTAATTATATTTTCATATCCATTTCATTACAAGTATTTTAAGCATGCAATTTACAAAAATTAAAAGCGAAAAATTGAACTAAAAATGGAAGGGTGGTAGTAGGTTTTGTTAATGTTACACTAATATTATTTTTCGATTTTTGTCTCCTAATTTAACACATGAATACTAGGTGATATAATAAAACCATACATGCATCAAAAACAATAACACATAATCAAATTCGAGGCTTATCATATAAATGTGCGGAAGCACCTTGATTAGGTTAGTGGAATGAAATCCTAGCAATTATCGGGATCGATAATATGGTCGAATTGACTCAAGTCGATGCTTCCTCCTTGCTCCTCTTCTTTGGTAGATTAGTACATAAAAGAAATAAGCAAGTTAGAAATCTTAATTTTACACTAGACTAACAATAATAAAAATTTTAAGTGTAGTATCATTTTATTTGTTTAGGTAATGATTTAATTCTTTCATGACTTCAATTTAGGTTCATATTTATTTGTATGTAAAAGAAGAGTAAGTGAGTACTAAATAAAAATGGTGAGGAGTTAATTTACATGTTCTAGTGAATTTAAAGCGATAAAAAGAAAGTTTAAAGAAGATAAGCTAGAGGAAGAAGATGAAGATCTTGAGGTTGAAGATGAACTTGGCTTACTTGTGTCCTTGAGGTGATTTTATTTAGAGAGAAAAATGGAAGACTTAGAAAAATTTTATGTGTTTTGTGTTGTTGTTGTTTGGACCGTATGGAGTAGTAGTAGTAGGAGTTTGTTTGTGTTTTGTTTATCAAGTAGTTTAGTGTGTGAATGCATGTGTATGTGTAAGGAGAATGCATGCATGCTTGAGACAAGGAGACCAAGGGTGTAAGAGAAGAAGCATGGGTGTAAGAGGAAGAAGAGCATGCTTGAGACAAGGGAACACTTGTGTAGGAAAAGCAAAAAGGAAAAAGGAAGACAATGTAGAGCTTGCATGCTCCAAATTCTCGGCCAACATGGGTTACTTGGCCCGATTTTTCGTTTTTGAAATTTTCGATTTGCGCGTACGTGAAAAGTCTCGAAATGAAATATATAGTCTTGAAATAATGTTTAGAAGTGAGATCGAAAATAAAAATGAAAATAAACCTCAAAACCAATTCAAACAAAAATTTGGGTACTAGTTTGCCTCGCAACTTTGAAATAAAATTTTATTCGATCGAAATATATATTTTTTTGTTGAATGTTATCGAATTAAATCATTACCCTCAAACGTCAAAAAGTTTATCAGTTTGGGCTTAGTGTAACTCAATATATCGAGTTTTAGTGAAAGTGTTAGTTAAATCAAAGTGGAATAGTAATTTGATATTATTATTATATGTTGTGTTAGTAATAATCAATATGATTAAGCTTAAGCTATTTTAATTAGGTTTGGATTATGAGTAATTTTATTTAATAAAGGATTAGGTGACTAAATCACATTTAGGTGGCTTGGCCCTTTAGTCAATGTTTGACCTCGATTTGCGTGCCAAAATTTGCCGCTTGAGAAGATTCTCGAGGATTCTCCTTTTGATTTATCGAGTTTGAAAAAGTAAACATAAAGTTCAAATTCAAAGTAATTCAAAATGGTTTTAGTTTAGGTGCAAAAATGATTGTAGTGTATTGTGTTAGAAAAGTATTGGGCGAGATTGTTTAATTAATGACTTGTGCAATTATAATAGGCTGAAATTGACATGGAGTGTCACATGGTTAACGGAAAATTCATTCGCATTTTTATTATAAGGAAAAAGGATGAATTTAATTTAAGGAATCAAATTCTTTCATAATATTTTGCTATAAAAACACGGGGTGTTCTGATCCTACCCCCTTAAGAAAAGTTTCGTCCCCGAAACTTGGAAAGAGTGGATAACTGCTCGAGGTTAAACAAGGCAGTGAGAGAGAATATTGAGATTTTACAAATTTGGATAATAACATTTGATTTTGTAGGAATTAAGACTTTTTGGAAAAGTTGAGTTTTCAAATTAATATCGAAACGTCGGATAGAGTGAAAGTATCGAGGAACAAAATCGCGTTTGTATTATTAATGAGATATTTAAATAAATATAGAAAAGTTAGTAGAATGTTATTTTTGAAAAAGACGCGAAAGAGAATCGCAAAAAGATAGGGTCTAGAAGTTTTGTACGGAATTAAATGAAATTAAAATAATAAGTGTTTTAGGAATAAAACTCGTTTATTTAAATTTCAGAAATAATGTTAACCTAAAAGTAGGCTGAAGTAAGAGCTTTTAGAATAAATTAGAGTTGGGGTATAGTTAAATTATTATCCTACCCCCTTAAGAAATTTTAAACGTATATACATAATAATACTATTATGGTTATTTTTAATGATCATTATGAGGTGTATGGCCTTATGAAAATTGGTAATTAGGGAAGGTAGGTAAAAGTCATTGTGATCGTAAGGAATATGTGAGCTTTTATGAGGTTAAAAGAATATAGGTTATCATTGAATGGGTAAACTAAAATTTTAGAGAATTACAGATAACCTTGTCGACATAGCTCATTTTCTTAAAAATTATTATTATAATGTTACTAACTGAAACGGGAATGTTATGAGCCATACTTACAGTAAAATTCAAAATTTAAAATAAGTGATGGCGTAAAATAACTTTGTCGTATATATCTCTAAAATAGAAGAATTAGTGGAAATAAAACAATTTTGATAATGAAAGAATGAAAAGTTCGAACCACGATGTTAAGTATATAAATGAGATCGATAAAAATTTAAAATCTAGGAAGTTAAAAAGGAAATTTGTTTGGTGAATTGTAATTCGTTCATTATTGCATTTTGATGGGCAAGAAGTATTTTTACCCATCGGTAGAGATGTATTAGTATTGATTTGTCAGGAGTTAGTGAATTTGGATTGTTTGGTGAAATTTTGAAAAATATAAACGATAACGAAGCTCATGTATCAAACAAAGTAAATACTGGTACAGTGCTAATTAGAAGATTACCGGTAATGGCGTCAACATCGATACAATCTTCGGCGCACTCTTCAGACTCAGTCAAGACGTACACTCGTCCTTGAACCTTCACGGCTGGCGGTGGTCCCGCGTTTGTCTTATCGCAACTGCACTTTTTGGGCATTCATTTGACTTGTGCCCACTATTTTGCAGGAAACACCTACTACCGGTGCTCCATTACATTGTTTCCCTGGGTGATGCGGTTGTCGGCATCTGCGACACTGGCTTGGGCCCTCAGGAATTTGTGGATTGTCCCTTGCGACGAAAGTTGTGGGGTTTCGATTGAAGTTACGGGATCATACGGTTCTTATTACGGTTGTGCGAACCACGATAACTTCGGGCGATTGAAAAGTGGTTTGCGGATAAAGCTAGCTTTTCGCCACGGTGGCGTGAACGTCTTCCTCTTCTTCTTCTCCTCGACTTCCCTCTTACGGATGGGTGCCCGGATACACGTTGCCTTTTCAGTAGGCTTCAAATAAGCTCTTACGGTGAACCCGCTCATGTTTATCCTCGTGTTATTGTCCATGCCTCAAATGCGTAACGAGTTGCGAGTTCCTCCTCGCTAGTCAATATCTTAGGAGCAAACTTGGACAGCTCTGATATTTTTACGTGTAAGCTTGTAGGGTCATTTCACCCCTGGGTTAGATTCCTAAACTCTTCTTCTTTTTCCCACTTGACTCTTCCCAAAGTACTTGTTTTCTAATAGTGTCTTAAACTCGCTCCAGCTTATAGAGTCTTAGGGAATTGGGCTTTGATTAGGCGCCACCAACTATTTGCCTCTCCTTCAAATAGTCACGCTACCACGTTCACCATTTAGATTTAGGTGGTGTCTTGCTTAGTTCTAGCAATTTCTCCATCTCCTCGATCCATTCTGTCCAAGACCGTGGGGTTGTGAGCCGATATATGGTTGGGGTCTATGTTTGGAGAATCTCTCAAATGCGGATTGGTTATTCCCGCCACCTTGATGTTGATACATATTTTGAGCAATTTTGTAATTGCATCTTGAACCCTTTCCTCCTTGCTTCTTCTTGACAAAATGTTGGCGAAGTTCGGGTTATCCATGTTGTTTAAGTTGTTTGCATCCATTACGAAAAATGTTAAACTAGTATGAAATTGAGTAGTTCCAAAAGAAGCCTATTATATAATACAAGATAGAAATTGGTTACATCGACTTAGAGTAGCAAAATGCAACTAATACATTTCATAGGAAGGTAGCGAAAGTAGAATGTAGGGACAACGCCTCCTAATAGTGCTACAGATACACGATGTTAGGTAGTTAGAATCTAAAGATTTTCCAAAAAGTTGTCCGTACTAGTAGTTCATAAGACTAAAAGGATCTAGAGTCCGTTGGAGGACTCCGCATCGCTGACTTCCTCTTCGTCATCATAGGTGTGTCCCTGAGCAATGGCACGGCATGCAAGCTTGAGGTCGCATTTGAAGAAATTCCACCCGTGGAACTTTCCCCTCGAGCAGTGAGCAGGTGGGCGTCTGATAAACCACCAATGGAAAGCTTCACCTCGAGGAACTTCTCGGTCAGACGTACTTACCACTCTTCGTGAACTTTCGCCACAACGAGTTTCGCCTCCATTTCGCGTAACCAAAACCAGCAGGTGTCATGGTCTCCTGCGAATGTGCGCGGGGGATCTCCTAAGAAATTCCTGTAAGCACTGATCCTGGCAGGGTCAGTCCATGCAAGCTCCGGAGTATCCTGAAGTGCGAACATGAAAGCACGTAGGGCGCTGCTTAATCGAGCGATTGCCCTTCCGCTCCTCGCATCTTGGTGAATCGCCGTTGATGACATCTACAAGGGATTTTAAGGAAAGGAGTCAAACAACAACCAAGATATTGTTTGAACGGAAATAAAATGGCTATTAAGAGAATATATAAATTTTTGATCGAACAAAAACAGGATTAACAAGGGTTTAAGAATTTTATTAGTGAATAGGTTAAGGATTTAGTAGATGTCTTTACTTCACATAGCCTGGTACTCCTTCAGTGTTTCATTTCTCGAGAGTTTTATTAACTCGATTTTATATCCGAGGATAGTTGTTAGTTTTAGTCAGTCACATCAGCAAGTAGCAAGCATACGATGGTTAGCGTATTTTATTTTAGGGTAGCAGCTCGTTTATTTAAAAAGATTTTAGCGTATGGTCGGTACTTAAAGTTTCTACCCATCCTCACACTTTAAAGTGATCTAAGTTATTTATTTTAGCGATCTAAGATTTCTAATTTCATTATTTGATCCTATAAGTCTATGCCTGACATACGATATGAATGTCTGGCCCAGGTGTCGTCTCGCTATGTGAGATAACTTTAAGTCATTCACGGTCGCAAGACAGCTTTGATACCAACTGTAACAACCTGGTTTTCTGTGACTTTAATTAAACTAAGGCGGAAAATTAATTAAGTCTATATATTACAAAACCAGCTGTTAATCGTAGTAAAACTCTAAGTACATAGTACGAGTTTAGAATAACAGAGTATAAGTTTAATTACATCCTCTCAAAATAGGTTACAAAATAAGGCCTCCAATCCCCTGATAGATCAACGTTCAAGACTCAGGTACTGCATTAAACTCTCATCATTTTCCGCACACTCCTTCGAAGTTTCGATACATGCAATTTCTAAAGCAATATGCGAATAATAATGAATAGTAAAATAGGTAAAAACAATTAGCAAGTAAACAGGTAAAACACATAAAGAGATCAAAATGATTCAAACATGAGTATAAATCCAATCACATATCATACAACACTCTCAACATATCATTCTCAACAGTCATATTCCAACGATCATAAATTCAAGCCATCAAACAATATCAATCAAACAAGACGAGGAAATACATTCTTCACACGTTAACTAATGATTGTTCGTTAGCGGCGGAAGCATGCAGGCGTAAACGCAATAGTAAACGGCGAAGCGAGGCGGGCGTGGGCGACATACTAGACGTCCGCTACAGCGTCGAGGGCGAACAAAGCGGGCGTGTCCGACAAAGCTAAAGATACCTAAAGCGATAAGGACAGCCAAATCCCGAGTCTAATGTATGCATACACCACTATAGATAGGATCGTATCATACTCGCCCTCGAGTAAGTAGTCACCTAATAATACGACTATCACCTTAGACGGGTACCCCCGGGTGGGGCTGGAGTTTCCAATTACCAGTAGTATGGGCTCACGGAGATATCAAGTATGCCCCATCCCTGAGGTTGAATATCCCGCACCGAAATAATACTTTATATAAAAATATTAGATCGCCTTTAGCAACTCTGGGAGGGAGCTAAAGTCCCCATAGACGGCTACCTCATTAACTTCGAATTCAAGAGTCGCGACATGGCGAACAATCCAAGTATTTTATTCAAGTAGTTCATTTCTTAATTTCTTATTTCCTCGTTCATTCAAAGTAGGTGACAATTCTGTAACTTAAATATATCGTCTAACTTTGTATAATGAAATTTTAGTTCTAGCAATTCTTCAGGTAAACAAAACACATAGAAAGACTTAGTTAATTATTTGGAGTCCGTTTGTAAATTTTAAATATTTTTACTATTCATTATTTTACTATTCATCGTATTTACTATTCACCGTATTTACTATTCATCGTATTTACTATTCACCGTATTTATACGTATTTTTATGCGTTTGCGTATTTTTATACTTCGTATTTTATTCGTATTTTATACGTATTTTATACGTATGCGTATTCCTATACTTAGTATTTATTATTATATTTCCTTTATACTTAGTATTTTTATTTTATTTCCTTATACTTAGTATTTTCCTTTTATACTTAGTTTTCTTATACTTTACAACTACTTTTATACTTAGGATATTTTTAGGTTTTACAAAACCAACCTTTATTTTTCTAAGTATATAATTCTAGTTTTAAAGACGTTAGGTTCGTTTTGTATTTAGTGATTTGAAAAATGATTTCGGAAGTAAAATTTAATATAATCTAAGTACAAAATTCTAGAGTCAAAGTTGTTAAGTTCATTTAGTACTTGGTCAATTTTAATAACATTTCAAAAGTAAAACTCGGTTAAATTTAGTCGTATACTTAACTAAGGTTTTAGCGGGTTCCATTTTTAGTGAGGTTGTCGTAGTTCATTTTAAATAGTCTGTATGTCCAATCCACATTTAAGCAAAGGCAGTATCACTCGACAGTATTCATTTTAATACGTGTAACGTTTATTTTTATCGGTTTTGTTGATTCTTTTTATTAACGATTCATTATACAATCTAATATAATCCCAATTACAAATCGACTTTAGTAACTAAGTGATAAATTCATTTTGACCAAAATTGACCCAATTTAAGTGATAAAACCGTGGCACTCTACATAGGTTACCCATTTATTTTCTTTTTTGTTTTTATTACTAAATCATTACTTTAACTAATTTAATTACTTAAGTGATAAAAATAAAAAGTGATAAATTCATTTTAGGTCTAAAATAGACACTAAACCGTGGCTTAAACATACATAGCAATTTATTTTAGTTTTCAAATTTTATCGGTTTTTAACTTAAAGTTTTTATATACTAATTAGTTAGTTTATGTTAAAGTGATTTAAGCTAGCAATAAGAACATCAAATACTAAAACCTATGAAAATTTATAAATCAAACTTAGTCATAAAAATGAAGAACACATGAAGATATGAAGAACTCTATTATTTTTCATAGGATTATTAATTAGTTAAATTTTCATATGTTTATATAATTTCTTCAAATTTTTATAGCAAGTCTAATTCATCTAGACTAATCATAATATGTTATTTAGAAAAATTAAAACTAAAAATTGGCCCATATTTTTCAAAATAGCCGTGTATAATATATATATGTTCATAAATTTGATTTTTGATTTTTATACTTCTAATTCAATAACTAATTTACTTTATATTATTTATATACTTAACATATGTGAAAATCATATACAAAACCATGAACACACATGAATAAAAATCATTCAAACACATGAATCACAACAAAATTTCAAGAACACACATAAATACATTAAAACATTTAAAATTCATAACATATTCATTTTAAGTCCTAAACAATAACTAATTATATTTTCATATCCATTTCATTACAAGTATTTTAAGCATGCAATTTACAAAAATTAAAACGAAAAATTGAACTAAAAATGGAAGGGTGGTAGTGGGTTTTGTTAATGTTACACTAATATTATTTTTCGATTTTTGTCTCCTAATTTAACACATGAATACTAGGTGATATAATAAAACCATACATGCATCAAAAACAATAACACATAATCAAATTCGAGGCGCTTTATCATATAAATGTGCGGAAGCACCTTGATTAGGTTAGTGGAATGAAATCCTAGCAATTATCGGGATCGATAATATGGTCGAATTGACTCAAGTCGATGCTTCCTCCTTGCTCCTCTTCTTTGGTAGATTAGTACATAAAAAGAAATAAGCAAGTTAGAAATCTTAATTTTACACTAGACTAACAATAATAAAAATTTTAAGTGTAGTATCATTTTATTTGTTTAGGTAATGATTTAATTCTTTCATGACTTCAATTTAGGTTCATATTTATTTGTATGTAAAAAGAAGAGTAAGTGAGTACTAAATAAAAATGGTGAGGAGTTAATTTACATGTTCTAGTGAATTTAAAACGATAAAAGAAAGTTTAAAGAAGATAAGCTAGAGGAAGAAGATGAAGATCTTGAGGTTGAAGATGAACTTGGCTTACTTGTGTCCTTGAGGTGATTTTATTTAGAGAGAAAAATGGAAGACTTAGAAAAATTTTATGTGTTTTGTGTTGTTGTTGTTTGGACCGTATGGAGTAGTAGTAGTAGGAGTTTGTTTGTGTTTTGTTTATCAAGTAGTTTAGTGTGTGAATGCATGTGTATGTGTAAGGAGAATGCATGCATGCTTGAGACAAGGAGACCAAGGGTGTAAGAGAAGAAGCATGGGTGTAAGAGGAAGAAGAGCATGCTTGAGACAAGGGAACACTTGTGTAGGAAAAGCAAAAAGGAAAAAGGAAGACAATGTAGAGCTTGCATGCTCCAAATTCTCGGCCAACATGGGTTACTTGGCCCGATTTTTCGTTTTTGAAATTTTCGATTTGCGCGTACGTGAAAAGTCTCGAAATGAAATATATAGTCTTGAAATAATGTTTAGAAGTGAGATCGAAAATAAAAATGAAAATAAACCTCAAAAGGAATTCAAACAAAAATTTGGGTACTAGTTTGCCTCATGACTTTGAAATAAAATTTTATTCGATCAAATATATTTTTTTGTTGAATGTTATCGAATTAAATCATTACCCTCAAACGTCAAAAAGTTTATCAGTTTGGGCTTAGTGTAACTCAATATATCGAGTTTTAGTGAAAGTGTTAGTTAAATCAAAGTGGAATAGTAATTTGATATTATTATTATATGTTGTGTTAGTAATAATCAATATGATTAAGCTTAAGCTATTTTAATTAGGTTTGGATTATGAGTAATTTTATTTAATAAAGGATTAGGTGACTAAATCACATTTAGGTGGCTTGGCCCTTTAGTCAATGTTTGACCTCGATTTGCGTGCCAAAATTTGCCGTTGAGAAAATTGTCGAGGATTCTCCATTTGATTTATCGAGTTTGAAAAAGTAAACATAAAGTTCAAATTCAAAGTAATTCAAAATGGTTTTAGTTTAGGTGCAAAAATGATTGTAGTGTATTGTGTTAGAAAAGTATTGGGCGAGATTGTTTAATTAATGACTTGTGCAATTATAATAGGCTGAAATTGACATGGAGTGTCACATGTTTAACGAAAAAAAATTCATTCGCATTTTTATTATAAGGAAAAAGGATGAATTTAATTTAAGGAATCAAATTCTTTCATAATATTTTGCTATAAAAACACGGGGTGTTACAACCCTTGTGAATTGACCTATTATTGACTTCATTTTGACTATCCACTCTAACTTGGGAACCCTTTAGATTCTCTGCGGTTGTTTGGGTTGAATCCGATAATGAGCGAGTTATTCCTCATACTCGATATTCCCTCGACAACCTAGGATTTGAGTTCAAAGGCACGGCCTGACATGAGACTATACCCCTCGATTATAACGTTGTATGATTAGTACTCGGGTGTCTGCGATGTTAAACGCTATAGGGTCAGGATTGGTAAGGTAGCCGCATATGGGGACACTATCACGCTTATTAGGTGCTAGTGGTGCATTTAATGACTCTCACAGTCGTTATTTAACGTGATTTTCGCCCTGGGTATCGATTCGTTCACGGGCCCATATGAGGTAACGGAAAATAGCCATTCCCATCCGGAATGCAGTAAGTAGTGTAATAGTCGTACCAATAGGGTAGTGTATGCATGCAAAAGACAAGGGACTGATCCTCCTTATTACCTGCTTGATATCGTTAGCATTTAAAGTCCGTTGCTGTGTCCGGCACCCTAATGCGCGGACGCTTATTGAGTACGCATGTTTCCATCCTTGCTAGTTTGTTGGCTTATGGTCGTGTTTCATCTTAGATTATCCATGTTGTGTTGGATGTCAGGTAGCTATCACGTACGCTACTTAGTGTTTGACCTGATGTACGAGTCTGAGTAACTAGTGCACTTTGATAGCGAATTATATGGGTAAATTACTATGAGAGTACACGAGCCGCTCTATAGTCAAGACTCGTGAGTTTTATTGATATTGTGATTTGAGAAGGGTCGACTATCCCTCGTGCTATATGAAATATTGCATGATTGTTCACGACTATGTGTTTATGGAATTGATTACGACTTATGCATATATCTTGGTTGCTATGATTTATGTTTTATATACATACTACGATGTTATATGGATTGAGTTGGTATTTACGTTTATATATCGTGTTCTATAAATTGAAATGTTTTAAGTTTTGTTTATCATGTTGTATGAGATTTAAATATCTATATGTGAGAACTGATATTATATGCTAATTGTCCAATTTTATTGAAATATGGTGTTCTTTGGAGTTATCACAGCGTGTAGTCGCTGAAGTTACTTTTAATCATAGGTTAAATAAACCAAAACTTTGGTTTAGAGATTGTTAGTTAGAACAGTCACTTCCCGCCTGCAGCGGGAGATCCTCCTATTTTCTCGCTTTTGTCTCAGATTTAGGAAATTCTCGAGACTCAGGATTATCGGGACGATTAGGATGTTTCGTTTGTATTCGTTGAGAGATTGTAATATATATTTGTATCCTATGCCATTTGAATGTAATTTAATTAACATCCGGCATGTATTAGACTTAATTAATTTTCCGCCTTAGTTTAATTAAGTCACGAAAAACCGGGTTGTTACAGTTGTATTAAGGAATTAAATCACCTAAAAGAAATTTAACTAAATGTCACTTAATTATATTTTATCAAGAATATTAAAACGTGTCAAGTATCGTTAAATAATATTTATAAATGAAAATGAATATTATAAGATTCATATAACTAACCAACCTCACTAATTAAATTAGTTAGGTAATGATTATAAATTGAAAATGAAGTTTAGAAAATTTAAAATCAATACCTTACGTAATTTTAAAACGAAACTAAATCACTTAACTTAATTAAATAAAATACTTACACTTGAATAAAATAAATTAGTTACTTAAACCTATTTAAGTTATTCGAAATAAATCTTTTTAAGGTAAACTAAGTAACGAGAATTAATATTTTAAAAGAAAATAATGAATAGTAAAAATATTTAAAGTATACAAACGGACTCAAAATAAATATTTAAGTTTTCTATGTGCTTCCGTTTACCTGAAGAACTGTTAGAATTAAAATTTTCATTATACAAGTTCGACGTTGTTAATTAGTAAGAATTGTCACCTGAGTTATGAACGATAAAAGAAATAATCAATTAAGAATTAAATACTTAGAGTTAAAACTCTCGTCACATATTTAGAATAATTGTCGCGCCACCCTTGTGAATTGACCTATTATTGACTTCACTTTGACTATCCGCTCTAACTTGGGAACCCTTAGACTCTCTGCGGTTGTTTGGGTTGAATCCGATAATGAGCGAGTTATTCCTCATACTCGATATTCCTTCGACAATTTAGGATTTGAGTTCAAAGGCACGGCCTGACATGAGATTATACCCTCCGATTATAACGTTGTATGATTAGTACTCGGGTGTCTGCGATGTTAAACGCTATAGGGTCAGGGTTGGTAAGGTAGCCGCATATGGGGACACTATCATCGCTATTTGGTGCTAGTGGTAATCTAATGACTCTCCTAGTCGTTATTTAACGTGATTTTCGCCCTGGGTAGTGATTCGTTCACGGGCCCATATGAGGTAATTGGAAAATGACCATTCCCATCCGGGGAATCTGTCGTAGTGTAATAGTCGCACCAATAGGGTGGTGTATGCATGCAAAAGACAAGGGACTGATCCTCCTTATTACCTGCTTGATATCTTGACATTTAAAGTCAGATTGATGTGGCCAGAAGCACTTATTTGTCGTGGCGTTAACATGCTATTTGTGTTAACGCATGTTTCCATCCTTCTTGGTTTGTTGGCTTATGGACGTGTTTCATCTTAGATTATCCATATTGCGTTGGATGTTAGGTAGCTATCACGTACGCTACTTAGTGTTTGATCTAATGTACGAGTCTAAGTAACTAGTGCACTTTGATAGAAGATTATATGGGTAATTATCTATGAGAGTACACGAGCCACTCTGTAGTCAAGACTCGCGAGTATATGTTGCTATATGAATATAATTGAAAAGATCGACTACCGAATATGAATGAAATGATAATGATTTGCCTATATGATTATGAATTGAGATAAATTGATGATTCAATTGCTATGTTATATGATTTATGATATGTTATGTTTTATGAATTGCATTATTGTATGTTTTATTTGCGCTGATTTAATTACATGAGCATATGTTAATTATTATGTGTTTACCGTTATGGGTTTTATGTGGCTTAGCGTGTCCTGGTCATAATCGAGTTTTAACGATGCGTTCAGTGAGGTACCAGAGGCTTTATTGACGATCTACACAAGGGATTGAAGGCCTTATTTTATATTTTGAGAGAATGTAATCAATTAAACTACGCTTTATCTATAACTCTTATTATGTATAATGAGTTGTAATACGATGACATTTGGTTTAGTAATATATGAACTTAATTAATATTTCGCCTTATTTTAATTAAGTCACCTAAAAACCAAGGGTTATTCACAGTTGGTATCAGAGCTGTCTTGCGACCGTGAATGACTTAAAGTTATCTCACATAGCGAGACGACACCTGGGCCAGACATACATATTAATATATGTGTCAGGCATAGACTTATAGGGTCAAATAATAAATTAGGAATCTCTAGACCGCTAAAATAATAACTTAGGTCATTTTAAAATGTGAGAAAGGGTAGAATCTTAAGGACCGACCTAATAATAATAAACTAGTTAGATGAGCGATAGAATCTTAACTTTATAAATCTTTTGCTTGCTATTTGCTCTATGACTAACCTATTTGACTAATAAATCCCTTGTGCTAACGTTACCTAAAGTCGAGACGTATAAATCGAAGACGAGACGATTAGGACTCAAGCACTTGCAAATGGACGCATCAAGAGTTGAACCATCTGAAGCGACGCTTTGGACCTTGAAGAAATCTATTGTTTTGAAGACCTCTATAACTTTCTCAAACATCCTTATTAGATAGATTATAATTTGCTATTCTAAAATTTTAAATCTATTTAACTTATTCTTCTCTTTCTAAAAATAAAATATTCCTAACTTATACTCCTATAATGATACCAAAAAAAAAAAAAAAAAAAAAAAAAAAAAAAAAAATTTACTATCTCTTTTCATTTCTCGCAAATATAAGACTTGAAGACAAGACCGGAACGCATACAGAGAGACGTATCAAGGATCTTGCTATCTGAGGCAACTTTCAAGACGTCGAAGACTTCTTTAGCATTGAAGATTTCTACAACAATATCAAAATCATCCTTTAAATTTAAATATTTTTAACTCGATTAGTTTGAAAAAAAAAATTTAGCCTTACTATCTTATTTTAAATTTTTAACATCATGAATTCCTAACTACCTTCGAAAATTTATCTTCGTTTCCACATTTAAAACATCTTCGAAAATCATTCCTTTGTTTCGCAAAATTTTTGATTTTCATAATTCTAAATATCTTGGATATTTGGTTGTCTTAAATTGTTTATTCTTATTTTATGCGCTTTTGAACTTTATTATTTTCAGTTCCTTATATCTATTATTACCTTCGCGAAAATTTTTATCCACTTTAAAACTTATAGTTTTTCTACGTATTAACCACTAAATTGAATTTTCGTATTTTCAATTCCCTTCAGAAATTCCTTACTTCTTAATTTTTCGATACTTTTTGAAACTTAGTTGTTTCGACCTCTTTTTCTTTATATTTTGAATACCTTTCGAACTTGTCATACCTATTATAATTTTCTCTCGTCAAAATATACTTACATATATCGTATTTTTCTTTTTATATAACCCCTTATTATAAATTTAGAATCATATTCTAAATATGATTTATAACCTTTCCGTTTCACCTAATAACATTATAATAATAATTTTAAGAAAATAAGCTATATCAACAAGGTTATCCGTAATTCTCTAGAAATTTTATTTAATCATTCAACGATAACCTATATTTCCTTAATTTCATTAAAGCTTATATTTTCTTAATGATCACTACGACTTTTACATATTTTCCCTAAATGCCATTTTCCTAAGGCTATATATCTTATGCGTGATCATTAAAAGTAACAATAATGATATTATTTGTATATACGTTTAAAATTTCTTAAGGGGGTAGGACAATAATTCGATTATATTAAAATCTTAATTGAATCTTAAAACAGCTTATTTCAACCTATTTTAAGGTTAACTTTTATTTTCAAATTTAAATAAATTGTTTTAATTCTTAAAATGCTTATTATTTTTATTTAATTTAATTCCGTACAAAACTTCTAGGCCCTACTCATTTGAAAACCTCTTTCTCGCTGATTTTGAAAATGACAATGCAGGAACATTTAGATATTAATTCGAAAAAGAATTATTTATATTTTAAAACTATTAAATTCTTTAATCTTTCCTTTTTAGAAAATTCATACCCAATCAAGAGCAATATTACTATTTCAATTCCAAAAACATCAATGTTTTCTCCAACTGCTTTTCAATCTCGAGCAGTTATCCATCCTATTCAAGTTTCGGGGACGAAACTTTTCTTAAGGGGGTAGGATTGTAACACTGTAACACCCCGTGTTTTTATCACAAAATATTATGAAAGAATTTAATTCCTTAAATTAAATTCAACCTTTTTCCTTATAATAAAAATGCGACTGAATTTTTTTTTCGCTAAACATGTAACACTACATGTTAAGTTAAGCCTTTTATAATGGCGCAAGTCTTTAATTAAACAATCTCGCTCAATATTTTTTTTTCTAACACAATGCGCTACAACTTTTCTCGCACCTGAATTAAAACTATTTTGATATACTTTAAATTTAAACTTTATTTTTACATTTTCGAACTCGATAAATCAAATGAAGTATCTACGACAAATTTCACAACGACAAATTTATTGGCAAGAAAACGAGCAGGTCAATGTTGACCAAAATGGCCGAGCCATTCAAGGTGACTAAGTCACCTATTTTCCTTCCTTTTGACTTACACAAATTCAACACTTAACATCACACCTTTTAACTTAAAAGTTTAACCATTTTCATTATTATTAATAAACCTTATTATATTCATACCAAGCTACTATTCCAATCTAATTAAACTAGTACTTTCACAAAACATCGAAATTTTTAGTTATAATTCCTTTAAACTGATAAATGTTTTGACAGTCGATTATAATTATTTAAATCTTTAACTTTCGTCAAAAAAATAAGTATTTCGATCAAATAAAATTTTATTTCAAAGTTACGAAGAGCTAGTACCCAATTTTTGTTTTGATTTCGTTTTGACTTTTATTTTCATTTTTATTTTCGATCTTACTTCAAAACATTATTTTAAGACTATATATTTCAACTCGAGACTTTCGCGTACGCGTAAATCGAAAAATTTGAGAAACAAAAATCGACCCAACTTGATTCACCTTAGCCGAGATTTGTCATGGTGCAAGGCTCAAGATTGCTTTTCTTTTTCTTCCTCATTTTACTACCTTGTCAAATGTCTTGCCACCCTATGTTATCATACATCATCCTATACTTGGCTAAATCACATGCTTATACAACTTGATGATCATTTGCAAGCACACAACTACAACACAACTACTACAACTACACATCCTACACTTCATTAGTCAAGCCACCCTAAGCACATGCCCCATGATCTTCTCTTCCATTCTCTTCCTACCTTGTCTACACTTTAACAACAAGTCCATTCAAGCCACCCTACTTAATTACATCATCACTTAGCTTTTAATTTAAATGATAATAAAACCAAACCTCAAATACATTCACACATATTACATAATACAATTAAAACCCAACAACTACTACTACTACTACTACCTTACGGTACACACACAACAACAACACCAAACTTTCTTTTTCTCTAAGTCTTCCATTTTTCTCTCTAAATAAAAATCACCTCAAGGACACAAGTAAGAAAAGTTCATCTTCAACCTCAAGATCTTCATCTTCTTCCTCTAGCTTTCCTCCTTTAAACTTTTATTTCTTGTTTCAAATACACTAGAACACTTGTGTTAATTCTCCACTAATTAGTTTAGCAATCACCTCCTCTTTTAAACTCATAAATGAGCATGAGAATAAATCAAAGTAATGAAAAATTTAAAACACTACCTAAACCTAAAAACTACTCTTACACTTTAAACTCTTAGTTAGCTAATTTAGTTTTAATAAATTTCCTAACTTGCTTATTTCATTTTTATGTACCATCCTAACCAAAGAAGAGGAGCAAGGTGGAGCCATCGACTTGAGCATTTTCGACCATATAGTGGATCCCGACAATTGCTAGGCTTCATTTCACTAACCAAATAAGGTGCCCCCGCACACTAGGTTTTAATTTTGTAAAATCGCATGCTATAAATGTTATGTGTTATATTTATTGTGTATGACCACCTAGCATCATATGTTAAATTAGGAGACAAAAATCGAAAAATAAAATTTTGTGCTCACCTAAGAAACCACACGGCATTCCCCATTTATTTTGCTTAATTTTTCGTTTTTAATTTTTGTAAATGATATGCTTAAAAGACTTATATAAATGAGTACTAAAAATATGATTTATATGTTGGAGTTCTTTTCTTTACATTTTATTTCATGATGATTTGTGCGTTCTTTAAATGTTTTGATT
The DNA here is from genome assembly GCA_023091065.1 of Dianthus caryophyllus. Classification (NCBI taxonomy): domain Eukaryota; kingdom Viridiplantae; phylum Streptophyta; class Magnoliopsida; order Caryophyllales; family Caryophyllaceae; genus Dianthus; species Dianthus caryophyllus. The sequence goes on along the minus strand of CM041517.1, from coordinate 34,366,201 downwards.
TTATATGTTAATGTTTTATTATGATTTTTCACTTATGTTAAACACATATATAATATAAAGGAAATAAGATATGGAATTGGAAGTATAAAAATCAAAAATAAAAATTGTAAGTATAGTATACAAGGCCACGGTTTTTCTATTATTTTGGACCAATTTTTAGTTTTAATTTTTGAAAATAATAGGTTATGTTAGTTTAGGTTAATTAGACTTGTCACCAAAATTTGGGAAATTTATAAGTCAATATGAAAATTTGAGTTAAAGATGTTCATTATAAAAGCTTAAGTGTTCTTAGTTTTTAAACTAGTTTGATTCAAAAGTTTTATAAAGTTAAAGTTAAATGTTGTTTAAATCCATTAGAGAATAAACACAATACTAAATATATAAGTTAAATAAGCTAAATCATTAAAATATAAAAGTTAGAAATTTAAAGTGAGTAAAAACACTATTCATAAATGAAATAAAATATTTAGTGAAATTACATTTTAGTTTAAATCACTTTAGTATAATTTAAGTAATCATAATATAAAAACTTTAAGTCAAAAACCGATAAATTAGAAAATAAAAATAAAACACCTAAACTAGTTAAGTGCCACGGTTTAGGGTTAAATTTTGGACCTAAAATGAATTTGTCACTTTTTATTTTTATCACTTAAGTAATTAAATTAGTTAAAGTAATGAATTTTTAATAAAGACATAAAAAGAAATAAATAGCTAAACTAAATAAAGGGCCACGGTTTTATCACTTAAAATGGGTCAATTTTAATCAAAATGAATTTATCACCAAATCACTAAAGTTAACTAGTTGTTAGAAATGAATTTTTGTGTAAACCGTGTTGGTTAGAAATGAAATACGTTAAACCATTAAAGGAATGTTTAACCATTATAAAAATGAACTAAATCGTATATTTACTACCTATGCTTAAATTAGGATGTGGACATTCGGACTATTTAAAATGAACTACGACAACCTCACTAAAAATGGAAACCAGATTAAATTATTAGTTAAGTATATGGCTAAATAAACCGAGTCTTACTTTTGAAATATTGTTTAAAATCACTAAGTACAAAATACACTTAACAACTTTGAAACTAGAATCCTACACTTAGGAAATAAACTTGGTTTTGTATCTAAAATAAAATATCTTAAAGTATAAAAAAATCTAAGTATAAAGATATAATAAAAAGAAAAAGAAGAAATACTAAGTATAGAAATACTTACACTTAATAAAAATACGAATAAAATACGAATAAAATACGAACTATAAAAATACGCATACGTATAAAAATACGTACAAGTACGAAATACTAAAATACAAATACGATGAATAGTAAATACGATGAATAGTAAATACGATGAATAGTAAATACGATGAATAGTAAATAAGTTGAATAGTAAAATAATGAATAGTGAAAATAATTAAAATTACGAACGGACTCAAATAAAATATTTAAGTTTTCTATTTGTTTCTGTTTACCTGAATAACTGCTAGAACTAAATTTTCATTATACAAGTTCGCCGATAATAATTATTATGATTTGCCACTTGAGTAATATAAGAATGAGAAAAAGATAAAGAAAGTAAGTTGAAATACTAAGATTGTCTGCGAGGTTACACACTATAGGGGCAGGATTGGTAAGGTAGCCGCAGATGGGGACACTATCACGCTTATTAGGTGCTAGTGGTAATTTAATGGCTCTCCTAGTCGTTATTTAACGTGATTGACGCCCTGGGTATCGATTCGTTCACTGCCCATATGAGGTAATCTGAAAATAACCATTCCCATCCTGGGAATGCATTCAGAGTGTAATAGTCGTACTAATAGGGTAGTGTATGCATACAAAGACAAGTGGACTCCATCCTCCTTATTACCCTTGATATCTTTAGCAATTAAAGTCCGTTGATGTGACCGGCATGCTATCGCGCGGACGCTTATTAGGTCTGCATGTTTCCATCCTTACTGGTTTGTTGGCTTATGGTCGTGTTTCATCTTAGATTATCCATGTTGTGTTGGATGTTAGGTAGCTGTATCGTATGCTACTTAGTGTTTGACCTGATGTACGAGTCTGAGTAACTAGTGCACTTTGATGGCGAATCATATGGGTGTTTTACCATGAGAGTACACAAGCCGCTCTGTAGTCAAGACTCGCGAGTATATGTTACTATATGAATAATTGAAAAGGGTCGACTACCCCGAATATGAATGAAATGATAATGATTTGTCTACATGATTATGAATTGAGATAATTTGATGATTAAATTGTTGTGTTATAAGAATTGATATGATCCGATAATTTAATTTTCCATGTTAAATGAACTGTTTTATGTTATGTTTATGAACTGCATTATTGTATGTATATATGTGTTGTTTAGAATGTGCGGGGCTGAAAAAGCTAATTTTGAGAACAGTCCCAGGTACCCGAGACTTGATTATTGATCTACACAAGGGGATTGAAGGCCTTATTTTATATTTTGAGAGAATGTAATCGATTAAACACTGCTTTATCTATGACTCTTATTATGTATAATGAGTTGTAATACGATGACAGCTGGTTTTGTAATAAATAGACTTAATTAATATTCCGCCTTAGTTTAATTAAAGTCACGAAAAACCAGGTTGTTACAAACACCCCGTGTTTTATTAACACAAATTAATTATTTTAACTAAATTTTTAAATTAAAATTTATATAATTTAAATTTTATTCCTTTGTTTTGAAAACGCGACTGAAAAATTTCGATCGAACCAACCTTCTCAAGATATTTCTAACTAAACCTACTTGATTTTATATTAATCTTTATTATATTTTTATTTCTAAAATACGTGTCGAATTAAAACTTTACTTACGTTACCATTATTAAATTTTATAAATTTGGATTATACTTTAAAAAGCATTACTCTCATAAAAATTTAGTTTTTAATAGAAATAATCTTGCAAATAAACAGACCGTTTGAAAACCTGTGAGACCGTAATAGAATTTGTAACTAATATTTTTATACTCCATTTAATTTTAAAATATAAGTTTAACGTTATTGAAAATAAAAATGAAATTTCAACGAAATATATTATACATAATATATTTTATAAAATATAAAGATTTATAAATAAGAGCGAATAAAACAGAGCAAATCGGAAAAACTGACCCAAATATCTCCCTCAATGTCGGCATACACACCTACTCATTTGTGATATTTGTTTTTATCTTATACAACACACTCCCCTTCATCTTATCTATTTGTCTGACTTTCTTTCTTCTCATTTTCAACCTTACTCTTCTCCCTTTATTCATCCTCTTACATTCCTCCATTAAAATCAAAACAAAACCAAACACATCAACAACAAAAACAACAACAACTTACTCCGTATAATAATAATAATAATAATAATAATAATAATAATAATAATAAAAAAAATAATAAAAATAATAATAATAATAATAATAATAATAATAATAATAATAATAATAATAAGAATAATAATATAATAATAATAATAATAATAACAATAATAATAATAATAATAATAGTTATAATAATAATAATAATAATATTAATAATAATAATAATAATAATAATAATAATGATAATACACAACAGCAGCAACCAACAACAACGAACAATAGCAACATCAACAACAAAGACGGCAACAACAACGACTTCAGCCACCATCACCGACAACAACCAAAGTTCCAACCACCGGCCGGAGCCGAAGCCGACTGTGGACAAGGGATTTTGATCCACGCGATGTTTTATTTCAAAAACATTTTTAATTTGAAAAGAGTCGCCACTAAATTTTTAGGTGGAATTTAGAAACCAATTTTAGAGAAAATGAGTTCGTGTGAGTTTACGTGTTAGGAAGTTTAAAAGAATTTCATTAATTTAACGCCTTTAACCCCCGCCTGCTATAAGAATTGGCCTCTACTGAGTAAAACCATGGCTATTATGAGTACGTATGCGAGTATGCAAACAGCGTTTTAATCCTAAGCAAAATAAAATCAATTCTATGTCGTTTAATGCACATGTAACTTTGTCGAAGTTATTTAACATGGGTTCATTTACTATTCTAGCAAACAAAGGAAAGGAGCAGAAATACTTACCGACAGCATAAGATAGATTAACAAACGTTAGGGTTAAACGAATAAAAAATAATGATAATCAAATACGACCAATACATGAACAAGCTCTATATACAAACACAATGAAGCGACAGATAATCATATCTAAACGTGTAAGCTAATAATCGAGTGTAATTAACCAAACATGCTGTCATGTGCAAATTATTGTAGCAGACAAAAACAATCACACCAACTAATACTCAAGTAATACAACTTCTAATCAATTAAGATAGTCAAAGAGGTGTTTAAATAAACAAACGTACATACGGACTAACAAACGTGCAACTAAACGTGACAATTAACGATCATACAGGCTATAGAAACTAAATCAAAACATGTGTACAGATCATAGAAATACCGTTAATTCAACACAATTGACATACACACTACCCTACAGATCAACTAATAACGTACCAACAAATGAAGGGGCAGGCATGTGCAAATCGCAGCAAACATACGTGAACAAATATACCAACTAATAACCCTTACTACAAATCAATTAAGAACATAGTGGGTAAATGCTTAAATAAACAAAAAGCCGACCAATACATATTAATAACAAGCAGGCAAAATGAGTATAACATGACTAAATAACACGACACATGAGGCTCTAATTCATACGTCAACATACTACATGATTGAGCGAAACAGAAAGAAAAGACAGCAGACAAGCAACGAGCCAAAACTGAACCAATCTAACCGAGAGCTTTCAATTCATACTACGCAACGAAATTGAACACGTATTCTAGGTGAACAAGAGGCATGACATATTTACATATTCACATCGAAATCATACTAAAAATATTAAACTAAAACAAACGATGAAAACAATAACTACGACAATAAACGACAGAGCGACAGAGAGTAGTGAAAACGACAGAGGCTACGAAAACAATAAAAAAACGATAAATTAACAAAATAAAAGAATATTTTTGCACCCTCAACTTACATGTATCGTTGACCAAATATCCGAGTCGTAATCGATTGTAAGATTTTATCCCGAGGGGCCGTCGTCGACGAAAACCAATTGTAAACCGTGAGTTTTGAACAAATCTGACAAAGAATTTTCAATCAAGATATCTCCTTCGTTTCTCAATGAAATTTCGAACCGAAAGATGTTTTAGAATCGTAGTAATGTGAACTTTAAGACCATGTAAAGAAATCAGAAAGACTGAGATGTTTTCAACACGAAAATCGAGGTAGAAGAGGCGACAGCTGAGCGAAAATCAGAAGGATTGCCCCCTGTTTTTCACACGGCTTTCTCGACTTCTTTTGAGTTTTGCTTGAGGCTTTTTGGGGCTTGATGTAGAGTATATTGGCTGTGTATTTCGTGTCTCCTGAAGGCTTGTGGATGGTATGTATATATAGTGTAGGAAAGTAGGGTTTTAGAAGGGAAAAGAGCAAAGATCACTCTATCCTCGTGGAGCCGCTTTGCCCACGCTCATTCTAGGGTCTTGCTAGGGTTTTGCAAGGTGTTTTCTTGAAGGTTAAGTAAGGACAAATGGGTAGGATCATTGGGAGATGGGTATGGGTTATGGGCAAGTAGTTAAAAGTCGGGTTTTGGGTTGTTTTTTGGGTCGTGGAAAACAGTGCGGTACTGTGGGAAGTTGGGACGTGTTCTGGGTGAGCTTGGGCTGCTTTTGATGGACGTTTTGGCTGCATCCTGGGCTGGCTATTCGAGGGGAAGGATGGGTAGAAAGGGGCTTTGAAATTCGTGTTGAAACGGGCTCAAAAATCGTTCTTAAAATCGAGCTTAAAACGAGTTATAAAACGTGCTGTTAAGAAAACGCATTCGTCGAATACGATTTAATAAACTGTTTTGAAAGCACGAGAAATGACTTTTCAAGTCAAATATCAAATTTGTAAAAGCGACTTTTCAAATCGAATTACTTAAAATGATTTTTCAAATCGAAATGCTTTATTTTCAATAAAACACTACTTGCGACAAAATAAAATTTGACAGAGCTTATTAAATCAAAATATCCTTTAAATTAAAAATCATTACGTCGACAGCGCCCGACTTACATCGTAATACGAACTCAAATAAATGACACGAAATACAAGTTGTCCTATCATCATTGGGTGTTTGTCGGGTTCTCCATAAATTTTCATACCGACAGATACGGGTATCAACAGAGCCCCCACTTTGACTAAGGCTTGGACAGGCGAAAGTCAAAGTAGACTTACGAGTTGATCGAAGATCACAACTTGAGAGCCTCACGGGTCGTTTATGGTCCCTTAGACCTGTGTATATAAGCTCACCAGCCATAAGAAGAAATCATACCTGAAACATGATTCTGGATGCCTTCATTTTCATCGAAATATGGGTTGAGCCTTATCCTTAGGCGCCTACGTATCCGCTATGCAGACAATCAAACCCGTATCGTAGTTCGAGCTCACCGGCTTTGTAGCTTTCTGCTCGCCCAAAACAAATGATATTTGTTTACTCGGAGTGAGTAAAGCCAATATCCGCGCTTCTTTGGAAGTGTCACTTCTTTTAGCTTCTGCTAGTACTTCTTCATTTTGAGGATGTCATCCTGTCGTCGAGGTCTAAGGTTGATGACCTTAGAGCCCCCGGTTGGAGCGTTCCTGCTCAATCTTAAAAACAAATCATAGCATACGACTCACATAGTGAAATCTGCGACTTTTGAAACAAAAAGGATGGATCATCGATCCGAGCTGCGAATTTTATTTGAAAATGGGTCATCGACCTGCTTTTTACACAAAAGGGATGGATCATCGATCCGAACTGAGCACTTTAATTTGGAAATGGGTCTTCGACCCGCTTTTGAAGCAAAAGGGATGGATCATCGATCCGAACTTAGAATTTTGATTTGAAAATGGGTCTTCGACTTGATTTTTAAACAAAAGGATGGATCATCGATCCGAACTAAGAATACTAATTTGAAAATGGGTCTTCGACCTGCTTTTTAAACAAAAAGGATGGATTATCGATCCGAACTGAGGATATTAATTTGGAAATGGGTCTTCGACCTGATTTTTAAACAAAAGGGATGGATCATCGATCCGAACTGCGAACTTTAATTTTAAGTATTGCTTCAAAATGGATATTGCGCTGGAAATGAGTCATCGACCCGAGCTAAAACCAACATTTGCGTCCTCGATTCGCATTTCAAAATTTTTGTGTCCTCGACCTATTCAAAATTTTGTGTCCTCGATCTATATTTTTAGATTAAAGAGTGGTGGGTCTTCGACCTAAAGCGTAAACATCTTTTGAAAATGAGTCAGCCGACCGAAACATTTTTTTTGAAAATGGGTCGTCGACCCGTATCTTGAAAAGTGGATGAGTCATCGACTCGAACTATTAACATCTTTTGAAAATGGGTCTTCAACCCGCATCTCGAAAAGTGGATGAGTCATCGACTCGAACTATAAACATCATTTGAAAATGGGTCTTCAACCCGCATCTCGAAAAGTGGACGAGTCATCGACTCGAACTATAAACATCATTTGAAAATGGGTCTTCAACCCGCATCTTGAAAAGTGGATAAGTCATCGACTCGAACTATAAACATCTTTTGAAAATGGGTCTTCAACCCGCATTTTGATTTAAGTAGATGGGTCATCGACCCGAACTATGTTAATCATTTGAAAATTGGGGCCATCGACCTGTATTTTGAGGAAAAGGCGGATAGGTCATCGACCCGAACTATAATGGTCATTGAAAACTGGGGCCATCGACCTCGATTTTGAAAGAAAAGGTGGATGGGTCATCGACCCAAGCGCAAGACATCATCTGAAAATAGGTCATCGACCCGCATAGCAAATTTCATTTCAAAATTGAAAGAGGTCATCGACCTGAACTTAGGATTTTGAGCACTTCGAATAATTCGGCCATTAACCTAGTTTAAAAACATCGTTTTTAAAGTGGGATTGCGGGTCCAACCTAGACTACAAAAATTACTTGGAAATTGACGTGGGGTATTGGTTAGCGTGCATCAAATTGAATTGGGTCCTCGACCCGCATTGTAAACATCATTTTAAAAATCAAGAAGAGTCATCAACTCTGAATGTAAACATCATTTAGAAATCGAAATGGGCCATCGACCCGCAAGCATCATTTTGAAAATTGAAGTGGGTCATCTGCTCGAATTTCAAATTTGACCTCGGATCATCGACCCAAACTTTGCAAAAAGGTTCTTGAAATGCATGATATTATAAAATCGAAGCATGGCCAAGTCAGCATGAAATACGACACGAATGTGACATGAATACGACAAGAACGTGACACGAGCAACTGACATTTGTATGTTCGACCATGACCGACTCGACCTAAGACAACGTTTCGAAGACGAGTAGACTAGTAACTGTGCAGGGTCCTTTAGGATGATTGACGCGTGGTTTGAAATAGACGTGGGCTAACAGTATCATGTTCTCCCCCTAGGCAAATTTTTTGTCGAGATGCGAACTAACTGTCAAAGTAAGCCTTTTTGCCAGTTCCCGTTAAGAAAAAGATCATTCCAAGACTGGACAATTACTTATCAGAATATTGATTCTCATCTCAATCTAAATTGAGCACTAAGACAGACTCAACAGAAGTTGCTTCGTTTGGACTTTGTAAAGACCCATAAAAAAAAATTGACCAGATGAAAAATTGGATGATAGGTGGTGGTGGTGGATTGTATCCCATATTCTAAAGGATTGCCTACATATTCGCGTGGGGCGAAATCAAATCCGATGTAGTTCGATCAAGGTGCATAAACATGGCATTTTTTTTGTGTGTAACACTCGAAGGTTTCACCTAAGGTATCATGTTGTATCTTGTTCTAGCTTGTGAAGTACTGGCGGATCCCTCGTGGACCCTAAACGCTTGGGTGCAACTACATAAGCCAATGATTCTCGGAATTTTAGATTATGTCTCCATTATCGTTTTGAGAACAACTTAAAAAGCTTTGATGATACTTTCTAACTCTTTTGGCTTCGCCTTTAATTTTGGCTTTGATCTTCGATCTCCGATGTGTTGCCACTCAATTTTTGTATTTCTGTATTCTTGTTTGCGTTTTCGAGAATATGCCGCGCCCTTTGTGGCTTGGGCTTGTTCCAACTTCGTGGTCGTATGTATATCACTCCAGACTCCTCTGACAAGTTCGTTTGCTTATTAGGCACGCGATCGAGTACACGGAGGGCGATCCACGAATATTCGTACCTTTGGTCGCGATCAAATTCATGACCACTATGGAGCTCCAAATTAATGGATCCTCCTCCAAAGGAAGAGGAGTAGTATACCACAAGTTGACTACCGGGCCTTAGGTTTTTAGTTGTCGGAAACCCTTTTGTCTTTGCTTTTGCCTTGAGTTGGTGTTGCACCTTAGAATTGAGTACGTATTTCTACCCCAGGGACACCCTTCGAGTGTGTTGTGCATTTTCGTCAGTTGGATTATGGAAGCAAATTAGAGACAAGATCAATTTCATTGACTTTGAGAAGGATTTAGAAATAATTGTGAAAAAAACGAATCTTAGACTCAGCTCAGACATAAGACTTGAATATGAATTCTGACTTATAATCACCAACCTCGGCTTTGAACTTTTCTCCTTTCAGGAATTGATTCAGATGCTTGGTTTGAAAGTTCCCCTACTTTTGCAACTTGATTTTGACTTAAGGAGGAGAATATGCGACTCGAGTTCAGAAATCGACACGGTTTCGACACTATTTGTAGATTGGTAGGGGTTTCATTCTATTTAACAACTCGGGATGCAAATGGACTGGACCAAACTAATCATGAAAAGACCCAGAGCTTAACGACATGGTCTACGACCTAACTATGCAAATGCATGCGACACATGGACTTGAAGACAGACTCACAGTATGGGACTTAGACTCAACTAGATATGGACTTGAAGTACTTAGCTCGTGTTTGGACCAATAAGTTTCTAAGGCTTATGCAAAACTTTCAAAAATAGCTCGGATGAGACGTTGTTGTGCCCTGACTCGAAACTAAAAAATTGACATGCATGACTTGGGCCCAAGCGTAGGCCTGGGTGACCCAACTAGGTTAATCCTCTAAGACTTTGTAGATGGACTAAACTTACTATACACGACTTAGATTCCAACTAGACTCGACTCGGTGCATTTCATGCTTACTCGCGACTTGAAAAGGAAACCTATTTTTGAAGTTGAGGTTTGAAATGGGCAGCACTTCGACTACCAAAAAGCTTACTTGGTTCGAAAATTCTAGTCCAACTAGGGCTAGATTTTTACTTTTGGAAAACTTCGTTTTGATTGGAAAAAATTCTATTCCCAAATGGGTAGCATTTCAAAAGCGTTCGAGATTATTCTAATCCTAAACGTATAGCATTTCAGCTTAAAAACTATTCTTTTTTCAAAAGACGGAGTGTTAAAAATCGTTCGGGATTAATCTAATCCTAAACGGGTAGCATTTCAGCTTGAAAGGTTTTTATTTTTTATTTTTATTTTTTTTTTTTTATTTTTTTTTTTTTTTAAAAGAGTTAGTGTTGGGAAATGTTCGAGATTATTCTAATCTTAAACGGATAGCATCTCAGCTATAAAAGGATCTTTTTTCAAAAGAGTTAGTGTTAAGAACTGTTCGAGATTATTCTACTCTTAAACGGATAGCATTTCAGCTATAAAAGGATCTTTTTTCAAAAGAGTTAGTGTTAAAACTGTTCAAGATTATTCTAATCTTAAATGGATAGCACTTCGGCTTATAAAAGGATCTTTTTTCAAAAGATAAATTTTTTTTAGGAAGAAAGCTTTAGGATTTTCTAATCCTAACGAGGAGCATTTCAGCTTAGAAAAGATCTTTTCTCAAAAGAGCTAATATCGAAAATTATTTTAAGATTGTTCTAATCCTAAACGAATAGCATTTCAGCTAAAAATATCCTTTTTCAAAAGAAATGAATGTCGAAAATTGGTTAAGATTATTCTAACCCTAAAAGAATAGCATTTCAAATGCAAGAAGAGATCTTTTTGTCAACTTGAGGCAATATCGAAAATTGTTTAAGATTATTCTAACTCTAAACGAATAGCATTTCAGCTCGGAAGAGATCTTTTTCAAAAGAGCTAGAATCGAAAATTATTTAAGATTATTCTAATCCTAAGAGGATGGCATTTCAGCCAAGAAAAGATCTTTTTTCAAAAGTGCTAATATCGAAAGTTGTTTAAGATTATTCTAACTCTAAACGGATAGCGTTTCAGCTTAGACAAGATTTTTTTTCAAAAGAGACAATATCTAAAATTGTTTAGGATTATTCTAACCTTAAACGAATAGCATTTCAGCTAGGAATGGATCTTTTTTCAAAAGAATTAATATCGGAAATTATTTAAGATTATTCTAATCCTAAACGAATAGCTTTTGGCTTGGAGGAGATCTTTTTTCAAAAGAGCTAACATTGGAAAAAAAATGTTTAAGATCGTTCTAACCCTAAACGAATAACCTTTTTAGCTTGGAGGAGATCTTTTTTCAAAAGAGCTAAAATTCAGAAAATTATTTAAGATTAATCTAATCTTAAGAGGATGGCATTTCAGCCAAGAAAAGATCTTTTTTCCAAAAGAGCTAAAGTTGGAAAATATTTAAGATTATTCTAATCCTAAAAAGACAGCATTTCAACTAGAAAAATCTTTAGAAAAAAATATTCGATTGGAAAGAGATCTTTTTTCAAAAGAGCTAAAGTTGGAAAATATTTAAGATTATTCTAATCCTAGAAGGAAAGCGTTTCAGCTTGGACAAAAATCTTTGTTTTTCAGAAAAGATAGTGTTGAAAAATACTTAAGATTATTCTAATCCTAAAAAAAAAACAGCATTTCAGCTTAAGGAATGATTTTTTTTAGAGGGAAAGCATTTCAGCTTAAGTCAAAAATCGTTTCAAAAGAGATATTTAAGATTATTCTAATCCTAAAAAGACAGCATTTCAGCTTAAGGAATGATTTTTTAGAGGGAAAGCATTTCAGCTTAAGTCAAAAATCGTTTCAAAAGAGATATTTAAGATTATTCTAATCCTAAAAAGACAGCATTTCAGCTAGGAAAAGGTTTTTGGAAAATATTTGAGTGAAAAGATGACAGTTTTGATTAAAAAGGATTGAAAACATGGCTTTGGAAGTCACAGAGCAATTAGTCACACGCAGTTCAAGGATGCAATGCATGAGCTAGACTATTCTAAGTCACGAAGAGGGTCCATGCCAATGATCCCACGTTGTTAGGGAACTCACGCATCCGCCATAAGTCAGGGACGAAATGGGGAGATGGGGGTTGCTAACCTCGGTGGAACCACCTTGATATTTAAATCAGACACAGTGAACGTCATTTCCCTACTTTGAGATCGACCCAAAGGGAGAAATGGTTCGAATCCTAACAGTATGATGCATAAATAACATAAAAAGAAAGGGTACTCTAAATAGCCATCATTTTACTTTTCAAGCTTCACTGTCCCCAGCGGAGTCGCCAAATTGTGGACAAGGGATTTTGATCCACGCGATGTTTTATTTCAAAAACATTTTTAATTTGAAAAGAGTCGCCACTAAATTTTTAGGTGGAATTTAGAAACCAATTTTAGAGAAAATGAGTTCGTGTGAGTTTACGTGTTAGGAAGTTTAAAAGAATTTCATTAATTTAACGCCTAACCCCGCCCGTTACAGTAACGGTCTCTACTGAGTAAAACCATGGCTATTATGAGTACGTATGCGAGTATGCAAACAGCGTTTTAATCCTAAGCAAAATAAAATCAATTCTATGTCGTTTAATGCACATGTAACTTTGTCGAAGTTATTTAACATGGGTTCATTTACTATTCTAGCAAACAAAGGAAAGGAGCAGAAATACTTACCGACAGCATAAGATAGATTAACAAACGTTAGGGTTAAACGAATAAAAAATAATGATAATCAAATACGACCAATACATGAACAAGCTCTATATACGAACACAATGAAGCGACAGATAATCATATCTAAACGTGTAAGCTAATAATCGAGCGTAATTAACCAAACATGCTGTCATGTGCAAATTATTGTAGCAGACAAAAACAATCACACCAACTAACACTCAAGTAATACAACTTCTAATCAATTAAGATAGTCAAAGAGGTGTTTAAATAAACAAACGTACATACGGACTAACAAACGTGCAACTAAACGTGACAATTAACGATCATACAGGCTATAGAAACTAAATCAAAACATGTGTACAGATCATAGAAATACCGTTAATTCAGCACAATTGACATACGCACTACCCTACAGATCAACTAATAACGTACCAACAAATGAAGGGGCAGGCATGTGCAAATCGCAGCAAACATACGTGAACAAATATACCAACTAATAACCCTTACTACAAATCAATTAAGAACATAGTGGGTAAATGCTTAAATAAACAAAAAGCCGACCAATACATATTAATAACAAGCAGGCAAAATGAGTATAACATGACTAAATAACACGACACATGAGGCTCTAATTCATACGTCAACATACTACATGATTGAGCGAAACAGAAAGAAAAGACAGCAGACAAGCAACGAGCCAAAACTGAACCAATCTAACCGAGAGCTTTCAATTCATACTACGCAACGAAATTGAACACGTATTCTAGGTGAACAAGAGGCATGACATATTTACATATTCACATCGAAATCATACTAAATATATTAATCTAAAACAAACGATGAAAACAATAACTACGACAATAAGCAGCGAGAGCGGCGGAGAGTAGTGAAAGCGATGCAGGCTACGAAAACAATAAAAAAACGATAAATTAACAAAATAAAAGAATATTTTTGCCCCCTCCACTTACATGTATCGTTGACCAAATATCCAGTCGTGTCGATTGTAAGATTTTATCCCGAGGGCCGTCGTCGACGAAAACCAATTATGGCAACCGTGAGTTTTGAACAAATCTGACAGCAATTTTCAACTGCTTATATCTCCTTCGTTTCTCAATGAAATTTCGAACCGAAAGATGTTTTAGAATCGTAGTAATGTGAACTTTAAGACCATGTAAAGAAATCAGAAAGACTGAGATGTTTTCAACACGAAAATCGAGGTAGAAGAGGCGACAGCTGAGCGAAAATCAGAAGGATTGCCCCCTGTTTTTCACACGGCTTTCTCGACTTCTTTTGAGTTTTGCTTGAGGCTTTTTGGGGCTTGATGTAGAGTATATTGGCTGTGTATTTCGTGTCCCTTGAAGGCTTGTGGATGGTATGTATATATAGTGTAGAAAGGTAGGGTTTAAGAAGGGGAAAAGAGCAGCATCACTCTATCCTCGTGGAGCTGCTGTCCACGCTCATTCTAGGGTCTTGCTAGGGTTTTGCAAGGTGTTTTCTTGAAGGTTAAGTAAGGACAAATGGGTAGGATCATTGGGAGATGGGTATGGGTTATGGGCAAGTAGTTAAAAGTCGGGTTTTGGGTTGTTTTGGGTTTGGAAAACAGGTACGGTGTGGGGAAGTTGGGACGTGTCCTGGGTGAGCTTGGGCTGCTTTTGATGGACGTTTTGGCTGCATGCTGGGCTGGCTATTCGAGGGGAAGGATGGGTAGAAAGGGGCTTTGAAATCCGTGTTGAAAGCGGGCTCAAAAATCGTTCTTAAAATCGAGCTTAAACGAGTTATAAAAGCGTCTTTGTTAAGAAAACGCATTAAATCGAATACGATTTAATAAACTGCTTTGAAAGCACGAGAAATGACTTTTCAAGTCAAATATCAAATTTGTAAGCGACTTTTCAAATCGAATTACTTAAAATGATTTTTCAAATCGAAATGCTTTATTTTCAATAAAACACTACTTGCGACAAAATAAAATTTGTGAGCTTATTAAATCAAAATATCCTTTAAATTAAAAATCATTACGTCGACAGCGCCCGACTTACATCGTAATACGAACTCAAATAAATGACACGAAATACAAGTTGTCCTATCATCATTGGGTGTTTGTCGGGTTCTCCTTAAATTTTCATACCGATGCAAGCGGAATCTGGTATCAACAGAGCCCCCACTTTGACTAAGGCTTGGACAGGCGAAAGTCAAAGTAGACTTACGAGTTGATCGAAGATCACAACTTGAGAGCCTCACGGGTCGTTTATGGTCCCTTAGACCTGTGTATATAAGCTCACCAGCCATAAGAAGAAATCATACCTGAAACATGATTCTGGATGCCTTCATTTTCATCGAAATATGGGTTGAGCCTTATCCTTAGGCGCCTACGTATCCGTTGTGACAGAATCAAACCCGTATCGTAGTTCGAGCTCACTGGCCTGTAGCTTTCTGCTGCTTCGGCCCAAAACAAATGATATTTGTTTACTCGAGTGAGTAAAGCCAATATCTGCGCTCTTTTTGGAAGTGTCACTTCTTTTAGCTTCTGCTAGTACTTCTTCATTTTGAGGATGTCATCCTGTCGTCGAGGTCTAAGGTTGATGACCTTAGAGCCCCCGGTTGGAGCGTTCCTGCTCAATCTTAAAAACAAATCATAGCATACGACTCACATAGTGAAATCTGCGACTTTTGAAACAAAAAGGATGGATCATCGATCCGAGCTGCGAATTTTATTTGAAAATGGGTCATCGACCTGCTTTTTACACAAAAGGGATGGATCATCGATCCGAACTGAGCACTTTAATTTGGAAATGGGTCTTCGACCCGCTTTTGAAGCAAAAGGGATGGATCATCGATCCGAACTTAGAATTTTGATTTGAAAATGGGCCTTCGACTTGCTTTTTTCAGAAAAGGGATGGATCATCGATCCGAACTGAGAATCTTAATTTGAAAATGGGTCTTCGACCTGCTTTTTAAACAAAAAGGATGGATCATCGATCCGAACTGAGGATATTAATTTGGAAATGGGTCTTCGACCTGATTTTTAATCAAAAGGGATGGATCATCGATCCGAACTGCGAACTTTAATTTTAAGTATTGCTTCAAAATGGATATTCTTATTTGAAATGAGTCCTCGACCCGAGCTAAAACCAACATTTGCGTCCTCGATTCGCATTTCAAAATTTTTGTGTCCTCGACCTATTCAAAATTTTGTGTCCTCGATCTATATTTTTAGATTAAAGAGTGGTGGGTCTTCGACCGGAAACTGTAAACATCTTTTGAAAATGAGTAAATCATTGGAAACATTTTTTTGAAAATGGGTCGTCGACCCGTATCTTGAAAAGTGGATGAGTCATCGACTCGAACTATTAACATCTTTTGAAAATGGGTCTTCAACCCGCATCTCGAAAAGTGGATGAGTCATCGACTCGAACTATAAACATCATTTGAAAATGGGTCTTCAACCCGCATCTCGAAAAGTGGATGAGTCATCGACTCGAACTATAAACATCATTTGAAAATGGGTCTTCAACCCGCATCTTGAAAAGTGGATAAGTCATCGACTCGAACTATAAACATCTTTTGAAAATGGGTCTTCAACCCGCATTTTGATTTAAGTAGATGGGTCATCGACCCGAACTATGTTAATCATTTGAAAATTGGGGCCATCGACCTGTATTTTGAGGAAAAGGCGGATAGGTCATCGACCCGAACTATAATGGTCATTGAAAACTGGGGCCATCGACCTCGATTTTGAAAGAAAAGGTGGATGGGTCATCGACCCAAGCGCAAGACATCATCTGAAAATAGGTCATCGACCCGCATAGCAAATTTCATTTCAAAATTGAAAGAGGTCATCGACCTGAACTTAGGATTTTGAGCACTTCGAATAATTCGGCCATTAACCTAGTTTAAAAACATCGTTTTTAAAGTGGGATTGCGGGTCCAACCTAGACTACAAAAATTACTTGGAAATTGACGTGGGGTATTGAAAGGATAAAAAGGATAAAAAGGATTATCGAATCATATAAATAACTTAGTAAGTATAACATTTTTATATGAAAAGATTAACTTAAAGCAAAGCTCACAAATTTAAACAATATCTTTAAAATTAGGAATTTGTCTTAAAATCGACAACTCACTAAACCAATGTAAGTTGTATAATAAAAATCAAACACATAAAACGTAAGACATTATAAAAAGATACAAATGATTCATAAAAATAATGTAGAAAAGATTTTAAGTTATAAAAACTTAAATAAGATTCCACGATCAAATTATCTTTTCACCTAAATCGAATAAGTTAAAGTTATAATACAAAGTTGTATTAAGGAATTAAATCACCTAAAAGAAATTTAATGTAACACCCCGTGTTAATTTAAGCTAATTATAATTAGGAAATCAATAATTAATCGTCCTCGCTCATTTATTTTTCTAAAACAATACACTACAATTATTATCGCACCTAAACTAAAACCATTTTGAATTACTTTGAAATTGAACTTTATTTTTACATTTTCAAACTCGATAAATCAAATGAAGAATCCTCGACAATTTTCTCAACGGCAAAATTTTGGCACGCAAATCGAGGTCAAACATTGACTAAATGACCAAGCCATCTAATTGTGATTAAGTCACCTAATCTTTTCTTAAATATAATTACTCATAATCCAAATCTAATTAAAGTAGCTTAAGCTTAATCATATTGATTATTACTAACAAAACATATAATAATAATATCAAATTACTATTCCACCTTGATTTAACTAACACATTCACTAAAACTCGATATATTCAGTTACACTAAGCCTAAACTGATAAACTTTTTGACGTTTGAGGATAATGATTTAATTCGATAACATTCAACGAAAAAAATATATATTTCGATCAAATAAAATTTTATTTCAAACTTGCGAGGAACCTAATACCCAATTTTTATATTAATTTCGTTTTGAGGTTTATTTTCATTTTTATTTTCGATCCTACTTCTAAACATTATTTTAAGACTATATATTTCATTTCGAGACTTTTCACGTACGCGTAAATCGAAAATTTCAAAAACGTAAAAATCGGGACTTGTGTGTTCATTTGACCGAGATATTTGGGGACTTTGGTCCAACTTATCTTCTTCCATTTTTCTTCCTTACTCTTACACACCATGCCTCCTTTAGTAACTTGTCTAATCCACCTTACACACTACTAATTTCATCATCACATTTCCTAGCTTAATTAAAATTAAATGTTTATATAATTACATTAAACAAACACACATTACATTACTTAAAACTTACAACATAATACAAGCACAACAACTACTATAAACTACTACTACTACTACTCGGTTTTTCTTACACACACACAACTCAAACACTTACTCATTTTCTCTCTAATAAACTCATACTCAAACTTACTAGTAAGCATATTCATACAACCTCAAGAACACCATATGAACTCCATACTCTTTCATTTCTTTTCTTCTTTAAAACCTTCTTGTATTGCTTTAAATTTATTAAGAGCACATAGATAAATCCTCATCATTTATATTTAGTACTCACTTACTCTTTTAAACTTATAAATGAACATGAACATAAATCGAATTAGTGAAAAGTTTAACACATCACCTAAACTTAAAACTACAACTACACTTTAAATTCATAGTTAGTTAGTTTAGCTTCAATATTAATTACTAACTTCTTATTTTCATTTTTATGTACTAATCCTAATCAAAGACGAGGAGCAAGGTGGTGGAGTCGATTTGAGCCAGTTTGATCATATCGTAGACCCCGACAACTGTTGATCTTTTAGCTCATAAACCTAACTAAGGTGCTTCAGACACTTATATGATACGCGCCTCGTATTTGATTTTATGTTTTTGATTTGTATGTATGATGTTTTAAGTCACCTTAGTATCATATGTTAAATTAGGAGACAAAAATCGAAAAATAATATTTGTGTAACATTAACATAACACACGGCCTAACCCCGATTTTTGGCTTAATTTTTCGTTTTAATTTTTGTAAATTGCATGTTTAAAATACTTGTAATGAAATGAACATGAAAATATAAATAGTTTATGATTAGGACTTAAAGTGAATTTGTTATGAATGTTTAAGTGTTTTAAGGTGTTATGTGTGTTCTTGAATTTTTTGTGTTGTTCTTATGTTTGAATGATTTTTATTTATGTGTGTTAATGTTTTGTTATGTTTTCCATTCATGATTAAATACATAAATGATATAAGATAAATTAGTTGTTGAATTAGAAGTATAAAAACCAAAAATCAAAATTTATGAACATATATATATATATATACACGGCTATTATGAATTAAATGGACCAATTTTTAGTTTTATTTTTTCTAAATATCATATTATGATTAGTTTAGTTAATTTAGACTTGTAGGAAAAATTTGAGAAAATTATATAAACATATGAAAATTTGACTAATTAATAATCATATGCAAAATGATAGAGTTCTTCAAGTCTTCATGTGTTCTTCAATTTATGACTTAAATCGATTTATAAATTTTTATAAGTTTTAGTATTTAATGTTTTTATTTGCTAGTTTAAATCACTTTAACATAAACTAAATAATTAGTATATAAAAACTTTAAGTTAAAAACCGAGTAAAATTAGAAAAGCGAAAATAAATTGTTATGTATGTTAGGCCCACGGTTTTGGGGTCCATTTTAGACCTAAAATGAATTTGTCACTTTTATTTTTATCACTTAAGTAATTAAAATAGTTAAAGTAATGATTTATTAACAAAAACAACAAAAGAAATAAATAGCTAAATAAATAAAGGCTCACGACATTTATGTTATTTTGGGTCAATTTTGGTCAAAATGAATTTATCACTTAGTCACTAAAATTGAATAGTAATTAGATTTATATTTGTTTATGTATTAAATCGTTAATAAAAGAATCAACTTGAAACCGATAAAAATAAACGTTACACGTATTAAAATGAATGTTGTCGAGTGTTACTACCTTTGCTTAAATTGGATATGGACATACGGACTATTTAAAATGAACTACGACAACCTCACTAAAAATGGAAACCGCTAAAATCTTTGTTAAGTATACGACTAAATTTAACCGAGTTTTACTTTTGAAATGTTATTAAAATTGACCAAGTACAAAATGAACTTAACAACTTTGAAATTAGATTTTATACTTAAGTTGAAATCGAGTTTCACATTTAAAATAAATTCTCAAATCGCTAAATTCAAAACGAACCTAACGACTTTAAAACTAGAATTTTGTACTTAGATTATATTGAGTTTTACTTCCGAAATAATTTTTCAAATCGCTAAATACAAAACGAACCTAACGACTTTAAAACTAGATTTTTGTACTTAGAAAATAAAATTTAGTTTTATATCAAAGAAAACTCCTAAGTATAATAATGTGTATAAGAATAATAAAAATACTAAGTATAAATGAAATATAATAAAAATACTAAGTATAAAGAAAATATAATAATAAATGCTAAGTATAAGAATACAAATACGTATAAAAATACGTATAAAATACGAAGTATAAAAATACGTACAAATACGAAATCTGAAAATCTGAATACGTATAAATACGAGGAATAGTAAATACGAGGAACAAGAATACGATGAATAGTAAATACGATGAATAGTAAATACGATGAATAGTAAATACGATTGAATAGTAAATACGGTGAATAGTAAAATAATGAATAGTGAAAAATATTTAAAAGTTACGAGCGGACTCAAAATAAATAACTAAGTTTTTCTATGTGTTCTGCTTACCTGAAGAACTCATTACTAAAATTTCATTATACAAGTTCGACGTTATATTTATGTTACAAGATTGTCATTATTAATATTGTGAGCAGTGAATGAGAAGTTGAGAAAGCAGTACTTGAATAAAATACTAGGATTGTTCGCCATGTTGCGACTCTTGAAATTGAAGTTAACGAGGTAGTGTCTATGGGGACTTGGGCTCCTCCCGAGTTGCCCAAGGCTATTCAACGATCTTAAGATTCTTTGTTTGACGTGTGGTATCAACCTCGGGGATGGGGCATACTTGATACTTCCGGGCCCATAGAATAGTAATTGGAACGCCAACCCCATCCGGTACCCGATCTCAGTGATAGTCGAACTTTTTCGTCGGTGATACCTTTTGAATAGCGAATAAGTATGATCCTCGATAGGTAGTGTATGCATACATTAGACAAGGGATTGAATCGTCCTTATTACCTTAGATATCTTTAGTAGATAATCAGACACGTCCGCTTTGATCACCGATCGCTCATAGCGGATTATGTCTGCATGCTTCCGCCTTACTAACGAAAACTCATTTGTTATCACATGTTGAATGTATTTCCTTGTTTTGATTGGTTATTGCCTGAATGACGTTGTTATGAGTTTGAAATTGCCTTGTTGAATATGATTGTTGAGGAATGTTGTACACTATGAGAATTGTTGTATGCACGTATTTGAATCATTATAATCCCTCGTGCTACGTGAGATATTGCATGATTGTTCACGACTATATGTTTATTGAATTGATTACGACTTATGCATATATCTTGATTGCTATGATTTAAGTTTTATATATATTACGATGTTATATGAATTGAGATAATAATTAAGTTTATATATTGTGTTCTATAAATTGAAATGTTTTAAGTTTCGTTTATCATGTTGTATGAGATTTAAATATCTATATGTGAGAACTGATATTATATGCTAATTGTCCAATTTTATCGAAATATGCATTCTTTGAGTTATACGCTGGCGTTTAGTCTTTGTAAGTTACTTTTAATTATATGTTAAATAAACCAAAACTGTGGTTTAGAGGTTGTTGGTTAGAAACAGTCACTTCCGCCTCTGAGCGGAGATCCTCCTATTTTGTGTTTTTGTCTCCGCTTGCGGGCAATTCTCGAGACTCAGGATTATCGGGACGATTGGGATGTTTCATTTGTTTTCTTTGAGAGATTGTAACATATATTTGTATCCTATGCCATTTGAATGTAATTTAATTAACATCCGGCATGTATTAGACTTAATTAATTTTCCGCCTTAGTTTAATTAAGTCACGAAAAACCGGGTTGTTACAGTTGGTATCAGAGCTGTCTTGCGACCGTGAATGACTTAAAGTTATCTCACATAGCGAGACGACACCTGGGCCAGACATTCATATCGTATGTCAGGCATAGACTTATAGGATCAAATAATAAACTAGGAATCTCTAGATCGCTAAAATAATAACTTAGATCATTTTAAAATGTGAGAAAGGGTAGAATCTTAAGGACCGACCAAATAATAATAAACTAATTAGATGAGCGTTAGAATCTTAAAATTTACCATGCTTGTACTTGCTATTTGCTCTATGGCTAACTTAGTCTGACAAAGGCCCTTAGGATGTCATCTTTCCGCTCTTTCCGTTACTACGCACCACGACGCCCACCGATGATGCAACTAGGAGAGTATATACGTAGCCATTCTCTCCATATAGAGCGATATGTGGAAGCTCATGGAATCATGACGGGTAGGATCTACCACACAAGGGGCATTGGCATCAGTTTGACCATGATTGAGAGCTTTCATCCATACGATGAGTTTTGGGCACCTCTAGGTTGGCGACTTCTCTCTGATTACGAGCTGTACATGGATCGCATGTACCATCCAGACCCACTTCAGAGGGTGGAGGGACCACCTGCGTGGATGGAGTATGATGAACTACTCGACAGTTTGATGATTCAAGAATATGAGCGCGACTATCCTCCATTTTCACCCGACGCTATCATACCTCCAATCATATGGGAGAGGGATCTCACCTCTGGGAGACTTTTGAGGGTCGCAAATCATATTTAGGGTCATTCGACTCCAGTTTGTAAAATATTTGTAACCGTTTCTTTTAATCCTCCTAAGAACGATCTTAATATCGTCTTCTTTTCCTACGGCTATGGATGTTATATTCGGATGTGACGTTTGGTGAACTTATGTATTATATTCCTTTGAAATGTAATATTTTACCCATGTATATATTTATATATATGGAGACGTTGTGTTACTACCTAGTCATGTGCTTTTCTTAATTCATTATTTTAAAATTTTACATACATGTTGTACTTCCAAATCTCATTTAAATTACCTTATCTAAATTGATTTCAGATGAGACTACCGTGCGGTAAGAGGTACTCTGAATGGACACCAAAGGAGAAGGCCCGCAAGAAAGCCATCGAGGCCTACGCGCGACGTCAACAATTGAAGTCCTGGAAGAGATCACAGGACTCGAGCAATTCGGAAGTCGACTGGAAGACTAGGGCACTTAAGACTCCGTATATGGAACATCGAATTCCTGATCATCTCCGCCGATCCTCAGAACATACCGATGTGATCGAAGCGTTCATGCAGGGAAAACCTGAGACATTTGAGGGAATCAGCGGGACACTCTACCCATGGATCAGGAGTATGAATGCGAGGTTCCTGGAACACTCCGTTAGAGAGGAATGGAAAACCTCCCTAGCAGCTGCGTGCCTTGACGAGGAGGCCAAAGCATGGTGGAGGCGACTACGCTCCCCAGCTATACTTGAGGGTGAGTACTACCTAAGCTGGGAGGATTTCAAACTTGGTTTGAGCGACATGACTTATGCTGTTAAGTATAAGCATAGCTTCGCGGAGGAGGAGCATCGCTACTCAAAATTTGCTTAGGATCTAGGGCTAATCTTTTGTCATTCTCGATCCAATTTCATATCTCTTGAGAATGTATCTAAACTTTTGTGTTATTTTGCTGAACTTGTATCTAAGTTTTCACCTAAGTTCATTTCATAGAGAATGTATTAGGAGGCTTTGTAACTTTTGATGTAACCCTTTTACATTATCAATGAAATGTGTTTTACCTTGTACTCTATAATGTGTCACATTTGGGAACTACTCAAAACTCATACGGCCTAATATTTTTCAGAATGGATGCAAACAACTTAAACAACATGGATGAACCGAACTTCGCCCAACATTTTGCTGAAGAAGAAGCAAGGAGGAAAGGGTTCGAAGATGCAATCACAAAAATTGCACAAAATATGCACCAACATCAGGGTGGCGGAAGCAACCAGTCCGCATTTGAGAGATTCTCCAAACATCGACCCCAACCATATTCTGGCTCTGTCAACCCCATAGTCTTGACAGAGTGGATTGAAGAGATGGAGAAGTTGCTAGATCTTAGCAAGACTCCGGCTAACGAGAGAGTGAACGTAGCGGCCTACTACCTCAAGGGAGAGGCCAACAGTTGGTGGCGTTTAATCAGGTCCACCTTTCCCTTAAGAATCTACACCTGGAGTGAATTCAAGACTCTGTTAGAAAACAAGTACTTTGGGGAGGAATTGAAATGGGATAAGGAAGAGGAGTTCAGGAACCTGAGCCAGGGCGATATGTCCCTACAAGCGTACACGGAAAAATACCAAGAACTGTCCAAGTTCGCTCCTAGGATTATAACTAACGAGGAGGAACTCGCAACCAGGTACGTAAGAGGCATGACTTACGGCCTGAGGACGAACATGAGCGGGTTCAACTGCAAGAACTTTGCGGAAGCCTACGAAAAGGCAACGTGTATCTGGGCCTCCATCCAAAAAGGAGAAGCTGAGGAGAAAAAGAAGAACAAGACCTTTACGCCTTCTGTGGCGAGTGCTAGCTTTATCCATAAGCCAATGTTCGGTCGCCCCGGTTATCAGAATCAAGACAACCGCAATAGGAACCAGGGCAGGTCTCAGTTCTCCAACCGCAATACCACTCCTTACGTCGCAAAGAATAATTCCCAAATTCCCGGACCTCCGGCCTTCCAAGCAAATCAGTGCCGTTTCTGCCGACAACCTATTCACCCGGGAAAGCGTTGTAATGGGGAACCCGTGGTGTGCTTCCTGTGCAAAGTTGTAGGGCACAAAGCTAATGAATGCCCTAAGAGGAATGCTGGTAGTAAGGCAAATGCGGGACCACCGCCACGGTAGTCGAGTTCAGGCGCGTTTACGCTACGTCGAAGGCGAGGAAAGTCTTGGCGACATTATCGATGTCGACGTCATCACCGGTAAATTTCTGGTTAACTCTGTGCCTGCTTTTATTTTATTCGATACGGGAGCTTCGTTATCATTTATATCCTCAAAATTTATCAAACAATCCAAACTCACAAATCCTGCACAAATTAAAACTAATATATCACTACCAGATGGTAAAAACATTCCTTGTTCGTCAAAATACAATAATGTAAAAATCTCAATTCACAACACAGAGTTCCTGTCAGACCTTGTATTGTTTGACCTTCCTGAGTTCGATGTAATTCTAGGGATGAACTGGCTAGCTCGTCATAATGCGACATTCAAATGTCACGACCAGAAAATCACTTTGAAAACTAACCAAGGGAAGGAGGTATCATATCAGAGTTTGAAGAGGAAAGGGGGAGTGAAACTAGTGTCTGTATTGAAGCTTCAGGGTATGGAGAGAAAGGGACACCAGGTGTATTTTTGCAGCATTACTAAGGTCGAGGACACCCTACGCATCGAAGATATCCCAATCGTGAATGAATACCCCGATGTTTTCCCAGACGTATTACCAGGTATGCCTCCTGCACGAGATGTCGAATTCTCGATCGACCTCATACCAGGCACCTCACCTATATCAAAAGCACCATACAGGATGGCTCCTGTCGAACTCCAGGAACTCAAGAAACAGTTGGAAGAGATGATTGAATTGGGATTTATAAGACCGAGTGTTTCACCTTGGGGTGCACCGGTACTCTTTGTAAAGAAGAAGGATGGGAGCATGAGGCTCTGCATCGATTACAGGGAATTGAACAAAGTGACGATCAAGAATCGTTATCCTCTGCCTAGGATAGACGATCTCTTTGACCAGCTCAAAGGAGCAGGAGTTTTCTCCAAAATTGACCTGAGGTCAGGATACCATCAGATCGCGGTCCGTAAGGAAGATATACAAAAGACTGCATTCAGATCAAGGTACGGACATTACGAGTTCAAAGTAATGCCGTTCGGCCTTACCAACGCACCAGCAGTGTTCATGGATCAAATGAACAGAACTTTTCACGAGTACCTCGACATCTGTGTTGTTGTGTTCATTGACGACATCCTGATCTACTCCAAGAATAAAGAAGAACACGCGGAACACCTGCACATTATCCTGGGCATCCTGAGGGATCATAAGTGGTATGCTAAATTTTCAAAGTGTGAATTCTGGCTAGACCAAGTGGCATTCCTAGGCCACGTAATCTCCAAAGAAGGGGTAATGGTGGATCCAGCCAAGATTGAAGCTATCAAGGAATGGGTAGCACCAAAAACAGTCACTGAAGTCAGAAATTTCCTAGGATTGGCCGGCTATTATAGAAGATTTGTTCCTGACTTCTCAAAAATAGCCCGCCCGATGACTAAACTACTACAAAAGGAATCAAAGTTCTTATGGAGCGACGATTGTGAAAAAGCGTTCCAAGAACTTAAGAAAAGGCTTACTACTGCTCCAGTTTTAACCTTGCCAACAGATGGGGATGAATATGAAGTGTACAGTGATGCGTCATTGAATGGTTTGGGTTGCGTGCTGATGCAACAAGGGAAAGTAATAGCGTACGCATCCAGACAACTTAAAGTACATGAAAGAAATTACCCAACTCACGACCTAGAACTTGCTGCAGTCGTGTTTGCACTGAAGATTTGGCGTCATTATCTCTATGGGGTCAGCATCAAATTCTACACCGACCACAAGAGCTTAAAGTACATCTTTACCCAGAGGGAATTGAACATGAGGCAGCGTAGGTGGTTAGAATTGATCAAGGATTACAAAATCGAGTTATTATACCACGAAGGAAAGGCCAACGTAGTTCTTGGCGACCTTGAGTCGTAAGGCAATACATACTCGAACAACATTTGGGAAATACCCTCGGACATTACCCAAGACCTGAAAAGGTCGAGCTTGGATGCGATGCAGTCAGATGACGTTGACCTAAATGCAATGGTGGTAGAACCAGATTTATTCCATGACATACGGGCACTACAGTGGGAAGACCCAGCCTTGTTAGAAATCAGGGAAAAGATTCCATCAGAGGGAACAGAAGGGTTTGAGATCTACACTGATGGAAGTCTACGTTTCAACGGCAGGTGGTGCATACCTGACAATGAAGATTTGAAATGCAAAATTCTTGACGAAGCACACAGCACCCGCTACTCAGTACATCCCGGCTCAGATAAGATGTACAAGGACCTGAAATTACGCTTCTGGTGGATAAGGATGAAGGCGGAGATAGCCGAATATGTGGCTAGATGTATGATTTACCAGAAGGTAAAATTTGAACACCAGAGACCAGGAGGACTGCTCCAACCGTTGGAAATTCCTCAAGGGAAGTGGGATTCCATATCCATGGATTTTATCATGGGGTTACCAAGGACAGCAGGTGGCAAGGATGCGATATGGGTTATTGTGGATCGTCTAACAAAAGCAGCTCACTTCGTTCCGATCAAGGAGACTTGGGGATTGGAAGAACTGGCCAAAGCTTACGAAAAGGAAATAATACGACTCCATGGCATTCCTCTCGACATCATATCAGACAGGGACGCAAGATTTACATCGCATTTCTGGAAGAAATTGCAAGAGGCTTTGGGTAGTAAATTGAAAATGAGTACGGCTTTTCATCCAAAGAATCGACGGTCAGGCAGAGCGAACTATCCGTTAATCTTGGAAGACATGTTGAGGGCATGCACGATGGAATTCAACGTGAACTGGGAAAAGAGCTTACCTCTCGTTGAATTCTCATACAACAATAGCCATCATTGTAGTCTAGGGTGTGCTCCTTTTGAGGCACTGTATGGCAGGAAGTGTCGCAGTCCTGTTTGTTGGGACGACGCTAGTGACAACGTGGGTACTGGACCCCAGGTGATACAAGATCAAATTGAGCATATCAAGATCATCCGAGAACGACTACAAGCAGCTCAAGATCGACAGAAGAAGTATGCAAACGAACACCGTAGACCTATTGAGTTCAACAGTGGGGATAAGGTCTTCTTGAAAGTGTCACCCATGAAAGGGGTGAGACGTTTTGGGCTAAAGGGAAAGCTTAGCCCAAAATATATCGGACCATATGAAATCCTGGAACGAATTGGCGAAGTGGCTTACCGACTCGCCTTACCGCCAAACTTATCCAAAGTGCACGATGTATTTCATGTATCTCAGCTCAGAAGATACAGAAGCGACCCGAGTCACATTGTTACGCCCGATGTGATCGCCATCGAGCCTAACATGCTTTACTCTGAGAAACCAGTGGAAATTCTCGCCAGAGAGACCAAGTTCTTACGACGCAAGTCGATACCCTTAGTCAAGGTTCTCTGGAGGGGACAGAAGACTGAACAAGCAACGTGGGAGACCGAGGCGTCGATGAAGGAAAAGTACCCAGAGCTGTTTAGCACAGGTAACCTTAACCACCCAGATTACTTTAAGTTTCGGGGACGAAACTTCTTTAAGGGGGGAGGATTGTAACACCCCGTGTTAATTTAAGCTAATTATAATTAGGAAATCAATAATTAATCGTCCTCGCTCATTTATTTTTCTAAAACAATACACTACAATTATTATCGCACCTAAACTAAAACCATTTTGAATTACTTTGAAATTGAACTTTATTTTTACATTTTCAAACTCGATAAATCAAATGAAGAATCCTCGACAATTTTCTCAACGGTAAAATTTTGGCACGCAAATCAAGGTCAAACATTGACTAAATGACCAAGCCATCTAATTGTGATTAAGTCACCTAATCTTTTCTTAAATATAATTACTCATAATCCAAATCTAATTAAAGTAGCTTAAGCTTAATCATATTGATTATTACTAACAAAACATATAATAATAATATCAAATTACTATTCCACCTTGATTTAACTAACACATTCACTAAAACTCGATATATTCAGTTACACTAAGCCTAAACTGATAAACTTTTTGACGTTTGAGGATAATGATTTAATTCGATAACATTCAACGAAAAAAATATATATTTCGATCAAATAAAATTTTATTTCAAACTTGCGAGGAACCTAATACCCAATTTTTATATTAATTTCGTTTTGAGGTTTATTTTCATTTTTATTTTCGATCCTACTTCTAAACATTATTTTAAGACTATATATTTCATTTCGAGACTTTTCACGTACGCGTAAATCGAAAATTTCAAAAACGTAAAAATCGGGACTTGTGTGTTCATTTGACCGAGATATTTGGGGACTTTGCATGGTCCAACTTATCTTCTTCCATTTTTCTTCCTTACTCTTACACACCATGCCTCCTTTAGTAACTTGTCTAATCCACCTTACACACTACTAATTTCATCATCACATTTCCTAGCTTAATTAAAATTAAATGTTTATATAATTACATTAAACAAACACACATTACATTACTTAAAACTTACAACATAATACAAGCACAACAACTACTATAAACTACTACTACTACTCGGTTTTTCTTACACACACACAACTCAAACACTTACTCATTTTCTCTCTAATAAACTCATACTCAAACTTACTAGTAAGCATATTCATACAACCTCAAGAACACCATATGAACTCCATACTCTTTCATTTCTTTTCTTCTTTAAAACCTTCTTGTATTGCTTTAAATTTATTAAGAGCACATAGATAAATCGTCATCATTTATATTTAGTACTCACTTACTCTTTTAAACTTATAAATGAACATGAACATAAATCGAATTAGTGAAAAGTTTAACACATCACCTAAACTTAAAACTACAACTACACTTTAAATTCATAGTTAGTTAGTTTAGCTTCAATATTAATTACTAACTTCTTATTTTCATTTTTATGTACTAATCCTAATCAAAGACGAGGAGCAAGGTGGTGGAGTCGATTTGAGCCAGTTTGATCATATCGTAGACCCCGACAACTGTTGATCTTTTAGCTCATAAACCTAACTAAGGTGCTTCCCGCACACTTATATGATAAGCGCCTCGTATTTGATTTTATGTTTTTGATTTGTATGTATGATGTTTTAAGTCACCTTAGTATCATATGTTAAATTAGGAGACAAAAATCGAAAAATAATATTTGTGTAACATTAACATAACACACGGCCTAACCCCTATTTTTGGCTTAATTTTTCGTTTTAATTTTTGTAAATTGCATGCTTAAAATACTTGTAATGAAATGAACATGAAAATATAAATAGTTTATGTTTAGGACTTAAAGTGAATTTGTTATGAATGTTTAAGTGTTTTAAGGTGTTATGTGTGTTCTTGAATTTTTTGTGTTGTTCTTATGTTTGAATGATTTTTATTTATGTGTGTTAATGTTTTGTTATGTTTTCCATTCATGATTAAATACATAAATGATATAAGATAAATTAGTTGTTGAATTAGAAGTATAAAAACCAAAAATCAAAATTTATGAACATATATATATATATATACACGGCTATTATGAATTAAATGGACCAATTTTTAGTTTTAATTTTTCTAAATAACATATTATGATTAGTTTAGTTAATTTAGACTTGTAGGAAAAATTTGAGAAAATTATATAAACATATGAAAATTTGACTAATTAATAATCATATGCAAAATGATAGAGTTCTTCAAGTCTTCATGTGTTCTTCAATTTATGACTTAAATCGATTTATAAATTTTTATAAGTTTTAGTATTTAATGTTTTTATTTGCTAGTTTAAATCACTTTAACATAAACTAAATAATTAGTATATAAAAACTTTAAGTTAAAAACCGATAAAATTAGAAAACGAAAATAAATTGTTATGTATGTTAGGCCACGGTTTTGGGGTCCATTTTAGACCTAAAATGAATTTGTCACTTTTTATTTTTATCACTTAAGTAATTAAAATAGTTAAAGTAATGATTTATTAACAAAAACAACAAAAGAAATAAATAGCTAAATAAATAAAGGCTCACGACATTTATGTTATTTTTGGGTCAATTTTGGTCAAAATGAATTTATCACTTAGTCACTAAAATTGAATAGTAATTAGATTTATATTTGTTTATGTATTAAATCGTTAATAAAAAGAATCAACGAAACCGATAAAAATAAACGTTACACGTATTAAAATGAATGTTGTCGAGTGTTACTACCTTTGCTTAAATTGGATATGGACATACGGACTATTTAAAATGAACTACGACAACCTCACTAAAAATGGAAACCGCTAAAATCTTTGTTAAGTATACGACTAAATTTAACCGAGTTTTACTTTTGAAATGTTATTAAAATTGACCAAGTACAAAATGAACTTAACAACTTTGAAATTAGATTTTATACTTAAGTTGAAATCGAGTTTCACATTTAAAATAAATTCTCAAATCGCTAAATACAAAACGAACCTAACGACTTTAAAACTAGAATTTTGTACTTAGATTATATTGAGTTTTACTTCCGAAATAATTTTTCAAATCGCTAAATACAAAACGAACCTAACGACTTTAAAACTAGATTTTTGTACTTAGAAAATAAAATTTAGTCTTATATCAAAGAAAACTCCTAAGTATAATAATGTGTATAAGAATAATAAAAATACTAAGTATAAATGAAATATAATAAAAATACTAAGTATAAAGAAAATATAATAATAAATGCTAAGTATAAGAATACAAATACGTATAAAAATACGTATAAAATACGAAGTATAAAAATACGTACAAATACGAAATACGAAAATACGAATACGTATAAATACGAGGAATAGTAAATACGAGGAACAGTAAATACGATGAATAGTAAAAGATCAGCAAAGTGAGGGGCTTATAAGAGGAAGTGTGTGAGAAAAACATTATAAAAATAAATATCACAAATGAAATGGGTGGAGGATAATGCTGCCGACATAAGGAGTAATATTTGGGTCTGTTTCATTTTGTTTGCTCTGTTTCATTTACTCTTATTTATAAACTTTTATATTTTATAAAATATACTATACTTTAAATTATTTGTTTTAAATTTTAGTTTCATCATTAGTATTATAAAATTTATAGTTTCGAAAATATAAATGTATAAAAGTTGTCAGTTACAAATTGTATTATGGTCTCACAAAATTTCAAACGGCTTGTTTATTTGCAAGATATATTTCTATAAAAACTAATTTTTATGAAAGTTATGATTCATAAAATATAATTCAATTTTATAAACAAAACTAATAGTAGTAACAAAAGTAAAGTTTTAGTTCGCCAGGTATTTTAGAAATAAAAATATAATACAAGTTAATATAAAATCAAGAAAGTTTAATTAGAAATATCTTGAGAAAGTTTATTCGAACGAAATTTTTCAGTCGCATTTTCAAACAAAGGAATAAAAGTTAAATTATATAAAATTTAATTTAAGAATTTTGTTAAAATAATTAATTAGTATTAATAAAAACACGGGGTGTTACAATCCTACCCCCTTAAGAAAAGTTTCGTCCCCGAAACTTGAATAGGATGGATAATTGCTCGAGATTAAAAAGCAGTTGGAGAAAACATCGAGGTTTTTGGAATTGGAATATTAATAATGCTCTCGATTGAGTATGAATTTTCTAAAAAGGGAAGATTGATGAATTTAAAAATTTAAAAATATAAATATTTTTTTTTTTAATGAATGTCTAAATGTTGCTGCATTGTCGTTTTCAAAATCAGCGAGAAAGAGGTTTTCAAAAAGGTAGGGCCTAGAAGTTTTGTACGGAATTAAATAAAATAAAAATAATAAGAGTTTTAAGAATAAAAATAATTTAAAAATAATTTATTTAAATCTAAAAATAAATATTAACCTTAGAATAGGTTGAAATAAGGAATTTTATGATTTAATTAGGATTTTGCTAATATCAAATTATTGTCCTACCCCCTTAAGAAATTTTAAACATATATACATGATATTATTATTGTTACTTTTAATGATCACATACATAAGATATATAGCCTTAGGAAAAATGGCAATTAGGGAAAATATGTAAAAGTCGTGGTGATCATAAGGAAAATATGAGCCTTAATGAAATTAGGGAAATATAGGTTATCGTTGAACGATTAAATACAATATTAGAGAATTACGAATAACCTTGATGATATAGCTCATTTTCT
Organism: Dianthus caryophyllus; assembly: GCA_023091065.1. Taxonomy (NCBI): domain Eukaryota; kingdom Viridiplantae; phylum Streptophyta; class Magnoliopsida; order Caryophyllales; family Caryophyllaceae; genus Dianthus; species Dianthus caryophyllus. Next base: position 34,333,219 of record CM041517.1, on the reverse strand, counting down.
TAAAATTATTATTATAATGTTATTAGATGAATCAGAAATGTTATAAATCATATTTAGGATAAGATTCGAAATTTACAATAAGTGGTTATATAATAAAGAAAAAGAAAATGATATATGTATACATACTTCGAAGATAGATAATTGTAATAGATAGGATAAGTTCAAAAGATATTTAATAAAAAGATAAAGAGTTTACAAAAATGAAGAAAACGGAACAAAATTTTATCGTAGGAGATTAATACGTATTTCGTAGAAATTATAATTTAAGAGTTCGAAATTTTTTAGAATAATGTAACAAGTTTTTGAGGTTGAATAAAAAGTTAACGAAATCACAAAGGAAATAGAAATTCATTTTTCGAGATTAAATAGAACAAAGAAAAAATTAACTTTATGAAATCAATTAGTAGGTATTATAGATTTCAAGATAAGAAATTTTTTTGAAGATAATAATAATTGTAAGAGGTCAAAAGTACGAAGTAAAGTTTGACTATAAAAATTAAAGAGTTTTCGAAATTCAAAAGTAAGAATGATAAAATTTTACGAGATTAAGGAGAAGAGATGAAAATCAATTTAAGACGGTAATTATTAGGATTTATTGGTTTAGGAAATCAACAATTTCAAAGGAGTTAAAATTTTACGAGATTGACGAATCATTGAGTTAACTCCTTTTTGGTGGGGATTTTAAAATGAAAAAGGAAACACTAAAATCATGGTTAGATTAAATATTAGGAAATTTTATGATTAGGAAATCTGAAAATTGAAAAGCGTTAAAATGATGATGATATTTAAAAAAATGATTTTGATATGGTTGTAGAAGTTTCCAATGCTAAAGAAATCTTCGAGGTCTTGAAAATTGTCTTGGATAGCGTGATCCTTAATACGTCTCTTCGCATGCGCTTCTGGTCTTGTATTCAAGTTTTATATTTGCGAGAAATGAAAAGAGGTAATTTCAAAAGGAAGATTTCATTATAAGAGTTTAAGTTAGGAAAATTTTACTTCAAAAGAAGAAAATAATTTAAATAGATCGATTAAAATTTTCTTTTTGAATAAGTTAGGAAGAGATGAATATGGGTGTTAGAGAAAGTTATAGAGGTCTTCAAGGCAATAGAATTTTTCGAGGTCTAGAACGTCTTTTCAGATCGTTCGATTCTTGATGCGTCCATTTGTATGTGCTTGAGTTCTTGACGTCTCGTCTTCGATTTATACGTGTCGATTTTTGGTAACGTTAGTAAAGAAGACTTGTTAGTCAAAAAGATTAGTCATAGAGCACTTAGCAGGCAAGAAAAGAGAAATAAAATCTATCAAGGGTGACGGATTTAAAAATTTTAAAATCTAGGTCAGTCGGTCAATCCTTAATATTTCTACCCATTCTCACTTTTAAAGCGATCTAAGTTTATTATTTTAGCGATCTAAGATTTCTAATTCATTATTTGATCCTATAAGTCTATGCCGGACATATATATTAATATGTATGTCTAGCCCAGGTGTCTTCTCGCTAGATGAAATAACTATTAAGTTATTCACGATTCATGAAGACGGCTTTGATACCAACTGTAACAACCCGGTTTTTCGTGACTTAATTAAACTAAGGCGGAAAATTAATTAAGTCTAATACATGCCGGATGTTAATTAAATTACATTCAAATGGCATAGGATACAAATATATATTACAATCTCTCAACGAATACAAACGAAACATCCTAATCGTCCCAATAATCCTGAGTCTCGAGAATTTCCTGCAACGGAGACAAAAACAAAAATAGGAGGATCTCCCGCTCAGAGGCGGGAAGTGACTGTTCTAACCAACAACCTCTAAACCAAAGTTTTGGTTTATTTAACCTATGATTAAAAGTAACTTGGCAAAGACTAAACAGCGTATAACTCCAAAGAAATGCATATTTCGATAAAATTGGACAATTAACATATAATATCAGTTCTCACATATAGATATTTAAATCTCATACAACATGATAAACAAAATTTAAAACATTTCAATTTATAGAACACGATATACAACTTAAATGTCATTCCAATTCATATAACATCGAAATATATATAAAACTTAAATCATAGCAATCAAGATATATGCATAAGTCGTAATCATTTCAATAAACACATAGTCATGAATAATCATGCAATTCTGCAATATATAAAATAAATAAATAAAACACATTGCAGGTAGGCAAGCAAAACATATAAGAAAATAGGATGATTCAAACATGAACATACATCAAATCATATAAACGTACAACGTTCCTCAACCATCATGCTCAAAAAGACGTATCTCAATACTCAGGTAACCAAGTCATTCAGACAATAATCAAATCAAAACAAGGAAATGCATTCATCATACGTTGACTAGTGAGTCTTCGTTAGTAAGGCGGAAGCATGCAGACATAATCCGTAGCGATAGCGTCGGACCAACATAACTTGGACATGTCCGACAAAGCTAAAGATATCTAAGGTAATAAGGGCGATTCAATCCCTTGTCTAATGTATGCATACACTACCTAGTCGAGGATCATACGTATTCGCTATTCAAAAGGTATCACCGACGAAAAAGTGCGACTATCACCAGAGACGGGTACCCCCGGATGGGGCTGGCGTTTCCAATTACTAATATATGGGCCCACGGAGATATCAAGGATGCCCCATCTCTGAGGTTGTATATACCGTGTCGAGTAGCGATCTTAAGATCGTTATTTCGCCTTGGGCAACTCTGATAGGGAGCCCAAGTCCCCATATACAGCTACCTCGTTAACTTCGAATTTCAAGAGTCGCAACATGGCGAACAATCCTAGTATTTTATTCAAGTAGTTCGTTTTCTAAATTCTTATTTCCTCGTTCAAATATAATAAATGACAATTCTGAAACTTAAATATATCGTCGAACTTTGTATAATGAAATTTTAGTTCTAGCAGTTCTTCAGGTAAACGGAAGCACATAGAAAAACTTAAATATTTATTTTGAGTCCGTTCGTAACTTTTAAATATTTTCACTATTCATTATTTTGTACGTATTTTTATACGTATGCGTATTTTTATACTTTGTATGTACTTTTATACGTATGCGTATTTTTATACTTTGTACGTATTTTTAGTTTATATTTTAGTAATTAAGAGTAGTTCATTTTATTTATGATTTAGTTTCGTTTAGCTTTTAATTTAAGTATGTTTATGATTAGTGATACAAAAGTTTTTAAGTTTCGTGTTAAATTTTAAGCAACTTAAAATAGATTAGTTATTAGTAATTAGTGATATAAATAATTGAATTTTATTATAACCCACACTTATTTCTTCATTTTTATTTAAATCGTAAAGTGTTAGTGATTTAGTATTCATAACATTTATTTTAGCTTAGAAATATTACTTAAACGATATTTGTCAAATTTTAGTATTCTTGTTAAAAATAATATTGTGACAATTAGTAAAATTTCTTTTAGGTGAATGATAATTCGATGGTGGAATTTTATACGGAGTATATTTTCATATCTTATTAATATTTAATTATTTACTTTTCTTTCATTTCTTAAATTATTTAAACGTATTTATAAATTCGTATGTTCTATACATTTAAATTTTATAAACACAACAACTATTTAAGAAGTCGTCGTCTTTAAAGTATATTTTAAATTTTAATGATAGTATTCAATTTTATAAGTTTTTCTAAAAGTAAAATTTTAGAAATTAATTTTATTATAATAATACTTCCACTTACATATTAATTCTTTTTATGGTTTTTATAACTTAAATTTTCTACTAAGTCATTTTACTTTATCTTTTTATAGGATTATCATTTTAACACTTTATCTTTTTGTTTAACATATTTATAATACAAATTTCTAACTTTATTCAATAAAAGCTTTACTTAGGTTTATTTTATATTTCGAAGTACTTTATTTCTTTTTATTATTTTGACTAAATACTTATTTAGTATATTTTAAGTTCATTGTAAATTTTAGAGTTTTAACAAAGTAATCTTTATAGTAATTGTGAGATATGACTTTTTATATAATTATTTATTTTAGAAACTTTAATATGAGTAACTTAATTTATATTTTTACTTTTAGTATGATTTAATATTAATTTAAACTTAATATTCTTTTAACTTAATTCTTTATTTTTAGTTATATTTCGATTTAACATTTTAGTGACGATAGATAAGTTATATTAATTTAATTTATTTACTTAAGTTATTTAATAATATTTTAAGTTTTATTTTATACTTGTGATACATAAACTTTATATATTTTAATTTACACATAACATATAATTTTAACATGATAATATTACATATAATTCAACAACAATTCACAACACATTTTCACCCAAAATATAATTTCACAAAATCATATAAATATCATATTTCACAATTCAATTCAACATTATATTATAACTAAAATTAACACCCAATTTCATACTATAGCGAATCATACAAAGTTATCAAATTAAACTGAAACGGGACTCATACGTGTCTAATGCATAACTAGCTCACTTTTAATCACAAAATTAAAATAAACCAAAGTGTTAAAATTAGAGATTTTGGAGAAGAATCGAGTCACCTAAATTTGGCACACGAACAGAGGTCTCCAAAAATAGTCTAAACTCGTTCATACTCATTCCTTATGAACCCACATCGTCATTGAAGTCGAATAAGAACAATCACCCCACACATCACAAGAATAGCAGCTCCAAGAACAGCTCCAAGCTTCATTAGGCCGTGACATAATCGACGGCGTGACCCACCAATAATCCAGCGAGCGAGCCCGGTCAGCCCGTAGCAGCTCCGAGGAGGCAAGTGAACCGAGGACAGGCGTTCAAGGTTCGTGTTCGAAATCGCTCGGACAAAAGAGCAGAACACGGAGAGGAGATGGGTAAGTGAATTAAAGTGGGCGAAAACAATTGACGATAAATTAATTGAATAGAAAACTTAATCGATGACACTTACCGACGATTGAATACGACGACAAGCAAAGGAGGGCCACGTGAGCAAGGACTAGGCCACAGCCTCGTGGTGACCAAGGCCGAGGAAGGGGAAGAGAGCACGGCAAGAGCAAAGGAGAGAGAGAGAGGCAGGGGAGAAAGGAGGAGAGGAATACGGTGGTTGTCGAGCTTCTAAGGTCACCATTAATGGCGGCTCCGGTGGGGCTGACTTACGGTGGAACTCCGGCGTCGTAAACAAAACTGAAAGGAGGGAAAAGAACAGGGGAAAGCAGGGGAGAGGCGGCAGAGCACGGTGGTGGCCATGACGGTGGTGCTAGGTGGCTGAGCTCGAGCTTGCCATTAATGGCGGCTCGATGACCATGGCCATGGTGGTTCACGGTGGCGTCGATGGTGGCGAGCAGAGCAGGGGTGAGGCAGAGGAAGGACCACGGTGGTGGTGTTGGCCGGAGTTCCGGCAGGTTTAAGGCGGCCGTGGTGGCCGTTGCTGCTGCCGTCGGTTGTTGTTGTCGAGTTCGTTGTGGTTGTTGTTGGTGTTTGTTGTTGTTGTCTGCCTCGTTGTTGTCGTTTGTTGTTGTTATCGTTATTGTGTTGTTGTTGTTGCTCTTCTTTTATATTTTCTTTTATTATATTTTTTTTTTTTTTAAAGGATGAGTTATATGAGGAAGAAGATGAAGTGTGTGAGAGAATGAAAGTGATGGGTAAAAGATCAGCAAAGTGAGGGGCTTATAAGAGGAAGTGTGTGAGAAAAACATTATAAAAATAAATATCACAAATGAAATGGGTGGAGGATAATGCTGCCGACATAAGGAGTAATATTTGGGTCTGTTTCATTTTGTTTGCTCTGTTTCATTTACTCTTATTTATAAACTTTTATATTTTATAAAATATACTATACTTTAAATTATTTGTTTTAAATTTTACTTTCATCATTAGTATTATAAAATTTATAGTTTCGAAAATATAAATGTATAAAAGTTGTCAGTTACAAATTGTATTATGGTCTCACAAAATTTCAAACGGCTTGTTTATTTGCAAGATATATTTCTATAAAAACTAATTTTTATGAAAGTTATGATTCATAAAATATAATTCAATTTTATAAACAAAACTAATAGTAGTAACAAAAGTAAAGTTTTAGTTCGCCAGGTATTTTAGAAATAAAAATATAATACAAGTTAATATAAAATCAAGAAAGTTTAATTAGAAATATCTTGAGAAAGTTTATTCGAACGAAATTTTTCAGTCGCATTTTCAAACAAAGGAATAAAAGTTAAATTATATAAAATTTAATTTAAGAATTTTGTTAAAATAATTAATTAGTATTAATAAAAACACGGGGTGTTACAGTTGCCTAGCCTTAGTATGGTCATCCAAAAAACTCCGTCACTATATGCTAGCACACCAAACAAGGGTATATTCCACAATGGATCCCGTAAAATACCTCTTCGAGAAACCTGTACCTAACGGACGAATGGCCAGATGGACACTGCTCCTAGCCGAATTCGACCTCAAGTACGTACCCCTCAAAGCAATTAAGGGACGAGCAGTCTCCGATTTCCTAGCCGAAAATGCAATCACCGAGCAACCAATCATAGACACCACATCCCTTCCAGACGACGGGATTTACAACATCGACCAAGAACAATGGGAATTATACTTCGATGGTTCATCCAACTATCGAGGTTGCGGAGTAGGAATACTTCTCATATCCCCAAATGGCGAACACACACCCTTATCCATTAAACTGGACTTGACGTAACAAACAATGCAAATAGAATACGAAGCATGCTTGCACGGTCTCAAGCGGCGCTTGTACTCAACGCCATGACATAAGAGTCTATGGGGACTCCTCCTCATAATCAACCAAGTGTCCTGAGCATGGAAGATACTTAATCTAAAACCTAGCATTATACCAAAACAAAATACAAGAGCTCATAAACGAATTCTACCACGTAGAATTCATACACCTCCCACGCGAAGAAAACCAATTCGCCGACGCGCTATCCAAACTCGCGTCCCTAATCAACATACCCCCGGGGATGGAAACTCTACCCATAGTCGTGGGAAGACGAAACGTACCCGCATACATCTGTGACATCGAAACCGAGGAAGAACAAACCGACCCTTGGTACCAAGCAATCATCAACTACAAAACAAACGGCGAATACCCGCCAAACACCGACAAACGGGCCAAGCGAGCCCTACGCCTATTATCGTCATAATTCGTCTTTGGAAATGGGAAATTACTCAAAAAGACGCCTCAAGGTACACTCCTCTTGTGCGTCGACCACAAAGGGACACGAAATCATGTCCCAAGTACACGATGGCGTGCGGACCACACATGAACGCATACGAGCCATGTGCAAACAAATCATAAGGCTAGGATGGTATTGGACTACCATGGAAGCCGATTCAAGAAAATATATCAAACATTGTCATAATTGCCAAATCTTCGCGAACATACAACACATACCACCTTCACCGCTATACAGTTTAACATCACCATGGCCCTTCTCCACGTGGGGCATCGACGTCATTGGCAAAGTACAACCCGTAGGAGCAGGAGGACACTGCTTCATCCTCGTGGCCATCGACTATTTCACCAAATGGGTCGAACCGCATCGTACCGCAAGCTAGGCACAAAAGAAGTCGCAAAATTCATACAAAACAACATCATTTGTCGCTATGGCATACCACACGAGTTCATTAGTGACCAAGGCACGCACTTTCAAGGAGAAGTCGAGCCACTTCTTCTCAAATACAAAATACAACGACACAAGTCATCACCCTATCGACCGCAAACCAACGGCGCAGTTGAGGCAGCAAACAAAACCGTCGTATCAATCCTTAAAAAGATGATCGACACCTGCCACGACTGGCCCCACAAAATCCCATTTGCATTATGGGGATATCGCACCACAATCCGCACACCCACAGGGCATGACACCTATTTCCTAACCTGGGGAATGGAAGCCGTTCAACCCGTAGAAATCGAAATGCAATCCCTCCGAATCCTCATGGAAGCAGACATTCCTGAAGCCGAATGGGCACGCGAACGCTCCGAACAACTCATTCTCCTAGACGAAAGACGACTACATTCACTAAATGCGGTCAGAGATGTATCAATCTCGCCACAACGCGCCTACAACAACGAGGTCACACCCGGAAACATAAGAGTGGGTGACCTAGTCCTCACATCAGACCGAGCACCATTACCAGTCGTCCCAAGGGGGAAATTCAAACCCAATTGGGCGGGCCGCATTTGGTCAAAGACATCCTTCCGGAGGAGCGATCGCTTAATCGACCTTGACTGGTCAAGACTTGACTACCAACAAATCTTGATCAACTCAAGAAATACTACCCTTAAACAAATTTGCAATGTGCTTAAAAGGACAAAACTTCGCTCTCGCATGAGTGAACTACGCTCGGTTTGATTCCACGCCTTTGTGGATCGTGGCGACTTTGCAAAAAGCACAACCGAATCACACGAACTACGCCGGTTTGATTACGTATTCAAACGCAGAATCGTGGCGGCTTATCAAAAGCGCAACCGAACCTTCTTAGCACCCACACCCGAAGCTTAAAAAGGTCGAGGGTTTTGCACTCACAAAAGACACGCTCAAAGCTTAAAAAGGTCAAGAGTACAGTCAACACAAAAACAAGTCCGAAGCTCAAAAAGGTCGAAGATTTAAGACAAAACAATTCAAAACGCACAAGTCCAAAGCTTAAAAAGGTCGAGGATTTGAGACAAAATACAAGTGTTCGAAGCTTAAAAAGGTCGAGAACATTTCAAAACAAAACAAAGAAAGCAACGAGACAAGGCAAAAGAAAATAAATTCTATTTTATTACTTTATTTAGAATTCTTCAAAGCTCAGAGATGAGTTAGGAACAAGCCTCCTTAACCCTTTATTCGAATTTAAAAACATGCGTTTGAATAAAGAAATTTTCTAAAGCAAAACAAAAACAAACTACTAGGACGTTTTCCGTCGTTTGGGACTAGCCTCTTCATCCTCAAGAGGTCGACCCGCCACAATCTTTGAGCTAAGAATGGGAGTAGACCTCTCAAACACAGGGGGCTCGATCGGATCCTCGTCACCTTTCATTTGAGGCTCCTCGATCCTTGGCCCTAGGCGATCTTTAACGGTCACTTTCGGTCCAAGTCTCTCCCGCACCGGTCTCGAAGTAGAAGCACCTGCATCAACAACACAGAGATCACCATAATCCCTCCTGTCACGCACTACTTCATGCAACAAGGAGGGCTTTGGCCCATTCTTCTCTCTCCTCCTCTGATTCTCCCGTTCACGAGAATCCTTGGAATGACACCAACGCCAGATAGAAATCCGTGACACGAGTAGACTCTATATGCTCCAAGACAACCCAGTAACACGATCCGACCACCCTCGGATCCAAGCATCAATCATCCGGTTGTTTAGGACAACAACCCTCCAACCTGCGTATCCTGATCCTAATAGTCTGCAAGAAGCCCGATTTGCCTCTTGGCGAAGAGGATGAATCCATACACCCCGCTCAATCCCCGCACAACATCAACCCGCGAGCGCGTTAAGCTACCGACGGCCAAGTTACCTCCGTAATACCCCACCACGAAACATACCAACGAATCGCCGCTCTCCTCACAAACCCCGGTAGTAGTTGAGTGAACGCTCCCGAGGGTTAGCCCAATCCATCTTCCGCGACGTCGTCCCTGCAGCCTTGGAGGCACCACCAAGAGGAAGAGCCTTATACACGCTCATCCTCTCCATGAGCCAAACGTTGAGAATCCTAGCGCAACCCGCATGCGAGCTCGCACGATTAGCACAACGGTCGTCTAAGCCCAGTATGGTCTCCGCTAGGATCAACGCAGAAGGATCATGTCCTCGCTCCATCTCTTCGACAACACGAGCATACCTCGCGTTCCCGAACACACCATCTGGCATGGACCCTGCAAAAGCATAGCGATGAACCAAACAAAAAGCAAGGGCCCTCCGCCTCGAGCGGTCCGAAATACTAGTGTCAGTTCTATTCATATAACGTTGACACAACAGAAGCATATTCACCCTGCCTCCCTCAAACAAACCTGCAGCATGAGCATCTGTCATCCCAAGGAAGTTTCGCAACATCCCGTTATAACAAAGCTCGCTCCTCACAACCACAGGAGTCGTCCGTTTCGACCACCCCGCAATGGCCGCAAACTCCTCCATCAAAGGACACACCTCCCCCCCGGGAAACCTAAACACATGCAAATTAGGATCCCAATAATCCAAACACGAGTCAAGGAAGTCTAAATCAACTTTCATTTGACGAAAGCCAATAAAAACACCCGCACCATCATCATACACCGCCTTCTTCATCCCCGGACTTAATGAGGAAGTCCACCTCTTCAAAAGAGCATCAAAATGCTCCTCCATTTTCTTTAGAACACAAAAACTTTTATAAATATACCTAATATATTTATGAGAGCAAAAACCTAAAGCAAAAGCAAAGAAGAGAAGTGATTGTGAATGAAGATTATGGCACGCACCCCCTCTCCTTATATAGGAAAACAATATCCGAAATATGGAAATACAGCGCTAGCAGCCAGGCCAGCAAACCGCATGGCTCTATGCGGTTTGCACCCCAAACCGCATAAGCCTATGCGGTTTTCCCTTGCAACCGCATAAGCCTATGCGGTTTCAGGGGTTGGTTTTCCTCAAATTTTCCTAATTTCGTCTTTCCTAAAACACTACAACCTACTTTGAGCTACGACACCATCATTACGCTTCACTTTAGCAAATACGATTCATACCACGAGTCAAAACACAAACATTTTCGACATTCATGCAAGCTCATTTCGCATCTAAAATGAACTTTTCACAAGAACGTTTTCACAATCTAAAACAAAACATCAAATGCATCCCACTCGGGAATCATATCATTTTTCAAACAAGACTACCAAACAGGTTTATCGATGACAATCAAGTTCAAGCTACTGCAACAAGTCCAAAGTTCAAGCTGCAACAGCATGTACATAAAGGTTCATACATTCTCTATTACACAAAGTCACTCGGGATGACGACGACGATACTCGTCAAACTCACGCCGAATCTGAGCCGTCTCACCCCGGCTCTGACACAATCACAAGACTGCCACCGGCCATCCTCCCGCGGTTGGCCACCCTCCACAACTTCTTATGCACCCCCTTCGCCACCTACAAACACAAAAGCACGTTACAATTTTCTCCATTTTGCCTTAATTTCACACAAATTAAGTCAAACTTAGGGGGAAATTCCAAAACAAGACCCAGCATTCTCCATTTTGACTTAATTTCACCCAAATCAAGTCAACCTTAGGGGGGAAATTTCAAATTAACAGCGCTCATCTCCATTTTGCCTTAATTTCACTCAAATTAAGCCAAACTCGAGGGGGTAACACAAAAACACGCATCTCACTAGTTTGATCATCGCTATATTCCATACCTCGATCAAACTGGGGGCTCACTCACATACACAACAAACATACATACCTTCTTCACCCCGCCTGCCCACGCCCACGCGTCGTTGGTCACCGGCAAGTACGTCGACAAAGTGAAAGTCACGACGCACACCCGACTCGTCAGACTCAGCGGTGGGGAAGTCGCCAGTGCTCGCCATCTCCTGATCAAATTCCTACAAAACAAGTACAAACGCACGCCGTCGGAAATTTTTCGCAAAATTACCTTACGCACCCTCAACAGCATCAAACATACCTCAATCGGCCCACAAGCAAGCCGAGACTCCGCAAAGTGGCTGTAGTCCTCCCCAGGACAGAGAAGACTCACCGACTCTCCTTCCCCGTACAACGCCACCCGATCCTGAGCGGAAACCCCTCGCTCGAATAGGACCCTTGGCGGGTCCCTAGGCACCACCGGAGTTGGCCACCCTGCCTGAAAGGCCAAGCGCTCTCCAAGGTACCAAACCGGCCCATACGGCGTCGCCAAGTACAAGCGCTGGGTCTCTCGCACTGCAAACCTAGCTCCAATGCCCTCAGGAATATTCCTGTACTGGCCCCACGGGAACGGCACGAACTACAAACACAAAAACAAAAACAAACACTCATGAATACAATCATTTTAAATACACTCTATTTAAAATGGTTCAAGCACAAACCTGATCAAACTGCATCTGGTTCAGAAGCACCCGAACATCATCATACGACCAGTTAAACGCAGCACGGTTACACGTACCCCAAGTACGTACCGCCGGGTACTCTCTCACGATCGTCAGAGCGTGCGGGGGCAGCAGAAAAGGAAAATGGCTAAGAATCCACGACTGCGCACACAAGAAACAAAAACACGTTACAAAGACAAAGACAACAAAAATGAACAACAATGCACCCGAAACAAAAACAGAATTAATACGTACCTCCATCAAGAACCCAGGCGAGACTAAGGACAGTCTCGACCCTCGATCCATGACCCGCGGCCTCACGGCATCCATGCAAAAACGAATGCACAAACCCAAGGACGGCGTCACCCAGTCGAACGTCCCAATTGCATTCCAGCCACATACGAGCATTCTGCTCGTCACTCCACTCCGAGGGGCCATACTCGGTCTTCCCCTCAAAGTACTCCAAGATATAACTCGTCTTGAAAGTATAGGGTGGAGCACCCTCACAAATCACCTCCAAACCACCGCCGATCGCATCAGTCACAACCTCGTCCACAACGGACGCCGCAAACTCAAAGCTCATGTCACGATCTCCGAACGGCAGCCCCGTTATAACCGCATACTCAGACAAGGTGTAACAACCTGGTTTTTAATCGACTTTAATTACTAAGGCGGAAATTAATTAAGTCTTAAACCAGCGTCATTAATTATACAATAAAACCCAAATATTACATCATCGTTCAAGAGTCGAATTAAACGACTCTAAGTACGGAATTTAGAAGAGTAGCGTTATACATATTTTACATCTCTCTCGAAAATAGACTAAAAGTAAAGCATAAAAACGTTGAGTGGCCCCGTCCAAAATCCAGGCTCAGGTCCACGATCATCCTGCACAATAAACTGAGGGGGGGTGCCCGCTTAGCGGACAGTGACTAGCTATGCTCATACTTACCCTCGATTTCAATTACTTTGGTTTATTATTATCGCTTTATAATTATAACATTATGATAAAAAAACATAAACATGCTTATTACATTTAGCATATAAAGACATAGTAGTCATAATAAGCATGCGAGTGAAAGCGATAAATCATATAAGCATGATATTCAATTATGAAAGCAATTAATGTATAATCTCATAACAATAGTATCACGAAGATATCAACAGATTACGGCGATATCGGATCGCATATAACCATACGTATCGTATCATACACATCATGCAGACTCGATTCACTTCAGAAAGTTGTGGTCTTTAGTTTTCGAAGATGGTACACACTCGTTCTCATTTAGTCATACAACAAACAACACATACTGCTTACGAGCCTGACCACTGAGTAGGCCATTGTACTCTAGTCGCTTGCATCTCACTACCATAGTGCAGCGACTTACTCGACTCGTAAACCACGCCGAATACTACAGTACTTGCATCTCATCTTCTAGTGTTCGAAATGATTCGAACTTCGTGATACAATCTCGTCAAGTGATCTTTACATGTGGCAAGAACGAATGCTAGTGTCGCGCCCACTAAGAACGAAACACGGCAAGGAGACAGAACCGCAAAGCGCATAAGCACATAATGTCACGGTGGCCCTGATAACTTTAGCGAAATAGGGTAATAAAGCCCTAGTCTAGTATGCATACACTAATATCCAATTTAAGAATGGGCTATGCTATTCATAGTGCACCTTAACTCGGGATAAAGCGACTATTTCCTAAAGCCCGATACAAAAGCATTGGCATATTCTTTATCTTGTACGAATAAAGCTATACGACTTAAGGCGTAGCAGCATGGGTAAAGCGCATAAGCACATAATGTTACCAATTTGAACCACACTATTCGATATGACCCAAGCCAGTGATCGAGATAGTGGCGTCCGCTACAAGACTATCTTAACCCCACTTCACTCACGATTGACGTTCCCTTATCTGAGGCCCAAGCTTGACCTTTTATTTAACTTACTCAAAATTCATTATTTATTTGATATTTATATATCACATGTTACTAGACTCTCCTAGTTCCATCGTCAAACTTTTAATTTGAATTGTAGGTTTCATATGATCACATAACATGTTCGTTTATTATTTGAGGTGCGGTTAATTATTAACGTTTTTAAGTTTCTATATTGATATGTTTATTAATATGTCCAATTTTATTTAAGTGTTTTTCAAAACACTTTAAGTTATTTACTTATTCATTTTCAATTTTCTATACTTAGTAAATTTTCAATCATTTACAATATTTCAAATTTTGAAAGTTGAAACATCTTGACTTTGAGACGTAACTTGTTTTACAAGTTTCGTAAATTTCTCACTATTCATCCATCACTACTCATCGTATTTTATACGTAATTTTATACTTATACTTATTCTCATACTTCGTATTCCTACGTATTTTAATACTTATACGTATTCTTAAACTTGTACGTATTTTTATACTTATACGTATTTTTATACTTAAGATATTTTAGGTGTAAAACTAAACCCTTTTATTTACTAAGTATAGTTTTCTAGTTTCAAAGTCGTTAGGTTCGTTTTGTACTTAGTGATTTTTGAAAATATTTTAAAAGTCTAGTTTTAAAAACGTTAAGTTCGGTTTGTAAAAAGTGATCAATGATATTTATTTTAAAATGAGACTCACCAAATTTAGTCGTCTATTTACTAAAGTTAGTGATTTTCATTTTAAAATAATAGTATCGTGGATGATTCATTTAGTCCGTATGTCCAAGTCCAACAGTCCAATATTTGCAAAGGCAGTAGCACACGATTTAATTCCTTTTTTATAATTGTTATACTTTTTAATCGGTTTATAATATTTAATTTCCAACTAAATCGATTTATACAAAAGTTCATTTCTAATAACTAGTTAACTTTAGTGACTTAGTGATAATTTCATTTTGATCAAATTTAGTCCATTTTTAATGGTAAAACCGTGTGATATTATGTATGTATAAAAATTGATTTATTTCTTTTAATTTCTTAATCCTAACTTATTAACTACTAATTAAATTATTTTAACAATAAACTAAAAAGTGATAAAACAAATTTTAACCCCAAAAAGGAGCCCAAAACCGTGGCTAATGTAGTAGTGTCCTAAATTTTTATTTTTCAATTTTTATCGGTTTTTAGCTTAAAGTTTTTATATTTCAATTTTTCCAATTATACTAAAATGATTTAAACTAAAATAAAATCTTACTAAAAACTTCATTTAACTAAAGTTTGAGCTAAAACATAAAGTTTATTTTTCTAAGTGTTTGTTCTAAAAGTTTTAAGTGGATTTAATTTATGTTGCTATTTTAACTAAAATAATTTAATCCAATCTACACTTTTTATTAAAGATTTCTAATAAGGTTATGAATAGTGTTTTATGACACTTTAATTTTCTAACTTTTTAAACTTAAAGGTTTAGCTAGTTTAACTCATATACATACTAATATAATAACTTGTTAGTTACTTAAAACAATAAATAACAACAAATATAAAAACATTGTAAATCAAAATAAGCTACTAATTCAAGAACACATGAAGAACATGAGGATCACACATGCACACATGAAAAACACCATACTACTCAAGAACACCATTTCTCATTCTAAACAACTTATAAATTATTTTTCTAATGTAATTCTTTTTACATAATAACATCCATTTTATACTAACTTAACATAACATATTATTTACAAAAATCAAAAGTGAAAATTTATTAACAAAAATAGGGTATGCTTAGTGAGGTTGTGTGTATATGTATAATTTTATTTTTGATTTTCTTTACTCTAAAACTCATTGTTAATATTTCACATAATTTTTTTTATATATAATTTCAGCATAACTAAAACATAAATAACATCAAAGTCATATGAACAATAATTTAAAATACTCAAAAATAATTAAACTAAACATGATTTCATAATACTACAACTTATCTATTTTAAACATTATTTATTTATTATCATTACTTATACTTCACCTAAGCACACAAGTACACACAAGTGATGTTTAACATATTTTAACATAATAATCATTCTTATAAAATTATAATAATAATCAAATTAATTTTAAAGGAGACTAATATGAGATATAACTAGTCACCTTAAATTGGATGTTAATCGTCGGGGATCTAAAATAAATTTTAGATCGGAAAGTCTTCACCCATATTACCCAAGTTCTTCACCCATAATACCCATGTAAAGTTAGCTCCAAAACATACCCACTAATTAGCTAATAACTATAGTTTTCATAATTAAATTATTTTAGGTGAAGTATAGTTTTATTTTATTTTATGATTTATGTTTATTATAATTTAGTAGGAAAAAGAGGAAGTGAAATAAATCAACTTATGAAGAATTTTTATTTTAGTGAATAGTGAAAATTCATGTGGAAAATCATTTAAAGAAGATGAAGATCTTGAGTTTTTCTTTTTAGAACTCTACTTTAATTTTCTAAGTTTCATTTAAAGAGTGTAGTGGAAATATAATTTGTATAGAAATGATCTAAAATAGGTAGTGAATTAAGTGGAGTAATTTATAAACATAAACTAAGGTGAAATAAATTTAGGAAATTAAAATAAATAAGAAGTGGAAGATGAAGATCTTCATGAACATGAAGAACACTTAAGAACTAGTGTTCTTACATGGGTTTACACTTAGAAAATAAAAAGAGTTTTGTTTTAGAGAGGTTTAAGTTGGTGAGTAAAGTAGTAGTAGTAAAAAAAAAAAAGTTAGTATAAAGGTGAGTGGAGAAATATGGAGATAAGTAGTATAGTATTTTGATCTTATAAAACTTGTAGAAGAAGTTGTAAAACAAGAGTTTACTAGTATAAATTTTTAATTAATTGAATTTAGGATTGAAATAAATAAAAACAAAATCATTATCCTTTAATTTGGAATGACCATATACTATTTTGGTGTGGAATGAAAGTTGTAGTAGTAGGATACTAGAAAAGTGTAGTAATAAAATGAATGTAGTAGTAGTGGATGTATAAGTTAGAGTGGAAAAATGAGAGTAGTAGTACTTGTGTACTTAGTAATGTATGTATGTAGTATGTATTATATTTGTGCATTGTCTTGTGTATGGAAAGTCAAATGTGTAAGGTCATGCATGAGGGTGTAAGAAGTGTAAGAGTAGCATGTGAGTTTTGTAGACTTTGAATTGCATAATTGCAAGTAATGATGAAGAGTGTGTAAGTAAGAAGAGTGTGTAAGTGAGAAGAGTGTGTAAGTGAGTTTGTAAGGGAGCATGTGTGTGTAAGAGAGGTAAGAGTATTGACTTGGTCATGTGAGTAAGGTGAGAATAGATGGGTGCAGAAAATTTAGCTCGAGTGAGGCAAATCCGACGGCTACGAAAATAGCGTCATTAAATCCGTCTCGAAAAGTTATGTGGTTTAGGCTTTTGTTTCGCTCAATTCCGAGTCCGTATGACCATTTTATGGCCTCCGAAAGTTGAGCTTGAATTAATCCTACGGGATTAATTCTTCAAGGTTTGACAAAATATAAAGGAATATTCCCTTAGCATGTGGGAGGTAAGAGCTAATGATGAAATGGTTAAGTGGAGTGTGTCATAAGTCTAAGGCCTTAAATGGGGACATTTGACTTGTAGAGTTGATGATGGACTAGACATCACATATGGAAGGCTTTTGCGGTTTCGTTTTGCGTGACGAAAATTATTGTTGAAAAGTTTTTCGTTAATTCGTCATTTTATTTATTGAGTTCAAATATATAAAAATAAAATTTGAATTTGATATAAATAAAAATAGTTTTAGTTTGACAGGTATTTAAAAAAAAAAAAAAAAAAAAAAAAGTTGATGTAAAATCAAGAAAGTTTAATTAGCAATATCTTGAGAATGTTTATTCGAGCGAAATTTTTCAGTAGCGTTTTTAAAACAAAGGAATAAAAGGTAAATTATATAAAATTTAATTTAATAATTTAGTTTAAATAATTAATTAGTGTTAATAAAAACACGGGGTGTTACAATCCTACCCCCTTAAGAAAAGTTTCGTCCCCGAAACTTGAGTAGCATGGATAACTGCTCGAGATTAAAAAGCAGTTGGAGACAACATTGATGTTTTTGGAATTGGAATATTAATATTGCTCTTGATTGGGTATGAATTTTCTAAAAAGAAAATGTTGATGAATTTAATAATTTTAAAATATAAATAATTCTTCTTCAAATTAATATCTAAATGTTGCCGCATTGTCATTTTCAAAATCAGCGAGAAAGAGGTTTTCAAAAGGTAGGGCCTAGAAGTTTTGTACGGAATTAAATTGAATTAAAATAATAAGCGTTTTAAGAATAAAACAATTTATTTAAATCTAGAAATAAGTATTAACCTTAAAATAAAATAGGTTGAAATAAGAAGTTTTATGATTTAGTTAGGATTTTAATATAATCAAATTATTGTCCTACCCCCTTAAGAGAATTTTTAAACATATATTTACAAAGTTAAGAAAAAAAATAAAAATTCATTTTAAAGGTTGAAAATTTGAAAAAAAAAAAAAAATATTGATAAGTTCAAAAATTTGAAAATAATCAAGTTTGATAGGTAATGAGGTAAAGAATATACGATTTAAAACATAGTAATTCCAAAGGTATTTAAAATCACGAAATAAAATTTTAAGGATTAATTGAATAAGATTCAAAGATATTTTAAAGGAGAAACTTGAAGGTTAACTCTAGAAGATAATTTCTAATTATAAATTTACGAAGATTTATACATTTTCAAAGAGATAGTGGATTTAAGAGATTAAAAGGAAATAAAGTTCTATGGTTTTTTTTTTGATTGAATTAAAAGGAGCTTGCGATATTAAAAGCAAAAGTGAAGTCATTTTGCGAGATTAAGGAATAGGAATGAAAATTGATTTTAAGAAGTCGATTATAAGGAATTATAGATTTAGAAAGTTAGAAGTTTGGAAGGAGTTCACAAATTTTCGAAAGGTCGAAAACTTTGAATGAGACGAAATGACGATGTTAGTTCGAGAGGATGATTGACCAAGTTGTTGTAGAATCTTTCAATGCAATGAAAATCTTCGATGCCTTGGATGTCTCTTCAAGTTGTACGAATCTTGACGAGTCCATTTGTTGCGCTTGAGATCTTGTCGTCATGTATTTGATTAAAGGTTTCGATCTTTGAGAATTAAACTTATTACTTAGATTTTATATCCGAGGATAGTTGTTAGTTTTAGTTAGTCACATCAGCAAGTAGCAAGCATACGATAGTTAGTGTATTTTATTTTGAGGGTAGTAGTTCGTTTATTTAAAAAGTTCTTAGCCTATGTTCGGTCCTTAAGGTTTCTACCCATCCTCACACTTTAAAGCGATTTAAAGTTATTGTTTAAGTGATCTAATTAAAGAAAAATCTAATTTATTATTTGATCCTAGTAGTCTTGCCTGACATACGATATGAATGTCTGGCCCAGGTGTCTCTCGTTAGGTAAGCATAAATCGCATTAGGCAATTCATGTTACGGTCACGAGTCAGCTCTGATACCAACTGTAACAACCTGGTTTTTAATCGACTTTAATTACTAAGGCGGAAATTAATTAAGTCTTAAACCAGCGTCATTAATTATACAATAAAACCCAAATATTACATCATCGTTCAAGGGTCGAATTAAACGACTCTAAGTACGGAATTTAGAAGAGTAGCGTTATACATATTTTACATCTCTCTCGAAAATAGACTAAAAGTAAAGCATAAAAACGTTGAGTGGCCCCGTCCAAAATCCAGCTCCCGGTCCACGATCATCCTGCACAATAAAGCGAGGGGGTGCGCTTAGCGACAAAGGACTAGCTATGCTCATACTTACCCTCGATTTCAATTACTTTGGTTTATTATTATCGCTTTATAATTATAACATTATGATAAAAAAAACATAAACATGCTTATTACATTTAGCATATAAAGACATAGTAGTCATAATAAGCATGCGAGTGAAAACGATAAATCATATAAGCATGATATTCAATTATGAAAGCAATTAACAGATAATCTCATAACAATAGTATCACAGTATATCAACAGGATTACGAGGCGATATCAGATCGCAAATAAACATACGTATCGTATCATACACATCATGCAGACTCGATTCACTTCAGAAAGTTGTGGTCTTTAGTTTTTCGAAGATGGTACACACTCGTTCTCATTTAGTCATACAACAAACAACACATACTGCTTACGAGCCTGACCACTGAGTAGGCCATTGTACTCTAGTCGCTTGCATCTCACTACCATAGTGCAGCGACTTACTCGACTCGTAAACCACGCCGAATACTATAGTACTTGCATCTCATCTTCTAGTGTTCGAAATGATTCGAACTTCAGATACAATCTCGTCAAGTGATCTTTACATGTGGCAAGAACGAATGCTAGTGTCGCGCCCACTAAGAACGAAACACGGCAAGGAGACAGAATCATAGCGCATAAGCACATAATGTCACGGTGGCCCTGATAACTTTAGCGAAATAGGGTAATAAAGCCCTAGTCTAGTATGCATACACTAATATCCAATTTAAGAATGGGCTATGCTATTCATAGAGCACCTTAACTCAGGATAAAACGACTATTTCCTAAAGCCTGATACAAAAGCATTGGCATATTCTTTATCTTGTACGGAACGGGCTATACGACTTAAGGCGTAACGGCATGGGTAAAGCGCATAAGCACATAATGTTACCGGCTGAACCACACTATTCGATATGACCCAAGCCAGTGATCGAGATAGTGGCGTCCGCTACAAGACTATCTTAACCCCACTTCACTCACGATTGACGTTCCCTTATCTGAGGCCCAAGCTTGACCTTTTATTTAACTTACTCAAAATTCATTATTTATTTGATATTTATATATCACATGTTACTAGACTCTCCTAGTTCCATCGACAAACTTTTAATTTGAATTGTAGGTTTCATATGATCACATAACATGTTCGTTTATTATTTGAGGTGTGGTTAATTATTAACGTTTTAAGTTTCTATATTGATATGTTTATTAATATGTCCAATTTTATTTAAGTGTTTTTCAAAACACTTTAAGTTATTTACTTATTCATTTTCAATTTTCTATACTTAGTAAATTTTCAATCATTTACAATATTTCAAATTTTGAAAGTTGAAACATCTTGACTTTGAGACGTAACTTGTTTTACAAGTTTCGTAAATTTCTCACTATTCATCCATCACTACTCATCGTATTTTATACGTAATTTTATACTTATACTTATTCTCATACTTCGTATTCCTACGTATTTTAATACTTATACGTATTCTTAAACTTGTACGTATTTTTATACTTATACGTATTTTTATACTTAAGATATTTTAGGTGTAAAACTAAACCCTTTTATTTACTAAGTATAGTTTTCTAGTTTCAAAGTCGTTAGGTTCGTTTTGTACTTAGTGATTTTTGAAAATATTTTAAAAGTCTAGTTTTAAAAACGTTAAGTTCGGTTTGTAAAAAGTGATCAATGATATTTATTTTAAAATGAGACTCACCAAATTTAGTCGCCTATTTACTAAAGTTAGTGATTTTCATTTTAAAATAATAGTATCGTGGATGATTCATTTAGTCCGTATGTCCAAGTCCAACAGTCAATATTTGCAAAGGCGTTAGCACGATTTAATTCATTTTTATAATTGTTATACTTTTTAATCGGTTTATAATATTTAATTTCCAACTAAATCGATTTATACAAAAGTTCATTTCTAATAACTAGTTAACTTTAGTGACTTAGTGATAATTTCATTTTGATCAAATTTAGTCCATTTTTAATGGTAAAACCGTGTGATATTATGTATGTATAAAAATTGATTTATTTCTTTTAATTTCTTAATCCTAACTTATTAACTACTAATTAAATTATTTTAACAATAAACTAAAAAGTGATAAAACAAATTTTAACCCCAAAAAGGAGCCCAAAACCGTGGCTAATGTAGTAGTGTCCTAAATTTTTATTTTTCAATTTTTATCGGTTTTTAGCTTAAAGTTTTTATATTTCAATTTTTCTAATTATACTAAAATGATTTAAACTAAAATAAAATCTTACTAAAAACTTCATTTAACTAAAGTTTGAGCTAAAACATAAAGTTTATTTTTCTAAGTGTTTGTTCTAAAAGTTTTAAGTGGATTTAATTTATGTTGCTATTTTAACTAAAATAATTTAATCCAATCTACACTTTTTATTAAAGATTTCTAATAAGGTTATGAATAGTGTTTTATGACACTTTAATTTTCTAACTTTTTAAACTTAAAGGTTTAGCTAGTTTAACTCATATACATACTAATATAATAACTTGTTAGTTACTTAAAACAATAAATAACAACAAATATAAAAACATTGTAAATCAAAATAAGCTACTAATTCAAGAACACATGAAGAACATGAGGATCACACATGCACACATGAAAAACACCATACTACTCAAGAACACCATTTCTCATTCTAAACAACTTATAAATTATTTTTCTAATGTAATTCTTTTTACATAATAACATCCATTTTATACTAACTTAACATAACATATTATTTACAAAAATCAAAAGTGAAAATTTATTAACAAAAATAGGGAATGCCGTGAGGTTGTGTGTATATGTATAATTTTATTTTTGATTTTTCTTTACTCTAAAACTCATTGTTAATATTTCACATAATTTTTTTATATATAATTTCAGCATAACTAAAACATAAATAACATCAAAGTCATATGAACAATAATTTAAAATACTCAAAAATAATTAAACTAAACATGATTTCATAATACTACAACTTATCTATTTTAAACATTATTTATTTATTATCATTACTTATACTTCACCTAAGCACACAAGTACACACAAGTGATGTTTAACATATTTTAACATAATAATCATTCTTATAAAATTATAATAATAATCAAATTAATTTTAAAGGAGACTAATATGAGATATAACTAGTCACCTTAAATTGGATGTTAATCGTCGGGGATCTAAAATAAATTTTAGATCGGAAAGTCTTCACCCATATTACCCAAGTTCTTCACCCATAATACCCATGTAAAGTTAGCTCCAAAACATACCCACTAATTAGCTAATAACTATAGTTTTCATAATTAAATTATTTTAGGTGAAGTATAGTTTTGTTTTATTTTATGATTTATGTTTATTATAATTTAGTAGGAAAAAGAGGAAGTGAAATAAATCAACTTATGAAGAATTTTTATTTTAGTGAATAGTGAAAATTCATGTGGAAAATCATTTAAAGAAGATGAAGATCTTGAGTTTTTCTTTTTAGAACTCTACTTTAATTTTCTAAGTTTCATTTAAAGAGTGTAGTGGAAATATAATTTGTATAGAAATGATCTAAAATAGGTAGTGAATTAAGTGGAGTAATTTATAAACATAAACTAAGGTGAAATAAATTTAGGAAATTAAAATAAATAAGAAGTGGAAGATGAAGATCTTCATGAACATGAAGAACACTTAAGAACTAGTGTTCTTACATGGGTTTACACTTAGAAAATAAAAAGAGTTTTGTTTTAGAGAGGTTTAAGTTGGTGAGTAAAGTAGTAGTAGTAAAAAAAAAAAAAGTTAGTATAAAGGTGAGTGGAGAAATATGGAGATAAGTAGTATAGTATTTTGATCTTATAAAACTTGTAGAAGAAGTTGTAAAACAAGAGTTTACTAGTATAAATTTTTAATTAATTGAATTTAGGATTGAAATAAATAAAAACAAAATCATTATCCTTTAATTTGGAATGACCATATACTATTTTGGTGTGGAATGAAAGTTGTAGTAGTAGGATACTAGAAAAGTGTAGTAATAAAATGAATGTAGTAGTAGTGGATGTATAAGTTAGAGTGGAAAAATGAGAGTAGTAGTACTTGTGTACTTAGTAATGTATGTATGTAGTATGTATTATATTTGTGCATTGTCTTGTGTATGGAAAGTCAAATGTGAAAGGACACGCATGAGGTGTAAGAAGTGTAAGAGTAGCATGTGAGTTTTGTAGACTTTGAATTGCATAATTGCAAGTAATGATGAAGAGTGTGTAAGTAAGAAGAGTGTGTAAGTGAGAAGAGTGTGTAAGTGAGTTTGTAAGGGAGCATGTGTGTGTAAGAGAGGTAAGAGTATTGACTTGGTCATGTGAGTAAGGTGAGAATATATGGGTGCAGAAAATTTAGCTCGAGTGAGGCAAATCCGACGGCTACGAAAATAAGCGTCATTAAATCAGATCTCGAAAAGTTATGTGGTTTAGGCTTTTGTTTCGCTCAATTCCGAGTCCGTATGACCATTTTATGGCCTCCGAAAGTTGAGCTTGAATTAATCCTACGGGATTAATTCTTCAAGGTTTGACAAAATATAAAGGAATATTCCCTTAGCATGTGGGAGGTAAGAGCTAATGATGAAATGGTTAAGTGGAGTGTGTCATAAGTCTAAGGCCTTAAATGGGGACATTTGACTTGTAGAGTTGATGATGGACTAGACATCACATATGGAAGGCTTTATGCTTAGTTTTGCGTGTGAAAATTATTGTTGAAAAGTTTTTCGTTAATTCGTCATTTTATTTATTGAGTTCAAATATATAAAAATAAAATTTGAATTTGATATAAATAAAAATAGTTTTAGTTTGACAGGTATTTAAAAAAAAAAAAAAAAAAAAAAAGTTGATGTAAAATCAAGAAAGTTTAATTAGCAATATCTTGAGAATGTTTATTCGAGCGAAATTTTTCAGTAGCGTTTTTAAAACAAAGGAATAAAAGGTAAATTATATAAAATTTAATTTAATAATTTAGTTTAAATAATTAATTAGTGTTAATAAAAACACGGGGTGTTACACAAGGTAATGCCGGCCTCAAAGCCGGGCATATGGAACGTCGTCGTGGTGTCCCAATACCTGTCTAGGAAGGCCCTGATCAACATCAGGTTCGCCGTCTGCTTCTTCCTTGCAATCTCCCTCCAATGGCCGACCAACGGGCCAAAAGCACTACGCAAAGACCCAAGCTGCGCTCCCGGCGCAAGCTTCTCCTCAAAAACACACATTACGGACGACACGCCCGAGAAAGTCCTCATCGGACCTTTCTGCCAACCCATCGTCGCTCGATAGGAAACGTGTCTCTCCGGGGCAAGTAGAAGATTATGACCATCCCAGCCTTTAGCGAACGCCCTGTTCGCACGTGATTTTCGCGGCCTAGAGCTACTCGCTCTAGGCGCAACCTCCTCAGCCTCCTCAGCAACATCCATCTCAGCCTCCAGCTCGTCCACAAACTCCTGAGCGAACGCATCCGCCTCCTCCTCCTCAGGATCAGGCACAGGGACATGCCTCCCACGACCCCTACCTCGTGACTGCCCACGTCTCGTGGACAAATCACGAGGGTCGGCTTCCTTCTCACTACGTGTACGCCTCAAACCACTCGAGCTAGAGGCTCCCTCGGTCCTCGAGCTAGCACTCCTACGGGATTTCGACCTTGTAACACGACTAGAACCCTCTCCTGCAACCAAACACAACCAATACATACAGCTATAATACACGCAAGCATACAAACTTGGCATACTTATACACAAATACACACGCATAATACATATACATCCTTTGACACATTACACTACACGTCCTACAGAGCATTTTAGGCCTAATTCACAATTAAGCCGAAAACCGTTCTCTACACTTCAAAATCACAACTTTATGGTTTCTACGCGCCATAATAGTCCCCAACAACAACCCATTACAAGCAATTGCGTTTTGGTCATCCCGATCAAAAACCCCCAATTCGCCTTAATTACTCCGTAAAACTACGACTTAAGACGGCGATTTGAAGGCCCTAACTCGACTTTTTCGCAAAACTAATGCTATAGGCATGCTATACTCGCTATGGGCATCCTACACCGAAGTTTAATTGAAATTCCGGGTCGGAAAATCCGGGTTCGTTTTCGGGCCCGAAACCTAATTTGGACGTTTTTCACACAAAGACGGTCTAAATCACAATCAATTCACACATACACGTTCGCATGGCATAATGCAACACAATGACGTCAATTTCAAGCATTCGAACGGCAAATTTCAAGCAAAACTCGGGTTTTCATTCAAAACCCGTCTTTTCAACATTTCAAGGCAAAACTAGCTAATTGCAACAACAAACAACGTAAAAGCAAGCTAAAATGGAGCAATACCTCGTTCCATAGCAAAGCAACGCAAGAAAAACAAGCAAGTTTGGTTGAGAAATCGAAAAATGACGTTTTTTGAGTTGAAAAACCGAAATGATATAATGTGGCATGCTCACGGTTTGCTCGTGCTTATATAGCCCCCAGCAGCCAACAGGGGAAACCGCATAAGCTTATGCGGTTTGTCCCCTGAACCGCATAAGGCTATGCGGTTCACGCCCCTGGTTTTTCTCGGTTTTTTTCTCGTTTTACGCCTACTTTTCGATCCCTAACTCATCCTAGCTCCTATACAACTCCAAGTACGTCCCGTGCTTGGGTTAAGGCATCACCTACAGTCCGCCATACGCGTATACTAAGCATTTAGTGTACGGTACAGAAGCAGAAGCACGAACGCTCTTCACGAGCACTACATCATTTTCTCCACCACGGGAGGCGATCATATGCAATAACAACTACAATTACACCCACGCCTCTACGAGCCCAAGCATAAGTACTCTACAACAAGCACTCTACAACAAGCATTTAACTACAAGCATAAAACGCTCCTCGGCGAGTTTAAGCACAAGCGTCCTACAAAGCACATCCAAGCATGAACCCATGGCACAAAAACACCCCTGTACAAGAATTACAACCTTTACAAATGCACTCCTACAAGACCATACATCCTACGAATGCACTCTTCACGAGGTCATACATCCAGCCCAGATACACTCACACCCTTGCACTTTAGCCCCCACGCATTGCAGCACATGCGCTCTTTCACGAGACCATACGAAGACGCTACAAGCAGCAGCACTATACGATACCCAACATATACAAGACGACGACATCAACATCAGCAAAGGCATTAGCAACAAGCACGACAAAGGCACTCTGCAGGCCGGCAGGCCCTTATAATATGCACGGACCGCCAAGTCCTTAAAATGCGCACGTCCCGCCCCGTTTGCTTAGGTTGAAGTCCTTGTCTTACCCATGGACGCGTCGCCGTTCGTGATCATATCGAGACTGTAATGGTCCGGATATGGTCGTAGGAGTTTGACTAGCGCTCTAGTCCGAGCTCAGTCAAACTGGGGGCTCTGTGGATACCCATATCCGTACCTCCGAGCGCTAGTCAAACTGGGGGCTCTGTGGATACCCATATCCGTACCCTCCCAACAAAAACCCTGTGATGTAACACGGACTTTTATTACGCATGTTTAACGCTGACTTAAACGGTTCTAACTAATGTCGAATTCACTTTGAGTCGTTTTGAAATGTTAAAATGATTTAGGTCGCATCACATCGCATTTAAATAACGTTCATTTTGTCCATTTGGAGTCTAGCTTGGTCCTCGTCCTGCTTCATTTGGCATGAGCTTCGCATTTGCACTACAATTGGCCCTTTTACATTAACAAGGTCTAATTCAGCATTCCTAAATTCCTAAATTTAGGCCCGGTAGCTAAAACCGCTATTTAGCATCCTCTTACACAAAATACAACCTCACGTCTTAGCTTATTTCACAAATCTATGCAAATACACCCCTTTTCATTTTTCCGGGTCTCGGGCCCAAAACCGAGCCCAAACCCAAGCCTTTGGCCCGCACTCCAAGGCCCTGCACATCATAAAATATCTCAGAAATATCTCAGCTCTTTTCTTGGCACACACGCACGAAATTATACTGTATCTTTCAAAGATTTTATGCAACCGAAACTTGGAAAGCAGCCTTAAAACCACACCCACAAACCGCATGACCTTATGCGGTTTGGGGTGGCAACCGCATAAGCCTATGCGGTTTGCCCAGGCAACCGCATAAGGCTATGCGGTTTCCCGGCCTGTTTTTATCACCGATTTCCTAATTTCTCCGAGGTTTTTAGTATATATACAGCCCTATACCTCGACCTCAAATCATCTTTTTTCACACACAATTCACATTCAGATCATACTTTCAGATCACAATTTCACACACAATTCACAATACACAAACCCTCTCTCACAAAAGCCTCAAGCACTCAAATCCTTGAGTTCAACACACCATCCCGTGTTGAATTCATCCTCCTTTTAAGTTCAAGAAGCGAAGCTCTGCCCAGATCTGAAGCGTCAGGACAAGGTAGGTACCGATCCACTTGGATCAAAGCTTTTTCTTATTTTCTATGGACTAACAAAGGCGACTACACTTTAGCGCCCCCCCGGCTTTGGCACCCGGTGCGCTTGCCTTCCAAGTGTTCTTATTACTTCGTGCACACTCCATATCCGATCACAAGCCAAAGTCGCGTAAGCAACCGACCTTTTAAAATAAACCAATGGACAATTGAATTTTATTTTAATTGTATGCATCTTGCACCCTTTACATCTTGCATTAAAATCAACTTAAACAATGAATTCGACCTTTAATCAACCGTATTCGTTAACAAGTTAAACATGCTAAAGCGAGGGTTTTAATCAATCTTTTGCATCTGCATCTGCATTCTTTTTACAAACTTATCGCACTTGGGCTTAGCGGCAACATTAGCTCAAATATCATCTTACAAGGATTGTTCTAGGTCAGTAGAGGCTATTTTTACATAGGCTTTTCTAAAAGGTTTTCATAAATCATTATTTGAATTAACTCTTTTTCTAAAGTACCCTCACCCCGAATCCAATCTGGTTTCACAAGCCTTAGATCTAGGGGTGTCGGCGTGCTCCAAAATCTAAGAACATGTTTTTAACTTAGAACATGGTAGCAGGTTCCTAATTTCCGCGATAATTAGGTGGCGACTCCATAACAGTTCTTAAAGGTTTTTCCAACTTAATCTTTTTTAACTTTAAAATCCGCCCTTAAGCAAGACGCCGAGTTGGGTCCCTCCCGGGTTCCACAGATAAAAACATAAACATGCTTATTACATATAGCATATAAAGACATATAAGTCATAATAAGCATGCGGTTTAAAGCGATAAATCATATAAGCATGATATTCTGCTTAATCTTGGGAATATTCTGCTTAATCTCTTTGCTTGTGCTCCAAGAAGACCTAGTATGATCTTAGAGAGTTGTTGAGGGCTTTGGTGAGCGGGCCAAAGGTGGGTTTGGGCTCGGTTTTGGGCCCGATACCCGAAAATATGAAAAAGGTGTATTTTGTTATATTTTGTGAAATAAGGTAAGACGTGACGTTGTATTTTGTGTAAGAGGAGGCTAAAGTGTAGATCTAGCCACCAGGCCTAAATTTAGGAATTTAGGAATGCTGAATTAGACCTTGTTAATGTAAAAGGGCTAATTGTAGTGCAAATGCGAAGCTCATGCCAAATGAAGCAGGACAAGGACCTAGCTAGACTCCAAATGGACAAAATGAACGTTATTTAAGTGCGATGTGAAGCGACCTAAATCATTTTAACATTTCAAACGACTCAAAATGAATTCGATATAGTTAGAACCGTTTAAGTCAACGTTAAAGCGTGCGTAATAAAAGTCCGTGGTACATCACAGGGTTTTTGTGCGGGAGGGTACGGATATGGGTATCCACAGAGCCCCCAGTTTGACTGAGCTAGGACTAGAGCGCTAGTCAAACTCCTACGACCATATCCGGACCATTACAGTCTCGATATAGTCAGCGGAACGAAGTATGTGTCCATGGGTGAGACGAGGACTTCGAACCGGGCTTTGCGGGGAGGGACGTACGCATTTTAAGGACGTGGCGGTCCGTGCATACCTGTAAGGGCCTGCCGGCCTGCAGAGTGCCTTCGTTGTCGTGTTGCTGATGTCGTTGCTTATGATGATGCCGTTGTTGATGCTGATGTCGTTGCTGATGTCGTGCTGGATCTCGCCGAGGAGTGCAGGTGCTTAGTGTGGTATCTGCTGGAGAAGTACTAGTCTGCCGGGAAGGGTGTATCAGTATGGTCTCGCCGAGGAGCGTAGGTACAGTTGTAGTTGTTTGATCTTGTGGAAGAATGATGGTGTTTCGTCTTGTAAGGGGTGCAGGTGTATATTCGCCGGGAATTATGGACCGAGGAAGGTGTATGTGCTCATGTGTACTGCTCCGTGTAATTGCTTGGACTTGTTGGATGTGCTGATGTAGACGCTTGGTGTTTATGCTCCGAAGTTGAAGGATGACTCGTTCAGGATGTTTTGTAGAGGTGTATTTGCTAGGGAAGTCGAAGGATATGTCTTGGACTCCGTGGGAAATGTCTGTACAGGTGTGTGGGCTCCATGGGGAGGAAGTGATACTCCACAGGGACGTGTAAGAGGGTGTAAAAGGGGGTGTAAGGACTCGTGGAGAGTGTTCGTGTTTCTGCTTCTGTACCGTGTATTAAAGGCTTAATACACGCGTATGGCGGACTGTAGGTGACGCCTTAACCAAGGCATAGCGGGATATGTATGTGCTAGTGCTTGTGGCGGACTGTAGGTGACGCCTTAACCATGAAAGCTTGCGTGTATGAAGAAAAATGAGGGGAAAACGTGGAACAAAACATGCTCTGGAAATTGCCTGTAGACTAGTGGCTCTTCCGGGGAATCTCTCATCTATTGGCGACTTTAAGCTTGAACTCATTCGCACATGTCGCGGTTTCGAACCCGGAAAAATTCAAACTCGCGATTTTCCTTCCGAAATCTTCATTTTCGCCTGCTTCGACCATGAAACGTGGTATCATTGCGATTCGTTTGGATTCGTATGATACATGTCTCTTGGACTTGGAATGCATGGTGCTTGGGATGTTTCTTGGATATGTTAGGGTACTTGGTGCTTAGACCTACGTTCGGGTGTTGCTTGTCTGATGCACACATGAAAGTGTTATGCTTTTAGTGTGCATGTTCATGTTTGTAGCGGTTCTGGAGGTGTCGCTCAACCGTAGATGCTTATGTTGATGTGGGTATTCATAGCAAGGGTGTCTTCAAAAATGCGAAAAATTATCCCATTTTTCGTTGTAAAGGTTTAATTCTTGATAGGAAGCGTCAGCCCCCAGTTTGACTGAGTTATGGTGTCGGTGTATGTGAGCCCCCAGTTTGACTGAGTTATGGTATATAACGATAGTCAAACTATGTAAAAGGCTATGGGTTGCAGTAGGATAAAGGTGTTTTTGGATTACCCCCTTGAGTTTGACTAAGTTTTGTATGAAAACTGAGTCAAAGTATAGGCGATGTCGAGGAGGAGGAGTTTTTGGATTACCCCCTCGAGTTTGACTAAGTTTTGAATGAAAACTGAGTCAAAGTGAAGAGTAATGGTGTTTGGTTTTGAAATTTCCCCCGTAGTTTGGCTTAATTTGATTGAAATTAAGGCAAAATGGAAAAGAATGTAGCGTGGGCGGAGCGAGCGATTCAATTATGTCGAGTCGTCTTGAGGTGGCTTGGGTTCGATGGAGACTTTGACGAAATCTGCCGTCTTCACCATTAGTTGTATTAGTATGCTTGTGTAATAAGGATTGTGTGAACCCTTGTTTACATTTCGTATCTTTGGTCTGTAGTGTTAGTAAGCTAGGTTTGAAAAAGCGAAATGATTCAGATTGGGATGTTTGGATGAAAATGTTTTGTTGAAAAATCTTTTTGAGAAAGATTCATTTTAGTTGTCGAAATGAGCTTTAAAAATGAACATTTGAAATGTCGGTTGTAAGGCTTCATGCAAGATGAAAAAGCGTTTTGACGTTGTGAGCTTAAGCTAGAGTTGTGAAGACCGTGGAGGGTCATTTGAGTGCAAAGGTTGAAAAGCCCCGGTTTTCGAGGATGAGAATTGGTAGAATCTCAACACGGAGTGGGGTGTAGGGCTAGGTTCGGTTGTGCTTTGCGTAGTCGCATACGTATCACGAGCGTGGAATCAAACCGGCGTAGTTCGAAAGAGCTTTGCTTAAAATGTGTTAACTCGAGTGAGTTAAATTAAGAATCTTGTTTCTCAAAATGTATTAACTCGAGTGCCGAGTTAAATTTTTGGAAAAGTTTAGACTTGAAGATTCGAGATGCATTTCAAGGATTTGAGATGCATTTTGAAAGATACATTTTGTTTATGCGAAAGGGTGTGTTTGCAAAGGTGAATTGCAAACCGCTTTCATATTAACTCAGTATTGGGTTAATTTTGAAAGGTGATTAGCTAATTTGAGGTGCATTGCCTCGTGTAAGTTTGAAAAAGCGCGTCGTTCGTGGGAGCGTTTTGAAGGCGGAGAGTTTTTGAAAGGAAGCGGTGTAAATGTCGCTAAATTGTTTGATTGGAAGAGGATTGACTCGGCGTGTGACACGATGCTTAAAAGGCCGAAAAGTTTGCAAAATAGAGACGAATCGTATGCGTGATTTGAGACGCGGCGGTTGCATGGATGCCATATTCTGAACACGTGCGTTGGTGGAGCCCCAGGTGGTGCTTGCTTGTCTGCGGTGGGATCTTTGTTGTTCTGCAAAGCAAGATAGACCAAAAAGCAGAGTACTACTCCTAAGTCTATGACAACTTTGCCTTGACGAATTCGTTTTAGTCGCCTCGATAAAGAAATAGTTTGCCTTTGAACTTTGTGAATTTTTATGGACACATCCTTAGCATGGAAAGCTTTGGACAGGGAATATTTTGTGGATTTTTGTAAAAGGTTGGTTGAGCTCGGGAGAGCGGCCTACGTATCCGTGGTTACGGAATCAAACCTAGCGTAGTTCCGAAAGGGGTGTTTAAGGGCGTGTATGAGGTGTTTATGTGGAAAGGTGCGTGTTTAATTAAGGATCCACCGGTCTGGGAGGTGGGTTTGTTTTTGTGGAAAGGTGCGTGTTTAGGGACCCGCCGGTCCAAAGGGTGTTTATGTGTTTGACCTTGATACGTTGCATCCTAAGGGTGAGTTCTCCTTGGTTGATCTAGGCTGATTGCTTGCTACTTCTGTTGTGTCTTCAATTTGGAATTTCAAAGACCTGGCCACTCGTTTCTGGGCTTCGGTACTTCTTGCCTTTGGGGTTTCGGCCCCTCGCTTATTGATTTCTAAGCTTGTTGACTTCTTAAGCTTTTTGACTTCTTGAGCTTTTGACTTCTTAAGCTTTTGACTTCTTAAGCTTTTGCTTAGTTGTTTTGCCCCTTGTTCTGGAGCTTTTGAGACTTTTGCTTTTTGGTGACTTTGGTTTTTTGACCTTTGTACCTTGTATTCCCGTTTGGTTTGAGAATATCGTACGCCCTATGTGGCTTGGGCTTGAGCTCGGACCTTGCTAAACTTTGCGGCTCGGTGGTCACTCGTGATCGTGTGTCTATCACGCGGGCTCCTCTGACAAGTTCATTTGCTTATTAGGCACGCGATCGAGTACGCGGAGGACGATCCAGGAATACTCGTACTTTTGGTCACGATCAAATTCATGATCACTGTGGAGCTCCAAATTAATGGATCCTCCTCCAAAAGCAGCGGAGTAGTAGACCACAAGCAGACTAGTGAACCTTAGGTGTTTAGTCGTCGGAAGCTTTCTTGTCTTCGTGTCCTTGATTTAGTTGTTGACTTGGACCTTCGTACCCGGCCTAGATCTCCCTAGGATAGTTGTTCCTGGGATGCAATGTATGTTGGTGTAGAATTGTGTTTTTTACGGGAAAAGTGTGTAAAAAGGAAGCTGGGTTGTAGGCAAACTTATTCCTTTATCGATTTGTTAAAAATGTCATACGTCGGGGACTCGAGTGGCCTAGAGTGTCAGAGATTGACCCAATGTTTAAAAACTCGCCCCGTATTGGAAAGACTCGAATTTCTTGAGGAGATCCGTGAGATCGTCGGTGGCGCCTTGATGGATTCGTCATTTGGGTGCTCGAGACGCACATGTCTCGGATGGGGTTGATGCTCGCGTCGGGACTTGGCTCATGCATACTTAGATTTGTCTTTGATTTTGCAAAAGTTTTGTTTTCGTGAAAAGCAGGATGTTTTGTTGAGCAAAATGTGTTGTCACATTTTGGCTCGATGTAAAGCGTTTGAAATCAAATCAGATAAGCTTCGTGCTAGTGGCTTGTCGGTGAAAGTGTGAATCGATTCGGAGTGGCGATAGGCTATCCGAATCAAGGGTGTTGAAGATGTGATGAAGACGGTTATACTCGTTTTCATACATTCGGTTTGAAAGAGGTTAGATTAAGCGACTATAAGCCACTTGGTCTAACCGTGAAGGATTCTTGAGGATGATGCTAGTTCATTCCTAGGTTTTGTTGTCTTGTGAAAAGAGATGTTTGGATTAAAATGGCGGTAGGCCATTTTGAATCATGGATTTCGAAAAATGTTTATTTTGCTGGATTTGTTTTCAAGAAAAGGTCCATTCTCGGGTTTGAAAATGTTTGGTAATAAATGGGTTACAATGAGTGCAGGTCATGTAGTTCATTTATGTTTTGGAATGTCACGAGAATAAAGTGATTATTCTCGGGTGTTTTGAGGAGACTGTTTGTCTAGATCAAACCGTCCTGACTATGGGCCATTCGGTTCGAAGGAAGGATTTTTTGAAAAAGGTTATTTCAAAAACGTGATGAGAATTTTGGGAAAGTAGTTTGTAAGAGGATTTGGGCCAAGATGGTTATGAATCATTTGGTCTGATGAAAAGTCCGCGAGATTAGGCTTGGCCATTCTCGGGTTTTGTTTGCTTTGAAAAAGACAATTTTTGCTGAAACGAGTCGACTTTGGGCCGTTTGGCCTAAAGAGAATGTCGTTATTTGTTTTGCAGGAGTGAGGAGATTTTTGAAAAGAGCTCATTTCAAAATCGGGTGCGTTTTTCTTGGTTTGTAAAAATAAGAAGATTTTGAAAAGAATTTATTTCAAAAATGAGAGTGTGTTGCTTGTTTTGTAAAAATGAGGAGATTTTTGAAGAGTGCTTGTTTCAAAAATGAGAGTGTATTGCTTTAGGAGCAATGTTGTGCCTAAGAAGTCTTTGAGGCAAGAACGCGTGTGCGGATCTTGTCTCGACGTTGAAATGTGTTTGAACCCATGTTAACGGTTCATCGTTAAGGGCTCGAGCCTAGATGCATGGAAAGGATTCGACTCGTGAACGGTTAGCTAGTCTAGTCGAGGATGTTGAGAATGGATTGGTTTGTGTGACGTGTATCTAGTTAGTCCTATTAGATTCAACGTTCATTTTAAGCGTTCATTTTTAGCTCATTTTTGTTTAGGAAGACCTTTTAAGCTTGAAAAAGGAGATTTTAGACAAGGTTTGGCTAATAGGAAGCTTTTGAGACGAGGATGCGTGTGCACATCTCGTCTCGATGTTAAAAGGTGTTAGCTTTGTCGAGCCCACCTAACGGTTCATCGTTAAGGGCTCGAGCCTAGATGGGCGAGAAGGATTCGACTCGAGAGCGATTAGCTAGGCGAGTCGAGCGTGTTGAGAATGGATTAGGTTGTGTGGGTTAAATTTGCACGTTAGTGACGTGACTAGACCAACGTCCATTTAAGTGTTCATTCTAGCTCATTTCTTTGTTAAGAAAACTCTTTTTAAGCTTAAAAAAGGAGGTTTTCGAAAAAGTTTTAGCTAAAGGAAAGCTTTTGAGACGAGGATGTGTGCGCACATCTCGTCTCGATGTTAAAACGTTTTGTATTTGCACCCGTCGAACTAGTATCGGCGATTTGCCGAGGTGAGCTCGAGTCGAATGTGTAAAAGAAGAAGGATTCGGCTCGAGCAAGTCGAGTCGAGGATGTTAAAGGTGGAGTCTAGGCCGCATGACCTAGAGGATTGAAATCCACGAGCTCGGGTTTTAATCCTTGCTCGGGTTTTTGCTTGTTAGTGAAAAAGGAGAATTTTGAGAAAGCTCGTTTCAAAAATTCGCGATAGTTTTGTTTGAAAAGTGTTAGTTTGTTAGATGTTAGGTTCGTTTATCTTTGAAAAGTTTAAGCGAGTTTTCGAAGATATGAATGCAAATGCTCGTTTTGAAAAAGACCATGGTGTGCATAGCCTCGAACTTGTACGTATGACTCAAAAAGGGTAAAAAATGAGTCAGTCGGGTACACCTCTAACTACCCCGAGAACGCTTTGGCAGATACTTAACCCCTTCATTTCCTTACGCCGGGGCGATAGGTTTTCTGAAGGGAGCACTGGGGCGGTCGAGATAGCCGTTTACGGCAAGCCGTGGAGGGGCGAGAGGAAAGCTAGTCCGGCATGTGCTTTATCGAGTGGACAAGCCTGCATGTGGGAACCACCTCTTGAGGGTGTAACGGGTGCCTAGATTCCAAAAGGAATGAACTCTAAACGAATGTGCATGGCTCAAATATGTTTACAAGGATTGTTCAAGGCTTTCAAGTTTCACCTCTTTATTTTTAAAAAGAAAAACCTAGTTTTTAGTTTTAAAAATAAGATGTCCCCAGCGGAGTCGCCAAACTGTGGAACCCGGGAACCGCGTCGAGGGACCCAACTCGGCGTTTTGCTTAAAGGGCTGATTTTAAAGTTAAAAATGATTAAGTTGGAAAAACCTTTAAGAACTGTTATGGAGTCGCCACCTAATTATCGCGGAAATTAGGAACCTGCTACCATGTTCTAAGTTAAAAACATGTCCTAGATTTTGGAGCACGCCGACACCCCTAAATCTAAGGCTTGTGAAACCAGATTGGATTCAGGGTGAGGGTACTTTAGAAAAAGAGTTAATTCAAATAATGATTTATGAAAACCTTTTAGAAAAGCCTATGTAAAAATAGCCTCTACTGACCTAGAACAATCCTTGTAAGATGATATTTGAGCTACTGTTATCGCCACGCATAAGTGCGATAAGTTTGTAACAGAATCACAGATGCAGATGCAAAAAGATTGATTAAAACCCTCGCTTTAGCATGTTTAACTTGTTAACGAGCAGTTCGATTAAAGGACGAATTCATTGTTTAAGTTGATTTTAATGCAAAATAAGAAGGTGCAAGATGCATGCAAATAAAATAAAGTTCAATTGTCCATTGGTTTATTTTATAAGGTCGGTTGCTTATGCGACTTTGGCGTGTCATCGGATATGGAGTGTACCAGAAGTAAATAGAACACTTGGATTGCAAGCGCGCTGGGTGCCAAAGCCGGGCTAGAGTGTAGACCCCTTTGTTAGTCCATAGAAAATAAGAAAAAGCTTTGATCCAAGTGGATCGGTACCTACCTTGTCCTGACGCTTCAGATCTGGGCAGAGCTTCGCTTCTTGAACTAAAAAGGAGGATGAATTCAACACGGGATGGTGTGTTGAACTCAAGGATTTGAGTGCGTGAGGCTTTTGTGGATGTATTTAGGTGTATACCGTGCTAGACGGTATATTTTGTGGGACCCATGTGTTGGCACTAAAACTAGGAAGAGAGGTTGTGAGAAGAGAGGTTTTCTTGTGTGGAAAACTTATGAGAATAGGTCGTGCGAGGGGTTGTATATATAGGAGAATAGCCGAGAGAAAATAGGAAAACAGGGGAAAAAGCCAGCCTGGGAAACCGCATAGCCTTATGCGGTTTGGTGGGCAAACCGCATAGGCTTATGCGGTTTGCACCATGAGCCGCATAAGCTTATGCGGTTTGCTGGTGTGGTTTTAACTTCGAGATTTCGTATTTCCTTAATTCGGATTGCCAAATCTTGGGAATATTCGGCTTAATCTCTTTGCTTGTGCTCCAAGAAGACCTAGTATGATCTTAGAGAGTTGTTGAGGGCTTTGGTGAGCGGGCCAAAGGTGGGTTTGGGCTCGGTTTTGGGCCCGAGACCCGAAAATATGAAAAAGGTGTATTTTGTTACATTTTAGAAATAAGGTAAGACGTGACGTTTTATTTTGTGTAAGAGGAGGCTAAAGTGTAGATCTAGCCACCAGGCCTAAATTTAGGAATTTAGGAATGCTGAATTAGACCTTGTTAATGTAAAAGGGCTAATTGTAGTGC
This sequence comes from Dianthus caryophyllus, assembly GCA_023091065.1. Taxonomy (NCBI): domain Eukaryota; kingdom Viridiplantae; phylum Streptophyta; class Magnoliopsida; order Caryophyllales; family Caryophyllaceae; genus Dianthus; species Dianthus caryophyllus. The sequence goes on along the minus strand of CM041517.1, from coordinate 34,295,302 downwards.
AAATGCGAAGCTCATGCCAAATGAAGCAGGACAAGGACCTAGCTAGACTCCTAATGGACAAAATGAACGTTATTTAAGTGCGATGTGAAGCGACCTAAATCATTTTAACATTTCAAACGACTCAAAATGAATTCGACATAGTTAGAACAGTTTAAGTCAACGTTAAAGCGTGCGTAATAAAAGTCCGTGGTACATCACAGGGTTTTTGTGCGGGAGGGTACGGATATGGGTATCCACACTAGGCCGTTGATTTTTAGATCTAACGGTCCAGATTTGCGGGACGGTCTTATTTTAAGGTGTGGTCTCACCGGATCCTCATATATATATATATATATATATATGAGATACCGTGCGAACTAGTGTTTCGATACGAACTTAGGAACTCCTTCCTAGCCATCAGATTAAAGTGAAATCAACGGTCAATTTTAAACCCATTTATCCCAGCCATTAATACCATATCAAAACCCCCAATTACTTCAAGACTCCCAATTACATCAAAACCCCCATTACCTCAGAGTTGATCATCGTCCAACGACGGCAGCCACCACCGAGGACAACCACCACCAACGACGGCGAATTGCTTGCTGCCAACCACCGATAGACGTTGCCCCATCAACATACATACCCTAAAATGTAATTTAAAACAAGTATATAAAGGGCGGTGGTGACCATAGCGGCGTTACGGCGTGAAAGGTGGTCGTGGGATGAGCTCTGAATACATTGTAAAGTACCTTTCATCTTGAACTCCTTATAATTTCCTGTAACTAAACGATATGTTGCCTTCTTTTAGTTTTGATTCCAATTTGTCGATATTTGGATCTTAAATTTATTCAAATAACAGTGAGTTGTGGTGGTTGTGGAGGTTGATTGGTGGTTGAAACTCGCCGGAAACACTGTTGATCGTAGGTGGTGCGACTCTCTCGAGAGCGGCGGTGTTGTAGTGGGCGGTGTTCAACCTAGGTGATTTTATTGGGTGTTGATCTTAAATTTATTCAAATCCATATTTTCAAGGTAATTGTCAGAATATGTTTTCCGACTTGCTGTTAATACGAAAACAACATACTCAAAACTGATTAAATGTTCATAAATGTTGTTATGTTAACGAGAGGCTGATGGCCATGTTCATAGAGTGGTTGTGGTATTAGTGGGTGGAATTCAACCGATTCTCGTTCTCGAAAAACCTATCGGTCTGTTGTGTGCTAAGGTGAGCTCGCACACACACACACACACACACACACACACACACACACACACTGTAACAACCTGGTTTTTCGTAACTTTAATTAAACTAAGGCGGAAAGATTAATTAAGTCTATATATTACAAAACCAGCTGTCATCGTAATACAACTCCATATACACAGAGTATTCGATTACAAATCTCTCAAAAGGGAGTACAAAAGACGGTAAACCATCCCCAGCATGATTAACGTTAGTCTCGGGGTACCTGCATTTATTATCATTTTCTCGCATCACTCTTTCGATACATGAAATTCTAAGCATATGACATATAGTAAGTACATAAATAAAGCACATTGCAAGTAAACAAGTAGGAACACGTAAGGAAATATGATGATTCAAACATGAGCATACATCAGATCATAAAACGTAACACATTTATCAATATTCACTCAACATGACATGTCTCAATATCCAGGATCAACAGTCCTTCATGCAAACATCAGGCATAACAAGGAAATACATCCATCATACGTTAACTAGAGAATCTTCGTTAGTAAGGCGGAATCATGCAGACCTAATAAGCATCCGCGTAATAGCAATCAGGGCCAACATAACTTGGACATGACTGAAATGCTAGAGATATCTAAGGTAGTAAGGACGGCCATATCCCTTGTCTAATGTATGCATACACCACTATAGATAGGATCGTAGCATACTCGCTATTCAAGTAAGTACTCACCTAATAATTCGACTACCACCAGAGACGGGTACCACCTGATGGGGCTGGTATTTTCCAATTACCGTAGTATGGGCTCACGGAGATATCAAGTATGCCCTATCCCTGAGGTTGTATATCCCGCACCGAAATAACAATTTTAAAAATTGTTTGGCCGCCTTTAGCAACACAGGGAGGGAGCTAAAGTCCCCATAGACAGCTAGCTCGCTAACTTCGATTTCAAGAGTCGCGACATGGCGAACAATCCAAGTGTTTTATCAAGTACTTTATTTTCTCAATTTCTTATTTTCTCGTTCGTTCAAAATAGGTGACAATTCTAAAACTTAATAATATCGTCGAACTTTTTATAATGAAATTTTAATTCTATCAGTTCTTCAGATAAACAGAAGCAAGTAGGAAACTTAAATATTTATTTTGAGTCCGTTCGTAAATTTTAAATATTTTTACTATTCATTATTTTACTATTCATGACGGTTACTATTCATCATTTTACTATTCATCGTATTTTATACGTATTTTTATACGTATGCGTATTTTTTATAAATCGTATTTTATACGTATGCGTATTTTTATAAATCGTATTTTATACGTATTTTTATACGTATGCGTATTTTATAAATCGTATTTTATACGTATGCGTATTTTTATACTTCGTATTTGTACGTATTTTTATACGTATGCGTATTTTTATACTTCGTATTTGTACGTATTTTTGTACGTATGCGTATTTTTATACTTCGTATTTATACGTATTTTTATACTTGTACGTATTTTTATACTTAGGATATTTTTAGGTGTAAAACTAAGCTTTTATTTACTAAGTACAAAATCCTAGTTTCAAAGTCGTTAAGTTCGTTTTGTATTTAGTGATTTGAAATATTAGTTTAAAAACGAAACTCGGTTAAGTTTAGTCATATACTTAACTAAAATTTTAACGGTTTCCATTTTTAGCGAGGTTGTCGTAGTTCATTTTAAATAGTCCGTATGTCCACATCCAAATTTAAGCAAAGGTAGTAGCACTCGAATTTGTTCATTTTAATACATGTAACATTAATTTTTATCGGTTTCGTTGATTTTTTTTTATTAACGATTTGTTATACAATCTAATATAATCCTAATTACTATGCAAATTTAGTGACTAAGTGACAAATTCATTTTGATCAAAAATAGGTCCATTTTCAGTGTATAAACTGTGGCCCCTTTTTATACTAAGTCATTTATTTCTTTTTTTTTTTGTTTTTATTAATAATTCATTACTTTAACTAATTTAAATTACTTAAGTGATAAAAAAAAAAATGACAAATTCATTTTAGGTCTAAAATGAACCCTAAAACCGTGGCCCTCTATACTTGTTCATTTTTATTTTCGTTTTCTAATTTATCGGTTTTGACTTAAAGTTTTTATATACTAATTATTTAAATTATACTAAAGTGACTTAAACTAACTTGAAATTTTCACTAAACATTTTTATTACATTTATGAATAGTGATTTATGACACTTTATATTTCTAACTTTTATATGTTAAAGATTTAGCTTATTTAACTTATATAATTAGTATTGTATTTATTTACTAGTGAATTAAAACAACAATTAAATAAAACTTTATAAAAATTTATGAATCAAACTAGACATATATAGGAGGAACACATGAAGAAATGAAGAACATATATGTTTTTCTAAAGAACTCATTTAACTCAAATTTTCATATTATCATATAAATTGCTCAAATTTTACTAGTAAGCCTATTTAACCTAAGCTAACATAATGTGTTAATTACAAAAATTAAAACTAAAAATTGGTCCAAAAATTGTACAAAAACCGTGGCCCTCTTAATATATTTCACAATTTTTATTTTTGATTTTTATACTACTAATTCTATATCTTATTTCCTTTATATTATATTTGTATTTAACATAGGTGAAAATCATATAAAAACATTAACAAATAAAAGTAATTCATTACACACACATAACATTGAATAACAAAATAAAATACAAGGATTTGAACATCAACATATGAACAACATTTTGAGTACTCATTTAACATAGTCTTTTAAACTATGATTAACAAAATTTAAAACGAAAAAATTTAAATAAAATAGAGGGTAATGCCGTGTGGTTTTTAAGGGTTACACAAATTTTATTTTTCGATTTTTATCTTCTAATTTATCATGCAATACTTAGGTGATAAAATAACTCATGCACATACTCAAAACATCAATTAGGAAAATAACATAAAATCAATTAGGTTTAGTGCTAGCAATTATAGTGTGCGAGAGCACCTTAATTAGGTTGGTTAAATGAAAGCCTCGCAATTGTCGGGATCAACGATGTTGTCAAAAATGCTAAGATCGATGCCTCCACCTTGCTCCTCTTCTTTGGGTTGATTAGTACATAAAAATGCAAATAAGCAAGTTAGTAATTTATTTTAAACTAAACTAACTAAACTAAAAATTTAAAGTGTAGTAGTATTTTTATGTTTAGGTGATGTATAGATTTTATTTATTTTGATTCATGTTCATAAATATTTACAAGTTAAAAGAGTAGGTGATTACTAAGTAGAAATGGTGTTGAATTTATTTAAGTGCTTAAGGAAATTAAAGCAAGAAAATAAAAGTTTAAGGAAGAAAAAAAGAAATGAAGAAGATGAAGATCTTCATGGGAGCCTAAGGAGGAAGATGAAGATGTGCTTACTAAAGGGTTTGAGTGAGTTTATTTAGAGAGGAAATGCCTTAGTTATTTTTGATGTTTGTGTGGAAATGAAAGTAGTAGTAATGAATTGTATTAGTAAAGCATGTAGTATGTATTGTATTGTATAATGTATTTGCCATGTATAATCTTTAATTTAAAAGAAGCTACTTAAGTGATGACGGAAATTATAGATGTGTAAGATAATAGGGTGGCTTGTGTAAGAAAAGGAGAAGCTAGTCTTGGTCATGGATGACCATGAGGAGGTCGGCCAACTTGAGATCAAGTGGGCTCGATTTTCTTTTTGAAATTTTCGATTTGCGCGCACGCGAAAAGTCTCGAAATAAAATATATGATCTTAAAATAATGTTTCGAAGTAAGATCGAAAATAAAAAATGAAATAAACTTCGAAGGGTGACTAAAACAAAAATTTGGTTAAAAACCCTCGAAACTTTGAATAAAAATTTATTAGGTCGAAATACTTATTTTTTTATTGAATGTTAACGATTTAAATAATTATAATCAACCGTCAAAAATTTGATCAGTTTAGATTAGGTATGGTTTAATATTTCGACATTTTGCGAAAGTGTTAGTTAAATAGAATCGAAATAGTAATTTGATATTAATATAATAAAGTTTGTTAGTAAAAGCCAAAATGATTAAACCTTAACTAGTTTAGTTAGATTAGGATTATGTGTAAGTAAATTTGAAAAAAAGATTAGGTGACTTAGTCACCTTAAGTGACTCGGCCACTTGGTCAATTTTGACCTCGTTTTGCGCTCCGAAATTTGTCGTCGAAAAATTTGTCGTCGATTCGTCATTTTATTTATCGAGTTCAAGTATGTAAAAATAAAGTTCGAATTCGAAGTATATCAAAATAGTTTTCGTTCAGGTACGAGAAAAAATTATAGTGTATTGTTTTAGAAAATAATTCGGTGAGATTGTCTAATTATTTATTTCCTAATTATAATTAGCTTAAATTAACACGGGGTGTTACACACACAGCTTCTGTTTTCTCGAGATTTTGCATTTGGTGCTAGATACATGTAATACGACTCTAGATACTTATATTAGCAGTCTAGATACACCCTTCACCCACTAGTTCACTGATAAGCTTAGACACCGTTAATCCGACTGTTTTGGTAAAAACTCTACAAGGGTGAAAAAGAGCTAAGATGGGTCAACTAGTATTGTTTGCGAAACAGAACAGAACAGAATATTCTCCGAACAGAACTGACGACTACAAGATTGATGAAATAGAGCAGAACATAACCTTCTCCGAGCAGAATTGATGGGACAACGAGATTGATGACGCAGAAACCCCGAGAAGAAGATGGGGAAAACTGCGGGCTACCAAGCCAGGACTTCTTTTATTAATCTCATGGTGATTACAAGGCTTTTGGTTACAATTGAATGATTTTCGTAGGAAGAGCTAGCGAATAATGCTAATACATTGATTATGTGTAATTCTATGTGAAAGCATAAGGAAAACCTATGAGAAAACTTATCAAAAAGCCCCCTCAAAATGACTAAGTGAGCCTCTATATATAGGTAGAATGCTCACAATACAACTCCTAAAATCTAGGGCCACTATCTCATGAACTTAGGTAGTTGGATAACTACCCACTATGCATGACTTGTAACTTCCCATTATGACTTCTATTCAGATCTGCAGAACTGCATGCCAATAACTACCCATGATCTTAGGTAGTTAAATAACTTCCATTGACTCCACTTCTGCTCAGCTATGATATCTTCCATTATCCCATGATCTTTGTAACCGCTATAGTTGACCTCTGCTGACCACAACTGCCATGCCTCTTCTGACCTGTTCTGGGCGATAACTGCCATACCTCTTCTGACCTGTTCTGGGCGATAACTGCCATACCTCTTCTGACCTGTTCTGGGCTATAACTGCCATACCTCTTCTGACTTGTTCTGTACCATATTCGCAACGTCTATCCAGAACTGCCAATTCTGGGTAGTGTAAAATCTGGTCATAACAAATGCCCCTTGTTTTCTCAAGAGCAGCGTTCAGCAATCTTGAGGAAACAATCCTGTACAAACACTTCTATACAGAACAGACTAGTGTAGAAACAACGGCTATAAAATTTTGAACAACTATGCATCTGGCAAGACTTGTGTACCACATTCAAAGAGACAACGTTTAAATCAAGTAGGAGAGAATTAAAACCTGATTGACTGCTTCACGGTAGCGATGACTAGTAAATCGTAAGCTGAACTTGAACATACCACGAATACATTATCGAGAGGCTTACCAAGGGCTTATACCTTGCTTTGTAACACTAGAGTTTGAACCTTGATATGGCTCGCTGGACAAGAGATATTCCCTTAGTATATATGAGCTTTGGACTTTCCTTAACCTTAAAAAAGGAAGGTTAGCCACATGTTGTGAAATCTGGGGATAGCTGAGACCCATTAGATTGTGCAACACTTGCGGTGACTTGATCTGTAGAATACTTCGTTTGTCTTTTGATAATGCATCGTATGAACTATTGTTTAACCTTCTCGAGGATGGTTAAATACTTTGTGCCTTGTCTCTCAAAGGGCTTTACGTGTGTATGCCTTATCTTTCAAAGGGCTTCTTCGTATGTGTGCCTTATGTCATTCCAAAGGGCTTCGTCGTATGTGTGCCTTATGTCTTTCCAAAGGGCTTAACTTCTGTTGCTACTGTGGATCTTTTGCTTAGTCTGCAGAGCAAGACATTTTTCTAGTCTGCTCTGACAGCTTCGGTTGCTAAGTAATTAGCCTTGGTGGTCCAAGGACTTAATCACTATTGTCGCTATTGCTTCTATTGCTTCTATTGTTCTGTGAATGCACTAACCTCGCAGGTGTACACCCCAGACTTATGTACGCATGATCATGGCTAACCTTGAGGGATATTATAGGACTCTCTTAACGGCGGCTAAGCCCTGGTCCGTCAATCCGAGGACGCATCCTCTACAGCAGGACTGGCTGCTCTGCAGGACTGGCTGCACTGTGGTCTGGAGGAAGATCTCCACTGCAGGACTGGCTGCTCAAGGCTGAGGACTAAGCTCAAATCTGGAAGACAAGTTCCATCCTTACAGAACTGGAGGGTAACTCCAAAAATGTCGAGGACAAAGCTCAGAACTGGAGGTTAAGCTCCAAACTAAAACTGGAGGTTAAGCTCCAAAGCAGAACTGGAGGATAGACTCCTTTATTTGTAATATGTGACATACTAGGCTTTTAGTGAGTTATTTGTGATAGATAAAAATATTTAATATTTACTTCTGTATTGGAAATTTAATTTGCAAAACTAGAAATAAGAGTTAGATTATACCGTTGAAGACTAGCTCCACTTTTGCATGACTGGAGGTCTAGGCTCCAAGACTGACGATATGCTCAAGACTTAGAACTAGGCTCAATACTGGAGGGCAAGCTCCAAAGATGCTGAGGACGAGCTCAAAACTATAGATATGCTCAAGATTGAGAACTATACTCAAGATTAGAAAACCAGCTCCAAGAGTGCTGAAGATCCGCCCAGGACTGAAGGGTAGAACTCCAATATTAAGATTGCATAGAATAAGCTCCAAAAATAGTAGAATAAGATATATGGTAGAACTTGATGCAATTAGGATCGAAATAAGGTGCTTCCATATTTATATAATTCAAGGGCAGCAAGATAAGGTTGCAAGAGCGCTAGGATGAATCCCAAGGTTGGCCACATAGTGCGAGACTGTAATAAATAGAAAATATTCTTCAAGGTTTGTAGCGCAAGACCGCAAAAATAAGATAATATGCTCCGAGATAATATATGCTCCAAGATAATATATGCTCCGAGATAATATATGCTCCGAGATTCTTGGTATAATATTATGAAGAAACATTTGATATATAATAAACAAGATTGAGAATACTTTGAGGTTTTGGAAAAGTGCTGTAAAATGCAAAAACTTGGTTAGTACAACCATTGATGTATTCAATGGTTTTTCTCATAATAAAATAATATAAAGTAAAGCGATTATGAAAAAATAAATTAATTGAAAATAAATAAATAGAGTTTGAGTTTGGTTGATTTCCAAGCTTTGGAATCAACTTTCCCTCAAGAGTTACCAATTCATGTGCCCCTTGACCGATGATGGAGTCAACGAGGTAAGGACCTCTCCACACTTGAGCAAACTTGTATGAACTACATCTCTTGTATTTTTGAATGTGCTTCTCTAGAATAATTCTCCTTTACCAAGGGCTCTCGCTTTGACATTCTTGTTGAATCTTCTCACCATAACACCTTGATACGAGGTCGACGTAATCTTTACTGCATTTCACACTCGTTCAAAGTTTTCAAGGTTAGTGAACAAAGAATAATTTTAGAATCTAGAATACATAGAACATACCTTGGTGTTTGAATAACCAATTCTGGAAAGATAACTTCTCTTTCACAAACATAAACAAGTTAGAAAGAAAGAAAGAAAAATGTCTTATAAAAAACTATAATGAGCTATAAAACTATAAAGGTTGATGCAACTAACTTAACGTCCAACTTGTTATTAATAACAAGAAGCGATGAATTGCGTACCTTTAGATTTTGCTCTCCTTAATAACGAAATTACCTCTTTCACTGTTTCAAATATGTACAGCTTCTATTCTGGAGCAAACGACATCTTCTGTCTTGGAGCAGATGACTTCTTCTGTTCTAGGGCGAATGACAACTGCTGCTCTAGGGCAAACGACAACGTCTGTTCTGGAGCGAACAACAGCGTCTGTTCTGGAGCGAACGACAGCGTCTCTTCTGGAGCGAACGACAACGTCTGCTCTGGAGCGAACGACAACGTCTGTTCTGGAGCGAACGACAACGTCTGTTCTGGAGCGAATGACAACTTTCTAGTGTCATCAGTGCCCCACTTTGTAGTTTAGAAAACAAGGACAACAATCTTCTATACAAAAGCTCTATCTTGACATTATTTCGTCATCTCTAACACCGTGAATTTTCACCTGCCACATACTTCTCAAAAAACATGTGAGCTCGCGTAAAAATTATAACCTTCACCCTTTCTTAAAACAACTCGTCAACCTTGAGCAATAAGAATATGAGACCGTTCAGAAAGTTCGATCACGTTGGTATAAGGTTGAAAACATTCCTGCAAAATTACACTCAAAAAGCAACGGCTACAAAGACAACATAAAAAATCATGCCAGACACGTACCAGATCAGGATTAAAATTCGGGATCAGAACTGAACGAAAATTCAAACCTGTTCTGACAATCACTTCTGTGAATGTCTTGCCGACCACGTACCAATGAATCCATCACCCTCATACTACTTGTTGGGTTGACTTGCTTTGACCAGCGCTGACTTGCGAATCTTGACTTTGTCAGTACTAGTGACTTGCTAAAACCTCAGAGCTGACAGTCTTGAAAGAAGAGAATTCAAGACACAAAAGATGCCCCTAGTTTTCTCAAGGGAAACGTTTAGTAAACTCAAGGAAACAATTCTGAAAAGATAATTCAGAACACAACGAGCAGAAGATAAACAACCAGAAAATATAACGGGTAGGAAATAAAAAGGGTCAAGATTCAAAAGATAAGCATCAAGACTTATATATAGACGTCAGACCAGAATTGGTAAAAATTCAAACCTGATCTGGCTGCTCATTGTAACAATGATAAACTTCTGTAAAGTTTGAAATTCTTCCAACGGTAGAGTCCTGAAGACTATAGGATTGATTCTTGCTCAAAGCCGTTAGCAAGCAAATTTGAAAAAATACCTCATGCAAAATCAATCATCTTCAAACGTTAGAAAAACTCAGATTTGTAAAAAATAATTAATCACTTACAAAATTTAAAAGATAATAGAAATAAAATAATAACACATGAGAAAATTAATCACAAGATCAAGACAAGACTGAAAATCAGATCTGTAGCAAGTTTCACACTTACAACCTTGGCTACTCTGCCCCTTTGTGGCGATTTCAGGACTATGTCAATCCTGGTCCTCTGACATTAGCAACTCTACCAGTGTGGAAGGTCTAAGCTTTCATTATTCTCTCTTGACCAAAATCCCAAGGCCGAAGTCTCCTTCCAGACCAGAACTGAAATTCGCCACAAAATCTGCCAAGGATTCTGACCTGATGGCAGTCTTGGCCTGCAACTGATGTTATACATAATAATCTGCACAAAACCATTTAACCATTCTCCCGGACAGTTCAGACTTTCTCAAGACTGACTTGACTGAAAAGTTAGTCCAGACAATCATATGATAATTCTAAAAATAAGATTAAACTTTGTAATATACATTAATTAAGTAAAAATGTATATTTCTCGAAGAGTGTACCTTATTCCGGCATCCAAGAGGTTCTTACTTGCACAATATATGGGATACTGTAGATTATCCTCTTCATCGAACAAGAGTACAAGACTGAAAAATTGGTATGATCTGCACAGAACTGGATAACAGTTCTGACCTGCACATCAATGGATAATATGATCAGCACATCACTAGAGAGTATGATCCGCACAGAACTGACTTCAGATCCACTCTTGCCAACAATGTGCCCTTAGAACTGTCTTGGTGAAACGCCAAATGAGTGCTTGACATGTTTGAACTCCATGTTATATCTCTCCAAGAATACAAAAGGATGCTTGCACGCGTCAAATGTGATTTTTGACACTCTTGGACTTCATCACCAAATCATACGTGTACACCTTCGTTGTGTCCCCAATAAAAATACTCCAACATCGTGCTAATTACCACCTTGGTAGGTTGCCCCTACATCTCTCAAAGCGTAAGGCGTAACAAATTAAAAATATATTATGCAAAAAATAAAATTCATCTTCTGATGAGTAGGATACACTTCGATTCGATTGGACTTGATGAAACCATCCACAATTGTAAGTTACTTGTATCCTGAAATCTTGGCAAGCACAACATTAGTATTGGGTAGATGAAAAGAATCTATGTGCAAACTTTATCTTAAATAAACATAATCAACACTTGAAACATACCATGTTTTTGTCGGATGATTACTACGATGGTTAACCAATCAAGATACATTACCTCTCTTACCATTTCATGTCTAGAAGCTTTTGAACCTCGTCGTTAATTATTTCCTTTGTAGAGGAAATCTCTTGCGTCTCCACTGTACATACTTGGACTTTGGGCCAACATCAGACTTGTGAGCGATCAGACCAGGACATGACTTATACCAGTCCTGTCAAAGCGAGTCCACGCAGAACAGGATACTTTGGACTGTAAAAAAGGTTAACTACCAAGGTCATACCTGATTCTGGCCGGTACATCACCTACCAGTAGTTTCTCACCAGAACAGGAGTGGCTGAGGACGTCTCTGCTCTGTCTTGTCTGACTTATCCGTTGACTTGTTTCTTTGATTGCAATATAATGAATTTGTTGCTATGATAGCTTCAAGCCTATTCTGTAGCACTCTTGTGCATTCTGCCATTCTCCGTTGATCATCATTATTCCCTACTTGATTGACATTTCGACATATTAGTGGTACGTCGAAGGCACGAGCATGATATTATGAATTAAAACATACCAAGCAAGATACACAACGTCATCAAATTAAATCAATAAAATAATTAAGAGAAGAGACTCCCTTTGTAGGTAGAGAAATTTTGCCCAAAGTGTGTTGGCCTAGGTCTCTCCGTAGAATCCACAAGCATGTTAAAATTTGTAGTGAGTTTATCATGGTTGATCCTCATTTCTTCCAAGACACCAAGCATAACCATTCAGAACTGCCTTGACGATCTCCCTGACCAAGAGTCACTAGTTTCCAGTTCTATTTAGTTCTGTTGGGGACAACATCATTTCTTCTTAAGTTATCATTTCTGGTACTGTAACACAAGTCAAACCACAAATATTAGAACCGTCATTAGCATAATCAACTTAATGAGTGTAAGGAGAAAATGGTGGAGATTGATTTGGCTCTTGTGATTGTGGTTTTTCAGTCTTGTTTGTATTCCTCCGTGCAGGACTGGTTGTGTCCTTCAAGCGTCCAGAACTGAAACATCTATAACAAGACACTCAAGCTTGGAAATCAATCCTGAAAAATCTATAACAAGACTGTTAATATCAAAATTATCAATCCAGAATTGAAAACAAAACTATTAATATCGAGACTATCAGTCCAGAACAAGACTGTTAATATCGAGATTATCAGTATAGAACTGAATACAAGACTGCTAATTTCGAGACTATCAGTCCAGAACTGAATACAAGACTGCTAATATCGAGATTATCAATCCAGAATAGAAAACAAGAGAGTATTCAAAAGCTCTTATCTTAGGGCTGGATGAGTGGACATGTGTTCACTCTGGTCTCCTGTATGAAACAGTTCTGTTCTGCTGACGACCACTTCCAGCTTTCTTGTTAGGCCTGTTCTGACACAAACTCCGTTGTTCTGTTGGTTGAAGGCATCTTCTTCAAGTATGACTTCATCAAAGTTTTATCCTGCACAACTTCAATACTATACAGATATTTGTTAGTCCAGAATACAACTTTAAATTTCTTACCAACCCTTGCTTGTAAGTATGAGCTGTCCCAGAACTGTCACAGTTCAGAATCGAGATCTTTTCTTTGTTCAACTCTGCACTACTCCAGCAAACGACGGAAGCTATTCTGGCTGGTAGTTCTGACGTGGAACCTTCATCCATTCCAAGTGGAGTTATCACACCTACTCTAGGGTTCCAGGAGTTGAAAGCTGAGGAGCAGAACAAACTGGAGGTCGTACCCAGAACATCCCTGTCAAACATGCCATCTACAAGCGTGGAGAAAATTGTCCAGAGCATGGCGGAAAAGATCAGTCCAGAAATGCTCAGGACTGACATTATAGAACTGGAGCCTTTGCACATGCAAGTCTCCGTCGAATCTTTGGGAATAAGAACTGTGAGCGTCCTCTGTTTGTATTGCGCAACGTGGTCTTGAGGATGTTCTGTACTATAGCACAACTTCAATTGATGGAACGTTGAATTTTTTCGGAACATCCTTCGAAGCCGCAAAATTGTCGAAGGGGATGGTCCTTCATTTTCTTAGGAGAAGCTTCTGGTTCCTAGGAGAGTCCTCTTTGGGCTGATCTTCAAAGACTTTGTCCCCATCATGATAGGAAAAAACTTTTCTTTTTGTGATGAAAGATAAGGACAATTCTGGCCTGATTCTTGAGTTGTAACCACTAATCTCGCTGGAGTTCTGTTCCGATTCAAGACTGACTCAATCTCTTTGAGTCTTGTATTTTCTTGTAGAATTGAGGTAATCCTCGAGTGAGATTCCTCCAACTATTGTGTTGGTTATTCAAGGATCTTGTCAACCATGTGGTCGTGACAAGAATGTGTTTTTTTTGTGGACTTTTGAGAAGAGAGTTTCACAAACTAATAAACTAGATGCCCCACGGTGGGCGCCAATTTGTTTTGGTAAAAACTCTACAAGGGTGAAAAAGAGCTAAGATGGGTCAACTAGTATTGTTTGCGAAACAGAACAGAACAGAATATTCTCCGAACAGAACTGACGACTACAAGATTGATGAAATAGAGCAGAACATAACCTTCTCCGAGCAGAATTGATGGGACAACGAGATTGATGACGCAGAAACCCCGAGAAGAAGATGGGGAAAACTGCGGGCTACCAAGCCAGGACTTCTTTTATTAATCTCATGGTGATTACAAGGCTTTTGGTTACAATTGAATGATTTTCGTAGGAAGAGCTAGCGAATAATGCTAATACATTGATTATGTGTAATTCTATGTGAAAGCATAAGGAAAACCTATGAGAAAACTCATCCAAAAAGCCCCCCTCAAATGACTAAGTGAGCCTCTATATATAGGTAGAATGCTCACAATATAACTCCTAAAATCTAGGGCCACTATCTCATGAACTTAGGTAGTTGGATAACTACCCACTATGCATGACTTGTAACTTCCCATTATGACTTCTATTCAGATCTGCAGAACTGCATGCCAATAACTACCCATGATCTTAGGTAGTTAAATAACTTCCATTGACTCCACTTCTGCTCAGCTATGATATCTTCCATTATCCCATGATCTTTGTAACCGCTATAGTTGACCTCTGCTGACCACAACTGCCATGCCTCTTCTGACCTGTTCTGGGCGATAACTGCCATACCTCTTCTGACCTGTTCTGGGCGATAACTGCCATACCTCTTCTGACCTGTTCTGGGCTATAACTGCCATACCTCTTCTGACTTGTTCTGTACCATATTCGCAACGTCTATCCAGAACTGCCAATTCTGGGTAGTGTAAAATCTGGTCATAACACCGACTAACACTCCAAAATCCTTGTCAAGTTTGCCGTCGAACATACCTCAAAACGGTGTAAGATAGACCTCGCTTCTCTGATGGTTGTCACTTTTTATGCTCTTGTCTAACTCATATCCCCACACTTTCATATTTTCTAGACCACCTACATCTCGTGTTAGCATGTAGAATCACCACCTTGTGACACGCCACCGACCATCACTATAGCATGTAAATTTCTCAACTCATCCTTCTACATTTGTATGTAGTTGCCTTATCCTTAGCCTCTCCACCATGGTCTAGCCATCACCAATGCTTGACCTTGCTAATACATATGTCAAACTTATTCTATTGTGTTTTTTCCTTGTAAAAATTATAGAATTAAAAGGTTTGAAAAGCAGCCATATTATATTGGAAACAACACAATTAATTTTTTGTAAACAATATTATCGGGCACCATTATACCATCGAAGTTTGATGTTGTGTTAGTAAGCTAGTGTCAATGATTTATATTTAATGTATCTAATTGTGTGTTCAATGTATCAATTTATGTTTTTAACGTATCTAACTGTATGTAGGAGACGTGGAATCAAATCACAGCTGATGAGAGCGAGCTTAGCATGAAACCATCACAAACACCTTACCATCTTATTATTCTAGAAACAAAGGTCGACTCATGTATCTGGAGTATCAGTTAATGTAGGTCAGGAGTACACATTTTGTGTATATGGAGTGCTGATTGTATTTGGTAGTCGAAGGCGGGGAGAAGGTGGTGGTGAATCGGAGAAGTCAATAGTTGCAGAGTCGAAGAAATAGGATGGTGGTAAGGCAAACTATATTTTTCTAAAATCATAGTAAATTTGATATCAGTCACAATAAAAATTAATATTTAAAATTATGAATAAATTATATATTGAACAATGTTTTTATGTACATTATCTATGTATCTAGACTGCAATTATGTGTATTTGGGTTACATATGTGTATCTAGTTTAATAGGCTGTATATGCAACATAAACAACTTTATGTATCCAGAGAATTTTTTTATGTATCTAGAAGGTTTGTACAGTTTTTTGGTAAAACCCACACAAAATTTGACCGAATAACGCTGCTAGGTTGTGCTTTTCGTTGTTGCGTGCTATTGTTTGTTGTGCATTGTTGTCCACGGCGGCATGTTGTTTGCTGTCTGCTACATTTTGCTGTCGTTGTGCAATGCTGCGTGTAGCGAATTACTCAAGCTCACACATCTTTTACAACTTAAATCGCACTTGTACGTAGCGAATTACTCAAGCTCGATCACACATCATTAGCATTGTTCTCAAGCTTAGTAGAGGCTATTTTTAATAGGCTTTTCCAAAAAGTTTTTCATAAAACATTATTTGAATTAATCTTTAGAAGAGTACCCTCACCCGAATCTGGTTTCACAATAACCTTAGACGGATAGGTAACGACGTGCCTTAAAATCTAAGACGTGTCTTAGAGCTAAAGACACGAAGGCGGGTTCTAAATTTCCCGCATAATTTAGTGGCGACTCCAAAGCAGTTCTAAAAGGTTTTTTCCAACTTAATTGTTTTCAACTTTTGACGCCCCTTTAGCAAGACATCGAGTGATCCCTTAAACCCCGTACCCACAGCGGGAAGAGAGTAGGCCAATGCTTGGAGTCGACCCCCTTGATGGCCATTTGAGACTTGAAAGTTCGGATGTGAATGATCGGGCTCTCATGTCCTTGGAAGATGGCAAGGTCGCTAAGGGCGAGCTTGTTAGGAAGCTCGTCCTTGATTCTCGCGGGAACATTTTTATTCTCCTTGTGTATGGAGTAAGTGCTCGAGACATAGAGTCTTTCCTCCATAGCTTGGAGCTTATTCACTTGCTTGTCGGCCTCGTCCTTGACGCGCTGTTCCATACGCTCGACTTCGGTTTGGTGCGAGGCCTTCAAGTTGTTAATGGTTTGAGTGAGTTGAGCAAGTTGGTCACGGAGGGCGTCCATTTCGTTAGGGTTGGCTGTAACAACCTGTTTTTTAGTCGACTTTAATTACTAAGGCGGAAATTAATTAAGTCTTAAACCAGCGTCATTAATATTATCCAATGAAAACCCAAATGTTACAAACATCGTTTAAGAGTTGAATAAAACAACTCTAAGTACGGAAATAGAAAGAGTATAGGTTATATATTACAATCTCTCGTAAAACATCCAAAAATAAGCATAAAAACGTCTCGTGGCCCCGTCCAAAAACCAGCTCCTATCCACGATCATCCCCGCACAATAAATCGATGGGGATGCCCGCTGAGCGGACAATGACTAGCTATGCTCATACTTACCCTCGATTTCAATTACTTTGGTTTAATATTATCGCTTTATAAACATAACATTATGATAATGTGGATACCCATATCCGTACCCTCCCAACAAAAACCCTGTGATGTAACACGGACTTTTATTACGCATGTTTAACGCTGACTTAAACGGTTCTAACTAATGTCGAATTCACTTTGAGTCGTTTTGAAATGTTAAAATGATTTAGGTCGCATCACATCGCATTTAAATAACGTTCATTTTGTCCATTTGGAGTCTAGCTTGGTCCTCGTCCTGCTTCATTTGGCATGAGCTTCGCATTTGCACTACAATTGGCCCTTTTACATTAACAAGGTCTAATTCAGCATTCCTAAATTCCTAAATTTAGGCCCGGTAGCTAAAACCGCTATTTAGCATCCTCTTACACAAAATACAACCTCACGTCTTAGCTTATTTCACAAATCTATGCAAATACACCCCTTTTCATTTTTCCGGGTCTCGGGCCCAAAATCGAGCCCAAACCCAAGCCTTTGGCCCAGACTCCAAGGCCCTCAGACATCATAAAATATCTCGTAAATATCTCAAATTTCTTTTCTTGGCACACACGCATCTAAATTATATCATATCTTTCAAAGATTTTATGCAACCAAAACTTGAAAGCCTTAAAACCACACTCCACAAACCGCATGACCTTATGCGGTTTAGCGGCAACCGCATAAGCCTATGCGGTTTGCCAGCAACCGCATAAGCCTATGCGGTTTCCTACTGCTTTTATCACCGATTTCCTAATTTCTCCGAGGTTTTTAGTATATATACATTCTATACCTCGACCTCAAATCATCTTTTTTCACACACAATTCACATTCAGATCATACTTTCAGATCACAATTTCACACACAATTCACAATACACAAACCCTCTCTCACAAAAGCCTCAAGCACTCAAATCCTTGAGTTCAACACACCATCCCGTGTTGAATTCATCCTCCTTTTAAGATCAAGAAGCAAAGCTCGCCAGATCCTGAGCGTCGGGACAAGGTAGGTACCGATCCACTTGGATCAAAGCTTTTCTTATTTTCTATGGACTAACAAAGGGGACTACACTCTAGCGCCGGCTTTGGCACCCGAGCGCGCTTGCCTTCCAAGTGTTCTTATTACTTCGGGTACACTCCATATCCGATGACACGCCAAAGTCGCATAAGCAACCGACCTTTTAAAATAAACCAATGGACAATTGAATTTTATTTTAATTGTATGCATCTTGCACCCTTTCTGTCTTGCATTAAAATCAACTTAAAACAATGAATTCGACCTTTAACTGAACCGTATTCGTGAACAAGTTAAACATGCTAAACTGAGGGTTTTAATCAATCTTTTTGCATCTGCATCTGCATTCTTTTACAAACTTATCGCACTTGTACGTAGCGATAACATTAGCTCAAATATCATCTTACAAGGATTGTTCTAGGTCAGTAGAGGCTATTTTTACATAGGCTTTTCTAAAAGGTTTTCATAAATCATTATTTGAATTAACTCTTTTCTAAAGTACCTCACCCCTAATCCAATCTGGTTTCACAAGCCTTAGATCTAGGGGTGTCACAAGTGCTCCAAAATCTAAGAACATGTTTTTAACTTAGAACATGGTGGCAGTTCCTAATTTCGCGATAATTAGGTGGCGACTCCATGTGATTCTTAAAGGTTTTTCCAACTTAATCTTTTTAACTTTAAAATCCGCCCTTAAGCAAGACGCCGAGTTGGGTCCCTCCCTGTTCCACAGTTTGGCGACTCATTTGGGAAATCTTATTTTTAAAACTTAAAACTAGCTTTTTCTTTTTAAAAATAAAGAGGTGAAACTTGAAAGCCTTGAACAATCCAAGTATACATATTTGAGCTATGCACATTCGTTTAGAGTCCATTCCTTTTGGAATCTAGGCACCCTTTGCACCCTCGAGAGGTGGTTCCAACTCGCAGGCTTGTCCACTCGATAAAGCACGTGCAGGACTAGCTTTCCTCTCTCCCCTCCACGGCTTGCCGTAAACGATTATCTCGACCGCCCCAGTGCTCCCTCTAGAAAACCTATCGCTCCGGCGTAAGGAAATAGAGGGGTTAAGTATCTGCCAAAGCGTACTCGAGGTAGTTGGAGGTGTACCCGACTGACTCATTTTTCACCCTTTTTGAGTCATACGTACAAGTTCGAGGCTATGCACTCCATGGTCTTTTTCAAAACGAGCATTTGCATTCATATCTTCGAAAACTCGCTTAAACCTTTCAATGATAAATGAACCTAACATCTAACAAACTAACACCTTTCAAACAAAACTATCGCGAATTTTTGAAACAAGCTTTTTCAAAACTTCCTTTTTCACTAACAAGCAAAAACCCGAGCAAGGAATAAAACCCGAGCTCGCGGATTTCAATCCTCTAGGTCACACCGCCTAGACTCCACTTTTAACATCCTCGACTCGACTTGTTAACCACTCTCGAGTCGAATCCTTCTTCTTTTACACATCCGACTCGAGCTCACCTCGGCAAATCACCGATATCAGTTCGACGGATGCAAAGCAAAATCTTTTAACATCGAGACGAGATGTGCGCACGCATCCTCGCCTCAAAAGCTTCCCTTAGCAAAACCTTTTCGAAAACCTCTTTTTTCAAGCTTAAAAGGTCTTTCTAAGCAAAGAAATGAGCTAAAATGAATGCCTAAAATGAATGTGAGTCTAGTGGGTCGAGTCGTGTCGCTAATATACAAAGTGAAATGCAGGCCTCAGCTGGATACTCGTCGCACTAAGCACCGTGTAATAATCCCATACAAAAAACGCACCTACACCCGCAAAATGGCCGGCAACAACGAAGACGTCACCGCACTCCGTGACCAAGTTGCAAAGCTGACCGCTGACCTCGAACGCCTTTTGACTACCCACACCACCGAAGTGGAACGCATGGAAACCAAGATTAAGGAAGAAGCTGATAGACACGCTAAGAAGCTCCAAGCCATGGAGGAAAGGCTCTATGTCTCGAGTACTTACTCCATCCACAAGGAGAATGAAATCGTACCCGCCAGCATTAAGGATGAGCTCCCTAACAAGCTCGCCCTTAGTGATCTTCCTATCTTTCAAGGACATGAGAGCCCGATCATTCACATCCGAGCTTTCAAGTCCCAAATGGCTATAAAAGGAGTAGATGCCAAACATCAAGCTAACTCTTTTCCCGCACTCTCTAGAAGTGATCTGAAAACATGGTTCTACTCACTCGACCGCAACGCATCCCTACTTTCAAGAACTCACGGTTGAATTCGATCGACAAGATCGAGACAACGAAGACACCCAAGTCTCGATCCGCACCCTGTAAGTCCTATCTCAAAAGGACAACGAAGGCTTCACCGACTACCTCACCGTTGGAAGAAGCTAAGCGCTCAAATCCCTAACCGTCCCTCGCGAGGACGAAGCTTGTTCCCAAGTTCATAAACAACCTGCGACCCGTGTATCAATTTTACATGAGGTACAAAGAACATTCGTAACTTCAAAGAACTAACTAAGGTCAAAGACTCAAATCGAAGATGACCTTAGATCGCACCATGGCTAAATACACCGCCATGCATATCAAGGAGCTCCTCTAAGTCCTCCTGCGGTCAAGAACGACGAAAATCGCACTGCCGGTAACCTTGATGATGACACCCTTGACGCCAAGAACTACCTTCTCGCCCCCTCCTAAGGCCAAGAGAAACTTCGACCCTCTCTTTATGTCCTACTCCAAGGCATTTCAAAGGTTGGTCGAGAAAAACTACCTACAACCGATCGGGCCTACTAGCGAGCCGCCCGAAGACAAGAAGCCTAAATCTTGGAACCCCAATGCCTTCTGTGCATACCACCGAGGCAAGGGGCATGACACCGAGAATTGCTTTAGGCTTAAGAACGCTATCCAAGATCTCATTGATCAAGGAAAGCTTAGCAAACCATCTCAGCCTACCAAGCCTTCGAACAACGAGAACCCGCTTGGTAATCATGCAATTTTCGTGGGATCAGTCCCTATTCTAGACTGTTCCTACCTCATCACGCCCTCTGATGACCAAGTCAATGCAGTCTACTGGTCTAGTGACGAGGAGGACGACGAATATTGGTTCCCCACCGACGAGGTAATAAAACACGTCAATCAACTTGCAAGAGACATCAATCACCTGAAGGCTTTACATCGGACCGCAGTCGAGCGTCTGGAAAGGCGCGTCGAGAAGGAACTCGCCAACCCAGCCTCACTCGACGACCTCGAGGCCTTCCATCAAAAAGATGGCGAAGGATTCGTCAAACACCTCATCCAATGGAGGAAACTGCTCTCCCGAATCCCAAATCATCCGCATGAAAACGAACTCATCAACACTTTCCTCTTCAGCATGCGGCCCGCCTGGCGATATTACTTTCACTTCTGCAACGTTCAGAACTTTGAGCATCTTATCGAAATTGGCACCCGCATTGAAAAGGACCTCACATCAAGCTATGAAGATCCCGCCTACCGAAGCACTCTTCAAGAACGCACTCGGGGGACGAAAAAGACACAACAAACACGGCCCTACAAGGATTTTTGACAAACTCTACATGCCTTACGCCAGAGCATTACGTAAACTAATCGCAAAGATTATCTTACACCGATCGGACCTATCAATGAGCGCCCATGAATAAGAAATCAAAATCATGGGACCCTAACGCCTTCGTGCA
The DNA here is from genome assembly GCA_023091065.1 of Dianthus caryophyllus. Taxonomy (NCBI): domain Eukaryota; kingdom Viridiplantae; phylum Streptophyta; class Magnoliopsida; order Caryophyllales; family Caryophyllaceae; genus Dianthus; species Dianthus caryophyllus. The sequence continues at coordinate 34,273,452 of CM041517.1, read as the reverse complement.
TACCACCGGGGCATGGGGCATAGCACTCAAAGTTGCCTAAAACTCAAACACGCTATCCAAGACCTCATCGATCAAGGAAAGGTCAAGAAACCACGAATAAAAACCGCGCCTTCCTCCAATGGTGATACAATCTACCTCTCGACCACATCACCAACCTCAAAAACAAAGAGGCAAGCACCCCAAGCAACTCAAGCACCTCAAGCAACTCAAGCAGCTCAAGCAGCTCCTCAAACAGCGAAGACGATGAAGAAGAAGAAGAAATTCTCTTAACTTCTAATGCTCTAAGTGTCGGGTCATCTGTCGACCCATCTATCCTAGACTCTAGCTTTAGTTTAGACTTTCTTTTTACGGAGGCTAGCTCCAAGCAATTTTCTGAATTGTCGAATAATTCTTCTCAAAATAATAAAATGAATAAATTTGCTTACGCCTTGTCTCAAGCTAAAACAAACAACAAAGCACAAACATCTAACAATCAACAAACAACAAACAAATCAAAAGGCACTAACTCATGCGATAAAAATGAACAATCTCTAAACAAATACATTGCAAACATTGTCTCTCCCAAAACACAGGACCCTATCATCGAGGAAACCATAACCATAAACGTGGGAACCCCCGAAGAACCAAGGGAATTACAACTAGGTGCCTCGCTAAACGAAGACGAACGCACCCAATTCACGCAACTCCTAAGCGAATTCAAGGACGTATTCGCTTGGTCATACAAAGACATGCCTGGAATCGAACGAAGCATCGCCGAACACCGCATCCCCATCAAACCCGGTTACAAACCAATCAAACAAAAGCTAAGGAGACTACGTCCCGAATGGTCCCTTATGGTCAAGGAAGAAATCGAGAAACAACTACAAGCCGGTTTCATCCAAGTCATCGAGTATCCTGAATGTGTCTCAAACATGGTCCCAGTCTTGAAAAAGAATGGCAAAATTCGAGTATGCGTTGACTTTCGCGACTTGAACAAAGCCAGTCCCAAAGATGACTTTCCATTACCCCATGTGGACGTCCTAGTCGACAACACCGCTGATCACGCCCTCCTATCCTTCATGGACGGCTACGCAGGCTACAATCAAATCAAAATGGCTTGCGAAGACATGGCAAAAACGGCCTTCATTACACCGTGGGGCACATACTGCTACACGGTCATGCCTTTCGGCCTAATCAATGCCGGTGCCACCTACCAACGCACCGCCACAACCCTTTTACATGACATGATGCACAAAGAAGTCGAGGTCTACGTCGACGATATGATCGTGAAGTCAAAGGAAAGGAGCGATCATATCACCAACCTCCGCAAATTCTTCACTCGCCTACGGCAATACAAAATGCGCTTGAATCCCCAAAAATGTACTTTTGGAGTTAAATCCGGTAAACTACTAGGACACGTAGTGAGCCAAAGAGGCATCGAGGTCGACCCCTCGAAAGTCAAAACAATCCTCGAAATGCAACCCCCGAAGAACCTCGACGAGATTCGAAGTTTCTTAGGCCAAATCCAATACATCTCACGCTTCATCAGCAAACTCAACATGATATGTGAACCAGTTTTCAAGAAGCTCAAGAAAACCGACCACGTTGAATGGGACGAGGAATGTCAAAAAGCATTTGACAAGGTCAAAGAATTGCTAACTAACCCGCGGTCCTCCAACCACCCCAAGAAGGTTTACCCTTATCCTTATACCTTGCAACAACACCCACCGCCATGGGCGCCATGCTCGCCCAAGAAGACACCGGCGAAGAGCACGCGATCTACTACATCAGTAAAAAGTTTCTCGATTACGAAACTCGATACTCACCGTCGAGAAGAGTTGCCTAGCCTTAGTATGGTCATCCAAAAACTCCGCCACTATATGCTAGCACACCAAACAAGGGTATATTCCACAATGGATCCCAGTAAAATACCTCTTCGAGAAACTGTACCTAATCGGACGAATGGCCGATGGACACCGCTTCCTAGCCGATTCGACCTCAAGCACGTACCCCTCAAAGCAATTAAGGGACGAGCAGCCTCCGATTTCCTAGCCAAAATGCAATCACCGAGCAACCAATCATAGACACCACATCCCTTCCGCATTTACTCGGGATTTACAACATCGACCAAGAACAATGGGAATTATACTTGATGGTTCATCCAACTATCGAGGTTGCGGAGTAGAATACTTCTCATATCCCCAAATGGCGAACACACACCCTTATCCATTAAACTGGACTTCGACGTAACAAACAATGCAGCAGAATACGAAGCATGCTTGCACGGTCTCCAAGCAGCGCTTGTACTCAACGCCCGCAACATAAGAGTCTATGGGGACTCCTCCCTCATAATCAACCAAGTGTCCGGAGCATGGAAGATACTTAACGAAAACCTAGCATTATACCAAAACAAAATACAAGAGCTCATAAACGAATTCTACCACGAGAATTCATACACCTACCACGCGAAGAAAACCAATCCGCCGATGCGCTATCCAAACTCGCGTCCCTAATCAACATACCCCCGGGGATGGAAACTCTACCCATTGTCGTGGAAAGACGAAACGAACCCGCATACATCTGTGACATCGAAACCGAGGAAGGACAAACCGACCCTTGGTACCAAGCAATCATCAACTACAAAACAAACGGCGAATACCCGCCAAACACCGACAAACGGGCCAAGCGAGCCCTACGCCTATTATCGTCACAATTCGTGCTGGAAATGGGGAAATTACTCAAAAAGACGCCTCAAGGTACACTCCTCTTGTGCGTCGACCACAAAAAGGGACACGAAATCATGTCCCAAGTACACGATGGCGACTGCGGACCACACATGAACGCACGAGCCATGTGCAAACAAATCATAAGGCTAGGATGGTATTGGACTACCATGGAAGCCGATTGCGCAAAATATATCAAACATTGTCATAATTGCCAAATCTTCGCGAACATACAACACATACCACCTTCACCGCTATACAGTTTAACATCACCATGGCCCTTCTCCACGTGGGGCATCGACGTCATTGGCAAAGTACAACCCGTAGGAGCAGGAGGACACTGCTTCATCCTCGTGGCCATCGACTATTTCACCAAATGGGTCGAAGCCGCATCGTACCGCAAGCTAGGCACAAAAGAAGTCGCAAAATTCATACAAAACAACATCATTTGTCGCTATGGCATACCACACAAGTTCATTAGTGACCAAGGCACGCACTTTCAAGGAGAAGTCGAGCCACTTCTTCTCAAATACAAAATACAACGACACAAGTCATCACCCTATCGACCGCAAACCAACTAGCGGTTGAGGCAAAGAACAAAACCCTCGTATCAATCCTTTAAAAAGATGATCGACACTGCCACGACTGGCCCCACAAAATCCCATTTGCATTATGGGGATATCGCACCACAATCCGCACACCCACAGGCATGACACCCTATTTCCTAACCTACGGAATGGAAGCCGTTCAACCCGTAGAAATCGAAATGCAATCCCTTCGGATCCTCATGGAAGCAGACATTCCTGAAGCCGAATGGGCACGCGAACGCTACGAACAACTCATTCTCCTAGACGAAAGACGACTACATTCACTAAGTACAGTCCGAATGTATCAATCTCGCCTACAACGCGCCTACAACAAACGGGTCAAACCACGAAACATTAAAGTGGGTGACCTAGTCGACCCACTACCAGTCGACCCAAGGGGGAAATTCAAACCCAATTGGGCCGGGCCGTACTTGGTCAAAGACATCCTTCCCGGAGGAGCAGTAACGCTAACTGACCTTGACGGTCAAGACTTCCGACTACCAACAAATCTTGATCAACTCAAGAAATACTACCCTTAAACAAATTTGCAATGTACTTCACAAAAAGGACAAAACTCGCTCTCGCATGAGTGAACTACGCTCGGTTTGATTCCACGCACTGTGGATACGTATGCAGCTTTGCAAAAAGCACAACCGAATCACACGAACTACGCCGGTTTGATTCTGTATTCAAAACGCAGATACGTAGGCAGCTTATCAAAAGCGCAACCGAACCTTCTTAGCACCCACACCCGAAGCTTAAAAAGGTCGAGGGTTTTGCACTCACAAAAGACACGCTCAAAGCTTAAAAAGGTCAAGAGTACAGTCAACACAAAAACAAGAATCTGAGTCCGAAGCTCAAAAAGGTCGAGGATTTAAGAAAAAACAATTCAAAACGCACAAGTCCAAAGCTTAAAAAGGTCGAGGATTTGAGACAAAATACAAGTGTTCGAAGCTTAAAAAGGTCGAGAACATTTCAAAACAAAACAAAGAAAGCAACGAGACAAGGCAAAAGCAAATAAATTCTATTTTATTACTTTATTTAGAATTCTTCAAAGCTCAGAGATGAGTTAGGAACAAGCCTCCTTAACCCTTTATTCGAATTTAAAAACATGCGTTTGAATAAAGAAATTTTCTAAAGCAAAACAAAAACAAACTACTAGGACGTTTTCCGTCGTTTGGGACTAGCCTCTTCATCCTCAAGAGGTCGACCCGCCACAATCTTTGAGCTAAGAATGGGAGTAGACCTCTCAAAACCTGGGGGCTCGATCGGATCCTCATCCTGCTCGACTGGGGGCTCCTCGATCCTTGGCCCTAGGCAATCTTTAACGGTCACTTTCGGTCCAAGTCTCTCCCGCACCGGTCTCGAAGTAGAAGCACCTGCATCAACAACACAGAGATCACCATAATCCCTCCTGTCACGCACTACTTCATGCAACAAGGAGGGCTTTGGCCCATTCTTCTCTCTCCTCCTCTGATTCTCCCGTTCACGAGAATCCTTGGAATGACACCAACGCGTATAGAAATCCGTGACACGAGTAGACTCTATATGCTCCGGCACAACCCAAGTAACACGATCCGACCACCCTCGGATCCAAGCATCAATCATCTAGTTGTTTAGGACAACAACCCCTCCAACCTGCGTATCCTGATCCGGAATAGTCTGCGCAAGCCCGATTTGCCTCTTCAAGCGAAGAGGATGAATCCATACACCCCGTTCAATCCCGCACAACATCAACCCGCGAGCCGCTGCTCGCTACCGACGCAAGCCGCATTACCTCCGTGAATACCCCACCACGAAACATACCAACGAATCGCTCTCCTCACAAACCCCCGATAGTAGTTGAGTGAACGCTCCCAAAGGTTAGCCCAATCCATCTTCCAAGACGTCGTCCCTGCAGCCTTGAAGGCACCACCAAGGGGAAGAGCCTTATACACGCTCAACCTCTCCATGAGCCAAACGTTGAGAATCCTAGCGCAACCCCTGTACGAGCTCAGACGATTAGCACAACGGTCGTCTAAGCCCAGTATGGTCTCCGCTAGGATCAACGCAGAAGGATCATGTCCTCGCTCCATCTCTTCGACAACACGAGCATACCTCGCGTTCCCGAACACACCATCTGGCATGGACCCTGCAAAAGCATAGCGATGAACCAAACAAAAAGCAAGGGCCCTCCGCCTCGAGCTGTCCGAAATACTAGTGTCAGTTCTATTCATATAACGTTGACACAACAGAAGCATATTCACCCTGCCTCCCTCAAACAAACCTGCAGCATGAGCATCTGTCATCCCAATGAAGTTTCGCAACATCCCGTTATAACAAAGCTCGCTCCTCACAACCACAGGAGTCGTCCGTTTCGACCACCCCGCAATGGCCGCAAACTCCTCCATCAAAGGACACACCTCCCCCCCGGGAAACCTAAACACATGCAAATTAGGATCCCAATAATCCAAACACGAGTCAAGGAAGTCTAAATCAACTTTCATTTGACGAAAGCCAATAAAAACACCCGCACCATCATCATACACCGCCTTCTTCATCCCCGGACTTAATGAGGAAGTCCACCTCTTCAAAAGAGCATCAAAATGCTCCTCCATTTTCTTTAGAACACAAAAACTTTTATAAATATACCTAATATATTTATGAGAGCAAAAACCTAAAGTAAAAGCAAAGAAGAGAAGTGATTGTGAATGAAGATTATGGCACGCACCCCCTCTCCTTATATAGGAAAACAATATCCGAAATATGGAAATACAAATAGCGACCAGCCAAAGAAACCGCATGGCTCTATGCGGTTTGCACCCCAAACCGCATAAGCCTATGCGGTTTTCCCTTGCAACCGCATAAGCCTATGCGGTTTCAGGTTGGTTTTCCCCAAATTTTCCTAATTTCGTCTTTCCTAAAACACTACAACCTACTTTGAGCTACGACACCATCATTACGCTTCACTTTAGCAAATACGATTCATACCACGAGTCAAAACACAAACATTTTCGACATTCATGCAAGCTCATTTCGCATCTAAAATGAACTTTTCACAAGAACGTTTTCACAATCTAAAACAAAACATCAAATGCATCCCACTCGGGAATCACATCATTTTTCAAACAAGACTACCAAACAGGTTTATCGATGACAATCAAGTTCAAGCTACTGCAACAAGTCCAAAGTTCAAGCCGCACAAAGATGTACATAAAGGTTCATACATTCTCTATTACACAAAGTCACTCGGGATGACGACGACGATACTCACAAACTCACGCTGAATACTGAGCCGCCTCACCGGCTCGACACAATCAAGGCGACTGCTCGGCCAGCCATCCTCCACCGGTTGGCCACCCTCCACAACTTCTTATGCACCCCCTTCGCCACCTACAAACACAAAAGCACGTTACAATTTTCTCCATTTTGCCTTAATTTCACACAAATTAAGTCAAACTTCGGGGGAAATTCCACAACAAGACCCAGCATTCTCCATTTTGACTTAATTTCACCCAAATCAAGTCAACCTTAGGGGGGAAATTTCAAATTAACAGCGCTCATCTCCATTTTGCCTTAATTTCACTCAAATTAAGCCAAACTCGAGGGGGTAACACAAAAACACGCATCTCACTAGTTTGATCATCGCTATATTCCATACCTCGATCAAACTGGGGGCTCACTCACATACACAACAAACATACATACCTTCTTCACCCTGCCCGTCATGGTGGCCCACGCTCACATTGGTCACCGGCAAATCGTCGGCAAAGTGAAAGTACGACGCACACCCGACTCGTCGTACTCAACGGTGGTAGGGAAGTCGCCAGGCTGCTCCGCCATCTCCGGATCAAATTCCTACAAAACAAGTACAAAACGCACACGTCAGGGAAATTTTTCGCAAAATTACCTTACGCACCCTCAACAAAGATCAAACATACCTCAATCGGCCACAAGCAAGCCGAGACTCGCAAAGTGGTCAGAGTCCTCCCAGACGCAGAAGACTCACCGACTCTCCTTCCCCGCATAACGCCATCTCGATCCCGAAATGGAAACCCTCGCTCGAATAGGACCCTTGGCGGGTCCCTACGCACCACCGGAGTTGCCCACCCTGCCTGACAGACCAAGCGCTCTCCAAGGTACCAAACCGGCCCATACGGCGCCGCCAAGTACAAGCGCTGGGTCTCTCGCACTGCAAACCTAGCTCCAATGCCCTCAGGAATATTCCTGTACTGGCCCCACGGGAACGGCACGAACTACAAACACAAAAACAAAAACAAACACTCATGAATACAATCATTTTAAATACACTCTATTTAAAATGGTTCAAGCACAAACCTGATCAAACTGCATTTGGTTCAGAAGCACCCGAACATCATCATACGACCAATTAAACGCAAAGACTGCTACATCGCATTCTAAGTACGTACCGCCGGGTACTCTCTCACGATCGTCAGAGCGTGCGGGGGCAGCAGAAAAGGAAAATGGCTAAGAATCCACGACTGCGCACACAAGAAACAAAAACACGTTACAAAGGCAAAGACAACAAAAATGAACAACAATGCACCCGAAACAAAAATGTAATTAATACGCACTCCATTAAGAACCCAGGCGAGACTAAGGACAGTCTCGACCCTCGATCCATGACCCGCGGCCTCACGGCATCCCTGCAAAAACGAATGCACAAACCCAAGGGCGGCGTCACCTACCGAACGTCCCAATTGCATTCCACCCAGAGATGCATAAGGACCGACGTCGATGCCCGCCGCCTTTATCGACGGCACACTACGGCCACAAACCACCACAGCCACATACGAGCATTCTGCTCGTCACTCCACTCCGAGGGGCCATACTCGGTCTTCCCCTCAAAGTACTCCAAGATATAACTCGTCTTGAAAGTATAGGGTGGAGCACCCTCACAAATCACCTCCAAACCACCGCCGATCGCATCAGTCACAACCTCGTCCACAACGGACGGCGCAAACTCAAAGCTCATGTCACGATCTCCGAACGGCAGCCCCGTTATAACCGCATACTCAGACAAGGTAATGCCGGCCTCAAAGCCTGGCATATGGAACGTCGTCGTGGTGTCCCAATACCTGTCTAGGAAGGCCCTGATCAACATCAGGTTCGCCGTCTGCTTCTTCCTTGCAATCTCCCTCCAATGGCCGACCAACGGGCCAAAAGCACTACGCAGCACCCAAGCCTGCGCTCCCGGCGCAAGCTTCTCCTCAAAAACACACATTACGGACGACACGCCCGAGAAAGTCCTCATCGGACCTTTCTGCCAACCCATCGTCGCTCGATAGGAAACGTGTCTCTCCGGGGCAAGTAGAAGATTATGACCATCCCAGCCTTTAGCGAACGCCCTGTTCGCACGTGATTTTCGCGGCCTAGAGCTACTCGCTCTAGGCGCAACCTCCTCAGCCTCCTCAGCAACATCCATCTCAGCCTCCAGCTCGTCCACAAACTCCTGAGCGAACGCATCCGCCTCCTCCTCCTCAGGATCAGGCACAGGGACATGCCTCCCACGACCCCTACCTCGTGACTGCCCACGTCTCGTGGACAAATCACGAGGGTCGGCTTCCCTCTCACTACGTGTACGCCTCAAACCACTCGAGCTAGAGGCTCCCTGGCCCTCGAGCTAGCACTCCTACGGATTTCGACCTCGTAATACCGACTAGAACCCTCTCCTGCAACCAAACACAACCAATACATACAGCTATAATACACGCAAGCATACAAACTTGGCATACTTATACACAAATACACACGCATAATACATATACATCCTTTGACACATTACACTACACGTCCTACAGAGCATTTTAGGCCTAATTCACAATTAAGCCGAAAACCGTTCTCTACACTTCAAAATCACAACTTTATGGTTTCTACGCGCCATAATAGTCCCCAACAACAACCCATTACAAGCAATTGCGTTTTGGTCATCCCGATCAAAAACCCCACCCGCCTTAATTACTCCGTAAAACTACGACTTAAGACGGCGATTTGAAGGCCCTAACTCGACTTTTTCGCAAAACTAATGCTATAGGCATGCTATACTCGCTATGGGCATCCTACACCGAAGTTTAATTGAAATTCCGGGTCGGAAAATCCGGGTTCGTTTTCGGGCCCGAAACCTAATTTGGACGTTTTCACACAAAGACGGTCTAAATCACAATCAATTCACACATACACGTTCACATGGCATAATGCAACACAATGACGTCAATTTCAAGCATTGAGCGGCAAATTTCAGCAAAACTCGGGTTTTCATTCAAAACCGCCTTTTTCAACATTTCAAGGCAAAACTAGCTAATTGCAACAACAAACAACGTAAAAGCAAGCTAAAATGGAGCAATACCTCGTTCCATAGCAAAGCAACGCAAGAAAAACAAGCAAGTTTGGTTGAGAAATCGAAAAATGACGTTTTTTGAGTTGAAAAACCGAAATGATATAATGTGGCATGCTCACGGTTTGCTCGTGCTTATATAGCCCCCAGCAGCCAACAGGGGAAACCGCATAAGCTTATGCGGTTTGTCCCCTGAACCGCATAAGGCTATGCGGTTCACGCCCCTGGTTTTTCTCGGTTTTTTTCTCGTTTTACGCCTACTTTTCGATCCCTAACTCATCCTAGCTCCTATACAACTCCAAGTACGTCCCGTGCTTGGGTTAAGGCATCACCTACAGTCCGCCATACGCGTATACTAAGCATTTAGTGTACGGTACAGAAGCAGAAGCACGAACGCTCTTCACGAGCACTACATCATTTTCTCCACCACGGGAGGCGATCATATGCAATAACAACTACAATTACACCCACGCTCCTCGGCGAGCCCAAGCATAAGTACTCTACAACAAGCACTCTACAACAAGCATTTAACTACAAGCATAAAACGCTCCTCGGCGAGTTTAAGCACAAGCGTCCTACAAAGCACATCCAAGCATGAACCCATGGCACAAAAACACCCCTGTACAAGAATTACAACCTTTACAAATGCACTCCTACAAGACCATACATCCTACGAATGCACTCTTCACGAGGTCATACATCCAGCCCAGATACACTCACACCCTTGCACTTTAGCCCCCACGCATTGCAGCACATGCGCTCTTTCACGAGACCATACGAAGACGCTTACAAGCAAAGAAGACTATACGATACCCAACATATACAAGACGCACGACATCAACATCAAAGAAAGGCATTAGCAACAAGCACGACAAAGGCACTCTGCGGTAGCAGTTCTTATAATATGCACGGACCGCCAAGTCCTTAAAATGCGCACGTCGCCCGCTTAGCCGGTTCGAAGTCCTTGTCTTACCCATGGTCGCATGCTTCGTTCCGCTGATCATATCGAGACTGTAATGGTCCGGATAGGGTCGTAGGAGTGTGACTAGCGCTCTAGTCCGAGCTCGATCAAACCGGGGCTCTGTGGATACCCATATCCGCATTCTCCGAAGCGCTAGTCAAAGCGGGGCTCTGTGGATACCCATATCCGCATTCTCCCAACAAAAACCCTGTGATGTAACTCGTACTTTTATTTCGCATGTTTAACGCTGACTTAAACGGTTCTAACTTATGTCGAATTCTCTTTGAGTCGTTTTGAAATGTTAAAATGATTTAGGTCGCATCACATCGCATTTAAATAACGTTCATTTTGTCCAGCTTGGTCCTCGTCCTGCTTCATTTGGCATGAGCTTCGCATTTGCACTACAATTGGCCCTTTTACATTAACAAGGTCTAATTCAAAGATTCCTAAATTCCTAAATTTAGGCCCGGTAGCTAAAACCAGTATTTAGCATCCTCTTACACAAAATACAACCTCACGCCTTAGCTTATTTCACAAATCTATGCAAATACACCCCTTTTCATTTTTTCTGTCTCGCCCAAACCGAGCCCAACCCCAAGCCTTTGGCCCGCACTCCAAGGCCCACGCACATCATAAAATATCTCGAAATATCTCACTCTTTTCTTGGCACACACGCATCGAAATTATATCAGATCTTTCAAAGATTTTATGCAATCGAAACTTGAAAGCGACCTTAAAACCACACTCCACAAACCGCATGACCTTATGCGGTTTGGGGCAACCGCATAAGCCTATGCGGTTTGCCCAGCAACCGCATAAGGCTATGCGGTTTCCTACTGCTTTTATCCCCGATTTCCTAATTTCTCCGAGGTTTTTAGTATATATACAAATTCTATACCTCGACCTCAAATCATCTTTTTCACACACAATTCACATTCGGATCATACTTTCGGATCACAATTTCACACACAATTCACAATACACAAACCCTCTCTCACAAAAGCCTCAAGCACTCAAATCCTTGAGTTCAACACACCATCCCGTGTTGAATTCATCCTCCTTTAAGTTCAAGAAGCGAAGCTCGCCCAGATCTGAGCGTCGGGACAAGGTAGGTACCGATCCACTTGGATCTAAGCTTTTTCTTATTTTTTATGGACTAACAAAGGGGACTACACTCTAGCCCCCGCCCCGGCTTTGGCACCCGAGCGCGCTTGCCTTCCAAGTGTTCTTATTACTTCGGGTACACTCCATATCCGATGACACGCCAAAGTCGCATAAGCAACCGACCTTTTAAAATAAACCAATGGACAATTGAATTTTATTTTAATTGTATGCATCTTGCACCCTTTCTGTCTTGCATTAAAATCAACTTAAACAATGAATTCGACCTTTAACTGAACCGTATTCGTTAACAAGTTAAACATGCTAAACTGAGGGTTTTAATCAATCTTTTTGCATCTGCATCTGCATTCTTTTACAAACTTATCGCACTTGTACGTAGCGATAACATTAGCTCAAATATCATCTTACAAGGATTGTTCTAGGTCAGTAGAGGCTATTTTTACATAGGCTTTTCTAAAAGGTTTTCATAAATCATTATTTGAATTAACTCTTTTTCTAAAGTACCCTCACCCCGAATCCAATCTGGTTTCACAAGCCTTAGATCTAGGGGTGTCGGCGTGCTCCAAAATCTAAGAACATGTTTTTAACTTAGAACATGGTAGCAGGTTCCTAATTTCCGCGATAATTAGGTGGCGACTCCATAACAGTTCTTAAAGGTTTTTCCAACTTAATCTTTTTTAACTTTAAAATCCGCCCTTAAGCAAGACGCCGAGTTGGGTCCCTCCCGGGTTCCACAGATAAAAACATAAACATGCTTATTACATATAGCATATAAAGACATATAAGTCATAATAAGCATGCGGTTTAAAGTGATAAATCATATAAGCATGATATTCAATTATGAAGGCAAATAACACATAATAGCATAGCAATAGTATCACAAGAATTCAATGGCATTACAAGGCGATATCGGATCGCAATCAAACATACACATCTTATCATTCTCCTCATACAGACTCGATTCAATTCAGAAAGTTGTGGTCTTTAGTTTTCGAAGATGGTACACACTCATTCTCAATTAAACATACAACAAACAACACATACTGCTTACGAGCCTGACCACTGAGTAGGCCTTTGTACTCTGATCGATTGCATCTCACTTCCATAGTGCAGAGGCTTACTCGACTCGTAAACCACGCCGAATACTATAATACTTGCATCTCATCCTCTAGTGTTCGAAATGATTCGAACTTCAGATACAATCTCGTCAAGTAATCTTTAGGCAGGGTAAGAACGAATGCAAGTGTCGCGCCCACTAAGAACGAAGCACGGCAAGGAGACCACCGCTATAATCGCCCAAATCGGCACGGATGCCCTGATAACTTTAGCGAAATAGGGGAATAAAACCTGTGGATACCCATATCCGTACCCTCCCAAACAAAACCCTGTGATGTATCACGGACTTTTATTACGCATGTTTAACGTTGACTTAAACGGTTCTAACTAATGTCGAATTCATTTTGAGTCGTTTTAAATGTTAAAATGTTTTAGGTCGCTTCACATCGCATTTAAATAACGTTCATTTTGTCCATTTGGAGTCTAGCTAGGTCCTTGTCCTGCTTCATTTGGCATGAGCTTCGCATTTGCACTACAATTAGCCCTTTTACATTAACAAGGTCTAATTCAGCATTCCTAAATTCCTAAATTTAGGCCCGGTAGCTAAAACCGCTATTTAGCCCCCTCTTACACAAAATACGGCTTCACGTCTTACCTTATTTCACAAAAACTATGCAAATACACCCTTTTCATTTTTCTGGGTCTCGGGCAAACCGAAGCCTAAACCCAGCCTTTGGCCCGCACTCCAAAGCCCTAAGCATCACAAAATATCTCAGAAATATCCTAGGGGTTTTCTTGAGCTTCACGTTTGAGATTATCTCGAAATCTTTCCAAGATATAATCCAACCGAAACTAGGAAACTACACAAAAAACCCTCCCTTCGAACCGCATAAGCTTATGCGGTTTGGTGGCAACCGCATAAGCCTATGCGGTTTGTCCAGCAACCGCATAAGGCTATGCGGTTCCTAGGCCTGTTTTTATCCCCAATTTCCTAATTTCTCCGAGGTTTTTAGTATATATACAGCCCTATACCTCGACCTCAAATCATACTTTCACATCACAATTTCACACACAATTCACAACCAGAATACATCTTTTACACCACAAATTCTCTCATCTTACACTTTTGCATCCACAAAGCCTCAAGCACTCAAATCCTTGAGTTCAACACACCATCCCGTGTTGAATTCATCCTCCTTTCAAGTTCAAGAAGCGGCTCGCCCAGATCTGGCGTCAGGACAAGGTAGGTACCGCTCCGCTTGGATCAAAGTTTTTTCTTATTTTCTATGGACTAACAAAGGGGTCTCCCCTTTAGCGCCCCCCCCCCCCCCCCCCGGCTACACTCCATATCCGATGACACGCCAAAGTCGCATAAGCAACCGACCTTATAAAATAAACCAATCGACAATTGAACTTTATTTTATTTGCATGCATCTTGCACCCTTTTATTTTGCATTAAAATCAACTTAAACAATGAATTCGACCTTTAACTGAACCGTATTCGTTAACAAGTTAAACATGCTAAACTGAGGGTTTTAATCAATCTTTTTGCATCTGCATTTGCATTCTTTTACAACCTTTTTCGCACTTGTACGTAGCGATAACATTAGCTCAAATATCATCTTACAAGGATTGTTCTAGGTCAGTAGAGGCTATTTTTACATAGGCTTTTCTAAAAGGTTTTCATAAATCATTATTTGAATTAACTCTTTTTCTAAAGTACCCTCACCCCGAATCCAATCTGGTTTCACAAGCCTTAGATCTAGGGGTGTCGGCGTGCTCCAAAATCTAGGACATGTTTTTAACTTAAAATATGGTAGCAGGTTCCTAATTTCCGCGATAATTAGGTGGCGACTCCATAACAGTTCTTAAAGGTTTTTTCAACTTAATCTTTTTTAACTTTAAAATCCGCCCTTAAGCAAGACGCCGAGTTGGGTCCCCCGAACGCGGTTCCCGGGTTCCACAGTTTGGCGACTCCGCTGGGGACATCTTATTTTTAAAACCAAAAACTAGCTTTTTCTTTTTAAAAATAAAGAGGTGAAACTTGAAAGCCTTGAACAATCCTTGTAAACATATTTGAGCTATGCACATTCGTTTAGAGTCCATTCCTTTTGGAATCTAGGCACCCTTTGCACCCTCGAGAGGTGGTTCCCACATGCAGGCTTGTCCACTCGATAAAGCACATGCCGGACTAGCTTTCCTCTCGCCCCTCCACGGCTTGCCGTAAACGGCTATCTCGACCGCCCCAGTGCTCCCTTCAGAAAACCTCTCGCCCCGGCGTAAGGAAATGAAGGGGTTAAGTATCTGCCAAAGCGTACTCGAGGTAGTTGGAGGTGTACCCGACTGACTCATTTTTCACCCCTTTTTGAGTCATACATACAAGTCCGAGGCTATGCACTCCATGGTCTTTGTAACACCCCGTGTTAATTTAATTCATTAATTAGCCATCAATTTCTAATTTCAAAGCCTAAATCAAATCCTAAGCCTTTTAGCCTTCAAAATCACAATTTTTGCTAAACTTTTGTTTTGTAAAATTTATCGACTTCTTTAACACTTTTCAAAATTTTTGAATAATGAAATAAATAATTTAGTCTTAGAATTTAAAAGTAGAAATATTTCGAAAAATCGTCAAACGCGCACACATTAACTTTTATCGCTTTTGACGCCCGACTTTTTAAAACTGACCAAATTCGTGAAAAACATTTTAAAACACAAAATAGACAATTTCTTCACCAAAATAGTAATGTGGACTTAGTGTGTTGATGATGGAGAGGATGAGGTATTATTTAGTTTAATAAAACATTAAATTCTAATTAAAATCAAACTTAAACACCTAAAGTCTTTAACCTAAACATTCTAACTTGTTCCCATATTTCATAAGTGTAAAAATCAATCCTTTGAGCATAGAAACCAGCCGAGTATACTCCCTCCATTTCTCCTTTCATTTTCTTCCATTTTATTACTAAAACACACTAAATAAAACACTAAATATTACTCTATTAATTCCTAGTCTTATTTAGCTATTTAGTGGGTGATTGAAGCTTACTATTTCGGGTTTATTTTTGAAGGTGAAGACGGGTATTTGGGTGAAGACTTAGACCTAGATAATATCGTTGATCCGGACAACCAATAAACTTACCGATCGAAGGTGACTAACTATGTCTTATATTATCTTTTTAGTAAATTAATTTGTTTTGTTATTATGATTTTATGAGTATGAAAATTATGTTAAATATGTTAAACATCACTTATATGTACTTGTGTGTTTATGTGTTGTATAATAAAATGATAATAACTAAGTAATATGTTAAATAGATTATTGTAGTAAAATACTCATATGTGTAGTTTAATTTATTTTGAGCATTTTAATTATGTTTCATATGATTTTTATGTTTAGTTATGTTTTAATTAAGTAGTAGTATCATATAAAAATTATGTGGAATTTTAACAATGAGTTTAAAGTGATTAAAATCGAAAATAGAAATTATATGTTCATATGTAATATACTCGGCATTTTCAATTTTATTTTATATATTTTCACTTTTAATTTTTGTAAATAATATGTTAGAATAAGTTAGTTAAAATGGATGCTACCATGCAAAAATAATTAAATTAGGAAAATAAATTATAAGTTGTTAAAATCAAAATTTGTGTTCTTGAGCTTTAATATGATCTTCATGTGTGTTCTTGATTATTCATGTTGATGTTCATCATTCTTGCTCATTTTGATCTCATTTTATTTTATGTTTGTTAATAATTTATGTTTATGTAAATCAACTAAAACATTATAAATCACTTAGATTAAAAAGTTAGAAAATTAAAGTGTTGAAAAACACTATTCATAAATATAAATGAAATTGTTAGTAAATTTCATTTTAGTTTAAATCGTTTTAGTATAATTAGAATAATTAAAATATAAAGACTTTAATCTAAAAACCGATAAAATCGAAAAAATGAAAATTTAGGACTACCTAAGCTTGCTCACGGCATCTTCTTCATTTTTAGGTTAAATTTTGCTTTTATCACTTTTTAGTTTAATTGTTAAAATAATTTAATTAGTAGTTAATAAATAGAATTAAGAAATTAAAAGAAATAAACCAATTTTGTAACATATAGATATACCACACGACATTGCTATTTAATTTGTGTGGACAAGAGATTTTGATCCACGCGATGTTTTATTTCAAAAACATTTTTAATTTGAAAAGAGTCGCCACTAAATTTTTAAGGTGGAATTTAGAAACCAATTTTAGAGAAAATGAGTTTGTGTGAATTTACGTGTTAGGAAGTTTAAAAATAATTTCATTAATTTAACGCCTAACCCCGCCCGTTACAGTAACGGTCTCTACTAAGTGAAATCATGGCTATTACGAGTACACATGCAGGTATGCAAACAAATATTTTAACCCTAAACAAAATAGATCCATTCTAGGTCGTTTTAATGCACATATAACTTCGCCGGAGTTATTTAACAGAGGTTCATTTACTATTCTAACAAACAAAGAAAAGAAGCAGAAATACTCACCGACAGCATAAGATAGATTAACAAACGTTAGCGGCAGAAAAATAATAAATAATAAATGATCAAATATGACTAATACGTGAACAAGCGTAAGCGACTAACATAACCAAACTCTGCACACTAACGTAATGAAATGACAAACAAACATGCACTAACTAAAAGTCAAAGGCAAATACATAAGCACACAAACACACACAAATAATCATGGATGCTGCTAGTGGAGAAACTAATAATTCCAATAATTCAACAAAAAGAGGCAACTCATAAACACAAACAAACGTGCAGCTTAGTAGTATATACAACTAACTAACCCATGCTAACATACGTGAACGACCCTGATGCAGCCGAGAACCAGCTAACAAACACACAAACAGGCGCATAACAAGCGAAACAGGTAACACGAGTGCACACATATACGAACAAGTATACCAGGGCTTAAATAATCGAAAGCGACCAAAACACGAACAAACACGAACGCATAACATGACTAAATAAACACGACACATGAGGTTCTAATTCATACGTTAACATACTACACAATTGAGGATTAAGCGAGCGAAACAGAAAAGACAGCAGACAATAACCACGTATGACTCTTGCATGATTAGCGAGGCGGATTTGCGAAACCAATACTAAGCAACAGATCAAAATCATCGAAAGCTAGCCTAAAGTAAAAAACGTGAATTACAAAACTAAAACAAACGTGAAAGACCAACATCTGAACAACTACATGAATAACGTGAATAGGACCAGATTACGTAGACAAGCAACGAGCCAAAACTGAACCAATCTAACAGAGAGCTTTCAATTCATACTACGCAACGAAATTGAACACGTATTCTAGGTGAACAAGAGGCATGACATATTCACATATTCACATCGAAACCATGCTAAAAACATAAGCCTAAAACGAACGATAAAATACAATAACTACGATGATAAACAAGTGAGCGACAGAGAGTAATAAAAAACGACAGAGGCTATAAAACAATAACAAAATGATAAATTAACAAAATAGAAAGAGTATTTTGCACCCTCAACTTACATGTATCGTTGACCAAATATCCGAGTCGTAATCGATTGTAAGATTTATCCCGAGGGGCCGTCGTCGACGAAAACCAATAACAAAAACCGTAACTTTGAATGAAACTGACAGCGATTTTCAAAAGCTTGTATCTCCTTCGTTTCTCAACGAAATTTCGAACCGAAAGATGTTTTAGAATCGTGGTGAGGTGAACTTTAAGACTAGGTAAACAAATCAGAGAGATGGAGAAGTTTACAACACGAAAAATGAGGAAGAACAGGGATAGCTGCACGAAAATCAGAAAAGGATGCTCTGTTTTCGTGTGTCTATCTCGTCTTCTCTGAGGGCTGTTTCGAGGCTTTTTGTGACTTGAAGTTATGTGTGTGAGCTGTGTATTTCGTCTGTCCTGAAGGCTTGCGTATGGGTGTGTATATATAGGGACCAAGAATAGGGTTTTCTCGAAGAAAAGGGCAGCTTTTCGTTCTCTTTGAAAGCTGCTGTCCACGCTCTATTTAGGGTTTTGTGGAGCGTTTTCTTGAGGGTTAAGCAAAGGGGTACGTGGGTAGGATAATTAGGACATGGGTATGGGTTTAGTGGCCAGAAAGTTCGGGTTTTGGGCTGCACTAAAACAGAGTACGAGGGTAGGGGTTTTGGGTCGCTTTTGACGAGCTACTTGGGCTATTTTATGGCTTGTTTTGGTGGATTTAGGACGTGGCTTTAGGCTATTTCCTGGTCTGATCAGTCGAAGCGGGGAATGGGTAAAAAAGGCTTTGAAATTCGTGTTGAAACGGGCTTAAAATCGCTCTTAAAATTGAGCTTAAAACGAGCTTTAAAACTTGCTGTCATAAAAACGAATTCGTCGAATACGATTTAATAAACTGTTTTAAAAGCACGAGAAACGACTTTTCAAGTCAAAAAAAATGAATTTGTAAAAGCGACTTTTCAAATCGAAATACTTAAAATGATTTTTCAAATCAAAATATTTTATTTTCAATAAAACACTACTTGCGACAAAAATAAATTTTGACAGAGCTTACTAAATCAAATGTCTTTTGAATTAACAAACATTGTGTCGACAGCGCCCTGCTTACATCGTAATACGAACTCAAATAAGTGATACGAAAACACGTTGTCCTATCATCATAGGGTATTTGTCGGGTTTTCTGTAAATTTCCATATCGACAGATACGAGTATCTACAGAGCCCCCACTTTGACTAAGGCTTGGACAGGCGAAAGTCAAAGTAGACTCCCGAGTTGATCGTAGATCACAACTTGAGAGCCTTACGGGTCGTTTATGGTCCCTTAGACCTGTGTATATAAGCTCACCAGCCATAAGAAGAAATCATACCTGAAACTCGATTATGGATGCCTTTATTTTCATCAGGGCGTGGGTTGAGCCTTATTCTGAGGCGCCTACGTATCTGTTGTGACAGAATCAAACCCGTATCGTAGTTCGAGCTCGCTGGCATGTAGCCTTCTGCTGTTTCGGCCCAAAACAAATGCTATTCGCTTACTTGATTAAGTAAAACCAAAATCTGCATTCTCTTGGAAGTGTCACTTCGTTTAGCTTCTGCTAATATTTCTTCATCTAGAGGATGTCATCCTGTCGTCGGGGTCTAAGGTGGATGACTTTAGAGCCCCCTGTTGGAGCGTTCCTGCTCAAACTTAATAACAAATCCTAACAAATGACTCACATAGTGACTCTGCGACTTTTGAAATGAACAGGATGAATCATCGATCCGAGCTAAAAATTTAATTTCGAAATGGGTCCTTGATCTGAACTGAGAATTTTAATTTGAAAATGGGTCATCGACACCTTTTAAAAGGGATGGATCATCGATCCGAATCGAGATCATAATTTGAAAATGGGCCTTCGCCCTGCTTTTTTTCAAAATTTTACTTTGACAATGGGTCTTCGCCCTGTTTTTTAATCAAAATTCTAATTTGACAATGGGTCTTCGCCCTGCTTTTTAATAAAAAATTTAATTTGAAAATGGGTCCTCATACCTTTTTAATCAAAATTGTAATTTGAAAGAGGATCATCGATCCGAACTAAAAATGTATTTGAAATGGGTCATCGACCGAGCCGAATCAACATTTGCGTCCTCGATTCGTATTTCGAAACTTCTGTGACCTCGGCTTAGAAACATCCCGAAGAAATTTGAGCTTTTTGTCCGCGATTTATGTTTTGGTTCAAGAGTTGTGGGTATTCAACTCGTGTTTGGAAATAAACAGATCACCGACCCGTACCTACGTGTCACCTAGACATGTGTCACAAAAACAAATAAGAAGAGAAAGGGAAAAAAAAGGAAGAAAACGTGTGACTCCTAGTAAAAAAACACGTGTGGATTGTAGTTATAAGCCCCCAATACCCCCAAAACAAAAAAAAAAAAAAAAAAAAAGAAAAGACAAATTAAAAGTGTGCAGGGGGAGTCCTTATAGGCTTTCCATGTTGTGGTTCCCGTAACCCAAATTTAGCAAAGTTCCACGAAACAAATTGAATTTTCTTAGTCTAATTTGGCAAATTTCCTTGAGAAAATCATAGTTTCCTTAATCCAACTTGGCAAATCTCCACATCGTCCCTGTATTTCCCTATATATAGGGGGTTTAAAAAGCCTCCATGATATACAATACATCTCTTAAATTACTTCCCGCATATTCCGAAGCCATGAATGCTCTAGTGGGAGCTATGAAAGCGTGGGCCAAGGATTTTAAGGGCCGAGAAACTGAAGCCCTTACTGACGCGGGTTTTCAGCAGGTGCTTCCGCTCGTGAACATCATTCCCCAAAGAGGCTTTCTGACTGAATGTGTAAGGCTGTGGGACCCGGTCCACCACGTGTTCGCCTTTCCTGAAGGAGAGATATGCCCATGGCCTGAGGAGTTTACCGTACTTGGCGGGTGGAGGCTGACGCAGCGACTGTCGTTCAGCACTTCTGCTTACGGGTGGATCGAAGAATACCGTGGTTTCTTGGGTTTATCAAAGGGGAAGCTTGCAATATAGTTGAGGGAAATAGAGTAGACTTGTGTGGTCTAGCGCGCCTCTTTCAAAACGCACACGACCCTCTTAGAGCTACCGTTTATCGTCGGCGGGTGTTCGGCCTTATCATGTTGCATCTTTACTGTCTCGAAGGGTATTTGGAGATACCATCTTGCCATGGTCAGGCTAAGTTCATCCGTATTGTAGAGCAAATGGAACAGAATCGTAATCCGGCGCCCATCATCCTGGCCGAGACAATCCTCGGTTTGGATGCCTATAAAGCTGACCCAAACGGCCCTTTTACGGGCTCGACCCGTATTCTACAGGTGACCTGAATCTTTTAATTTTGTCGCTGCGTTTTTTTTGTTATACTTCGATCCAGGTGAACCGTATTGACCCAAGTTCGCTGTAAAATTCGTTTGCAGCGGTAACATCCGTTTTTCGTTAGACGAGCTCTTTGACCCAAGTTTGCTGCTGATGTTTGTTTGATTCGTTACTTTAAGTTTATTTTTAGTATCCACGTTCTCTTTGCTGATGTTTTTCGTGCTACTTTTAGTATCCACGTTGCTTTGCTGATGTTTTTCGTGCCACTTGTAGTATCCACATTCTCTTTGCCGTAATTTCCGTTTTGAGGCCGTCTCAAGTCTGTGACTCAAGTCTGATGTGCTCTTTGTGCTTTTTTAAAAAAAAGGGAAGCTCTGTCATTGTACTCATTGCTGATGTTTGTCACTCGTGTAACCTCAAGTCTGTGACTGTTGTGTTTTTATTTCGTATTGCCCCATAACTCTTGTGTCGTTGCAGGTGTGTGAAGGTACCGGGAAAAGAGCGATAGTCCTATCGACGCCTGCAGCGCCGCCTCGCCGTCTTGGCGCCAAGGCGAATGCGCCTCGCAGGAAAAAGTGCGAAGTTTTGAGAAAAAAATGGGGGAGATCATTGCATGAATTTGTGACCAAAAAGAAATGTAGAAAATCCCTTTTGAAAGTGTATTTTCGGAGTCGCCACCAAATATTAAAGGAATTTGGAACCTATTCAACGCGTCTTGAAATACAAGACACGAGTGTCTCAGATTTCAAGGTGCGTCGATACCTATCTATCTGAGGTTTGAAACCGCAGAAGGGGTTCGGAGCGAGGTTACTTTTCAAAGTTTTGACAAAATAAGTTTTGAAACCGTAATCAAAAAGCCTACATAAGAGTAGTCTCTACTAATTTGAAAACATTTGCTTAATTTCGATATTTGGGCTAAAAGTCACGCTACGTACAAGTGCGAATAAACATGACTCGATTAAAATGCATAAATAATGTAAATTGTCAAAATAATGACATATTGCTATAGGAAATGTACGTTAAATAATAATTTATTGACTAAATTATTACTATAGACGTTATTTTCCGACCTCGTATTAGAATTTGTGAAAAACCCTCAGCTTTGACATGCTAAAAGACTCTTTGAAACGGTACAATTTAGTGTTGGATCCGTGATTCTAGTCGTTATTTAATGCATGAATGAGGACTTGCATAATTATAAAAGTGACGTCGGTTTGCTTTAGTGATAATGAGTCGTTTATTTATGCGATATTGGCGGGGTTTAGACGGATTATGAATCCGACCGCTACAACCGTATTTAATACGGCCGCTAGTGCCAATATCGGGTTTGGGGTTAATGTAACCCCATTGTCCGAGTCTCAAACGTCTAGCCCGTAGGTAAAATGTTTACCTTTCGAAAATGTAAAGACGGTATTTTTGAGTGGATTTTGTGAATAGTGTATGAGTGCTAAAAACCGGGTATTGAAAATGAATGAAGTGGGTTGGTATTTATAGAGTTTGGCTGGTTTCTGTGGGATAGCAAAACTTAATCGCCTGTGTACAGGCGTTTAAGTTTGCCTGAGTTAGATATTTTTAAAGAAAAATTAAAAAAGGCGGCTGTTACAAAACAAAAAGTAAATCGCCTGTTGACAAAGTATTTGATTTTTAATCGCTTTGTTCTGGCGATTTCATTTTTGTTTTGGTGGGCTGTTTATGCCGCCATTTGGTTTTTTGAGGGTTTGATTAAGTAATGATTATGTTTTGTTGTTTACTTATGAGCTAAGTCTTTGTTCAGTTTTGGTCCGAATTTCGGTTTTCGTGTTTCGGTTTTTGTCGTGTTTTTCGGTTTTGGCTTGAAATAAAATAATATTAGGTTATATTATTTTATGGTTTCATAAAACCTTACTTTGTGAAAATGTGACACG
Source organism: Dianthus caryophyllus (assembly GCA_023091065.1). Taxonomy (NCBI): domain Eukaryota; kingdom Viridiplantae; phylum Streptophyta; class Magnoliopsida; order Caryophyllales; family Caryophyllaceae; genus Dianthus; species Dianthus caryophyllus. The sequence continues at coordinate 34,249,938 of CM041517.1, read as the reverse complement.
GGGACTTTGGCCCGCTTTGAGTGTTGTGTTAGTGTGCGTTTTAGGGTCGCTTTTGTAAGTTTGGGCCGCTTTGTAGCTAGTTGAAATTTGCTTTGTGGCTTGGCTTAAAAAGACGTTCCTATATTGTGCTCGTGTTACGCTCATGATGACTAAAATTGACATTCATTTTCATGATTATGCAAGTCCAAATTAATACGCTAAAAATGACTAATACGTTTTAGACACTTTTGTACCGTTTCGACTCTTTTAAAAGCATGTATGACAGTCCTTTTCATCATCGGGTTTGTTTTTGGAGGGTACGGATACGGTATCTACAGAGCCCCGCTTGACCGAGCTCTGACAAAGCGTTAGTCAAACTTAAAGATAGTATCCGGACCATTACAGTCTCGATACTACCTGGCGGCGCTAAGCATGTGTCTTATGGGAGAGACGAGGACTTAGCGTCGGGAAATGCGGGGAGGGACGACATGTTTTTAAGGACATGACGGTCCTACATGTTTAAGGGCATGTCAGCCTGCATGTGGCCTGAGTACTCCCAGCTGGCGCCTTGCTTGTGTTTCCGTTTGTGCTCCTTGCTTTGCTTGCGCTCGCTTGGCGCTCTTTGCTTTGCTTGCGCCGCTTGCGCTCCTTTGCTTTGGTTGCGCTTCTGGCTTGCGCTCCTTTGCTTTGCTTGCGCTTCTGGCTTGCGCTCCTTGCTCTGCTTTCCTTGCTGGACGTCTCGTAGAAGAGGTTACGCGTTTTGGTTTCTCATAAAAAGGGCTAGGTTTTTATGAACGTCTCGTGAGGAGGCTACGTGTTTTGGTTTCTCATAAAAGGTTAGGTTTTTATGAACGTCTCGTGCGGAGGCTATGTGTTTTTGTATTTTTCATAAAAGGTTAGGTTTTTATGAACGTCTCGTGGGGAGGCTACGTGTTTTTGTATTTTTCATAAAAAGTTAGGTTTTTATGAACGTCTCGTGAGGAGGTTACGTGTTTTTGTGGTTCTCATAAAAGGTTAGGTTTTTATGAACGTCTCGTGAGGAGGGTACGTGTTTTTGTGGTTCTCATAAAAGGTTAGGTTTTTATGAACGTCTCGTGAGGAGGTTACGTGTTTTTGTGGTTCTCATAAAAGGTTAGGTTTTTATGAACGTCTCGTGGGGAGGCTACGTGTTTTTGTATTTTTCATAAAAGGTTAGGTTTTTATGAACGTCTCGTGAGGAGGTTACGTGTTTTTGTGGTTCTCTTAAAAGGTTAGGTTTTTATGAACGTCTCGTGGGGAGGCTACGTGTTTTTGGTTTCTCATAAAAAGGGTTAGGTTTTTATGAACGTCTCGTGAGGAGGTTACGTGTTTTTGTGGTTCTCATAAAAGGTTAGGTTTTTATGAACGTCTCGTGGGGAGGCTACGCGTTTTTGTTGGTTGGGTTGAAATCGTGTTTAAAATGGGTTGAAAGGTGTATTGGGCCGAGGAAATGGCCCAAAACCAAACAGAAACCCATGAAACAAAAATAAAATCGCCAGTAAACTAGCGATTTCGTTTTTGTTTTGTGAATCCGTATAAAAGTCGGGGAAGAGAAAGGAGGAAGGTTTATTTCGTTTCTAAAATAAAAACTAAATCGATAACCTTAAAAATCAATCCGGCGGTTTTCTAGACCAAAATTTGATTTTCCGATTCCTACAATTCATCATGGACCAAGGTACGTATTCAACTCACTTGGTTTTTCGGGTTTTGAAGTTTGTTTGAGTTGGTTTTAACTCGAAGTACGGTTTTCTAGGGTTTGGGTCGAAAATGTCGGTTTGATTCGAGTTTAGCTCCCGTCCTTGCTTGAAAACGTTAGCCATGGTTTTTATAGTGCTTGCCTCGCTTGTCTTGCTGTCGTTGCGTGAAAACCCGACTTGTGGCCTCGATTTTCGTGCGTTTCGACTCGGAGGGCATTTTGGTCATTTTTGAAAACGTCCCGAAAATGGCTCGAAACTTCGGTGTAGCTTACCCATTAGCAGTGTAACGCGTTGGCGAGCTCGGTTTGTTGAAATGTGCGGGAAAAGTGGTTCGTTTGGGTGGAAAACCGTGTAGAAGGGGGTAAAGTCGGGGTTTTGCTCTGTTTTCGTTACTTAAGACGATCCCGATTGGCTTGGTTGTTTTGGAAGTGTTGTAGTATGCTAGGGTATAGGTTTGGGTGGCTTGTGTAATGCGAAAAACGGCCTAAAAACCGTAATTTTCGTGGTGTTTTGGTATAAGGGCCAATTTTGGTCGAAATTTTTGCTCCAAACTTGCCCGAATTCTCTGTATTGTGTTTTCATGGCTAGTATGGTACACTTTCAGTCTTGTTTTGCAGGAAATGTGTTGTTTGGAGGTGTTTTGGAGCCGCTTTGTAGTTTAGGCTAGGTTTCAAAAAGTCGCTTTTCCTCGCTGCGTGCCAGATTAATGGAATGTATGGTAATGTATGTTGTCCGTGTTGGCTAGGGGTTGTTTTGTGAGAAGTGGGGCTTTTTGGGTTGAGTTATGGTCAAGTAAAGGTCGCTTTTGTAGTTTGGAGGTGTTTTGTAAAAGCTATTCAATGAGGTGTTCGGACATCGCTGCACGAAATTTTTGCATGAGCTTATTGTGATTTATGGGTTGGGTTTGTGTCGGCAAATATGGGTTTCGCTTTCAGAAGCGTTTTCCCTCTTACGCTATTTTTGGCTTTAAAAAGGCTCGCTTTTCATTGCTTTGGCCAATTCTCTTTGCTTTTGTGCGTGCTTGCTCCTAACTTGACCGAGTAGGACGATATATCGTAATCGCCTCATGGATTTCGGTTTCCTGTGCTTCTGCTCCGTTTTGGCCTTATCTGTCAAAATGGGCCTATGGCTTGCTTTTTGCTGCTTTGTCTTGATCTTTCTAGAATGATTTCTTGCTGCCGCTCGAGTATGTCTTTGAATCTTGTGCAGTGATCCTAGGCCTCGCATTACCTACTTCCAAAGTGACATGGATCGGTATTGGTGGAGTTGACTTTCTTTGTTCGGGGCGACACTCCTACCGGATGCTGCGCCTCGAGGTTTCGACGGTCCGTCTCGGTCGGACTGGCCGAGAGCTTTTCCTCCGACGCCAGGGTTTCTACTACGCCAGGGAGTGAGTTCCGTGGTGCCGTGGAGTCTCCGCTTTTTCTCGCTAGTGGTGCTAGTCGTTGGCGCCGTCGCCTGGGCTTTCGCTAGTGGCCCAGACGCGTGGTCTTTGCTTTCGTGGTCCCGAGCCGCCGCTAGTGGTGTGGGTCGTGGCGTTGCGCCGAAGTCGCCGCTTTTTCTAACGCGTGACGTGAGAGACCGCCGCCGTTGGCGACGCGGTCTTCCTGGTGACGATAGCGGGAGTGGAGCTGCTGCCGTGTCGTCGAGGTCTCCCGTTGGTGGCCGAGGTCGTGCCCAGGTGTCGCCCCGCAGTCTTTGCAGGCGTGGGCGTGGCGCCGCCGCGAGACGCCTGAGGCTCCCGGGGAGGCCGTGGCGAGGTCGGGCGTAGCCGCAGGTCTCTCGCAGGGGCGTGGTCGTGGCCGTCTTTGGAGGGACGCCTGCGGGCTCCGAGCAGGGGCCGAGGCAGAGGTCGTGGTGTCACGCCGCAGGGGCTTCGCAGGACGCATTACCGCTGCAGCCAGTGAGCCCGCGCCCTGGAGGGGTCGTGTTAGAGGTCGTGGTCGCCTGAGGAACCCGAGGCCGGAAGCGCAAGGTGGATGTGGCTTCAGTGAGGGCGCAGAGTCGAGGCGCCGAGCTCGTGGTTGCCGCCGAGGGTGGTGACCAGACGCAGGCCGAGGTCACGGTGTTGCTGAGGAGGTCGGGAGTAGGGAGCTCCCGTGGAGGTTCCGCGAGGCGTGGTCGTGCTCGGGTCCGGAGCCGCTACGAGGACACTTCCGAAGCCTGAGGAGTCTTCGAGTGACGCGAGGGGGTTCTGACGAGACCGTGGCCGAGGTGGCCGCCGAGGTTGAGATCGCCGAGGCCGACGCTGCCGCCGACGATGCTCGCTTTGATGTCAGCTGCCATCGCGGGGCCGCCTTTGTGGCCGGGGTCGTTCAGGCCATGCTCGGGAGCGAGTTCAGGATGAGCCCGAGGCCGAGGCGAGGCCGAGGGCGAGGCCGGTGGCGCGCCAGATGCAGCGCGGCAAGTCTTGAGGCCGCGACCGAGGTTTTCATGGGGATGGTTGACGAAGTTGGGCGCGAGGCCTAACTATCCTCACGGCCCGCTTGCCAGGGTCGCAGTGGCCCCTGGGTGGGACGCGTGACTCTGGTTTGGAGTTCCTTGGAGCACTTGTCGATCCGGGTGAAGGTCGGCTTTCCGTTAGGCTCGATGAGGACCTTCTCTGGGTTTCGGACGGTGTTTGATGTCTTTGAGGGTAGGCTCACCCAGGAGGAGCGGGACATAGTGCTTGGGACTGCTTTCGGTCCCTTGGTGCAGAAGTGGAGGGAGGTGCGGGGCAAGCGGGTGAACTCGCGCCTGCACTTAGGCGTTGTTGGATAGGTTTTGGGATACGACCAACACCTTCCACATGCCTGGTTACGAGGTTGGCGTGACTCTTTCTTCGTGGGCAGCTGTTACGGGGCTGCCTCATGGCGAGGGTGTACTTGACTGGGGGCGTGAGCGACCTCCTATTGATAGCCCACGAGTCGTCGCTCGATTAGCGACGGGATTAGGTGTGGGAAGGACGAGGAGCACACGTTTCACTGTGACGATATGGTTTCTTGACTTCTTCGAGGGGAGGAGGAAGAAGAAAGCGGTCTACTCGAGCGAAGCGCCGAGCGCAGAGGGCCCTACTGTGGTTGTGGTGGTTCTCGACGGCCACCCACTTTGGCGACAAGGGAGCGAAAGGCCGACGGCCGTGTTGATGGCGCTGTCGGACATGTCACGCCTAGGTGACTTTGATCGTGACTCTCGCCTGGTCCGCTGATCCGTTACCGAGGGACGCAGCGCGCCCGATCGATTGACGAGGATTCGGATGTGTCGCCAGGGCCCCGGTCTTCGATGGAGGTAGGGTTCGACTTTGTAGTTTTTGTTGCTTTGTTTCGCTTTTCTTACACGTGAGTTTTGTTTGCTTGCGTGCTTGGTGCTATGCTCACTTCCTCTCCGCTCCGGACACGCCCAGGTGGCGGCTACATACCCGCTTTCCATGCGTATGACGGCGGATCGGAGGGGTATTGGCCTGAACTATGACGCGGCTCGTGCACGCCTAACCGGATGACGATGGATAAGGTGCGGTGGTCGTGTTTTGTATTTTGGTCTTTTGTAGCTTGTTTTTGGGTTTGTGTTTGTTTTTGTGGTTTATAAATTGGTTTTGTTTTGTAGTTCGTTCGCGACCCTTGGAGGAAGTTTACCGGCGTTCCTCCGACGATTGCAGCTCGCTTTGGTCCCCTTGACGGACGGCGGTCAGACATCGAGACCCGTGATGGCTCGGGTATTGGGTGAAGCGTCTGTCTGCTCAAGGCAGACGTCGCGCGGCTTCATCGCACTGCTTCCTCCGCCCTCGGTTTTGTTCAGGAGACGCCCGACGCTAATGAGCGCCGTGGACGTATTACGAGGGCGAAGTCCGACTCTTGTCGCGGCTGGACGAGGATTACGTGACTTGGGCACAAGATGCCCTTCCGACGCCGGTGACCGTGGTATGCTTGTTTATCCCTTTTGCTTGTATGTGTTTTGGTTTTAGGAAGCAAAATTTTATCCTATTTTTGTTTTGTAGCGACGTGACCCCTTGAGTTCCAGCCTCCTCCGTTCGTTGAGGACCTGCTGGTTGTTCACGTGGGTCGCTCTCATTCGATCGTCTTTGCCGCCTTCCTCGCTGTGGTCGCCGATGCGGTCTTGAGAGGTGGGATCCGCGCGTGAGAAAGGTATTAACCCTCCTCTTTGTACAAAGATGAGTATTATGTAGTATATAGCCCCAGCTTGAAAAAGATTTTATTGTAAAATCATTATTCAAACTCACAAGTAGGTTTTAGATTATAGCCCCCAGCTTGAGTAAGATTTTAGTGTAAAATCATTAGTCAAACTCTGTGAAGCAGTTTTTGATTATAGCCCCCAGTTTGAGTAAGATTTTAGTGTAAAATCATTAGTCAAACTCTGTTGAAGCAGTTTTTGATTATAGCCCCCAGTTTGAGTAAGATTTTAGTGTAAAATCATTAGTCAAACTCAAGCAGTTTTTGATTATAGCCCCAGGCTTGAGTAAGATTTTAGTGTAAAATCATTAGTCAAACTCAAAGCAGTTTTTGATTATAGCCCCAGCTTGAGTAAGATTTTAGTGTAAAATCATTAGTCAAACTCTGAAGCAGTGTTTTGATTATATCCCCGCTTGCTAAATTGATTTCTCGTGATTGTTGCAGTGACCGCCGAGGTCCACAGGAGGCTCAAGCGGGCGCCAACCGATGGCGCGGTTGTGAATGGTAGGTTGTTGACGCCTGCAGGGCGCAAAGGAGACGGCCGGGGCGCGACTTGAGTTAGCCAGGGTCGTACGAGGAGGGGCGAGATCGCGTCGAAATGAGGTCGCGCATGCCGAGGAGTCAAGCAGGTCCCGGCAGAGCCGAGGGTCGATATGCAGGGAGCCGAGAGGGCACGTGGCCGAGATTGATTCCTGCGTCGTCTTGCAAATGGCGTCGTGACCAGTCGTAGTAGGCTTGGACTTTGTATATTTTGGACTTTGTATTATGAATATTAGTATTTGTTAGTAATGGTTTATGTATCAGGATTTGTTATGGTTGGTTGTTTTTTTGGACTTGTAGGTGTTTATGGGTATAATTTGGTTATTTTGTCTTGTTGCGAAAAATGCATTCCTCTGGCCGTAGTCGTCCGAAATCCTTGCGTATTTGCTTGCCGAGCGCACTCAAAACATTGTTAGTCGTGAAAGATATATATATCGCCAGGATTGAGACTGACCCCCTAATGCCAGAATTAATTGCAAAATGAAGATTTTTTTTTTTGAAAAATGCTGGTTAGGACATATTTTAGCCTCGTAAAAAGACGTTTTTGACATAGTAAAAATGCGAGCTAAAACGACGTTTTGAGACGAAAATTCGTGAATGCGAAAATCATATTTTGTATTGTGTTTGATTTTTGTGTGATTATTGTGTTTTGTAAAAGTGAAAAATACGAATACGGAATCGATCACGCAAATCGAGACGACGCGACGACCAACTTTAGTCGGTCATGAGGTCGGTAAAAAGTAATAGGGGTTAATAAGTTAAATATTTTTGGGTATAGGTGTGTAAGAAGTGTAAGAAATCGAATAATTTTGTCGAAGAAAGAAAATCGCCAGAACAAAGCGATTTGATTTTTAATCATCGCTTACTGCGATTAGAATTTTGTTTTGTGGTTTTTGTTTGATTTATTTTAATCGCTTGTTCACCAAATAGTAAGTTTTTGTGTTGTATTTCGTCTTGCAAATTTTGGCTATAAAAGGAGGGCTAAGTTAGTTCATTTCACTCATCCTCTCGTCTTCTATTCTCGATTTTCCAAAAATATGGAGAATATTTACTTTAACATTCGTCGAGTTATGGAGAGTTTTGAAGGAAACTTGCGTCGTTGGTGTGCGTCCTTGTCGGGGCTGGAAGAGGAAGACTTGAAAGATTGCGGTTTTGGGGTCCTCCTGGGTCTTGGGCGGCTTCGAATGGAGCCCGAGTTCCTGGATGCGTGTCTCGACTATTGGGACTTGAGTTTCCATGTTTTCCGTTTTCCTAGTGGGGAGGTCTGTCCGTTGGTCGAGGAATTTGGAGCCATTGGTGGTTGGTTGCGAACTAACATTCCCGTGTGCGTTAGATCGGCCTGGATATAAGAGGCACGCGTGCGTAACTACCTTCGATGACTCGTGTGGAGACAGAGGAGTTATTTGTTGGGAGTCGACGCCTCTATCGCTTGTGCAAACGGTTTATGAACCGCGAAAATGAGACGATCTCCTTTGGTGCCAGAAAAAGAGCGTTGGCATTCTGCTTAGTCCATCGTTACATGTTTCCTAATTCTTTGTATGAGGGAGCGCTTGGTGATCCTCGCCTAATCACTGTCGTTCAAGAGATGGAGTATGGCTGTAATCCTTCCGCCGTGATCCTAGCTGAGACGATCCTGGGTCTGAATGACCGTGCCTGCAATAGGGCGAGCCCGTATCGAGGGTGTCCCTTAATCCTTCAGGTCTGGTTGATGGAGCGGTTGAGCGTGCTAGGTGATATTGCTGGGTCACATCCTGCTGGGGACGTGACTAGTCGTTATATTAGGTGGCTGGATCCACATCATCGCCCTGACGATTACTTCCCTGGACTTGTGGGGTCATCGACCATTCGTTGGTTGAATGCGTGGTGGGAATAGTTGATGTGACTGACAAGTGAGGCCGGGCGATGGTTCGCCTGGAGTCCTCCTTTGCGATTCGACATGGGTGTTTACATCCATCCCGCGAGCGAGGAGACAGATGGGGTGGGCAGTCCATTCCTGGTCATGACACCAAGGTGCAGGGCATGCTTATGTTGACTAGTGGCATAGCCGATGCCTGGGCGAGCGGATGGATTACGCGCCCTAGGTGGCCTGTGGCGGGTACTCCTAGGACGACTCAGGTATCACGAGCCTACGCTAGGTGGACTGTTGCGCAGAGCCCCCACAAGAGGTCACGCCTTCGAGCCCTAGAGCTCAACGGGCTTTCTCAGATGTCTGCTTATGACCCGGCCGACCTTGGACGTATCGGTGGTGATGGCGAGGGTTCGAGTCCGGAGCAACTCTCTACCGATGAAAGTGTGTTCTACCATCAGATATTCCAGGGTCAGGTGATCAAGGTTGTTATGGCAATGTTGGGGATCGCCATTGGGGTTGAGGGTTGGTGCTCCCTTTATTCAGCTGGAGGGGTCTCGAGTCGGCTTTGGAGAGTAACTTGGTTTTAGTTTATGTGTGCTTTGTTAGTATTATGTTCATATTATGTTGTATTACGTAATATATTACCTATCCTAAACCCGATGTACATGCCGGGACTCGTATTTGTAATATGTATAGTGTTTGTTAGTGTATTTCTAAGGTCGTAGTTATGCTCCTATGTTTGAAAAATCCAAAATGTAACCGTTCTTTTTAAGATTAATAAAAATCAGGTTTTTATTTACGATTCTGCCTCATTTTGCTTGTTATTTTGTGTGAAATTCCTTGGCTCTAATCTTTTTTCAAAGGTTTAGAATGCAAGCATGGTTTTTGTTGTTTTTAGGAAATTTTTTGTTGACTATTCCCTCGACTTTTTTGAGCTTTGGGTTTGTCGTTTTGTGTTGAATGTCGTTCTTTTCACCCTTAGGTTAAAAAACGAATTTTTGTGTTGACTATGTCCTTGGCCTTTTTAAGCTTTAGACGCGTCATTTTTGTGTTGAATATCGCCTTATGTTAACCCATTAGGTTATGAGACGGTTTTTGTGTTGACTATATCCTCAGCCTTTTTAAGCTTTGGAGGCGTCATTTTTGTGTTGAATATCGTCCTTTTAACCCTTCAGGTCTAAAAGACGAATTTTTGTGTTGACTATGTCCTTGGCCTTTTTAAGCTTTGGACGTGTCATTTTTGTGTTGAATATCGTCCCTTTAACCCTTCAGGTCTAAAAGACGAATTTTTGTGTTGACTATGTCCTTGGCCTTTTTAAGCTTTGGACGTGTCATTTTTGTGTTGAATATCGGTTGCGCTTTTTGCAAAGTCGCCACGATCCACGAAAGTGGAATCAAACCGGCGTAGTTCGAGAATGTATGTTTAAGGGCATACCGCCCAAGAGTTGTGTTTGCTTTTTGTGGTGAATGTGCACGCTTAGGGCATGCCGCCCATGAGCATGTTTAAGGACCCGCCACGGCCCATGAATTGTGTTTGGTGGATGCATGTTTAGGGGCATGCCGCCCATGAATCGTGTTTGCTTATGGAATGTGCACGCTTAAGGGCATGCCGCCCATGAGCATGTTTAAGGACCTCACGGCCCATGAGTTGTGTTTGATTGTTGTGGAGAGAAAGAGCAGTATTAGGGGCATCCCGGCCCATGAGCATGTTTAAGGACCTGCCGGCCCATGAGCTTGTTTAAGGACCTGCCGGTCCATGAATTGTTTTTATAAAATTGTATTTACGTGATACATTGCAAGGGGTTTTTAGGGTAGTATTTCTTGAGTTGATCGAGGTTTGTGGCGAGGTTGAACTCTTGGCCGCCGAGGCTCGGTTAGTTTGATCGCCCGCCTGCGTGAAGATTTCCTTGACGAGGTAGGGTCCAAACCGCTAGGCTTGAATTTTCCTCGTGGGTCGACCGAAGTGGTGCCCTGATGATTTTAGTACGAGATCACCTACTTTTATGTGTCGTGGCTTAACTCGCTTGTTGAATGCTCGTTGTAGCTCGCTTGGTACATTCGTGACGGTGCTCGTGGAATGCAAATGGGCGCTCATCCAGGAGCATGAGTTGTTCGCACTGCTCACGGGCCCATTCTCGCTCGGGATGCTACTTTCCATTAGTATGCGCAGAGATTGTATTTCTATTTCCATCGGTTGGGCGAACTTCCATGCCGTAGGTGAGAAATAGGGGGTCATGCCCGTAGGGGTTCGGATGGTAGTACGGTATCCCCAGAGTGCACATGGTATTTTGTTAGGCCAATCTTTGCAGCTGTCGATCATCTTCTTAAGTATGGTGACGACCGTCTTGTTTGCTGCTTCAACGGCTCCATTGGTTTGGGGTCGATAGGGTGAGGATTTGTGATGCTGGATGTTGTATTTTGTGAGTATAGCTTCTGTCTCGCGCTGAAAGTGCGAGCCTTGATCGCTGATGAACCCATGGGGTATGCCATACCGGCATATGATGTTCGTCTGGATGAACTTGGCGACTTCCTTGGAGCCAAGGGTCCGAAAAGACGCTGCTTCTACCCATTTAGTGAAGTAGTCGATGGCCACCAAGACGTAAATGCTGACCTCCTGGCCCGGCGGGGTGGACTTTTCCTATCACGCCAATGCCCCAGGTTGAAAAGGGCCAGGTGAGGTTAGGTGTATAGTGGTGAAGGTGGTACATGTTGGACGTTCTTTGAAAATTTGGCGCTTGTGGCAATGCTTGACGATTGGATACGCCCTGGCTTCCATGGTCGCCCAATACCATCCTAGCCGTAGGATTTGTTTGCGCAGTGCTCGAGCGCTCATGTGGGGTCCGTGATTCGCCATCATGGACTTGGCGTGACGATTTCCTCGCCCTTCTTGTAGTCGACACATATGAGCAAAGGTCCCTTGTGGTGTCTTCTTGAGTAATTGTCCCATCTCTAGTACAAATTGGGAAGCTAGAGTCCGATAGCCCTCTGTCGCGTTTATCGGTGTCGGGTGGGTAAGTGTCGCCTGCCTTGTAGTTGATTATGGCTTGATACCACGGCTCTGTCGCTTCTGGCCGTCTAGGTCAATGGTATGGATGTATCTTTGGTTCGCCACGCCTTTCGACGATGATGGGTAGTAACTTCATGTCCGTGGCATGTTCGGGAGGGATGAGAGTTTTGACAGCGCGTCAAGAACCGGTTTTCTTCCCTAGGGAGGTGGTAAAACTCAATGCAGTCGAAGTTGGCTAGGAGTTTTTGTACTTTTGCTTGGTATTTGGTGAGGGTTTCGCTCATGATCTTCCATGCCCTCGCTACTTGATTTATGATGAGGAATGAATCTCCATGTACCGTAGGTTCTTTATCTTGAGAGTGATGGTCTGCGCAGCCATAAATGCAGCCTCGTGACTCACGTGGCGTTGTTCGTGAATAATCAAGTCGAGCTTGATTGAGAGTGGAGTATGATCGCCGTTTGGGGATATTAGGAGTATTCACCCCATAGCCCCTGTAGTTTGACGCCCGTCAAGTATAATTGCATTCCTTTTCTATGGCGAAGATCCCATCGTCCTGAATGACATTGTATCGATCATGGGTCGCTCGATGATAGCATTTTCTCGCGAGGAAGTCTCAAACCGCTCTTCCTTTGATTACTTTCAGAGGGAGGTACTTGAGTTCGTACTCGGCGAGAAGCAGAGTCCACCTGGCCATGCGTCCGTTCAGGACTGGTTTTTCAAATAGGTATTTGAGGGGGTCCATCAGGGAATAGACCCTTGTTGTGCTAGTGAGGAGGTAGTGCCTGAGCTTTTGGTTGCCCGCACTAGTGAGAGGCGCCTTTTTCTCGACCGGGTTCATACCGGGTTCCGTAATCGTGAAACTTCTTGCTGATGTAGTAGATGGCCCGTTCTTCGTTGTCGACTTCTTGGGCGAGCATGGCACCCATGGCGTTTGGCGTGAGTCGTTAAGTATAGTGGACAAAGGCGTGTCCTTTGTGGGGTACAAGAACAGTGGGTTTGTGAGCGTGCTTTGACTTTGTCGAATGCTTGCCGGCGATCATCGTCCCACTTCGTGATGTTCTTCCTTCTTCAACTTTGAAGATTGGTTCACGATCATGGTGAGCTTGATGAACCTGGAGATATATTGACTTGTCCCAAGAAACTCCTTATTTCGCCGATGTTGCACCTGTCTTCATGCCCATTATTGCTTTGATTTTGATCGGTCTATTTCGATCCCGCTACCGCTCACTATGTGGCCTAACAATTTGCCTGACGTGACCCCAAAGGTGCATTTGCGGGTTTAATCGCATTTTGTAATCGCTCGATTCTCGTGAAGAACTTGCGGAGGTTGGTGACGTGGTCGTCCCTTCCTTTGACTTTACAATCATGTCGTCAACGATACCTCGACCTCCTTATGCATCATGTCGTGGAGTAAGGTGGTAGCGATGCGTTGGTAAGTAGCGCCGGCATTTATGAGCCCAAATGGCATGATCACAGAAGAAGACGCTCCCCAGGGGTTACGAAGGTGGTTTTGGCATGTCGCCTGGCCGCCATTTTGATTTGGTTGTATCCGCGATCCATCCATGAATGACGATGGCGTGGTCTGTGTGTTGTCGATTAGGATGTCCATGTGGGGTAGTGGGAAATCATCTTTTAGGCGGGCTTTGTTCAGTCCCTAAGTCGGCACATACCGTATTTTGCCGCTTTTTCTTCATAACCTGCACCATATTGGAGACCCAATCAATATTCGATGACTTGATGAACCCAAACTTGTAGTCGCCGATCTCTTCTTTGACCATGAGAGACCATTCGTTTGATGCGCTGAGCTTTCGCTTGACCGGTTTGCCATACCTTGCTTGATCGGATGCGGTGTTCACTATCTCGCGGTCTATGCCGGCATGTCCTTATATGACCAGGCAAAGACGCCCTTAAACTCGCGAGGAGCTTGGTATAGGTGGCCCTTTCTTCTCAGGCTTAGGAAGCCCCCACCGTAGTTCTTGAGGCTCTTCTGCTCCTATGTTGATGGTTGTTGTGTCTTCAATAATTGGGTCCTGTTCGGGTTTTGAGACAATACTTGCAATGTATCTATATAATGCAATTTTATTTAGTTTAAATTTATCGCAATTATTAGAAAAGTAGAGTTTAAATGAGGCAAAGAGTAACCAAAAACTTTCATGTTATTAATGTTATCAAAAGCGGTTACATTTGAAGATAGCTCAGACGCAGGAGCTTTGGACAACCTTAATGACTCTAGTTCTTCACCTAAATTGACTATGTCGTGAAATAGCCCGGGCTTAGTTGGGGTAAGAGACTTGAAATGACGACGAGGGAGTTTAAACTTTAAGACAGCTTTTTGTTGGGGTGTTGTCTTCATCTTCGCTTGAGTCGGAATCTTCAAGGCGTAGCCTTGACCCGTAGTTATCTTGAAAGTGCGGCCTTGTTCGCTTGGCCCATTCGAGGGTTTTTGACCATCCGTCGTGTGTTTTTTCTTCGTAAGTGATGATCAGGTTGGTAGGGTTAAAGTTGTTTGTTCGCACGATGCTCGGAAATGAGATCGATCCCTAGAATGGTGTACGTGGTTGTGTTCTTAGAATCTTGCGTGCCCTCTTTGACGGAAGTAGTGGCGGGGAGGATGTGGTATGGTTGTATGTGGAAGTCATGATATTTCTTGCGATCATTGTATGATTCCCAACCTTGAGAGACTTCAGATGACCATGGTACGTAAGATAGACCCATGGTGGGCCATTTGTTATCGCTGCCCTTGGCGTAGAGTGTAGTGATTTCTTTTCTACGTCGAGTACGATGTTGAAGTCAAGTCGAACCCACATATGTCGCCTACCGGATCGGCATTTATCTCTGGCAGCACTATCATTGGCTTTTTCGCTGAGGGTAGCTCGAAAGTTCGAGGCGCCGATGGTGACGATCTCGTCATCCGCAGGTATCCCCGACCTTTGATGCAGGTCGAGGTGACGCCTTGGTAGCGTGGATCCAAGGTCTACCTAGTAGCATGTTGTAGGTAGGGGTATGTCGATGACTTGAAATTCGGTTTTTCTCATGACCGGTCCCGCTATAACGGGAAGGAGATGGTTCCCTTTATGTCGCGACGTGTTCCATCGTGAGGCCCCGACACCGTCCGCATACCCGGATAAAGTCATTTTCCTTAATCCCCGCCTGGTCGCCTCAAGGGGCAAGACATTGATCATGATCCGCTGTCGGCGAGGACGATCGGTAATGTCATGCCGTGGCTTTCCACGTTGATGTAGAGGTAGGTTATGCGTGCCGCGAATCCGAGGGAGGTCTTTATCTGAGAAGGTGACGGCGTTGGCTTGCCATTCGCGTGTAATGTTACCGATAAGCTTCTCGAGACATTTCCGGCGTCATTGGGGTGACTGTAATGCTTGGTAGAGGCTTCACGATGTCCCATCGAGTCCCTTAAGAGCCGCCAGATGAAATGTCCGCTTCGCCTTGTTGAGCCGCTTATGGAGCGTGTCTCCGATTTCAGTGGGGGTAAGGGTGTTGGGGTAGCACTTGGTGATGCTACCTTGTTGACCGCAAGACAGTACAGATCGTGTCGTGTAATGACACTTTCTTTGGTGACGGCGCTGGGAGCAATGCTTGTAGGTGGGGTTGTGGAGGTAGGCGAAGTAGGCGGCGTATCCTCGTCTATGATTATTCCCTTGTTCTTCTCTTGAGCACCAACCTTGGTGGGTGGCTTTGAGGTTCAAGTAACTTTAGAGAAGCTTGGTACGGACGTCGTAACGTGTTAAGTAGGCTACTTCGTCACACCGTCCGATAGCCTAAATGGGTACTTGTGACATAGCTCCCATACTTGCCTGGCGGACGACGGGGTTGAGTTTCCTCTTCGTAGGGCTCATCCCGGAGACATATGCGGTGTCATCATTGCTCGGCTTCATCCTCGTAAGTATTCCAGATGCCGTTGACTTCGTGATCATCCGAGACTATCATTTTAGAGCAATGATGATAGGGTGTGCTTCAGTAAATATAGCATGGTTATGTAGAGGGTTCACCGGTTTGAAGGCTTAGGACTTGGCCGGGCTTTACGATGGTATTGTCGCCGATCAAGTCCTCAACTATGTTCTTCAGCAAGCATCGCTTCTGTCATGCCCCTTTCCTCGTGGAACTCGCAGATGCTGCTCGATCCCACGACTTCGCTTCTTGTCCCGGGAGGCTCGCTAGTAGGTCCTATGAGTTGAAGTACATTTCGGCTCACAAGCTTCGTAGTGCCTTTGAGTAAGTCATGTATATTGGGTCAAAGTTTCGTCGTGCTTTCATTGAATCGGGACCAGGAGGTGAGTATGATGCCTTTGGCGAGGCATGGCGTGTCTTGGTGGTGTCGTGAAACCGGTGGTGCCTCTAACGCGTCAAAGGCGTTGATGGCATGGATGGGCTCGACTTTGGCAAAGTGGCTCGAGATGAGCTCCCTTGATATCCGCGACCGCATCTTATTCCTATTTTCTACGGTGTCGCCCTCGATGAGCCCGCCGCCGACGCTGAGGGTTGAGAAGTTGTCGAAATTCCCATATCGTAGGTGTTGTTGGTATGCGGGGGTAAGCTTGTTGATGAACTTAGTAATCAGATCGGTGTCCCTTGGACGGTTAGGTATTTGAGCACACTGCTTCTTCCAAATAGCGTCGGTACTCAGAAACCCTTCATTGTCCCTCCGGGTCGTGACCTCCAATGTACGTAGCGAGACATGGATATCATTGTTGTCCCGGTATTGTAGATCGAACGCAACTGTTATGTCCTCGAAACTACCCGTTTTATGTGGTTCTAGAGCGTAGAACCATGCCCTGGGTTGCGCGTCCAATGAGTGAGGGAATAAGGTAGCCCATGCAGGGGGTTCGACACCCATGATGGCCATTTTAGCTTTGAAAGCCTTGACGTGAACGAGCGGGCTTTCGTGACCTTTGAAGACGGGAAGATCGCTAAGTGCTAACTTGTCCGTAGCATGGATCGAAGTTCTTTGGGATGTGCTCGTTCTCTTGGTGTATGGAGTAACCCTTGAGTTCGTGAGACGCTCTTCCATGGTTCGAATCCTTTTTGCATTCCGTTGCATTCTCGCCAGCGCACGCGGCGTTTTTCTCTGCTTCAAACTTTTGCATGATAGCCATTTGCTCGATCGTCGTGGTGAGGCTAGCTATCCTATCATTGAGCTGTCGGACTTGTTCGGCAGTTACCTCCGGGGGGGTGGTGGTGGTCCTCCGAAACCTTCGTCGTGTTGAAAGGCCATGACAGGTTTTGGTTTTGATCTGTTGTAGGAACGCTTCTTTGGAGGCGGGGGTGGGTTTAAGTGACGGTTCTTAGTTCGTCGCGTATCCAGGTTTTTTCAATGAGCGGACCTGACAAAGTTTTCAAATCTTTAGTGATTCTAAAAAAGAAGGAAAAGACTCAAATGAAAAATCACATTCACGACCAAAGGAAGACACAAAAGCGTAAAAAGTGGGTGACTCGACTTGACTCGTGTTTTTAGCTTTTAAAAGGACGCGGGAAGCTTTTTCAGATAGAGGCGTGTTAACACGTCCCTATTCTCGAGGTAGGAAAATTTGTATGATCATAATCCGATTAACCCAATTTGGCGGTATGTTGCCAGGGGTTTATCATTGGATTACGATAAAAAGGATCAGATCGAAGTAGCGATAGGCTAATCGACCTGAGGATGTTAAAATTGGGTAAAAGGTGATCAATTGTTCGCCTTCTACGTGTGACTCAGGGTTTTAAATCAAAAATGACGATAAGTCACTTGATTCAAAGAGTAAATCAACGGGTTCACATATGAGTGAGCCCGCGTTTTTTGTTTTTGAGAGAAAAGAATTAAAATCGGGATGACTAAAGAGTCACTCGATTTAGAGCTAATTCTAATGTTCTAAAAGTTAATTTCATTTAAAATCTCCGAGATGAATTGACATACTCGGGTTTTTGCTTTGTGAAAGACTTTTAGCAATAAATGTATTATGACGATACGTCAGTCGCATAATTCATTTACGTTTTGAAAAAGACCTGGGATATAGTGGTTATCCTAGGTCGGTTTTAAATGTAGCGGCATTTTACTTACTAAACTCAAATGACTATAGGTCAAAGAGCCTAACGGCGTGTTTTTAAAAGTATGACCTTTTTTGAAAAAAGTTTGAAAAAGCAATTTCAAAGATGGACGTATTTTAAAAGTATAATGCCTAGGTAGAGTTTTTGCATGCAGAAAGTTTTTGAAAGACTACTATAGTGAGGGTACTATAGCTTCGCACTTGTACATATAAACACAGGTTTTTGGTTTATAGGGTAAGGTTCCTCCTGGCCATTCCCGCGACGTTTAGGTAGGGCACCCGCAAGACTACACACGCCTTAGGTGTGAATTCAAGACGGGCCCTAGAGCTGCTCGAAGTTTGACTGTTACGATCGCTTGTACGGATGCCGCATTTGTAATCGTGGAGGGTGAGAGAACAGTGTGTCGGAGTTACCTCGCTTATGAAGCGAGATTCTTGAGGCCGCTCCTCAAAGGGTGTGGTTTGAATCAGAGGATTCGACTCAACGATTTTTGCCCAAATATCGAAAGCGTAAATGTTTTCAAAGTTTCAAGCTTCACTTCTTTATGATTTTAAAATAAAAGAAAAACTAGTTTTTCAAAAATAATAAAAATCATGCTCGTCCCCAGCGGAGTCGCCAACTGAAGGTACCGGGAAAAGAGCGATAGTCCTTTCGACGCCCTGCGCCCGCTACGCCCGTCTTGGCGGCGAAGCGAATGCGCCTCGCAGGAAAAAGTGCGAAGTTTTGAGAAAAAAATGGGGGAGATCATTGCATGAATTTGTGACCAAAAAGAAAAGTAGAAAATCCCTTTTGAAAGTGTATTTTCGGAGTCGCCACCAAATATTAAAGGAATTTGGAACCTATTCAACGCGTCTTGAAATACAAGACACGAGTGTCTCAGATTTCAAGGTGCGTCGATACCTATCTATCTGAGGTTTGAAACCAGAGAAGGGGTTCGGAGTGAGGTTACTTTTCGAAAGTTTTGACAAAATAAGTTTTGAAAACCGTAATCAAAAAGCCTACATAAGAGTAGTCTCTACTAATTTGAAAACATTTGCTTAATTTCGATATTTGGGCTAAAAGTCACGCTACGTACAAGTGCGAATAAACATGACTCGATTAAAATGCATAAATAATGTAAATTGTCAAAATAATGACATATTGCTATAGGAAATGTTACGTTAAATAATAATTTATTGACTAAATTATTACTATAGACGTTATTTTCCGACCTCGTATTAGAATTTGTGAAAAACCCTCAGTTTTGACATGCTAAAAGACTCTATGAAACGGTACAATTTAGTGTTGGATCCGTGATTCTAGTCGTTATTTAATGCATGAATGAGGACTTGCATAATTATAAAAGTGACGCGTCGGTTTGCTTTAGTGATAATGAGTCGTTTATTTATGCGATATTGGCGGGGTTTAGACGGATTATGAACTGAATTGCTACAACCGTGATTATTTAATACGGCCGCTTAGTGCCAATATCGGGTTTGGGGTTAATGTAACCCCATTGTCCGAAGTCTCAAACGCCTAGCCCAGTAGGTAATATGTTTACCTTTCGAAAATGTAAAGACGGTATTTTTGAGTGGATTTTGTGAATAGTGTATGAGTGCTAAAAACCGGGTATTGAAAATGAATGAAGTGGGTTGGTATTTATAGAGTTTGGCTGGTTTCTGTGGGATAGCAAAACTTAATCGCCTGTGTACAGGCGTGTAAGTTTGCCTGAGTTAGATATTTTTAAAGAAAAATTAAAAAAGCGTTGTTACAAAACAAAGTAACTCGCTTGGTGACAGGGTATTTGATTTTTAATCGCCTGTTTACAGGCGATTTCATTTTTGTTTTGGTGGGCTGTTTATGCCGCCATTTGGTTTTTGAGGGTTTGATTAAGTAATGATTATGTTTTGTTGTTTACTTATGAGCTAAGTCTTTGTTCAGTTTTGGTCCGAATTTCGGTTTTCGTGTTTCGGTTTTTGTCGTGTTTTTCGGTTTTGGCTTGAAATAAAATAATATTAGGTTATATTATTTTATGGTTTCATAAAACCTTACTTTGTGAAAATGTGACACGGGACGCACTTTGGCCCGTTTTGAGTGTTGTGTTAGTGTGCGTTTTAGGGTCGTTTTTGTAAGTTTGGGCCGTTTTGTAGCTAGTTGGGCTGTTTTTGTGGCTTGGCTTAATAAGACGTTCCTATATTGTGCTCGTGTTACGCTCATGATGACTAAAATTGACATTTATTTTCATGATTATGCAAGTCCAAATTAATACGCTAAAAATGACTAATACGTTTTAGACACTTTTGTACCGTTTCGACTCTTTTAAAAGCATGTATGAAAGTCCTTTTCATCATCGGGTTTGTTTTTGGGGGGGTACGGATACGGGTATCTACAGTGTGGCTCATGGAGAGGCTTGGGCTAATGGAACCGCCAAAGGATCCATATGCCTATCGAGTGAAGAGCTTCTGTAGCCGTGTATCTCGATTTACTTTGGGGAAAGGAGCTAGCTACTGGCACGATATGCTGACTACGGGTATCGGGTCCCATATTCGCTGGTTTCTGCCTTGGTTAGGCGTATCCTCATTTTCAGGACTATCGTTTGGTGATCGTACGAGATACGTAACCCTTTTGGGCTTGTCGCGACCTGTTTATATATATCCGGACCGTGTACTCCGCCAGTTCGGTCGCCAACAAACCGTACCTGCAGTTGAGGCCAGCCAAGGACCTGAGTTTCCTATTACTCGAGCTAGATGTCAGTCGTGGCTTCATTCTTGGAATTGTAGAACTGTTTGGCACCTTCTTGAGCCATGTGCGTCGACATGGGTATCCCCATCTTATTTGAAATGGACGAGGGAAACCTCCGTCGAAGCGCGACGGGCATTACTCGAAGCTGACGTAGCCGACTGGAAAGCTCGTGGTGAAGCATTAAGGACCCGAAGGTTGTACACAATGCTGAACGAACCTGATGTGACGCGCGGATCTAGAGCAGGACGCTCGAATGTGTGGCGAAGGTTAAGTGTTGGTGAAAAAAATCGTCCAAGCATCGCCGAACGATTGGGTCCCCGTCTAAACGTGAAAGACCGCTTGGGGCCCCGGGATGAAAGCGGAGTTCCTCCTAAAAATGAGCTAGAATGATAATGGGCCTGACCTCGTCTCGTAGTCATGAATTGCGTGTTTTGCCTAAGGAGTAGGGACGGGCTGTTGCTTGCAGGATGCTTAGTTAGGACTTTGCATGACGCTTAGTAAAATATTATTATTACTATGATGATTACTAGGATTTATTATAACTACATATTAGTTAGAATTATTATTATTATTGTTATTTACAACTGTGTATTAGCTAAAATTATTATTATGTGTGCTTTCCTCTTCGAGTTGTGTGCGATGGGCTTCGCCCGTGATGAATAAAAAAATTACTATTTATTAGAAAAATTCCCGTTTCCGCATTCATCAAGTTAACATTGTTTCGATTGTACTTTTATAAAGAGTTGCCTACGTATCTGCTTTTTTACACAGAATCAAATCGAATCCGTAGTTCGTATGTTAAACATTTCGTGTGGTGGCAAATGCCAAGCTTTAGACCTACTCTAACACATCGCAATTCAAATATTATTTTATAACATTTGAGAATGAGGACTAAGGATAATATCGCTTCAGTTGATCCAAGTTCGTTGGATTTGAAAAATCGTTGCCATCTAGATCAGTTAGTCTAACTGCACCTCCTGTCAAGATTTTCTTTACCAAGTAAGGACCCGCCCAATTTGGCTTAAATTTTCCTCTCGGGTCTACCGGTAGTAGTGCGCTGACCGATTTTAACACGAGATCTCCCTCCATAATCCCTCGAGGCTTCACCTTTTTATTAAAAGAACGCTCTATCCTTTTCTGATAGAGTTGAACATTGTATAGTGCATTTAAGCGTCGTTCATCGAGCATCACAAGTGAGTCATACCGAGCCTGAACCCAGTCCGCTTCTGGGACTTTGCTTTCTAGCAGGATACGCAGGGATGGTATTTCTAATTCAACGGGTTGGACTGCCTCCATCCCGTAAGTTAAGTAATACGGAGTTGCCCCGGTTGCAGTTCTGATTGATGTTCTGTACCCCCATAACGCGAAGGGTATCTTATCGGGCCACTCACGGTAGTTGTCTGTCATCTTCTTAAGAATGATCAGAATGCTTAGTCTTATTAGTCGCCTCTCATCGCGCCATTTGTCTGAGGGCGGTAGGGTGACAATTTGTGAAGCTTTATCTTATATTTATCGAGTAGCTGAGCTGTCTCGGCTTGGAAATGGGTGCCGTGGTCACTGATCATTTCATGAGGCACTCCGTATCGACAAATGATGTCATTTTGAATGAATTTTGCTACTTGCTTCGCATTTAGCACTTTATAAGACTTGGCTTCTACCCACTTCGTGAAGTAGTCAATTGCCACCAAAATGAAACAGTGCCCTCCAGTTCCTGAGGGGTTAACCTTTCCAATGATATCGATTCCCCACGTCGAGAAAGGCAAAGGCGATGTCATGGTGGACAACATAGAGGGTGGAACATGCTGGACGTTTGCAAATATTTGACAGTTGTGACAGTGACGGACATATCTTCGACAATCCATCTCCATTGTCGTCCAATAATAACCAAGCCTCATGATCTTACGGACTAGCATGTGAGCATTCATGTGTGGCCCACATTCTCCGTCATGGACTTCTTCCATGACTTTTTCTGCTGTGGCCTTGTCAACGCACCGCAGGAGCACTCCTTGTGCCGTTTTTTTGTACAATTGTCCGTCGTTAGTTGTAACAAACTGGGCTGACAGCATCCGTAATGCTCGTTTCCCACGTGTGTCTAGGTCTGTGGGATATTCTCCTGCGTTTTTGTACTTCAAGATTGATGCGTACCAGGGCTCTGTCTCGTTTTCCTCAGCATTGTCTATCACATTAACATATGCGGGTGATGATCTGCGTTGAACACATAACGGCATACTATCTACGCTGTCGGGAATGTTAATTAGGGCTGCTAATTTTGACAGAGCATCAGCGAATTGGTTTTCCTCCCTCGGGAGGTGGACGTATCTTATTTCGTCGAACAACTTTTCAAGCTCTTCTATCTTGGTTTGGTAAGGTGCCAAACTGCTACTCTTAATTTTCCATGCTCCACTCACTTGATTTATTACCAAGGATGAATCCCCGTGCACTAGTAGCCTTTTTACGCCTAAATTGACAGCGCTGTGCAGACCCAACAGGCATGCTTCGTACTCTGCTGCGTTGTTAGTGACAGCGAAGTCTAATTTAATGGATACGGGTATATGTTCTCCATTTGGTGAAATAAGGAGAATACCAATCCCGTAACCCATGTGATTCGATGCTCCATCAAAATACAAGTCCCACGTATCGTCTTCAACGCTCGCGACATTTTCATCTGGAAATGACCATGTATCCGTGACTTCAGTTTCGTCAATTGGATTATCGGCAAGGAAATCAGCGACAGCTCTTCCTTTTATTACCTTCAGCGGCTTATACTTAAGGTCAAATTCTGCTAGCATGAGAGTCCATCTTGACATTCTGCCATTTAGTACCGGTTTTTCAAACAAGTACTTGATCGGGTCCATTTTGGAGTAGATGCTTACACTGTAGCTAAGCATGTAGTGTCTTAACTTCTTTGTGGCCCAAACCAAAGCGAGGCATGTTTTTTCTAGCAGCGTGTACTTTACTTCGTACTCCAAGAATTTCTTACTAATATAGTAGATCGCCCTTTCTTCTTTGTCGACAGTTTGAGCTAACATTGCACCCATTGCGGTATTCGTCACTGTTAGGTATAACGACAACGGTAGCCCAGCTACTGGTGGGCTTAAAACAGGTGGGGAGGACAAAACCTCTTTTATTTTGTCGAACGCAGCTTGACATTGTCGATCCCATGTAACGTGCTCTCCTACTTTGGCCTTTTTAAATATAGGTTCGCAGATCATGGTTAACTTAGCGACGAAACGGCTAATGTACTGTACTCGACCTAGAAAACCTCGAATTTCTTTCTCGGTCTTCGGGTGAGGCATCTCCAAAATGGCTTTGATTTTTGAGGGGTCGACTTCAATGCCACGATGACTAACGATGTGGCCGAGTAGCTTACCCGAAGTGACTCCGAATGCGCATTTCTGCGGATTTAACCTCATGTTGTACTTTCTTAATCTTTCGAAGAATTTCTTTAATGCATTTAAATGACCGCTGCGTTCCTTGGATTTCACAATCATGTCGTCGACATAAACCTCCACCTCTCTGTGCATCATATCATGTAGCAACGTCGTCGCGGTTCGTTGATATGTGGCCCCAGCGTTAATCAGCCCAAACGACATTACCGTATAACAATAAATGCCCCACTGTGTTGTGAACGCGGTTTTGTGCATATCTTCCTCGGCCATCTTTATCTGGTTGTAACCTGCGTAACCGTCCATGAAGGACAATAATGCGTGGTTGGCGGTGTTGTCAACCAAGATATCGATGTGAGGTAATGGGAAATCGTCCTTCGGACTTGCTCTATTTAGATCACGAAAATCAACGCAGACACGCACCTTCCCATCTTTCTTTGGTACGGGTACCACGTTAGCTACCCAATCTGAGTATTCTGAAACTTTGATAAATCCGGCTTTGAATTGCTTGTCAATTTCTTCTTTGACTTTCAGAGACCATTCGGGTCGCATTCGGCGGAGTTTTTGTTTTACTGGTTTGAAACCTGGTTTAATCGGGATTCTGTGTTCTGCGATTTCTCTGTCAATACCCGGCATGTCTTTGTAAGACCATGCAAATACGTCTTTGAATTCGTTTAGCAGATTGATAAACCCTTGTTTTTCAGCAGGGTCGAGAGTTGTCCCTATTTTCAGCTCTTGTGGCTCGAGAGTGGTTCCCACGTTAATTGTTTCGGTATCTTCGACTACCGAGTTTTTCTCATCATATTCCTGTATCCCTTTTAGCAACTGAGGAGATGGTTCTATCTCCTCAATTTCTGCCTGTTCACCTTGGTCCTCATTCTCAATGTCATTATTAAAACAATCATTTTCAAAAATTGAATTGCAATGTAAAAGAGACAAGTCGTAAGCAAACTGGTTCATTTTATTATTATTGATTTGAAATTGTGCGAATTGTGCTAACATTTGGGCCAACTGATCAGGGGTCAGTGGCTGGATAGATGTGGTATCCAAGACAGGCCTCGGAATACCGGAACTAGAAGAAGGTACATGAAAAGGAAAGACTGGGGAGGGGGTATCTTCGACACCTAACTCCTTAGACTTAGCACTAAGACTCCTATCATCATCAGGTTCAGACTCAGAATCAGACTCGGAATGTTCTTCTGGCTCGGGCATTTCTCCTTCTCCTACGGTCATCTTGAACAGCAGTCCTTTGTTGTCGGTCCATTTGATGGTCTTTCTCCATCCGGACGTAGCCCCTTGTGGATTAACATCTGTAATGAGGGTGGATGGATCGAATCGATCACTTTTAAGGATCATACTCACCAACGCTTCGCTTGATGTTTCCGTTTTCCTCTTTTCTCCAAAAAGAAGGCCCATAGCTTTCCCGTCTTCGACTGGGCTATACCCCTCCTTTGTTGTGATCGTGGCCATAATATCGTCTGGAATATAGTAACAGTCGTGGAATATTTCAATTCCTGGGACCCAACGGCATGCTTTACGATCATAGATGGGCTCGGGAAAGTCCAAACATGGTGTGCCTTCTCCGGCTCTCACGAATTGCCCATTAAGCGTTAGTGGGTACGGTTTCAGCTTCGCATCTTGACCCTTACCTTTGCTTAGACAATCTTCATCCTTTGTTGGGTTGTACCCAAGGCCAAATGTGATTCCTTTCGGGATCGTTGGAGGTGGAGTGAAGGCATTTTCTTTCCTTGGATATAAGGACAAACCAAAGTATTTTCCGGTCCTTAGCACTGTTTCACATGCACGGCTTCCGGTGTATAACTCCATGTTTGACTCGTTGACTTGGGATTCGAATGTATTGACGACCTCAAAGCCACCCGTCTCAATGGTGACCTCATTTTGTACCTCGAAAGTCACATCTCCACCCGTTACGACCATTGGAGTTGCGTTAATGGTTACCACCCCTCCATTGAATGGAATTTTAATTTTTCGGTGAAGGGTTGAAGATACAGCTCTCGCGGCGTGGATCCAAGGTCTTCCAAGCAACATATTAAAGGATGAGACGAGGTCTATAACCTGAAAATTGACCGTCTTTTCTACTGCCCCAGTATTCACGCTCAAAGTGACGAGCCCAGCTACGCGACGTATTGTACCATCAAAAGCTCGGACCGTTTGCGTAGTTGGAATAAGATCATTCTTTTCTAAGCCCAGAATATACGCGGTTTTCAAAGGAAGCACATTTACAGCGGACCCATCATCCACTAGTGTCATTGGAAGCCTCTTGTGACGGCATTCTACCGTGATGTACATGGCTAAGCAATGTTGAGGTCCGAAAGAAGGCAAGTCCTCATCCGAGAAGGTCACGACATTTGTAAGCCGTGGCTGATTTGACGAAACTAACGAGATCATATCGTTAGGCGTGGTAGTGGGAGACACAGTCATGTTCATCAAAGATTGTAGCAAAGCTTGACGATGTTCGAACGAGCTTAGGATAAGCTCCCATATAGAGACATCCGCCTTAGTTTTCTGTAGTTGCTTGATAAGGGGATCCTTTGCGGTTGACACTTCTTCGAGTGCCTTTGTGACGGTATGCGTACTTGCTTGCGTTGCGTTTTGGGTGTCCCCAAAAATAGAAGTGCTCTTCGACTTTTCTACTCGATAAGGACGTCCGGATCGAGTTAGGTGATCAGATTCGAGGACATCCTTTCGTAGCTGCATTATTTCGACTTAGTGCGTGGGATGATCGCACCTTCGGTGAGATAAATATCATCCTCATTATCTGCCCAAACACCATTAATTTCATTCCCACTTTGAGCAAGGTATGGTGTACAATCAATGTTGAAATCCCCAATGTGAATATCATTTCTTGTTTTGGGAAAAAGATCAGCACAATCTATGTAAACTTTTCCCACGAAAAACCCGGTGAGATAACTAACGGGTCGGATCAAGTGAGACACATCATCATTGTCCCCGATGAACACTGCGTTGGAGTGGTTGCCGAAAGGATTAGTCACATTATTTGACTTAACCGTAGGGATTGGCAAAGATCCATTTTCGATCATGTCTTGGATCTCGTGCTTAAGGCGAAAGCAATTCTCAGTATCGTGTCCTCTCCCTTGATGGAATGCACAGTATGCGTTAGGCTTGTACCATTTACCTTGTCGGTCGACAGGCGGGTCCGGAGTTGGACCAATTGGGCTCAACTTTCCTTGGGCCGAGAGCCTTTGAAGAGCAGAGGTATATGTGCACCCGAGATCAGTGAATGCTCTTGGTGCTCGACGCTGTTGCTCTCGAGGGCCCCTAAAACTGATTGCTTGCACATGATTAGCCGAAGTGGATGCCCTTGATTTAGAGGAAGAGGGTCCTTGATATCCCTTAGGCTTTTCGGCCTCTGTAGCTCGAACATCGTCCTCTATTTTCATCCCTACTCGGCCAAGTTCCTTGAACGAGCTGAAATTTTGGTATTTGATAGCATCTCTGTAGACAGGACGAAGATTTTTGATGAATTTATCTACCATTTCGACCTCTTCGGGTCTCTTGGGCAATTTCACGCTTTCTGCGCGCCATCGATTAAGGAATTCTGTGAACCCCTCCTTCTCCTTTTGTGTCATTACTTCCAACGTTCTCATAGTAGTCTGGATTTCAGCATTATCAGCAAAATGCTTACAGAATTCCACTGTGATGTCTTCAAATGTCGGAAAATTTTTGAGTTCGAGACCATAGAACCATTTCCTTGGGTGTTCCCCCAAAGATTGAGCAAAAACATGAGACAACATTTCAGCGGGTACCCCTTTCAAGGCGAGGTATTCTTTGTAAGATCGAATATGTTGCAATGGGTCTTCAGTTCCCTTGAACTTGGGGATGTCAGTAAGCACAAAATTGGTCGGTAGCTTATCTTGGACTGGCGTGTAGCCACGAGCATTCTCAAAGTGAATGCTTTCCCCATGAGACAATTTCAGTTGCTCCTCTATTAGTTTGAAGCGTTTCTCAAGTTCAGTTGGTGGTGGAGGCGGTGGATTTTCTATCGTTAGCTTCTTTTCTACGGACTCCAAGCGACTCATCATTGCAGCAAGAGTATCATTGAGTTTGCTTAAGCATTCGCGGTAGTCATGTTTCTTGTTTCGACCGGCCTTTCTACAATAAAACCCCGAATAGAATTCAGTCATCGACTTATAAACCCTTTGCACACTCGAAACTTTGGCTGACACACACGTGACTAGCTGAAAGAAACCCACCATCCTAACCTAACACGAAGAAAGAAGACCAGCCCGACTCCAACCTACACGCCTAAACCATATACGGACTCTAAAGTGGATTAGAGGGATTGACTGACTCGGACTCCTCGTTCTAGACTTGGGTTAAACTCAAAACAAGACTTGAAATTTGAGATCGAGGACGACGGAAGAAATATAATGCTTGATTTTAAAAAAAAAAACTTTAAAGAGCTAAAACAGGATTATTCTAAACCTAAACGGATAGCTTGGAGGAGATTTTTCAAATCGAGAATTATTTTAAGATTATTCTAATCCTAAACGAACAGCATTTCAGCTAGGAATGGATTTTTCAAATCGGAAATTATTTTAAGATTATTCTAATCCTAAATGAATATACTTTTAGCTTGGAGGAGGTCTTTTTTCAAAAGAACTGAAGTCGAAAATTATTTAAGATTATTCAAATCCTAGAAGGAAAGCGTTTCAGCTTGGACAAAAATCTTTGTTTTTCGGAAAAGATGGTGTTGGAAAATATTTAAGATTATTCTAATCCTAAAAAGACAGCATTTCAGCTAAAGGAATGATTTTTTTTTAAAAGGGAAAGCATTTCAGCTTAAGTCAAAAATCGTTTCAAAAGAGATATTTAAGATTATTCTAATCCTAAAAGACAAATAAGCTTTCAAATTTAATAAAAGATTTTGGGAAATATTTGTTTGAAAAGATGACAGCTTTGACTAAAAGCGATTGAAAACATGGCTTTGGAATTCCGCGAGCATTTAGTCATACGCAGTTCAAGGATGCAATGCATGAGCTAGACTATTCTAAGTCTCGAAAAAAGGTCCATGCCAATGATCCCACGTTGTTAGGTAACCTACGCCTCCACCATAAGTCCGTAACTATATGGCGAGAGGGCAGTCGCTAACCTCGGCGGGACCACCTTGATATTTAAATCAGACACAGTGAACGTCATTTCCCTACTTTGAGGTCGACCCAAAGGGAGAAATGGTTCGAATCCTAACAGTATGATGCGTAAAAAACATAAAAAAGGGTACTCTAAATAGCCATCGTTTTACTTTTCAAGTTTCACTGTCCCCAGCGGAGTCGCCAAATTGTGGACAAGAGATTTTGATCCACGCGATGTTTTATTTCAAAAACATTTTTAATTTGAAAAGAGTCGCCACTAAATTTTTAAGGTGGAATTTAGAAACCAATTTTAGAGAAAATGAGTTTGTGTGAATTTACGTGTTAGGAAGTTTAAAAATAATTTCATTAATTTAACGCCTAACCCCGCCCGTTACAGTAACGGTCTCTACTAAGTGAAATCATGGCTATTACGAGTACACATGCAGGTATGCAAACAAATATTTTAACCCTAAACAAAATAGATCCATTCTAGGTCGTTTTAATGCACATATAACTTCGTCGGAGTTATTTAACAGAGGTTCATTTACTATTCTAGCAAACAAAGAAAAGAAGCAGAAATACTCACCGACAGCATAAGATAGATTAACAAACGTTAGCGGCAGAAAAATAATAAATAATAAATGATCAAATATGACTAATACGTGAACAAGCGTAAGCGACTAACATAACCAAACTCTGCACACTAACGTAATGAAATGACAAACAAACATGCACTAACTAAAAGTCAAAGGCAAATACATAAGCACACAAACACACACAAATAATCATGGATGCTGCTAGTGGAGAAACTAATAATTCCAATAATTCAACAAAAAGAGGCAACTCATAAACACAAACAAACGTGCAGCTTAGTAGTATATACAACTAACTAACCCATGCTAACATACGTGAACGACCCTGATGCAGCCGAGAACCAGCTAACAAACACACAAACAGGCGCATAACAAGCGAAACAGGTAACACGAGTGCACACATATACGAACAAGTATACCAGGGCTTAAATAATCGAAAGCGACCAAAACACGAACAAACACGAACGCATAACATGACTAAATAAACACGACACATGAGGTTCTAATTCATACGTTAACATACTACACAATTGAGGATTAAGCGAGCGAAACAGAAAAGACAGCAGACAATAACCACGTATGACTCTTGCATGATTAGCGAGGCGGATTTGCGAAACCAATACTAAGCAACAGATCAAAATCATCGAAAGCTAGCCTAAAGTAAAAAACGTGAATTACAAAACTAAAACAAACGTGAAAGACCAACATTCAGACAACTACATGAATAACGTGAATAGGACCAGATTACGTAGACAAGCAACGAGCCAAAACTGAACCAATCTAACAGAGAGCTTTCAATTCATACTACGCAACGAAATTGAACACGTATTCTAGGTGAACAAGAGGCATGACATATTCACATCGAAACCATGCTAAAAACATAAGCCTAAAACGAACGATAAAATACAATAACTACGATGATAAACAAGTGAGCGACAGAGAGTAATAAAAAACGACAGAGGCTATAAAACAATAAAAAAAATGATAAATTAACAAAATAGAAAGAGTATTTTGCACCCTCAACTTACATGTATCGTTGACCAAATATCCGAGTCGTAATCGATTGTAAGATTTATCCCGAGGGGCCGTCGTCGACGAAAACCAATAACAAAAACCGTAACTTTGAATGAAACTGACAGCGATTTTCAAAAGCTTGTATCTCCTTCGTTTCTCAACGAAATTTCGAACCGAAAGATGTTTTAGAATCGTGGTGAGGTGAACTTTAAGACTAGGTAAACAAATCAGAGAGATTGAGAAGTTTACAACACGAAAAACGAGGAAGAACAGGGATAGCTGCACGAAAATCAGAAAAGGATGCTCTGTTTTCGTGTGTCTATCTCGTCTTCTCTGAGGGCTGTTTCGAGGCTTTTTTGTGACTTGAAGTTATGTGTGTGAGCTGTGTATTTCGTATGTCTTGAAGGCTTGTGTATGGGTGTATATATATAGGGACAAAGAATAGGGTTTTCTCGAAGAAAGAGCGACTTTTCGTTCTCTTTGAAAGCCTTGTCCACGCCTATTTAGGGTTTTGTGGAGCGTATTCTTGAGGGTTAAGCAAAGGGGTACGTGGGTAGGATAATTAGGACATGGGTATGGGTTTAGTGGCCAGAAAGTTCGGGTTTTGGGCTGCACTAAAACAGAGTACGAGGGTAGGGGTTTTGGGTCGCTGACGAGCTACTTGGGCTATTTTATGGCT
The DNA here is from genome assembly GCA_023091065.1 of Dianthus caryophyllus. Taxonomy (NCBI): domain Eukaryota; kingdom Viridiplantae; phylum Streptophyta; class Magnoliopsida; order Caryophyllales; family Caryophyllaceae; genus Dianthus; species Dianthus caryophyllus. The sequence continues at coordinate 34,219,135 of CM041517.1, read as the reverse complement.
TGTTTTGGTGGATTTAGGACGTGGCTTTAGGCTATTTCCTGGTCTGATCAGTCGAAGCGGGGAATGGGTAAAAAAGGCTTTGAAATTCGTGTTGAAACGGGCTTAAAATCGCTCTTAAAATTGAGCTTAAAACGAGCTTTAAAACTTCTTTGTCATAAAAGCGAATTAAATCGAATACGATTTAATAAACTGTTTTAAAAGCACGAGAAACGACTTTTCAAGTCAAAAAAATGATTTTGTAAAAGCGACTTTTCAAATCGAAATACTTAAAATGATTTTTCAAATCAAAATATTTTATTTTCAATAAAACACTACTTGCGACAAAAATAAATTTTGACAGAGCTTACTAAATCAAATGTCTTTTGAATTAACAAACATTGTGTCGACAGCGCCCTGCTTACATCGTAATACGAACTCAAATAAGTGATACGAAAACACGTTGTCCTATCATCATAGGGTATTGGTCGGGTTTTCTGTAAATTTCCATATCGACAGATACGGGTATCTACAATTTGACTAAATTTGACCAAAATGAAATTATCACTAAGTCACTAAAGTTAAATAGTAATTAGAATTGAATTTTTGTATAAATCGTTTTAGTTATAAAGGAATTATGTTAAACCGATAAAAAAAGAGTAACCGTATAAAAATGAACTAAATCGTATTATTCTTGCCTTTGCTATTTGGACTGTTGATATTGGACTTACGGACCTAAATGAATCATCCACGATACTATTATTTTTAAAATGAAAATCGCTAAATTTAGTTAATAGACGACTAAATTTAACTAAGTCTCATTTTAAAATAAATATCATTACCACTTTTTACAAATTGAACTTAACATTTTTAAAACTAATATTTTAAAATGAAAATCATTATCACTTTATACAAAATGAACTTAACGTTTTTGAAACTAGACTTTTAGATATTTTCAAAAATCACTAAATACAAACCGAACTTAACGTTTTTAAAACTAGACTTTTGAAATATTTTCAAAAATCACTAAGTACAAAACGAACCTAACGACTTTGAAACTAGAATTTTTGTACTTAGCAAATAAAATGAAATTTTAGTTTATACTTAGGAAATATATTAATATATATGAATACGTATAAAAATACGTATAAATGTAAAATACGTATAAGTATAAAAATACGTATAAAATACGAAGTATAAAAATACGAATACGTATAAAATACGATGAATAGTGACCAATGAATAGTGTCAAGTGAATAGTGATTTATGAATAGTAAAAAGTGAATAGTGAAATACTGAAAATAATTGAAAATTTTACTAAGTATAGAAAATTTAAAATGAAGAAGTAAATAACCTAAAGTGTTTGAAAAACACATGAATAAAATTGGACATACTAATAAACGTTTCAATTTAGAAACTTGAAAACGTTAATAATTAACAACACTTCAAATAATAAACGAATGTGTTATGTGATCATATGAAACCTACCATTCAAATAAAACGTTTGACGCTGAGACTAGGAGAGTCTAGTAACATGTGATATGGAATATCAAATAAATAATGAATATTGAGTAAGTTAAATAAAAGGTCAAGCTTGAGCCTCCGATATGAAAACGTCAATCGTAAGTGAAGTGGGGTTAAGATAGTCTTGTAGCGGATACCACTATCTCGGTCTCTGACATGGGTCATCCCGGTTAGTGTGGTTGAGCCGGCAGCTTTATTGCTTAGCATCCTGCCCATGCCTTACGCCTTAAGTCGTATTGCCTATGCCGTACAAGATAATGAAAAATTCAACTCTTAGTGGGTCAGGCTTTAGGAAAAAGTCGTTTTATCCTGAGTTAAGGTGCTCTATGAATAGCATAGCCCACTCTTAAATTGGATATTAGTGTATGCATACTAGACTAGGGTTTTATTCCCCTATTTCGCTAAAGTTATCAGGGCATCCGTGCCGATTTGGGCGATTATAGCGGTGGTCTCCTTGCCGTGTTTCGTTCTTAGTGGGCGCGACACTAGCATTCGTTCTTACCCTGCGTAAAGATTACTTGACGAGATTGTATCTGAAGTTCAATCATTTGAACACTAGAAGATGAGATGCAAGTACTATAGTATTCGGCGTGGTTTACTTGAGTCGAGTAAGCCTCTGCACTATGGAAGTGAGATGCAATCGATCAGTACAAAGGCCTACTCGGTGGTCGTGCTCGTAGCGGTATGTGTTGTTTGTTGTTTGAATTAAATGAGAATGAGTGTGTACCATCTTGAAAACTAAAGACCACAAATTTCAAGTGATTCGATTCTGCATGTTGAGAATGATTCTCAGATAATATCTGCTTTTGCGATCCGATATCGCGTTGTAATCTTCTTTGAATTATTGTGATACTATGGTTATGATATTATGTGTTATTTGCTTTCATAATCAATATCATGCTTATATGATTTATCGCTTTAAACCGCATGCTTATTATGACTTATATGTCTTTATATGCTATATGTAATAAGCATGTTTATATTTTTATCATAAGGTTATGTTTATAAAGCGATAATATTAAACCAAAATAATTGAAATCGAGGGTAAGTATGAGCATAGCTAGTCATCCTTTGTCAGCTCAATGAGCATCCCCATCAGTTTATTGTGCAGGACGATCGTGGACCGAGAGCTGGATTTTGGACGGGGCCACGAGACGTGTTTATGCTTTATTTCTAGTTGTTTTTGAGAGATTTGTAATATATAACACTTTACTCTTCTAAATTCCGTACTTAGAGTTGTTTTATTCAACTCTTGAACGATGTTTGTAATATTTGGGTTTTATGTAAATTTAATGACGCTGGTTTAAGACTTAATTAATTTCCGCCTTAGTAATTTAAGTCGACTAAAAACCAGGTTGTTACAGTCTTTTTCAAAAACAAGCACTTGCATTCATATCTTCGAAAACTCGCTCAAAACGTTTCAAAGATAAATGAACCTAACACCTAACAAACTAACATTTTTCAAACAAAACTCTCGCGAATTTTTGAAATAAACCTTTTCAAAATTTCCTTTTTTCACTAACAAGCAAAAACCCGAGTAAGGAATAAAACCCGAGCTCGTGGATTTCGATCCTCTAGGTCACACGGTCTAGACTCTGTTTTAACATCCTCGACTCGACTTGCGCGAGCCGAATCCTTCTCTTTTTACACATCCGACTCGAGCTCACCTCGGCAAATCACCGATATCAGTTCGACGGATGCAAAACAAAATCTTTTAACATCGAGACGAGATGTGCGCACGCATCCTCGCCTCAAAAGCTTTCCTTAGCAAAACCTTTTCGAAAATCTCCTTTTTCAAGCTTAAAAGGTCTTTCAAAACAACGAAATGAGCTAGAATGAATGCCTAGAATGAATGTGAGTCTAGTGGGTCGAGTCGTGTCGCTAATATGCAAAGTGAAATGCAGGCCTCAGCTGGATACTCGTCGTACTAAAAACCGCCAAGTAATCCCATACAAGAAACGAACCTACACCCGTAAAATGGCCGGCAATGACGAAGTTACCGCACTCCGTGACCAAGTCACAAAGCTGACCGCTAACCTTGAGAGACTTTTGACCACCCACACCACCGAAGTGGAACGCATGGAAACCAAGATCAAGGAAGAGGCCGATAGGCACGCCAAGAAACTCCAAGCCATGGAGGAAAGAATCTACGTCTCGAGCACCTACTCCATCCACAAGGAGAATGAAAACGTGCCTACTAGCATCAAGGACGAGCTCCCTAACAAGCTCGCCCTTAGCGACCTTCCTGTCTTCCAAGGACATGAGAGCCCGATCATCCACATCCGAGCTTTCAAGTCCCAAATGGCCATCAAAGGAGTCGACGCTAAGCATTGGCTAACTCTCTTCCCACACTCTCTAGCAGCAGTGCCCAAGACATGGTTCTACTCACTCGACCCACAACGGGTCCCCACCTTTGAAGAACTCACAGTCGAGTTCGACCGACAGTATCGAGACAATGAAGACACTCAAGTCTCAATTCGCACCTTAGAAGTCCTATCTCAAAAGGACAATGAAGGCTTTACCGACTATCTTACTCGTTGGAAGAAGCTGAGCGCACAAATCCCCAACCGCCCTCTCATGAGGACGAGCTCGTCATCAATTTCATAAATAACCCGCGACCCGTATCAATTTTACATGAGGTACAAAGAACATTCAGAACTTCAAAGAACTAACTAAGGTCGGCACTCAAATCGAAGATGACCTTAGGACTGGCACCATGGCTAAATACACCGGCCATGCTTATCAGGGGAGCTCCTCTAAGTCCTCCCGCGCGGTCAAAAACGACGAAAAATCGTCATTGGTAACCTTGATGATGACACCCTTGACGCTTTCGCAACTACCTTCTCGCCGCCTCCTAAGGCCAAGAGAAACTTCGACCCTCTCTTTATGTCTTACTCCAAGGCATTCCAAAGGTTGGTCGAGAAGAACTACCTACAACCGATCGGGCCTACTAGCGAGCCGCCCGAAGACAAGAAGCCTAAATCTTGGAACCCCAATGCCTTCTGTGCATACCACCGAGGCCAGGGGCATGACACCGAGGACTGTTTTAGGCTCAAGAACGCTATCCAAGATCTGATCGATCAAGGAAAGCTCAGCAAACCATCTCAACCCACCAAGCCTTCAAACAACGAAAACCCGCTTGGAAACCATGAAATCTTCGTGGGGTCAATCCCTATACTAGACTGTTCCTACCTAATCACACCCTCCGACGACCAAGTTAATGCAGTCTACTGGTCTGATGACGAAGATGACGAATATTGGCTACCCACTGACGAAGTGATAAGTCACATCAATCAACTTGCAAAAGACATCGATCACCTGAAAGCTCTACATCACACCGCAGTCGAACGTCTGGAACGTCGCGTCCAAAAAGAACTTAGCAACCCAGTTTCGCTCGACACCCTCGAAGCTTTTCGTCAGAAAGACAACGAAGGCTTCGTCAAACATCTTACACAATGGAGGAAGTTACTTTCCCGAGTGCCGGATCACCCACACGAGGACCAGCTCATACACACCTTCCTTTTCAGCTTACGACCTGCCTGGCGATACTACTTTCACTTCTGCCACGCTCAGAACTTCGAACATCTCATCGAAATTGGCACTCGCATCGAAAAGGATCTCACATCTAGCTACGAAGATCCCGCCTACCGAAGTACCCTTCGAGGACGCACTCTTAAAGGGCAAAGAATACACAACTCGCATGGCTCCGCAAGGAACTTTGACAAACTCTATATGCCCTACGCTGTGGCATTACAAAAACTAATCGAAAAAGACTAACTTGCACCCATCGGACCTATTAACGAGCCGCCCATGAGAAAGAAATCAAAATCATGGGACCCCAATGCCTTCTGTGCATACCACCGGGGCATGGGGCATAGCACTGAGAGTTGTCTCAAACTCAAACATGCCATCCAAGATCTTATCGATCAAGGAAGAATCAAGAAACCTCGGAGGAAAACCACACCTTCCTCCAGCAACGGCGCAATTTACATCACAACTCAAGCAACTCAAGCGACTCAGCGGCTCAGTAGACGTAAGACGATGAAGAAGAAGAAGAAATTCTTTTAGATTCTAATGCTCTTAGTGTCGGGTCATCTGTCGACCCATCTATCCTAGACTCTAGCTTTAGTTTAGATTTTCTCTTTACGGAGGCTAGCTCCAAGCAATTTTCTGATTTGTCGAATAATTCTCTTCAAAATAATGGAATGAATAAATTTGCTTACGCCTTGTCTCAAGCTGAAACAAATAACAAAATGCAAACAAATAAAAATCAACAAGCAACAAACAAAACACAAAATACAAAAGACACTAACTCATGCGAAAGTGAACAAACAAATCAATCATTAAACAAATACATTGCAAACTTTGTGCACCCAAAAACACAAGACCCCATCATCGAGGAAACCATAACCATAAACGTGGGAACCCCCGAAGAACCAAGGGAACTACAACTAGGTGCCTCACTAGACGAACACGAACGCACTCTCTTCACACAACTCCTGGCGAATTCAAGGACGATTCGGCTTGGTCATACAAAGACATGCCCTAATCGAATCTGAGCATCGCCAACACCGCATCCCCATTAAACCCTAAGCATAAACCCATCAAACAAAAGCTAAGAAGACTACGTCCCGAATGGTCACTTATGGTCAAGGAAGAAATCGAAAAACAACTACAAGCCGGTTTCATCCAAGTCATCGAGTATCCTGAATGGGTCTCAAACATGGTCCCAGTCCTGAAAAAGAATGGCAAAATTCGAGTATGCGTTGACTTTCGCGACTTGAACAAAGCTAGTCCCAAAGATGACTTTCCATTACCCCATGTGGACGTCCTAGTCGACAACACCGCCGATCACGCCCTCCTATCCTTCATGGACGGCTACGCAGGCTACAACCAAATCAAAATGTCACTCGAAGACATGGCAAAGACGGCCTTCATTACACCGTGGGGGACATACTGCTACACAGTTATGCCCTTCGGCCTAATCAATGCTGGCGCAACATACCAACGCACCGCTACAACCCTTTTACACGACATGATGCACAAAGAAGTCGAAGTTTACGTCGACGATATGATCGTGAAGTCAAAGGAGAGAAGTGATCATATCACTAACCTCCGCAAGTTCTTCACTCGCCTACGACAATACAAAATGCGCCTGAACCCCCAAAAATGTACTTTTGGAGTTAAATCCGGTAAACTACTAGGACATGTAGTGAGCCAAAGAGGCATCGAGGTCGACCCCTCGAAAGTCAAAGCAATCCTTGAAATGCGACCCCCGGAGAACCTCGACGAAATTCGAAGTTTCTTGGGCCAAATCCAATACATCTCGCGCTTCATCAGCAAACTCACCATGATATGTGAACCAGTTTTCAAGAAACTCAAGAAAACCGACCACGTTGAATGGGACGAAGAATGTCAAAAAGCATTTGACAAGGTCAAGGAATTGCTAACTAACCCACCCGTCCTACGACCACCCCAAGCAGATCTACCGCTATCTTTATACCTTACAACAACATCTACCGCCATGGGCGCCATGCTCGCTCAAGAAATAAACGGCGAAGAACATGCAATCTATTACATCAGCAAGAAATTTCGATTCACGAAACTTCGATATTCACCCGCCGAGAAGAGTCATCTAGCTTTAGTATGGTCATCCAAGAAACTCGCTACTATATGCTAGCACACCGCATTTAAGGTCTATTCCAAAATGGACCTCGTAAAGTACCTTTCGAGAAACCTCATGCATAACGGACGAATGGCCAGATGGACTTTGCGCTTAGCCGACCCGATCTTAAGTACGCACTTTCAAAGCAATCAAGGGACGGGCAGCCTCCGATTTCCTAAATTGAAAATGCAATCAACGAAGAACCAATCATCGACACAACATCCCTTCCGCATTTATGGGATTTACAACATCAACCAAGAACAATGGGAGTTATACTTCGATGGCTCCTCCAACTATCGAGGATGTGGAGTAGGAATACTTCTCATATCCCCGAATGGCGAACACACACCCTTATCAATCAAGCTAGATTTCGACGTAACAAACAACGCCGCAGAATACGAAGCGTGCTTGCACGGTCTCCAAGCAGCGCTTGTACTCAACGCCCGCAATATAAGAGTCTATGGGGACTCCTCCCTCATAATCAACCAAGTATCGGGAGCATGGAAAATACTTAACGAAAACCTAGCGTTATACCAAAACAAAATACAACAGCTCATAAACGAATTCTATCACGTAGAATTCATACACCTCCCACGCGAAGAAAACCAATTCGCCGACGCGTTATCCAAACTCGCGTCACTAATCAACATACCCCCGGGAATGGAAACGCTCCCCATTGTCGTGGAACGACGGAATGAACCCGCCTACATCTGTGACATTGAAACCGAGGAAGAGCAAACCGATCCTTGGTACCAAGCAATCATCAGCTACAAAACAAACGGTGAATACCCACCAAACATCGACAAACGAGCCAAACGCGCCCTACGCCTGTTATCATCACAATTCGTGTTGGAAATGGGCAAACTACTCAAAAAGACACCCCAAGGCACACTACTCTTGTGTGTCGATCACAAAAAGGGACACGAGATCATGTCCCAAGTACACGATGGCGAGTGCGGACCACACATGAACGCACGAGCCATGTGCAAACAAATCATAAGGCTAGGATGGTACTGGACAACCATGGAAGCCGATCAAGCAGAAAATATGTCAAACATTGCCATAATTGCCAAATCTTTGCGAACATACAACACATCCCTCCTTCACCACTATACAGTTTAACCTCGCCATGGCCTTTCTCCACATGGGGGATTGACGTCATTGGCAAAGTACAACCCGTGGGAGCAGGAGGACACTGCTTCATCCTCGTGGCCATCGACTATTTCACCAAATGGGTCGAAGCCGCATCATCCCGCACGCTAGGCACAAAAGAAGTTCACGAAATTCATACAAAGCAACATCCTTGGTCGCTACGGCATACCCCACGAATTCTTACGCGGCCAAGGCACACACTTCCAATGAGAGGTGGAACCACTCCTCCTCAAATACAAGATACAACGACACAAGTCATCACCGTATCGACCGCAAACTGACGGCGCGGTCGAGGCAGCAAACAAATCCGTCGGATCAATCCTCAAAAAGATGATCGACACCTGCCACGATCGCCCAACAAAATCCCATTTGCATTATGGGGATACCGCGACAACCATCCGCACACCCACAGGCATGACACCTATTTCCTAATCTACGGGATGGAAGTCGGCCCAACCTCAGAGAAATCGAGATGCAATCCCTTCAATTCTCATGGAAGTAGACATTCTCGAGGCCGAATGGGCACGCGAACGATACGAACAACTCATCCTGTTAGACGAAAGACGGTTACATTCACTAAATGCACACCGAATGTATCAATCTCGCCTACAACGCGCCTACAACAAACGGGTCAAGCCACGAAACATCAAAGTGGGTGACCTAGTACTCAAATCAGTCCGAGCACCATTACCAGTCGACCCAAGAGGAAAATTCAAACCCAATTGGGCCGGACCATACTTGGTCAAAGAAATCCTTCCCGGAGGAGCCGTGAAACTAACTGACTTTGACGGTCAGGACTTCCGCTTACCGACGAATCTTGATCAACTCAGGAAATACTACCCTTAAACACAAACACTTCTGCAATGTATTTCAAAAAAAAAAACAAAACTCACTCTCGCATGGGTGAACTACGCTCGGTTTGATTCCACGCACTGTGGATACGTAGGCAGCTTTGCAAAGAGCTCAACCGAATCACACGAACTACGCCGGTTTGATTCTGTATTTAAAAAGCGGATACGTAGGCAGCTTATCAAAAGCACAACCGAACTTTTTGGCACGCATGCCCAAAGCTTAAAAAGGTCAAGGGCGTTGCACTCACAAAAAGACACGCTCAAAGCTTAAAAAAGCCGAGAGCACAGTCAACACAAAACAAAAATCCAAGTCCAAAGCTCAAAAAGGTCGAGGACTTAAGGACGGAACAAGTCAAACAAACAAGTCCAAAGCCTAAAAAGGTCAAGGATTTTAAGACAAAGTATGAATGTTCAAAGCTTAAAAAGGTCGAGAACATTTAAAACAAACAAAAGAAAGCAACGAGGCAAGGCAAAAGCAAACTAATTCTATTTTATTACTTTATTTAGAATTTTTCACAATTTAGAAATGAGCTAGGAACAAGCCTCCTTAGCCCTTTATTTGAATCTAAAAACATGTATTTAAATAAAGGAAATTTTTTAAACAAAGCAAACTACTCAAGTCATCTTCTGACGCTTCGGATTAGCCTCTTCATCTTCAAGGGGCCGCTCCGCCACAATCTTCGAACTCAGCACAGGGACAGATCTCTCAAAACCTGGGGGCTCGATCGGATCCTCGTCCCCGCTGACCGGGGCTCCTCGATCCTTGACCCTAGGCGATCCCTAACGGTCACCTTCGGTCCAAGCCTCTCCCGCGCCGGTCTCGAAGAAGAAGCATCCGCATTAGCCGCACAAAGATCACCATAGTCCCTCCTTTCGCGCACCACCTCATACGCCAAGGAGGGCCTTGGCCCATTCTTTTCCCTCCTCCTTTGATTCTCCCGTTCCTGAGGATCATTGGAACGATACCACCGTGTATAGAAGTCGGTAACACGACTAGACTCTATATGCTCCGGAACAGCCCAAGTAACACGGTCCGACCATCCTCGGATCCAAGCATCAATCATTCGATTGTTTAGCAAAACAACCCCTCCAACCTGAGTATCCCCGCTTCGTATGGTCCGAAAGTAAGCTCCGACCGCTTCTTCAAACGAAGAGGATGAATCCACACTCCTCGTTCAAACCCACACAACATCAACCCACGAGAAGCATTATCGCAATGACGCGCCAGAATCACCGTGAATACCCCACCATGACACGCACTAACGAATGGAGCTCTCTTGACGAACCCCTGTAGTAGTTTAGCGAACGCTCCCGAAGGTCAGCCCACTCCATCTTTCGCGACGTCGTGGCCGCAGCCTTGAAAACACTCCCAAGGGGGAGAGCTTTATACATACTTAGCCTCTCCATGAGCCAAACGTTGAGAATCCTAGCGCAACCCCTGTACGAGCTCAGACGATTAGCACAACGGTCGTCTAAACCAGTACGGTCTCCGCTAGGATCAACGCAGAAGGATCATATCCCCTTTCCATCTCTTCGACAACACGAGCATACCTCGCGTTTCCGAACACTCCATCTGGCATGGACCCCGCAAAAGCATACCGATGAACCAAACAGAAAGCAAGGGCCCTCCGCCTGGAACGGTCCGAAATACTAGTATCAGCCTTATTCATATATCGTTGACACAAGAGAAGCATGTTTACCTTGCCTCCCTCAAACAAACCTGCAGCATGAGCATTCGTCATCCCAAGGAAGTTTCGCAACATCCCGTTATAGCAAACCTCACTCCTTACAACCACAGGAGTAGTCCGTTTCGACCACCCCGCAATGACCGAGAACTCCTCAACTAAAGGACACACCTCTCCCCCGGGAAACCTAAACACGTGCAAACTAGGATCCCAATAATCTAAGCACACATCAAGGAAGTCTAGATCGACTTTCATTTGGCGAAAGCCAATAAAAACACCCGCACCATCATCATACACCGCCCTCTTCATTGCCGAGCTTAGTGAAGAAATCCACCTCTTCAAAAGAGCATCAAAATGCTCCTCCATTTCCTCAAATATAAAAAAAACTTTTATAAATATACCTAATATATTTATGAGAGCAAAAATCTAAAGCAAAAGAAAAGAAGGGAAGTGCTTGTGAATGAAGACTATGGCACGCACCCCCTCTCCTTATATAGAAAAACAATGTCCGAAATATGGAAATACAGCGCTACCAGACAGACCAGAAAACCGCATGGGTCTATGCGGTTTGCAATCCAAACCGCATAAGCTTATGCGGTTTAGCCTACGAACCGCATAAGCCTATGCGGTTTCAGGGGCTGGTTTTTCTCAAATTTTCCTAATTTCGCCTTTCCTAAAACACTACAACCTACATTAGGCTACGACATTCCCTTGTTGTTCCCATGCACCAGCATTACATTTCACTCTAGCAGAAACCATTAGCAACAACGATTCATACCACGAGCCAAACACAAACATTTTCGACATTCATACTAGCTCATTTCGCATTTAAAATGAACTTTTCGCAAAAACACTTTCAAAGTCTAAAATCAACATCAAACGCATCCCACTCGGGAATCATATCATTTTTCAAACAAGCCTACCAAACAGGTTTATCGACGACAATCAAGTTCAAGCTACAACAACCAGTTCAAAGTTCAAGCTACAACGGCATGTACATAAAGGTTCATACAATCTCTATTACACATATTCACTCGGGATGACGACGACGATACTCGTCAAACTCTCGCCGAATCTGAGCCGTCTCAGCCCGGCTCTGACACAACTGAGCAGCCTGCTCAGCCCAAGCCATCCTCCACCTGTTGGCTATCCGCCATAGCTTCTTATGCGCCTCCTTAGCCACCTGTTGATACACAACACAAAAACACTTCACATTTCTCTCCATTTTGCCTTAATTTCACTCAAATCAAGCCAAACTTAGGGGGGAAATTTCAAATTAACAGCGCTCATCCCCACTTTGCCTTAAATTTCACTCAAAATTAAGCCAAACTCGAGGGGGTAACACAAAAACATGCATCTCACTAGTTTGATCATCGCTATACTTCATACCTCGATCAAACTGGGGGCTCACTCACATATACAACAAAGACACATACCTTCTTCACCCTACCCGTCCAGCTGTCCATGCCCGCGTCAGTGGTCACCGGCAAGTACGTCGGCAAAGTGAAAGTACGTCGCACACCCGACTCGTCGTACTCAACGGTGGTAGGGAAGTCACCGGGCTGCTCCGCCATCTCGGGATCTAACTCCTACAAAACAAGTACAAAACGCACACGTCAGGGAAATTTTTCGAAAAAATTACCTTACGCACCTTCAAAAGAAACAAGCATACCTCAATCGGCCCACACGCCAGCCGAGACTCAGCAAACTGGCCGTAATCCTCCCCAGGACAGAGAAGGCTCACAGACTCTCCTTCCCCTGCAACCAAACACAACCAATACATACAGCTATAATACATGCAAGCATACAACTTGGCATACACATACACAAATACACACAAATAATATGCACATAATACATGTACATCCCTCAACACATTGCACTATACGCCCTACAGGGCATTTTTAGGCCTAATTTACAATTAAGCCGAAAACCGTTCTCTACACTTCAAAATCACAACTTTATGGTTTCTACGCGCCATAATAGTCCCCAACAACAACCCATTACAAGCAATTGCATTTTGGTCACTCCGATCAAAAACCCCCAATTCGCCTTAATTACTCCGTATGACTACGACTTAAGACGGCAATTTGAAAGCCTTAACTCGACATTTTCGCAAAACTAACGCTATAGGCATGCTATACTCGCTATGGGCATCCCACACCGAAGTTTAATTAAAATTCCGGGTCGGAAAATCCGGGTTCATTTTCGGGCCCGAAACCTAATTTGGACGTTTTTCACTCAAAGACGGTCTAAATCACAATCAATTCACACATACATGCTAGCATGGCATAGTGCAATACAATGACGTCAATTTCAAGCATTCAAACGGCAAATTTCGAGCAAAACTCGGGTTTTCATTCAAAACCCGTCTTTCCAACATTTCAAGGCAAAACTAGCTAATTACAACAACAAAAGACGTAAAAACAAGTTAAAATGGAGCATTACCTCGTTCCATAGCAAGGCAACGCAAGAAAAACGAGCAAAAACGGTTGAGAAATCGAAAAATGACGTTTTTTGAGTAGTGAAACCGTAAATGAGTATAATGGCACACTCACGGCTCAACTCGAGCTTTATATAGCCCCTACAGCCAACAGGGGAAACCGCATAGGCTTATGCGGTTCGTCCCCTGAACCGCATAAGCTTATGCGGTTTCAGTTCTTGGCTTTTCTCGGTTTTTTCTCGTTTTACGCCTACTTTTCGATTCCTAACTCACCCTAGCCCTAGTGCAACTCCAAGTACGTCCCGTGCTTGGGCTAAGGCGTCACCTACAGTCCGCCATACGCGTATATTAAACATTTAATGCGCAGTGCGAAGCGAGCTCTAGCGCTCTTCACGAGCATTACATCATTTTCTCCTCAACGGTAGGCAATCATATGCAACTACGACTACATAGACACTCCTCGGCGAGCTCAAGCACAAGCACCCTGCAATATACACCTAACTCCAAGCATTTCACTCTACATAGACACTCCTCGGCGAGTTCAAGCATTACACGGACGCTCTTTCACGAGACCTACACCTACGCCTACATAAACACCCCTGCTCAATTATACACCTCACGCATACCCAAACATCTTACAAAGTACACATGCAATACGAAGACATTACAAGCACCAGCACCAAGCATCCGACGATACCAAGCACACGCAAAGGCACCAACAACGACAGTACAACAAGCACGACGAAGACATTCAGCAGGCCGGCAGGCCCTTATAGCATGCATGGACCGCCAAGTCCTTAAAATGCGCACGCCCCTCCCCGTTTAGCCCGGTTCGAAGTCCTCGTCTCACCCATGGACACATGCTTCGTTTATCAGATCGAGATCGTAATGGTCCTGATATGGTCGTGGAGTTTGACTAGCGCTCTAGTCCGAGCTCACCAAACCGGGGCTCTGTGGATACCCATATCCGTACCCTCCCAAACAAAACCCTGTGATGTATCACGGACTTTTATTACGCATGTTTAACGTTGACTTAAACGGTTCTAACTAATGTCGAATTCATTTTGAGTCGTTTTAAATGTTAAAATGTTTTAGGTCGCTTCACATCGCATTTAAATAACGTTCATTTTGTCCATTTGGAGTCTAGCTAGGTCCTTGTCCCGCTTCATTTGGCATGAGCTTCGCATTTGCACTACAATTAGCCCTTTTACATTAACAAGGTCTAATTCAGCATTCCTAAATTCCTAAATTTAGGCCCGGTAGCTAAAACCGCTATTTAGCCCCCTCTTACACAAAATACGGCTTCACGTCTTACCTTATTTCACAAAAACTATGCAAATACACCCTTTTCATTTTTCCGGGTCTCGGGCCCGAAACCGAGCCCAAACCCAGCCTTTGGCCCGCACTCCAAAGCCCTAAGCATCACAAAATATCTCAGAAATATCCTAGGGGTTTTCTTGAGCTTCACGTTTGAGATTATCTCGAAATCTTTCCAAGATATAATCCAACCGAAACTAGGAAACTACACAAAAAACCCTCCCTTCGAACCGCATAAGCTTATGCGGTTTGGTGTGGCAACCGCATAAGCCTATGCGGTTTGTCCAGGCAACCGCATAAGGCTATGCGGTTCCTAGGCCTGTTTTTATCCCCGATTTCCTAATTTCTCCGAGGTTTTTAGTATATATACAGCCCTATACCTCGACCTCAAATCATACTTTCACATCACAATTTCACACACAATTCACAACCAGAATACATCTTTTACACCACAAATTCTCTCATCTTACACTTTTGCATCCACAAAGCCTCAAGCACTCAAATCCTTGAGTTCAACACACCATCCCGTGTTGAATTCATCCTCCTTTCAAGTTCAAGAAGCGAAGCTCTGCCCAGATCTGAAGCGTCAGGACAAGGTAGGTACCGATCCACTTGGATCAAAGCTTTTTCTTATTTTCTATGGACTAACAAAGGGGTCTACAATTTAGCCCCGCTTTGGCCCCCAGCGCGCTTGCAATCCAAGTGTTCTACTTACTTTGGGTACACTCCATATCCGATGACACGCCAAAGTCGCATAAGCAACCGACCTTATAAAATAAACCAATGGACAATTGAACTTTATTTTATTTGCATGCATCTTGCACCCTTTTATTTTGCATTAAAATCAACTTAAACAATGAATTCGACCTTTAACTGAACCGTATTCGTTAACAAGTTAAACATGCTAAACTGAGGGTTTTAATCAATCTTTTTGCATCTGCATTTGCATTCTTTTACAACCTTTTTCGCACTTGTACGTAGCGATAACATTAGCTCAAATATCATCTTACAAGGATTGTTCTAGGTCAGTAGAGGCTATTTTTACATAGGCTTTTCTAAAAGGTTTTCATAAATCATTATTTGAATTAACTCTTTTTCTAAAGTACCCTCACCCCGAATCCAATCTGGTTTCACAAGCCTTAGATCTAGGGGTGTCGGCGTGCTCCAAAATCTAGGACATGTTTTTAACTTAAAACATGGTAGCAGGTTCCTAATTTCCGCGATAATTAGGTGGCGACTCCATAACAGTTCTTAAAGGTTTTTCCAACTTAATCTTTTTTAACTTTAAAATCCGCCCTTAAGCAAGACGCCGAGTTGGGTCCCCCGAACGCGGTTCCCGGGTTCCACAAAACCCTAGTCTAGTACATGTACACTAGTATCCAATTTAAGAATGGGCTATGCTAATCATAGAGCACCTTAACTCAGGATAAAACGACTATTTCCTAAAGCCTGACCCATCAAGAGTTGGCATATTCTTTATCTTGTCCGGCAATGGCGACCGCCACAAGACTATCTTAAACCCACTTCACTTACGATTGACGTTTTCATATCTGAGGCCCAAGCTTGACCTTTTATTTAACTTACTCAATATTCATTATTTATTTGATATTCCATATCACATGTTACTAGACTCTCCTAGTCTCATCGTCAAACGTTTAAGTATTTGTAGGTTTCATATGATCACATAACACGTTCGTTTATTATTTGAAGTGTTGTTAATTATTAACGTTTTCAAGTTTTTTAATTGAAACGTTTATTAGTATGTCCAATTTTATTTATGTGTTTTTCAAACACTTTAGGTCATTTACTTCTTCATTTTAAATTTTCTATACTTAGTAAAATTTTCAATTATTTTCAGTATTTCACTATTCACTTTTCACTATTCACCGTATTTTATACATATTTTTATACGTATTTCGTATTTTTATACTTCGTATTCTATACGTATTTTTATACGTATTCGTATTTTTATACTTGTATGTATTCTTATACTTGTACTCCCTCCATTCAATTCCATTCATGGCATGATGCCATGGCACATTTGCCAACGCGCGTTTTGTAAACTCGATATCTTTAGTTGTACTAGATAAAAAATTGTAAATTTTTGATGTACTTATTGTATTTTTTAAGACGAATTAAATAAGATCATACATGACTATATTTTCATTTATATATTTCACGTAATTTCAAAGATTCCTCAAACTTTCAAATAGTGTCAAATAGTGTAATGCCTTGAATGGATTTGAATAGAGGGAGTACGTATTTCTATATTTATACGTATTTTTATACTTAAGATATTTTAGGTATTTATACTTAAGATATTTTAGAAAATAAACTAAACCCTTTTATTTTCTAAGTATAAATTTCTAGTTTCAAAGTCGTTAAGTTCGTTTTGTACTTAGTGAGTTTTGAAAATATTCTAAAAGTCTAGTTTTAAAAACGTTAAGTTCGGTTTGTATTTAGTGATTTGTGAAAATATTTAAAATGTAAAACTCGGTTAAATTTAGTCATATACTTAACTAAAATTTTAACGGTTTCATTTGTTAGCGGTGTTGACGTAATTCATTTTAAATAGTCCGTATGTCCAAATCCATCAATCCAATTGCAAAGGTAGTAGCACACGATTTAGTTCATTTTTATAACAGTTAAACATTTTAATCGGTTTAACATAATTCATTTATAATTAAAACGATTTATACAAAAATTCAATTCTAATTACTATTTAACTTTAGTGACTTAGTGATAATTTCATTTTGATTAAATTTAGTCCATTTAAAGTGTATATGTCGTGTGGTTATATATATATGTCAAAATTGATTTATTTCTTTTAATTTCTTAATTCAATTTATTAACTACTAATTAAATTATTTTAACAATAAAATAAAAAGTGATAAAAGATAAATTTTAACCCTAAAAACTTAGAAATGCCGTGGCTATGTAAGTGGTAGTTCTAAATTTTCATTTTTCGATTTTATCGGTTTTTAGCTTAAAGTCTTTATAATTTAATTATTCTAATTATCTTTAAAGCGATTTAAACTAAAATGAAATTTACTAAAAATTTCATTTATATTTATGAATAGTGTTTTTCAACACTTTAATTTTCTAATTTTTTTATCTAAATGATTTATAATGTTTAAGTTGATTTATAACATAACACTAACAATATATAAAAACAATAACTAAACATAAACACAAATTATTAACAAACATAAATTAAAACAAAATCAAAGTGAATACAAATGATGAACCCACATGAAGCTCACATGAACTTTCAAGAACACCAAGAACAAAAATAAGAACACAAATGCACTTTTACTAACTTATAATTTATTTTCCTAATTTAATTCTTTTTAACATAACAACATCTATTTTAACTTAACTTAACACAACATATAATTTACAAAAATTAAAAGTAAAAATTTATCAAAAATAAGGGTAAAAACCGTGGGTTTGTATATGTATGTATAAATTTTCATTTTCGATTTTTTTATTCACTTTAAACTCATTGTTAATATTTCACATAATTTTTATATACAACTACAACATAACTAAAACATAACTAAACATGAAAAACATATGAATCATAATTAAAAATGTTCAAAATTAATTTAGCTAAACATACTATCATTTTACTATAACATTACTAGTAAACTATATATTTAGTTATTATCATTTATTATCATCACACAACATAAATAGAATCAAAGTTGATGTTTAACATAATTTTAACATAAAAATCATATTCATAAAATTATAATAACAAAACAAATTAATTTACAAAGAGGATAATATAAGACATAGTTAGTCACCTCGGTTTGGCAAGCTAGAGGTTTTCCGGGTCTACTATATTATCTAGGTTAAGTTCTTCACCCAAGTATTCGTCTTCACCTTCAAAAATAAACCCGAAATAGTAAGCTTCAATCACCCACTAAATAGCTAAATAATACTAGGAATTAATAGAGTAATATTTAGTGTTTTATTTAGTGTGTTTTAGTAATAAAATGGAAGAAAAATAATGGGAGCAAAGGGGAGGGAAGTCTCGGCTGTTTTGGGTAGGATTTAGGGTGAGTTTTTCAATTGTGAAATATGGAAACAAGTGGTAGTAATTTAGGTTAAGTAATTTAGGTGTTAAAGTTGATTTTAATTAGAAAACTAATGTTTAATTAAATGATTTAAACCATCATCCACTCCATCATCCTCTCATTAAGTCCACATTGCTATTCATGCATTAAAAATGTCTAATTTGTGTTTTAAAATGTTTTCCTCGAATTTGGTCAGTTTTAAAAAGTCGGGCGTCAAAAGCGATAAAAGTCAATGTGTGCTCGTTTGACTATTTTTCGAAATATTTCTACTTTTGAATTCTAAGACTAAAATATTTATTCTATTATTCAAAAATTTTAAAAAGTATTAAAGAAGTTGAGAAATTTTACAAAACGAAAGTTTTGCAAACAGTGTGATTTTGAAAGATTAAATAATTAAGAATTGATTTAAGGTTTGAAATTAGAATTTGATGGCTAACTATTGAATTAAATTAACACGGGGTGTTACAAACCTCCCCCCTTAGAAAAGTTTCGTCCCGAAACTTGAATGAAGGATAGGATTTTCACCTGAGATAAACAGCTTGGGGTATTTCTCCTTCATAGAGGCCTCGGTCTCCCAAGTCGCTTGTTCGGTCAATTGACCCTTCCATAGCACCTTCACTAAGGGAACCGTCTTCCGCCTCAACCTCTTGGTTTCTCGCGCTAGAATCTTGACAGGTCTCTCGGAGTATAGTAAATTAGGCTCAACTGCGATCACGTCAGGAGTAATGATATGACTTGGGTCACTCCTGTATCTCCTCAGTTGAGAAACGTGAAACACGTTGTGGACCTTGGACAAGTTGGGGGGTAGCGCTAGGCGATAGGCTACCTCACCAATTCTGTCGGTTATCTCATAAGGCCCCACGTATTTAGGACTCAACTTTCCCTTCAATCCAAAACGTCGGACCCCTTTCATAGGTGATACCTTCAAGAACACGTGATCACCGACTTCGAACTCAATAGGTCGGCGATGTTTGTTGGCATACATTTTCTGCCGGTCTTGGGCCGCTTGTAGCCGTTCACGAATGATTTTGATGTGCTCGATCTGATCTTGAATAACTTGTGGTCCAGTTCCCACGTTGTCACTAGCATCGTCCCAACAGACTGGGCTACGACACTTCCTCCCGTATAGGGCTTCAAATGGAGCACAACCCAGACTAGCATGGAAGCTATTATTGTAGGAGAATTCAATCAAAGGTAGACTTTTCTCCCAATTCTCGTTAAATTCTAGGGCACATGCCCTGAGCATGTCATCGACTGTTTGGATAGTTCGTTCAGTTTGACCATCAGTCGCAGGGTGGAAAGCGGTGCTCATCTTCAGTTGACTTCCCAATGATGCTTGGAGCTTGTCCCAAAAATGAGAGGTGAATCTCGGATCCCTATCCGATATAATGTCCAGTGGTACACCATGTAGTCGGATCACCTCCTTCTCATAAGCCTTAGCTAGCTCTTCAAGACTCCAAGTGTCTTTGATTGGTAGAAAGTGGGCTGATTTGGTCAGGCGGTCCACTATTACCCAAATTGCATTATTTCCTTTATGAGTCCTTGGTAAACCGGTTATAAAATCCATGGAAATGGAGTCCCACTTTCCCAATGGAATGTCCAAGGGTTGTAGTAGTCCCCCAGGGCGTTGATGTTCAAACTTCACCTTTTGACAGATTAAGCATTTCGCAACATATTCGGCAATCTCTGCTTTCATTCGAACCCACCAGAACTTCAGTTTTAAGTCTTGGTACATTTTATCAGACCCAGGATGTATGGAGTATCGTGTACTATGTGCCTCGTCGAGGATCTTTCTTTTCAACACAGGTACGTCAGGCACACACCACCTTTCTTTGAATCTCAAACTCCCGTCAGGTTTAATCTCAAACCCTTCTCGGTTTCCCGAAGGAATTTCTCTTCTGATTTTCACGAGTTCTTCATCCTCCCATTGTAGGGCCCTAATCTCGTGATATAACTCCGGCTCTGCGATCATTATGCTCAAATCGGCATCGCCGATCGAACCAACTCTAAGTTCATTCTCTTGAAGTCTCACGACAATACCGGTAGGAATCTCCCAAATGTTGCTAAGGGTATGCGTAGTCTTTCTACTCGGAGCGTCGAGAACGACGTCGCTTTACCCTCGTGGTACAAAGAGCTCAATCTTGTAGTCCTTGATCGGTTCTAACCACCGGCGTTGTCTCATGTTGAGTTCCTTCTCGTGAAAATGTATTTCGTGCTCTTGTGGTCTGTGTAGAACTTGGATACTACCCCGTAGAGGTAATGACGCCAGATTTTCAAAGCAAATACCACAGCTGCTAATTCTAGGTCATGAGTTGGGTAGTTTCGCTCATGAACCTTCAATTGCCTTGATGCATAAGCAATGACCTTCCCCTGTTGCATCGATGCGCAACCCAGGCCATTCGGTGGCGTCACTTTGTAGACTTCATATTCGTCTCCATCCGTAGGAAGAGCTAAGACGGGTGCCGTGGTAAGTCTTGTCTTAAGTCCCTGGAACGCATTCTCGCACTCGTCGCTCCAAATGAACTTGGACTCCTTCTGTAGTAACTTAGTCATCGATCGTGCTACCTTAGAGAAGTCTGGGACGAATCTTCTGTAGTATCCTGCCAAACCTAGGAAGCTGCGTACTTCAGTTATATTTGTGGGAGCCTTCCATTCTTTCACTACGTCGATCTTTGCAGGATCTACCATCACTCAGATCGCCGAGATGACGTGACCCAGGAATGCTACCTTTTCAAGCCAAAACTCGCACTTGGAAAATTTAGCATACCACTTATATTTCCTCAGTATTCCCAGAATAATACGGAGATGTTCCTCGTGTTCTGCCCCAGTCTTGGAATAAATCGAATATAAATCGATGAAAACTCGCACGCATATGTCTAGATACTCATGGAAGGTCCTGTTCATTTGATCCATGAACTCTGCTGGAGCGTTTGGCAAACCGAACGGCATGACCTTAAACTCGTAATGACCATATCCGCTTACAGCGATCTTACGGATGTCCTGTTCTCTTACCGCTTGTCCGATGATAACGACCTCAGGTCGATCTTAGAAAACACTCGCGCCTTCAATTGATCAAAGAGATCGTCGATTACGGGTAAAGGGTAGCGGTTCTTAATGGTCACCTTGTTTAACTCCCCGTAGTCGATGCTGAGTCTCATACCGCCATCCTTTTTCACGAAGAGAACCGGTGCTCCCCAAGGCGAGACACTTGGTCGTATGAAACCCTTTTCAATCATTTCCTCTAGTTGTTTCTTCAATTCTTGTAGTTCTACCGGTGCCATCCTATAGGGTGCTTTTGAGATTGGGGCCGTGCCTGGCACAAGGTCGATAGAGAATTCAACGTCACGTGCAGGTGGCAAGCCTGGTAAGTCGTCTGGGAAGACATCAGGAAATTCCCGTACCACGTGAATATCTTCAATGTTCACGCTCTCCTTTACTTCGCTGATGCTGCATAGGTACACTTGATGCCCTTTTCTTTCTAACCGTTGTAGTTGCAGCATAGATATGATTTTCGCCCCCTTAATTGGCGAAGTGTTCTGGTACGTGACTCTAGTCCCCGTAGGATGCTTCAAGCGAATTTTCCGATCTCGGCACTCGAATATCGCATGGTGTTTGGCCAACCAATCAATACCAAGTATGACGTCGAACTCCGGCATGTCGAAAAGAATAAGGTCGGAAGGAAAAATTGTTTTGTGTATGGTGATTGGAGTTTCTTTGAATATTTTGGAACATTTGAGAATTTTACCATTAGGTAGAGAAATGTTTGCATTGATTGATTCAAATTTTGTGAGTTTAGCTTTAGAGACAAATTTAGAAGATATAAAGGACAATGATGCCCCAGTGTCAAACAAAACAACAGCGTTCACAGAGTTTATAAGAAAAATACCAGTGATGACGTCAGCCTCAGGTGACTCCTCTGCTTCCGCTTCGGTGAGTACATATACTCGTCCCTGTACCACGACAGATTGTGGTACTCCCGCAGTAGGTGTTGAGTTCGAAAGGTTAGGGCATACATTCGCCTTGTGCCCTAGCTTCTTGCAACGGTAACAGGTAATTGGTTGGCCGTTGCACTGTCTCCCCTCATGAGGTGCCTTGCCACATAACTGACAATTCCTCTATAAGGCTCTTGGTTGAGGAGCCCTTCCTGCAACCATGGCCCTTTCATTGTTCCCAGCAGGGAATCTTTTTTGGAACGCAGGCCTCTGAAAATTTGGCCTCTGCTGATTCGGGCGTTGGTAGTTCGGCTTCTGAATGAAGCTCGACTGTGATACGGAAGGCACAAACACCTTCTTCTTCTTTTCAGCCTTTTCCAATTCCAGAGAAGCCCATAAGCTACATGCGCGTTCATACGCTGCTGACAAAGATGAGTGTAGGTCTTTGGTACTCGTATGTAGTACGCATAGTGTTGGACATATTGCGCAGATACCTCTGTGTCATGGCCCTTTCGTTGGGAGCGATCGCAGCCCCAAATTTGGCCAGCTGTTGAAATTTTGCGGTGTATTCCTGGAGTGTCATGTCTCCCATTTTAAGACTTATGAACTCTTCTTCCTTCTGACACCGGAGCTCATACCCGAAGTACTTCTCCTTGATTTTCGCTGTGAACTCGTACCATGTGAACGTAGTGTCAGGCTCGTTGGTCCTGATCACGTTCCACCAATCATTCGCCTCGCCTTTCAAGTAGTAGGCGGCTATGTTTACCCTATCCTCTGGAGGTGTCCTGCTTAGGTCCATCAGTTTTTTCATCTCTTCTAGCCAATTCGTGAGATCGATAGGGTTACTTGAACCCGAGTACTCTTGTGGTAGATGACGTGAGACACGATCAAACGCGCTTGGCTGATGTTGGCGATTTGCATTGTCCGTGGCGATTTCAGCCAGACGGATTAAAGATTCCTCAGCAAGAATTTGTCGTTCCTCGTTAGTCATTGGAGCTGCAGCCATTCTGAAAGATTTAGGAAGCGAAGGAAAATATAAGCATTGAGAGGTTAAAAGGCATGCTTATCATTGATAGAATTTATTTGAAAAATAAATGCAATAACAGCAGTTATGCAAGTAAGCACAGAAGTTAGGTATTTTATTCCATTGAAATGCCTCTGGTACATTTTCTGAAGAAGATAGAAGAAAGGTTGAAAGTAGAGAGTGTATTTTTGTGGAATTGTTTATGAATTTAACAGATGTCTTCACTCCGTGCCGTCTGGTACTTCTTCGGTGCTTCGATCTTCGGGAATTGAATTATTATTTAGATTTTATATCCGAGGATAGTTGTTAGTTTTAGTCAGTCACTTCAGCAAGTAGCAAGCATACGATAGTTAGTGTGTTTTATTTTGAGGGAAGTAGTTAGTTAATTAAAAATCCTAAGCCTATGGTCGGCCCTTAAGGTTTCTACCCATCCTCACACTTTAAAGCGATTTCAAGTTATTATTTAAGTGATCTAATAAAAGAAAAATCTAATTTATTATTTGATCTTAGTAGTCTTGCGGTTTAACATATTAATATGTTAACTCGCCCAGGTGTCTCTCGTTAGGTAAGCATAAATCGCATTAGGCAATTCATGTTACGGTCACGAGTCAGCTCTGATACCAACTGTAACAACCTGGTTTTTAGTCGACTTTAATTACTAAGGCGGAAATTAATTAAGTCTTAAACCAGCGTCATTAATATTATACAATGAAAACCCAAATGTTACAAACATCGTTTAAGAGTTGAATAAAACAACTCTAAGTACGGAAATAGAAAGAGTATAGGTTATATATTACAATCTCTCGTAAAACATCCAAAAATAAGCATAAAAACGTCTCGTGGCCCCGTCCAAAAACCAGCTCCCGGTCCACGATCATCCTGCACAATAAACTGATGGGGGGATGCCCGCTGAGCGGACAGTGACTAGCTATGCTCATACTTACCCTCGATTTCAATTACTTTGGTTTAATATTATCGCTTTATAAACATAACATTATGATAAAAACATAAACATGCTTATTACATATAGCATATAAAGACATATAAGTCATAATAAGCATGCGGTTTAAAGCGATAAATCATATAAGCATGATATTCAATTATGAAGGCAAATAACACATAATAGCATAGCAATAGTATCACAAGAATTCAATGGCATTACAAGGCGATATCGGATCGTAATCAAACATACACATCTTATCATTCTCCTCATACAGACTCGATTCAATTCAGAAAGTTGTGGTCTTTAGTTTTCGAAGATGGTACACACTCATTCTCAATTAAACATACAACAAACAACACATCACGCTTTAGCACGACCCTTTGAGTAGGGCTTTGTACTCGATCGATTGCATCTCACTTCCATAGTCACGGAGGCTTACTCGACTAAATAAACCACGCCGAATACTATAATACTTGCATCTCATCCTCTAGTGTTCGAAATGATTCGAACTTCAGATACAATCTCGTCAAGTAATCTTTACGCAGGGTAAGAACGAATGCAAGTGTCGCGCCCACTAAGAACGAAACACGGCAAGGAGACCACCGCTATAATCGCCCAAATCGGCACGGATGCCCTGATAACTTTAGCGAAATAGGGGAATAAAACCCTAGTCTAGTACATGTATACTAGTATCCAATTTAAGAATGGGCTATGCTTGTAACACCCCGTGTTTTCGTAACACAATTTTATAAAAGAATTTAATTCCTTAAATTAAATTCATCCTTTTTCATTATAATAAAAATGCGACTGAATTTTTTTTCGCCAAACAAAACTAAATTTCCTAAGTCCAAATATAAAAATTTTGAAAAATAAAGTATGTTGTATTATATTCAGAATTCAAAAAGAAACACAATTCAAAATTTTATAAAAGTCAACCATAAAATTTTTATCGCCTTTCAAATTTCAAAATAGCCAAGTCATGTTACTATTCATAAGAATAAAAGTAAAACCTTTTATTCATAGAATCTATTTTTGTACCTTTTTGATTTCTTGAATAAAAATGGACCCGTATATTTTTCCCGTCTTTGAAATTCAAGTCAACGATTTCAAACACGCAAGTCAAAGTCAAGCCACTTTATTATTTTTCCAAATTCACGTACAAAGACACTTAACATCAAAAAAATGTAATCATTTTGATTTTTATTAATAAATCATATTATATTAATAACTAATTACTATTTCAATTTGATTTAACTAACACTTTCGCTAAAAATCGAAATAAAGAGTTTCACTAAGGCTAAACTGATAAACTTTTTGACGTCTGAGTATAATGATTTAAATCTTTAACATTCAACGAAAAAAATATATATTTCGATCAAACGAATTCCTATTCAAAGTTTCGAAGGTCCTAGACCAAATTTTTTTGTTTTAATCACCCTTCAACGTTTATTGTCATTTTTATTTTCGATCTTACTTCTAAACATTATTTTAAGATCATATATTTTATTTCGAGACTTTTCGCGTGCGCGCAAATTGAAAATTCGAAAACGAAAAATCGAACCCGATTTTCTCTAGCTTGGCCGATTTATTTGACCCTTGGTCAAAGCATATCCTCTTCCATATTCTTACACACTTACACCTATTTCTCTTACACACCTATCCTAAGTCCACATGTTGTTAATTTACCCTTAACATTTTTCTTAACAAACTAATTTCATTGTTGTTAATGTAACCCGTAATAAATTTTAGAGCCTAACTTTCGAGGGCCGAAAAGTGGTCATACGGACTCGGAATTTAACGAAACAAAAGCCTAAACCACCTAATTTTTCGAGACGGATTTAATGGTACAGTTTTCATAACTATCAGACAGACCAAACTAAATTCATTTTTCTGTTTTCTTTCAAAGGTCAAAATTCATTCCTCGAAACCTCCTATTCTATTTTCGCCGTCTCAGCTCTTAAAATTTTATCGATGTTCCTTAACTTTCAAATATTTTCTTCAATAGTAAATAAAATATTTTAGTCTTAGAATTTAAAAATAGAGATATTTCGAAAAATCGTCAAACGCGCACACATTAACTTTTATCGCTTTTGACGCCCGACTTTTTAAACCCGATTTATTTCGTAAAAGCATTTTAAAAATATCAAGGGAACATTTACTAACACAAATAGTAATTTTGACTCTAGTATTCATTTTGGCATTTATGACTCCTAATTTCTTTTATTAAAACTTTATTTTTATTAAAAATCTAATATTATTTAATACTTTACTTAATCTAATGCCTACAACTTTTCCTCACAAAGTTTTGAAGAGCAAGTTCACCTCACTTGGCTCCTCTTTGCCGTAGGAAACTCCCTCTTTCCTCCCTTTGTTTTTTCTTCCTTTTTCTTACTAAAACACATAAAATAAAACCCTTAATATTATTTCTAATAATTATTAAGTGTTCTAGTTAATTAGTGGGTATATCTTAGAGCTAACCTTACTTGGATTTTTGGGTGAAGATCATGTGTGTTCTTGGGTGAAGACTATCCGATCTAAAATTTATTTTAGATCCTCGACGATAACCATCTAATTTAAAGGTGTCCCCGCACACTAGTTTTCATTTTTGTAAATTGCATGCTTTAAATGTTATGTGTTATATTTATTGTGTTTATGATCACCTAGTAATCATATGTTAAATTAGGAGACAAAAATCGAAAAATAACATTTGTGTAACACACATATATCACACGGCATCACCTATGTTTTTGGTTTAATTTTTCGTTTTAATTTTTGTTAATTGCATGCTTGAAATACTAGGTATAAGTTGTGTATGAAAATATAATTATTTTATGTTTTAGACTAAAAATGAAATTGCTATGAAATTTACATGTTTTTAAAGTATATGTGTTCTCGAAAATAATGTTGTTATTCTTGTGTTTAAAATGATTTTACTTTTGTGTGTTAATGTTTGTATATGATTTTCACATGTGTTAAATATATGAATGATATAAAGTAAGTTAGTTGTTGAATTAGAAGAATAAAAATCAAAAATAAAAACTTGAACATATACCTACATATACACGGCTTCCTTTAAATAAATGGACCAATTTTTAGTTTTAATTTTTCTAAATAACATATTATGATTAGTTTAGTTAAATTAGACTTGTATGAAAAATTTGAGAAAATTATATAAACATATGAAAATTTGACTAAATTATGTTCATATGAAAAATATTAGAAACTCATCACATATTCATGTGTTCATCATTTGTATGCCTATTTTGATTCATAATATTTTTAAGTTTTATTTAAATTGTTGTTTAAATACATTAGTGATTAATTGAAATAATGAATATATAAGTTAAATAGACTAAATCCTTAAATTATAAAAGTTAGAAAAATAAAGTGTCACAAAATCACTATTCATAAATGAAATAAAATAATTAGTGAAAATCGTAAACTAGTTAAACCGCTATGGTATAATTTAAATAATTAGTATATAAAAACTTTAAGTCAAAACCGATAAATTAAGAAAACAAAAATAAAAAGGAAAGAGTATAGAAGGCCACGGTTTAGGGGTCATTTTTAGACCTAAAATGATTTTGTCACTTTTTATTTTTATCATTTAAGTATTTTAAATTAGTTAAATTAATGAATTATTAATAAAAAACAAAAAAAGAAATAAATGGCTAACATACCCAGCCCACACGACATTCACCCTATTTTTGGGTCAATTTTGGTCAAAATGAATTTATCACTTAGTCACTAAATTTGAATAGTAATTAGGTTTATAATTGTTTATGTATTAAATCATTAATAAAAAGAATCAACGAAACCGATAAAAATAAACGTTACATGTATTAAAATGAATAATGTCGAGTGTTACTACCTTTGCTTAAATTTGGATATGGACATACGGACTATTTAAAAAGAACTACGACAACCTCGCTAAAAATGGAAACCGCTAAAAATTTAGTTAAGTATATGACTAAATTTAACCGAGTTTTTATTTCTGAAATATTATTTAAAATCACTAAGTACAAAATGAACTTAACAACTTTGAAACTAGATTTTGTACTTAAATTTAAAACGAGTTTTACTTCCGAAATGATTTTTCAAATCACTAAATACAAAACGAACCTAACGACTTTAAAACTAGAATTTTATACTTAGTAAATAAAAAGGGTGTTTTGTAAAATATCCTAAGTATAAGGAAATGTATAAGATATAAAAATACTAAGTATAAAATATAATAATAAAATACTAAGTATAAAAATACGTATAAATACGAAGTATAAGAATACATGTACGTATAAAGATACGAATAAAATACAAAGTATAAAAATACGAATAAAATACGAAGTATAAAAATACGCATACGTATAAAAATACGTACGAATACGAAATACGAAAATACGAATACGTATAAAAATACGATGAATAGTAAATACGATGAATAGTAAAATACGGTGAATAGTAAAATAATGAATAGTGAAAAATATTTAAAATTTACGAACGGACTCAAAATAAATATTTAAGTTTTCTATGTGCTTCCGTTTACCTGAAGAACTGCTAGAACTAAATTTTCATTATACAAGTTCGACGATACTGATTTATATGAACTATCACGTAAGTAATAAGAGATTGAGAAAATAAGAAAACGAAGTACTGGTTAAATACTCGGGTGTCTGCGATGTTAAACGCTATAGGGTCAGGGTTGGTAAGGTAGCCGCATATGGGGACACTATCATCGCTATTTGGTGCTAGTGGTAATCTAATGACTCTCCTAGTCTTTATTTAACGTGATTTTCGCCCTGGGTAGTGATTCGTTCACGGGCCCATATGAGGTAACGGAAAATAGCCATTCCCATCCGGGGAATCTGTCGTAGTGTAATAGTCGCACCAATAGGGTGGTGTATGCATGCAAAAGACAAGGGACTGATCCTCCTTATTACCTGCTTGATATCTTCAGCATTTAAAGTCCGTTGATGTGGCCAGACATCGTCGCGTTAACATGCTATTTGTGTTAACGCATGTTTCCATCCTTACTGGTTTGTTGGCTTATGGTCGTGTTTCATCTTAGATTATCCATGTTGTGTTGGATGTTAGGTAGCTGTATCTTATGCTACTTAGTGTTTGATCTGATGTAATGCAGTGCGAGTACCTAGTGCACTTTGATGGCGGATCATATGGGTGATTTACCATGAGAGTACACAAGCCACTCTGTAGTCAAGACTCGCGAGTATATGTTGCTATATGAATAATTGAAAAGGGTCGACTACCCCGAATATGAACGAGATGATAATGATTTGCCTACATGATTATGAATTGTGATAATTTGATGATTAAATTGTTGTGTTATATGAATTGATAAGATCCGATGATTTAATTACCATGTTAAATGAACTGTTTCATGTTATGCTTTATGATCTGCATTGCTATATGTATATGTGTTGCTTATTAGGTGCGGGGCTGAAAAAGCTAATTTTGGTAACAGTCCCAGGTACCCCGAGACTTGATCGTTGATCTACACAAGGGGATTGGAGGCCTTATTTTATATTTTGAGAGAATGTAATCGATTGAACTCTGTTATATCTATGACTCTTATTATATATAATGAGTTGTAATACGATGACAGCTGGTTTTGTAATAATTAGACTTAATTAATATTCCGCCTTAGTTTAATTAAAGTCACGAAAAACCAGGTTGTTACAATGCTAATCATAGAGCACCTTAACTCAGGATAAAACGACTATTTCCTAAAGCCTGACCCATCAAGAGTTGGCATATTCTTTATCTTGTCCGGCAATGGCGACCGCCACAAGACTATCTTAAACCCACTTCACTTACGATTGACGTTTTCATATCTGAGGCCCAAGCTTGACCTTTTATTTAACTTACTCAATATTCATTATTTATTTGATATTCCATATCACATGTTACTAGACTCTCTTAGTCTCATCGTCAAACGTTTAAGTATTTGTAGGTTTCATATGGTCACATAAC
Organism: Dianthus caryophyllus; assembly: GCA_023091065.1. Lineage (NCBI taxonomy): Eukaryota > Viridiplantae > Streptophyta > Magnoliopsida > Caryophyllales > Caryophyllaceae > Dianthus > Dianthus caryophyllus. The sequence goes on along the minus strand of CM041517.1, from coordinate 34,188,553 downwards.
ACGTTCGTTTATTATTTGAAGTGTTGTTAATTATTAACGTTTTCAAGTTTCTAAATTGAAACGTTTATTAGTATGTCCAATTTTATTTATGTGTTTTTCAAACACTTTAGGTCATTTACTTCTACATTTTAAATTTTCTATACTTAGTAAAATTTTCAATTATTTTCAGTATTTCACTATTCACTTTTCACTATTCACCGTATTTTATACATATTTTTATACGTATTTCGTATTTTTATACTTTGTATTCTATACGTATTTTTATACGTATTCGTATTTTTATACTTGTACGTATTCTTATACTTGTACGTATTTCTATATTTATACGTATTTTTATACTTAAGATATTTTAGGTATTTATACTTAAGATATTTTAGAAAATAAACTAAACCCTTTTATTTTCTAAGTATAAATTTCTAGTTTCAAAGTCGTTAAGTTCGTTTTGTACTTAGTGAGTTTTGAAAATATTCTAAAAGTCTAGTTTTAAAAACGTTAAGTTCGGTTTGTATTTAGTGATTTGTGAAAATATTTAAAATGTAAAACTCGGTTAAATTTAGTCATATACTTAACTAAAATTTTAACGGTTTCATTTGTTAGCGGTGTTGACGTAATTCATTTTAAATAGTCCGTATGTCCAAATCCATCAATCCAATTGCAAAGGTAGTAGCACACGATTTAGTTCATTTTTATAACGGTTAAACATTTTAATCGGTTTAACATAATTCATTTATAATTAAAACGATTTATACAAAAATTCAATTCTAATTACTATTTAACTTTAGTGACTTAGTGATAATTTCATTTTGATTAAATTGATTTATTTCTTTTAATTTCTTAATTCAATTTATTAACTACTAATTAAATTATTTTAACAATAAACTAAAAAGTGATAAAAGATAAATTTTAACCCTAAAAACTTAGAAATGCCGTGGCTATGTAAGTGGTAGTTCTAAATTTTCATTTTTCGATTTTATCGGTTTTTAGCTTAAAGTCTTTATAATTTAATTATTCTAATTATACTGAAACGATTTAAACTAAAATGAAATTTACTAAAAATTTCATTTATATTTATGAATAGTGTTTTTCAACACTTTAATTTTCTAATTTTTTTATCTAAATGATTTATAATGTTTAAGTTGATTTATAACATAACACTAACAATATATAAAAACAATAACTAAACATAAACACAAATTATTAACAAACATAAATTAAAACAAAATCAAAGTGAATACAAATGATGAACACACATGAAGCTCACATGAACTTTCAAGAACACCAAGAACAAAAATAAGAACACAAATGCACTTTTACTAACTTATAATTTATTTTCCTAATTTAATTATTATTTTTAACATAACAACATCTATTTTAACTTAACTTAACACAACATATAATTTACAAAAATTAAAAGTAAAAATTTATCAAAAATAAGGGTAAAAACCGTGGGTTTGTATATGTATGTATAAATTTTCATTTTCGATTTTTTATTCACTTTAAACTCATTGTTAATATTTCACATAATTTTTATATACAACTACAACATAACTAAAACATAACTAAACATGAAAAACATATGAATCATAATTAAAAATGTTCAAAATTAATTTAGCTAAACATACTATCATTTTACTATAACATTACTAGTAAACTATATATTTAGTTATTATCATTTATTATCATCACACAACATAAATAGAATCAAAGTTGATGTTTAACATAATTTTAACATAAAAATCATATTCATAAAATTATAATAACAAAACAAATTAATTTACAAAGAGGATAATATAAGACATAGTTAGTCACCACGGTTTGGCAAGCTAGAGGTTTTCCGGGTCTACTATATTATCTAGGTTAAGTTCTTCACCCAAGTATTCGTCTTCACCTTCAAAAATAAACCCGAAATAGTAAGCTTCAATCACCCACTAAATAGCTAAATAATACTAGGAATTAATAGAGTAATATTTAGTGTTTTATTTAGTGTGTTTTAGTAATAAAATGGAAGAAAAATAATGGGAGCAAAGGGGAGGGAAGTCTCGGCTGTTTTGGGTAGGATTTAGGGTGAGTTTTTCAATTGTGAAATATGGAAACAAGTGGTAGTAATTTAGGTTAAGTAATTTAGGTGTTAAAGTTGATTTTAATTAGAAAACTAATGTTTAATTAAATGATTTAAACCATCATCCACTCCATCATCCTCTCATTAAGTCCACATTACTATTCATGCATTAAAAATGTCTAATTTGTGTTTTAAAATGTTTTCCTCGAATTTGGTCAGTTTTAAAAAGTCGGGCGTCAAAAGCGATAAAAGTCAGTGTGTGCTCGTTCGACTATTTTTCGAAATATTTCTACTTTTGAATTCTAAGACTAAAATATTTATTCTATTATTCAAAATTTTTAAAAAGTATTAAAGAAGTTGAGAAATTTTACAAAACGAAAGTTTTGCAAAAAGTGTGATTTTGAAAGATTAAATAATTAAGAATTGATTTAAGGTTTGAAATTAGAATTTGATGGCTAACTATTGAATTAAATTAACACGGGGTGTTACATTGGCCATCTTTCAAGTATACTTGCGCTTAACGTGAGGGATGACTATGCGATTTTTTGTGCGACGAGTATCCAGTTGAGACCTGCATTTCACTTCGTATATTAGTGACACGACTAGACCCACTAGACTCAACGTTCATTTTAAGCGCTCATTTTAGCTCATTTCTTTGCTAGAAAAACTATTTTAAGCTTGAAAAAGGGGATTTTCGAAAAGGTTTAAGCTAAATGAAAGCTTTTGAGGCGAGAGTGCGTGCGCGCATTTCGTCTCGATGTTAAAAGTTCTTGCTTTGCACCCGTCGAACTGATGTCGGTAATTTGCCGAGGTGAGCTCGAGTTTGGATGTGTAAAAGAGAAGGATTCGACTCGAGAGCGGTTAACAAGTCGAGTCGAGGATGCTAAAAGGTAGAGCCTAGGCCGTGCGACCTAGGAGATTGAAATCTACGAATTCGGGTTTAAATCCTTGCTTGGGTTTTTACTTGTTTTGTAAAAGGAGGTTTTGAAAAATGCTTATTCCAAAAGTCCGTGATAGTTTTGTTTAGAAGCGTTAGCTTGTTAGTTGTTAGATTCATTTATATCTTGAAAAGTTTAGCGAATTTTCGAAGACATGAATGCATATGCTCGTTTGAAAAAGACCATGGTGTGCATAGCCTCACACTTGTACGTATGACTCAAGGGATAATGGGTCAAGTCGGGTACACCTCCTACTATCTCGAGTACGCTTTGGCAGATATCTAACCCCTTTATTTCCTCACGCCGTAGCGTGCGGTTTTCTAAAGGGAGCACTGAGATAGTCGTTTACGGCAAGCCGTGGAGGGGCGAGAGGAAAGTTAGTCCTGTACGTGCTTTATCGAATGGACAAGCATGTGTATTGGAACCACCTCTCGAGGGTGCAAGGGTGCTTGGATTCCAAAGAATCCGACTCAAACAAACGAATGTGCATAGCTCAAATATGTAAGAAGGATAGTTCAAAGGCTTTCAAGTTTCACCTCTTTATTTTTAAAAAGAAAACGCTAGTTTTTAGTTTTAAAAATAAAATATTCCCCAGCGGAGTCGCCAAACTGTGGAACCCGGGATCGAGGGGACCCAACTCGGCGACTTGCATAAGGGCGCTTAAAGTTAAAAAGATTAAGTTTGAAAAACCTTTAAAACTGTTTTGGGGTCGCCACCTAATTATCGCGGAAATTAGGAACCTGCTAACATGTCCTAAGCTTTAGAACACGTCCTAGATTTTGGAGCACGCCGACACCCCTAGATCTAAGGTTGTGAAACCAGATGTGTTCGGTGTGAGGGTACTTATCTAAAGATTAATTCAAGTAATGATTTATGAAAACCTTTTAGAAAAGCCTATTTTAGAAAATAGCCTCTACTAACCTAGAACAATCCATGTTAAAGATATTTGAGCTTATGTAATCGCTACGTACAAGTGCGAAAAAGTTTGTAAAAGAGTGCAAATGCATATGCAAAAATATAGTTTAAAACACTCAGTTTAGCATGCTTAACTTGTTAACGAAAACGGTTCAGTTAATGACGAATTCATTGTTAAAGTTGTTTTAATGCATAAATAAGAAGGTGCAAGATGCATACAATTAAAATAAAGTTCAATTGTCCATTGATTTATTTTAAAAGGGTCGGTTGCTTATGCGACTTTAGCGGTGTTATCGGATATGGTGTGTACCCGAAGTAAATAAGACCACTTGACTGCAAGCGGGCTTGGTGCCAAAGCCGGGGAGGGCGTTAGAGTGTAGTCCCTTTTGTTAGTCTAAAGAAGAAAAAGAACCTTAATCCAAGTTAGGATTAAGACCTACCTGTCTCGAGCTTAGAAAACCGGCAGAACTTCGCTTCTTGAACTTGGAAGGAGGAATTCAACACGGGATGATGTGCTGAACCCAAGTATTTTGAGTGCTTGAGGCTTTGTGAAATTGCTGGTGAATTATGACTGTGAATTGTATGCTATGAGGTCGGGTATAGGGGAGTATATATACTAAAAACCTCGGAGAAAATAGGAAATCTTGGGATAAAACCAGGCAGGCAAACCGCACAAGCCTCTGCGGTTTGGCCATAAACCGCACAGGGCTATGCGGTTTGGCCCTCAAACCGCATAAGGCTATGCGGTTTGGGGTCTGGCTTCAGATTGAATTTTCTAATTCCGGTTTGATAATATTTCGGAAAGGTACAGTATAATCCTCAACTTGCACGTCAAGAACGCTGACCAGAGGGCTTCCCAAAATATTTTGTGAGGGTTGAGGGCCTTGTAGTGCGGGCCTAAGGCGGGTTTGGGCTCGGTTCTGGGCCCGAGACTCGAAAATGTAAAAGGGGTGCATTTTGTAGTGTTTTGCGAAATAGGATGACCCGTGAGGCCGTATTTTGTGTATGAGGGAGCTAAATAGCGGATTTAGCCACCGGACCTAAATTTAGGAATTTAGGAATGCTGAATTGGGCCTTGTTAATGTAAAAGTGCCAATTGTAATGCGATGCGAAGCTCATGCCAGATGAAGCGAGACGCGAACCAAGCTAGACTCTAAATGGACAAATGAACATTTATTTAAGCGTGATGTGAAGCGACTCAACTCATTTTAACATTTCAAACGACTCAATATGAATTCGACATAGTTAGAACCGTTAAAGTCAACGTTAAAGCATGCGTAATAAAAGTCCGTGTTACATAACAGAGTTTGTTTTGAGAGGGTACAGATATGGGTATCCACAGTGACTTAATTAAATAAGGCGGACAATTAATTAAGTACTTTATATTACAAAACCGGATATTATAGTATTACAACTCAAAATACATAACTCAGAGTTATAGATTGTAACACCCCGTGTTTTTATTAATACTAATTAATTATTTTAACTAATTTATTAGATTAAAATTTATATAATTCAACTTTTATTCCTTTGTTTAGAAAACGTGGCCCAAAAATTTCGATAAAAACAAGCCTTGTCAATTTTTATTTAAACTAAAACTAAACAATTTATTGTAAATTTGTATTATAAGTTTTACGTTTAAAATACTGGTCAAACTTAAACTTTAATTCAATAGCTTTTATTAAACATGATAAATTTGCATTTTATTTTAAAAATCTTTATTACTTGATTAGAATATAATTTTTATCGAAATGTATCTTACAAATAAACAAGCCGTTTGAAAATATGTGAGACCGTAATACAATTTGTAACTGACAACTTTTATACATTTATATTTTCAAACTATAAATTTTATAATATGAATAATGGAATTAAAATTTAAAACAAATGATTTAAAGTATAGTATATTTTATAAAATATAAAGATTTATAAATAAGAGCAAATGAAACAGAGCAAAACGGAAAAGAGACCCAAACTAATTCTCCTCATGTCAGTAGACTTTCTCAACCACACAAGTTAGATATTATTATTTTCTTTTTTTTTTACTTAGCTTCCACAACACAGCTCACCTCACTTTTCTAATGATATCACTTATCATCTTCCTCCATTAAAAAGAGCACCCAAAACAATTCAACAACAACAGCAACAAACTACAACACACGCAGCAACAACAATCAATAATAATAATAATAATAATAATAATAATAATAATAATAATAATAATAAACAAAACAACGGCAACAAACAACAACAAAGCAACGAACAACAGCAACAATGGCGAGCTCGAGCTCAATAACCCAGCACCACCACCGTTCTCCTTTTCGTGGTCACCTTCCTCGGCCTCCCCTGCTTTTCCGTCGTCCTCTGCTCCCTTCTCTCTGCCACGTACTAACCGGAGCCACCCCTGACCACCGTCACTGAAGCCGCCGTCGATGGCGAACTCGAGCACCACCACCACCGACGTTCCAGCCTACACCTGTAGTCACCACCGTGACCTCCTCTGCTCTTCTCTGTGGTCTGCCCTGCTTTTCTTCTCGACTCACTTCCCCTTTCCTCGGCCTTGCTCCGTTTTCAACTCGCCGGAGCTCCGACCTTCGAGACCACCGTGCTCAGCTCCCCCTCGGCTTTCCCTTTTTCTTCCCCTTCTAATTTAGACCTCACCGGAAATCAAACTCCGACCACCGGAACCGTTGTCGGAGTCGAAGTCGAGAACCACGACCACCATGGCCGTGATGTGCCGCCTCCCTCTCTTCCCCTGTCGTTGTATCATTGGAACTTGCTGTCAACACCACTATGGTGGTCCTCTATATGTTCACCTCTAATTATTTCGGTGAGCATCTTGTCGATTTAATTCCAAGCTATCGATTCATTATTTTGTCTATTTAATCACACTCGATTATAATTCAATTCCATTTTCCTCTGTTTCTATGGCCGCTGGTGTCGCTACAATTGATCCAAATCGGACCGGGCCGATGCCGTGCTCCGGAACTCATTCTAATCGGGTTTTATTTGGAGGCCTCTGTTCGTGAGCCAAATTTAGGTGACTCGATTCTTCCTCAAAATCTCTAACATTAACGTTTTGGTTTTATTTTAATTAATTTGTGATTCAAAGTGAGCTAGTATGCATTAGACACGTATGATTCCCGTTTCAGTTTAATTTGATAACTTTGTATGATTCGCTATAGTATGAAATTGGATGTTAATTTTAGTTATAATGTAATGTTAAATGGAATTGTGAAATATGATATTTATCTGATTTTGTGATTATATGTTTTGAGTGAAAAATGTGTTGTTGAATTAATGTTGAATTTATTTGTAATATTGTCATGTTAAAATTATATGTTTTGTGTAAACTAAAATATATTAAATATAAGTACCACAATTATAAAATAAGACTAAAAATATTACTAAAATAACATATGCAAATAAACTAAATAAATATAAAAATATACATAGTCGTAAAAATATTTATAGTCACTTAATGGTTCAAATTAAAATACAACTAAAAATAAAGAGTTAAATAAAAAGAGAATCAAGTTTAAATTAGGATTAAATCAATTTAAAAGTAAAGTTCATTTTTAATATACATAAAAGTTACTCGTATTAAATATCTAATATAAACAGTCGTATAGAAACTCATATATCTAATTTAATATAATAATTACCTTATTTAAAACTCTAAAGTTTAAAATGAACTTAAAATATACTAAATAAGTATTTAGTTAAAATATCAAAAGAAAATAAAGAGCTTGAGATTTAAAATGAATTTAAGTAAAACTATCACTAAATAAAGTTAAAAATTAGAAGCACAAATAAGAATTAACTAAAAGATAAATTGTTAAGATCATAGTAATATATAAAGGTCGACTAAAAATTTACTAAGTATAGTTATATAAAAAAAATTATGAATAATGTATTTATATATATAAAATACAAAACCTAACTAAAATTTAAACTATAAAGTTTATGACATTTTAAAAAAAGGTTATAAATAATTAAATAAATTAAACTTAAGTGAATATTACTAAAATATAAATATTAATAATCTCACGATCAAGTTACCTAATCCTCTCATACGACTACGTGAAAGTTACATAAATAAAATCGTATTAAGAAATTAAACCATCTAAAAAAAATTCAACTAAATGTCAGTTAATTATATTTTATCAAAAATCTAAAACTTGAAAAATATCATTTAAGTAATATTTCTAAGGTTAAAATAAATGTTATGAATACTATGTAACTAAACACCTTCATTATTTATATTAACTATGAAAATATCAAATAATTATTATACTAAACGAAACTTGAAATATTTATATCACTAATTGTAAACATACTTAAGTTGAAATTTAAACGAAACTAAATCATTTAACGTAATCAAATAAAATACTTACACTTGAATAAAATAAATTAGTTACTTAAAACTATTTAAGTTATTCGAAATAAAGAATTTTAAAGTAAACTAAGTAACGAGAATTAATATATAAAAGAAAATGATGAGTAGTAAATAATGAATAGTAAAAATATTTAAAGTTTACGAACGGACTAAAAATAAATATTTAAGTTTTCTATGTGCTTCCGTTTACCTGAAGAACTGTTAGAATTAAACTTTCATTATACAAGTTCGACGATGATATAATTAGTAAGAATTGTCACCTGAGCTATGAACGATAAAAGAAATAATGAATTAAGAGTTAAATACTTAGAGTTAAAGCTCTCGTCACATGATTAGAATAATTGTCGCGCCACCCTTGTGAATTGACCTATGATTGACTTCACTTTGACTATCCGCTCTAACTTGGGAACCCTTAGACTCTCTGCGGTTGTTTGGGTTGAATCCGATAATGAGCGAGTTATTCCTCATACTCGATATTCCTTCGACAACTTAGGATTTGAGTTCAAAGGCACTACCGACATGAGATTATACCCTCGATTATAACGTTGTATGATTAGTACTCGGGTGTCTGCGATGATAAACGCTATAGGGTCAGGATTGGTAAGGTAGCCGCATATGGTGTCACTATCACGCTTATTAGGTGCTAGTGGTGCATTTAATGACTCTCACAGTCGTTATTTAACGTGATTTCCGCGCTGGGTATGGATTCGTTCACGGGCCCATATGAGGTAATTGGAAAATGACCATTCCCATCCGAGGGATCTGTCGTAGTGTAATAGTCGTACCAATAGGGTAGTGTATGCATACAAAAACAAGGGATTGATCCTCCTTATTACCCTGCTTGATATCGTTAGCATTTAAAGTCCGTTGATGTGACCGGCACGCTAATGCGCGGACGCTTATTAGGTCTGCATGTTTCCATCCTTGCTAGTTTGTTGGCTTATGGTCGTGTTTCATCTTAGATTATCCATTTTGCGTTGGATATTAGGTAGTTATAATATTTGCTACTTAGTGTTTGATCTGATCTACGAGCTTGAGTAACTAGTGCACTTCGATAGGAAAATTATATGGGTAATTGACTATGGAAGTACACGAGCCGCTCTATAGTCAAGACTCGTGAGTTTTATTGATATTGTGATTTGAGAAGGGTCGACTATCCCTCGTGCTATATGAAATATTGCATGATTGTTCACGACTATGTGTTTATGGAATTGATTACGACTTATGCATATATCTTGGTTGCTATGATTTATGTTTTATATACATACTACGATGTTATATGGATTGAGTTGGTATTTACGTTTATATATCGTGTTCTATAAATTGAAATGTTTTAAGTTTTGTTTATCATGTTGTATGAGATTTAAATATCTATATGTGAGAATTGATATTATATGCTAATTGTCCAATTTTATTGAAATATGGTGTTGCTGGAGTTATACGCGTGTAGTGCTGCCAAGTTACTTTTAATCATAGGTTAAATAAACCAAAACTTTGGTTTAGAGATTGTTGGTTAGAACAGTCACTTCCCGCCTCTGAGCGGGAGATCCTCCTATTTTGTGTTTTTGTCTCCGTTGCAGGCAATTCTCGAGACTCAGGATTATCGGGACGATTGGGATGTTTCGTTTGTTTTCTTTGAGAGATTTTAATATGTATTTGTATCCTATGCCATTTAAATGTAATTTAATTAACATCCGGCATGTATTAGACTTAATTAATTTTCCGCCTTAGTTTAATTAAGTCACGAAAAACCGGGTTGTTACAGTTGGTATCGTGCCTTGCGGCCAGTGAATAACTTAAAGTTATCTCATCTAGCGAGAAGACACCTGGGCTAGACATACATATTAATATATATGTCCGGCATAGACTTATAGGATCAAATAATGAATTAGAAATCTTAGAACGCTAAAATAATAATCTTAGAACGCTTTAAATGTGAGAATGGGTAGAAATATTAAGGATCGACCGACTGACCTAGATTTAAGTTTCTCGACCGTCATTCAACCTCGTTAGTTTTTCTTTTATTTTCTCTGTGCTTGCTTGCCTGCTAAGTGCTCTATGACTAAACTTTTTGGCTAACAAGTCTCTTACACTAACGTTACCAAAAATCAAAACGTATAAAATGAAGACAAGACGACAAGAATTCAGGCTCAACAAATGGATGCAATAAGAACTATACAACGTGAGAGACATTCAAGATTCGAAGAATTCTGTTACATTAAAGAATCATGCAGCTATATCAAATTCCTTCTTTAACTATCGTTATCATTTCTAAACTTTTCAATTTTTAAATCTCCTAATCTTAACATTCCTAATATTCATTCATTTAAAAATGAATTTTAGTTTTCTTTTTAATCGTTAACCCTTGCCTATTTAAGGATTTGTGGATTCGATTATTTTTCAACCTTCTAAACTTATTGACTCCTTTTAAAAACTTCTAACTTCCTAAATCAATAATTCTTAATAATTGTCTTCTCAATAATTTCTCATCTCTTCCCTTTAATCTCGTAAATTAAAATTATACCATCCTTACTTGTTATCAACTTCTAAAATTTCTAATCTCGAAATCTATAATACCTACTAATTGATTGCGTAAAGAAAATTTTCCTTTGTTCTATTTTATCTCGAAAAATGAATTTCTATTTCCTTTATAATTTCGTTAACTTTTTATTCAATCTCTAAGACTTTTTACCTTGTCTAAAATTTTGAACTCTCAAATTTTAATTTTTACGAAATACGCATTAATCTCATACGATGAAATTTTGTCCGAGTTCTTCATTTTTGTAAACTCTTTATCTTTTTATTAAACATCCTTTGAACTTGTCTAATCCATTACAATTACCTCTCTTCAAAAATATATACATATATCATTATTTTAACCCTTATTATAAAATTTCAATCTTACCCCGAATATGAATGAAATGATAATGATTTATTGAGCAAGATTGGTTATAAGTATTGCATGATATATTGTTTGATTTATTCTTATGTTTGAATCATCCTGATTTTCTTGATATGCTTTACCTGTCTACTTGCTAATTGTTTTTACTTATTTATTATTCTTTATTTATACTGCATATTGCTTTAGAAATTGCATGTATCGAAACTCGAAGGAGTGTGCGGGAAAATGATGAGATTAAATTGCAGGTATCCCGAGGACTTAAGTTATCAAATGCTGGGGATGGTTTACCTATATTTTTGTACTCCTTTTTGAGAGAATGTAATCGAATAACTCTGTTTATCTTAAACTCATATTATGTATATGGAGTTTGTAATACGATAACAGCTGGTTTTGTAATATATAGACTTAATTAATTTTCCGCCTTAGTTTAATTAAAGTCACGAAAAACCGGGTTGTTACAGTTGGTATCAACGAGGTTATCCATAATTCTCTAAAATTTTATTTAATCATTCAACGATAACCTGAATTTCCTTAATTTCATTAAGGCTCATATTTCCCTTATGATCACTACGATTTTTACATATTTTCCCTAAATGCCGTTTTTCCTAAGGCTATATACCTTATGTATGTGATCATTAAAAGTAACAATAGTAATATTATATAGATACGCTTAAAACTTCTTAAGGGGGTAGGACAATAATTTGATTATATCAAAATCCTAACTAAATCATAAAACTTCCTTATTTCTATTTATTTTAAGGTTAACTTTTATTTTCAAATTTAAATAAATTGTTTTTATTCTTAAAACGCTTATTAGTTTAATTTAATTTAATTCCGTACAAAACTTCTAGGCCCTACCTTTTTGAAAACCTCTTTTTCGCTGATTTTGAAAATGACAATGCAGCAACATTTAGATATTAATTCGAAAAAGAATTATTTATATTTTAAAATTATTAAATTCATTAATCTTTCCTGTTTAGAAAATTCATGCCCAACCAAGAGCAATGTTAATATCCTAATTCCAAAAATCTCGATGTTTTCACTAACTGTCTAGTTCTATCTCGACAGTTATCCATCCTATTCAAGTTTCGGGGACGAAACTTTTCTTAAGGGGGTAGGATTGTAACACCCCGTGTTTTTATTAATACTAATTAATTATTTTAACTAATTTATTAGATTAAAATTTATATAATTCAACTTTTATTCCTTTGTTTAGAAAACGTGGCCCAAAAATTTCGATAAAAACAAGCCTTGTCAATTTTTATTTAAACTAAAACTAAACAATTTATTGTAAATTTGTATTATAAGTTTTACGTTTAAAATACTGGTCAAACTTAAACTTTAATTCAATAGCTTTTATTAAACATGATAAATTTGCATTTTATTTTAAAAATCTTTATTACTTGATTAGAATATAATTTTTATCGAAATGTATCTTACAAATAAACAAGCCGTTTGAAAATATGTGAGACCGTAATACAATTTGTAACTGACAACTTTTATACATTTATATTTTCAAACTATAAATTTTATAATATGAATAATGGAATTAAAATTTAAAACAAATGATTTAAAGTATAGTATATTTTATAAAATATAAAGATTTATAAATAAGAGCAAATGAAACAGAGCAAAACGGAAAAGAGACCCAAACTAATTCTCCTCATGTCAGTAGACTTTCTCAACCACACAAGTTAGATATTATTATTTTCTTTTTTTTTTACTTAGCTTCCACAACACAGCTCACCTCACTTTTCTAATGATATCACCTATCATCTTCCTCCATTAAAAAGAGCACCCAAAACAATTCAACAACAACAGCAACAAACTACAACACACGCAGCAACAACAATCAATAATAATAATAATAATAATAATAATAATAATAATAATAATAATAATAATAATAAACAAAACAACGGCAACAAACAACAACAAAGCAACGAACAACAGCAACAATGGCGAGCTCGAGCTCAATAACCCAGCACCACCACCGTTCTCCTTTTCGTGGTCACCTTCCCTCCCCTCGCTTCTCCGCCGCCCTTCCTCTGCTCTCGCCACGCACGTACTAACCGGAGCCCCCCCTGCCCCCCGTCACTGATGCCGCCGTCGATGGCGAACTCGAGCACCACCACCACCGACGTTCCAGCCTACACCTGTAGTCACCACCGTGACCTCCTCTCGCTCTTCTCCGTAGTGCGCCTGCTTTTCTTCTCGACTCACTTCCCTTTCCTCGGCCTTGCTCGGTTTCAACTCACGAGACTCAGGCCTTCGAGACCACCGTGCTCGGCTCCCCTCGGCTTTCCCTTTTTCTTCCCCTTCTAATTTAGACCTCACCGGAATCAAACTCAGGCCACCGAATCGCTGTTGTCGGTCGAAATCGAGAACCACGACCACCATGGCCGTGATGTGCCGCCTCCTTCTCTTCCCTGTCGTTGTATCATTGGAACTTGCTGTCAACACCACTATGGTGGTCCTCTATATGTTCACCTCTAATTATTTCGGTGAGCATCTTGTCGATTTAATTCCAAGCTATCGATTCATTATTTTGTCTATTTAATCACACTCGATTATAATTCAATTCCATTTTCCTCTATTTCTATGGCCGCTGGTGTCGCTACAATTGATCCAAATCGGATGAGACCGATCTTGGTGCTCCGGAACTCATTCTAATCGGATTTTATTTGGAGGCCTCTGTTCGTAAGCCAAATTTAGGTGACTCGTTTCTTCCTTAAAAATCTCTAACATTAACGTTTTGGTTCTATTTTAATTAATTTGTGATTCAAAGTGAGCTAGTATGCATTAGGCACGTATGATTTCCGTTTCAGTTATAGTATGAAATTGGGTGTATGATTCGCTATAGTATGAAATTGGGTGTTAATTTTAGTTATAATATAATGTTGAATTGAATTGTGAAATATGATATTATCTGATTTTGTGATTATATGTTTTGAGTGAAAAATGTGTTGTTGAATTAATGTTGAATTTATTTGTAATATTGTCATGTTAAAATTATATGTTTTGTGTAAACTAAAATATATTAAATATAAGTACCACAATTATAAAATAAGACTAAAAATATTACTAAAATAACATATGCAAATAAACTAAATAAATATAAAAATATACATAGTCGTAAAAATATTTATAGTCACTTAATGGTTCAAATTAAAATACAACTAAAAATAAAGAGTTAAATAAAAAGAGAATCAAGTTTAAATTAGGATTAAATCAATTTAAAAGTAAAGTTCATTTTTAATATACGTAAAAGTTACTCGTATTAAATATCTAATATAAACAGTCGTATAGAAACTCATATATCTAATTTAATATAATAATTACCTTATTTAAAACTCTAAAGTTTAAAATGAACTTAAAATATACTAAATAAGTATTTAGTTAAAATATCAAAAGAAAATAAAGAGCTTGAGATTTAAAATGAATTTAAGTAAAACTATCACTAAATAAAGTTAAAAATTAGAAGCACAAATAAGAATTAACTAAAAGATAAATTGTTAAGATCATAGTAATATATAAAGGTCGACTAAAAATTTACTAAGTATAGTTATATAAAAAAAATTATGAATAATGTATTTATATATATAAAATACAAAACCTAACTAAAATTTAAACTATAAAGTTTATGACATTTTAAAAAAAGGTTATAAATAATTAAATAAATTAAACTTAAGTGAATATTACTAAAATATAAATATTAATAATCTCACGATCAAGTTACCTAATCCTCTCATACGACTAATGAAAGTTACATAAATAAAATCGTATTAAGAAATTAAACCATCTAAAAGAAATTCAACTAAATGTCAGTTAATTATATTTTATCAAAAATCTAAAACTTGAAAAATATCATTTAAGTAATATTTCTAAGGTTAAAATAAATGTTATGAATACTATGTAACTAAACACCTTCATTATTTATATTAACTATGAAAATATCAAATAATTATTATACTAAACGAAACTTGAAATATTTATATCACTAATTGTAAACATACTTAAGTTGAAATTTAAACGAAACTAAATCATTTAACGTAATCAAATAAAATACTTACACTTGAATAAAATAAATTAGTTACTTAAAACTATTTAAGTTATTCGAAATAAAGAATTTTAAAGTAAACTAAGTAACGAGAATTAATATATAAAAGAAAATGATGAGTAGTAAATAATGAATAGTAAAAATATTTAAAGTTTACGAACGGACTAAAAATAAATATTTAAGTTTTCTATGTGCTTCCGTTTACCTGAAGAACTGTTAGAATTAAACTTTCATTATACAAGTTCGACGATGATATAATTAGTAAGAATTGTCACCTGAGCTATGAACGATAAAAGAAATAATGAATTAAGAGTTAAATACTTAGAGTTAAAGCTCTCGTCACATGATTAGAATAATTGTCGCGCCACCCTTGTGAATTGACCTATGATTGACTTCACTTTGACTATCCGCTCTAACTTGGGAACCCTTAGACTCTCTGCGGTTGTTTGGGTTGAATCCGATAATGAGCGAGTTATTCCTCATACTCGATATTCCTTCGACAACTTAGGATTTGAGTTCAAAGGCACGGCCTGACATGAGATTATACCCCTCGATTATAACGTTGTATGATTAGTACTCGGGTGTCTGCGATGTTAAACGCTATAGGGTCAGGATTGGTAAGGTAGCCGCATATGGGGACACTATCACGCTTATTAGGTGCTAGTGGTGCATTTAATGACTCTCACAGTCGTTATTTAACGTGATTTTCGCCCTGGGTATCGATTCGTTCACGGGCCCATATGAGGTAATTGGAAAATGACCATTCCCATCCGAGGGATCTGTCGTAGTGTAATAGTCGTACCAATAGGGTAGTGTATGCATACAAAAGACAAGGGATTGATCCTCCTTATTACCTGCTTGATATCGTTAGCATTTAAAGTCCGTTGATGTGACCGGCACGCTAATGCGCGGACGCTTATTAGGTCTGCATGTTTCCATCCTTGCTAGTTTGTTGGCTTATGGTCGTGTTTCATCTTAGATTATCCATTTTGCGTTGGATATTAGGTAGTTATAATATTTGCTACTTAGTGTTTGATCTGATCTACGAGCTTGAGTAACTAGTGCACTTCGATAGGAAAATTATATGGGTAATTGACTATGGAAGTACACGAGCCGCTCTATAGTCAAGACTCGTGAGTTTTATTGATATTGTGATTTGAGAAGGGTCGACTATCCCTCGTGCTATATGAAATATTGCATGATTGTTCACGACTATGTGTTTATGGAATTGATTACGACTTATGCATATATCTTGGTTGCTATGATTTATGTTTTATATACATACTACGATGTTATATGGATTGAGTTGGTATTTACGTTTATATATCGTGTTCTATAAATTGAAATGTTTTAAGTTTTGTTTATCATGTTGTATGAGATTTAAATATCTATATGTGAGAACTGATATTATATGCTAATTGTCCAATTTTATTGAAATATGGTGTTGCTGGAGTTATACGCGTGTAGTGCTGCCAAGTTACTTTTAATCATAGGTTAAATAAACCAAAACTTTGGTTTAGAGATTGTTGGTTAGAACAGTCACTTCCCGCCTCTGAGCGGGAGATCCTCCTATTTTGTGTTTTTGTCTCCGTTGCAGGCAATTCTCGAGACTCAGGATTATCGGGACGATTGGGATGTTTCGTTTGTTTTCTTTGAGAGATTTTAATATGTATTTGTATCCTATGCCATTTAAATGTAATTTAATTAACATCCGGCATGTATTAGACTTAATTAATTTTCCGCCTTAGTTTAATTAAGTCACGAAAAACCGGGTTGTTACATAGATAAACATGGTCATTAAATTACAATCTCTCGAAATACAAAAGTAGACCTTCATCCCATGGTGCTCATCGTCAATTAACCTCGGGGTACCTACGGTAACTTTTCGTCAGACCCGATTTCAACCCGCACACGCTAAGCCATATAAACCCATAGCGGTAAACATATAGAATTTAAAGACTTAATAACTCCTAAATAAGCATGCGATTTAAAGCGATAAATCATATAAATCATGATATACAGTTATATTGCAATTAACAAGTAAATTCATATCAATAGTATAATAAGCATTCAACGGATTACGGTGTGATATCAAATCGCAAATTATTACACAATACTATATCAATCACATCATGCAGACTCGATCATTTCAGAAATTTGTGGTATTTACTTTTCAAAGATGTCTCGACTCACTTTCATTTAATCACAAAACACATACTGCTTACGAGCCTGACCATTGAGTAGGCCTTTGTACTCTGATCGCTTGCATCTCACTAAAATAGTGCAGCGACTTACTCGACTCGTAAACCACGCCGAATACTAGACTACTTGCGTCTCATCTTCTAGTGTTCGAAATGATTCGAACTTCTGTTACAATCCCGTCAAGTGATCTTTACATGTGGTAAGAGTGAATGCAAGCGTCGCGCCCACTAAGAACGAAACGCGGCATGGAGACAAAACCGCTGGATGATTGAGCAATAAGGCTGCGATGGCCCTAGTACCTCTAGCGAAATAGAGTAATTAACTCTAGTCTAATATGCATATTCTTATATTCACTTTAAGAATGGGCTATGCTATTCATAGAGCACCTTAACTCTGAATAAAGCGACTATTTCCTGGAGACAGACCCAAAAGAGTTGGCATATTCATTATCTTGTATGGCTTAGGCAGTGCGACTTCAAGCGCAAAGGCATGGGCAGGTTGACAAAGCAATAAGGCTGCCGGCTTGATGACCACACTATTCGGGATGACTAAGCAATAAGGCCGAGATAGTGGCTGTAACAACCTGGTTTTTCGTGACTTTAATTAAACTAAGGCGGAAAATTAATTAAGTCTATATATTACAAACCAGCTGTTATCGTCTTACAAACTCAGTATACATAATACGAGTTTAGAGTTAGAACAGAGTATTTAGATTACAAATCCTCTCAAAAGCATACAAAATAAATAAGTAAACTCCCCCCAGCATTCAATAGCGTTGGTCTCGGGGTACCTGCATTTAACATCTCATCATTTTCCCGCACACTCTTTCGACACATACAATTCTAAGGCAATATGCAGTATAAATAATGAATACTAAATAAGTAAAAACAAATAGCAAGTAGACGGGTAAAAACACATAAGAAATCGTGATAATTCAGGCATGAATATAAATCGAATCACATAACGTACAACACTCTCAAATAATCATTCTCAACAATCGTATTCCAACATTCGTAAACTCAAGTCATCCAATTATAATCAATCAATCAAGACGAGGAAATACATTCAACATGTGATAACAAATGAGTCTTCGTTAGTAAGGCGGAAGCATGCAGACATAATCCGCGCAGTAGCCGGTAGGGCCAACATAACTTGGACGTGACTACCAGGCTTAAAGATATCTAAGGTAATAAGGATGATTCAATCCCTTGTCTAATGTATGCATACACTACCTATCGAGGATCATACTTATTCGCTATTCAAAAGGTATCACCGACGAAAAAGTTCGACTATCACCAGAGACGGGTACCCCCGGATGGGGCTGGCGTTTCCAATTACTATTCTATGGGCCCGCGGAAGTATCAAGTATGCCTCATCCCTGAGGTTGATACCACACGTCAAACAGCAATCTTAAGATCGTTGAATAGCCTTGGGCAACTCAAGTAGGGAGCCCAAGTCCCCATAGACAGCTACCTCGTTAACTTCAAATTTCAAGAGTCGCAACATTGCGAACAATCCTAGTATTTTATTCAAGTACTCGTTTTCTCAACTCCTCATTCACTCGTTCACAAACATTAATAATGACAAACTTGTAATATAAATATAACGTCGAACTTGTATAATGAAATTTTAGTAACAGCAGTTCTCAGGTAAAACAGAACACATAGAAAAACTTAATTATTTATTTTGAGTCTGTTCGTAACTTTTAAATATTTTTTTCACTATTCATTATTTTACTATTCACCGTATTTACTATTCATCGTATTTACTATTCATCGTATTTACTATTCATCGTATTTACTATTCGTACGTATTTTTATACTTCGTATTTTATTCGTATTTTATACGTATTCGTATTCTTATACTTCGTATTTATACGTATTTTTATACGTACTTGTATTCTTATACTTAGTATTTATTATTTTATTTTCTTTATACTTAGTATTTTTATTATATTTCATTTATACTTAGTATTTCTTTTATACTTAGGAGATTTCAGATGTAGAAACTAAATTTTATTTTCTAAGTACAAAATTCTAGTTTTAAAGTCGTTAGGTTCGTTTTGTATTTAGTGATTTGAAAAATGATTTCGGAAGTAAAACTTAATATAATCTAAGTACAAAATTCTAGGGTCAAAGTTGTTAAGTTCATTTTGTACTTAGTGATTTTAAATAACATTTTAAAAGTAAAACTCGGTTTTATTTAGTCATATACTTAACTAATCTTTTAGCGGTTTCCATTTTTAGCGAGGTTGTCGTAGTTCATGTTAAATAGTCCGTATGTCCACATCCAAATTTAAGCATAGGTAGTAACACTCGATTTCATTCATTTTAATACGTGTAACGTTTATCTTTTTATCGGTTTAGTTGATTCTTTTTATTAACGGTTCATTATACAGTCTAATATAATCGTACTTATAAATCAATTTTAGTGACTAAGTGATAAATTCATTTTGACCACAATTGACCCAAGAATATCCTAAATGCCGTGTGCCTTTATTTATATAAGCTATTTATTTCTTTTGTTGTTTTTATTAATAAATCATTACTTTAACTATTTTAATTACTTAAGTGATAAAAATAAAAAGTGACCAATTCAATTTAGGTCCAATTTTAACCTTAAAAACCGTGGCACATGTATACTTGTGCAATTTATTTTTGTTTTCTAATTTTATCGGTTTTTGACTTAAAGTTTTTATATACTAATTATTTAAAATATACTAAAGTGATTTAACTAGTTTTGTAATTTTCACTAAACATTTTATTTCATTTATGAATAGTGATTTTACTCACTTTAAATTGCTAACTTTTATATTTTGATGATTTAGTCTATTTAACTTATATGACTATTATTGTAATTTTTCACTAATGACTTTAAACTAACAATAAAATAAACTTTTAATTATTTTGAATCAAACTAGTCATTTAAATGAATAACACTTGAATATGTGGAGAAACTTTTATATTTTTCATATGAACCCTAATTAGTCTAATTTTTATATGTTTATATTATTTTCTCAAAATTTTCCTACAAGTCCATTTTAACTAAACTAATCATAATATGTTATTTAGAAAAATTAAAACTAAAAATTGATCCAAATTTACCATGTATGCCGTGTGTATATGTATATATGCTTAACATTTTATTTTCGATTTTTATACTTCTAATTCAACAACTAATTTACTTTATAACATTTATACATTTAATATGAGTGACAAACATATACAAATATTAACATACAAGTAAATCATTTTACACACAAGAATAACAACAACATATTCAAGAACACACATATATTAAAAACAATCAAATTTCATAACAATTTCATTTTAAGTCCTAAACATAAACTAATTATATTTTTATGTCCATTTTATTATGAGTATTTTAAGCATGCAATTTACAAAAATTAAAACGAAAAATTAAACCAAAATAAGGGGTAATGTCGTGTGGTGTGTATGTGTTACTCAAATGTTATTTTTCGATTTTTGTCTCCTAATTTAACATGTGAACACTAGGTGATATAAAACATCATACATACAATTCAAAAACAATAAAATCAAGTACGAGGCGCTTATCACATAAGTGTGCGGGAAGCACCTTAGGTAGGTTAGGTTAAATGGAAATGCTCCTAGCAATTGTCGGGGTCGACGATATGATCGAATTGGCTCAAGTCGATGTTCCCACCTTGCTCCTCTTCTTTAGTAGATTAGTACATAAAAGAACAATAAGAAGGTTAGTAAATATTTTTAAAGACTAAACTATCTAAACTAGAATTTAGAGTGTAGTATCATTTTAATTGTTTAGGTGATGATTTACTTCTTTTATGACTTAAATTTAGGTTCACATTTATTTGTATGTAAAAAGAGTAAATGGGTACTAAATATAAATGGTGGGGAATTTATTTAAGTATTCTAGTGAATTTATAAACAAAAAAGAAAATGAAGGTTTAAAGAAGAAAAGCTAGAGGAAGAAGATGAAGATCATGGAGGATCTTGAGCTTGAAGATGAAGATGGCTTACAAGAGTATTTTGAGTATGAGTTTATTAGAGAGCAAAGAAGTTTGAAGACTAAAAAAAAAATGAAAAGTGTTGTGTTGTTTGGGTGTAAACCGTAGGAAGTAGTAGTAGTAGTAGTAGTTGTTTGTGTTTTGTTTATCAAGTAGTTTAGTTGTGTGGATGTATAAGGGTTTAATTGTATTATCATTTAAATACAAAGGAGCTAAGTGTGATGTAATAATATAGGGTGGCAAGGACTTGACAATGTAAAAAAAATATAGGGTAGCTTGGATGAGACTTGTTGTTAAAGCATGAACAAAAATGGAAGAGAGCACATGAGCATTTGGTTGCTCAAGAAGGCCGGCCTACATGGTCATTTTGTGCCTCGGTTTTTGTTTTTGAAATTTTCGATTCACGCGCACGCGAACCGTCTCGAGTTGAAATATATAGTCTTAAAATAATATTTAGAAGTAAGATCGAAAATAAGAATGAAAATAAAACTCAAAACGAAGTCGAAAGAAAAATTGGGTACTAGGTTCTCTAAATTTTGAAATAAAATCTTAGTTGGTCGAAATATATATTTTTTTCGTTGAATGTTATCGAATTAAATCATTATGCTCAAACGTCAAAAAGTTTATCAGTTTTGACTTAGTGAGACTCAATATATCGAGTTTTTGTGGAAGTGTTAGTCAAACGAAAAAGGAATAGTAGTTTGATAATAATATAATATGTTTTGTTAGTAATAATAAAATGATTAAGCTTAAACTACTTTAATTAGATTTGGATTATGAGTAAGTATATTTAAGAAAAGATTAGGTGACTTAATCACACTTAGGTGGCTTGGCCATTTAGTCAAAGTTTGACCTTGATTTGCGTGCCAAAATTTGTCGTTGAGAAATTTGTCGAGTATTCATCATTTGATTTATCGAGTTTGAATATGAAAGAATAAAGTTCAAATTCAAAGTAATTCAAAATGATTTTAGTTTAGGTGCTAGGAAAAATGTAGTGTGTTGTCTTAGGAAAATAATTGAGTGAGATTTTCTAATTATTGATTTCCTAATTAGGATTAGCTTAAATTAACACGGGGTGTTACAGTGGCGTCCATACAAGACTATCTTAACCCCACTTCACTCACGATTGACGTTTACATAACAGAGGCCCAAGCTTTTGACCCGTTCTTTAACTTACTTAGGATTTATTATTTTATTTGATATTTTACATCACATGTTAGTAGACTCTCCAAGTCGCATCGTCAAACGTTTAATTTGTATTGTAGGTTTCATATGATCACATAACATGTTCGTTTATTATTTGAAGTGTTGTTGATTATTAACGCTTTTAAGCTTCTAAGTTGATACGTTTATTAATATGTCCAATTTTATTTAAGTGTTTTTCGAAACACTTTAGTTATTTAAATTATTCATTTTCAGTTTTTTATACTTAAGTAAATTTTCAATTATTTACAATATTTCAAATTTTGAAATTTAAAGTATCTTTGAATTTTGAGACGTAACTTGTTTAACAAGTTTCGTGAATTTTTCACTATACACGTCTCGGGATTTTAAATGATAACTTGTTTAACAAGTTTCCTCTAATTCTCCTTATAATAAGTTTTTAAACTTTTAAGACGTTACTTGTTTAACAAGTTTCGTCCCGGGTTACTATTCATCGGTTCGGTTTTCAAGACGTTACTTGTTCAACAAGTTTCACCTAAGATTTATTTAAGCTTTTGGGATGTTACTTATTTAACAAGTTTCGTCCCAGTTTACTATTCATCACACACTATTCACCGAGGTTACTATTCATCTCAGTCACTATTCACATCAGTCACTATTCACATCGGTCACTATTCATGATTGAGCTTAGTCATTAAGTTAATAAAATATCTAGATATTTTCTAAGTCAAAAATCGTAAAATTAATCGTTAAGTAAATTTCTAGTTTCAAAGTCGTTAAGTTCGGTTTGTAAAAAGTGATATACGATATTTATTTAAAAGTGAGACTCTGTTTTATTTAGTCGTCTACTTAACTAAATTTAGCGATTTCCATTTTTAAAGATAGTGTCGTGGTTTGTTCATTTAGTCCGTATAGTCCAAATTTAACAGTCCAATATTTTGCAAAGGTAGTAACACGCGATTTCATTTATTTTTATATTGGTTACAAATTTTAATCGGTTTCGTCAATACATTTTATTATCGATCCGTTTTATAATTAAACTTAATCCTATTAACTATTCAAATTTAGTGACTTATAATTAGTGATAAATTCATTTTGATCGAAATAGACCTATTTTTATTCAAAATGTCATGGGAAATTATATATTTATTATAATTCGTTTATTTCTTTTAACTTTCAATTCTAACTTATTAACTAACTTATTAAATTATTTTAGTGATAAAAATTATTTTGACCCAAAATTACCCTAAATGCCCTGAGGTCTATAAGGTGATGGTTAACTTTTGTTTTTTTTCGATTTTTATCGGTTTTTAGCTTAAAATTTTTATATTCTGATTATTCTAATTATACTAAAACGATTTAAACTAAAATGAAATTTTCATTAAAGATTTTATTATAATTATGAATAGTGTTTTACAACACTTCAAATTTTTAACTTTTATATCTTAAAGATTTTGCTTGTTTAAATTATATATTTAGTATTATAATTACTTACTAGTGAATTAAAACAATAAATAACAACAAATATGAAAACATTAAGAATCAAAATGAACTAACATTTCAAGAACACATAAACATACTCAAGAACACTAAGAACACACATGAATT
Source organism: Dianthus caryophyllus (assembly GCA_023091065.1). Lineage (NCBI taxonomy): Eukaryota > Viridiplantae > Streptophyta > Magnoliopsida > Caryophyllales > Caryophyllaceae > Dianthus > Dianthus caryophyllus. The sequence continues at coordinate 34,164,300 of CM041517.1, read as the reverse complement.
TCATATGAACATCAAGGACTCAAAAATTCATATTATCATTTAAATTTCACATAAATTACTAATAAGTCAAATTAATCTAAACTAACATAATATATATATATTACAAATTTTCATTTTCAATTTTATTAACTTTATACACATTGTTTTTATAATCACAAACTTTTATATATAGATATAATGAATTTAAAAATCATAAAAGCATAACAAAACATATAAACAACAATTTAAAGTGTACAAAATAAATGATATTAAACTTGCTTTAAATAAAACTACAACAACTATACTTATAAAATTATTAGCTATTATCATTTTATTATAGTTCACATAAACACTAAAACACACATATCATATCTTAGCAGAAAATCAATATATATATTTTATAAGAAATTATTATTTTCTACAAACACATAAAAATCATAATACATGAAAATAAACTAGTGTGCGGGGGCACCTTAAATTAGATGGTTATCGTCGGGGGATCTAAAATAAATTTTAGACCCGAAATTTCTTCACCCAAAAACTCATGTTCTTTATCCAAAATAACACGAGAATGTTAGCTCCAAAAACCCACTAAAGAACTATAAACACTTAGGAATTATTTGATTAATATTAAGGTTTTTATTTAAATGGTTTTTTGGAGGAAAAATGGAAAAAATAAAAGAGAGGAACAAAGGGGAGAAAGCCGCTAAAAGAGGGAGTAGTATGTGATTTTAGCTCTTCAAAAACTTGTAAGTTAAGTTATAAAGTTTAGGGGTTAATTAAGGTTTTAATTTAAATAAAGTTTAATTAAAAAGAAATTAATATAATGATCAACTTTGACTAATTTGGCCAAAGACACTATTTGGTTAAGATTTTGTCCCCTCGATGTTTGAAAATATCTCGTTCTCGAAAATCGTGTTCCGAAATAAATCGAGCGTTAAAGACGGTAAATGTTAAAGTGTGCGGTTTTGACGATTTTCCAAAAAATATCTATTTTGGAATTCTAAGAATAAAATATTTTATTTACTACTCTAGAAAATTTTTAAAAGTGAGGGAACGTCGATAAAATTTTCAAAACGAAAGTTTTAGCTAAAAGTGATTTTAAATGGCTGAAAGGTACTATTCAAGTTTAATCATATAGAAATTGAATTATACGATTTAATTATATTTTGTTTTAGATATAAAGTTTAGAAATGATTTTATGAAACATTCATAAGTATAAAAGTAGGGATAGTTAAATAAAATTTTCTTAAAATAAATGATAGACTAAAGATTTCATAAAGTCGAATAGTTAATGAAATCATTTGATTTGCAATTCGATAAAAGTTTAATAAAACTGAAAAGTTGAAACTTATTGTGTTTCAGAATTATTTAGCAAGAAAAGAGACTCGAGAAAGATAAGAAAAGTTAATGGATAAATATTGAAAAATTTGATAATTGAATTAATAAGGATTAAACTTTATTTTTAAATAAGAGAACATAATGATGAAAATCAATTATGTTGGAATGACATAAGGGATGACATAAGGTAGTGAGTTTTCTTCAACACACTTCACCTTGGTTTGCGTGTTTGAAATAAAAAATATAATGTTCGAAATTGAATTTTATAAATAAAAGGTTTTACTTTTATTTTTATGAATAGTTAACATGATTTGACCTTTTTCGAAATTTGAAAGGCGACATTAGTTTGAGGGTCGATTTTTATAAAAATTTGCAATGTGTTTTATTTTGAATTCTAAGGATAATATGTTTTATTTTATTTTTCAAAATTTTTAAATCTGAACACAAGAAAGATAGTGTTATTTGACGAAAAAAATTTAGACGCATTTTTATTATAAGGAAAATGATGAATTTAATTTAAGGAATTAAGTTGTTTTATAATATTGTGTTAAAATAACACGGCGTATTACATAGCTCGTAGGAGGCTATCACTCGGTATTCTTGAGGGCCAAACAAGAGATAAATACCGTATATTTCCAAAATACGTCAAACCGGATTTAGGAAAATACAAAATTAGGAGTTTTGCCCGACCCTCTAACAGCAAGGTGCCTTGAGGTTTGGTGGGCAAACCGCAAGGTGCCTTTGTGGATACCCGTATCCGTACCCCCCCCTCCCTACCCCCCCCCCCCCCCCCCCCCAAACAAACCCCTGTGATCTAATGGATTTTTTATTTGCATACTTTTACGTTGATTTACACGGTACTAATTATGTCGAATTCTAAGTTAAGTCGTTTTAGTGTCGAAATGAGTTGATGTGTCGTCACGCTTAGATATATGTCCTTTGGTTCATTTAGAGTCTAACATGATTCGCGTCTCGCTTCGACCGACATAAGCATTCTCTTCCCAATTCAATTGTCCTAAATTCCTAAATTTAGGCTCGATAGCTAAAACCGCTATTTACCATTTTCATTTACACAATACGACCTCGCGGGTCTTCCTATTACAAAATATACAACAAAATGCACCCTTTTCACATTTTCGGGTTTCGGCCCAAAAACCGAGTCCGGCCCGCTTTCCAAGGCCTTGAGCCCTCACAAAATATCTTGTGTAGCTCCTAGAAGACTATCACAAGGTATTCTTGAGGCCCATGTAACACCCCGTGTTAATTTAAGCTAATTATAATTAGGAAATCAATAATTATTCATCCTCGTTCATTAAATTCCTAATACAATACACTACAAGTCATTCTCGTACCTAAACTAAAACCATTTTGAATTACTTTTTTTTTTTTTGATGACGAGGGGTTGAATCCCCCCGGGCACTTGCAATACCCTGCAAACCACATGTGCCATGTAAGACATCCTTTTTTCGGGGATGGCAGTGCATGACTTTCTTACGCACCCAGGGAGTCGAACCCGGGACCTCGCAATTCCTGCAGACACAGGCTTTGAGGCACTCCCGCGCTCCACTGGGCTAGAAGCTCTAATTTGAATTTGAACTTTATTCCTTCATTTTCAAACTCGATAAATCAAATGGAGACTATACGACAAATTTCTCAACGACAATTTTTGGCACGCAAATCGAGGTCAATGTTGACCCAAAAATGCTAAGCACTTTAAGGTAATTTAAATCACCTAATCTTTTTCAATTTCACTTACTCCTAATCATAACCTAACAAAGAATGTTTAAGCCCTAATCAATTTAGATCATACTAACAAAACATATTATAATAATATAAGATTTCTATTCATTTTTTATTTAACTAACATTCCACTAAAACTCGATATAATGAACTACACTTATTCAAAACTGATAAATTTTTTGACGTTTGAACATTATGATTTATTTCAATAACACTCAACTAAAAAAATATATATTTCGACCAAGTAAAGTTTTATTTCAAAATAACGAGGAGCTAGTACCCAATTTTTATTTCGATTTCGTTTCGACTTTTAATTTCATTTTTATTTCCGATCTTACTTCAAAACATTACTCTAAGACTTTATATTTCAACTCGAGACTTTTAGCGTCTGCCAAATAGAAAATTTCGAAAAGCAAAAACCGAGGCACAAGGGGACCATGTAGGCCGGCCACATTGAGCCACCTTGCTCATGTGCTCTCTTTCCCTTCTTGTCTCTACTTTAGCACATTGTCAAGTCCAAGCCACCCTAGATTATCTTACCTCATCCTACACTTGACTAAAGCACATGCTTATACAATTGATGATCACATACATTCACTCATTACTTGCATTAACATTACAACACAAAGACAAAGTACAATAACAACTACTACTACCATATTACACGTACAAACCAAGTAACAAACACAAACTACTACTACTCACTACTACTACTCGGTTTTTCTACTCAAAACACAACAAACACTTAGCTTTATTTCTCTCTAATTAAATCAAACACAAGAATACAACAAGCAAGGTTCATATTCAACCTCAAGATCTTCATCTTCCTCCTCTAGTTTTTTTCTTCTTTAAACTTACATTTTTCTTACTTCTAAATTCATTAGAACACTTGTGTTCATCCTTCACCAATTAGTTAGTAATCACCTTCTATTTTAAACTTAAGCATGAGCATGAGAATGAAATCAAAGTAATGAAAAATATAAAACACTACCTAAACCTAAAACAACATTTATACTTTAAACCTTTTGTTAACTAGTTTAGTAGTAATGAAAATTTCTAACTTGTTGATTTATATTTTTATGTACTAATCTACCAAAGAAGAGGAGCAAGAAGGAAGTGTCGACCTAAGCCAATTCGATCACATTGTTGACCCCGACAATTGCTAAGCTCATTTCACTAACCTAATCAAGGTGCTTCCCGCACACTTATGTGATAAGCGCCTCGTACTTGATTTTATTGTTTTGAATGCATGTATGATTTGTTTTATCACCTAGTATTTCACATGTTAAATTAGGAGACAAAAATCGAAAAAAATAAAAATAAAATTGTGTGTTCACCTAGTAAACCCACGGCTTTCCCCCTATTTTGGACTTAATTTTTCGTTTTAATTTTTGTTAATTGCATGTTTAAAATACTCTTAACAAGGTGAACATGAATATATAATTAGTTTTTGTTTAGGACTTAAGATGAATTTGTTATGAAATTTGATTGTGTTAATGTATTAGTGTTCTTGAATATGTTGTGAATATCCTTGTGTGTGAAATAATTTACTCTTGTATGCTAATGTTTGCATATGATTCTTTTCACTTAACTAAATATATAAATGATATAAGATAAATTAGTTGTTGAATTAGAAGTGTAAAAATCAAAAATAAAACTTAGAACACCCTTATACTCTACTCGGCATTTCCATTATTTTATGGACAAAATTTTAGTTTTAATTTTTCTAAATAACATATTATGATTAGTTTAGTTAAAATAGACTTGTATGAAAAATTTGAGGAAATTCCATGAACATATAAAAATTTGACTAATTAGGGTTCATATGATAATTATGAAAGTTCTTCACATATTCAAAGTGTTCTTCATTTCAAAGACTAGTTTGATTCAAAATAATTAAAAGTTTATTTTGTTTTAAGTTTAAAATCATTAGTGACCAATTTCAATAATAGTCATATAAATTAAATGGATTAAATCACCAAAATATAAAAGTTAGAAAAATAAAGTGAGTAAAATCACTATTCATAAATGAAATAAAATGTTTAGTGAAAATTATAAACTAATTAAAACACTTTAGTATAATTTAAATAATTAGTATATAAAAACTTTAAGTTAAAAACCGATAAAATTTGAAAACAAAAATAAAGTAGTATGTACAAAGTGCCACGGCATTTAGGGTATTTTGGACCAAAAATGATTTTTGTCACTTTTATTTTTATCACTTAAGTAATTAAATTAGTTTAAGAAATGATTTATTAATAAAAATAGAAAATAAAAAAAAAAAAAAATAACTAAAATAATAAAAGGGCCACGGTATTTCACTTTATGTTTAGTCAATTTTGGTCAAAATGAATTTATCACTTAGTCATTAAAATTGATTTGTAATTAGGATTATATTAGGTTGTATAATGAACCATCAATAAAAAGAATCAACAAACCGATTAAAATGAACATTACTTGTATTAAAATGAACTATGTCGTGTTACTACCCTTGCTTAAATTTGGAATGGACATACGGACTAATTTAAAATGAACTACGACGACCTTACTAAAAATGGGAACCACTAAAGTATTAGTTGAGTATACGACTAAATAAAACCGAGTCTTACTTTTGAAATTATGAATTAAAAACACTAAATACAAAACGAACTTAACGACTTTAAAACTAGAAATCTATACTTAGTAAATAAAAAGAATTAGTTTTATATTTAGGCTTATACTAAGTATAAGGATACAAATAAAATACTAAGTATAAAAATACAAATAAAATACTAAGTATAAAAATACAAATAAAATACTAAGTATAAAAATACAAATAAAATACTAAGTACAATAATACAAATAAAATATTAAGTATGAAATACGAATAAAATACTAAGTATAAAATACGAATAAAATACGATGAATAGTAAATACGGTGAATAGTAAATACGATGAATAGTAAATACGGTGAATAGTAAATACGATGAATAGTAAATACGATGAATAGTAAATACGTGAATAGTAAAACACGTGAATAGTAAAAATATTTTAAATTTACGAATGGACTCCAAATAAATTATTTAAGCTTCCTATACGTTTCCGTTTACTAAAGAACCACTTGAACTAAATTTTCACTATACAAGTTTGACGATACTAATTACTATGAACTGCCACCTGAACAATTTGAGAATAAGAGAATAAGAAAAGAAGTACTTGTTGAATACTCGGGTGTCTGTCATGTTGCGAATCTATTGTGCCATCGTTGGAAAGGTAGCCGCGTATGGGGACTCTTTCACCCTTCAGTGCTGACTGAGGCGTCCTAATGACTCTCATAGTCTTTAGGCAAGCGGCGTTTACATCCCTTGGATGGGCATAAATGTGGCGACCTGCGGTCCATACGAGGTAACGGAAAATGACCATCCCACCCGGGGACCTTGTCATTAGGTATTAATCGTTTCGATTAGGAAAAGCATACTCTCTCGAATAGCGAGGACTGTGTCGTTTCTAAGAGGAAGTGTGTGCACACATTAGATAAGGGATTGAATCGTCCTTCTTACCTAGTGGTATACTAGCATTAAAGTCCGTTGATGTACCCTAGCCTTATGAGCGGTGCCTTGCTTTTGTAGGGTTTTTGCATGCTTCCATCCTGACTGGTTGTGGCTCATAGGACAACGTATGATAGATTATCCATATTGTATCGGATGTTAGGTAGTTATCACGTACGCTACTTAGTGTTTGATCTGATGTACGAGTCTGAGTAGCTAGTGCACTTTGATAATTATCTATGAGAGTACACAAGCCGCTCTGTAGTCAAGACTCGCGAGTTATGTTACCTTTTGAATAATTGAAAAGGGTCGACTACCCCGAATATGAATGAAAGGATAATGACTGATTGAGCAAGATTGATTATGAGTGTTGTATGACATATTGTTTGATTTATACTCATGTTTGAATCATCTGATTCCTTTATGTGTTATACCTGTCTACTTGCTAATCGTTTTACTTATTTATTATTCATTATTTATACTGCATATTGCTTTAGAATTGCATGTGTCGAAAGGTGTGCGGGAAAATGATGAGAGTTTAATGCAGGTACCCCGAGACCAACGCTATTGAATATTGGGGAGAATTTACCTTCTTTATTTTGTACGCTTGAGAGGATGTAATCGAATTTATACTCTGTTATTCTAAACTCGTACTATGTATTCAGAGTTTTGTTACGATTAACAGCTGGTTTTGTAATATATAGACTTAATTAATTTTCCGCCTTAGTTTAATTAAAGTCACGAAAAACCAGGTTGTTACAGTTGGTATCAGAGCTGTCTTGCGACCGTGAATGACTTAAAGTTATCTCACATAGCGAGACGACGCCTGGGCCAGACATATACATACTATATGTCTAGCATAGACTTATAGGATCAAATAATAAACTAGAAATCTCTAGATCACTAAAATAATAACTTAGATCGTTTTAAAAGGTGAGGAAGGGTAGAATTTTAAGGACCGACCAAATAAATAATAAGCTAGTTAGATGAACGTTAGAATCCTTACGTTTATAATCCTCTTGCTTGTTAATTGCTCTGTGACTAACTCTAGTTTGACAAAGGCCCTTAGGATGACGTCCTTCAGTTACTCCCGTAACAATTTACCACGACGTCCACCAATGATGCCACTGGATGCATATATAAGTGGCCAGTCCCACGTCATAGAGCAATACGTGGAAGCCAATGGGATCACAACGAGCAGACCCTACCACACAAAGGGCATTGGCATAGGCCTGACGCTGATTGAGAGCTTCCACCCATACGACGAATTTTGGGCACCACTAGGATGGCGACTCCTCCTGGATTACGATCTATATATGGATCGCATGTATCACCCCGACCCACTCCTGAGAGAGATGCAACCACCAGGGTGGATGGAACACGAGGTGCTACTTGAGAACTTGATGGATCAAGAATATAAACACGACTATCCTCCACCTCCACCAGACGCCATCATACCTCCAATCATATGGGAGAGAGATCTCACCTCTGGGAGACTTCTAAGGGTCGCGAATCATATTTAGGGTCATTCGACTCCAGTTTGTAAAATATATGTAATCGACTTTAAACTATCTTAAGAACGGCCTTAATGTCGTCATTTTCCTTAACGGCTATGGATTTTCCAATCGGATGTAACGTTGTGTGAACCTATGTATTATATTTCCTTGAATGTAATATTTTACCCATATGCTTATATGTATATGGAAACGTTATGTTGCTACCAAGTCGTGTGCTTTTCATAACTCGTTCATTGTAAATCCTGCATACATGTTTGTAAATTCAAAATCTCACCTAAATTATATCCCCCACTTATTTCAGATATGACTTCTGCGCGACAAGGAGTACGCGAAATAGACCGAGATGAGAAAGCTCATAAGAGAAATTTGTCCAGGCATTTCTTGGCCGTCGGCCGAGAGGAAGGCGTGGAAGAAAATGCACAACTTGGAGAATTCAAGGATTGACTGGAAGACCAGGGCACTCAAAACTCCGTACGTGGAGCATCGAACTCCTGATCACCTCCGCCGATCTTCGAGGAAGACCGACGCGGTCGAGGCATTCATGAGGAGTGACCCCGACGCCTTTGAGGGAGATAGAGATACCTTGTACACTTGGACCAGGCACATGAATGCAAAGTTCCAAGAATACTCGGTCCCGGAGGAATGGAAGACCCACTTTCTTTGTTATGTCTGCCTTGACGGAGAGGCCAGAGCTTGGTGGCTACGACTTCGATCCCCAGCTGTACGCGAGGGCGAATACTACATTAGTTGGGAGGATTTCAAGCTGGGTTTGAGTGACATGTCATATGCTGTGAAGTATAAGCATAACTTCTCAGAGAAAGAATACCACTACTCAAAATTTGCTTAGAATCTAGGCCAAATCTTTTGTCATTCTCGATCCAATTTCATAACTCTTGAGAATGTACCTAAACTTTTATGTTATTTTGCTGAACTTTGTATCTGAGTTCTTACCTTAGTTCATTTCATAGAGAATGTATTAGGAGGCTTTGTAACTTTTTGATGTAACCCTTTTACATTATCAATGAAATGTGTTTTATCTTGTACTCTATAATGTGCCTCATTTGGGAACTACTCAAAACTCATATGGCCTAATATTTTTCAGAATGGATGCAAACCACTTAAACAACATGGCCGACCCAAACTTCGCCCAACATTTCTTTGAGGAAGAAGCAAGGAGGAAAGGGTTCAAGATGCAATCACAAAAATTGCACAAAACATGCACCAACATCAGGGGGGCGGAAACAATCAATCCGCTTTTGAGAGGTTCTCCAAACATCGACCCCTACCTTATTCTGGCTCTGTCAACCCCACAGTCTTGACAGAGTGGATTGAAGAGATGGAGAAGTTATTGGAACTTAGCAAGACTCCGGCTAACGAGAGAGTGAACGTGGTGGCCTACTATCTCAAGGGAGAGGCCAACAGTTGGTGGCGTCTAATCAGGTCCACCTTTCCCTTAAGAGTCTACACCTGGAGTGAGTTCAAAACGCTGTTAGAGAACAAGTATTTCGGGCAGGAGCTCAGGTGGAACAAAGAAGAAGAATTCAGGAATTTGAAACAGGGTGATATGCAACTGCAAGCATACACCGACAAGTTCCAGGAGCTGTCAAAATTTGCTCCCAAGATAACGATCGATGAAGAAGAACTCGCCACCCGATATGTTCGGGGTATGACTTACCGGTTACAGTTGATCATGAGCGGGTTCAATTGCCGGAACTTTGCCGAAGCCTATGAGAAGGCAACAGGTATCTGGGCGTCGATCCAGAAGAACGAAGCAGAAGAGAAAGGGAAAAAGAGAGTTTTTACGCCTTACGCGGGCAAGTGCCGACCATCCGTAAGCCTAACTACCAACGACCTTTTCTACCAAGGTCTAACCCATCAATCAGGAGTTACCAAAAGCCAGCGAACTTCGCTCAGAACTCCACTCAGAATAAGCCAAGGTTTACCCCTAACCCTCCAGGGCCTCCACCAGTATACGAGGCTGATAAGTGTCGTTCCTGCCTACAACGACTACACCCGGGAAAACAATGCAATGGCGCACCAATCACGTGCTTCATATGCAGGGAAGTAGGTCATAAGGCTAACGTTTGCCCTAAGAAGGGAACAATGGGTAGAGTGAACACGGGACCGCCGCCCGCCGTAAGAGTTCAGGGGAGAGTATATGTGCTGTCAGAGAATGATGGTGATGCTGAGGACTGTCAGGATGTAGACGTGCCACCGTAAATTTCTGGTTAACTCTGTACCGCTTTTATTTTGTTAAATCACGGGTGCATCCTTATCTTTTATCTCAACAAAATTTCTAGCAAAATCCAAACTTACAAAACCTGAACAAATACGCACTAACATATCACTACCAAATGGCAAAAATATATCTTGTTCTGCAAAGTATAATAACGTACAAATTATGGTTCACCACACGAACTTTCTTTCCGATCTGATTCTATTCGACCTTCCTGAGTTCGATATAATTTTGGGAATGGATTGGTTAACTCGTCATCATGCCACGTTCAAATGCCGAGACCGGAGAATCACATTGAAGGGTCCTAATGGAACGGTGGTGACTTACCAAAATCCGCCTTCAAAGGAAAAAGTGCGATTCGTGTCTGCCATGAAAATTCAGAGCATGGGGAGAAGGGGACATCAAGTATTTCTGTGCAGCATCAATAAAATGGAGGACGAGCAAAAGATCGAGAACATTCACATAGTAAATGAATACCCGGATGTGTTTCCTGATGAACTGCCAGGCTTGCCGCCTGCACGAGACGTGGAAGTCTCAATCGACCTATTGCCAGAACGGCACTAATCTCAAAGGCACCCTCCGAGATGGCGCGGTTGAACACCAGGAACTTAAGAAACAATTGGAGGAGTTAATAGATCGAGGCTTCATTAGACCGAGTGTCTCGCCTTGGGGCGCTCCGATACTTTTTGTTAAGAAAAAGGATGGGAGTATGCGTCTATGCATCGACTACCGTGAACTCAACAAAGTTACAATCAAGAATCGTTACCCTTTGCCGAGAATAGACGACTTATTCGATCAACTCAAGGGAGCAGGTGTTTTCTCCAAAATTGATTTAAGATCGGGTTATCATCAGATAGGGGTACGGAAGGAAGCCATACGTAAGGCTGCGTTAGATCTAGAATCGGCCACTATGAATTCAAAGTGATGCCTTTTGGCCTCACCAACGCACCTGCAGTGTTCATGGATCAGATGACCAGAACCTTCCACGAATATCTGGACGTTTGCGTGGTCGTATTCATAGATGACATCCTAATCTACTCAAAGACTGAAAAAGAACACGAAGGACATCTACGCACTGTATTGGAGATTTTGAGGAAAGATAAATGGTATGCAAAATTCTCTAAGTGCGAATTCTGGTTGAGTGAAGTGGCATTCTGGGCCACGTGATTTCGAAGGAAGGAGTAATGGTAGACCCAAAGATAGAAGCCAGTAAAGGAATGGGTCGCACCAAAAACCGTCACAGAGGTTCGAAGCTTTCTAGGCTTGGCTGGTTACTACAGACGATTCGTACCCGACTTTTCAAAGGTAGCACGCCCAATGACTAAACTCCTACAGAAGGACTCCAAATTCGTGTGGGACGAAGACTGTGAAAAAGGCGTTCTAGAACTCAAAACAAAGGTGACTACTCTTGCCAGGTCCTAGCCTTACCAACTGGCGGGGACGCATACGAAGTGTATAGCGCTGCATCCTTGAATGGACTAGGGTGTGTTCTAATGCAACAGGGCAAGGTGATCGCTTGTGCATCTAGACAACTCAAAGTACATGATAAGGACTACCCAACACATGACCTTGAACTCGCAGCTGTTGTGTTCGCTTTGAAGATTTGGCGACATTATCTTTCTGAGTCGACATAAAGTTCTACACTGACCACAAGAGTTTGAAGTACATATTCACGTAGAAAGAGCTGAATATGAGACAAAGGAGGTGGCTAGAACTAATCAAAGACTACAAGATCGAGCTGCTCTATCACGAAGGAAAAGCAAACGTCGTAGCAGACGCTTTAAGTCGTAAGACTCCACGCTCACTGAATAATATCTGGGAGATTCCATCCGACCTCGTTCAAGATTTGAGAAGATTGGATCTGGACTTAGTAAATCTGATCAGGTGATCTTGATTTAAATGCAATGGTAGTGGAACCCGAGATACTCCACGACATCCGAGCACTACAATGGGAAGACCCTGAGCTAGTAACGATCCGAGAAAGGATTCCGTCGGAAGGGACTGAAGGATTTAAAATTCACCCTGACGGAAGACTTCGATTCAAGGAGAGACGGTGCATACCGGACAATGAGGCGCTAAACCGCAGAATGTTAGGCGGAGCACACAGCACCCGATATTCCGTACATCCTGGGTCAAACAAGATGTACCAAGATTTGAAATTGCGATTCTGGTGGATCGGGATGAAAAAGGAGATAGCCGAACACGTGGCTAAATGCTTGATTTGTCAGAAGGTGAAATTCGAGCATCAAAGACCGGGAGGACTCCTACAACCGTTAGAAATACCACGAGGGAAATGGGACTCAATCTCAATGGACTTCATCATGGGACTACCGAGGACCTCGAGTGGTAAAGATGCAATCTGGGTCATCGTAGATCGATTAACAAAGTCTGCCCACTTTATTCCGATCAAAGAGACGTGGGGATTGGATGAGTTAGCAAAGGCCTATGAGAAAGAAGTAATCAGATTGCATGGTGTGCCCCTTGATATTATTTCGGATAGGGACGCAAGGTTTACTTCTCATTTCTGGAAGAAACTGCAGGAAGCCTTAGGTAGCCAGTTGAAAATGAGCACCGCTTTTCACCGACTCTGAGATGGCGGACCAGGCGAACCATTCAAACCTTAGAAGACATGTTGAGAGCTTGCACGATGGAGTTTAACGCTAACTGGGAGAAGAGTTTACCCCTGATCGAGTTCTCTTACAACAACAGTTATCATGCTAGCCTCAAATGTGCCCCTTTTGAAGCCCTATATGGAAGGAAATGTCGGAGCCCAGTGTGTTGGGACGACGCTAGTGACAATGTGGGCACTGGACCCCAAACTATTCAGGACCAAATCGAGCACATTAAGGTCATCCGAGAAAGGCTACAGGCAGCACAAGATCGTCAAAAGAAGTATGCTGACCAACATCGTAAGCCTATTGAATTCCAGGAGGGCGACAATGTATTCCTGAAGGTGTCACCCATGAAAGGAGTAAAACGTTTCGGCTTAAAAGGGAAGCTAAGCCCAAAGTATATAGGACCCTATGAGATACTGGAGCGAATCGGGGAGGTGGCGTATCGACTTGCTCTACCGCCTAACTTATCAAGGGTACACAATGTTTTCCACGTATCTCAACTACGGAGGTATCGATCCGATCCAAGCCACATCGTTTCGCCCGATGTCATCGAGATCGAGCCTAATATGTTGTACTCCGAGAAACCGGTGGGAATCTTGGCACGGGAAACCAAGACCTTAAGACGAAAGGCAATACCCTTAATTAAGGTCCTTTGGAGGGGTCATAATACCGAACAAGCTACTTGGGAAACCAAGCGTCGATGAAGGAGAAATACCCAGAGCTGTTCAGCGCAGGTAACCTTAACCACCTTGTTAACTTTAAGTTTCGGGGACGAAACTTCTTTAAGGGGGGAGGATTGTAACACCCCGTGTTAATTTAAGCTAATTATAATTAGGAAATCAATAATTATTCATCCTCGTTCATTAAATTCCTAATACAATACACTACAAGTCATTCTCGTACCTAAACTAAAACCATTTTGAATTACTTTGAATTTGAACTTTATTCCTTCATTTTCAAACTCGATAAATCAAATGGAGACTATACGACAAATTTCTCAACGACAATTTTTGGCACGCAAATCGAGGTCAATGTTGACCCAAAAATGCTAAGCACTTTAAGGTAATTTAAATCACCTAATCTTTTTCAATTTCACTTACTCCTAATCATAACCTAACAAAGAATGTTTAAGCCCTAATCAATTTAGATCATACTAACAAAACATATTATAATAATATAAGATTTCTATTCATTTTTTATTTAACTAACATTCCACTAAAACTCGATATAATGAACTACACTTATTCAAAACTGATAAATTTTTTGACGTTTGAACATTATGATTTATTTCAATAACACTCAACTAAAAAAATATATATTTCGACCAAGTAAAGTTTTATTTCAAAATAACGAGGAGCTAGTACCCAATTTTTATTTCGATTTCGTTTCGACTTTTAATTTCATTTTTATTTCCGATCTTACTTCAAAACATTACTCTAAGACTTTATATTTCAACTCGAGACTTTTAGCGTACGCGTAAATCGAAAATTTCGAAAAGCAAAAACCGAGGCACAAGGGGACCATGTAGGCCGGCCACATTGAGCCACCTTGCTCATGTGCTCTCTTTCCCTTCTTGTCTCTACTTTAGCACATTGTCAAGTCCAAGCCACCCTAGATTATCTTACCTCATCCTACACTTGACTAAAGCACATGCTTATACAATTGATGATCACATACATTCACTCATTACTTGCATTAACATTACAACACAAAGACAAAGTACAATAACAACTACTACTACCATATTACACGTACAAACCAAGTAACAAACACAAACTACTACTACTCACTACTACTACTCGGTTTTTCTACTCAAAACACAACAAACACTTAGCTTTATTTCTCTCTAATTAAATCAAACACAAGAATACAACAAGCAAGGTTCATATTCAACCTCAAGATCTTCATCTTCCTCCTCTAGTTTTTTTTCTTCTTTAAACTTACATTTTTCTTACTTCTAAATTCATTAGAACACTTGTGTTCATCCTTCACCAATTAGTTAGTAATCACCTTCTATTTTAAACTTAAGCATGAGCATGAGAATGAAATCAAAGTAATGAAAAATATAAAACACTACCTAAACCTAAAACAACATTTATACTTTAAACCTTTTGTTAACTAGTTTAGTAGTAATGAAAATTTCTAACTTGTTGATTTATATTTTTATGTACTAATCTACCAAAGAAGAGGAGCAAGAAGGAAGTGTCGACCTAAGCCAATTCGATCACATTGATGACCAGGCAATTGCTAAGCTCATTTCACTAACCTAATCAAGGTGCTTCCCAAGCACACTTATGTGATAAGCGCCTCGTACTTGATTTTATTGTTTTGAATGCATGTATGATTTGTTTTATCACCTAGTATTTCACATGTTAAATTAGGAGACAAAAATCGAAAAAAAATAAAATAAAATTGTGTGTTCACCTAGTAAACCCACGGCTTTCCCCCTATTTTGGACTTAATTTTTCGTTTTAATTTTTGTTAATTGCATGTTTAAAATACTCTTAACAAGGTGAACATGAATATATAATTAGTTTTTGTTTAGGACTTAAGATGAATTTGTTATGAAATTTGATTGTGTTAATGTATTAGTGTTCTTGAATATGTTGTGAATATCCTTGTGTGTGAAATAATTTACTCTTGTATGCTAATGTTTGCATATGATTCTTTTCACTTAACTAAATATATAAATGATATAAGATAAATTAGTTGTTGAATTAGAAGTGTAAAAATCAAAAATAAAACTTAGAACACCCTTATACTCTACTCGGCATTTCCATTATTTTATGGACAAAATTTTAGTTTTAATTTTTCTAAATAACATATTATGATTAGTTTAGTTAAAATAGACTTGTATGAAAAATTTGAGGAAATTCCATGAACATATAAAAATTTGACTAATTAGGGTTCATATGATAATTATGAAAGTTCTTCACATATTCAAAGTGTTCTTCATTTCAAAGACTAGTTTGATTCAAAATAATTAAAAGTTTATTTTGTTTTAAGTTTAAAATCATTAGTGACCAATTTCAATAATAGTCATATAAATTAAATGGATTAAATCACCAAAATATAAAAGTTAGAAAAATAAAGTGAGTAAAATCACTATTCATAAATGAAATAAAATGTTTAGTGAAAATTATAAACTAATTAAAACACTTTAGTATAATTTAAATAATTAGTATATAAAAACTTTAAGTTAAAAACCGATAAAATTTGAAAACAAAAATAAAGTAGTATGTACAAAGTGCCACGGCATTTAGGGTATTTTGGACCAAAAATGATTTTTGTCACTTTTATTTTTATCACTTAAGTAATTAAATTAGTTTAAGAAATGATTTATTAATAAAAATAGAAAATAAAAAAAAAAATAAATAACTAAAATAATAAAAGGGCCACGGTATTTCACTTTATGTTTAGTCAATTTTGGTCAAAATGAATTTATCACTTAGTCATTAAAATTGATTTGTAATTAGGATTATATTAGGTTGTATAATGAACCATCAATAAAAAGAATCAACAAAACCGATTAAAATGAACATTACTTGTATTAAAATGAACTATGTCGTGTGTTACTACCCTTGCTTAAATTTGGAATGGACATACGGACTAATTTAAAATGAACTACGACGACCTTACTAAAAATGGGAACCACTAAAGTATTAGTTGAGTATACGACTAAATAAAACCGAGTCTTAATTTTGAAATTATGAATTAAAAACACTAAATACAAAACGAACTTAACGACTTTAAAACTAGAAATCTATACTTAGTAAATAAAAAGAATTAGTTTTATATTTAGGCTTATACTAAGTATAAGGATACAAATAAAATACTAAGTATAAAAATACAAATAAAATACTAAGTATAAAAATACAAATAAAATACTAAGTATAAAAATACAAATAAAATACTAAGTACAATAATACAAATAAAATATTAAGTATGAAATACGAATAAAATACTAAGTATAAAATACGAATAAAATACGATGAATAGTAAATACGGTGAATAGTAAATACGATGAATAGTAAATACGGTGAATAGTAAATACGATGAATAGTAAATACGATGAATAGTAAATCATTGAATAGTAAAACACGTGAATAGTAAAAATATTTTAAATTTACGAATGGACTCCAAATAAATTATTTAAGCTTCCTATACGTTTCCGTTTACTAAAGAACCACTTGAACTAAATTTTGACTATACAAGTTTGTGATACTAATTACTATGAACTCGCCAATTCTGAACAATTTGAGAATAAGAGAATAAGAAAAGAAGTACTTGTTGAATACTCGGGTGTCTGTCATGTTGCGAATCTATTGTGCCATCGTTGGAAAGGTAGCCGCGTATGGGGACTCTTTCACCCTTCAGTGCTGACTGAGGCGTCCTAATGACTCTCATAGTCTTTAGGCAAGCGGCGTTTACATCCCTTGGATGGGCATAAATGTGGCGACCTGCGGTCCATACGAGGTAACGGAAAATGACCATCCCACCCGGGGACCTTGTCATTAGGTATTAATCGTTTCGATTAGGAAAAGCATACTCTCTCGAATAGCGAGGACTGTGTCGTTTCTAAGAGGAAGTGTGTGCACACATTAGATAAGGGATTGAATCGTCCTTCTTACCTAGTGGTATACTAGCATTAAAGTCCGTTGATGTACCCGTGACTTATGAGCGGGCCTTGCTTTTGTAGGGTTTTGCATGCTTCCATCCCGATGGTTGTGGCTCATGGGACAACGTATGATAGATTATCCATATTGTATCGGGTGTTAGGTAGTTATCACGTACGCTACTTAGGGTTTGATCTGACGTACGAGTCTGAGCAGCTAGTGCACTTTGATAATTATCTATGAGAGTACACAAGCCGCTCTGTAGTCAAGACTCGCGAGTTATGTTACCTTTTGAATAATTGAAAAGGGTCGACTACCCCGAATATGAATGAAAGGATAATGACTGATTGAGCAAGATTGATTATGAGTGTTGTATGACATATTGTTTGATTTATACTCATGTTTGAATCATCTGATTCCTTTATGTGTTATACCTGTCTACTTGCTAATCGTTTTACTTATTTATTATTCATTATTTATACTGCATATTGCTTTAGAATTGCATGTGTCGAAAGGTGTGCGGGAAAATGATGAGAGTTTAATGCAGGTACCCCGAGACCAACGCTATTGAATATTGGGGAGAATTTACCTTCTTTATTTTGTACGCTTGAGAGGATGTAATCGAATTTATACTCTGTTATTCTAAACTCGTACTATGTATTCAGAGTTTTGTTACGATTAACAGCTGGTTTTGTAATATATAGACTTAATTAATTTTCCGCCTTAGTTTAATTAAAGTCACGAAAAACCAGGTTGTTACAGCCCAAGTAAGAGATTATACCGTATATTTCTAAAATATGTCAAACCGGATTAAGCTGCAAATACGAAAACACGAAACTTTGCCCAACTACCAAACCGCAACAACCTGTTACGGCTTCCCCCAATACCGCAAAGTACATTGCGGTTTGCCTCATAAACCGTAAAGCAGTACTTTACGGTTACAAGGTTGGGCTATTTTGTCAGTTATTCCTAATTTCGTCGTAATCTTTCCTATAAACACACCTCTACCTACAAGCACTTATCATAAGCATGGAATACGGTTTTACACCAGCCACATACACACATGTAACAACCCGGATTTTCCAACAAAATAAAATAAAGAAATAAAAAGGATTTATAAAATAAAAGAAAATAAAAGCGAGCCACGGTGGCGGAAACACCGTGGAATCCGGATCATTACTCACTAAACCAACTAAACAACGATAAAAAGGTAGGCCTTGAGGCCTAGAAGTGGGGAGTAAATACCCCTTACTATCCAAAATGAAATATAGGTATGAAAAATGATAAAGTCTAAATCACGAGTCTAGTCCAAGTTCCTCAACAAAAGCTAGCTACGGGGTCAATTCTCACGGCTTTTCACACTTCAAAACCCGTCCCCGCGCATACCTGCCACAAAGAATGTAACAACCACAATCAGTGGGGAGTAACTAGGTGCTCCCCAGTCATATTTCAACATAATCAACATAAACAACAATACAACCCAAGTGCACGACCAACATAGGTCATCCTCATGTTAACTCAATAATTAACCAACTCAACCTGTGACCTATAATCAAAATATAAACAACCAACCATCTTACAAATCATACAAGCTCAACCTGTCATCAACAAAGTGACAGTCAATAACCAACCTGAATACCATCAACAAAGTGACAAACAATAACAATCAACAATCAATCGCAAGAGTAAGCACGGAGTACTAGGCGCTACAAAACACCCCGGACCCAACAAAAGATCTTGACCCTATGGTGGCACTACAAAATGCCTCGAACAATAGTCTAAACTTGGCCAAGCACACCCCTACAAAAGAGTGTGGACATACAATAACCACCCCTACAAAAGAGTGGCGCCCCTACAAAAGGACTTTCGATAACCATAGTCTCAGAGCCACTACAAAATGGATGAGAACCCACGACAGGCGGCACCGTCCTACAAAAGACGTTGTAACTCCTCACGTACGTGACAGAACAGTACCCGTACGCACACTCAACTCAAGCATACAAACAATTCAATTCAACCTCAAGCCAATTCATAAACAACACCAATTCATAAACAATACCAATTCAATCAACATCTAGCTCAAAATCATCACAACATCCACCATAAACCCTTTAACTACATAACCAAACCTTTCATAACCATTCTCAATACTAACCATAATCAACATGTTAAATACGGAGTAATAATCATAAGAACTCATAAATAGCCATAATAAACCATTATAATACCCAAAGTGATCATCTTTAATCAACTTAATAACAATATAACTCAAATTCAATATGACAAACATCCCAATTCGCATTATTAGACTCAATAGTGTAAGACCGACTCCAAATCATCCCCAAGATTACAACTTTAACACACATAACCCAAAGATAATACCTTTGCAACCATACATACAATCAAAACATCCATAATCAATACCATGGTCTCACACAAGTCAAAATATGGCTAGGGCTACACCTAGTTACCTTTTACAAGCACAAATCGATTAGCCCTGCTCCTCGTCGATAAGAATGGTGTCCTCCTCGTAGAATTGGCCTCCTCCATGATCAACACACACAAAAGCACATACAATATAAGCATTCAATACAAATCACATAAAATAATGTAAAAACAATGTAAACTAAACCTAAAGCAAAGGAGAATAAAGGGATTACCGAAGGATAAACAAGGAATAATGAATGAAAGGATGATTAGGGTTTGATTAGAAGTGAATTAAATGAAATTTGTGTGAGGATTTAATGAGAGAATTTATGAGAGAGAAGAGAGGTTTTAGATGATTTAGGGTGAGAAAATAAGAGATTAAGGGGAATTAGGGTTTAATATAATCATTAAAAGCTGAAAATATAAGTCCTAGAGTAATTCGGACTTTCCAAAAACCAAACACATCACGGGCGCTCTAGCCGCTTAGCTGACTCCACCAAGACGGCGGCTTTACACTGTCATGATTCAGCCACAGCTGCTCACCGCTCACTGGGACTGTTTTTGCCGCTTAATGAGGCTCACTTGAAATCATCTCCCGCTTCTTCTTTAGATCTAAGCCTTAACCAATGACTTTCGAGACTCGACCTCACTCACTAACTCAACTTCCCAAGAGGATAAAACCACACAAAACCCCCTTCCAAACCACACTAACTCGGCTCTATTCTCGGAAGTCGTAATACACGACTCACCAGCTTGACACATAAGCTTGAATAATGATTTCCTCGAGCTAAAAATGAGAAAATCGCTAGAAATAAAATACGAATTTTAACGAAATGAATTATTTAAATAAAAGGGGAAAAGTCGGGGTGTTACAACACACAACTCACAAAAGCCTCAAGCACCCAAATTTTGAGTTTTTCACACATCTCGTGTTAAATTCATCTCCTTTTATTTCCAGCGAAGCTCTGCTGGTTCGAAGCTCGAGACAGGTATGCCTTGGACCAAATTTGGATTAAGTCTTTTTCTTTGCTTTAGACTAACAAAGGGACTACACTAGCGCCCAACCCGACTTTGGTCGTGAGACTGTTTTTCATAAGACGGTCTTGCACCTCGAATGCACACCACATTCGTAATACTCCTTGCCAAAGTCGCATAATAACGCCCCTCTTAAAATAAACCAAACATACTTTATTTTAAGTTTATGCATTAGTAATCCTCATCTGTTAATCAACTTAACAATGAATTCGACATTAACTGTACCGTTTTCGTTAACAAGTTTAAGCACTGAGGGTTTATAACAATCTTTTTGCATACATTCATACATTCTTTTTTGCATTCAATATCGCACTTGTACGTAGCGAATTACTTTAGCTCAAATATCTCCAATGGATTGTTCTCAGGCTAGTAGTGACTATTTTTTTTTTTTTTTTTTTTTTTTTTTTTTTTCCAAAATAGGCTTTTCTAAAACATTTTCATAAAGCAACTTGAATTAACTTTAGGAGAGTACCCTCACCCCGAATCCAATCTGGTTTCATTAACCTAGATCTAGGGGTGTCGACGTGCTCCGAAATCAAGGACGTGTTCTACAGCTTAAGACATGTTTGCAGGTTCCTAGTTACCGCGTTAATTAGGTAGCGACTCCAAAACAGTTTTAAATGTTTTTCTAACTTAATCTTTTTAACTTTAAACGCCCTTAAGCAAGACGTCGAGTGGGTCCCTGTACCCCGGGTTCCACAGCCTTACGGTTACACCTCCGGTTTTTTTCCTGATTTTCCTAATTTTTTCATAATCTCTACTATAATTATATAAATACCCCCCAACAACCAATACAATTGATCATCAATTCACACGTTTTTGCACCTCGATACACAAACATAAACTCACAAAAGCCTCACGCACTAATTCTTTGAATTTAGCACACGTCTCATGTTGAATTCCTCCCCTTTTGTTGTAGCGAAGCTCTGCCGGTTTTGAAGCTCGAGACAAGTCGGTCTTGATCCTAACATGGATCAAGGTTTTGTTTTGCTTTAGACTAACAAAGGGACTACATTAGTGCCCAACTCGACTTTGTTTCTGAGCCTTGCTTTTACGTAGCGCGGTCTTGCAGTTCGAATGCATTCCTTTCGTTTTATACCTCCCCAAAGTCGCATAAGCAAGGCCCCCCCATATGAGGTATTGTGTACTCAAGAACTCGCTACTCAATTTTCAGTACTTCTTGATGAAAGAGCATTTGTCATTTGGGTTCATTGTCCTTATCACAATCAAGTCTTGATTCTTCCTCCTCATCGCATGAAGTCTAAAAGGACATAAATTTTTTTTTGTATGCATGTACAATACACTTGATATTTTTTGCTCTAATATATAGGATCTCACTCACACTTGCACTTATATTTATACTAAGTGATCAGCCTATCTCTACCATTGTGACTGCAGTACAATTGTACCTATTTTGAATCGAATGCACTCTCAACGCCTACTTCAAGAGCTCAACAGTCCAAAAACTAAGACCCACTTCCAATTTCACCTTGTTCTTCCAATCATGAACGCAAAAAGTTGGTCCAATTCACTGTCAGACCCTTCAATACTCACCAGCTCATCTACTTTGATGTTTTCAATCATTATCATTTCGGCAAAATCTACTAAATATGTAGCAACATCAACATCCTTTCTCTCAAACCTCCTCCTCATTGAACCCATCATTTGGCAAGAAGTCGTTGCCCTCAAAGTCATCAACTTCCTTTCTCTCAAAGACTCCTCTTAGCTCATTTCAAACAACTCCTCCCAGCTATCAAACCTTTGGATGTCACCATCCCTCTCATTGCTTTTCTCTTTATCCTTGACCTTGTCCTTGCCCTTGTCGTTAGTCTTTCCCTTCCCCTTCCCCTTCCCATACTCATATCTTTCTTTTTTTCCATTTTATTCTTCAGCTAATGCCTCTTTGCCTTTTGTTTCCCCTTCATCTTTGCAGTTGTTTTCCCTTTTCCCTTTTATTTCTCTTTCTCGTTCTTCTTCTATACTTGTTGAACAGTCACCACAGTTTCCCCTACTAACTTTTCTCCCACCCAGATCCACGTACTGCTTTGTTAGAAACTTGGTTTCAATAATTTTCATGTATGTACCATATTTATTCGTTTCAGCTATTTTTGTATTCTATTGCATTGTCCTCAAACTTTTTTAATCATTTGGTCTCACGTGAGACCATCTCATTGTGAGACCTACTAGAATTAACTAATTTTTTTCCAAGCATAAGAGATTTATAATAGATTTATTGAGAGATCAACTCTCCCAAGAATTTGCGTGGTTTAATTTGATAACATTTTTTTCTCCAAATTATATTTTTGAAAATGACATTGTTTCATTGTAAGTAGGGATGGCAATGGATCGGGTTCGGGTCGGGTGAAACGTCACCCGCATCCATCCGTCTCAAAAAAATCTTCATCCAATCCATCCGTCATCCGCGAAACTTGTCATCCATATCCAATCCGTCCGTCATCCGCGGGTGAAGCGGGTGGATCGGGTGACATAGTGGATTGTAAACTAATGTGATGTGAAAATAGAAAAATAAAAATGTGTCGTGTTTCGTTGAAAAAACGAAACTAATTAGTGTTTAAATTAAGTTAAAATGCGTCAAAAGTAAATATTTTAATTGATTATAGGTTGAATAGTAAAAAAAACATGATAAAAGGTTACATATAATATATTTTCTATATAAAAATATAAATTTTACATAGAAAATTAAATAATCGGGTAATAAATCGGGTGATGGATGGATGATGGATTGGATGATGCTTCATCCAACCCACCATCCATCCATCATCCGTTACATCCATCATCCACCCGTCATCCGTATAAGTTGGGTTTTCATCCGTTTTTTAGGGTCGGGTGGATCGGGTTTGAGCGGGTTCGGGTGAAATTGACATCTCTAATTGTAAGCCCACTTATACTCATTATTTCCACCCCAAATACCCTAGACACGTGTGTGATAAAAAGCAAGCTACATAATATTCAGGGAAATAAATTATAAAGACTATCAAAGAAAAAAATTATAAATTAATAATTATTAACCCTAGGAAAAAGCGCAACGATTTTAGGGGTCGTTTTGTTAGAATGGTTAGAATGGAATGGAATATAATTCTAGGGTGGTATAGAATTTGAACCCCATACATTTGAAATTTTTGGTTTGACCTTTGTATGGATTGTACTTATCGATTTTATATTGCACATTATTTGTATTGTTTGATGTTTATTGTACTTTGTATTCCATTTAAATTTTATTAATATAATTTTTTTAATACTAAAATTGTCATCTAAAGCAAAAATTTAAAAAATGTAGATATATCATCATTTTTTTTGTTAATTACTACTTATAATGATTAAAATTAAAAAAAATTAATGATAACTTACTTTAAAATCAAAGTTAATATTTCCAATGAAATTATAGAGCATATTAGAATAAAATAATCAGATTATTTGCAAAATACTTTACCAAAATTGAATGTCTAAATAAAGAAAAATATTTTACCAAACTCTATTGAATTATGATATGAATAAATCTAATATGCAAAAAGAGAATTAAAACTTGCATAAATTATACTTCCTTTATTCTAATCATTTCTACAAATTTGCTTTATAGACAAACATCGATGATCTTTTATTTTTTTTGTACCTTCAGTTATGTATTACCAAAAATTATAAAAATTTGATATCAATAATGTACTCGTTAAAACATTTTTAATAAGATCAGACATGACTATATTTAACGTTATATATTAAAATTTAATCAAAGACTTTTTTTCACTTGTAATAATGTCTTGAATGATAAATATATATAATCGATTGAAATTGAGGAAGTAATAGACAATATTAAAAAAAAAAAAAAAAATGTAAACAAAGGAGTGAAATGACAAATTTGGAGTGAAGGTACAAAATGGATTTTCATATGGTTGGAATTCATTAACTTTATTCTAGACTTTCAGTCCATTCCAAATGATTCAATCAAACACTCACTAAATAATAATTATATGTACGACCTTTTAAAGAAAAAAATACTTCCTCCATTTATATATATAATTTCTAGTGATGACGTTTGTTTTCATACTAAAATATACTCCCTCAATTTCAAATTAAGTGTCACCATATTAATTAATTTTTTTTCCCAAATTAAGTATCCCTTTTATATTTATGCTAAGCAATAAGCATGAACAAAAAAAATTAAACATTTAACCCTATTTTTATTGCTACTTTTTAAATCCACCCAAAATAGTGAAAAAAAATGAGGAAACTTAAATTGGAATGGAATATTAATAATTTATTGTTCAAGAGTTACAAAATTGACTTTTATAAAAGGAAATAAATCATAAAGGATATTATGAGCAAAAATATCACGTGTATCATTCTTGGCTCCAATATACCCTTTATGGAACCTTATATAAATAAGTGTTGATGATTTTGCAGGACATAATATAAACATCAAGAAACAAGTTTGAAATCATGAACAAGATTTCTATTATATTTCTCATTATTGCTTCTATGATTTTTGTTAATGGTATGTGAGATTTTTCAAATGCTATTACTTTGAGTAATTTTATAATATAATCGTTTTCCGTATATCAAAAACTAAAATTATTAATGGTTAAAGTATTTAATCTTAGTATTATTGTGACATTTTAAGTTATCTATACGACATTAGTCACATTTATTATTCATAAACTAATATCTACAAGCCAATTATAAACAACTTGTTATACGTCTCATTGGTGAATTTAAAATGTTTTTCAAATATTAATATATCTAATAAGTATCTTATGTTACGGGTCATTTTTTTTCTTGTTTCAAAGTCATAATAACTTAATCGCCCTACAAAAGAAAAATCAATCTCAAATAAAAACTTGCGTCAATATTCCATCTTATATATTACTCCGTATCTTGTAAATAAGGGCTTGATTTGGTTAAGTAAAACCCATGCAGGAAATGTAGGAGACGAACGACATTGTCTTAAGCCAACAACACCAGTATATCTTCCAGACTGCACGAAGCAAACGTGCGTACAATATTGTGTAAAGCACTATCAATCATGGGAGGATGGTTGCTGCTATGATGAACATGCTTGTTGTTGTGCTACTTGAATGTCTTAACAATGATTTCGTGAAGTTGAAATCGATAATAAAAGAGTTTGTCCGTGTTTGATATAGTCATGGTTTTTAAAATAATCTTACTATGCAAGCGGTATCAATCAATGAAATAATTCTATTAGTGAGATATATTATTTTGGGTTAATTTTAGTTGATTTAATTATATTAATTTGAATAGATATAAATTAATTTTATTTTTAATCAAATAAAATTTGATAATATTATTAATAAGATTATATTCATGATATTTATTATATAAAATATACATCACCACAAATTATGAGAAAATCGTAGTTTGATTTACTGAACATCAGCATTAGTGGATAAAATAACACAAAATCGTTAGACGGCCCAGCTACTTTCCAGGGTTGAAAGCACGAGTTGGAAGCATGATCGATGAGCTTCTCGACTTCTATATTTTTCGGATCTTAGTAAAATTTTCTACGGAGTGGAGGGGAGCGTAATATATAATAATTTTTTTTTTTTTTTTTTTTTTTTTTTTTTTTTGGCAAAAACTACTTTATAACGCATTTTTTATACATAATGGTAATACTTTGCCTAAAATAACCATTTAACCCAACAAAACCTTTTTTTGGCCGTTATGTCACTCGTTATATGGCTCCCCAATACAATAGAGATATTTAGTAAGGATAAACTGACTATTTTAAGCGTAAATTTAAAATAAAGTAATAGTAAAAATGTAACCAACTTGACTAATAATACAATGGGTTAAATATATATATCTTGTAACTCTTAATTTTGAAATATGAGGTCTTAGTGGCAGAATCACCGTGAGTTGTTCGATTGACCACTTAGAAATTAAAATATTTAAAACAATAGAAATTTTGGTGTTACGTTGAAATAAAGTCTGTGAATTTATTTATACAACATGAAGTTAAAGCGCGTAACTTAAATACATTAATATATTACATGATTCTAAATATTCTTTCACAAGTCTTCAAAATATTATTATTCAAAACTATACATCATGTTACGTCAAAGGCTAGTGCCCATAGAGTACTTGTATCTGTTAGTTTATTTAAATAAACTGCCACAATTAGTGGAGAATAACTAAATGCCGTTTTCTCATTTATACTATATATGATATAAGCTAAAGCTTCATAGAATCAAACAATATAATCAATTAAAACATAATAAGTGTCAACAAAAAAAACAACTATAAAGAAGTTATCAAAGACAAGTATTACCTTTAATACATCAACCGTTGAATATTATATATTTTTGATACAAACGTGAGCAATACCGCATATGGTTTATTTAAAAGATTATTTAACTTAAACACAAAAGAATTAAAGTGAAAAATAAGTACATATCATTTATATAAATTTGTTAGTATAGGATAACACTATAAAAGGTTTATAAGCTTAATGAAGAAAATAGCTTAAACCGATTTCACATATTTATTCATTAATAATACAAATATAATAATATAATAGATTAACATTTTGATCTCAATGAATCCAATATCAGTGTGGGCGAACTTCCCGACACTAACTATGAAAAGAGTCGGACTTCTCTCTTCCAAACTATGGTAATAAACGGATACAAAAAAGTGTCTCAAAGTCTAAGACTAGTCAGACTCTCAAGTGCATCAATCTTTACACTTGAACGACAGGCGAACTTCCCGACACTAACTATGAAAAGAGTCGGACTTCTCTCTTCCAAACTATGGTAATAAACGGATACAAAAAAGTGTCTCAAAGTCTAAGACTAGTCAGACTCTCAAGTGCATCAATCTTTACACTTGAACGACACCATAGACTATCCCATGACTCGAACTTCTCAAGGGTATAACAATAACAGTAGTAGTAGTACTAATAATATAATAATAATAATAATAAATCAATGGCTCAAATCATGGATTCTTTGAAGGAGAGCGATGTATTCGTCAGGGCGATCCAGTATCACCATATCTTTTTGTCTTAAGTATGGAAGTGCTTTCGAGATACTTGCGTATTATTCCTAAGGTTGTGGGCTTCTCTTACCATTCAAAGTTTGTCAGATTGAACCTGACCCATTTGGTATTAGCTGGCGATCTTATGATATTTACGAGGGGAGATTTACCTTCAGTCCGAGATGCTGTGATTGCGTTGAATTTGTTTGCTGCTGTCTCCAGCTTGGAGGCGAATCCATCGAAGACTGACATCTACTTTGGTGGAGTGAAGGCAAAGGTACGAGCTTTAATAACTGAGACGGTGGGGTACAATGAAGGTCGTTTTCCCTTTCGCTATTTGGGAATTTCGTTAGCTACTAAAGCTTTACGAGCAGATATGTATACTCTTCTTCTTACTAAAGTGAAGACCTATATCATGAACTGGGCGACGAAGTCACTGTCCTATGCGGGGAAGATTCAGTTGCTTAACTCTATGATATTTGGATTAGAGAATATTTGGTGTTGTGCCCTACTAATACCTACGGGTGTGGTTAAGAGAATAAATCGTATGTGTCGAGAATATATATGGCATATTGAAGAGGTGCGTCATCGTATCATCCTAAAAAGTTGGAAAAATGTGTGTACTCCAAAGATCGAGGGAGGGTTTGGTATAAAGGAAATTCTCTCGTGGAACAAGGCGATGCTCTGTAAGCTGCTTTTCGATATTGAGAAAGCGAGAAACAGTACTTGGATTATGTGGATTACAAAATATAAAATCAAGTCTACAGATATATGGAATGGGAGTAGGCAAAGCTCGGATTCTGAAAGCTTGCATGACGTCCTACATGTCCGAGATCAGTTGATACACATGGCGGGTGGTATGTTGGAGGCGAAATCGGTGCTGACTTCACGATCTCAAGGTAAGTTTGTCCAACTTGCTTAAGATTTTTTTCGAACAAAACGGAGGCGAGTAAATTGGAGCCTTGTGATATGGAGCCATGTAAATTTTCCACGGCACTGCGTCAATGTTGTTGATAGGCTTAATCGCGTCACCTAATCAAAAACAAACCAAACTCAACACTAGGGTAGCCAGGGTAAGTCGGGATCGTATCCACAGGGAGATGGTCGCAATGTTGGTTATTTTGAAGTGATTCTTGTCTCGGTTCGAAAGTTTGAGGTTTACTAAAGCAAGAGCGAAAAATAAGGGTTTAAGCAATAAGAGAAAAGTTTAGGGAGTCAGGGATAGCATAGGTAAAGCTAGGACTAAGGATGGTGATCGCTAAGAGTCGGGAATCACATGTGCTAAGGAATAGGCTCGGCCTCTCGGTCCTAAGCGTCCTCTAGGTCTCGGTAAGGGGCTCTCGCTACTTACTACCGAGGGTCCTAATGGTTAGTCTCGTGTCCTACCTTAAACTAGGCTTTCGTTCTTAAGTTTAAGGGTGGAAAACGCTCACTAATCCTTGGCCAAAGGATCAACAAACACAATCAAACAAGATAACCAAAGTCACATGTAAAACCCTAATCAAAACATCACCAAAAACATCCTAGACTAATCACCCATGATCACCCTCTCTCCCTAGATAAAGGACTACTCACACATGAAATCGATAACAAAAGCAAAAGCAATGGATGAAAACATGATCAACAACAATATATATCGAAATGATAATCAAAAGAGAGAAGTATAAAACAATACCTAATCAGAAATTCAAAGAGAAATGGAAGAACAAAGACAACAAATACCAAATAGGATGATCAAACAACGTAATCCGAGTCGGGAATTCAAAGTACAAAATGCAAAATTATTCAAACCCTAAGTTTTGGAGAGAAAGTAGTTTATAATGTCTAGGAAATGCTGTAAAACGTGTATCTCGAAATATGGCTTGCAACCCCTTCAAATAGACGAAGTATTTTAAGCACACGAGGAGTCGGGACCCGTCCCTGGCCTTCGGGACACACACAAACAGCCATCCCTGAGCTACGGGATGGCCATCCCGTAGAGTCCAGCTTTTGTTCCTTTTTTGGCACTTCTTTTACTTAGCTTTATTTCACTTGAATGTCGTCCCAAGCTATAGGGACGAGGCCTAGGTCATCCCAAGGGGTAGGGACGAGGTCAATAATGATCATGTGAGCTTCAAATCCCGTCCCAAGGTCCCGGGACACCTTCAAACATTGAAACGTGGCTCGTACGCAACCGAAACGGCACGAAACCAACTCAAAACATCACGAAACTTTACGAAACTTCACGAAACCTCCCGACCAGCATCCTAACCTCCAAATAAGCGCGTTTCCCTAAAAAATAGACATAAAAACGCAGCAGGGCCAATACGGAGAGAAATAGGAGCCGAAATGCAAAGAAAAGCACGAGAATCGCAAAGAATCGCTAGAGAACAAGGGGGCTATAAGCATATATATAAACAACACATCAAACTCCCCCAAACCGAACCGTTGCTTGTCCTCAAGCAACAAAGCATGACAGAAAATAGAGGGCAAAGCGAGAAAAAGAATACTTCCCCAACAATCACCAAACCGCAAGTAGCTTTAGCAAATGGCAATCGATCCCGAAGCAACATGGGACGTATGAAAATAGCAAGCTAACGGATGAGAATTACAAGACGGCGCAGAATGAATAGCATGGCTTAAATTTAGGCTCTATAGCAATCAAATCACGGACCTCTCACGGTTTCCACTCTAGCACAAATGATGAACAAGGTGATAAATGTGATAACACTCACCTACTCGACTTGTGGAAGCACGCCCCAATCTAATGTGGACCGAATCTCGCATTCCCGTACACAAATAATGTCACAAAAACGAAACAAACATGAGGACTTACATAGGAAATGAGGTGTGTAAAGGCCAAAGAGAGGTAAGGGTGAAAAGGTGGACAAATAGTTATGGAATCGTGGAGCTAAAGCCACTAGAAACCACTAGTACTACTCAAGTGCTCATCCAACCAAAACGGAACCCAACTCTCATGATAATCGGACCAAAAGCAGCAAATCGGTCTCCTCTACACATCATCGCAACAATAGCATCGAATACAAGTGCTCACTCATGTAACAACAACAACTTTTGTTTTTATGCACACAATTTTTTTCTTTTGTATTTGTGGTTTTTTTTTTTTTTTTTTTTTTTTTTCAGATTTTTTTTTCTTGAGTAGTGAGCACACTCACATAGTTGCGGAAATACCTCATCAAAGGTCGGGGAAACAGCAATCCCGACTCATATTCACCAACACTCTCGAAGCAAACGACATCAGCAAGTCGTAGCAATGATCACAACCCATAGAACGAGCACAAGAGTAAGCAAAAGCGGTAACTAGCAAGGCTAGGGTAGGCTATTTGGCAATATAGTTAGCAAACTCAAGTGGATAATGTAGGGATCGGATCCCATTCACTAATCAAGTATTAGTGTAAATCAAATTACTCTAATTTAATTTAGCAAGATCTATGTAGTACAAATTTACATTGTTAACAAGTTTAGAAATTTATACCTTTCACAAAGGGAAATTAGGGCACAAATCTAGAACTCCTTTCTAGATTTGTTTCTTGAGTATGAGCTTAGGATGATCCTCCTTAATAACCCAAGTTTTCAATATAGAAAACCTCCTAAAAGAAGCACCTAAGAACACTCCAAACAATACTAAAGATTTTGACTAGAAATCACTTAGTACTAACTTGATATTATTTGAAATCTTATTACTAACTCTTAGTAATGTAATAGATAATGTGAGTATTTGTTTAGAGAGAAAATAGTGAGAGAATAAGAGAATGCATGAATGAAAATTTGCTCTCACTTTATCACATATATTTAATGAAGAAAAGAGCAAAATAGAAGTGTATATTACACTCTATTTTTTCGGCCCATGTGAGGAGAAGAGAGGAGTGTAAGAGTCTTGCATAGTGTAGAACAATTACATGCATTGTAATAATTATGTTCTTGCATGCAATAGAAAAACAATTAGGAAAAAGACAAGAAGGAATCTTCCTCCTTTGTCTCCCTTTTGGACGGTCCTCTAGGGCCTTATGGGTCCATTTTGTTTTTCCAATATTTGTCCCACAAATACTTATAATTTATCACTTAATTATCTAATATAATAAAGTGTAAATCAAATAAACTCTTCCTTAATATATATGTACACTTACACATATATTAAAAATATACTTTCACTAATCTCATTAGTGAAATATACATAATTAGTGAATTAACGTTTAATCACTAATTCCCGTCTCCTCAAATAATTTTATCGATATAAAATTCAAACGTTCGAGTTCACAACTCGATTTCTCTCTAAATCAATACATTGACTAACCGTTAGTCGATTTATCAAGTTACTAATATAATCGTATCTCATACGATTAATTAGCTTAAATATTTAGATGCGTTCTATAGGTGTGACTTAAAGGGATCAATTGATCACCGCTTCTCACGACAATAACGTCAAACTCTAGTCGACCAACCGTTATTGATTTACGTTAATCAATTGACAATAATACAGATTATCCCCATGTATTCCTTAATTGAGATTTATTAAGTAATCGCACTATTGTGGAGGACACTTACTCCAACAATCTCCCACTTGTCCGAGACAAGTTGTGCATTACCAATTCTCATGTCCGTTTCACATCTCCCTTCGATGCAAGGTGTCTTACAGTCGTACTTGCATCCCGAGATATATATCGTGAGTGGTTTTCTCGATAAGGAGTAGAATTGTCTGACCGGGAATCTACCGAGATTCTTACCGAGCGTGGCCACGCATTTTCGACTACTCCTCGAGTGGCCCAAAGATGTTTTACCCTGAGGTGGACATTTCCCTTCCACTTTCGATTGTCTTGTATAATGCGGATCACCATGACCCCAAAGATGCCCTTATAACCCCCTTTCACGGCATGGCTTAGGACAAAAATGAAAGTCACTCGGAAACTGCACCGACTCAGACAATCAGCTCCAGTCAAAGAATCGACTCAAAGGAATACTATAGAATTCCCACCACGACCAGGTTTCAATCTCATTGAAAAGGAATTCTATAAGCGTCCACCGTCCGGACACAGAGTGTCTCACAGATGCTGCTCATGCAAACGATCGGTCATCCCAGATGACCACATGGTGTTGAACCCACCACCGATCGACTTGCAATCTAGTCTCTCGGAGACGCCACCTCATATGAGAGACTAGGGACCAAATACTTAGTTTATACCGTTCACTTGAATATGTTCAAAGTTGTCACACAAATATTCGGATAAACAAAGTATGCATTCAATAATGACTTAAGATAAAACAATGAATGTTATTTTCATATATGTAATAGGATACATTATTCAATTACATATTACTAAACTAAAGGAAATCTGGCATACGCCGCAACCCCATGGAGGCGGTGTGCGCGTCATGCTTAGCCCTCGAAAGAGGCTTGGTTAAAGGATCAGCGACATTATCGTGCATCCCAACCTTACAAATATCTATTTCCTTCCTTTCCACATTATCTCTAATAACGTGGTATTTCCTCAAAAGCGTGTCTAGACTTGTTACTAGACTTGGGCTCCTTTGCTTGAAAGATGGCCCCACTTGTTATCACAATAAGCGATGGACGGGATCCTCGGCACTAGGAACTACTCTTAGTCCATCCAAGAATTGCCGAATCCACACACGACTTCTTTAGCGACTTGAGATCTTTGCCAAATATTCAACTTAGTTGTAGAATCGCGGTGACACTCTGTTTGAAGCTCTTCCAACAAACAACTCCTCCATTCAACATAAAGACATAGCCGGATTGGGATTTGGATCATCCCCATCGGTTTGGAAACTTGCATCCGTGTAACCCTTTACACGTAGCTCAAGTTCTCCTCCAAACACGTAAACTAATCCTTAGTTCTTCTCAAGTACTTAAGGATGTTCTTCACAGCTATCCAGTGACTCTCACCGGGATTAGCTTGATACCGGCTCGTCATGCTCAAAGCGAAAGCGACATTGGGACGAGTGCACATCATAGCATACATGATTGATCCTACAACGGAAGCATAAGGGATCAATTTCATGCGTTCAATTTCCGCAGGAGTCGTAGGACATTGAGATTTCTTCAATGTTATTCCTACACTCATCGGAAGAAAGCCTCTCTTGGAGTCTTTCATATTGAACCTATCAAGAATCTTATCGATATAAGCTTCTTGACTTAATGCTAGTATCCTCTTGGATCTATCTCTATAGATCCGGATACCCAAGATGCGTTGTGCCTCTCCCAAGTCCTTCATTTGGAAATGGTTTCCAAATTCCACCTTTACCGAGTTCAGACTTGGAATATCATTTCCAATCAGTAGTATGTCATCTACATACAAAACAAGGAAGGTTACCTTACTCCCACTAAACTTCATGTACAAACAAGGTTCCTCGGAACTTCGAGCGAATCCATGTTGTTTGATAACATGATCGAATCTATGATTCCAACTCCTCGATGCTTGCTTAAGACCATAAATGGATCTCTTAAGCTTGCATACTTTCTTAGGGTTGGATGTATCTACAAAACCTTCAGGTTGTGTCATAAACACTTCCTCTTCTAGAATCCCATTCAAGAAGGCGGTTTTTACATCCATTTGCCATATTTCATAGTCATGAAATGCGGCAACCGCTAAGATTATCCTTATGGATCGAAGCATAGCAACTGGTGCAAAGGTTTCATCATAATGAATACCTTGGACTTGTGAAAAGCCCTTTGCCACCAATCTAGCTTTGTAAACATCAATATGTTTATCTATGCCGAGTTTGATTTTGAATATCCATTTACACTTTGAAGGGTCGCACTCCTTCGTAAATCTACCAAGTCCCAAACTTGGTTCTCGTACATAGAATCCATTTGGATTTCATGGCCTCAAGCCATTGTTCGGAGTTGGGGCTACTAATAGCCGCCTTGTAGGTTGAGGGTTCGTTGCTTTCGAATAACAACAAATCACCCTCCTCCTCGATATTACCGAGGTAGCGGTCAGGTTGTTGACTAACTCTTCCTGACCTCCTAGGGACTATAACCGTGTCAGAAGACGAGGGAACGCTTTCCTCGTTTTCTGCGTCGGTTTGTGGCTCTTGAACTTCATCAAGTTCAAATTTTCTCCCACTCTGTTTTTTAGAAATAAATTCATTTTCTAGAAAAACAGTATCACGAGCCACAAACACTTTGTTCTCGTGAGGGTTGTAGAAGTAATAACCACAGGTTTCCTTAGGATAACCTACAAATAGACATTTGTCAGACCTTGGAGCGAGTTTATCGTCAGTTTTATTCTTGACGAATGCCTCACATCCCCAAATTCTCATGAATGACAAATAGGGAACCGTTCCCATCCATATCTCATATGGAGTCTTATTGGCTGCTTTAGTCGGACTTCGATTTAGTGAGAATACAGCAGATAATAGCGCAAAGCCCCAAAATGATCCAGGAAGCTCACTTTGACTCATCATAGACCTAACCACGCCAAGCAAGGTTCGGTTTCTCCTTTCTGCAACACCATTTAAGCGTGGTGTGCGGAGGAGTCCATTGTGATACTATACCACAATTCTTTAGATGTGAATCAAACTCATTACTTAGATATTCGCCACCACGATCCGATCGTAGTGCTTTTATCCTTTTGTTTAATTGGTTCTCAACCTCATTTTGAAATTCTTTAAATTTCTCAAAAGCATCACTTTTATGCCTTATTAAGTAGACATAACCATATCTACTTAAGTCATCGGTAAAAGTAATGAAGTAATGATATCCTCCTCTAGCGGTGATGTTTAATGGACCACACACATCGGTATGTATGAGTCCTAAAACCTCACTTGCTCGTATCCCTTTACCACTAAAGGGTTGACGAGTCATCTTGCCTAAAAGGCAAGCTTCGCATGTACCATATGATTCGCAATCAAATGGTTTGAGAACCTTGGTCTCAACAAGTCTCTTTATGCGTCTTTCGTTTATGTGACCTAAACGACAATGCCAAAGGTAGGATTTGTTTGATTCATTCGTTTTGAGCCTCTTGTTCTCAACATGATAAACATCATTAACATCATTTAAAACATAAATACCTCCAATTGAAATAGCTTCACCATAAACCATTTCATTAAATGAAAAAGTACAACGGTTGTTCTTAATCATGAAACAAAAGCCTTCCGCATCTAAAACGGAGACGGAGATAATGTTTTTGGTTAGAGTTGGTACAAAATAACAGTTATTTAAATACAACTCTAAACCACTAGCAAGAGCGAGTACAAAAGTTCCCACGGAAACGGCCGCTACTCTAGCTCCATTGCCCATGCGGAGATCTACATCACCCTTGGCTAGAAGCTCGCACGCTTCTCATCCCCCTGCAAATGATTACAAAGGTGAGATCCACATCCGGTATCCAATACCCATGTAGAAATGCAAGCATGATTGATGTCAATCATATAGAGATTAGAAGGAATACCTTTGGATGTCGCACATCCATTTTTGAGATCCTTCTTATACTTGGGACAATTAATCCAATGACCCACCTCATTGCAATATTTGCAAGTGTCTTTGAGGGGTCTTCCCTTGTTGATCTTGGGCTTAGGCTTGTGTGGAACACCTTCCACAATAGCCTTTCCCTTACCCTTGCCAATGTTAGATGGCGCCTTCTTGGCCACCTTCCCCTTCCTCACTCCCAAGTTCATGTTCTTCATTTTCATGGAGAGAACATCTTTCTTCTCCACCTCATTCACTTCCATATCCCTCTCGGCTTGGACCAAGAGTGCATGAAGTTCATGATAACTCTTATCCATGTTATTCATGTTATAGTTTACTCGGAAATGAGCAAACTTGCTAGGAAGAGAGTGAAGAATGCGGTTAATCGCAAGAGCTTTCGGTATAGCACACTCTTGACGCTCAAGAGTGTCTATTTGCTCAATCATTTTGAGCACATGAGGACCAACTTTTTGGTTCCTCTCAAGCTTTGCGTCGAAAAACCGGACCGCGGCTTCATAAAGCCTTATTTGCGGTGCTTTGGAGAACATGGTTGTCACTCGAGTGAATATCGCATATGCACTCTTTTGAGTAACCATTCGGAGTTTGAGAGCGGGTGACATGGACCAAATCAAGACGTTTTTCACGTCATTGTCCACTTTCACATACTCATCATAGGCGGCTCGCGCCGCCCCGGATCGAGAAGTGGGTTCAAGGGTGGTTGATCGGTAAGGTGCTTGAGCACATTGTCGGATGTCGCGGCGCCCTTCATTGTCGAATCCCATTCGACAGTTGCTACCGTCATCCTTGAGGATACACTTATCCATCACGGTTCGCAACCATGAATCTTTGCCCAAAATGGGCGCGGGAGTTGATGATGATGATGCCATTGCGATTTGAAACAAATAATTCTACAACAAATATGAGGAAATATATTAACATTCATAGTTCATTAATGACATTTGCTAAAACTCATTTTTAAAACAAACGTCCATTTATATAATGATCTCCCACGAAATTATATAAATGACTCCAAGACTCGTTTTCCATATAAAATTAGACATCTCATGTTTCCTTTTATATAAAAACGATAAGTCAACACTTGACTAATTCTACACTAGAATGCTTGGTTGATGATTTTCTATAAAATGCATCGATTAGCCCCAAATAACTCTTATTTGGTTGAGTACAAACCAAATTAGCATGGGACTTCCTCCCACTACTTACTCATGGTAACAAGGTTCCACGTCGCGGAGGTCCTCACGAACATGGGGTTCATAGTCGCTACATTTGGAAAGGCTTAATCTCAATTCATTTTTGTTAAAATGTGGGTGATCTTGTCAATTTTTAGTCATTTAAATTCTTTATAAGTGAACTAATATAAGAATGGCGACCTAAAAACGACAATCGGAGTGGGATAACGTGGCATGCATGGCGATTTTGGCATGTGAGCGGAAAATAAGCAAACAAACAAGCATGATAAAGCAAGCAAGCAAAACCTAGTATGGCCACCTAGAAGTAATTAAAATACAAGGAGTTACAAATTGGAAACCAACTCCTTTGGTCCCTCTTCAAATGGACTTCATCCAAGTCTTCTCCTTGCAAGCTTTAGAACACTTCTAAGGCTCCATGTCGATCTCCATCACCGGTCTTCGATTTACAAATAGTTACAAGTATGATTTACAAATGAATACATAGCAATCCTATTATACATTTATAAATGAAATTAGCTATTAAAAATTACAAACCGGCGATACGAGATCGCATTTAATTACAAACCCACACGATATTCCCTTTCATTACGGGTAATATCGGTAAAATTTTTAACAAACTATGGCCATACTAGTAAGAATAAACATTCATTCAAATAATAAACATTCATCCAAACATGCATAATGTAAAGCTTATGAATAAAAACATGCCAAAATCGCCCTAAACAATAATCGCATTAACTTGTTTCAAACCGATCTCATTTTAAATCGATTAATCTCATATTAATCAATAATGCTTAAAACACCTTTTAAGCTTGAACTAAAACTTCTAAATTGATTTAGAACACCCAAAATTAGTTTTCACTAATTCATGGTGATTTTAGTTCACAAACATGGTCATTTGCTAATTAGATGCACTTTAATCATAACCTTTTTATGAATAAAGCTTTATAAAATCAAAATAAATTAAAATAAAACCATTTTTATTTTGACAAAATTTTTTATATTCTGGAACACTTCCAAAATATCAGAAAAGAAAAGTTTGGTCAGAAAAATTTACGAATTTATTTTATAACAATAAACATATGGTTTCATCGATTTCATCTCATAAAATCAATAAAACGTCTAAAACAGTGAGTAAAAATCCCAAATTTATATCTTAGCATCATTTTAATATATAAAAACAGTGGTATAAAATTTATGTCCAGAAAACAAATATTACTATATTTTCGACATTAACATTCATTTTATACCGATTTTTATCAAATAAATGAGTAAATATTCAAAACTCAAGATATGACTTTGAAAAATTACATGCAGAAAGTATAAATATGAAATATCACTGTGTAAAAATTTCGTGACCAGATACCAACTATAACTATTTATAGTAATTATTTTAGCCAAAAACACACTTTTTGACTCGGTTTTGTATAAAAATCATTTAAATTAGCAAAAAAATTTCAAAAATTACGAAATTTGACCAGTAGCAACATGAGACCAGAAAATTTGCATGCTATAAAAATCTCATGTTAAAACCATTTTTAACACTATATTCGGATTTTATCATATTTATTCTCAATAAATATATAAAACCTCAAAATTAACAAAATAAATTTGTAACTACAAGCCTTGGCTCTGATACCACTTGTAGGGATCGGATCCCATTCACTAATCAAGTATTAGTGTAAATCAAATTACTCTAATTTAATTTAGCAAGATCTATGTAGTACAAATTTACATTGTTAACAAGTTTAGAAATTTATACCTTTCACAAAGGGAAATTAGGGCACAAATCTAGAACTCCTTTCTAGATTTGTTTCTTGAGTATGAGCTTAGGATGATCCTCCTTAATAACCCAAGTTTTCAATATAGAAAACCTCCTAAAAGAAGCACCCAAGAACACTCCAAACAATACTAAAGATTTTGACTAGAAATCACTTAGTACTAACTTGATATTATTTGAAATCTTATTACTAACTCTTAGTAATGTAATAGATAATGTGAGTATTTGTTTAGAGAGAAAATAGTGAGAGAATAAGAGAATGCATGAATGAAAATTTGCTCTCACTTTATCACATATATTTAATGAAGAAAAGAGCAAAATAGAAGTGTATATTACACTCTATTTTTTCGGCCCATGTGAGGAGAAGAGAGGAGTGTAAGAGTCTTGCATAGTGTAGAACAATTACATGCATTGTAATAATTATGTTCTTGCATGCAATAGAAAAACAATTAGGAAAAAGACAAGAAGGAATCTTCCTCCTTTGTCTCCCTTTTGGTCTGACCTCTAGGACCTAATGGGTCCAATTTGTTTTTCCAATATTTGTCCCACAAATACTTATAATTTATCACTTAATTATCTAATATAATAAAGTGTAAATCAAATAAACTCTTCCTTAATATATATGTACACTTACACATATATTAAAAATATACTTTCACTAATCTCATTAGTGAAATATACATAATTAGTGAATTAACGTTTAATCACTAATTCCCGTCTCCTCAAATAATTTTATCGATATAAAATTCAAACGTTCGAGTTCACAACTCGATTTCTCTCTAAATCAATACATTGACTAACCGTTAGTCGATTTATCAAGTTACTAATATAATCGTATCTCATACGATTAATTAGCTTAAATATTTGGAGTACGTTCCTATAGGTGTGACTTAAAGGGATCAATTGATCACCGCCGTTCTCACGACAATAACGTCAAACTCTAGTCAGCCAACCGTTATTGATTTACGTTAATCAATTGACAATAATACAGGATTATCCCCATGTATTCCTTAATTGAGATTTATTAAGTAATCGCACTATTGTGGAGGACACTTACTCCAACAGATAAGGGGTATTAGGATCATATATGAGAGAGTAAAGACAATGAAAGAACAAGGTGAAAAATATGAAATCAACTAATGCCTCATTTGCAAAACATGTGACAAAATCGCGGGGAAAAAACGGGATAGGGCCCACACGTATGGGCGTTAATATTACGTACCCCACGAGGAGAACTACTCACAATAAAGCACGGGGACCGGGATAGATGAACCTGCCTCTGGAGGCTCAAAACCTCACAAAAAGAGTAGCTAATGTCCGCAAAGTGATAAAGGCAACGAGTAAAAGCATGCCATCATCTACTAGTGTCTAAACATCCCCGCAGCGCTAAACCATCAATATAAATCATGCCAAAGACGAAAGCATAAAAGGGAAGGGATGTCGGGAAAGAAAAAGGTAAAAACAACTCGCAACAACGGAACGGGATACGTATTTTTGGTATTTTTTGAAATTTTTCTGATTTTTTTGTGATTTTTGAATTGTTTCAGATTTTTTTGGGT
The DNA here is from genome assembly GCA_023091065.1 of Dianthus caryophyllus. Classification (NCBI taxonomy): domain Eukaryota; kingdom Viridiplantae; phylum Streptophyta; class Magnoliopsida; order Caryophyllales; family Caryophyllaceae; genus Dianthus; species Dianthus caryophyllus. Next base: position 34,123,278 of record CM041517.1, on the reverse strand, counting down.
TTTGTGATTTTTTTTGGAAAATGAAAAACGAAAAAGAAAGCGCAAAAATAAAGCAAAGCGGATAGCAAAGCGTTCCTCCCCCCAAACCAAACAACACATTGTCCCCAATGTGTCCTAAAGCACATCAACACGGGAACCATAAAAATAGGGGAGAAAAACGAGCAAAGCGAGTCCAAAGAGAAATAAAGTACATACAAGATATTTACAAAATGAAACGCCCCCCTAACCAGCTTCAAACGGGGGGCATAGCAACGGGTACTAGAAGTACCACCATCCACAGGTCGCGTCGTACACGAACCCGCTTCCATCATTATCTTCATCTCGTCCATCCGCATCACCACTCACGCAGCATACATCCTCAACACGTTGGCTTGCAGCAAAGCATAACGCAGCACCAAGTACATCGTCTTTGATCACAGCTCTACCCTCGTCCGTCCTCCCGAGCTCACCTGCATGCAAACCACAACAAAGTACAACCTCAAGAGGATCCTTCTCGAGGACCCAGGTAAGTTCTCGTCCACGCAATCATCAATAACATCAATAGCAAAGACAGACTCCTCCAACATCGGGCGCTTTAAAGCGTTTGAAAGGTTAAAAGTAATTTTATCACCTCCGACATCCAACGTCAATTTCCCGTTCTTGACATCAATAATAGCACCAGCAGTGTGTAAGAAGGGCCGACCCAAAATGATAGGAATTTGGGAGTCCTCGGCCATGTCAAGAACAATGAAATCGACGGGAATAAAAAACTTACCCACTTTGACAGGAACGTCCTCCAAAACACCTAGAGGCGTTTGTGAGCGATCCGCCATTTGGAGCGTGATATTCGTAACCTTTAACTCGCCCATGTTGAGTTTCTCGCATACGGAGTAAGGCATAACGCTTACACTTGCACCTAAATCACATAGAGCGTTTGAAATCGAAACCGTACCAATAGTGCAAGGTATGGAGAAACTACCCGGATCCTTTAGTTTAGGAGGAGACTGGTTTTGCAAGAGAGCACTGCATTCCGCAGTAAAAGCCACAGTCTCGACCTCACTAAATGATCGTTTACGGGTGAGGATGTCTTTGAGAAATTTAGCATATGCGGGGATTTGAGTGACTAGTTCAGTGAAGGGAACGGTTACCTTTAGGTCTTTAACAACCTCCATGAACTTACCAAACTGCGTATCAAGCTTAGACTTTACCACTCGACTCGGGAATGGCAACTTGATTTGAATCGGTGGCTCCACCGGCTTGCTCTTCTCGGCCTCCTTGGCCTCACCACCCACGGCTCCACCACCATGGGGCACGGCTGCCCCTCCTATGGGCCCCACGGCCACACCACCTCCCTTGGCTCCACTCGTACTTGCTCCTGCAAAACCATCACTAGAAGCACCTAAAACGTTAGGGGAAAAAGTAGGGTCTACCTCACTTACCACCTTAGCGGGTGGAGCATCAAAAGTGGGCATAGGCGGACCATCATAGCTCGTCCCACTTCGCAAGGAAATGGCGTTGATCGAATCATGTTGTTGAGGTTATGACCCTTGCGACGGAAGAGAACCCGACTTCCTTTGAGGATTGGAGGAAGCAAGTTGAGCCACTTGCGTTTCAAGCATTTTGATGGCCGCATCCTTCGCTGGGTCGCTCTTTTGCATTTGAGCAATCATCGTCTCTTGTGTCTTAGCCATTTGCATCATCATGGCTCTCATTTCACTCATCATAGGATGACCACTCGAAGACGGAGCGGCTTGCACCGGTGGCGGAGCATTTTGAGATTGAAAATTGGGGCGATTAAAGCCCGGTGGGTAGTAAGGTCGTGGGTTGTTATAAGGGCTGAAATTTTGTGGAGCATTGTGTTGTGGTTGTTGTGGTGGAGGATTCAAGACATTGTTAATTTTGTAGGACAAATCAGGGTGATTCTTGTAACCCTCATTGTAGAAATTTGAGTAAGGATTGTTTTGTGATTGAAAAGCTAAGACAGGTGCATACATACCTCGGCATTCGTTTGAAGTGTGACCGGAAACGCCACATGAATTGCAAGGCACGTCATGAGAAGTGTGCATAGCCGCCACCATTTGTCCACTAGCATGTAAGGAACTACCTCATGCTCGCATCTCGCTCATCATGGCGGTCATAGCATCCATTTTAGCCGTAAGCATGGCCACCGCATCAACGTCATGCTTACCTCCACTCCTAGGAATATTCCTAGAGCTACCATATTGCGCATTGTGAATCGCCAAGCCTCAATCGTGTCAATCGCCTCATCAACGTCAATACTATCAAACCGACCATTCGCTGCAGAGTGAAGAACTTGGCGTGACTCATTGTAGAGACCGTTGTAAAATTGCATGACAATAAACCACTTGTCCATACCATGGTGCGGGCATTGACGTTGTAAATCCTTGTACCTGTCCCATGTATCAAAGAGAGACTCGTCCCCCCGTTGGCGGAAGTTAATGATCTGGCTCCTTAGCAAAGCGGTCTTCTCTGGAGGAAAATACTTTTGATAGAATGCTAGCACAAGGGAGTTCCAATCGACAATGGCAAGCGCAACCCGGTTCAATGATTTTAACCATAGCTTGGCTTTGTCCCGAAGTGAGAACGGAAAAAGCATCTCTCTTATTTGATCTTGGGTCACACCGGTTTGTTTTATTGTAGAGCAATAGTCGCAAAAGTTTTGTATGTGGAGATTGGGGTCCTCACCGGGGCTCCCTCCAAATTGACTACGCTCTATGAGGTTTATGAACGCGGGTTTCACCTCGAAATTATTAGCCGCTATGTTTGGCATGGCATTGCCCGTTGAAATTTGAGCCGCGGTCGGCTTAGAATGATCGGAGAGCTTCACCATTTTCTTTGGCTCGGGTGTAGGTTCAATGTGAGCTTCTTTAGTGGATGAAGTAGAAGGGGAAATAGCTTCCAAGTCTTTTAGCAAGTTCTTTCGCCTTAGGAAAGTACGCTCCGGTTCTGGGTCAAAAGGAATTGCCAAACCTTTTCGAGACGTACGAGTTTGCCTGGGCATACACAACACTAGAGTAGACGTAAGAAGCGGCCTCAAGGAATTGAGGTTCCTTGAGAAAAGAGAAAGAGTAAGACAAGAACCAAATAAACAACAAAAAATAAGCCGTCTCCCCGGCAACGGCGCCAAAATTTGATAGGCTTAATCGCGTCACCTAGTTAAAAATAAACCAAACTCAACACTAGGGTAGCTAGGGTAAGTCGGGATCGTATCCACAGGGAGATGGTCGCAATGTTGGTTATTTTGAAGTGATTGTAGTCTCGGTTCGAAAGTTTGAGGTTTACTAAAGCTAGAGCGAAAAATAAGGGTTTAAGCAATAAGGGAAAGGTCTAGGGAGTCAGGGATAGCATAGGTAAAGCTAGGACTAAGGATGGTGATCGCTAAGAGTCGGGTCATCCTCCACAGCAGGGTCATGCTTCGCACGACCCCTACCCCGTGGAGTACCACGCCTAGTGCGTAAATCACGAGGGTCGGCATCCCTCTCGCTATATGTACGCCTCATACGACACATACTGGGGGCTCCCTCCGTCCTCGAACCTGTACTCTTACGAGATGACTGTGACCTCGTAACACGCCCAGAGCCTTCTCCTATAACAAACATGGCAAATATATACAACCATAATGTACACATAATACATAACACACATACTGTAGATACCCGTATCCGTACCCCCCAAAAACAAACCCGATGACGAAAAAGATTTTCATGCATGCTTTTAAATAAGTCGAAACGGTAGAAAAATGTCTAAAACGTTTTAGTCATTTTTAGCGTATTAATTTGAATTTGCATAATCGTAAAAATGAATGTCATTTTTAGTCATTATAAGCACAACACGAGCACAATACAGGAACGTCCTACTAAAACGACTCATAAAAAAACAACCCAACAAGCTACAAAAGGGCCTAAACTTACAAAACAGCCCAAAACGCACACTAACGCAACACGCAAAACGGGCCAAAGTGCGTCCTGTATCACATTTTCACAAAATTAGACTCTACAATACCGTAAAATAATATATTTCAATATTATTTTATTTCGAGCCAAAACCGAAAAACACGACAAAAACCGAAACACGAAAATCGAAATTTGGACCAAAATCAATTTGGCCCAAATTATCTTAACCCACACGCATAATACATCACTAAACACCATCATTACCTATAAAACACATCACCATGACCAAAGGCGGTTAGTAGCCCACCAAAACAAAAAAAAAATCGCCTGTTGACAGGCGATTTTGTTTTTGTTTCTAACCCGTAACCTTTTCTTTTTCTTACAAATTCCAGCCCAAACAAAATAAAAATCGCCTGTACACAGGCGATTTATATTTTGGTCACACATAAACGAGCCATTTCCTATAAATACCAACCTTTATATTCATTCAAAACACGTCAACAACACACAACACATAATTCGACCTCAAAAACACACATACAAAATCCACTCAAAAATACCGTCTTTGCATTTTCGAAAGGTAAACATTTTACCTACGTTTTGGACGTTTGAGACTCGGGCAAAGGGGTTACATTAACCCAAACCCGATATTGGCATTAGCGAACCCGTATTCGTAATACGGTTGTACGCAGCAATTCGGATTCAAAATCCGTCTAAACCTCGCCAATATCGCATAAATAAACGACTCAATATCACTAAAACAAACCGACGTCACTTTTTACATTACGCAAATTCTCATGCATGCGTTAAATTACGACTAAAATTAGACATTAAAGTGTACCGTTTCAACTAGTCTCTTAAACATGCAAAACTGAGGGTTTTTCACAAATTCTTAGAGTCAAAATACGCGGTCGGAAAATAACGTTTATTGTAATAATTCAGTCAATGAATTATTATTTAACGTACATTTCCTATAGCAAAATGTCATAGCTTTGACGATTTACATTATTTACGCATTTTTACCGAGTCATACATATTCGCACTTGTACGTAGCGTGACTTTTAGCCCAAATATCGAAATTAAGCAAATGTTTTCAAACTAGTAAAGACTACTTTTACGTAGGCTTTTTGATTTCAGTTTTCAAAAATACATTTTGTCAAGACTTTTGAAAAGTAACCTCACTCCGAATCCTCTCTCTGGTTTCACAATAACCTCAGGCGGATAGTTATCGACGCACCTTGAAATCTGAGACACTCGTGTCTTATATTTTAAGACGCGTTGAATAGGTTCCAAATTCCTTTAATATTTGGTGGCGACTCCGAAAATACATTTCAAAAAGGATTTTTCTATATTTCTTTTTGGTCACAAATTCATGCAATGATCTCCCCCATTTTGCACTATCGCACCCATTCATAAGAGCGCACATTTTTTCCTACGAGGCGCATTCCGCTCCCGGCGCCCCCACGCGGGGCGAGGGCGGGCGCGCGCAGGGCGTCGATAGGTAGCACGCATTTCTCCCCGGTACCTTCAGTTGGCGACTCCGCTGGGGAAGAGCATGATTTTTATTATTTTTGAAAATTAGTTTTTCTTTTATTTTAAAAACATAAAGAAGTGAAGCTTGAAACTTTGAAAACATTTACGCTTTCGATATTTGGGCAAAAATACGTTGAGTCGAATCCTCCTGATTCATAACCACACCCTTCGAGGATCCCCTAGTAACGCTCGCTTCATAAGTGAGATAACTCTGGACACATCGATCTCTCACCCCTCCACGATTACAAGTACGGCATCCGTACAAACGATCGTAACCAGTCAAACTCGGACGCTCTAGGACCCGTATTGAATTCACACCTAACACGTGTGCAATCTTGCGGATAACCCTACCCAAACGTTGCGAGAATGGCCGGAGGGAACCTTACCCTATAAACCAAAAACCTGTGTTTATATGTACAAGTGCGAAGCTATAGTACCCTACACTATGGTCGTCTTTCAAAACAATTGCATGCAAAAACATTTCCTAGGCATTATACATTTAAAATACGTCCATTTTTGAAAATACATTTTCAAATATTTTTCAAAAGGTCATACTTTTAAAACATACCTATAGTCAATTGAACCTGACGAGTGATACGCCGCGACATTCAAAACCGATCGGAAATAATCACTACATTTCCAATCCTTTTCAAAAACGTAAATGAATTATACGACTGACGTATCGTCATAATACATTTATTGCAAAAACATTTCACAAAGCAAAAACCCGAAAATATCAATTCATTTCGGATATTTTAAACGAAATTAACTTTTGGTACATTAGAATTAGCTCTAAGTCGAGTGACTCACTAGTCATCCCGATTTTAACATGAACTTTTTGATGTGTCATATATTTACGTACTTATAGCCCCTTGTTCAGGAGCTTTACTTTGCGTTTCCTACACTTTTACTTGCGTTTCAGCTCCTATTTCTCTCCGTTTTGGCTCTGCTGCGTTTTTGTGTCCATTTTGTAGGTACACGCAGCTATTTGGAGTTTAGGATGCTTGTCGGGAGGTTTCGTGAAGTTTCGTAAAGTTTCGTGAAGTTTCGTGATGTTTCGAGTTGATTTCGCTATGCGTTTGCCATGCACGAGCCTCGCTTCAACGATTGAAGGTGTCCCGACCTTGGGACGGATTTGAAGTTCATGTGATCAATGTTGACCTTGTCCCTACCCCTTGGGACGACGTAGGCCTTGTCCCTATGCCTTGGGACGAGAAGAAAGCAAAGAAAAACTAAGTACAAGTTGGAGCAAATTGAAGCCAAAGCCTGAAACCTACGGGATGACCTTGTCCCGGTCGGGAGGGCTGTCCCGGACCCCTGGGACGGGTTGCGACTCCTCGTGTGCTTTAAATACTTCGTCAAATTGAAGGATCAAATCATCATATTTTCGTCCGAAATTTTTAGAGCATTTCATAGACTCTTAGAAGTACTTTCTATCAAAAACTTAGGGTTTAAATAATTTTCCTTCTTGTACTTTGAATTCTCGACTCGGAAACGTTGTTTGATCATCCTATTTCGGTATTGTTGTCTTTGTTCTTCTCTTTCTCTTTGCAATTTCTGATTTGTTCTTGTTTTATACTTCACTTATTTGATTGTCATTTCATTATTTATCGTTGTTGATCATGTTTTCTTCTTTCTCCCTTGCTTTTGTTTCCGTTTTCGCTATGTGTGAGTAGTCCTCTATCTAGGGATGAAGGGTGATCATGGGTGAGTAGTCTAGGATGCTTTTGGTGATGATTTGATGAGGGTTTTGCTTGTGTTTTGGTTATCTTGTTTTGTTGGTGTTTGTTGATCCTTTGGCCAAGGATTAGTGAGCCTTTGCTACCCTTAAACTTAAGACCGAAAGCCTAGTTTAAGGTAGGGCACGAGACTAACCATTAGGACCCTCACTTGTAAGTTGCGAGAGCCCGCATTTGAGACCTAGAGAACGCTTAGGACCGAGAGGCCGAGCCTATTCCTTAGCACATGTGATTCCCGACTCTTTTTTGTCACCATTCTTTGTCCTAGCTTCACCCTTGCTATCCCCGATTCCCTACACCTTTTTCCCTAAGTTTACACCCTTACTTTTCCGCTTTAGTGTTTAGTAAACCAGCCTACTCGAACCGAGACTAGAATAGTAAAAAAATAACCAACATTGCAACCTTCTCCCTGTGGATTCGACCCCGACTTTCCCTTGCTACCCGTTAGTGTTTGTCCGGTCTATTTTTGATTAGGAGAGTGCGACTAATCCTATCACTTTTTCTCTCAAAAACAAAAACGCGGGCTCGTTCAGACGCGAACCCGTTGATTTACACATTTGAATTGAGTGACCTATCGTCATTTTGATTCAATATCCGGAGTCACACATAAAAGGCGAACAAGTAATCACCTTTTACCCAATTTTAACATCCTCAGATCGACTAGCCTATCGCTACTTCGGTTTGATCCTTTTTATCATAATCTAATGATAAACCCCTAGCAACGTACCGCTAAACTGGGTTAATCAGGTTATGATCATACAAATTTTCCTACCTCGAGATTAGGGACGTGTCAATATGCCTCTACCTCAAAAGCTTCCCGTGTCTTTTAAAGCTAAAAACACGAGTCGAGTCATGCGCCCACTTTTTTCACTTTTTGCTTTTCTTTGGTTACGAATGCGATTTTCGTTAAGTCTTTTCGTCCCTTTTAAAATCACTAAAGGTTTGAAACTTTGTCAGGTTCAGTCATTCAAAAACCCTGAACACACGGCCCACAAACGCAAAATGAATTTCTGTTTCAACCTCGCAAGTGATGAAGTTGCCCTTCCACCACCTCCACCACTAATGACAATCACCGAACATGTAAGGCTACTCGACGACAAGATATCCAATCTCACCGCTTTGTTCGAACATCTGGCCGCCATGCAAAAGATCGAAACCGAGAGAAACGCTAGATTGTTCGCCGAAGAGTCTGCTCGACACATTAAGAGGATTCGATCCCTGGAATACGAAATTCACAAATACAAACTGGCTAAAACTACAGATCATGGTCGCCAAGGCAATACTTCTCGAACCGCAACAACAACCGGACCATTTAACACTGTCAACTCAAATGCACTAGCGGCACCACCAGTATTCCTAGCGCAGCCCACACCTACTGCACCCAAGTCATCACCGACTGGGCCATTTTTGTCAAAACAGCGACGAAAATTTGACCCCCTCTATATGTCTTATTCAAAGGCATTGGGAAAGCTTGTGAAGAAAAGCATTTTGCATCTTCCCAAACCCACCAACATATACCACCTGAGGATAAGAAACCGCTATCATGGCACGAAGACTCCTACTGTGAATTCCACAGGGGGAAGGGGCATGACACCGAGAACTGCTTCCGTCTGAAGAACGTAATACAAGATATGATCGACAACGAAACGATCGACAAGCCAAGCACAGCTCCTAAACTGTCAAACCAGCATAACACACCCCATGCTCGCCCCATTTTCGTAGGAACGCATCCTATCCTCAATCATCCTCGTTTGACTCCCACGGACGATCATGAAGTCAACGTCATTAGCGACAGCATCAACAACAGCAACGACAGCATCAGCTGCGCTTGCCAAACCAAAACAAAAACAAAACCAAAGTATGAGGACAAGAAAGGAGTCTTCATCCAGATCCCTTATCAGCACCCTTTCAGACAATCCGACGGCAGCAATAAGGTTTTGCACCTCCAACGTCTGTATCAAGCCCCTGCGGAACTACTAGTACCGCCGGGATTCCCGCCTAAACGCACGAACAAAAGCAGAGACAAGGGCATAGTCAAAAATACGACTACCCCACCCGTAACGAACGGTCATTCATTTAACACAACCTGTCATGACACCGAGGGTATCCTCCCGATGCAATTTCCAGAAACGAGATCAAGCACTTCAATCTGGCAACTCTTGCAGGACTCGCCAACGCATAGTGAAGCCCTTTACCAGGCCCTACAAATCACTCCGGTAGTAAAACCAATGTCACCAACACAACTCATTGACCACATCATCCGGGATTGGCTACTAGGTGCCATAACTTTCTCTCACGTAGACCTACCACCCTTTCGGGATTCACACAATCTAGCGCTCTACATAACCGTAGAATGTCGTAACAAAGTATTACCCGTTACCCTCATCGACAACGGTTCCGCAATAAACATTCTGCCCTACAACGGCCATCAGGCTAGGATTAAAGGAAAGTGATGTCGCCCCTTGCTCCAACAACATAAGAGCATACGACGGTTCATCCCGCAGCATAGAAGGTGTAATATCACTACCGATCATGACGGGATTTGTCGAGACACAAACCGAATTCCAGCTCATGGATATTCCCCCGGCATACCACATGTTACTAGGAAGGCCCTGGATCCACGCTACCAGAGCCGTCACATCAACTCTACACCAAAAAGTGAAACTACCCGTTTACGACGAAATCATTACCATAGAAGCCTCAGACTTCCGAGCCGCTCTCCGGCAACTAAAATTTGAAGAAAACACCACTGAATCTACCAGCGGCATAGGTAGTTTCAACTCAAGCATCTACACCTAGCGTATAGGGTCCAGCGTCCTCATGACGCCAAATTTTCTAAATCGGCAAGGTCACCTAGTTACATTCCTAAAGTAATAGACCTAATTGAAGGACTAGAATTTGTAATATCGTCCAAAGCTCCCTCGTCTGAGCTATCTTCAAATGTAACCGCTTTTTATAACATTAATAACATGAAAGTTTTTGGTTACTCTTTGCCTCCCTTTTCTTTTAAAAATGCATTTTCTAATGATTGCGATAAATTTAAACAAAATGACATTGCATTATATAGATACATTGCAAACATTGTTTCAAAAATAGGACCCCATTATTGAAGACACAACAACCATCAACATAGGCACGCCCGAAAAACCTCGAGAGCTACAGCTGGGGGCTTCTTTAAGCACAGAAGAGAAAATCACATACACCGAACTCCTCACAGAATTCAAAGACGTCTTCGCATGGTCATACAAAGACATGCCCGGCATCGACCGCGAGATAGCTGAACACCGCATCCCAATCAAGCAAGGTAGCAAACCTGTCAAGCAAAAACTCCGACGCATCAAGCCAGAATGGTCTCTCATTGTCAAAGAAGAGATCGAAAAACAACTACAAGCTGGATTCATTCGAGTCATAGAATACTCTGACTGGGTCTCCAACATGGTCCCGGTCATGAAGAAAAACGGCAAAATACGGGTGTGCGCCGACTTTCAGGACCTAAACAAAGCCTGCCCAAAAGACGACTTCCCACTACTCCACATGGACATTCTAGTCGACAATACAGCCGACCACGCCTTACTGTCATTCATGGACGACTATGCAGGGTACAACCAAATCAAAATGGCAATAGACGACATACCAAAAACAACCTTCGTCACCCCCTTGGGAACATACTGCTACACAGTCATGCCATTTGGGCTGATCAACGCTGGTGCTACCTATCAACGCACTGCTACAACCTTACTACACGACATGATGCACAAAGAAGTTGAAGTATACGTCGATGACATGATCGTAAAGTCAAAGGAAAGAGATGACCACGTCATAAACCTCCGGAAATTCTTTACCCGAATTAGACAATACAAAATGCGATTAAACCCACAGAAATGCACCATTGGGGTCACATCAGGCAAGCTGCTAGGCCACATAGTAATCCAGCAGGGGATCGAAATAGACCCGACCAAAATCAAAGCAATAATGAGCATGAAGACGCCGAGCAACATTGACGAAATAAGGAGATTCTTGGGACAAGTCCAATAGATCTCCCGATTCATTAGCAAACTCAACATGATTTGCGAACCAATCTTCAAAAAACTGAAGAAAGAAGAGCATACAAAATGGGACGACGACTGTTAATAAGCATCCGACAAAGTCAAAAGCCTGCTCACAAATCCACCCGTTCTGGTACCTCCACAAAAGGACTTACCACTATCGCTATACTTAACAACTACGCCAAACGTTATGCGCGCCATGCTGGCCCAGGAAGTTAATAACGAAGAACGAGCAATTTACTACATAAGCAAAAAATTTCACGACTATGAGACACGGTACGAACCGGTCGAGAAAAGTTGTCTCGCACTAGTCTGGGCGACCAAAAAGCTCAGACACTACTTACTCGCCAGCATAACAAGAGTATACTCCTTAATGGACCCCCTCAAATATCTATTTGAAAAACCAGTCGTAAACGGGCGCATGGCCAGATGCACTCTGCTCCTCGCCGAGTACGAACTCAAATACCTCCCTTTAAAAGTCATCAAGGGAAGAGCAGTCTCAGACTTCCTTGCAGAAAATGTTGTCCTCGAACATCCCATGATTGATACAATGTCATTTCCTGATGAGGGAATCTTCGCCGTAGAAAAAGAGTATTGGCAATTATGCTTTGACGGAGCATCAAACTACCGTGGCTACGGAGTAGGAATACTCCTAATAATACCAAAGGGCGACCATACACCACTCTCAATCAAGCTCGACTTTAGCGTTACAAACAACGCCGCAGAATATGAAGCTCAGATTTACTACCGCATGCGACCATCGCTCTCAAAATAAAGAACCTTCGCGTGCATGGAGATTCATTCCTCATCATAAATCAAGTGACAGGGGCATGGAAAATCATGAGCGAAACCCTCACAAAATACCAAGAAAAAGTACAAAAACTCCTAACCAACTTCGACTGCATTGAATTTTATCACCTCCCAAGGGAAGAAAACCAATTTGCCGACGCACTGTCAAAACTCTCATCCCTCCTGAACATGCCACCAAACATGAAGATATTACCCATCATCGTTGAAAGACGTGACGAACCAGCATACATTCACACCATTGACATAGACGAAGCCGAGCAAACAGAGCCTTGGTATCAAGCCATAATCAACTACAAAACAAACAGCACTTACCCAGCTGACATCGATAAACGTGGCTAGAGAGCCATTAGACTCCTAGCATCCCAATTTATGCTAGAAATGGAACAATTACTCAAGAAGACACCACAAGGCACGCTACTCATATGTGTCGACTACAAAAAAGGACAAGAAATCATCACGCAAGTTCATGACGGCGAATGCGGTCCCCACATGAACGCTCGGGCACTCTGCAAACAAATCCTACGGCTAGGATGGTATTGGACGACCATGGAAGCAGACTGCATCCAATACGTCAAGCACTGTCACAACTGCCAAATTTTCAGCAACATACAGCACGTACCACCTTCACCCCTTTACAGCCTGACCTCACCATGGCCCTTTTCAACTTGGGGCATCGACGTAATAGGCAAAGTACATCCAATCGGAGCAGGAGGTCACTGCTTCGTACTAGTAGCAATTGACTATTTCACAAAAATGGGTAGAAGCAGCGTCCTTTTCGCACCCTCGGCTCCAAAGAAGTCGCCAAGTTCATACAGACAAACATTATATGCCGGTACGGCATACCACATGAGTTTATCAGTGATCAAGGCTCACACTTTCAAGGCGAAACTAAAGCTATCCTCACAAAATACAACATACAACATCACAAATCCTCACCTTATCGACCCCAGACCAGCGGCGCCGTCGAAGCAGCAAACAAAACAGTCGTCACCATCCTCGATAAAATGATTGACAGTTGTAGAGACTGGCCCAGCAAAATACCATATGCACTCTGGGGGTACCGCACTACCATCCGCACCCCTACAGGCATGACCCCTTATTTCCTCACCTACGGCATGGAAGTCGGCCCAACCAAAGAGAAATAAATACAATCGTTACGCATACTAATGGAAAGTAGCATCCCAGAAGCAGAGTGGGCCCGTGAACGCTACGAACAACTCATGCTTTTAGACGAACGCCGACTGCATTCCCTGAGCACTGTACGAATGTACCAAGCACGATTACAACGAGCATTCAACAAGCGAGTTAAGCCGCGAAACATAAAAGTGGGTGATCTCGTACTAAAGTCAGTCCGAGCACCACTTCCAGTCGACCCCCGAGGAAAGTTCAAGCCTAACTGGGATGGGCCCTACCTCGTCAAGGAAATCTATACAGGCGGAGCAGTCAAACTAACCGACCTGGATGGTCAAGAGTTTAACCTCGCAACTAACCTTGATCAACTCAAGAAATACTATCCTTAAAAACACCCTGCAATGTATCTATAAAATACAATTTTCTAAAAATCGCAATCAATGGGCCGGCATGCCCCTAAACGTGCATTCTCTACGACAATTCCATGGGCCGGCATGCCCCTAAACGTGCACCACATTCTACAAACAAATGCATTGGGCCGGTATGCCCCTAAACGTACATTTCCGAACTACGCCGGTTTGATTCCATTTTACATGGATACGTAGGCAGCTTTGCAAAAAGCACAACCGATATTCAACACAAAAATGACGCGTCCAAAGCTTAAAAAAGTCAAGGACATAGTCACCACAAAACTCGCCTCATAACCTGAAGGGTTAAAAAGGGCGACATTCAACACAAAACGACACTTCTAAAGCTTAAAAAAGCCAAGGATATAGTCATCACAAAAAGCGTTCCACAGCCAAGGGATAAAAGGAACAACATTCAACAATACATGACACACCCAAAACTTAAAAAAGGTCGAGGGAATAGTCAGTACAAAAAAAAAAATTCCTAAAAACAAGAATCATACTTACGTCCTAAAACTTTGAAATAAAAGTTAAGGCCAAGGAATTTCACACAGAATAATAAGCAAAATGAGGCAAAGTCGTAAACGAAAACCTGAGTTTTATTGATCTTAAAAGAACGATTACATTTTGGATTTTTCAAGACAGGAGCATAACTATGGCATTACAAATACACTACAATATATTACAATACAAGCCCCGGCATGAACCTCGGGTTTAGGATATACAGAAATGAAATACAACACAAAATATTAACATAATACAAACAACAAAACAGACAAGCATACATAAACTACACCAGGTTCTCTTCATCATCAAGCGGGACTTGAATTTTCATCTAAAAGGGGGAGCGCCAACCCTCAACCCCTACGACGATCTCCAACACTGTTGTAACGACCTGGAGCACCCGGCCTAGGTATGTGCCGACGACCAAACACACACTCAGCCGCCGAGAGAGGCTCCGAGCTCGAAGCGTCACCGCTACCGCTGTTGCGACCATAGTGGACCGGGTAATAGGCGGACGTTGGCTGAGGCTCGTTAAGCTCTATGGCACGGAGACGGGCCCTCTCATGAACACTCTGAGCAACGGTCCAATTAACATAGGCCCTTGATACCCGGATCGTCCCAGGAGTACCAGCCACAAGCCACCTAGTGCGCAAGATCCAACCACCTGCCCACTCGTCAGTCACCTGGTTATTTAAAATAACCATGTCCTGTACCTTAGTGTCCTGGCCAGGGATGAACTACGCACACCCTATCTGTCGCCTCACTCGCAGGGGCTGGATGTAAACACCCATCTCAAACCCGCACAGGAGAACTCTAGAGGGACCATCGCCTATTGCACTCTGATACACGTTATTTATATAGCTTTTATGCCCCCGTGTTAGTTGCTTTTAGCTCACATTTGCTCGATTCTTTTATCGTTTTAGTAGCTATTTGCTTTATATGGCGATACTGTTGTTCCTCGTGTGTATTTTGCAGGTTTTGGCGGTCCTGAGCTAAAACCTGAGTCAAATGGAGCATTATCGAGTATCGTGAAGTCAAGACGAAGCCCGAGAGTCGATTCGGAAGTCATACGACAATATGGGACGTCAAACCTATAGGTTCAGAGCAAACCTATAGGTTCCGGATAGTTGAATCAAGTGCTAAAGTTGCTGGAAAACTGATCAAGCCTAAGAACCGATCGGTTTGGGGTTGAACCGATCGGTTTGACCCCCAGAACCGATCGGTTTGGCCCCGAACCGAGCGGTTTTGTTGCCATGTTTCTCCGGATACTCGTGGCCTATATATATGAGTCGAGTTAGGGTTTTACTTTTATGCTTTTCATTAGTTTTACTGCTTTACATTAGAAATTAGTTCTCTCTCTTTTAAACTCTTAAAAACCCTTAGTTTAGCCTTTAATTTCCTTGCAAGATCGGATCTTTACATTGCGAATTCGGAATTACTCCAGGTTTAATTCAATTATTCTTGTTTCATCTACCATGTTTAAGTTTATCAATTTCATTGCTTTTACTTTAATCATGCATAGCTAATTCTTCATTAGGGTTTAGGGTGATTGTGAATTGGTTCAAGAACATGTTATAATTGCTTTAATCGATTGAATTTGTGCAAGTTGATTTCTTCCTACGTGTTTCAGTTTAAGATCGAAAGCCTAATTGAAACTAGACTCACGCGTAATTGATAAGTCGAATTTAGTACGTAGCGAGAGCCCGCTAAATTTGCTTAAGGTTGAATTTGACTCGAGAGAGCGTTTTCCCAAAACCTAATCATTTGCATACTTTCAATTGATTGAATTTCCTTCCGAGTTGAGTTCTGAATCGATGTCACATGAACCTGACGCCCTAATCCCCCTCTCATTCATATTCTACGCATTTTACTCTTTGTTCTTAGTTTAATCCCTTAAAACACCGACCTTTCATACCTTGAGATTGACCTTTCTTAGCTGAGCATTCCTTTGACTTCGTCCTTCTCCCTGTGGATTCGACCCTGCTTACCACTAGCTTCTACTAGTAGTTTGTTTAGGTTTATTTTGATAGGGGACCACGACTTTACCCTCATCAATTTTGGCGCCGTTGCCGGGGAGACGGTTAGCTAGTTAGTGTTTGTTTAGTTGTTGCTTAGGTTTTTCTCTCTTGTCTCAAGGAACCTAGTTCCTTGAGACCGTTTCTTATCGTTTGCTTGTAGTTTTGTTTATGCACAGGTCACCTCGGACTCTTGTCCCATTTGAACCTCAACCTCAACGAGCGCATAAATGACTACGCAAGCAAGCAATTCAAATCGTTGATCTTAATACCGAGGAAGCGTCGTCTAGTGCTACGCAATCGTCCTACGAAGAGGACACACCTCCATTTACTCCATTATCTCTACCGCCTGTGACTATGCCTAAACTTTCTAGTCACTGGTGCCTCACGCCTAATCCATTCCTACCGGATTCACGATGCCCGCTACGCTGCAGGGCAACTTCGAGATCCGCCCCGCCTTCTTAAATTTGGTGGAGCGGAATCAATTCGGTGGTTACCCAACTGAGGATCCCGGTAGGCATATGCAAGTGTTTACCGACTACTGTTCGACGATAAAGCAGGCCGGGATCACACAAAACCAGATAAGGGAAATGCTGTTCCCTTTCTCATTGAAGGATCGAGCCCGCGAATGGATCACGGACCTCGACAAGGAGACTGCGGGGATCACTGATTGGAATGGGTTAGCTCTTGCCTTCTACTCTAAGTTCTATCCTCCTGAACGCACTAATCAGATGAGAAGCCAAATCCAAGGCTTCAAACAAACGTTTGATGAGTCACTTGCTGAAGCGTGGGAGCGTTACAAGAAGCTCATAAGGGATTGTCCTCACCATGGGCTGAACGAATGGCTCGTGATCATGACTTTTTATAATGGTCTTTATGCCGAGAGCCGGGCTATACTTGACTCAGCTGCAGAGGGACGTTTCGCTAATAACGTCGACGACGACAAGGCTTGGGGGTTGATCGAGGAGATGGCAATGCATTCATCTCAATTTGGGAAGCCCAGGGGAAATTCACGGTCAGCGCATAATGATCGTGATAAGGAGAGTATTAGTGCACTTACTGATCAGGTTGCTGCGCTAACTGTGCAGATTGGTATGCTACGTGGTGGAGGCTCCTCTAGTGCTCATGTGAATGCTGTCGCAGGGCACGATATGGGTTATTCTATGGGGTATTCTGCGCCCCAGGAGCAGGTTTTTGCATATCAATCTTATAATCAGAACCTGCCGTACCAGAACCAGCCGGGTTACGATCGTTCTCTTCTATCCTACCGTAACCAAAACGTGCTAAACCCAACCACCCAGCCACCACAAAATCAACCCTACATCCCCCCCCCCACAAGAATTTCCAACCATCCCCTCCCAACTACCAAAGACCCCCATTTGTCCCACCACCAGTTCAACCTGCTCCCCCTCCTGTTGTTGATTCGAGTGTGAGTGAATTGAAGGCCATGATGATGCAGATGGCCAAGTCACAAGAGATAATGATGCAGCAGATGCAGAAGAGTGAGCAAGCCAAGGATGCGGCGATTAAAATGCTCGAGAATCAGGTGGCGCAGCTCGCCGCTTCACAGGCTTCTCGTCAACAGGGTACCCTTCCACCCCAAGGTAATCCTCCTAACCCTCCTCATGATACTGCATGTGCTATTACTTTGCGTAGTGGTACAGTTTATGATAGCCCGAAGCAAGCGGAGGAAGGGGCGACGAACGGGAAAGATCACACGGCCAGGCCGAGTGACCAGAGGTCGCACCTCAAGGTCGCAGATCCGTGGATGATGCTTTGTTGAGAACACGACACCGCCGATTCAGATCGAGGCTACCTTTTTAGTCGTAGGTAATGGCCACCGAAATGGACCCCAAGCTCGATCGGTTATTTGAGATCCTTAAGACATTGCAGGTAAATCTTCCATTTATTGAATTAGTTAAGCAAATTCCTGCGTATGCCAAATTTCTTAAGGAGGTCATCTCTAGGAAGCGTTCAATAGACGGAGTTGAGACTGTGTCCTTTGTAGGGGAGGGTAGTGCTTTATTGCAGGGTAGTTCACCCCCGAAGCTAAGTGACCCCAGGACCTTCTCCATCCCTTGTTCGATAGGGAAGTATGTTGTGCAAAACGCCTTATGCGACCTAGGGGCTAGTGTAAGTGTCATTCCCTACTCCATTTGTAAGAAATTGAACATGACTAAGTTAGGAGTCACCTCTATGACCCTGCAGATGGCTGACCGGACTACCCTGAGACCCTTAGGTATCCTCGAGGACGTCCCGGTCAAGATAGGGAAGTTCTATATCCCGGTAGACTTTGTGGTCCTAGACATTCCCGAGGACCCCCACATCCCGATCATTCTAGGGAGACCTTTTCTGCACACTGCTGGTGCAGTCATAGATGTTGGGAACAAGACCCTTACGTTCTCGGTGGGAGGTGAGAAGCTTACCTATACTAAGTCTAGTCTCCCTCGTGCCCCTATGCAGCCTGAGTCTGCTTTTGCTACTGACCTTGCCCCTCCGTCTCACTCTATTGGAGACCCTTTGGAGGTTGTTTCTTCTGTTGTTTCTTGTGCAGGTCTTACGCAGGGTGGCTGTCATCCTGGTTTGGGGGAACGGAAGCTCACCAAGGCGGATGTCTATGATCCGGGTGATGGAGGTGGAGACCCACGGTTAGTACGTGGTGCACGGAGCTGTTATGGAGAGCCATTTCGTGACGGCATACCTTGCGTGATGGATTATGCTGCTCTTCCTCGTGGAGATCGAGTTCTTTGGCGAACGACTGCTATTTCGCCAAGTGAAGCTGCTGCTAGTGGCCAACGTCCTAGACCCTATTTGACGTGATTTGATGAGTTTGACGACGGTCGTGCGGGACCATTATAAACCAGCGCTATCCGGGAGGCAACCCGTTGACATTTGTAATTTGTTGTACTCTTTACTTTGCTTTGGTTTGTTTGCTTTTGATGACATTGTTTTAGACTTTTGTTGAGCGCGTGAGGATGAGGGATTTATAGTTGTTTTAGCATGCAGATACTTGAGGACTCTGCGTCCTTGGTATTTTTGAGACAGGCCTCACTGACGGCCTTGGCCGGACCCTGCTGATTCGGCCTACTTTTTCTCGCGTGCTATTCCGAAGCACTTTATAGCTGGACTGAAATGGATGCATATTCGTGGATCGTAAGCCGCACTCCATGCTTCGCTTCGGTTTGGGGGAGCTCCAACTTGATAATGTGAGCTTTCTTTACTCCTTTTTCCCTCGTTTACTCGCTTTGCTTTTCCTACCCCCGTCTTTTGTTGTCCCTTCATGCTGCTTGTGGTTATGCTGTTTTCCACATTGAGGGCAATGTGTGATTCTGGTTTGGGGGAGGAATGCACTTTCGCGCTTATTGCTTTGCATTTTCCATTTTGTGTGCTTATTTTAAAAATTTTTGCATTTCCAAACCTTTTTCGCTTTGAATTGTTAGTTTGGAGAATTGATTAGTGTGCTGTTTTGATCTTTAGTATCTCCAAGTCGACTTTCTATCGTTGTAGCTGGCACTATATGTTTGTTTCGCTCATAGATCATGAGTCCCAAACACTAGCCCACTTGTATTTGCTTAATTCTTATCGCTGCCTTTTACTTTCGATATTGGTATTCTTGCGAGGCATTTGGCTTGTGGAAAGTTTGGAATGTTGGAATGTGGTTTGTTTGGACCGATCATTTAATGATGGAGCAATGCTTCGATGCTCTCGGAGGGGACTCATTGATTTGAGTAACCACAGTGGCCATGAATTTGGTTGCGACCGAGAGTATGAGCAATAACGTAACCCTTAAGGAAATATGTGTACCCGAGCGCGATTTTCACCGAGTGAACGTCAAGCTAAACGGTACTACATACGAGGGATGCTCCACATTGCGCGAAAAGAAACAAAAAGAGAAAAGAAAAGAAAAGAGAAAAAATGGTACGATGTGGAAAGAATGGTTGGATGGGAGTGGTATGCGTGGTTGGCCTTGCTCGAATCCATTCGTCGTAAGTTTGATTTTTGCGAAAGCGTTAGAGGCTAGTAATATGATGTTGGTGTGAATGGTTGAGACTTGTGCTCTAGTTTTGGTGAAATAGACTTTGGTTTGTGGGTTTATGTGCATAGGTCGTCCACTTCGAGATGCTAACGTGATTAACTAGCTACGCTTCGATGTTCTCCGACGCTGTTTGCTTGAGGACAAGCAAAGGTTTGGTTTGGGGGAGTTTGATACACGTTATTTATATAGCTTTTATGCCCCCGTGTTAGTTGCTTTTAGCTCACATTTGCTCGATTCTTTTATCGTTTTAGTAGCTATTTGCTTTATATGGCGATACTGTTGTTCCTCGTGTGTATTTTGCAGGTTTTGGCGGTCCTGAGCTAAAACCTGAGTCAAATGGAGCATTATCGAGTATCGTGAAGTCAAGACGAAGCCCGAGAGTCGATTCGGAAGTCATACGACAATATGGGACGTCAAACCTATAGGTTCAGAGCAAACCTATAGGTTCCGGATAGTTGAATCAAGTGCTAAAGTTCTTTGGAAAAATCAGTCAAGCCTAAGAACCGATCGGTTTGGGGTTGAACCGATCGGTTTGACCCCCAGAACCGATCGGTTTGGCCCCAAACCGAGCGGTTTTGTTGCCCTGTTTCTCCGGATACTCGTGGCCTATATATATGAGTCGAGTTAGGGTTTTACTTTTATGCTTTTCATTAGTTTTACTGCTTTACATTAGAAACATATAGTGCAAGCTACGACGATAGAAAGTCGACTCGGAGATACTAAAGATCAAAATAGCACACTAATCAATTCTCCAAACGGGACAAGACAAACCGAAATATTTATGAAATTTTCGAAATTTTAATTTTTTTTTTTTGGGTTTTTATATAAAATAATGCACACAAAAACGGAAATGCAAATGCAAATGAAAAGCGCGAAAGTGCTTTCCTCCCCCAAACCAGAATCACACATTGCCCTCCATGTGGAAAACAGCACAACCACAGGCAAAGAAGGACAAATAAAAGACGGGGGTAGGAAAATGAAAGCGAGGAAACGAGGGAAAAGGAGAAAGAAAGCTCACATGCTCGTGAAGGAGCTCCCCCAAACCGAAGCGAAGCATGGAGTGCGGCTTATGATCCACGAATATGCGTCCATTTCAGTCCAGCTATAAAGTACCTCGGAGTAGCACGCGAAACAAGGTAGGGCCGAATCAGCAGGGGCCGGCCAAAGCCTTCAGTGAGGCCTGTCTCAAAACTACTAAGGACGAAGAGTCCTCAAGTTCCTGCATGCTAAATTCATTATAAAACCCTCGTCCTCACGCGCTCAAAAGAAAAGTCTAAAATGTCATCCAAAACAAACAAACCAAAGCAAAGTAAAGTACAACAAATTACTAATTGTCATCGGGTTGCCTCCCGGATAGCGCTGGTTTATAATGGTCCCGCACGACCGTCGTCAAGCTCATCAAATCACGTCAAATTGGGCCAAGGACGTTGGCCACTAGCAGCAGCTTCACTTGGCGAAATAGCATCTGTTCGCCACAAAACTCGATCTCCCCGCGGAAGAGCAGCATAATCCATCACGCACGGTAAGCCATCGCGAAAAGGCTCTCCAAAACAACTCCGTGCGCCACACACCGCTGACCGTGGGTCTCCACCTCCATCGCTAGGAGCGTAAACATCCGCCCTCGTAGCCTTCCGTTCCCCCAAACCAGGATCGTAGCCAACCTGCGTAGGACCTGCACAAGGCAAAACAGAAGAAACAACCTCCAAAGTGTCTCCAGTAGAGTGAGACGGAGGGGCAAGGTCAATAGCAGCCACAGACTCAGGCTGCATAGGGGATCGAGGAAGACTAGACTTAGTGTAGGTCAACTTCTCACCTCCCACCGAGAACGACAGGGTCTTGTTCCCCACATCGATTACAGCTCCTGCAGTATGCAGGAAAGGTCTCCCTAGAATGATCGGGATGTGGGGGTCCTCGGGAATGTCTAGGACCACGAAGTCGACGGGTATATAAAACTTCCCTATCTTGACCGGTACGTCCTCTAGGATACCTAAGGGTCTCTGGACACTACGGTCGGCCATCTGCAAAGTCATGGAGGTAACTCCTAACTTGGTCATATTAAGTTTTTGACAGATGGAATAGGGAAGGACACTCACACTGGCCCCCAAGTCACATAAGGTGTTCTGGACCACGTATTTCCCTATAGAACAAGGGATAGAAAAGGTCCCGGGGTCACTCAGCTTCGGGGGTGAACTACCCTGCAAAAAGGCACTACCCTCCCCCACAAAAGACACAGTCTCGGTCTCATTAATCGAACGCTTCTTAGATATGACCTCTTTAAGAAACTTAGCATACGCAGGAACCTGTTTAACCAAATCAATAAAAGGGAGATTTACCTGCAAAGATTTGAGAATCTCAAAGAACTTACCGAGCTGGGGGTCCACGTTGGCCGAACGTACGCGACCCGGAAAAGGAAGCCTTATTTGAATCGGGGGCGCTTTGTCCTTAACAGCATCATCTACAAGCTGCTGTCGCTTTGCGGGCCTCTGAGCACACGGTTGGACCGTGTTACTTGCCCCATTCTTTTCCTCCTCCTCCGGATGCTTTGGGCCATCACAAACTGTACCACTACGCAACGTAATTGCACATGCTGTATCATGAGGAGGGTTAGGAGGATTACCTTGGGGTGGCAGTACCTGGCGACGTGACGCCATGGCTGGCGAGTCGCGCCACTTGATTCTCTAGCATTTTGATCGCGGCGTCCTTAGCTTGCCCGTCATACGCATCTGGCCGCAAAGATCATCTCTTGCGCCTTTTGCACGGCCATTGTCACTTGCTGCATCTGCATCATCATGGCCTTCATCTCGGCCATAGGATCGGGTCCCGGGGTAGTAGGTGGTGGTGTGTAGGGTGGTTTTTGGTAGTTGGGTGGAGGTGGTTGGTAGTTTTTGTGGGGAGGTATGTAGGGCGTGTTTTGTGAAGGTGGGGGAGTCGGGTTTAGCACGTTTTGGTTACGATAAGATAAAAGCGAGCGATCGTAACCGGGTTGGTTTTGGTAAGGCAGATTCTGAGGATAAGACTGATAAGCATGAACCTGCTCGTGGGGCGCAGCGTACCCTGTCGAATAGAAACCAGCATCGTGCCCTGCAATAGCATTTACATGAGCACCCGAAGAACCAACACCGTGCAGCTGGTCAATTTTTCGCGATCGGTAGCAAGTCGACTATGGACCGCACTCATACTCCTCCTTATCACGGCCCACGATGAAGCAGACCGTGAATTACCCCTCGACTTTCCGAACTGAGATGAATGGATAGCCATCTCCTCGATCAATCCCCAAGCCTTGTCATCGTCGACGTTATTAGCGAAACGTCCCTCTGCAGCTGAGTCAAGTATAGCACGGCTCTCAGCATATAACCCATTATAGAACGTCATGATGACCATCCATTATTCAAATTTCATGATGAGGACAATCTCTAATCAGCTTCTTATATCGCTCCCAAGCCTCAGCAAGTGACTCATTGAACGTTTGTTTGAAGCCTTGGATTTGGCTTCTCATCTGATTAGTACGCTCGGGAGGGTAGAACTTAGAATAGAACGCGAGAGCCAAACCCCTCCAATCAGTGATACCCGACCTCCTTGTCGAGGTCCGTGATCCATTCTCGCGCCGGTCTTTCAATGAAAAAGGAACAAAGATTTCCCTTATCTGGTTCTGGTGATCCTACCGCTTGATCGTAGAGCAGTAGTCGGTAAACACTTGCATATGCCGACCCGGGTCCTCGGTGGGATAACCACCAAACTGATTCCGCTCCACCAAATTTAGAAAGGCGGGGCGAATCTCAAAGTTGCCCTGCAAGGTAGCGGGCATCGTGAATCCATTCGGAATGGATTCCGTCTTTGGGAGCGAGTGACTAGATAATTTAGGCATAGTCACTGGCGGCGAAGTAGAAATTGGAGAAACTGAAGGTGTGTCCTCTTCGTAGGACGATTGCGTTGCACTAGACTCCGCGTACGACGCTTCCTCGATGTCAAGATCAACTATTTGAATCGCTTGCTTACGTAGCCTATGTAGTGCTCGTTCAGGCTCGGGCTCAAAGGGAACTAGAGTCCGAGGTGACCTGCGCATAAACCAACTACAAGAAAACGATGAGATACGGTCTCAAGGAACTAGGTTCCTTGAGACAAGAGAGAAAAACCTAAGCAAAAACTAAGCAAAAGCTATAACTAGCTAACCGTCTCCCCGGCAACGGCGCCAAAATTGATGAGGCTAAAGTCGTCACGCCTAATCAAAATAAACCTAGACAGACAACTAATAGAAGCTAGTGGTAAGCAGGGTCGAATCCACAGGGAGAAGGACGAAGTCAAAGGATCGCTTAGCTAATCTAGGTCGGTCTCAAGATAGCAAAGGTCGGTGTTTTAAGGAACTAAACTAAGAACAATAAGTGAAAAGGTATGAAAAGGTATAAGAGAGGGAGATTAGGGCATTGGGGTCATGTGACATCGATTCAAGAACTAACTCAAAAGGGAAATATCAATCGACTGAAATCGTGCAAGCGACTAGGTTTAGGGAAAACGCTCTCTCGAGTCAATTTCAACCTTAATCAAATTTACCGGGCTCTCGCTACGTACTAAATTCAACTTATCAATTTCAACCTTAAGCAAATTTAGCGGGCTCTCGAGTCTAGTTTTAATTCAGCTTTCGATCTTAAACTAAAACAACCTAAATTCAATTTAATAAAGGCGTCCCTAAATTCAATTGATAATGAAACGCGCTGGAAGAAATCAAATGCACAAATTCAATCGATAGAAGCAATTAAAACATGTCTTGAATCAATATCACAATCACCCTAAACCCTAATTAAGAATTAGCTATGCATAGGTAAGATAAGAGAATGAATTCAATAACAATAAACATGATGAGAAGAATAAACCTGATTAAATTAAACCTGGGAGAAATTGTTGAATTCAAAGTATCGATCTTGCAAAGGTAATTAAAACTAATCTAAAGGTTTTTGAGAGTTTAAAAGGAGAGAAAACTAAGTTCTAAACTAAAGCAGAAAACAATAATGAAAAGCATAATCCAAAACCCTAACTCGAGTTGTATTTATAGGCCAACGGAAATCCGGAGAATAAAGCAGCAGAACCGATCGGTTCGAGGTCGAACCGATCGGTTCACCTATAAACCGATCGGTTCTAAGGCCATCAGAAAGTTCCAGCGAGTTTTGTTCTTGTTTCGCTTATCCAGAACCTATAGGTTTGCTCTGAACCTATAGGTTCTAAGGATTTCCAGCAACTTCTAGCCTTATACACTCATCTTGAACCTATAGGTTTGACGTCCCATATTGTCGTATTGACTTCAAATCAACTCTCGTGCCTCGTCTTGAAGTCACGATACTCGTAAATGCTCCATTTGACCCAGGTTTTAGCTCAGGACCGCCAAAACCTGCAAAATACACACGAGGAACGACAGTATCGCAATATAAAGCAAATAGCTACTAAAACAATAAAGTAATTGAGCAAATGAGAGCTAAATGCAACTATATCGGGGGAATAAAAGCTATATAAATGACATGTATCGAGCCCCACCTCACTCAACCTCAAGACTGCGTAGCGGCCGGCCAGCCGCGGCAGCGTCGAAGCGGCGGCGGCGGCAGCCGCGGCAAATGCCGCAACCCTAGCGGCGGCCTCTCGCCACGCCTCGTCGGCACTGCTCTCGTCGCCCTGACTCCTACGATTCGTAGGATCCTCGTAACGACTCCCCGGACCCCGAGGACGACCACGCCTCGGCCTATCCTCAACAGGGTCTCCCTCCGCCCCAACTTCCTCAACAACGCCGGCGACCTCAGCCTGGCCCCGATCACCACCCTCTGCAGCAGCACGAGCTCGACGTCGTGGCCTGCCGCTACCCTCACCACTACTAGAAGCCTCGCCAGCCTTGCGCTTCGGCCTCAGGTTCCTCCGGGCCTGACCTCGCCCTCTACCATGGCCTCCGCCAGGGGCTACAGGCGACTCCGCAGCAACGGCACGGCCGCGTCGCCGCAAAGACCCTGCAGCAACACCTCGGCCTCTACCACGGTCTCCTCCAAGAGCCGCAGACGTCTCCAAAGCAGCACCACGATCGCGTCCTTGCAAAGACTCTGAGACGACATCCCGACCTCGCCCCCGACCACCAGCGGAAGGCTCTAACTGCCTAACAGCAGCTCCGCGTCCACCAGCTGAGGACCTCGACGGCTCGGCAGCAGCGCCACTACCGCTAGCACCACCAGAAGACCCTGGCTGCTCAACAGCAACCCCCTCTCGTGCGTCACTAGCTGAGAAAGCAGGTGACTCCGTAACGGCCTCGTGCCCAACTCCGCCAGTAGAAGAACCCGGCTGCTCGACAGCAACCCCCTCTCGTGCGTCACTAGCTGAAAGAGTCGGTGACTCCGCAAAGGCTCCACGACCCGCGCCACTAGCCGGTGGCTCAGGCCCACTAAGGACAGCACCGTGCCCACCCCACTCGCCGAAGGCCCAGACGACCCACTACCTCCCCCTGCGCCACTAGCAGGACCACATCACTCAACTCCTGGTGTCGGGAAGCCTCCTGGCGTCACGAGGAGGAAACGCCTCAGCCGAGGTCCAATCAGACGAAGCGAAACCTCCAGAGGAGGCGGCATCCCCGAAGTAGGAGTACGCTCGTCCCCTGTAGAACCAAAGTCTACACCCGCCAAGACCTGCTCCATAGCACTCAAAGTAGGCACATAAAATGCAGGATCACCTGCACAAAATTCAAAAAGCATACTCAGACAACGGCAACAGCAAATCACTTAGGAAAGCAGAAGCACGCAAAAACGACAAAAAGCAAGCATAAAGGCCTACATTATCTACAGATAAGGCCAAAACGGAGCGAATAATGTAAAGGCATATTTCATGACACGTATACGATATCTGCGTCCTACACAGCCAATTCAAGAGCAAGCATGCTGATAGGCTTAGTCGCACTCGCCTAGTCAAAAATAAAACCAAACTCAACGCTAGGGTAGCTAGGGTAAGTCAGGATCGTATCCACAGGGAGATGGTCGTAATGTTGGTTACTTTGAGTGATTCTAGTCTCGGTTCGAGTGGTTATGGTTTACTAAAACTAGAGCAAAGAAAGACAAGGGTTTAAACTTAGGGAAAAAGGTCTAGGGAGTCGGGGATAGCAAGGGTAAAGCTAGGACTAAGGATGGTGACAGAAAAGAGTCGAGAATCGCATGTGCTAAGAAACAGGCTCGGCCTCTCGGTCCTAAGCGTCCTCTAGGTCTCAAATGCGGGCTCTCGCAACTTACAAGTGAGGGTCCTAATGATTGTCTCGTGCCCTACCTTAAACTAGGCTTTCGGTCTTAAGTTTAAGGGTGGAAAAAGCTTGCTAAACCTTGGCCAAGGGATCAACAAACACGATCAAGACAAGACAACCAAAGACACATACAAAACCCTCACCAAAAGCATCCTAGACTACTCACCCATGATCACCCTTTCTCCCTAGATAAAGGACTACTCACTCATGATGAAAACAACAACAAAAGCAATAACAATGGATGTAAACATGATCAATAATGATATAAGATGAAATGATAAACAAAGGAGAGAAGTATATAACAATACCTAATCAGAAATTGCAAGAGAAATCAAAGAACAAAGACAACAATTACCAAATAGGATGATCAAACAACGTTTCCGAGTCGGGAATTCAAAATACAAGAAGGAAAATTAATCAAACCCTAAATTTTGGAGATAAAGTACTTTAAAGTGTCTATGAAATGCTTTAAAAAACTTAGACGAAAATATGATGTTTTAGCCCTTCAAATAGACGAAGTATTTTAAGCACACGAGAAGTCAGAGGGCGTCCCTGGGGTCCGGGACAGGTGTCCCGTCCGGGACAAGCATGTAGTTCTGTTCGGGGTGATTTTCTCACACGGTTCGTTTAAAGATTGTGGATCTACTAGTATTATCCTTTAATTGTGATTGTGATTATTGAGTTGTAACGTAAAGAAAAACAATGAAAAATGGGACAAGACACACGATATGTTACGTGGGAAAAACCCTTAAATGTTAAGGGAAAAACCACGGGCGCCAAGCCAGGAGAGGTTATGCACTAGTTCTGAAATAGTAGGTACGCAGTGCCGGACCAACCGTGCACGGATACAAATAAGGCGTAAATTAATTATGGAGTGTTTAGTTGCTTGAGGAAAGTGTTGGGAGTTGTGTGCTTGCTTTGAATGATCTCTGATCCCCTTCTCTTCTGAATTCTCTTGCTTATATAGTGTCTTTGGCTCCAACGTCTCTTCCCTTGGTTGTAGGTAACTTCTCCAACGATTTCTGAAGCTGTTCCTATCTTCAAGGCTGAGTTTCAGCATGCTTGACTGGGTCTCTCCAACGTCTTCTTTAGGGTTGCTGCTATCTTTTTTGGGCTTTGCTCATAATGACTTCCTTTTCGTTGGGCTTGGCCCATCTTGAGTTTTCCTCTCCTGGCCTGCACCTTTGTTTTGTCTGTCCTGTCTGGTGCTGTCTATACGTTCTGGTCCTGACTGTGGATTCTGCACCCGTCTTGGCCTGGCCCAGGGTTCTGGACCAGCCTGGGTTTTTGGTCCCAACAGTTTGTCCCCCATCTCCTTGCCCTACAGTCCTGAACTGGGGGGTAAGGAGATGCTTCTGTCCTTCATTCCAGTGCAGTATGAGCCTGGCCCAGGCTCCTTCTGTTTTGCTGTGCCTTTGGTCCTGAGACCTGAACTTTGTAATTAATGAGGTAGTTGGTTTTTCGTGGGGAAGTGCGCCCTATTTTGGCGCTCAAGGTACTGCGCGCGTCCCATCATGGGTCTCGTCACGTCTCTTCGCGCGTATATTTTTGTAAAAACCACCCAACTTCTTTTTTGTCTTCTATATATACCCTAATTTTTGTTTTGCTTCTCTCTCTAACTCATTCTTCTTGCTTTCTTTTTGTTTTGTATCTGATAACCCACGAAAAACCCCCAAATTGATTTGCCAAAAACCCTTGCTTTCTTCTTCCTCCTTTTCCAACTTCAATCATGGCACGCAACGATGTTGGCCCTTCCACTGCTGTCTCTTACACCCATGGTGACTCCATTTTCGAAGCGACTGACTTGATCAAGGATGTCAACATCTACCCTAACCTGCTTGCCCAAGGGGCTGTGGCAAGGCTCAAAAGGGAAGGAAAAATCCCAGAAAGTACTGAGGTTTGGGCCCCAGAGACGAGACGCCGAGTAGATTGGGTTAGCCCCGGTTGGTTCTCAATTTTTGAATCTTCCTTCAAATTCGGTGCAACTTTTCCGCTTTGCCCACTAATGAGCGCTTTCTTGGGCACTGTTCAAGTGCCGCCTTGTCAAGTCATGCCTTCCGTCTGGCGATTGATCCACGGGATCGATTCCCTTTGCCGGAGGTATGGGGTTGATATTCAGCTGGCTGATATTAGGAATACTTACCGTTTGCGTATGTATAAGCAAAAGAGGGTTCATTTTCGTTTGAGGGACAGATGCTCGCATCTCTTGACCCGCTCAGATGTGGGTGATGATAGTAACTGGACTAGTTACTACATGTTCATCCGTAGTAAGACTTTGGGCCCAAATGTCTGGGCGCCTGAGTTCTCTTTGAAGGGGACTGGTATGTCTTTCGAACTTTCGAATTTCCATCTGCTTTGCTCTTGCATGTGTCTTTTGTTTAGGTTTTGTTGTGGATTTGGCTTTGCAGTTTCTGATTGGGTTCCTACTCCTGACGACCTGTTTCGGCAAAAAATTTACCAAAGCTTAATTTATTGTGTTGGGGTTAAAGCGACCTTATCGTATGCCAAACTAAGAATCGTAACGAAAACTAAAGGAAAAGAGATGACGAAAATGAAATAAGACACGGAGGGTTTTTGGTTCTGTGAGCTTAGATGTGGGAAAGCTTGACCATGGGAAGCTCTTGTCCCACCAACTATCCACTATTCAAAGAAGGATTACAAGATTTGGGGTGCTTAGGCACGTAACCTAGTACAAAGTATGCTGGAAAATGCTAAGTATTTGCTGAGAAATATGTTTAAAGTGTTTAGGATGTTGTTGAGTGCTATAGTATAATTGTTGTGAGTTGAATGTAGTAGTGTTGTTGCTGAATGTGGAATATAGTTGCTGAATGTGTAATGAAGTTGAATGCCTTGTCTTGAACCCTAGCTGGCCTTTTATAGTTGTAATCTTGCTGATTTTTCTCCTAGTATTCCCCCTTCCATAACTGTCGTGGCCCCCTCTTAAATAGGCTTTAATTGCTCCTTCCGTTGGATAGCTTCCCCCTTTCTCGCAACTGCTTTGACTTTCCGTTACAATTGAGATAGATCCGTTGGTGAGACTCCTGAGGGTCCTGCCCAGGGTCCTGAAATGTTCAGGGTCCTGGGCTAGGTGCGGCTCCTGGAGGGTCTTGCGTGGTCAGGGCTCTGTGCTGTCTGGACCCCCGAAATACTCTAGATCCTGCCCAGGGTCCTGCGATGCTCAGGGTCCTGAGCAAGGTACTGTCACGACAGGCCCAATCCGGGCCGGAAAAATTGGGCCTAACATTTGCCCCCAAAATTTACGCTCGGGGAGGTCTCGAATTCTTGGCGGGAATTTTCATCCTCGATTGCTGCGTGACTCCTCATATTTCAACTTTGGGCGATTTCACGCTTCGATTTTGTTCGTGCTCGATACTTGGTGGATTGGCGGACTGTTTTCTTTTCCCTTCTTGGGTTGGCACCGATAGCGCTGAGCGGAGGTTGCTGATATGGCGAAAGAGCTGCTGCAAGTATTTGGGTCGTTCCTGATGCCCCCGACTATATGGGCCAGAGACAGCTGAGGCGCCTGCCGAGGATGCTGTAGCGATTGAGGGACCTGAAACAGAGGAAACAATACCGCAAGGGTGAAAGCGACAATGTAAACATGGTTCAGCTAAAAACACCTAGCTAATGCGACTCGGAGCAAGAGGAAGCTGACTTCCATGCTGCGTTCCCCCAGCCTCCAGATCTCAGCGTCCTGGTGGGCTTTGAGGATTCTGATGATGATGATCCTGTTGCATCCGCTGACTCTGCTGGCGAGGGTGGTGGCACCGCTGCTGAGGATGCTTCCGTCCTGGACGCCTCGGCTGAGGTACCTGATAAACAAGAGTAGCTTCCTGCGACGCTGTGATCAATTGGTTAGTTTAAGACTTGAGCTCAGAACTGTTATTTTGGGGTAGCGTACCTTGCTTGGACGCTTGTACTTAAACATTATCTTTTGCTGGACGTTTGCGCTCAGGGTCCTTTGCTGCAAGGGACCTTGAGTATGATGACGGAAAGTCATGGTGGCCAACCATGCTTTAATACGTTCGTTCGTTCGTTTGTATCGCGCGTATTTGTTTTGTATGCATGCTTTTAGAGTCGACTTAGTGCCGGCCGGGAAGCTGAGATGTCCAAGCGGGTTCATGCTTATACCCTATGCCGAGCCCCGTAGTGGTGACTGTGGTGGCCTGGAAGCTGAGATGTCCAAGTGGGTCATGCTTATCCCCTGGGTTCATGTTTATACCTGTTGCCACACGCACGACTTCCTCTCAAGGAGGGTATTTACGTAGAGGCGCCCCTTGTGACCTCAGAGGTCGATACCTTGTGAAGGAATGTAGCTTCGGAAGCTCTTCAGAACGAACTCAAGTATTTTTTGCATATGAAAATGAGTTTTAAATAAGAATTTCTTTTAAAAAAGGACAAAGGGGTCTTAAACAAATCACAAATGTAGATTGCAGAAATACTTTTAAAACGGTTCAAAAGCGGATTAAAGAATTTTCACGGAAGAATAACCAATAAAACCTGCTGAGGTACCTCAGAATGATGAGGGCACGCCAGGATCCTGAGGGTACATCAGGGTCCTCAGGCCTCAGGATCCACGGGGTATCTCAGCAGCGAAACGCAAAATAGCTTTTAAAACGATTGAAAGGGTAAATTAAAGGTTTTTAAGGAAGAACATAAGAAAAATTTGCAACCTAGGAAGAGAATGAAAACCTTTAAAGCGGAAAAAACAAAATATGGATTAAAAAATAAAATGAATAAACCTATTGAGGACACGATGTTTAGGTGGACGTCGAGACCCTCAAAATGAAACACCGTTTGAGGTGCAGTGCCAAGCTGGAGAGTAGTAATCTTGTTGTGTGTCCTTGCCCCCTGCATGGTTTCCGCATTTATGAATGTGGAGGCCATGCAAAACGGCTAAAAGAGTGCAGGGAGGGGCCTGACAGGATCATGTCAGGGTCCTGAGAGGGACCTGGCAGGAACCAGGACCCTGACAGGAACCTGAGCCTTACTGGAAGGAGGATCTGCCGTACGGCTTGGTTCAGGTGTACCTGTCAAAAAAGAGGAGTTAGATCCAAACAGGTCGTTAGACAAAAGGTAACCTGAGTGTGGTTGGTGGCTCTCGAGGCTGAGCGAAGGGTTGACAATGAGGGATCCTCGATTCGGAGAAGTCACTAGAGTAGGAGTTGCGGCTTCAAGATCTATCCCGGTGACCAACTCCTGGGGATGCTCCCACTGGATCCTGGACCTCCAGATCTGGCTCCTGCGGTAGCCCCTACTGGATCCTGGACCTCCAGATCCGCTTCCTGCGGAGGCTCCTGAGGGCACCTTAACGGAGCGTCCTGCTGAAGCTGCCCCCTGCATGCTGGTGGAACCCTGACCGACGCTTGGCACCATGCTTGGTTAACGACGAGGACGATGTTTGGCTACAAAAGATGATCGCTATTCCCCACAGACGGCGCCAAATGTTTCGGCAAAAAATTTACCAAAGCTTAATTTATTGTGTTGGGGTTAAAGCGACCTTATCGTATGCCAAAATAAGAATCGTAACGAAAACTAAAGGAAAAGAGATGACGAAAATGAAATAAGACACGTAGGTTTTTTGGTTACGCGGAAAATCCGATGTGGGAAACGACCGCGGGGGGAAGCTCTTGTCCCACCAACTATCCACTATTCAAAGAAGGATTACAAGATTTGGGGTGCTTAGGCACGTAACCTAGTACAAAGTATGCTGGAAAATGCTAAGTATTTGCTGAGAAATATGTTTAAAGTGTTTAGGATGTTGTTGAGTGCTATAGTATAATTGTTGTGAGTTGAATGTAGTAGTGTTGTTGCTGAATGTGGAATATAGTTGCTGAATGTGTAATGAAGTTGAATGCCTTGTCTTGAACCCTAGCTGGCCTTTTATAGTTGTAATCTTGCTGATTTTTCTCCTAGTATTCCCCCTTCCATAACTGTCGTGGCCCCCTCTTAAATAGGCTTTAATTGCTCCTTAGTTGGATAGCTTCCCCTTCTCGCATGAATCGCTTTGACTTTCCGATTACAATTGAGATAGATCCGCTGGTGAGACTCCCGAGGGTCTCGCCAGGAGTCTGCCAGTGGTCCCGAAATGTTCAGGTCCTGGGCTAGGTGGGGCTCTGGAGGGTCTTCGTGGTCGAGGGCTCTGTCTTTGTCTGGACCCCGAAATACTCTAGATCCGCCAGGGTCTGCGATGCTCGGGGTCCCGAGCAAGGCATCTTTACCGGCAGGGCCCAAACTGGGCCGGAAAATTTGGGCCTAACACGACCCTGAGTCAAGGAGGAGGATTGAGGCGTTTCTAAAATTGCCAGCTGATAAGAGGGCCTGGCCCAAATGTATGAATCCTGACGATGATGATGACGTTGTCGAAGTGTCTCCCCCCTCGAGTGGCATCTTTGGTGATGGTAGAGAGTCTGAGGGGGATGAGGAGGAGTCTGAAGATGAGGAAGAGGCTGTGCCCGAGGTGGGTGAAAAGTTTGTGAGTGGGGTTGCTGGTGAGAGCAGTTCAGGTCACTTTGACCAAACTCCCATCCATGTGACTCCGTTGAACTCTATACTTGCTGGGGCCAGGGGCCACTCAACCTCGCCCAGCTCAAGATTCCTGGATCGGCCCGAACCTACACCTAGTGCCGCATCGTATTGATTCTTTCACTCTAGTCCACGAACTCATTTATTTGTCATTCTTTTGTAACTTGCTTCCAATGATGTTTCGCGGCGTCTGGGTCCAGCAGAAGGGCTTCCGTCTATGGAGGATATTACCGCGATTACCCTGCACGCACGCGAGGCCACGAAGTCTGGTGGTAGCCTTGTCCCTGCTGTGAATCTGGTGGCCCCTGCTTCTGAGTCTTCCAAGAGGAAGGCACCAGAGGGGGTTCAGACTAGGTCCACCAAAGTTGTTGCTGAATCTCCTGAGCCTGCCCCTGAGCAGAAGAAAAGGAAGAAAGGGAAGTTACCTCAGATGAATCCATCTGTCCGTCCATATTTTGCATTCTCAAAGTCAGTCCGAGTATGTCTCTTTGGGGAAGTCTTTGAGTGAGAACTTTGCTACTTTGTCCTCTGCACCAGCCGCCCTGGACCCTGTGCGCCTGGCGCACAAGATGGTGGGCTGTTGTGCCCAGGTCTGTATCCTTTCTTACGCTTCTGTTTTTGTTCAGAGTTGTTTTTGATATGGCTCTGATTTTTTGCTCTGTATCTGTAGTTGCTGGTCATGTCTGCCAGCCTTGGTTCTACAGTGTCAGTTTTGGAGAGTGGTAGGAGTAAAGCTGAGGCTGAAAACGAGACGCTTCGCTCTTCCCTCGATATAGCCAGGCAGGAACTTGAGAGTGTGAACTCTCGCTGCGAAAAGATGGCTGCTTTGGACAAGGCGAACTTCAAAAGGATCAGGCAGCAGGATAAACACATTGGTGAGTTGACCAAGGAGCTGGAGGATCTGAGGGAGGCGGTCAAAGGACATAATGCAAATGGTGAGGACTGAGTATCTTCCACACACTTCGCATCAGGATCGAGATGATGAATGCAGGTTAAAGCTCATGGCTGGCTGGGATCTTTCCGCGGAGATTACCACCTTCAAACAATTGTTCCTGATGGTCGTCCCGGAAGCGGTGAGGTCACTTTTACTGCTGACTGACCAGGCTGGAGTGACCTCTGGTCCAAGCGTTGGGGCTGCAGGTGGAGATTCTGGCGCTGGTGCTGATGAGACTGGTCCTTCCCATGTTGACCCTATAGAAGAGCATGCTGATAAGACCGGTGAGTCCGATGAATGAATCAATTATACTCTGATTTTGTTGTTGGTTTTTGAACGAACTTTAAATTTGCCGGGGGGGAATGTCCCCTGTGTTTATTTGGCCTGTAAGTATTTAAACTTTGTCTTTTTGGTTTGAACTTTGTTTCTGAGTTCTGTTCTGACATTTGCATCCATGTGCTGGCATGGGTGGTTTGGTTCTGACTCTTTTGCTATATGCTAAGCTATGTTAGGTTATGTTTTGCTTATGTTATGTTTTGTTATGTTTTTTGTTATGATGCGCATATAATTTGTTGTGAATCTGTAAAGTAGCATGCATGCGTTTGATAATTTAGGCGACTTACACTTTGGGGCTCCCTTAACGGACATTACTCCCTGTCCCGTTGTTGCAGTCGTACTGGGGCTGGAGCCCAAGTTTTTGTCTTTGTCTTTGCATTTGTTTTTGGTTCTGGGCTGGACCAGACTTTTGCACTGTTTTGTCTGCACAAAAAGGAGGGTCAGGCTTGACCGTTGGCGTTAGCCAACGGCCCTCCGACGCTCAAGTCAGTACAATTGTATAGGATAATTTGTAAAGGAAAAGTTTTGAGTTTTGTGTGTTACCAGATGTCTTGGTCCAGGACACTTTACATGTGATAGAGTTTGAGGTGGAGTGTATTCCAAGGTCTTGGGATCATGTCTCCTTCCAGAGTTTGTAGTCTGTAAGAGCCTTTCCCTGTTGCTGAATCAATAAGGTATGGGCCTTCCCAGGTTGGGGCTAACTTGCCTGCGGCTTTGTTCCTTGTGTTCTGAAATACTTTTCTCAGGACCAGATCTCCTGTCCTGAACATTCGTACTCTCACGTTCTTGTTGTAACTTCTGGCCACAGATTGTTGGTATGCTGCCAACCTTACTGCTGCTAGATCTCTGAGTTCCTGAGCTGTGTCCAGGCTGTCACAGAGTAGTTCATTATTCTCAGAAAATGTATTGAGTCCATACCTGACTGTTGGAACGTGCACTTCTATTGGTAGTACAGCTTCACATCCATAAACCATTGAGTATGGAGTTTGTCCTGTTGCTCTCTTTGGCGTGGTCCTGTCTGCCCATAGTACTAGTGGCGACTCTTGACCCATCTCCCTTGTTTCTCCATCAGCTTCTTCTTGATGCAATTGATCACAATTTTGTTGCTGGACTCAGCTTGTCCATTTGCTTGAGGATATCTTGGTGGAGAGGTCACCAAGTTGATGTTCCACTTTGTACAGAAATCTCTGGTCTTGTTTCCCACGAATGCAAGTCCGTTGTCACATACTATTTCTGAGGGGATCCCATACCTGCTGATGATGTTCTTCTTTATGAAAGCAATTACTTCCTTTTCTGTAACGTTTTTGTAAGCATCTGCCTCTATCCATTTAGAGAAGTAGTCTGTCATTGCTAGCATAAACACCTTCTGCCCTGGAGCCATTGGTAATTTGCCAACTAAGTCCATGCCCCATTTCATGAATGGCCATGGTGCAGATATCGAGTGCAGGTTCTGTGCAGGTTGATGTATCTCTGGACCATGCCTTTGACAGGCGTCACATTTTGTGGCATACTGGATGCTATCTGTTTTCATTGTGGGCCAGTAGTACCCCATCCGCAAGATTTTGTTGACCATGCTTCTACCACCTGTGTGGTTTCCACAGTGTCCATCGTGTATTTCTGATAGTACTGTCCTGACCTGGTCAGGTTCTAGGCAGCGCAGGTACAGCCCGTTGAAGGATCTTTTGAATAAAATGCCTTGAATGATTGTGTACCTGGACGCTTTGATTCTGAACGCCCTTGCCTCAATCTTTTCTTGTGGTAATTTGCCCTGGGCTAGCCACTCATAGTATGGTCTGGTCCAGGACTGAGTTGCTTGGACTGTGTTCTGCAGGACTGGTTGCACCTTCTGGACTGCTGGCTCCAGGATGTGCACAATTGGTATAACGTCCAGAGCACCAGGTTCAAATGCTGATCCAACGTTGGCCAAGGCATCTGCCTGCACATTCTGATCTCTAGGGACTTGCTCAACCTCAATGTTAGTAAACTTTTGAAAAAGATTTTTAACCAAATCAAGATATGCAATCATCTTAGAATCTTTAGCAGCGTACGTACCGTTGATTTGGTTTGCTACCAGCAAAGAGTCTAATTTTACCTTTAGATTCTGGACTTTCATGTCCAGACATACATTCAGTCCTGCTATTAGTGCCTCATATTCAGCTTCATTGTTGGTAGTCCTGAATTCACAGGATACAGCCTGTACTATCTTGTCCCTCTGTGGCGACTTCAAGACCACACCTAGTCCAGTACTCCTGATGTTGGCTGAACCATCTGTCCAGAGTTCCCAGGTCTGCTGTTTCTGGTCCAGATGGAAGATCTCCTTTGTTACCTGCTCTTCTAGTGTGGGAGTGAAGTCAGCCACAAAGTCTGCTAGAGCTTGAGATTTGATTGCCGTTCTGGGCTCATATGATAGATCATTGGTGCTCAACTTTACTGACCATTTTGACATGCGACCTGAAAGTTCTGGTCTAGACAGTACTGATCTCACAGGAACATTAGTACGAATGATAATATGATGCGCCTCAAAGTATGGACGCAACTTGGTACAAGCAACTGTTAAAGCCAAAACAAATTTTTCCAATACAGAATACCTGGTTTCAAAGATCCGTAAGACTCTTACTTACATAATACACCTGGATGTTCTTTGTCCATCCGCTCTCTCACCAGGATTGCACTTACAGGCTTTACATTCTGAGGCAGTGCATGGGACCGGTGACTCCCTGGTTGAGTTTGGATAAAAGTGGGCGATGATAGATGCGCTTTCAGGTCCTGGAATGCTTTCTCATGCTCTGTCCCCCAGTTGAACTGTTTGTTCTTTCTCAGAAGATCATAGAATGGCTTGCACCTTTCAGAAGACCTGGAGATGAATCTGTTCAGCGCTGCTACTCTTCCAGTCAGTTTCTGGACATCTTTCGGGTTCTGGGGGGACTGCAAGTTGATTATTGCTGAGATCTGCTCTGGACTAGCCTCTATGCCTCTTTTTGTCACCATATAGCCTAAGAACTTTCCTGCAGTGACACCAAAGGTGCATTTAGTAGGGTTTAACTTCATATTATACTTTTCCAGAATCTCGAACGCCTTTTCCAGGTCCTGGATGTGATCCTCAGCTTTCTTTGATTTCACCACCATATCATCAATGTAGACCTCCATTGTGTCTCCAATCTGGTCCTTGAACATCATGTTCACCAGCCTTTGATATGTTGCACTGCGCATTCTTTAGTCCAAAAGGCATAGCCTTGTAGCAATATATTCCTCTGCTTGGTCATGAACGCCGTATGCTCCTGGTCCGAGGGTGCATCCCGATCTGGTTGAATCCATTGGCTACCGTCCATGAATGTCGGCACCTCGTATCTGCGGTGGCGTCCACCATGGCATCTATGTGTGGTAGTGGAAATGAATCTTTTGGGCACGCCTTGTTCAGGTCTGTATAGTCCACGCATACTCTCCACTTGCCATTCTTTTTCTGGACCACAACTACATTTGCCAACCAATCTGGGTACATCACTTCTTTTATCATGTCCATGTCTAGTAGTTTCTGTACCTCCTGGTTCACAATCTCATTACGTTCTGGTGCAAACTTCCTGCGCTTCTGTTTCACAGGCTTAAAACTTGGGTCAATATTTAACTTGTGCGTAATAACATTAGAACTTATACCAGGCATATCAAAATGGGACCAGGCAAAACAATGCTCTTTCTTCCTCAGAAAGTCAATTAGAGCAGGTCTGATTACCTCTGGAGCGTCAGAACCAACCAGAACCTTCCTGTCAGGTCTTTCTTCAGCCAAAACAATTTCATCTGTCTCCATGCGTGGGGCAGATTCTCAACAGACTGACAGTCGCTTTAATTGCTATGCGAGGACTTACCTGGACTAGGAGGTTTCGTGGTCTGTAACACTCTGTCCGCTTGTTGCTCTCCTCCGACCGCCATTGTCCCCACTTTGTTGGTATCTTTATGCACCGTGAGTACGTTGAAGGTACAGCCTTGAGGTTGTGGATCCAGGGTCGGCCTAGGATTACGTTGTATGAGGACAGGCAATCTATCACGCAGAACTTCTCGAAAGAGGTGACTCCTTCCACATAGGTGGGTAGGGTGATCTCTCCCAAGCTGTGCTTTGTTTCTCCACTGAACCCTACCAGACGCCGACTTCTTCGTTACATCGACTCTTTCAAATTTCATAGCTTCCAGCCTCCATCATGATGATGTTGACCGAATCGCCTCCATCTACCAGGACTCTTGCACCATGCGAGTTCCAATCCGATCTTGATCACCACCCATCGTGGTGTGGCCCATGCACTCCTTGTAGGTCGACTCATCAAACACGATCTCCTGGATCGACACGCTTGTCTGGCCGTGGTGTTGCTGTTCTCCGAGCTACACGCTTTGCGGCGAGAATATGTTAGTCCACAAATATCCGATCCACCAGGAGATGAATTTTACCTCATGGGTTGGTGGTGGTGGAGGAAGATCTGCAGGCTCATCTCGTTCATCTCTGTTCCTCCTGTTTACGGGCGGGATATCCTTCAGGTGACCGTTCTTTAGTAGATGAGCTACTTCCTCCCGAGCTATGCAATCCTCTGTGGTGTGTCCAATATCAGAATGGTACTCACACCACTTGGTTGTGTCTCTCCTTGGGTTGGGCTTCTCGCTTGCTTTTGGCCATCTGACTGCTGAACCTAGCTTGTCCAACTTGTTGATCTGGCCTAGAAGATCTACAGAGAAGCAGTACTCTGAAACTGGAGGTGGAACTCTGGGTGCATCAGTCTGCTCATCCACAGCGTTTGCCTCCCTCTTGCTTGGTCTCTGATATGGACCAGGCCTGTTGTTGTTGTACCTCTGGGTGGTGACTTAACGTTGACCACCTTACAGTCCTGGTAACGCGTGCCACTGAGCTGGCGATCCTCCTCTACCCTGATCTGGGCCAGAGCCTTAGCCTGCACATCCTCAAAGGTAGAACAAGGGTAGCGAGTTAGTTCAACATAAAGATCAGAATCTCTAACCAAACCTTGTTGAAGCGGTGCAGGAAGTCCCTTAGAGACTCGTTCTCGCTCGATGACCCGTCAGATCACCGGTTCGCTTCTCCAACACCGCTCTTGGCGAATCCGGATGTTGAAAAGGTTGATCAGCTCCGCAAAGGACATGATGGTCTTGACTGGCAGGTTGATGTACCACTGGAGGGCTGGACCAGTCAAGGTTGAACCAAAGCTTTTGCACATGCAGGCCTCTCTCTTCTCTGCTGGGATAGGAACGTTGAACATCCTCTGCCTGTACTGCGCAACATGTTCCAGAGGATCTGCTGTCCCATCATAGAGCTTTAGGTTGGGTGCTGAGTACTTCTTTGGCATCTCCACCATTGCAATGCAGTCATCAATTTCAGAATACAATTCACATCCAAAACTCTCTCAAAGCCTCACGCATAAACACCCTTGAATTCTTCATTTTCCTTAGTGTTGAATTCTTCCCTTTGAAGCGAAGCGCTGCCGGTTTCCTAACTCGAGACAGGTAATACTTAATCCTACCATGGATTAAGGTCTTTCTTTACTTCTTAGACTAGCAAGGGCCTACATTAGGCTCACCCCGACTTTGGTACGCGAGTCTGCTTTTCATAAGGTGGCCATGCACCTCGAATACACACCCTATTCGTAACACCTTTCCAAAGTCGTATAAACAACTGACCTCTTTAAAATAAATCAATGGCTAATTGAACCTTATTTTACTGCATGCATTTTAGCAAATCCTCACCTTGCATCTAAATCACTTAAAATGAATTCGTCATTAAACTGAACTGTTTTCGTTAATAAGTTAAGCGTGCTTAACAGAGGGTTTTAAACAATCTCTTTTGCATTCTTTTATAATTTATATCGCACTTGTACGTAGCGAATTACTTAGGCTCATGTATCATTCTTTGCATTGTTCTCAAGTCTAGTAGAGGCTATCTTTTGATAGGCTTTTCCAAAAGATCTTTCATAAAAACATTATTTTGATTTATACTTTAGAAAAGTACCCTCACCCGAATCCGAATCTGGTTTCACAATAGCCTTAGACGGATGGGTGTCGACGTGCCTTGAACTCGAAGACGTGTCTTTGAGCATGAGGACACGGAGGCGGGTTCTAAATTTCCCTCATAATTTAGTGGCGGCTCCAAAACAGTTTTTAAAGGTTTTTTGTACTTAATCTTTTTAACTTTACGCCCTTAGCAAGACGTCGAGTGGTCCCACGTCCGATTCCGGTACCCACAGTTGGCGACTCCGCTGGGGATAGGTTTTATTTTTAAAACTAAAACTAGCTTTTTCCTTTTAAAAATAAAAATGAGACTTGAACGACTTGAGAACAATCAACATACATGAGCTAAGCATATCCGTTAGAGTCGAATCTAGTCGAATTCACACACGAACACCCCGAGAGGTGGTTCCAAACGCAGGCATCGTCCATTCGACGAGGCACATACTGGACTAACCTTTCTCTCACCCCTCCACGGCTTGCCGTAGCAAACTGATTTGACCGCCCCAGGGCTTCCTTCGTATCCTACACGTTATACTGTGTGGGCGAAGGGCTAAAACCACCTGCCAAAGCGTACTCAAATCAGTTGGAGGCGTACGAGACTTGACCAAACGACCAAGAGTCATATGTACGAGTGCGAGGCTATACAATATAGTCTTTTTCAAAATTCATTTGCATATTTTCGAAAAGTCACCTTAAAACTTTCAAAAATAATCAACCTAACAAACTAACAAACTAACGCTTTTCAAACAAAATAATCGCAAATTTTTGAAATAAACACTTTTCAAATTTTCCTTTTTACAAAATCAGCAAAAACCCGAGTCGAGGCTTTCAACCTCAACTCGTGGGTTTCATTCTTTGAGCCTCACGGCTCAAATCCTTTTTAACATCTTCGACTTGACTAGTTTGAGTCGATTCCTTTTCACGCATCCATCTTTAGTCCATGACAACATACCGTCGCTCGGATTAAATGGATGCAAATTAAAATCTTTTTATATCGAGGTGAGCTGCGCGCACGCATTCTCGTCTCAAAAACACTCCTAGCTTGTTTTCGAAAACTTCCTTTTTTTTGTAAAACTTAAAAGAGTCTTTTTCAAACGAAATGAGCTAAAAACGAACATAGAAATGAATGTGTCAGTCGGGTCTGTCATATAGCTGATGCACTCCATGCAAATGTAGGAAATTTGCAACTGGATACCCGCCGCACTAAGAACCGAGTCGTCCTACCCCGTAAGAAACGAACCTACAAACGAAAAATGGCCGGCAACGAAGATGTTACCGCACTCCGCGAACAAGTTACCAAACTAACCAATGATCTTGAACACCTGCTGGCCCACCACAATACTGAAGTCACCCGAATGGAGCTGAAAATCAAGGATGAGGCGGATAAACACGCCAAAAAGCTCCAGGCTATGGAAGAACGCCTCGGTACCCCAGGGGGTTACTCCATACACAAAGAAAACGAAAACATCCCTCAAAACATCAAGGACGCACTACCAAGCAAACTCGCCCTCAGTGACCTCCCGATCTTTCAAGGTCACGAAAGCCCGATCACCCACATCAGGGCCTTCAAATCACAGATGGGTATTAAGGGTGTCGATCCGGAGCATTGGCCCTCACTATTCCCACACTCTCTCGCAGCCATACCGAAGACCTGGTTCTACTCCCTAAACCCGGAGCGGGTTTCTTCTTTTGAACAAATCACCGTCGAGTTCGATCATCAGTACAAGGACAATGATGACACCCAGGTCTCTATCCGTACCCTGGAGGTCCTATCACAAAGAGACAACGAAGGGTTCACCGAGTACCTTACTAGGTGGAAAAAGCTCAGTGCACAAATCCCAAATCGTCCGCGGGAGGACGAACTTGTGCCCAAATTCGTCAATAACTTGCGACCCGTGTACCAGTTCTACATGCGGTATAGCAACATTCAAACCTTCAAGCAACTTACTAAGGTCGGCACCCAGATTGAAGATGATCTTAGGACAGGGACCATGGCCAAGTACACTGGTCATGCTTATCAAGGCAGCTCGTCTAAATCAACACGAACGGCTAAGAGCGATGAGAATCGTACCGTTGCCAACCTAGAGTCACTCGGCGATCCAGAGTTGTTCGCCACTACTGCCTCTCCTTCCTTCAAACCCAGGAGGAATTTTGACACACTTTACATGTCTTACACTAAGGCATTCAAGCGACTGGTCGACAAAAACTATCCGCAACCCATCGGGCCGACCACTGAACCGCCCGAAGACAAGAAGCCTAAGTCGTGGGACTCTAATGCTTACTGTGCCTTCCACAGGGGCAAGGGCCACGACACTGAGAACTGCTTCAAACTGAAGCACGCCATTCAAGACCTTATCGACCAAGGAAAGCTCGATAAGCCGACGGCCAATGGTAAGCCGTCCAACAAAGATAACCCCTTGGCTAACCATGCAATCTTCGTGGGTTCCATACCCGTCATTGATTGCTCTTATCTCATCACACCCTCCGATGACCAAGTCAACGCCGTTTGGTCTATTGACAACGACGATGAAGACTGGCTACCCACCGATGAGGTGATAGCCCACATCAATCGACTCGCTAAAGACATCAACAATTTGATGGCTTCGTATCAGATCGAAGTTAAATGCCTCGAAAGGCGTATCAAGAACAGGACTAATAATCATGCTTCCCTCGACACCCTCAATGCTCTACGACAAAAGGACGACGAAAACTTCGTCGAGTATCTCGCTCGTTGGAAAAAACTACTCGCTCAAGTCCCAAACCATCCGCACGAACACAAGCTTATCTCTACGTTTCTCTCTAGTTTGAAACCCACCTGGCGATACTATTTCCATTTCTGCAAAATTCAGGACTTTGAGCACCTTACCAAAGTCGGCGTCCAAATCGAGAATGATCTTACAGCCAGCTACGACGATTCCACCTACCAAGATAATCCCTCAAGGGGTCGAGAGACCTACACCGTGGACCAGTCCACAAGGAGTTTCGACAGACTTTACATGCCTTATGCTAGAGCATTAGAGAAACTAATACAAAAGGGCTACCTCCGACCGGTCGGTCCTATCAGCGAACCGCCCAACCACAAAAAATCAAAATCATGGGATCCCAACGCCTTCTGTGCATACCACCGAGGCATGGGGCACGGCACGGAAAGCTGTCTCAAACTCAAACACACCATACAAGACCTGATTGATCAGGGGAAGATCAAGAAGCCTAGGACAGAAAACGTGGTTGGACCACTCCCAGGGCCACAAATATCAACTTGTCACAGGGGAAGGACCCCTCTTTGACAAGATAACCTCGCAAATCGGTGAAGACTCGAGCGACGATACTTCAAGCAACAACAACACCGAAGACGACGAAGAGGAGGAAATTCTTTTAGGATCTAATTCTCTAAGTGTCGGGTCATCTGTCGACCCATCCTCTAGTTTTAGCTTAGACTTTCTATTTTCGGAGGCTAGCTCCAGCTCTTCTCCTAGCTTGTCAAACATTTCTTCTTTAATG
The DNA here is from genome assembly GCA_023091065.1 of Dianthus caryophyllus. Lineage (NCBI taxonomy): Eukaryota > Viridiplantae > Streptophyta > Magnoliopsida > Caryophyllales > Caryophyllaceae > Dianthus > Dianthus caryophyllus. Next base: position 34,078,619 of record CM041517.1, on the reverse strand, counting down.
AATAATACAGATAAGTTTGCTTACGTCTCGTCTCAAGCTAAAAACAAACAAATAAACAACAAACAACAAACAAAATTTAAACAAACGAACAAAATAACACAACACACGAATCCGTGCAATAAAAATGAACCAACGAATGAACAATCATTAATTAAATACATTGCAAACATCATGGGCAACTCAACACAAAACCCGATCATCGAGGATACCGTAACCATTAACATAGGAACCCCCGAAGAACCAAGGGAGCTGCAACTAGGCGCTTCACTGAGTGAGGATGAGCGCACCAACTTCACCCAACTCTTAACCGAGTTCAAAGACGTCTTTGCTTGGTCATATAAGGACATGCCCGGCATCGACAGAAGCATAGCCGAACATCACATCCCCATCAAACCCGGTTTCAAACCTATCAAACAAAAACTAAGGAGACTACGACCCGAATGGTCCCTTATGGGCAAGGAGGAAATCGAGAAACAATTACAAGCCGGCTTCATTCAAGTCGTCGAGTACTCAGATTGGGTCTCAAACATGGTCCCAGTCCTAAAGAAAAACGGCAAGATACGAGTATGTGTCGACTTTCGCGATCTAAACAAGGCAAGTCCAAAGGACGACTTTCCACTACCGCACGTAGACGTTCTAGTTGACAACACCGCAGATCATGCCCTTCTATCCTTCATGGACGGGTATGCAGGATACAACCAAATCAAGATGGCCCGCGAGGACATGGCCAAGACCACATTCATCACACCATGGGGCACTTATTGCTATACAGTAATGCCTTTTGGTCTAATCAACGCGGGTGCGACCTATCAACGCACCGCGACCACACTTCTACACGACATGATGCACAAGGAGGTTGAAGTATACGTATACGACATGATCGTCAAATCCAAGGAAAGAGATGGTCACATTACAAACCTCCGCAAGTTCTTCACACGACTCCGCCAATACAAAATGCGTCTCAATCCCCAAAAATGTACATTTGGAGTAAAATCCGGCAAGCTACTAGGACACGTACTGAGCCAAAGAGGCATCGAGGTCGACCCCTCGAAGATAAAAGCAATTATGGCAATGCAACCACCCAAGAATCTAGACGAAATCCGAAGTTTCCTGGGTCAAATCCAATACATCTCCCGCTTCATAAGCAAACTAACCATGATATGCGAACCCGTCTTTAAGAAGCTGAAGAAAACTGACCATGTAGAGTGGGATGAAGCGTGTCAACAAGCATTTGATAAGGTTAAGGAGTTGTTATCCAACCCCCCAGTCCTAAGACCACCACAAAAGGACCTACCCTTATCACTCTACCTCACAACAACATCGACTGCAATGGGCGCCATGCTCGCCCAAGAAGTCAACGGCGAAGAACATCCAATTTACTACATCAGCAAGAAGTTTCTCGACTATGAAACTCGATATGCGCCCGTCGAGAAAAGTTGTTTAGCATTAGTATGGGCATCCAAAAAGCTCCGTCACTATATGCTAGCACACCAAACCAAAGTCTACTCGAAAATGGACCCCGTTAAGTACCTTTTTGAGAAACCAGTGTAAATGGACGCATGGCACGATGGACCTTACTTCTAGCCGAGTTCGACATCATCTACGTTCCCCTTAAGGCCATCAAAGGACGAGCGGTCTCAGATTTTCTCGCCGATCACGCAATCGACGAAGAACCCATCATTGACACCACATCATTTCCCGACGAAGGAATATACAACATAAACGAAGAACAGTGGGAATTATATTTCGACGGCTCATCAAATTACCGAGGCTGTGGAATAGGAGTACTACTCATTTCCCCGAACGGTGAACACACGCCCCTCTCCATCAAATTAGACTTTGATGTAACGAACAACGCCGCAGAATATGAGGCATGCCTGCATGGACTACAGGCCGCACTCATACTAAACGCAAGGAACCTACGAGTATACGGAGATTCCTCGCTAATCATTAACCAAGTGTCTGGAGCATGGAAGATACTTAACGAAAACCTCGCACTATACCAAAACAAAATTCAAGAGCTTATCGCAAAATTCCACCGCGTAGAGTTCTTGCATCTACCTCGCGAAGAAAACCAATTCGCAGACGCCTTATCAAAGCTAGCATCACTACTAAATATCCCCCCGGGAATACAGAACATTCCCATCGTCGTGGAACGAAGCAGTGAACCCGCATACATATGCGACATCCAAGCCGAGAATGAACAAAACGAACCTTGGTACCAAGCCATAATCAACTTCAAACGAGACGGAGAATATCCGCCAAACACTGACAAACGCGGCAGAAGAGCTCTCCGGCTTCTAGCATCACAATTCGTGCTGGAAGTGGACAAACTGCTCAAGAAAACGCCCAGGATACACTACTTTTATGCGTGGATCACAACAAAGGGCGAGAGATTATATCTCAAGTCCACGATGGCGAGTGCGGACCTCACATGAACGCACGAGCGCTATGCAAACAGATCATTAGGCTAGGATGGTACTGGACCACCATGGAAGCCGACTGCGCACAATATGTCAAACACTGCCACAATTGCCAAATCTTCGCAAATGTTCAACACGTACCCCCTTCACCCTTTTACAGCCTCACATCTCCATGGCCATTCTCGACATGGGGAATCGACGTCATAGGCAAAGTACACCCGGTTGGAGCAGGAGGACACTGCTTCATCCTCGTGGCCATCGACTATTTCACGAAATGGGTCGAAGCCGCGTCATACCGTAAGCTTGACACCAAGCAGGTCGCCCGTTTCATACAGAATAATATCATATGTAGATACGGCGTACCCCACGAGCTGATCAGCGATCAAGGCTCACACTTCCGAGGAGAAGTCGAACCTATCCTCACTAAATACAACATTCAAAGACATAGATCATCACCTTACCGACCCCAAACCAACGGAGCGGTAGAAGCTGCGAACAAAACTGTAGTGACCATCCTCAAGAAGATGATTGACACTTGCCATGACTGGCCACACAAAATTCCTTTTGCCTTATGGGGATATCGAACCACAATACGCACACCAACAGGGATGACACCCTACTTCCTAACATACGGCATGGAAGCCGTACAACCTGTAGAAATCGAAATGAAATCACTTCGAATTCTAAGGAAGCAGACATACCAGAAGCAGAATGGGCCCGAGAACGATATGAGCAACTCATACTCCTTGACGAAAGGCGTTTACATTCACTAAGCACCGTTCGCATGTACCAATCAAGATTACAACGCGCATACAACAAACGAGTCAAACCACGCAATATCAACGTGGGTGACTTGGTCCTTAAATCAGTAAGGGCACCGCTACCGGTCGACCCAAGAGGGAAGTTCAAACCTAATTGGGCCGGACCATACCTGGTTAAAGAGATCCTTCCCGGAGGAGCTGCAAGGCTAACCGACCTTGATGGTGAAGAATTCAACCTACCCACCAACCTCGATCAGCTTAAGAAATACTACCCTTAGGCTCTACACAACTTTGCAATGTATTTCATAACGAACACAACGCACGGATGAACTACGCTTGGTTTGATTCCACAAAAATGGATACGTAGGCAGTCTCACAAAAGACTCAACCAAAATCACGAACTACGCCGGTTTGATTCTGTGTAAAACATAGATACGTAGGCAGCTTTTCAAAGCGCAACCGAACTTCTTCGCACGCACGCCCGAAGCTTAAAAAGGTCGAGGGCGATGCACTCACAAAATGACACGCTCAAAGCTTAAAAAAGTTGAGAGCACAGTCAACACAAAATGACACGCTCAAAGCTTAAAAAAGTCGAGAGCACAGTCAACACAAAACGCGTAAGTCTAAAAAGATCGAAGACTTAAAACAAAAAAACAAAAAAAAAACATATATCCGAAGCTTAAAAAGGTCAAGGATAAACAACATAAAACAAAAGAGACGAGACAATAGGCAAACATTCTCTTTATTTAGTCATGAATTTTGAAAATGTTTACATTTTAGCTAAAGAGTTTAAAACTAGCTTTCAAACTCATTTTATTCATTGAACAATTAAATAAACAAACAAGAATTCTTTGAATAAAACATCAATGGTCTAAGCATCCCTCTTACGGCGCTTTGGAGAATCCTCCTCATCCTCATCCTTTGCAGCATCTGCACGAACAACAACCGAAGCAACCACTGGATTCGGAAAAACCCTCTCGAATCCTGGGGGCTCAATGGGGCCTTCCTCATCCTCAATCCTTTCACCCAGACGATCCTTCGCGGTCACCTTAGGTCCGAGTCGCTCCCCAAGTGGCCTAGAAGAAGACGCTCACGCGATCGAACTTGCAAAATCACCATAGTCCAGTCTTCCACGCACCGCAGCATGCGCCAACGACGGTCTTGGACCCGTCTGTTCGCGCCTTCGCATATTCTCCCTATCACGAGGATCCAAAGAAATACACCACCTCCGATAGAAGTCCGAGACACGAGTAGTCTAAGAACCGGCCGGTCGAGCCCAAGTCACTCGATCAGACCATCCTCGCGCCCAAGCATCGATCATCCGGTTGTTCAGAACAACCGACTCGCATATCCGAGTATCCTGCGCCGGAATAACCTGTGTCAAACCGACCTGCCTCCTTAACCGATGAGGGTGGATCCATACACCTCGCTCAAACCCACACAACAATATCCCATTAGCGCGTCATGGCCAAGCGGTCTTGGTGATGTGTCGAATGAACCACCACGACACGACCCACCTTATCGTCCTCTCCCGAACGAACCCTTGGAAGTAGTTCACTGACCGCTCCCGAGGCATAGCCCAATAAAGAGTACGAGTAGTCAACCCGGCAGGAACATACACGTCACCTCCAGGAGGAGCCAAGACACGAAGACGCTCCATCAACCATATCTGTAGAATCCTAGCACATCCACGATACGAGCTTAGACGATTCGCATGGCGGTCGTCCAAGCCTAATATAGTCTCAGCCAAGATCAAAGCCGAAGGATCATGGCCCAGCTCCATCTCTTCCATGACCCGTTGTGGAACCCGGGAACCGCGTCGAGGGACCCAACTCGGCGTCTTGCTTAAGGGCGGATTTTAAAGTTAAAAAAGATTAAGTTGGAAAAACCTTTAAGAACTGTTATGGAGTCGCCACCTAATTATCGCGGAAATTAGGAACCTTCTACCATGTTCTAAGTTAAAAACATGTCCTAGATTTTGGAGCACGCCGACACCCCTAGATCTAAGGCTTGTGAAACCAGATTGGATTCAGGGTGAGGGTACTTTAGAAAAAGAGTTAATTCAAATAATGATTTATGAAAACCTTTTAGAAAAGCCTATGTAAAAATAGCCTCTACTGACCTAGAACAATCCTTGTAAGATGATATTTGAGCTAATGGTATCGCTACGTACAAGTGCGATAAGTTTGTAAAAGAATGCTAGAGTGTAGTCCCCTTTGTTAGTCCATAGAAAATAAGAAAAAGCTTTGATCCAAGTGGATCGGTACCTACCTTGTCCTGACGCTTCAGATCTGGGCAGAGCTTCGATTCTTGAACTTAAAAGGAGGATGAATTCAACACAGGATGGTGTGTTGAACTCAAGGATTTGAGTGCTTAAGGCTTTGTGAGTGTTTTGTGGTGTATGATGTGAAAGCTAGGTGTAAGTTGTGAAGAAAAGAAAAATTCTGGTTCTGAATTGTGTTTTTGAGGTCGAGGTATAGGGGAGTATATATACTAAAACCTCGGAGAAATTAGGAAACCCGGGGATAAAAACAGGCCAGGAAACCGCATAGCCTTATGCGGTTGCCAGGGCAAACCGCATAGGCTTATGCGGTTGCCTCCCCAAACCGCATAAGCTTATGCGGTTTGAGGGCGTGGTTTTAGCCTAGTTTCCTAGTTTCGGTTGAATTATATCTTTGAAAGATTACGTGATAATCTCAAACGTGTAGCTCAAGAAAGCAATTTGGGATATTTCGAGATATTTTGTGATGTTCGAGGGCTTTGGAGTGCGGGCCAAAGGTGGGTTTGGGCTTCGGTTTGAACGAGACCGTAAAAATGAAAAGGGTGTATTTGCATAGTTTTTTGTGAAATAAGGTAAGACGTGAAGCCGTATTTTGTGTAAGAGGGGGCTAAAGGGAAGATTTAGCCACCTGGCCTAAATTTAAGAATTTAGGAATGCTGAATTAGGCCTTGTTAATGTAAAAGGACTAATTGTAGTGCAAATGCGAAGCTCATGCCAAATGAAGCAGGACAAGGACCTAGCTAGACTCCAAATGGACAAAATGAACGTTTATTTAAGTGTGATGTGTGGCGACATAAATCATTTTAACATTTAAAACGACTCAAAATGAATTCGACATTAGTTAGAACCGTTTAAGTCAACGTTAAAGCATGCGTAATAAAGTCCGTGGTACATCACAGGGTTTTGTTTTGGAGGGTACGGATATGGGTATCCACACCCGTGCATACCTAACATGGCCATGCACACCATACTCCATCGACCCAGCAAAGCAGTACCGATGTAGCAAGCAAAACCCTAAGGCTCTCCTCCTAGAACGAGCAGAAATGCTCACGTCACTCAAAGTTCATGTAACGCTCGCACAACCGTCGCATGTTTACCACGCCTCCCTCGAACAACCCATCCGCATGAGCATTGGTCATCGAGAGATACTGTCGCAATCTCCCATTATAGCCAAACTCACTCCTAACCGCTACTGGGGTAGTACGGTTAGATCATCCCGCAATAGCCGAAAATTCCTCTAGCAACGGACATATCTCACCTCCCGGGAACCTGAAAACATGTACCCTAGGATCCCAACAATCAAGACAAGCGTCAAGGAAGTCCACCTCGACGCGCATCTGCCTAAAACCTATGAAGACACCCGCACCAGTCAACGACAACGCCTTCTTCTCCGAATCACTAAGGGAAGACGTCCACCGCTTCAAAAGACCATCGAAATGGTCCATCTTTCAAAAACACAAAAAATATTCTTAAGAATACTAAGTTATTTAAGAGAATACAAAACAAGCAAAGAAAAGAACTTAGATTGAATGAGGATTATGCCTCGTACCTCCCCTCTTTATATAGAAAAACAAAATCGCGAATTAGGAAAATTCGACGATAAAACCGGCAGTCTGAGCCGCAAGAGGACTTGCGATTGGAGGTGCCAATCGCAAGACCCCTTGCGATTACCCGTACCATCCGCAACATGTGTTGCGAATCCCAGGGGCGGCTTTATCTCCATATTTCCATATTTTCGACTTTCCAAACCCTAACACGAATGCAAATACGACGCACATCCTAGTTGGGCTCTAAAATTCGGGCCTAATTAAACAACAACTAAACATGGATCCATCACGAACGATGATTAATCCGATTACAACACGCTTCATTTTATAACTCGTTAAAGCTCATTTCGAATTTTAAACGTCTAAAATGAACATTTCTTAAACACATTTTCAACAAAACATTTTCAAAGCAGAGTCTTCCACTCGGGAATCATTTTCAATTTTTTTCTAACCACTAACTAAACAGGTACATGAAGAAAATGAAAGTACGATTACACCAGAAACAACCACAAAGTTCAAGCTACAGGAAACGAAAACAACTAGGGATGCCGACGACGAAGCTCTGCGACCTCCGCCTGAAGACGAGCCACCTCTGCCCGACTTTGACAAAGCTCGGCCACCGCTCGGCCAGGCCATCCTCGGCCGATGGGCGCGCCACAACTTTTTATGGACGTCCTTCGCAACCTGCACAGGACATTTCCAAGCACATTTTACTCCATTTTGTCTTAAATATACACTAATTTAAGTCAAACTACGGGGGTAAACCCAAAACACGACCATTTTACTCCATTTTGCCTTAAATATACACTAATTTAAGCCAAACTACGGGGGTAAACCCAAGACACGACCATCTTACTCCATTTTGCCTTAAATATACACTAATTTAAGCCAAACTACGGGGGTAAATTCAAACCTTTCTCTGCTCCATTTTGCCTTAATTTTATACCGATTAAGACAAACTCAGGGGCCTAACACAAAACCTGCCCACACAAAAGTTTGCCCTTCGTTACCCATACCTCGGTCAAACTGGGGGCTTACATAGTATACAAATGACGAAGCCATACCTTCTTCACCTTATCACCCCAACTCTCCATCCCTGCATCCGTGATCACCGGCAGATACTCAGGCACGTGGAAGGTCTCCCGTGTCCCGGCGTTATCCCACTCCACCGTCGTAGGGAAGTCTCGGGGCTGGAACGCCAAGTCGGCGTCAGGCACCTGCAACATGAAACACAACACAACAAAGTTAGGAAAATTTTGTTGAAAAAACTAGGGAAAATTTTTGCACAAACGAACAAGAACAAGACACACCTCGATGGGCCCACTAGCCAACCTACCCATCGCGAACTCTGCGTAATCCAGCTGATGAAGGAGGAGATTATCAGACTCCCCCTCAAGATGCAGCTGCCTTTGCTGCCGACTCAAGACGCGCGTCTCGAAAAGAACCTTAGGTGGATCAAGAGGCACGACGAAGTCAGGATACCTCGTCTGAATCGCCAGACGCTCACCCAAGTACCAAACATACCCATACGGCGTAGCCAAGTACAACCGCTGGGAGTCACGCTCCCGGAAACGCACCCACAACCCCTCAGGAACGCCCGTGTACTGCTCCCACGGACGCGGGCGGAACTACAAGAAGAAGAAGAAACACGTGAAACACCTTTTCAAGCAAAATCATCTAAATACATGCTATTTAGAAGGTTTCAGTACATACCTGACCACCTCTCAGCTCGTTCAGTTTAACCCGAATGAGGTCATACGACCAGTCGTACCCGATACGGCTGCACGTACCCCAAGTCCATACCGCAGGGTACTTCTTCTCCATGGCAATGGCCGACTCGGGGAGGAAGAAAGGGAAGTGACTGTAGATCCAACACTACACAAGAAACATAAAACAAAATTAGCACGAGAAATCAACACTTTAAGCAAATCAACTGAAGACAAGAACAACGTACCTCCAACAACAAGCCAGGAGACACGATGGGAATCCTAGACCCCCCATCCATCTTCCGTGGCCTAACAAAGATCCATGCGAAAGCGGATGCACAAGCCCAGTAGGGACACCCGATCATATGCCGATCGCGCTCCGATCCGTAAGATACATCAACACCAAAGTAGCAGCCCGCTCGCCCTTCTCACCAAAGTAGGCAGAGCTAACGAACCACCAGAGCCACATACGAGCATTCTGCTCGTCGCTCCAAGCCCCAGGACCATGTTGAGTCTTCCCCTCGAAGTACTCCATGATGTAACTCGTCTTAACAGAGTTAGGCGCCTTCCCCTGATAAGGCACCTCCAAACCAGCTCCAATAGCAGCAAGCACTGCGCTGTCGTCAATAGGCGGCGCCAGACTAAAGTCCATGTCACGGTCGCCAAAGGGCAGACCCGTGATAATAGCATATGCAGACAAGGTAATGCCTGCCTCGAACCCCGGCAAATGGAACGTCGTGGTCGTATACCAATATCTGTCAAGGAACGCCCGGATGACCCTCAAGTTCGCCGTGGTCCGGCTATCTACAATCTGGACCCAATGCCAGACCAACGGGCCCAGGAACCACTATCTACCTTCTCCCTTACCCCAGGAGACAAAACCTCTCGATACGCCCAAATGACGGACGAAATACCAGAAAACGTCCTCATATATCCTACTTCGAGCCCACTAAGAGCCCGATGTGACAAATGATGCTCACGATGCGCCAGCGGTGTGACCGTCCCAATTCTTTGCAAAAGGACGGTCAACACGCGGACCATGACTCGCACGACCTCTAGGACGAGACCCCGAAGCCTGTGAAGACTCGCCCACCTCCATGGCCTCTACCTCTCTCTCCTCCTCACCAATCGCACCACCAGGACGCCCACGAACACCCATACCTCGCCCACGATCCCTCCGGGTCGGAAAGTTAATAGATCCAGGAGAAGGATCCCTCGCGCTGAAGGTGCGACGCAAGCTCGAACCGCCAGGAGTCGTAGGCTCCTCAGCGCTAGAACCAGTACTCCGACGAGCACGAGCCCTCGTCGTAGGAGGTCCAGACCAATCCTCATCTGCAATATTCCAGGAACATAAACACAAGACGAAGACAAACCACAGAAGTAACAAGAACACCCTATAACAGGGCCCTTTCAGGCTCAATTCACAATTTGGCCGAAAGCCGCTCTATACACATCAAAATTCCAACTTGATGGTTTCTATACCCTACATTAACCTTCAATTACACCTCAGAACAATTAATTGCATTTTGGACTTGTGAGTCAAAAATCCCTAAATTTGACCTAAGTTCTCCGTATTAATCGACTTTAAACCTCAATTTAAGGGACGATTACTAGCAGTTTTCAAAAACTAACACCATACACATATTATACTGGCCAAGGGGAACCTATGGCGAAGTTTAATTGCAATTCCGAGACCGAAAATCCGGGTCCGATTTTTGGGTCGGGACCATTTCATACGAAAATGGTCCAAAACCGTTTCAAACCATATGCATTTCACATATACATTCAAGGATAGCATAATACAAGGGAATGGTATCGTTCTCTAGTAATCAAACGACAAATTTCAAACCAAAAGACGGTTTTTCATTAAAAACGTCTTTTCTACATTTCAAGAACGATCTAGCAATTTACAACGTCAAGATGCATAAAAACAAGTAAAATGGAGTGTTACCTAGATCCATTTTGAAGTAAAGCAAGAAAAACGAGCAAAAACGGCTTAGAAATCGCAAGGGACGATTTTTGAGATTGAAAAACGTAAAAATGGGAAATGGAGTAAGTATACGGCGTGCGAGTGTTTTATAGCGTGAAAGCCCAAGACCCTAATCGCAAGGACGCTTGCGATTTGGGGAAAGAGCCGCAAAGACGCTTGCGATTCCAGCTTTGGGCATTTTCGTTGTTTTCTCATTTCAAGGCCAAATATGGACTTCTAGTCCACTTTTATCCCATTTTAACAGTTTTTCACGTTACGTCGCTCGGTTAAGGCGTCACCTAAAGTCCGCCACACTCTTAAACGAGTTTGAAGCACTATACACAACCTTTGCGTATACACTAAGCATTAGCATTTTCCTCGGACGATAATTCCCGGCGGATGTAAGCACTCTTTACGAGATAAGCACCAACACAAGCGCTAGCACGAAGCATGAAGCATCTACGCTCTTTGACGAGATTAAGCATACGCACTCTTTGACGAGACCAAGCAACAGCAATAACACGCAAAGGCATTTGGCAGGCAGGCATGCCCTTACGAGTATGCAAGGACCGTCATGTCCCTAAACATGTTTGTCCCTCCCCGGATAAGCCCGGTTCGGAGTCCTAGTGTCACCCATGGACACATACTCCGCGCCGCTGATGACATCGAGACTGTAACGGTCCGGATGTTGTCGTGTAGTTTGACTTTCGCTTTAGTCCTAAGCTCAGTCAAACTGGGGGCTCTGTGGATACCCAAATCCGTACCTCCCACCAAAAACCCAGTGATGTAACAATGGACTTTTATTGCATGCTTTTATGTTGACTTAAATGGTTCTAACTAATGACGAATTCAAGTTAAATGATTTGAAATGCAAATGAGGTTTCCTTATGGGTCATCACTCTTAGTGTCTTTAGGTCTAGAGTCTAGCTTGTCTCAAGTTCAGGTCCTAATCGGCATGCGCACACCCTTTTTAAGCATCTTAAGTCTAATTGATCCTTTTACCTTTACAAGGTTCAATTCGATTCACCTAAACACCTAAAATTAGGCCCAGTCTCTAAAACCACCTTTTAGAATTGGCAAACATGTAACAACCTGGTTTTTAGTCGACTTTAATTACTAAGGCGGAAATTAATTAAGTCTTAAACCAGAGTCATTAATTATACATAAACCCAAAATGTTACATCCTCGTTCGAGAGTTGAATAATGCAACTCTAAATACAGTAGTTAAAAGAGTAGCGTTATATATTACATATCTCTCGGAAAACAATAAAAGTAAAGCATAAAAGCTTCTCGTGGCCCCATCCAAAATCCAGCTCCTGGTCCACGAACGTCCTGCACAATAAACTATGGGGGGATGTGAAGGTACCGGGAAGGTGAGAAATCGCTAGTCCTGCTCGGCGCCTGTGCGCGCCCTACGCCCGTCTTGTGGCAGAAGCAGAATCGCCTCGCAGGAAAAAGTGCGAAGTTTTGAGAAAAATGGGGGAGATCATTGCATGAATTTGTGACCAAAAAGAAAAGTAGAAAATCCTTTTTGAAAGTGTATTTTCGGAGTCGCCACCAAATATTAAAGGAATTTGGAACCTATTCAACGCGTCTTGAAATACAAGACACGAGTGTCTCGGATTTCAAGGTGCGTCGATACCTATCAATCTGAGGTTTGAAACCAGAGAAGGGATTCGGAGTGAGGTTACTTTTCGAAAGTCTTGACAAAATAAGTTTTGAAAACCGTAATCAAAAAGCCTACATAAGAGTAGTCTCTACTAATTTGAAAACATTTGCTTAATTTCGATATTTGGGCTAAAAGTCACGCTACGTACAAGTGCGAATAAGTATGACTCGATTAAAATGCATAAATAATGTAAATTGTCAAAATAATGACATATTGCTATAGGAAATGTACGTTAAATAATAATTTATTGACTAAATTATTACTATAGACGTTATTTTCCGACCTCGTATTAGAATTTGTGAAAAACCCTCGGTTTGACATGCTAAAAGACTACATGAAGCGGTACAATTTAGTGTTGGATCCGTGATTCTAGTCGTTATTTAATGCATGAATGAGGACTTGCATAATTATAAAAGTGGCGTCGGTTTGCTTTAGTGATAATGAGTCGTTTATTTATGCGATATTGGCGGGGTTTAGGCGGATTATGAATCAGAATTGCTACAACCGTATTGCGAATACGGCCGCTAGTGCCAATATCGGGTTTGGGGTTAATGTAACCCCATTTTCCGAGTCTCAAACGTCTAGCCCGTAGGTAAAATGTTTACCTTTCGAAAATGTAAAGACGGTATTTTTGAGTGGATTTTGTGAATAGTGTATAAGTGTTAGAAAACCGATATTTGAAAATGAATGAAGTGGGTTGGTATTTATAGAGTTTGGCTGGTTTCTGTGGGATAGCAAAACTTAATCGCTTGTGTACAGGCGTTTAAGTTTGCCTGAGCTAGATATTTTTAAAGAAAAATTACAAAAGGCGGCTGTTACAAAACAAAAACTTAATCGCCTGTTGACAGGCGTTTAAGTTTTTAATCGCCTGTCAACTGGCGATTTGTTTTTTGTTTTGGTGGGCTGCTTATGCCGCCGTTTGGTTTTGGCGGTTTGATTAGGTAATGATTATGTTTTGTGGTTTACTTAAGGGTTAAGTATTTGTTCAGTTTTGGTCCGAATTTCGGTTTTCGTGTTTCGGTTTTATCGTGTTTTTCGGTTTTGGCCTGAAATAAAATAATATTAGGTTATATTATTTTATGGTTTCATAAAACCTAACTTTTTGAAAATGGGACACGGGACGCACTTTGGCCCGTTTTGAGTGTCGTGTTAGTGTGCGTTTAAGGGTCGTTTTTGTAAGTTTGGTAGTTTGTAGCTAGTTAGAAATTTGTTTTGTGGCTTGGCTTAATAAGGCGTTCCTATATTGTGCTCGTGTTACGCTCATGATGACTAAAATTGACATTTACTTTCATGATTATGCAAGTCCAAATTAATCGCTAAAAATGACTAATACGTTTTAGACACTTTTTATGCAGATTTCGACTCTTTTAAAAGCATGTATGAAAGTCCTTTTCATCATCGGGTTTGTTTTTGGGGGAATGCGGATCACGGTATCTACTGAGCCCCCAGTTTGGTGAGCTCGGACAAAGCGTTAGTCAAACTTAAAGATAGTATCCAGGACCATTACGGTCTCGATACTACCTGGCGGCGCTAAGCATGTGTCTTATGGGAGAGGCGAGGACTTAGCGTCGAAATGCGAGGAGGGCGACATGTTTTTAAGGACATGACGGTCCTACATGTTTAAGGGCATGTCGACCGCATGTGGCCTGAGTACTCCCAGCTGGCGCCTTGCTTGTGTTTCCGTTTGTGCTCCTTGCTTTGCTTGCGCTTCTGGCTTGCGCTCCTTTGCTTTGCTTGCGCTTCTGGCTTGCGCTCCTTTGTTTTGCTTTGCGCTTCTGGCTTGCGCTCCTTTGCTTTGCTTTGCGCTTCTGGCTTGCGCTCCTTTGCTTTGCTTGCGCTTCTGGCTTGCGCTCCTTTGTTTTGCTTGCGCTTCTGGCTTGCGCTCCTTTGTTTTGCTTGCGCTTCTGGCTTGCGCTCCTTTGTTTTGCTTGCGCTTCTTGTTGGTCGTCTCATAGCAGAGGTTACGCGTTTCTGTATTTCTCATAAAAAGGGTTGGGTTTTTATGAACGTCTCGTGAGGAGGTTACGTGTTTTTCTCATAAAAGGTTAGGTTTTTATGAACGTCTCGTGAGGAGGCTACGTGTCTTTTTCATAAAAGGTTAGGTTTTTATAAACGTCTCGTGAGGAGGTTACGTGTCTTTCGGATTTGAACGTCTCGTGAGGAGGCTACGTGTTTTTCTCATAAAAGGTTAGGTTTTTATGAACGTCTCGTGAGGAGGCTACGTGTCTTTTTCATAAAAGGTTAGGTTTTTATGAACGTCTCGTGAGGAGGTTACGTGTCTTTCGGATTTGAACGTCTCGTGAGGAGGCTACGTGTTTTTCTCATAAAAGGTTAGGTTTTTATGAACGTCTCGTGAGGAGGTTACGTGTTTTTGGATTTGAACGTCTCGTGAGGAGGCTACGTGTTTTTCTCATAAAAGGTTAGGTTTTTATGAACGTCTCGTGAGGAGGCTACGTGTTTTTGGTTTTTCATAAAAAGGGCTAGGTTTTTATGAACGTCTCTTAAGGAGGCTACGCGTTTTTGTATTTCTCATAAAAGGTTAGGTTTTTATGAACGTCTCGTGAGGAGGTTACGTGTTTTTCTCATAAAAGGTTAGGTTTTTATGAACGTCTCGTGAGGAGGCTACGCGTTTTTTGGTTGAAATGCACGTCTCGTGAGGAGGCTACGTGCTTTTCTTTTTCTCATAAAAAGTTAGGTTTTTATGAACGTCTCGTGAGGAGGCTACGCGTTTTTTGGTTGAAATGCACGTCTCGTGAGGAGGTTACGTGTTTTTGGATTTGAACGTCTCGTGAGGAGGCTACGTGTTTTTCTCATAAAAGGTTAGGTTTTTATGAACGTCTCGTGAGGAGGTTACGTGTTTTTGGATTTGAACGTCTCGTGAGGAGGCTACGTGTTTTTCTCATAAAAGGTTAGGTTTTTATGAACGTCTCGTGAGGAGGCTACGTGTTTTTGGTTTTTCATAAAAAGGGCTAGGTTTTTATGAACGTCTCTTAAGGAGGTTACGCGTTTTTGTATTTCTCATAAAAGGTTAGGTTTTTATGAACGTCTCGTGAGGAGGCTACGTGTTTTTGGTTTTTCATAAAAAGGGCTAGGTTTTTATGAACGTCTCTTAAGGAGGCTACGCGTTTTTGTATTTCTCATAAAAGGTTAGGTTTTTATGAACGTCTCGTGAGGAGGTTACGTGTTTTTCTCATAAAAGGTTAGGTTTTTATGAACGTCTCGTGAGGAGGCTACGCGTTTTTTGGTTGAAATGCACGTCTCGTGAGGAGGCTACGTGCTTTTCTTTTTCTCGTAAAAAGTTAGGTTTTTATGAACGTCTCGTGAGGAGGCTACGCGTTTTTTGGTTGAAATGCACGTCTCGTGAGGAGGCTACGTGCTTTTCTTTTTCTCATAAAAAGTTAGGTTTTTATGAACGTCTCGTGAGGAGGTTACGCGCATTTTTTTTTGGATTTGTGGGTATGTATGGGTATATTTGTGGTTCGGTTTTGATTGTAGTTGTTGGCTTTGTGTGTGACGTCCTAGGCCTCGAATATTTCGTCTTGTTGCAAAAATGCATGTTCGGGTTGTAGCCGGGTCTGAAATCCTTGCGTTTTTGCTTGCCGAGTGTACCTGCAAAAAGTCGTTAGTCGTAAAAAACACATATATATATGTCTCGATTGAGACTGACTCGCTTAGGACTAAACTAAATGCAAATGCAGGGTTTTAAAATATGCTGTTTAGAAAGTATTTTAGACTCGTAAAAAGACGCTTTTGACATTGTAAAAATGTGAGCTAAAACGACATTTTGAGACGAAAATTGTGAATGCGAAAATCGTGTTTTGTGTCGTGGTTAATTTTTGTGTTGTAGATTGTTTTGCAAATTCGGCTATAAAAGGAGGGCTAGGTTAACTCATTTTACTCATCCTTTCAACGTTCTATTCTCGGTATTCCAAAGATATTCAAAATATTTACGGAACGTTAGTCGAGTTATGGAGAATTTTGAAGGAAACTTGCGCCGTTGGTGTTCGTCGTTTGTCGGGTATAGAAGAGAAAGACTTTGAAAGATTGCATGATCGGGTACTCCTGGAGTGCAGGGTAGGTTCAAATGGAGCCCGAGTTATTGGAGGTTTGTCTCGACTATTGGGACCTAAGTTTTCACGTGTTCCGCTTTCCTGGCGGGAAGGTCTGTCCATTGGTCGAGGAGTTTGGAGCTAATGGTGGCTAAGGGAATCTGGTGTTTGTTTTATTGTGTTGTTGTTAGTATTATGTTCATATTATTTTGTATTATGTTCGTATTATGTCTATCCTAAACCCGACGTAAATGCCGGGTTAAGTATAAGTATTATAATATATTGTAGTGTTGTTAGTGTATCTCTAAGGTTGTAGTTACGCTCCTACTTTTGAAAGATCCAAAATGTAACCGTTCTTTTTAAGATTAATAAAAATCAGGTTTTATTTACGACTCTGCCTCTTTTTGCTTGTTATTTTGTGTGAAATTCCTTGACTCTAATCTCTTTTCAAAGTTTAGAATGCAAGCATGGTTTTTGTTTTTAGGAAATTTTTGTATTGACTATTCCCTCGACTTTTTTAAGCTTTGGGTTTGTCGTGCATTGTTGAATGTTGTTCCTTTTACCCTTGGGTTATGGAACGTTTTTGTGACGACTGTATCCTTGGCTTTTTTAAGCTTTAGATGTGTCATTTTTGTGTTGAATATCGCCTTATGTTAACCCATTAGGTTACGAGGCGGTTTTGTGTTGACTATGTCCTTGGCTTTTTAAGCTTTAGGCGTGTCGCTTTTGTGTTGAATATCGCCTTATGTTAACCCATCAGGTTACGGATTCGGTTTTGTGTTGACTATGTCCTTGGCTTTTTAAGCTTTAGGCGTGTCATTTTTGTGTTGAATATCGTCCTTTTAACCCTTCAGTCTAAAAGACGAATTTTTGTGTTGACTATGTCCTTGGCCTTTTAAGCTTTGGGCGTGTCATTTTGTGTTGAATATCGGTTGCGCTTTTTGCAAAGTCGCCACGTATCCACGAAAAGTGGAATCAAACCACGTGGTTCGAGAATGTATGTTTAAGGGCATACCGCCCATGAGTTGTGTTTGCTTTTTGTGGTGAATGTGCACGTTTAGGGGCATGCCGCCCATGAGCATGTTTAAGGACCTGTAGGTCCATGAATTGTGTTTGGTGGATGCATGTTTAGGGGCATGCCGGCCCATGAGCATGTTTAAGGACCTGTAGGTCCATGAATTGCTTTTGATTTTTGTGGAGAGAAAGAGCATGTTTAGGGCATGCCACCATGAGCATGTTTAAGGACCTCACGGTCCATGAATTGTTTTTATAAAATTGTATTTCTGGATACATTGCAAGGGGTTTTTAGGGTAGTATTTCTTGAGTTGATCGAGGTTTGTGGCGAGGTTGAACTCTTGGCCGCCGAGTCGGTTAGTTTGACTGCTCCGCCCGTGTAGATCTCTTTGACGAGGTAGGGCCCAGCCCAGTTAGGCTTGTACTTTCCTCGTGGGCCGACTGGGGGTGGTGCTCGCACTGACTTTAGCACGTGATCCCACACTTTAATGTTTCGTGGCTTAACTCGTTTGTTGAAGGCTCGTTGTAATCGTCGTCCCATTTCGTATGCTCTTCTTTCTTCAGCTTTTTGAAGATTGGTTCGCAAATCATGGTGAGTTTACTGATAAAATCGGGAGATATATTGGATTTGTCCCAAAAGGCTCCTTATTTCGTCGATGTTGCTTGGCGGCTTCATGCCCATTATTGCCTTGATTTTGGTCGGGTCTCGAAAGTCGGCACATACCCGTATTTTGCCGTTTTTCTTCATAACTGGAACCATGTTGGAGACCCAATCTGAGTATTCGATGACTTGGATGAATCCAACTTGTAGTTGTTTTTCGATCTCTCTTTTGACCATGAGAGACCATTCTGGCTTGATGCGTCGGAGTTTCTTTTTGACAGGTCTGGAGCCTTGCTTGATGGGGATGCGGTGTTTGGCTATCTCGCGGTCGATGCCGGGCATGTCTTTGTACGACCATGCGAAGACGTCCTTGAATTCTATGAGGAGCTTGGTATATGTGGTCCTTTCTTCTGTGCTAAGAGAAGCCCCCAGCTATAGTCCTCGAGGTTCTTCAGGCGTGCCCATGTTGATGGTTGTTGTGTCTTCAATAATGGGGTCCTGTTCGGGTTCTGAGACAATGCTTGCAATGTATCTATATAATGCAATGTTATTTTGTTTAAAATTATCGCATTCATTAGAATATGTAGATTTTAAATGAGGCAAAGAGTAACAAAAACTTTCATGTTATTAATGTTATCAAAAGCAGTTACATTTGAAGATAGCTCAGACGAGGGAGCTTGGGATAACCTTAATGACTCTAGTTTTTCAATTAGGTTTACTACTTTAGTAATGTAACCTAGTGACCCTGCCGTTAAGAAAATTTTGGCGTCATAAGGACGCCAGACCCTATACTCTAGGTGTAGATACTTGAATTGAAACTGCCTAGGTCGTTAGTAGATTGGGCAGTGTTTTCTTCGAGCTTTAGCTGTTGGAGGGCGGCTTGGAAGTCTGAGGCCTTTGTGGTGATGATCTTGTCATCTAAAGGTATCCTAACCTTTTGGTGGAGGCGCGGCAGGCTTTGGGGGTGCTGTAAGAATCGGCGGTGCCTTTAGTGCGCCCAGTGCGTTGATGGCGTGTATGGGCTCGACTTTGGCAGTGGCTTGAGACGAGCTTCCTTGATATCCATGACTCGTGCTTTTATTCCTATTTTCTTTGCGGAGGTCGTCTTCAATGAGTTCACCGACGACGCTGAGTGTTGAGAAGCTGTCGAAGTTCTTGTACCGTAGATGTTGTTGGTATGCAGGGGTGAGGTTGTTGATGAACTTGGTGATTAAATCAGTGTCCCTTGGGCGGTTAGGTATTTGGGCACAGAGTTTCTTCCAACGTGTCGGTATTCTAAACCCTTCATTGTCCTTCTCGAGTCGGGACCTCCAAAGCACGTGGCGAGACTTGGATGTCGTTGTTGTCCCTGCATCGCAGATCGAATGCCACCGTTATGTCTTGAAACTACCAGTCTTGTGTGGCTCTAAAGAATAGAACCATGCTCTGGGTTGCGGGTCCAGTGAGTGTGGGAATAAAGTGGCCCAGGCGGGGGGGTCGACCCCCATAATGGCCATCTTGGCTTTGAAAGCTTTGACGTGTACGAGCGGGCTTTCGTGACCTTTGAAAATGGGAAGGTCGCTGAGCGCTAGCTCATCGGGTAGCATGGATCTGACGTTCTTTGGGATGTGCTCGTTTTCTTGGTGTATGGAGTAACCTCTTGAGTTCGTGAGACGTTCTTCCATGGTTCGAATCCTTTTTGCATTCCGTTCGGATTCCTCGGCTAGGCGTACGGCGTTCTTCTCTGCCTCAAACTTTTGCATGATAGCCATTTGTTCGATTGTCGTAGTGAGGCTAGCTATCCTATCATTGAGCTGTCGGACTTGTTCGGCAGTCACTTCCGGGGGGGGTGGTGGCGGTCCGCCGAATCCTTCATCTTGTTGAAAGGCCATTCTGAGTTTTGGTTTTGATTTGTTGTAGGCGCTTCTTTGGAGGCGGAGGTGGGTTTAAGTGGGGGTTCTTGGTTCGTCCGTGTACCCAGGTTTCGTTCAATGGGTGGTCTGTTGTGTATCCAGGGTTTTTCAATGAGTGGGCCTGACAAAGTTTTCAAACCTTTAGTGATTCTAAAAGAGAAGGAAAAGACTCAATGAAAAATCGCATTCACGACTATAGGAAAACACACAAGTGAAAAAAGTGGGTGCAAGACTCGACTCGCGTATTTTGGCTTTTGAAAAAGACAGGAAGCTTTTTGAGATAGAGGCGTGTTGACACGTCCCTACTCTCGAGGTAAGAAAATTTGTAGGATCATAAGCTGATTAACCCAGTCCAGCGGTATGTTGCCAGGGGCTTACCATTGGATTACGATAAAAAGGATCAGACCGAAATAGCGATAGGCTAACCGACCTGAGGATGTTAAAATTGGGTAAAAGGCGATCAATTGTTCGCCTTTTACGTGTGACTCAGGGATTTAAATCAAAAATGACGATAAGTCATTCGATTCAAAGAGTAAATCAACGGGGTCGCATCTGAACGAGCCCGCGTTTTTTTTTGTTTTTGAGAGAAAAAGATTAAATCGGGATGACTAAAGAGTCACTCGACTTAGAGCTAATTCTAACGTTCTAAAAGTTAATTTCATTTAAAATCTCCGAAATGAATTGACATACTCGGGTTTTTGCTTTGTGAAAGACCTTTAGCAATAAATGTATTATGACGATACGTCAGTCGCATAATTCATTTACGTTTTGAAAAAGACCTGGGATATAGTGGTCATCCTAGGTCGGTTTTAAATGTAGTGGCATTTTATTTATTAAACTCAAATGACCATAGGTCAAAGAGCCTAACGGCGTGTTTTTAAAAGTATGACCTTTTTTGAAAAAAGTTTGAAAAAGCAATTTCAAAGATGGACGTATTTTAAAAGTATAATGCCTAGGAAGAGTTTTTGCATGCAGAAAGTTTTTTGAAAGACTACTATAGTGAGGGTACTATAGCTTCGCACTTGTACATATAAACACAGGTTTTTGGTTTATAGGGTAAGGTTCCCTCCGGTCATTCCCGCGACGTTTAGGTAGGGGCACCCGCAAGACTACACACGTCTTAGGTGTGAATTCAAGACGGGCCCTAGAGCGTTCGAGTTTGACTGGTTACGATCGTTTGTACGGATGCCGTACTTGTAATCGTGGAGGGGTGAGAGAACAGTGTGTCCGGAGTTACCTCGCTTATGAAGCGAGAGTTACTGGGGGCCGTTCCTCAAAGGGTGTGGTTTGAATCAGGAGGATTCGACTCAACGTATTTTGCCCAAATATCGAAAGCGTAAATGTTTTCAAAGTTTCAAGCTTCACTTCTTTATGATTTTAAAATAAAAGTAAAACTAGTTGTTCAAAAATAATAAAAATCATGCTCGTCCCAGTGAGTCGCCAAATCAAGGTACCGGAAGGTGAGAAATCGCTAGTCCCTATCGACGCATACTGCGCGCCCGCCCGCCCGTCTTGGCGGCGGCGAATGCCTCGCAGGAAAAGGTACGAAGTTTTGAGAAAAATGGGGGAGATCATTGCATGAATTTGTGACCAAAAAGAAAAGTAGAAAATCCTTTTTGAAAGTGTATTTTCGGAGTCGCCACCAAATATTAAAGGAATTTGGAACCTATTCAACGCTGCGTCTTGAAATACAAGACACGAGTGTCTCGGATTTCAAGGTGCGTCGATACCTATCAATCGAGGTTTGAAACCGGAGAAGGGATTCGGGTGAGGTTACTTTTGAAAGTCTTGACAAATTAAGTTTTGAAAACCGTAATCAAAAGCCTACATAAGAGTAGTCTCTACTAATTTGAAAACATTTGCTTAATTTCGATATTTGGGCTAAAAGTCACGCTACGTACAAGTGCGAATAAGTATGACTCGATTAAAATGCATAAATAATGTAAATTGTCAAAATAATGACATATTGCTATAGGAAATGTACGTTAAATAATAATTTATTGACTAAATTATTACTATAGACGTTATTTTCCGACCTCGTATTAGAATTTGTGAAAAACCCTCAGTTTTGACATGCTAAAAGACTCTATGAAACGGTACAATTTAGTGTTGGATCCGTGATTCTAGTCGTTATTTAATGCATGAATGAGGACTTGCATAATTATAAAAGTGACGTCGGTTTGCTTTAGTGATAATGAGTCGTTTATTTATGCGATATTGGCGGGGTTTAGACGGATTATGAATCCGAATTGCTACAACCGTATTGCGAATACGGCTTCGCTAGTGCCAATATCGGGTTTGGGGTTAATGTAACCCCATTTTCCGAGTCTCAAACGTCTAGCCCGTAGGTAAAATGTTTACCTTTCGAAAATGTAAAGACGGTATTTTTGAGTGGATTTTGTGAATAGTGTATAAGTGTTAGAAAACCGATATTTGAAAATGAATGAAGTGGGTTGGTATTTATAGAGTTTGGCTGGTTTCTGTGGGATAGCAAAACTTAATCGCTTGTGTACAGGCGTTTAAGTTTGCCTGAGCTAGATATTTTTAAAGAAAAATTACAAAAGGCGGCTGTTACAAAACAAAAACTTAATCGCCTGTTGACAGGCGTTTAAGTTTTTAATCGCCTGTCAACTGGCGATTTGTTTTTTGTTTTGGTGGGCTGCTTATGCCGCCGTTTGGTTTTGGCGGTTTGATTAGGTAATGATTATGTTTTGTGGTTTACTTAAGGGTTAAGTATTTGTTCAGTTTTGGTCCGAATTTCGGTTTTCGTGTTTCGGTTTTTGTCGTGTTTTTCGGTTTTGGCCTGAAATAAAATAATATTAGGTTATATTATTTTATGGTTTCATAAAACCTAACTTTTTGAAAATGGGACACGGGACGCACTTTGGCCCGTTTTGAGTGTCGTGTTAGTGTGCGTTTAAGGGTCGTTTTTGTAAGTTTGGGCCGTTTTGTAGCTAGTTAGGCTGTTTTTGTGGCTTGGCTTAATAAGACGTTCCTATATTGTGCTCGTGTTACGCTCATGATGACTAAAATTGACATTTACTTTCATGATTATGCAAGTCCAAATTAATACGCTAAAAATGACTAATACGTTTTAGACACTTTTGTACCGTTTCGACTCTTTTAAAAGCATGTATGAAAGTCCTTTTCATCATCGGGTTTGTTTTTGGGGGGTACGGATACGGGTATCTACAGGATGCCCGCTGAGCGGACAGTGACTAGCTATGCTCATACTTACCCTCGATTTCAATTACTTTGGTTTAATATTATCGCTTTATAAACATAACATTATGATAAAACATAAACATGCTTAATACAATTAGCATGTAAAGACATATATGTCATAATAAGCATGCGGTTAAAGCGATAAATCATATAAGCATGATATTCAGTTATGAAAGCAAATAACATATAATATCATAGCCATAGTATCACAACATATCAGCGAGATTACAAAGCGATATCAGATCGCATACATACATACGTATCGTATTATTCTCATCATGCAGACTCGATTCACTTCAGAAACTTGTGGTCTTTAATTTTCGAAGATGGTACACACTCGTTCTCATTTAATCAAACAACACACAGCACATACTGCTTACGAGCCTGACCACTGAGTAGGCCTTTGTACTCTGATCGATTGCATCTCACTTCCATAGTGCAGAGGCTTACTCGACTCGTAAACCACGCCGAATACTATAATACTTGCATCTCATCCTCTAGTGTTCGAAATGATTCGAACTTCAGATACAATCTCGTCAAGTGATCTTTACATGTGGCAAGAACGAATGCTAGTGTCACGCCCACTAAGAACGAAACACCGCAAGGAGACCACCGCTATAATCGCCCAAATCGGCACGGATGCCCTGTTAACTTTAGCGAAATAGGGGAATAAAACCCTAGTCTAGTACATGTACACTAGTATCCAATTTAAGAATGGGCTATGCTAATCATAGAGCACCTTAACTCGAGGATAAAACGACTATTTCCTAAAGCCTGAGACAAAAGCCTTGGCATATTCAATTATCTTGTCCCAAGAATGGCGTAGCCACAAGACTATCTTAACCCCACTTCACTCACGATTGACGTTCCCTTATCTGAGGCCCAAGCTTGACCTTTTATTTAAACATACTCATGATTTGTTATTTATTTGATATTACATATCACATGTTTCTAGACTCTCCTAGTATCAGCGTCAAACGTTTTATTTGAAGTGTAGGTTTCATATGATCACATAACACATTCGTTCATTATTTGAAGTGTGGTTAGTTATTAACGTTTTCAAGTTTTCTAAAATGTTACGTTTATTAGTATGTTCAATCTTATTTAAGTGTTTTCATACACTTTAAGTTATTTATTTATTCATTTTCAATTTTCTATACTTAGTAAAATTTTCAATTATTTTCAATATTTTACTATTCACTTTTCACTATTCACCGTATTTACTATTCATCGTATTTTACTATTCACCGTATTTTACTATTCATCGTATTTACTATTCATCGTATTCACTATTCATCGTATTTAACTATTCATCGTATTTAACTATTCATCGTATTTATACGCATCTTTATACTTTGATATTTTAGTATAATACTAAACTTGTTTTTATTTCCTAAGTATAGATTTTTAGTTTCAAAGTCGTTAGGTTCGTTTTGTACTTAGGCGATTTTTGAAAATATTCTAAAGTCTAGTTTTAAAAATGTTAAGTTCGGTTTGTATTTAGTCATTTATGAAAATATTCGAAAATCATAGTTTTAAAAACGTTAAGTTCATTTTGTATTTAGTCATTTATGAAAATATGCTAAAATTCTAGTTTTAAAAACGTTAAGTTCATTTTATAAAAGGTGATCAGTGATATTTATTTTAAAACGAGACTCGGTTAAATTTAGTCGTCTATTAATTTAAGTTAGTGATAGTATCGTGGATGATTCATTTATAGTCCGTATGTCCAAAATCAACAGTCCAAATAGTAAAGGCAGTAACACACGATTTAGTTCATTTTTATAACGGTTACATATTTTTATCGGTTTATCGTATTTCATTTATAACTAAAACAATTTATACAAAAATTCAATTCTAATTACTATTTAACTTTAGTGACTTAGTGATAATTTCATTTTAGTCAAATTTAGTCAATTAAAAATGAAAATGCCGTGTAAAACAATATACATGTCAAAATTGATTTATTTCTTTTAATTTCTTAATTCAATTTATTAACTACTAATTAAATTATTTTAACAATTAAACTAAAAAGTGATAAAAACAATTTTAACCCTAAAATAGTGATGATGCCGTGGCTAAGGTGGTTAGAGTCCTAAAATTTCATTTTTCGATTTTATCGGTTTTTAACTTAAAGTCTTTATAATTTAATCATTCTAATTATACTAAAATGGTTTAAACTAAAATGAAATTTACTAACAATTTCATTTATATTTATGAATAGTGTTTTTCAACACTTTAATTTTCTAACTTGTTAATCTAAATGATTTATAATGTTTAAGTTGATTTAATACATAATACTAACAATATATATAAACAATAACTAAACATAAACACAAAATAATAACAAACATAAATTAAAACAAGATCAAAATGAGTAATAAAGATGAACATCAACATGGAGAAAATAAGAACACTCATGAAGATCATAAATAAACTCAAGAACACTAATTTCGAATTTAATAATTTATAATTTGTTTTCCTAATTTAATTATTTTTTTATAGGAACATCTATTTTATACTAACTTAACTTAAAATGTAATTTACATAAATTAAAAGTGAAAATTATTAAAATAAAAAGGGAAATGCCGTGTATATGCTCATGTATGTATATATTTTTATTTTTCATTTTTAATCACTTTAAACTCGTTTTTAATATTTCACATAATTTTTATATATCACTACTACTTAATTAAAACATAACTAAACATAAAAATCATATGAAACATAATTAAAAATGCTCAAAACCAATTTAGCTAAACATGATATCATTTTACTATAACATTACTAGTAAACTATATATTTAGTTATTATCATTATTTATTCAACACATAAACATACAAGCATATAAACATGATGTTTAACATTTTTAACATAAAAATCATAATTATAAAATTAGAATAACAAAACAAATTAATTTACTAAAAAGATAATACAAGACATAGTTAGTCACCTCGATTTAGCGAGCTAGAGGTTATCCGGGTCAATTATATTATCTAGGTTTAAGTCTTCACCCAAGTCCTCGTATTCACCTTCAAAAATAAACCCGAGATAGTAAGCATGAATACCCTCTAATTAGCTAAATAATACTAGTAAGTATTAGAGTAATATTTAGGGTTTTATTTAGGATGTTTTTGGAGTAAAATGAAAGAAAATCAAAGGGAGGAAATGGAGTAAAGGGAGCCGGCAAAAGGAGAGCAAAATGGAGGGTTTTTGACTTATGAAAATAATGAAACAAGTTGTAAGAAAATAGGTTAAGTTATTTAGATATTAAAGTTGGTTTTTATTTAGTAAATAATGTTTTATTAACTTAATTAAACCATCATCCCCTCCATCATCACCAAATAAGTCCACATTACTATTTGAGCATTAAAATTGTCTAATTTGTGTTTAAAAATGTTTTCCACGAAATTAAATGGAGTTTTTAAAAAGTCGAGGCGTCAAGCGATAAAAGTTATAGTGTCTTGGCGTTTGACTATTTTTCAAATATTTCTACTCCTGAATTCTAAGACTAAAATATTTATTCTATTATTCAAAAATTTTAAAAAGTATTAAAGAAGTCGAGAAATTTTACAAAACGAAAGTTTTGCAAAAAGTGTGATTTTGAAAGGTTAAAGGATTAGGAAATGATTTAAGCTTTGAAAATAGAACTTGATGGCTAATTATTGAATTAAATTAACACGGGGTGTTACAAAACACCTGGGATAGCCTTACGGAATGTCCTATTTCACAAAATGCCACAAAATACACCCTTTTTACATTTTCAGGGCCCGGGCCCAGAATCGAGCCCGAACCCATGCCTGGCCCGCTTTCCAAGGATCAGGATTGACCAAGTCAAACCCTAAAACAAACCCTAGCAAACCGTAACTTAGAGCTCAAGCAAGGTTATTTCGTATAATCCTAAAAGATATTTGGAAATATACGGAGAAAGGAGTATCTCGCCCGCCCTACCAATCGCAAGGGGCATTGCGATTGGTAAGGGCTATCGCATGAGGCTATGCGATTGCCCAGGCGACAAGGAGTCTTGCGGCTCCTACGTCCGGTTTTATCCCTAGATTTCCTAAAATCTACCGAACTCTACACTATAAATACAACCCTCCCTTCATTCGACAAAAACACAATTTCAAAATACAATTCACATCCAAAACTCTCTCAAAGCCTCACGCATAAACACCATTGAATTCTTCATTTTCCTTAGTGTTGAATTCTTCCCTTTGAAGCGAAGCGCTGCCGGTTTCCTAACTCGAAACAGGTAATACTTAATCCTACCATGGATTAAGGTCTTTCTTTACTTCTTAGACTAGCAAGGGCCTACATTAGGCTCACCCCGACTTTGATGCAGCAGTGCGCTTTTCATAAGGCGGCCATGCACCTCGAATACACACCCTATTCGTAACACCTCTCCAAAGTCGTATAAACAACTGACCTCTTTAAAATAAATCAATGGCTAATTGAACCTTATTTTACTGCATGCATTTTAGCAAATCCTCACCTTGCATCTAAATCACTTAAAATGAATTCCTCATTAAAGTGAATTTGTTTTAGATTAATAAGTTAGCGTGTGGCGAGGGTTTTAAACAATCTCTTTTGCATTCTTTTACAATTTATATCGCACTTGTACGTAGCGAATTACTTAGGCTCATGTATCATTCTTTGCATTGTTCTCAAGTCTAGTAGAGGCTATCTTTTGATAGGCTTTTCCAAAAGATCTTTCATAAAAACATTATTTTGATTTATACTTTAGAAAAGTACCCTCACCCGAATCCGAATCTGGTTTCACAATAGCCTTAGACGGATGGGTGTCGACGTGCCTTGAACTCTAAGACGTGTCTTTGAGCATGAGGACACGGAGGCGGGTTCTAAATTTCCCTCATAATTTAGTGGCGGCTCCAAAACAGTTTTTAAAGGTTTTTTGTACTTAATCTTTTTAACTTTACGCCCTTAGCAAGAAGTCGAGTGGTCCCACGTCCGATCCCGGTACCCACACTACCACATCACCATCATTCTTACCTCCGCTCCTAGGAATGTTCCTAGAGCTACCGTATTGCACATTGTGGATTGCCATGGCCTCGATCGTATCCATAGCCTCATCCACGTCAATGTTGTCGAACCTACCATTCGCCGCTGAATCTAGCACTTGGCGTGACTCATTATAAAGACCGTTATAGAATTGCATAACAATGAACCACTTGTCCATGCCATGATGAGGGCATTGACGTTGTAAGTCCTTGTACCTCTCCCACGCATCAAAGAGAGACTCGTCTCTCCTTTGCCTAAAGCTCGTGATTTGGCTCCGTAACATAGCGGTCTTCTCCGGAGGGAAGTACTTTTGATAGAACACGAGCACCAAGGAGTTCCAATCAACAATCGCAAGCGCAACACGATTCAAAGAGTTTAGCCACAACTTTGCTTTGTCTCGGAGGGAAAACGGGAAGAGAATCTCCCTAATTTGATCTTGAGTCACTCCGGTTTGTTTGATTGTAGAGCAATAGTCACAGAAATTTTGTATGTGGAGATTGGGGTCCTCACCGGGGCTCCCTCCGAATTGACTACGCTTGATGAGGTTGATAAAAGCGGGTTTCACCTCAAAGTTGTTAGCCGCTATGTTGGGCATAGCATTGCCCGTAGGAATTTGAGCGGCGGTTGGCTTTGAATGATCCGATAGCTTCACCATTTTCTTTGTTTCAGGTGTGGGTTCAATGTGACTGGAAGTAGTAGGGGAAGTAACAGCTTCCAAGTCCCTTAGCAAGTTCTTGCGCCTAAGAAATGTACGCTCCGGCTCCGGGTCAAACTGAATTGCCAGCCTTTTTGAGACGTACGCGCGCTCCTGGGCATACACAACACTAGAGAAGACGATAAGAAGCGGCCTCAAGGAATTGAGGTTCCTTGAGACAAGAGTAACAAAGAGAAAAGAACCAAATAAACAACAAAAAACAAAGCCGTCTTCCCGGCAACGGCGCCAAAATTTGATAGGCTTAGTCGCACTCGCCTAGTCAAAAATAAAACCAAACTCAACGCTAGAGTAGCTAGGGTAAGTCGGGATCGTATCCACAGGGAGATGGTCGTAATGTTGGTTACTTTGAGTGATTCTAATCTCGGTTCGAGTGGTTATGGTTTACTAAAACTAGAGCGAAGAAAGACAAGGGTTTAAACTTAGGGAAAAAGGTCTAGGGAGTCGGGGATAGCAAGGGTAAAGCTAGGACTAAGGATGGTGACAGAAAAGAGTCGGGAATCGCATATGCTAAGGAATAGGCTCGGCCTCTCGGTCCTAATCGTCCTCTAGGTCTCAAATGCGGGCTCTCGCAACTTACAAGTGAGGGTCCTAATTAATGATTGTCTCGTGCCCTACCTTAAACTAGGCTTTCGGTCTTAAGTTTAAGGGTGGAAAAAGCTTGCTAAACCTTGGCCAAGGGATCAACAAACACGATCAAGACAAGACAACCAAAGACACATACAAAACCCTCACCAAAACATCACCAAAAGCGTCCTAGACTACTCACCCATGATCACCCTTTCTCCCTAGATAAAGGACTACTCACTGATGATGAAAACAACAACAAAAGCAATAACAATGGATGAAAACATGATCAACAATGATATAAGATGAAATGATAAACAAAGGAGAGAAGTATATAACAATACCTAATCAGAAATTGCAAGAGAAATCAAAGAACAAAGACAACAATTACCAAATAGGATGATCAAACAACGTTTCCGAGTCGGGAATTCAAAATACAAGAAGGAAAATTAATCAAACCCTAAATTTTGGAGAGAAAGTACTTTAAAGTGTCTATGAAATGCTGTAAAAAACTTGGACGAAAATACGATGTTTTAGCCCTTCAAATAGACGAAGTATTTTAAGCACACAAGAAGTCGGAGGGCGTCCCTAGGGTCCGGGACAGGTGTCCCGTCCAGGACAAGCATGGAGTTCCATCCCTGAGCTACGGAATGCATGTCCCGTGTTGTTCAGCTTTTTTCTTGATTCTGCCACTTCTTGTACTTAGCTAAATTTGCAATATTTGTCGTCCCAAGGCTAAGGGACGAGGCCTAGGAGTAGGGACGAGTCTTAGGATGATTATGTGAGCTTCAAATCCCGACCCAAGGTCCCGGGACACCTTCATACGTTGATACGAGGCTCGTGCGCAACAGAAACGCAACGAAACCAACTCGAAACACTTCAAAACTTCACGAAACTTTACGAAACTTCACGAAACTTCCCGACCAGCATCCTAAGCTCCAAATTAGCGCGTTTACCTACAAAATAGACACAAAAACGCAGCAGGGCCAAAACGGAGAGAAATAGGAAGCGAAACGCAAGTAAAAACACGGGAAACGCAAAGAAAAGCTCGTGATCAAGGGGCTATAAGTACGTAAATATATGACACATCACATGCACAAAAGCAGCAGAGAATTGGCAAAAACAGCAGAAACCAGGCCTTTTAGCCTAAAAATGACAGAAAGGATAAAAACGCTACAGGAAGCCAGAAATTCATATTTTCTGAGACAGACCCAACCCATAAATCACAATAAGCACGTACAAAAAATTTCATGCAAAAACGATGTCCCGAACACCTCGACTGAATAGCTTTTTCAAAACGCTTACAAACTACAAAACGGCCTTTTCTTGACCAGTTCTTAGCCAAAAAGGCCCTGACTTCCCACAAAATAATCCCCTAGTCAATACAGACAACATACATTTCAATACGTTACATGCACGGGGCACGAAAGCAAGGAAAACGGTTTTTATAAACCTAGCCTAAACTACAAAAAACGCTCCGAAACACCTCCAAACAACACATTTTCTACAAAACAAGGCCAAATATGTACCATACTAGCCATAAAAACGCAATACAAAAGATTTGAGCAAGTTTCGGGACCGAAAATTTTGAGCCAAAAATCGTCCCCTATACAAAATCACACGAAAATCACGGTTTTTCGAGCCGTTTTTCACACACAAGTCGCCCAGGCCTCCGCACTAGCATACTACAACACTTTTGAAACAACCAAGCCAATCGGGACCCTTTTTAGCAACGAAAACAGAGCAAAACCCCGACTAAACCCCCTATCACACGGTTTTTAACCCGAAAAATCTGCTTTTCGCGCACATTTCAACGAAACGAACTCACCCACGCATTATACGACTAATGGGTAAGCTACACTGAAGTTTTGAGCCGATTCCTAGACGGTTTCAAAAATGACCAAAACGCCCTCACATACAAAACGCACGAAAATCGAGACGGCAAGTCGGATTTTCACGTATAATCAACAATGGCAACAACACAGGCCTCATACGGCTCCCAAGCATCAAGTTCAAGCAAAGACGACGGCTAAATTCGAATCAAATCAATGAATTTCGACCTAAGCCCTAGAAAACGGTTTTTCGAGCTAAAACCGACTCAAACTAACTTCAAAACACGAAAAGCCAAGCAAGTTGAACACATACCTTGGTCCATGACAAATTGTAGGAGTCAAAAAATCGAAATTTGATCAGGAAAATCGCCAGATCGAGTTTTGTATGTTTTTGATTTTGTTTTTTTGTTTTTTCGGGTAAAATGGGGCTCTCCCTCTCTCTCCCGCATTTTATACAAACTCACCAAACAAAAACAAAATCGCTAGTATACTGGCGATTCAAATTAAAATCGCCAGTTTACTGGCGATTTTATTTTTATGTCTGGGTTTCTGTTCTTGTTTTGGGCTATTTCCTCGGCCCAATATGCCTTCAAACCTATTTTTCAACACAATTTCAACCCAAACACAAAACACGTAACCTCTTTTACGAGTCGTACACAAAAATAATACCACTTTTACGAATCCCAACAAAAAAAATAATAATACCTCTTTTACGAGTTCCAACAAAAAAATATATATACCTCTTTTACGAGTCAAAAACAAAACACGTAACCTCTTTTACGAGACGTCCACAAAAATAATACCTCTTTTACGAGTCCCAACAAAAAATACATATACCTCTTTTACGAGACGTCCACAAAAACACGTAACCTCTTTTACGAGTCGTACACAAAAATAATACCTCTTTTACGAGTCATACACAAAAATAATACCTCTTTTACGAGTCAAAAGCAAAATACGTAACCTCTTTTACGAGTCGTACACAAAAATAATACCTCTTTTACAAGTCAAAAGCAAAATACGTAACCTCTTTTACGAGTCGTTCACAAAACCAACCACTCTTATAAACCAAACACAAAAACGCGTAACCTCTTTTACGAGACGTCCACAAAAACACTGAACCTCCTCTACAAGCAAAGCACTAGCAAGAAGCATTCAGCACCAGCAAAAGCAAAGCACCAGCAGGAAGCACTCAAGCCGCACGCAGGCTGACATGCCCTTAAACATGTAGAACCATCATGTCCTTAAAAACATGTCGTCCCTCCCCGCATTTCCCGGCACTAAGTCCTCGTCTCTTCCATAAGACACATGCTTAGCGCCGCCAGGTAGTATCGAGACTGTAATGGTCCGGATGCTATCTTTAAGTTTGACTAACGCTTTGTCCAAGTTCAGCCAAACTGGGGGCTCTGTAGATACCCGTATCCGTACCCCCCAAAAACAAACCCGATGACGAAAACGACTTTCATGCATGTTTTTAAATAAGTCGAAATGGTACAAAAATGTCTAAAACGTTTAAGTCATTTTTAGCGTATTAATTTGAATTTGCATAATCGTAAAAATGAATGTCATTTTTAGTCATTATAAGCACAACACGAGCACAATACAGGAACGTCCTACTAAAACGACTCATAAAAAAACAACCCAACAAGCTACAAAACAGCCTAAACTTACAAAATGATAGGATTTGTCGCACTCTCCTAATCAAAAATAAATCCAAACTCAACACTAGAGTAGCTAGGGTAAGTCGGGTCGAAATCCACAGAGAGACGGTCGTAATGTTGGTTATTTTTAGTGATTCTAATCTCGGTTCGAGTGCGGGATTGGTTAACTAAAGCTAGAGCGTAAAAGTAAAGGATTAAACTTATGAGGGAAAGGTCTAGGGAATCGGGTTAGGCAATGGGTAAGTCAAGGCCAAGGATGATGATCGGAATGAGTAGGTATCGCACATGCTAAGGATAACGCTCGGCCTCTCGGTCTTAAGCTCCTCTAGGTCTCGAATGCGGGCTCTCGAAACTTGCAAACGAGGGTCCTAATGTTTAGTCTCGCGCCTACCCTAGAACTAGGCTTCCGTTCTTAAGTTCAAGGGTGCTAGATACTCGCTAAAACGTGATCAAGGATTCAACGAGAGCAATCAAGCAAGACATAAACAAAGCAAGCACAAAAACCTAACTCAAATGATCACAAACATCAACCAAAACAAACACCCATGCTTCACCCTTCTCCCTAGATGATAAAACTACTCACACATAGCGGAATTGATAACAAAAGCAAAAGAGAAGGATGAAAACATGATCAAAGATGATAAACAATGAAGTGATAATCAAATAAGAGAAATATGGGACAAAACCTAATCAGAAATTGCAAGGAGAAAGAGTAGAACAAAGACAACAATACCGAAATAGAGCGATCAAACCACGTTTCCGAGTCGAGAATTCAAAGTGCAAGAAGAAAAATTAATCAAGACCTAAATTTTGGTGAGAATGAAGTTTAGAGAGTCTATGAACTACTGTAAAAATTTCAGACGAAAATAATGTGTTTTGCTCCTTCAAATAGACGATCTATTTTAAGCCAACGAAGAGTCACAAGGTCGCCCCGGGCGGGGTGAGGGTGCCCCCGGGCGGGGTGGGGTGTGTCCCGGACGGGACAATGTCATCCCGTGTTGTTCAGATTTTCAGCTTCGCTCCTCTTGTTTTGTACTTAGTTTTTTTCCTTGCTTTCATTACTTCTTTGTCGTCCCAAGGCTAAGGAACGAGGCTCGTGAGTAGGGACGAGTCTTAGGATGATAATGTGAGCTTCAAATCCCGACCCAAGGTCCCGGAACACCTTCAATTAGTGAAACGAGGCTCGTACGCAAGCGAAACGCAACGAAACCAACTCGAATCACCTCAAAACTTCACGAAACTTCACGAAACTTTCCGAAACTTCTCGACAAGCATCCTATACTCCAAATAAGCACGTGTACCTGCAAAATGGACACATAAACGCAGCAGAGCCAAAACGGAGAGAAATAGGAGCTGAAACGCATATAAAAGCATGAGAATCGCAAAGAAACGCTAACGAACAAGGGGCTAAATATATGAAAATATATGACACATCAAACTCCCCCAAACCGAACCGTTGCTTGTCCTCAAGCAACAAAGCATGACAGAAAATAGAGGACAAAGCGAGCAAAAGAGAACTTCCCCAACAAATCACCAAACCGCAAGTAGCATGAGCAAATGACAATCAATCCCGAATCAACATGGGACGTATGGAAATAGCAAGCTAACGGATGAGAATTACAAGACGGCGCAGAATGAATAGCATGGCTTAGACTATGGCTCTCTAGCAATCAAATCACGGACCTCTCGCGGTTCCACTCTAGCGCACATGATGAACAAGGTGATATATGTGATGACACTCACCTAATCGACTAGTGGAAGCACGCCCGCAATCTAATGTGGACAAAATCTCGCATTCCCATACACAAATAATGTCACAAAAACGAAGCAAACATGAGGGCTTACATAGGAAATGAGGATGTAAAGGCCATAGAGAGGTAAAGGGTGATAAGGTGGATCAAATAGTTATGGAATCGTGGAGCTAAGCCACTAGAAACCACTCGTACTACTCAAGTGCTCGTCCAACCAAAATGAAACCCAACTCTCATAAAAACGTACCGAAAGCAGCATATCGATCTCCTTTACACATCAACGCAACAAAAGCAAATGAGTACTAGTGCTCACTCATCAACAACAACAACAACTCTTCATTTTTGTGCACACACTTCTCTTTCTTTTTGTATTTTTGTGTTGTGTTTGTATTTCTGATTTTTGTTTGTTTTTTTTTCTTGAGCAAAGAGCACACTCACATAGTTGCGGAAAATACCTCATAAAAGGTCGGGGAAACAGCAATCCCGACTCAAATTCACCAACACTCTCAACGCCAACGACGTCAGCAAGTCGCAGCAACGATCACAACCCGAAGGACAAGCACAAGAGTAAGCAAAGCGGTAACTAGCAAGGCTAGGGTGGGCTATTTGGCAATGTAGCTAGCAAACTCAAGTGGGTAAGGGGTATTAGGATCATATATGAGAGGATAAAAGCAATATATGAACATGGTGAATAATAAGAAATCGACTAAAGCCTCGTATGCAAAATATGTGACAAAATCGTGGGAAACACGGGATAGGGGCCACACTTATGCGTGTTGAGATTACGCACCCCACGAAGAGAACTACTCACAATAAAGCACGGGGACCGGGATAGATGAACCGGCCGCAGGAGACTAAAAACCTCACAATATAAGTAGCTAAAGTCCGGAAATGATAAAGCCAAACAAGTCGAGCACGCCATCGTCTGTAGCACGTCTAAACATCCCCGTAGCGCTAGTCCAAACAATATAAAATCATGCCAAAGCTCAAAGCAAACAAGGGAAGGGATGTCGGGAAGAAATAAGGTAAAAACAAGCTCGCAACAACGGAACGGGATACGTATTTTTGGTATTTTTTGAAATTTTCTGAATTTTTTTTGTATTTTATGGGATTTTTCAGATTTTTTTTGGATTTTATGATTTTTTGAAAAAGCGAAAAACGAAAAAGAAAATGCAAAGTGAAAAGCAAAGCGTTTCTCCCCCCAAACCAAACAACACATTGTCCCCAATGTGTCCTGAAGCACATCAACACGGGGACCTTAAAAATAAGGGAGAAAAACACGCAAAAGTCTCAAAAGAACAAAGTACATACAATGATATTTACATGAGAAAACGTCCCCCCAAACCAACTTCAAACGGGGGAAGCAGCACGGTACTAGAAGTACCACCAACCGTGGGTCTCATCATAGACGAACCCGGTTCCATCATCGTCCTCATCGTCATCTCCATCATCACGACTATCCTCAATAGCTCGGCCATCACCATCATCAATAGCTCCAACTAGTTGGCTTGCAGCAAAGCCAACCTTATCTCCACTCAGCTCATCTTTAATCACAGCTCTACCCTCTTCCGGCCTCCCTAAAGTACCTGCAATCATATCACAACAAAGCACAGCCTCAAGAGGATCCCTCTCGAGGACTTGAGGTAAGAACTCGTCAATACAATCATCTATGACGTCGACAGCAAAGACATGCTCCTCTAACATGGGACGCTTCAAAGCGGTAGAAAGATTGAAAGTAACTTTATCACCTCCTATATCCAACGTCAATTTCCCGTTCTTGACGTCTATGATTGCACCAGCAGTGTGCAAGAAAGGCCGACCCAATATGATAGGAATTTGGGAGTCCTCGGCCATGTCAAGAACGATAAAGTCAACGGGGATGAAAAACTTACCCACTTTGACGGGAACGTCCTCCAAAACGCCTAGGGGGCGTTTGACAGAACGATCCGCCATTTGGAGCGTGATATTTGTTACTTTCAAGGGTCCCATGTTGAGCTTCTCGCATACCGAGTAAGGTATGACACTCACGCTTGCACCTAGATCACACAAAGCTTTATCAATGAAAGTAGTACCAATAGTGCAAGGGATCGAGAAGCTACCCGGATCTTTCAATTTAGGAGGAGACTGGTTTTGTAAAAGTGCGCTGCATTCAGCAGTAAAAGCAACAGTCTCTACCTCATTGAAAGATCGTTTACGGGTGAG
Source organism: Dianthus caryophyllus (assembly GCA_023091065.1). Classification (NCBI taxonomy): domain Eukaryota; kingdom Viridiplantae; phylum Streptophyta; class Magnoliopsida; order Caryophyllales; family Caryophyllaceae; genus Dianthus; species Dianthus caryophyllus. The sequence continues at coordinate 34,041,738 of CM041517.1, read as the reverse complement.
TATATCTTCGAGAAATTTAGCATATGCGGGAACTTGTGTGACAAGTTCAGTAAAAGGAACCGTTACCTTCAAGTCCTTGACCACTTCCATGAACTTACCGAACTGATTATCAAGCTTTGACTTTACCACTCGACTAGGGAATGGTAGTTTGATTTGTATCGGCGGCTCGACAGGCTTGCTCTGCGCTTGCTCCTTCTCCTTAGCCTTCACGTGCACACCACCACCTTGAGCACCATCACACCCCACGTGTGACCCTCCTCCATGGCCCACGGCTGCTCCACCTGTAGGACCCACGGCCTGACCACCTTGGGGGCTCACGGCTGCACCATTATGCTTGGCCCCACCTACGGCCGACCCTCCGCGTGCTCGCTCCATTACCCTTTGTACCTGCAACATCACTACGAGAAGCACTCAAATCGTTAGGCAAAATGGAAGGGTTTACCTCACTTACCACCGTAGGCATTGGCGGACCATCATAACTCGTTCCGCTACGCAAGGAGATGGCGTTGATTGACTCATGTTGAGGTTGAGTGCCTTGCGATGGAAGGTTACCCGGCTTCCTTTGAGAACTCGAGGAAGCAGGTTACCCGGCTTCCTTTGAGAACTCGAGGAAGCAAGTTGAGCCATTTGTGTCTCGAGCATTTTAATGGCCGAGTCCTTCGCTTGGTCGCTCTTTTGTATGTGAGCCATCATCGTCTCTTGTGTTTTTGCCATTTGCATCATCATGGCACGCATTTCACTCATGGGATCGGGAACCGGAGCGGCTTGCACGGGTGGCGGAGCATTTGGTGGTTGAAAATTGGGGCGATTAAAGCCCGGAGGGTTGTAGGGTCGTGGAGCATTATTGTAGCTGAAATTTTGTGGAGGATTGTATTGTGGTTGTTGTGGTTGAGGATTCAAGACGTTTTGACTCTTGTAAGACAAGTTTGGATGACTTTTGTAGCCTTCATTGTAGTGGTTAGAGTACGGGTTGTTTTGGTGAGATTGAAAAGCGTGAACAGGGTACATACCTCGGCATTCTAATGAAGAATGACCGGAAACGCCACATGATCCACAAGTCGGATCATTGGAAGTATGCATAGCCGCTACCGTTTGTCCACCCGCATTTGAAGGACCCGCTTGCATTTGACTCATCATCATAGCGGTCATAGCGTCAATCTTAGCCGAAAGCATGGCTACCATGTCTCCATCATTCTTACCACCGACTCGAGGAACATTCCGTGAGCTACCATATTGCGCATTGTGGATAGCCATGGCCTCGATCGTTTCAATGGCCTCCTCCACATCGATGTTATCGAACCTCCCATTAGCGGCGGAGTCTAGCACTTGGCGGGACTCGTTGTATAGACCATTATAGAATTGCATCACTATAAACCACTTGTCCATGCCATGATGAGGGCATTGACGTTGTAAGTCCTTGTAACGCTCCCACGCATCAAACAAGGATTCATCTCCTCGTTGTCGGAAACTAGTAATTTGGCTCCTCAACATTGCGGTCTTCTCCGGAGGAAAGTACTTTTGATAGAACGCGAGCACAAGAGAGTTCCAATCGGTGATCGCAAGAGCAACGCGATTCAAGGAGTTAAGCCACAGCTTGGCTTTGTCTCGGAGGGAGAATGGGAAGAGCATCTCCCGGATTTGGTCTTGAGTGACACCCGTCTGCTTTATTGTTGAGCAATAATCGCAGAAATTTTGAATGTGTAGATTAGGGTCCTCACCGGGGCTCCCTCCAAATTGACTTCGCTCGATCAAATTTATAAATGCGGGTTTGACCTCAAAGTTATTCGCCGCTATGGTTGGCATGGCATTGCCCCTTGGAACTTGAGCCGCGGTCGGCCTCGAGTGATCCGAAAGTTTAACCATCTCCTTTGCTTTAGGTGTGGGTTCAATGTGAGTGGATGAAGTAGGAGGAGAAGTAGCTTCCAAGTCCTTGAGCAAGTTCTTTCGCCTATGCAATATACTCTCCGGCTCCGAGTCAAATGGAATTGCCAAGCCTTTTTGAGACGTACGTGATAACCTGGGCATGCACAACACTCGAGGAAGCTATAAGTAACGGCCTCAAGGAATTGAGGTTCCTTGAGACAAAGAGTAACAAAGAGAAAAGAACCAAATAAACAACAAAAACAAAAGCCGTCTCCCCGGCAACGGCGCCAAAATTTGATAGGATTTGTCGCACTCTCCTAATCAAAAATAAATCCAAACTCAACACTAGAGTAGCTAGGGTAAGTCGGGTTGAAATCCACAGAGAGACGGTCGTAATGTTGGTTATTTTTAGTGATTCTAATCTCGGTTCGAGTGCGGGATTGGTTAACTAAAGCTAGAGCGTAAAAGTAAAGGATTAAACTTATGAGGGAAAGGTCTAGGGAATCGGGTTAGGCAATGGGTAAGTCAAGGCCAAGGATGATGATCGGAATGAGTAGGTATCGCACATGCTAAGGATAACGCTCGGCCTCTCGGTCTTAAGCTCCTCTAGGTCTCGAATGCGAGCTCTCGCAACTTGCAAACGAGGGTCCTAATGTTTAGTCTCGCGCCTACCCTAGAACTAGGCTTCCGTTCTTAAGTTCAAGGGTGCTAGATACTCGCTAAAACGTGATCAAGGATTCAACGAGAGCAATCAAGCAAGACATAAACAAAGCAAGCACAAAAACCTAACTCAAATGATCACAAACATCAACCAAAACAAACACCCATGCTTCACCCTTCTCCCTAGATGATAAAACTACTCACACATAGCGGAATTGATAACAAAAGCAAAAGAGAAGGATGAAAACATGATCAAAGATGATAAACAATGAAGTGATAATCAAATAAGAGAAATATGGGACAAAACCTAATCAGAAATTGCAAGGAGAAAGAGTAGAACAAAGACAACAATACCGAAATAGAGCGATCAAACCACGTTTCCGAGTCGAGAATTCAAAGTGCAAGAATAAAAATTAATCAAGACCTAAATTTTGGTGAGAATGAAGTTTAGAGAGTCTATGAACTACTGTAAAAATTTCAGACGAAAATAATGTGTTTTGCTCCTTCAAATAGACGATCTATTTTAAGCCAACGAAGAGTCACAAGGTCGCCCCGGGCGGGGTGAGGGTGCCCCCGGGCGGGGTGGGGTGTGTCCCGGACGGGACAATGTCATCCCGTGTTGTTCAGATTTTCAGCTTTGCTCCTCTTGTTTTGTACTTAGTTTTTTTCCTTGCTTTCTTTACTTCTTTGTCGTCCCAAGGCTAAGGGACGAGGCTCATGAGTAGGGACGAGTCTTAGGATGATAATGTGAGCTTCAAATCCCGACCCAAGGTCCCGGAACACCTTCAATTAGTGAAACGAGGCTCGTACGCAAGCGAAACGCAACGAAACCAACTCGAATCACCTCAAAACTTCACGAAACTTCACGAAACTTTCCGAAACTTCTCGACAAGCATCCTATACTCCAAATAAGCACGTGTACCTGCAAAATGGACACATAAACGCAGCAGAGCCAAAACGGAGAGAAATAGGAGCTAAAACGCATATAAAAGCATGAGAATCGCAAAGAAACGCTAACGAACAAAGGGCTAAATATATGAAAATATATGACACATCACAAAACAGCCCAAAACGCACACTAACGCAACACGCAAAACGGGCCAAAGTGCGTCCCGTATCACATTTTCACAAAATTAGACTCTACAATACCGTAAAATAATATATTTCAATATTATTTTATTTCGAGCCAAAACCGAAAAACACGACAAAAACCGAAACACGAAAATCGAAATTTGGACCAAAATCAATTTGGCCCAAATTATCTTAACCCACACGCATAATACATCACTAAACACCATCATTACCTATAAAACACATCACCATGACCAAAGGCGGTTAGTAGCCCACCAAAACAAAATAAAAATCGCCTGTTGACAGGCGATTTAAATTTAAATCGCCAACAGGCGATTTTGTTTTTGTTTCTAACCCGCAGCCTTTTGTTTTTCTTACAAATTCCAGCCCAAACAAAATAAAAATCACCTGTACACAGGCGATTTATATTTTGGTCACACATAAACGAGCCATTTTCTATAAATACCAACCCTTATATTCATTCAAAACACGTCAACAACACACAACACATAATTCGACCTCAAAAACACACTTACAAAATCCACTCAAAAATACCGTCTTCGCATTTTCGAAAGGTAAACATTTTACCTACGTTTTGGACGTTTGAGACTCGGACAAAGGGGTTACATTAACCCCAACCCGATATAGGCATTAGCGAACCCGTATTCGTAATACGGTTGTAGCAATTCGGATTCAAAATCCGTCTAAATCTGGCCAATATCGCATAAATAAACGACTCAATATCACTAAAACAAACCGACGTCACTTTTTACATTACGCAAATTCTCATGCATGCATTAAATTACGACTAAAATTCGACATTAAAGTGTACCGTTTCAACTAGTCTCTTAAACATGCAAAACTGAGGGTTTTTCACAAATTCTTAGAGTCAAAATACAAGGTCGGAAAATAACGTTTATTGTAATAATTCAGTCAATGAATTATTATTTAACGTACATTTCCTATAGCAAAATGTTATAGCTTTGACGATTTACATTATTTACGCATTTTTACCGAGTCATACATATTCCTACTTGTACGTAGCGTGACTTTTAGCCCAAATATCGAAATTAAGCAAATGTTTTCAAACTAGTAAACACTACTTTTACATAGGCTTTTTTATTTCAGTTTTCAAAAATACAATTTGTCAAGACTTTTGAAAAGTAACCTCACTCCGAATCCTCTCTCTGGTTTCACAATAACCTCAAAGTGATAGAATGCAAGCGCCTTGAAATCTGAGACACTCGTGTCTTATATTTTAAGACGCGTTGAATAGGTTCCAAATTCCTTTAATATTTGGTGGCGACTCCGAAAATACATTTCAAAAAGGATTTTTCTATATTTCTTTTTGGTCACAAATTCATGCAATGATCTCCCCCATTTTGCACTATCGCACCCATTCATACGAGCGCACATTTTTTCCTGCGAGGCGCATTTCGCTCCCCGCGCCCCCACGCGAGGCGAGGGCGGGCGCGCGCAGGGCGTCGATAGGTAGCACGCATTTCTCCCCGGTACCTTCACATACACACATACGCACAAACATACATGACAGAGCATTTTTAGGCCTAATTCACAATTAAACCAAAAACCGTTCTCTAAACATCAAAATCCCAGCTTGATGGTTTCTATGCACTACATTAACCTTCAATTGCACCCCCTAGCATTTAATTGCGTTTTGGTCATCCCGATCAAAAACCCCCAATTTACGAATAACACTCCTTATTCAATTAAGGAAAATCGTCAAATTGAAAGGCTTAGCTCGACATTTTCGCAAAATTGAAGCTAGATACATGCTATACACGCTATGGGCATCCTACACCGAAGTTTAATTGAAATTCCGGGTCGGAAAATCCGGGCTCGTTTTCGGGTCGGAAACCTAATTTGGACGTTTTTCATACAAAGACAGTCTAAATCACAATCATTTCACACATACATGCTAACATGGCATAACGCAACACAATGACGTCAATTTCAAACATTCAAACGGCAAATTTTAAGCAAAAATCGGGTTTTCATCCAAAACCCGTCTTTTCAACATTTCTAGCTAAAACTAGCTAATTACAACGACAAATAACGTAAAAGCAAGTTAAAATGGAGCATTACCTGATTCCATAGCAAGGCAACGCAAGAGAAATGATCAAAATCGGTTGAGAAATCGAAATTTGGTGATTTATGGTGTGAGAAACCGAAAACAATGAAATGAGAGTAAGCTACGGTGGTCTCGTGTTTTATAAGCATTTCCCTGCCAGGGCTACCACTAAGGGAAACCGCATAGGCTTATGCGGATCACCCTACAAACCGCATAAGGCTATGTAGTTTTCACCCTTGGCTTTTCTCTGACTTTTCTCGTTTTGGACCTACTTTTGGATTCCTAATTCATCATGGCCTAAATGCACCTCCAAGTATGTCCCATGCTTGGGTTAAGGCGTTACCTACAGTCCGCCATACGCGTATATTAAGCACTTAATGTACGGCATGTAAGCGATACCTAACACTCTTCACGAGTCTTTACGCCAAAACAACTATAAACGCTCCTCGGCGAGTTCAAACACAGGTATCTTACAAAGCACATCCAAAGCACAAGCATTGCAATACTTACGACACTCTACACATGCGCTCCTGTGCGAGACCGACATTTACTATTACATATACACTCCTACGCAAGGCTACACATTGGCATATACGCTTCTCGGCGAGACCATACACCTAACACTTGCGCTCCATGGCGAGACTAGAAATAAACACATCCCAACGAACACTACACTACGGCACTACAATAACAAAAAGCATAACAAAGGCATCCAGCAAGCCGGCAGGCCCTCACAAGCATGCACGGATCGCCACGTCCTTAACAGGCGCACGTCCCGCCCCGCATAGCCCGGTTCGGAGTCCTAGTCTCACCCATGGACACATGCTCCGTTCCGCTGACGATATCAAGATTGTGATGGTCCGGATATTGTCGTAGAGTTTGACTAACGCTCTAGTCCGAGCTCAGTCAAACTGGGGGCTCTGTGGATACCCATATCCGTACCCTCCCAAACCAAACCCTGTGATGTAACTCGGACTTTTATTATGCATGCTTTAACGTTGACTTTAACGGTTCTAAATATGTCGAATTCATTTTGAGTCGTTTTGAAATGTTAAATGATTTTGGTCGCTTTACATCACATTTAAATAAACGTTCATTTATGTTCATTTAGGGTCTAGTTTGGTCCACGTCCTGCTTCATTTGGCATGAGCTTCGCATTTGCATTACAATTAGCCCTTTTACGTTAACAATGTCTAATTCAGCATTCCTAAATTCCTAAATTTAGGCCCGGTGGCTAAATCCCCTCTTTAGCCCCCTCTCATACAAAATATAGCCTCACGGGTTACCTTATTTCAAAAAACTCTACAAAATACACCTTTTTCACATTTTCGGGTCTCGGGCCCAAAACCGAGCCCAAACCCGCCTTTGGCCCTCACTCCAAAGCCCTCAACCCTCAAAAATATCTTGGAGAGCCCTCCATACAGCCTTCTTGACGTGCAAGTCAAGGATTATACTGTATCTTTTTGAGATATTATCAAACCGGAATTAGGAAAATCAAGCTGCAGCCAGGCCCTCAAACCGCATAGCCCTATGCGGTTTAGGGGCCAAACCGCATAAGCCTATGCGGTTTACCTGGCCAACCGCATATTCTTGTGCGGTTTGCCTGCCTGGTTTTATCCCGAGATTTCCTAATTTCTCCGAGGTTTTTAGTATATATACTCCCCTATACCTGACCTCATAACACACAATTCATAATCATAATTCACCAGCAACTCTCTCAAAGCCTCAAGCACTCAAATCCTTGAGTTCAACACACCATCCCGTGTTGAATTCATCCTCCTTTTTAGTTCAAGAAGCGAAGCTCTGCCGGATCTGAAGCGTCAGGACAAGGTAGGTACCGATCCACTTGGATCAAAACTTTTTCTTATTTTCTATGGACTAACAAAGGGTACTACACTTTAGCGCCCCCCCGGCTTAGGCACTGAGCCCGCTTGCCGCCAAGTGGTCTTATTACTTCGGGTACACTCCATATCCGATGACACAGCCAAAGTCGTATAAGCAACCGACCCTTTTAAAATAAACCAATGGACAATTGAACGTTTATTTTATTTGTATGCATCTTGCACCCTTCTTATTTTGCATTTAAATCGACTTAAACAATGAATTCGACCTTTAACTGAACCATTTTCGTTAACAAGTTAAACATGCTAAACTGAGGGTTTTAATCAATCTCTTTTGCATTTGCATCTGCATTCTCTTACAAACCTTTTTCGCACTTGTACGTACCGATAACATTAGCTCAAATATCATCCTATTTGGATTGTTCTAGGTCAGTAGAGGCTATTTTCTAAAATAGGTGTTATGACCAGATTTTACACTACCCAGAATTGGCAGTTCTGGATAGACGTTGCGAATATGGTACAGAACAGGTCAGAAGAGGTACGGCAGTTATAGCCCAGAACAGGTCAGAAGAGGTATGGCAGTTATAGCCTAGAACAGGTCAGAAGAGGCATGGCAGTTGTGGTCAGCAGAGGTCAACTATAGCGGTTACAAAGATCATGGGATAATGGAAGATATCATAGCTGAGCAGAAGTGGAGTCAATGGAAGTTATTTAACTACCTAAGATCATGGGTAGTTATTGGCATGCAGTTCTGCGGATCAGAATAGAAGTCATAATGGGAAGTTACAAGTCATGCATAGTGGGTAGTTATCCAACTACCTAAGTTCATGAGATAGTGGCCCTAGATTTTAGGAGTTGTATTGTGAGCATTCTACCTATATATAGAAGCTCACTTAGTCATTTTGGGGGAGCTTTTTGAGAGGTTTTTCCTTAGGTTTTTCTTATACTTTCACATAGAAGTACACATAAACGATGTATTAGCATTATTCGCTAGTTTCTCCTACGAAAATCATTCAATTGTAATCAAAAGCCTTGTAATCATCATGAGATTAATAAAAGAAGTCCTGGCTTGGTAGCCCGCAGTTTTCCCCATCTTCTTCTCGGGGTTTCTGCGTCATCAATCTCGTTGTCCCCTCAATTCTGTTCGGAGAAGGCTATGTTCTGCTTGGTTTCGTTAATCTAGTTGTCATCAGTTCTGTTCGGAGTAGACTATGTTCTGTTCTGTTTCACAAACAGTACTAGTTGGCCCATCTTAGCTCTTTTTCACCCTTGTAGAGTTTTTACCAAAACAAATTGGCGCCCACCGTGGGGCATCTAGTTTATTAGTTTGTGAAACTCTCTTCTCAAAAATCCACAAAAAACACACTCTTGTCACGACCACATGGTTGACAAGACCCTTGAACAACTAGCACAATATTTGGAGAAATCTTGCTCAAGGATTGCTTCAATTCTACAAAAAAGCTACAAGACTCAAAGAGAATTGAGTCATTCTTGAATCGGAACAGAACTCCAGCGATACTAGTGGTTACAACACAAGAATCAGGCCAGAATTGTCCTTGTCTTTCATCATAAAAAGAAAAGTTTTTTCCTATCATGATGGGGACAAAGGCTTTGAAGATCAATTCGAAGAGGACTCGATCCTAGGAACCAGAAGCTTCTCCTAAGAAAAAGAAGGATCCTCCCCTTTCGACAATATCGCGGTTTTGAAGGATGTTCCGAAGAAATTCAACATTCCATCAATTGAAGTTGTGCTATAGTACAGAACATCCTCAAGACCACGTTGCGCAATACAAATAGAGGACGCTCATAGTTCTTATTCCCAAAGATCTAAGGAAGAATTGCATGTGCAAAGGCTCCACTTCTGTAATGTCAGTCCTGAGCAATTCTGGGCTAATCTTTTCCGTCGTGTTCTGGACAATTTTCTCCACGCCTGTAGATGGCATGTTAGACAGTGATGTCCTGGGTAGGACCTCCGGTTTGTTTTGCTCCTCAGCTTTCAACTCTTGGAACCCTGGAGTAGGTGTGATAACTCCACTTGTAATGAGTGGAGGTTCCACGTCAGAACTACCAGCCAGAATAGCTTCCGTCGTTTGTTGGAGTAGTGCAGAGTTGAACAAAGAAAAGATCTCAATTCTGAACTGTGACAGTTCTGGGACTGTTCGTACTTACAAGCAAGGGTCGTCATACTTGAAGATGATGCCTTCAACAAACAGAACAGCGGAGTTTGTGTCAGAACAGGCCTAACAAGAAAGCTGGAAGTGGTCGTCAGCAGAACAGAATTGGTTCATACCGGAGACAAGAGTGAACACATGTCCACTCATCTAGCCCTAAGATAAGAGCTTTTGAATACTCTCTTGTTCTCTGTTCTGGATTGATAATCTCGATATTAGCAGTCCTGTATTCAGTTCTGGACTGATAATCTTGATATTAACAGTCTTGTTCTGGACTGATAGTCTCGATATTAATAGTTTTGTTTTCAATTCTGGATTGACGATTTTGATATTAACAGTCTTGTTATAGATTTTTCAGGATTGATTTCCAACCTTGAGAGTCTTGTTATAGATGTTTCAGTTCTGGACGCTTGAAGGACACAACCAGTCCTGCACGGAGGAATACGAGCAAGACTGAACAACCACAATCACAAGAGCCAAATCAATCTCCACCTTTTTCTCCTTACACTCATAAAGTTTATTATGCTAATGACGGTTCTAATATTTGTGGTCTGGCTTGTGTTACAGTACCAGAAATGATAACTTAAGAAGAAATGATGTCGTCCCCAACAGAACTAAACAGAACTGGAAACTAGTGACTCTTGGTCACGGAGATCGTCAAGGCAGTTCTGAATGATCATGCTTGGTGTCTTGGAAGAGATGAGGATCAACCATGATAAACTCACTAAGAATTTCAACCTGCTTGTGGGATTCTATGGAGAGACCTAGGCCAACATACTTTGGGCAAAATTTCTCTACCTACAAAGGGAGTCTCTTCTCTTAATTAGTTTATTGATTTAATTTGATGACGTTGTATATCTTGCTTGGTATGTTTTAATTCATAATATCATGCTTGTGCCTTCGACGTACCACTAATACGTCAAAATGTCAATCAAGTAGGGAATAATGGTGATCAACGGAAAGTGCCAGAATACACCAGAGTGCTACAGAATAGGCTTGAAGCTATCATAGCAACAAATTCATTATATTGCAATCAAAGAAACAAGTCAACGGATAGGTCAGACAAGACAGAGAAGAGACGTCCTCAACCACTCCTGTTCTGGTGAGAAACTACTGGTAGGTGATGTACCGACCAGAATCAGGTATGACCTTGGTAGTTAACCTTTTTTACAGTCCAAAGTATCCTGTTCTGCGTGGACTCGCTTTGACAGGACTGGTATAAGTCATGTCCTGGTCTGATCGCTCACAAGTCTGACGTTGGCCGGTAGTTCAAGTCTGTACAGTGGAGGTGCAAGAGATTTCCTCTATAAAGGAAATAATTAATGACGAGGTTCAAAAGCTTCTAGACATGAAATGGTAAGAGAGGTAATGTATCTTGATTGGTTAACCATCGTAGTAATCATCCGACAAAAACATGGTATGTTTCAAGTGTTGGTTATGTTTATTTAAGATAAAGTTTGCACATAGATTCTTTTCATCTACCCAATACTAATGTTGTGCTTGCCAAGATTTCAGGATACAAGTAGCTTACAATTGTGGATGCTTTTATCAAGTCCAATCGAATCGAAGTGTATCCTACTCATCAAAAGATGAATTTTATTTTTTGCATAATATATTTTTAATTTGTTACGCCTTACGCTTTGAGAGATGTAGGGGCAACCTACCAAGGTGGTAATTAGCACAATGTTGGAGTATTTTTATTAGGGACACAACGAAGGTGTACACGTATGATTTGGTGATGAAGTCCAAGAGTGTCAAAAATCACATTTGACGCGTGCAAGCATCCTTTTGTATTCTTGGAGAGATATAACATGGAGTTCAATCATGTCAAGCACTCATTTGGCGTTTCACCAAGACAGTTCTAAGGGCACATTGTTGGCAAGAGTGGATCTGAAGTCAGTTCTGTGCGGATCATACTCTCTAGTGATGTGCTGATCATATTATCCATTGCTGTGCAGGTCAGAACTGTTATTCAGTTCTGTGCAGATCATACCAATTATCCAGTTCTGATCGATGAAAAGGATAATCTGCGATACCCCATATATTGTGCAAGTAAGAACCTCTTGGATGCCGGAATAAGGTACACTCTTCGAGAAATATACATTTTTACTTAATTAATGTATATTACAAAGTTTAATCTTATTTTTAGAATTATCATATGATTGTCTGGACTAACTTTTCAGTCAAGTCAGTCTTGAGAAAGTCTGAACTGTCCGGGAGAATGGTTAAATGGTTTTGTGCAGATTATTATGTATAACATAAGTTTCAGGCCCAAGACTGCCATCAAGTCAGAATCCTTGGCAGATTTTGTGGCGAGTTTCAGTCCTGCTCTGGAGGAAAACTTCGACCTTGAAGTTCTGGTCAAGAAAGAATATTGAAAGCTTAGACCTTCCACACCGGTAGAGTTGCTAATGTCAGAGAACCAGGATTGACATAGTCCTGAAATCGCCACAAAGGGGCAGAGTAGCCAAGGTTGTAAGTGTGAAACTTGCTACAGATCTGATTTTCAGTCTTGTCTTGATCTTGTGATTAATTTTCTCATGTGTTATTATTTTATTTCTATTATCTTTTTAAATTTTGTAAGTGATTAATTATTTTTTACAAATCTGAGTTTTTCTAACGTTTGAAGATGATTGATTTTGCATGAGGTATTTTTTCAAATTTGCTTGCTAACGGCTTTGAGCAAGAATCAATCCTATAGTCTTCAGGACTCTACCGTTGGAAGAATTTCAAACTTTACAGAAGTTTATCATTGTTACAATGAGCAGCCAGATCAGGTTTGAATTTTTACCAATTCTGGTCTGACGTCTATATATAAGTCTTGATGCTTATCTTTTGAATCTTGACCCTTTTTATTTCCTACCCGTTATATTTTCTGGTTGTTTATCTTCTGCTCGTTGTGTTCTGAATTATCTTTTCAGAATTGTTTCCTTGAGTTTACTAAACGTTTCCCTTGAGAAAACTAGGGGCATCTTTTGTGTCTTGAATTCTCTTCTTTCAAGACTGTCAGCTCTGAGGTTTTAGCAAGTCACTAGTACTGACAAAGTCAAGATTCGCAAGTCAGCGCTGGTCAAAGCAAGTCAACCCAACAAGTAGTATGAGGGTGATGGATTCATTGGTACGTGGTCGGCAAGACATTCATAGAAGTGATTGTCAGAACATGTTTGAATTTCGTTCAGTTCTGATCCCGAATTTTAATCCTGATCTGGTACGTGTCTTGCAGAATTTTTTATGTTGTCTTTGTAGCCGTTGCTTTTTGAGTTTATTTTTGCAGGAATGTTTTCAACCTTATGCCAACGTGATCGAACTTTCTGAACGGTCTCATATTCTTATTGCTCAAGGTTGACGAGTTGTTTTAAGAAAGGGTGAAGGTTATAATTTTTACGCGAGCTCACATGTTTTTTGAGAAGTATGTGGCAGGTGAAAATTCACGGTGTTAGAGATGACGAAATAATGTCAAGATAGAGCTTTTGTATAGAAGATTGTTGTCCTTGTTTTCTAAACTACAAAGTGAGGCACTGATGACACTAGAAAGTTGTCATTCGCTCCAGAACAGACGTTGTCGTTCGCTCCAGAACAGACGTTGTCGTTCGCTCCAGAACAGACGTTGTCGTTCGCTCCAGAAGAGACGCTGTCGTTCGCTCCAGAAGAGACGCTGTCGTTCGCTCCAGAACAGACGCTGTTGTTCGCTCCAGAACAGACGTTGTCGTTTGCCCTAGAGCAGCAGTTGTCATTCGCCCTAGAACAGAAGAAGTCATCTGCTCCAAGACAGAAGATGTCGTTTGCTCCAGAATAGAAGCTGTACATATTTGAAACAGTGAAAGAAGTAATTTCATTATTAAGGAGAGCAAAATCTAAAGGTACGCAATTCATCTCTTGTTGTTATTAATAACAAGTTAGACGTTAAGTTAGTTGCATAAACCTTTATAGCTTTATAGCTTTTTATAGTTTTTTATAAGACATATTTCTTTCTTTCTAACTTGTTTATGCTTGTGAAGAAATTATCCTTCCAGAATTGGTTATTCAAACACCAAGGTATGTCCTATGTATTCTAGATTCTGAAATTATTCTTTGTTCACTAACCTTGAAAACTTTGAACGAGTGTGAAATGCAGTAAAGATTACGTCGACCTCGTATCAAGGTGTTATATATGGTGAGAAGATTCAACAAGAATGTCAAAGTGAGAGCCCTTGGAGAAGGAGAATTATTTTAGAGAAATATATTCAACAATGCAAGAGATGTAGCATCAAACAAGTTTGCTCAAGTTGAAAAAGTCTTTACCTCGTTGACTCCATCATCGGTCAAGGGCCAGATGAATTGGTAACTCTTGAGGGAAAGTTGATTCCAAAACTTGGAAATCAACCAAACTCAAGCTCTATTTATTTATTTTCAATTAATTTATTTTTCATTATCGCTTTACTTTATATTATTTTATTATGAGAAAAACCATTGAATACATCAATGGTTGTACTAACCAAGTTTTTACATTTTACAGCACTTTTCCAGAATCTCAAAGTATTCTCAATCTTGCTTATTATATATCAAATGTTTCTTCATAATATTATACCAAGAATCTCGGAGCATATATTATCTTGGAGCATATATTATCTCGGAGCATATATTATCTTGGAGCATATATTATCTCGGAGCATATTATCTTATTTTTGCGGTCTTGCGCTACAGACCTTGAAGAATATTTTCTATTTATTACAGTCTTGCACTATGTGGCCAACCTTGGAGTTCATCCTAGTGCCCTTGCAACCTTATCTTGCTGCCCTTGGATTATATAAATACGGAAGCATCTTATTTCGTTCCTAATTGCAACAAGTTCTACCATATATCTTATTCTACTATTTTTGGAGCTTATTCTATGCAATCTTAATATTGGAGTTTTACCCTTCAGTCCTGGGCGGATCTTCAGCACTCTTGAAGCCGTTTTTCCATTCTTGAGTATAGTTCTCAATCTTGAGCACGTTTATAGTTTTGAGCTCGTGCTAAGCATCTTTGGAGCTTGCCCTCCAAAGATTGAGCCTAGTCCTTGGTCTCGAGCATATCGTCAGTCTTGGAGCCTAGACCTCCAGTCTTGTAAAAGTAGAGCCAATGTCCAATGGTATAGTCTAATTTTTATTTCTTGTTTTGCGGATTACAGTTTAATTACAAGAGAAAATATTTTTATTATCACAAATAATCCACTAAAAATCTAGTATGCCACATATTACAAATAAAGGAGTCTATCCTCCAGTCCTAGTCAGGAGTCTATCTTCCACATCTAATCAAGAGTTTATCCTTCAATTCTACTCAGGAGTTTATCCTCCAGTTCTGGTACGGAGTTTAACCTCCAATTCTGAGCTTTGTCCTCAACATTTTTGGAGTTACCCTTCCAGTTCTGTAAGAATGGAACTTGTCTTCCAGATTTGAGCTTAGTCCTCAGCCTTGAGCAGCCAGTCCTGCAGTGGAGATCTTCCTCCAGACCACAGTGCAGCCAGTCCTGCAGTGGAGATCTTCCTCCAGACCACAGTGCAGCCAGTCCTGCAGTGGAGATCTCCCCCCAGCCCACAGTGCAGCCAGTCCTGCAGAGCAGCCAGTCCTGCTGTAGAGGATGCGCCCTCGGATTGACGGACCAGGGCTTAGCCGCCGTTAAGAGAGTCCTATAATATCCCTCAAGGTTAGCCATGATCATGCGTACATAAGTGCAGGGTGTACACTGCGAGGTTAGTACATTCACAGAACAATAGAAGCAATAGAAGCAATAGCGACAATAGTGATTAAGTCCTTGGACCACCAAGGCTAATTACTTAGCAACCGAAGCTGTCAGAGCAGACTAGAAAAATGTCTTGCTCTGCAGACTAAGCAAAAGAACCACAGTAACAAATGAAGTTAAGCCCTTTGGAAAGACATAAGGCACACATACGACGAAGCCCTTTGGAATGACATAAGGCACACATACGAAGAAGCCCTTTGAAAAATAAGGCATACACACGTAAAGCCCTTTGAGAGACAAGGAACAAAGTATTTAACCATCCTCGAGAAGGTTAAACAATAGTTCATACGATGCATTATCAAAAGACAAACGAAGCGTTCTACAGATCAAATCACCGCAAGTTTTGCACAATAAAATGGGTCTCAACTATCCCCAGATTGCACAACATGTGGCTAGCCTTCCTTTTTTAAGGTTAAGGAAAGTCCAAAGCTCGTGTATACTAAGGGAACATCTCTTGTCCAACAAGCCATATCAAGGTTCAAACTCTACTATTTCAAAGCAAGGTATAAGCCCTCGGTAAGCCTCACGATTATCTATTCGTGGTATGTTCAAGTTCAACTTACGATTAACTAGTCATCGCTACCGTGAAGCAGTCAATCAGGTTTTAATTCTCTCCTACTTCTGATTTGAACGTTGTCTCTTTGAATGTGGTACACAAGTCTTGCCAGATGCATAGTTGTTCAAAATTTTATAGCCGTTGTTTCTACTCTAGTCTATTCTGTATAGAAGTGTTTGTACAGGATTGTTTCCTCAAGATTGCTGAACGCTGCACTTGAGAAAACAAGGGGCATTTGTTATGACCAGATTTTACACTACCCAGAATTGGCAGTTCTGGATAGACGTTGCGAATATGGTACAGAACAGGTCAGAAGAGGTACGGCAGTTATAGCCCAGAACAGGTCAGAAGAGGTATGGCAGTTATAGCCTAGAACAGGTCAGAAGAGGCATGGCAGTTGTGGTCAGCAGAGGTCAACTATAGCGGTTACAAAGATCATGGGATAATGGAAGATATCATAGCTGAGCAGAAGTGGAGTCAATGGAAGTTATTTAACTACCTAAGATCATGGGTAGTTATTGGCATGCAGTTCTGCGGATCAGAATAGAAGTCATAATGGGAAGTTACAAGTCATGCATAGTGGGTAGTTATCCAACTACCTAAGTTCATGAGATAGTGGCCCTAGATTTTAGGAGTTGTATTGTGAGCATTCTACCTATATATAGAAGCTCACTTAGTCATTTTGGGGGAGCTTTTTGAGAGGTTTTTCCTTAGGTTTTTCTTATACTTTCACATAGAAGTACACATAAACGATGTATTAGCATTATTCGCTAGTTTCTCCTACGAAAATCATTCAATTGTAATCAAAAGCCTTGTAATCATCATGAGATTAATAAAAGAAGTCCTGGCTTGGTAGCCCGCAGTTTTCCCCATCTTCTTCTCGGGGTTTCTGCGTCATCAATCTCGTTGTCCCCTCAATTCTGTTCGGAGAAGGCTATGTTCTGCTTGGTTTCGTTAATCTAGTTGTCATCAGTTCTGTTCGGAGTAGACTATGTTCTGTTCTGTTTCACAAACAGTACTAGTTGGCCCATCTTAGCTCTTTTTCACCCTTGTAGAGTTTTTACCAAAACAATAGGCTTTTCCAAAAGGTTTTCACAAGTCATTAATTGAATTAATCTTTAGTTATGTACCCTCACCCCGAATCCAATCTGGTTTCACAACCTTAGATCTAGGGGTGTCGGCGTGCTCCAAAATCTAGGACATGTTTTTAGCATAAGACATGATAGGTCCTAATTTCCGCGATAATTAGGTGGCGACTCCGAACAGTTTTCAAAGGTTTTCTAAACTTAATCTTTTTAACTTTAATCACCCTTATGCAAGACGCCGAGTTGGGTCCCTCTCGATCCCGGGTTCCACACAGTATCCAGTTGCTTTTTCAGCGCAGCCTCGGCTTCCTAAAGACGTGCATTCTCTGCCTGGGCGTCCACTGCAGCTTGCTTGGCTTGTTCCAACTCTACTTGGAGTTTCTGGACGAGCTCAGTGTTCTGATCTGCCATCTCCGATTCTTTTGAGTGTGAGAGGGTTTGTTTTAAAGATATAAAGAAGGTTTTTTGTGGATTAATAAACTAATATCCCCACAGACGGCGCCAAACTGTTCGGGGTGATTTTCTCACTCTATCCGTATTTATATTTTGGGTTTATTAGTATTATCCTTTATACGTATTTTTAGAGTATCGAGGTTGATTGTGTATGTTGGAAATAGCGAAAGTTAAAATAATGCGAATAATGACAAGACACACGATATTGTTTACGTGGGAAAAACCCTTAGAAGTAAGGGAAAAACAACGGGCATTAAGCCAGGAGAGGATTTGCACTATGATCTGGACAGAACGTACAGAACGGACAGCGGTTCAGACTACGAGTATACAATCGAGAATAAATTTTAGTGATTATCAGCTTGTGAGTATGAATTATACAAATGTCAAAAAGTTGCCTTGAATTATGATGTCTTGCTCCTTATATAAGCCTCAGATAACGGCTCGATTTGGTTGTTTAATGCTCCCTTGATTCCCGCCATACAATAACTTCTTCCACCTTTCTCTCCTGTAACGCCTGAAGGGTTGTAACTGCTGCCTTGATTATAGCTGACCTGTTTGCTGACTTAGTCCACGCCTCCAACGTTATTTAGCTTCCCCTTTAGTGGGCTTCTACTACTTTGGACCTTGGTTGACTTCGGCCTATTAGACATTTGACCTTGACTTTCTTTGACCATACCGTCTTGGGCTTTGAGTTTCTGTTGACCAAACTCCTCTCCTTGACTTGGGCCTTTGTTTTGTACCTTGGGCCCATGTGGGTATTTTGGGCCTAACATTTACAAAGTCACATTATGTTTTTTTTTTTTTTTGTTTGGTTTAGTCGTGCTAAGTAAGTTAACATACTTTTGATTTTTTTTTTTTTTTTTTACGGAGTAATTTTTATGGAGTATCGGGCATCGAGGCGGTATCAGTAAGGTATCGAACATTAGAAGTGTATTGGAAAATATTCGATACCGCAAAATACATATCGGAAGGTATCGAAGACGTATCGGGAAATATGGTATCGGTATTCGATACGGTTACGGCATATTTTAGAGGTATCGGTGTTTCCTAGATCGAAAGTCCCATTTTTTGGGTAAAACTCACAACTTTAATAGAGTTTAAAGACGGGTCTTACGTTTGATCTAATATCATAGACCTAGTGAATATAACGCGAAAAACATCTAATCTAATACTCTCTCCTCATCACTTTGTTTATCACATTTACTTTATGCGCGGTCTCCAACGTCGACCTTTGACCGTCTTTTTCTTTGGCTATACATTACGTTTTTTTGTTGCAAATATAATTTTAGGAAAGATGTTTTGATGAGGAATGTGAATATCGTATTATTATACTTTCATTATTTATACGTTTTAAACTAATGACGGTCAAACTTTTAAATGTTTGACTTTCTAAAAGGCAAATGTGATAAATATTGTGATGAGGAGGGAGTATTAGATTAAAAAATTTCATCTTTAGCCATTTTAATATTTTCAATGAAGTTGATTTAATTTTAATCGTGTCCGTTTTTTATTGACGATTTATATCGAAAGTTCCATTTTTGGGTAAAAATCTCGACTTTATTTGAGTTTAAAGATGAAATCTCGACTTTATTTGAGTTTAAAGATGGGTCTTATGTTCAACTGATCTAGTATTATAGATCTAGTGAATATAAAGCGAAAACATCTAATTTTCAGTCAAGTTTATTCATCTATCGTCGTTTTTAATAATCTTAGTGATGATCTTTTAACCGTGTCTTTAATGTTTCTTCGATGATTTTTAATCGTATCCTTGTGGTTTTTTATTATATTTTTTGAAAAAACAATGAGAATGGACATGTTTAAACCCGTGCAAATTGCACTTGAATTAAACTGCACTATCTTATTTTGGTCAACATTCATCTTAAAGATGGGTTTTATTCAAATTTGAATTGAACTTGAATTAAACTGTAGAGAATATCAAGGGTATGTTTTAGGTAGTTGTTAACCCTATGGTAACCCTATGTTTTTTCATATTCTACGTGGTAACCCTACCTTTAGAAAGATTCACATGGTAACCCTGTACTTTATTAATACCTACCAGCGTGACCCTCAACTTGTATTCTGTCAATTTTTCCGTTAAGTAGTTAACGGAAAGTGTTGTGGCGGATTTAGTTTTGTATTTTTCTATATGGTAACCCCGTGATTTAAGAAAATTCTACATGATAACCTTATATTTGTGCATAACATTCATGCTTGAAAAAAAATCTCATCAAATTAATTATTTTTCTCTCACTTCACTATATTATATGCAGTATTTATTTTATATATCCATGTGATTGAGGGCATGTTAAGGAATTGTTTCCATGTTCACCCTCTCGATGTTAAAGATTACATTATTAATTATTTTCAACTCACTTACAAACATTCGTCTCTTCCTGATTGAGGTGTACTTTATTCGCTCAAAGTCTCCTAACCAACAAATTAACGAGTTTCTAGGCTACAAACTAAGTTAATCACATTATAGACAAAAGAAGATGTGAAAGTGAGTCGTCCGAAGAGAATTAATTCTATCAAACACATTCGTCGATGTCTTTCACATAAATGGGATTAAAACATCTCCTTAACAACTTCTAATTAAAATTTCAATTCAAAATAAAAGTAGAAGAAAAAAAAATGTGACTCAATGGATGAAATTTGAAAATTTATGGTGATCAAGTGAAAAAGAGGAAAATTGATTAACTTAATAAGTGTGTTTTGTGCATGTTTTTTTTTTCTTTACAAAAAAAAAAAAAAAAAAAAAAAAAAAAAAAAAAAAAAAAGGTTACCATGTCAAAATTTTGTAAAACACAAGGTTACCACGTAGAAAAACTCATAATCAATTCCGCCACATCACTTTCTGTTAACTATTTAACGGAAAAACTAACAGAAAATAAGTTTAGGGTCATGCTGATGGGTATTAATAAAATACAGGGTTACCATGTATATCTTCTTAAAAGTAGGGTTACCACGTAGAATTTGAAAAAACACAGGGTTACCGTGTAGAAAAATCCTATTTTTTTAAATATTAACTGAGAATATTTTGAAAGGAGATAAAAAGAGCATTAATTATTGTTTTATTTGGAAAGCAATAATTACTGAAAATAATTACTCGTACATGACTTTACACTTTTTTTTTTTTTTCTCTCATTTTTTGGTGGTGCATGTGCCACACCAATTCACATAGTGGATTCACTTCCGAGTTCATCTATTATGAATAAAAGTTCTTAAATATAGAAATTGATGAAATATGACATTGCATGTGAAGAATTTTATACAAAATTAAAATTGCTTATAGTGGCTCAACAATCAATTAGTGGCTGGCACGTCATTACTAAGAATGTTGTTTTAATAGAGAGGATTGAGAATACTAATCACTCAAGTGCGATTGTGAGTGATGTATCTACAGTATAAAAATGTAGGTCGAATGAGAAAGAGACAGGAGTAACTTGTCCAGAGGCCATAACGCGGTTTCTAAAAAGTACTCCAACAACAAACCCCCACGCCCCATCCTATTTATCCCTCCCTCCTCAACCCTTTCTTTGCCTCCCTCCCTCCTTCCTTTCCATTTCATTTTAACAACAAATTCACTCTCTTATTTCATTTCACTTCACTCTGTTTTTCCTATTTTCTTTTAATAAAAACACAGCAGTATAATATGGCAACAGATAACATGGCCAGTTTCGAAACGTGGGCGTTTCTTCCAACATTCGACACCTCCTGGATCTCCGAAACCTTTGCTAGGGACACCGACCTGTTGGCTAAAACCTCTGATGTTAGAAACGTTTCGCCTTCAGTACTGATACCTGTTAACATTCTTTCGACCTCAGGTAGATCGGAACCCGAAACACCACCCGTTTCGAAATGTCCGCCTCGAAACGCTGCCACCAAAAAGATCTCGAAACGCAAGACCCGGAAATCGAAACGGTCACCCACCACGTTCATAATAGCCGACCCGGATAACTTCAGCCAAATGGTGCAGCAAGTGACCGGAGTCCAATTCGGTTCCGTCTCAGGTCCCATTTTAAAACCTGAGCCACACCAGAGAGTCGGGTTTGGGTCGGGTGATTTTTTGCCTACCCTTGACACGTCAGCATTTCTACTGGACAATGTGGGCCTACGTAAAGTCGGAAATGGGCCGACCGTGGGATCTGCTGGTGGGTCCGGGTTCGATTTTGATGGGCTCACTTGCTTCCCCACTCTAGAATCCTGGAAAGTCATGTAGTTTAGTTACTGCGTACTTTTTTTTTTCCTTTTTTACTTGGTGTAAGAATAAGTACCGTACTATTGTAGCTAGTAAGTAATTCAGTCTTTTACTTCCCACTTTACCAGTTCTAATTACACCTTGTTATAATTTTTTAACGTAGTGATGGGATATTTAGTTATTTACATGTATTATGTAGACTTATTTTTATATTATGCGGCTGTTATTATACTATATTTATTTATTTATTTTCTTAGATGAGGCATCGCACTACACCATTAAAACGGGAAAAGAAGGATCCGAATTTGAGATGTACTATTCAGGATACTTCCGTCATGACCATTAGGTTATGACATTTTTGGTTATGCGGCTATTATTATATCATCTAATTGAAATTAAATTATGTTTAGTACTCCCTCCACAGAAGACCACTCCCTCAATGATATCGTGGTTCATATATGTTGAGACACTTTGCAACGTTAAAATCTTTAGTTAAGTATTGTTAAAACATTATTTAAATTGGGTATTAATATTTCATTTAATAAAACAAATTAAACAAAGATCACACATGACTATATTAATACTTATATATTTCACACAATTTTAAAAATGACCAGATTTAGTAAATATTGTTTAATAGGATTATGAGGGGAATGAACTTGAATGGAAGGAGTACATAATAATTTTTATTAATGTAAATATAACGGGTTAATTTGCAAGCACTCTTTTTGCTATAGACTCTTTTTCACTAAAAAAGTCCCATTATGGGCAAGGCACAAATTTTACGGAAATGAAAAAAAGATGAGGGTAGTATTAACAAGGGTGAAATGAGTCAGATGTTTGTAAATTCAGATGTATCGTAATTTGGTAAAATAAATAAGGTTGTAAAATAATAAGATAAAATATTGGAGGTTCTCTATAAATATTACGAGTATAATAGAAATATTAAGGAATATTCTTAGAATAATTTAGGAATATGATCAGGATTAATATCAAGTCATATTTATCAACAATAATCAAGTTATTCGGTTATCTTACATTGTATTAGCATAAACAATCGAACCTTACAGAAACTCATCGGTTTGCTACAATCTAATTCTTAAATTAATCGCCGGCTAGGGATAGCGATCTTATACCATCTCAGTTGTGCATATTCAATATGTCGCCATAGTCGCCATAGTATATACTCCCTCCCATGCAAACCAATGTATCCATGGCCCACTTACACATTTGTCGAGACGAGTTTTTCGAAAAATTTATCTCTAATTACACATTATTGAAAAAAATATAGAAATTTAATATTAATATTCTACTCGTGGAAAAGAAATAGAAAAATTTGTCAAGATGAGTTTGCCAAAAAAATTATTTCAAAATTACACATTATTAATAGGATAAGTAATATATAATTACTTCATTAGGAATATGAATTAGGATTATATTTAGCATCTTCTTCATTATTTTTTCAAGCTTTATTAAGGCATTCTATTGCCTTTTGATTTCACCCATGCAAATACCATTCACATGCTAATATCGTACTTCGTTGCCACGACAACTATATATGTGACAATGTTTCAACGACCACCGTCCTTCTAAACCTTAGCCACGTTATTGCCTCTCCTTGTCCCAAGTTTGCCCGAGCAACCATCTTTTCTTCAGGAGCCAGTCATCAATAGCCAAAGGATCGAAGAGCTCGAACACGTGCTTTATTTTATGGCTTAGTTTTTCTTAAACTTTTATTTTCATTGTTGAGTCTACTTCAGTCCTCACAGTTTGTTGCGTTTTTATTTTTATATGAAGAAGAGCTTCACATGTAAGGCCCGACATCGAACGAGCTAAAGAAACTTGAATATTGTATAAGTTAAGGGGCTACTCCTCCAATCACCAATTGATTTTGGGATGGAACCATTTTGACTGATGAATTACTCTCCTCTCTCGACGGGCATGCATGGCCGAGGCCCGATGTATGAATTTAACATGGGATCGAAGCCCATGGTTGTGTGACCTGGGCTGGATGAAAATGAAACTAGGTCAATTTATTGACGAATTGGAATAGAATGGTATCACCGTGCGGCGGAAAGCTACGACGTTCTCTTGTAACAATCTATATCGACCAACTGAAAATAAGACCCTACACGTGAGGGGGCGTGTGAAGAAGAGCTTTAAATGTATAGTCCCACATCGACTGAGCTAAAGAGACTTGAATACTTTATGAGTCAAAAGGCTACTCTGATCCTTCCATCGCCAATTATTTTTGGGATGAAACTTCATTCGACTAAATGCTCTTCTTTTTCGATTGGGCATGGTTGTGACCCGATGCATGAATTTATCAATTTACGGCCCGTTTCAACCCTCGTGCACTACTAATAGTTTTTTTTTTTTTTTTTGACAAGAATGCAAGACCGTGATCGATACAAGCACGCCATAACGTTACTCCTAGAAATAAAATGAAACTATACTAGTATCATAATCATTTATACCATACTTCTTCGTAATCTATTTATTATCGAATTTCTATAATAACTCTTAAGGACTCGCTTGGGGTGGAAGTAATTAATAGTGTGTAAATTCCCTTGATTAGGGTTCTGCTCTTCATTCCATATAAATATTCAATACAAGATACAATCATTTCAGAATATACAGTTTCCTAATTTACAGGAGAAAATATCGTCATATATTTACACTAATACGCCCCCGCAGTTGAAGCGGGAGGAAGGCGGACGCTTAAGCTGGATCGAAAACGTGTGAACAGAAACCGTGGGAGACCCTTTGTGAAGATGTCAGCATATTGATATTCAGCAGGGACGTGGAGGACCCGAACGGTTCCTAGCTGTACCTTCTCACGCACGAAGTGAATGTCGAGCTCAATGTGCTTCGTGCGTTGATGTTGAACAGGGTTGCCAGCAAGGTAGACAGCGGAGATATTGTCACAATATACAAGCGTAGCTTTAGTGATAGGCACGTGTAACTCGAAGAGTAGATTACGTAGCCAGCTTGTCTCGGCAACCGCATTAGCGACAGCACGATATTCTGCCTCAGCACTAGACCGGGAAACCGTTGCCTGGCGCTTAGAGGACCAGGACACAAGATTGTTACCAAGAAAAACGCAGTAACCCGAAGTAGAGCGACGTGAATCGGGGCACCCGGCCCAATCAGCGTCCGAATATGCAGTGAGGTCAGAAGAGGAGGAACGCGAAATGTGAAGACCATATTCAAGCGTACCTTTGACATAGCGGAGGACCCGTTTCAGAAACTGGAGATGTGGCTCACGAGGGGCGTGCATGAATAAACAGATTTGTTGAACGGCATAAGCAATGTCGGGCCTCGTGATGGTCAAATACTGTAAAGCACCTGCTAAACTGCGGTAAAGAGTAGGATCAGAGAGAAGCGGACCCGCAGTAGCACTCAGCTTGGAACCCACATCCACAGGTGTGGTTGTAGAGTTGCAAGACGTCATCGTAGCTCGACCTAAAATGTCCTCCGCATACTTCTTCTGTGACAAAAATAGACCTGACTCGTCGCGCGTAACAGTGATACCCAAAAAATGATTTAGCGCACCGAGATCTGTCATGGCAAATTCCTGCGACAAAGAAGCAAGAATTCGCTGCAACAAGGCCGTGCTCGAAGCAGTTAAAACAATATCGTCAACATACAGAAGAAGATAAGCAGTGTCACGACCAACATGATAAATGAATAAAGACGAGTCGCATACACTACTACGAAATCCCTGCGAGAGAATGAACGTGGCAAAGCGCTGAAACCAAGCACGTGGGGCTTGTTTCAGACCGTACAGAGACTTACGCAAGCGACATACATGAGTCGGAGCAGATTTATCAACAAACCCAGGCGGCTGATGCATGTATACTGTCTCAGCTAAATCACCATATAAAAATGCATTCTTGACGTCCAACTGATGAATTGGCCACGAGCGGGACACAGCCAAACTTAACACGGTGCGAATAGTAGCCGGCTTGACAACCGGGCTAAATGTTTCGTCGCAGTCAACGCCAACCTACTGAGATTTACCGTTTACGACAAGGCGAGCTTTGTAGCGATGAAGTGAACCGTCACTATTAAACTTGTGACGATAAAGCCATAAACATCGAATCACATTCGCATCTGTAGGCCGCGGAACGAGGTCCCATGTGTGATTATCCTGAAGTGCACGGAATTCGTCTCGCAACGCAGCGGCCCAATTCGGGTCTCGGAGAGCCTCGTGAGGGGACTTGGGCAGAGGAGATAAAGTGGTAGTGTGTAGTGACTTGGGCTTGAAAATCCCGTTCATTGCCCGAGTCGTCATGGTACGGTGGTGGGACACAGGAGGAGGTGGTGGTGGAGGAGGAGGAGGGGAGGGGGGAGGAGTTGGCTGACGTAGGGGATGTATGGGCAGGAGGGCTGGTTTGAGGCTGTGGAGGGAGGGAAGAAGGGGAGGCCGAGGGATTTACAGGAGAAAATGGGTGGTCAGGGAACGTGGCAGGGGATGGTGCAGGGAAGGGCTGTTGGCCATGAGCAGGGGGGAAAGGCTGTGGAGGGGAAGGCGGTGGGGCAGGCGATGGGTTTGGCGGAAGGGGGTTGTGGGCAGTGGGCAGAGGAGTAGTAGCAGCCTCAAAGAGAAGGGGATTATAAGGGTCATCAAGGAACGAGTAGGCCGCGGTTGTTCGCTGTGATGTCTCCGAGAATGGGAACACAGACTCGTCGAAAGTGACATGGCGAGAGACGTAAATTTTACCCGTGCTTAAATCTAGACATCGATACCCACGATGTTGCGGTGGATACCCGAGAAAGACACACCTAGTAGAGCGAGGAGCTAGTTTGTGAGGTCGTTTGGCGGATAAATTAGGATAGCACGCACAACCAAACACACGAAGATGATCATAAGACGGGTCTTTGAGAAAAAGGGCAGATGTAGGTGAGCGATAGGAGAGCGTTTTGGTGGGAAGAATATTGTGTAGGTGGGCAGCTGTGTGTAGAGCGTCGACCCAAAAAGAGGGCGGGACAGACGCATGGTAAAGGAGCGCTAGAACGATTTCATTTATACGACGGATTATGCGCTCGGCCTTACCATTTTGAGGAGAGGTTTGAGGGCACGAAAAACGAAAGACAAGACCGTTAGCTTGCGCATGGGACTGAAAAGAGGAGTTGTCGAATTCACGACCAAGATCGCACTGAAAGCATTTGATAGAGCTGTTAAATTGTGTGCGGACATAGGTGACAAAAGATTTAAATTTACTATACACCTCAGACTTAGCAGTAAGCGGATAAACCCAAACAAATTGTGTAAAATTGTCAATAAGAATAAGATAATATTTGTAACAACTTTTACTCAAAACAGGACTAGTCCACAAATCGGCATGAACAATATCAAAAGGCGCAAGAGTGACAGAAGTTGAATCAGAAAACGGTAAGCGTTTATGCTTACTTATTTGACACGAATGACAGAGACTCGAACTAGACACGCTATTACAATTTATGAAAGAGCAACTGCGGAGATGCTGAAGAATGGTCGAGCCAGGGTGACCTAGACGACCGTGCCAGATGTCAGGAGAGTGGGTGAGAAGACCATGGTGCAGATTTGAAGGGCTAGAATGTGAGGTGGACACGGAAGACACGGGTTAGAGCTCGCCAGTACTGTCACTCCTCAAAATCGTAGTCCCATTCTGAAGGTCCTTCACAGAAAAACCAAACGGGTCAAACTCAACAGAAACATTATTATCTTTCGTGAATTGGCGAACGGAAATTAAGTTTTTAATGATTTTAGGGGTGTACAGGACATTAGTGAGGTGAAGGGTACGGTCCTTGGCGGGTAAGGTAGAGGTCCTCGAGCCCTGAACCGGGATGCTGTTACCATCACTAACCAAAATAGAACGAATTCCAGACACACTAGAGGAAGAGACCAACGTACCTGGGTCAGACGTGAGATGAGACGACGCGCCGGTGTCCATGAACCACGAGCCATCTGTCGCCGAAGGAGGAGTCAGGGACATGGCTTGAAAAGCCTGACCGACGTCAGTTAACGCGGGAGTGTCAGAAGCAGCCACATGCGCCTGCCCATAAGACATCCGAGGAGCAGATTGTCGAGGGGTTGGGCGAGGACCCCACGTGGGCATTGGTGGCGACCATCCTGGATAAGTGGGGTACGGGCAGGGTGGTGGCGTCCAACCATACGGCCAGGGGGACACAGGTGGCCAGAACTGACCAGAAACAGCAGGAGCAGGACTCGTAGCAGAGGGGTCCGAGTCAGAACGCGGCTTGGACCTGTTGTTCCCGCGATTATCGCGACGACGCTGTGAATTAGAATTGGACTGAGAACCAAAATTATTACCTCGAGGGGTAGAGTTGCGGGACTGATTTTGTGGCCGAGACCGAGCATTCCAGTCCGACGATTCAGATGAGGGCGAGGGTGCAGCAACCAGGGCCTCCGAGGACTCACTACGGGCCATCTGACGACGAAACTCCAAGTCGAGCATACTGCGAGCATCCTCGAACGTGGGAAGAGTCTGATTGATCAGCGAAGCGACGGTATCATACGAAGAAGGTAGACCACGAACAAGCTGTCGTACCAAACGTGCATCATCCACAGTCGAACCAACATCCTTCATTTGACCCGCAAGAGCACGCAATCGTTCACAGTAGTCGTCGAGAGAGGGCAGATTATCAAGCTTGAGATTATTAAACTCAAACTCTAACGCGGCTGCACGCGCGCCCTTATTGTTCAGAAATATCGTCTCGACACGCTTCCAAGCCGCGTAGGCGGTGGAATCATCCTCGAGAACGCGAGGCAGGAGGTCGTCACTGAGAGTACCATAAATCCATTGGAGGACATGAGCATCAATTTCGCACCATTCGGCATAGTCCGCAGCGTCTTTGGCAGGAGGCGCGGTACCGTCAATATGCGAGAGAACTTTGTACCCTTTAGCGTGAAGCGTAAATAGGCGAACCCACGACGCATAGGTGACCTTGGTGCCATCAAGAACACGGACTTTGTGTTGGATATTCGAGACAGTAAAAACCGGATGAAGGGAAGGCTTCACCGACGGAATTTCAGATTTATCACCCATCGAAAAAGGTGAAAAGGAAAGCACAGCCGAAGCAAAAGCAGGATCGTTTTTTTTTTTTTTTTTCTTGGAGAAGAAGACCTAGTTTGATACCATAATAGTGTGTAAATTCCCTTGATTAGGGTTCTGCTCTTCATTATTCCATATAAATATTCAATACAAGATACAATCATTTCAGAATATACAGTTTCCTAATTTACAGGAGAAAATATCGTCATATATTTACACTAATAGTAATTATTATGGGAGTAATAGAGTTGAAATGAACTAAAAAAATGAAGGGAGGGGATGGTAGTGGGTAATAGAATGGAGAATTATAGTACAAAATTTGCTCTATTAAGGGGGGAATAATTACCCAGCTCTCCCCAAGTAATACATTACCTTCATATGGGGGTAATTATTGCTCCTCCGACTCTTTTTTCCAATATTAACATTCACCATTAACCACCTATCACCTTTAATTTCTTTTTGTTATTTTGTTTTATTACTCCCGTAATAGACATACATCCAAAGCAAATCCTAATAGAAAAAATGGGAAAATATAAGTAGAAAAATAACCTATACTACAAAAATGAGCGTAAATAAATCTATTGATTATTTTTAAAATGTTTTAAAATGGCGACCATACCGCATAAAAGCACAGACGCACGTATACAATTATGACACTTGATAATCATGATGCATGATCACGATAATATAATAATCAGTGATAATAAAATATCATATCGATATTATCATTATAATGGTAATGATTTTTCAAGGTATTTGTTGCCAATGTTTAAAGATAAGGTTGCTTATTGGTTACCCATCAAAAAGAGAAAAGGTTAAAAAGCACAGTGAAATAGAGTGATGTGTAGTGGACTAAGTTGTTGATTAATTGGCTAAAATCGCCGGATTTTAATCATCAATAATATTGATGGTTTGTTTATTTTGGCATTTTCTTTCTCTTTCAATTCGTTTTCCCGCTTTTTCCATTCATTTTGTATCAACTTTCTACGGAGTATTTTGTTTTCTTATTTTTTTAACTTTATGACATGTTTGAAAACGATGATTTCATTTGAAATTTCAAATATTATCAAACAATGTGTTTGAGATTCTCAAAGATATCTGAATTTGAATTTGACACAAATTCAACCTTTCACAACAATAAGGTACAGGAAATGACACCCTTAGTATGTCATTTCCTAATTTTAACTTACAAAATTAGTGATTTGATTTTAAAAATCTTCGTTTCAAATATTTACTTTCAAATCCATTAGTTGGAATGGAACATGAGTTCCCAAACACCACCTTAGTTAGATCTATGCAAAATATATCAATGTGTAGTAATCTATTTCAATGACATGATAAGTTATTTTCAAAAAATGTGAATAGATAAAACACACTCCGTGCTGATATTTTGTTGCGATGTAACATAAAATAATTTATTTCACCTGCATAAATAAAAAGTTATTTCTTATTCCATATCTCATAATTTTAAAGGATAACTTTTCATTTGTATTAGGTAAGAGTCAATCCTTTAATTCTCAACTTCTTCTTTTGCGGCAGTAACATTATAAATAAATTACACAAATTACCTAAATATTTTGTAAACAGTTTTCGCTGTTGAGGTACACAAAACACAGCGAGCACAACCGTTTCTTTAGAAAGGTTAGGCCAACCCTTGTAGGGCCGTGTCGGGACAACAAAAATGTGGTCCGACCAAGGTCTGTGCGTGCCGATCCACTTTGTTGACCACCTCTAACTATGCGTAATACAAGTCAAATAATAGAACTTTGAACACTTGTATTTAAGAGTTGGTGAGGTGTGGTATAGCTCTATCTGAACATAAATTCTCGACAAATATTAGTTCTCTTATCTTGTACTCCGTAATGTTTATCACTTAGGGTTTGCTTGGATAAAGGCAAAATGAAGGAAACTGATAGTTAGTGAGAAGGAAAGGCAAGAATGAAGAAGAATGGGTAACAATATTCTTATAAATAGTCACTAAGTAATAATTACTCACCCCGTACTTAGGGTAATGTATTACCACCCTCATATAGGAGTAATTGTTACTCCATCTCCCTCCATTTTCACCATCTACAAGTCTATAACCACCACTCCTCATCATTTTTTCCTAATTTACTCTTGCGTTAATCAATAATACCTTACCCAGTAATTCTCCTGTAAGGCTGAACTTACACTAAGTTAATGTGAGACCAATGTACAAATTACAGTTACAGATATACAAAAATATGAAACAAATCTATTAAAGTTACTAACAGAGGTACTAAAAAGATTAAGTAACAATTAATTATAATTATCACTTAAATAGTACAAAAGCTATATAATCGGTTACAAATGAGGCGGACTTACAATAATTTATTGTAGTCCTGACTTACACAAGAATTAGTGTTACCCTAATAACAATTAGAGGTAATCCAAGGAAACCCTTAAGGTTATTTCACGACTCTCGCATTGTATAATCAAAATTTTAACAGCTCCCACTTTTTGTACATTTTTTCCATAACTCTCATCATCAATAATATGTTTTTAAAAAAATCCTGCCATTATTTCATCTTTTCTGGTGAAAAAAAACACGCCGAATTTCGTCATTTTATTTTCCTTTTGTTATCTCAAAAGAAAAAAAAAATCATACTAAAATTGAAGAATGAAAATAAAGTATATTAATAAATAATAAGAAACTAAGGGTAAATATGTATATGCAAAATAATTAACTGGAAAAAAAGTTAAATTTAATGGGCGAGCATGTCTTTTATTTTTTATTTTTTGGGGAAGAGTTGAATTGATGAGAATTTTAAAATCATTGGTTTTAAAAAGGAAGAGTTTAAAAAAATATTTACAAAAAGGTGAGAGTTTTGAAAAAAATTAGTTATAAAATATGAGAGTTGTGAAATGATCTTATTACTTATTAATCTTGTGAGAAAATATTTATTAATAATGTATACAATATTCCTTCATTTATTTAGAACCCTATTTTGTTCCTTGTATAAATAATGTATACAATATTCCTTCATTTATTCAGTAATGTCTATTTATATAATTAAAATTTATCCAAAATTTGTTCCTCAATTATTTAGACCTTATCGCATTTAATTTATCTTTATTTTGGAATAAAAAGGTCAACATATAAACTATCTATATTAACTATATAAAATAAAAACTATCAAATTGATTTTTCCCTCTAACTTTACATGGGCTTTTCCCATTTATTTTCTTTGTATTTATTTAGAATAATTCTTAAGTTTTGATTTGGGCATTAAAATTTTAAGCAAATATTTCAATGAATTAGGGCATGTTCTCTTCGTCTGAAGTTTTCTGAACCAATCTTAAGTTTTCTGAAGTTTTCTGAAGTTATCTGAAGTTTTCTGAAGTTTTTTGAAATAATATGAAATAATAATAATAATAATTATTATTATTATAATTGTTATAATAATAATAATAATAATAATAATAATAATAATAATAATAATAATAATAATAATAATAATAATAATAATAATAATTGTTGGGACCAGAAAACGAGGCTGGTCCAGAGGCCTCAGTCAGGTCCAGACGAGTTCAGGATCTACAATGTAACTAAGGCTTACAACAAGACTGCATGCAGACAAAACAAAGGTGCAGGTCAGGAGAGGAAAAGTCAAGATGGGCCAAGCCCAACAGAAAGGAAGTAAAATACCGTGAGCAAAGCCCAAAAGTTATAGCAACCCTAGAAGTGGACGTTGGGAAGACCCAGTCAAGCATGCAGAAACAAGGGCCATGGAAATAGGAGCTGTTGGAGAATCAGAAGGGAGAAGTTACCTACAAACAAGGAAAGAAACGTTGGGGGCTAGAGACACTATATAAAGAGGAGACTCCAGGAGAAAAATATCATCACAAGTCACACAACTCAAGCATACTTCATTCAACGCAATTCACAAGCAACCAAACACTTTATAATTATTTTACGCTTTTTGTATTCTGTACCAGTTGGTCCAGACTGCAGATTTCGAACCGTAACTATCATCGCAAATCCTCTCCTGGCTTGGCGCCCGTGGTTTTCCCTTAACATTTAAGGGTTTTTCCCACGTAAACATATCGTGTGTCTTGTGTCATTTTTGTTACATTTCTTTACGTTTAAATCCAATTACAACAATCACCATAAAACGAGTCTAAAGGATAGTACTAGTAGATCCACAATCACTTAAACGAACCGTGTGAAAGAATCACCCCGAACAGATTGGCGCCGTCTGTGGGGATACTAGTTTATTAATCCTACAAAAGTTCCAACTCAACACAAGTCCAACCAGCGAAAGATGGCAGATCCCAGTGCAGAAGCCATGCTCAAACTCCAGGAAGAACTACAACAGGCCAATAAAGCAGCAGAGGATGCCAAGGCTGAGGCAGCAAGACTGAAGGAGGCTGAGGCTGCCCTTAAGAAGCAGTTGGAGACCTCTGCTCAGAATAAAACCTCAGGATCCAGGATCCCACCAGGTACTCCATTTTCTGATGTGATCAAGCAACTTGACTTCTCTACTTTCTCTTCTGCAGGGTCAAAAGGATCAAAAGGCGACCCACTCAATGTGGACGAGGACCCAGGGAACAGCGGTGCAGGTGGCAGTAGTGATCCAGAGACACCAGAAGGAGTTAGTGCAGGCCAGGTCATGCAATACATGATGATGGAGATGCAGAAACTCTCGGATTTGGTGCGAAAGGTTCCAGGACTTCCACCGCCCATTGAAGAAGCAGCACCAGGGAGTTATGCTGATTCACCCTTCGATGACTGCATTGCAATGGTGGAGATGCCAAAGAAGTACACATCGCCCAACCTAAAGCTCTATGATGGGACAGTTAATCCTCTGGAACACGTTGCTCAGTACAGGTAGAGGATGTTCAACGTTCCTATCCCAGCAGAGAAGAGGGAGGCTTGCATGTGCAAAAGCTTTGGTTCAACCTTGACATGTCCAGCCCTACAGTGGTACATCAACCTGCCAATCAAGACCATCAAGTCCTTTGCAGAGCTGATCAACCTTTTCAACATCCAACACAAGAGTTGCATTGTTGGAGAAGCAGACCAGTGACCTATACCGAGTCATCCAGAACGAGTGCGAGTCTCTGAGGGACTTCTTGCACCGCTTTAACAAAGAGAAAGTGTCCATCCCCAGATGTGACATCGGCACGGCCATTGAGGCCTTTAGGCAAGGTTTAGTTAGAGATTCTGATCTTTATGTTGAACTAACTCGCTACCCTTGTTCTACCTTTGAGGATGTGCAGGCTAAGGCTCGCCCGGTCAGGTAGAGGAGGACCAGCAGCTCAGTGGCACGATATCGTGACCGTAAGCGGTCAACGAAAAGTCACCACCCAAATGCAAGACAAAGAACAACATGCCTGGTCCATATCAGAGGCCAACCAGGAGGGAGGCAAACGCCGTGGATGAACAGACTGATGCACCCAGGGTTCCACCTCCAGTCTCAGAATACTGCTTCTCCGTAGATATGCCTGGACTGATTCACAAGATGGACAAGTTGGGCTCAGCAGTCAGATGGCCAAAGGCGAATGAGAAGCCCAATCCAAGGCGAGACACGACCAAGTGGTGTAAGTACCATTCTGATATTGGACACACCACAGAGG
Source organism: Dianthus caryophyllus (assembly GCA_023091065.1). NCBI lineage: Eukaryota > Viridiplantae > Streptophyta > Magnoliopsida > Caryophyllales > Caryophyllaceae > Dianthus > Dianthus caryophyllus. The sequence goes on along the minus strand of CM041517.1, from coordinate 34,007,328 downwards.
ACTGCATAGCTCTCAGGAGGGAAATGGCTCATCTGCTAAAGAATGGTCACCTGAAGGACTTCCTGCCCAGGAACAGGAGAAACAAAGATGAACGAGATGAGTCCAGAGATCTTCCACCACCACCGCCAACCCATGAGGTAAAATTCATTTCTGGTGGTTCAGATATTTGTGGACTAACATATTCTTCTGCAAAGCGTGTGGCTCTGGAGAACAGGCAACAACCACCAGCAGGACAACCAGGTTCAGCCCAGGAGATTGTGTTCGATGAATCAGATCTTCAGGGAGTACATGGGCCACATCACGACGGACTGGTGATCAAGATCCAGATTGGGACCTGCATGGTCAGACGAGTCCTGGTAGATGGTGGCAGTTTAGTCAACATCATAATGATGGAGGCGCTGGAAGCTATGGGACTGAAAGATTCAGATGTGACGTAGAAGTCCAGCATCCTGGTAGGGTTCAGTGGCAAGACAAAATACAGCTTGGGAGAGATCACGCTGCCAACCTACGTGGAAGGGGTCACCTCTTTCGAAAAGTTCTGTGTCATAGATTGCCTATCCTCAAACAACGTGATCCTAGGGCGACCCTGGATCCACAACGTCAAAGCTGTACCTTCAACGTATCACCAGTGCATCAAGATTCCAACGGCTGAGGACAACAACAATGAGGAGAAGCAGATCGCAGAGTGTTACAGATGACACTCAAACCTCCTAGCCCAGGTAAGTCCCTCGCATAGCAATTAAAGCAGCCTGTCAGGTCTATTGAAAATCCTGTCCCACGTATGGAGACAGAGGAGATTGTTTTGGCAAAGGAAAGACCTGACAGGAAGGTTCTGGTTGGTTCTGACGCTCCAGAGGTAATCAGACCTGCTCTAATTGACTTTCTGAGGAAGAAAGAGCATTATTTTGCCTGGTCCCATTTTGATATGACTGGTATAAGTTCAGATGTTATTACGCATAAGTTAAATATTGACCCAAGTTTTAAGCATGTGAAACAGAAGCGCAGGAAGTTTGCACCAGAACGTAATGAGATTGTAAACTAGGAGGTACAGAAGTTGCTAGACATGGACATGATAAAAGAAGTGATGTACCCAGACTGGCTGGCCAATGTAGTTGTGGTCCAGAAAAAGAATGGCAAATGGAGAGTATGTGTGGATTATACAGACCTGAACAAAGCGTGCCCAAAGGATTCATTTCCACTACCACATATAGATGCCATGGTGGATGCTATCACAGACACGGCATCGACGCTCATGGATGCGACAAGTGGATTCAACCAGATCGTAATGCACCCCGCATCAGAACATACAGCATTCATGACCAGCAGAGGAATCTACTGCTACAAAGCAATGCCTTTTGGACTAAAGAATGCAGGTGCAACATATCAAAGGCTGGTGAACATGATGTTCAAGGACCAGATTGGATATACAATGGAGGTCTACATTGATGATATGGTAGTGAAGTCAAAGAAAGCTGAAGATCACATCCTGGACCTGGAAAAGGCGTTTGAGATTCTGGAAAAGTATAATATGAAATTAAACCCTACTAAATGCACCTTTGGTGTCACTGCAGGAAAGTTCTTAGGCTATATGGTGACAAAAAGAGGCATCGAAGCTAGTCCAGAGCAGATCTCAGCAATAATCAACTTGCAGTCCCCCCAAAACTCGAAAGACGCCCGTAAACCGACCGAAGAGTAGCGGCATCAATGTATTCATCTCCAGGTCTTCTGAAAGGTGCAAGCCATTCTATGATCATCTGAGAAAGAACAAGCCTAACCGGGGACAGAGCATGAGAAAGCATTCCAGACTCAAGGCATACCTATCATCACCCACTTTCGCCCAAGCCGTAACCAGGAGTCAACCGTCCTCAGATCTGCCTCAGAACTAAAACCTCTGTAAGTGCAGTCCTGGTGAGAGAACCCGATGGGCAGCAGCATCCTGTGTATTATGTAAGTAAGAGTCTTCTGGATGATGAGACCAGGTATTCTGTGTTGGAAAGATTTGTTTTGGCTTTAACAGTTGCTTGTACCAAGTTGCGCCCTTATTTTGAGGCGCATCAGACATCATTCGTACTAATGTTCCTGTGAGATCAGTACTATGTAGACCAGAACTCTCAGGTCGTATGTCAAAGTGGACAGTAAAGTTGAGCACCTATGATCTATCCTATGAGCCCGTAATCAAAGAATCAAATCTCAAGCTCTAATGACTTTGTGGTCGACTTCACTCCCACACCGGAAGAGCAGGTGACAAAGGAGATCTTCCATCTGGACCAGAAGCAGCAGACCTGGGAACTCTGGACAGATGGTTCAGCTAATATCAGGGGTACTGGACTAGGTGTGGTCTTGAAGTCGCCACAGGGGACAAAGATAGTACAGGCTGTCCTGTGAATGCAGGACTACCAACAATGAAAGCTGAGTATGATGCACTGATAGCAAGACTGAATGTATGTCTGGACATGAGGATCCGTAATCAAGGTAAAGATAGACTCTTTGCTGGTAGCAAACCAAATCAATGGTACGTACGCTGCTAAAGATTCTAAGATGATTGCATATCTTGATTTGGTTAAAAATCTTTTTCAAAAGTTTACTAACATTGAGGTTGAGCAAGTCCCTAGAGATCAGAATGTGCAGGCAGATGCTCTAGCCAACATTGGATCAGCATTTGAACCTCGTGCTCTGGACAGTATACCAATTGTACACATCCTGGAGCCAAGATCCGTAAAGTGCAGCCAGTCCTGCAGAACACAATCCAAGCAACTCAGACCTGGACCAAACCATACTATGAGTGGCTGATCCAGAGCAAGTTACCACAGGACAAAATCGAAGCAAGGGCATTCAGAATCAAAGTGTCCAGATACACAATCATACAAGGCATACTATTCAGAAGGTCCTTCAACGGGTTGTACCTGCGCTGCCTAGAACCTGAGCAGGTCAAGACTGTACTGTCAGAGATACATGATGGACATTGTGGAAATCACACAGGTGGTAGAAGCATGGTTAACAAAATTCTACGCATGGGCTATTATTGGCCCACAATGAAGACAGACAGCATTCAATATGCTACAAAGTGTGACGCTTGCCAAAAGCACGGTCCAGAGATACACCAGCCTGCACAGAACCTGCACTCAATATCAAGACCGCGGGCCATTCATGAAATGGGGCATGGATTTAGTTGGCAAGTCGCCAGCTGCTCCAGACGTAAGGTGTTCATGCTTGCAATGACAGACTACTTTTCCAAATGGATAGAGACAGATGCATACAAAAACGTTACAGAAAAAGAAGTGATTGCTTTCATCAAGAAGAACATCATCAGCAGGTATGGGATCCCCTCAGAAATAGTGTGTGACAATGGACTCGCCTTCGTGGGAAACAAGAGCAGCGATTTTTGCACAAAATGGAACATCAACTTGGTAACATCTGCACCAAGATATCCTCAAGCAAATGGACAGGCTGATTCCAGTAACAAGATTGTGATCAGTTGTATCAAGAAGAAGCTAATGGAAAAACAAGGAAGATGGGTTGAAGAGTTGCCACTAGTACTGTGGGCGGACAGGACTACGCCAAAGAGAGCAACAGGACAAACACCATACTCAATGGTTTATGGATGTGAAGCTGTACTTCCAGTAGAGGTGCACGTTCCAACAATCAGGTATGGACTAAACACAGTTTCTGAGAATAACGAGCTACTTTGTGACAAATAGATACACCCAGAGCTCAGGACTTAGCAAGAAGTGAGGTCAAGCGGCCTACCAACAATATGTGGCCCGAAGTTACAACAAAAACGTAAAAGTACGAATGTTCAGGACAGGGGATCTGGTCCTGAGAAAAGTATTTCAGAACACAAGAGACAGGGCTGCAGGCAAGCTGGCCCCAACTTGGGAAGGACCTTACCTTATTGACTCAGCAGTAGGGAAGGGTTCCTACAGACTACAGACTTTGGAAGGAGACATGATCTCTAGACCTTGGAATGCACTTCATCTCAAGCTCTACCACATGTAAAGTGCTCTGAACCAAGACATCTGGTAATCTATAAAACTCAGAACTTTTCCTTTATAAATTATCCTATATAACTATACTGACTTGAGCGTCGGAGGGCCGTTGGCTGACGCCAATGGTCAGTCCTGACCCTCTTTCTGTGCAGACAAAGCAGTACAGACACCTGGACCAGGTCAGAACCAAAAACAAAAACAAAAACAAAGCAAAGGAAGGGCCTCAAACAAGACGATCGCAAGAACAACGGATGTGGAGTAATGTCCGCATGAGCCCCAAAGTGTAAGTTGCCTAAATTATCAAACGCATGCATGCTACTTGACAAATTCACAACAAATTATATGCGCATCATAACAAAAACATAACATAACATAGCATAACATAACTAGCAAAAGGTTGACAAAAGTCAGAACCTAAAAAGTCAAACCATGCCTATGCATGGACAACAGAGTTCAAAACAAAGTTCAAACCAAAAACAAAGTCTAAATAATTACGGGCCAAATGTTTACAGGGGACATTCCCCCCTGACAAATTCAAAGTTTGTTCAAAAAACCAATAACAAAGCTAAAAGTTCAATTCATTCATTCATCAGACTCACCTGTTCTCTCAAAGATGTTCTTCTCAGAGCGGCATCGATGGACCAAAGAACGCCAACCCCAGCCTCGACCAAGCCTGGACCTAGCTGGGCCAAGAAACTTCAGCCTGTTCCAAGATGGCCTCCCCAGGAAACAATTGCTTGAAAGTGGCGATCTCTGCAGGTAAGTCCCAAGCGGCACGAGCTTCAGGACTGGCGTTCATCATATCAATCCGAGCGCGAAGTGTGTAGTACACACTCAGGTCTGCCACCTCTGCATTATGTTTCTTGGCGCCCTCCCTCTGATCCTCAAGCTCCCTGGTCAACTCCCCAATGCGATTGTCCTGCTGCTTGATCCTCTTGAAGTTCGCCTTGTCTAGAACGGCCATCTTCTCACAACGATGGCTCACACTCTCAAGCTCCCTCTTGGCAACCTCAAGGGAAGAGCGAAGCACCTCGTTCTCAGCCTCAGCTTTGCTCCTACCACTCTCCAGGATTGGCACGGTAGAGCCAAGGCTAGCAGACATGTTTAGTAGCTACAATACAACAACAGAACAGAAAATCAGAATCATATCTGGGGCAAACAAGTCTGAACAAAACCAAAACAATAAAAGGGTACAGACCTGAGCACAGCAACCCACCATTTTGTACGCCAGACGCGTAGGGTCCAGGGCTGTAGGTGCAGAAGACAGAGTAGCAAAGGACTCACTCAGGGACTTCCCCAAGGGGACATAGTCAGACTGGCTCTGAGAGTGCAGAGGCACTAGCAATACAGGATTCACTTGAGGGCTCTTCCCTTTCTTCCTCTTCTTCGGGTCTGGACTTGGCTCATAAGACTTTGGAAGACCTGGTCAGGACCCCTTCTGGCGCCTTCCTCTTGGAAGACTCAGAAACGGGGGCCACCAGACTCGCGGCAGGGGTAGAGTTACCACCAGACTTCATAGCCTCACGGGCCTGGGCAATTACAGCAGCGATAGCATCCATGGACAGGAAGGTCTTCTTGCTGGATCCAGAAACTGGAAACATCACAGAAAACAGATTATGAAGAAATGGTAAGTGACTCAACTTGTGGACTAGAAAGAACACAACAATACCAGTGCTTGGCGCAGAACTCTGGCCAGGTCCAGGAATCTTCAGAGGGGGCAAGGTGGAATGGCCACCTGCCCCAGCAAGTATAGAGCTCAATGGGGTCACATGGATGGGCGTTTGGTCAAGCACGCCTGCACCACTTCCACCAGCAACCTCAGCTGCAGGCCTCTCACCTTGATCAGGCACATCCTCCTGACCAACTTCGTCCTCCTCAGTTCTTTCCTCGTCATCACTCTCACCATCTTCATCATCATCATCTTCCTCCTCCTCGGGAGGAGGAACAACTTCAACAACATCGTCATCATCATCGGGACGCATACATTTGGGCCAGGCCCTCTTATCAGCAGGCAGCCTTAGGAACGCCTCAATTCTCCTCCTTGACTCAGGGTCATCAGGGGTAGGGACCCAGTCAGAAACTACAAACCAAATTCACAACAAACCTAAGCAAAGAGCACATGCAAAATCAAATGGACAAAAATTCAAAGGTTCAAAACACAAACCAGTCCCCTTTAGGGAGAATTCAGGCGCCCAGACGTTGGGACCCAGGGAGCGGCTCCTGATGAACAAGTAGTAACTGGTCCAGTTCCTCTCATCACCCACATCCAGACGGGTCAGGAGAGGTTGGCACCTATCCCTCAAACGAAAGAGAACCCTCCTTTTCTTGTGCATACGCAGGCGGTAGATGTTCCTTATATCAGCTAATTGGATTTCGACCTCGTATCTCCGGCAAAGGGAGTCGATTCCATGGATCAATCGCCAAACAGAAGGCATCACTTGGCAGGGTGGGACTTGAACAGTACCCAGAAAAGCACTCATCAAGGGACAGAGAGGGAAAGTTGCACCAAATCTGAAAGAAGATTCAAAGATCGAGAACCAACCAGGACATACCCAATCTGTAACACCCCGTGTTATTTTAACACAAATTGATAAAAGAATTTAATTCCTCAAATTAAATTCATCCTTTTTCCATATAATAAAAATGCGACTGAATTTTTTTCGCCAAATAATACTAAATTTCTTAAGTCTAAATTTAAAAAAATTTTGAAAAATAAAGTTTGTTGTATTATCTTTAGAATTGAAAAAGAAACACATTTCAAAATTTTATAAAAATCAACACAAAATTTATATCGGCTTTCAAATTTCAAAAATGTTAAGTTATGTTTACTGTTCATAAAAATAAAAGTAAAACCTTTTATTCATGAAATTCAATTTCGAACATTTTTCGTTTTAAAAATAAAAATGGACCCTTATACTTTTCCCGTCTTCGAAATTCAAGTCAACGGTTTCAAACACGCAAATCAAGGTCAAGCATCTTATCCTCTTCCACTTTCTTTTATTTTAAAAAGTAAACTTAACATCAAGTTTATTAATCATTTTGATTATTTTTAATAAATAATTATATATTACTCCGTAATATCTAATTACTATTTCATTTCTATTAAACTAGCCTTTTTCTAAATTGTCGAAATTTGAAGTCACACTTACTTTAAATTGATTAACTTTTTGACGTTTGAATATAATTCTTTAAATCTATAACATTCAACGAAAAAAAAAAAATATTTTGACCTAGGAAATTTTTATTCAAAATTTCGAGGATTAAAACTCAATTTTTGTTTTTAGTACCTTTCGAAAATTATTTTTATTTTTATCTTCGATTTCATTTCAAAACACTATTTTAAGATCCTATTCTTTATTTTGAAACTTTCTGCGATCGCGCAAATCGAAAATTTCGAAAACGAAAACCGAGCCCGAAATATTTACTTGAACTTTTGACTTGGACTTTTCCAAGTTTATCCTCTTCCATTTTTTCTTACACAAGTTGTTCGGGGTGATTTTCTCACACGGTTCGTTTAAGTGATTGTGGATCTACTAGTACTATCCTTTAGGTTTAGCTTTATGATTTTTGTGATTTAGGATCGATTATGTACGAAAGACTATGAAAACTAAACAAGACACACGATATGGTTACGTGGGTAAAACCCTTAAATGTTAAGGGAAAAACCACGGGCGCCAAGGCAGGAGAGGATCTTCACTAGTTCTGGAATAATAGGTACAGAGTCTGGACCAGGTGGTACAGGATACAATAAAGGCGTAAAATAATTTTAGAGTGTTTAGTTGTTTGTGAAATGCGTTGAGAGTTGTGTGCTTGCGTTGAATGATAATTGATGCCTCTTCTCCTCTGAATTCTCTTGCTTTTATAGTGTTCCTAGGTCCAACGTCTCTTTCCTTGGTTGTAGGTAACTTCCCCCTTCTGGTTCTCCAACAGCTCCTATCTTCACGGCTCTTGTTTCTACATGCTTGACTAAGTCTTGCAACGTCCACTTCTAGGTCAGCCGCCGTATTTCTGGACTTATTCATAATGACTTCCTTTTTGTTTGGGCTCGGCCCATCTTGGGTTTTCCTCTCCTGACCTGTGCCTTTGTTTTGTCTGTACTGCCTGGTGCTGTCTGTAGTTCCTGGACCTGATTGTAGATCCTGAACTTTGCCTGGACCTGGCCGAGGGTCCTGGACCAACCTGCACAGGTCTGGACCAGCTCGGTTTTCTGGTCCCAACAGTTTGTCCCCCATCTCCTTGCCCTTCGCCCGTAATCGGGGGTAGGAGATGCTTCCGCTTCTTCTTCTCGCCAGTGAGCCTGGTCCAGGCTTCTTCTGCTTTGTGCGTAAGGCCTGGTCCTGGTCCTCGCACTTTGTAATTAATGTGGTAGTTGCCTTTCAGGGGAGTTGCGCCCTATTTTGGCGCTCAATGCACTGCACATCAGTCGTGGGTCACATCAAGTCACTTCGCGCGCTTATTTTTGTAAAAACCGTCCAACTTCTTTTTGTTCCTTCTATATATACCCTTGTTTTTTGTTTCTTTCTCTCTCTATCTCGCTCTTTTCTCTGATTTCATTTGTTTTGTAACCTAAAATCCTTCGAAAAACCCCAAATCAATTTGCAAAAACCCTAGCTTTCTTCCTTCTTCTTTGATCATGGCTCGAAACGACACTGGTCCCTCTACGGCGACTTCCTATTCTTATGGCGACTCCACTTTTCAGGCTACAGACTTGATTAAAGACATCAACATCTACCCCAACTTGCTCGCCCAAGGGGTAGAAGCGAGGCTTAAAACTGAGGGAAAGATCCCCGAAAGCACCGAGGTTTGGGCCCCTGACACTAAAGATGTCAGGGTGGACTGGGTAAGTCCCGGTTGGTTTTCAATCTTTGAGTCTTCTTTCAGGTTTGGGGCTTCCTTCCCGCTTTGTCCATTAATGAGTGCCTTCTTGGGTACTGTGCAAGTACCACCTTGTCAGGTCATGCCCTCTGTTTGGCGATTGATCCATGGGCTTGATTCTCTTTGCCGGAGGTTCGGGGTTGAGATCCAGTTGGCTGACACAAGAAATATTTACCGCTTGCGTATGCATAAGAAGAGGAGGGTTCATTTTCGTTTGAGGGACAAGTGCCAGCCTCTCTTGAGCCGCCTAGACGCAGGCGACGAGAGGAACTGGACTAGCTATTACATGTTTATCTGGAGCCAGTCCTTGGGCCATAACGTCTGGGCGCCTGAGTTTTCTTTGAAGGGGACTGGTATGTGTCCTTTTGAATTTCTGTCCATTTTGTCTTTGCATGAGTATCTCTGCCTTTTGCTTAATTTTGTTGTGGGTTTGGTTTGCAGTTTCTGACTGGGTCCCTACTCCTGACGACCCTGAGTCCAGGAGGAGGATTGAGGCGTTCCTAAGGCTGCCTGCTGATAAGAGGGCCTGGCCCAAGTGCATGCGTCCTGATGACGATGATGATGATGATGATGTAGTTGAAGTTGTTCCTTCCCCAGAGGAGGAAGGGGATGGAGATGACGATGAAGACGGCGAGAGTGACGACGAGGAAAGGACTGAGGATGATGAAGTTGATCAGGAGGTTGTGCCTGTCCAAGGTGAGGGACCTGTAGGTGAGGTTGCCGGTGGAAGTGGTGTGGGTGTACTTGATCAGACGCCTATTCATGTGACTCCGTTGAGTTCCATTCTTGCTGGGGCAGGTGGGCACTCCACCTTGCCTCCTCTGAAGATTCCTGGACCTGGCCAAAGCTCCGCGCCCAGCGCTGCTACTGGTACTGATACATTCTCTCTGGCCCATAAGTTGGTTTGTTTGTCATTCCTTTGTAATTTGTTTCCCATGATGTCCCCAGCTTCTGGATCCAGCAAAAGGAATTTCCTGTCCATGGAGGCTATTGCTGCTACAATTGCTCAGGCACGTGAAGCTATGAAGTCTGGTGGTAGCTCCATCCCTGCTGCAAGTCTGGTGGCCCAGTTTCTGAGTCTTCTAAGAGGAAGGCGCCAGAAGGGGTTCAAACCAGGTTCACCAAAGTGGCTGTTGATTCTCCTAAACCTACCCCCACCGTAAGAAGAGGAAGAAGGGGTTCTTTGCCTCAAATAAACCCCTGTGCTCGATACCTCTCCCCTCTCATAGCCTATTTGAGTACGTTTCCTTGGGGAAGTCCCTTAGTCAATCCTTTGCTACTCATCCCATCGCACTCTGGCCGCTGGAACTGTCTACCGGGCGCACAAAATGGTGGGTCGCGCGCCAGTGTCTACTTCTTCTTATGGTCTTGGTTTTGTCCGTAGCTTCCTTTCGTATGGTTCGACTTTCTGCTCTATTGTTTGCGCTGCTACTCATGTCCGCTAGCCTTGGCTCTACCGTACAATCTTGGAGAGTGGTAGGGCAGGGTGGCCGAAAATGAAGCCCTTCATTTTTCCCTCGAGGCCGCTAAGAAGGAGCTTGAGAGTGTCAGCTACCGTTGCGAGAGGATGGCCAGATTGAATAAGACCAACTTTGAGAGGATCCAGCAGCAGGATACCCTGGTTGCGAAGTTGACCCAGGAGATCGAGGGGCTGGGGGCTGATGGTAGTCGACAATGCCGCTTCCGCCGACTGAGTGTGTTATACACGCTTCGCGCCAGGATTGAAATGATGAATGCCAGCCCTGAAGCCCGTGCTGCCTGGGACCTTTCTGCTGAGATTGCCACTTTCAAGCTTCGGGAGAACGTTCGCAGCAGCGGTGAGCATCTTCACCGCGCGATCGATCGTGTAGGGGGTTCTGCTGGTGCAAGAGCTGGGGTTGACACTGCTGGGCGCTCCAATGCTGATCCTGCAGGAGAACGTGCTGAAAGGATGGGTGAGTCTGATCAATGAACTGAATCTGTTGGTGTGTTTTGAACAATCTTTGAATTTGCCGGGGGGGGGGGATGTCCCCTTTAGACATTTGGCCTGTAATTACTTAGACTTGTTTTTTGTTTAGAACTTTGGTCTTGATTCCTGTGCCCATGCACAGGCAGGGGTTGACTTTTTAGGTCCTGACTTTTGACATCCTTTTGCTATGCTATGTTATGTTATGTTTTGTTATGTTTTGTTATGTTTTGTCTTTGTTATGATGCGGATATAATTTGTTGTGAGTTTGTCCGCACAGGAAGAGGGTCAGGACTGACCGTTGGCGTCAGCCAACGGCCCTCCGACGCTCAAGTCAGTATGGTCATATAGGATAATCTGTAAAGGAAAAGTTTTGAGTTATGTGGGTTACCAGATGTCTTGGTCCAGGACACTTTACATGTGATAGAGCTTGAGGTGGAGTGTATTCCAGGGTCTAGGGATCATGTCTCCTTCCAGAGTCTGTAGTCTGTAGGAGCCCTTCCCTACTGCTGAATCAATAAGGTATGGACCTTCCCAGGTTGGGGCCAACTTGCCTGCAGCTTTGTCCCTTGTGTTCTGAAATACCTTTCTCAGGACCAGATCTCCAGTCCTGAACATTCGTACCCTCACATTCTTGTTGTAGCTTCTGGCCACAGATTGTTGGTATGCTGCCAACCTTACTGCTGCTAAATCTCTGAGCTCCTGGGCTGTATCCAGGCTGTCATGCAATAGTTCATTATTCTCAGAATTTGTGTTCAGCCCATACCTGATTGTTGGGACGTGCACTTCTACTGGTAGTACAGCTTCACATCCGTAGACCATTGAGTATGGAGTTTGTCCTGTTGCTCTCTTTGGTGTAGTTCTGTCTGCCCATAGCACTAGTGGCAATTCTTCAACCCATCTTCCTTGCTTCTCCATCAGCTTCTTCTTGATGCAACTGATCACAATCTTGTTGCTGGACTCAGCCTGTCCATTTGCTTGAGGATATCTCGGTGCAGATGTTACCAAGTTGATGTTCCACTTTGTGCAGAAAGCTCTGGTCTTTTTTCCCACGAATGCAAGCCCATTGTCACACACTATCTCTGAAGGAATCCCATACCTGCTGATGATGTTCCTCTTTATGAAAGCGATCACTTCTTTTTCTGTGACATTTTTGTATGCATCTGCTTCTATCCACTTGGAGAAGTAGTCTGTCATTGCCAGCATGAACACCTTCTGCTCTGGGGCCATCGGTAGTTTGCCAACTAGGTCCATGCCCCATTTCATAAATGGCCATGGTGCTGAAATTGTGTGCAGGTTCTGTGCAGGTTGATGTATCTCTGGACCATGCCTTTGGCAGGCGTCACACTTTGTGGCATACTGGATGCTATCTGTTTTCATTGTGGGCCAGTAGTAGCCCATTCGTAGGATTTTGTTAACCATGCTTCTGCCACCTGTGTGATTTCCACAATGTCCATCATGTATTTCTGATAGTCTTTGTCGGGCACAGTCGAGTTCTGCGGTAGTCTGACGGCCGTTGAAGGACCTTCTGAATAGTACGCCTTGTCTGATTGTATATCTGGACGCCTTGATCCTAAATGCTCTTGCTTCCATTCTGTCCTGTGGTAGTTTGCCCTGGATCAGCCATTCATAATATGGTTTGGTCCAGGTCTGGGTAGCTTGGACTGTGTTCTGCAGGACTGGCTGAACTTTTTGGACTGCTGGTTCCAGGATGTGTACAATAGGTATACTGTCCAGCACACCAGGTTCAAATGCTGATCCTATGTTAGCCAAAGCATCTGCCTGCACATTCTGATCTCTAGGGACTTGCTCAACCTCAACGTTAGTAAACTTTTGAAAAAGATTTTTGACCAAATCAAGATATGCAATCATTTTAGAGTCCTTAGCAGCGTACGTACCGTTGATTTGGTTTGCTACCAGTAAAGAATCTATTTTTACCTTCAGATTCTGGATCCTCATGTCCAGACACACGTTTAGTCCTGCTATCAGTGCCTCATACTCAGCTTCATTGTTGGTAGTCCTGAATTCACAGGATACAGCCTGTACTATCTTGTCCCCCTGTGGTGATTTCAGACCACACCTAGTCCAAAGACTTCGACATTATCGAACCATCCGTCGTAGTTCCTGTGTCCGCTGTTTCTGGTCCAGATGGAAGATCTCCTTTGTTACCTGCTCCTCTAGTGTGGGAGTGAAGTCGGCCACAAAGTCTGCTAATGCTTGGGATTTGATTGCTGTTCTGGGCTCATAGGACAAGTCATAGGTGCTCAATTTGACTGACCACTTTGACATACGACCTGAAAGTTCTGGTCTAGACAGTACTGATCTCACAGGAACATTAGTACGAATGACAATATGATGCGCCTCAAAATATGGGCGCAACTTGGTACAAGCAATCATAAAGCCAAAACAAATTTTTCCAATACGTAATACCTGGTTTCAAAGATCCGTAAGACTCTTACTTACATAATGCACAGGATGTTGCTGTCCATCATCCGTTCTCTCACCAGGATCGCGCTTACCAGCTTCATCGCAGGCAGTGCAGGACCGATGACTCCTGGTTCGCTTGGATAAAAGTGGGCCGATGATGAATACTCATTCAGGTCCTGGAATGCTTTCTCATGCTCTGTCCCCCAGTTGAACTGCTTGTTCTTTCTCAGAAGATCGTAGAATGGCTTGCACCTTTCAGAAGACCTGGAGATGAATCTATTCAGCCGCTACCCTTCCGCCGGGCCGACATCCTTCGAGTTCCTGGGACTGCAAGTTGATTATCGCCGAGATCTGCTCGACTAGCCTCTATGCCTCTCTTTGTCACCATATAGCCTAAGAATTTTCCTGCAGTGACACCAAAGGTGCATTTAGTAGGGTTTAGTTTCATATTATACTTATCCAGAATCTCAAACGCCTTTTCCAGGTCCAGGATGTGGTCTTCAGCTTTCTTTGACTTCACCACCATATCATCGATGTAGACCTCCATAGTATCTCGATTTGGTCCTTGAACATCATGTTGACTAGCCTTTGCACGTTGCACCTGCATTTTTAGTCCAAAAGGCATAGCCTTGTAGCAATAGATTCCCTGCCGGTCATGAACGCCAGTATGCTCCTGGTCCGGGAGGGTGCATCCCGATCTGGTTGAATCCACTAGCCGCATCCATGAATGTCAAGACCTCATGTCTCCGTGTGGCATCCACCATTGCATCTATGTGTAGTAGTGGAAACAAATCTTTTGGGCATGCCTTGTTCAGGTCTGTGTAGTCCACGCATACTCTCCACTTGCCATTCTTTTTCTGGACCACAACTACGTTTGCCAGCCAGTCTGGGTACATTACTTCTTTGATCATGTCCATGTCCAGCAATTTCTGTACCTCTTGGTTCACAATCTCATTACGTTCTGGTGCAAACTTCCTGCGCTTCTGTTTCACAGGCTTAAAACTTGGGTCAATATTTAACTTATGCGTAATAACATCAGAACTTATACCAGTCATATCAAAATGAGACCAAGCAAAACAATGCTCTTTCTTCCTCAGAAAGTCAATTAGTGCAGGTCTGATTACCTCTGGAGCGTCAGAACCAACCAGAACCTTCCTGTTAGGTCTTTCTTCTGCCAAAACAATTTCGTCTGTCTCCATGCGTGGGACAGGATTCTCACCGCACTGACAGTCGCTTTAATTGCTATCACGAGGGACTTACCTGGGCGAGAAGGTTTCGTGGTCGTCTGTAACACTCTGTGCGATCTGCCGCTTCTCCTCGATCGCTTGTCCCCACTTTGTTGGAATCTTGATACACTGGTGGTACATTGAAGGTACTGACCTTGAGGTTGTGGATCCGTGGTCGCCCAGGATCACGTTGTATGAGGATAAGCGCCTATTACACGTAACTTTTCGAAAAGAGGTGATTCCTTCCACATAGGTTGGTAGGGTGATCTCTCCCAGCCGTGCTTTGTTTCACCGGCCAACCCTTCCAGAGGGCCGGGACTTCTTTGTCACGCTCAGATCTTTCACCCCATAGCCTCCTGCGCATCCATCATGATGAAGTTGATCGAATCGCCTCCATCTACCGCAAGACTATTCTCGACCATGCAGGTTCCAACTGGACTTTGATCACTACACCATCATGGTGAGGCCCATGCACTCCCTGAAGATCTGACTCATCGAACACAATCTCCTGGGCTGGACCTGGTTGTCCTGCTGGTGGCTGTTGCCTGTTTTCCAGAGCCACACGCTTCGCAGCGGAATATGTTAGTCCACAAATATCTGAACCACCAGAAATGAATTTTACCTCATGGGTTGGTGGTGGGGGAGGAAGATCTCTGGGCTCATCTCGTTCAACTCTGATCCTCCTGTTCTCGGGCAGATATCCTTCAGGTGACCATTCTTTAGCAGATGAGCTACTTCCCTCCCCGAGAGCTATGCAAATTCTCCTGTGGTGTGCCCAATATCAGAATGGTCCTCACACCACTTGGTTGTGTCTCGCCTTGGATTTAGCTTCTCACTCGCTTTTGGCCATCTGACTGCTGAGCCCAACTTGTCCAACTTGTTGATCAGGCCTGGAAGATCTACTGAGAAGAAGCGCATCTTATGAAACGGAGGTGGAACCACTGGTGCATCGGTCTGTTCATCCACTGCGTGCCTCCTTCCTGGCCGGCCTCGATATGGACCGATCTGTTGTTCTTTGTCTTGTGGGTGGTGACTTTGCGTTCACCGCCGGTCTGGTAACGTGCTCGAATCGCTGGTCCTCCTCTACCTCGATCCGGGCCGTGAGCCTTAGCCTGCACATCCTCAAAGGTAGAACAAGGGTAGCGAGTTAGTTCAACATAAAGATCAGAATCTCTAACCAAACCTTGCCTGAAGGCCTCAATGGCCGTGCCGATGTCACATCTGGGGATGGACACTTTCTCCTTGTTAAAGCGGTGCAAGAAGTCCCTTAGAGACTCGTTCTCGTTCTGGATGACTCGGTACAGGTCACTGGTCTGCTTCTCCAACAATCTGCTACTGGCGAACTGGACGTTGAAAAGGTTGATCACTCGCAGCGATTTGATGGTCTTGATTGGCAGGTTGATATACCACTGTAGGGCTCGACCAGTCAAGGTTGAACCAAAGCTTCTGCACATGCAGCCTCCTCTTCTCTGGCCGATAGGAACGTTGAACATCCTTCTCGCGCTCAGACCGAAAGCAACGTGTTCCAGAGGATCAGCTATCCCATCATAGAGCTTTAGGTTGGGCGCTGAGTACTTCTTTGGCATCTCCACCATTGCAATGCAGTCATCAAAGGGTGAATCAGCATAACTCCCTGGTGCTGCCTCTTCAATGGGTGGTGGGAGCCCTGGAACCTTTCGTACCAACTCTGAGAGTTTCTGCATCTCCATCATCATGTACTGCATGACCTGGCCTGCACTAACTCCCTCTGGTGTCTTTGGGTCACCATCTCCACCTGCAGCGTTGTTTTCTGGATTCTCCTCTACATTGTGTGGGTCTCCTCTTGTTCCTTTTGATCCTGCAGAAGAGAAAGTAGAGAAGTCAAGTTGTTTGATCACATCAGAAAATGGAGTACCTGGTGGGATCCTGGATCCTGAGGCCTTCTTCTGAGCAGAGGTCTCCAACTGCTTTTTCAGGACAGCCTCTGCCTCCTTTAGTCTTGCAGCCTCTGCCTTGGCCTCTTCTGCAGCCTGCTTGGCTTGTTGTAGTTCCTCCTGGAGTTTGAGCATGGCCTCTGCACTGGGATCTGCCATCTTTCACGCTGGTTGCACTTGTGCTGACTCGGAATGTTTTGTTGGATTAGTAAACTAGTATCCCCACAGACGGCGCCAATCTGTTCGGGGTGATTTTCTCACACGGTTCGTTTAAGTGATTGTGGATCTACTAGTACTATCCTTTAGGTTTAGCTTTATGATTTTTGTGATTTAGGATCGATTATGTACGAAAGACTATGAAAACAAAACAAGACACACGATATGGTTACGTGGGAAAAACCCTTAAATGTTAAGGGAAAAACCACGGGCGCCAAGTCAGGAGAGGATCTTCACTAGTTCTGGAATAATAGGTACAGTCCGACCAGGGTAGTGGGGATACAATAAAGGCGTAAAATAATTTTAGAGTGTTTAGTTGTTTGTGAAATGCGTTGAGAGTTGTGTGCTTGCGTTGAATGATAATTGATGCCCCTTCTCCTCTGAATTCTCTTGCTTTTATAGTGTTCCTAGGTCCAACGTCTCTTTCCTTGGTTGTAGGTAACTTCCCCCTTCTGGTTCTCCAACAGCTCCTATCTTCACGGCTCTTGTTTCTGCATGCTTGACTAAGTCTTGCAACGTCCACTTCTAGGGTTGCTGCTCGTATTTCTGGACTTATTCATAATGACTTCCTTTTTGTTTGGGCTCGGCCCATCTTGGGTTTTCCTCTCCTGACCTGTGCCTTTGTTTTGTCTCAGATCGCTGCGTCAGCCTGTAGTTCCCGGACTTTGATTGTAGATCCCGAACTTTGCCTGGACCTCGGCCGAGGGTCCTGGACCAACTCAAGATGTGTCCTGGACCAGCCTCCTTCGTCCCAACACAAGTCACATGCATTTACTTACACCTTTAAAATTGTCATCATCATTTTAATTTTAGTATTAAAAATTTAATGTTTATACATAATAATAATAAGGCGAAATTACAAATAACTACCTTTTAAAACCACTTTTTTTCAAATAACTACCTTTTATAATTTTTTTTTTCAAATCACTACCTTAAAACGTATTTTTGTTTTCAAATCAATACCAGTTCCCCGGAAAACGTCATATTTTATCAAATTCCGACCACTTTGAAAATTTTTGTTGCCTTTTATTTGAAACACCCATGTCAAATACCCATTCTACCCTTTTCTAACCTTTCTTCCTCTATTTAACTTAACCTCTTCATTTCATCCTCTTTACCTCTTTACCTAAAATTTCTTCCATTGTTTTTAATTTTTTCTCTCATATTATTCAATCAAACAATGATTCTTTCACTTTTCAGCACTTTCCATCCTTATTTTTTTGAGTTAAATGAGATTTCCGGGGAACTGGTATTGATTTGAAAACAAAAATACGTTTTAAGGTAGTGATTTGAAAAAAAAATTATAAAAGGTAGTTATTTGAAAAAAAGTGGTTTTAAAAGGTAGTTATTTGCAATTTCGCCTAATAATAATACATACAAAATACAATACTACTACTTTAATACTACCATTTTCATTTCCATCACTTTTAAATATTTTCTTCAATAATAAATAAAATATTTTAGTCTTAAAATTCAAAAGTAGAGATATTTCGAAAAATCGTTGTTCGGGGTGATTTTCTCACACGGTTCGTTTAAGTGATTGTGGATCTACTAGTACTATCCTTTAGGTTTAGCTTTATGTTGTTCGTAATTTTGGGATTAGAATGTATAAAAGACAACGAAAATAGAACAAGACACACGATATGGTTACATGGGAAAAACCCTTAAATGTTAAGGGAAAACCACGGGCGCCAAGCCAGGAGAGGTTATGCACTAGTTCTGGTTCAGGAAATACAGAGTCTGGACCAACTGGTACAGAATACAACAATATTATAAAATAATTATAAAGTGTTTAGTTGCTTGTGAATTGCGTAGAGAATGATGTGCTTGAGTTATGTAAATTCTGATGTGAATAATGCGTGCCTTCTCCCTGAATTCCACTCCTTATATCGTGCTTCAGGGTCCAACGTTCACTTCCTTCTTTGTAGCTAACTTCTCCCCCTTTCTTCTCCAGCTGCTCCTATCTTTCAGGCTTCAGTTTAGTCCCTTGACTAAGTCTTGCAACGTCCACTTCTAGGGTTGCTGTTCGTGCTTCTGGACTTGCTTTATAATGACTTCCTTTTTGTTGGGCTCGCCCCATTTTGGGTTTTCCTCTCCTGACCTGCACCTTTGTTTTGTCTGCATCTGCCTGCAGTCGGGTCAGAAATTCTGGACCTGATTGCAGATCCTGAACTTTGTCTGGACCTGGCCGAGGGTTCTGGACCAACTTGCACAGGTCTGGACCAGCTTGGTTTTTTGGTCCCAACAGTTTGTCCCCCATCTCCTTGCCCTTTAGTCCTGAACTGGGGGTAAGGAGATGCTTTTGTTCCCTTCCCTGGACTAGGGTTGTGCCTTGTCCAGGTCCTTCCTGTTCTGCTGTGCCTTTGGTCCTGGGACCTGCACTTTGTAATTAATGTGGTAGTTGCCTTTTCGTGGGGAAGTGCGCCCTATTTTGGCGCTCAATGCACTGCACATCAGTCGTGGGTCACATCAAGTCACTTCGCGCGCTTATTTTTGTAAAAACCATCCATCTTCCTTTTGTTCCCTATATATACCCTAGTTTTTGTTTCTTTCTCTCTCTATCTTCTTTTCTTCTCGATTTCTTTTGTTTTGCAATCAAGAACCCTAGCCAAAAAATCCCCAAATCAATTTGTAAAATCCCTAGCTTTCTTTCTTCTCTTTCTCCTCTGACCATGGCTCGTAACGATACTGGCCCTTCCTCGGCGGTGTCTTTCTTCTATGGCAATTCTATCTTTCAAGCGACGGACTTGATTAAGGACGTCAACATCTTCCCAAACTTGCTTGCTCAAGGGGCCGTGGCGAAGCTAAAAAGGGAAGGAAAGATCCCTGAAAGCGCCGAGGTCTGGGCCCCAGACACTAAGGACGTTAGGGTGGATTGGGTGAGCCCTGGCTGGTTCTCGATTTTTGAGTCATCCTTTAAATTTGGTGCAACCTTTCCGCTCTGTCCACTGATGAGCGCTTTCTTGGGCACTGTTCAAGTGCCGCCTTGTCAAGTCATGCCTTCCGTCTGGCGATTGATCCATGGGATCGATTCCCTTTGCCGTAGGTATGGGGTTGAGATTCATCTTGCTGATATAAGGAATACTTACCGCTTGCGAATGTACAAGAAAAAGAGGGTTCACTTTCGTTTGAGGGATAGATGCTTGCCTCTCTTGACCCGTTTGGATGTGGGTGATGAGAGTAACTGGACCAGCTACTACATGTTCATCCGGAGCTATACTTTGGGTCCAAATGTCTGGGCACCTGAGTTCTCTTTGAAGGGGACTGGTATGTCCTTTGAACTTTTGGAATTCTGTCTATTTTGTTCTTGCATGTGTTCTTTGCTTAGGCTTGTTGTGGATTTGTTTTGTAGTTTCTGACTGGGTCCCTACCCCTGATGACCCTGAGTCAAGGAGGAGGATTCAGGCGTTCCTGGATCTGCCTGCTGACAAGAGGACCTGGCCCAGGTGTATGCATCCTGACGATGATGAAGTTGTGGAGGTGGTTCCGCCGCCGAGCAAAGATGGTGGTGACTTCCGTGGAGAGAGTGAGGAAGATAAAGAGAGTCCTGGAAATGAAGAGGAGGTTGTGCCCGAGGAGGTGAAAAGTCCGTGTAGCGGGGTTACGGTGGGGGTGCAGGTATGTTCGACTGCACTCCCATCCATGTAACCCTTTGAACTCTATACTTGCTCAGCCGATGGCCATTCCCACTTGCCCCCTGCAGATTCTGGCCTGGGCCACGCCTCCGGGCCTAGCGGCTGCGCATCGTATCGACATATTCTCTGGTTTATGAATTGATACACCTTCCGCTCTTTCAGAACTGCTTTCTCGCGATGTTTCGACCTCTGGATCCAAAGAAGAAAACTTTTTCGCCCATGGATGCTATTGTCGCTTGATTGCCCAGGCCGTGAGTCCCTGGAAACCGGTAGTAGCTCTGCTCCACCGCTAGTCTGGTGGCCCCCTTTTCTGAGTCTTCCAAGAGGAAGGCGCCAGAAGGGGTCCATCCCAGGTCTTCGAAAATGGTCGCTGAGTCTCCTGAACCTACCCCTGACCAGAAGAAAAGGAAGAAGGGAAAGCTGCCTCAAATGAACCCTGTGCTTTCAATACCACTGCACTCCCAAAGCCAATCTGATTATGTTTCCTTGGGGAAGTCCCTGAGTGAGAATTTTGCTACACCGCCCTTCCTCGCACTCGCCTCTAGATCCCACACGCCGGGCGCACAAAATGGTGGGTCATTGTGCTCGTGTTTGTATCTTTTCCTTGGTTTTCGCTTTTGTTCGAGTTACTTTTGATATGGTCCCGATTTTCTGCTTTGTTCGCACTGTAGTTGCTACTCATGTCTGCCAGTCTTGGTTCTACGGTGCCACTTCTGGAAAGTGGTAGAGGTCAGGCTGAGGTTGAGAATGATGTATTTCGTTCTTCCCTTGAGACTAGCAAAAAGGAGCTTGAGAGTGTAAGCCTTCGTTGTGAGAGGATGGCCACTTTGCACAAGACCAGATTCGAGAGGGTCCAGATGCAGGATACCCTTTTTCAAAGCTGACCCAGGAGATTGAGGGACTCAGGGCTGAGGTTAGTCAGCATAATGCGGCTTTGGCGGACTCGAGTGTATTTTATACACTTCGTACCCGTGTCGAAATGATGAATGCCAACCCTGAAGAACGTGCTGCTTGGGACCTTTCTGCAGAGCTCGCTACCTTCAAACAGATATTTCCTGGGCAGCCTATTCTGGAACAGGCGGAAGTTACCGGTACTCGGCTGGTCCAGGATCTTCTGCCTACAGGGGTTGATGCTCTTTGGGGCATCTCGTGGCCGATCCTGCGGAAGAAAACGTTGAGAGGACAGGTGAATCTGATGATGGTACCAACTGAACTTGTTTATGATGGTTGTTTATGTTTTCTGAACAATATTCTGAATTTGCAAGGGGGAATGTCCCCTGTTGATTTTTGGCCTGTAAGTATTTGCACTTTGTTTTTGAACTTTGTCTTTGGTTCTGCTATTCATGCATGGGCATGGTCTGACTTATTAGGGTTTGACCTTTGTCAACCTTTTGCTATTTTATGCCATGCTATGTTTTGTTATGGCATGTCACATTATGTTATGTTTTTTGTTATGATGCGCATATAATTTGTTGTGAATTTTGTAAAGTAGCATGCATGCGTTTGATAATTTAGGCGACTTACACTTTGGGGCTCCCTTAACGGACATTACTCCCTGTCCCGTTGTTGCAGTCGTGCTGGGGCAGGAGCCCAAGGTTTTGTCTTTGCCTTTGTTTCTGGGCTGGACCAGATTTCTGTTCTGCTTTGTCTGCACAAAAAGAGGGTCAGGGCTTGACCGTTGGCGTTAGCCAACGGCCCTCCGACGCTCAAGTCAGTACAATTGTATAGGATAAATCGTAAAGGAAAAGTTTTGAGTTTTGTACATTACCAGATAAGCTGGTCCAGGGCACTTTACATGTGATAGAGCTTGAGGTGGAGTGTATTCCAAGGTCTTGGGATCATGTCTCCTTCCAGAGTTTGTAGTCTGTAAGAGCCTTTCCCTGTTGCTGAATCAATAAGGTATGGACCTTCCCAGGTTGGGGCCAACTTGCCTGCAGCCTTGTCCCTTGTGTTCTGAAATACTTTTCTCAGGACCAGATCTCCTGTCCTGAACATTCGTACTCTCACATTCTTGTTGTAACTTCTGGCCACAGATTGTTGGTATGCTGCTAACCTTACTGCTGCTAAGTCTCTGAGCTCTTGGGCTGTATCCAGGCTGTCACAGAGTAGTTCATTATTCTCAGAAAATGTATTGAGTCCATACCTGACTGTTGGAACGTGCACTTCTATTGGTAGTACAGCTTCACATCCATAAACCATTGAGTATGGAGTTTGTCCTGTTGCTCTCTTTGGCGTGGTCCTGTCTGCCCATAGTACCAGTGGCAGCTCTTCAACCCATCTCCCCTGTTTCTCCATCAGCTTCTTCTTGATGCAATTGATTACAATCTTGTTACTGGACTCAGCCTGTCCATTTGCTTGAGGATATCTTGGTGCAGAGGTGACCAAGTTGATATTCCACTTTGTACAGAAATCTCTGGTCTTGTTTCCCACGAATGCAAGTCCATTGTCACATATGATTTCTGAGGGGATCCCATACCTGCTGATTATATTTTTCTTGATAAAGGCAATTACTTTTTCTCAGAACGCTTTTGTATGCATCCGCTTCTATCCATTTGGAGAAATAATCTGTCATTGCTAGCATGAACACCTTCTGCCCTGGAGCCATTGGTAGTTTGCCAACTAAGTCCATGCCCCATTTCATGAACGGCCATGGTGCTGATATTGAGTGCAGGTTCTGTGCAGGCTGATGTATCTCTGGACCATGCCTTTGACAGGCGTCACATTTTGTGGCATACTGGATGCTATCTGTTTTCATTGTGGGCCAGTAGTATCCCATCCGCAGGATTTTGTTGACCATGCTTCTACCACCTGTGTGGTTTCCACAGTGTCCATCGTGTATCTCTGATAGTACTGTCCTGACCTGGTCAGGTTCTAGGCAGCGCAGTAATGACCCTATCAAGGACCTTCTGAATAGTATGCCTTGTATGATTGTATATCTGGACGCCTTGATTCTGAATGCTCTTGCTTCCATTCTGTCCTGCGGTAGTTTGCCCTGGACCAGCCATTCGTAATATGGTTTGGTCCAGGTCTGGGTAGCTTGGACTGCGTTCTGTAGGACTGGTTGAACTTTCTGGATCGCTGGTTCCAAGATGTGTACAATAGGTATACTGTCCAGCGTACCAGGTTCAAATGTTGATCCTATGTTAGCCAAAGCGTCTGCCTGCACATTCTGATCTTTAGGGACTTGCTCAACCTCAACGTTAGTAAACTTTTGAAAAAGATTTTTGACCAAATCAAGATATGCAATCATTTTTGAGTCCTTAGCAGCGTACGTACCGTTGATTTGGTTTGCTACCAGTAAAAAGTCTATTTTTACCTTTAGATTCTAGATCCTCATGTCCAGACACACATTCAGTCCTGCTATTAGTGCCTCATACTCAGCTTCATTGTTGGTAGTCCTGAATTCACAGGATACACTGCATCGCTCTTGTCCCCTGTGGTGACTTCAAGACCACACCTAGTCCGTAACCCCCGATATTGGTGAACCATCCGGTCTGCAGTTCCTGTGTCCGCTGCTTCGGGTCCGGATGGAAGATCTCTTTGTTACCCGCTCTTGTAGTGTGGGAGTGAAGTCACCACAAAGTCCGCGAGCTTGGGACTTGATTGCCGCTCCGGGCTCATAGGATAGATCATAGGTGCTCAACTTTATCGACCATTTTGACATACTACCAAAGTTCGGTCTACATAGCCCTGACCTCTCAGGGACATTAGTACGTATAATAGTATGATGCGCCTCAAAATAAGGGCGCAACTTGGTACAAGCAATCGTTAAAGCCAAAACAAATTTTTCCAATACAGAATACCTGGTCTCAGCATCCAGAAGCCTCTTACTCACATAATACACAGGATGTTCTTTGTCCATCCGGCTCTCTTACCAAGATCGCACTTACAGAGGCTTCGCATGCAGAGGTATAGGACCAGTGACTCCCCTGGTTCTGGTTTAGACAGGAGTGGGGCTGATGATAAGTACGCTTTTAGGTCCTGGAATGTTTTCTCATGCTCTGTCCCCCAGTTGAACTGTTTGTTCTTTCTCAGAAGATCATAGAATGGCTTGCACCTTTCAGAAGACCTGGAGATGAATCTGTTCAGCGCTGCTACTCTTCCAGTCAGTTTCTGGACATCTTTCGAGTTCTGGGGGACTGCAAGTTGATTATTGCTGAGATCTGCTCTGGACTAGCCTCTATGCCTCTTTTTGTCACCATATAGCCTAAGAACTTCCCTGCAGTGACACCAAAGGTGCATTTAGTAGGGTTTAGTTTCATATTATATTTTTCCAGAATCTCAAACACCTTTTCCAGGTCCTGGATGTGATCCTCAGCTTTCTTTGATTTCACCACCATATCATCAATGTAGACCTCCATTGTATCTCCAATCTGGTCCTTGAACATCATGTTCACCAGCCTTTGATATGTTGCACCTGCATTCTTTAGTCCAAAAGGCATAGCCTTGTAGCAATATATTCCTCTGCTGGTCATGAACGCTGTATGCTCCTGGTCTGGAGGGTGCATCCTGATCCGTTGAATCCGCTAATGCATCCATGAATGTCAAGACCTCATGTCCTCGCGTGACATCCACCATGGCATCTATGTGTGGTAGTGGAAATGAATCTTTGGGCACGCCTTGTTCAGTCTCAGTATAGTCCACGATACTCTCCACTTGCCATTCTTTTTCTCGGACCACAACTACATTTGCCAACCAACTGGGTACATTACTTCTTTAATCATGTCCATGTCCGCTTTCAGACTCTCCCGTTCACAATCTCATTACGCTCGTGCAAACTTCCCCGCTTCGCTTTCACGTGCTTAAAACTTGGGTCAATATTTAACTTGTGTGTAATAACATCGAACTTATACCGCCATATCAAAATGGGACCAGCAAAACAATGCTCTTTCTTCCTCGTA
Organism: Dianthus caryophyllus; assembly: GCA_023091065.1. NCBI lineage: Eukaryota > Viridiplantae > Streptophyta > Magnoliopsida > Caryophyllales > Caryophyllaceae > Dianthus > Dianthus caryophyllus. Next base: position 33,982,204 of record CM041517.1, on the reverse strand, counting down.
AAGTCAATTAGAGCAGTCCGATTACCTCGAGCGTCGTAACCAACCGTAACCTTCTCGCCAGGTCTTTCCTCACCAAGACAATTTCATCCGCTCCATGCGTGGGACAGATTCTCAATGCACTGACAGTCGCTTTAATTGCTATGCGAGGGACTTACCTGGACTAGGAGGTTTCAAGGCTGTCCTGTAACACTCCTGTGCTGTTTGTTGCTCTCCTCTGACCGTTGCTGACCCCCACTTTGTTGGTATCTTTATGCACTGGTGGTATGTTGAAGGTACAGCCTTGAGGTTGTGGACCCAGGGTCGCCCTAGGATTACGTTGTATGAGGACAGGCAGTCTATCACGCAGAACTTCTCGAAAGAGGTGACTCTTTCCACATAGGTTGGTAGGGTGATCTCTCCCAAGTCGTGCTTTGTCTCTCCATCGAACCCTACCAGACGCCGGACTTCTTCGTTACATCGGACTCTTTCAGCCCATAGCTTCCAAATACCTCCATCATGATGATGTTGACCGAATCGCTTCCATCTACCAGACCCTTCTCGACCATGCAGTTCCAACTGGATCTTGATTACCACCCATCGTGGTGTGGCCCATGCACTCCTTGTAGGTCCGACTCATCAAACACAATCTCCTGGATCGACCTCGCTTGTCTCCGCCGGGTGGTTGTTGCCTCGTTTCTCCGTAGCTACACGCTTTGCGGCAGAATATGTTAGTCCACAAATATCCGATCCACCGTAGATGAATTTTACCTCGTGGGTTGGTGGTGGTGGAGGAAGATCTCTGGCTCATCTCGTTCATCTCTGCTCCTCCTGCTCTCGGCGTGATATCCTTCAAGTGACCATTCTTTAGCGGATGAGCTACTTCCTCCCGAGAGCTATGCAGCCCTTCCTCGTGGTGTGTCCAATATCGAATGGTACTACACCACTTGGTTGTGTCTCTCCTCGGGTTGGGCTTCGCTTGCTTTTGGCCATCCGATCGCCGAACCTAGCTTGTCCATCTTGTGGATCACCCTGGAAGATCTACTGAGAAGCGATCTAAACCGAGGTGGAACCACTGGTGCATCAGTTTGTTCATCCACGGCGTTTGCCTCCTTCCTGGTTGGTCTCTGATATGGACCAGGCCTGCTGTTGTTGTGCCTTTGGGTGGTGACTTTACGTTCACCGCTCGTCCTGATAACGTGCTCAATCAGCCGGGTCCTCCTACCCCGACCGCCGAGCCTTAGCCTGGCACATCCTCAAAAGTAGAACAAGGGTAGCGAGTTAGTTCAACATAAAGATCGTAATCTCTAACCAAACCTTGCCTCAAGGCCTCAATGGTCGCGGCCGATGTCACATCCTGGGGATGGACACTTTCTCCTTGTTGAAGCGGTGCGGGAAGTCCCTTAGAGACTCGTTCGCTGGATGACCCGCATGTCATCAACCGCTTTCCAACAATCTCTTGCCATCGCGAACCGGATGTTGAAAAGGTTGATCACCGCAGCGACTTGATGGTCTTGATGGGCGTTGATATACCACCGAGGGTCGGACTACCAAGGTTGAACCAAAGCTTTTGCACATGCAAGCCTCTCTCTTTTCTGCTGGGATAGGAACATTGAACATCCTCTGCCTGTACTGTGCAACATGTTCCAGAGGATCTGCTGTCCCATCATAGAGCTTTTGGTTGGGTGCTGAGTACTTCTTTGGCATCTCGACCATTGCAATGCAGTCATCAAAGGGTGAATCAGCATAGCTCCCTGGTGCTGCCTCTTCAATGGGTGGTGGAAGTCCTGGAACCTTTCGTACCAACTCTAAGAGTTTCTGCATCTCCATCATCATGTATTCCATGACCTGGCCTGCACTTACTCCCTCTGGTGTCTTTGGTTCACCGCTTCCGCCTGCACCGTTGTTCTCTTGATCTTCCTCTACATGGAGTGGATCGCCTTTTGTACCTTTTGACCCTGCAGAAGAGAAAGTAGAGAAGTCAAGTTGTTTGATCACGTCAGAAAATGGTGTACCTGGTGGGATCCTGGATCCTGAGGCTTTCTTCTGTACAGAGGCCTCCAACTGCTTCTTTAGGGCAGTCTCTGCCTCCTTCAGCCTCGCAGCCTCTGCCTTGGCCTGTTGTAGTTCCTCCTGGAGTTTGAGCATGGCTTCTGCACTGGGATCTGCCATCTTTCACGTTGGTTGGACTTGTGCTGACTTGGAATATTTTGTAGGATTAATAAACTAGTATCCCCACGCAGGCAGCGCCAATCATTGGGGTGATTTTCTCACACGGTTCGTTTAAGTGATTGTGGATCTACTAGTACTATCCTTTAGGTTTAGCTTTATGTTGTTCGTAATTTTGGGATTAGAATGTATAAAAGACAACGAAAATAGAACAAGACACACGATATGGTTACGTGGGAAAAACCCTTAAATGTTAAGGGAAAACCACGGGCGCCAAGCCAGGAGAGGTTATGCACTAGTTGTGGTTCAGGAAATACAGAGTCTGAACCAACTGGTACAAAATACAACCATATCGTAAAATAATTATAAAGTGTTTAGTTGCTTGTGAATTGCGTAGAGAATGATGTGCTTGAGTTATGTAAATTCTGATGTGAATAATGCGTGCCTTCTCCCTGAATTCCACTCCTTATATCGTGCTTCAGGGTCCAACGTTCACTTCCTTCTTTGTAGCTAACCTCTCCCCCTTTCTTCTCCAGCTGCTCCTATCTTTCAGGCTTCAGTTTAGTCCCTTGACTAAGTCTTGCAACGTCCACTTCTAGGGTTGCTGTTCGTGCTTCTGGACTTGCTTTATAATGACTTCCTTTTTGTTGGGCTCGGCCCATTTTGGGTTTTCCTCTCCTGACCTGCACCTTTGTTTTGTCTGTACTGTCTGGTACTGGCTGTAAATTCTGGACCTGATTGCAGATCCTGAACTTTGTCTGGACCTGGCCGAGGGTTCTGGACCAACTTGCACAGGTCTGGACCAGCTTAGTTTTTTGGTCCCAACAATCGTCAAACGCGCACACTTTAACTTTTATCGCTTTTGACACCCGACTTTTTAAACCCGACTTATTTCGTAAAAACTTTTTAAAAAACTTCGAGGGGACAAACTATTCACCAAATAGTGTCTTGGTCATTTAAGTCCAAAGATGATGATTATGTTTCTATTTTCTTTTAATTAAACTTTAAATTAAAACTAAAACCTAATACTTAACACCTAATTTATACTCTATCTTACATGACAAGTTTTACAAGTGTAAAATTCACTTTGCTCTCCTTCATTTTGGACGTACCATTACCTCTCTTTTCTCTCATTTGTTTTTCTTTATTTTTCTTCCAAAATCCTCTAAAATAAAACCCTTAATAATATTCTAATAAATCTTTAGTGTTCTAGTTTAGTTAGTGGGTTTTAGGAGCTAACTTACAAGGATTTTTGGGTGAAGAATTTGGGTTTTATGGGTGAAGAAATTCCGATCTAAAATTTATTTTAGATCCTCGACGATTAACATCCGAATTAAGGTGACTAGCTTTGTCTTATTTTGGCCTCTTAGTAAATTAATTTGTTTTGTTATTATAATTTTATGAGTATGATTTCTATGTTAAAACATGTTAAACATCAATGATTTGTGTTTGTATGTTATGTGTAGTATAATAAAATGATAATAAATAAGTAATAATGATAATAGTTAAGTTGTAGTAAAATGTTCATATGTTAGTTAATTTAATTTTTAGCATTTTTAATTTTTGTTCATATGATTTTTATGTTTAGTTATGTTTTATTTAAGTAGTAATCATATATAAAAATTATGTGAAATATTAACAATGAGTTTAAAGTGATTAAAATCGAAAATAAAAGTTATATGTTCATATGTATTTATCTCGGCATTTCCCATTTTTTTTAATGTATTTTCACTTTTAATTTTTTGTAAATAATATGTTGTGTTAAGTGAGTTAAAATGGATGTTATCATGTGAAAAAAATTAAATTAGGAAAATAAATTATAAGTTGTTAAAATCAAAAATGGTGTTCTTGAGCTTTATTTTGATGTTCATGTGTGTTCTTGAAGTATTCATGTGTGTTCATCATTTTGTACACTTTGATTTCATTTTAGTTTATGTTTGTTAATAATTTGTGTTTATGTTTAGTTATTGTTCTATATAATGTTAGTATTATAATATAAATCAACTTAAAACATTATAAATCATTAAGATTAAAAAGTTAGAAATTTAAAGTGTTGAAAAACACTATTCATAAATATAAATGAAATTTTTAGTAAATTTCATTTTAATTTAAATCGTTTTAGTATAATTAGAATAATTAGAATATAAAAACTTTAAGCTAAAAACCGATAAAAATTGAAAAATGAAATTTGGACCTTCACCTTGCATAGCCACGGCATCCCCATTTTTTTAGGTCAAAAATTGTTTTTATCACTTTTTAGTTTATTGTTAAAATAATTTAATTATTAGTTAATAAGTTAGAATTAAGAAATTAAAAGAAATAAATCAATTTTGACATATACTTAAAACCACACGGCATTTGTATATAAAATGGACTAAATTTGATCAAAATGAAATTATCACCAAGTCACTAAAGTTAAATAATAATTAGAATTGAATTTTTGTATAAATCGATTTAGTTATAAATGAAATATAATAAACCGATAAAAAATGAATAACCGTTATAAAAATGAATTAAATCGTGTGCTACTACCTTTGCATATTGGACTGTTGAACTTGGACTTACGGACTAAAATGAATCATCCACGATACTATTATTTTAAAATGAAAATCACTAACTTTAGTTAATAGACGACTAAAATTAACTAAGTCTCATTTTAAAATGAATATCATTATCACTTTTTACAAATCGAACTTAACATTTTTAAAACTAGGATATTAAAATAAATATCATTGATCATTTTACAAACCGAACTTAACGTTTTTAAAACTAGACTTTTAAAATATTTCCAAAAATCACTAAGTACAAAACGAACTTAACGACTTTGAAACTAGAAATTTATACTTAGAAAATAAAAAGGTTTAGTTTTATACCTAAAATATCTTAAGTATAAATACCTAAAATATCTTAAGTATAAAAATACGTACAAGTATAAGAATACGTATAAGTATAAAAATACGAATAAAATACGAAGTATAAAAATACGAATACGTATAAAAATACGTATAAAATACGAAGTATAAAAATACGAATACGTATAAAAATACGTATAAAATACGGTGAATAGTGAATAGTGAATAGTGAAAAATTTACAAAACCTGTAAAACAAGTTACGTCTCAAAATTCAAAGATATTTCAAAACTCAAATTTTGAAATATTGAAAATAATTGAAAATTTTACTAAGTATAGAAAATTGAAAATGAATAAGTAATTGACTTAAAATGTTTGAAAAACACTTAAATAAAATTGGACATACTAATAAATGTTTCAACATATAAACTTGAAAACATTAATAATTAACAACACTTCAAATAATAAACGAACGTGTTATGTGATCATATGAAACCTACAATTCAAATAAAACGTTTGAGCCTCCGATATGAAAACGTCAATCGTAAGTGAAGTGGGGTTAAGATAGTCTTGTAGCGGATACCACTATCTCGGTCTCTGACATGGGTCATCCCGGTTAGTGTGGTTGAGCCGGCAGCTTTATTGCTTAGCATCCTGCCCATCCTTACGCCTTAAGTCGTATTGCCTATGCCGTATAAGATAAAGAATATGCCAACTCTTAGTGGGTCAGGCTTTAGGAAATAGTCGTTTTATCCAGAGTTAAGGTGCTCTATGAATAGCATAGCCTATTCTTAAAGTGGATATTAGTGTATGCGTACTAGACTAGGGTTTTATTCCCCTATTTCGCTAAAGTTATCAGGGCACCCGTGACCTTGTGGATTCAGGTCGATTATAGCGGTTATGTCTCCTTGCCGTGTTTCGTTCTTAGTGGGCGCGATACTTGCATTCGTTCTTACCCTGCGTAAAGATTACTTGACGAGATTGTATCTGAAGTTCGAATCATTTCGAACACTAGAAGATGAGATGCAAGTACTATAGTATTCGGCGTGGTTTACGAGTCGAGTAAGTCGCTGCACTATGGTAGTGAGATGCAAACGACTAGAGTACAAAGGCCTACTCAGTGGTCAGGCTCGTAAGCAGTATGTGTTGTGTGTTGTTTGATTAAATGAGAACGAGTGTGTACCATTTTCGAAAATTAAAGACCACAAGTTTCTGAAGTGAATCGAGTCTGCATGATGAGAATGATACAATGCGTATGTATGTTTGCGATCTGATATCGCATTGTAATCCTGTTGAATTATTGTGATACTATTGCTATGATATTATATGTTATTTGCCTTCATAATTGAATATCATGCTTATATGATTTATCGCTTTAAACCGCATGCTTATTATGACTTATATGTCTTCATTTGCTATTTGTAATAAGCATGTTTATGTTTTTATTATAATGTTATGTTTATAAAGCGATAATATTAAACCAGAGTAATTGAAATCGAGGGTAAGTATGAGTATAGCTAGTCACTGTCCGCTCAGCGGGCATCCCCCCAATAGTTTATTGTGCAGGAAAAGCGTGGACCGGATGCTTGGATTTTAGGACGGGACCAGCTTATATCTTTTGCCTTACCTTAGTTTGTTTTTGAGAGATTTGTAATATATCACACTATACTCTTTTAAATTTCCGTATTTAGAGTTGTTTTATTCAACTCTGGAACGACGTTGTAACTTTTGGGTTTTTATGTATAATTAATGACGCTGGTTTAAGACTTAATTAATTTCCGCCTTAGTAATTAAAGTCGACTAAAAACCAGGTTGTTACACAATCCACCCTGACATCCCTATTGTCTGGGGCCCAGACCTCGGTGCATTCTGGAATTTTGCCTTCCACCTTGAGTCGTGCTTCAACCCCTTGAGCAAGCAGGTTTGGACAAATGTTTATGTCTTTAATCAGGTCTGTAGCCTGGAAGATAGAACCGCCATGGGAATAAGAGACAGAGTAGAAGGACCGACGTCGTTACGAGCCATTGTGAGATCGAAACAGAAGAGAAGAAGCTAGGGTTTTTTGCAAATTGATTTGGGGGTTTTTCGAAGGTTTTATTGGGTACAAAACAAAGAAAATCAAAGAAGAATAAGGTAGAGAGAGGAAAACAAATATAAGGGTATTTATAGTGTGATCAAAAAAGAAGTTGGATGGTTTTTACAAAAAATAAACGCGCGAAGTGACATGATGTGACCCACGACTGATGTGCGCAGTACTTTGAGCGCCAAAATAGGGCGCAATTCCCCACGAAAAGGCAACTGCCTCATTAATTACAAGGTGCAGGTCTCAGGACCAAAAATCGCAGAAGAACAAAGGAGCCTGGACCAGGCTCAAGCATGGGCCATGGCAGAACAAAAGGCATCTCCTCACCCCTAGTTCAGGACTGTAGGGCAAGGAGATGGGGGACAAACTGTTGGGACCAGAAAACGAGGCTGGTCCAGAGGCCTCAGTCAGGTCCAGACGAGTTCAGGATCTACAGCCAGAACCAAGGCTTACAGCCAGTACCAGACTATACAGACAAAACAAAGGTGCAGGTCAGGAGAGGAAAAGTCAAGATGGGCCAAGCCCAACAGAAAGGAAGTAAAATACCGTGAGCAAAGCCCAAAAGTTATAGCAACCCTAGAAGTGGACGTTGGGAAGACCCAGTCAAGCATGCAGAAACAAGGGCCATGGAGATAGGATGGAGCTGTTGGAGAATCAGAAGGGAGAAGTTACCTACAAACAAGGAAAGAAACGTTGGGGGCTAGAGACACTATATATATAAAGAGGAGACTCCAGGAGAAAAAGATCATCACAAGTCACACAACCCAAGCATACTTCATTCAACGCAATTCACAAGCAACCAAACACTTTATAATTATTTTACGCTTTTTGTATTCTGTACCAGTTGGTCCAGACTCTGTATTTCCTGAACCAGAACTACTGCAAATCCTCTCCTGGCTTGGCGCCCGTGGTTTTCCCTTAACATTTAAGGTTTTTTCCCACGTAAACATATCGTGTGTCTTGTATCATTTTTGTTACATTTCTTTACGTTTAAATCCAATTACAACAATCACCATAAAACGAGTCTAAAGGATAATACTAGTAGATCCACAATCACTTAAACGAACCGTGTGAAAAAATCACCCCGAACAATAATAATAATAATAATAATAATAATAATAATAATAATAATAATAAGAAAAATTTAGCAAGCAATAATAATAAATTTTAGCATTTATTTTCATTAATATTTGATAAGTATTTATGAAAATTTTATAAACGGTCTATATATTTAATTTGAACTAATTTTAATTTATAATTTGCTATAAAATGGTTTTGAATTGGTCTTATTTTTATTCAGATTATTATCAATATTATTATAATTATTATTCTTAATAATATTATTATCACTATTATTAATAACATTAATGTTATATATAACTTAGGTATTATTATTATTATTATTAGGTAATTTATTTATTTAGAAATCTGAAGTTTTCTGAAATAATCTGAAGTTTTCTGAAATTTTCTTAAGTTATCTGAAGTTTTCTGAACCAGAGAAAAACTTAAGATGAGGAGAACAGGGCCTTACTTTGTTTTAAAAATTACTTTTTCTCTATTCCACCAAAAAAAATTATTTTGTCTCTACGTGCTACTTAATGCGACACTTTATTTGCATTTGATCGCATTATTATGAGAGTATATTTGGTGAAAGAAATTTATTTAGTAAATTTAAATATTTTCATTGTAATTTTATTTTTTTTACGGTTTTCATTGTATGCACGGTCGATATTTTGATAATTTGACCACTAAAAGTCAATATTGAAACATTCAAGTAGACATGTGAAATTGGTCAAATAGTAGTCAAATAGGTAGCGGGTTACGGGATAAGTAATTAAATAATTTCATTATACTACTTTCTACTTTCGAGTTTTTTCCTTCTATTTCCTTGATTTTGTTTTTTACTTAGAATACTTTCTTGGGAAAAACTGTAAAAGTCTAGAACATCGCAATTTCAAACTCATACGTCTTCGATATACTACTTTTTTTATATAAAATTTAGTTAGCTTTTCGATAATTTTTTAACCCGACACTTTTACCGTATTATTATGAGAGTATATTTTTTTGAAAGATATTTAATAAATTAATGTTTTTCCATTCTACTATTTTTTTGTGTGGCTTACAACATACGCACAATCTAAATTTTGATTAATATTTTAAATTAGACCTATCAAACGGACCTAATTGAATAACGGGTAGCGAATAATGGGACGAGTAGTTTATATAATTTCATTAAGTTTCACATTATTTACTTTTTTCTCCTATTTTCATTTAATTTGTTTTTTTTTTTTTTTCAAACTTCTTATTACAATTTTTTTTAAAAGTGAATCTCCTTTTTTTCCAGGTTTCACTTGCAATACCCATTACCATTTATTATTTAAAAGTTTCTCTTAATTTTGTATCATTTTCTTTATGGTGTGTTTGGGAACCTGGAATTGGAATTCAATTCCGGAATTGGGCCAATTCCCATGTTTGGGAAGGTTTAGGAATTGGAATTGAAATTGGCTCAATTTTATCTCAATTCCAAGCTAGTTCATACTAGGACCTTCTCAAATTCTAGGTAGGAGGTAGTCATTTGAATTCCTCATTCATTTTTTTTTACACTTACGACTAAAAATATAAAAATCTCAAAATATTTTTTTAGAAGTTAGCACAATATTTATTAAATTTCATTTTTTCAAAAATTTTTAACAAAATTTTATATATAAGTTATCAATTCCAATTCCAATTCCATGAGTAGACAAACATCATTATGGAATTGGATTTGTAATTGAAATACAACATTTCAAATTCTACAATTCAATTCTAGTATTTCAAATCAATTCCAAGTTTCCAAACGCAGCGTTAAGAGAAAAAACCAAAGGGAGGGATTAAATTGTTTTTAGTTTTAAGGGTTTTTCTGGCGTGTACCCTTGTGTTTTTTTGGTTTCCATTTTATACCCCTCCCTTTTTCTAATTTCTCAAATATACCCCTAAACTTAATTTATTAGTGTAAAACGTAACCAAAACACACTTTGACGTCAAAAGCTCCGTGAACTCTTCATTTATTTCCATTTTTTTAGTTGGCTTTGATTTCACTTTTTCTTACCCGCCACTTTGCATTTAGATTTCCCTCCACTCTTTTCTTTTTCCCACCTTTTTTTTTAACCAACTCCAAGTATATATTAGTTCATTACTCATCTATCTCTTCTTTCATTCTATTTTTCTTAAACCCCAAATTTTTTCCTTTAAACCTTCTTCTCCCTTTAAGCAAACAAACATCATATCTTCATCATCTTCAAAGTGGAAAAATCATCCAATTGAAGGCCTTAACTTTAAGAATCAGCCATGTAATAGGTGTGGCAAATATGCTGTCATTAAGATATCGGGGTCCGTCAATAATCCAAATAAAGCGTATTTCAAATGTTTGGATTGTAATAACTTTGTGATGTGGTTGACCGAAGATCATTTGACGACGACAAAAAATTTGCAGCTACGATACGAAGATGAAGTTGACGATGCTTGTGATGGAGATGTGATGAAGGATCTTTTGATGGGGTTGAAGGAAGAGATAATGGATTTAACTAGACATTAAAAACATCCATCAACAGACACTTATCAGTATCATCTACAATAACATATAGATGTCTACCATTGAAAGACATTTTCAACAATAGATACTCCATCCTGCAATAAGAAACAAACGCCAACTTTCGTCATATACTTTTCAACTATGTAACACCACATCATCCAAAATAACACATAAAAATTCGTCAATAACCATTTTCATACAAAAGATTAAGTCTTTAACTGTTTTAACCTAAATTTTCACAACAACTAACAAATAATCAAGCATGCAAGATCAACTGAAGAAGATGAATATAATTACAAATAAAGTAAAAATAAAAGCCAAAAATTGTACCTTGAGTATTAGAAAAACGAGGGAGAATGATCTAGTGAAGGGCGAATTTTTAGGGTTTCTATAATTTTCAATTTGGGGATTTGAGAGTATTTGAGAGCATAATTTAAACAGAGGATAGAAGTAGGAGGAAGTTGAGAGGGTTTGAAATAAAAAGAAAGGAAAATAGAAATAGAAATAGGGCGTAATAAACTTGAATTGAAGAGTTCACGGAGCTTTTTGACGTCAAAGTGTGTTTTGGTTACGTTTTACACTAATAAATTAAGTTTAGGGGTATATTTGAGAAATTAGAAAAAGGGAGGGGTATAAAATGGAAACCAAAAAAACACAAGGGTACACGCCAGAAAAACCCTAGTTTTAATGTACATCGGTCAAACTTTTAAAAGTTTAGTCAAATAAAGTTAGAGTGAACACTTCAGTTGCGTAAATAAGTTATCAAATAAAATACAATTTGGTGTATATCGCGTTGTGAAACAAAAAATCATTACTCGGGTTGAGTTTATATTGTCTCGGGGCAGATCATGTGAAAAACATAATAATTATATTGAAATTTAAAAGCTTTAAAATTATTTTTTACTCCTTACAATTCAAATGCCTTTTCATATTTTATTTCTTTACGGGTGTTATTATTGTTGTTGTTGTTGTTGCTAATTTAATTAATTATTTTATTCAATTCATTTATTCCAGTTTACTATTAACTATTTTTATACATGTTCGAGCATTTATGGACGGGTATTAAATTAGTTAAATAGACCGGAAAAAAAATAGAATACGGAGTAAAAGAAGTAATACAATCACATTTTAGTTCCCAAATACTGTATCACATTATGAGTACTATCGTATGTACACAGCAGTCGGATTGATTTTTTGAAGCAATAGGCATATTACGATTACTACAGTGGAGTATAGCGGCGATCAATTTCTAAAAGAATCTCGAACTTGCGTGATGAAGGAGCTTTGCTTTTATCAATATGATGGCTTGCTTTAACTTTTGCGTAATCATAACTTTCGATCAATGCAAGATTGCAAGCGTGTATTGAAGCATTTGGTAAACTTTTATCACATTTGATTATATTTCCTAAATTTTAGGAAATATTATAAAAACTATCTTAGATAATTAACTTTTTGAAAATAATTATTTTATATAATTTTTTTTTACAAATATATAACTGAAGTATTTTACCTATTAACGTTTTTTTTTTTATTCTGATCACTACCTAAATGTTACAAATGTTATATATATCTAATACCGAGGCCCATACCCATATGTGAGCTTCCTTTCAATATCCATTTGTACTCTATTTATACTGTTCGGGGTGATTTTCTCACACGGTTCATTTAGGTGATTGTGGATCTACTAGTACTATCCTTTAGGTTGTCTTTAGTGGCGATTTATGTGATTGAGTTTATACGTATGAAAGATAACAAAAATGGAACAAGACACACGATATGTTACGTGGGAAAAACCCTTAAATGTTAAGGGAAAACCACTACGCCAAGCCGAGAGAGGTTATGCATTAGTTCTCGAATAGTAGGTGCAGTCCTGACCAAGTGGTGCGAGGAAATAATAAAGGCGTAAATTAATTATAGAGTGTTTAGTTGCTTGAGAAAAGTGTTGAGAGTTGTGTGCTTGCTGCGTTGAATGATATCTGATGCCCTTCTCTTCTGAATTCTCTTGCTTTTATAGTGTCCCTAGGGTCCAACGCCTCTTCCCTTGATTATAGGTAACTTCTTCCCTTTCTTCTCCAAAGACTCCTATCTTTCAGGCCTCACTTCTGCATGCTTGACTAGGTCTTGCAACGTCTACTTCTAGGGTTGTAGTAGCATCCTTGGGCTTTGCTCTTCGGTGTTTACTTCCTTTTGTTGGGCTTGGCCCATCTTGACTTTTCCTCTCCTGGCCTGCACCTCTGTTTTGTCCCAGATCAGTCTGCATCGGGCCGTAAATTCTGGACTGATTGCAGATCCTGACCTTTGTCTGGAGCTGGCCGAGGGTTCTGGACCAACTTGCATGTGTCCGACCAAATGGTTTTTGGTCCCAACAGTTTGTCCCCCATCTCCTTGCCCTTCAGTCCTGAACTGGGGGGTAAGGAGATGCCTTTCACTACTACAAAAAAAACTAAATATAACGGCTAAAATCCGTTGTTTTTAATAAAAGCAACCGTTGTTTCTTGGGCCGTTGTTTTTGATTAAACAACGCAAGAGTGTTGAAGATGGCGTTGTTTAAAATAAGCTAAAAACAACGGTTATTAGAGATAACCGTTGTTTATAATGGATTAAAAACAACGGTTATTATCAATAACCGTTGTTTATAGTAGCTACAAACAACGGTTATTATATATAACCGTTGTTTATAATAGACTAAAAACAATGGTTAATGCAAATAACCGTTGGTTTTAGTCTAATATAAACAACGGTTATTTATAATAACCGTTGTTTTTACTCCATTATAATAGACTAATTTCATTTTTCACAACACAATTTTAACAACGCATTTTTTTAATAACCGTTATTTTTAGCTTTTTTTTTTTGTTTTTAATAAATTTTACGAAATAGCTATATTATCCTGTTAATACAATTAAATTTGCGATAAAAATTTCTGCACGGACTAGGAGCCAAAAAAACATTACATTGTCATTGCATTTAACATTATACACAATGTTCAAACGAAATATACAAGTAATATCATCCGACGTTCAAACCAAATTTAGAAATACTATCACATAACGCAAGAGTGGCAAGTGTAGCATTATGCATACATACTTATATTACTAAGTCGTCCGAGGAAATGTCTTTATATGCAAGTACGAATTTGCTCCACAAATCTCTTATCTCGTCGATTTCATTCGCCGTATATGAGGATCCAGGCGAACGTTTAGCGACATACTACACAAGTAAAATACATAGAAATAAAAAATCTTATGTAAAATAATAAAATTGAAAAAAAAAAAAAAAGAACTTACTATAAGGCCACCATAGCAGCACTTACGGGCAGCGTTTAAGCTGCGTTCAAAGAAGTTTGATCTTGCGTTTGACATTTCAATTTCACCGCATTTCAGAGTGTTTCAAAGGTCTTTGCGTTTGGCTTTAGCGTTTGACTTTTCAAATTTCGTTTACGCTGCGTTTTGATCTTTGCATTTGAACAAGTATAGACAACAATAGAAACAATCTGACACGACCTCAATACACACACTTTACATAACGAGATATAAGCTTACACACGACATTATTACATGCACACACATAGTCACAATTTACCACGGCAAACGCAACATCAATACGTGTTCGCAAGAGCCTGGCGGCAACATTGAGAAGCCTCACTTATCCTTCCTTTTCTCATATAGGCATTGGCCAAGTTGGACCACGTATCAGCGAAATTAGGTCGTAGCTACAAAAGACTGAAATGAAGAATATTAATTGGCGATACTACATAGCCTATGTAACCAAATGGCGATAGTGCAAAGATTCTTGTCACCATAAAGAAAACATAACGAACATAGCGTTATTCATTGATATATTACCTCAATTGCAACCATGTAATATTGAATAGCAAGATCAATATTGCCTTTCTCCTGCATTATTAACAATGAAAGCAAATCTTAATAAACACCTACAATAGAAAATGAACCCACAAAGCCTTGATCAAGAATTCCACTCGATCGATATTTTTTCCTTCATCCGAGCGGTTTCAATTCCTCATCAAAAGAAAAGCTACAATATAGATTAACATTGTTCCACGAGAATAAAATTATTTTGAGTAAAGGAAATCCATAAAGTCGCTTTTAAGTATGGGAATACAAGATTTTCCATGCATTTGCCATGTTCCCAGAATATCTCAAAAACGAGGATCAATGAGAATAACCTCTTCATTTTTTGAGATGCAAAAATCTCTGAACCCTAACTCCTGGCCTGCTCCACCACGTAACAACAGTAGCTAACATCATTGTGAATGATATTCCCAAGACAATCATCAACTGGTTAAGAGTGGTTAATTCTCCACGTATACTAGTAGGATCAATCTCAGACAAATAAACAGGCACCACGTAAGAGAAAATCACAATACCCAACCAGTAAAAAACGATAGAAAGCAAAGAGGACACTAGAAACAAAACGCAGCAGATCAGTCCAACTCAAATTATGCGAAAAGCCAATCAAAGATGACGTTTTCTCCCTCTAGTTAGAGAACAACAACAGCAACATTGCACAGGCCAACAACGTTGATTAGGGTTAGAGAACAACAGCAGCAAATACACTACAACAACAGCAGCAAATACACGACAACAACCCTCAGCAAATACACGACAACAACAGCAATTTGAGTAATACTTGGCCAGTTCACGATACAATACAGCCAACTAGAGCAATTTATGCCCTTTCTTTTTTGGCCTTGAAGTATACAGATATCTCATATTGCCTTCTATAGATCCCAACACATCTCGGGATATACGATATGTATCAGCCGCGATATTGAACCGTGGCTCCAACAATATGCATGAGGGGCGAGAATATCACAGTAAGACACATAATAGTTAAAATAAATATATTATTGTAAAGTTACGAAAATGAGTAATCAAGAATGACAGATAGGAAATTAGGAGTGCAGATGATTGCACACAAAAAGGAGAGTTGGCTCGTGCGGTATCACAGAATAAAACGCAACTTTTCATCACCAGAAAAAACAACTTACCATTTCAGGAAAATCAGTTAGCTTCTCCACTTTAGTGACAGCAACACAACCATTTTCTAGAGCAGTTGCAGTTCCTCCAGTTGAAATAATTGTGTACCTGCACAAAAGATTAACCTTTAATTGCGACAAGATGAGGAGAAATTAATAATCTCTTAACCACATAACTCAAGGTTAGTAGGCAAGTTCCTCGTATTAACCATAGGGAAGAGACTGCGAGACCCTTTATTAGACTAAACATATATAAGGTTGTAGAACAATTAGATGCAAAACTCAGCAATTAAACTAGCCAACCAAGAGGAAAACGCTCCAGTGTATGCATCATAAATAATCAGATTAGATGGCAGGGAAGACCTTTGAAATAAAGGCTCGTTTAAATAAATTCAGATAGGTCGAAACACAAAGAAATCCATTTAAACTTACCCCAGGCTCTCTAATCCACTTGCAAAAGACGCTAAATTACTCTTATCAGATACTGAAATCAATGCCCGGTACCTAAAGAGAATAGATTAGAACAATGGGTAAGCGGACATTAAATTCGTTCATTAAGGAACCCGCACAAGAAAGAAATCCATAATATACAATGACCCAACTAAAGTCTCTCAAATAATTTTCTTGTGAAACTTTGACTCTACAAATGAGCCATCTTTTCTAAAATATCTAATTGAGTTTACCATGTGAAAGAAAAACACCAAACACGCATGTACATAAATGTTAAAACAAATTGGAAATAAACATTAAACAATGAAGAATGACCTGTAGAGGGAGAAGCTAATCCGGATGCCATGGTTTCAGCGACAGCCCTAAACCAAAATCGGTTGGAACATGAATTCAAAGACAGTTGGTTAACTCTAACAGCAGGAA
This sequence comes from Dianthus caryophyllus, assembly GCA_023091065.1. Taxonomy (NCBI): domain Eukaryota; kingdom Viridiplantae; phylum Streptophyta; class Magnoliopsida; order Caryophyllales; family Caryophyllaceae; genus Dianthus; species Dianthus caryophyllus. The sequence continues at coordinate 33,965,683 of CM041517.1, read as the reverse complement.
CCACAAATCCACAATGGCTCCAACCGAATGATGGAAGTTAAAATTCGAAGAGGCGATAGAGTAAAGCAAACCCGGATAAGAGTTGATAACTGAAATCGAGGGTGAAACTCTAATAAAGTAAGGGAGAACCTTTACCATTGAAGGAGAACTCTTGAAATCGACCTCAAGCAAGTCAAAGAGGCCAAAAACCACTTCTTATGACAATATACTCTACAAGTAACGATTATACAATCAATTACTACTATAATATTAGCTGATAGACATCTAAAATCGTGAAAATCGTATCAAAATCAAAAGCCCCAAACATTAGGTCAAACTCGACGAAAATGAAAAATTGATGAATTGAATTACCTTTAATTTCTCAAATACAAAGGGTAAAACTCCATAAAATTGATGAATTAAATGTCGAACTTGAGATTCCGAGTGAATTGAACTGAAAAGATACGAAGAGAGGACAAACCTGCAATTTGAAGCGAATGACGAGTATGAAGCAAACGAACCACGGACCTACAGCAATGACGAAGAAGACGATGGCGAAGAAGGCGAGTAGAGCAACAATGAACTTGAAGACGAAATCAATTGAAAATAAATCAGATTTAGGGTAATTTTAGAAGGAAAACTGATGAATATTGAAGCATATGATGTTTTTAGTTTTGTTTGAATACATTAGGGCTTTTCAACTTATGCGCGTTGTGTGTCTTTTTTTTTTTTTAATTCAATCTTTCTCAACGGGTTTTTACTAATACCCGTTGTTTTTAGTTGATTTTTAACAACGGGTTTCCGCTAATACCCGTTGTTTTTACGTATTTTTAACAACGGATTTCCACAAATACCCGTTATTTTTAGGTATTTTTAAAAACGGGTATACTCGTTGTTTTTTTGATAGTTTCAATAACGGGTAATTGCTAAAACCGTTGTTTTTAGTCCTACTATTAATTAGGTAATTGCGTTGGTTTTAATTTTGCGTTGTTTATAAATATTCTTCGTTGTTTGTATCTTAGGTTAATGAGTGGCGCCAAAAGAATTAACAACACAAATAGTTTAGGCGTTGTTTTTATTAAATTAAACAACGTAAGTAACGAATTGCGTTGTTTATTGTGGCGTTGTTTATGCTATAATTTGTAGTAGTGTTTGTTCCTTTTCCTGGCCCAGGGCTGAGCCTGGTCCAGGCTCTCTCTGCTCTGCTGTGCTTTTGGTCCTGAGACCTGTACCTGGTAATTAATGAGGCAGTTGCCTTTTAGTGGGGAATCGTGCCCTATTTTGGCGCTCAATGGACTGCGCACGTCCCATCATGGGTCACCTCAATCTCTTCGCGCGTTTATTTTTGTAAAAACCATCTAACTTCTTTTGATCTTACTATAAATACTCCTTGTTTTGTTTATTTCTTTCTCTATCTTATTTCCTTTGATTTTATTTGCTTTGTACTCAAAAAACCTCCGAAGAGTCCCCAAATTGATTTATAAAAAAAACCCTAGTTTCTCCTCTTTCTCCTGCAACTCCGACCATGGCTCGTAATGATGTTGGTCCTTCTAACGTTCTCACTTACTCCTATGGAGGCTCCATCTTCCATGCAACGGATCTGATTAGAGATGTTAACGTATTTCCAAACCTGCTTGCTCAGGGAGTCGAAGCGCGGCTCAAAGTCGAGAGGAAGATCCCGGAATGCACCGAAGTTTGGGCCCCAGACACTAGGGATGTCAGGGTGGACTGGGTAAGTGCCGGTTGGTTTTCGATCTTCGAATCCTCTTTTAGATTTGGGGCTACCTTTCCGCTTTGTCCATTAATGAGTTCGTTCTTTAATACTGTTCAAGTGCCGCCTTGTCAAGTTATGCCGTCTGTTTGGCGTTTGATCCATGGGATCGATTCTCTTTGCCGGAGATACGAGGTTGAGATTCAACTAGCCGATGTAAGGAATACTTACCACCTGCGCATGCATAAGAAAAAGAGAGTTTTATTTCGTTTGAGGGACAGGTGCCAACCTCTTATCACCCGTTTGGATGTGGGTGATGAGAGAAACTGGACCAGTTACTACATGTTTATCAAGAGCAACACACTGGGCCCCAATGTCTGGGTTCCTGAATTCTCTCTGAAGGGGACTGGTTTGTGTTTTGTAATCTTAAATTTCTGTTCACTTGATTTTGAATGTGCTTTTCGGCTTAAGTTTGTTGTGCATTCGGCTTGCAGTTTCTGACTGGGTGCCTACCCCCGATGACCCTGAGTCGAGGAGGAGGACCGAAGCGTTCCTAAGGCTACCTTCTTCGAAGAGGGCCTGGCCCAGGTGTATGCGTCCCGATGATGATGATGATGTTGTTGTTGTTCCTCCCCCTGAGGGGGAAGGGGATGATGAAGATGAAGATGGTGATAGTGATGACGAGGAAAGGACTGAGGAGAACAATGCTGGCCTGGATGCTGCGCCTGAGCTAGGTGAGAGGCCTGTAGGTGAGGTTGCCGGTGGAAGTGGTGCAGGTGTTCTTGATCAGTCACCCATCCACGTGACCCCATTGAATTCTATACTTCCTGGGACTGGTGGTCGTTCCATTCTGCCCCCTCTGCGAATCCCTGGCATAGGCCAGAGTTCTGTGCCTAGCGCCGCTACTGGTACTGATATATTCTCTTTGGTCCATGAACTGATACATCTCCCGTTCCTTTGTAATCTGTTCCCTGTGATGTTTCCAGCTTCTGGGTCCAGCAAGAAGACTTTCCTGCCCATGGATGCTATCGCTGCTCGGATTGCTCAGGCACGTGAGGCTGCGAAGTCTGGCGGTAGTTCTGCCCCTGCTGTGAGTATGGTGGCCCCCACTTCTGAGTCTTCCAAGAGGAAGGTGCCAGAAGGGGTTCAGACCAGGTCTACCAAAGTGGTTGCTGAGTCTCCCGAACCTACCCCTGACCAGAAAAAGAGGAAGAAAGGGAAGTTACCTCAGATAAACCCTGTGCTCTCAATACCTTTGCGCTCTCAAAGTCAATCTGAGTATGTCTCCTTGGGGAAATCCCTGAGCGAAAACTTTGCTGCTTTGTCCCCTGCACCTGCTGCCCTGGAGCCTATGCGTCTGGCGCACAAAATGGTGGGCTGTTGTGCTCAGGTCTGTGTTTTGTCTTACGATATTGGTTTTGTCTAGAGGTTCCTTTGTCATGGTTCTGATCTCCTGTTCTGTTGTTTGCAGTTGCTAATCATGTCTGCCAGTCTTGGCTCCACGGTGCCGGTTCTAGAAAGTGGCAGAGGTAGAGCTGAGGCTGAGAATGAGGCACTTCGCTCCTCCCTCGAGATTACCAAAAAGGAGCTTGAGAGCATGAACTATCGATGTGGAAAGCTTGCTGAGATGGAGAAGATCAATTTCAAAAGAATTCAGCAACAGGACAACCACATTGGTGAGCTGACCAAGGAACTTGGGGAACTGAGGGAGGACGCCAAAGGCCATGATGCAGTGGTGAGGGACCTGAGTCTGTACTACACTCTCCGTACTCGAATTGAAATGATGAGCGCCAGCCCTGGAGCTCGTGCTGCGTGGGACCTATCTACAGAGATTGCCACCTTTAAGCAGTTGTTCCCTGGAGAGCCTATTCCTGAGTCGGGCCGGTTTCTTCGCTATGCGAATCGGGTCCCGTGAGAGGCCGCTGGTCCCGATCTTTGGGGTTGGCGTTCTTTGGACCATCCAATGCTGATCCTGTAGAAGAAAATGCTGAGAAGACAGGTGAGTCCGGTGATGGGGTTTGAACTATGCTTTCGTTATCGGTATTTTGAACAATTTTTGAATTTGCCAGGGGGGGATGTCCCCTGTAGATATTTTGGACTGTAATTAATTAGACTTGTTTTGTTTTGACATTTGGTTCCATGTGCTAGCATGGATTAACTGTTTGGTTCTGACTTTTATTAGTTATGTTATGTTATGTTATGCTTTTGTTATGTTATGCTTTTGTTATGATGCGCATATAATTTGTTGTGAATTTTGTAAAGTAGCATGCATGCGTTTGATAATTTAGGCGACTTACACTTTGGGGCTCCCTTAACGGACATTACTCTGTCCGTTGTTGCGATCGGAAGTGGAGCCCTGGGTTTTGTCTTTGTTTTTGGTCCTGGGCGGGACCAGATTTCTGTTCTGCTTTGTCTGCACAAAAAGGAGGGTCAGGCTTGACCGTTGGCGTTAGCCAACGGCCCTCCGACGCTCAAGTCAGTACAATTGTATAGGATAATTTGTAAAGGAAAAGTTTTGAGTTTTGTACATTACCAGATAAGCTGGTCCAGGGCACTTTACATGTGATAGAGCTTGAGGTGGAGTGTATTCCAAGGTCTTGGGATCATGTCTCCTTCCAGAGTTTGTAGTCTGTAAGAGCCTTTCCCTGTTGCTGAATCAATAAGGTATGGGCCTTCCTGTGTCAGCTAACTTGCCTGCAGCCTTGTCCCTTGTGTTCTGGAATACCTTTCTCAGGACCAGATCTCCAGTCCTGAACATTCGCACCTTCACGTTCTTATTGTAGCTTCGCCACAGATCGCTGGTAAGTCGCTAAACTTATTCTTCTTGAATCTCTCGAGTTCCTGGTCAGATTCTAGGCCGTCACAGAGCGATTCATTATTTTCGTAAAGTGCTCACCCATACCGATTGTTGGAAGGTGCACTTCTACCGAGTACAAACACACCCATACACCATTGAGTAGGAGTCCGTCTGTTGCTCTCTTTGGTGTAGTCCCGTCTCGCCCACGCATTCAAAGTGGCAATTCTTCTACCCACCTTCCTTGTTTCTCCATCAGCTTCTTCTTGATGCAATTGATCACAATTTTGTTGCTGGACTCAGCCTGTCCATTTGCTTGAGGATATCTTGGTGCAGAGGTTACCAAGTTGATGTTCAACTTTGTACAGAAATCTCTGGTCTTGTTTCCCACGAATGCAAGTCCATTGTCACATACTATTTCTGAAGGAATCCCATATCTGCTGATGATGTTCTTCTTTATGAAGGCTATAACTTCTTTTTCTGTGACATTTTTGTATGAATCTGCCTCTATCCATTTAGAGAAGTAGTCTGTCATTGCTAGCATAAACACCTTGTGCCCTGGAGCCATTGGTAATTTGCCAACTAAGTCCATGCCCCATTTCATGAATGGCCATGGTGCTGATATTGAGTGCAGATTCTGTGCAGGTTGATGTATTTCTGGACTATGCCTTTGACAAGCGTCACACTTTGTGGCATACTGGATGCTATCTGTTTTCATTGTGGGCCAGTAATACCCCATTCGCAAGATTTTGTTGACCATGCTTCTACCACCTGTGTGGTTTCCACAGTGTCCATCGTGTATTTCTGATAGTACTGTCCTGACCTGGTCAGGTTCTAGGCAGCGCAGGTACAGTCCGTTAAAGGACCTTCTGAGTAGTATGCCCTGTATGATTGTGTATCTGGATGCCTTGATTCTGAACGCTCTGGCCTCGATCTTGTCCTGTGGTAGCTTATTCTGGACCAGCCATTCGTAATATGGTTTGGTCCAGCTCTGGGTTGCCTGGACTGCGGTTCTCGTAGGGATCGTTGTACTTTACGGATTCTTTGGTTCCAAGATGTGTACAATTGGTATACTGTCCAGCGTACCAGGTTCAAATGCTGATCCAATGTTAGCCAAAGCATCTGCCTGCACATTCTGATCTCTAGGGACTTGCTCAACTTCAACGTTAGTAAATTTTTGAAAAAGATTTTTAACCAAACCAAGATATGCAATCATTTTAGAGTCTTTAGCAGCGTACGTACCGTTGATTTGGTTTGCTACTAGCAAAGAGTCTATTTTTACCTTTAGATTCTGGACCCTCATGTCCAGACACACATTCAGTCCTGTTATTAGTGCCTCATACTCAGCTTCATTGTTGGTTGTCCTGAATTCACAGGATACAGCCTGTACTATCTTGTCCCCCTGTGGCGACTTCAAGACCACACCTAGTCCAGTACCCCTGATGTTGGCTGAACCATCTGTCCAGAGTTCCCAAGTCTGTTGTTTCTGGTCCAGATGGAAGATTTCTTTTGTTACCTGTTCTTCTAGTGTGGGAGTGAAGTCAGCCACAAAGTCTGCTAGAGCTTGAGATTTGATTGCTGTTCTGGGCTCATAGGACAGATCATAGGTGCTCAACTTTACTGACCATTTTGACATACGACCTGAAAGTTCTGGTCTGGACAGTACTGATCTCACAGGAACATTAGTACGAATGATTATATGATGCGCCTCAAAATAAGGGCGTAACTTGGTACAAGCAACTGTTAAAGCCAAAATAAATTTTTCCAATACAGAATACCTGGTCTCAGCATCCAGAAGACTCTTACTTACATAATACACCGGATGTTGCTGTCCATCTGGCTCTCTCACCAGGACTGCACTTACAGAGGTTTCGCTACAGGCAGTGCAGACCGATGATTCCCCGGTTCAAAGCTTGGATAGAAGTGGGGTTGATGATAGGTATGCTTTCAGGTCCTAGAATGCTTTCTCATGCTCTGTCCCCAGTTGAACTGTTTATTCTTTCTTAGAAGATCATAGAATGGCTTGCATCTTTCAGAAGACCTGGAGATGAATCTATTCAAACGCTACTCTTCCACCAATTTCAGACGCTTTTGAGTTCTGGGGGGACTGCAAGTTGATTATTGCTGAGATTTGTTCTGGACTAGCCTCTATGCCTCTTTTTGTCACCATATAGCCTAAAAACTTTCCTGCAGTGACACCAAATGTGCATTTAGTAGGGTTTAATTTCATATTATATTTTTCCAGAATCTCAAATGCCTTTTCCAGGTCCAGGATGTGATCTTCAGCTTTCTTTGACTTCACCACCATATCATCAATGTAGACCTCCATTGTATCTCCAATCTGGTCCTTGAACATCATGTTTACTAGCCTTTGATAAGTTGCTCCTGCATTCTTTAGTCCAAAAGGCATAGCCTTGTAGCAATAGATTCCCCTGCTGGTCATGAACGCCGTATGCTCCTGGTCTGGGGGGTGCATCCTGATCTGGTTGAATCCACTAGCTGCATCCATGAACGTCAGTACCTCATGTCCTGCAGTGGCGTCTACCATGGCATCTATATGTGGAAGTGGAAATGACTCCTTTGGGCACGCTTTGTTCAGGTCTGTATAATCCACACATACTCTCCATTTGCCATTCTTTTTCTGGACCACAACTACATTTGCCAGCCAGTCTGGGTACATCACTTCTTTGATCATGTCCATGTCCAGCAGCTTCTGTACCTCCTGGTTCACAATCTCATTACGTTCTGGTGCAAACTTCCTGCGCTTCTGTTTCACAGGCTTAAAACTTGGGTCAATATTTAACTTATGTGAAATAACATCAGAACTTATACCAGTCATATCAAAATAAGACCAAGCAAAACAATGCTCTTTCTTCCTCAGAAAGTCAATTAGAGCAGGTCTGATTACCTCTGGAGCGTCAGAACCAACCAGAACCTTCATGTCAGGTCTTTCTTCTGCCAAAACAATCTCTTCTGTCTCCATACGTGGGACAGGATTTTCAACAGACCTGACAGGCTGCTTTAATTGCTATGCGAGGGACTTACCTGGGCCAGAAGGTTTCAAGGCTGTCCTGTAACACTCCTGTGCAGTCTGCTGCTCTCCTCTGACTGTTGCTGTCCCCCACTTTGTTGGTATCTTTATGCACTGGTGGTACGTTGAAGGTACAGCCTTGAGGTTATGGATCCAGGGTCGCCCTAGGATTACGTTGTATGAGGACAAGCAATCTATTACGCAGAACTTCTCGAAAGAGGTGACTCCTTCCACATAGGTTGGTAGGGTGATCTCTCCCAAGCTGTGCTTTGTCTCTCATCGAACCCTATCGGGGCCATTTGGACTTCTTCGTTACATCAGACTCTTTCAGCCCCATAGCTTCCAGCGCCTCCATCATGATGATGTTGACTGAACTGCCTCCATCTACTAGGACTCTTCTGACCATGCAGGTTCCAATCTGGATCTTGATCACTAGCCCATCGTGGTGTGGCCCATGCACTCCTTGTAGGTCTGATTCATCAAACACAATCTCCTGTGCTGGACCTGGTTGTCCTGCTGGTGGCTGTTGCCTGTTCTCCAGAGCCACACGCTTGGCAGCAGAATACGTTAGTCCACAAATATCTGAACCACCAGAAATGAATTTTACCTCATGAGTTGGCGGTGGTGGTGGAAGATCTCTGGGCTCATCTCTTTCATCTCTGTTCCTCCTATTCCTGGGCAGGATATCCTTCAGGTGACCATTCTTTAGCAGATGAGCTACTTCCCTCCTGAGAGCTATGCAATCCTCTGTGGTGTGTGCAATATCAGAATGGTACTCACACCACTTGGTTGTGTCTCTCCTTGGGTTGGGCTTCTCGCTTGCTTTTGGCCATTTGACTGCTGAACCTAGCTTGTCCATCTTGTGGATCAGTCCTGGAAGATCTCTGAGAAGCGATTACTCTGGCTGGAGGTGGAACCACAGGTGCATCGGCCTGTTCATCCACACGGCGTTTGCCTCCCTCACGCTTGGCCTCGATATGGACCAGGCTGTTGTTCTTTGTGCCTCTGGGTGGTGACTTTTCGCTCACCGCCCGTCCCCGATATCGTGCCTCGAATCGGCTGGTCCTCCTCTACCCCGACCGGGCCGAGCCTTAGCCTGGCACATCTTCAAAGGTAGAACAAGGGTAGCGAGTTAGTTCAACATAAAGATCGTAATCTCTAACCAAACCTTGCCTGAAGGCCTCGATGGCCGTGCCAATGTCACATCTGGGGATGGACACTTTCTCCTTGTTGAAGCGGTGCAGGAAGTCCCTTAGAGACTCGTTCTCGTTCTGGATGACCCGGTACAGATCACTGGTCTGTTTCTCCAACAATCTGCTACATGCGAACTGGATGTTGAAAAGGTTGATCACCCGCAGCGACTTGATGGTCTTGATTGGCGTGTTGATATACCACCTGAGGGCCGGACCAAAGGTTGAACCAAAGCTTTTGCACATGCAAGCCTCCCTCTTCTCTGCTGGGATAGGAACGTTGAACATCCTCTGCCTGTACTGTGCAACATGCTCCAGAGGATCAGCTGTCCCATCATAGAGCTTTAGGTTGGGCGCTGAGTATTTCTTTGGCATCTCGACCATTGCTATGCAGTCATCAAAGGGTGAATCAACGTAGCTTCCTGGTGCTGCCTCTTCAATGGGTGGCGGAAGTCCTGGAACCTTACGTACTAACTCTGAGAGTTTCTGCATCTCCACCATCATGTACTGCATGACCTGGCCTGCACTAACTCCTTCTAGTGTCTTTGGTTCACCGTTTCCAACTGTATCGTTGTTCTCTTGATCTTCCTCCACATTGAGTGGGTCGCCTTTTGAACCTTTTGACCCTACAGAAGAAAAAGTAGAGAAGTCAAGTTGCTTGATTACATCAGAAAATGGTGTACCTGGTGGGATCCTGGATCCTGAGGCTTTCTTCTGTGCAGAGGTTTCCAGCTGCTTTTTCAGGGCAGCCTCAGTCTCCTTCAGTCTTGTTGCCTCAGCCTTAGCATCCTCTGCGGCTTTCTTGGCCTGTTCTGCAACTTGCTTGGCTTGTTGCAACTCTTCCCGAGCTTCAAAGATGGCTTCTCGTGACTTGTACCTTCCATCTTTCACGTTGGTTGATCTTGTTGATTGGGAAAATGTTGTTGGATTAATAAACTAGTATCCCCACAAACGGCGCCAATCTGTTCGGGGTGATTTTCTCACACGGTTCGATTAGGTGATTGTGGATCTACTAGTACTATCCTTTAGGTTGTCTTTAGTGGCGATTTATGTGATTGAGTTTATACGTATGAAAGATAACAAAAATGGAACAAGACACACGATATGTTACGTGGGAAAAACCCTTAAATGTTAAGGGAAAAACCACGGGCGCCAAGCCAGGAGAGGTTATGCACTAGTTCTGAAATAGTAGGTACAGAGTCTGGACCAAGTGGTACAGGAAATAATAAAGGCGTAAATTAATTATAGAGTGTTTAGTTGCTTGAGAAAAGTGTTGAGAGTTGTGTGCTTGCTGCGTTGAATGATATCTGATGCCCTTCTCTTCTGAATTCTCTTGCTTTTATAGTGTCCCTAGGGTCCAACGTCTCTTCCCTTGATTATAGGTAACTTCTTCCCCTTTCTTCTCCAGCAGCTCCTATCTTTCAGGCCTCACTTCTGCATGCTTGACTAGGTCTTGCAACGTCTACTTCTAGGGTTGTAGTAGCATCCTTGGGCTTTGCTCTTCGGTGTTTACTTCCTTTTGTTGGGCTTGGCCCATCTTGACTTTTCCTCTCCTGACCTGCACCTCTGTTTTGTCCTGCAGACCGTCTGCATCGTAATTCTGGACCTGATTGCAGATCCTGAACTTTGTCTGGACCTGGCCGAGGGTTCTGGACCAACTTGCACAGGTCTGGACCAGCTTGGTTTTTTGGTCCCAACATATACTGTCATTACAATGAATGGAAATCAAAGAGTTAACATGGTATAGAGCCATTAAAAAAAAAAAATTAATAATAAATAAATAAAGTAAAAACAAAACACAAACAGCAAACCATCCATCTTCATCTTCATCACGGCTCCCCTGCCCCCTATCCCCTGTTTTTTTTACTCTTCTCTGCCATGGCCGGGACTGATTCTCCGCCCAAAATCGACCCCCCCATCACCCTATTACATCAGCCATGGTTCGGTCTTTTCGCAACCCACGGATGTTGCAAGTTTTGCTGCGCACCCTATTTCTCGCTCCTTTACGCGGCCTTCGGGATCACTTAATCGAACGGAGCGTCGAAATTTGGTGTGTACTCATTGTTCTCGTAAGGGCCATGACCGTTCCATGTGTTTTGACTTACTCGACGAAATTCTCGAGTGGTAGTATGAGTTAAAGGTGATGCCGAAACCTTCGAAGGCTGGGTCATCTCGTGGTGGCAGTTCTAACTCGCCAAAAGTGGGTCGTGGTGGTGCTCGGCAGTCTGCTGCCACGGCTGACCGTACTTCTGCTTCCGTGTCCCCTCCACTCACTAGTACTAATGCCGTGACGACCCCACATGACAGGGGTGAGTCACACGCGGTAACTGTCTACGACGTCACTAATCATATTTTGCCGGTAAGTGGCTCCTTGACACCGGTTGTTCGCATCATGTGACCAGTGATTTATCGTCTATTCTCGATGTTCGCACCGTTCAGGGCCATGAAATGGGCCTGCCGGATGGTACTCGTGTGTGTGCGTCCCAAATGGGGCGGGTTGAGCTTACTTCGCACATTATTCTATCCTCGGTTTATTTTGTGCCTCGTTTACAATGCAATTTAATTTCTATTTCGCAGCTTTGTGATGATTTGTTTTGTGAACTCATGACTAATGCTAAAAATTGTACTCATTAGGACTGACATACGAAGGCGGTGATTGGTCTGGGTGATCGCTATGACGGACTCTACTACTTACGACAAGATCGTTCTATTGTTACGAGTGCTATCTCCAGTGGGTCGTCTATTTGATTGTGGCACCATCGTTTGGGTCATCCCTCCGAGGAGGTGGTTAAATTACTTCCTTTTCTTCATCATAGCAAAGAGAAACTACAACTTCCGTGTGAAATCTGTCATCGAGCGAAGCACATTCGTAGTCGATTTCCTATGAGCACGAATAATAGTTTGCGAATGTTTGAATTAATACATTGTGACTTATGGGGGCCGTATGACCTCCCTACTTCTTATGGAGCACGTTATTTTTTCACTATTGTGGATGATTTTTCTCATGCTGTGTGGATATTTTTTATCACTAACAAAACGGAAGTTCACTTTAGATTCTTGCAATTTGTTGCTATGATCTCTCGTCAGTTCTCCGCAGTTGTTAAGATTGTGCGCAGTGACAATGGCACCGAATTACACTCCTTGCGTCCTTATTTTGATTTGCAGGGAATTTTGTTTCATACTTCGTGTGTTGGCACTCCGCAACAGAACGGCCATGTCGAGCGCAAGCACCGCCATCTTTTTAATGTTGCCCGCGCCTTGCGCTTTCACGCCGGGGTACCTCTTCATTTCTGGGGTGAGTGTGCTATGGCCGCGGCTTACCTCATTAATCGTACTCCGTTTGCGGTCTTAGGTGGTCTCACCCCATATGAGAAGCTACTTGGTGTGCCTCCTGATTTTACTGTACTGCGGGTTTTCGGCTCTTTTTGCTTTGCTCACAATCAACGAGCCAAGGGAAATAAATTTGCTTGTCGAGACCGTAAATGTTTATTTATAGGTTATCCCTCCGGCAAAAAGGGTTGGTATTTGTTCGATCTCGACACTGAATGTAACAGCCGGTGTTGTACGAGGTTATTCGGGCCGGGTTCCCCGTTGAAGTGGTCCATGTGATGAGCTCAAGTGACCTAGTACTTAAAAGGATTGTAAGTACTACTCATATCAACAAGATGCATCTTCTTTTCTGGTGGCTCATCTTAACAACTCTTTGGATAAGCGTACTTGCTGGAGAGTAGTCTTGGGATGGGTGACCTCCTGGGAAGTCCTCAGGATGCACACGAGTGAGGACAAAGTGCGCTGGAAAGGGCCCGTGTTGGTCTGTGGGCGATGTACACAGCCTGGCGAGCTACCGTGAATGACATTTCGGCCTTTAGTTGGGGCCGGGGTGTTACACTGAAAAATTCTTCGTTTCACGTGATGTCGTTTTTTATGAGAATATATTTCCGTTGCACGATGCACCTCCGCGACTAGCGACCCCGCCACCTTTTCTTACCCCGCCGAACCTCGTGTCTATTGACCAGGATACTGATCCTCCCGCTATCCCTATTCCTGATTCTGCACCGGAGGCTGTCGACACTCCTCCCATGACTTCACAACCCCCGGCTGACCCTCCTGTTGACGATGCCTGGTCACAGGTTTCTGTCCCTCTTCCTCCTGAGTCTGCGCCAGTCGAACTTGGCCGTGGATTGCGGCAGAAGTTTCCTAATTCTCGTCTCCGTGGTTATATTACTAACACTATATCTGGTAGTAGTACGAGTCCGCCTCAAGCCACCCACGTCCTTGTATCACCGCCTTCTCTAATTACGCCGCATCCTTTGCATAATTAAGTTGCCTCTACTGCGTTTATAGACAAACATCGTGCTTTTATTGGTGGTCTTACTGTTAATAGAGAACCATGATCTTTTAAAAAGGTCGTTCAGGATGCTGGTTGACGTCAGGCCATGGACTCTGAAATCCAGGCCCTCATAGCTAACGACACATGGACACTAGAGCCTCTTCCTCCTGGTAAAAAGGTCCTTGGTAGTAAATGACTTTACAAAATCAAGTACAAATCTGATTCCACTATTGAGCGCTTAAAGGCGCGTTTCGTGGTCTTTGGCAATCATCAGACAGAGGGGGTTGATTATGATGGGACTTTTGCTTCTGTTGCTGAAATGGCCATCGTTCGTGTTTTTTCTTGCGATTGCTGCTACTCAGAACTGGTAGTTACACCAGATGGATGTCCATAACGCATTTCTTCATGGTGACTTGGAAGAGGAAGTTTATATGCGCTTACCGCCTGGTTTTGAGTGTCCGACTTCGGGCCTGGTCTGTCGGCTACGTAAGTCTCTGTATGGCTTAAAACATGCCCCTCGATGCTGATTTGCCAAACTTGGCGTTGCTCTGAAATCATACGGTTTCACATAGAGTACTTCTGATAATTCTCTGTTCTCGTACACCAAGGGTCCGGTTTGTCTGCACGTGTTGGTCTATGTTGATGACTTGATTATTTCTGGGACAGACGAAACTGCCATATCTATCAAAAAGAAGTACCTGCACTCTTGTTTTCACATGAAGGACCTCGATTCCTTGAAATATTTCCTGGGCTTGGAGGTTGCACGTAGCGCTACTGGTATATATATATGTCTATCAGTGTAAATACACTCTTGATATCCTCTCTGAGATTGGTTACTTGGCCTGCAAATAGGGATGGCAATGGGTCGAGGACCCGGCCCGGACCCGCTAAACCCGACCCGAATGGGTCGGGTTTGGATCTTAATTTTTTGGACCCGTTGGATCCGGGTCGGATATGGATATTCTATATACGGATCCGGGTCGGGTCCGGGTCTTAAATACTGGACCCGGACCCGACCCGTGGACCCGTAAAAAAAGAAAAGTAAAAGAATAAAACCCTCACACTCACGCCTCTCTGACTCTTTGTAGTCCAAAAAAAATAAAAAAAAGTTGCTGTGATAATGTAAATCGTGAGTAACTACTCACTGCTGCTACTCTTCTTCTCTGCTATTCAATTGTTCTTCGAGTTCTTGAGGATTCAAGGATGAAATTCATTTATTTAAAAATCGGAACAATTTAACTTTTGTAATTTGTGAAGTTGTGTGTTTTAACATTATAGACTTGTAGGCTGTGGAGTATGGAAACTATGTTGGATTTGTATTATGTAACACTTATTTATTTTCGTTATTTTCTTTTTGTCGTATTCATTAAAAAAATTAGTTTTGTAAAAAAAAAATTAATAATAAAAAATGTTGGACCCGTATTCGGACCCGGATCCGTGTAGACCCGGCGGGTCTGGATCTGGATCTCGATTTTTGAGACTCGGCGGATCCGGGTCGGATCTGGGTCTAAGAATATTAATGCGGGTCCGGATCCGGGTCCACTCGGACCCGGCCCGGATCCGGCCCGTTGCAATCCCTACCTGCAAACCATCCCCTACACCTATGGAGCAACACCATAGGTTGGGAACTGCTGACAGTCCTCTTTTCGATGATCCCGAACGCTACCGCCGTTTGATTGGTCGCCTTGTGTATCTTGTCGTGATGCGTCCTTATCTTGCGTACTCTGTACATATTTTGTCCCAGTACATGCATGCACCACGGGTTTGTCATTGGGAGGCCGCTACTTAATGGGCGCCCCGGGACAAGGCCTCCTCTTTCCCACTAATACTGCTCTGACCCTCTCTGGGTGGTGTGACTCGGATTGGACTGCTTGTCCTAATACATGTCGTTCTCTTACCAGCTGGCTTGTGTTTCTTTGCTCGTCTTTGGTCTCTTGGAAGACTAAGAAACAACCCACTGTGTCTCGCTCCTCTGCTGAAACTGAGTATCGCTCGATGGCTGCTCTTACCTGCAAGATTAAGTGGCTCTGTGGCCTTCTCCGCCGTTTTGGCGTTTCTCAATCCTCACATGTACGCATTTTGTGTGACAGTCAGTCTGCGCTCCACATTGCTCAAAATCCCGCCTTTCACGAACGTACGAAACATATTGAGATTGATTGTCACTTCGTTCGCGATGCCAATACTGAGGGTCTTACTGCTCTATCCTATGTTAGCACTACGTCTCAATTAGCCGATGTTCTTACGAAATCTCTTGGTACTGTTCAGTTTAAACTTTTAATTAGCAAGATGAACATTTGTGATATGTATGCTCCCTCTTGAGGGGGGTAATACCGATGCCCATACCCATATGTGGGCTTCCTTTCATTATCCATTATACTCTATTTATACTGTCATTAAAATGAATGGAAATCGGAGAGTTCTCTCATTTAACAATATTATTACCAAGGCACCTGAAACATTCCAAATATTCAACATGTTCGACAAATTTGAATTTGTCTCTCTTTTTATTTGAAATTTAAACTTGAAATTCCGATTATACACTTAGTAAACGTCTCTTGGTTTATTTAACCTGTTTTCTTCTATTTATCCTCTTAATTTTTTCATATTATTCCCTTCATTAATGGTGTATGTAATTCAATCCACGCTTTGTTACGTTGCTCCCAAATAGAATAATACGCAGCCATAACAGCTAAGTTTACTAACCTTCGCTTCAGTCTCGGCCATCTTCTCGACACTTGCATATCCCACAGATTATCCCCTTCATTATATGCAAAACCTAACCATTCAGCTAGCAGCTTCCATAGTCGAACTGAAAACACACACAGCTGAAACAAGTGCACTTTGTCTTCAATTTGACAACCACAAATGCAGCAGAACGGATCTGCTGTCACCCCAAATCTGTACAAAACACTCTTCATTCTCAGCCCATCAAGTTGGACCCTCCATACCAAGAACATATGTTTAGGTATACCTTTACTGCTCCACAACTTTTTGTACCATAGAACCGTGTTCTCCACTGGTGATAGCCATTTATAGCCCTTCCTGATTGTATACACATTCTCCATAGACCATTCTTCAGCTGTAAAACCTGGCCTTAGCATGTCACGCACCTTCAAAATCTTCTTCCAATACCAACAATCATCAGATTTACTCTCACATTCCATCACATCCTCCCCTTTCATATAAACATGATTGACCCATTTGATCCAAAGACTATCTGCCTTACTTACCAGCCACCACACTAGCTTACCCACAGCCGCATTGTTCCACCTGATGTCCTCCTTAAGCCTTAGTCCACCTTCCTTCTTAGGTTTTCACACTTTATCCCAAGCTATAGCAGGGATTCTCCTCTGTTCATGCTCTCCATCCCATAAAAAGTTCCTACAAATAGCAGATATTCTGTGCAACACGCTTTTAGGAAGAATGAAAATAGAGGCCCAATAGTTAAACAACGTACTAAACACAGACTGCACCAGAACTAATCTGCCCGCATACGATAAAGACCTTGTTCCAATGGCCCTTATTTTGCTCACCACCTTTTCAATAAGCACATTACAATCCTTCCTCTTCAATCTTCCTGCTGTAATGGGCACCCCTAGATATTTGAAAGGCATCTGACCCTCCACAAATCCAGAAATAGATAGAATCTCTTGTCTCAGACCAGCTTTTACTCCATTGAAATACACATTAGATTTAGAAGCATTCATCTTCAACCCTGAGGCTGCTGAAAAAGAAGCAAATGATCTCAACAAAACCAATATAGACGCAGCATCCCCCTTACTGAACATCAACAAATCATCCGCAAAAAGAAGATGAGTAAGACCAGTCTCCTTACAAAGTGGATGAAACCTGAATGGAAGCTTCTCAGTAGCACACTTAATCACTCTGCTCAAGTATTCCATACATAGAGTGAAAAGTAATGGGGATAATGGATCCCCTTGTCTCACTCCCCTTGCACCCTTGAAAAACCCAAAACTATAGCCATTAATAACCAAAGAGTAAGACACAGAAGTCACACAAAACATAATCAGATTCTTAAAAGTCTCTGGAAAATTAAAAGCTTCCAGCACTTGCTCAACAAAGCACCAAGAAATGGAGTCATACGCCTTCATCAGATCCATCTTGAACATACATCTTGGGGATACAGATTTCATACTGTACAGCGTCACCAGGTCATGACAGATAAGAATATTTTCAATAATACTCCGTCCCCTAACAAATCCAGCCTGGTTCCTACTAATCAATGTAGGAAGAATCAAACCCTGTCTATTACACACCAGTTTAGACAAGCACTTATAGATCACATTGCAACAAGCAATCGGTCTAAATTGAGTTACATTCATTGGACTAGCACATTTTGGAATTAAGGTGATCATTGTTGCACTAATCTGTTTCACACAATGCCCATTCTTGTAGGCATCCATAATCGCATCACTCACCTCCCTTCCTATAACACTCCAAGCATCCTTAAAGAAACCGCTTGTATACCCATCGGGTCCAGGTGATTTGTCCTCTGGGATTGAGAACATCACAGCCTTAACTTCCTCCCTGGTCACTGGCTTCAGCAAAACCCTATGTTGTTCCTCTTCACAAACCATCCCCCTTCTGATAATCTGGACGTTGACTGGCTCGGTGGAAATAGCAGTCCCTAGCAAGCCCTTGTAGTAGTTCAAAAAGGCCTCCTGAATCTCCAAAGGGTCTCTACATAATACTCCATCTATGCTCTAAATTGAAGTGATTTGATTTCTCATAGCTCTAGTCTTCATAGCTCCCTGAAACAACTTAGTATTCCTATCCCCATCCCTAATCCAATCTGCCTTTGCTTGTTGCTTCAGAAAACATTCGTAGCTTCTCTGCAGCTCAACATATTCCTTGGATGCCTCCTTTTCTTTCTCTAACCAAATAGTATCACCAGGTTGCATAGCAATTTTCTGCTGAATAAATGTCAGATTCGTCAGAGCTATGTCAGCAGCATTACCAATATCAGCAAAACAAGACTTATTAAAAGCCTTCAGTGCCTGTTTCAATCCCTTCAGTTTCTTCACACATGTATGCATCTTTGTCCATGCAGCCCAATTAGGCCACCAATCAGTCATGAGTTGAGAAAAACCATCAGTCTTGCCCCACATATTGAAATACTTGAAGTGTCTTTTCCTCTCCATAGCTTGACCATTCTTCTTGATCACACATGGAGTATGATCAAAGATACCCTCTGGATGGAAATTTGCTATCATATCCTTCCTCAATTCCATCCATTTTTTATTAACCAGAACCCTATCTAAACGACTATAGATTCTAGTGTGAGACTCCTGTTTGTTATTCCAAGTAAAGAAGGATCCCAAAGAAACACTGTCACTCACATCACATTGCCCCACACACTGTTGAAAGTCATCAATCTCCTGATCCGTTGATGTGCCACCCAATCTCTCTGAGTGTGCCAGGACCGTGTTAAAATCCCCACAAATAACCCATGGGCCTGTCATGGAGACAGCTATGGATGTTAATTGTGCCCACAAACTTCTTCTCTCAGTCACGCTATTGAAAGCATATATCATACTCAGAGCAAAGGTACATTGTTCCACTTTATCATACACCCTCATATGCACACTTTGTGCAGAGAATTCACAGAAATCCACTTCAAAAAGAGAAGGATTCCAAACAATCCAAATCCTCCCCCCTTTATGATAATTACTATTTGTAGACACACACCAATCTCTATTCACAATATTCCCACTATTAATTTTAGACAAGGATTGGATCCTTGTCTCCAGGAGCCCAAACAAACCCAAGTTATGTTGATGTAGGAACCATTTGATAGTCTTCTGCTTACTTGGCTTGTTTAGGCCCCTTACATTCCAGAAGCCAAAACAACTCATCCTCCCCCCTCAGGGAGAGAACCACTACCTTTAGTACCCACACCCACCTTAGGAGTTACAGTGTTGAGCACCTCTAGTAAAATATATTTTAGAAACTTAAAAACATATTTTATTCTTTTAGAAAAGTATTCAACTGATAAATATTACATATTTTGAAGATATGGAATCATTTTGCAAAGATAGGCCAACCGTGATCTTATGGTCACACTTGAACTGTTATGACCATAACATCACAGCATTCATGGTCATAGTATTCTACGGCACTAGCAGTATTGAATAGTACCATGATACTATACCATCTGTGGTCACATATGACCATTCTCATTTACGTAAAAGTCTTTTACCTTAATTATTACATGTGTGTATATCTAACTTGTTCTTCTACTTCTTCTTTCATTCCCTTACGAAATTTTGACAAATTTTACTATGACAACATGAACATACCGGGTATATCATGATAAGACCAATATATTTACATCATTAAAACCATAAAACACCTAAGGTAAACACTCTCTAATCATTAACCATTTTCCCCCGTTATAATTACGTTAATATTCATCCTACAAAAAACAAGAAAAAACAACAAATTTTACTCAACTCAACCACAACTTCATTTGACCATCAATTCTATTCTATTTTATAATTAAATCTCAAATACATGCATAAACAACTAAATATGAACATGCATTAATTTCTAACCAAAAGCAGACAAAAAATTGCACAATTTAAACAACTAAATATGAACATGCATTAATCACTAGAAACATATGCTTGTTAAAATCAGAATAAAATAAAGAGTATTCATAATATCTCACAACGGAATAAATTTGTGAGCAAATCCAGCAAATAAAAAAAAACTGGATCTGAATAACCCAAAACTACTAAAAATCACAAGCACATCAATTGCAGTGCCTCTATTAGTATCCACACGAATAAATAGGAGACTATGATTTGTACGCTAGTACAGAATAATTAAGATTTTTTAGGACTCACAGAAACTCTCTATTAATTATTTTCTAACTCATCTTCGGCCTATATATCTGTATATATATGGAGAGTAAAACCAATGACCTGATTAAATGTAACAACCCGGATTTTCAAACAAAATAAAATAAAGAAATGAAAAGGATTTATAAAATAAAAGAAAATAAAAGCGAGCCACGGTGGCGGAAACACCGTGGAATCCGGATCATTACTCACCAAACCAACTAAACAACGATAAAAAGGTAGGCCTTGAGGCCTAGAAGTGGGGAGTAAATACCCCTTACAAAATCGGCTCCGAAATAAAAGTAAGACAACAATAATAAATCTAAACATCCTCGCAAGCCTAATCCAAAATCACTCCAAGGTTAGCTATAGGTCATCCTCCCGGCGTCCTCATTTGACAAACCCGATCCCGCGCATACCTATAAAAGAGAGGCAACAACCACAATCAGTGGGGAGTAACTAGGTGCTCCCCAGTCATATTTTAACATAACAAAACGTAAACAACAATGCAACAAGCTCACCTGGCCTACGGCCTAATAACAAAGTACAACAACATGTACAACCAACAAACAACCAAAGAACAACAATACATAAACAACAAACAACACGGCACAACCAAAGTTGTGTCCAAACCAACTGAGCTCTCAAGACGATCTTTCTTCCAACCAATTGCGAGAGTAAGCGCGGAGAATTGGGTGAACCAACAAGAATCACCCCGGGTGAAGCAACAAGAATCACCCAAACCCTATGGCGGAACAGCAACAAGAAGTTCCTCAATAATCACAAGTCTAAATTTGGCCAAATTCCACCGAGCAACAAGAACGGTGACGACATATATATAACCATAGTCTCTAACCCATCTGGTTGAGAACGCATAGTCGCTCTAACTAAGCAACAAGAATAGTCGAGGGGATCATGGGCGGTATCCGTTCATCCTAGGACGTTGTATCTCCTCACACATGTGCCAGAACAGTTCCCATGTGCAAACTTAACTCAAGCACAACCTGTTAACCTGTCAACCTGTCTCCAACACTTCCAACACAACCATACAACCACAACAACCGTACTCATACATACACAAGCCTCATTACAATCATAACCAACCATACATACGGAGTACAATATGAGTAACATACATTACAAGTCATACATTCAATTGACATGTTCATAATCCTTCATTTAATGATCAAACAAAGTATAACTCAATTCATTATAGCATAGTTAACATCCTAAGACATGCTTAGACTCAAACAAGTGACAAACAAACCGACTCACTGAAGGTACCGGGAAGATAACGTGATGCTACCTATCGACGCCCTGCGGCGCGCCTCACCTGCGCGTCTTGGCAGAAGCGGAATGCGCCTCGCAGGAAAAAGGAGGTGCGTGGATGTTGCAAAAAGTGAAAAATGGGGGAGATCATTGCATGAATTTGTGATCAAAAAGAAATGTAGAAAAATCATTTTGAAATGTGTTTTTCGGAGTCGCCACCAAATATTAAAGGAATCTGGAACCTATTCAACGCGTCTTGAAATACAAGACACGAGTGTCTCAGATTTCAAGGTGCGTCGATACCTATCCATCTGAGGTTTGAAACCAGAGAAGGGATTCGGAGTGAGGTTACTTTTTGAAAGTTTTGACAAAATGTATTTTGAAAATAGTAATCAAAAAGCCTACGTAAGAGTAGTCTCTACTAATTGGAAAACATTTGCTTAATTTCGATATTTGGGCTAAAAGTCACGCTACGTACAAGTGCGAATAAGTATGACTCGATAAAAATGCTTAAATAATGTAAATCGTCAAAATAATGACCTTTTGCTATAGGAAATGTACGTTAAATAATAATTTATTGACTAAATTATTACTATAAACGTTATTTTCCGACCTCGTATTTGACTCTTAAGAATTTGTGAAAAAAACCTCGGTTTGGCATGCTAAAAGACTAAATGAAACGGTACAATTTAGTGTCGAAATCGTGATTCTAGTCGTAATTTAATGCATGAATGAGGACTTGCATAATTATAAAAGTGACGTCGGTTTGCTTTAGTGATATTGAGTCGTTATTTATGCGATATTGGCGAGGTTTAGACGGATTCTGAATCCGAATTGCTACAACCGTATTACGAATACGGCTTCGCTAGTGCCAATATCGGGTTGGGGTTAATGTAACCCCTTTTGTCCGAGTCTCAAACGTCCAAAACGTAGGTAAAATGTTTACCTTTCGAAAATGCAAAGACGGTATTTTGAGTGGATTTTTAAGTGTTATGAAGTGTGTTTTTTCTAAAAAAGGTCATTTGGAATGAAAATAAGGGTTGGTATTTATAGGAAATGGCTCGTTTATGTGCATGGACAAAACTTAATCGCCTGTGAGCCTGTGATTAAGTTTTAATGCAGCCGCCAAATGAAATAAAAGAACCAGGGTTGTGAAAAGAAAAGATAATCGCCTGTAAACAGGCGATTTAATTTTTAATCGCCTGTTTACAGGCGATTTTGTTTTTGTTCTGGTGGGCTACAAACCGCCTTTGGTCATGGTGATGTAGTTTGTAGGTTATGATTGTGTTTGGTGATGTATACGTCGTGTATGCTAAGTCTATTTTGGGCCAAAATTAGTTTTGGTCCAAATTTCGATTTTCGTGCTCGGTTTTTGTCGTGTTTTTCGGTTTTGGCTTAAAATAAAATAATATTGAACTATATTATTTTACGGTATTATAGAGCCTAATTTTGTGAAAATGTGACACGGGACGCACTTTGGCCCGTTTTGCGTGTTGCGTTAGTGTGCGTTTTGGGTCGTTTTTGTAAGTTTGTGCCGTTTTGTAGCTTGTTGGGCCATTTTCGTGGGTCGTCTTAATAGAACGTTCCTGTATTGTGCTCGTGTTATGCTTATAATGACTACGAGTGGGATTCATTTTTACGATTATGCAAATTCAAATTAATACGCTAAAAATGACAAAATACGTTTTAGACACTTTTGTACCGTTTCGACTTATTTAAAAGCATGCATGAAAGTCCTTTTCGTCATCGGGTTTGTTTTTTTGGGGGGGTACGGATACGGGTATCTACACTCACACACAAACCTCACGGCCTATGTGCACCACACACGGCCACCACACACAAGACCCATATTCATGCAACACAATCGATTCTTATGCGATCCATTAACAATTCATGTGATTAACTCAATTAAACACGCATTCAAACACTTCTAGACTTAATCAAATCATCATAATTCATAATTTAACTTTAGGTGATTCATTCAAACATCAACATCTATTATAATTAAGCCAAAACAAGAAGAAAACGAGAGGAAACAAGAGACAAGGGCTACGGCCCTCATCACAACACACACGGCATCAACAACAACCAACACCAAATCGATTTCCAAGGATTTACAAACATGATTAGCAATAAACTATGTGAAATATGCATTATAATATGATAGTATGACAACCCTAGTATGAGTCCCTAGATCTAGCATGACAACATGATGAAAACCACAATCAAACAACAAGATTTGCAAACACCCAATGAACCAACAATGTAGACAACAAGATCCATAACAATTAGGCCTCATACATGCTAAAATACAACTAGATCACACCTAGTTACCTTAGTAGTGTCCAAGCCTTGCTACTCTTCTTCTTCTTCTACCAAGATGGTGTCTCCTTCCTCTAGATCTCCTCCTCCTTTGCATAACCAAGCCAAATTACACAAACAATGAGCACACAACACAATCACACATAAAATAATAAAAAATCAGAAAAATATAAGGACAAAAAAGGCTGATTTACCAGGAAATCGACTAGGGAAAGATTAGGGCTTAAAAGATGAGTGAAAGGATGAAGAACAATGGAGTTTTGATGAGATCTTGAGAGAGTTTGAGGGAGAATTATGATGTGAGATGAGGAATGAGATAAGGGAGATGTAAAACTAATCTTAAGGTTGCTAGGGCTAGGAGTGAACAAGATATTATAATGACTTGAGCAAAAAGCAAACACATGAAACCCTAAAACTCAAACCCGAGTTGAGGGAGCGGCTCGGCCCAGGGTGGAGCGGTTCGCTCTGACTCCTGAAAATTTGGCAGTTGCGACGGCGTCGGAAAAATACGCAGTTTAGCCTTTTGAATCACCTGAATCCGAGTCCGTATGAGGAAATTACACCGTTTTTAAGTTCTGACTACAGTGTAGCTTAATCCACGCGACAAGTGAACTGATTTTCTCGAGCTAAAAATGAGAAATCAAGAGAAATGAATTACGAATATTATTGAGACGAACAACTAATATTAGGAAAAGTCGGGGTGTTACATTAAATCCTTAATACTTACCACAACTGGAGATAATCCAATAAAAGTCTTGCTCCCTTATTCCAGTCTTGTTGTAAATTGAAAACACTATGTTTACCTTGTGTGTGATCCAATGGGCCCATTTAATTCTATACGAATATCATAACACTTATAAAACCCGACTAGTAAGCGGCTTCTATCAAAACGTTACGGTTACTTAGAATACAAACTAAGCTATCATAATTGGACTGGGACATAAATACAACAACTATTGTTCGTGGTATTATAAAATATTACTCGTATAATATTAGATAGAAGTATTCGGAAATAATTATATGAAATAAGATTATATTATAGTATTCTAATGCTCGTCTGTTTTAAAATATCTAAGGAATATTCTTGGAGTACCCTCCTTGACACTTCACTATATATGTAATCGTATTCTTGACCAAAAAAAAGTCATATGGTATCAGTCTGAAGTCGATTTTATCACACAACTCTTTCACTTGATTACAATCACGTGTTTAGTGTTTAATCCACTAGCCGGTGATGGTCATCTTGTATCATCTCCAGCAGATATCTCTTTATAACTAGGTCGTATGCACCTTTCATTAGTGCTATTTACTAGCATTGATTTCTTCAATAAATTTCTCCACCCATCTTTCGTTTATCAAGTTGTTATTTCGCCACTATATTGATCGGTTGATTCAATCCACATTGTTTCTGCCAAATTTTGTCGGGTTGACTATTTGACTCGTGAAAAAGGGGGTATAGTGATCTACTCGATTTATGACTCGGATTTGTGATAAATGCAATGCGCGTAGAGTAAAAAGAATGCGAAAGTAAAGTGCAAAAAGTAAAATGACACAAGGGATTTTGGTGACGCGGAAAACCCAATGTGGGAAACGACCGCGGGGGGATCTGTGTCCCGCCTAATGTGCTCCACTAAGTAGTTGAATTACAAGCAACACGTTACAAGGTACTGCAGAATTTAGCATATAAGTAACGTTTTCTGGTGGAATGTCAGTAATTCTGGGAGAATGACTGAGGTTCTGGGAGAATGGAGCGTATTATGTTGTAGGCTGTAGTGAATAATGTTGGGTCCTTCTCAGATGCTGCTGCCTTGCCTTTTATAGGGTGGGAATTAGACTGTTGGATACTTTGTACTGGTAGAGGGTCTTCAGGAGGTTTCTGCGGGTAGTTGCCTGGATTTTAGGGGGTTGTTGTTGACTCTTTCTTTGTGGCTGTTGAAGGTGTGTTCCCTTTGTTGCCCTAGTTATTCTTGGACTTGCTTGCACACTGGGCCTCAGGTCTTAGGTGATACTCATTGTTTCGGCCCCTTTTGTCTTGACTTGGCATCAGGCCATTTTTGGCCCAAACAATAGCCCCGAATTTTCTTGCCTTACTGCACAAGGGAGGTGAGAAAATTCCTTCTGGACTGCTCTGCGTCGCTGCAGGTGCCTCAGCCCCGTTGTGGAGGAAATCTTTCCTGCTGAGGAGGAGCTTCTGTCTTCCTGAGCAAGGAGGGCAGGAAATCCTATGTACCTGGGCCAGGTTTTCTGCTCTGCTGAGGACGTCTGCGCCGTGCTTGTTCTGCTGAGGAGGCATGCGTTGTGGTGCGTTGCTTGTCTACTTAGCGGAGTTTGGTGTCGAGCTTGCTGAAGGTGACCTTGTCTTGCTGAAAGTAGCTTTATCTTGCTGAGGATGGCTAGACTTCGTCGTACTTCGCTCGGTTGATGTTGTTACTCTTGTGTTGCTTGCCTATTTAGTGGAGCTGTGCGCCCAGGGCGTATGACTGACGTCGTGTTTGGCGAAGTTGCCAGGAGGTCTGAAGTGGCAGGAGGAAAATTAAAGACGCTGAGCGAGTCTGTAAATGGAGGAAAGGTGTAGTTCAGCAGGACCCGAGGGGCAGGAGTGCTGGATTCTGACGATGAAGAAGGGTTGTCTAACACGAAGACTGGAAACGCTGAGACTCTCGCTGCCCCGGCTGATGTTGAGGGCGATAGCCATGTTGCCCCTGCTGAGGAGAAGGTGACTACCTCTGATGTCGGTAGCCTGGAAGACAGGCTGTAAGTGTACGTAGCCTGGCGGACAGGCTGTATGTGTGTGCAGCCTGGCGGACAGGCTGTAGGCGTATGTAGCCTAGCGGACAGGCTGTAGGCGTATGCAGCCTGGCGGACAGGCTGTAGGCGTATGTAGCCTGGCGGACAGGCTGTAGGTGGTGGAATCATGTTGGATGTTGTACAACTTGTGGTTGTTGGCTGATGTCCTTCCTGACTCCTACAGGTAGGTTGTCAAGGGAGCAACCTGTTGTGGAACTTGTTGAGGTCTGCAGTGCTGGAGAGGTCACTCAGCCCCTGGGGGTTTGTACGATGTGGTATCCAGCCCCAGCTAAGAGTAGCGTAAGGCGTCAATGTATGTAGCCTGGCGGACAGGCTGTAAGTGTATGTATGTATGTGTGTGCGCGCGCGCGTGTAGCAGCCTTAGCTAAGAATAGCGTCGGGCGTATATGTGTTGTATGTATGTATGTAATCAGCCTGGGCGAGCGGTGGGATCTCCGCCACGTGGGCGCCACCGCCGCGCTATCGGCGTACGTACGTGTCGTATGTATGTATGTCGTGCATGCACATGTGGTAAGTTAAAATGCCGAACCATCTTAAAACTTACTTATGTAGGCGCCGTGTTGTGGCCAGGGCGAGCGGTGGGATCTCCGCACGCAGGCGTGATAGGATTTAGTCGCGTCTCCTAATCAAAAATAAGTCCAAACTCACTCTAATAGGTAGCAAGGGTAAGTCGGGTCGATATCCACAGGGAGATGGTCGCTTAAGTTGGTTATTTTTAGTGATTCTAGTCTTGGTTCGAAGGGTCGAGGTTACTAAAGCTATAGCGGAGAATAAGGGTTTAAAACTTAGAGGAAAAAGGTCTAGGGAATCGGGTTAGGCACGGGGAATGCTAGGTCAAAGGATGGTGACAGAAATGAGTAGGAAAACGCTCTCGCTAAGGGTAAGCTAGGCCTCTCGGTCTTAAGCTCCTTTAGGTCTCAAATGCGGGCTCTCGCAACTTACAAGTGAGGGTCCTAATGATTGGTCTCGTGTCCTACCCTAAACTAGGCTTTCGGTCTTAAGTTTAAGGGTGACAGACGCTCACAAATCCTTGGCCAAAGGATCAACAAACGATACAAAAGCGAGACAATCAAAGCGAGCGAAAACCTAACTCAAAACATCATCAAAAACAACCCAAGCATGCACCCATGATTCACCCTTCTTCCCTAGAATAAGAACTACTCAAGCATAGCGGAAATGATAACAAAAGCAATAGAGAAAGACGAAGACATGATTACAAACAATATAAAATGAAATCACAATGAAAATAGGAGAAGAAATTGATAATACCAATCAGAAATTTGATGAAACAAAGGATGAATTCGACAACAAAAACCAAATAGACGATAAAACTAGAGCAATCCGAGTCGGGAATTGAAAGTACAAGAGATCAAATTATTTAAACCTAAGTTTTCTTGAGAATAAACTTAAAAGTGTTGTAAAAATGCTGGAGAAAGAATGATCCGAAATTATAATGTTTAGGCCTTCAAATAGACGAAGTATTTTGAGCCAACGAGGAGTCACAGGGCCGTCCCGACCGGGACAAGGGTGGTCCCGTCCGGGACATAGTCATCCCGTCCGGGACAGGGTCATCCCGGAGGGTTCAGTCTTTTTCAGCTTCGTAACTCACTCGTTTCTTGGCGGAATTAAGCGTGTGACCTGCCGTTGGAAAGCTATCGAGACGAACTATCATCTCCACTTGGTCTTGCATCCATTGGAGGTCTAAAACTTGAGATATAACCATTTGAAGTTGACCTTGCGTCGGCTTTAGTTCACCTTGACTTGACTTTGACCTTGATCTTGGTCCTAACTTGTCGTATGTTGACCCAAGGCCTAGGGACAAGGCGTGGATCATCCCAAAGGGTAGGGACGGGGTCTAAAGTGAATAATTGAGCTCCGTGCTCCGTCCCATGGTCCCGGGACGCCTTCAAACGTCAAAACGCTGCCAGACGCGAAATGAATCGGCATGAAACCAACTCGGATCTTCACGAAACTTTATGAAACTTCACGAAACCTCTCAACAAGCATCCTATACTCCAAATATGCGTGTGTACCTGCAGAATGGACACAAAAACGCAGCGAAGCCAAAGCGGGAGAAATAGGAGCTAAAACGCGTATAATAGCACAGGAAACGCAGAGAAAGGCTCGTGAAGCAGGGGCTAATTATGAGTAAATATATGAGATATCAAATCCCCCCAAACCGAACCGTTGCTCGTCCTCAAGCAACAAGCGTGAAAGAAAACAGAGGACAAGGCGAGCAAAAGAAAACTTCCCAAACAAACGCCAAACCGCAAGTAGCTCAAGCGAAAGGCAATCAATCCCGAAGCAGCATGGGACGCAAGGAAATAGCAAGCTAACGGCTGAGAATTACAAGACGGCGCAGGATGAATAGCATGGCTTAAACATAGGCTCTCTAGCAATCAAATCATGGACCTCTCGCGGTTTCCACTCTAGCACACATGCTGAGCAGGCGATATATGTGATGACACTCACCTACTCGACTAGTGGAAGCACGCAGCAATCAAATGTGGACCAAATCTCGCATTCCCGTACACAATAATGTCACAAAAACGAACCAAACATGAGGGCTTACATAGGAAATGAGGGTGTAAAGGCCAAAGAGAGGTTAAGGGTGATAAGGTGGAACAAATGATTATGGAATCGTGGAGCTAAGCCACTAGAAACCACTCGTACTACTCAAGTGCTCGTCCAACCAACAAAGGACCCAACTCCCATGAAAACGGACCGAAAACAGCATATCGGTCTCCTTTACACGTCAACGCAACAATAGCAACAAATTTCAAGTGCTCGCTCATGTAAAACAACAACAACTTCTTCATTTTGTGCACACACTTTCTTCTTCTTTTTGAATTTTTGTGTTGTGTTTGATTTTTTTCAGATTTTTGTTTGAATTTTTCTTTCTTGAGCAAAAGAGCACACTCACAAGTTGCGGAAATACCTCATTAAAAGGTCAGGGAAGCGGCAATCCCGACTCATATTCACCATCACTCTCAAAGCCAACGACGCCAAGAAGTCGTAGCAAAACAAAGATCACAACCCATCGGGACAAGCACAAGAGTAAGCAAAGCGGTAACTCGCAAGGCTAGGGTAGGCTATTTAGGCAAGTAGCTAGCAAACTCATGTGGGTAAAGGGTAAAGGGATCGTATAAGAGAGGATAAAAGCAATGCATGAACATGGTGGATCATAAGCAATCAACTAAAGCCTCATATACCAAAAACAAGTAGCCAGTAATCGTGGGAAACACGGGATAGGGGCCACACTTATGCGCGTTGATATTACGCACCCCACAAGGAGAACTACTCTCAATAAAGCACGGGGACCGGGATAGATGTACCGGCCGCAGGAGGCTAAAAACCTCACAAAATAGTAGCTCAAGTCCATGAAATAATAAAGCCAACAAAGAAAAGCACGCCATCATCTCGCAACACGCCTCAACATCCGCGAAAGCGCTAATCCAACAATGAAAAATCATGCCAAAGCTCAAAGCACACAAGGGAAGGGATGTCGGGAAAGAATAAAGGTAAAAACATGCTCAAAACAACGGAACGGGATACGTATTTTTGGTATTTTTGTGAAATTTTCTGATTTTTTTGTAATTTTTGGGATTTTTCAGATTTTTTTGATTTTTGTGATTTTTTGAAAAATGAAAAACGAAAAAGAAAACGCAAAAATAAAGCAAAGCGGAAAGCAAAGCGTTTCTCCCCCCAAACCGAACGACACATTGTCCCCAATGTGTCCTAAAGCACATCAACACGGGGACCCGTAAAATAAGGGAGAAAAACGAGCAAAGAAAGTCTTAAAAGAAAGCAAAGTACATACAATTTATATACAAATGAAATCGTCCCCCCCAAACCAGCTTCAAACGGGGCGCAGGGTACGGGAAGTACCACCAACCATGGGCCTCGTCATAAACGACCCCACTACCATCGTCTTCTTCATCATCGTATCCAACGTCATCATCCACAGCACCATCATCTCGGCCAAAACCAGCATCAATTCGGCCAACAGCAGCAACACCGCGCACATCGTCTTTGATTACACTTCTACCCGCTTCCATCCTCCCTAGCGTACCTGCAATCATGTCACAACAAAGCACGGCCTCAAGAGGGTCCCTCTCGAGGACTTGCGGTAAGTACTCATCCACGCAATCATCTATAACGTCAACAGAAAAGACAGTCTCCTCTAACATGGGACGCTTTAAAGCGTTAGAAAGGTTGAAAGTAACTTTATCACCTCCTATATCCAACGTCAATTTCCCGTTCTTGACGTCAATGACAAAGACCAAAGCCGGTGTGCAAGAAAGGCCGACCCAATATAATTGGAATTTGGGAGTCCTCGGCCATGTCAAGAACAATGAAATCGACTGAATGAAGAACTTACCAACCTTGACGGGAACGTCCTCCAAAACAGCGAGTGGCCGTCTGACAGAACGATCCGCCATCTGAAGAGTGATATTAGTTACTTTCAACTCGCCCATGTGGAGCTTCTCGCACACCGAGTAAGGCATGACACTCACGCTTGCACCTAAATCACACAAGGCTTTATCAATGAAAGTAGTTCCAATAGTGCAAGGGATCGAGAAGCTACCCGGATCTTTCAATTTAGGAGGAGACTGGTTTTGTAAAAGTGCACTACACTCGGCGGTGAAAGCCACGCCTCAACCTCACCGAATCCATCGCTACGAGTAAGTATGTCTTTGAGGAATTTAGCATACGCGGACTTGAGTGACTAGTTCAAGAAAGGGGCGGTTACCTTCAAGTCCTTGACGACCTCCATGAACTTACCAAATTGACTATCGAGCTTAGATTTTACCACTCGGCTCGGGAATGGTAATTTAACTGAATTGGCGGCTCGACAGCTTAGCTTTCTCCGCTTCCTTGGGCTCCACGTTCTCGGCCACCGCGACACCACCACCATCCACGGCTGTTCTCCTTGGGGCACGGCTGCCCCATTTCCTTGCCCGCTCCACTGCGTGCTTGCTCCATTGCTCTTCGCACCGCCTCCCGCAAAACTATCACTAGAAACATGCATATCGTTAGGAGAAAGAGGAGGGTTTACCTCACTTACCACCGTAGGCATGGGTGGACCATCATAGCTCGTGCCACTCCTTAAAGAAATGGCGTTGATCGACTCATGTTGTTGAGGTTGAGTGCCTTGCGGTGGAAGGTTACCGGTTTACGTTGAGAACTTGAAGAAGCAAGTTGAGCCATTTGTGTTTCAAGCATCTTGATGGCGGCGTCTTTAGCTTGATCGCTCTTTTGCATTTGAGCCATCATTGTTTCTTGATTTTTAGCCATTTGCATCATCATGGCTTGCATGGCATCCATTCGATCGGGAACCGGGGCGGGAACAACGGGTGGTGGGGCATTTTGTTGTTGAAAATTGGGGCGATTGAAGCCCGGAGGGTTATAAGGTCGAGGAGCATTGTTGTAGCTGAAATTTTGTGGACTGTTTTGGTATTGTGGTAGTTGTGGGCTGAAGTTTTGTTGTTGGGGAGGTGGATTCAAGACATTTTGGCTCTTGTAAGACAAATTCGGATGGTTCTTGTAGCCCTCGTTGTAATAGTTCGAGTAGGGGCTGTTTTGAGAATGTAAAGCATGCACATGATGAGATTGTGTGTTCATACCTCGGCATTCCATTGAAGTGTGACCTAAACGCCACATGTATTGCAAGGTACATCATAAGAAGTGTGCAAAGCCGCTACCGCTTGTCCACTAGCACCCGAGGAACTACTACCCGCTTGCATTTGACCCATAATCATCGCGGCCATTGCATCCATTTTGCGGAAAGCATGGCTACCATATCACCATCGGTCTTACCTCCAATCCTAGGCACATTCCTAGAGCTCCCATATTGCGGCGTTGTGAATCGCCATTGCCTCGATCGTATCGATGGCCTCCTCCACATCAATATTGTCAAAGCGTCCATTCGCCGTGAGTCAAGCACTTGGCGTGACTCGTTGTAAAGACCGTTATAAAGCGCATGACAATAAACCATTTATCCATACCGTGGTGAGGGCATTGGCGTTGAAGGTCTTTGTATCGCTCCCACGCATCATACAACGCCTCATCCCCTCGTTGGCGGGCTCGTGATTTGGCTTCTTAGCATGGCGGTCTTTTCGGTGGAAAATATTTTTGATAGAATGCCAAGACTAAGGAGTTCCAATCGGTGATGGCTAGTGCAACCCGGTTCAATGAATTAAGCCCACGCTTGGCTTTGTCTCGGAGTGAAAAAGGGAAGAGCATCTCCCTAATTTGGTCTTGAGTGACCCCCGTTTGCTTAATAGTGGAGCAATAATCACAAAAGTTTTGGATGTGCAAGTTAGGGTCCTCGCCGGGACTCCCTCCAAACTGAGTGCGCTCAATGAGATTGATAAGCGGGCTTGACTTCAAAATTGTTGGCGGCAATGTTGGGCATAGCATTGCCCGTAGGAACTTGATCCTTGGTAGGCCTCGAGTGATCCGATAGCTTAACCATTTTCTTTAGCTCGGGCGTCGGTTCAATGTGAGCTTCTTTGTTGGATGATGGAGAAGAGGAAGTAGCCTCCAAGTCTTTGAGCAAGTTCTTGCGCCTCAAGAATGTACGCTCCGGTTCCGGGTCAAATTCGATTGCTAAACCCTTTTGAGACGTACGCGTTTGCCTGGGCATACAAAAACACTAGAGGTAACGATAATAAGCGGCCTCAAGGAAGCGAGGCTCCTTGAGACAAGAGTAACAAATAAGAAAAGAACCAAATAAACAACGAAAAACAAAGCCGTCTCCCCGGCAACGGCGCCAAAATTTGATAGGATTTAGTCGCGTCTCCTAATCAAAAATAAGTCCAAACTCACTCTAATAGGTAGCAAGGGTAAGTCAGATTCGATATCCACAGGAGATGGTCGCTTAAGTTGGTTATTTTTAGTGATTCTAGTCTTGGTTCGAAGGGTCGAGGTTACTAAAGCTATAGCGGAGAATAAGGGTTTAAAACTTAGAGGAAAAAGGTCTAGGGAATCGGGTTAGGCACGGGGAATGCTAGGTCAAAGGATGGTGACAGAAATGAGTAGGTAAACGCTCTCGCTAAGGGTAGCTAGGCCTCTCGGTCTTAAGCTCCTTTAGGTCTCAAATGCGGGCTCTCGCAACTTACAAGTGAGGGTCCTAATGATTGGTCTCGTGTCCTACCCTAAACTAGGCTTTCGGTCTTAAGTTTAAGGGTGACAAACGCTCACAAATCCTTGGCCAAAGGATCAACAAACATACAAAGCGAGACAATCAAAGCGAGCGAAACCCTAACTCAAAACATCATCAAAAACAACCCAAGCATGCACCCATGATTCACCCTTCTTCCCTAGAATAAGAACTACTCAAGCATAGCGGAAATGATAACAAAAGCAATAGAGAAAGACGAAGACATGATTACAAACAATATAAAATGAAATCACAATGAAAATAGGAGAAGAAATTGATAATACCAATCAGAAATTTGATGAAACAAAGGATGAATTCGACAACAAAAACCAAATAGACGATAAAACTAGAGCAATCCGAAGTCGGGAATTGAAAGTACAAGAGATCAAATTATTTAAACCTAAGTTTTCTTGAGAATAAACTTAAAAGTGTTGTAAAAATCTTTGGAGAAAGAAGGATCGGAAATTATAATGTTTAGGCCTTCAAATAGACGAAGTATTTTGAGCCAACGAGGAGTCACAGGGCCGTCCCGACCGGGACAAGGGTGGTGCCCTCCCGGACATAGTCATCCCGTCCGGGGCAGGGTCATCCCGGAGGGGTCAGTCTTTTTCACCGTAACTCACTCGTTTCTTGGCGGAATTAAGCGTGTGACCTGCCGTTGGAAAGCTATCGAGACGAACTATCATCTCCACTTGGTCTTGCATCCATTGGAGGTCTAAAACTTGAGATATAACCATTTGAAGTTGACCTTGCGTCGGCTTTAGTTCACCTTGACTTGACTTTGACCTTGATCTTGGTCCTAACTTGTCGTATGTTGACCCAAGGCCTAGGGACAAGGCGTGGATCATCCCAAAGGCGAGGGACGGGTCTAAAGTGAATAATTGAGCTCCGTGCTCCGTCCCATGGTCCCGGACGCCTTCAAACGCCAAAACGCGGCCAGACGCGAAGCGAATCGGCATGAAACCAACTCGGATCTTCACGAAACTTTATGAAACTTCACGAAACCTCTCAACAAGCATCCTATACTCCAAATATGCGTGTGTACCTGCAGAATGGACACAAAAACGCAGCAGTGCCAAAACGGGGAGAAATAGGAGCTAAAACGCGTATAATAGCACAGGAAACGCAGAGAAAGGCTCGTGAAGCAGGGGCTAATTATGAGTAAATATATGAGATATCAAGGCGCCACCGCCGCACTCCCAGCGTACGTACGTATGGGCCCATCTATATGTTGTGAACCAGCTGGGTGATCAGTCCAGCTGGGTGTGGCTGAGAGCCACTGTTTCTCTTGAAGCCTCGCACAGATCCGTTATAGATCGATTTGTTGGCGTTTTGCCAACAGCACTCCGAGGCTTAAGCAAGCAAGCATAGTAAAACAACAAAATGTTAAAGTAAAAACGGAAATACAAGGGATGCTAAATACAGATTTAGATGTAATACTTCCTGAGGTGTATCACAGTTCAAGGGTGAGTACGTCTCGCTCAGGTTGGCTGGGGTAAGGTCGCTGCCTGTCCTCCCTTCTGCGTTCTGCTGGTGGTCTCCTTGCGACTCGGTCACTCGAGGCGGTCGTTCTCCTGGACTCTCTGTCCTCCTCCAGTCTTGCTGCCGCCAGAGCTTTGGCTTGCACGTCCTCGAAGGTGGTGCACGGATACTTGGTGAGCTCGTTGTACAGGTCTGAATCCTCCAGGAGCCCACGCCTGAAGGCTTCAATTGCTGTTGGTGCGTCGCATCTGCGTATTGACACTTTCTCCCTGTTGAACCTGTTCAGGTAGTCTCTGGTCGATTCATCGTGCCTCTGGACGATTCTGTGGAGGTCGCTTGTCTGCTTCTCTGGCTTGCGGCTGCTGGCGAACTGGGAGTTGAAGGCATCCACCAGATTTGCGAAGGAGGAGATGGATCCGTTGGGGAGATTCACGAACCACTGCAGGGCTGGACCGCTCAGCGTGGACCCGAACCCCTTGCACATGCACGACTCCCGGTACTCACTTGTGATTGCCACCGTCGTCATCTTCTGCTTGTATTGGGCCACGTGATCGTAAGGATCAGTGTTCCCCTCGTACAATCTCATTGCCGGCACGCTGAACCTCTTGGGGACGTCCACCATGGCGATGGCGTCGACGAAAGGAGACTCCGCGTAGATGGTAGCGGAAGCCTTCTCCAGCGGACGCGGGACGCCAGGGATCTTGTCAATCCGCTCCTGTAGCTCCTTCAGCTTC
Source organism: Dianthus caryophyllus (assembly GCA_023091065.1). Taxonomy (NCBI): domain Eukaryota; kingdom Viridiplantae; phylum Streptophyta; class Magnoliopsida; order Caryophyllales; family Caryophyllaceae; genus Dianthus; species Dianthus caryophyllus. Next base: position 33,930,005 of record CM041517.1, on the reverse strand, counting down.
CGTTCCAAGGTGCTTTCCTGCAAGAGAGAACGATCAGCACGGATTGGGATGTGTGGGGGAAGAGCGTTACCTGAGCGCTGCCCGTTCAGCAAGAGTGGGTTCACTCCCACAGCTGGTACTTCCTGCTGGACCGGGTGCTCCCCCAAGGGGTTCTGCTCGTCTACGGCGAAGTTGGAGGGGATGCGCGGCGTTCTCGGAGTTTCTGGGGTGTTGTGGACGACCCCATCCATATCCAGGCGCACTGCTGCCTCCTGCACAACTCCCCTGTTCTGGCGCTTCAGGGCGACAGACGCCACGGACTGCAGCTGGGCGTTCATCTCCCTCCTGAGGCTGGTCGCCTCCCTGGTCCAGAGTTCCTGCACATTGATGGACTGCTGCTGCAGGGCTTTCATTTCCTGCTGAAGGGTGGCCAGGCCGGCCAATAGTGAGACGGTGAAGTCATCGTTGGGCGGCCTTGCGCGTCTGGGAGTGCTGCTGTAGGTTGACTGGGACTCGTCGTCCACGTTCACGTACTCCTGCTGCGGTTGTTGGGGGACTTCGTGCGTCTTTGGGGACCCTCGACCTGCTGATGGAGGACGAGGTCTGTCTTGAGGTCCTTCCGAGTGCGGACCTGCGTTACTGGGAGCGTTGATCATCTGGGACAGATCCGTTCTTGAGACGGACCGCCTTTGGCGAATCGACATCTTGACTTCTTGGCCGGTTGAAATGAGACGTTTGTTCCGAGTTGGCGACGGTTAGATCACCACCCACGGTGGGGCGCCAATTGTTCGCCAAATTTTGTCGGGTTGACTATTTGACTCGTGAAAAAGGGGGTATAGTGATCTACTCGATTTATGACTCGGATTTGTGATAAATGCAATGCGCGTAGAGTAAAAAGAATGCGAAAGTAAAGTGCAAAAAGTAAAATGACACAAGGGATTTTGGTGACGCGGAAAACCCAATGTGGGAAACGACCGCGGGGGGATCTGTGTCCCGCCTAATGTGCTCCACTAAGTAGTTGAATTACAAGCAACACGTTACAAGGTACTGCAGAATTTAGCATATAAGTAACGTTTTCTGGTGGAATGTCGCATGGTGCAGGAGAATGGCGAGGTTCTGGGAGAATGGAGCGTATTATGTTGTAGGCTGTAGTGAATAATGTTGGGTCCTTCTCAAATGCTGCTACCTTGCCTTTTATAGGGTGGGAATTAGACTGTTGGATACTTTGTACTGGTAGAGGGTCTTCAGGAGGTTTCTGCGGGTAGTTGCCTGGATTTTAGAGGGTTGTTGTTGACTCTTTCTTTGTGGCTGTTGAAGGTGTGTTCCCTTTGTTGCCCTAGTTATTCTTGGACTTGCTTGCACACTGGGCCTCAGGTCTTAGGTGATACTCATTGTTTCGGCCCCTTTTGTCTTGACTTGGCATCAGGCCATTTTTGGCCCAAACACACATCACATCGCCATCTTGTTTGTTGTTGTCTCATTTTGCTGAAACAACTCTATTTCCCAGCATGCTGCTTCGGCAATCGCTATTGTGACCGCATCCCACTACGATACCTGATCCGTTACCGGCTTCACCACGTTCTCTACGGGTTCGCCTTAGCAACCACCACTGCCCAACGAGCAGATGTAGGACTTTCTTAGTTGTTTACTCTAGTCAAAATTTGGACGTGTGCTTTTATATCAGCTCGATCATCGTTGTAATATACAACACTTAATAGTGAGATGCACACTTTTGGGTTAGTTGTCCTCACGTAAGCCCAAAAAATACAAGACCTTGTTACTAGAGTCGTGGGTAGAAATCGTTTTAAAAATATCAAACCCTTTTTTCCTTCCTCGATGTGTGACATCCAGTTTGTGGGGTGTTACAACTGTTAATTGTAGTTTAGTATTATTGTTTTTATTTTCCTTGTATCGATGAGTTTATTTTGAAAATTTCTTTCCGAATGACTGTTACGGCTATAATTAACCTCTCACGCAAGTGCAACGCGGTCGTAGTAGTATGAGAGGGTCGAATCCATAAGGATGGGTAGTTAGGCTCTGAGTCTTGATTTCGTCTTAATTTAGTCGGTCGAAAACTTATTTTGGTAGCTTCTAATCTAAGTAAAACTAAATGACAAAGCGAGAAAAAGTATATAAAAGACAATACTCGATAATAAAACAGAGGTTTAGGATCCGATTATCCATTAGCATTCTCTACAAGAACAAGTCATCGAATCATAAAATTGGGGAAAACGTTAATGAAACTAACCCATAGTCCCCTCTCGGGTTTGTAAGAGCTCAACTCCTAAAACACCTAAAACTTCCTTCCCGAGTGTGAATTAGGCCTCCTCGACTTGCCTAAAAGTTCACTCCCATGGCACTAACACACAAGTCAAGATAATCAAATTTGACAATTACACACTCACAATCCAACAACTTTGCAAACAATTTAATACAATAGACAAAATTAGATAGGGATTAATCGAACCCTAAACACAAATTACTCATTAATCATAATTAAACCGACACTAATTATAATAAGAGTAGTTCTTGTGTGAGTCTTGCCTCACACTACAACCACTTAGAAAAAATTAAAAAACAAAAAAAAAAAAATATTAATAACTACCCTCATGTGAGAGGACTTACGATAAGTTTATCGTAAGTCCCGTCTCACATGAGAATTAGTGTTATAATAATAAAGAACATAAACCTTCAGATGAATTGTCAATTAAACTAATAAACTAAAGATTAAAAAGTAATTAAAATTAAATCTAAGTAAAATAAAGAGGAAAATATGATAGAAAATGGAGGAAAATGGCTCTGTTTGTGTTCGTCTACTCCTACTGCTGGGTCCGTCTACTCTTATGCTCTCTTGCTGCTACTCGTTTTCTTCACCCTAATCTACCTGCTACACTACTTGCTGCCTTCCCTTTTTGTTGCTGCCCTCTCTTTTGTTTCTTGGGCTTCCTTAGGTCCATTTGATTCCATTTAGTCCGTGTTTGGGCCAAAATTGGCCTAAGACCTGAGGCAGGACAAGTGGGCCGAAGACAAGGAGCAACACTAAGACCTGAGGCCCAATGTGCGAGCAAGTCCAGAACAACTAGGGCAACAAAGGGAAACTCATCTCCAACAGCCACAAAGAAGCAGTCAGCAACAACCCCCTAAAATCCAGGCAACCACCCGCAGAAACCTCCTGAAGACCCTCTACTGGTACAAAATATCCAACAGTCACGTTTTCACCCTATAAAAGGCAAGGCAGCAGCATCTGAGCTGGGTTACAACATTATTCACTACTCACTACAACAATTTGCGCTCCACTCCTCCAGAAACACACTCTTTCTCCCAGATTGCTCACATTCCACCAGAATTCGATACTTATACTCTAAATTCTGCCAGTACTTTGTAACGTGTTGCTTGTAATTCAACTACTTAGTGGAGCACATTAGGCGGGACACAGATCCCCCCGCGGTCGTTTCCCACATTGGGTTTTCCGCGTCACCAAAACCTCTCGTGTCATTTACTTTTTGCACTTTATTTCTTGCATTCCTTTTACCTTGCGCGCATCATATTCAACGTAAATCCGAGTGTTAAACCGAGTAGATTGCTATACCCCACTTTACGAGTCAAATAGTCAACGCGACAAAATTTGGCAGAAACAATTGGCGCCCACCGTGGGGCTGGTGATCTAGCTTTGCACGTCAACTTGGAACGTACGTCTCTTTTTCCCAACAATCAACAAGTCAGCATGTCAGGATTCACCAACGAAGCAGGTCCGTCTCAACAACCAGCACTGGCCCCCAGGATGGTCAAGACTCCAGAATCGCCGCCCTGACCCCCGTGAGGGCCTCGCCAGGCCCACGTCCTCCACCAACAGGTTGGGGATCCTCAGCACGACGAAGTCCCCCCAACAACCCCAGCCGGAGTACGTGAACGTGGACGATTTAATCCGGCCAACCTACAAAGAAGACTCCCAGCGCCGCTGGGTCGCCTAATGACGACTTCACCGCTCGCCATCGGGCCGCCTGGCCACCCTTCAGCAGGAGATGAAAGCTCTGCGGCGGCGGCCCAAAGAACGTCACGAGCTCTGACCAAGGAGACAAACACCGGCTGAGGAGATGACCGCCAGATACGATCAGAGCCTCCGTCGCCCTAAGGCGCCAGAATAGGGGGTAGCACGGGAGGTAGCGATCCGTCTGGACATGGAGGGTGTCATGCACAACACGCCGGAGACTCCAAGGAGTCCCCGCATCCCGATCAACTTTTCCGTGGAGGACGCCAACACGCAGCTCGTTCCTGAGGTGCCCCTGAACCATCCAGAGCTCTTGAGGGGGCAGCAGACCCCACAGAGGATTCAACGTGATTCACCTGTCCGCAGAGAACGGCCACCCACACCACTGTTGAACGTGCAACGCACAGGTAACACCCTTCCCCCGCACGTCCCAACCCGTACTGATCGTTTTCTCTTGCAGGAAAGCACCTGGAACTAAGCCGGCGGAGCCGCAGAACGGATTGACAAGATCCCTGGCGTCCCGCGTCCGCTGGAGAAGGCTTCCGCTACTATCTATGCGGAGTCTCCTTTCGTTGACGCCATCGCCATGGTGGACATCCCCAAGAGGTTCAGCGTGCCACCAATGAGATTGTACGAGGGGAACACCGATCCCTACGATCACGTGGCCCAATACAAGCAGAAGATGATGACGGTGGCGGTCACGAGGGAGTACCGGGAGTCGTGCATGTGCAAGGGGTTCGGGTCAACGCTGAGCGGTCCAGCCCTGCAGTGGTTCGTGAATCTCCCCAACGGGACAATCTCCTCGCCAGCGGTCCGTAGATGCCTTCAACTCCCAGTTCGCTAGCAGCCGCAAGCTAGAGAAGCAGACAAGCGACCTCCACAGGATCATCCAGAGGCACGACGAGTCAACCAGAGACTACCTGAACAGGTTCAACAAGGAGAATGTATCAATACACAGATGTGATATACCAACAGCTATCGAGGCTTTCAGGCGTGGGCTCCTGGAGGACTCAGACCTGTACAACGAGCTCACCAAGTATCCGTGCACCACCTTCGAGGACGTGCAAGCCAAAGCTTTGGCGGCAGCTAGACTGGGGGAGGACAGAGAGTCCAGGAGAACAACCGCCTCGAGTGACCTAGTCGCAAGGAGACCACCAGCAGAACGCAGGAGGGAGGAGAGGCAAAAGCCTTACCCTAGCCAGCCAGAACGCGGAGTTCATGCTGTGGCGGACTGGCGCGATGACCCAGCTCTGCCACCCAGAGTAAGTGAGTTCGGCTTTAAAACTAACGTATCTGGACTAATAGACGCTTTGAAAATGCTAGGTGGCAAGGTGAGGTGGCCCAAACCATCGGACAGACCAGCCTCCAACAAAGACACCAAACGATGGTGCGAATTCCACAACGACTCGGGACACGTTCGGCCGGCGTGTGCCGCCGTAAAGCGAGGTAAAGATCCTGTACGACAGGGGGAACCTGGACCACCTGTTGTCCTCCAGAGGACGAAAAGTGAACGTCAGCGAGCAGCGGACGCCACCTCCTCCACCTCCACACGAAAGGGTAATTTCTTTTATTTCTGGTGGTTCTAGTGTTTGTGGACTAACATATTCGGCCGCCAAGAGGCGAGCAAAAGAAAGCACTACAGATACCCCCAGGCGAGGAACTAGAGTCCACCAGGATCCAGAGCCAGCAATCACATTCGACGACTCCGACGCCCAGGACAACTACGACCAACATGAAGATGCTTTGGTGATATCCTTACCAATCGGAAATTGCTTGGTGAAGCGAGTGCTGGTCGACAACGGCAGCTCGATCAACCCCTCTCTCGCCAGACTCTGGAAGGCATGGGGCTGAAAGAGCAGGACCTGCAGAAGAAGTCTGTACCCCTGGTCGGGTTCAGCGGCGAAACAACGCATTCTCTGGGGGAGATCTCAATCCCAACGTACGCCCAGGGAGTCAACCAGCAGGTGACATACCTAGTGGTGGACAACCTGTCCTCCTACAACGTGATCTTGGGAAGGCCGTGGCTGCACGCTATGAAGGCGATACCTTCCACATACCACCAGTGCGTGAAGTTTCCTACTCCCTGGGGAGTTCAGGTGATCAAAGGCGACTGTAAGCGGCGAAGATCGCTACTCCCTGGCTTTAAAGCCAACCTCAGCTCCTCCCTCAGCATAGCAATTACAGAACAGACGAGTTCAAGGGGTCTACGAGGAACCCAGTGCGCCACAGCTAGATCAAATCCAGATAGACCCTGAGCATCCAGACAGAGTGGTTCTCGTGGGAGAGGACTGCCAAGGTAACCCTAGAACTGAACTCGTCAATTTATTAAGAGCTAACCTCGATTGTTTTGCTTGGTCCCATGAGGACATGGAGGGCATAGACCCTACCGTTATTACACACAGGTTAAGCGTAGATCCACAACATCCACCAGTCAAGCAGAAACGACGTAAATTCGCGCCCGAAAGAAACAAAATTATAAACGAGGAAGTAGAAAACCTGCTGAAAGCCGGAAAGATCAGGGAAGTTAAGTACCCCACGTGGCTGTCCAACGTGGTGGTGGTCAGCAAGAAGAACGGCAAATGGCGCGTGTGCATAGACTTTACAGACTTAAACAAGGCGTGCCCGAAGGATCTTTTCCCGCTACCCCACATTGATGCTATGGTGGACGCAACAGCAGGACATGAGATGCTCACCTTCCTGGACGCCTGGAGCGGGTACAACCAGATCAAGATGCACCCAGACGACCAGGAGAAAACAGCTTTTCAGTCGGAAAGAGGAATTTATTGCTACAACGTCATGCCATTCGGCTTGAAGAACGCCGGGGCTACGTACCAACGCCTCGTGAACCTGATGTTCAAATATTAGCTGGGAAAGCACATGGAAGCATACATAGATGATATGGTCGTAAAATCTGAACGGGAGAGGCAACACGTCCAGCACCTCCAGGAAACATTCAACGTACTACGCTCCTACAAAATGAAGCTCAACCCCACGAAGTGCTCCTTCGGTGTAACAGCCGGGGAGTTTCTGGGTCACATCGTCACGAAGAGGGGGATTGAGGCCAGCCCAAAGCAAATAAGGGCTATCCTCGACCTCCAGCCGCCCAAGACCGTCAAGGACGTGCAGAAACTTACTGGGCGCGTCGCCGCGCTGAACAGGTTCATCTCCAAATCCTCGGATAGATGCAGACCATTCTACGACACCCTGAGAAAGAACAAGGAATTCAGCTGGACAGACAGCCACAGCAGGGCATTCGAAGAGTTGAAAATCTACCTTGCTGAGCCTCCACTACTGTCGAAACCAACACAAGGTGAAGACCTCCTGCACTGTCAGGTATCCGAGGCGCCGTCGGTATTTGTCTTTGATAAGAAGAAGAACAGGAGTCACCGCCAGATATTATGTAAGTAAAAGCTTACTGAATGCAGAAACACGGTACACTCCTCTTGAAAAACTCGTTTATTCGCTTGTAATCGCATCGCAAAAGTTACGTCCGTATTTTGAAAGTCATACTATTATTGTGCGGACTAATTATCCTGTCAAGGCAGTCATGCGTAAGCCAGAGTTGTCAGGGCAAATGGCGAAGTGGTCAGTCCACCTCAGTGGGTATGACATACAGTACGAACCCAGGACAGCCATCAAGTCACAAGCACTTGTAGATTTTGTGGCAGACTTCAGTCCAAGCCTAGAAGGAGGTGCAGACAGCGAGGTCCTGCTCCGGCCAAAGAGAAGGACACCAACAAATGGATCCTGCATACGATGGCGCAGCAAACCAACGAGGCGTGGGAGTGGGGCTTGTACTAAAGTCGCCACAAGGGGAGTACATAGTCCAGGCAGTTCGATGCGAGTTCAAAGCGTCCAACAACGAAGCCGAGTACGAGGCCCTTATCATGGGGCTCAACATGGCCATCGAGTTAAAGGTGAAATCTATCAAAATATTCTGTGATTCTTTACTTATCGTTAACCACGTGAACAAGTCTTACGCTGCTCGAGACTCAAAAATGGTGGCATACCTTGATCTTGTTAACGCGATCATAGAGAAATTCGACGAAATTGAGATCGAATAGATTCCGAGGGATCAAAACGCACACGCCGATGCTCTAGCCAACCTTGGAGCGACATTCCGTTCCACCGCTATCACAACAATCCCAATCTTGCACGCTCTACATTCGGCGATTTCGAAACCGGATCCAGTTTGTACGACCGACAGCAACCAGGATTCTCCTTCAGCACAACAGGAAGATCCAGCGACCTCGCAGGCCTCCACAAAGAAAGCCGGCGAGAAAGAAGAACAACAGTGCACAACAGAACAAAGAGCACCTGGGTGGACAAACCCCTACATCGAATGGTTACAAGATGGAAAGCTACCACAGGACAAACTCCAGGCCAAAAGGTTCAGGATAAAAGCTTCGAAATTCCTCCTCATTGACGGGGTATTGTTCAGGAGGTCTGCAGCGGGACCATACCTGAGATGCCTGGAGCCTGATCATGCTCAGGCCGTTATGGAAGAACTACATAGTGGAGACTGTGGCAACCACTCTGGTGGTCGCAACCTGTCCAACAAAGCACTCGGGATGGGGTACTATTGGCCTACAATGAGAAAAGACGCTGTTGAATACGCCAGGAAATGCGACGCCTGCCAGAGACATGCAGCAGACAAATACCGCCGAACTTTTTCACCCCGTAATGTCGCCTTGGCCATTCATGGTTTGGGGAATGGACATCGTGGGCAGACTACCTTGCGCACCCGGTCAGCGTGTGTACATGCTCGCTATGACGGATTACTTTTCAAAGTGGATCGAGGCGGAAGCGTTCAGTCAAGTAACGGACACGCAGGTTATCTCGTTCATAAAGAGGAACATACTTACTAGGTTCGGAATCCCTGCACGTATCATTTGTGACAATGGGTCGCAGTTCATATCCCACAAAACGGAAGCTTTCTGTGCAAGATGGAACATAGATTTTCTGCAGTCCACCCCACACAACCCACAATCTAACGGACAGGCAGAATCTACCAACAAGTCCACAATGGACAACTTAAAGAAGAAGCTGGAGGAGAAAGGTGGCAAATGGGCAGACGAGCTGCCAATGGTACTCTGGGCGAACAGAACCACACCAAAGGAAGCTACAGGACATTCCCCGTTCTCCCTGGTGTACGGTACAGAGGCAGTCATTCCTGCAGAAGTAAGGATACCTACACACCGGTACGGATGCGCAACAGCAGAATCGAATCAGGCGGAACTGTCCAGCAGCTTGGACACAATTGATGAGCTCAGGGACATGGCCACCATCAGGTTGGCCGCACAGAAACAGGCAGTCGCCAGATACTACAACAAGAACGTTCGAATAAAGGCCTTTCAAGTAGGCGACTTGGTACTCAGAAAGGTGTTCCAGAACACCCAGAACACCAGAGCAGGGAAATTCGCGTACAGCTGGGAAGGACCCTACCAGATAGAAGGCATTGCAGGAAATGGGGCTTACCGCCTGATGACTCTGGAGGGTCAGATGGTCCCTCGTCCTTGGAACGCTGTACACCTCAGGAAGTATCATATTTAATTTCGTACTTAGCCTTTTTGTTTGGTAACTTCTTTTTTCTTTTGTAAATACAATTCACTCTATCAAGTTTACTAACTTAAGCATCGGAGGGCCGTTGGCAAAAACGCCAACGGTCAGTCCATAGCAAACCAGTCTCGTGCAGGATCGCAGCGTGGAACAGTGGCTCGCAGCCACACCCAGCTGGACTGATCACCCAGCTGGTTTACAACATATAGTTGGGCCCACACGTACGTACGCTGGGAGTGCGGCGGTGGCGCCTGCGTGCGGAGATCCCACCGCTCGCCCTGGCCACTACACGACGTCTACATATGTAAGTTTTAAGATGGTTCGGCATTTTAACTTACCACATGTGCATGCACGACATACATACACACATACACACATACATACACACATACACACATACATACACACATACATACGTACATACACGCATACGCTTGCTACGGTTAAGCTTAAATACATACACACACACTATAGACAGTTTAATGACGTACACGTACACCACAGACGATATAATAGCACATACGTGATAGGCTTAGTCGCGTCACCTAATCAAAAGTAAATCCGAACAAACTCTAACGGGTAGCAAGGGTAAGTCGGGTATCGTATCCACAGGGAGAAGGTTGCAATGTTGGTTATTTTGTACGATTCTAGTCTCGGTTCGAGTGATTGTGGTTACTAAAGCTATAGCGAAAGAATAAGGGGTTTAAACGATAAGGGAAAAGTCTAGGGATTCGGGGATAGCAAGGGCAAAGCTAGGGTCAAGGTTGGTGATAGAAATGAGTCGGGAATCGCAAGTGCTAAGGAATAGGCTCGACCTCTCGGTCCTAAGCGTCCTCTAGGTCTCAAGTGCGGGCTCTCGCAACTTACACATGAGGGTCCTAATGGTTAGTCTCGTGCCCTACCTTAAACTAGGCTTTCGTTCTTAAGTTTAAGGGTAGCAAAGGCTCACTAATCCTTGGCCAAAGGATCAACAAACACAAACAAAACAAGACAACCAAAATCACAAGCAAAACCCTCATCAAAATATCACCAAAATCGACCTAGACTACTCACCCATGATCACCCTTTCTCCCTAGATAAAGGACTACTCACTCATGATGAAAACAACAACAAAATCAATAACAATGGATGAAAACATGATCAAAAATTATATAAGATGAAATGATAAACAAAGGAGAGAAGTATAAACAAAAACCAATCAGAAATTCAAAGAGAAAGTGCAAGAACAAAGACAACAATACCGAAATAGGATGATCAAACAATGTTTCCGAGTCGGGAATTCAAAATACAAGAAGGAAATTAATCAAACCCTAAATTTTTGTGAGAATGTACTTTAAAGTGTTCTAAAAGTGCCCTCAAAATTTCGTCCACAAATATAATGTTTTAGGCCTTCAAATAGACGATGTATTTTAAGCCAACGAAGCGTCACACCGAGTCACGACCTCGGGACCACCATCCCGACCGGGACAGACCCATCCCGACCGGGACACCTCTAGGGACAGCCGTCCCGTTGTGTTCAGGCTTGGTCTTCAAATTCCTCCTTTTCTTACTTAGTTTTTCTTGCTTTCTTTCTCGTCCCAAGGCATAGGGACAAGGCCTACGTCGTCCCAAGGGGTAGGGACAAGGCTTAGGATGATCACATGAACTTCAAATCCCGTCCCAAGGTCCCGGGACACCTTCATTCGTTGAAACGAGGCTCGTGCGCAACCGAAACGCAACGAAACCAACTCGAATCACCTCGAAACTTCACGAAACTCAACGAAACTTCACGAAACTCAACGAAACTTCACGAAACCTCCCGAAAAGCATCCTAAACTCCAAATAGCTGCGTTTACCTACAAAATAGACACAAAAACGCAGCAGAGCCAAAACGGAGCGAAATAGGAGTCGAAACGCATGAAAAAGCACGGGAAACGCGAAGTAAAGCTCGTGAACAGGGGGCTATATATACGTAAATATAAGATACATCAAACTCCCCCAAACCGGACCGTTGCTTGTCCTCAAGCAACAAAGCATGACAGAAAATAGAGGACAAAGCGAGCATAAGAAAACTTCCCCGAACAAGCAGCATGAGCAAATGGCAATCAATCCCGAAGCAGCATGGGACGCGTGGAATTAGCAAGCTAACGGATGAGAATTACAAGACGGCGCAGAATGAATGGCATGGCTTAAACATAGGCTCTCTAGCAATCAAATCACGGACCTCTCGCGGTTTCCACTCTAGCACAAATGATGAACAAGGTGATATATGTGATGACACTCACCTACTCGACTAGTGGAAGCACGCCCGCAATCTAATGTGGACCAAATCTCGCATTCCCGTACACAATAATGTCAATGAGGACTTACATAGGATATGAGGGTGTAAAGGCCATAGAGAGGTGAAGGGCAAGAAGGTGGATCAATGGATTATGGAATCGTGGAGCTAAGCCACTAGAAACCACTAGTACTACTCAAGTGCTCATCCAACCAAAACGGAACCCAACTCTCATGAAAAATGGACCAAAGCGAGATATCGGTCTCCTCCACACGTCATCGCAACATAGAAATCAATCACAAGTGCTCACTCATGTAACAACAACAACAACTTTCTCATTTTATGCACACATTCTTCTTTCTTTCTTTTGTGTTTTGTGTTGTGTTTGTTTTTTTCAGATTTTTGTTTGTTTATTTCTTGAGCAAAAGAGCACACTCTAAAAGTTGCGGAAATACCTCATAAAAAAGGTCGGGGAAGCAGAAATCCCGACTCAATTCACCAACACTCTCAAGCAAACCAAGATCAAGAAGTCGTAGCAAAACAATGATCACCCAACGGACAAGCACAAGAGTAAGCAAGAGCGGTAACTAGCTAGGCTAGGGTAGGCTATATGGCAATGTAGCTAGCAAACTCAAGTGAATAAGGGTAAAGGGATCATATATGAGAGGATAAAAATCATGTAGGAACAAGGTGAATAAAAAGTAGTCAACTAAAGCCTCATATGCTAAACATGTGACAAAATCGCGGGAAACACGGGATAGGGGCCACACTTATGCGTGTTGATATTACGTACTCCACGAGGAGAACTACTCACAAAATAAGCACTGGATGGGATAGATGAACCTACAGGAGGCTAAAAACCTCACAATATAAGTAGCTATAGTCCGGAAATGATAAAGCCAAACAAGTCAAGCACGCCATCATCTGCAAACGCGTCTCAACATCCCCGTAGTGCTAGTCCAAACAATATAAAACATGCCAAAGCTCAAAGCAAACAAGGGAAGGGATGTCGGGAAAGAATAAGGTAAAAACAAGCTCGCAAACAACGGAACGGGACACGTTTTTTTGTGATTTTTGAAAATTTTTCTGATTTTTATGGATTTTTGTGAATTTTCAGATTTTTTGGATTTTTGGATTTTTGGAAAATGAAAAACGAAAAAGAAAACGCAAAAATAAAGCAAAACGAAAAGCAAAGCGTTTCCTCCCCCCAAACCAAACAACACATTGTCCCCAATGTGTCCTACAGCACATCAACCAGGGACCTTAAAATAAGGGGGATAAACGATAAACGTCTCAAGAGAAAACAAAAGTACATACATGCTATATTTACAATGAAAAAACGCTCCCCCAAACCAGCTTCAAACGGGGGGCTAAGCATCGGTACTAGAAGTACCACCATCCATGGGTCTCGTCGTAGACGAACCCACTTCCATCATCCTCGTAGTCGTCTCCATCATCATCATCATCTACTCCTCCATCAGCTCGGCCAACAGCACCTACAACACCCACTCGGCCATCATCACACGTAGCAGCACTCATGTTGTCTTTGATCACACTTCTACCCGCATCCGTCCTCCCTGAAGTACCTGCAAGCACATCACAACAAAGCACGGCCTCAAGAGGGTCCCTCTCGAGGACTTGAGGTAAGTACTCGTTCACACAATCATCGACAACATCTAGAGCAAAGACATGCTCCTCCAACATGGGACGCTTTAAAGCATTAGACAAGTTGAAAGTTATTTTATCACCTCCAACATCCAACGTTAACTTACCGTTCTTGACGTCTATGATTGCACCAGCAGTGTGCAAGAAAGGTCGACCCAATATAATAGGAATTTGGGAGTCCTCGACCATGTCAAGAACAATAAAGTCAACGGGGATGAAAAACTTACCCACTTTGACGGGAACGTCCTCCAAAACACCCAAAGGGCGTTTGACAGAACGATCCGCCATTTGGAGCGTGATGTTGGTTACTTTCAAAGGTCCCATGTTGAGCTTCTCGCACACGGAGTAAGGCATCACGCTTACACTTGCACCTAAATCACATAAAGCGTTAGGAATCGAAACAGTACCAATTGTGCAAGGTATCGAGAAGCTACCCGGATCCTTCAATTTAGCAGGAGACTGGTTTTGTAAAAGTGCGCTGCATTCAGCAGTAAAAGCAACAGTCTCGACCTCATTGAAAGATCGTTTACGGGTGAGTATGTCTTTGAGAAATTTAGCATATGCGGGAACTTGTGTGACAAGTTCAGTGAAGGGTACAGTTACCTTCAAGTCTTTCACTACCTCCATAAACTTACCGAACTGCGTGTCAAGTTTAGACTTTACCACTCGGCTCGGGAATGTTAATTTGATTTGAATTGGAGGCTCCACCGGCTTGCTCTGCGCTTGCTGCTTCTCCTTGGTATTGTGACCCTCGGCTCCCTTGGCCTTGCCTCCTCCACTCTCGGCCTGCCCTCCATTTGTGGACCCCACGGCCACATCTCCTTCTTGTTTAGCTCCATTGCTCGTACCTGCACCATTATCACTAGGCACACTAAAATCGTTAGCAAAAAGAGAAGGGTCTACCTCACTTACCACCTTAGCGGGTGGAGCATCGAATGTAGGCATAGGTGGACCGTCGTAGCTCGTGCCACTTCGCAAGGAGATGGCATTGACGGTATCATGAGGTTGTGACCCTTGCGAAGGAAGATTACCCGGCTTCCGTTGAGGATTAGAAGAAGCAAGTTGAGCCACTTGCGTTTCAAGCATTTTGATGGCGGCGTCCTTCGCTTGATCGCTCTTTTGCATTTGAGCCATCATAGTTTCTTGATTTTTAGCCATTTGCATCATCATGGCTTGCATTGCACTCATTGGATCGGGGACTGGAGCGGCTTGCACGGGTGGTGGAGCATTTGGTTGTTGAAAATTGGGGCGATTGAAGCTCGGAGGGTTGTAAGGTCGAGGATTATTGTTGTAGCTGAAATTTTGTTGTTGTGGAGGTGGATTCAAAACGTTGTTGCTTTTGTAACTCAAATTCGGGTGGTTCTTGTACCCTTCATTGTAAAAGTAGAGTAAAGGCTGTTTTGTTGAGATTGAAAAGCGTGAACGGGATACATACCTCGGCATTCTAAGGAAGAATGACCGGAAAGGCCGCATGAACCACAAGTCGGATCATTGGAAGTGTGCATCGCCACTACTGTTTGTCCACTAGCCGATGAGGAACCCGCTTGCATATGACTCATTATCATAGCGGTCATAGCATCCATCTTGGCATTAAGCATGGCCACCGCGTCACTGTCGTTCTTACCACCGCTCCTAGGAATGTTCCTAGAGCTACCGTATTGCGCATTGTGTATCGCCATAGCCTCGATCGTATCCATGGCCTCCTCCACATCGATATTGTCAAATCGACCATTCGCCGCCGAGTCAAGCACTTGGCGAGACTCATTGTAAAGACCATTATAAAACTGCATGACAATAAACCATTTATCCATACCGTGGTGAGGACATTGGCGTAGCAAGTCTTTGTACCGCTCCCAAGCATCAAAGAGAGACTCATCTCCTCGTTGTCTAAAGCTTGTGATTTGGCTCCTTAACATTGCGGTCTTCTCCGGAGGGAAATACTTTTGGTAGAATGCCAAGACCAAGGAGTTCCAATCAACAATTGCAAGAGCTACACGATTCAAGGAGTTCAACCATAGCTTGGCTTTGTCTCGGAGGGAAAACGGGAAGAGCATCTCCCGAATTTGATCTTGGGTCACACCCGTTTGCTTTATCGTGGAGCAATAATCACAGAAATTTTGAATGTGAAGGTTAGGGTCCTCACCGGGACTCCCTCCGAATTGACTACACTCGATAAGATTGATAAAAGCCGGCTTAACTTCAAAGTTGTTAGCCGCTATGGTTGGCATAGCATTGCCCCTTGGAACTTGAGCGGCGGTAGGCCTCGAGTGATCGGAAAGCTTCACCATTCTCTTTATTTCGGGTACAACTTGAGCTTCCGTAGAGGATGAAGTAGAAGGGGAAATAGCTTCCAAGTCCTTGAGCAAGTTCCTACGCCTTAGGAAGGTACGTTCCGGCTCCGGATCAAACTGAAATGCCAAGCCTTTTTGAGACGTACGAGTGTTCCTGGGCATGCACAACACTCGAGGAAACTATAAGTAACGGCCTCAAGGAATTGAGGTTCCTTGAGACAAGAGTAACAATAAGACAAGAACCAAATAAACAACAAAAACAAAAGCCGTCTCCCCCGGCAACGGCGCCAAAATTTGATAGGCTTAGTCGCGTCACCTAATCAAAAGTAAATCCGAACAAACTCTAACGGGTAGCAAGGGTAAGTCAGGTATCGTATCCACAGGGAGAAGGTTGCAATGTTCGTTATTTTGTACGATTCTAGTCTCGGTTCGAGTGATTGTGGTTACTAAAGCTATAGCGAAAGAATAAGGGGTTTAAACGATAAGGGAAAAGTCTAGGGATTCGGGGATAGCAAGGGCAAAGCTAGGGTCAAGGTTGGTGATAGAAATGAGTCGGGAATCGCAAGTGCTAAGGAATAGGCTCGACCTCTCGGTCCTAAGCGTCCTCTAGGTCTCAAGTGCGGGCTCTCGCAACTTACACATGAGGGTCCTAATGGTTAGTCTCGTGCCCTACCTTAAACTAGGCTGCTCTTAAGTTTAAGGGTAGCAAAGGCTCACTAATCCTTGGCCAAAGGATCAACAAACACAAACAAAACAAGACAACCAAAATCACAAGCAAAACCCTCATCAAAACATCACCAAAATCGACCTAGACTACTCACCCATGATCACCCTTTCTCCCTAGATAAAGGACTACTCACTCATGATGAAAACAACAACAAAATCAATAACAATGGATGAAAACATGATCAAAAATGATATAAGATGAAATGATAAACAAAGGAGAGAAGTATAAACAAAAACCAATCGTAAATTCAAAGAGAAAGTGCAAGAACAAAGACAACAATACCAAATAGGATGATCAAACAATGTTTCCGAAGTCGGGAATTCAAAATACAAGAAGGATAATTAATCAAACCCTAAATTTTTGTGAGAATGTACTTTAAAGTGTTCTAAAAGTGCCCTCAAAATTTAGTCAAAAATATAATGTTTTAGGCCTTCAAATAGGCGATGTATTTTAAGCCAACGGCGTCACACCCGCCCCCGACCTCCGACCACCATCCCGACCGGGACAGACCCATCCTGACCGGGACACCTCTAGGGACAGCCGTCCCGTTGTGTTCAGGCTTGGTCTTCAAATTCCTCCTTTTCTTACTTAGTTTTTCTTGCTTTCTTTCTCGTCCCAAGGCATAGGGACAAGGCCTACGTCGTCCCAAGGGGTAGGGACAAGGCTTAGGATGATCACATGAACTTCAAATCCCGTCCCAAGGTCCCGGGACACCTTCATTTGTTTAAACGAGGCTCGTGCGCAACCGAAACGCAACGAAACCAACTCGAATCACCTCGAAACTTCACGAAACTCAACGAAACTTCACGAAACCTCCCGAAAAGCATCCTAAACTCCAAATAGCTGCGTTTACCTACAAAATAGACACAAAAACGCAGCAGAGCCAAAACGGAGCGAAATAGGAGTCGAAACGCATGAAAAAGCACGGGAAACGCGAAGTAAAGCTCGTGAACAGGGGGCTATATATACGTAAATATAAGATACATCAATACGCACGCAACATATAAACATACTTACTAACAGTTGGAAAACACTGACAGGTCACCAACAGGAAAGTCAAGAGGCTAGACATGCTGAGCACCCCCAGCACGTCCAAGTTAAGCACAGAATCCAGACAGCAAAACAAAGTCAGACCACCAGGGTCGAGGTACGACATATACAACTTGCCACACCACCCTTGTGATGGGCTACCAAAATGAACGGATATCGTTCGTAGAAGTCAGGGCAACACAGCAATTAACCTATTACATAAAAGATCTCAAGGAGCCGCGGTCACGCTATCATCTCCTTCAGGAACACCACCACCAGAAGTAGCCACTTCCTCCACAGCATGGGCCGCCTAGCTATCCACCACGCCCTCATCAGGGGCTGCAGGAGCACCTTCAACTTCCAAATTGGCGAGCTCTTCCTCAACACCTGAGTCCAGAGGCGCAGGCTTCCCTTCGAAGAAATCATCAAAGTCGACCTCTCTCAGACAAAGATCCCAGCGTAAGACTTCCCTTGAGCGTGAGCCTCCATACACTCCACCTTGCCCAGCCAAGAGTAATACGCGCAGGAACTACGCAACTGCTCCTTCTTCTTCCTCAGCTTCTCGCTCATGTCGTTCAGTCTTACCTCCAGCAGGGCCTTGTCGGAATAACAGGCGGCCAGTTCAGCCTCAGTCTTGCTCAGCTCCCCGAGCTTCGCCTCAGCAGCCTCACACCTTTCGACCATACTAGTCAACTTCGCGGTGATCGCTTTGTTCTTTGCAGTAAGCTCTTGGCGCTCCTTTTCCGCTGCAGCCCACACACCTCTCAGGTACAGACTGCTCTGGAACCCCTACAAATAGAGAGACAACCAGGAACCTTCAGAAGGGCCCTCACACACAAACCAAGTAGACAGCAGCACACACAATTAATACCTGGAACGTGCAGGCGGCCATTTCCTCCACATTCTCGGCCACACTCTTGGAGCCCAGAAGCGTGCTAAAACCAGGTAACAACAGCCCGCTCACAATCTGAGGGGGAAAGGCACCGCGTCCATCATAGGAGCCAGGCAGTTCCACCATAATACAGTCATCCCCCTGAGAGGAACCCGTCAGCTTAGACTGGGGATGCCTGCGCGTCTTCCTACGAAACGAGTGTGACGGGGACGCCGGAGTTAGCACAGGGGGCTCAGACGGTGCGGGCGCAGTCACCTGACCCCCAGTATTGGAAGGGCCAGCCAGCATTCTCCTCTTCCTCTCCCTCTCCAAAGCAATCAGGTCAGCTGTGGACGTCCCCTTCATCCCTACAACAACAAAGTACACGCATCAGACTCACATGCAAAGGACAACAGCTCCACTAAGTAGGCAAGCAACACAAGTGAAACGGACGTACTACTACCGGAAGACATCTCCTCCTCGTCACTCTCGAGCAACAGGTCCAATTTGCGAATCCTACCTTCCAAAGGCGCAGGAAAAGTTCTGGCGGACACAGGTAACAGCTTCAGCTTCTCTATAACCTTATTCCCGCTCTTCGAAGGCGGGAACCTCAGCGAACCTGATACAAGGAGTAAATGAGAAAAGTTCAGCACGACGGTGCGCCAGCACGAAGCAAACGTCACATCTTACCTTGTGGCTTGAGCCAAGTGTCAAGCAGGTAGCCACTCAGGTGATTCAGACTACTAATCTTCACGAAAATATAATGTTTAGCCCAGCCCGAGTCCTTCGCCTTGGATGGAAGCTTGATAAGCTTCTTCGTCTCATCCAAGACCCTCAGAGTAAAGCGCTTACACGCAGTAGGCCTCACCCAGTAGTCGTCCCCAATATCGCCAGCCGCCATGGACCAACCATGGTCCTCAAGGAGAGCATTAATACACAGCAGAATCCTCCAACCATGGGGGAGCACTTGCGCGGGAGACATCTTGAAGGTACGGAAGAAATCTTGGATGAACACGAGAAATGGGAAACGCAGACCGAGGGAGAAAGGGTACGCGTACACACAAACCACCCCTTGTGGTGGAAGTCGGCCATTTCCTCACCTCGGGGTACATAAAATTCGACCTCCTCATCCAGGTTGAAAATCCTGGCAACGTCATCCTCGGATTTTGACGAGAGAGAGCAAGGCACTGAATCATCCCCCTTCAGAATATTGGTGGGAACGAAGGCTTCCGGTTCGAGGGAGGACGGAGAAAAAGACATTGAAGAGAAACAAGAAGGGCTCGAGCAAGAAATTACCTGGAGAGAGTAACGACAATCCACGGATCTCAGCAGCAGAGGTAGATGGAAGGGTTTTTCTTTTGGTTTTTGTTTTTTGTTGTTTCAAAAGTGGCGTGCAAATCAGGAAGGAGGGAGTTTATAAGGAAGTGGTTGAGAGAGAGAGGGAGACGTGGGGGAAGTTGAGGAGAGTGGGGAGTGTAATTAATGGGGCCAATAAAGGAGAACTTGACAAGACTTGGCACTTAATACGAAGGCCAAATCAGTCATAATGTTTGTTCTTCTCGAGGAGCCACTAGGATCGTGCCACGTGGCGCAATGACAGCCAAGCAAAGAGAGTAACCAGTTCCTCCTCAGCAGGTAGGAGTTCCTCCTCAGCAGGTAGGAGTTCCCCCTCAGCAGGTAGGAGCGCTTCCTCAGCAGGACGAGCCACTTTTTCAGCAGGAAGGGTTTCTCCCACAACGGGGCTAAGACACCCGCAGCAACACGAAGCGGTCCTGAAGGGATTTTCTCACCTCTCCTGCACGTCGAGGCAAGAAAACCCGGGGCTATTGTTTGGGCCAAAATTGGCCTAAGACCTGAGGCAGGACAAGTGGGCCGAAGACAAGGAGCAACACTAAGACCTGAGGCCCAATGTGCGAGCAAGTCCAGAACAACTAGGGCAACAAAGGGAAACTCATCTCCAACAGCCACAAAGAAGCAGTCAGCAACAACCCCCTAAAATCCAGGCAACCACCCGCAGAAACCTCCTAAACACCCTCTACTGGTACAAAATATACAACAGTCACATTTTCACCCTATAAAAGGCAAGGCAGCAGCATCTGAGCAGGGTTACAACATTATTCACTACTCACTACAACAATTTGCGCTCCACTCCTCCAGAAACACACTCTTTCTCCCAGATTGCTCACATTCCACCAGAATTCGATACTTATACTCTAAATTCTGCCAGTACTTTGTAACGTGTTGCTTGTAATTCAACTACTTAGTGGAGCACATTAGGCGGGACACAGATCCCCCATGATCGTTTCCCACATTGGGTTTTCCGCGTCACCAAAACCTCTCGTGTCATTTACTTTTTGCACTTTATTTCTTGCATTCCTTTTACCTTGCGCGCATCATATTCAACGTAAATCCGAGTGTTAAACCGAGTAGATCGCTATACCCCACTTTACGAGTCAAATAGTCAACGCGACAAAATTTGGCAGAAACAGTCCGTTTTAACTCTATTTTATTTTTCGACTTTCTTTGATCCCAAAATACTTTCTTCACAAAATGGCACCAATAAAATATAAAAACAAAAAGAAGTGCCAAATCTCGAGAAAACAGATAAAATACGATAAAAATGTGACCGACCCATATTATATAATTTGTTGTAAATTGAGCTTTTAAGAAATTAAGATCGCAAAATGGACTAAATAAGAGTAGAAATGTGGGTATACAATCGGTAAAATTGTTGCTTATCAAACTCCCTCACACTAAACTCTTACTCGTCCTCGAGTAAGCTCAAAACACAACTTAACATTCAAACATTATTAAACAAGCATATACACATAATCTAATCCACCTATAATATCCGAATCAGGACAATTAGCGGGTCCATCCGCCCCTTCAACTCACAACGCAATACTCATAAGGAAAAAGTACCACGTGCAAAGCAAGGTGGGACTTGCTCAAAATCGTGAACTGATACTCAAATAAGCACATGATCAAGTATAGAAAAAAGTCGGTTCGGTCTCAAATAATCTTACCTTCCTCATCTAGGTACGTAGCTTTCTCGCTCTCAACACGAGCGAGTATCCAATACAAGTATCAAAGTCGAATATCTAAAAGGTTACTTGGGTGACAAGACGAAATAGAAGAACTTTAGTCATGCATTAGCTTATTGTTGATAAATCAAGTTCTATCGAGGTCAAGTGGGGGTGTGGGGAAATATGAGAGAAATGAACCTCATGTCCTAAGCTTTCTAGCATCAAGTCTTGCCTCCAAAGGTAGGACGAAGGGTCGTCCCAATTCGGCTCAATTAAGTGCTCGTTTCTTATAAATAAGAGCTCATAAAGATAGCTTCCATATCATTTTTTTTAGTTTGCCTTTTCCCTTCTTTTTTTTTTTTTTTTTTAAAAAAATCGGGTGTGGCTAATCCCACTCTCGCTAAATTGCCACTGACACACCGCATATTTTCTCGGCACGAAGTGAGTACACGACAATAGCTTACGGGTTTTTCACTATTTACCACACGGTCTAATTAAAGTGACCGTTAGTAGTGGCATCGAACTGGTCCCCACAACCCGTTATTTGAGACTTTTGGAAGCTAAAAATAAACCTTGAAGATCAAAGCATCTTGCAAAATAATTTAGAAACGAGCTTTTATTGTGAATTTTTTTTGTTTGTTTGTAGTTTTTGTAATTTTTGTGATAATCGAGCCAAAAAAGTCACCTTGAGACTAGATATCCAATTCACGAAGTACAATGAGGGTGGAGTAATGGAGGTGAAATCACACCCGACAAGTGAACCTTGGAGCTTAATCAACGACAATAAAAAGATGCATGACTAAGTTATTCTAGTTAGTGTTGTTATCCATGTAACGAGCTAGATAATCAACTAAGTCACGTCAAGAAAAGTAATCAACAAACTCTTTTTTGGTTTTAAAAATTTATTAATTTTTTTTTGTATTTTCGAAAATTTTCAAATAAATGACAAACAAAAAATATCAAATAAAAGACAAATAAAAAATAAATAAAATAAAAATTTATGTACACTGAACACATTCTCCGAACTCCTCAGTACAAAAATTCACAACAATACCACAACTCCGTAACCACCACATATAACAATGCAAAGCATCCTCCCCCACACTAAAATCGGACATTTTCCTCAATGTTCATACTAGGCGAAGGGGTGAAACAGAAAAAGGGTAAAAGAATATACCAAGTAAAGTGCAAAAGTGTGGGTGACCATAAGATTATAACTTGCACAAGCTTGTGATCCCGCCAAGTTGAAGTAGAATGTGTTACCTATAAAAATGTAAAACCAAGCAAAACAAAGCAAAACCTACTAACAAAAATTAGAACTATGTACACTATATAATTGTATAAAATACCGGTCAAAGAACGCATTAGCATGTCAAACTAGATCGACCAATCCTCACAAAAGTGGTCATAAGAGGTCCATGAGAGAAACATGACCGACCATACCAAAGTGAAGTAAGAACACTAACAAGATATTTGTAAAGAATTTGGATTATAGAAGCATCAAAGTCACACCAAAGCTTATCATTTGGTTTCAAAGGTACAAAAGTAAGATCAAAATAAAAGAACGTAACACTTTCATCTAACAAATCGTTATGCCTTTCCATCAAAGCCTCCTTGGGTAACATATTCAAAGTATCAAGCTCACCAAGAGAAAAATTTCACTCATCATCAAAAATAAGCTCACAAGAAGAAAAAGAAAAGTCTAAGTACGAGAAATCAATGGAATTAAGAGATTCATCCTTAAAACAAAGGCTAGTCTCAAAAACCTCCTCAAAGAAACTCTCCAAAACGGGGTCTTTAACAAAGCCATCATCAATACTCACAATCTCGAGACTTTTATCAAAAATATCCACAATCTCATTATCCCACGACTTCTCTCTCGTATCAAACTCAAGACTTTCTTCACTAATAGTCAACACCACCACAAAATCGTAATCAATATCAAAGACTAAAGTCTCTAACTCACACAATCCAAGCCTCTTAACCTCCTCCACTCTAAGAGGTTCATCATCATCACACAAAATATAATTAACCTCATACGTCACACTTTCTAATTCGCAATCATGGTTTAAAAGAGAAGGATCATTAGACAAAATAACATTACCAAGACATGAATCATGGAGATTAAGATCAAATTCATGTGACACATAATTATTCTCTTAAGTAGAACTTATTAGAGACGTATTTGATCGAGCACAAGTTAAGACAAAAGATTATAAAATAAATGAGCGAAAACTTGTTGGCCTTTTTCATGAAAAACAGTTTGCAAAATAATAGTTTAAGTTCAAAAACAGTTTGCAAAGTACTCAAGTATGTAGTTCAATATTTCACTAAAAAAAGATAGTAAAAAAGATAGTTTTTGAAAATCCTTTATATGAGCATGAAAATATCCTTTACTTAACTGATTTGCAAAGTTTGAGTCAAAGACTCCATGTAAAACGAAAATTATGATCAAAAGAATAATGTCCTAAAAACGTGTTACCTAAAATGATGTCTTGGAAAACAATTATTCTTCACAAGATTTTCATTTCATTTAAGATATGATCACAACATCAACTCAAATCAGTTAGGAAATCATAAATGATATTACTTCGAAGATAATATTTCCTAAAAACACTTTTCAATTTCTTTTGGCACAAAAATGTCCATCTAATATGTATATATATAAAGTAGAAACCATAGTCTCTATGGTCGACATTTGTCCGAATATAATTGGTTGATAAAAAATTATTATTTTAATATATTTAATCTAAGTTATTATATTAATATATAATAAAACTTATTAATCTTAATATAATTGGATATTTTAATATTATTAGGATTATAAAATAAAATAAGTGTTTTTAGTAAAGCATTTAAAAAAAAAACTACCTTAAACATAATCAAATATCCTTAAAAATATATAATCAAATATTGTAACATACACTCTATATTTCCAAATTAAAATTGGAAAAAATAGATACATTATATTTGGAAGGTGTGAAAAATAAAATAAATAAATTTTTGAAAGTAAAATATTTTTTAATGAAAATTAAATTAGTTAGGTTACATTATGAAAATTTAGTATTTAATTCTTGGTGTTATTTAAAACAACTAATTTTCTATGATATTCAAATAAAAACCTACCTAAAAAAAATATTATGACTCACATTAGGAAAAATTTAGTATTTGTGAGTTTATATTTGAAATAAAATACAAGAAGAACTCATAGATTTAATATCATTAATTTTATATCAAAATAATTTTTTCATGATGATAATGTATATATACACATATATATATTGTTTGTAGTTTTTAGTAATTTTTTTTAATTATAACTGATATAAACTTGGTGTAAATAGAGAAAACTTAGTTAGCCAATAAGGATGAAGCATGTGTCAAGAAGGAGACAAATAAGGACCGAGTTGTGGATATCTCCCAAACTCGTTGAGCATTTTATTTTTTAAGTTTCAATATTTTTAATATTTTTTTTAGTTTAGACTACTTCTCCAAGTAATTTTTTAAACTACCAATAAACATTATCAAAGAATTTGACATTTTAAAATTACTTACCTCTCCCATCAATTGAGAGTAGACCTGTCAAAACTCGACCTGACCCGCAAACCTGACCCGAACCGACCCCTTTTTTTACGGTCAAGACCCGTAAATTTTGACCCGTGACCCGAAATGACCCGAACCCGAAATGACTCGTTAATTTAGGGTCAAGACCCGACCCGACCCGACCCGTTCGACCCGATGAGTCAAGTGTAATTTTGTGTAAAAAGACTTTTTGAGCCTATAAATTAATATTTCATTAAAAAAAATAATTTAATATTAACAATTATTAGAACCTCTGTATTATAAGTTGGAATATCAAAAAGATAATTGAATATTAAGATTGAAATATTATGATTATATTCATAAATAGACTATTTTAATTTTATAAATCAGAAGAATGAATAATATCAACTTTGATGTTACATATGTACAAATAAAATATGTAGACACTGTAAAATAACAATAAAATAATTATTTTAATTAAAAAAATAAGGGTTTTTCTATGGTATACCCCTGAGGTTTTCCGTTTTCTATGTTATACCCTTATATTTTCGATATTCCATGGTATGCCCCTAAACTTTAAATTTTGGCTATAACATATCCCTAAACTTCATATTTAATCTATAAATTAACCATTCTTAAACCCTCTTTAGCTATATTTCTTCCGAGTGTCATTCATTTAACTTCTTTTCTTATCAATTAACATCAAGTGACCATATTAAATAGAAGTTTCTGAAAGCCACTCTTAATAACGTTTTTTTGCATGAAAAATAACGTTTGTTTCATAAATCATTAAATAACTTTATCCATGGATTTATAATCGTCTAATATATAATTAGACATGCATGTTAATGTGTTATCGAATGCTATTATAAGCAAATGAATTGGTTAATACGCAAACGGTTGGATTAAATAGTCATTTAAGAAATTTAAATAAACGATTTAAGTCAACGATGACTAACAATTTGGTCATAACATGTATAAATTTTAAAGTTTACAAGACACCAATAATATTGAAAAGGTGAGGTATATCATGTAAAAACGATAAACCCTGCCAGATACCATGTAAAACCCCAAAAATAATAAATAAAAAGGTGCAAAAACGATTTTTGACCCAGATTGATCCGAAACCGATCCGACCCGTATTTGAGTCGAACCCGTATTGACTCGATCCGTACTTTGACCCGACCCGCATAACCCGAACCTGACCCGCCCGACCCGTTTGACAGGTCTAATGGAGAGAGTCCAAATATTCACCTAAATCGGTAAGAAAAGGGGTGGAATCTTTGTCAGTCAAAATGCAGGAGATAGTTGACTTTTTACGAATTTGTGTCATTTTTGTTAACGATGCACCTCTTCCTGCTGTACGCCCTTTTTGTCCTTTTTACATATCCATTCACGGTTTTGTTCCCCTTTCCGGGGCCCACTTTACCATTACGTCATGCTTATGGTTGCATTGTATCACTTGACGAAATTAATCAATCAACTAGTCAAATGGTTTAAAAACAACAATAAGTCTCTTGTAAGACGGGTTAACCCGTCTTACAAGAGAAACGGGTCGGTTATACCCAAATTGTGAATGGCGGGAGAAAATTGTTTGGAAATGAATTTGTGCTTTAAATAAAGTAGGGAACAGTGAGAGGACGTTTTGGCTGCCTCTCTGCCCTCTCCTGCCAAGCGTCCTCTCTCCCATTTCAGTTTCATTTCCTCTCTCTCTCCAATTTCAGTTTCCCATTTCATTTCATTTCCTCTCTCACCCATTTCAGTTTCCCCAAAACATCTCTCTCCCATTTCGTTTCCTCTCTCTCTCCCATTTCATTTCGTTGTCCATTTTGAGCTTGATTTAATTTTGTTTCATATTCTGATATGGGGAAGAAGAAAATGGCGAAGAAAAAGGATAAAGGTAATATTTTAACCCTAATTTGACTGAGTTTTATGATTCTTGTTTGATTGAATACATGGTTATTAAATTTGATGGTGACATTTTTTTCTGTTTTGATGGTAGTACCTGATGAAGAAGAGGTGATGCTGGATGAAGGGAGGGCAGAGAAGCGACGCAGGAGCAGGAAAATGACGAAAAAAAAAAACTACAGAAGATGAAGGTATTTTTGTAACCCTAATTTGACTGAGTTTTATGGTTTTTGTTTGATTAAGTCCGTGAATTAAATTTGATGGTGACATTTTTTTCCTGTTTTGATTGTAGTACCTGTTGAAGAAGAAGTGAGGGCAGAGAAGGGAGGCAAGAGTAGAAGTAAGAAGGTTAAAATTGTTGGACCTGAGAAGCCAGCAAATGAAGAGCTGTCTGAAGATGTTGACGATGAAGGTGATGATGAGTCTGAAGGTGAGGATGGTGACGATGAAGGTGATGATGAGGCTGAGGGTGAGGGTAACGTTGTAGTTGAGAATGAAGTTCGCCAAGCAAGTGCGAAAAAGAAGCGGAAAGTGAAAGACGACGGTGAATATGTTCCTACTTTAATTGATTATGTTACCATGTTTGAGGATTATGTTACAATGTTGATATGTGGCTATTTGGTTGAGTTTGTCTTAATTATATTAATTGATTATAAGTGTTTAGTGAGTGAAGATTGTCTGTTTATACATTATATTTGATTATACATTATACATGATATTTGATATTAATTGATATGTTTTTAGTACAATGAAATGTTTATATTGTAACTAAATGTTACCATGTTAGTAGAATGTGTTACCATGTTAGTAGAATGTGTTACCATGTTCGTATGTGTTTCCATGTTTGTCAAATGTCTTAAAAGTGATATGTTTGTAGAATACATGGTAACATGTAAACATTAAATGGTAACAGATTGGGTAATAATGTGAACATGTATTTGAGTACAATGAAATGATTATATTGTTAGAAAATGTAACCATTTTAGTAGAATTTGTTACCATGTAATGATTATATGTTACCATTTATGCTACATATGTTTGGTTGATATTTTGTGAACATCTATTTTAGAATACATTGTAACATATTATCATTAAATGGTAATGATTGGCTAATAATGTGAACATCTATTTTAGTACAATGAAATGTTTAAATGTTTATATTGTAGGTAAATGTTAGCATTTTAGTAGAATATGTTACCATGTTCGTATGTGTTTCCATGTTTGTCAAATGTCTTAAAAGTGATATGTTTGTAGAATACATGGTAACATGTAGACATTAAATGGTAACAGATTGCGTAATAATGTGAACATGTATTTGAGTATAATGAAATGATTATATTGTTTGAAAATGTAACCATTTTAGTTGAATGTGTTACCAAGTTCATATGTGTTTATTTTGTTGAATGTGTTAATTATGTTGATTGATTGGAAGTAGTAAAATGTTACCATGAAATGATTATATGTTACCATTTATGCTACATATGTTTGGTTGATATTTTGTAGAATACGTGGTAACATATAATCATTAATTGGTAACTGATTGAGTAATAATGTGAACAACTATTTTAGAATACATTGTAACATATTATCATTAAATGGTAACAGATTGGCTAATAATGTGAACATCTATTTTAGTACAATGAAATGTTTAAATGTTTATATTGTAGGTAAATGTTAGCATTTTAGTAGAATATGTTACCATGTTCGTATGTGTTTCCATGTTTGTCAAATGTCTTGAAAGTGATATGTTTGTAGAATACATGGTAACATGTAGACATTAAATGGTAACAGATTGCGTAATAATGTGAACATGTATTTGAGTATAATGAAATGATTATATTGTTTGAAAATGTAACCATTTTAGTTGAATGTGTTACCAAGTTCATATGTGTTTATTTTGTTGAATGTGTTAATTATGTTGATTGATTGGAAGTAGTAAAATGTTACCATGAAATGATTATATGTTACCATTTATGCTACATATGTTTGGTTGATATTTTGTAGAATACGTGGTAACATATAATCATTAATTGGTAACTGATTGAGTAATAATGTGAACAACTATTTTAGAATACATTGTAACATATTATCATTAAATGGTAACAGATTGGCTAATAATGTGAACATCTATTTTAGTACAATGAAATGTTTAAATGTTTATATTGTAGCTAAATGTTAGCATTTGAGTAGAATATGTTACCATGTTCGTGTGTGTTTCCATGTTTGTCAAATGTCTTAAAGTGATATGTTTGTAGAATACATGGTAACATGTAAACATTAAATGGTAACAGATTGTGTAATAATGTGAACATGATTATATTCTGTATAATGAAATGATTATATTGTAAGAAAATGTAACCATTTTAGTAGAGTGTGTTACCAAGTTCATATGTGTTTATTTTGTGTTAATTATGTTGATTATGTTGATTGATTGAATGTGTTAATTATGTTGATTGATTGGAAGTAGTAAAATGTTACCTTGTTCTCGTTATTTGATGACATGTGTTAACATAGTTTTTGATAATTCATGTATATTGGACAGCGGCTAATAAAAAGCTTCACGTGGGGGAAACGTCTAGGAAAAGGAAAGCTAGAGAAGAGCAAAAGCAGATTAGAGATGCTAACACGTAAGAATTGTTACATATTATGTTTGTAATAAGTAACATGGTTGAATTATTTGTTGTACTTACACGCCGTTATATGGTTTTGTAGGAAGAAGAAAGTTGTTGAGGGTCATGGTTCTCCAAAGCTTTTGTTTGAATTACTAAGTAAATTGAGTGAGGCTCAAAAGAAGGATGTTGAAGATATTGGTTTTGGGGGGCTGCTAGAGCTGAAGGCTAGAGCGTTTTGTCACTACATGATTGATTGGATACTTATGCGGTATGATCATGTTGCACACATGTTGTTCATTAACAGGTTCAGCCATTGTGTAGTGACGAAAGATGACGTCTATGACGTGTTCATGCTCCCCTGCACTGAAACACCTGTTCGTCTGAAAAGCACGAAGAAGAAGGATAACCCGGATACGGAGTTAGTGATGGCGTGGAAGAACATGTTTAATGTGGATGCGGATGACGATATATTGTTTGAGAAGGTGCAAGACGCGATGTTGTCATTTGTAGCGGGGGGGCCAGAGTTTAAAAAAATGTTTGTGCTTTATGTGATGGGTACCTTCTTAGCTCCCACTGTACACAGCCGTATCGACTTGCGGTTGGTGACAGCGGTGGAGAACGTGGAGCAAATCGTGCAACAAGATTGGTGCTCATATGTGTTTGACAGGTTGAACGAGGCCATCAGGTCATGGAAGACACATGATACGAAACACATGGGCGGTTGTCTAATGTTCCTTCAATTGGTGTATTTTCACCGCCTCGTGTGGAGGGGTATTCCATGTAAATCTGACCTGCCTTTGATACAACATTGGACGTATGACGCTGTGAGGACGAGGATGTTGGAGGAGATGGAGGGGTATAAAATGAATGGACAGCTTTTTGGAATAGGGATAAATGACGTTACGACGTACCCTGTGTCAAAAAATAAAGCCAAAGTGTTGTATAGGCGAGGCTTGAATGAAGCAAGTTGTACAAGGAAGCGACTGACGATTTCTGATGCTTCCGATCCCTACCGATGTCTGCACAGACAAGGAGTTGCGTGAGAAATACAAGGACGTAAGTGATTTTTATTATCATTTGCATTTTAAAACTGTCAGCAGCTATATGTAACCATTATCTACTATTTTGATACCATTTCCTTTGTATAAGTTACCATGTTTGAGGATTGTGTTACCATGTTCGATGATTGTGTTTTAGCGTTGTGGTCTGTTTGTTTGTTACCATATTTGCATAAAATGGAAACAACATGTGTTACCTTGTTGTGGTTATTTGATGACGTGGTCATATGTTTGTTTAATATTTTGTAGCATAAATGGTAACATATAATCATTACATGGTAACATTTTGGGTATTAATGTGGACAATGAAATGATTATATTGTTTATATTACCATTTCCTTTGTGACAGAGTGTGTTTTCGTTTTTTTAGGTGCGCATCCAGAAATGGATGACAACAAAAAGAAATCTGGAGTTGGTGCTACGAGTGCACTACGATATGGGTAGGGAATTGGTTGTCGCGGGGGAGGGTGCTGTGGAAAGCAGAAGTGCGGCGACCGTAAAATGGCGACTGAATAATGTAGTCGCTAACAGGCGACCGAAATATTGATCGGGCGACTGAAATTAGTCGACCAAAGGCGACTAAGGGGCGACTAAAAAAAAAATAAGTGGGCGACCGACTTCGGTCGCTAAAAATATCGGCGACCGACTTCGTCGCCAATTCGCCGCCACATTTTAGATATCATCCGCAGCCTTCTCCCTAACTTCATTTCGATTATACTTAGAAAAAAAAAAAAAAAGGAGATTAAGAGTAGTGCAACCACCGCCTTCATCAACCACCATCTTCATTCATCATCCACCACCATCACCACCATTCACGCACCACCAACACCGCACTGCGTCAGCCGCCACCGCACCACCGCCACCGCATCACCACCATTCACGCACCACCATCTTCTCCGCTGTTTTTCGTTGGGGCCGCTTTTGGGTCGACTTTTGGTTGTTTTTGCCTGGATTTGAAGTTCTAGCCTAGTTAATCGAGTTGTTAAAGGTATGATTCGTAGTTAATCGCTTTAATTTAATTTTCACAAACCCTAACCCTAGAAATTAGGGGTTTTCGATTTATAGCCGATTTTATTGAATTAGTGTGTTAATTAGGTAGTTTTAAGATGGTATTTGATAGTAGAATGGTTTATTTGTAGAGCACCTGATTCGTAGAGGAGCGGTTTTGACATTTGTGTATTCTTGAAGTTTCTAATTTGAGTTAAGTTTGATATAATAGCCTAAATAAGCTTTGAATTGGCCTTAATAGTGTGGTTTGATGTTGTTGGTGGAGCTTACATGAGAGAATTTTTGATTTGAGCATTTGTATATTAGAGAATTTGATGTTGTTGGTTGGTTGGATGTTGGTTGGTGGAGCCTAAATAAGCTTCTATTCTTTGATGTTGTTGGTTGGATTTAGCCTCATACACCAATGTGTATATTAGAGAATTTATTTAAGATTAGAGAATGTTTGAATGATAGTTTAAGATTAGAGAATGTTTAAATGTTATGTAAGATTAGATAATGTTAGATTATTATTTTTATGTTAGAATATGTTTTGATTAAGATTAGTGTTATTATTTTCTATTAATGTAGGATTGATTTCAATAAAATTTAGGGATTGTGAGTTTGAGGTTTTTTTGTTAAGTTCTCAAATATTAAGTTGAAATTAGTTCTCAAATATTAAGTTGGTTAAATTACTTGTTTGAACTTTTGGGTATTGAATTATTTCTCTTATATTGGTTAGCTTATAATAATGAAGAGATTGGAGCGCGAATGGATGTATGAGGAAAGATTTGATAAGAGAAAACGACCTATTATGAAGAGATTGGAGCGCGAATGGATGTATGAGGAAAGATTTGACAAGTTAGTAGTGTGTTACTAACTTGTCTCATTTAATAATAGACTCGTTATGTTGTTTTTTTTTTAGTTTGAATTATGTCGTCTGGCGTAAAAGGTAGTTCCTCCAGATCGTCAATGAGGTCCGACGAGGAGACTGAGTCGTCGGATAGTCAGGAGACGCAACAACAAAACGAAGAGCAGGAGGCGGACGACACCCCCCCAACAGATGCGACCGGCAAATTAATTTTAGACCCGAAATCATATTGGTAAGTTGTTTATATTGGTAAGTTAATCATATTGGTAAGTTGTTCATATTGCTTATTATTTTAACGCAAAAATTGTAAGGTTTCCGCAAAAGAAAATTACTAAGGCATGTACGGAGAGTACAAAAAGCAGTTACACTTCCGGTTACACTTGTTGGTCGTCGATACCAGACGACTTGAAGGAGCAGTGGTTTAATATTTTCCGGGTACGTATATAATTTTTAAAGCCACTAGTGTTTTTAAAATGTATATATATTATTACGCCGGAATTTGTTTAATATTTGGTTTTATACGTAGAATTCGTGCACTTGGAATCCGGTTCTTGAGCATTTAGTCCGTGCAAAGTACGAGAAAACGTGTCAAAAACGCTTCAAGGACAACATGTGGAAGGCTGTCAAAAGAAAGAAGAAGCCCGCATTCATGAATGGTAATAAAACTAACTTTAATAAAAATGAGGTTATAAAATTGATATTCGGAATTTGTTGTTCGGTTTTATTTGGTTGTCGCCATATTTTTCTTGTAGATGTTGCATTCAACGACTTGCTTAAGTTACGAGACACACCTAATTTCAAAGGAAATCCAAACAAGCGGCGTTGAATATTAGGGGAGGAGATCCAAATGCGCTACGAGCCGAAAGTTACTTTAGAGGATCTCGTGAGTCGCTTTGATCGTGCACAAGAACTAGAAAAGTAAGTTTTAATATATCGCTTACATAATCCAATAATATATAGTATGATTGTGTATATTTAAATGGATAATTGTTGCCGCTTTTGGACTAAAGGCAAACAAAGGACAAGCGGCGATCAAGGCTTGACATTTTTTGGACACGCACGCCAAAAAGACGAGGAAGGCCGCTTGCATTTCGCGAGAAAGAAAGACTCTGATAAATATGTAAGGAATTGTTGGTCGAATGAGATTTATAATCTTTTTAATTTGTTGTAATTAAATAGCATAATTGATTTGCTCTTTGGTAGGAGGCGATATGAAGCGAGTCGAGGAGGTGCCTGGAACTAAACCCGATCAAATTTGGCTGGAAGTGAACGAAGGGTTTAAAAAAGGGGCGGTTTATGGAGTCGGCAACGCAGCCGAGTATATTTACGAGAAGAGAAACCGCAGATTGTCGACAGTGAGCGACTCCATGTACACGCCGGTATTGTAAGGAAATTAGAAGATCGCGCTACAATCAAGACGAACGCCTTTCTCTCGCCAAGACGAGGAGCTCAGGTTGATGAGGGAACAATTGCAGCGGATGCAGACCTACTTTGAGCAGAGTAATCCAGGGATTGGTCCGCAGTTTCCTGACCCTAGAGACCCTCATGGTGGTGGCCCGAGTAGTGGAGCATCCGTTGGGTTTCAAGTGTAAAGTATCTCTTTTTCCGCTTATGCAAACCGTTAGCGATGTTGAACATGTTTACTTGAATTATGTGTTCATGATACTAAACTTGCATGTATGAAACTTAATTTCTGCTTGAAAATGTTGAATTTGAATGGTTGTTTATGCTGTTTGTTGAAATTGTATGGGTTGGTTATACCGCTGAATTTGCGTGTTTGCTGAATTTGGTAATGAAATTAATACTGGCAAAACGTGAAACCGCAAAGAATTGTAAATTTGCAGATGGTTTGGCGATCGAAATATTAAGGTGGCGATCGATTATCTGGCCGAATCCTACAAAAATTTAGAAAACAGAGAAATGGCGATCGCCTGGCGACCGACTTCGCGGTCGCCTCATAAATGGCGCATCAAGTCGCCGCCAACCCCATTTTTTTTTAAAAAGGGGAAACATGGGGCGATCGATGCTCGCCGCTCGCCCCTTTTGCGCGATCGATAAGTCGGTCGCCAATATTTGGCGATCGATTTCGGCCGCCGACCTCAAAAATGGCGATCGAGCCTCGCTATCATTGCCTGGCGACTACAATACGCCGCTTGTTTTAGCGACTGTTGTTGGTAGCCTTTTTCGGTCGCCTGTACAAGATTTTCTTGTAGTGAATATTTCCTAAAAACACTTTTCAATTTCTTTTGGCACAAAAATGTCCATCTAATATGTATATATATAAAGTAGAAACCATAGTCTCTATGGTCGACATTTGTCCTAATATAGTTGGTTGATAGAAAATTATTATTTTAATATATTTGATCTAAGTTATTCTATTAATATATAATAAAACTTATTAATCTTAATATATTTGGATATATTAATATTATTGGGATTATAAACTAAAATGAGTGTTTTTAGTAAAGCATTTAAAAACAAACCTACCTTAAACATAATCAAATATCCTTAAAAATATATAATCAAATATTGTAACATACACTCTATATTTCCAAATTAAAATTGGAAAAAATAGATACATTATATTTGGAAGGTGTGAAAAATAAAATAAATAAATTTTTGGAAGTAAAATATTTTTAATGAAAATTAAATTAGTTAGGTTACATTATGAAAATTTAGTATTTAATTCTTGGTGTTATTTAAAACAACTAATTTTCTATGATATTCAAATAAAAACCTACCTAAAAAAAATATTATGACTCACATTAGGAAAAATTTAGTATTTGTGAGTTTATATTTGAAATAAAATACAAGAAGAACTCATAGATTTAATATCATTAATTTTATATCAAAATAATTTTTTCATGATGATAATGTATATATACACATATATATATTGTTTGTAGTTTTTAGTAATTTTTTTTAATTATAACTGATATAAACTTGGTGTAAATAGAGAAAACTTAGTTAGCCAATAAGGATGAAGCATGTGTCAAGAAGGAGACAAATAAGGACCGAGTTGTGGATATCTCCCAAACTCGTTGAGCATTTTATTTTTTAAGTTTCAATATTTTTAATATTTTTTTTAGTTTAGACTACTTCTCCAAGTAATTTTTTAAACTACCAATAAACATTATCAAAGAATTTGACATTTTAAAATTACTTACCTCTCCCATCAATTGAGAGTAGACCTGTCAAAACTCGACCTGACCCGCAAACCTGACCCGAACCGACCCCTTTTTTTACGGTCAAGACCCGTAAATTTTGACCCGTGACCCGAAATGACCCGAACCCGAAATGACTCGTTAATTTAGGGTCAAGACCGGACCCGACCAATCTGCTCAATTCGAATGAGTCAAGTGTAATTTTGTGTAAAAAGACTTTTTGAGCCTATAAATTAATATTTCATTAAAAAAAATAATTTAATATTAACAATTATTAGAACCTCTGTATTATAAGTTGGAATATCAAAAAGATAATTGAATATTAAGATTGAAATATTATGATTATATTCATAAATAGACTATTTTAATTTTATAAATCAGAAGAATGAATAATATCAACTTTGATGTTACATATGTACAAATAAAATATGTAGACACTGTAAAATAACAATAAAATAATTATTTTAATTAAAAAAATAAGGGTTTTTCTATGGTATACCCCTGAGGTTTTCCGTTTTCTATGTTATACCCTTATATTTTCGATATTCCATGGTATGCCCCTAAACTTTAAATTTTGGCTATAACATATCCCTAAACTTCATATTTAATCTATAAATTAACCATTCTTAAACCCTCTTTAGCTATATTTCTTCCGAGTGTCATTCATTTAACTTCTTTTCTTATCAATTAACATCAAGTGACCATATTAAATAGAAGTTTCTGAAAGCCACTCTTAATAACGTTTTTTTGCATGAAAAATAACGTTTGTTTCATAAATCATTAAATAACTTTATCCATGGATTTATAATCGTCTAATATATAATTAGACATGCATGTTAATGTGTTATCGAATGCTATTATAAGCAAATGAATTGGTTAATACGCAAACGGTTGGATTAAATAGTCATTTAGTAGCTTAAATAAACGACGAAGTCAATGATGACTAACAATTTGGTCATAACATAGACAAATTTTAAAGTTTAAGGGCACACCATGGAATATTGAAAAGGTGAGGGTATATCATAGAAAACGATAAACCTCAAGGGTATACCATAGAAAACCCCAAAAAATAATAAATAAAAAGGTGCAAAAAACGTATTTTTGACCCGTATTTTGATCCGAAACCGATCCGACCCGTATTTGAGTCGAACCCGTATTGACTCGATCCGTACTTTGACCCGACCCGCATAACCCGAACCTGACCCGCCCGACCCGTTTGACAGGTCTAATGGAGAGAGTCCAAATATTCACCTAAATCGGTAAGAAAAGGGGTGGAATCTTTGTCAGTCAAAATGCAGGAGATAGTTGACTTTTTACGAATTTGTGT
Source organism: Dianthus caryophyllus (assembly GCA_023091065.1). Classification (NCBI taxonomy): domain Eukaryota; kingdom Viridiplantae; phylum Streptophyta; class Magnoliopsida; order Caryophyllales; family Caryophyllaceae; genus Dianthus; species Dianthus caryophyllus. Next base: position 33,893,149 of record CM041517.1, on the reverse strand, counting down.
CATTTTTGTTAACGATGCACCTCTTCCTGCTGTACGCCCTTTTTGTCCTTTTTACATATCCATTCACGGTTTTGTTCCCCTTTCCGGGGCCCACTTTACCATTACGTCATGCTTATGGTTGCATTGTATCACTTGACGAAATTAATCAATCAACTAGTCAAATGGTTTAAAAACAACAATAAGTCTCTTGTAAGACGGGTTAACCCGTCTTACAAGAGAACGGCTCGATTATACCCAAATTGTGAATGGCGGGAGAAAATTGTTTGGAAATGAATTTGTGCTTTAAATAAAGTAGGGAACAGTGAGAGGACGTTTTGGCTGCCTCTCTGCCCTCTCCTGCCAAGCGTCCTCTCTCCCATTTCAGTTTCATTTCCTCTCTCTCTCCAATTTCAGTTTCCCATTTCATTTCATTTCCTCTCTCACCCATTTCAGTTTCCCCAAAACATCTCTCTCCCATTTCGTTTCCTCTCTCTCTCCCATTTCATTTCGTTGTCCATTTTGAGCTTGATTTAATTTTGTTTCATATTCTGATATGGGGAAGAAGAAAATGGCGAAGAAAAAGGATAAAGGTAATATTTTAACCCTAATTTGACTGAGTTTTATGATTCTTGTTTGATTGAATACATGGTTATTAAATTTGATGGTGACATTTTTTTCTGTTTTGATGGTAGTACCTGATGAAGAAGAGGTGATGCTGGATGAAGGGAGGGCAGAGAAGGGACGCAGGAGCAGGAAAATGACGAAAAAAAAAAACTACAGAAGATGAAGGTATTTTTGTAACCCTAATTTGACTGAGTTTTATGGTTTTTGTTTGATTAAGTCCGTGAATTAAATTTGATGGTGACATTTTTTTCCTGTTTTGATTGTAGTACCTGTTGAAGAAGAAGTGAGGGCAGAGAAGGGAGGCAAGAGTAGAAGTAAGAAGGTTAAAATTGTTGGACCTGAGAAGCCAGCAAATGAAGAGCTGTCTGAAGATGTTGACGATGAAGGTGATGATGAGTCTGAAGGTGAGGATGGTGACGATGAAGGTGATGATGAGGCTGAGGGTGAGGGTAACGTTGTAGTTGAGAATGAAGTTCGCCAAGCAAGTGCGAAAAAGAAGCGGAAAGTGAAAGACGACGGTGAATATGTTCCTACTTTAATTGATTATGTTACCATGTTTGAGGATTATGTTACAATGTTGATATGTGGCTATTTGGTTGAGTTTGTCTTAATTATATTAATTGATTATAAGTGTTTAGTGAGTGAAGATTGTCTGTTTATACATTATATTTGATTATACATTATACATGATATTTGATATTAATTGATATGTTTTTAGTACAATGAAATGTTTATATTGTAACTAAATGTTACCATGTTAGTAGAATGTGTTACCATGTTAGTAGAATGTGTTACCATGTTCGTATGTGTTTCCATGTTTGTCAAATGTCTTAAAAGTGATATGTTTGTAGAATACATGGTAACATGTAAACATTAAATGGTAACAGATTGGGTAATAATGTGAACATGTATTTGAGTACAATGAAATGATTATATTGTTAGAAAATGTAACCATTTTAGTAGAATTTGTTACCATGTAATGATTATATGTTACCATTTATGCTACATATGTTTGGTTGATATTTTGTGAACATCTATTTTAGAATACATTGTAACATATTATCATTAAATGGTAACAGATTGGCTAATAATGTGAACATCTATTTTAGTACAATGAAATGTTTAAATGTTTATATTGTAGGTAAATGTTAGCATTTTAGTAGAATATGTTACCATGTTCGTATGTGTTTCCATGTTTGTCAAATGTCTTAAAAGTGATATGTTTGTAGAATACATGGTAACATGTAGACATTAAATGGTAACAGATTGCGTAATAATGTGAACATGTATTTGAGTATAATGAAATGATTATATTGTTTGAAAATGTAACCATTTTAGTTGAATGTGTTACCAAGTTCATATGTGTTTATTTTGTTGAATGTGTTAATTATGTTGATTGATTGGAAGTAGTAAAATGTTACCATGAAATGATTATATGTTACCATTTATGCTACATATGTTTGGTTGATATTTTGTAGAATACGTGGTAACATATAATCATTAATTGGTAACTGATTGAGTAATAATGTGAACAACTATTTTAGAATACATTGTAACATATTATCATTAAATGGTAACAGATTGGCTAATAATGTGAACATCTATTTTAGTACAATGAAATGTTTAAATGTTTATATTGTAGGTAAATGTTAGCATTTTAGTAGAATATGTTACCATGTTCGTATGTGTTTCCATGTTTGTCAAATGTCTTGAAAGTGATATGTTTGTAGAATACATGGTAACATGTAGACATTAAATGGTAACAGATTGCGTAATAATGTGAACATGTATTTGAGTATAATGAAATGATTATATTGTTTGAAAATGTAACCATTTTAGTTGAATGTGTTACCAAGTTCATATGTGTTTATTTTGTTGAATGTGTTAATTATGTTGATTGATTGGAAGTAGTAAAATGTTACCATGAAATGATTATATGTTACCATTTATGCTACATATGTTTGGTTGATATTTTGTAGAATACGTGGTAACATATAATCATTAATTGGTAACTGATTGAGTAATAATGTGAACAACTATTTTAGAATACATTGTAACATATTATCATTAAATGGTAACAGATTGGCTAATAATGTGAACATCTATTTTAGTACAATGAAATGTTTAAATGTTTATATTGTAGCTAAATGTTAGCATTTGAGTAGAATATGTTACCATGTTCGTGTGTGTTTCCATGTTTGTCAAATGTCTTAAAGTGATATGTTTGTAGAATACATGGTAACATGTAAACATTAAATGGTAACAGATTGTGTAATAATGTGAACATGATTATATTCTGTATAATGAAATGATTATATTGTAAGAAAATGTAACCATTTTAGTAGAGTGTGTTACCAAGTTCATATGTGTTTATTTTGTGTTAATTATGTTGATTATGTTGATTGATTGAATGTGTTAATTATGTTGATTGATTGGAAGTAGTAAAATGTTACCTTGTTCTCGTTATTTGATGACATGTGTTAACATAGTTTTTGATAATTCATGTATATTGGACAGCGGCTAATAAAAAGCTTCACGTGGGGGAAACGTCTAGGAAAAGGAAAGCTAGAGAAGAGCAAAAGCAGATTAGAGATGCTAACACGTAAGAATTGTTACATATTATGTTTGTAATAAGTAACATGGTTGAATTATTTGTTGTACTTACACGCCGTTATATGGTTTTGTAGGAAGAAGAAAGTTGTTGAGGGTCATGGTTCTCCAAAGCTTTTGTTTGAATTACTAAGTAAATTGAGTGAGGCTCAAAAGAAGGATGTTGAAGATATTGGTTTTGGGGGGCTGCTAGAGCTGAAGGCTAGAGCGTTTTGTCACTACATGATTGATTGGATACTTATGCGGTATGATCATGTTGCACACATGTTGTTCATTAACAGGTTCAGCCATTGTGTAGTGACGAAAGATGACGTCTATGACGTGTTCATGCTCCCCTGCACTGAAACACCTGTTCGTCTGAAAAGCACGAAGAAGAAGGATAACCCGGATACGGAGTTAGTGATGGCGTGGAAGAACATGTTTAATGTGGATGCGGATGACGATATATTGTTTGAGAAGGTGCAAGACGCGATGTTGTCATTTGTAGCGGGGGGGCCAGAGTTTAAAAAAATGTTTGTGCTTTATGTGATGGGTACCTTCTTAGCTCCCACTGTACACAGCCGTATCGACTTGCGGTTGGTGACAGCGGTGGAGAACGTGGAGCAAATCGTGCAACAAGATTGGTGCTCATATGTGTTTGACAGGTTGAACGAGGCCATCAGGTCATGGAAGACACATGATACGAAACACATGGGCGGTTGTCTAATGTTCCTTCAATTGGTGTATTTTCACCGCCTCGTGTGGAGGGGTATTCCATGTAAATCTGACCTGCCTTTGATACAACATTGGACGTATGACGCTGTGAGGACGAGGATGTTGGAGGAGATGGAGGGGTATAAAATGAATGGACAGCTTTTTGGAATAGGGATAAATGACGTTACGACGTACCCTGTGTCAAAAAATAAAGCCAAAGTGTTGTATAGGCGAGGCTTGAATGAAGCAAGTTGTTCAAGGGAAGCGACGGACAGATTTCTGATGCTTCCGATCCCTACCGATGTCTGCACAGACAAGGAGTTGCGTGAGAAATACAAGGACGTAAGTGATTTTTATTATCATTTGCATTTTAAAACTGTCAGCAGCTATATGTAACCATTATCTACTATTTTGATACCATTTCCTTTGTATAAGTTACCATGTTTGAGGATTGTGTTACCATGTTCGATGATTGTGTTTTAGCGTTGTGGTCTGTTTGTTTGTTACCATATTTGCATAAAATGGAAACAACATGTGTTACCTTGTTGTGGTTATTTGATGACGTGGTCATATGTTTGTTTAATATTTTGTAGCATAAATGGTAACATATAATCATTACATGGTAACATTTTGGGTATTAATGTGGACAATGAAATGATTATATTGTTTATATTACCATTTCCTTTGTGACAGAGTGTGTTTTCGTTTTTTTAGGTGCGCATCCAGAAATGGATGACAACAAAAAGAAATCTGGAGTTGGTGCTACGAGTGCACTACGATATGGGTAGGGAATTGGTTGTCGCGGGGGAGGGTGCTGTGGAAAGCAGAAGTGCGGCTGCGGTGTCATTAGGAGGTGACGATATTGGGCAGGCGTCCCAATTCTCGTGGACACAAGCACTACAAGACCCCGAATTCTTGGACGAGTTCAATACCCTTGGCAAGAAGGTTGATGATTTCATTGCGACACAAGTTATTGAACCACCTTCATTTGACCTTGGTATTGAGTTTGGCCATCGACCAAGGGAACAACCGAGGGAGCAACCTGCGCAAGCAACGAACGAGCAAACAGGAGCCGAGCAACCACGAAGCGAAGAAACCACGAGCAACCACGAGCAAACAGCACCCGACCAACCACGAAGCGAAGAAACCACGAGCAACCACCAGCAAACAGCACCCGAGCAACCGACGAAAGAAGTTGGAGTACCTAAAAAGCGTGGGGGCAAACTGACCCAACCTGAGCAACCGACAAGGTTGACACGCAATGCAGCGAAGAAAGGTGGTGCAGGTGCGGAGGTTTGACAGGTGGTTGGCTGTCGGATGTTGGTTCCTAATCAGCTTAATTATTTAACAAAATTTGAATATTTTGTGTCTATGTAGTACTTCGTCTTATCTGTTTTGGTAAACAATGTCGAGATTGCTCATGTGACTCGACCATTTTGATGGATATGTATAGATGGTAAGTGACTTTATTATTGTCGAGATTGGTCCTGTGACTCGACCATTTTGGTAAACATTGTCGAGATTGTTCATGTGACTCGACCATAAAATCACCATGTAGTAGATGGTAACTGACTTTATTATAAGGTTAGGGACATGGTTACCTCAATGTATAAAATTTTCTATTTGTTACCATTTGTATGAAGTTTCAATATAAGATGGTAACATTGTTGATATTAATGGTGACCTGTTTGTATTAAAGGATAACATTATCTTTCCGAACATTAAAGTTTAGATAAAATGCTAACATTGTTGTAGTAAATGGTGACCTGTTTATATAAAAGGACAACATTGTCTTTCCAGGAAAACAAGCCCATTGAAACATTAAAGTTGTCCTGAAAAATAAGATGGTAACATTGTTTTATTAAATGGTGAGCTGTTTGTATAAAAGGACAACATTATCTTTTAAGATGGTAACATTGTTTTATTAAATGGTGAGCTGTTTGTATAAAAGGACAACATTATCTTTTAATATGGTAACATTGTTTTATTAAATGGTGAGCTGTTTGTATAAAAGGACAACATTATTTTTAAGATGGTAACATTGTTGTAATAAATGGTTACCTGTTTGCATAAAAGGACAACATTATTCTTTAAGGAAAACAAACCCATAACTGAAAAGTTGAGCTGAAAGATAAGATGGTAACATTGTTAAACTAAATGGTGACCTTTTTGTAATAAAGGACAACATTTTCTTTCCAGGACAGAAAACCCATCTACAACGTCGTTGTTCAAAAGAAGATGCATAGGTTCAAATTACATGACGCAAAATAGCCCAACTATAGAGGCGAACATATTTCCTATACAAAAAATTAATATATAAGTTGAATAAAGTTTTAGGAGAAGGTAAATCTTTCAGATGAGACGCGGAACGGGAGTGTACATCTCCACATTGTTTGGCGTATCTTCAATGCTTTTTCTAGCTTTCTTCCTCTTACTAACATTTGATTTTTTTCTACCTTTCGTTGTACATCGCACTGGATCAAGAATGGTCGAGTCCTGCACTTGACCTGCCGATTGATCATTATCCAAATTATGAGTGACAAGTATGGATTGCATTTCATCATTCGCCTTACCGTATATCTTCTGTAGGGCTGTCCTTGCGTCAGGCACATCTTGACACTTAGTTAGTAGATTGTTCAAATTTATCAACATGGACCGACGCCAATTAATGGCATTGTTGGCATCAGTTGTTCTCGTATCAGATGGCAGAAGACGATTCCACACACCTGTCTTCGACGATTTAGACCATCTTGCGAGAATGTACATGGGCGGAATCTGTGGAATAGAGTGAATATGGAGGACACGGATTATGTGATAACACAACATACCCATAACCTGGAACTTTCTACAAGTGCAGTCTACGAGTTTGTTTCCGCAATCGAATGTAACATGATGCGGACGATCCTCAACAGTGGGCGGGTCGACACGGTACACGAAGATTGAATCTGAACATGAAAGAATGCTTGTTCGAGTTCCCATGGCAAGAGTAAACTCTTTCTCAAAAACACGAAACAACTCCAATGTGTAAACTTCAGATGCATGTTGCAGCAGATCCACTAAGGGAAACACAGACGTTGGCGTCGATCGTATACCATTGAATTCTTTGCACTCTTCCTCACTTCGCCACCTTGCAACTGTTAGTTCAAATATACGAAAGAACTCAGTGACAGAAGTCGTTTTCGTGGCTTGGAACCCCATTGCATGGTTAGTACTCTCACTCCTTTGGGAAGACAAGATCCCAGCTGAGAAATACTCGTTATTCAACGCAGTACACCATTTCATTTTGATATTATATAACCTCTTAAACCATGAATGATCGTGTAAGTTGTAGTCTTTAATCATATTCGACCATGTCTCTTCAAATTCCGTTTCATTGTAGCAACCATTGAGACATTTGTTGAATCTTTTTTGGAAGGCCCGATCATGCTTTAATTTACCAAAGTGAGATATCGCATTCTGTTGAATATGCCACTGACATAGCCTATGTCTGCTTGCTGGGAAAACCTAAACAGAAAATGTTTACAACTTAGCATAAATATGTGTATATATTACATGACAATGTAACCACCCTGAAATATTAAAGCAAAACTTAACTGAGAAGATAATATTTCATGTTCACATAACATATAAAGACTACAACATATTGTGTATATATGGCAACAGTTTGTATTTGACGTTATACAGATTAGTTTCAATTTGTTGTACCTTTTCAATCGCATTTGACATTGCTTGATCTTGATCAGTAAAGATAGAGACAGGCCTTACATCCTCACCCATAGATTCATTGAAGACGTTGAACAACCACTCAAACGATTCAGCTTTTTCGTCGGACAAAAACGAACAACCAAACATGACATTTGACCAATGGTTATTAATACCGACAAACGCACCACATATTAGATTGTATCTATTAGTACGGTATGTCGTGTCAAATATAACAACGTCATGGTATAAAAGATAGTCCTCTTTCATCATTGAATCGCGCCAAAATAGGTTACATAATCTTCCATCTTCATCAAACTGAACTCGAAAGAAGAACCCAGGGTCCTCTGCTTGCCTACTGTTCATGAGATTGATTAATGTTGTTGCATCCCCACCCTCAATCGAACGCATTTTCAATCTATTAACGAAGTTAATATGGTCTCTTTTCGTGTGTCCCACAAGAGTGTCGCCACCTGCTACTGCTGATGCAACCCTAAATTGGACAGAAGGAGCGACAAGGGTTTCAGTCATCGCTTTTATAACTTCACCCTCTACTTCAGAGATACGCCTCTCCGACCTGTGATGATGCTGCCATTGAGGGGGTGTTAAAGGATGGTTATGTTCAATGATATGATCCACTACTTCCCATAAACCTGCCTTGTTAACTAACGTCCTTATCCAAGCTTTGCAAATGATCGCTGTAATTAAAGCATTTTTTGTTGGACGCCACGCCTTTCAAACCGCGCCTACTCCCACCCCCGTGTTCACCTTGACAGGAACATAGAAAGTACCTTTGAGTTATCGGAGTGCCAACACCGTTAACCCTTCGAATTGTTCCTTTCCGAGTACTAAAACCCATCACTTGAGAATGTTTCTGATACATCTCGTACAAATCCTCCGAGCTCTTAGCTTTCACTCCAACTAGGGACCGAGAAAAGTCGAAATCTGATAAGTTAAAATGGTCACAGAATAATTAGAATATTAAATTTATCTGAAAGATAAGCTGGTAACATTGTTGTACTAAATGGTGACCTGTTTTTTGAAAAGGACAACATTCTTTGTCTAGGAAAAACAAACTCATCGAAGCATTAAATTTATCTGAAAGATAAGATGGTCACATTGTTGTACTAAATGGTGACCTGTGAGTATAAAATGACAACATTATCTTTCTAGGAATAACAAACCCATGGAAGCATTAAATTTTAGCTGAAAGATCATACGGTAACATTTTTGTAATAAATGGTTACCTGTTTGTATAAAAGGACAACATTATATTAGTACGAAAAACAAACCCATGGAAGCATTAAATTTATGTGAAATACAAGATGGTAACATTGTCGTACTAATTGGTGACCTGTTTGTATAAAACGACAACATTATCTTTATCTGAAAAACTAACCCATCAAAAACTAACCCATCGAAAATACATTATCGAAGCACCATTGAAACACCATTCAATATAAATAAATGAAACATCATTGAAACTGCTTATTTTCAGAAATATAAGATAACATGCAAAGTCAATACCAAATATTATTCACTAAAATTAGAAAACATGCAAAATCGTCACCTTTCATGTCACTGAGATTGTCATCAACACCCCCTTCATCATGTTCTTTGTCAACGGGATTGTCTTCACCACCCCCTTCAAAGACGTCTTCTTCAGAAGCATCTTTTTCTAAATCAATAACGTTTTCAGTTTCAAAGGTGATTGTGCAAGGTTTTTTTGTTTTGTTATTTGACATTGAAAGGAACAAATAAAATTGATAGAAGAAGAAGCAGAGAATTAATATTTGGTGTGCAAGGTGATTGTGCAAGAGAAGCAACAAAATTCATAGAAGAAGAAGAAAATTTGGCGCAGAAAATTTGAAAATTTGAACCAGAAAATATGAAACATTGAAAGGAAAGTTTGGAGCAAGGCAACGTACGTAAGGAAACAAAGAGACCAACGAATTAATTAGGGAATGATGGGTAATGATGATTTATTAGTTTATTATATAATTTGTACTTCTTAAACCCACCCATGTGCATGCTAAATGGATCAACCCGACCCGTTTTAAGCTGGAAACGGGTATCGCCGTCTCAAACGAGAATTTGTGTAAAAACAAAAGATAGGTTATTGGTAAGAATAATTGTAGCCTAGCGATGAAATTAGTACTCACTCCTCCTATTCTTTAAAAATGCAACATTTTTTTTTCTTTTTATAAATACTCCTAGTAAGGAAGAGGATGTATGTGAGTCGGGAGAGAAAAAGCACTGACGTATAGTGGTAGAACTAGCTTAGATCCCGTGCATAAATGCACGGTTATTATAGATATTATATTATTTCTAATTAATAAAATTAGGAGTAATAAATTAATTGAAATAAATAAGATGTGATCAACTAAAATTATCAACAATTAAAATCAGTATACTATTACATAGGAAAAAAAAAAAAACAATGTAACAAAGAACATGCTTAATCAAGATCTTATTTGATAGATGAATATTATTATTCATTAAATCATGAGTATTATACTTTAAAGACAAAAAAAAAAAATTAAAAAGAACGTGGAGTCAGAATATTATTTACAAAGATACTATTTGATAGTTAAAGCAATTATGATGTCAGCAATTTAATTTGGCGGGAAAAAATTGCACCAGAATTCGACACATGGCAATAATGACATCAGCGAAAACTCCCTTTTAGTAGAATAAAGATGTGAGGCGTTTTCAAAATGTTATAATTCTACTGAATAAGCCGTTTTTGAATGTAATCGGAGTAGTTTTTTTTTTTTTTTTGCTCAACCCAAACTCTCTCACGTAGGTTTTTACTTTTAATTTAATTTTTCAATTTCTTTTTATGAAATTGGACTCTCTTTATTGAACTCGTTACGATCTTATAGGAGAGTTAGTGAAAACCTGATGTCAAACTCCCTACAATACAATAATTTGAACTTAAATTGTTATTGGAGAAGTTTTCATATGTTATACACTTATACTGTATAATGACCATGGTATAGAATAATGCCTTTGTGAAAATATAGAAATTGAAATAATTTTTCAATTAGACCTTATTATGACATGAGATAACTCTAATGAAGAAAAGTTTAAAGATTAAGGGTCTGTTCTCCTCATTTTAAGTTTTTCTCTAGTTCAGAAAACTTCAAATTACTTGAGACAACTTCAGAAAATTTCATATTATTTCAGAAAATTTCAGATTTCTAAATAAATAAATAAACTAATAATAATAATAATAATAATAATAATAATAATAATAATAATAATAATAATAATAATAATAATAATAATAATAATAATAATAATAATAATAATAATAATAATAATAATAATACCTAAGTTACATATAACATTGATGTTATTAATAATAGGGATAATAATATTCTTAACAATAATAATTATAATAATAATCATAATAATTTTAGTAAAAATAGCACTAATCCAAAATTATTATAGAAAGGGAAGGTTAATTCTCTGATTACTTTTAATGACCATCTTAACTAAACTATTCCCTCCTTTTCAGTAAATTATTTTCAGTTAATCTATTTTCGTGAGAGAAAAATGAGTAAGTTTTACATAAAATCGTCTCACATGTGCGACGAAGATCTTATGATTAAAATGTGACTATTTTAATGTTTAAAGTAACAACTTTAACGCTAAACACCACTATAAAGCTCGGTAAAATGGTTACTTTAAACGTAAATATAGTCATTTAAACTTTAAAGTAGTGTTTGGGCCAAAAATGGCCAATCAAAGACATGGGCCGAAGTCAAACGATGGGCCGAGAAGTCAACAACAAGCCCAGCAAGCTAGGGCACTTCACTCAGCAAAGAGGAGCAACAAATGAGGGAGGAATAGGTCAGCAACCACTCCCCCCAAAAGTGGGCAGCAGTTCCTAAGTTCAAGCCATGGAATCCTCAGCAAGTAAAACTCCCCAACGTCCAGAATACAAGCCTATATAAGCAAAAGGGCAGCACTCCAGCAGGGGTTAGAACATTTTACAATACCCTCAGCAATTACTCCGGCAAAAGTCACTCAGAAAGTCGCTTTTACTCACAGAATACTCCCAGAATTCACCCAGAATACGCTATTTACGTCCTAAAGACAGTTGTAATCAGATCACCCGCTTGTCATCTAGTGGAGCACATTAGGCGACACGATCCCCGCGGTCGTTTCCCACATTGGGTTTTCCGCGTCACCAAAATCCCTCGTGTCATTTCTTTTTCGCACTTTATTTTCGCTTTCTTTTACTTCACGTGCATCCAACTCGTAGCAAATCCAAGTATAAAACCGAGTAGATCACTATACCCCATTTCACGAGTCAAATAGTCAGCGCGACAAAATTTGGCAGAAACAATTGGCGCCCACCGTGGGGCTGGTGATCTAACTTCACACGTCAACTTGGAACGTACGTCTCTCGTTTCCAACAATCAACAAGTCAGCATGTCAGGATTCACCAACGGCTACCCGTCTCCAACCCAGATCTGTCCCAGATGATCACGCTCAGACGCCGGTCCCGACTTCAAAGAAGAAGTCGTCGTGATCCTCAAGACGACGAAGCCCCCCAAAGAACTACACCGGAGTACGCACGCGTGGAGGATGAATCCTGGCCAACACACAAAGAAGACTCCCAGCGCATCGTTTCCACCCAACGACGACTTCGCCATCTCGCTACTGGACGGCCTAGCCGCCCTTCAGCAGGAAGTGAAAGCTTTGAGGGAGCACCAATGGCAAGGCGTGAACTCCCGACCAAGGAGACAAACCTAACTCATGGGAGGAGATGAACGCCCAGATTCAGTCTGTAGCCTCCGTCGCTCTAAGGCGCCAGGGCAGGGGAGCAGTACAGGAGGCAGCGATCCGTCTGGACATGGATGGGGTCATGCACAACACGCCAGAGACACCAAGGACTCCCCGCGTACCGCTCAACTTTGCCGTGGAGGATGCCAACACGCAGCTCGTTCCTGAGGTGCCCTTGGACCAACCAGAGCTCCAGAGGGGGCAGCAGACCCCACAGAGGAACCCACGTGATCCCTCTGTCCGTAGGGAGAGACCGCCCACACCGCTATCAACGCGGCAACAAGACAGTAACACTCTACCCCCACGTGTCCCAACTGCTCGATCATTCTTTCTTGCAGGAAAGCACCCTGGAACGGAAGCTGAGGGAGCTGCAGGAACGGATTGACAAGATCCCTGGCGTCCCGCGTCCGCTGGAAAAGGCTTCCGCTACCATCTATGCGGAGTCTCCTTTCATCGACGCCATCGCCATGGTGGACATCCCCAAGAGGTTCAGCGTGCCACCAATGAGATTGTACGAGGGGAACACCGATCCCTACGACCACGCGGGCCCAATACAAGCGTAAGATGATGACGGTGGCGGCCACGAGGGAGTACAGGAGTCGTGCATGTGCAAAGGGTTCGGTCCACGCCGAGCGGTCCAAATTTCGCAGTTGGTTCGTGAATCTTCCCAACGGTCCGCTCTCCTCCTTCGCAGATCCGTAGATGCCTTCAACTCCCGGGCCCGCCAAAGCGCAGAAGCCGCAGGTTGCATGTCGACCTCCACAGATCATCCGTAGGCACGACGAGTCAACCGTAGACTACCCGAACAGTTCAACAAGGAGAAAGTATCAATACACGATGTGACATACCAACAAAGAATCGAGGCTTTCAGCGCTGGCCCTGGAGGACTCGCACTGCATAACGAGCTCACCAAGTATCCGCGGCACCACCTTCGAGGATGTACAAGCCAAAGCCTCGCGTACCGCCAGACTGGAGGAAGACAGAGAGTCCAGGAGAACCAACGCTTCAAGTGACCGAGTTGCAAGAAGACCACCAGCAGAACGCAGGAGGGAAGAAAGGCAAAAGCCTTACCCCACCAACCGTAACGCGCAGAAATTACGCTGCGCAGATCAAGCGCGATGACCCACTCTCGCCGCCCAGTAAGTGAGTACGGTTTTAAAACTAACGATCCGACTAATAGACGCTTTGAAAATGCTAGGTGGCAAGGTGAGGTGGCCCAAGCCATCTGGACAGACCGCCCAAAGAAGGACACCAAACGGCATGCGAGTTCCACCACGATTCGGGACACGATACTACGGATCGCGTGAGCACTCGTAAAGGAAGTGAAGATCCTGTACGACAGGGGGAACCTGGACCACCTGTTGTCCTCCAGAGGACGAAAAGTGAACGTCAGCGAGCAGCGAACACCACCTCCTCCACCTCCACACGAAAGGGTAATTTCTTTTATTTCGGGTGGTTCTAGTGTTTGTGGACTAACGTGATTCGGCCGCCAAGAGGCGAGCAAAGAGAGCACTACAGATACCCCAGGCAAGGAAGCAAGGTCCACCAGATCCGTGAGCCGAATCACATTCGACGACTCGACGCCCAGACAACTACGGCCAACACGAAGATGCTCGTGATATCTTTACCAATTCCAGAATCGCCAGCGTAAACGGCATCGTAGACAACGGCCTCACCAACCTCCTTTCTCGCAAGACTCTGGAAGGCATGGGGCTGAAGGAGCAGGACCTGCAGAAAAAGTGTGTGCCCCTGGTCGGGTTCAGCGGCGAGACAACGCACTCTCTGGGGGAGATCTCAATTCCAACGTACGCCCAGGGAGTCAATCAGCAGGTAACATATCTGGTGGTAGACAACCTGTCCTCCTACAACGTGATCCCGGGAAGACCGTGGTCGCATGCTATGAAGGCGATACCTCCACATACCACCGCCGTGAAGTTTCACGCCTGGGAGTCCAGGTGATTAAAGGCGACCAGAAAGCGGCGAAAGATTGTTACTCCTTGGCTTTGAAGCCAACCACAACTCTTCCTCCAGCATAGCAATTACAGAGCAAACGAGTTCAGGGGGTCTACGAGGAACCCAAATACCCACACGATCAAATCCAGATAGACCCCGAGCATCCAGACAGAGCGGTACTCGTGAGAGAGACTGCCAAGGTAACACCGTAATCAACTCGCCAATTTGTTAAAAGCTAACCTCGATTGTTTTGCTTGGTCCCATGAGGACATGGAGGGCATAGACCCTACCGTGATTACACACAAAGTTAAGCGTGGACCCGCGGATCCACCGCCAGCGTAAACGCCGCAAATTCGCTACCGAAAGAAACAAAATCATAAACGAGGAGGTGGAAAACCCGCCAAAGTCGGAAAATCGTAGAAGTCAAGTACCCTACGTGGTTGTCCAACGTGGTGGTTGTCGCCAAAGAAGAATGGGAAATGGCGTGTATGCATAGACTTCACAGACCTAAACAAGGCGTGCCCGAAAGATCCGTTTCCGTTACCTCACATTGATGCCATGGTGGATGCGACAGCAGGACATGAGATGCTCACCTTCCTGGACGCCTGGAGCGGGTACAACCAGATTAAAATGCACCCAGATGACCAAGAGAAAACAGCTTTTCAGTCTGAAAGAGGGATTTATTGTTACAACGTCATGCCATTCGGCTGAAAAACGCAGATCTACGTACCAACGCCTCGTGAATCTGATGTTCAAAGACCAATTGGGGAAAAGTATGGAGGCATATATAGATGATATGGTCGTGAAGTCTAAGCAGGAGGAGCAGCACGTACAGCACCTCCAGGAAACATTCAACATACTACGCTCTTACAAAATGAAGCTCAACCCCACGAAATGTTCCTTCGGTGTAACAGCCGGGGAGTTTCTGGGCCACATCGTCACGAAGAGGGGGATTGAGGCCAGCCCAAAGCAAATAAGGGCTATCCTCGACCTCCAACCACCACAGACCGTTAAAGACGTGCAGAACTCACCGGGCGCGCGTCACACGAATGTGTTTATTTCCAAATCTTCGGATAGATGCAGACCGTTCTACGACACCTTGAGGAAGAACAAGGGATTCAGCTGGACAGACAGCCACAACAAAGCATTCGAAGAGTTGAAAATCTACCTTGCTGAGCCTCCACTACTGTCAAAGCCAACACAAGGTGAAGACCTCCCGCCAGACTGTCTGTCCGAGAGCGCTGCCGCTGGGTAAGAGAAGAATCGGGAGTCACCGCCAAAGATACTATGTAAGTAAGAGCCTACTGGATGCAGAAACACGGTACACTCCTCTTGAAAAACTTGTTTATTCGCTTGTAATCGCATCACAAAAGTTACGTCCTTATTTTGAAAGCCATACCATTATTGTGCGGACTAACTACCCTGTCAAGGCAGTCATGCGTAAACCAGAGTTGTCAGGGCGAATGGCGAAGTGGTCAGTCCACCTCAGTGGGTACGACATACAAGATTTAACCCAGATGCCTATCAAATCGCAGTACTTGCAGATTTTGTATGACTTCACCCAAGCCTACAAGGAGGTGCGGACAATGAGATCCTCGCCGCTCCAAAGAAGGACACCGCCAATGGATCCTGCATACGACGGTGCAAAGAAACCAACGAGGCGTAGGAGTGGGGCTTGTACTAAAGTCGCCACAAGGGGAGTACATAGTCCGGGCAGTTCGATGCGAGTTCAAAGCGTCCAACAATGAAGCCGAGTACGAGGCCCTTATCATGGGGCTCAACATGGCCATCGAGTTAAAGGTGAAATCTATCAAAATATTTTGTGATTCTTTGCTTATCGTTAACCACGTGAACAAGTCTTACGCAATGAGATTCGAAAATGGTGGCATACCTCGATCTTGTTAACGCAATCATAGAGAAATTGACGAAGTTGAGATTGAGCATTCCGAGGGATCAAAACGCACACGCCGATGCTCTAGCCAACCTTGGAGCAACATTCCGCTCCACCGCTTATCACAACAATCCCAATATTACACGCCTACATTCGGCGACATTTAAACCTGACTCAGCTTGCACGACCAAGAAGAACCAGGATCCTCCTCCGTAAGATGCAGGGCCTCACAGTCCCCACAAAGAAGTCAGGAACAACAAGCGCAACAGAACAAAGAAGCACCTGGGTGGACAAACCCCTACATTGAATGGTTACAGGACTGAAAGCTACCACAGACAAACTCCAGCGCCAAAAGATTCGTGGATGAAAGCTTCAAATTCCTCCTCATCGACGGTATTGTTCAGAGGTCCGCAGCAGACCATACCGAGATGTCCGAGCCCGACCACGCCAAAGCCGCGGGAAGAACTGCATAGTGGAGACTGTGGCAACCACTCTGGTGGTCGCAGCCTGTCCAACAAAGCACTCAGGATGGGGTACTATTGGCCTACGATGAGAAAAGACGCTGTTGAATACGCCAAAAAATGCGACGCCTGTCAGAGACACGCACCAGTACAGCACGCTCCTGCTGAACTCTTTCACCCCATAATGTCGCCTTGGCCTTTCATGGTCTGGGGGATGGACATCGTTGGCAAACTACCTTGTGCACCCGGTCAGCGCGTGTACATGCTCGCTATGACGGATTACTTTTCAAAATGGATCGAGGCAGAAGCATTCAGCCAAGTAACGGACACACAGGTTATCTCGTTCATAAAGAGAAACATACTCACCCTGCTCTAATCCCCGCACGAATCATTTGTGACAACGGGTCCCGGCTCATATCCCACAAAACTAAGCTTTCAGGCAAGATGGAACATAGATTTTCCGCACCCACCCCACACAATCCACAATCTAATCTGGACAGCAGATCTACCAACAAGTCCACCATGGACAACCCGAAAAGAAGTCGGAAGAGAAGGAGGCGGTGGGCGGATGAGCCGCCAATGGTGCTATGGGCCAACAGACTACTCCAAAGAAGCTACAGCCAATCTCCGCTTCTCCCTAGTATACGGCAGAGGCGGTCATTCTGCCAGTAAGGATACCAACACACCGATACACGCAATAACAGAATCAAATCAGTGTAACTATCCAAAGCACCGACACAATTGACGAGCTCGTAGACATGGCTACCATCGGGTTGGTCGCACGTAAACAAAGTACGCCAGGAGCTACAACAAGAACGTCCGGATAAAGGCCTTTCAAGTCGGCGATTTGGTACTCGTGAAGGTGTTCCGTAACACCCGTAACACCGTGAGCAGAAAGTTCGCATACACCGGGAAGCGGCCCTACCAAATAGAGAGCATAGCAGAAACTGGCTTACCGCCGATGACGCCGAGGGCCGATGGTCCCACGCCTCGAACGCCAGACATCTCAGGAAGTATCATGTTTAATTTCAGACTTAGCCCTTTTTGTTTCAGACTTGTAATTCTTTTTTTAGTAAGTACCTTTCCTCCAAAGAAGTTTATCGACTTAGGCATCGGAGGGCCGCTGGCAAAACGCCAACGGCCACCCATAGCAAACCGCTGCAGGCAGACAAAGATGCAGATCGCAACATGGAACAAGGCTCACGGCCACACCCACCGGATTGATCACCCACCGGTTACGACATTTAGTTGGGCCCACACGCACGCTGGCTGAGTGCAATGGTGGCGCCACGCAGTGAGATCCCACCGCCGCCTCAAGCTACAACACGGCGCCTACATACGTAAGTTTTAAGATGGTTCGGCATTTTAACTTACCACATGTGCATGCACGACATACATACATACACACATACATATACATCCACATACATACGTACATACACGCACACGCCATTACGGTAAAGTGTAAGAACATACACGCATACACCATGCATAATCAAATGTCACACATACACATGCATTTACATAATATGAACACATTTTCTAACCGTTGGAAAACATTGGCAGGTCGCTAAACAGCAGAACTAAGGAGCCAGACATGCTGAGCACCCCCAGCGCATTCAAGAGTTCGAGTAGCAAAAGGAAAAGGAAAAAATACAACGTCTACAACTTGTCACGCCACCCTTGTGACGGACCAAAACAAAGCAGACATGAAAGAACATCGTTTTCTGTTACACAAAATAGGCTACTAACCCAGCAAACAGAAACTTCAGGGGTCCACAGACGCGCCAACAACGCCGCTTTCAGGACCACCACCACCAGACGTTGCAACCTCCTCCACAGCAGGGCTAACCGCCTCAGCACTGTCAAGAGCAACGTCGGCCTCAGCCTCACCTGCCTTCATGTTGGCCAATTCTTCCTCGCCATCGAGTCCGTATACAGTTTGCTGCAGTAACTCTCCTCAACCGGGCCCTCTCAGAATAAAGATCCCAGGACGCAGACTTCCCGCTGGCATGCTCCTCCATACACTCCACCCTAGACAGCCAGGAATAATACGCGCACGAATCGCGGAGCTGCTCTTTCTTCTTCCTCAGCTTCACTGTGACATCCTCCAGCTTCTCCGTAACGTCTCTCAGCTTTACCTCGGCAGACGCCTTGGCGGAGTAGCAGGCAGCCAACTCCGTCTCCGCCACAGCCACGGTCTGGCTCAGCTCGTTCAGTTTCACCTCAGAAGCCTCACACTTCTTCGCGGCTTCAGCCAGTTGGTCAGCCACTTCCTTGTTTCCAGCAAGCAGCTCTTGGCGCTCCTTCTTCGCCTCATCCCACAATCGCCTTAAAAACAAACCACTCTGCAACCCCTGCAGGAAGATAGAAACGCTTAGAACATCAACGAGGAACACCAATTCAAGAACAACAACTCCAACAGAATACCTGAAACAGGCAGGCAACCATGTCCTCCACATTTTCATCTGCACTTCTAGAGCCAAATAGAGTGTTGAACCCAGGAAGCAACAACTGCTCTACGAGCTGAGGAGGAAGGGAACCACGCCCATCATAGTTAGCAGGCAGGTCCACAGCGACACACCCACCACCTGAAGAGGTGCCCACAGCTTTGGGCTGAGGGTGCCTGCGAGGCGAGACGTAAGGACGAGTGTGGCACAGAGGAGACGCAGGGGTAGACACCTGGGTTTCAGGTACAACGGGAACGACAACCTTCCCTTCAGGCGGGGCTGAGCTTGAGGCGGTATTTTTCTTCTTCTTCTTTGCTAGCTTGATCAGGTCAGCACTGATCGACCTCTTGGACCCTGCACGACAGAACGACACGTCAGCTCCACGCCCTAGGCCCACGGCTCCACTAGACAAAACAAGCGATACAGACGACATACCGACAACAGCCTCCGACGACATCTCCTCCTCTCCTTCCTCTAAGTACAAGTCCAAGTTTCGCACCCTATCCTTCAGCGCTTCAGGAAAGGACCTCTCCTCGTCAGGCAGGGCGAGCAACTTTCCAACAACTTTCGCTCCGACCTTTGACTGAGGAAATCTCACCGACCCTGTTGCGGAAAGACACAGGAGACAGGTTCAGCACAACGAAAACGCAAAACAAAACGAACATTACGCCCCTACCTTTTGGAACAAGCCAAGTGTCGCTCAAATAGCCACAGAGATGGTTCAAGCTACTGATCTTGACGAAGATGAAATGTTTAGCCCAGCCGGCCCTTCTACTGCTTGGAAGCTTGATGAGCCCTCGACGCCTCCAGGGTCCTCGTGGTGTATCGCTCGCACTTCTCCGCCTGACCCGAATGGCTACCAATGTCACCAGCAGTATCGACCAACCCTGGCCCTCCGTGGCGGCTGAGATGCTCAACAAGATCCTCCACGCATGGGGAAGGAGCTGAGCAGGAGCCACCTTGAAAGTTCGAAAGAAATCTTGAATGAACGGGGGAAAAGGGAAGCTCAGACCCAGAGAGAAAGGGTAAGCATACACGCAGACCCAGCCCTTACGATGGTAATCGGCGCGCTCCTCACCACGGGGAACATAAAATTCCACCCCCTCGTCCAGGTTGAAGATTTTTGCAATGTCATCATCAGGTTTTGAAGAGAGAGAGCAAGGCACAGATTCTTTCCCCTTCAAAATATTGGTAGGGAAGAAAGCCTCAATCGCCAGGTTCAACGCACTAGCAGAGGGCCTATCAGAGGGGGACGGCGGCATGGAACCACCCGACATCGAAAGAAATAAGTACACAAGAACGAGTTACCTGTGGATGGCGGCAACAACGTACAAGCCACGAACACCGGGGAAGGGAGAGAAAGGAAGAGAGGGTACTTTTTTCAAAAAAAAAAAAAAGGGAAGAAAGAAGGATTTTAGCAAGGGGGAGGCAACGCAATTTATAGAGGGAAGTAATGGGGGGCGTGAGGAGTTAGAAGTTCAAATAAATGAGGAGTGGGAAAGAGTAATTGACAAGACAAGATGGAAAAGGGAGGGCCAAATCAGTCATAAATGTTTTGCCTTCTCGAGGGACGCCCCAGGTCGCGACACGTGGCATGTAGCAAGCCAATCACAAAACAAAGACCCTCAAGCAGAAAACAAAGACTCTCAAGCAGAAAACAAAGACTCGGCAGGAGAACATCATCATCAGCAGGACAACACGACGGATGGGATTTCTTGCCACCCTTGCTCAAGGGGACAAGGAAATCCGGGGCTATTGTTTGGGCCAAAATGGCCAATCAAAGACATGGGTCAAGTCAAACGATGGGCCGAGAAGTCAACAACAAGCCCAGCAAGCTAGGGCACTTCACTCAGCAAAGAGGAGCAACAAATGAGGGAGGAATAGGTCAAAGAACCACTCCCCAAAAGTGGGCGCAGCCTTAAGTTCAAGCCATGGAATCCTCAAAGAAGTAAAACTCCCCAACGCCCGTAATACAAGCCTATATAAGCAAAAGGGCAAAGACTCAAATAGGGTTAGAACATTTTACAATACCCTCAGCAATTACTCCGGCAAAAGTCACTCAGAAAGTCGCTTTTACTCACAGAATACTCCCAGAATTCACCCAGAATACGCTATTTACGTCCTAAAGACAGTTGTAATCTGGATCAACTCGCTTGACATCTAGTGGAGCACATTGGGCGGACACGATCCCCCCGCTGGCCGCTTCCCACATTGGGTTTTCCGCGTCACCAAAATCCCTCGTGTCATTTCTTTTTCGCACTTTATTTTCGCTTTCTTTTACTTCACGTGCATCCAACTCGTAGCAAATCCAAGTATAAAACCGAGTAGATCACTATACCCCATTTCACGAGTCAAATAGTCAGCGCGACAAAATTTGGCAGAAACAAGTAGATATATTTTAATTACAAATATCCTGTAATATGCGTGAGACGGTTTTATCTGGCCATTTGTGGAGGTGAGAATAAAAAAGAGAAATGGCCCGCACTCTTAATTAATTCCAACGGCAATGGTAGATTATTATGTTAAACTGATATATTCATGTTTGACAAACAAGGCCCATGAGGGGACAATCATGGCCTACTCATGCGAGCCAAATAAGTTACAATCTCGCTTCTGTTGTTGTAGTTGACTTGACCGTCATAAATGAGGCTACTAAGTACTAAGACCATCCCCATCCAAAAATCACAATAACTAAGTCACCATTCATTTTCACTTCTAATCTCATTTTAATTAGTTTGACCCACTTACCCCCTCCCATCCAAAGAATCACCACTTAGGTCACCAACCCAATCATTTCTAATATTTTATCAATTTCCAATTATATTTCTTTCCCATATTTTCTACCCACCAAATATTTTCTCTTACTTTTTTAATTATAAACTCATTTTTCTTTTTGATTTTCATAAGTATCTTAATTAAATTAAAAACAGTAATATCATTTATTTTTCATTCGGTAATCATATAAATAATAAATTATAAATAAAAATAATATACTTAAAAAATGTTTGATTCACTTACTTTTCACCTTTAACTACATTTAATTTAGTTTGATTCACTTACTTTCCCATCCAAAAAATAATTATTAAGTTTAGATATTAATCATATTTTTATAATTTTTTTTTTTTTTTTACATTTCAATAATAAAAAAAATACAAACTATTAAATAATAAAAAAATATAAAAGTTTTAATTTAATGCATTGAAAAACAATATACTTTAATCTATTAAATACAACTATGCATAAATATTAAATAAATAAATTAATAAAAAAAAAAAAGGAAAAAGAAAAAAAAAAGTCATGATTCACCCTTGAACTAGATCAAGTGGTGATTCAATTCACTACATTTGACAAAGTGAATCATACTAACTAAAGAAATTAATTGTAATTAAGTTGATCCACCCCCTCATGAACTAAGTCATGATTCATGGATGGGGGTGGTCTAATAAAATCCTTGTTGAGCACTTTATCCATTTAGGGGTGGTTGATTTGATTTTACTCCGCAGTAACTTTCCTATAGTATTCAATTTTACATTAAATTAAAAATATTAAAGATGTTTAATAATTAAGATTAGTGGTTAAACTAAGTGGTGGTTGTCTAGGTGGAATTTGGGTTAATCTGGAAGATGCAACAAATTGTGTGAGGTCCCAGGCTCAAATCCCACCTGTAACCAATTTCCCCACTTGACCACCGCAGCTTCGCCTGGTGGCTTACATGGTACATCCGTGGTGCGGAATGCATGTGCCCTGGGACTCAACCTCCTCGTCATCAAAAAAAAAAAACAATTTCCCCACTTGGCCACCGCAGCCCCCGTTGGAGTGGCTTACATGGTACATGTGGTGGTGCGGGAATGCATGTGCTTGAGGGGACTCAACCTCCTCGTCATCAAAAAAGAAAAAAAAAAAAAAAACTAATTTCCCCACTTGGCCACCGCAACCCCCGTCGGGGTGGCTTACATGGTACATGTGGTGGTGCGGGAATGCATGTGCCCGGGGGGACTCAACCCCCTCGTCATCAAAAAAAAAAAAAAAGATTAGTGGTTAGAAATGGACTTAGCAAGTCTCTCGGCAATGGTATATTAAGTTCCATGATACCATAACTGCCTTCGATTTTACGGAAAACATTGTTGATCAATGTATATACCTGAAGGTCAGTGGGAGTAAGTTTGCCTTTTTAGTCCTGTATGTTGACGATATTTTGATCGCCAGCAGTGATTTGAGCTTACTCAAAAAGACCAAGAGTTTCTTATCTAATAATTTTGAGATGAAAGATATGGGTGAGGCGTCCTATGTGATAGGTGTTCGGGGTGATTTTCTCACACGGTTCGTTTATGTAATTGTGGATCTACTAGTACTATTCTTTAGGTTAAGTTTTATGTTGTTCGTGATTTAGGGATTAGAACGTGTACAAGATAACGAAAATGGAACAAGACACACGATATGGTTACGTGGGAAAAACCCTTAAATGTTAAGGGAAAACCACGGGCGCCAAGCCAGGAGAGGTTATGCACTAGTTCTGGTTCAGAAGTACGCAGTCCGACCAACCGCATGTAATACAACAATATCGTAAAATAATAGTTATGTGTTTAGTTGCTTGTGAGTTGCGTAGGGAATGATGTGCTTGAGTTGTGTAAATTCTGATGTCAATGATGAATGCCTCTTCTCTCTGAATTCTACTCCTTTTATGGTGCCTTCGGGTCCAACGCTCACTTCCTTCAGTAACTAACTTCCCAACTATCACCCAGCTAGCTCCTATCTTCAAGGCTTCGTTTTACGCTTCCTAGACCAAGTCTTCCAACGCCTCCTTTTAGGGTTCACGCCAGTCTTTGGGCTTTCCTCTTTGATGTTTACTTTTTGTTGGGCTTGGCCCATCTTGACTTTTTCCTCTCCCGACTTGCACCTTTGTTTTGTCTCGTCCCGCCTAGTGTCACTCAGACGTTACGGTCTTGGTCAGGATCTCAGATTCGCCTAAGCCTGGCCCAGGGTTCTGGACCAGCCCGGGTTTTTGGTCCCAACAGCTGTCCCCATCTCCTTGCCCTACACCCGAATCGGGGGTAAGGAGATGCTTCTGTCCTTGATCCTGGTCCAGGACTGAACCTGGCCCAGGCTCCTTCTGTTTTGCTGTGCCTTTGGTCCTGAGACCCAAACTTTGTAATTAATGAAGTAGTTGGCTTTTCGTGGGGAAGTGCGCCCTATTTTGGTGCTCAATGTACTGCGCACGTCATGTCGTGGGTCACATCAAGTCACTTCGCGCGCTTATTTTTGTAAAAACCATCCAACTTCCTTTTGTCTTCCTATATATACCCTAGTTTTTGTTTTGTTTCTTCAACTTTGATTATGGCTCACAACGACGTCGGCCCTTCTAGTGCTGTTCCTCACTCTCATGGTGATTTCATCTCCTGTCTATCTCCTTTCGTGTGTGCTTTTTCGTTTTTCACTTGACTTTTGTTGTGGGTTTGTTTTGCAGTTCCCGATGGGACCCCCGCTTCTGATGACATCGAGTCAGGGAGGAGAGTTAAGAAGTTCTTGGAGTTGCCTTCAGGAAAGAGAGATCGGCCCGAGTGTACGAACCCCGATGACGATGACGATGCTGTTGAGGCTGTTCCTTCCCCTGGAGAGGAAGGGCATGTCGGTGAAGACGAAGAGAAAAATGACAGAAAAACTTCCCTATCCTTTGAGGCTATCACTGCTGTGATTGATCGGGCTCGGGAGGCCTTGAGGAACGAAGATAGGAAGGCACCAGGGATAACCTTGACCAGATCCATCAAAACAGCTGATGAATCTCCTGCACGTAGCTCCGACCAGGAGAAGAAGATAGCAAGGGAGTTGCCCCAAATAAATCCGGTGCTTTCAATACCTCTGCGTGCTCAAAGTCAATCTGAGTACGTCTCCTTGGGGAAGTCCCTGAGTGAAAGATTTGCTGCATTGTCCCCTGCACCTGCTGCCTTGGACCCTACACGGCTAGCGCATAAGATAGTGGGCTGTTGCGCCCAGGTTCGTGCCTTTCATGGCTTTAGTTTTGTTCTGACTTGCTTTTGGCATGATCCTGACTTTCTGCTCTGTCATTTGTGTCGTAGTTGTTAAATATGTCGGCTAGCCTTGGCTCTCTTGTGCGCGCCTTGGTGGGTGATAGAGTTAAGGCCGAGGCCGAGAACGGCACTGCTCTTCCCTCAAGATTACCAAATGGGAACTTGAGAGCGAGAGGTACCGCTGTGAGAAGCTGGCTACCATGGACAAGATCCACTTCCGGAGGATCCAGCAGCAGGATAATCTCATTGCCAGGCAGAACAAAGAGCTTGAAGAGTTGAGGGAGGATGCACGTAAACACAATGCTGACATAGCAGACCTGCGTGCATACTGGACCCAGCGCACTCGAGTGGAGATGATAAATGCTGGTCCAGAGGAACGCGCTACTTGGGACCTGTCTGCTGAGACTGCCATTTTTAAACAGATGTTCCCTGGGGAGGCAATCCCGGAGCGGGCTGAAGTCATCTCACCGTGGCAAATGCGCAGTGAGGTACCACCGTCCAGTCCGAGGTTGATGCCGCTTGGTCCATCCAATGCCGTTCTCTGAAGAACATCTTTGAAAGAATCGTGAGTCGTGGAGATAATTGAACTCTTGGTCTTTTTGAATAAATTCCTAAATTTGCCAGGGGGGGAATGTCCCCTGTAGTATTTGGCCTGTAATTACTTAGACTTTGTCTTTGGTTTGAACTTTCTGTCTTTGAACTCTGTTGTCCATGCGTAGGCATGGTTTGACTGCTAGGTACTAGCTGTTTGACAATTTTTTGCTATATATTGTGCTATGTTATGCTATATTATGGTATGTTTTGTTTTGTCTTTGTTATGATGCGCATATAGTTTGTTGTGAATTTGTAAAGTAGCATGCATGCGTTTGATAATTTAGGCGACTTACACTTTGGGGCTCCCTTAACGGACATTACTCCCTGTCCCGTTGTTGCAGCCAGATCGTCGGGCCGGAGCCCAAGGTTTTGTCTTTGTCTTTGGTTCTGGCTGGACCAGATTTCTGCTCGCTTTGTCTGCACGAAAAGAGGGTCGTGGCTTGACCGTTGGCGTTAATAACGGCCCTCCGACGCTCAAGTCAGTACGATTGTATAGGGTAAATTGTAAAGGAAAAGTTTTGAGTTTTGTACATTACCAGATAAGCTGGTCCAGGGCACTTTACATGTGATAGAGCTTGAGGTGGAGTGTATTCCAAGGTCTTGGGATCATGTCTCCTTCCGCAGTTTGTAGTCCAGAAGAGCATTTCCTCTTTGAATCAATAAGGTATGGGCCTTCCTGTGTTAGGCTAACTTACCTGCAGCCTTTGTCCCTTGTGTTCAAATACTTTTCTCAGGACTGATCTCCGTCTCCGAACATTCGTACTCTCACATTCTTGTTGTAACTTCCGCCACAGATTGTTGGTATGTCGCTAACCTTATCACGCTAAGTCTCTCGAGCTCTTGGGTCAGATCCGGTCATCAGAGTAGTTCATTATTTTCAGAAATTGTGTTCAGTCCATACCTGATTGTTGGAATGTGCACCTCTACTGGGAGTACAGCTTCACATCCATACACCATTGAGTAGGGAGTTTGTCCCGCTGCTCTCTTTGGTGTAGTCCCGTCTCGCCACGCATCAAAGGGCAATTCTTCTACCCACCTTCCTTGTTTCTCCATCGCCTTCTTCTTGATGCAATTGATCACAATTTTGTTCTTTGGACTCACTTTGTCCATTTGCTTGAGGATATCTTGGTGGAGAGGTCACCAAGTTGATGTTCCACTTTGTACGTAAATCTCTGGTCTTGTTTCCCACGAATGCAAGTCCATTGTCACATACTATTTCTGGGGGGATCCCGGACCTGCTGATTATATTTTTCTTGATGAAGGCAATTACTTTTTTACGTGGACGCTTTGTATGCATCCGCCTCTATCCATTTGGAAAATAATCATTCATTGCAAGCATGAACACCTTCTCGCTGGAGCCATTGGCGGTTGCCAACTAAGTCCATGCCCCATTTCATGAATGGCCATGGTGCCGATATGGAGCGCAGGTTACGTGCGCAGTTGATGTATCTCTGCACCATGCCTTTGACAAGCGCCACACTTTGTGGCATACCGATGCTATCTGCTTTCATTGTGGCCGCAATACCCCATTCGCAAAATTTTGTTGACCATGCTCCTACCACCGTGTGGTTTCCACAAAGGTCCATCGTGGTATTTCGATAAGATCGCCCCGACTGGTCGTTCTAGCGGCGCAAGTACAAATTGCTAAAGGACCTTCAATAGTATACCCTGTATGATTGTGTATCTGGATGCCTTGATTCTGAACGCTCTGGCCTCGATCTTGTCCTGTGGTAGCTTATTCTGGACCAGCCATTCGTAATATGGTTTGGTCCAGCTCTGAGTTGCCTGGACTGTGTTCTGTAGGACTGGCTGTACTTTCTGGATTGCTGGTTCCAGGACGTGTACAATTGGTATACTGTCCAGCGCACCAGGTTCAAATGCTGATCCAATGTTAGCCAAAGCATCCGCTCAGTACATTCTCGATCTCTGTGGACTTGCTCAACCTCAATGTTAGTAAATTTTGCAAAAAGATTTTTGACTAAATCAAGATATGCAATCATCTTAGAATCTTTAGCAGCGTACGTACCGTTGATTTGGTTTGCTACCAGCAAAGAGTCTAGCTTTACCTTTAGATTCTGGACTTTCATGTCCAGACATACATTCAGTCCTGCTATAAGTGCCTCATATTCAGCTTCATTGTTGGTAGTCCTGAATTCACAGGATACAGCCTGTACTATCTTGTCCCCCTGTGGCGACTTCAAGACCACACCTAGTCCAGTACCCCTGATGTTGGCTGAACCATCTGTCCAGAGTTCCCAGGTCTGCTGTTTCTGGTCCAGATGGAAGATCTCCTTTGTTACCTGCTCTTCTAGTGTGGGAGTGAAGTCAGCCACAAAGTCTGCTAGAGCTTGAGATTTGATTGCTGTTCTGGGCTCATAGGATAGATCGTAGGTGCTTAACTTTACTGACCATTTTGACATGCGACCTGAAAGTTCTGGTCTAGACAGTACTGATCTCACAGGAACATTAGTACGAATGATAATATGATGCGCCTCAAAGTATGGACGCAATTTGGTACAAGCAACTGTTAAAGCCAAAACAAATTTTTCCAATACAGAATACCTGGTCTCAAAGATCCGTAAGACTCTTACTTACATAATACACCGGATGTTCTTTGTCCATCCGCTCTCTTACGAGCGCACTTACAGAGCTTTTCGTGAGGCATGTGCATGTGACCGGTGACTCTCGGTTCAAGGCTTAGACAGGAGTGGGCCGATGATAGTACGCTTTCAGTCCTGGAATGCTTTCTCATGCTCGCCCCCGCTTGAATCGCTGTTCTTTCTCGTAAGATCATAGAATGGCTTGCACCTTTCGTAAGACCTCGAGATGAATATCTGCTCGCCGCTACTCTTCCACGCTGGACATCTTTCGGGTTAGGGGGACTGCAAGTTGATTATTGCTTTGAGATCTGCTCTGGACTAGCCTCTATGCCTCTTTTTGTCACCATATAGCCTAAGAACTTTCTGCGGTGACACCAAAGGTGCATTTAGTAGGGTTTAATTTCATATTATATTTTTCCGGAATCTCAAACGCTTTTTCCAGGTCCTGGATGTGATCCTCGCCTTTCTTTGATTTCACCACCATATCATCAATGTAGACCTCCATTGTATCTCCAATCGTCCTTGAACATCATGTTCACCACCTTTGATATGTTGCACTGCATTCTTTAGTCCAAAAGGCATAGCCTCAGAGCAATATATTCCTCTGGCCGTCATGAACGCCAGATGCTCTGGTCCGAGGGTGCATCCCGATCTGGTTGAATCCGCTAGTCGCATCCATGAATGTCAAGACTCAATCTGCGGTGGCATCTACCATGGCATCTATGTGTGGTAGTGGAAATGAATCTTTGGGCACGCCTTGTTCAGTCCAGATAGTCCACGATACTCTCCACTTGCCATTCTTTTTCTCGACCACAACCACATTTGCCAACCAACTGGGTACATCACTTCTTTAATCATGTCCATGTCCAGCATTTCACGTACTCTCCTGGTTCACAATCTCATTACGCTCGTGCAAACTTCCTCGCTTCGCTTTCACAAAGCTTAAAACTTGGGTCAATATTTAACTTGTGTGTAATAACATCGTAACTTATACCACCATATCAAAATGGGACCAGGCAAAACAATGCTCTTTCTTCCTCGTAAAGTCAATTAGAAGCAGTCCGATTACCTCGAGCGCCGAACCAACCGTAACCTTCCCTGTCAGGTCTTTCTTTAGCCAAAACAATTTCATCCGTCTCCATGCGTGGGACAGATTCTCAACGCACTGATAGGTCGCTTTAATTGCTATGCGAGGGACTTACTCGACTAGGAGGTTTCGTGGTCGCCCCAGAACACTCTGCGTCTTTGTTTGTTGCTCTCCTCCGACCGGCCGTCCCCACTTTGTTGGTATCTTTATGCACGGTGAGTACGTTGAAGGTACACCTTGAGGTTGTGGATCCAGTGGTCGGCCAGATTACGCTGTATGAGGACAGCGCCTATCACGCAGAACTTCTCGAAAGAGGTGACTCTTCCACATAGGTTGGTAGGGTGATCTCTCCCAAGTCGTGCTTTGTCTCTCCATCAACCCTACCAGGCCATTTGGACTTCTTCGTTACATCGGACTCTTTCACCCATAGCTTCCAGCGCCTCCATCATGATGATGTTGATCGAATCGCCTCCATCTACCAGACTCTTCGACCATGCAGTTCCAACGGATCTTGATTACTACCCATCGTGGTGTGGCCCATGCACTCCTTGTAGGTCCGACTCATCAAACACAATCTCCTGGCCGCACTCGCTTGTCCCGCTGTGGTCGCGCTGTTCTCCAGAGCTACACGCTGCGGCCAGAATATGTTAGTCCACAAATATCTGATCCACCAGAGATGAATTTTACCTCATGGGTTGGTGGTGGTGGTGGAAGATCTCTGGGCTCATCTCGTTCATCTCTGTTCCTCCTGTTCCTGGGCAGGATATCCTTCAGGTGACCATTCTTCAGCAGATGAGCTACTTCCCTCCTGAGAGCTATGCAGTCCTCTGTGGTGTGCCCGATATCAGAATGGTACTCACACCACTTGGTTGTGTCTCTCCTTGGGTTGGGCTTCTCGCTTGCTTTTGGCCATCTGACTGCTGAACCTAGCTTGTCCAACTTGTTGATCAGGCCTGGAAGATCTACAGAGAAGCAGTACTCTGAAACTGGAGGTGGAACTCTGGGTGCATCTGTAATACCCGTTAAATTTGGGTTATTTTATTTAACATCCTTACATTAGATAATTATTGTATTTAATCCTTTTAATAATAATAATAATAATAGGTCGTATAC
The DNA here is from genome assembly GCA_023091065.1 of Dianthus caryophyllus. Lineage (NCBI taxonomy): Eukaryota > Viridiplantae > Streptophyta > Magnoliopsida > Caryophyllales > Caryophyllaceae > Dianthus > Dianthus caryophyllus. The sequence goes on along the minus strand of CM041517.1, from coordinate 33,862,569 downwards.
GAGACTTTAGTAATTAGTCTAACGAGTCGTACCGAGCTAAATACAACTCAAATAGATTAAACTAAACTTAAACCGTTTGACCCAACTTATTTAGCCCAAGCCCGTTAATTATCCTAATCACTTTCCTAACCATATAATTACCCTAATCCCTAATTAACCCTAATTACACTTACACACAAAGATCACACGCACACACACAACCAAAACGGCAACGAAAATAGAGCAAGCCGTCCATCCATTTTCCTACTCGATTCGACGTTTCTAGCTTCCGCTTTGTCCCTAACTTCATCCCCAGGTTAGTATTAACATCCCTAGTCGTTGTACACCTAAGACCCTTTGTTAATTCGCCTCTAAAACGCCATTAAAACCATGTTCTTTGCCTCGCTTTTTCCGCCGCTTTGAGTCACGTTTTGGCTTCAATTTCTCCCTCGTTTCTTCGTATTTTTGGCCCAAAATTTTGTGCACACACTCCTAGGAATATTACCCATCACGTGGGATGGTTGATTGGGGTTTGGTCGAGTCATTTTGAGTCATTTTCGTGCCAAATATACTCTGTTTTCAAAGGGTCTGCTTTGCTGCTGTTTTCTGTCATTTTTGTGGTCGTAACCCGCGTATATGGGCTGGTTTTGATGAGGTATTGTTGGGGTATGTTGTGGGGATTGTGTACGGTCGATTTGGGGTCGTTTCGTGGTCGATAATATGTCGTAATTGCTTGGTATGTGCCATTTTCGAGTCCCTTGTGCTGCTGCGTTTTTGCTTCTAATGTTTGTTCGGTTCTCTGTCGTTATTGTTGCTGGTACCGGGGTTATTAATCGTCCTGGGGTGGCAGAGCGTCTTGCGGTGGTTGTGGTGATCAGTGGTAGCGGAAGGAGGCGTGTACATTGTTGGATTTAGTTGTTAGTGTAGCCGTTGTTGTTCGGTTGTTGTTGGTGTTTGATTATCTTCTTTTGCTGTTGTATATGTTGTTATTGTCATGAATTATGGTGGCGGTTGAGGGTAGCAGCAGGTGAGCTGTGGTGTCCCGCCAAGGGTGGTGGTTGTTGTGGTTGTCTTGTCATGGGAAGCTCGTTGTTACTCGTTATTGTTGTCGTGTCGAATGTTGCCCTGTTCAGTTATTGTTGTTGTTTCATTAGGCACGAGTATTGTCATAATTGTCGTCATTTCATCACGCTATAATGTATTACGGTTTATTGTTGTCATGTTTGCAATGTAGTTGTCGTGGTTGTTTGTATTGTTCCTATCTCACCATTTAATTAATTAAGTTCCATATTGTTGTTGCCATACTATGCCATCGTGCTTTGTTGTCAATAATGTTATATGAGGTTGTAGTCGTTACTATCGTAGTGTTGGGAGGGGGATGGTTGACCTAGTTACAGACCCGTTTAGAAACTTTCGTTAGAAAAGGTTACGTATAATTGTTGCGCGTTGTTAGTAATATTTGTAATTTAAATTAATTGTAGACTCCAGATACATAGAGGAAGCGTTCTAGTCTAAGCCGTGAGTCGTGTGGACCAACTGCCAAGGTAAGAAAGAATGTGTAGCCCTTTTTAAAATGCTTTTCAAAAAAATTAATTATAATCATAATTGCTTATGAACGATAAATAATTTTGTACAAGTATTATTTTAAATTCAACTTTTATTCGATTTTATTGGTTTGAATACTTTTGGAAACGCTTATTGAATTGTATTTAATGAAGGATTGAATTTAAAGATTTGGTTTTATTTTGAAATTGGTTTGGCTTCGCTTTGCTTTGTAAATTAATGATTTACGTGAATGGTGGTTTTCAAACCTGGTAGATGGGTAGGTGTAGGGTATATCCCTACACCGAAGTTATATTGGTACCTCCGTCGAATGAGACAGAGGGGTAGGTGTAGGTTGTAAACTCGCATCGAGTATATTGATATTTGGGGCGGTTGATCGCGTCTCGCCATTTGATTTCTCCTCTTTGGGGTTGGCTCATCGAGGGACGCGCATTCTGAACTTCGGCTTGGGGTTATATTACATCCGTACCTCTACCTTGAATTTGAACCGTGTACGGAGTGGTTTTAAAGGTTTTCGCTTGAGTAATCGATTATGAAATGTTTTGGCTGGAAAATGGAAGTTCTTTTGAGATCCTTTTTGATTTATTTTATTTAAAATAAACGTTATTTTGGTTTAGGCGAAATGTTTCTTTAAAAAAATGTTTTACTGGTTACAGTTCTTTCTTACTCAGCCCGTTTAGCTGATATTTCAAATGTTTTCTTAGGCGCAGGTACCCAAAGTTGACTAGCTCGGGATGGGAGTGAGTGCGCCGCCGACTTAGGATTACCGCTAAAACTTTTGGACACTATAATGAACTCGCCGTTATTTCGAAGTTTTGTTTTGGGACTTTGTATCTCTTTTGATTTTGTTTTAAACGCTTCATTGCCGCTAGATTACCTTTTTATACCATTTATATACGTGACTCAGATTGGTAACACGCCAATTTCCACTTTTACTCCAAAACATCGCTTATCAAAGGCTAAGGAAATTGGGGGTGTTACAAAGACGGCCTGTTTCATCCACGCCGCTTGCCTCCTCCCCGCTTGGCCTCGATATGGACCAGGCTGTTGTTGCCGTGCCTTTGGGTGGTGACTTTACGCTTAGCCCCGCCTGGTCCCGATATCGTGCTCGAATCGCCGGGTCCTCCTCTACCTCGACCGGGCCAGCCTTAGCCCGCACATCCTCAAAAGTAGAACAAGGGTAGCGAGTTAGTTCAACATAAAGATCGGAATCTCTAACCAAACCTTGCCTCAAGGCCTCAATGGCCGGCCGATGTCACATCCGGGATGGACACTTTCTCCTTGTTGAAGCGGCAGAAGTCCCTAGAGACTCGTTCTCGCTCGATGACCCGCATGCATCATCGGTCCGCTTCTCCAACAACTGCCATCGCGAACCGGATGTTGAAAAGGTTGATCACCCGCAGCGACTTGATGGTCTTGATCGCGTGTTGATATACCACCGAGGGTGGACCAGTCAAGGTTGAACCAAAGCTTTTGCACATGCAAGCCTCTCTCTTTCTCGCCGATAGGAACGCTGAACATCCTCCGCTGCATCGCGCAACATGTTCCGCAGGATCTGGTCCCATCATAGAGCTTTAGGTCAGCGCCGAGTACTTCTTTGGCATCTCGACCATTGCAATGCAGCTATCAAAGGGTGAGTCAAAGATAGCTCCCTGGTGCTGCCTCTTCAATGGGTGGTGGAAGTCCTGGAACCTTTCGTACCAACTCTGAGAGTTTCTGCATCTCCACCATCATGTATTCCATGACTTGGCCTGCACTTACTCCCTCTGGTGTCTTTGGTTCACCGCCTCCTCCTGCACCATTGTTCTCTTGATCTTCCTCCACATGGAGTGGATCGCCTTTTGTACCTTTTGACCCTGCAGAAGAGAAAGTAGAGAAGTCAAGTTGTTTGATCACATCAGAAAATGGTGTACCTGGTGGGATCCTGGATCCTGAGGCTTTCTTCTGTACAGAGGCCTCCAACTGCTTCTTTAGGGCAGTCTCTACCTCCTTCAGTTTTGCCGCCTCGGCTTTGGCATCCTCTGCTGCTTTCTTGGCCTGCTGCAATTCCTCCTGGAGTTTGAGCATTGCTTCTGCACTGGGATCTGCCATCTTTCACGTTGGTTGAACTTGTGCTGACTTGGAATATTTTGTAGGATTAATAAACTAGTATCCCCACGCATCTACGCCAAACCTGCTTCGGTGATTTTCACACACGCTCGTTTATGTAATTGTGGATCTACTAGTACTATCCTTTAGGTTAAGTTTTATGTTGTTCGTGATTTAGGGATTAGAACGTGTACAAGATAACGAAAATGGAACAAGACACACGATATGGTTACGTGGGAAAAACCCTTAAATGTTAAGGGAAAACCACGGGCGCCAAGCCAGGAGAGGTTATGCACTAGTTCTGGTTCAGGAAGTACAGAGTCTGGACCAACTGGTACAGAATACAACAATATCGTAAAATAATAGTTATGTGTTTAGTTGCTTGTGAGTTGCGTAGGGAATGATGTGCTTGAGTTGTGTAAATTCTGATGTCAATGATGAATGCCTCTTCTCTCTGAATTCTACTCCTTTTATAGTGCCTTCGGGTCCAACGTTCACTTCCTTCTTTGTAACTAACTTCCCCAACTATCACTCCAGCAGTTCCTATCTTCAAGGCTTCGTTTTCTGCTTCCTAGACCAAGTCTTCCAACGTCTCCTTTTAGGGTTGCTGCCGAGTCTTTGGGCTTTCCTCTTTGATGTTTACTTCTTTTGTTGGGCTTGGCCCATCTTGACTTTTCCTCTCCTGACTTGCACCTTTGTTTTGTCCTGGCTCCGCCTAGTCTTTGCTCAGACGTTCCGGTCTTGGTCAGGATCCCTGCATCTGCCTAAGCCTGGCCCAGGGTTCTGGACCAGCCCGGGTTTTTGGTCCCAACAATAGGGATAGAAATATCCCGTGATAGGTCACAGAGGACATTAGGTCTGTCTCAGAAGGCATATATCTCAAAGGTACTAGAGAGATTCATTATGACTGGATGCAATTCCAGTATAGTTCCTATTCAGAAGGGCGATAAGCTTAACTTGAAGCAATGTCCCAAATCTGATGAGGAACGTAAAAGAATGCAATATATCCCTTATGCTTCAATAGTTGGAAGCCTGATGTATGCCCAAGTCTGTACCAGACCAGACATCAGTTTTGCAGTAGGTGTGCTGGGTCGCTATCAAAGCAACCCTGGTGTAGAACACTAGAAGGCTGCGAAAAAAGTGTCAAGGTACTTACAAGGGACTAAGAGTCACATGCTCACTTATAGGCATTCTGATCAGCTTGAAGTGATTGGCTACACTGATTCATATTTTGGTGGATGCGAGGTTAGCAGAAAGAGCACCTCAGGTTACGTGTTTGTCTTAGCGGGAGGAGCCATCTCCTGGAAAAGTGCTAAGCAAACCATTATTGCATCATCCACTACGGAGGCCGAGTTTGTAGCATGCTTTGAGGCTACAAATCAAGGATTATGGTTACGGAACTTTATTGGGGGTTAAACGTTCTGAGCTCGATCGCAAGACCGCTGAAAATCTTCTGTGACAATGTTGCGGCCATCTTCTTTTCGAAGAATGATAGGTATTCTAAGGGTATAAAACACATGGAGATGAAATACCTATCAGTTAAGGAGGAAGTTCGGAAGAGAACAGTATCCGTGGAGCACATTTCGACCAGTGCTAATATAGCAGATCCACAAACTAAAGGGCTATCACCCAAGACATTTTTGATGCATGCTAGCCTTATGGGTCTTGAGAGCAGCACTTAGTTTTTATGTTATGTGGATTGCTAGTGTTTTGAAAAGATATTGTGTTTGATCAACTTTATGTTATGAATATTCCGAATTATTCTGTTTTCACATTATTGTTTTGTATGTATACATGTTTGGTGGTTGAAAATAGAAATAGTCTTTTCTTAGAGACATTAAAGGGACCATTATGCTTACTCCTCTATACGGATCGTTTGTCATGGGACAGCATTCAGTAGTAGATGGAAGGGACCATGTTGAGTAGATAATGTGGAACCGCCATTACTCTGTCGTTGTTTTAGGACTCTCGAGGTAATTAAGATAAACCCATTAAGTTGATTTAGCACCCTTTGCAAACTTATGTTTTCCTACATATAACAGTAAGAAGATGTACCTATGGTCCAAGTGGGAGAATGTAAGAATAATTTTATTACGTTATTTTGGACCTATAGTTAATCTTTAGTTAATGCGGTAATTAGCTAAATATAATAGTTGGGCTTTTCAGTGGGAGTAGCCCAGTTAATTTAATTGTTGACGGACCGATTAAATCACTACAAAAAAACAGTCTATTTGCGAGGGAATTTGCGACGGACAAAAATTTCCGTCGCAGATAAAAAAATTTGCGACGGAAAACGTAATTTGCGACGGATTGCTTTGGCGGGCTGAAAAATTGATTTGGCGCCAAAAATTGCGACGGTTTTTTGCAGATTTGCGACGGAACAGGTAATTTGCGACGGAATTTTCCGTCGCCAAAAAAAACAAATATATAAATATATATATATATATATTTTTTTTTTTTTTTTTTTTGCGACGGAAAATTCCGTCAAGAATTTTTATCTGCTTTATGACGGAACTGGTCGCAATTCAAAGAAAATTCACGCAAACTGAAAAAACATGATATCCCACATCGGTGAGAAAAGTAAGTTGTATAAGGTTTATATAGATTTGTTGTGAGTTAATGTTTGAATGAAATGTGACGAAACTTATATAAGGGATTCGATAATGCGGTTTAGGATTCCGGGATAACGTTATATGAGACCAAAAAAAAAAAAAAAAAAATTGCGAAGGGTAATTAATTTATTTTTTTATTTTTTATTTTTTTTTTTTTTTTTGCGACGGAAAATGCCGTCTGTAACACCCCGTGTTTTATTAATACTAATTAATTACTTTGACTAAATTATTACCTTAAATTTTATATAATTTAACTCTTATTCAATTACTTTAAAAACGCAGCTGAAAAATTTCGATCGAACAAACCTTCTCAAGATATTTCTAACTAAACCTACTTGATTTTATATTAATCTTTATTATATTTTTATTTCTAAAATACGTGTCGAACTAAAACTTTACTTACGTTACCATTATTAAACCTTGTAAATTTGGATTATATTTTTAAAAAAAAAAAAAAAGCATTACTCTCATAAAATTTAGTTTTTATAGAAATAATTTTTCAAATAGACAGACCGTTTGAAAATCTGTGAGACCGTAATAAAATTTGTAACTAATATTTTTATACACCTTTTAATTTTAAAGTATAAATTTAACGATAGAAAATAAAAATAGATTCACAACGAAATATACTATACTTAATATATTTTATAAAATATAAAGATTTATAAATAAGAGCGAATGAAACAGAGCAAATCGGAAAACTGGCCCAAATTTTTTCCTCAGCTTATGTCGGCATCACTATTCAATTTTTAGATATTTTGATTTAACTAGTTGTTGGACCGCGCGCTAGTTCGCGCGGTCCCCCAATGCGGTGTTTCTTGTTTGGGGTGCTTGCGAGTTGGGTATTTTTAGTCATTTCTGGTGCTGAAAAGGGTTTGGTCTTGTAGTGTGATAAGTTGTATGTTGGGCGATCTTTGCAAAAGGGTATGGTCTACTGTAAGAGTTTTGAGTATTGGACGAAAATTGTTCAGCGGAAGATCATTATAATCGACAACATTCTTGACAAAACCGAGGTACTCGGGAATTAGGTCGTTACAGTTTTTCTTAGTGAACACATTCCTGACATACAGGTTGATGTTTTTCAAAAGTAACTTAAGCATATATTTCAATGATATCCAGCGGACTTTACAAAATGTCATGAAGCCAGGGAACAGTCGGAAGGATATGCTACTGCTAATTTTGACACTGGCCACTTAAACGGCTAAAGTCCCGAACAACTGAGCAAAAGAAATATGCCTTACTACATTGCAAATAGGTTATTGTCTGAACATTGTGGGTTGTGATTCATGAAGTGGTTTTTTTTGTTGAATTTCCTTGCTGCATAATAAAACCCACTTGCAATTGAGATAATATTCTATCGATCAGGCACTATAGTCTTAGTTTGTTGTTTCATGGTAAAGCTATTAGGTTTATCCGGCTGAAACTATGTAAAATGTGGCATAACAAAAGTGCAAGATATTTGACATGACTATTATTTCTGAAATAGTTAAGGATACATTACACCAACGTCTAGCAGACCATAGGAGAATAAACGTAAGAAAACGTTACTAACAATGCGAAAAGCGCCTAGTTGAACGGGTGAAGAGCAGTACAATTGACCAAAACAAATATGCCTTGCTACATTGCATTTTTTTTGCCTGGTTGAAACTTCTTAGAGTGAGGCATAACAAAAGATGAAGATATATTACATAACTGGAAGTCTGGGCCGATCTATTTATTCGTTGTCGTTGTGTTTGTTGTTCTTTTCAGGAAACGTAGCAAGCAGATTATCTGGTACCTCGAAGAATGCAGGGGGATTTGTACCTGCAGGTTGTTTGTCGACAGCTGATTGTGTGCAGTATTTTCTTTTCTTTGGTGGAGGTGGATGGTTTAAAGTTGCTGCAGCTATTTGTTGCGCATCATCTGTTGGGGTTGAGTAGCCAGTCGGCAAATCTACAGTTGGATACTCTCCGTGGTCGTTGAAAGGAACGATGGCCTCCTTAGCAGCCAAGTATAGTTGGGTGGTAGTTTCTTTGAGGTTATCTTTGTTACCCATTGAACTCCTTTCGTAATTTGCATCTACAATATGTAGTTTGTAGATTGGAATTAGGAAGATAATAACTTTGCGAGCTAATCGGTTCTGTGCTGCTTCCCTGCTTTTACATGTTGGGCCGAAAATGTATTCAGTCTGCTGTAACTTCTCAGAGGTAGGCAAGATTATCCATGCTACGAAATGGCCTTCTGAAGTTTGAACAGTTTCAATTGGTTCGACTGTTAGTTCAATCTTTTGTAGTATATGATACATTGTATCAATGTAGTCGATAGTGATCGGTTTCATTATTTTTGTCTCGTGAATGCTTTCAGTAATTGTATCCCAAGCCTTTTCCATTTGTTCATGTTCCAGTTCTGTTTCGAAGCGCCTTAGTGTGCGCAGAGCAGCGCAGGTCTTCACACTTCCTTTTCTAGCTGCTGTTATGTCATGAATTGTTAGTTGGTATTTCTTGATGAGGTCGATGACTGCTAGTTCTGCAGCTTTTTCAGCCGAAAGAATTACGTCGCAAGCTTCACCTCCTACATAAACAGAAGAAAGATTTCCTGTGCCGTCTGAAATGAACACAGCTGTTGTGTTCGAAGTTTCATCAACAAAACGGTACTTGGGCGTTGGGAAAGCTAAGGCGTTGGTTATTTTAATAAGGAGCGAACTGAATCGGATAGCTATTTTAATAGCTCCTTCTTCATTTGCCTGACATTGTCATTGTTATATGGTTAGTAAATATAGGGTGACATGTATAACATAGCGGCTGTTTATATGAGAAAGTAAAAGCAAAGTGGCTGAAACATTATGGATGTAAGTGTGTAGTAGATTCGATTTGTAAATGTTGTTACGATGTATATGTCTAATATCAATGGAAAGTAGATTTACCTGTTTATCAAGCGCTGGCTTCTTCTGTGTCATAGTTTTGGTTGTATTGATGTTACGTAGTCGAAGTGTGTAAGAGGGGTATTAGTTTGGCTGTTTGAGTTTAGCAATAATGAGTTAGAGTTGGGAGTTTTATAGGGGCAGTTTTTTGGGTGTGACACTGTAGCTGGGATTGACTTTCTTTTTTGAGGGGTGCACCTTGTGAAAGGGGTTGTTCAATATATTAATGAGACATTGTTTTTACTTATTGTTGGTCTGAGTTAAGGCCATTTTTTGCGTTATTTTGATTGGGTCGATGTTGATTTTATATTTTTGGTGTAATTAAAATGCTGAAAAATTTAAGTTATTATTTGTCGTTATATGTATGCTTGATTATTTGTTGTTAAATAAATTTACGCTGAATCAACTCTGTTTCAATTGAATTATTTGAGTGCATTGTTGTATTTTTTAGCCCTGGTGATGGTGGAAGTCATTTGGCAGAACAATTTGTTTGGGTTCTGGTTGTCGCCTTGTTGGCTCATTATAACCCTTGTCATTTATAGGTAGAGCTACGAACTATTGTATTTGTAGTTGTGTGTATTAAGTCAACGAAGTGTGGATGTATCCTGTGGCAATTAATTCGGCAAAGTTATAGTTAAATTGTTATGGGTTTTTAAAAAAAAAAAAAAATGATTGATAGAAAGTTGTAAATATTACAAAGTTATGGCCATTATAGTGTTTTGTAATATATTATGTCAGTCTATGTATTTTTTGAAAGGTGGGTATGGGTTAGGATTGTATGTTTCATAATCTACACACTTTTATTGTGTGTTGCAGAGAACAACTATGATGTGTGTTTAATATTTAATATGTTTGTGTGTTATGGATTATGATGTATTTTTAATATTTAATAATGCGATGTTATGTGTGTGCTTATCAGGCGTAAAGATCTGTGAACTAAATTTTATTCAATGAACTTACGAAAACATACAGCAAGTGATAGAGTCGTAGTTATTAATTATTTTACATTGACCGGGGTAAGTGAAAGTGCCACTAATTTCAAGCATTTGCACGGCCGAATTTTTTATGCATCTATTTGTTGATGAGTGACAATTTTTGTTTGTTGTACGAGCTTTTTAAATGTTTTCTAGTTGATTTGCTAAACCGCCAAACCATAATGGTTGCATGCCAAATGTAACGTAGTGGATGCTTTCTATTTCAGCTTGTGTTTGTGCTTCGTGGCAGTACTGCTGTACCAGTGTCGTTCCTGATATTTTGGCAATGGAGAACGGCAGCTCGACTCTTGTTAGTGTAGACTCGTACTCTAAGGATGCTCGGTGTCCTGTTAGAAGAAACCATGCGGCCCACTCTTTACACACTTCTACCATGTTTTGTCGAGTGCTGTTACTTGCGAAACGGAATATGTTTGAAATTATTGGATAGCTGTGTAGCTCTGCTGGGTATTTGCCTAGAACTAATTCTTCGGCTGTTGGCGTGTTGTCTAGATCCAGGTATCTAAGCTTATTTGCTATCCTTTTTTTTTCTTTTTTGACGTAATCGCTGCACGTAGAGTTGAAATTGTTGACAGACATTTTGCATTTTGTTGTCTGAGCCATTTTTGTATTTGGTGGTTTGGGTGTTAGATAACGGGGGTTTGGGTTGGCCTGAAGTGTGTATAATATATATAGAGAGGAAGAGAAGGCCAAGGTATTTTGTCTGTGGCGGGCTTCCTTTTCTATGAATATTGAAAGTTTTGCTTTTGCTGCCAATATATTTTGGAGTGCACGTATATTGACGTTTCTTCTATGGAGCGTAATTTACAGTTTTCGTTTTTTCTGTGTCATGATTTAAATTTGCCTTGTCAGTGTTAGCATTGTCATGTATAATTGATGAGTGGAAATGTGTTTAATGTCAGGCGCACGTTTTCAGCAGATTTGACGAGGCGGTTGAGTGTAATATGTGTAGGGTTACGAAGATTTGGGAGGAGAATTGGGAAGGTAGGGCAGTATAGAGGTATAGAGTATGATTTCATGGGTCAGAGTAGTGTTATGGTGCTGATTTCATGGGTCAGAGTAGTCAGGGAAGTTAGCATGCGTGGATGTAAGTAGAAGGTTTTGAGAAGAAGTCTGACGAGAGGAATTCACACACACAGTAAAGTAAACATTGGTAGTTGACGACTAACTAATTTGTAAACTAAATGTAAAGGGCTGGTTGGTAAATACTGTTATTGAGGATGGATTTTTGGTTGAAATTGGGTTGTTGGTTTTGCTTGCACGTAGACCGAAGTATTATACTTGCTTCATGTTTTTGGTGTTACGTTTTGATAATGTAAATCGACAGCGTATAAGCCGAAGCAAAATGCTGACAATTGTACGTAGGGAGTTTAATTACAAGGAGATGTTGCTGTGCAGTACGCTTTTAAAGAGCTTTATGTTAGATTGGCAACAGTTTTTTCCCGTTCCAACGACTGTTCGGTGTGGACTATGTCTTTTAGTGGCATTGTTCGAGCAGAAGTTATTCAGTATATTTTATTTTGCGGTCTTGCTTTTTTGTAGTACCTTTTTGGGTGGCTGTTGTTGTTCGAGTTTGGCGGGGAATTAGTATTATTTGTGTTGGAATCTGTATTGTTAGTTGTGTCAATTTCATGAGCTTACAGTACAAGAAATGTATGTTGACTGCTTGGCTGTTGTTGCGATACGTTCTGAAATGCTTGTGTGAACATTACCTGCGTATTTTGAACGTGCTGATTTTGTTCTGTGTTTTGAAGGGGTAGTCAAAGTGGCAAATTAGTGTTATCGTGATTTAGTCGTAGCTGTTGAAGGAGTTGATGGCATTCATACTTTAAATGAAAATGTTCATATATGTAATATGAGCGAACTAAATTATGTCGTTGATATGCTATACTTTGTATGGTTGACGACACCCTACATTTTCTGTTCGGTTTTGTTTACGGGAGTCCTTTTTTTCATTTGTATTTTATTTTTTATGGGAGTTGTAAATATGAGTTGTTAAAATTGTTTCATTTTGTATGTCTTTCAACAGGCACTCCATTTTTATTAAGTGCTACGATATCTCACTTAATCACAATCGTTGCCCATTTTTAGTTTATTATATTATTATATTTTCCTACTAATTTGGTAATTTGGTCAAAAATTGTACTCCGTAAATAATTGTAATTATGTACATAACTAAATTACAGAATACTTGTAATTAACATGTCGTGCTGTAGATACCCGTATCCGTACCCCCCAAAAACAAACCCGATGATGAAAAGAACTTTCATACATGCTTTTAAAAGAGTCGAAAGGGTACAAAAGTGTCTAAAACGTATTTAGTCATTTTTAGCGTATTAATTTGGATTTGCATAATCATAAAAATGAATGTCACTCTTAGTCATTATAAGCACGATACAGGAACGTCTTATTAAGCCAAGCCACAAAAACAGCCCAACTAGCTACAAAACGGCCCAAACTTACAAAAACGACCCAAAACGCACACTAACACAACACTCAAAACGGGCCAAAGTGCGTCCCGTGTCACATTTTCACAAAACAAGACTCCACGATACCATAAAATAATATAACCTAATATTATTTTATTTTCGAGCCAAAACCGAAAAACACGACAAAAACCGAAGCACGAAAATCAAAATTGAGCCAAAAACTAATTTGGCCCAAAATATCCAAATAAAACACAATCATCACCTAATCACATACCCAAAACCAAAAGGCGGCATAAACAAATTTCACCAAAACAAAATAGAAATCGCCTGTTGACAGCGACAGTTTCTAATCGCCTGCTAACAAAGCGATTATAAACTCCTCCCCACACACCGCTTTTTCATTTTTCTTACAAAATTCAACCCAAACAAAATATAAAACACAGATACAAAGCGATTTATATTTTGTCCACCTTCAAATCACCAACCTCTATAAATACCAACCCACTTCATTCATTTCAATATATCTCCGCTTTACAAAATACTAACACACTCACAAAATCCACTCAAAAATACCATCTTTTCACTTTCGAAGGTAAACATTTTACCTACGCTCTGGGACGCTTGAGACTCTCGCACAAAGGGGTTACATTAACCCCAACCCGATATTGGCATTAAGCGGCCGTATTCGTAATACTGTAGTAATTCTGATTCATAATCCGTCTAAACCCCGCCAATATCGCATAAATAAACGACTCATTATCACTAAAGCAAACCGACGTCACTTTTATAATTATGCAAGTCCTCATTCATGCATTAAATAACGACTAGAATCACGGATCCAACACTAAATTGTACCGTTTCATAAAGTCTTTTTAGCATGTCAAAACTGAGGGTTTTTACAAATTCTTAAAGAGTCAAAATACGAGGTCGGAAAATAACGTTTATGGTAATAATTTAGTCAATAAATTATTATTTAACGTACATTTCCTATAGCAATATGTCATTATTTTGACAATTTACATTATTTATGCATTTTAATCGAGTCATACTTATTCGCACTTGTAATGTAGCGTCATTTTAGCCCAAATATCGAAATTAACTAAATGTTTTCAAATTAGTAGAGACTACTTTACGTAGGCTTTTTGATTTCGATTTTCAAAACACATTTTTGTCAAAACTTTTGAAAAGTAACCTCACCTCAATCCCTACTCTGGTTTCAAACCTCAGATTGATAGATATCGACGCATCTTGAAATCTGAGACACTCGTGTCTTGTATTTCAAGACGCGTTGAATAGGTTCCAAATTCCTTTAATATTTGGTGGCGACTCCGAAAATACATTTCAAAAAGGATTTTTCTACTTTTCTTTTTTTGACCACAAAACTCATGCAATGATCTCCCCCATTTTTACAAATCTTCGCACCCTTTTTCCTCAGGCGCATTCCGCTCCCACCAAGACGGGTAGGGCGAGCGCCAGGCGCCGATAGGTCTCTCACTTTCCTGCACCTTCACCGCGACTCACTGGGACGAGCATGATTTTTATTATTTTTTTTGAAAAACTAGTTTTTATTTTATTTTAAAATCATAAAGAAGTGAAGCTTGAAACTTTGAAAACATTTACGCTTTCGATATTTGGGCAAAAATACGTTGAGTCGAATCCTCCTGATTCAAACCACACCCTTTGAGGAACGGCCCCCAGTAACTCTCGCTTCATAAGCGAGGTAACTCCGGACACACTGTTCTCTCACCCCTCCACGATTACAAGTACGGCATCCGTACAAACGATCGTAACCAGTCAAACTCGAACGCTCTAGGGCCCGTCTTGAATGCACACCTAAACGTGTGTAGTCTTGCGGGTGCCCCTACCGAAACGTTAAGGGAGTGGCCGGAGGGAACCTTACCCTGTAAACCAAAAACCTGTGTTTATATGTACAAGTGTGAAGCTATAGTACCCTCACTATAGTCGTCTTTCAAAACCATTTCATGCAAAAACTTTTCCTAGGCATTTTACATTTAAAATACGTCCATTTTTGAAAATTCACTTTTAAACTTTTTTTCAAAAAGGTCATACTTTTAAAAACACGCCGTTAGGCTCTTTGACCCATAGTCATTTGAGTTTGATAAATAAAATACCAGTGCATTTAAAACCGATCCTGGATAATCACTAGATCCCCGATCTTTTTCAAAACGTAAATGAATTATGCGACTGACGTATCGTCATAATACATTTATTGCAAAAAATTTCATAGAGCAAAAACCCGTAAATGTCAATTCATTTCGGAGATTTTAAATGAAATTAACTTTTAGAACATTAGATTTAGCTTTAAGTCGAGTGACTCTTTAGTCGTCCCGATTTAATCTTTTCTCTCAAAAACAAAAAACGCGGGCTCACTCATATGTGAACCCGTTGATTTACTCTTTGAATCGAGTGACTTATTGTCATTTTCGATTTAAATTCCTGAGTCACACGTAAAAGGCGAACAATTGATTGCCTTTTACCCAATTTTAACATCCTCAGATCGGCTAGCCTATCGCTACTTCGGTTTGATCCTTTTTATCGTAATCTAATGATCAACCCCTGGCAACATACCGCCAAACTGCGTTAATCAGATTATGATCATACAAATTTTTCAACCTCGAGAATAGAGACGTGTCAATATGCCTCTACCTCAAAAGCTTCCCGTGTCATTTTAAAAGCTAAAAACACGAGTCGAGTCTTGCACCCACTTTTTGCACTTCTTACCTTTCTTTGGTCGTGAATGCGATTTTTCATTAAGTCTTTTCCTCCTTTTTAGAGTCACTAAAGGTTTGAAAACTTTGTCAGGTTCACTCACTGAAAAACCCTGAACACACGGCTCGCAAGCACAAGATGAATTTCCGTTTCAACCTCGCAAATGATGAAGCTGCCTTTCCACCGCCTCCTCTAATGACGATCACCGAACATGTAAGGCTGCTCGTCCACAAGGTGGCTAATCTCACCGCTTTGTTCGAACATCCGCCGCCATGCAGAAGGTCGAAACCGAGAAGAACGCAAGGCTCTTCGCCGAAGAGTCTGCTCGACACATCAAGAGAATTCGATCCCTGGAGGACGAAATTCACAAGTACAAACTGGCCAAAACTACAGATCATGGCCGCCAGGGCAATACTTCTCGAACCACAACAACGACTGAACCTTTCAACACCGTCAGCCCAAAGGCATTAGCGGTGCAACCAGTATTCCTAGCGCAACCCACTCCCGCGGCACCCAGATCATCGCCAGTTGGGCCGTTCTCACCACAACAGCGACGGAGGTTCGAGCCCCTCTTCATGTCCTACTCAAAGGCATTGGGAAAGCTCGTAAGAAGAACATTCGTGATCTCCCCAAACCCACCAGTGAACCACCTGAGGATAAGAAACCCCTATCATGGCACGAAGACTCGTACTGTGAATTCCACAGGGGGAAAGGACATGACACTGAGAACTGTTTCCGCTTGAAGAACGTAATCCAAGACATGATTGACAACGAGACGATCGACAAGCCAAGCATAGCTCCTAAACCAACGGCCCAAAGATAGCACGCCTGCTTCACCCCATTTTCAGAGGAACGCATCCCATCCTCAATCATCCCTCCTGGCTCCCGCAGCGATCACGGTCAACGCCCTTGCGACAAAGATCAACAACTGTGAACGACATCGATCACATCCACCAAGCTAAGTTAAAAACAAAGCCAAGGCATGAGGACAAGGAAGGAAATTTAACTCAGATCCCTTATCGCCGCCCGACAAACGGTCAAGCGGCCAAAAAAGGTCAAGCCACCTCCAACGCTTTTTCAAGACCCAATGGAACTACTAATACCGCCAGATTCCTCCCAAACTCACAAGCGAAGGCGTAAACAAGGGCATAATCAAGAATGTGACTACCGCACCCATAACGAACGACCTTCCTTAGACACAACATGGCGTAACGCCAAAGATATCCTCCCAAAGACGACTCATTAGCCGCATCATCCGGATTGGCTACCAGCGCCATAACTTTCTCCCACGCAGACTTGCCGCCCTTCCAAGATCCACACAACCCAAAGACTCTACATAACCGTAGAGTGCCGCAACATGATATTACCCGCTACCCTCATCGACAATGGCTCGCGATCAACATCCCGCCTCTAACAACCGCCTCAAGCTAGACTAAAGGAAAGTGATGTCACCCTTACTCCAACAACATAAGAGCGCATTTACTCGCATTCTCGCGCAACATAGAAGGTGTCATATCACTACCCATCATGAAAGGATTCATCGAGACAAAACCGACTCCAACTCATGGACATCCCCCCAGATACAATATGTTACTAGAAGGACATGGATTCACGCCATCGGGCCATAACATCAACTCTCCACCGTAAGGTTAAAATCCCTTTTACAACGAGGTTATCACCATAGAAGCCTCAGATTTCCGAGCCGCCCTCAACCAATCAAGCTCAAGAAGAGGCCACCCAATCTACCGACGACTCAGAGGTCCCAATTCAAGCGCCTACACCTGTAGTTCAGGATCCTGCGTCGTCGTGACGCCATTTTTCTAAAACGGCTATTATAGTAAGTCTCAGTAAGTAACTAGAGTCTTTAAGGTTGTCCAAAGCTCCCTCGTCTGAGCTATCTTCAAATGTAACCGCTTTTGATAACATTAATAACATGAAAGTTTTTGGTTACTCTTTGCCTTATTTAAAATCTACTCTTTCTAATGATTGCGATAAACTTAAACTAAATAACATTGCATTATATAGATACATTGCAAGCATTGTCTCAAAACCCGAACAGGACCCCATCATTGAAGACACAACAACCATCGACATAGGCACGCCCGAAGAGCCTCAAGAACTGCAACTGGGGGCTTCCCTAAGCACAGAAGAAAGGGCCACATACACCAAGCTCCTCGCAGAGTTTAAGGACGTCTTTGCCTGGTCATATAAGGACATGCCCGGCATAGACCGCGAGATAGCTGAACACCGCATCCCGATCAAGCAAGGTTCCAGACCCGTCAAACAGAAGCTCCGACGCATCAAGCCAGAATGGTCTCTCATGGTCAAAGAAGAGATCGAAAAGCAACTATAAGCTGGATTCATCCGAGTCATTGAATACTCCGATTGGGTCTCCAACATGGTTCCAGTCATGAAGAAAAACGGCAAAATACGAGTATGTGCCGACTTCCGGGACCTGAACAAAGCCTGCCCAAAGGATGATTTCCCACTACCTCACATGGACATCCTAATTGACAACACAGCAGACCACGCCATCGCTATTCATGGATGGATACGCAGGTACAACCAAATCAAAATGGCGGCCAGACGACATGCCAAAAACCACTTTCAGAACCCCTAGGGACGTGCGTTACACGCCATGCCATTTGGGCTCATAAATGCCATTACTACCTACCAACGTATCGCCACCACCTTGCTCCACCTATTACGATGCATAAGGAGGTCGAGGTATACGCCGACGACATGATCGTGAAGTCAAAGGAAAGTGGACAACCACGCCACAAACCTTCTAAGTTCTTCACCCGACTAGGCAAAGATAAGATGCGACTAAACCCACAGAAATGCACCTTTGGGGTCACATCAGGCAAGTTGCTGGGTCACATAGTAAGCCAGCGCGGGATCGAAATAGACCCGACCAAAATCAAGGCAATAATGGGTATGAAACCGCCAAGCAACATCGACGAAATAAGGAGCTTTTTGGGACAAGACCAATATATCTCCCGATTTATCAGCAAACTCACCATGATTCAGGAGCCAATCTTCAAAAATTGAAGAAAGAAGAGCATACGAAATGGGACGACGATTGTCAACAAGCATTCGACAGGTCAAAAGCCTACTCACAAATCCACCCGCTCGTACCCCCACAAAAGGACTCTGCCCCTATCACTAGACTTAACGACCACGCCAAACGCTATGGGTGCCATGCTCGCCAGAAGTCAACAACGAAGAACCGCCATCTACTACATCAGAAAAAGTTTCACGATTACGAACCCAGTATGAACCGGGCCGAGAAAAAGCTCGCCTCTCGCTAGTCCTGGGCCACCAAAAAGCTCAGGCACTACCTACTCACTAGCACAACAAAAGTCTACTCCCGATGGACCCCTCAAGTACCTATTTGAGAAACCAGTCCTAAATGGGCGTATGGCCAGATGGACTCTACTCCTCGCCGAGTATGAACTCAAATACCTCCCTCTGAAAGTAATCAAGGGAAGAGCAGTTTCCGACTTCCTTGCAGAAAACGCTATCATCGAACAACCCATGATCGATACAATGTCATTCCCTGACGATGGGATCTTCGCCATAGAAAGGGAGTACTGGCAATTATACTTTGACGGAGCATCAAATTACCGCGGCTACGGAGTAGGAATACTCTTAATATCCCCAAATGGTGACCATACTCCACTCTCGATCAAGCTCGACTTTAGCGTCACGAACAACGCCGCAGAATACGGTCGTGATTTACTACCGCAAGCCGCCATCGCCTCAAAATAAAGAACCTTCGTACATGGAGATTCATTCCTCATCATAAATCAAGTGACAGGGCATGGAAGATCATGAGCGAAACCTCACCAAATACCAAGCAAAGGTACAAAACTCCTAGCCAACTTCGATCGCATCAAGTTCTATCACCTCCCAAGGGAAGAAAAACCGCTTGCCGACGACCGCCAAAGCTCTCGTCCCTCCCGAACATGCCACCGCACATGAAATTACTACCCATCATCGCCGAAAGACGTGACGAACCAAACCTACATTCACACCATTGACCGGACGGCCGAGCAAACTGAGCCCTGGTATCAAGCCATAATCAACTACAAAATGCACAACACTTACCCACCCGACACTCGATAAACGTGGGACAGAGAGCTATCGACTCCTAGCTTCCCAATTTGTGCTAGAAGTGGGACAATTACTCAAGAAAACACCGCGCGGACGCCGCTCATATGTGTCGACTACAAGAAGGGCAGGAAATCATCGCACAAGTCCACGACGGTGAATGCGACCCCATATGAACGCCGAGCACTCGCAAACAGATTCTACGGCTTGATGGTATTGGACAACCATGGAAGCAGACTGCATCCAATACGTCAAGCGCTGCCACAACTGCCAAATTTTCAGCAATGTCCAACATGTACCACCTTCACCATTATACAGCCTAACCTCGCCCTGGCCCTTTTCAACCTGGGGCATCGACGTAATAGGAAAAATCCACCCCATCGGAGCAGGAGGTCACTGCTTGCGTTAGTGGCGATCGACTACTTTACAAAATGGGTAGAAGCAGCATCTTTTCGAACACTCGGCTCCAAAGAAGTCGCCAAGTTCATACAGACAAACATCATATGCCGATATGGCATACCCCATGAGTTCATCAGCGATCAAGGCTCGCACTTTCAGCGCGAGACAGAGGCCATACTCACAAAATACAACATCCAACATCACAAATCCTCACCCTATAGACCCCAAACCAATGGAGCCGTCGAAGCAGCAAACAAGACAGTCGTCACCATACTTGAGAAGATGATCGACAGTTGCAAAGATTGGCCCAACAAGATACCATACGCATTATGGGGATACCGCACTACTATCCGCGACACCTACAGTGCATGACCCTTTATTTCCTCACCTACGGCATGGAAGCCGCCCAACCAAAGGGAAATAAATACAATACTACGCATACTAATGGAAAGTAGCATCCCTGGCGTAACGGGCCCGTGAACTGCATTTAACAACTCATGCTCTTGGACGAACGCCGACTTCATTCCCTGAGCACCGTATGAATGTACCAGGCCCGACTACAACGTGCATTCAACAAACGAGTTAAGCCACGACACATAAAAGTAGGTGATCTCGTACTAAAGTCGATCGAGCGCCACTTCCAGTCGACCCACGAGGAAAATTCAAGCCTAACTGGGCTGGACCCTACCTTGTCAAGGAAATCTTCACAGGCAGAGCAGTCAAACTAACCGACCTCGACGGCCAAGAGTTCAACCTCGCCACAAACCTCGATCAACTCAAGAAATAATATCCCTAAAAACCCCTTGCAATGTATCTATAAAATACAATTTTATAAAAAAAAAACAATTCATGGACCGACATGTCCTTAAACATGTTCATGGGCCGGCATGCCCCTAAACATGCTCTTTTTCTTCACAAAAATCAAAAGCAATTCATGGACCGACATGTCCTTAAACATGTTCATGGGCCGGCATGCCCTTAAACGTGCACCCCTCGCAAACACAATTCATGGGTCAAGATGCCCTAAACATGCATCCACCAAACACAATTCATGGGCCGGCATGCCCCTAAATGTGCACATT
The DNA here is from genome assembly GCA_023091065.1 of Dianthus caryophyllus. Classification (NCBI taxonomy): domain Eukaryota; kingdom Viridiplantae; phylum Streptophyta; class Magnoliopsida; order Caryophyllales; family Caryophyllaceae; genus Dianthus; species Dianthus caryophyllus. The sequence goes on along the minus strand of CM041517.1, from coordinate 33,841,683 downwards.
CACCACAAAAAAGCAAACACAATTCTTGGGCCGGTATGCCCCTAAACATACACTTCCGAACTACGCCGGTTTGATTCCACTTTTCGTGGATACGTAGGCAGCTTTGCAAAAAGCGCAACCGATATTCAACACAAAATGACGCGTCCAAAGCTTAAAAAAGGTCAAGGACATAGTCAACACAAAATTCGTCTTGCAAACCTAAGGGTAAAAAGACGATATTCAACACAAAAAATAAATGACGCGTCCAAAGCTTAAAAAAGGGTCAAGGACATAGTCAACACAAAATTCGTCTTGCAAACCTAAGGGTAAAAAGACGATATTCAACACAAAAAAAAAAAAAATGACGCGTCCAAAGCTTAAAAAAGTCAAGGAAATAGTCAACACAAAAATTCGTCTTTTAAACCTGAGGGTAAAAAGAACGACATCCAACACAAAATGACAAACCCAAAGCTTAAAAAAGTGGAGGGAATAGTCGATACAAAGATTTCCTAAAAACCATGCTTGCATTCTAAACTTTTGAAAAGAGATTAGAGCCAAGGAATTTCACACAGAATAACAAGCAAAATGAGGCAAAGTCGTAAATAAAAACCTGATTTTTATTAATCTTAAAAAGAACGGTTACATTTTAGATTTTTCAGACGTAGGAGCATAAACTACACTAACAAACACTACAATATATTACAGTACAAATCCCCTTTGATGTACATCGGGTTTAGGATAGACAATATAATACATAACACAAAATAGTACGAACATAATACTAACAAACCAGCAACAAAACCACACTAGATTCCCTTAAACCACCGAACCTTTCGACTGAGCGGGGAAGCACCAACCCTCAACCCCTACGGCAACCCACGGCCAAACGCACATTCAGAAGCCTGAGGAGGCCCGCTTTAGCTCTAAGGCGCGAAGCCACGACCTCTTATGAGGGCTCTGGGCAACAGTCCACCTAGTATAGGCCGGTGATACCCGAATCGTCCTAGGAACACCAGCTACAGGCCACCTAGGGCGCGTAACCCAGCCGCTCGCCCAAGCGTCGACTATATCACTAGTCAGCATAACCGTCCCCCGCACCATAGTGTCATGACCAGGGATAAACTGTGCCCACCCTGTCTGTCGCCTCACTCGCAAAGGATGGATGTAGACGCCCATGTCAAACCCGCAGAGAAAGACTCCAGAGGGGCCATCGTCAGCTGCACAAGCCGTCACGTCAACTATCCCCCACCACGGTACCGACCAACGGATGGCCGATGACCTCACAAGATCGGGAAAGTAATCGTCAGGACGATGATGTGGGTCCAGCCACCTTATGTAACGATTAGTCACGCCCCCAGCAGAGTGTGACCCTTCAAGGCTAATGTCGCCCAGCACGTTTAGACGCTCCATCAGCCATACCTGAAGGATCAAGGGACACCCTCGGTATGGACGCTCCCTATTGCACGCCGTCATCCGCACTCCGGGATCGCCTCACCAAAATCACAAATGAAGGATTACAACCATACTCCATCCGTTGGACAACCTGTGATTAAACGAGGTCACCAAGCGTTCCCTCATACATCGAGTCGGGGAACAAGTAAACATGGACCAGCGAGCTAACGCCGCTTTTTCGAAAGCACCAAAGGAGATGTTTTCGTTGTCATAATCCATAAAATGACCTGCAGACGGTGGAGATTGATCGACTCCCAAAGAAATAACTCCTCCTGTCTCGTCACGGGTCATTTGGAGGTATGTCCTTACATGCCTCTTATATCCTGGATCCCGCCTAACACACACAGGTAGGTTAGTACGTAACCACCCACCAATGGCCCCAAACTCCTCAACTAATGGACATACCTCTCCGCTGAGAAAGCGAAAAACATGGAAACTCAGGTCCCAATAGTCAAGGCAAGCATCCAGGAACTCCATCTCCATTCGAACCTCCCTCAGACCCATGAGTGCCCCGAAACCGCAATCTCTCAAATCCTTCTCCTCGATACCCGACAAAGACGCACACCAACGACGCAAGTTTCCTTCAAAATCCTCCATAACTCGACGAATGTTCCGTAAATATTCTGAATATTTTTGGAAAATCGAGAATAGAAGACGAGAGGATAAGTGAAATGAACTAACCTAGCCCTCCTTTTATAGCCGAGATTTGCACAACGAAATACAACACAAAAACTTAAACGCTAGAGAACAAGCGATTAAAATAAATCAAACAAAAACAATAAAACAAAAATGTAATCGTCAGAACAAAGGCGATTAAAAATAAATCGCTTTGTTCTGCGATTTTCTTTTCTTCGACAAAATTATTCGATTTCTTACACTTCTTACACACCTATACCCTAAAAATTTTAACTTATTACCCCTACACTATTTTTACCGTCCTCCTAGCCGACGCTTACTTAATTCCGACAAGTGTCGTCCCGATTTGCGTGACCGACTCCCGTCTTTCGTATTTTCCATTTTTCACAAAACACGATAATCACACAAAAATTAAACCCCACACAAAATACGATTTTCGCATTCACAATTTTCGTCTCAAAACGTCGTTTTAACTCACATTTTTATAATGTCAAAAACGTCTTTTTACGAGTCTAAAATATTTTTCTAAAACAGCATTTTTCAAAACTCCACTTTTGCCTTTAGTTTGGTCATTAGCGAGTCAGTCTCAATCGAGACATATATATATGCTTTTACGACTAACAATGTTTTGCAGGTATGCTCGGCGAGCAAATACGCGAGAATTTCAGACCCGGCTACGACACAGGAATGCGTTTTTCGCAACAAGACAAAATAACCAAATCATACCCGTAAACACCCACAAAACCACAAACCAACCATAACACAAGTCCCAATACATAAACCATTACAAAAAAATATACTAATATTCATAATACAAGTCCAGTATATATACAAGTCCAAGCCTCATCATGAATGGTCACCGCAACAGAAGACAAAGACGCAGGAATCAATCTCAGCACGCGCCCTATCCAACTCCCCTCACAGACGACCTCCACCGCCGCTGACTCGCCAACTCCTCAGCATGCGCAGCCTCTAGCTCGGCCCGCGATCTCGAAACCTCCTCAGCCCTGACCCTCGCTAACTCCAGTCGAGCGTCGGCCGCCTCCCTCTGAGCCCTGCAAGCGTCAACCACCTTCTCATTCACGACAGCCCGCCACCGGTTTGCCGCCCGCCATAGCCTCCTGTGCCCCTCGGCCGTCACCTGCCACAAACACGCAAAATATACTTAGCTTTCTACCCTGGGGGCTACAATTGAAAACTGCTTCAACGGAGTTTGACTAATGATTTTACAATAAAATCTTACTCAAACTGGGGGCTACAATTGAAAACTGCTTCAACGGAGTTTGACTAATGATTTTACAAATAAAATCTTACTTAAACTGGGGGCTATACTCAAAAACTGCTTCAACAAAGTTTGAATAATGATTTTACAATAAAATCTAATTCAAACTGGGGGCTATACTACATAATACGCATGCTGTACAAAGAAGAAAGTGAATACCTTTTTCACGCGCGGATCCCACCTCTCAAGGCCCGTGACGGTGACCCGCAGTGCAAGGCGGCAGCACGATCGAATGAGAGCAGCCCTCGTGAACAACCAACAGATCCTCGACGAACGGAGGAGGTTGGAACTCAAGATCAGGATCACGTCGCTGCAAAACAAAAATAGGGTAAATTTTTGCTTCCTAAAACCAAAACGCATACAAGCAAAAGGGATAATCAAGCATACCTCGATCACAGCGTCAGCAAGGGCATGCTGTGCCCAAGTCACGTAATCCTCATCCCGCCGCAGCAAGGAGTCGGACTCACCCTCGTGATACACGTCACGACGCTCATTAGCGTCGGGCGTCTCCACGAACAAAACCGAGGGCGGAGGAGCAGTGCGATGAAGCCGCCACGACTGCCTCAAGCAGACAGACGCCATCTAAGTACCAAGACGAGCCGCATCGGGTCTCGATATACAGCCGCCGTCCGTCAAGGGGACCAAAGCGAGCTGCAATCGTCGGAGGGACGCCGATAAACTTCCTCCAAGGGTCGCGAACGAACTACAAAACAAAACCAAAAATAAACCACAAAGACAAACACAAACCCAAAAACAAGCTACAAAAGACCAAAGTACAAAACACAAATACCCTTACCTTGTCCACGGTCATCCCGTTGAAGCGCACCCGAGCCCCGTCATAGTTTAGGGCAATACCCTTCCGACCATTGTCACAGAAGCATGGAAAGCGGATCTGACATCGCTCAACCTTGAACGTGTCCGGAAGCAGAGAGGGAAAGTGAGCGTAGCACCAAGACTGCAAGCAATCAGAATACAACGTTACAAAAGGAAAGCAAAGACAAGATAACAGGACTCTACGAAATCAAAACTTACCTCCATCAGAAGACCAGGGCCCACAAGAGACACATCTGAATCCTCGTCAATCCGGTCAGGGCGCACCGCGTCCCTCAGATACCGGATCAACAGACCCAGAGCAGGAGTAACCCAGTCGAAGTCACCAAGACGTGACATGTCTGACAGAGCCATCAGCACAGCCGTCGATGCTCGCTCCCCCTTGTCGCCAAAATGGGTGGCCGTCAGGAACCACCACAACCACAAATGCCCTACGCTCGGCGCCGCTCGAGTAGACCTTCTTCTTCCTCTTCCCCTCGAAAAGTCGGCAAACCATATAGTCCGGTCAAACGTGTGCTCTCACCTATCCCACACCTAACCCCGCCACCGATCAACCGTACCACGCGTGGGTTATCGATGGGAGGACGCCACGCCCCTCGGCCAAGCACGTCCTCACCATGAGGCGACCAGTGACAATCGCCCACGAAGAAGCGAGTCACGCCAACCTCGTAACCAGGCATGTGGAAGGTGTTGGTCGATCTCAAAACCTATCCAAAGAACGCCGGAGCACGCAGCGCGCGAGTTCACCCGCTTACCCGCACCTCCCTCCACTCGCACTGCGGACCGAAAGTCGCCCCAAGCACTATATCCCGCCTCCTGGGTGAGCCTACCCTCAAAGACGCCGAACACCGTCCTGAACCCAGCAGGTCCTCATCGAGCCTAACGGAAGCCGACCTTCACTGATCGACAAGTGCTCTGGGGGACTCCAAACCGTAGTCACGCCATCCCGATCCATGGCCACCGCGACCACAAGCGCGACCGTGAGGATAGTTAGCCTCTCGCCCAACTCGCCAACCATCCCCATGAAAACCTCCGTCAGCGGCCTCAAGAGTCGCCACAGATCCTCTCGCTCACCCTCGGCCTCGCCTCGCCACCTCAACCTCATCCCGAACCTCGCTCCCGAAGCTTGGCCTCAACTCGACCTCCGGCCACAAAGCCGCAAAGAATAAAGAAGAATGGCGGCGTCGGCCAAGAAATGAGCCGCAGCGGCCGCAGCAGCCTCAAGATCTCAACCTCGACAAAGCCTCACCGGCCTCGTCAGAGCCCTTCCTCGCCACTCAAGACTCCTCCGACTCGGCGGTCCTCGAACGGCCTCTGACCGAAAGCACGACCACGCCTCCGTGACCTCCCAGGTCTCCCCCGCTCCAACCTCCTCGGAACACCGGCGACCTCGGCCTCGTCCGGTCACCACCCTCGTAAGAAGACGGCACGACGCCGCGTCGCCTCTGCTGCCTCATCGGCCTCATCCACCTTGCGCTTCTTTCTGGGTTCCTCCGATGCGACCTCCCAACCTGGCCTCCTCCAGGAGCGCGCAGCACCTCAGAACGCTGCGTGGCCACGCCCTGCGACGCCCGGCCAGCAAAGACCACGACCTCTGCCTCGCCCCCCTCCTGGAGCCACAGGCGTCCCTCCAGCACCGCCACGGCCACGCCCCTGCGAAGACCCTGCAGCTACGCTCCGACCTCCACCACGGCCTCCCCCAGGAGCCTCAGACGTCTCCACAGCAGCGCCACGTCCACGCCCCTGCAAAGACTCTGAGACGACACCCTGAGCCTGACCTCGGCCACCAACAGGAGACCTCGGCGACCAAAGAAGAAGCTCACTACCGCTAGCATCACCAGAAGACCGCGTCCGCTCAACGACGGCCCCCTCACGTACCACATTAGCTGAAAAAGCAGGCGACTCGGCAGCAACGTCACGACCCGCAACACTAACTGACGGCTCAGGACCACCAGGAACAACACCATGTCCAAAGCCACTCGCAGAAGGCCCAGACGACGCACTGACAAAGATCGCACCATTAGCGAGAAAAGCAGAGACTCCACAACGGCGCCCTGAAACTCACTCCCTGGCGTCGTAGAAGCCCCAGGCGTCTGAGGAAAAGCTCTCAGCAAGTCCGACTGAGACGGACCATTGGAAACCTCCAAGGGCGCAGGCATACCCGGCAGAGTATGCTCGTCCCTCGTAATCCAGTAAAGTCAACGCCCGGCCAAGACCCGATCCATGTCACCGAAGTAGGTAATCAAGGCCTAGGATCACCGCACAAGATTCAAGGGCACACTGACAACCAGCAGAAGCAGTCACTCAAAGAAAGCATACAAGCAAAACGATTTAAATCGAACATTAAGGCCTACATTATCCACCGATAAGGCCAAAACGAGCAAAACACGTAAAATCAGATTCCATGAGACGATACGATATATACGCCCTACTCGATCAAGTCAAGAGCAAGCACGCCGCAGTGCCAAAGCAGAGAGAACTAGCCAAAACAAAGGAAGACAAGCCTTTTTCTAACCCAAAAATAGCGTAAAGGGAAAACGCTACGTAAAAACCAGAAACCCACATTTTCCGAGATGCACTCCAACCCATAAATCACAATAAACACGTGCAAAAAATTTTATACGAAAATAATGTCCCGGACACCTCGACTGAATAACTTTTACAAAATGCTTACAAACTACAAAAACGGCCTTTTCTTGACCGTAACTCAACCAAAAAGCCCCCACTTCCCACAAAACAACCCCCTAGCCAACACAGACGACATACAGTACCATACATTCCATGAACGGGGCACGAAAAAACGAGAAAAAAAAAACGGTTTTTATAAACTTAACCTAAACTACAAAAACGCTCCAAAACACCTCAAAACCATGCATTCTCCACAAAACAAGACCAAATATATACCATACTAGCCACGACAACACAATACAGAGAGTTCGGGCAAGTTTCGGAACCGAAAAATTTCGACCAAAATTTCGGCCCTTATACCAAATCACACGAAAATCACGGTTTTTCGAGTCGTTTTTCGCACACAAGCCACCCAAACCTCCACACAGGCATACTACAACATTTTCAAAATAACCAAGCCACTCGGGATCGCCTTACGCTACAAAAACAGAGCACAAGCCCCGACTTTACCCCCTTCTACACGGTTTTTTACCCAAACGAACCGCTTTTCGCGCCCATTTCAACAAACCAAGCTCACCAACGTATTATACTACTAACGGGTAAGCTACACTGAAGTTTTGAGCCAATTCCGAGACATTTTCGAAAATGACCAAAATGCCCCTACACTACAAAACACATGAAAATCGAGACCACAAGCCGGGTTTTCACACAACGACAGCAAGACAAGCGACGCAAGCACAATACCAACCATGGCAAACGTTTTCAAGCAAAGACGAGGGCTAAGATCGAATCAAACCGCCATTTTCGACCTAAACCCTAGAAAACGGTATTTCAAGCTCAAACCGACTCAAACCAAATTCAAAACACGAAAAACCAAGTAAGTTAAGTACGTACCTTGGTCCATGACGAATTGTAGGAGTCGGAAAATCGATTTTTGATCAAGAAAATCGCCAAGACGAGTTTTAGAGGGTTTCGATTTTGTTTTGTTTTTACGGATGAAAATGAGCCAACCCCTCTCTCTCCCGTGTTTTAACCAAGAAACACTGAACAAAAATCTAATCGCCTGTGAACAGGCGATTAAAATTTAATTCGCCTGTTTACAGGCGATTATATTTTTACTTCATGGGTTTCAGTTTTGTTTTGGGCTGTTTCATCGGCCCAACACACTTTCAACCTATTTCAAACACAATTTCAACCCAAAAACACGTAGCCTCCTCACGAGACGTTAAAATACAAAAACGCGTAGCCTCCTCACGAGACGTTCATAAAAACCTAGCCCTTTTTATGAGAAATACAGAAACACGTAGCCTCCTCACGAGACGTTCATAAAAACCTAACTTTTTATGAGAAAAACACGTAGCCTCCTCACGAGACGTTCATAAAAACCTAGCCCTTTTTATGAGAAATACAGAAACACGTAACCTCCTCACGAGACGTTCATAAAAACCTAGCCCTTTTTATGAGAAACACAAAAACACGTAGCCTCCTCACGAGACGTTCATAAAAACCTAACCTTTTATGAGAAAAACGCGTAACCTCCTTATGAGACGTTCACAAAAACCAAAAACGCGTAACCTCCTCACGAGACGTTCATAAAAACCTAGCCCTTTATATGAGAAATACAAAAACACGTAGCCTCCTCACGAGACGTTCATAAAAACCTAACTTTTTATGAGAAATACAAAAACACGTAACCTCCTCACGAGACGACGTTCATAAAAACCTAACCTTTTATGAGAAAAACACGTAACCTCCTCACGAGACGTTCATAAAAACCTAGCCCTTTTTATGAGAAATACAGAAACACGTAACCTCCTCACGAAACGTTCATAAAAACCTAACCTTTTATGAGAAAAACACGTAACCTCCTCACGAGACGTCCATAAAAACCTAGCCCTTTTTATGAGAAATACAGAAGCACGTAACCTCCTCACGAGACGTTCATAAAAACCCAACCTTTTATGAGAAAAACACGTAGCCTCCTTACGAGACGTTCACCAAAACACCAACCATTCTTATAAACCAAGCACCTAAAACGCCAGAACCTCCTTTACGAGACGCCGATCAAATAGCCGTAAGCGCAAGCAAAGCACAGCCAAGAGCGCAAGCCAGAAGCGCAAGCAAAGCACAGCCAAGAGCGCAAGCCAGAAGCGCAAGCAAAGCACAGCCAAGAGCGCAAGCCAGAAGCGCAAGCAAAGCACAACCAAGAGCGCAAGCCAGAAGCGCAAACGGCTACAAGCGTAAGCACGCAAGGCGCCAGCTGGGAGTACTCAGGCCACATGCAGGCCGACATGCCCTTAAACATGTAGGACCGTCATGTCCTTAAAAACATGTCGTCCCTCCCCGCATTTCCCGACGCTAAGTCCTCGTCTCTCCCATAAGACACATGCTTAGCGCCGCCAGGTAGTATCGAGACTGTAATGGTCCGGATACTATCTTTAAGTTTGACTAATGATACACTCTGTTTATATTCATTTTATGCCCCCGGTTCAGTCGCATTTAGCTCGTATTTATTCGTATTTACTGTGACTTTAGGAGCTATATGTTATGTTTCTCGATACTGCTGCCTTTTATTTACATTTTGCAGGTTTTGGTGGTTTTGAGCCAAAACCCGGGACGTTAGGAGCAATACGAGAATCGAGACGATTGGACTAAGCTCGAGCGCGTACGAGAGCTCGGGAACACGAGCCAAGACCAAAGACTAACAAACACTAAAAGGCCACGAGTTAGTTTGGCCCAAAGCAAAAGAATAAAAGATGAATAAACAAGGTCCAAGCAAAGTAAAGACCAAGCCCAAGTTGAAGCAACAAGAGCGGCCCGATCACGATATGGTCGGGCCTGGCTGCCGGCAATTAGTACGGCCCGAGCACTAATTTCGTCGGGTTTTGATTTTTAATCCGGATTGCTATTTGGAAACTTATATATAAACCTTAGGACGAAAAGTTGAGGATCATCTTTAGTTTTAGTTTTCATTCTACTGCTTTATTTTAGGTTTACTTTTAGTTTCTCTTCAAAAACTCCATTAGTTTAAGTTTATTTCAAGATCAACGCTTTTGTAACCGTCGGTACTCCGTAAAGTTTTCAGGTTTATTTCAATTGCTTTTATTCTTTCTTTTGCCATGTCTTCTTCATCTTATGTTGCTTTGCCTTTTAATATGAGTAGCTAAATTTCTAATTAGGGTTAGGGTGATTTGTGACATATGATTTAGGAACATGTTTTGAGATTAAATTGGTTGATTAAATTGTGCACTTGATTTCTTCCTACGCGTTTTATGTCAATTGAATTAGGTTTATTTCGCCTGATCACCGATTTAACTGAGTTTAATTGAACCTGAGTATGTTTTAATTTAAGATCGAAAGCCGAGTTAAAACTAGACTTACGCGAGTTAGATAAGTTGAATTTAGTAAGTTGCGAGAGCCCGCTAAATTTGCTTAAGGCTAAAATTGACTCGAGAGAGCGTTTTACAAACCTAGTCAAGTTGCACAGTTTAATTCTTCCTTCTTATAAATTTGAGTTCCTGAATCGTTGTCATAATGAACCCGATGCCCTAATCTCTCCTCTTATATATTTCTATTCGCTATCTTTATTATCTGCTTTAGTTTATAGCTTAATCAAACACCTTTTTCACACCTTTGAGATTGACCTGTTTTGACCGACTTAACTGTGAACTACACCGTTTCTCTGTGGATACGATCCTGCTTGCCGCTTGCTATTGTTAGTTGCTTGTTAGGTTTATTTTGATATAGGCGATACGACTTAGCTGTTATCAATTTTGGCGCCGTTGCCGGGGAAACGGCTTTGCTAGTTTTAGTTATAGTTAGTGTTTGTTGCAGGTTTTTCTCCTTAGTCTCAAGGAACCTAGTTCCTTGAGGCCGTTTCTCATCGTTTTCTTGTAGTTTATTTATGCGCAGGTCACCTTCAGGTTTAATACCATTTGATCCTCGAACTCAACGCATTTCTTCCACGGACGCTGTAATTTCTTTAAAGAGATCGGGCCGAGACATACGAACGTGAACTTGAGGAAGCGCCGCAAGCGGAGTCTAGTGCAACGCAATCGCCCCACGAAGAGGACACACCTCCCGTGCATCTGCTAACTCCACCACCAAAGGACAATGCCTAAACTTCGAGTCACTCGGTGCCTACACCGGAGTCCATTCCAAGTGGATTCACTATGCCCGCTACGGTGCCGGGCAACTTCGAGATTCGCCCCGCCTTCTTAAATTTGGTGGAGCGGAATCAGTTCGGTGGCTACCCAACCGAAGATCCTGGTCGGCATATGCAGATGTTTACCGACTACTGTTCTACGATTAAGCAGGCCGGGATTACGCAGGAGCAAATACGGGAAATGCTGTTCCCGTTCTCATTAAAAGATCGAGCCCGCGAGTGGATTACTGATCTAAACAAGGAGGATGCGGGTATTACTGATTGGAGTGGGTTGGCTCTTGCATTCTACTCAAAATTTTATCCTCCAGAGCGTACGAACCAAATGAGGAGTCAAATTCAAGGCTTCAAACAAACGTACGACGAGTCGCTTGGCCGAGGCGCGACAGTACAAGAAGTCGACAGAGACCGTCCCATCACGCTCAATACTTGGTTGGTGGTCATGACCTTTACAATGGTCTTTATGCGAGAGTCGAGCTATCTTGGATTCAATACGAGGGTCGCTTTGCAAACAATACGGATGATGACAAAGCTTGGGGTCTAATAGAGGAGATGGCGGTTCACTCCGCACGCTTGGTAAGTCGAGAGGAATTCACGGTCCGCGCATGATGACCGTGGATAAGGGGGCTATTAGTGCGCTTAACGAAGTCAGTCACGCTACCGACCGCAAATTTCTATGATGACCGGTGGTGGTTCTTCTAGTGCTCACGTGAACGCCGTCACAGGGCACGATATGGGTTATACTACTGGTATGTCATGCGCTCAGAGCGAGTTTTTGCGTATCAAAACTACAACCAAAACCTCGCTCTACCAAAACCAACCTGGTTACGATAGATCACTCTTGTCTTCATCAGAATCGAATGTCCTCAACCCAACCACCCAACCTCCACAAAATCAACCTTACTTACCCCCACATAAAAATTTCCAACAAACCCCTCCAAACTACCAAAGACCCACATATGTCCCACCGGCTCAACTCGCTCACGCTGTTGATTCGGTGTGAGCGGTGAAGGCCATGATGATGCAGATGGCCAAGTCGCAGGAGATCATGATGCAGCAAATGCAGAAGAGCGACCAAGCTAAGGATGCTGCGATTAAAATGTTGGAGACTCAAGTTTCTCAATTGGCCACTTCGCAAGCATCGCGTCAACAGGGCACCTTGCCGCCTCAAGGTAATCCCCCTAATCCACCCCACGATACCGCATGTGCTATAACTTTGAGAAGTGGTACGTTCTATGATGGTTCTAAGCATTGGGGAAAAGGATGAAGAAAACGTGGTCGCTCCGAGCAGAAAGAGGCCCCAAATGGCCGGACCATCGGCAAATGGCCGTCCAACCTGGACCAGAAGGCTGCGGGAAGAATGTATTGGGTGATGATTCTAGTACTCCGATTCTTTGCTCAACGCCCCAGCTCAGTACATACCGCCATTTCCTGGTCGTCAACGCGGTGCGAGCCTGAGGCCAAGTTCAAAAGTTCGTGGACGCCATTCGAGCCCTCCGTAAACGCGTCCGCTTATAGACCTTGTTACTCAAATCCCCTCAGATGCTAAATTTTTGAAAGATGTTTTAGCTCGTAGCGCACGATTGATGACATGTCGACTGTGGGCCTCATGGGGAAGCTAAGACTTCTACCGCAGGTAGTAAGCCTCCTAAGCTTAGCGACCTCGGGACATTTTCTATTCCTTGCTCAGAGGTCGGTTTGTGGTTCGTAATGCATTATGTGACCTAGGAGCTAGTGTGAGTGTCCTCCCTACTCCTCTACCGTAAAAATGAATTTGTCAGCCTTAGAACCTACTAGCATTTCCTTGCAGATGGCTGACCGCTCCGTTAAGCGCCCTTTAGGCATCCTACACGACGTCCCTTTACAGGTTGGGCAGTTCTTTATCCCTGTAGACTTCGTAGTAGTCGACATGCCCGAGGATGCCCACATTCCTATCATTTTAGGACGACCCTTCTTGCACACTGCTGGTGCAGTTATTGATGTGGGTAGCAAGACGATAGCCTTTAAGGTGGGGGGTGAGAAGCTCACGTTTACCCATTCTGATACCCCGCGGTCCCCTATGCGTCTCGAGTCAGTTTGTTCTATTGACTCTATACCTCCGTCTCACACTACTGGAGACACATTGGAGGGTTTGCATGTCTCTTCTCTTTTTGCAGGTTCTTCACAGGATGGCTGCAAGGTTGGTTTGGGGGAGAGAAAGTTGCTCAAAGCTGACGTCAACGACGCGGGTGATGGTGATAGAGGGCCTACAGTTGAGCCATTTCGTGATCGAGGCCCTACGCTGATGGACTATGCTGCATTGCCTCGAGCTGGAGGAGTGTTATGGCGAACGGAAGCTGAAATTTCGCCGAGTGAAGCTGTCGCGAATGGCCAACGACCTTGGCCTGCGTATACTTGATGATTGTGGAGCTGTGAAGAGTCGTGCGGGACTATAAACCAGCGCTTCCGGGAGGCAACCCGATAACGTTGTATAGTTACTTAGCATTTGTACTTTTGGTTTGCTTGTTTTATGACTTTTTGGATTTTATTGAGCGCGCGAGGACGAGGGGTATTATTTGTGATTTTTAGCGCGCAGGTATTCATGGACTTTTAGGTCCTTAGTATGTTGAAAACGCACACGAGAAGGCCTCCCACCGCCACCTACGCGCCGTGACAGAACCGCAAATGGTGAAATTTGAAGGTTGAAGAAAAATCGAAAAAATCGAAGTCAGTGGGCTTAGCCGTGGCCGGCCAGATCTACCGCCACCTCTGCTCGTTTCTGCTGCTTCGTTTCGTTTATTCTTGCGTGCTATGCCGAAGTACTTCGTTGATGGACTGATTTGGACGCATATACGGGGATTTTTAGCCCCACTCCACGCTTCACTTCGGTTTGGGGGAGCTCCGATTTGATAATGTGAGCCTCTTTACCCCTTTTACCCTCTTTTATCGCATTTACTTTCCTTACCCTTATAATTTGTGTCCTCCTCTGCTTGTGTGGTTGTGCTGTTTTCCACATTGAGGACAATGTGTGATTTGGTTTGGGGGAGGGAAGCTCTTTCGCGCTTTGCATTTTCATTTTGTTTGCATTTTATTATAAAAACCCAAAAAAAATTGAAAAATTCAAAAAAATTACAAAAATACGAGTCTTTTTGGTCTGCTTTGTCCTGCTTTGTCTAGTTTGGAGAATGGATTAGTGCATTAACTTTGATCTTTAGTAACTTTGAGTCGACTTCCTATTGTCGTAACTTGCACGATTGGTTTGTTTCCTGTTAATAGATTGCGAGCCTTAACACTAACCCACTTGTATTTGCCTAATTCTTTCTGCTTTTCGCTTGTTTACTTTCGACTTTGACATTCGAGCTTGGCATTGGTTTGTGGAATGTTTGGTATGTCGGTTTGTGGTTTGATTTGGAAGGATCTTATATATGCTGGAGCAATGCTTCGATGCTCTCGGAGGGGACTCATTGAGTTGAGTAACCACAGTGGCCATGAATTTGGCTGCGACCGGGAGTATGAGCAATAATGTAACCCTTAACATGTATACCCGAGCGCGATTTTTACCGAGTGAACGTCAAGCTAAACGGTACTACATACGAGGGATGCTCCACATTTGCGCAAAAAAAAAAAAAAAGAATACAGAAAAGAAAAGAATGCAAAGAAAAATGGAATGATTTGGAGAGATTGGTTGATTGGAAAGTGGTTCGTACGGTTGGCCTTGCTCGAATTGATTTGTCGTTAGCTTTACTTTGCGGAAGCGTTAGAGGCTAGTGGTATAACGTGGTGTGAACGGTTGAGACTTGTGCTCTATTCTCGGTGAAATAGGCTATGGTTGTATTGTTTATGTGCATAGGTCGTCCACTTAGAGATACTAGCGTGATTAGTTCGTGTACTTTGATTTTCTCCGACGTTGTTTGCTTGAGGACAAGCAAAGGTTTGGTTTGGGGGAGTTTGATACACTCTGTTTATATTCATTTTATGCCCCCGGTTCAGTCGCATTTAGCTCGTATTTATTCGTATTTACTGTGACTTTAGGAGCTATATGTTATGTTTCTCGACATCACGCTTTTATTTACATTTTGCGAGGTTTTGGTGGTTTTGAGCCAAAACCCGGACGTTAGAGCAATACGAGAATCGAGACGATTGGACTAAGCTCGAAGCTGCATTTAGAGCTCTGGGAACACGAGCCAAGACCAAAGACTAACAAACAC
The DNA here is from genome assembly GCA_023091065.1 of Dianthus caryophyllus. Taxonomy (NCBI): domain Eukaryota; kingdom Viridiplantae; phylum Streptophyta; class Magnoliopsida; order Caryophyllales; family Caryophyllaceae; genus Dianthus; species Dianthus caryophyllus. Next base: position 33,826,526 of record CM041517.1, on the reverse strand, counting down.
TAAAAGGCCACGAGTTAGTTTGGCCCAAAGCAAAAGAATAAAAGATGAATAAACAAGGTCCAAGCAAAGTAAAGACCAAGCCCAAGTTGAAGCAACAAGAGCCTACCGGTCTGAATGGTCGTGCCGTCACAGACTCAGAGTACCGTACCGAGCACTAATTTCGCTTCGGGTTTTGATTTTTAATCCTGATTGCTATTTGGAAACTTATATATAAACCTTAGGACTAAAAGTTGAGGATCATCTTTAGTTTTAGTTTTCATTCTATCGCTTTATTTTAGGTTTACTTTTAGTTTCTCTTCAAAACTCCATTAGTTTAAGTTTATTTCAAGATCAACGCTTTTGTAACCGCTTGCATTCGTAAAGTTTTCAAGGTTTATTTCAATTGCTTTTATTCTTTCTTTTGCCATGTCTTCTTCATCTTATGTTGCTTTGCCTTTTAATATGAGTAGCTAAATTTCTAATTAGGGTTAGGGTGATTTGTGACATATGATTCAGGAACATGTTTTGAGATTAAATTGGTTGATTAAATTGTGCACTTGATTTCTTCCTCACGCCGCTTTATGTCAATTGAATTAGGTTTATTTCACCGATCACCGATTTAATCGAGTTTAATTGAACTCCAGTATGTTTTAATTTAAGATCGAAAGCGAGTTAAAACTAGACTTACGCGAGTTAGATAAGTTGAATTTAGTAAGTCATGAGAGCCCGCTAAATTTGCTTAAGGCTAAAATTGACTCGAGAGAGCGTTTTACAAACCTAGTCAAGTTGCACAGTTTAATTCTTCCTTCTTATAAATTTGAGTTCCTGAATCGTTGTCATAATGAACCCGATGCCCTAATCTCTCCTCTTATATATTTCTATTCGCTATCTTTATTATCTGCTTTAGTTTATAGCTTAATCAAACACCTTTTTCACACCTTTGAGATTGACCTGTTTTGACCGACTTAACTGTGAACTACACCGTTTCTCTGTGGATACGATCCTGCTTGCCGCTTGCTATTGTTAGTTGCTTGTTAGGTTTATTTTGATATAGGCGATACGACTTAGCTGTTATCAACTAACGCTTTGTCCAAGCTCAGTCAAACTGGGGGCTCTGTAGATACCCGTATCCGTACCCCCCAAAAACAAACCCGATGATGAAAAGGACTTTCATACATGCTTTTAAAAGAGTCGAAACGGTACAAAAGTGTCTAAAACGTATTTAGTCATTTTTAGCGTATTAATTTGGATTTGCATAATCATAAAAATGAATGTCACTCTTAGTCATTATAAGCACGATATAGGAACGTCTTATTAAGCCAAGCCACAAAAACAGCCCAACTAGCTACAAAACGGCCCAAACTTACAAAAACGACCCAAAACGCACACTAACACAACACTCAAAACGGGCTAAAGTGCGTCCCGTGTCACATTTTCACAAAACAAGACTCCACGATACCATAAAATAATATAACCTAATATTATTTTATTTTCGAGCCAAAATCGAAAAACACGACAAAAACCGAAGCACGAAAATCAAAATTGAGCCAAAAACTAATTTGGCCCAAAATATCCAAATAAAACACAATCATCACCTAATCACATACCCAAAACCAAAAGGCGGCATAAACAGCCCACCAAAACAAAATAGAAATCGCCTATTGACAGGCGATTAAGTTTCTAATCGCCTGTTAACAGGCGATTATAAACTCCTCCCCACACAGCCGCCTTTTCATTTTTCTTACAAAATCCAACCCAAACAAAATATAAAACGCCTGTACACAGGCGATTTATATTTTGTCCACCTTCAAATCAGCCAACCTCTATAAATACCAACCCACTTCATTCATTTCAATATATCGGTTTTACAAAATACTAACACACTCACAAAATCCACTCAAAAATACCGTCTTTTCACTTTCGAAAGGTAAACATTTTACCTACGCTCTGGGACGTTTTGAGACTCGGACAAAGGGGTTACATTAACCCCAACCCGATATTGGCATTAGCGAAGCCGTATTCGTAATACGGTTGTAGTAATTCGGATTCATAATCCGTCTAAACCCCGCCAATATCGCATAAATAAACGACTCATTATCACTAAAGCAAACCGACGTCACTTTTATAATTATGCAAGTCATCATTCATGCATTAAATAACGACTAGAATCACGGATCCAACACTAAATTGTACCGTTTCATAGAGTCTTTTTAGCATGTCAAAACTGAAGGTTTTTACAAATTCTTAAAGAGTCAAAATACGAGGTCGGAAAATAACGTTTATGGTAATAATTTAGTCAATAAATTATTATTTAACGTACATTTCCTATAGCAATATGTCATTATTTTGACAATTTACATTATTTATGCATTTTAATCGAGTCAGACTTATTCGCACTTGTACGTATCGTCATTTTAGCCCAAATATCGAAATTAACTAAATGTTTTCAAATTAGTAGAGACTACTTTTACGTAGGCTTTTTGATTTCAGTTTTCAAAACACATTTTTGTCAAAACTTTTGAAAAGTAACCTCACTCCGAATCCCTTCTCTGGTTTCAAACCTCAGATTGATAGATATCGACGCATCTTGAAATCTGAGACACTCGTGTCATGTATTTCAAGACGTGTTGAATAGGTTCCAAATTCCTTTAATATTTGGTGGCGACTCCGAAAATACATTTCAAAAAGGATTTTTCTACTTTTCTTTTTTGACCACAAAACTCATGCAATGATCTCCCCCATTTTTACAAAACTTCGCACCCTTTTTCCTGCGAGGCGCATTCCGCTTCTGCCACCCAAGACGGCGAAGGGCGCGCGCAGGGCGTCGATAGGTCTCTCACTTTCCCGGTACCTTCACGTGCAAGTGAAGAATAAGTCCTATGGCAATACGCTTAACCATTTTATAGAAATCGAGTTATTACATAGTAGACGTAAGGGGAAAATATGAAAGCTAATTAATCAAAGAAATGTTCTTATTAAATTGTACTCCTCGTCGTTTAATTGACTACTTGTTGATGGGGTTTATTGTGGAAACTGAATGCTTCTTGATTGGGTGAAAAGAGCAGTTGACTGCTTGTTGATGGGGTCGATAACATTAGTTGACCGGTTCTTGTTGGGGTGAATTGTTAGAATCATGAAACGGGCTTGGCTGAACCTTTGTGGAAGAGAGCGAACCCGGTTTACAAGTCCAAGAGTATTGACATTTGTCAAAATGTAGTAGTTTAGTTGATAAATATTGTGATGATGGTTATATAAGCCACCAAGGTTCAAGTCAACCCCAAAATTAGCGGCCCATTTTACTAATCAAAACAGGTCTTCCATTTTTTTTGGGCCGGCCTTGCTTTTTAGGATAGTGTTGTATTAGTGAAGTAAGTACAGCGTTCTTTGCCATATGTGTTAAAAATCATTTAGATTTGAACTCTGGACTTGTAATGCGAATCATTCAAGATTTAATTTTTATGTACCCAAAAAGCATGGTTTCTTTGTAGTTGTAATTGTACGGTTGAACTATTATCTGAAAAACACACATGCATTCTAACCGTATGAAATTTACATTACATTGCTGACCATTATATATATTCTACAATACAAAATGCCTGGTTTGAGGTCTTATAGTCTTTAGTTATCTAGTTTGCTTACCGCGAAATAGAACTAATTATGCTTTTATATTTGTAAGTGGCGAAAACCCTTTTTCCTGCATCTTCGCATACTGTGTTGCTGTTTTCTGCCAGTTTTGAATCGTTCATTTCTAGTTACTTGAACTTCATGTAGGCGAAGGATGCTGCAAACAAGTGGATGTTGTGGTACACATTTCTGGTATCAGCATTTGTGGATGCAAAGGCTTGTTCAATCCAGTTCCATGGGACTGAGCACGGAACATAGTACTCTGCCTTGTCTCTGAAATCATTAATATCTTCAGGAGTAGCCAACCATCCAAATGGTTGGGATGTGGTTAGAGGCATCTCCCAGTCTGTTTTGCCGCGCCTTGCACTTTCAAAATGTATATGCACTTCCATAGCTGCCTTAAAATCTTTTTCGGTATTTCCGAATACCAAAATAGCATAACCAATTTCCTCAGCTCCTTCACTGACAGATAGTACCTTCTCAACTTTGTAATTCAGTGTATTCTTGAGATGTTGAACTAAGGCTGTATAATAAGAGTTGCTTCGGATGGGTGGTAGATTCTTGACAATAAGGCTGTATGGCAGTAAGTATTGTGGCAAGGATTCTTCACCACCACACGACTCTTCGGTCAGTGTTGATTCTAGAGAACTTACTGACGATTGTGACATCTGCGTGTTACTGATCTGTTGATCAAAGACATAACAGTATATGGAGTGATTTGGATTAGTTAGTTTCTTTGCATGTTAACAGTCAATCAGTTAGATTAATTTCTGCTTGCTGTTGTTCAGGCGGTTTGGTGTCTAGATTTTTCTTTATATATAATTGACAGCGTTAAATAGAAACAGCGCTAATACTGCATGTTTAAAAAAAATGGATGTTGGCATACATAAAGAGTAAACTTCGAAAAAAAACATACCTGTGTAAAAATGGAGTTTGGTGGAGCCGTACAGAGGTGGAGGGATAGAATTGTATTCCGTCTTTTTTTTTTTTTTTTTTTTTTTTTTTTTTTTTGTTTAAGTCAGAATTGGCTGTGTTTTGAGGTATTTTATTTATTTATATATTATATATTAATATTAGTATATTTATATTCATATATGTAATTATATTAATTAATTGGTCCTTAATTTTTTTTCTGTTTTTTTTTTTTTTTTATTGGGTTGAATAGGTAGAAGATGAACTTGAAATGTTTAAGACAGAAATAATAATGTTATTATAAATGGAGTGTTGTTTTTATTCGGAAGTTATGTATTAGGTTTGTTTAATCTAGTGATTTTATTTTGGTCATTTTTTATTTTTTTTTTAGAGTTTTATTTGATTTGATTAAAGATCTTTGGAATCTAAGAAATTTTAGTGGTCTTGTCTATGATATTACATTTGGCGTGTCATTAAATAATTTTGTTGTAGGCGTAATCTAGAAATATATATTGGTTGTGAATTGTTTTTGGGTGTTCAACCCTGTAAATGTACACACCGGTACTTCTATATTATGGTTATTTGTAATAATTAATTACAGTGTCGAACAACCAATAACATTTTATAGTTTGAACATTATAACTTTCAATCAATTGTACGAAGGATATTTAATAAATGTTTGTTGCATAGAATTGTAATGTTGATGATCCTTTTTTTTTTTAGGGTTAAACAAATATAATATAAAATATATACAGAGTATAATATATATGAATACTATACTCTTGAAATGCCTACTATTGCTAATATCTTGTCCGGAGTATCTATATATTCGTTTGGAAATTGAAATTAGGGCATAGGAATGAGATTTTATTAGGGGATAAGAGGGAATAAAGTTGGCAATTTGTTTGTGAGTTTTGTTTCTACTACTACTACTAGTATTGTGGGCGTTTGATAGTAACGTGGATTTATAGTGAAAAGGTGTCATGTGAGTGTTTTTTTTTATTATTCATTTTTGTAATTTTGTTAGATTTTAAATGTAGATAGATTAGATGCTAGTCGCTTCTATTCATCTATTTCTTTGCGTCATTTTTTGCAGGAATTTGAAGAAACATATACTCCCTCCATTCACATCCAAAGGCATCGGTTGCTTTATCACATTTGCCGAGGCGAATGTCGGAACGGAAATATCTATAATTTCACACGATAAAAAAATCTAAAAATTGGATATGATATAAGACGATAAAGATTTAATAAAACAAGATCACACACGATTATATTTTAACTTATAGATTGTCGGGAATTTCAAAGATTACCGACACATATGAATAGTGTCAAAAAGGCAAATGATGCCTTTGGATGTGAATGGAGGGAGTAGTTAGTAATGAAAAATGAGGAAAAAGTGAACATTAAGTAGCCTTTAAATAGTTAAATGTTTACCAAATAAGGAAATGCTAACAAATGAATAATTGGATCTAAAATGGAACATGCAAACAAATGGATGGATAGGAAGGAGTATATTATACTATCTTAGATTAGATTAGAAGCAAGGACTTGTGTGTTTAGGCCAAATTATCAGATAGTTGTCTTTAAAAATCCGTTCATTTTTTGGGGGTGTTTGCCTGTATGTTTGGGTGAGTTTGTATATGTATATTTGTATATAGAACTGTATATATGTATTCGTAATTCTATTTGTCTTCTATTTCTATTTATGAAGGATTTTGTTGTTGGTTTTACAAAAATATGAAGTAGTTCAATTTATATTTTGAATTTTATGTATGCATGATATGTATGATTGTATGTTTGTATTAATGCATTTGTATTTTTAGTCATGTTGTATTTGTAGTTGTAGTTTTGAAGGATTTTGTTTTTGTTTTTTTTTTTTTAAAAAAAAACAATTCATTGCATGGTAACTAACATTGTTGTATTCGTAAAGACGGATCAAATAAGATTATATATGATTATATCTTTATTTATGTAGCGAAAGGTAATCGAAATTGAACGTCAAGGGTTTAACTTAAATTAAGAAAATTGCAAGGGCACAAGTAATAAAAAACATTTCTTTAGAGGTACAGATGAGATTGACCCGTATTTTTATAAGTTACATTGTTTTTTTTTTTTTTAAAAAACAAGTAATATTTTTATCTGTAGGTAATTTATACTCGTAATATAGTTCGTGTATACCGTAGTTTTTTTATTTTTGCGCTGCGGAAATTATGAGCTGTTAAAAATTGGAACTCAAACTTTAGTGTTTTTTAAAAACTACTTATACAGTACTTTTATACAAATTGTAAATTGATGGAAGTAGGTTGAACACAAGTAGTATTTTGAGGTCTTCAAATAGCAAATTTATGTTCTTGAGCCACGTGAACTGATGCGATGTTATAGGTCAATGTAATCATGACGTTTGCAGTACTCCTTTCTCTGGCAAAAGATCATATACTATCGATGTACGGAGCAGATCCTAATTTCAATACTTCGCACTTCGTATCAGTTTGTGGTGGGAAATTTCTGAAAGTGGACTGTGCTTTAATTGAGACAATATTTTTGAAGTCACTTGTACCTTGGTGCCTGTTCATCCATACTTGGCTTGCTTTCTTTTCCCGTTATCTCTTTGGCTGATATAGACGTTGCTTCTCACCTTACCCCTTTTTTAAAAGGAAAAGGAAAACAACACTTTTGTTCCGATACTTGTACCCTTTAAGATTATGCTTATCCAAGCATAATTAACGAGTTTGGGATTCTAAAGAACAGTGACTATAATAAGCTTCCTACTTGCGGATTATTTGAGGGTAAAACTAAATGAAGATAATAAGAGTAATATTAAGAGTGAAATTGAGTCATGATTCAGTGTTGGATGGGGATGGTCTTTTACAATTGGCTTGTTAATTAACGATTTTGGGATTCTAAAGAGCACTGACTATAATAAGCTTCCTAACTACGGATTATTTGAGAACTGACACAACGCAAATTTCAAAGTAAAGGCTAACTACACTCAATTGACATTTTTCCCGCAACATAGGTATATTTATTGTTATGTATAATTTGTTAAAAAAGAGATCAATTTGACAATCCTAGTAATTTCTCGTTCGGTAAAAAGCCGTTGCAATATATTTGTTTGTTTTGAATTTGTAATTAATCATGGGCAAAGGTTAAATTTGTTTGACTAACCAAACAGTTAATGTGTCAAATATCCTTTTTTTATGCATATAATATTAATATCCCAAAACAGTTAATGTGCTTTTGTTTGGGCATGTGTTTAACATTTTTAGACCCATCGGGCCTGTTTTTGTGGTAGGCTATCCGGATTTGTGTCTCGTCATGTAGACCTAGACTCAACTCATGATCTTGAATGCAATTGTTTTCATCACTTATATGCCATTTTTGTTGATTAAAAATTAAATTTTGTAAAAGATATTTTGTAACAAATGTAATATCTTATTTTATATATTTGATTTGAAGTTATATATAGTCAAATTTATGAAACATTATTTTTCAAAAAAGTAAATGAGACTAATATTGTGGAACGGATGAATTATTTTTTTGGCTCATATGTCAATTAGTACCTTTTTTCATTTTTTAGTATAATAATTTTTTCTCATTCAAAATTCTGTGAAAATATATATATATGAAGTTGTGGAACCCGGGAACCGCGTCGAGGGACCCAACTCGGCGTCTTGCTTAAGGGCGGATTTTAAAGTTAAAAAAGATTAAGTTGGAAAAACCTTTAAGAACTGTTATGGAGTCGCCACCTAATTATCGCGGAAATTAGGAACCTGCTACCATGTTCTAAGTTAAAAACATGTCCTAGATTTTGGAGCACGTCGACACCCCTAGATCTAAGGCTTGTGAAACCAGATTGGATTCGGGGTGAGGGTACTTTAGAAAAAGAGTTAATTCAATTACTGATTTATGAAAACCTTTTAGAAAAGCCTATGTAAAAATAGCCTCATCGACCTGTAACAATCCTTGTAAGATGATATTTGAGCTAATGTTATCGCTACGCATTACAAGTGCGATAAGTTTGTAAAAGAATGCAGACGCAGATGCAAAAGATTGATTAAAACCCTCGCTTTAGCATGTTTAACTTGTTAACGAATACGCTCGATTAAAGGTCGAATTCATTGTTTAAGTTGATTTTAATGCAAAATAAGAAGGTGCAAGATGCATGCAAATAAAATAAAGTTCAATTGTCCATTGGTTTATTTTATAAGAATTGGTTGCTTATGCGACTTTGGCGTGTCATCGGATATGGAGTGTACCAAGTAAATAGAACACTTGGAATGCTGGCCATTTGGGTGCCAAAGCCGGGCTAGAGTGTAGTCCCCTTTGTTAGTCCATAGAAAATAAGAAAAAGTTTTGATCCAAGTGGATCTGCACTACCTTGTCTTGACGCTTGGATCTGGCGAGCTTGATTCTTGAACTTAAAAGGAGGATGAATTCAACACGGGATGGTGTGTTGAACTCAAGGATTTGAGTGCTTGAGGCTTTGTGAGTGTTTTGTGGTGTATGATGTGAAAGCTAGGTGTAAGTTGTGAAGAAAAGAGAAATTCTGGTTCTGAATTGTGTTTCTGAGGTCGAGGTATAGGGGAGTATATATACTAAAAACCTCGGAGAAATTAGGAAACCCGGGGATAAAAACAGGCCTAGAAACCGCATAGCCTTATGCGGTTGCCAGGGCAAACCGCATAGGCTTATGTGGTTGCCCACCCAAACCGCATAAGCTTATGCGGTTCGAGGGTGTGGTTTTAGCCTAGTTTCCTAGTTTCGGTTGAATTATATCTTTGAAAGATTACGTGATAATCTCAAACGTGTAGCTCAAGAAAACAGCTGGGATATTTCTGAGATATTTATGATGTTCAGGGCTTTGGAGTGCGGGCCAAAGGCTGGGTTTGGGCTCGGTTTCGGGCCCGAGACCCGTAAAAATGAAAAGGGTGTATTTGCGTAGTTTTTGTAAAATAAGGTAAGACGTGAAGCCGTATTTTGTGTAAGAGGGGGCTAAAGGGGAGATTTAGCCACCGGGCCTAAATTTAGGAATTTAGGAATGCTGAATTAGACCTTGTTAATGTAAAAGGGCTAATTGTAGTGCAAATGCGAAGCTCATGCCAAATGAAGCAGGACAAGGACCTAGCTAGACTCCAAATGGACAAAATGAACGTTTATTTAAAGCGACCTAAATCATTTTAACATTTAAAACGACTCCAAATGAATTCGACATTAATTAGAACCGTTTAAGTCAACGTTAAAGCGTGCGTAATAAAAGTCCGTGTTACATCACAGGGTTTTGTGTGGGAGGGTACGGATATGGGTATCCATAGAGCCCCCAGTTTGACTGAGCTCGGACTAGAGCGCTAGTCAAACTCCACGACCATATCCGGACCATTACAGTCTCGATACAATCAGCGGAACGAAGCATGTGTCCATGGGTGAGACGAGGACTTCGAACCGGGCTAAACGGGGAGGGGCGTGCACATTTTAAGGACTTGGCGGTCCGTGCATGCTATAAGGGTCTGCCGGCCTGCTGAATGTCTTCGTCGTGCTTGTTGTACTGTCGTTGTTGGTGCCTTTGTATATGCCTGGTGTCGTCGGATGCCTGGTGCTGCTGCTTGTATTGCATGTGTAAAAGGGGCTAAAGTGCAGGGGTGCATGTGCTCGCAAGATGTTTGGGTATGCGTGAGGTGTACAATTGAGTAGGGGTGCTTATGTAGGTGTAGGTGTAGGTGTTGGTCTCGTGAACGAGCGTCCGTGTAATGCTTGAACTCGCCGAGGAGTGTCTATGTAGAGTGAAATGCTTGGAGTTAGGTGTATATTGCAGAGTGCTTGTGCTTGGGCTCGCCGAGGAGTGTCTATGTAGTCGTAGTTGCATATGATTGCCTTCCGTTGAGGAGAAAATGATGTAATGCTCGTGAAGAGCGTTCGTGTCGCTTACATGCAGTACATTAAATGCTTAATATACGCGTATGGCGGACTGTAGGTGACGCCTTAACCCAAGCACGGGACGTACTTGGAGTTGTATTAGGGCTAGGATGAATTAGGAATTCAAAAGTAGGCGTAAAACGAGAAAAAACCGAGAAAAATCAAGGGCAGGAACCGCATAGCCTATGCGGTTCAGGGTGCAAACCGCATAAGCTTATGCGGTTTCCCCCTGTGGCTGGGAGAGCTGTTTAAAGCTCGAGGATGTCGTGAGTGAGGCTCATAACTCATTTACGGTTTTCTTGCTCTAAAAACACCATTTTTCGATTTCTCAACCAAATTTGCGCGTTTTTCTTGCGTTGCCTTGCTATGGAACCAGGTAATGCTCCATTTTAACTTGCTTTTACGTTATTTGTCGTTGTAATTAGCTAGTTTTGCCTTGAAATGTTGAAAAGACGGGTTTTGAATGAAAACCCGAGTTTTGCTTGAAATTTGCCGTTTGGATGCTTGAAATTGACGTCATTGCGTTGCATTATGCCATGTGAACGTGTATGTGTGAATTGATTGTGATTTGGACCGTCTTTGTGTGAAAAACGTCCAAATTAGGTTTCGGGCCCGAAAACGAACCCGGATTTTCCGACCCGGAATTTCAATTAAACTTCGGTGTAGGATGCCCATAGCGTGTATAGCATGCCTGTAGTGTTAGTTTTGCGAAAATGCCGAGTTAGGGCTTTCAAATCGCCGTCTTAAGTCGTAGTTATACGGAGTAATTAAGGCGAATTGGGGGTTTTTGATCGGAGTGACCAAAATGCAATTGCTTGTAATGGGTTGTTGTTGGGGACTATTATGGCGCATAGAAACCATAAAGTTGTAATTTTGAGGTGTAGAGAACGGTTTTCGGCTTAATCGTGAATTAGGCCTAAAAATGCTCTTGTAGGGCGTATAGTGCAATGTGTCAAGGGATGTATATGTATTATGTGTGTATTATTTGTGTGTATTTGTGTATGTGTATGCCAAGTTGTATGCTTGCATGTATTATAGCTGTATGTATTGGTTGTGTTTGGTTGCAGGGGAAGGTTCTGGTCGTGTTACGAGATCGAGATCTCGTAAGAGTACTAGCTCGAGGACTGAGGGAGCCTCTAGCTCGAGTGGTTTGAGGCGTACGCGTAGTGAGAGGGATGCTGACCCTCGTGACTTGCGCACGAGACGTGGTCAGTCACGCGGTACTGGTCGTGGGAGGAATGTCCCCTGCGCACGATCCTGAGGAGGAGGAGGCGGATGCGCTTGCTTTAGTTGACGAGATAGAGGCTGGGATGGACGTCAAGGAGGAGGCTGCGCCTAGAGCGAGTAGCTCTAGGCCGCGAAAATCACGCGTGAACAGGGCCTTCGCCAAGGGTTGGGATGGCCATAACCTTCTACTTGCTCCGGAGAGACACGTTTCCTATCGAGCGACGATGGGTTGGCCGAAAGGCTCGATGAGGACCTTCTCGGGCGTCTCGTCCGTGATGTGTGCTTTTGAGGAGAAGCTTCCGCCGAGAGCGCAAGCTTGGGTGCTGCGTAGTGCGTTTGGCCCGTTGGTCGGCCATTGGAGGGAGATTGCGAGGAAGAAGCAGACGGCGAACCTGATGTTGATCAGGGCCTTCTTAGACAGGTACTAGGACACCACGACGACGTTCCATATGCCCGGCTTTGAGGCCGGCATTAACTTGTCTGAGTATGCGGTCATAACGGGGCTGCTGTTCGGGGACCGTGACATGAGCTTCGAGTTTGCGCCGTTCGTTGTGGACGAGGTTGTGACCGCTGCGATTGGCGGTGGTTTAAAGGTGATTTGTGAGGGTGCTCCACCTTACATTTTCAAGACGAGTTACATCTTGGAGTACTTTGAGGGGAAGACCGAGCATGGCCCCTCGGAGTGGAGTGACGAGCAGAATGCTCGTATGTGGTTGTGGTGGTTTGTCAGCGCCGTGTACTTCGGCGATAAGGGTGAGCGGGCGTCGACGTCGGTCCTTATGCATCTCCTGGATTGGAGTGCAATTGGGACGTTTGACTGGGTGACGCCGTCTCTGGGTTTGTGCATTCGTTTCTGTATGGATGCCGTGAGACCGCGGGTCATGGATCGAGGGTCGAGACCGTCCTTAGTCTCGTCTGGATTCTTGATGGAGGTACGTGTTGGTTTTGTTTTTGTTTTAGGTGCATTGTTTTTTTTTGTCTTTGTCTTTGTTGTCTTTGTAACGTGTTTTTTTTGTGTGTGTGCAGTCATGGATTCTCAGCCATTTTCCTTTCCTGCTGCCTCCACATGCTGTACTTGGGGTACGTGTAACCGTGCTGCGTTTAACTGGTCGTATGACGAGGTTCGGGACCGTCTGAACCGGATGCAGTTTGATCAGGTTTGTGCTTGAACCATTTTAAATAGCGTGTACTTAAAATGATTGTATTTGTGAGTGTTTGTTTTTGTTTTTGTTGTTGTAGTTCGTGCCGTTCCCGTGGGGCCAGTATGCGGGCATTCCTGAAGGCATCGGGGCGCGGTTTGCAGTGCGAGAGACCCAGCGTCTGTACTTGGCGACGCCGTATGGACCGGTTTGGTATCTTGGGGAGCGTTTGGTCTTTCAGGCAGGGTGGCCAGCTCCGGTGTTGCCTAGGGACCCGCCGAGGGTCCTGTTTGAGCGAGGGGTTTCCGCTCAGGATCGGCTGGCGTTGTACGGGGAAGGAGAGTCGGTTAGTCTTCTCGGCTTCCTTATGGGCCGATTGAGGTATGCTTGCTTCGTTTGAGGGTGCGTAAGGTAATTTTTGTGAAAAATTTCCCTGACGTGTGCGTTTTGAACTTGTTTTGTAGGAATTTGATCCCGAGATGGCGGAGCAGCCTGGTGACTTTCCTACCACCGTTGAGTACGACGAGTCGGGTGTCGTCAGACCTTCACTTTGCCGACGATTTCTGCGGTGACCACCGACGCGCATGGACAAACCGGATCGGGGTGAAGAAGGTATGTATCTTTGTCGTTGTATATGTGAGTGAGCCCCCAGTTTGATCGAGGTATGAGTCATGGCGATGATCAAACTAGTGAGATGCGTGTTTTTGTGTTACCCCCTCGAGTTTGACTTAATTTGAGTGAAATTAAGGCAAAGTGGGGTTGACTGCTTTTGTTTTGAAATTTCCCCCCGAAGTTTGGCTTAATTTGAGTGATATTAGGGCAAAATGGAGAAAAATGTGAAATGTTTTTGTGTTGTGTATCACAGGTGGCTAAGGAGGCTCATAAGAAGCTATGGCGGATAGCCAACAGATGGAGGATGGCTTGGGCTGAGCAGGCTGCTCAGTTGTGTCAGAGCCGGGCTGAGACGGCGCAGATTCGGCGCGAGTTCGACGAGTATCGTCGTCGTCATCCTGAGTGAACTTGTGTAATAAAGATTGTATGAACCTTTGTGTACATGTCGTTGTAGCTTGAACTTTGAACTTGATTGTAGTTGTGAACCTGTTCGGTAAGCTTGTTTGAAAAATGAAATGATTCCCGAGTGGGATGCAGTGATTTTGATTTTAGATTGTGAAAGTGTGTTTGCAAAAAGTTCATTTTAAGTGCGAAATGAGCTTGCATGAATGAAAATGTTATGTGTTGACTCGTGATATGAATCGTATTTGCTAAAGTGAAGTGTAACGTTGCTGCATGGGGGAACAACAAGAGAATGTCGTAGGGTAGTGTAGATTGTGGTGTTTTAGGAAAGACGAAATTAGAAAAGTTGCGAGAAAACCCGCCCCTTGAACCGCATAGCCTTATGCGGTTGCCAGGGCAAACCGCATAGGCTTATGCGGTTTGGGGGTCAAACCGCATAGGGCTATGCGGTTTGGCGGCGTGGCTGGTAATGCTGAGTTTCCATATTCCGTATTATGTTTTGTATATAAGGAGGGGGGGTGCGTGCCATAATCCTCATTCACAATTACTTCTTTTCTTTTCTTTTAGTACAAGTTTTTGCTCTCATAAATATATTAGGTATATTTATAAAAGTTTTTTTGTATTCAAGAAAATGATGGAGCATTTTGATGCTCTTTTGAAGAGGTGGACTTCCTCACTAAGTCCGGCGATGAAGAAGGCGGTGTATGACGATGGCGCGGGTGTTTTTATTGGCTTTCGCCAAATGAAAGTCGATCTTGACTTCCTGGATGCGTGCTTAGATTATTGGGATCCTAACTTGCATGTGTTTAGGTTTCCCGGGGTTAGGTGTGTCCTTTGATGGAGGAGTTTGCGGCTATTGCGGGGTGGTCGAAACGGACCACTCCTGTGGTTGTAAGGAGTGAGCTTTGCTATGACGGGATGCTGCGAAACTTCCTTGGGATGACAAATGCTCAGGCTGCAGGTTTGTTTGAGGGAGGTAAGGTAAACATGCTTCTCTTGTGTCAACGATACATGAATAAAGTTGATACTAGTATTTCGGACCGTCCTAGGCGGAGGGCCCTTGCTTTTTGTTTGGTTCATCGGTATGCTTTTGCGGGGTCCATGCCAGATGGAGTGTTCGGAAACGCGAGGTATGCTCGTGTTGTCGAAGAGATGGAAAGGGGATATGATCCTTCTGCGTTGATCCTAGCGGAGACCATACTGGGCTTAGACGACCGTTGTGCTAATCGTCTGAGCTCGTACAGGGGTTGCGCTAGGATTCTCAACATTTGGCTCATGGAGAGGCTAAGTGTGTATAAAGCTCTCCCCCTTGGTGGTGTCTTCAAGGCTGCGGCGACAACGTCGCGAAAGATGGAATGGGCTGACCTTCGGGAGCGTTTGCTAAACTACTACCGGGGGTTCGTGAAAGAGAGCTCCATTCGTTGGTATGTGTCTTGGTGGGGTATTACGGCGATTACGGCGCCATCTGTTGCGAATGCGGCTCGTGGGTTGATGTTGTGCGGGTTTGACTGAGGGGTGTGGATTCATCCTCTGCGCTTGAAGAGGCAAATCGGGATTGCTCAGACCATACCCGAGCAGGATACTCAGGTTGGAGGGGTTGTTGTGCTAAACAACCAAATGATTGATGCTTGGATCCGAGGATGGTCGGACCGTGTTACTTGGGCTGTTCCGGAGCATATAGAGTCTAGTCGTGTTACGGACTTCTATACACGGTGGTACCGTTCCAATGATCCTCAGGAACGGGAGAATCAAAGGAGGAGGGAAAAGAATGGGCCAAGGCCCTCCTTGGCGTATGAGGTGGTGCGCGAAAGGAGGGACTATGGTGATCTTTGTGCTGTTAGTGCAGATGCTTCTACTTCGAGACCGGCGCGGGAAAGGCTTGGACCGAAGGTGACTGTTAAAGATCGTCTAGGGTCAAGGATCGAGGAGCCCCCGGTCGAGCAGGACGAGGATCCGATCGAGCCCCCAGGTTTTAAGAGATCTATTCCCGTTCTTAGTTCGAAAATTGTGGCGGATCGGCCCCTTGAAGATGAAGAGGTTAATCCGAAGCGTCAGAAGATGACTTGAGTAGTTTGCTTTGTTTTGTTTAGAAAATTACCTTTATTTAAATACATGTTTTAGATTTGAATAAAGGGCTGAGGAGGCTTGTTCCTAGCTCATTTCTGAATCGCGAAAAATTCTAAATAAATTAATAAAATAGAATTAATTTGTTTTTGCCTTGTCTCGTTGCTTTCTTTTGTTTTGCTTTGAAATGTTCTCGACCTTTTTAAGCTTCGAACATTCGTATTTTGCCTTAAAATCCTCGACCTTTTTAAGCTTTGGATTTGTCTGTTTGATTTGTCTTGTCCTTAAGTCCTCGACCTTTTTAAGCTTTGGACTTGAATTTTTGTTTTGTTTTGTGTTGACTGTGCTCTCGACTTTTTTAAGCTTTGAGCGTGTCTTTTTGTGAATGCATCGCCCTTGACCTTTTTAAGCTTTAGGCTTGCGTGTTAGGAAGTTCGGTTGTGCTTTTGACAAGTTGCCTACGTATCCGCGTTTCACGGAATCAAACCGGCGTAGTTCGTGTGATTCGGTTGAGCCCTTTGCAAAGCTGCCTACGTATCCACAGTGCGTGGAATCAAACCGAGCGTAGTTCACCCATGCGAGAGTGAGTTTTGTTTTGAAATGCATTGCAAAATTGTGTGTGTTTTAGGGGTAGTATTTCTTGAGTTGATCAAGATTTGTTGGTAATCGGAAGTCCTGGCCGTCAAGGTCAGTTAACTTCACGGCTCCTCCAGGGAGGATTTCCCTGACCAAGTACGGTCCGGCCCAATTGGGTTTGAATTTTCCTCTTGGGTCGACTGGTAATGGTGCTCGGACTGATTTGAGTACTAGGTCACCCACTTTGATGTTTCGTGGCTTGACCCGTTTGTTGTAGGCGCGTTGTAGGCGAGATTGGTACATTCGGACTGTACTTAGTGAATGTAACCGTCTTTCGTCTAAAAGGATGAGTTGTTCATATCGTTCGCGTGCCCATTCGGCTTCAGGAATGTCTGCTTCCATGAGAATTCGAAGGGATTGCATCTCGATTTCTACAGGTTGAACGGCTTCCATCCCGTAGGTTAGGAAATAGGGTGTCATGCCTGTGGGTGTGCGGATGGTTGTGCGGTATCCCCATAATGCAAATGGGATTTTGTTGGGCCAGTCGTGGCAGGTGTCGATCATCTTTTTGAGGATTGATACGACGGTTTTGTTTGCTGCCTCGACCGCGCCGTTAGTTTGTGGTCGGTAGGGTGATGATTTGTGTCGTTGTATCTTGTATTTGAGGAGGAGTGGTTCGACTTCTCCTTGGAAATGTGTGCCTTGGGCGCTTATGAATTCGTGGGGTATGCCGTAGCGACAAATGATGTTGTTTTGTATGAATTTTGCAACCTCTTTTGTGCCTAGCGTACGGTATGATGCGGCTTCGACCCATTTGGTGAAATAGTCGATGGCCACGAGGATGAAGCAGTGTCCTCCTGCTCCTACGGGTTGAACTTTGCCTATGACGTCGATTCCCCAGGTTGAGAAAGGCCATGGCGAGTAGTTTGCCCATTTCCATCACGAATTGTGATGATAATAGGCGTAGGGCTCGCTTGGCCCGTTTGTCGATGTTTGGTGGGTATTCACCGTTTGTTTTGTAGTTGATGATTGCTTGGTACCAAGGGTCGGTTTGTTCTTCCTCGGTTTCAATGTCACAGGTGTAGGCGGGTTCATTCCGTCGTTCCACGACAATGGGTAGCGTTTCCATTCCTGGGGGTATGTTTATTAGTGACGCGAGTTTGGATAACGCGTCGGCGAATTGGTTTTCTTCGCGTGGGAGGTGTATGAATTCTACGTGATAGAATTCGTTTATGAGCTCTTGTATTTTGTTTTGGTATAGTGCTAGGTTTTCATTAAGTATCTTCCATGCTCCGGATACTTGGTTGATTATGAGGGAGGAGTCCCCATAGACTCTTATGTTGCGGGCGTTGAGTACAAGCGCTGCTTGGAGACTGTGCAAGCACGCTTCGTATTCCGCGGCGTTGTTTGTTACGTCAAAATCCGGTTTGATGGATAAGGGGGTGTGTTCGCCATTCGGGGATATGAGAAGTATTCCTACTCCACATTCTCGATAGTTGGAGGAGCCGTCGAAGTATAACTCCCATTGTTCTTGGTTGATGTTGTAAATCCCATCGTCTGGAAGGGATGTTGTGTCGATAATTGGTTCTTCGTTGATTGCATTTTCTGCCAGGAAATCAGAGACTGCTCGTCTCTTGATTGCTTTGAGGGGTACGTACTTAAGGTCGAATTCGGCTAGGAGCAACGTCCATCTGGCCATTCGTCCGTTAAGCACAAGTTTCTCGAAAAGGTACTTTACGGGGTCCATTTTAGAGTAGACCTTCGTTTGGTGTGCTAGCATATAGTGACGGAGTTTTTTGGATGACCATACCAATGCTAGACAGCTCTTCTCGACGGGTGAATATCGAGTTTCGTAATCGAGAAATTTCTTGCTAATGTAGTAGATTGCGTGTTCTTTGCCGTTTATCTCTTGAGCGAGCATGGCGCCCATGGCGGTAGGGGTTGTTATAAGGTATAAGGATAGTGGTAAATCCTTTTGGGGTGGTCGTAGAACTGGTGGGTTAGTTAGCAATTCCTTGACCTTGTCAAATGCTTTTTGGCATTCTTCGTCCCATTCAACGTGGTCGGTTTTCTTGAGTTTCTTGAAAACTGGTTCACATATCATGGTGAGTTTGCTAATGAAGCGCGAGATGTATTGGATTTGGCCCAGGAAACTTCGAATTTCGTCGAGGTTCTTCGGGGGTTGCATTTCTAGAATTGCTTTGACTTTCGAGGGGTCGACCTCGATGCCTCTTTGGCTCACTACGTGTCCTAGTAGTTTACCGGATTTGACTCCAAAAGTACATTTTTGGGGATTGAGGCGCATTTTGTATTGTCGTAGGCGCGTGAAGAACTTACGGAGGTTAGTGATGTGACCACTCCTCTCCTTTGACTTCACGATCATATCGTCGACGTAAACTTCGACTTCTTTGTGCATCATGTCATGTAAAAGGGTTGTGGCGGTGCGTTGGTATGTAGCACCGGCATTGATTAGGCCGAAAGGCATGACCGTGTAGCAGTATGTGCCCCACGGTGTAATGAAGGCCGTCTTTGCCATGTCTTCGAGTGACATTTTGATTTGGTTGTAGCCTGCGTAGCCGTCCATGAAGGATAGGAGGGCGTGATCGGCGGTGTTGTCGACTAGGACGTCCACATGGGGTAATGGAAAGTCATCTTTGGGACTAGCTTTGTTCAAGTCGCGAAAGTCAACGCATACTCGAATTTTGCCATTCTTTTTCAAGACTGGGACCATGTTTGAGACCCATTCAGGATATTCGATGACTTGGATGAAATCGGCTTGCAGTTGCTTTTCGATTTCTTCCTTGACCATAAGGGACCATTCGGGACGTAGTCTTCTAAGCTTTTGCTTGATGGGTTTGTAACCGGGTTTAATGGGGATGCGGTGCTCGGCGATGCTTCGTTCGATTCCGGGCATGTCTTTGTATGACCAAGCGAATACGTCCTTGAATTCGCTCAGGAGTTGTGTGAATTGGGCGCACTCGTCTTTGTCTAGTGAGGCACCTAGTTGTAGTTCCCTTGGTTCTTCGGGGGTTCCCACGTTTATGGTTAGGGTTTCCTCGATGATAGGGTCTTGTGTTTTTGGGTGCACAATGTTTGCAATGTATTTGTTTAATGATTCATTTGTTTGTTCATTTTCGCATGAGTTAGTGTCTTTTGTATTTTGTGTTTTGTTTGTTGCTTGTTGATTTTTGTTTGTTTGTATTTTGTTCATTTTCGCATGAGTTAGTTCCGCTGAAAATTGCGATGTCCACTTTAAATTTATATATTTATATAATGATTTTGTAATTTGTGTAACAAAGTGACAAGCAGAAAATGAATTATGTTTTTGGAATTGCAGAAAAATTAGTTTCATTTAATACGGTAACCGTTTTTTACCATGTTTTTAAGGTTTTATTTAATATGTTTTACATTTGTTGGCCTCAGGCATACGAGAAACTAAGTAGTTTAGTAACTGGAAGAGTTTTAGCTAATTAGTTTAGGTCGTTTGAAATTGCTATTTTTTATATTCGGTTTTTTAAAATTGTTTTTGGGGGTTCAAAGCTAGTAAATAATTACAGTATTATGATTTCTCAAAAGTGTTTAGAATAGTTAAATATAATTTGTTAAAGAAGAGATAAGTTTGATGGTTACATTTTTGGGTTTTTAAAAAACAACTTATAGAATGTTCTAATTTAGAGAAATTACTAACACATATAAATCGATCCTAACAAATTACTCTGTAATGTTTAGTTAAAACTAAAATGGAAGGACCACAAAATATGGAAAACTTCTTACTTCAACTTATTTTGATGTTGCAACATACTCCGTATTAATTAATTACTTAGGAAGACAAGTTTAAATACTGGTATACTTAGACCATGATTAATTAGAAATTCTAACCAAACAAATGAGATATTAATTCATTAGAAGTTAAGAAATTTCAGTTAGCTTGTTTGCGATATTATATTTGGCATACTTTTAAACTATTCCATTGCAGGCGCAAGCAACAAATGCATGTTGAGTATAAATTGTTTTTGAGTGTTCGACCCTGTAAATGTATATTATGCAAACATTTTTTTTTTGGGTATTCGCAACTAACAATTACAGTGTCGAACACCCAATAACATTTTATAGTTTGAACGTTCTAACTATAAATCAATTGGCTAGAGGATACCTAACAATCGTTTGGCGAATAGATCTGGAATGCTAATGTTTACGCCATATTTAATATTTTTTTTTTTGAGGGAACCAAACAAATGTAGTATATAATAATGGCTAAACAAGGAGATGAGTTTTATTAGGGTTTAAGAGGGAATAAAGTTTTTAGATTGTTTGTGAGTTGTTTTGGCTCATACTACTACTATTATAATTTTGAAAGTTTGATAGCAGGGTGGATTTATAGTTTCTTTTTTTTTTTTTTTTTTAACAAATGTTAAATTTAGGTTTGATTTAATATTATACTATATTAGATTAGATTTAGATTAGAACAGTGGCACGTTTTTTTGTGTTTATACTTAATTATTAGATTGTTGACGTTAAAAATAGTTTAATTATTTTTCTTTTTTTGGAGAGGGCTTGGGTATGTTTTTTTTACTATGTGTATAAGTATATATGAATGCAAGGACACCTTGGTACAAATTAAATTTCCGTCTAATAAATAATGGAGCATGCGCTACTGCGTTATATTTGTATTTCTAATTTTGAAGGAGGTCGTTGTTAGAGCAAGTGCAATGAGAATTTTTTTCATAAGGTTCTTCCTTTGCCAACTGCATTTTTTTTATATTCCAAAGTTTAAAAACTTTATAATACAATGAAAAAACTTTTTAATTTATTTTTATTAGCCCTATTAATTTTCTCTTCACCAATATATATTTTTATTTTTTCTTGTAAATTGTAAGAATTTGGTTCTAAAATAAGAACCAAGTTTTGGGTTTGACAAACTCAATGCCATCCACAATGGGGAAAACTTTTTTTTTGAGTTTCTTATTGACAAATCCAAGAATAAAAACTCCCATTGTACATGCTCTTAGTGTTTTAGAAGTATAGAGTAGTTGAATTTGTATTTTGGATTCTATGTATGCATGTACACACCTTTAACGGGAAAAAATAAAATTGTTGATTTTTCCAACCGGTTTACCGGCTGTCGTTCTGGACCGGCCGTCCCACACATATTTTGAGATTTAACTTGAGTCGTTGATTTTTACAATTTAATGGCTTTGATTAAGACTTCAGGATTCTATTCTAGATGTGGACTTTATATAACCTATCTTTCTTTATATATATATATATATATATATATATATATATATATATATATATATATATATAGGGGTGGGATCCCATGAGACCCCCCAACTCAATGAGACCCATGAGACCCATTTTACATCCGTTAGATTAATAACAGATCTAGGGCTGAAAATAAAACACGTGCACAACCAAAACAAACGCACAAATATTCCCCCCACTTTTCTTCTTAACTGTTTCATCAATTTCCCAAACAAAAGCACCCAAACAAAACCCTAAAATTAAAAATCAAAAATTTTTCTTCTCAATTCTTCACGTGGTACATCAATTCTTCATCAATTTTTCTTCTTCACGTGGTACATCAATTCTTCATCAATTTTTACATCAATTCTTCATCAATTCGTCAGTTAAAAGTCAAAAATACATCAATTCAGTAATTTTCAGTCGAAAATACATCAATTTTTCATCAATTCGTCATGGAAATTTGTGGTTCAAGCATAATTTCACTGGTATGAAATTTTCGCTATTTTTAGTAATTTTCACATCAATTAAATCGATAATTTTCACTATTTATTTTCAGTTATTTTCACTAATTTTCAGTAATTTTATTTTCATGTAGATCTTCGAATGCAATTACAATTTTGAATGAAGAAATTACAACCATTTTACATGAAGAAATCATCACCCCTGCAACTGATGATTTGACGCAGATAGATGTACCAACACAATCTGGTACATAATACTTACTCTGTAGATACACAATCATCACTCTGTAGATACATTTAATTCACCAGCAGATACAATTTTGGCTGATTTTGTATGAAACAGAATGAGTACTCTGTAGATACACAATCATCACTCTGTAGATACATTTAATTCACCAGCAGATACAATTTTGGCTGATTTTGTATGAAACAGAATGAGTACTCTGTAGATACACAATCATCACTCTGTAGATACATTTAATTCACCAGCAGATACAATTTTGGCTGATTTTGTATGAAACAGAATGAGTACTATGTAGATACACAATCATCACTCTGTAGATACATTTAATTCACCAGCAGATACAATTTTGGCTGATTTTGTATGAAATGTAATGGGTACTCTGTAGATACACAATCATCACTCTGTAGATACATTTAATTCACCAGCAGATACAATTTTGGCTTATTATGTAAGATACCGAATCAGTACTATGTAGATACACAATAAATACTCTGTAGATACATTTATTTGACCAATAGATACAGTTTTGGCTGATTATGTAAGATACAGAATCATTACCCCGTAGATACGCAATTACTATACTGTAGATACATTTAATACAACAATAGATTCAATTTTGGCTGATCTTGTAAATTTTTTCTTATTTCAGGAAATGAAGGAACCCCTATCATTGCATTGGAGAATAACGAAAGAATTCCAGTTTGCTCACCAAGTCTTAAACCAAAATTGGGTATGATATTCAACAACTTGAAAGATGGAATTACATTTTATGAGAGATATGCAGAAGCAGCTGGTTTCACACCTAGGCTAAGTTCACAAAAGACAGGAAACGGTGTAATCAAGGCAAAACATTGTCTATGTAACAAGGCGGGCTTTGGTGAACATAAAGGCACACAACAAAAAAGACCGATAACTAGAGTTGGATGTGATGCTAAGGTAGTGTTCAGACGTACAAAAACAGGTCAGTACAGAGTTGCTACATTCCATGAAGGCCATAATCATCTATTAGCTAGCCCAAACACTATGGTTCATTTGAAACAATCTCGTGTCTTAAATCTTGTCCATAAAAAAGTTATTTTGGATAACTCAAGAGTGAACCAAGGACCAGTAAAAACATTCCGAATGTTTAAAGAATATGTACGTGGATATGGAAATGTAGGCGCATCATTGCAAGACTTCAAAAACTTTTCAAGAGACGTAAAAAAATTTATCAAAGATTCTGATGCTCAAATGCTTATTGAAGCATACATGCAAAAGAGAGCTATGTGTAGTTCTTTCTACTTTGACTTTGATGTCGATAAGGATGGTCATTTAACTAGAATATTTTGGGCTGATCCTATAGGAATAAAAAACTATATGATTTTTGGTGATGTTGTCTCCTTTGATACAACATTTGATATGAATAAATACAGAATGGTTTTTGCACCATTTACTGGGGTTGACCATCATAAAAAATGCGTCACGTTTGCTGCTGGTCTCTTGGCTAATGAGTCTATAGAATCGTTTACATGGCTATTTGAGTCATTTTTGAAAGCAATGGGGGGTTGCTTCCCAACTTGCATTATCACGGATCAAGATGCAGGGATAAAAGGAGGGATTGAAAAAGTGTTTGGGAACAACACACAACATCGGTTGTGTATGTGGCACATCATGAAAAAATTGAATGACAAAGTTGGATCTGCTATATGTAGGGATACTGATTTTTTGAAAGAATTTGGTGCTTGTGTTTGGAACGAGGATGCTGAAATATTGGAGTTTGAAAGTAAATGGTGTTCTATAATTGAAAAGTATGAATTGTCTGATAATGACTGGCTGACTCACATGTTTAACATAAGGGAAAATTGGATTCCAGCTTACTTTCGAGATTTGTTCCTTGCTGGGATTTTGAGAACAACCTCCAGATCAGAATCCGAAAACAGTTTCTTTGGTAATTTTACCAACTGTCATCTCACACTTGTTGAATTTTGGATGAGATATGAAAGTGCTATGGATGCTCAGAGATGGA
Source organism: Dianthus caryophyllus (assembly GCA_023091065.1). NCBI lineage: Eukaryota > Viridiplantae > Streptophyta > Magnoliopsida > Caryophyllales > Caryophyllaceae > Dianthus > Dianthus caryophyllus. The sequence goes on along the minus strand of CM041517.1, from coordinate 33,802,121 downwards.
AGCAATCAAAATTGATTGCCGACTCTAAGAATTCTTTCCCAAAATTGGAAACTCCATTACAATTAGAGAAACATGCATCTGAGTTCTACACACCTGCTATATTCTATGAGTTTCAAGATGAGTTGAGAGCTGCTTGCTTTTCATGTGGAGTTGAGACAATAAGGAAAGAAGATGCTGAACACATTGAAATAAGAGACCGTGAACGTGACGTGAAGTGCACTGTTGTTTTCACTACTAATGATGAGAAATTGTTGTGTTCTTGCAAAAGATTTCAACAACATGGTATACTATGTCGACATGCTTTGTGGGTTCTAAAAGAAAAGGGTTTTGAAAAAGTACCTGACAAGTATATGTTGCATAGGTGGAGTAAGTTAGCAACTTGTCGCCCATTGTTCAACATTGATGGTAGCTTGCTAACTGATTGTGCATCATTTGTTGCAAACAAAAACAAGATAAATGAATTATGGTCAGAAATGTTTAGTTGTGTATCTTTTGTTGAGAACGACGAAGGGTGTATGGATGAATTAATCCAGTTGCTTCATGACTTTAAGACAAACAAAGTCGCATTGGATGGTGAAAAACAAAGTGAAAGACAAAAAGTCTGAACTAGAGATGTTAATTGGAACAAGCATACCAAATGAGGTGACTATCTTACCTCCAAAACAATCAAAAAACAAAGGTTCCGGAAAAAGATTATTATCGGAAAAGGAAAAAGCAATACAAGAACACAAGAAAGCACCTAGGAAATGCAATGCTTGTGGGGAAATTGGATATCATGACAGTAGGAACTGTCCGGGAAAACTCTAATTCAAAGGTATGTTCCAAAACTCATACTTACGCTATATACGCAATTTGTAACACATTAGATACAATACTAGTATGTAGCAGATACATTATGACTGAGAAGTAGGTACACTGTTTTTTAATCAGTTGCAATTGTATATCATAACAGTTTGTGTTTTTTAATCCAATACATTAAGTGGTTTGTTACAATTGGCTGCTAGGATGGAGCTTGAAAAGGTTGAAATCAAGAGTGACGCACGGGGTGTTATAAAATGCTGTGAGCAAGAGCAAGCACGGATAGTCGATGTTCTTTGGATCTTTGTGTATTTAACATTATTTGTAACTGAACTAGTTTGGTCTTTTCGTCTCATGTTAAACGCGGATTGTACCTTTTTTAATAATGTGTGTCTTGTGTGAAAGATTATGTTTTTGTCAACAAGTTTATATAACTCGTATACTGCTTGTTTTTAAAATTAAGGTTTAAATCAAGAGTGACGCACGGCGTGTTATAAATCCGGTGAGCAAGCACGGATAATCGATGTTCTTTGGATCGATTGTAGCAGATGGCTTGTAATCACCAACAATTTGTTCGTCATTCAAATTTTTGTGAACCAAACATTTAGTTATAGGTGATCACATAAAATGTTTAGTGCACTTAAAACTTATTTGTTTAAGATTTATTTTCATTGAACTCTTAACACTGATGTCACGGGAGATGATTTAATGGTCATGAAGTCTAATTGTTATCCGAGGAAAACGATTTCAACTGTTTTAAAAAGTGTATCTATACATGGTGATAGTGTATCTGCTGTATAGTAATAATGTATCTGCTATACAGTTTTTGATTAATTGTTGTCTCCAACACAAGCTATTGCAACTGATTAAAAAACAGTGTATCTACTACATGTTGATAATGTATCTGCTACATGTTGATAATGTATCTGCTACATAGTGAAAATGTATCTACTACATAGTGAAAATGTATCTACTACATAGTGAAAATGTATCTGCAACATAGTGATAATGTATCTGCTAAGTAGTGAATAGGACATCCCCCTATGTTATGTCATCAAAATACCCAAACAACTAATGAAAAAGTTTTGCAATGAACCCGATGCATTTCCATCAACAAAATCCTTACATGAACTAAACTTCAAAGTACCTACATAACACAAAATAAAATAAAATATTTGTTAATGAAAAATTTAAATGTTAGGTTAGGTTTAAAGAAAACGCCAATGAAAAGAATCATACCTTTATCTTATTTTGATCCCAACGAAAAAGTCCAACTAGCAACGAACGTCTATACTCGCCCAAATTCTAAAAATTAACATAGAGAATTAACAAAATTAACGCTTCAATCCACTTAATGACATAAAAATAAAAAAAAAACTTCTAAAACAAACCATTAAATATTCAGGACTAGTCCACAAAGAATCATCCATTAACGCTTCAATCCACTTAATGACATAGATGCCACAATCACACCTACACATTAAAATAATGATAAAAATACAAAACCGTAAAAATATTGAAAATGAACACAATTAATAGTAATAATAAAGATAAAAATATTAAACATACCCATTATTTTGCTGTGGAACCTTCACGCTAATACATTCATAAAGACCCATCTCTTTAAGATTAGAGAAACCTTTCTTACGACTAATGATATTAGCAACCTTAGAAACCTTACATATTTAGAAAACACAACATTAAAATAAGCATTTTATACATGTGTAAGAAATTGAATCTTAAACCATTTTGTAAAAATAACAGAATACATACACAACTAGCTGCACGCTCCAATCTTGAAGATTGCCTTTTGCTTTTCGACGACTCAAGTACGAAAATTTTCTTTTTCTCCAAATCACAGACACACAAGAACCAATGGTCTGGCCTTGGAGTATGTATTGGAACAAATACCTATTAAATAAAGAACATAGAGAAAAACAGTATCATCAGATACACTCTTTCTGAACTACAGATACAATATTTTAGGATGCAGATACACTATTACCCTCTTGCACAATGTCGCATCTACCGGCAGGTAGTTATGCTTAATGAAGTTGGAGCCGATTTTTTCACTTGGTTTAAGAGTCTACAAGTTGTAATTAAAAAAAAAATTGTTAGTAAAAAAACTGCTAAGTTGTTAGTATTAATTAATTAGAAGTTGTATAGTATACAAAAAAAAAAAAAAACAAAAAAATCAAACCCTTATAGCAGACGTAACTAAATGAACTCAGTTTCAAATGAGTTGCACGTATTCCACCAAATCAATTGCCTAATATACACAACTTTTGATTATTGAAGAGTGTAAACACTATCTTATTAATGTAAGAAAAGAGAAAAACTTAACATACCATTTCATTTAACATCCGACTGTAATAGACATCGAAATTCTTTCCTCGATACAAATGTCCATCCAATATCAATCACAAAGGTCTTTGTAAGGAAACCAAGAAATGCAGACAAAATAATAAAAAAAATTACAAGACAAATGCAATGAATAAAAAGAATATGAATATTATAAATAAATAACATACTTTGGATTTAACTTCTCATCTTTTATGGCATCGATGAGTTCTTGATCAGTGATAATCTTAACTTTTTCAACACTACAAATGATTAAATAAAATAAACAATCAAAAAATTGAAGCGCGCCATAAATTAGAATATGCAAATATAGTTAAAACATCAAAGTCACCACCATTGAGATGTCCTTCGTATCTTCAATTTAGCTTCCAAACCCTCTTTATTGGAATTACAATCACTGAGTAATAAAGTCGAACATATTCTCATCTTCAATTTCTTTAAAACTCCATCTGCTATTTTCGCTATAAAACAAATTAAAGATTAGAAAATTATATATAGATTATAACTAAAATAAAATTAATAATAAAAAAAACTTAATCAACTTACATCTTTCCCACACAATGTAAATGATTTCGAACTCCCTTTGTAAATATTCATACAATGAAGTAAGACTATGCCCTTGTCATTACTAACTACTGGATTTATGACAATATCAAAGACGTCAATATCGAATTTATCGATCTTCTTAATCCACGGAATCTTCTTTTCTAAATGAAGGGTTACATACTTCATCTGCAAAAAAAAATGTACTAACAACTTTTAATAAAAGTTAATTTAAAAAAAAAAAAAACAAAACATTTATCAAACTAAAGTATCAAATTTTCTAATGAATTACCATACTTACCGCAAGCTTCACATTTTCATTCACATAAACCGCATAGGCCCAATGAACAACCTCTATTTTTGACTTACAATTGTTGAAACAAACCATTAACCGAATTGGAAAAATAACACAGTAAAAGACCTATAAAACCAAAAACAGCAAAAAAAATTTCATGTTAAATAATAAGTGCAAATTAAATAATGAAATTAATAACAAGCATTGATTTATGTACTTACCATCGAAACTTTAGAATAATCAAAATCATACTCACAAACCTGAAAAAAAAAAAGAGTGATACATCGTTTTAGGCAATAGGTACACTTATCAGACCCTAAAGATACATTATTTTCGGCATCAGGTACACTTGAGCAATATGTACACTTACAAATATATATTTTGAAAAATACATCATTTTAGGCAGTAGATACACTTATGAAAAACTGAAGATACATCATTTCAGCAAAAACCTCAAGTAGTAAAACAGAAACTAACGTAATAGATGAATACCATACCGCATTTCTTCCGCATAAAAAGAACCGGCAAGGAGAATCTGGTGCACGAAATTTCTCATTGAAATTCAAAAAATGACTCCATGCATCAAGAATCTTCTGAATCAATGGACTCTCTTCGTCTATAATTGTCATGAAATCTTTACGTGTAAGACGATGCTTAGAACAAACAAAGAGTTCTTCTCTGTTTACAACACAAAAAAATATGATAAAATAGATGAGAATATTATAAGTAAACACAAAAAAGAAAAAGACAAAAAAAAAGGATAAATGAATAAGACTTATTACTTATCATCCAACGTATCATTGTAAGCATAATCACCAACTTTTTTCTCTCCTTGAGTCAATTCTTTAAAAATATCAATGTTCCTTTGAACAAATGGAGATTTAAATACCAACGGAATCTCCTTTTGTCTCTTCGACATACGATCAACTTCAGGAACAACATCATCATCATTATCGTCTGGTGTAAGTTCACGAACAACAGCTTCGGCGACAGCGACAACATCAACCTCAGGCACAGATTCACTAGTAGCAACATGACATTTACCACTGCCCAAATCGCTAGCATCTCCAGCACCACCAGATAAACCAACACCATCACCAACCTTAGGCATGGATACAGTGCTAGCGCCAACAACTACTGACCCATCACCAACTCCCCTTTCAAGAACAGTAACAGAAGATTTGACGCCGCCAAAATCACCCTTATCAGAAGGGGGAGTACTCACTTGTGTGGTGTGAAAATCATCATCAGATTCGATAAGCTTAAAAGAAGGTTGTGAAAGATCTTCGCGGGATCTTTTTCTCTTTGAAACATGTTTGGGTTGTTTCTTTGGCTGCGCTTGTTGAATAACATTGAATGCAGCAGCAATTGCATCCACAGCCTCCCAAAGTTTTGGGTCAGAGAAAAAAGTGTCATCGTCAACATCTTCAACCCCATCTTGTTCATCTCCCTTAACTTCTGGACCCCTTTGAGGTGAAGCAGTAACATCGCCATCTCCATCAACATTAACATCTTCTCCGGTGTCAACTCTTTCACAACTCTCTTGCGACTTCTGTGATGAATTCATACCTTCCATCATTCCATCAGCCAACTTTTGCATCTGCTCAACAGCTTCACATCGTGGAAGCTCAGATTTAGCAACGTTAAGAGCAGCATTGAAACTCTTAAAGGACCGAGCAAACTCAATCGCAGAACTAGACAACTTCTCAATGCAACTAGATTGATCCTTGTCCTCAACATCTTTTTCAGGCTCATTTCCTTCATCAAAATCAGCAGACTGATCCTTCACCAACGGATCTTCAACATGACCACGACCAAAACCACCTGCTTCTTTTTTCTCCTCACTAGCCCGTTTACTAATTTCTGACTTGGACCAATTTGAAAGAGTAGGGAAACGACGTGTTTCAGGTCTCATTTTGAAAGCAACCCGATCCAAATAGATAAACACTAAAAGCATGATAGGTCCCTTATAAAATGTACCAGGCCCGCCATCTTTACATTTCTGCTGCCATTTCAATGTGTTGGTTATCAACGCCTTCCTAGTAAAACGACACCAATTAAGTGTAGGGATAACAGAGACATCATCCAAACACTTCAAAACCCTTAAACTCGGTTTCACACCCTTCACTCCAGCCAAAAATGTACAAACAACAAAAACGATAAAATTCCTCTTAAAATCATCACCACCTTCCTTCTGATCTTTCATTCTCTTAAAAACATCATCATTAGTCACAGTTCGATTTCTATATTGTCTCTTCCAATTGTTTACCGAATTCACATAGTCATCCGACTCATCAAATTTGGAAGCAATGGTAACATCATTAGGACCTATAGGAATCCCTGTAGCAAGATGAATGTCCTCATCTCTAATTTGAAGCTCGCCATTCATTAACGAACATCCAAAGGGATTAAACGTAGAAGCTAACCAAAAGGCCAAATGACCAGGAACCATGTCTGTTTTCAACAATAAAAGACCGCCAAACCCCATCTCTTTAATATCGTTAATTTGTTTTGTAGAAAGACCTTCACTAACAAACTTATATAAACGACCGGGACTCATCCTAGATTTCAGAGAGTGATACTGGTTATCAGATGCTTCACCTGAGGGTTGACCATGCTCAATTTGAACTCCTCTATCACTCACACCTACAGAAAAATGTAATCAAATTAATTAAAACTATAGATACTGTGGAACCCGGGATTGGACCCAACTCGGCGTCTTGCTTAAGGGCGGATTTTAAAGTTAAAAAAGATTAAGTTGGAAAAACCTTTAAGAACTGTTATGGAGTCGCCACCTATTTATCGCGGAAAATAGGAACCTGCTACCATGTTCTAAGCTAAAAACATGTTCTTAGATTTTGGAGCACGCCGACACCCCTAGATCTAAGGCTTGTGAAACCAGATTGGATTCTAAAGTAGGGTACTTTAGAAAAAGAGTTAATTCAAATAATGATTTATGAAAACCTTTTAGAAAAGCCTATGTAAAAATAGCCTCTCTTGACTCTAGAACAATCCTTGTAAGATGATATTTGAGCCAATGTTATCGCTACGCATAAGTGCGATAAGTTTGTAAAAGAATGCAGATGCAGATGCAAAAAGATTGATTAAAACCCTCAGTTTAGCATGTTTAACTTGTTAACAAATACGGTTCAGTTAAAGGTCGAATTCATTGTTTAAGTTGATTTTAATGCAAAATAAGAAGGTGCAAGATGCATGCAAATAAAATAAAGTTCAATTGTCCATTGGTTTATTTTATAAGGTCGGATGCTTATGCGACTTTGGCGTGTCATCGGATATGGAGTGTACCCGAAGTAATAAGAACACTTGGAAGGCAAGCGCGCTCGGGTGCCAAAGCCGGGGGGGGCGCTAGAGTGTAGACCCCTTTGTTAGTCCATAGAAAATAAGAAAAAGCTTTGATCCAAGTGGATCGGTACCTACCTTGTCCTGACGCTTCAGATCTGGGCAGAGCTTCGTTTCTTGAACTAGAAAGGAGGATGAATTCAACACGGGATGGTGTGTTGAACTCAAGGATTTGAGTGCTTGAGGCTTTTTGTGAAAGAGGATTTGTGTGTTGTGAATTGTATGTGAAATTGTGATGTGAAAGAGAGAGGTGTATTCTGATTGTAAATTGTGTGTTATGAGGTCGGGTATAGGGCTCTATATATACTAAAAACCTCGGAGAAATTAGGAAACTGGGGTATAAAACCAGGCCTGGAAACCGCATAGCCTTATGCGGTTGCCAGGGCAAACCGCATAGCCTTATGCGGTTGCCTCACCAAACCGCATAAGGTCATGCGGTTTGATGGCTTGGTTTTAGGGCTGCTTTCCAAGTTTCGGTTGCATAAAATCTTTGAAAGATACAAAGATAATTTCGCGTGTGTGCAAGCAAGAAAAGAGCTGAGATATTTCTGAGATATTTTATGATGTGCAGGGCTTTGGAGTGCGGGCCAAAGGCTTGGGTTTGGGCTCGGTTTCGGGCCCGAGACCCGGAAAAATGAAAAAGGGTGTATTTGCATAGATTTGTGAAATAAGCTAAGACGTGAAGCTGTGTTTTGTGTGAGAGGGTGCTAAATAGCGGTTTTAGCTACCGGGCCTAAATTTAGGAATTTAGGAATGCTGAATTAGACCTTGTTAATGTAAAAGGGCCAATTGTAGTGCAAATGCGAAGCTCATGCCAAATGAAGCAGGACGAGGACCTAGCTAGACTCCAAATGGACAAAATGAACGTTTATTTAAGTGTGATGTGATGCGACCTAAACCATTTTAACATTTAAAACGACTCAAAATGAATTCGACATTAGTTAGAACCGTATAAGTCAACGTTAAAGCATGCGTAATAAAAGTCCGTGATACATCACAGGGTTTTGTTTGGGAGGGTGCGGATATGGGTATCCACAGAGCCCCCAGTTTGACTGAGCTCGGACTAGAGCGCTAGTCAAACTTCACGACCATATCCGGACCATTACAGTCTCGATATGATCACCGAACGGCGCATGTGTCCATGGGTGAGACGAGGACTTCAACCAAGCTAAACGGGGAGGGCGTACATGTTTAAGGGCGTGGACGGTCCGCGGCATGCTATAAGAACTCGCCTGGCAGAGTGCCGTCGTCGTGCTTGTTGCTAATGCCTTTGCTGATGTTGATGTCGTCGTCTTGTATATGTTGGGTATCGTGTAGGGCTGCTGCTTGTAGCGTCTTCGTATGGTCTCGTGAAAGAGCGTATGCGCTGCAATGCGTGGGGGTTAAAGTGCAGGGTGCATATGCTTGTAAGATGTTTGGATAAGTGCTAGTGTAGGTCTCGTGAAAGAGCGTCTGTGTAATGCTTGTGCTTGAACTCGCCGAGGAGCGTCTATGTAGAGTGAAATGCTTGGAGTTAGGTGTATATCGCGGAGTGCTTGTGCTTGGGCTCGCCGAGGAGTGTCTATGTAGTTGTAGTTGCATATGATTGCCTTCCGTGGAGGAGAAAATGATGTAATGCTCGTGAAGAGCGTTCGTGCTTCTGCTTCTGTACCGTACACTAAATGCTTAATATACGCGTATGGCGGGTTGTGAGTGATGTCTTGACCCAAGCATGGGACGTACTTGGAGTTGCATTGGGGCTAAGATGAATTAGGAATCGAAAAGTAGGCGTAAAACGAGAGAAAACCGAGAAAAGCCAAGGGCTGAAACCGCATAGCCTTATGCGGTTCATGGGGCAAACCGCATAAGGTTATGCGGTTTGCCTTAGTGGCAGTTGGGGGCTTATAAAGGCACGAGGACCGTAGCTTGCTTCCTCATTCACCATTTTCGGTTTCTTGCTCATAAAAACACCATTTTTCGATTTCTCAACCGTTTTTGCTCGTTTTTCTTGCGTTGCCTTGCTATGGAACGAGGTATTGCTCCATTTGAACTTGCTTTTACGTTATTTGTCGTTGTAATTAGCTAGTTTTGCCTTGAAATGTTGAAAAGACGGGTTTTGAATGAAAACCCGAGTTTTGCTTGAAATTTGCCGTTTGAATGCTTGAAATTGACGTCATTGTGTTGCATTATGCCATGTGAACGTGTATGTGTGAATTGATTGTGACTTAGACCGTCTTTGTGTGAAAAACGTCCAAATTAGGTTTCGGGCCCGAAAACGAACCCGGATTTTCCGACCCGGAATTTCAATTAAACTTCGGTGTAGGATGCCCATAGCGAGTATAGCATGCCTATAACGTTAGTTTTGCGAAAAAGTCGAGTTAGGGCTTTCAAATTGCCGTCTTAAGTCGTAGTTATACGAGTAATTAAAGGCGACCGGGGTTTTTGATCGGGGTGACCAAAATGCAATTGCTTGTAATGGGTTGCTGTTGGGGACTATTATGGCGCGTAGAAACCATAAAGTTGTGATTTTGAAATGCAGAGAACGGTTTTTGGCTTAATTACGAATTAGGCCTAAAAATGCTCTGTAGGGCGTATAGTGTAATGTGTTGAAAGGAATGTATATGTATTATGTGCATATTATTTGTGTGTATTTGCGTATGTGTATGTATTATAGCTGTATGTATTGGTTGTGTTTGGTTGCAGGAGAAGGTTCCAGCCGCGTTACGAGATCGAGATCTCGTAAGAGTGCTAGCTCGAGGACTGAGGGAGCCTCTAGCTCGAGTAGCTTGAGGCGTACACGTAGTGAGAGGGAAGCTGACCCTCGTGACCTGCCCACGAGACGTGGTCAGTCACGAGGTAGGGGCCGTGGGAGAAATGTTCCTGTGCGCGATCCTGAGGATGAGCTCGCTCAAGAGCTGGTGGATGAGCTGGAAGCCGAGATGGAGGTTGCTGAGGAGGAGGTTGAGGAGGTTGCGCCTAGGGCGAGTAGCTCTAGGCCGCGAAAGTCACGTGCGAACAGGGCTTTCGCGAAGGGTTGGGATGGCCACAACCTTCTGCTTGCTCCGGAGAGACATGTTTCCTATCGAGCGACGATGGGTTGGGATAGGGGCCCAATGAGGACTTTCTCGGGCGTCTCGTCCGCTATGTGTGCTTTTGAGGAGAAGCTTGCACCGAGGGCGCAAGCTTGGGTGTTGCGTAGTGCTTTTGGCCCGTTGGTTGGCCATTGGAGGGAGATTGCGAAGAAGAAGCAGACGGCGAACCTGATGTTGATCAGGGCCTTCATGGATAGGTATTGGGACACCACGACGACGTTCCATATGCCCGGCTTTGAGGCCGGCATTACCTTGTCTGAGTACGCGGTCATAACGGGGCTGCCGTTTGGGGATCGCGACATGGATTTTGAGTTTGCGCCGTCCGTTGTGGATGAGGTCGTGACTGCCGCGGTTGGCGGTGGTTTGGAGGTGATCTGTGAGGGTGCGCCCCCCTATACCTTCAAGACGAGCTATATCTTGGAGTACTTTGAGGGGAAGACCGAGTATGGCCCCTCGGAGTGGAGTGACGAGCAGGATGCTCGTATGTGGTTGTGGTGGTTTGTGAGCGCCGTGTACTTCGGCGACAAGGGTGAGCGGGCATCGACATCGGTCCTTATGCATCTCCTGGATTGGAATGCAATTGGGACGTTTGACTGGGTGACGCCGTCTCTGGGCTTGTGCATTCGTTTCTGCATGGATGCTGTGAGACCGCGGGTCATGGATCGAGGGTCGCGACTGTCCTTAGTCGCGCCTGGCTTCTTGATGGAGGTGCGTATTGATTTTGTTTTTGCCTTGTTGTTCATTTTTGTTGTCTTTTGTCCTTGTAACATGTTTTTGTCTCTTGTGTGCAGTCGTGGATTCTTAGCCACTTTCCCTTTCTGCTTCCCCCACATGCTGTGCGGATCGTGAGGGAGTACCCGGCGGTACGTACTTGGGGTACGTGTAACCGTGCTGCGTTTAATTGGTCGTATGATGATGTTAGGGATCGTCTGAACCGGATGCGATTTGATGAGGTTTGTGCTTGAATCATTTTAAATAGGGTGTACTTAAAATGATTGTATTGTATCTGTATTTGTGAGCGTGTTTGTCTTGTCTTTGTTTGTAGTTCGTGCCGTTCCCGTGGGGCCAGTACAGGGATATTCCTGAGGGCATTGGGGCTAGGTTTGCGGTGCGAGAGACCCAGCGCCTATACATAGCGACGCCGTATGGATCGGTTTGGTACCTTGGAGAGCGTTTGGTCTTTCAGGCAGGGTGGCCACCCGGTGGTACTGAGATCCGCCGAGGGTCCTGTTTGAGCGAGGGGTTTCTGCTCAGGATCGTGTGGCGTTGTATGGAGAGGGAGAGTCAGTGAGTCTCCTTTGTCCTGGGGAAGACTATGCCCATTTTGCTGAGTCTCGGCTTGCTTGTGGGCCGATTGAGGTATGTGTGCTTCGGTGTTTGGGGGTGCGTAGGGTAATTTTTGCGAAAAATTTCCCTGACGTGTGCGTTTTGTATTTGTTTTGCAGGAGTTTGATCCCGAGATGGCAGAGCAGCCTGATGACTTCCCTACTACTATCGAGTATGATGACTCGGGCGTCCGTCGTACCTTTGTTCTGCCGACGTACTTGCCGGTGACTACTGACGCGGGCATGGACAGCTGGACGAGCAAGGTGAAGAAGGTATGTACTTGTGTGATTGTATGTATGTATAAGCCCCGCTTGATCGAGGTATGAAGTATATCGATGATCAAACTTGTGAGAGTCGTTTTTGTGTTATCCCTCCAGTTTGGCTTAATTTGAGTGAAATTAAGGTAAAGTGGGTGGATCAAGTTTGTTTTGAAATTTCCCCTAAGTTTGACTTAATTTGAGTGAAATTAAGGCAAAATGGAGAAAAGTGTGAACTGTGTTTGTGTTGTGTTTCACAGTGGCGAAGGAGGCGATAAGAAGCTATGGCGTATAGCCAACAGTGGAGGATGGCTTGGGCCGAGCAGACAAATGTGATTGTGTCGTGAGCCGAGCCGAGACGGCTCATTCCCGTGAGTTCGACGAGTATCGGCGCCGTCACCCCGAGTGAATTTGTGTATTTAAAGATTGTATGAACCTTTATGTACATGTCGTTGTAGCTTGAACTTTGAACTTGTTGCAGTAGCTTGAACTTTGTCGGTAAACCTGTTTGGTGGGCTTGGTTGAAGAAATGATATGATTCCCGAGTGGGATGCATTGATGTTCATTTTAGATTGTGAAAATGTTTTGCGAAAAGTTCATTTTAAATGCGAAATGAGCTCGTGTGAATGCGAAAAATGTTATGCGTTGACTCGTGGTAAGAATCGGAATTGCTAAAGTGAAGCGTGATGTTGATGTATGGGGAACAACGAGAGAATGTCGTAGCCCAAAGTAGGTTGTAGTGTTTTAGGAAAGACGAAATTAGGAAAATTTTGAGAAAACCAGCCCCTGAAACCGCATAGGCTTATGCGGTTGCATGGAGAAACCGCATAGGCTTATGCGGTTTGGTGTGCAAACCGCATAGAGCCATGCGGTTTGTTGGCCTGGCTGCTAGCGCTGTATTTCCATATTTCGGATATTGTTTTCCTATATAAGGAGAGGGGGTGCGTGCCATAATCTTCATTCACAATCACTTCTCTTCTTTGCTTTTGCTTTAGGATTTTGCTTTCACAAATATATTGGGTATATTTATAAAAGTTTTTTTTTTGTTTTGTTTTTTTGTTTTGTTTTTTTTGTTCAAGAAAATGGAGGAGCATTTTGATGCTCTTTTGAAGAGGTGGACGTCTTCCTTGAGTTCGGGGATGAAGAAGGCGGTGTATGATGACGGTGCGGGTGTGTTTATTGGCTTTTGTCAAATGAAAGTCGATGTAGACTTCCTTGATTCATGCTTAGATTATTGGGATCCTAGCTTGCATGTTTTTAGGTTTCCCGGGGGAGAGGTGTGCCCTTTGATGGAGGAGTTCTCGGCCATTGCTGGATGGTCGAAACGGACTACTCCTGTGGTCGTTAGGAGTGAGCTTTGTTACAACGGGATGTTGCGAAACTTCCTTGGGATGACAAATGCTCATGCTGCAGGTTTGTTTGAGGGAGGCAAGGTAAACATGCTTCTCTTGTGTCAACGATATATGAATAAGGCTGATACTAGTATTTCGGACCGTTCTAGGCGGAGGGCCCTTGCTTTTTGTTTGGTTCATCGTTATGCTTTTGCGGGGTCCATGCCAGATGGTGTGTTCGGGAACGCGAGGTATGCTCGTGTTGTCGAAGAGATGGAGCGAGGACATGATCCTTCTGCGTTGATCCTAGCGGAGACTATACTGGGCTTAGACGACCGTTATGCTAATCGTCTGAGCTCGTACAGGGGTTGCGCTAGGATTCTCAACGTTTGGCTCATGGAGAGGCTGAGTGTGTATAGAGCTCTTCCTTGGAGGTGTCTTCAAGGCGGCGGGACGACGTCTCGGAAGATGGATTGGTGACCCTCGGAGGCGTTCGCAAAACTACTACCGGTGGTTTGTGAAGGAGAAGCGGCGATTCGTTGGTATGTTTCGTGGTGGGGCATTCACGGAGGTAACGGCACCGTCGGTGTGGCTTAACGGCTCGCGGGTTGATGTTGTGCGGTTTTGAACGGGGCGTATGGATTCATCCTCTTCGCTTGAAGAGGCAAATCGGGCTTGCGCAGACTATTCCGGATCAGGATACGCAGGTTGGAGGGGTTGTTGTCCTAAACAACCAGATGATTGATGCTTGGATCCGAGGGTGGTCGGATCGTGTTACTTGGGCTGTGCCGGAGCATATAGAGTCTAGCCGTGTTACGGACTTCTATACACGGTGGTACCGTTCCAATGATCCTAAGGAACGTGAGAATCAAAGGAGGAGGGAAAAGAATGGGCCAAGGCCCTCCTTGGCGTATGAGGCGGTGCGCGAAAGAAGGGACTATGGTGATCTTTGTACTGTTGGTGCAGGTGTTTCTTCTTCGAGACCGGCGCGGGAAAGGCTTGGACCGAAGATGACCGTTAAGGATCGCCTAGGGCCAAGGATTGAGGAGCCCCCAGTTGAGCAGGATGAGGATCCGATCGAGCCCCCAGGTTTTGAGAGATCTACTCCCGTCCTTAGGTCGAAAGTTGTGGCGGATCGGCCTCTTGAAGATGAAGAGGTCAACCCGAAGCGTCAGAAAAAGACTTGAGTAGTTTGTTTTGTTTAGTTTAGAAAGATTCCTTTATTTAAATACATGTTTTAGATTTGAATAAAGGGCTAAGGAGGCTTGTTCCTAGCTCCTTTCTAAATTGCGGAAAATTCTAAATAAAGTAATAAAATAGAATTTATTTGCTTTTGCCTTGTATCGTTGCTTTCTTTGTTTTGTTTTGAAATGTTCTCGACCTTTTTAAGCTTCGAACACTTGTATTTTGTCTCAAATCGTCGACCTTTTTAAACTTTGGACTTGTGCGTTTTGAATTGTTTTGTCTTAAATCCTCGACCTTTTTAAGCTTTGGATTCGCCTGTTTGACTTGTTCCGTCTTTAAGTCCTCGACCTTTTTAAGCTTTGGACTTGGATTCGTGTTTTGTTTTGTGTTGACTGTGCTCTCGACCTTTTTAAGCTTTGAGCGTGTCATTTTGTGAGTGCAAAACCCTCGACCTTTTTAAGCTTTGGGCATGCGTGCTAGAAGAAGTTCGGTTGTGCTTTTGACAAGTCGCCTCGATTCTGCGTTTTGAATACGTAATCAAACCACGTAGTTCGTGTGATTCGGTTGAGCTCTTTGCAAAGTCGCCACGTATCCACAAAGGTCGTGGAATCAAACCGGCGTAGTTCACTCATGCGAGAGCGAGTTTTGTCCTTTTTGTGAAGTACATTGCAAATTTGTTTAAGGGTAGTATTTCTTGAGTTGATCAAGATTTGTTGGCAGTCGGAAGTCTTGGCCGTCAAGGTCAGTTAATTTCACGGCTCCTCCGGGAAGGATTTCCTTGACCAAGTACGGTCCGGCCCAATTGGGTTTGAATTTCCTGTGGTCGACCGTAATGGTGCTCGGACGGATTTGAGTACTAGGTCGCCCACTTTAATGTTTCGTGGTTTGACCCGTTTGTTGTAAGGCGCGTTGCGGCGAGATTGATACATTCTGACCGCATTTAGTGAATGTAGTCGCCTTTCGTCTAAGAGAATGAGTTGTTCGTAGCGTTCGCGTGCCCATTCGGCTTCAGGAATGTCTGCTTCCATGAGGATTCGAAGGGATTGCATTTCGATTTCTACGGGTTGAACGGCTTCCATTCCGTAGGTTAGGAAATAGGGTGTCATGCCTGTGGGTGTGCGGATTGTGGTGCGATATCCCCATAATGCAAATGGGATTTTGTGGGGCCAGTCGTGGCAGGTGTCGATCATCTTTTTAAGGATTGATACGACGGTTTTGTTTGCTGCCTCAACTGCGCCGTTGGTTTGCGGTCGATAGGGTGATGACTTGTGTCGTTGTATCTTGTATTTGAGAAGAAGTGGCTCGACTTCTCCTTGAAAGTGCGTGCCTTGGTCACTAATGAACTCGTGTGGTATGCCATAGCGACAAATGATGTTGTTTTGTATGAATTTTGCGACTTCTTTTGTGCCTAGCTTGCGGTACGATGCGGCTTCGACCCATTTGGTGAAATAGTCGATGGCCACGAGGATGAAGCAGTGTCCTCCTGCTCCTACGGGTTGTACTTTGCCAATGACGTCGATGCCCCATGTGGAGAAGGGCCATGGTGATGTTAAGCTGTATAGCGGTGAAGGTGGTATGTGTTGTACGTTTGCAAAGATTTGGCAATTATGACAATGTTTGACATATTTTGCGCAGTCGGCTTCCATGGTTGTCCAGTACCATCCTAGCCTTATGATTTGTTTGCACATGGCTCGTGCGTTCATGTGTGGTCCGCACTCGCCATCGTGTACTTGGGACATAATATCGTGTCCCTTTTTGTGATCGACACATAAGAGTAGTGTGCCTTGGGGTGTCTTTTTGAGTAGTTTGCCCATTTCCATCACGAATTGTGATGATAATAGGCGTAGGGCTCGCTTGGCTCGTTTGTCAATGTTTGGTGGGTATTCACCGTTTGTTTTGTAGTTGATGATTGCTTGGTACCAAGGGTCGGTTTGTTCTTCCTCGGCTTCAATGTCACAGATGTAGGCGGGTTCGTTCCGTCGTTCCACGACAATGGGGAGCGTTTCCATCCCCGGGGGTATGTTGATCAGTGACGCGAGTTTGGATAACGCGTCGGCGAATTGGTTTTCTTCGCGTGGGAGGTGTATGAATTCTACGTGATAGAATTCATTTATGAGTTCTTGTATTTTGCTTTGGTATAGTGCCAGGTTCTCATTAAGTATCTTCCATGTTCCGGATACTTGGTTGATTATGAGGGAGGAGTCCCCATAGACTCTTATGTTGCGGGCGTTGAGTACAAGCGCTGCTTGGAGACCGTGCATGCAAGCATGCTTCGTATTCTGCTGCGTTGTTTGTTACGTCGAAGTCCAGTTTAATGGATAAGGGTGTGTGTTCGCCATTTGGGGATATGAGAAGCATTCCTACTCCGCAACCTCGATAATTGGATGAACCATCGAAGTATAACTCCCATTGTTCTTGGTTGATGTTGTAAATCCCGTCGTCTGGAAGGGATGTGGTGTCTATGATTGGTTGCTCGGTGATTGCATTTTCGGCTAGGAAATCGGAGACTGCTCGTCCCTTGATTGCTTTGAGGGGTTCGTACTTAAGATCGAATTCGGCTAGGAGCAATGTCCATCCGCCATTCGTCCGTTAGGTACGTGTTTCTCGAAGAGGTATTTTACTGGTCCATTGTGGAATATACCCTTGTTTGATGTGCTAGCATATAGTGACGGAGTTTTTGGATGACCATACTAAGGCTAGGCAACTCTTCTCGACGGGTGAGTATCGAAGTTTCAGAATCGAGAAACTTCTGGCGATGTAGTAGATCGCGCGTTCTTCGTGGGCCGACTTCTTGAGCGAGCATGGCGCCCATGGCGGTGGGTGTTGTTGTAAGGTATAAGGATAAGGGTAAACCTTCTTGGGGTGGTCGCAGGACCGGCGGGTTAGTTAGCAATTCTTTGACCTTGTCAAATGCTTTTTGACATTCCTCGTCCCATTCAACGTGGTCGGTTTTCTTGAGCTTCTTGAAAACTGGTTCACATATCATGGTGAGTTTGCTGATGAAGCGTGAGATGTATTGGATTTGGCCTAAGAAACTTCGAATCTCGTCGAGGTTCTTCGGGGGTTGCATTTCGAGGATTGCTTTGACTTTCGAGGGGTCGACCTCGATGCCTCTTTGGCTCACTACGTGTCCTAGTAGTTTACCGGATTTAACTCCGAAAGTACATTTTTGGGGGTTGAGGCGCATTTTGTATTGTCGTAGGCGAATGAAGAACTTGCGGAGGTTAGTGATGTGACCACTTCTCTCCTTTGATTTTACGATCATATCGTCGACGTAAACTTCGACTTCTTTGTGCATCATGTCGTAAAAGGGTTGTAGCGGTGCGTTGGTATGTAGCGCCAAAGATTGATTAGGCCGAAGGGCATAAGCGTATGCAGATAGATGTCCCCACTGTAATGAAGGCCGTCTTTGCCATGTCTTCAAGTGACATTTTGATTTGATTGTAGCCTGCGTAGTCCGCCCATGAAGGATAGGAGGCGTGGTCGCGGTGTTGTCGACTAGGGCGCCCACATGGGGTAATGGAAAGTCATCTTTGGGACTAGCTTTGTTCAAGTCGCGAAAGTCAACGCATACTCGAATTTTGCCGTTCTTTTTCAGGACTGGGACCATGTTTGAGACCCATTCAGGATACTCGATGACTTGGATGAAACCGGCTTGTAGTTGTTTTTCGATTTCTTCCTTAACCATAAGGGACCATTCGGGACGTAGTCTTCTTAGCATTTGGTTGATTGGTTTATGCTTAGGGTTTGATGGGGATGCGGTGCTCGCGATGCTTCGATCGATGGGCATGTCTTTGTATGACCAAGCGAATACGTCCTTGAATTCGCTTAGGAGTTGTGTAAATTGGGTGCGCTCGTGTTCGTCTAGTGAGGCTCCTAGTTGTAGTTCTCTTGGTTCTTCGGGGGTTCCCACGTTTATGGTTATGGTTTCCTCGATGATAGGGTCCTGTGTTTTGGGAGAAACAATGTTTGCAATGTATTTGTTTAGAGATTGTTCATTTTTATCGCATGAGTTAGTGTCTTTTGATTTGTTTGTTGTTTGTTGATTGTTAGATGTTTGTGCTTTGTTGTTTGTTTTAGCTTGAGATAAGGCGTAAGTAAATTTATTCATTTCATTATTTTGAGAAGAATTATTCGACAATTCAGAAAATTGCTTGGAGCTAGCCTCCGTAAAAAGAAAGTCTAAACTAAAGCTAGAGTCTAGGATAGATGGGTCGACAGGTGACCCGACACTTAGAGCATTAGAAGTTAAAAGAATTTCTTCTTCTTCTTCTTCGCTCATTGCTTGAGGAGCTGCTTGAGCTGCTTGAGTTCCTTGAGGTGCTTGAGTTGCTTGGGGTGCTTGAGTTGCTTGGGGTGCTTGAGTTGTTTGGGGTGCTTGAGTTGTTTGGGTTGTGATGTAAATTGCGTCGTTGCTGGAGGAAGGTGTGGTTTTCCTCCGAGGTTTCTTGACCTTTCCTTGATCGATGAGGTCTTGGATAGCGTGTTTGAGTCTTAGGCAACTTTGAGTGCTATGCCCCATGCCACGGTGGTATGCACAGAAGGCGTTGGGGTCCCATGATTTTGATTTCTTATTCGTGGGCGGCTCATTGATAGGTCCGATCGGTGCAAGATAATCTTTTGCGATTAGTTTCTGTAATGCTACGGCGTAAGGCATGTAGAGTTTGTCAAAAATCCTTGTAGGGCCGTGTTTGTTGTGTCTTTTTCGTCCCCTGAGGGTGCGTTCTTGAAGAGTGCTTCGGTAGGTGGGATCTTCATAGCTTGATGTGAGGTCCTTTTCAATGCGGGTGCCAATTTCGATAAGATGCTCAAAGTTACGAGCGCTGCGTAAGTGAAAGTAATATCGCCAGCGGCCGCATGTCAAGAGGAAAGTGTTGATGAGTTCGTTTTCATGCGGATGATTTGGGATTCGGAGAGCGCTTCTCCATTGGATGAGGTGTTTGACGAATCCTTCGCCATCCTTTTGATGGAAGGCCTCGAGGTCGTCGAGTGAGGCTGGGTTGGCGAGTTCCTTCTCAATGCGCCTTTCCAGACGCTCGACTGCGGTTCGATGTAAAGCCTTCAGGTGATTGATGTCTCTTGCAAGTTGATTGACGTGTTGTATTACCTCGTCGGTGGGGAACCAATATTCGTCGTCCCCCTCGTCACTAGACCAAGAGATCGCATTGACTTGGTCATCGAGGCGTGATGAGGTGTGGAATACCTAGAATAGGGACTGATCCCACGAAAATTGCATGATTACCAAGCGGGTTCTCGTTGTTCGAAGGCTTGGTAGGTTGAGATGGTTTGCTAAGCTTTCCTTGATCAATGAGATCTTGGATAGCGTTCTTAAGCCTAAAGCAATTCTCGGTGTCGTGCCCCTTGCCTCGGTGGTATGCACAGAAGGCATTGGGGTTCCAAGATTTAGGCTTTTTGTCCTCGGGTGGCTCGCTAATAGGCCCGATTGGTTGCGAATAGTTCTTTTCGACCAACCTTTGAAATGCCTTGGTGTAGGACATGAAGAGAGGTCAAAGTTCCTCTTGGCTTTGGGAGGTGGAGAGAGAAGGTAGTTGCGAATGCGTCGAGGGTGTCATCATCAAGGTTACCGACAGTGCGATTTTAAATCGTTCTTGACCGCACGGAGGACTTAGAGGAGCTCCCTTGATATGCATGGCCGGTGTATTTAGCCATGGTGCGATCCTAAGGTCATCTTCGATTTGAGTGCCGACCTTAGTTAGTTCTTTGAAGTTCTCGAATGTTCTTTGTACCTCATGTAAAATTGATACACGGTCGCAGGTTGTTTATGAACTTGGGAACAAGCTCGTCTCGCGAGGACGGTTAGGGATTTGAGCGCTAGCTTCTTCCAACGGGTGAGGTAGTCGGTGAAGCCTTCGTTGTCCTTTTGAGATAGGACTTCTAGGTGCGGATCGAGACTTGGGTGTCTTCGTTGTCTCGCATCGTCGATCGAACTCAACCGTGAGTTCTTCGAAAGTAGGGATGCGTTGGGTCAGTGAGTAGAACCATGTCTTCGACCTTCTTCTGCTAGAGAGTCGGGAAAAGAGTTAGCCGTTGTTTGGCGTCTACTCCTTTATAGCCATTTGGGACTTGAAAGCTCTGGATGTGAATGATCTGCTCTCATGTCCTTGAAAGATAGGAAGATCACTAAGGGCGAGCTTGTTAGGGAGCTCATCCTTAATGCTGGCGGGTACGATTTCATTTTCCTTGTGGATGGAGTAAGTACTCGAGACATAGAGCCTTTCCTCCATGGCTTGGGGCTTCTTAGCGTGTCTATCAGCTTCTTCCCTAATCTTGGTTTCCATGCGCTCCACCTCGGTGGTGTGGGTAGTCAAAAGCGTTCGAGGTCGGGCCGGTCACTGCAACTTGGTCACGGAGTGCGGTGACGTCTTCGTTGTTGGCGGCCATTTTGCGGGTGTAGGTGCGTTTTTTGTATGGGATTATTACACGGTGCTTAGTGCGACGAGTATCCAGCTGAGGCCTGCATTTCACTTTGCATTAGTGACACGACTCGACCCACTAGACTCACATTCATTTTAGGCATTCATTTTAGCTCATTTCTTTGTTTAGAAAGACCTTTTATGTTTGAAAAGAGGAGGTTTTCGAAAAGGTTTTGCTAAGGGAAGCTTTTGAGGCGAGGATGTGTGCGCACATCTCGTCTCGATGTTAAAACGTTTTGCTTTGCACCCGTCGAACTGATATCGGTGATTTGCCGAGGTGAGCTCGAGTCGGATGTATAAAAGAGGAAGGATTCGGTTCGAGAGTGATTAGCAAGTCGAACCGAGGATGTTAAATGTAGAACCTAGGCCGTATGACCTAGGGGATTGAAATCCACGAGCTCGGGTTTTAATCCTTGCTCGGGTTTTTGCTTGTTAGTGAAAAAGGGAAGTTTTGAAAAAGCTTGTTTCGAAAATTCGCGACAGTTTTGTTTGAAAAGGTGTTAGATGTTAGGTTCATTTATCTTTGAAACGCTTTTAAGCGAAGTTTTCAAGATATGAATGCATATGCTCGCTTTGAAAAGGGACCATGGAGTGCATGGCCTCGAACTTGTAATGTATGACTCAAAAAGGGTGAAAAATGAGTCACGGTACACCTCCAACTACCTCGAGCACGCTTTGGCGGATACTTAACCCCTCTATTTCCTTACGCCGAGCGATAGGTTTTCTAGAGGGAGCACCGGGCTGATCGAGATAATCGCGTTCACAAGCCGTGGAGGGGAGAGAGGAAAGTTAGTCCTGCACGTGCTTTATCGAGTGGACAAGCCTGCGTGTTGGAACCACCTCTCAAGGGTGTAAAGGGTGCCTAGATTCCAAAAGGAATGGACTCTAAACGAATGTGCATAGCTCAAATATGTATACTTGGATTGTTCAAAGCTTTCAAGTTTCACCTCTTTATTTTTAAAAAGAAAAAGCTAGTTTTTGGTTTTAAAAATAAGATCTCCCCAGCGGAGTCACCAAACTGTGGAACCCGGGATCGGACCCAACTCGGCGTCTTGCTTAAGGGCGGATTTTAAAGTTAAAAAAGATTAAGTTGGAAAAACCTTTAAGAACTGTTATGGAGTCGCCACCTATTTATCGCGGAAAATAGGAACCTGCTACCATGTTCTAAGCTAAAAACATGTTCTTAGATTTTGGAGCACGCCGACACCCCTAGATCTAAGGCTTGTGAAACCAGATTGGATTCAAGTGAGTACTTTAGAAAAAGAGTTAATTCAAATAATGATTTATGAAAACCTTTAGAAAAGCCTATGTAAAAATAGCCTCTCTTGACCTAGAACAATCCTTGTAAGATGATATTTGAGCCAATGTTATCGCTACGCATAAGTGCGATAAGTTTGTAAAGAATGCAGATGCAGATGCAAAAGATTGATTAAAACCCTCGCTTTAGCATGTTTAACTTGTTAACGAATACTGTCGATTAAAGGTCGAATTCATTGTTTAAGTTGATTTTAATGCAAAATAAGAAGGTGCAAGATGCATGCAAATAAAATAAAGTTCAATTGTCCATTGGTTTATTTTATAAGGTCGGTTGCTTATGCGACTTTGGCGTGTCATCGGATATGGAGTGTACCCGAAGTAATAAGAACACTTGGAAGGCAAGCGCGCTCGGGTGCCAAAGCCGGGGGGGGGCGCTAGAGTGTAGACCCCTTTGTTAGTCCATAGAAAATAAGAAAAAGCTTTGATCCAAGTGGATCGGTACCTACCTTGTCCTGACGCTTCAGATCTGGGCAGAGCTTCGCTTCTTGAACTAGAAAGGAGGATGAATTCAACACGGGATGGTGTGTTGAACTCAAGGATTTGAGTGCTTGAGGCTTTTTGTGAAAGAGGATTTGTGTGTTGTGAATTGTATGTGAAATTGTGATGTGAAAGAGAGAGGTGTATTCTGATTGTAAATTGTGTGTTATGAGGTCGGGTATAGGGCTCTATATATACTAAAAACCTCGGAGAAATTAGGAAACTGGGGTATAAAACCAGGCCTGGAAACCGCATAGCCTTATGCGGTTGCCAGGGCAAACCGCATAGCCTTATGCGGTTGCCTCACCAAACCGCATAAGGTCATGCGGTTTGATGGCTTGGTTTTAGGGCTGCTTTCCAAGTTTCGGTTGCATAAAATCTTTGAAAGATACAGTATAATTTCGTGCGTGTGTGCCAAGAAAAGGGCTGAGATATTTCTGAGATATTTTATGATGTGCAGGGCTTTGGAGTGCGGGCCAAAGGCTTGGGTTTGGGCTCGGTTTCGGGCCCGAGACCCGGAAAAATGAAAAAGGGTGTATTTGCATAGATTTGTGAAATAAGCTAAGACGTGAAGCTGTGTTTTGTGTGAGAGGGTGCTAAATAGCGGTTTTAGCTACCGGGCCTAAATTTAGGAATTTAGGAATGCTGAATTAGACCTTGTTAATGTAAAAGGGCCAATTGTAGTACAAATGCGAAGCTCATGCCAAATGAAGCAGGACGAGGACCTAGCTAGATTCCAAATGGACAAAATGAACGTTTATTTAAGTGTGATGTGATGCGACCTAAACCATTTTAACATTTAAAACGACTCAAAATGAATTCGACATTAGTTAGAACCGTATAAGTCAACGTTAAAGCATGCGTAATAAAAGTCCGTGATACATCACAGGGTTTTGTTTGGGAGGGTGCGGATATGGGTATCCACAGATACACACTTATGAAACTGTAGGTACATTTCTCATATGAAAAAAATGAAGCACAAAAATAAAATGCAGTTCAATTAGTCCAATACGTGAAGACAAAAATTCAAGCAACATTTCCATAAATATAGCTTACACAACTAAAACGAATCCCTCCCACAGGTGACAAGAATTCTACAGAATGTAATAAGACACTGACATATTATACTTGTAACGAATATTTAATTTAAAAATCGAATTCTTAAAATACCTGAAACTACATCAGTGTTCTTCAATTTTTTCCTTGATTTCTCGATTTTGCTTGAACTTTCGACAAGTCTTTTGGATGTCATCTCTAAAAAGAATAGCAAAAAACACATGCAAAGATTGTAACAACTGTATTAGGCATAAAAATCGAATAAAAAATGACAACGAAAAGACAAACTAATTGAAAAATGAAAATCGAAAACGAAAAACAAACAATAATAAAACACTAAAATCGAATCAAAATGACATAAAAATTCAAAAAAGTTCATTTTATCATACCTGATTTTACACGAATCGTTGGAAGATACTGATTGGAGAAGAGCGAAATTGAAATTAGGGTTGTGGAAGTGAAAAATTTAGAAAAGTAGGAAATGAGTATGAATTACGAGAGTAGGAAATGAGTATGAATTACTAAATTAGGGATAATAATACTGAGGAAATTAGGGATGAAGGGGAATGTGAAAAAATATAGCGGGTTTTACTAAAGGGAGAAGAAGAGGAACGTTGAGGGAATGTCAAGAAATTAAGCTTAGAATTGACCGTAGATTAGGTATAAGATCCGACTGGTTGATAAGAAGTCTCACTGTCTCATTGAGTTGAGGGTCTCACAAGGATCCTATATCTATATATATATATATATATATATATATATATATATATATATATATATAGATTCCCTCAACTCAATGAGACTGTATATATATATATATATATATATATATATATATATATATATATATATATATATATATATATACAAATAAATAGTGTCAATTAGACTTTTATTAGGGGTCAAGAGGGAATCAAGTGTTGAAATTGTTTGTGAATTGTTTTGGTTCCTACTACTAATATAATTTTGAAAGTTTGATAATAGGGTGGATTTATAGTGTTTTTTTATTTTTTAATATATATATATATATATATATATATATATATATATATATATATATATATATATATAGATAAGATCTTTTAAGCTCAACTTATTAGAGAAAGTCATTGAGTCACTGAATCACTTTGAGATTTTAACACAAAATTTGAGATTTTAACACAAAATTTGAAGCGCAAAATTCTAGAATATTTGAGATTTTAACATTGTTAAAATCTCAAATATTCCTGAATTTTGATTCTAAATTTTGTGTTAAAATCTCAAATTTTTGTGTTAAAATCTCAAAGCGGATGTCTGGACTCAATGACTTTCCCAAAACTTAGGGCTTGAAAGATCTTATCTCTATATATATATATACAAATAGATAGTGTCAATTAGAGTTTTATTAGGGGTTAAGAGGGAATCAAGTGTCGAAATTGTTTGTGAATTGTTTTGGTTCCTACTACTAATATAATCTTGAAAGTTTGATAATAGGGTGGATTTATAGTTTTTTTTTTTTTTCTTTTTTTTTTTTTTTTTTTTTTTTTTTGTTTCTTTAACACAATTTAGATTTAGATTTAGATTTGGTTTAATATTATATTAATTTAGATTTAGATTAGAATAGAGGCATGGACTTCTGTGTTTATGCTTAATTATTAGATGGTTGCTTTTAAAAATATTAGTTTAATATTTTTTTGTTTTTTTAGTATATACTTCCTCCATTCCGTTTGATTCTATACGTTTGACCAAAACACGGTAATTAAGGTAGAAGAAAATCAAGTGGGGTAGATAATGGAATTACTTAAATACCCCTACTTTATTGTTTGCAAGTGGGTTGAGTGGGAGTGGGTATTAGTGAAGGGTATATTGGTCTTTTAGTTTAATAAAGTAGAGACTAAAATAGAAATGTATAGAATTGATTGGAATTTCCGAAAAAGGAATATGTATAGAATCAAATGGAATGGAGGAAGTATTAAATTATGTTGCTTAATTATTTTGGGAGGAAGCAATAAGCTAGGTGTCTTAAGATCTGGAAATAGCAAATTGATTTCTTGGTGCAGTGTGAAGTGTAGTGATGTTGATGGGTCAATGTAATCATGACGTTGGTTTTGGGGCAGTCAGTTGTGCCTTCCTTTTTGTTCAGCCTAATCTCGTTGGGTTTCTGTGCCTGCTTTTTGCTCGGGTAATTCATACGGAGTACTTTTAGCTCTAGCACCGTACTCTTTCTTTTAGGGAAATGTAAAGAACACTCTATTTCCTATACCACAAATTCTTGTTTGAGACGGCTGATCCGTTTCCAGCCTTGAGACGGGTCGGATATGACCCGTTTTCCCTTTTTTTTTTTTTTTTTTTTTTTTTTTTTTTTTTGAAATTTTTTTTAATCTTTTATCGAAAATCGTTTTTATAGGGTAATTAAAAATGGTAACAATAGTAGACAAAAATGGTAACATATTATATTATATTGGTAACATATTATGAGACCTCAGTTTTCATGGGTTTGTTTTCCTTAAAAGATAATGTTGTCCATTCCTACAACCAGGTAACCATTTAGTATAATAATGTTACCACGTTAGTGTTTTGCCAGATTCCTTAAAAGATAATGTTGTCTCTTTTATATATACAATTCGCCTTTACTACAATGATATTACCATCTCATTTTTCGGTTTGATGGGTTTGTTTTCCTTGAAAGAAAATGTTGCCCTTTTATACAAACATGTCACCCTTTAGAAAAACAATGTTACCATTTTATTTCTCAGCTAAACTAATGTTTCAATGGGTTTTTTGTCCTACAAATATAATGTTGTCCTTTATTACAAAGCAGTGTCACCATTTAGTACAACAATATTCTGAATCTTTCCATGGGTTTGTTTTACTTGAATGAAAATGTTACCCATTTATGCAAACAGGTCACCATTTACAACAATAATGTTACCATCAAATTTTACCACTTTTTTCTTCCTCAAATCCCAGCTGCTTCTCCTCAACTTCTCATCAAATCAAATCATTCAATTTAATCTCCCCCTTTCAACAAAAAAAAAAAAAAAACCACTTTCAGATCTTTTACAACCACTTTAAGATCTAAAATTAAACCCACTTACAAACAAGCAAAGTTTAGATCTGACAAAAAAAAAAAAAAAAAAAAAAAGGAGCCAGCATATAAAGAGTAATTCCCCCAAATATAAGAAATAAAAAAACACCACAAAAACAAACATAAATTGAAAAACAAAAACAATAAAACAACAACAACAACAACAATGACACGACAACAACAATGGTGACTACAGCAACAATGGCGAACAACGGCAATACCACCACCACCATCACTTCAACTTCAACTTGGGTCCGACAAGTAGACGGGTTGTAGAAACAAATGAAATTAAAAACGAAAATCTGATTGTAGAAACAAGTAGACAAGTAGACGGGTTGTAGAAACAAATGAAATTAAAAACGAAAATCTGAGAGGAGAGAAACAAGTAGACAAAAATGGAAGAGAGAGAGAAACAAAAAAACAAAAAAAATGAGAGGAGAGGCGGCTCAGAGGAGAGGAGAGGAGAGGAGAGGGGTATTTAAGCAACCCTAATTTGGGTCCGACCCGTTTCTCTTGTAAGACGGGTTGACCCGTCTTACAAGAGACTAATTGTTCCTATACATGTACCACCATTGGTTTGTCAATCAATGACGCTAGGATTTTGTAGAACATTGAATGTAAAATCTCCTAGGTATTTGAGAATTAATAGAACGCAAATTGCTAACTACTCGTAAATGCCTGTGACAGTGAGTCGCCATGTTTTTAGCTCCATGCCTAGTGCCATTGGAAGCGGGCCCTTTTGAAGGTCTGATTTTTTGAGTTCGGACTAAATTCTAATTAAATGCAAACTACGCTTAGTTCATATATTTTTTTTTTGAACAACATTGGTTGCTTGCCTTGTTGTCGAAGTTGGGTTAGGTTATTTGATCTAAGAAAAAGTATAATTGTTGATTTATAAGGTGTCAGCATATTCGTACAGAAATTTGTTTTGCGATGAATATTAATATTGCAGTTAATATCAATATTCAATTTAATATTTTCCACATATATACAGCTTTTGCTTTGAATGGATGAAGTATTATTTATTGGCCAAAATTGGTTAAGGAAAAAACAGACCAAAGATTGTAAGTAAGAATTTAAAGCATGGCTACACCTAAAAGGAAAATAGAAACTTTTTCAAAAGATGGAGAGAGCTTGTTTTAAATAATGCTACGGAGTATTTTTCACTTGAAAAATCTGTTTATAAGCAATGTAGAATTCTTTAAAATACGTAACATTCTTCTGTGTTTGTAATTTTTAATATACTTCTTGTATACCGTACATTTGATATCTCGGTAACTAATGGTCTCCTAGAGTTGGCAGGTTTTTTTTTTTTTTAAAAAAAAAAACGTATTCCTACAATAGTCTAAAAGAAGTTGTCGATTTATGGAAGTCAATTTAAATCCAAACTGCCATTAACTAATTTTGTCATTGTTCATTATGAACCATTTAATTTCTATTGAATCTTGACATATAAATGTTAATTTATTTACGTGAAATATTGTTTGATTCATGTTTACGAGTATATAATTTTAAACTAAATTTCATTTTTGGAGTTAAATCGTAGCCAACGATTTTTACTGTGCAGAAGCCATCTCGGCAAATTGCCCCTCCTAAAATAACAGGTTGTATTTGAATAGAGGGAGTATAAAAGTTAGGTGTAAATATATTATTTGCAGATTGCGTACCCTTTTTTTTTTTTTTGAGCCATGTGAAATTAAGTGACATTGAGAGTTCAATGTAATGATGACGTTTTCAGCATTTTTGGGTCTGCAAAAATTTGGGGCAGTCAATTGTACTGTCCTTTTGGTTCAGCCATATCTCCTTTGCTTTCTGATCCCTTTTTTTTCGTCTGATTCCCTTTTTTAGGGAAATTTAAATAACACTTTAATTTAGACTTGTAGGCTTTTAGTGTTGGCGTGTCAATAAACGGCGCAAATTGCTTACTACGAAGTAAAAGTCAACTACACTCAGTTGGCATGTTTTCAGCACCATGCGTGCTGCCATTGGAAGCGTGCCCTTTTTCAAGGGTTAGTTTTTTGAGTTTATATTAAATGCTTACTCAGTACATAGTACACTCAGTTTACATATTATTTTTGCGAACAACATTGGTTGCGCACGTGGGCTTTGAGTTTGGTTAGGTTATTCGGCTTAAAATGGGTAAAACCGTTGATTTTTAAAGCGTAAGTATCTTTTAAAGCGTAATTATCTTTTAAACCGTTGGTTAGATTATATTAGACTGTATTATTATTGTTATTATATTAGTGTTATTATTATTCTTGTATTTAATCAATGTAATCAATTTAATTCCTTCAAAGTTTTTTTTTTTTTTTTTTTTTACCAAAAATAAATTAAATAGATACTCTGTAGATAGATTAATAGATATTCCGTAATAGATAGATAGATAGATATGAGTAATAGATAATAGATAATAGAAATTTACATAGAAATTTTGAAGTCCCAAATAATAATGTAATTTATAAATTGTCTATGATAGTCCGTATTACATTTGGCATGTTGTTAAGTCAGCTTGTTAAAGGTGTAATCAACCAATGTATGTTGTCTATAAATTGTTTCTAGGTGTTCGACCCTGTAAATGTACATGATGTAAACATTTATGTTATGTGTACTTATAATAAACAATTACAGTGTCGAACACCCAGTAACATTTTATAGTTTTAACATTCAAACCATAAATCAATTGGATAAAGGATAACTAATAATTATTTGGTAGCTACATTTGGCGAATTTGAAATTAGGGAATAGAAATTAGGGTTTTATTAGGGGTTTAGAGGGAATAAAGTTGACAAATTGTTTGTGAGTTGTTTGGGTTTCTACTACTACTCTAATTTGGGAAGTTAGATAGCAAGGTGTATTTATAGGGTTTTTTTTCCTTTTTTTTTTTTTTTTTTTTGGGAGGAGGATTTGCCCTTGATTTTGTATTGTACTACGTCTTAGATTAGATGTAAATTAGAATAGAGGCATGGACTTGTGTGCTTAGGCTCAATTATTAAATGGCGGTTTTTGAAAATTTGTTTAATTACTTTTCAGTTTCTTCGTAGGCTTTGGTATGGATTTATATGTATATATGTATATACGAATGTATATATGTATTTGTATTTCTAGTTGGCTTGTATCTGTACTTCTATTTATGAAGGAGTTTGTTGTTGGTGTTATATCGTTGAGTTAAAGTAGATGTTGTAAACATTTTAATTATGGATAGATTTGGAATGCTAATGATTACTTCATATTTGAGAATTGTTTTTTTAAAGTAAAACAAATATAATATATAATATATAGAATATATATATGTACATTGTAGTTTGGGAATGGCTATTATTAT
This sequence comes from Dianthus caryophyllus, assembly GCA_023091065.1. Lineage (NCBI taxonomy): Eukaryota > Viridiplantae > Streptophyta > Magnoliopsida > Caryophyllales > Caryophyllaceae > Dianthus > Dianthus caryophyllus. The sequence goes on along the minus strand of CM041517.1, from coordinate 33,771,921 downwards.
GAATAATCTGTATTTATATATTCATGGTGAAATTGGAATTAGGGAATAGGAATTAGGGTTTTATTAGGAGTTAAGAGGGATTAAAATTTTTTGACAGTGTACAATTGTAACACCCCGTGTTATTTTAACACAATTTGATAAAAGAATTTAATTCCTTAAATTAAATTCATCCTTTTTCCATATAATAAAAATGCGACTGAATTTTTTTCGCCAAATAATAATAAATTTTCCTAAGTACAAATTTAAAAATTTTGAAAAATAAAGTTTGTCCTATTATCTTCAGAATTGAAAAAGAAACACATTTCAAAATTTTATAAAAATGAACACTTATACTTTTCCCGTCTCTGAAATTCGGGTCAACAAATTTCAAACACGCAAATCAAAAATCAAATATCTTATCCTCTTCCATTTTGGAAAAGCAAACTTCACATCTAACTTTTAATAAAAATATAATCATTTTGATTAATTTTTAATAAATCATAGTCCCTCCATTCAATTCCATTTGCATCTAAGAGAAAAAAACCACTATTCATTCAAGTGGAAAGTTTTCGGAATTTCTCACAACGTATTGAATAAAATATAGTCATGCGGGATCTTGTTTGATAGATCTTAATGAGTACAATAAGAATATCAAATTTTATAATTTTTGAAAACGTAAAACTCTATATATTTACATCCCAACATTCGCGTTGACAAACGTGAAAAAGCAAATGATGCAAATGGAATTGAATAGAGGGAGTATTATATTAAAATCTAATTACTATTTCATTTTCATTAAACTAGCTTTTTCTAAATTGTCGATATTTGAAGTTATACTTAATCTAAACTGATAAACTTTTTGACGTTTGATTCTAATTATTTAAATCATTAACTTTCATCCAAAAAAATATATATTTCGGACTAGTAAATTTTTAATCAAAATTCGAGGAGCCAAAGCCCAATTTTTATTTTAATCACACTTCGAGTTTTATTTTCATTTTTATTTTCAATCTTACTTCTAAACATTATTTTAGAATCATATATTTTATTTCAAGACTTTTCGCGTACGCGTAAATCGAAATTTTCGAAAACGAAAATCGAGCCCGAAAATTTATTAGAACCTTTTGACTTAGACTTTTTCAAAGTCTATCCTCTTCCATTTTCTTACACAATTACTTACACCTTTATTCTTATCATCATCACTTTTATTTTCTTTATTTAAATTTAAAGTTTATATATAATAATAATACATATACAAATATGATACTAATACATTAATACTACCATTTTTCATTTCCATCACTTTTAAAATTTTTCTAAAGTAATAAATAAAATATTTTAGTTTTAGAATTCAAAAGTATAAATATTTCGAAAAATCGTCAAACGCGCACACATTAACTTTTATCTCTTTTGACGCCCGACTTTTTAAAACTGATTAATTTCGTGAAAAACATTTTAAAACATCAAAGAGACATTTTTAATGCCAAATAGTAATATTGACTCTAGGTTGCCAAATTGATTATTATGTCATTAATACATTTTAATTAAACATTATTTATAAAGAAAAATCAAACCTTATCATTAAAGTTACTTGACCAAATTTATTACAACCTTCCTCATTAATTCTCAAGAGCAAAATCAACATCAATTGCCTTCTAAATGTCGTGTAACATGCACCCTTTTCTCCCATTTATTTTCTTTCTTTTTCTTCCTAAAACATTAAATAAAAACCTTAATATTATTTCTAATAAATCCTTAGTAATTCTAGTTATATTAGGGGGTCTTTTAGGGGCTAACTTGCAAAGATTTTTGGGTGAAGAACTTGGGTTTTATGGGTGAAGAAAATCCGATCTAAAATTTATTTTAGATCCCCGACGATTAACATCCTAATTAAGGTGACTAACTATGTCTTATATTATCCTTTTTAGTAAATTAATTTGTTTTGTTATTATGATTTTATGGATATGAAAATTATGTTAAATATGTTAAACATCACTTGTATGAACTTATATGTTTATGTGTTATATAATAAAATGATAATAAATAGGTAATAATGATAATAGTGTAATTGTAGTAATATTGTTCATATGTTAGTTAAATTAATTTTGAGCATTTTTAATTTATGTTCATATGATTTTTATGTTTATTTATGTTTTAATGAAGTAGTAATGTTATATAAAAATTATGTGAAATATTAAAAATGAGTTTAAAGTGATTAAAATCAAAAATGAAAATTTATATATATATATTACATATACACGGTTTTATTTAATTTTTTTAAATAAATTTTCACTTTTAATTTTTGTAAATAATATGTTAGATTAAGTTAGTTAAAATGGATGTTACCATATGAAAAGAATTAATTTAGGAAAATAAATTATAAATTATCAAAATCGAAATAAGTGTTCTTGAGTTGTTCTTGAGTTCTTCATGTGTGTTCTTATCATCTTCATGCTATGTTCATCATTTATGCTCATTTTGATCTTGTTTTAATTTATGTTTGTTATTACTTTGTGTTTATGTTTAGTTGTTGTTTTAGGTATTGTTATTACTATATATTAAATCAACTTAAAACATTATAAATCATATAGATTAAAAAGTTAGAAAATTAAAGTGTTGAAAAACACTATTCATAAATATAAATGAAAAGTTTAGTAAATTTCATTTTAGTTTAAATCGTTTTAGTATAATTAGAATAATTAAAATATAAAGACTTTAAGCAAAAAACCGATAAAATCGAAAAAATGAAATTTTAACCACCACCATCATTTGCCACGGCATTTAGGCCAATTTTAGAGTTAAAATTGTTTTTATCACTTTTTAGTTTATTGTTAAAATAATTTAATTATTAGTTAATAAGTTAGATTTAAGAAATTAAAAGAAATAAATCAATTTTTGTATTATATATGTTGTACACGGCATTTTCATTTTTAATTGACTAAATTTGACTAAAATGAAATTATCATTAAGTCACTAAAGTTAAATAGTAATTAGAATTGAATTTTTGTATAAATCGTTTTAATTATAAATGAATTATTATAAACCGATAAAAATATGTAACCGTTATAAAAATGAACTAAATCGTGTGATACTACCTTTGCTATTGGATTATTGAATTTGGACATACGGACTATAAATGAATCATCCACGATACTATCACTAACTTAAATAAATAGACGACTAAATTTAACTGAGTCTTATTTTAAAATGAATATCATTATCACTTTTTACAAATTGAACTTAACATTTCTAAAACTAATATTTTAAAATGAAAATCATTATCACTTTATACAAAATGAACTTAACGTTTTTGAAACTAGATTTTTAGATATTTTCATAAATGACTAAATACAAACCGAACTTAACATTTTTAAAACTAGACTTTAGAATATTTTCAAAAATCGCCTAAGTACAAAACGAACCTAACGACTTTGAAACTAAAAATTTGTACTTAGGAAATAAAAACAAGATTTGTATTATACTAAAATACCTTAAGTATAAAAATACGTATAAAATACGATGAATAGTAAATACGATGAATAGTAAATACGATGAATAGTAAATACGATGAATAGTAAATACAATGAATAGTAAATACGATGAATAGTAAAATACGATGAATAGTGAAAAGTGAATAGTGAAATACTGAAAATAATTAAAAATTTTACGAAGTATAGAAAATTTAAAATGAAGAAGTAAATGACCTAAAGTGTTTGAAAAACACATAAATAAAATTGGACATACTATTAAACGTTTCAATTTAGAAACTTGAAAACATTAATAATTAACAACACTTCAAATAATAAACGAACGTGTTATGTGATCATATGAAACCTACAAATACTTAAACGTTTGTGTTTGGGACTAGGAGAGTCTAGTAACATGTGATATGTAATATCAAATAAATAATGAATCTTGAGTAAGTTAAATAAAAGGTCAAGCTTGGGCCTCGGATAAAGGAGCGTCGATCGTGAGTGAAGTGGGGTTTAAGATAGTCTTGTCATGATCGCCATTCTTGGGACAAGATAATTGAATATGCCATGGTTTTTGCCACAGGCTTTAGGAAGTGGTCGTTTTATCTGGAGTTAAGGTGCTCTACGAATAGCGTGGCCCATTCTTAACATGGATACTAATGTACATGTACTAGACTAGGATTTAATTCACTCTATTTCGCTAAAGTTATCGGAGACCCTTAGTAACATTATGTGCATATCGCTTTACGGTTCTGTCTCCTTGCCGTGTTTCGTCTTTATTGGACGCGACACTTGCATTCGTTCTTGCCACATGTAAAGATCACTTGGCGAGATTGTATCTGAAGTTCGAATCATTTCAACACTAGAGGATGAGATGCAAGTATTATAGTATTCGGCGTGGTTTACGAGTCGAGTAAGCCTCTGCACTATGGAAGTGAGATGCAATCGATCAGTACTGAAAGGCCTACTCGATTGGTCAGGCTCGTAGCGATATGTGTTGTGTGTTGTTTGATTAAATGAGAGCAGTGTGTACCATCTTGAAAATTAAAGACCACAAGTTTACGAAGTGAATCAGTGCATGATGAGAACAATACGATACGTATGTATGTATGCGATCTGATATCGCTTTGTAATCTTGCTGATATGTTGTGATACTATGGCTATGATATTATATGTTATTTGCTTTCATAACTGAATATCATGCTTATATGATTTATCGCTTTAACCGCATGCTTATTATGACATATATGTCTTTACATGCTAATTGTATTAAGCATGTTTATGTTTTTATCATAATGTTATGTTTATAAAGCGATAATATTAAACCAAAGTAATTGAAACCGAGGGTAAGTATGAGCATAGCTAGTCACTGTCCGCTCAGCGGGCATCCCCCCATAGTTTATTGTGCAGGACGTTCGTGGACCAGGAGCTGGATTTTGGATGGGGCCACGAGACGCTTTTATGCTTTACTTTTATTGTTTTCCGAGAGATATGTAATATATAACGCTACTCTTTTAACTACCGTATTTAGAGTTGTATTATTCAACTCTCGAACGAGGATGTAACATTTTGGGTTTATGTATAATTAATGACTCTGGTTTAAGACTTAATTAATTTCCGCCTTAGTAATTAAAGTCGACTAAAAACCAGGTTATTCTGATTAGTATCAGGCGCCTTGCGTAGTGAGTAACTTAATAGTTATTTCATCTAGCGAGAGACACCTGGGCCGGACATTCATATTGTATGTCAGGCATAGACTTATAGGATCAAATAATAAATTAGATTTTTCTTTTATTAGATCGCTTAAATAATAATTTGAAATCGCTTTAAAGTGTGAGGATGGGTAGAAACCTTAAGGACGACCATTAGGTTAAGGACTTTTAAATAACGAACTACTGCCCTCAAAATAAAATACACTAACTATCGTATGCTTGCTACTTGCTGATGTGTCTAACTGAAACTAACAACTATCCTCGGATATAAAATCTAAGTAATAAATTTAATTCTCGAAGAACGAAGCCTTAATCGAATACATGACGACAAGATCTCAAGCGCAACAAATGGACACATCAAGAAGCTTACTACTGATGAGACGTTCAAGATCTCGAAGATTTCTATCACAGAAAGGATTTCTACAACTCCATCTAATTAAGATTTAACCTCTTTAACCTTTTCTTCTAACTCTCTAATTTCCTAAATCTAAAATTCCTAATAACTACTTTTCAAATGAACTTTCATTCCTATTCCTTAATCTCGCAAAATGATTTCATTTTTGCTTGTCAACTTCTTAAACTTCTTTAATTGTAATCTCAAAAACTTTCAAACTTTATTACATTTTAATCTCTTAAACATTTACCTCTTTTAAAATTACAAATTTTCGTAAGTTTATAATTAGTGATTATCTTCTAAAAATAACCTTCATGTTTTTCCTTTAAAATATCTTTTAAACTTATTCATTTAATTCTAAAATTTTATTTAGTAATTTTAGATACCTTTGAAATTACTATGTTTTAAATCATATATTCTTTACCTTATATAGTATCAAATTTAATCATTTTTAAAATTTTCAACTTATCCATGCCTTTTTCAAATTCTCAACCTTTATAATGAATTTGTATATTTTCTGTTCAATTTGATAAATATGTTTAAAAGTTTCTTAAGGGGGTAGGACAAAAAAATGATGATTTAAAATCGTTGATTAAAGTTACTTAAAATCATTATTTCAACAAACTTTAAACTATATATTTTAATTTCAAATAAAAATTATAATTTGTTTTATTTTAAAACCCTTATAATTTTAATTTAAATTAATTCCGTACAAAACTTCTAGGCCCCACCTTTTTGAAAGTCTCTTTGAAATCGATTTCAGAAATGACAATCTACAAATATTTCTATATTAGTTCAAAATATTCCATTTGAAAATATAAAACGTTTATAGCTTTCAATCTTTTCACTCTATCTAGAATTCTTATAATAATTCAAAAATTCAAGCATTCTTAAAAGTCTTATTCTACCAAATTAAAATGTCATTATCGAAACTTGTTAAAACTTGTTGTCCTCTCTAACTGCATTGCCCAACTGCAAGTAGTTATCCACTCTATTCAAGTTTCGGGACGAAACTTTTCTTAAGGGGGTAGGTTTTGTAACACCAGTGTTATTTTAACACAATTTGATAAAAGAATTTAATTCCTTAAATTAAATTCATCCTTTTTCCATATAATAAAAATGCGACTGAATTTTTTTCGCCAAATAATAATAAATTTTCCTAAGTACAAATTTAAAAATTTTGAAAAATAAAATTTGTCCTATTATCTTCAGAATTGAAAAAGAAACACATTTCAAAATTTTATAAAAATGAACACTTATACTTTTCCCGCCTCTCGAAATTAGTCAACAAATTTCAAACACGCAAATCAAAAATCAAATATCTTATCCTCTTCCATTTTGGAAAAGCAAACTTCACATCTAACTTTTAATAAAAATATAATCATTTTGATTAATTTTTAATAAATCATATTATATTAAAATCTAATTACTATTTCATTTTCATTAAACTAGCTTTTTCTAAATTGTCGATATTTGAAGTTATACTTAATCTAAACTGATAAACTTTTTGACGTTTGATTCTAATTATTTAAATCATTATCTTTCATCCAAAAAAATATATATTTCGGACTAGTAAATTTTTAATCAAAATTCGAGGAGCCAAAGCCCAATTTTTATTTTAATCACACTTCGAGTTTTATTTTCATTTTTATTTTCAATCTTACTTCTAAACATTATTTTAGAATCATATATTTTATTTCAAGACTTTTCGCGTACGCGTAAATCGAAATTTCCGAAAACGAAAATCGAGCCCGAAAATTTATTAGAACCTTTTGACTTAGACTTTTTCAAAGTCTATCCTCTTCCATTTTCTTACACAATTACTTACACCTTTATTCTTATCATCATCACTTTTATTTTCTTTATTTAAATTTAAAGTTTATATATAATAATAATAATACATATACAAATATGATACTAATACATTAATACTACCATTTTTCATTTCCATCACTTTTAAAATTTTTCTAAAGTAATAAATAAAATATTTTAGTTTTAGAATTCAAAAGTATAAATATTTCGAAAAATCGTCAAACGCGCACACATTAACTTTTATCTCTTTTGACGCCCGACTTTTTAAAACTGATTAATTTCGTGAAAAACATTTTAAAACATCAAAGAGACATTTTTAATGCCAAATAGTAATATTGACTCTAGGTTGCCAAATTGATTATTATGTCATTAATACATTTTAATTAAACATTATTTATAAAGAAAAATCAAACCTTATCATTAAAGTTACTTGACCCAATTTATTACAACCTTCCTCATTAATTCTCAAGAGCAAAATCAACATCAATTGCCTTCTAAATGTCGTGTAACATGCACCCTTTTCTCCCATTTATTTTCTTTCTTTTTCTTCCTAAAACATTAAATAAAAACCTTAATATTATTTCTAATAAATCCTTAGTAATTCTAGTTATATTAGGGGGTCTTTTAGGGGCTAACTTGCAAAGATTTTTGGGTGAAGAACTTGGGTTTTATGGGTGAAGAAAATCCGATCTAAAATTTATTTTAGATCCCCGACGATTAACATCCTAATTAAGGTGACTAACTATGTCTTATATTATCCTTTTTAGTAAATTAATTTGTTTTGTTATTATGATTTTATGGATATGAAAATTATGTTAAATATGTTAAACATCACTTGTATGAACTTATATGTTTATGTGTTATATAATAAAATGATAATAAATAGGTAATAATGATAATAGTGTAATTGTAGTAATATTGTTCATATGTTAGTTAAATTAATTTTGAGCATTTTTAATTTATGTTCATATGATTTTTATGTTTATTTATGTTTTAATGAAGTAGTAATGTTATATAAAAATTATGTGAAATATTAAAAATGAGTTTAAAGTGATTAAAATCAAAAATGAAAATTTATATATATATATTACATATACACGGTTTTATTTAATTTTTTTAAATAAATTTTCACTTTTAATTTTTGTAAATAATATGTTAGATTAAGTTAGTTAAAATGGATGTTACCATATGAAAAGAATTAATTTAGGAAAATAAATTATAAATTATCAAAATCGAAATAAGTGTTCTTGAGTTGTTCTTGAGTTCTTCATGTGTGTTCTTATCATCTTCATGCTATGTTCATCATTTATGCTCATTTTGATCTTGTTTTAATTTATGTTTGTTATTACTTTGTGTTTATGTTTAGTTGTTGTTTTAGGTATTGTTATTACTATATATTAAATCAACTTAAAACATTATAAATCATATAGATTAAAAAGTTAGAAAATTAAAGTGTTGAAAAACACTATTCATAAATATAAATGAAAAGTTTAGTAAATTTCATTTTAGTTTAAAACGTATTAGTATAATTAGAATAATTAAAATATAAAGTCTTTAAGCAAAAAACCGATAAAATCGAAAAAATGAAATTTTAACCACCACCATCATTTGCCACGGCATTTAGGCCAATTTTAGAGTTAAAATTGTTTTTATCACTTTTTAGTTTATTGTTAAAATAATTTAATTATTAGTTAATAAGTTAGATTTAAGAAATTAAAAGAAATAAATCAATTTTTGTATTATATATGTTGTACCACGGCATTTTCATTTTTAATTGACTAAATTTGACTAAAATGAAATTATCATTAAGTCACTAAAGTTAAATAGTAATTAGAATTGAATTTTTGTATAAATCGTTTTAATTATAAATGAATTATTATAAACCGATAAAAATATGTAACCGTTATAAAAATGAACTAAATCGTGTGATACTACCTTTGCTATTGGATTATTGAATTTGGACATACGGACTATAAATGAATCATCCACGATACTATCACTAACTTAAATAAATAGACGACTAAATTTAACTGAGTCTTATTTTAAAATGAATATCATTATCACTTTTTACAAATTGAACTTAACATTTCTAAAACTAATATTTTAAAATGAAAATCATTATCACTTTATACAAAATGAACTTAACGTTTTTGAAACTAGATTTTTAGATATTTTCATAAATGACTAAATACAAACCGAACTTAACATTTTTAAAACTAGACTTTAGAATATTTTCAAAAATCGCCTAAGTACAAAACGAACCTAACGACTTTGAAACTAAAAATTTGTACTTAGGAAATAAAAACAAGATTTGTATTATACTAAAATACCTTAAGTATAAAAATACGTATAAAATACGATGAATAGTAAATACGATGAATAGTAAATACGATGAATAGTAAATACAATGAATAGTAAATACGATGAATAGTAAAATACGATGAATAGTGAAAAGTGAATAGTGAAATACTGAAAATAATTAAAAATTTTACGAAGTATAGAAAATTTAAAATGAAGAAGTAAATGACCTAAAGTGTTTGAAAAACACATAAATAAAATTGGACATACTATTAAACGTTTCAATTTAGAAACTTGAAAACATTAATAATTAACAACACTTCAAATAATAATAAGCGAGCGTGTTATGTGATCATATGAAACCTACAAATACTTAAACGTTTGTGTGGGACTAGGAGAGGCTAGTCACATGTGATATGTAATATCAAATAAATAATGAACCTTGAGTAAGTTAAATAAAAGGTCAAGCTTGGGCCTCAGATAAGGGAACGTCAATCGTGAGTGAAGTGGGGTTTAAGATAGTCTTGTCGCGGTCGCCATTCTTGGGACAAGATAATTGAATATGCCATGGTTTTTGCCACAGGCTTTAGGAAGTGGTCGGTTTATCTGGAGTTAAGGTGCTCTACGAATAGCGTGGCCCATTCTTAACATGGATACTAAAGTACATGTACTAGACAAGGGTTTAGATCACTCTATTTCGCTAAAGTTATCGGGGCCACCGTAACATTATGTGCATATGCGCTTTACTTCTGTCTCCTTGCCGTGTTTCGTCTTTATTGGACGCGACACTTGCATTCGTTCTTGCCACATGTAAAGATCACTTGGCGAGATTGTATCTCAAGTTCGAATCATTTCGAACACTAGAGGATGAGATGCAAGTATTATAGTATTCGGCGTGGTTTACGAAGTCGAGTAAGCCTCTGCACTATGGAAGTGAGATGCAATCGATCAGAGTACAAAGGCCTACTCAGTGGACAGGCTCGTAAGCAGTATGTGTTGTGTGTTGTTTGATTAAATGAGAACGAGTGTGTACCATCTTCGAAAATTAAAGACCACAAGTTTACGAAGTGAATCAGTCTGCATGATGAGAACAATACGATACGTATGTATGTATGCGATCCGATATCGCTTTGTAATCTTCTTTGATATGTTGTGATACTATGGCTATGATATTATATGTTATTTGCTTTCATAACTGAATATCATGCTTATATGATTTATCGCTTTAACCGCATGCTTATTATGACATATATGTCTTTACATGCTAATTGTATTAAGCATGTTTATGTTTTTATCATAATGTTATGTTTATAAAGCGATAATATTAAACCAAAGTAATTGAAACCGAGGGTAAGTATGAGCATAGCTAGTCATCATTCGCCAAATGGCATCCTCAAAGTTTATTGTGCAGGACGTTCGTGGACCAGGAGCTGGATTTTGGATGGGGCCACGAGACGCTTTTATGCTTTACTTTTATTGTTTTCCGAGAGATATGTAATATATAACGCTACTCTTTTAACTACCGTATTTAGAGTTGTATTATTCAACTCTCGAACGAGGATGTAACATTTTGGGTTTATGTATAATTAATGACTCTGGTTTAAGACTTAATTAATTTCCGCCTTAGTAATTAAAGTCGACTAAAAACCAGGTTGTTACAACAATTATCAATTCATTGCCTTTTTTTCCTTTTAAATTTGATAATGAACTTTTAAGTATAATTGTATTAATAGCAACACATATCACATTATATTGTTTATATATATTATTAGTTCTTTGCATTTTAGATTTAGCTAAATAAAAAATTAAATATTTGAATTAGAACATTATATTTAAAGATACGGAAAATTTGAAAATTGTAGTATAAGACATTGGATGCTATGAAAATTACAACTATATTTAATAAAATTCAAGTTTTAGTAACCAATTTAAAAGCTCAGCCCTAGAAGGAAGTGTTTAATTTAGGTAAGTAAGTGATGGAAAGTGATGTGACAAGAAAGAGTATGTGATAATAATAGAAGGAAGTGTGTAGGACTTAACATTTTATGTAAAAGCGTAGAAAAAGGGTGAGAAAGAAAACATATACACACTCCTTATTTCACAATTATAGCTAACCATACTCTTCTCCCTTTCTCCATTTCTCCTTCTCATTAAATATTCATCCGATTTACCATTTCATTTTACTCATTTACCCTATTCCAATCCAATCTTATTTTTTCATTAATTTAATAATCCATTAACATTTTTTACCATCTAATTGTTATACTTGCTGATCTTTTTATATTAGTATTATATATGAATGTAACACCCCGTGTTAATTTAAGCTAATTGTAATTAGGAAATCAATAATTAATCACCCTCGCTCATTAAATTCCTAATACAATACACTACAAGTCATTTTCATACCTAAACTAAAACCATTTTGAATTACTTTGAATTTGAACTTTATTCTTTCATATTCAAACTCGATAAATCAAATAGAGACTATACGACAAATTTTCTCAACGACAAATTTTGGCACGCAAATCGAGGTCAATCTTGACCAAAGTGGCCGAGCCACTTAGAGGATTAAATCATCTAATCCTTTTTCAATTACACTTACTCCTAATCCTAATCTAACAAAAATGGTTAAGGCTTAATCAATTTAGGTTATACTAACAAAACATATTATAATAATATAAGATTACTATTCCTTTTGATTTAACTAGCACTTTCACTAAAACTCGATATAATGAGCCACACTTATTCAAAACTGATAAACTTTTTGACGTTTGATCATAATGATTTAATTCGATAACATTCAATGAAAAAAATATGTATTTCGGTCAAGTAAGATTTTATTTCAAAGTTTCGAGGATTCTAGACCCAATTTTTGTTTTGGATTCCTTCCTACGTTTTTCTTCATTTTAATTTTTGATCTTACTTCTAAACATTATTTTAAGACTATATATTTCATTTCGAGACTTTTCGCGTACGCGTAAATCGAAAATTGCAAAAACGAAAACCGAGCCCACTTGTGATCAAAGTGGCCGGCCCTCTTGGACTCCAAGGTCCTTGATTATCCTCTTCCACTCCTTACAACTTTTGCACCATGTCTAATCTCTTACACACTACCAACACTTACCATCCTACAATATTACATCATCACAACCTATTTTAATTAAACATTAAACATTATATTACATTACAAAAACAAAACAACAAAACTACTACTACTACTACATACATACGGTTCACTACACACACACACACCAAAATTCTCTAAGTCATTTTCTCTCTAAATAAAATCTTACTCAAGAACAAGTAAGCTTGTTCTTCATGCAAGCTCAAGAACACATCTATTTTTCCATCCTCTTTAATCCTTTTCATTCTTTAATCTTTCATTTTATTTGCTTGAATTAATTAGCACACTTAAATAAGCTCTTCATCATCTATATTTAGTACTCACTTGCTCTATATACATACAATTAAAATATGAACATAAATCGAAATCTTTTAAAATGAAAACAACAACTAAACTAAAAACAATACTACACATAAATTTTATTAGTAATGTTTAGCTAGCTTAGTAAAATAAATTACTAACTTTCTTATATTTCATTTTTATGTACTCTCCTAATCAAAGACGAGGAGCAAGGTGGTGAAGACGACTTGAGCCAGTTTGATCATATTGTCGATCCCGACAACTGCTAAACAAATTTGCTACTAACCTAATTAAGGTGCCCCCGCACACTAGGTTTTAATTTTGTTAATCGTATGCTAGAAATGTTTATGTGTTATATTTATTGTGCTTATGATCACCTAGCATTCATATGTTAAATTAGGAGACAAAAATCGAAAAATAGAACTTGTTACTCACTAACAAAACCCACGGCCAAACCCTTAATTTTTGTTCAATTTTTCGTTTTAATTTTTGTAAATTGCATGCTTAAAATACTAAGACTAATATGTACATGAATATATAATTTGTTTTTGTTTAGGACTTAAAATGAATTTGTTATGAATTTAAATGTGTTAAAATGTTTTATTGTGTTCTTGAAGTATTATTGTTATCCTTATGTTATAATGATTTTTATTTTGTGTGTTAATGTTTATAGATGTTTTTCACTCATGATTAAGTATATATATGATATAGAATAAATTAGTTGTTGAATTAGAAGTATAAAAATCAAAAATCAAATTTTAGAACATACATATATATCACACGGTTTTCCCTTTATTTTTGGACCAATTTTTAGTTTTAATTTTTCTAAATAACATATTATGATTAGTCTAGTTAAATTAGGCTTGTATGAAAAATTTGAGAAAATTATATAAACATATAAAAATTTGACTAAATAATGTTCATATTAAAAGCATTAGTGTTCTTCACATCTTCAATGTGTTCTTCATCTTTTGACTAAGTTTTGATTTATAAATTTTATAAGTTTTAGTATTTATCGTTTTTGTTTACTAGTTTAAGTCACTTTAGCATAAACTAAATAATTAGTATATAAAAACCTTAAGTCAAAAACCGATAAAATTTGAAAACGAAAATAAATTGCCATGTATAAAGGGCCACGGCATTTAGGTCCATTTTTGACTAAAAATGAATTTGTCACTTTTTATTTTTATCACTTAAGTAATTTAAATAGATAAAGTAATGAATTATTAATGAAAAACAAAAAAAGAAATAAGTTGCTATGTATAAATAACCCACGGCATTTCCATTATAATTGGGTCAATTTTGGTCAAAATGAATTTATCACTTAATCACTATAATTGAGTAGTAATTAGTTTTATATTTTTATTGTATAAAGAATCATTAATAAAAAGAATCAACGAAACCGATAAAAATAAACGTTACATATATTGAAATGAATCATATCGTGTGTTACTACCTATGCTTAATTGTGGATATGGAGATAAGGACTATTTAAAATGAACTACGACAACCTCGCTAAAATTTGAAACCGCTTAAATTTTAGCTAAGTATACGACTAAATCTAAACCGAGTTTTACTTTTGAAATATCATTTAAATCACCAAGTATAAAAATGAACTTAACCACTTTGATTTACATATGTTTCAAAATCACTAAATACAAAATGAACTTAACGAGTTCGATTAAAATATATTTCAAAACCGCTAAATGCAAAATGAACTTAACAACTTTAAAACTAGGCTCCTAAAATATTTCCAAAAATCACTAAGTACAAAACGAACCTAACGACTTTAAAACTAGAATTCTACACTTAGAAAATAATAAGCTTAGTTTAGAATCTAAATAAGATACTAAGTATAAATACACGAATAAAATACTAAGTATAAAAATACGTATAAAATACGATGAATAGTGAAATACGACGAATAGTAAATACGTGAATAGTAAAATACGTGAATAGTAAAAATATTTAAAAATTTACGATTGGACTTCAAATAAATTATTTTAGTTTCGCTTTGTGTTTAGTTTACTTGAAGAAATGCTTAGACTAAATTCTCATTATACAAGTTTGACGATACTATTATTATGAACTCCTTTGGAGAAATAAAGGAACGAGAATATGATAAAGAAAGTACTTGTTAAATACTCGGGTGTCTGTCATGTTGCGAATCTATTGTGCCATCGTTAGAAAGGTAGCCGCGTATGGGGACTCTTTCACTCTCAGTGCTGACTGAGGCGTTCTAATGACTCTCATAGTCTTTAGGCAAGCAGCGATACATCCCTTGAATGGGCATAAATGTTGCGTTTTGCGGTCCATACGAGGTAACGGAAGATGACCATCCCATCCGGGGACCTTGTCATTAGGTATTAATCGTTTTGGTTAGGAAAAGCATACTCTCTCGAATAGCGAGGACTGTGTCGTTTCTAAGTGAAAGTGTGTGCACACATTAGATAAGGGATTGAATCGTCCTTCTTACCTAGTGGTATCCTTGGCAGTAAAGTCCGTTGATGTACCCGTGACCATTCACGCGAGCCTTGCTTTTGTAGGGTTTTGCATGCTTCCATCCTGACTTGTTGTGGTTCATAGGACAACGTATGATAGATTATCCATGTTGTATTGGATATTAGGTAGTTATCACGTACGCTACTTAGTGTTTGATCTGATGTACGAGTCTGAGCAGCTAGTGCACTTTGATAATTATCTATGAGAGTACACAAGCCGCTCTGTAGTCAAGACTCGCGAGTTATGTTACTATATGTATAATTGAAAAGGGTCGACTACCCCGAATATGATTGAGATGGTAATGAATTGTTGAGTATGATTGGTTATGAGTGTGGTGTGATATATGATTTGATCTATACTCATGTTGAATTATTCTGATTGCCTTATGTGTTTTTGCTTGCCTACTTGCCATCTACTTTATTTAATTGTCATGTATATCGCACATGCCTATAATTGCTACACTACGTGATTTATTCGATGTGTTTAGATTGTGTTGGGGGAGAAAACACTAATACGAGATGAACTGCAGGTACCCCGAGGACTTATGTTTATCAAATGCTGGGGATGGTTTACCATATTTTGTACTTCGTTGTTTTGGAGAGATTTGTAATCAAACATATACTCTGTTTCATCCTAAGACTCGTACTATGTATATAGAGTTTTAATACGATAACAGCTGGTTTGTAATAAATAGACTTAATTAATTTTCCGCCTTAGTTTAATTAAAGTCACGAAAAACCAGGTTGTTACAGTTGGTATCAGAGCTGTCTTGCGACCGTGAATGACTTAAAGTTATCTCACATAGCGAGGCGACACCTGGGCCAGACATTCATATCGTATGTCAGGCATAGACTTATAGGATCAAATAATAAATTAGAAATCTCTAGATCGCTAAAATAATAACTTAGATCAGTTTAAAATGTGAAAGGGTAGAATCTTAAGGACCGACCTAATAATAATAAACTAGTTAGACGAGCGATAGAATCTGAACTTTATGAATCTTTTCTTGCTATTTGCTCTGTGGCTAACTCTAGTTTGACAAAGGCCCTTAAGATGACGCCCTTGATTACTCAGTAACAATTTACCGCAACGCCCACCGATGATGTTACTAGAGAGTACATACGTAGCCATTCCCTCCACATAGTGCGATATGTGGATGCTCATGGAATCATGACGGGCAGGATTTACCACACGAGGGGCATTGGCATCAGTTTGACCATGATTGTGAGCTTTCATCCATACGATGAGT
The DNA here is from genome assembly GCA_023091065.1 of Dianthus caryophyllus. NCBI lineage: Eukaryota > Viridiplantae > Streptophyta > Magnoliopsida > Caryophyllales > Caryophyllaceae > Dianthus > Dianthus caryophyllus. Next base: position 33,755,078 of record CM041517.1, on the reverse strand, counting down.
TTTGGGCACCTCTAGGTTTGCGACTTCTCTCCGATTACGAGCTGGACTTGGTTCGCATGTACCACCCAGATCCCCTTCATAGGGTGGAGGGACCACCGCGTGGATGGAGTATGAGGAACTACTCGACAGTTTGATGATTCAAGAATATGAGCGCGACTATCCTCCATTTTCACCCAACGCCATCATACCCCCAATCATATGGGAGAGGGATCTCACCTCTGGGAGGCTCTTGAGGGTTGCAAATCATATTTAGGGTCATTTGACTCCAATTTGTAAAATATATGTAACCGACTTTTAAACCATCCTAAGAACGATCTTAATATCGTCTTCTTTTCCTACGGCTATGGATGTTATATTCGGATGTGACGTTTGGTGAACTTATGTATTATATTCCTTTGAAATGTAATATTTTACCCATGTATATATTTATATATATATGGAGACGTTATGTTACTACCTAGTCGTGTGCTTTTCTTAAACGCATTATTTTAACTTTACATACATATTTGTACTTCCAAATCTCATTTAAATTATTTTATCCAAATTGATTTCAGATGAGACTACCGTGCGGTAAGAGGTACTCTGAGTGGACACCAAAAGAGAAGGCCCGCAAGAAAGCCATCGAGGCCTACGCACGACGTCAACAATTGAAGTCATGGAAGAGATCACAGGACTCGAGTGATTCGGAAATCGACTGGAAGACTAGGGCACTTAAGACTCCGTATATGGAGCATCGAGTTCCGGATCATCTCCGCCGATCCTCAGAATACACAGATGTGATCGAAGCGTTCATGCAGGGAAAACCTGAGACATTTGAGGGAATCAGTGGGACACTCTACCCATGGATCAGGAGTATGAATGCGAGGTTCCTGGAACACTCAGTTAGAGAGGAATGGAAAACCTCCCTAGCAGCTGCTTGCCTTGATGAAGAGGCCAAAGCATGGTGGAGACGACTACGCTCCCCAGCTATTCTTGAGGGTGAATACTACCTGAGCTGGGAGGACTTCAAGCTCGGTTTGAGCGACGCAACTAATGCTGTTAAGTACAAATACAGCTTCTCGGAGGAAGAATACCACTACTCAAAGTTTGCTTAGAATCTAGGACAAATCTTTTGTCATCCTCGATCTAATTTTATAACTCTTGAGGATGTATCTAAGCTTTTGTGTCATTTTGCTGAACTTGTATCTAAGTTTTCACCTTAGTTCATTTCATAGAGAATGTATTAGGAGGCTTTGTAACTTTTTGATGTAATCCTTTTACATTATCAATGAAATGTCTTTTACCTTGCATTTTATAATGTGTCTATCTTGTTAACTACTCAAAATTCATACAACTTCGTCTTTATTTCATTTTACAGAATGGCTGAAAACGATATTCCAGACAATGATCTTAACCAACAATTCCTCGAAGAGGAGGCAAGAAGGAGAGGTTTTGAGGACGCAATCATGAAGATTGCTCAGAATACCCACCATGCACCATGGGGCGGTAACAATCGGCAAGATTTGAAAGATTCTCCAAACACCGCCCTTTAACATACTGCGGATCCGATCCGTGGTCTGACGAGAATGGATCGAGGAAATGGAGAAACTGCTGGAGCTCAGCAAGATACCCCCCACAGAAATGGTGAATGTGGTGGCATATTACTTGAAGGGAGGGGCGTACAGTGGGTGGCGCGAAATCAGATCTAATTTCCCACTCAGCATCTACAATCGAGCGAGTTCAAAACGCTTTTAGAGAGCAAGTATTTCTGCAGAGCTTCAGGTGGAACAAAGAAGAAGAGTTCGTGAATTTGAAAGCAGGGTAATATGCAACCGCAGTATACACCAAAAGTTTCGTGAGTCACAAAATTTGCCCCCAAGATAACGATTGATGAGGAAGAACTCGCCAACCGATATGTTCGGGGTATGACTTACAGTTTACAGTTGATCATGAGCGGGTTCAATTGCCGGAACTTTGCCGAAGCCTATGAGAAGGCAACAGGTATCTGGGCGTCAATTCAGAAGAATGAAGCAGAGGAGAAAGGGGAAAAGAGGGTGTTTACGCCTTACGTGGCGGCGCCGCCATTCGTAAGCCTAACTACCAACGACCTTTTCTACCACAGGCCAATCCATCAAGCCGGGGTTACCAAAGGCCTACGAATTTCGCTCAGAATTCCACCCAGACCAGGCCAAGGTTTGCCCCGATCCTCCAAGGCCTCTACCACTATACGAAGTCCGATAAGTGTCGGCTCTTGCCTAAAACAACTACACCGGAAGCAAAGTGCAATGGTGCACCGATCACGTGCTTCATATGCGCAGAAGTAGGTCATAAGGTAAGCGTCGCCTCTAAACAGGGAACAACGGGTAGAGTGAACACGGGCCCGCCGCCCGCCGTAAGAGTTCAGGGGAGAGTATATGTGCTGTCAGAGAATGATGGTGATGTCGAGGACTGTCAGGATGTAGACGTCGTCACTGGTAAATTTTTGGTTAATTCTGTACCTGCCTTTATTTTGTTCGATACGGGTGCGTCTTTATCTTTTATCTCAACAAAATTTCTAGCAAAATCCAAACTTACAAAACCTGAACAAATACGCACTAACATATCGCTACCAAATGGCAAAAATATTTCTTGTTCTGCAAAATACAATAATGTACAAATTATGATTCACCACACAAACTTTCTCTCTGACCTGATTCTATTCGACCTTCCTGAATTCGATATAATTTTGGGAATGGATTGGTTAACTCGTCATCATGCTACGTTCAAATGCCGAGACCGGAGGATCACATTGAAAGGCCCTAATGGAACAGTGGTGACCTACCAAAATACGCCTTCAAAGGAAAAAGTGCGATTCGTGTCTGCTATGAAAATTCAGAACATGGGGAGAAAGGGACATCAAGTATTTCTGTGCAGCATCAACAAAGTGGAGGCCGAGCAAAAGATCGAGAACATTCACATTGTAAATGAATACCGGATGTGTTTCCTGATGAACTGCCAGGCCTGCCGCCTGCACGAGATGTAGAATTCTCAATCGACCTACTGCCAGGCACCGCACCAATCTCAAAGGCACCCTACCGAATGGCACCAGGTGAACTCCAGGAACTTAAGAAACAGATGGAGCAGTCAATAGATCGAGGCTTCATCGCATCGAGTGTCTCGCCTTGGGGCGCTCCGATACTTTTTGTTAAGAAAAAGGACGGGAGTATGCGCCTATGCATCGACTACCGTGAACTCAACAAGGTTACAATCAAGAATCGTTACCCTTTGCCAAGGATAGACGACCTATTCGATCAACTCAAGGGAGCAGGTGTTTTCTCCAAAATTGATTTAAGATCGGGTTATCATCAGATAGGTGTACGAAAGGAGGACATACAGAAGACTGCATTCCGATCTAGATACGGCCACTATGAGTTCAAAGTGATGCCTTTTGGCCTCACCAACGCACCTGCAGTGTTCATGGATCAGATGAACAGAACCTTCCACGAATATCTGGACGTTTGCGTGGTCGTATTCATAGATGACATCCTAATCTACTCAAAGACTGAGAAAGAACACGAAGAACATCTACGCACTGTATTGGAGATTTTGAGGAAAGATAAATGGTATGCAAAATTCTCTAAGTGCGAATTCTGGTTGAGTGAAGTGGCATTCCTGGGCCACGTGATTTCGAAGGAAGGAGTAATGGTAGACCCAAAGAAAGATAAGCCGTAAAGGAATGGGTCGCACCAAAGACCGCCACGGAGGTTCAAGCTTTACGGGCTTGGTGGTTACTACAGATTTATCGTGCACCGACTTTTCAAAGGTAGCACGCCCAATGACTAAACTCCTACAGAAAGACTCCAAATTTGTGTGGAACGAGGACTGTGAAAAGGCGTTCCTAGAACTCAAAACAAGGCTGACTACCGCACCTGTCCTAGCCCTACCAACTGACGGGGATGAATACGAGGTGTATAGTGATGCGTCCTTAAATGGACTAGGATGTGTACTAATGCAGCAGGGCAAGGTGATCGCTTATGCATCTCGACAACTCAAGGTGCATGAAAAGAACTATCCAACCCATGATCTTGAACTCGCAGCAGTTGTGTTCGCTTTGAAGATTTGGCGACATTATCTTTATGGAGTCAGCATAAAATTCTACACTGACCACAAGAGCTTGAAGTACATATTCACGCAGAAAGAGCTGAATATGAGACAAAGGAGGTGGCTAGAACTAATCAAAGACTACAAGATTGAACTGCTCTATCACGAAGGAAAAGCAAACGTCGTAGCAGACGCTTTAAGTCGTAAGAATCCACGCTCACTGAATAATATCTGGGAGATTCCATCCGACCTCGTTCAGGATTTGAGAAGATTGGATTTGGACTTAGTACAGTCCGATGATACTGATTTAAATGCAATGGTAGTGGAACCCGAGATACTCCACGACATCCGAGCACTACAATGGGAAGACCCTGAACTAGTAACGATTCGAGGGAGGATTCCGTCGGAAGGGACTGAAGGATTTAAAATTCACCCTGACGGGAGCCTTCGATTCAAAGAGAGATGGTGTATACCGGACAATGAAGCGCTAAAACGCAGGATTTTAGACGAAGCACATAGCACCCGATATTCAGTACATCCTGGGTCAGATAAGATGTACCAAGATTTGAAATTACGATTCTGGTGGATCGGGATGAAAAAGGAGATAGCCGAACACGTGGCTAAATGCTTGATTTGTCAGAAGGTGAAATTCGAACATCAAAGACCGGGAGGACTCCTACAACCGTTAGAAATACCACGAGGGAAATGGGACTCAATCTCAATGGACTTCATTATGGGACTACCGAGAACCTCGAGTGGTAAGGATGCAATCTGGGTCATCGTGGATCGATTAACAAAGTCTGCCCACTTTGTTCCGATCAAAGAGACGTGGGGATCGGACGAGTTAGCAAAGGCCTATGAGAAAGAAATAATCGGGTTGCATGGTGTGCCCTTGATATTATTTCGGATAGGGACGCAAGAGTTTACGCCCCATTTCTGGAAGAAGTTGCAAGAAGCCTTAGGTAGCCGCTGAAAATGAGCACCGCTTTTCACCCGGCCACGGATGGCCGACCGAACGAACCATTCAAACCTTAGAGGACATGTTGAGAGCTTGCGATGGAGTTTAACGCTAATCGGGAAAAGAGTTTGCCATTAATCGAAGTTCTCCTACAACAACAGCTACCATGCTAGCCTCAAATGTGCCCCTTTTGAAGCTCTATATGGAAGGAAGTGTCGAAGCCCAGTGTGTTGGGACGACGCTAGCGACAATGTGGGAACCGGACCACAGACTATTCAGGACCAGATCGAACACATTAAAATCATTCGAGAGAGATTACCGGCGGCTCAAGATCGTCGAGAAGAAGTATCTTTGATAAACATCGTAAGCCTATTGAATTTCGTAAGGGGACAAGGTATTCTTGAAAGTGTCGCCCATGAAAGGAGTAAAGCGATTCGGCTTAAAAGGGAAGCTGAGCCCGAAGTATATTGGACCCTACGAGATACTTGAGCGAATCGGAGAAGTGGCGTATCGACTTGCTCTACCGCCTAACCTATCAAGAGTACACAATGTTTTCCACGTATCTCAACTACGGAGATATCGATCTGATCCAAGCCACATCGTTTCACCCGATGTCATTGAGATCGAGCCTAATATGTTGTACTCTGAGAAACCGGTGGAAATCTTGGCACGGGAAACCAAGACCCTGAGACGAAAGGCAATACCCTTAATTAAAGTCCTTTGGAGGGGTCATTATACCGAACAAGCTACTTGGGAAACCGAGGCGTCGATGAAGGAGAAATACCCGTGAACCTGCTCTCAAATGGGTAACCTTAACCACCTAGTTAACTTTAAGTTTCGGGGACGAAACTTCTTTAAGGGGGGAGGATTGTAACACCCCGTGTTAATTTAAGCTAATTGTAATTAGGAAATCAATAATTAATCACCCTCGCTCATTAAATTCCTAATACAATACACTACAAGTCATTTTCATACCTAAACTAAAACCATTTTGAATTACTTTGAATTTGAACTTTATTCTTTCATATTCAAACTCGATAAATCAAATAGAGACTATACGACAAATTTTCTCAACGACAAATTTTGGCACGCAAATCGAGGTCAATCTTGACCAAAGTGGCCGAGCCACTTAGAGGATTAAATCATCTAATCCTTTTTCAATTACACTTACTCCTAATCCTAATCTAACAAAAATGGTTAAGGCTTAATCAATTTAGGTTATACTAACAAAACATATTATAATAATATAAGATTACTATTCCTTTTGATTTAACTAGCACTTTCACTAAAACTCGATATAATGAGCCACACTTATTCAAAACTGATAAACTTTTTGACGTTTGATCATAATGATTTAATTCGATAACATTCAATGAAAAAAATATGTATTTCGGTCAAGTAAGATTTTATTTCAAAGTTTCGAGGATTCTAGACCCAATTTTTGTTTTGGATTCCTTCCTACGTTTTTCTTCATTTTAATTTTTGATCTTACTTCTAAACATTATTTTAAGACTATATATTTCATTTCGAGACTTTTCGCGTACGCGTAAATCGAAAATTGCAAAAACGAAAACCGAGCCCACTTGTGATCAAAGTGGCCGGCCCTCTTGGACTCCAAGGTCCTTGATTATCCTCTTCCACTCCTTACAACTTTTGCACCATGTCTAATCTCTTACACACTACCAACACTTACCATCCTACAATATTACATCATCACAACCTATTTTAATTAAACATTAAACATTATATTACATTACAAAAACAAAACAACAAAACTACTACTACTACTACATACATACGGTTCACTACACACACACACACACCAAAATTCTCTAAGTCATTTTCTCTCTAAATAAAATCTTACTCAAGAACAAGTAAGCTTGTTCTTCATGCAAGCTCAAGAACACATCTATTTTTCCATCCTCTTTAATCCTTTTCATTCTTTAATCTTTCATTTTATTTGCTTGAATTAATTAGCACACTTAAATAAGCTCTTCATCATCTATATTTAGTACTCACTTGCTCTATATACATACAATTAAAATATGAACATAAATCGAAATCTTTTAAAATGAAAACAACATCTAAACTAAAAACAATACTACACATAAATTTTATTAGTAATGTTTAGCTAGCTTAGTAAAATAAATTACTAACTTTCTTATATTTCATTTTTATGTACTCTCCTAATCAAAGACGAGGAGCAAGGTGGTGAAGACGACTTGAGCCAGTTTGATCATATTGTCGATCCCGACAACTGCTAAACAAATTTGCTACTAACCTAATTAAGGTGCCCCCGCACACTAGGTTTTAATTTTGTTAATCGTATGCTAGAAATGTTTATGTGTTATATTTATTGTGCTTATGATCACCTAGCATTCATATGTTAAATTAGGAGACAAAAATCGAAAAATAGAACTTGTTACTCACTAACAAAACCCACGGCCAAACCCTTAATTTTTGTTCAATTTTTCGTTTTAATTTTTGTAAATTGCATGCTTAAAATACTAAGACTAATATGTACATGAATATATAATTTGTTTTTGTTTAGGACTTAAAATGAATTTGTTATGAATTTAAATGTGTTAAAATGTTTTATTGTGTTCTTGAAGTATTATTGTTATCCTTATGTTATAATGATTTTTATTTTGTGTGTTAATGTTTATAGATGTTTTTCACTCATGATTAAGTATATATATGATATAGAATAAATTAGTTGTTGAATTAGAAGTATAAAAATCAAAAATCAAATTTTAGAACATACATATATATCACACTGTTTTCCCTTTATTTTTGGACCAATTTTTAGTTTTAATTTTTCTAAATAACATATTATGATTAGTCTAGTTAAATTAGGCTTGTATGAAAAATTTGAGAAAATTATATAAACATATAAAAATTTGACTAAATAATGTTCATATTAAAAGCATTAGTGTTCTTCACATCTTCAATGTGTTCTTCATCTTTTGACTAAGGTTTGATTTATAAAATTTATATGTTTTAGTATTTATCGCTTTTGTTTACTAGTTTAAGTCACTTTAGCATAAACTAAATAATTAGTATATAAAACCTTAAGTCAAAAACCGATAAAATTTGAAAACGAAAATAAATTGCCATGTATAAAGGGCCACGGCATTTAGGTCCATTTTTGACTAAAAATGAATTTGTCACTTTTTATTTTTATCACTTAAGTAATTTAAATAGATAAAGTAATGAATTATTAATGAAAAACAAAAAAAGAAATAAGTTGCTATGTATAAATAACCCACGGCATTTCCATTATAATTGGGTCAATTTTGGTCAAAATGAATTTATCACTTAATCACTATAATTGAGTAGTAATTAGTTTTATATTTTTATTGTATAAAGAATCATTAATAAAAAGAATCAACGAAACCGATAAAAATAAACGTTACATATATTGAAATGAATCATATCGTGTGTTACTACCTATGCTTAATTGTGGATATGGAGATAAGGACTATTTAAAATGAACTACGACAACCTCGCTAAAATTTGAAACCGCTTAAATTTTAGCTAAGTATACGACTAAATCTAAACCGAAGTTTTACTTTTGAAATATCATTTAAATCACCAAGTATAAAAATGAACTTAACCACTTTGATTTACATATGTTTCAAAATCACTAAATACAAAATGAACTTAACGAGTTCGATTAAAATATATTTCAAAACCGCTAAATGCAAAATGAACTTAACAACTTTAAAACTAGGCTCCTAAAATATTTCCAAAAATCACTAAGTACAAAACGAACCTAACGACTTTAAAACTAGAATTCTACACTTAGAAAATAATAAGCTTAGTTTAGAATCTAAATAAGATACTAAGTATAAATACACGAATAAAATACTAAGTATAAAAATACGTATAAAATACGATGAATAGTGAAATACGACGAATAGTAAATACGTGAATAGTAAAATACGTGAATAGTAAAAATATTTAAAAATTTACGATTGGACTTCAAATAAATTATTTAAGTTTCCTTTGTGTTTCCGTTTACTTGAAGAAATGCTTAGACTAAATTCTCATTATACAAGTTTGACGATACTATTATTATGAACTGTCACTGGAGAAATAAAGGAACGAGAATATGATAAAGAAAGTACTTGTTAAATACTCGGGTTATGTCATGTTGCGAACCGATTGTGCCATCGTTAGAAAGGTAGCGGCGTATGGGGACACTTTCACTCTCAGTGCTGACTGAGGCGTTCTAATGGCTCTCATAGTCTTTAGGCAAGCAGCGATACATCCCTTGAATGGGCATAAATGTTGCGTTTGCGGTCCATACGAGGTAATCTGAAGATGACCATCCCATCCGGACCTTGTCATTAGGTATTAATCGCTTTGGTTAGGAAAAGCATACTCTCTCGAATAAGCGAGGACTGTGTCGTTTCTAAGTGAAAGTGTGTGCACACATTAGATAAGGGATTGAATCGCCCTTCTTACCTAGTGGTATCCTTGGCAAGAAGTCCGCTTGATGTACCGGCGACCATTATCACGCAGCCTTGCTTTTGTAGGGTTTTGCATGCTTCCATCCCGACTTGTTGTGGTTCATAGGACAACGTGTGATAGATTATCCATGTTGTATTGGATATTAGGTAGTTATCACGTACGCTACTTAGTGTTTGATCTGATGTACGAGTCTGAGCAGCTAGTGCACTTTGATAATTATCTATGAGAGTACACAAGCCGCTCTGTAGTCAAGACTCGCGAGTTATGTTACTATATGTATAATTGAAAAGGGTCGACTACCCCGAATACGATTGAGATGGTAATGAATTGTTGAGTATGATTGGTTATGAGTGTGGTGTGATATATGATTTGATCTATACTCATGTTGAATTATTCTGATTGCCTTATGTGTTTTTGCTTGCCTACTTGCCATCTACTTTATTTAATTGTCATGTATATCGCACATGCCTATAATTGTTATACTACGTGATTTATTCGATGTGTTTAGATTGTGTTGGGGGAGAAAACACTAATACGAGATGAACTGCAGGTACCCCGAGGACTTATGTTTATCAAATGCTGGGGATGGTTTACCATATTTTGTACTTCGTTGTTTTGGAGAGATTTGTAATCAAACATATGCTCTGTTTCATCCTAAGACTCGTACTATGTATATAGAGTTTTAATACGATAACAGCTGGTTTGTAATAAATAGACTTAATTAATTTTCCGCCTTAGTTTAATTAAAGTCACGAAAAACCAGGTTGTTATAATGAATATAGATGATTAACACTACTAACATATACTTTTTTGAACAGTATTTTCCCAACACTGTTTGATCTATTAAATTGAAAGCTAAGGACGTATATCCTATAAAACATTATTTGAATGATGTTACACATTTAGTTGGATATGAACTAATATCATTAGATCGAATAAGAGCCAATTTTATTTGAATTGCGTGACACATTTTGTTGCCGACAATATTGAATATGATTTCGACATGTGATCACTTCTACTACATACCATCTTACCCTAACATGATTGCCTTGATATGCTAATATTTGCTTTAATCACACACGAAGAAAATGTAAAGAATATTTCAAATTAAATTGCACAAAACAAGTTGTGGATACCCATATCCGTACCCTCCCAAACAAAACCCTGTGATATACCACGGACTTTTATTATGCATGCTTTAACGTTGACTTAAACGGTTCTAACTAATGTCGAATTCATTTTGAGTCGTTTGAAATGTTAAAATGTTTTAGGTCGCTTCACATCGCTTTAAATAAACGTTCATTTTGTCCATTTGGAGTCTAGCTAGGTCCTTGTCCTGCTTCATTTGGCATGAGCTTCGCACTTGCACTACAATTAGCCCTTTTACATTAACAAGGTCTAATTCAGCATTCCTAAATCCCTAAATTTAGGCCCGGTGGCTAGATCTTCCCTTTAGCCTCCTCTTACACAAAATACAACCTCACGTCTTACCTTATTTCACAAAATCCATGCAAATACACCCTTTTCATTTTTCCGGGTCTCGGGTCCGAAACCGAGCCCAAACCCAGCCTTTGGCCCGCACTCCAAAGCCCTAAACATCAAAATATCTCAGAAATATCCTAGCCTTTTCCTTGACGTACAAGTAAGGATTATACTAAATCTTTTCGAGATATAATCAAACCGAAACTAGGAAACTACGCAAAAAAACACACCTTCAAACCGCATAGTCTTATGCGGTTTGGGGTGGCAACCGCATAAGCCTATGCGGTTTGCCTGGGCAATCGCATAAGGTTATGCGGTTTCCTGGCTTGTTTTTATCCCCGGATTTCCTAATTTCTCCGAGGTTTTTAGTATATATACACCCCTATACCTGACCTCGAAAAACACAATTCACAACCAGCTTTCACAGCAAACACACTACAAAACTCTTTCAAAGCCTCACGCACTCAAATCCTTGAGTTCAACACACCATCCCGTGCTGAATTCATCCTCCTTTTAAGTTCAAGAAGCGAAGCTCTGCCCAGATCTGAAGCGTCAAGACAAGGTACGTACCGATCCACTTGGATCAAAGCTTTTTCTTATTTTCTATGGACTAACAAAGGGGACTACACTTTAGCGCCCCCTCCGGCTTTGGCACCCAGCTCGCTTGCACTCCAAGTGTTCTATTTACTTCGGGTACACTCCATATCCGATGACACGCCAAAGTCGCATAAGCAACCGACCCTTATAAAATAAACCAATGGACAATTGAACTTTATTTTATTTGTATGCATCTTGCACCTTCCTATTTTGCATTAAAATCAACTTAAACAATGAATTCGACCTTTAACTGAACCGTTTTCGTTAACAAGTTAAACATGCTAAACTGAGGGTTTTAATCAATCTTTTTGCATTTGCATCTGCATTCTTTTACAAACTTTTCGCACTTGTACGTAGCGATAACATTAGCTCAAATATCATCTTACATGGATTGTTCTAGGTCAGTAGAGGCTATCTTTACATAGGCTTTTCTAAAAGATTTTCATAAATCATTAATTGAATTAACTCTTTTTCTAAAGTACCCTCACCCCGAATCCAATCTGGTTTCACAAGCCTTAGATCTAGGGGTGTCGGCGTGCTCCAAAATCTAGGACATGTCTTTAGGCTTAGGACATGATAGCAGGTTCCTAATTTCCGCGATAATTAGGTGGCGACTCCAAAACAGTTTTTAAAGGTTTTTCTAACTTAATCTTTTTAACTTTAAAACGCGCCCTTAAGCAAGACGCAGAGTTGGGTCCCGTCCGATCCCGGGTTCCACAGTTTGGCGACTCCGCTGGGGATATTTTATTTTTAAAACTTAAAACTAGCTTTTTCTTTTTAAAAATAAAGAGGTGAAACTTGAAAGCCTTGAACAATCCAAGTATACATATTTGAGCTATGCACATTCGTTTAGAGTCCATTCCTTTTGGAATCTAGGCACCCTTTGCACCCTCGAGAGGTGATTCCCACATGCAGGCTTGTCCACTCGATAAAGCACATGCCGGACTAGCTTTCCTCTCGCCCCTCCACTGTCAGTAACGGCTATCTCGACCGCTTGAAAGGTTCTCCAGAAAACCTATCGCCCCGGCGTAAGGAAATGAAGGGGTTAAGTATCTGCCAAAGCGTACTCGAGGTAGTTGGAAGTGTACCCGACTGACTCATTTTCACCCTTTTTGAGTCATACGTACAAGTTCGAGGCTATGCACTCCATAGTCTTTTTCAAAATAAGCATTTGCATTCATATCTTCGAAAACTCGCTTAAACGTTTCAAAGATAAATGAACCTAACATCTAACAAACTAACGCTTTTTAAACAAAACTATCGCGAATTTTTGAAACAAGTTTTCTCAAAATTCTCCTTTTTTTTACTAACAAGCAAAAACCCGAGCAAGGAATAAAACCCGAGCTCGCGGATTTCAATCCTCTAGGTCACACGACCTAGACTCCACTTTTAACATCCTCGACTCGATTTGCTAACCACTCTCGAGTCGAATCCTCCTTCTTTTACACATCCGAACTCGGGCTCACCTCGGCAAATCACCGATACTAGTTCGATGGATGCAAAGCAAAACGTTTTAACATCGAGGCGAGATGTGCGCACACATCCTCGTCTCAGAAGCTTCCTTTAGCTAAAACCTTTTCGAAAATCTCCTCTTTTCAAAACATAAAAGGTCTTTCTAAAACAAAGAAATGAGCTAAAATGAATGCTTAAAAATGAATGTGAGTCTAGTGGGTCGAGTCGTGTCCCTAATATCCGAAGTGAAATCACAGCCTCAAATTTGGATACTCGACGCACTAAACAACGTGTAATAATCCCTTACAAGAAACGAACCTACACCCGCAAAATAGCCGGCAACAACGAAGAAGTCAACGCACTCCGTGACCAAGTTGCAAAGCTGACCGCTGACCTTGAAGGTCTTTTGACCCACCATACAGTCGAAGTGGAACGTATGGAACTCAAGATCAAGGAAGAAGCTGATAGGCATGCTAAGAAACTCCAAGCTATGGAGGAGAGGCTCTATGTCTCGAGCACTTACTCTATCCACAAGGAGAATGAGAACGTACCTACTAGCATTAAGGATGAGCTCCCAAACAAGCTCACCCTTAGTGATCTTCCTATCTTTCAAGGACATGAGAGCCCGATCATTCACATCCGAGCTTTCAAGTCCCAAATGGCCATCAAGGGGGTCGACTCCAAACATTGGCTCACTCTCTTCCCGCACTCTCTAGTGGCAGTACCCAAGACATGGTTCTACTCACTTGACCCACAGCGGGTCCCTACCTTCGAAGAACTCACAGTCGAGTTCGACCGACAGTACCGAGACAATGAAGACACTCAAGTCTCAATTCGCACCCTAGAAGTCCTATCTCAAAAGGACAATGAAGGCTTCACCGACTATCTCACCCGTTGGAAGAAGCTAAGCGCTCAAATCCCCAACCGTCCCCGCGAGGACGAGCTCGTACCGAAGTTCATAAATAACCTGCGACCCGTGTATCAATTCTACATGAGGTACAGCAACATTCAGAACTTCAAAGAACTAACTAAGGTTGGCACTCAAATCGAAGATGACCTTAGGACCGGCACCATGGCTAAATATAACGGCCATGCTTATCAAGGGAGCTCCTCTAAGTCTTCCCGCACAGTCAAGAACGACGAAAATCGCACCGTCGGTAACCTCGACGATGACACCCTCGACGCCTTTGCAACCACATTCTCGCCGCCTCCTAAGGCCAAGAGAAACTTCGACCCTCTCTTTATGTCTTACTCCAAGGCATTTCAAAGGTTGGTCGAGAAAAACTACCTGCAACCAATCGGGCCTACTAGCGAGCCGCCCGAAGACAAGAAGCCCAAATCGTGGAACCCCAATGCCTTCTGTGCATACCACCGAGGCAAGGGGCATGACACCGAGAATTGCTTTAGGCTCAAAAACGCTATCCAAGATCTCATTGATCAAGGAAAGCTTGGCAAACCATCTCAACCCACCAAGCCTTCAAACAATGAAAACCCGCTTGGCAATCATGCAATCTTCGTGGGGTCAATCCCTATACTAGACTGCTCTTACCTCATCACACCCTCGGATGACCAAATCAATGCGGTTTGGTCTAGTGATAATGAAGACGACGAATACTGGCTACCCACCGACGAGGTGATAGGCCACGTCAATCAACTTGCAAAAGACATCAATCACCTAAAAGCTTTGCATCGAACCGAAGTCGAACGCTTGGAACGACGCATCAAGAAAGAACTAGCCAACCCAGCCTCTCTTGATACCCTCGAAGCTCTTCATCAAAGAGATGACGAAGGCTTCGTCAAACATCTCGTCCGATGGAGGAAACTACTCGCCCGAGTGCCGGATCACCCACACGAAGACGAGCTCATACACACCTTCCTTTTCAGTCTACGACCCGCCTGGCGATATTACTTCCACTTCTGTAATTCTCGAAATTTTGAGCATCTCGTCGAAATTGGCACTCACATCGAGAATGATCTCACGTCTAGCTACGAGGATCCCGCTTATCGAGAATATGCCCACAGGATTAAAAGCCGAAACAAACTCAACTCGAACCACTCCACAAGGGATTTTGACAAACTCTACATGCCTTCTGCCGTGGCACTACAAAAACTGGTCGAAAAGGACTACCTCCAACCGGTCGGACCTATCAATGAACCACCCATGAAGAAGAAATCGAAATCATGGAACCCCAACGCCTTCTGTGCATACCATCGGGGCATGGGGCATAGCACTGAGATTTGTCTTAAACTCAAACATGCCATCCAAGATCTCATCGATCAAGGAAGAATCAAGAAATCTCGAAGGAAAACCACACTTTCCTCCAGCAACAACGCAATTTACATCACAACTCAAGCAGCTCAAGCAGCTCCAACGGCACAGAAGACGACGAAGAAGAAGAAGAGATTCTTTTAGCTTCTAATGCTCTTAGTGTCGGGTCATCTGTCGACCCATCTATCCTAGACTCTAGCTTTAGTTTAGATTTCCTTTTTACGGAGGCTAGCTCCAAGCAATTTTCCGATTTGTCGATTAATTCTCTTCAAAATAATGAAATGAATAAATTTGCTTACGTCTTGTCTCAAGCTAAAACAAACAACAAAATACAAACAAGCAAAAATCAACAAGCAACAAACAAAACGCAAAATACAAAAGACACTAACTCATGCAATGAAAATGAACAAACAAATGAATCATTAAACAAATACATTTCAAACATTGTTTACCCAAAAACACAAGACCCAATCATCGAGGAAACCATAACCATAAACGTGGGAACCCCCGAAGAGCCAAGAGAACTACAACTAGGTGCCTCACTAGACGAACACGAGCGCGCCCAATTCACACAACTCCTGAGCGAATTCAAGGACGTATTCGCTTGGTCGTACAAAGATATGCCCGGAATCGAACGAAGCATAGCCGAGCACCGCATCCCCATTAAACCCGGTTACAAACCCATCAAACAAAAGCTAAGGAGACTACGCCCCGAGTGGTCCCTTATGGTTAAGGAAGAAATCGAGAAACAACTGCAAGCCGGTTTCATCCAAGTCATCGAGTATCCTGAATGGGTCTCAAACATGGTCCCAGTCTTGAAAAAGAATGGCAAGATTCGAGTATGCGTTGACTTTCGCGACTTGAACAAAGCTAGTCTCAAAGATGACTTTCCATTACCCCATGTGGACGTCCTAGTCGACAATACCGCCGATGATAAGACGGAGTTAGTAGTGTTTTAGATGTTGATTTTAGGTATGTTTGGAACGTTTAGTTGGGCGAATTAGGAACATTTTGATGTCATTTGGAGTTCGGATAGTCGAAGGGATACTTGTGCTTTTTGAATGGATTGATTATTTTAGTGTGTTCTCGATGATTTTAGAGTTTGTACCAAGCTCGAGGCACGGAAAGCGGAGTAAGAAATGAAGAAATCGAAGTGGAAATGAACAAGGAAAGAAGAAGAAGTGAAGAAGGTTCAGGCTCTACTAGAGCACAGATAGGCGCCACTGGCGCCACTAGAGCCTGAGATGTCCCTGAATGTCGTGGAGATGCTCTACTGGAGCACATTTGGGCGCCACTGGCGCACTTCTCTTGCTATGTCTGCCGTGGATATGCTCCACTGGAGCCTGTTGTGCGCCACTGGAGCCTGTTTATCCGGATTTTGGAAAATCTTAATTGTTTTATTTTTAATTTACTTTTTAGGAAATATATTTTTAGGAGATTCTTAGGGTTTTAAAGATAGCTTGCACGTTATTTTTGAAGATTATTATCTCTCTCATTAGTTTCTCAAGTAGTTTTCTCTCAAAAACTTGGTGATTTCTCTCTCGATTATGTGTAACTAAATCTCAAATTCTTGATTCAATAAGATTGAAGCGTCGGTAATTCAACCGTGAGATTATCAATCTCTTGAATTTTTCGTGAGTATTATTTAATTCCCTTATTATTATTGTTGATTAACCCTAATTTTGATTAGTGCGTACGACTAATTAGGATTTGTGTTAATTTATCTGCTAGAATTGATTATTTGCTCCGTTTGCTTTATTAATCTTTTCGCGATAGCAATTGTGTTCAATTTATCGTACTCAGTTTGTCGTAAGTTGACCATAAAAGGGATTGAATTTGTAACTCGAGTATTAACTGCGTTGTTAGTATTAGTTACCTTTATTGTTTCTCGTTCTATATCTTCTTTTGATTTGAACTTGTTTCGCGTGACTCGAGTTAATCATAGAAAGGGTAATTAGGGCATCAGTTTTGACCTAATTGCTAAGTTAAGAGAGAAATTGATAGTTAGTGTAATTGAACTACATTGATTGTCTCAATAAAGTGCTCAAGTGAAGTCAATTGATCGTTTTCGGTGATCGGCTACATTATCGTTCGTGGATTTCTGTTTGAGTCAAGACCTTTCTCAAATTTGTTTATACTCATCTTTTTACTATTGCTTTTATATTTAATTAGCTATTTTTAGTTCTTACCAAACCAACCCCCCCCCCCCCCCCCCCCCCCCCAAACCTGTTACTATCATTTGATTACTTCGTATTATTGCATTCATTTGCGCTTTACTCTTTTCAATTAGTCTTTTTCCCTGTGGATCGACCCTTACTTTCATTCTTACTACTTGCTTAGTATTTAGGATTTAAGTGATTATAAATTATAATTTGCGGCATACGACTTTTAGCACGTCAAATTTGGCGCCGTTGCCGGGGATTTAGGCGTTAATTGTTTTCTTGTTTTAGTGTACGTTGTATGCATAATACTCGTTCTACTAACCTGGACCTCGAGCCTTTTGTCTCAGTGATTGTAAGTACACTTTTCGTGCTCGTAAGAACAAAAGAGGTCAAATCGTCGTCAGACGACTCGGATCAAGAGGATTTCAGCTCCAATTCTGATATTTCTGAGGTGATAGAAGAGAATAACGTGATGGAGCAGTCAATTAAACAACTCACAGCTCCGGACCTTCAACAGCAACCCCTATGCATCACATATCCTCCTCTCGGTGAGAATGTGAATTTTGAGTTGAAGTCCGGGCTTATTCATTTGCTACCCACATTCCATGGGTTGAGTGGTGAGGATCCGAACAAACATCTATCGGATTTTCACATTGTGTGTTCGAGTATGAAGCTGTCTTTAGAATCGACGAGCGACTTAAGCTAAGGGCATTCCCTGCTCTCACCGGCGACGCCACGAGGATTGGTTTCTATTATCTACCCACGGGTAGTATCGACACTTGGTTAAAGATGAAGAAGGCATTCCTTGAAAAGTACTTCCCTGCTTCTCGAGCTTCTCAATTGAAGAAGGAGATTAGTAATGTTGAGCAGCGAGATGGGGAGACTATGTATGAGTACTTGGAGCGGTTCAAGAAGTTGTGTGGTATGTGCCCTTATCATGGGTATGAAGACCAAGACCTCATCATGTACTTTTGTGGAGGGCTCAGTAAAGAGGATGCTCGTATGGTTCACGCAGCTAGTGGTGGGGGAATCACGAATAAGAGCCCCACGGATGCAATGGCTCTAATCACCGAGCTAGCTGAGAGCTCGAGGGACTTTGATAGAAAACCTTCTAGACGGGGGGTTAATGCAGTTGGATCGAGTCATGGCATGCTTGAGGAGAAGGTGGATAGCTTGACATCTTTGGTCAAGGACTTGGTCGTAGGAAGGAAGTCGGCGATGGTTTGTGGTATTTGTTCTTCTCCATCACATCCGAGTGAATGTTGTCCACAAATGCAAGAGGGACCGGTGGCGGATGTGAATGCTATCGGTTACATGGAGCCGTCTCAACGCAAGTGGGATCCGTACTCTAATACTTTCAATCCTGGTTGGAAGGCTAATCCGGCTTTTCGATGGGGTGACAATCAGAATAACCCGCAACATGCTCAAGGTAACCAATCCGGTCCACCCCGTGGTCAATACATGCTTCGTCCGCAAAACCCACCACTTAGCTCGCAACCTCCTCCAAGCTCATCAATGTCCACTGAAGAAATGATTCGTGCTCTCACTGTTAGTGTCACTCAAAACCAACACGAGACTAAGAGTAGCATTCGAAATCTAGAGAATCAGGTGAGCCAAATGGCGGTTGCTATTAGTCGGTTGGAGGCAAGAGACTCGGGGAAATTGCCTAGCCAAAGTGTACCTCCTAAAGAAAATGTGAGTGCCGTTTCGTTGAGGAACGGGAGAAAATTGGAGGAGGTGGAGAAGAAGGAGAAGAAGAAGGTAGTGGATGATTCGGCGGTCCGTGAAGAGATGGAGATTGAGGCCGATGAAGATGAAGGTAAGATGAATGAGGGTCCGTTGCCGGTATATGAACCGGAAGTTCCTTTTTCGGACGCTCTTAAGTCCACACGAAAGATCGAGAAGGACAAGGACATCTACGAGACATTTCGTAACTGTGAGGTAAATATTCCACTTTTGAATTTGCTTAAAATTGTACCTCGTTATGCTAAGTTTTTGAAAGAGATTTGTACCCTTAAGAGGAAGAAGAGTGAACCTAAGGGTAAGGGGTCTAAGGGTAAGGTGAGTGAATATGTTTCAGCTTTGTTTCAGAAGAAGCTACCCCCTAAATGTGGAGACCCCGGTATGTTTTCGATTCCTTGCACTATAGGAAACCTTAGGATTGAAAAGGCCATGTTAGATTTAGGAGCGTCAATTAATGTCATTCCTTTTTCCGTCTATGAGACTTTAAAACTTGGACCTTTGAGAGACACTAATGTGGTGATTCAATTAGCTGATAGATCTAGTGTCAATCCTAAAGGGGTGGTGGAGAATGTTATGGTGAAAGTAGATAAATTAGTCTTTCCGGCTGATTTCTATGTTTTGGACATGAAAAGTGAGGTAGATGTCATCCCCGTTCTGTTGGGTAGACCGTTTTTAAAGACTGTAGGTACTAAGATTGATGTACCTAAGGGATCACTCACTATGGAGTTTGATGGGACGGTAGTTAAGTTTTTGATTGCTAATCCTATATCTGATTCTAATAATGTTCACTCACTATGTGCTCTTGATGTTACTAACCATCCTCCTAAGTGCCGAAAAGTTAAATATCCGAGCAAGCCTGTTTAGTGTGCAGTTCCTCTACTAAATCACAAAAGCTTGTGATCTTATGGAACCATCGCAAAGATGCGGAGAAAAACCAAGGTAAGCTTGAAACTTGGTATGATAAGCTGGTCAATCGAAAGAGTTTGGTTAAAGGCTCACAAGTAATTCATGTTAAATCTAGCCTTCGATCATATCCATTCTCTTCAAAGGTAAGTTGAGGTAATAATTTCTTTCTCTAATCTAAAAGTCGGGTGATCAATCACTCCGCGAGATGTCGAGCCAACGACGTTAAACAAAGGCGCTTTCGGGAGGCAACCCGCGGTTTGTTTAAAAAAAAAAACACAAAAACACAAAACACAAAAAAAACAAAAAAAAAACAACAAAAAAAAAAAAAAAAAAAAAAAAAAAAAAAAAGAAAAAAAAAAAAATTCATCGGAACATCCTTGAGCTCCGGTGATGGAGTAGGCGTCATGAGTGGTGAAACTGATGGTAGAGATCGTTGTGGACACCTTGTCTATACGATCTCGTTGACTTGGTTTGGAGTAGGGGAGCTCACGCTACTACACATGAGCTAGGAGTTTGTATGGCTTTTGTCGACACTATATGTGTAGTGCTTTCATGATACTTTCATTCAAGCGTGGGGGAGGAGGTGAGGCGTGTATGTGGTTGGACTATGTCTACGGTATCGTTGGATGCTTGATGGTTTGGTGACGTCTTGTGACGCGGTTTACCTTGGTGAGGTATGTTCCTCTCCCTCCTTTTTTCTGGTATCTTTTGCAACATTGAGGACAATGTTTCATTCAAGCGTGGGGGAGGAGAATCGTTTCGATTGTATTGTATTGTACGAGTGTGATTTTATTTATGTTCAAAAAAAAAAAAAAAAAAAAAAGTGAAAAAAATCGAAAAAAAAGAAAGAAAAAAAAAAGAAAAAAATGAAAAAATCAAAAATACAAGAAAGTGAATCCCGGCTAGGTGAAAACCCGAAAGGGCGCCTAGGCAAAATTGGGATATGTGGCCGAGGGCGGAGTGAAACCCACAAGGGTGGGCCCTCCGAGTAAAATGAAGAAACGAGTTGCGTGCCACGAGAGTTAGAGTGAGGAAATAAGCTAGAGTGAAACCCGCAAGGGCGGGCACTCTAGGCAAAATGAGAGATTTAGGAAAAAAAAATTGTGCTAATACTTCCTATTTTACCGGCGTGGCGACATAAGAAGGGTGACAAAGAAGGACGGAAGGGTAGGTTAGAGGCTACGGTGAGGCGAAATCGGGGCGGTCGAAGTAGCAGGCACCTCTCTTGCGATTGGGTTTGGATTTGTTGTACGGAGTAGAGGAGTATAGGAGCTCACTTGTGTGGGTTGTATGTGTGTGTGACATTTGCTATTTGTCACGGGAGAACATTAGTAGCACAAGTGAGCGGGCTAGGTTGGAGAGATAAGGGGCGTAGCTTGTTTTGTCATCGTGTTTACACGTTATGTCGTTGGGTCGATGGGTATATAATTCCTAAATTTCGAGAGTTGTTGCGATATTAGGATGTGCGTTGAGCGTGGGTGGCTATCACTAAGCCACTAGAGGGAGATAGAAGAATTTTGCGAGGTTTGTTTTGTTTGGTCCACCATACTTGTGAGCTAGTGTTGTTTCGCTGTGTGAAGTGTCCTTTGAGTTTACTCGAGGACGAGTAAAAGTTCAAGTGTGGGGGAATTTGATAAGACGGAGTTAGTAGTGTTTTAGATGTTGATTTTAGGTATGTTTGGAACGTTTAGTTGGGCGAATTAGGAACATTTTGATGTCATTTGGAGTTCGGATAGTCGAAGGGATACTTGTGCTTTTTGAATGGATTGATTATTTTAGTGTGTTCTCGATGATTTTAGAGTTTGTACCAAGCTCGAGGCACGGAAAGCGGAGTAAGAAATGAAGAAATCTAAGTGGAAATGAACAAGGAAAGAAGAAGAAGTGAAGAAGGTTCAGGCTCTACTAGAGCACAGATAGGCGCCACTGGCGCCACTAGAGCCTGAGATGTCCCTGAATGTCGTGGAGATGCTCTACTGGAGCACATTTGGGCGCCACTGGCGCACTTCTCTTGCTATCTCTGCCGTGGATATGCTCCACCGAGCCTGTCAGCGCCACCTGAGCCTGTTTATCCGGATTTTGGAAATCTTAATTGTTTTATTTTTAATTTACTTTTTAGGAAATATATTTTTAGGAGATTCTTAGGGTTTTAAAGATAGCTTGCACGTTATTTTTGAAGATTATTATCTCTCTCATTAGTTTCTCAAGTAGTTTTCTCTCAAAAACTTGGTGATTTCTCTCTCGATTATGTGTAACTAAATCTCAAATTCTTGATTCAATAAGATTGAAGCGTCGGTAATTCAACCGTGAGATTATCAATCTCTTGACTTTTTCGTGAGTATTATTTAATTCCCTTATTATTATTGTTGATTAACCCTAATTTTGATTAGTGCGTACGACTAATTAGGATTTGTGTTAATTTATCTGCTAGAATTGATTATTTGCTCCGTTTGCTTTATTAATCTTTTCGCGATAGCAATTGTGTTCAATTTATCGTACTCAGTTTGTCGTAAGTTGACCATAAAAGGGATTGAATTTGTAACTCGAGTATTAACTGCGTTGTTAGTATTAGTTACCTTTATTGTTTCTCGTTCTATATCTTCTTTTGATTTGAACTTGTTTCGCGTGACTCGAGTTAATCATAGAAAGGGTAATTAGGGCATCAGTTTTGACCTAATTGCTAAGTTAAGAGAGAAATTGATAGTTAGTGTAATTGAACTACATTGATTGTCTCAATAAAGTGCTCAAGTGAAGTCAATTGATCCTTCTCGGTGCTCGGCTACATTATCGTCAGGATTTCTCTTGAGTCAAGACCTTTCTCAAATTTGTTTATACTCATCTTTTTACTATTGCTTTTATATTTAATTAGCTATTTTTAGTTCTTACCAAACCAAACCCCCCCCCCCCCCCCCAAACCTGTTACTATCATTTGATTACTTCGTATTATTGCATTCATTTGCGCTTTACTCTTTTCAATTAGTCTTTTTCCCTGTGGATCGACCCTTACTTTCATTCTTACTACTTGCTTAGTATTTAGGATTTAAGTGATTATAAATTATAATTTGCGGCATACGACTTTTAGCACGTCAAATTTGGCGCCGTTGCCGGGGATTTAGGCGTTAATTGTTTTCTTGTTTTAGTGTACGTTGTATGCATAATACTCGTTCTACTAACCTGGACCTCGAGCCTTTTGTCTCAGAGATTGAAAGAACACTTTTCAGGTTTCGTAAGAACAAAAGAGGTCAAATCGTCGTCGTAGACGACTCGGATCAAGAGGATTTCAGCTCCAGTTCTGATATTTCTGAGGTGATAGAAGAGAATAACGTGATGGAGCAGTCAATTAAACAACTCACAGCTCCGGACCTTCAACAGCAACCCCTATGCATCACATATCCTCCTCTCGGTGAGAATGTGAATTTTGAGTTGAAGTCCGGGCTTATTCATTTGCTACCCACATTCCATGGGTTGAGTGGTGAGGATCCGAACAAACATCTATCGGATTTTCACATTGTGTGTTCGAGTATGAAGCCTGCTGCTGTAACTGACGAGCAGCTTAAGCTAAGGGCATTCCCGTTCTCACTGAAGGACGCTGCGAGGGATTGGCTCTATTATCTACCCACGGGTAGTATCGACACTTGGTTAAAGATGAAGAAGGCATTCCTTGAAAAGTACTTCCCTGCTTCTCGAGCTTCTCAATTGAAGAAGGAGATTAGTAATGTTGAGCAGCGAGATGGGGAGACTATGTATGAGTACTTGGAGCGGTTCAAGAAGTTGTGTGGTATGTGCCCTTATCATGGGTATGAAGACCAAGACCTCATCATGTACTTTTGTGGAGGGCTCAGTAAAGAGGATGCTCGTATGGTTCACGCAGCTAGTGGTGGGGGAATCACGAATAAGAGCCCCACGGATGCAATGGCTCTAATCACCGAGCTAGCTGAGAGCTCGAGGACTTTGATAGAAAACCTTCTAGACGGGGGGTTAATGCAGTTGGATCGAGTCATGGCATGCTTGAGGAGAAGGTGGATAGCTTGACATCTTTGGTCAAGGACTTGGTCGTAGGAAGGAATCCGGCGATGGTTTGTGGCATTTGTTCGTCTCCGTCACATCCGAGTGAGTGTTGTCCGCAAATGCAAGAGGGACCGGTGGCGGATGTGAATGCTATCGGTTACATGGAGCCGTCTCAACGTAAGTGGGATCCGTACTCTAATACTTTCAATCCTGGTTGGAAGGCTAATCCAGCTTTTCGATGGGGTGACAATCAAAATAACCCACAACATGCTCAAGGTAACCAATCCGGTCCACCCCGTGGTCAGTACATGTTTCGTCCGCAGAACCCACCACCTAGCTCACAACCTCCTCCAAGCTCATCAATGTCCACTGAAGAAATGATTCGTGCTCTCGCTGTCAGTGTCACTCAAAACCAACAAGAGACTAAGAGTAGCATTCGAAATCTAGAGACTCAGGTGAGTCAAATGGCGGTTGCTATTAGTCGGTTGGAGGCAAGAGACTCGGGGAAATTGCCTAGCCAAAGTGTGTCTCCTAAAGAAAATGTGAGTGCCGTTTCATTGAGGAACGGGAGACAATTGGAGGAGGTGGAGAAGACAAAAAAGAAGAAAGTAGTGGATGATTCGGCGGTTCGTGAAGAAATGGAGATTGAGGCCGATGAAGATGAAGGTAAGATGAATGAGGGTCCGTTGCCGGTATATGAACCGGAAGTTCCTTTTTCGGACGCTCTTAAGTCCACACGAAAGATCGAGAAGGACAAGGACATCTACGAGACATTTCGTAACTGTGAGGTAAATATTCCACTTTTGAATTTGCTTAAAATTGTACCTCGTTATGCTAAGTTTTTGAAAGAGATTTGTACCCTTAAGAGGAAGAAGAGTGAACCTAAGGGTAAGGGGTCTAAGGGTAAGGTGAGTGAATATGTTTCAGCTTTGTTTCAGAAGAAGCTACCCCCTAAATGTGGAGACCCCGGTATGTTTTCGATTCCTTGCACTATAGGAAACCTTAGGATTGAAAAGGCCATGTTAGATTTAGGAGCGTCAATTAATGTCATTCCTTTTTCCGTCTATGAGACTTTAAAACTTGGACCTTTGAGAGACACTAATGTGGTGATTCAATTAGCTGATAGATCTAGTGTCAATCCTAAAGGGGTGGTGGAGAATGTTATGGTGAAAGTAGATAAATTAGTCTTTCCGGCTGATTTCTATGTTTTGGACATGAAAAGTGAGGTAGATGTCATCCCCGTTCTGTTGGGTAGACCGTTTTTAAAGACTGTAGGTACTAAGATTGATGTACCTAAGGGATCACTCACTATGGAGTTTGATGGGACGGTAGTTAAGTTTTTGATTGCTAATCCTATATCTGATTCTAATAATGTTCACTCACTATGTGCTCTTGATGTTACTAACCATCCTCCTAAGTGCCGGAAAGTTAAATATCCGAGCAAGCCTGTTTCTAGTGTGCAGGTTCCCTCTACTAAATCACAAAAGCTTGTGATCTTATGGAACCATCGCAAAGATGCGGAGAAAAACCAAGGTAAGCTTGAAACTTGGTATGATAAGCTGGTCAATCGAAAGAGTTTGGTTAAAGGCTCACAAGTAATTCATGTTAAATCTAGCCTTCGATCATATCCATTCTCTTCAAAGGTAAGTTGAGGTAATAATTTCTTTCTCTAATCTAAAAGTCGGGTGATCAATCACTCCGCGAGATGTCGAGCCAACGACGTTAAACAAAGGCGCTTTCGGGAGGCAACCCGCGGTTTGTTGAAAAAAAAAAAAAAAACACAAAACACAAAACAAAAAACACACAAAAAAAAAAAAAAAAAAAAAAAAAAAAAAAAAAAAATTCATCGGAACATCCTTGAGCTCCGGTGATGGAGTTGGCGTCATGAGTGGTGGAACTGATGGTGAGATCGTTGTGGACACCTTGTCTATACGATCGAGTTGACTTGGTTTGGAGTAGGGGAGCTCACGCTACTACACATGAGCTAGGAGTTTGTATGGCTTTTGTCGACACTATATGTGTAGCGCTTTCATGATACTTTCATTCAAGCGTGGGGGAAGAGGTGAGGCGTGTATGTGGTCGGACTATGTCTACGGTATCGTTGGATGCTTGATGGTTTGGTGACGCGTCTTGTGGACGCGGTTTACCTTGGTGAGGTATGTTCCTCTCCCTCCTTTTTTCTGGTATCTTTTGCAACATTGAGGACAATGTTTCATTCAAGCGTGGGGGAGGAAAATCGTTTCGATTGTATTGTATTGTACGAGTGTGATTTTATTTATGTTCAAAAAAAAAAAAAAAAAAAAAAAGTGAAAAAAATCGAAAAAAAAGAAAGAAAAAAAAAAAAAGAAAAAAACGAAAAAATCAAAAATACAAGAAAGTGAATCCCGGCTAGGTGAAAACCCGAAAGGGCGCCTAGGCAAAATTGGGATATGTGGCCGAGGGCGGAGTGAAACCCACAAGGGTGGGCGCTCCGAGTAAAATGAAGAAACGAGTTGCGTGCCACGAGAGTTAGAGTAAGGAAATAAGCTAGAGTGAAACCCGCAAGGGCGGGCACTCTAGGCAAAATGAGAGATTTAGGAAAAAAAAATTGTGCTAATACTTCCTATTTTACCGGCGTGGCGACATAAGAAGGGTGACAAAGAAGGACGGAAGGGTAGGTTAGAGGCTACGGTGAGGCGAAATCGCGGTGCACGAAGTAGCAGGCACCTCTCTTGCGATTGGGTTTGGATTTGTTGTATGAGTAGAGTATAGGAGCTCGCTTGTGTGGGTTGTATGTGTGTGTGACATTTGCTATTTGTCACGGGAGAACATTAGTAGCACAAGTGAGCGGGCTAGGTTGGAGAGATAAGGGGCGTAGCTTGTTTTGTCATCGTGTTTACACGTTATGTCGTTGGGTCGATGGGTATATAATTCCTAAATTTCGAGAGTTGTTGCGATATTAGGATGTGCGTTGAGCGTGGGTGGCTATCACTAAGCCACTAGAGGGAGATAGAAGAATTTTGCGAGGTTTGTTTTGTTTGGTCCACCATACTTGTGAGCTAGTGTTGTTTCGCTGTGTGAAGTGTCCTTTGAGTTTACTCGAGGACGAGTAAAAGTTCAAGTGTGGGGGAATTTGATAAGACGGAGTTAGTAGTGTTTTAGATGTTGATTTTAGGTATGTTTGGAACGTTTAGTTGGGCGAATTAGGAACATTTTGATGTCATTTGGAGTTCGGATAGTCGAAGGGATACTTGTGCTTTTTGAATGGATTGATTATTTTAGTGTGTTCTCGATGATTTTAGAGTTTGTACCAAGCTCGAGGCACGGAAAGCGGAGTAAGAAATGAAGAAATCGAAGTGGAAATGAACAAGGAAAGAAGAAGAAGTGAAGAAGGTTCAGGCTCTACTAGAGCACAGATAGGCGCCACTGGCGCCACTAGAGCCTGAGATGTCCCTGAATGTCGTGGAGATGCTCTACTGGAGCACATTTGGGCGCCACTGGCGCACTTCTCTTGCTATCTCTGCCGTGGATATGCTCCACTGGAGCCTGTTGTGCGCCACTGGAGCCTGTTTATCCGGATTTTGGAAATCTTAATTGTTTTATTTTTAATTTACTTTTTAGGAAATATATTTTTAGGAGATTCTTAGGGTTTTAAAGATAGCTTGCACGTTATTTTTGAAGATTATTATCTCTCTCATTAGTTTCTCAAGTAGTTTTCTCTCAAAAACTTGGTGATTTCTCTCTCGATTATGTGTAACTAAATCTCAAATTCTTGATTCAATAAGATTGAAGCGTCGGTAATTCAACCGTGAGATTATCAATCTCTTGACTTTTTCGTGAGTATTATTTAATTCCCTTATTATTATTGTTGATTAACCCTAATTTTGATTAGTGCGTACGACTAATTAGGATTTGTGTTAATTTATCTGCTAGAATTGATTATTAGCTCCGTTTGCTTTATTAATCTTTTCGCGATAGCAATTGTGTTCAATTTATCGTACTCAGTTTGTCGTAAGTTGACCATAAAAGGGATTGAATTTGTAACTCGAGTATTAACTGCGTTGTTAGTATTAGTTACCTTTATTGTTTCTCGTTCTATATCTTCTTTTGATTTGAACTTGTTTCGCGTGACTCGAGTTAATCATAGAAAGGGTAATTAGGGCATCAGTTTTGACCTAATTGCTAAGTTAAGAGAGAAATTGATAGTTAGTGTAATTGAACTACATTGATTGTCTCAATAAAGTGCTCAAGTGAAGTCAATTGATCGTTTTCGGTGATCGGCTACATTATCGTTCGTGGATTTCTGTTTGAGTCAAGACCTTTCTCAAATTTGTTTATACTCATCTTTTTACTATTGCTTTTATATTTAATTAGCTATTTTTAGTTCTTACCAAACCAAAACCCCCCCCCCCCAAAACCTGTTACTATCATTTGATTACTTCGTATTATTGCATTCATTTGCGCTTTACTCTTTTCAATTAGTCTTTTTCCCTGTGGATCGACCCTTACTTTCATTCTTACTACTTGCTTAGTATTTAGGATTTAAGTGATTATAAATTATAATTTGCGGCATACGACTTTTAGCCCGTCAGCCGATCACGCCCTTCTATCCTTCATGGACGGCTACGCAGGCTATAATCAAATCAAAATGTCCTGCGAAGACATGGCAAAAACGGCCTTCATTACACCGTGGGGCACATACTGCTACACGGTCATGCCCTTCGGCCTAATCAATGCCGGTGTTACATACCAACGCACCGCTACAACCCTTTTACATGACATGATGCACAAAGAGGTCGAAGTCTACGTCGACGATATGATCGTAAAGTCAAAAGAGAGGAGTGGTCACATCACTAACCTCCGCAAGTTCTTCACTCGCCTACGACAATACAAAATGCGCCTCAACCCCCAAAAATGTACTTTTGGAGTGAAGTCCGGTAAACTACTAGGACACGTAGTGAGCCAAAGAGGCATCGAGGTCGACCCCTCGAAAGTCAAAGCAATTCTAGAAATGCAACCCCCGAAGAACCTCGACGAAATTCGAAGTTTCTTGGGCCAAATCCAATACATCTCGCGCTTCATTAGCAAACTCACCATGATATGTGAACCAGTTTTCAAGAAACTCAAGAAAACCGACCACGTTGAATGGGACGAAGAATGTCAAAAGGCATTTGACAAGGTCAAAGAATTACTAACCAACCCGCCAGTTCTACGACCACCCCAAAAGGATGTGCCACTGTCCTTGTACCTCACAACAACCCCTACCGCCATGGGCGCCATGCTCGCTCAAGAGATAAACGGCGAAGAACATGCAATCTACTACATAAGCAAGAAATTTCTCGATTACGAAACTCGATATTCACCCGTCGAGAAGAGCTGTCTAGCATTGGTATGGTTATCCAAAAAACTCCGTCACTACATGCTAGCACACCAAACGAAGGTCTACTCAAAAATGGACCCAGAAAGTACCTTTTCGAGAAACACTGCTTAACTGACGAATGGCCGATGGACACCGCTTCCTAGCCGACCGACCTTAAGTACGTACCCCTCAAAGCAATCAAGGGACGAGCAGTCTCTGATTTCCTAGCCGAAAATGCAATCAACGAAGAGCCAATCATCGACACAACATCCCTTCCAGACGATGGGATTTACAATATCGACCAAGAACAATGGGAGTTATACTTCGACGGCTCCTCCAACTATCGAGGATGTGGAGTAGGAATACTTCTCATATCCTCGAATGGCGAACACACCCCCTTATCCATCAAATTGGATTTTGACGTAACAAACAACGCCGCGGAATACGAAGCGTGCTTGCACGGTCTCCAAGCAGCGCTTGTACTCAACGCCCGCAACATAAGAGTCTATGGGGACTCCTCCCTCATAATCAACCAAGTATCCGGAGCATGGAAGATACTTAATGAAAACTTAGCACTATACCAAAACAAAATACAAGAGCTCATAAGCGAATTCTATCACGTAGAATTCATACACCTCCCACGCGAAGAAAATCAATTCGCCGACGCGTTATCCAAGCTCGCGTCACTAATCAACATACCCCCGGGGATGGAAACGCTACCCATTGTCGTGGAACGACGGAACGAACCTGCCTACATCTGTGACATTGAAACCGAGGAAGAACAAACCGACCCTTGGTATCAAGCAATCATCAACTACAAAACAAACGGCGAATACCCGCCAAACATTGACAAAAGAGCCAAGCGAGCCCTACGCCTATTATCATCACAATTCGTGATGGAAATGGGCAAACTACTCAAAAAGACGCCTCAAGGCACACTACTCTTGTGCGTCGACCACAAAAAGGGACACGCAATCATGTCCCAAGTACACGATGGCGAGTGCAGACCACACATGAACGCACGAGCCATGTGCAAACAAATCATAAGGTTAGGATGGTACTGGACCACCATGGAAGCCGATTGCGCAAAATATGTCAAACATTGCCATAATTGCCAAATTTTTGCAAATGTGCAACACATACCCCCCTCACCACTATACAGTTTAACCTCGCCATGGCCTTTCTCAACCTGGGGAATCGACGTCATCGGCAAAGTTCAACCCGTAGGAGCAGGAGGACACTGCTTCATCCTCGTGGTCATCGACTATTTCACCAAATGGGTCGAAGCCGCATCATACCGTACGCTAGGCACAAAAGAAGTTGCGAAATTCATACAAAACAACATCATTTGTCGCTATGGCATACCCCACGAGTTTATCAGCGACCAAGGCACACACTTCCAAGGAGAAGTCGAACCACTTCTTCTCAAATACAAGATACAACGACATAAATCCTCACCCTATCGACCACAAACTAACGACGCGGTCGAGGCAAAGAACAAACCGCTGCTTCAATCCTCAAAAAGATGATCGACACCTGCCACGACTGGCCCAACAAAATCCCATTCGCATTATGGGGATATCGCACCACTATCCGCATACCCACAGGCATGACACCCTACTTCTTAACCTACGGGATGGAAGCCGTCCAACCCGTAGAAATCGAAATGCAATCCCTTCGAATTCTCATGGAAGCAGACATCCCTGAAGCCGAATGGGCACGCGAACGATACGAGCAACTCATCCTTCTAGACGAAAGACGGTTACATTCACTAAGTACAGTCCGAATGTACTAATCTCGCTTACAACGCGCCTACAACAAACGGGTCAAGCCACGAAATATCGAAGTGGGTGACCTAGTACTCAAATCAGTCCGAGCACCATTACCAGTCGACCCAAGAGGAAAATTCAAACCCAATTGGGCCGGACCGTACTTGGTCAAGGAAATCCTCCCTGGAGGAGCCTTGAACTTAACCGACCTTGACGGCCAGGACTTCCGATTGCCAACAAATCTTGATCAACTCAAGAAATACTACCCCTAAACACAAACAAATTTGCAATGTATTTCAAAAAAAAAAAAAAAACTCACTCTCGTATGGGTGAACTACGCTCGGTTTGATTCCACGCACTGTGGATACATAGGCAGCTTTGCAAAGAGCTCAACCGAATCACACGAACTACGCCGGTTTGATTCCGTGAAACGCGGATACGTAGGCAGCTTGTCAAAAGCACAACCGAATTTCCTAGCACGCAAGCCCAAAGCTTAAAAAGGTCAAGGGCGATGCACTCACAAAAAGACACGCTCAACGCTTAAAAAGGTCGAGAGCACAGTCAACACAAAACACGAAAAATCAAGCCCGAAGCTTAAAAAGGTCGAGGGCTTAAGAACAAACGAATCAAACAAACAAATCCAAAGCTTAAAAAGGTCGAGGATTTTAAGACAGAATACGAATGTTCAAAGCTTAAAAAGGTCGAGAACATTTCAAAGCGAAAGAAAGCAACAAGACAAGGCAAAAGCAAATTAATTCTATTTTATTACTTTATTTAGAATTTTTCGCAATTTAGAAATGAGTTAGGAACAAGCCTCCTTAACCCTTTATTCGAATCTAGAACATGTATTTGAATAAAGAAAATTTCTTTAAACAAAGCAAAACAAACTAAGCCATCCTCTGTCGCTTCGGATTAGCCTCTTCATCTTCAAGAGGCCGATCCGCCACAATCTTCGAACTGATCACGGGAACAGTCCTCTCAAATCCTGGGGGCTCGATCGGATCCTCGTCCTGCTCGACTGGGGGCTCCTCGATCCTTGACCCTAGACGATCCTTAGCGGTCACCCTTGCTCCAAGCCTTTCCCGCGCAGGCCTCGAAGTAGACACATCCACATTAACAGCACAAAGATCACCATAGTCTCTCCTTTCGCGCACCACCTCATACGCCAAGGAGGGCCTTGGCCCATTCTTTTCTCTCCTCCTCTGATTCTCCCGTTCCTGAGGATCATTGGAACGATACCACCGCGTATAGAAGTCCGTAACACAACTAGACTCTATATGCTCCGGAACAGCCCAAGTAACACGGTCTGACCACCCTCGGATCCAAGCATCAATCATCTGGTTGTTTAGGACAACAACCCCTCCAACCTGAGTATCTTGCTCGGGTATGGTCTGAGCAAGACCGATTTGCCTCTTCAAGCGAAGAGGATGAATCCACACTTCTCGTTCAAACCCGCACAACATCAACCCACAAGCCGCATTCGCCACAGACGGCGCCGTAATTGCCGTAATATGCCACCATGACACATACCAACGAATGGTGCTCTCCTTCACAAACCCCCGGTAGTAGTTTAGCGAACGCTCCCGAAGGTCGGCCCACTCCATCTTTCGCGACGTCGTCGCCGCAGCCTTGAAGACACCACCAAGGGGAAGGGCTTTATACACACTTAGCCTCTCCATGAGCCAAATGTTGAGAATCCTAGCGCAACCCCGGTACGAGCTCAGACGATTAGCAGAACGGTCGTCTAAGCCCAGTATGGTCTCCGCTAGAATCAAAGCAGAAGGATCATATCCCCTCTCCATCTCTTCGACAACACGAGCATACCTCGTGCTCCCGAACACCCCATCTGGCATGGACCCCGCAAAAGCGTAACGATGAACCAAACAAAAAGCAAGGGCCCTCCGCCTAGAACGGTCCGAAATACTAGTGTCTACCTTATTCATGTACCGTTGACACAAAAGAAGCATGTTCACCTTACCTCCTTCAAACAAACCTGCAGCATGAGCATTTGTCATCCCAAGGAAGTTTCGCAACATCCCATTATAGCAAAGCTCACTCCTTACAACCACAGGAGTAGTCCGTTTCGACCACCCCGCAATGGCCGCAAACTCCTCCATCAAAGGACACACCTCTCCCCCGGGAAACCTAAACACATGCAAGCTAGGATCCCAATAATCTAAGCACGCATCAAGGAAGTCAAGATCGACTTTCATTTGACGAAAGCCAATAAAAACACCCGCACCATCATCATACACCGCCCTCTTCATTGCCGGGCTTAGTGAGGAAGTCCACCTCTTCAAAAGAGCATCAAAATGCTCAACCTTTTTCTTGGATACAAAAAACTTTTATAAATATACCTAATATATTTATGAGAGCAAAAACTTGTACTAAAAGAAAAGAAAAGAAGTAATTGTGAATGAAGATTAGAGCACGCACCCCCCCTCCTTATATACAAAAACATAATACGGAATATGGAAACACAGCGTTACCAGCCACGCCGCCAAACCGCATAGCCCTATGCGGTTTGCACCCCAAACTGCATAAGCCTATGCGGTTTGACCCCTAAACCGCATAAGGCTATGCGGTTCAATGGGCGGGTTTTCTCGTAACTTTCCTAATTTCGTTCTTCCTAAACACTATAATCTACACTAGGCTACGACATTCTTTTGTTGTTCCCCACGCAGCAGCATTACATTTCACTTTAGCAACCACGATTCATACCACGAGTCAAAACATAACATTTTCGACATTCCTGCAAGCTCATTTCGCATTTAAAATGAACTTTTTGCAAACGCATTTTCACAATCTAAAATCAACATCAATGCATCCCACTCGGGAATCATTTCATTTTTCAAACAAGCTTACCAAATAGGTTCACAACAACAATCAAGCTCAAAGTTCAAGCTACAACGACATGTACACAAAGGTTCATACAATCTATGTTACACAAATTCACTCCGGATGACGACGACGATACTCGTCAAACTCACAATCTGAGCTGCCTCAAACTCACGACATTAACCGAGCACCGCTCACCAAGCCATCCTCCACCTGTTGGCTATCCGCCATAGCTTCTTATAAGCCTCCTTAGCCACCTGCGATACACAACACAAAAAACACTTCACATTTTTCTCCATTTTGCCTTAATTTCACTCAAATTAAGCCAAGCTTAGGGGGAAATTTCAAAAACAAAGCGCATTCTCTCTATTTTGCCTTAATTTCACTCAAATTAAGTCAAACTTCGGGGGGAAACTTCGAAACAAAAGCAGTCAACCCCACTTTGCCTTAATTCCACTGAAATTAAGTCAAACTCGAGGGGGTAACACAAAAACACGAATCTCACAAGTTTGATCATCGCTATAACTCATACCTCGATCAAACTGGGGGCTCACTCACATATACAAAGACAAAGATACATACCTTCTTCACCCTGCCCGTCCAGCTGTCCATGCCCGCGTCAGTAGTCACCGGCAAGTACGTCGGCAAAGTGAAGGTACGACGTACACCCGACTCGTCGTACTCAACGGTGGTAGGAAAGTCGCCAGGCTGCTCCGCCATCTCAGGATCAAACAACTACAAAAAGCAAACGTCAGCACACGTCAGGGAAATTTTTCGCAAAATTTACCTTACGCACCCTCAAAAGAAGCAAGCATACCTCAATCGGCCCACAAGCAAGCCGAGATCGAAAGCAATCGCCATAGTCTTCCCCAGACGAGAAGACTCACCGACTCTCCTTCCCGCACAAAGCCATCCGATCCGAAATGGAACCCTCGCCGAAAGGACCCTTGGCGGATCCTTAGGCACCACCGGAGTTGGCCACCCGGCCTGAAAGACCAAGCGCTCTCCAAGGTACCAAACCGGCCCGTACGGGGTCGCCAAGTACAGACGCTGGGTCTCTCGCACTGCAAACCGCGCCTAATGCCTTCCGAATGCCCGTGATATCGCCCCACTGAACGGCACGAACTACAAACAAAAACAAAAACAAACACTCATAAATACAATCATTTTAAGTACACTCTATTTAAAATGGTTCAAGCACAAACCTGATCAAACTGCATCCGGTTCTGACGGTCCCGAACCTCGTCATACGATCGACCACCGAAGTCGCATCGGCCAGACGGTTCTGGCACGCATCACGGATACACCTTCGCAATCGCCACAAAGATGCGAGGCGCAGAAAAGGGAAGTGATCAAGATCCACGATCGCATACAAAAACACATTACAAGACAACAAAGACGAATAACAATGCATCTAAAACAGAAACAAAATCAATACATACCTCCATCACAAACCCAGCGAGACTAAGGGCGGTCTCGACCCTCGATCCATGACCCGCGCCTCACCGCGTCCATGCAGAATCGAATACACAACCCAAGGATGGCGACACCTACCAAGTGTCCCGATCGCACCCCAATCTACGAGATGCATCAGACCGACGTCGCCGCCCTCTCACCCTTATCGCCGAAGTACACGGCGCTAACAAACCACCACAACCACAAACGAGCGTTCTGCTCGTAAGTCCACTCAGAGGGGCCTCGCTCGGTCTTCCCCTCAAAGTACTCCAGATGAAGCTAGTCTTGATCACATAAGGTGGGTTACCCTCGTACTCCACCTCCAAACCACCGCCAATCGCGCGGTCACCACCTCGTCCTCAATGGATCGCAAACTCAAAGCTCATATCGCGGTCCCGAATCCGAAGCCCCGCCATGACCGCAGCACTCGACAAGGTAATGCCGGCCTCGAAGCCGGGCATGTGAAACGTCATCGTCGTATCCCAATACCTGTCAAGGAAGGCCACGATCGACGCTCGTTCGCCGTCAACTTCGACCTCGCAATCACCCTCCAGTGCTCAAATAGAGGACCAAAAGCACTGCGCAGCACCCAAGCTTGTGCACCCTCCGGAAGCTTCTTCTCGAAAGCATACATCACGGACGAGACGCCCGAGAAAGTCCTCATCGGACCTTTCCGCCAACCCATCGTAGCCCGATAGGAGACGTGCCTCTCTGGAGCAAGTAGAAGATCATGGCCATCCCAGCCCTTGGCGAACGCCCTGTTCGCACGTGATTTTCGCGGCCTAGAGCTACTCGCCCTGGGCACAGCCTCCTCGGCCTCCTCGACCTCCTCAACAACATCCATCTCGGCTTCCAGCTCATCCACCAGCTCTTGAGCAAGCTCATCCTCAGGATCAGGCACAGGGTCACGCCCCGCACGACCCTGACCCCTACCTCGTGACTGACCACGCCTCGTGGGCAGGTCCCGAGGGTCAGCATCCCTCTCACTACGCGTACGCCTCGAACTAGAGGCTCCCTCAGTCCTCGAACTAGCACTCCTACGAGATTTTGATCTCGTAATACGACCAGAACCTTCTCCTGCAACCAAACACAACGAACGCATACAACTATAACACATGCAAGCATACGAACTTGGCATACACATAAACAAATACACACAAATAATATGCACATAATACATACACATCCCTCTACACGTTGCACTATACACCCTACAGAGCATTTTTAGGCCTAATTCACAATTAAGCCGAAAACCGTTCTCTACACCTGAAAATTACAACTTTATGATTTTTACGCGCCATAATAGTCCCCAACAACAAACCATTACAAGCAATTGCATTTTGGTCATCCCGATCAAAAACCCCCAATTCGCCTTAATTACTCCGTATAACTACGACTTAAGACGGCGATTTGAAGGCCTTAGCTCGACATTTTCGCAAAACTAACGCTATAGGCATGCTATACACACTATGGGCATCCTACACCGAAGTTTAATTGAAATTCCGGGTCGGAAAATCCGGGTTCGTTTTCGGGCCCGAAACCTAATTTGGACGTTTTTCACACAAAGACGGTCTAAATCACAACCAATTCACACATACACGTTCACATGGCATAATGCAACACAATGACGTCAATTTCAAGCATTCAAACGGCAAATTTCAAGCAAAACTCGGGTTTTCATGCAAAACCCGTCTTTTCAACATTTCAAGGCAAAACTAGCTAATTACAACGACAAATAACATAAAAACAAGTTAAAATGGAGCATTACCTGATGCCATAGCAAGACAACGCAAGAAAAATGAGCAAAAACAGTTGAGAAATCGAAAAATGGTGTTTTTATGAGTGAAAAACCGAAAGTGATATAATGAGCAACAAACACGGTGTAACTCGTGTTATATAAGCCCCTACAACCATCGTGGAAAACCGCATAGCCTTATGCGGTTTGCACCATGATCCGCATAGCTATGCGGTTTCTGTCTGTGGTTTTTTCGGTTGTTTTCTCGTTTTACGCCTACTTTTGAATTCCTAATTCCTCTTGGCCCTAATACAACTCCAAGTACGTCCCATGCTTGGGTTAAGGCGTCACCTACAGTCCGCCATACGCGTATATTAAGCATTTAATACACGGCATGTAAGGTAAGCACGAACGCTCTTCACGAGCATTACATCATTTTCTCCTCAACAGAAGGCAATCATATGCAATTACGACTACATAGACACTCCTCGGCGAGCCCAAGCACAAGCACTCTGCAATATACACCTAACTCCAAGCATTTCACTCTACATAGACGCTCCTCGGCGAGTTCAAGCACAAGTATTTCATGAAACACATTCAAACACAAGCATTACACGACGCTCTTCCGCGAGACCTACATGAACACCCCTACTCTATTATACACCTCACGCATACCCAAACATCTTACAAGCAGCAGCACCAGGCATCCGACGATACCAAGCATATACAAAGGCACCAACAACGACAGTACAACAAGCACGACGAAGACACTCTCGGTGGCAGCCTTATAGCATGCATGGACCGTCACGTCCTTAAACATGTACGCCCCTCCCCGTTTAGCCAGGTTCGAAGTCCTCGTCTCACCCATGG
Source organism: Dianthus caryophyllus (assembly GCA_023091065.1). Taxonomy (NCBI): domain Eukaryota; kingdom Viridiplantae; phylum Streptophyta; class Magnoliopsida; order Caryophyllales; family Caryophyllaceae; genus Dianthus; species Dianthus caryophyllus. The sequence goes on along the minus strand of CM041517.1, from coordinate 33,716,964 downwards.
ACACATGCTTGCTCCGCTGATCAGACGAGACCGTAATGGTCCTGGATATGGTCGTGGAGTTTGACTAGCGCTCTAGTCCGAGCTCGACCAAACCGGGGCTCTGTGGATACCCATATCCGTACCCTCCCAAACAAAACCCTGTGATGTACCACGGACTTTTATTATGCATGCTTTAACGTTGACTTAAACGGTTCTAACTAATGTCGAATTCATTTTGAGTCGTTTGAAATGTTAAAATGTTTTAGGTCGCTTCACATCGCTTTAAATAAACGTTCATTTTGTCCATTTGGAGTCTGGCTAGGTCCTTGTCCTGCTTCATTTGGCATGAGCTTCGCACTTGCACTACAATTAGCCCTTTTACATTAACAAGGTCTAGTTCAGCATTCCTAAATCCCTAAATTTAGGCCCGGTGGCTAGATCTTCCCTTTAGCCTCCTCTTACACAAAATACAACCTCACGTCTTACCCTATTTCACAAAATCCATGCAAATACACCCTTTTCATTTTTCCGGGTCTCGGGTCCGAAACCGAGCCCAAACCCAGCCTTTGGCCCGCACTCCAAAGCCCTAAACATCAAAATATCTCAGAAATATCCTAGCCTTTTCCTTGACGTACAAGTAAGGATTATACTAAATCTTTTCGAGATATAATCAAACCGAAACTAGGAAACTACGCAAAAAAAAAAACACCTTCAAACCGCATAGTCTTATGCGGTTTGGGTGGCAACCGCATAAGCCTATGCGGTTTGCCTGGGCAACCGCATAAGGTTATGCGGTTTTCTGGCTTGTTTTTATCCCCGGATTTCCTAATTTCTCCGAGGTTTTTAGTATATATACACCCCTATACCTGACCTCAAAAAACACAATTCACAACCAGCTTTCACAGCAAACACACTACAAAACTCTCTCAAAGCCTCACGCACTCAAATCCTTGAGTTCAACACACCATCCCGTGCTGAATTCATCCTCCTTTTAAGTTCAAGAAGCGAAGCTCTGCCCAGATCTGAAGCGTCAAGACAAGGTAGGTACCGATCCACTTGGATCAAAGCTTTTTCTTATTTTCTATGTACTAACAAAGGGCACTACACTTTAGCGCCGGCTTTGGCACCCAGCGCGCTTGCACTCCATATCCGATGACACGCCAAAGTCGCATAAGCAACCGACCCTTATAAAATAAACCAATGGACAATTGAACTTTATTTTATTTGCATGCATCTTGCACCTTCCTATTTTGCATTAAAATCAACTTAAACAATGAATTCGACCTTTAACTGAACCGTTTTCGTTAACAAGTTAAACATGCTAAACTGAGGGTTTTAATCAGTCTTTTTGCATTTGCATCTGCATTCTTTTACAAACTTTTCGCACTTGTACGTAGCGATAACATTAGCTCAAATATCATCTTACATGGATTGTTCTAGGTCAGTAGAGGCTATCTTTACATAGGCTTTTCTAAAAGGTTTTCATAAATCATTAATTGAATTAACTCTTTTTCTAAAGTACCCTCACCCCGAATCCAATCTGGTTTCACAAGCCTTAGATCTAGGGGTGTCGGCGTGCTCCAAAATCTAGGACATGTCTTTAGGCTTAGGACATGATAGCAGGTTCCTAATTTCCGCGATAATTAGGTGGCGACTCCAAAACAGTTTTTAAAGGTTTTCCTAACTTAATCTTTTTAACTTTAAAACGCGCCCTTAGCAAGACGCCGAGTTGGGTCCCGTCCGATCCCGGGTTCCACACAAGTTAACTGAGTTACTACCCTTTGTTTCTTTTAATTTCATTTTATCCATTTACACCCTCCCATCCAAAAAATCACAGGCTAAATCGTCAAGTCAAGCATTTTTTTTAGTTTTAATTATTTTCATCCTTTTGGGTTTTTTCCCCAGATTTTCTACGATACTAAATATTGTCTTTTATATTTATTGTTTTTGGGTTTAAATTTAGATTAAACTCTATTAGATGGTTTTTTTTTTTAAACAAAATCTAGATCTAATCCAAATATTCAATAAATTATCAATGAACAAATGGTCAATATAGAATGTTAGTAAAATTTAGTACGCCTATTAAATGTTCAATATTTATTAAACGTCAAATTTGAGCAAATGGAAATTAGGAAATTACCACGAAAGCCATAAACATTCACTGCATACATACTACTGTTACATTTAACCTAAACAAAATACATTATAATCTTACAAAGTTATACTCCATATCTATTAAAACTTACGCTAAATACTGGTTTATATTTAGTAAATTGCTTCTTATTATATCTTAATTAAACGTGCTAGAGTTCATTGTCAATTTCAGACTGCTTCTGCTGTCATCAGTAAAACGCAGCTCCGATGTTGCAACTGTCTTCAGACGATGGTGATGAGGGACCCAAACTCTCTTGATTTTCACAATAAATATCAATCAAATATAACTGTTCTTGAGGAATCAATATTGTTTCAGTTTCTCCCAGACCACAAATTTCCATCACAAACCTCCACTGTAGAATTGATTGTAGCCGAGTAAATAGCTCAATTACATCGTCCTTGAATGCTGTCAGCTCTTCATCCTTTTGCTGGACATTTTCTAAAATGTGAACAAAAATACTATAATTTAGATGACAAATCGAAATAACAAGGTGACCGTTTCAAAATTTGGGAAATTTACCTGCAGAGGCAATGTCACCAAGAATTGGATAGGTTATTGGGCTAACCTTGTTACGTAGAATTTCAGCAGTTGTATGTAATTTAGGTTCTTGGTCTATCAGATTATTAATGGTTGCAGGGACAATAACTGCCACCAAACGATCGAACAATGTACGAGTTTCAGAGATAATTCGATCAATTTGGTGTTGATAATGCCTTACTTTTTCTATATTGCTCATAGATTTGGCCATTTTGGGCAGGTTAAATTGATTGTAAAACTTTATTTTAGTAGAGGAATTGGATTAGAAGTGAAATAACTTTATAGGTGGGTATGGTATTTATAATGGAAATTGAAATAAATATAAGTAATATAATATAATATCTAATATATATATATATGAGTTAGGATCCGGTACATCCTAACATCTTGGTACATCCTACATCCTAATCTGAGCCGTTAGATCAATGCAATGGAGGGCTGAGATTAATCGAGCAAAAAAAAAAAAAAAAAAGGGTCCCACTAGGCCGACTCCACTGTCATTCAGACTCAGTACTACTATATAAAAAGTGTGTTTTTTTTTTTGTGATACTTTTAGCTCTCGGGAGTGATACTTTTAGTTATATTTAGTGATACTTTTAGGTCTCAGGAGTTATACTTTTAGTTATTTTTTTTTTTTGTGATACTTTTAGCTCTCGGGAGTGATACTTTTAGTTATATTTAGTGATACTTGTTGTTATACTTTTAGGTCTCTGGAGTGAGACTTTTAGTTATATTAAGTGATACTTTTAGTTATATTGAGATATTTTTCCAGGCTGTAGCAGGATGTAGGATGTATTTTTTAACTAAGGATGTACATGATCCTAATTCTATATATATATATATATATATATATATATATATATAGATTTGAGATCCGTCTGAACTCATAATTAAATTCTTAACTGCATTTAATCAGCCTTGGTGATACCAAATAATAAGAAAAAAGGCCCATATAAACAAAGCAAAGAAAGGCCCAATCCCTTACAAAGTCTTCAGCCCTTCATCAGTTCATCCATCTTTTATTCTCTGTCATCCCTATCATCACTCTTCACCAACACCACCGACAACCGCACCGACCTTTGACGCCGGAGTCTGTCACCGGCCACCGTAACTTTTCTCCCTTCTCACATGAACCACCGTCGAACACCGGAGGTCAGCATCGACGTGACCGTTGTCACTCACTCTCGCGTCTCTCGGCCTCACCATCGTACCATCCATAGCCGTTTCCACCACCACCGCCGCCGTGGTGGGCTCCTTTATTCTCCATATTTCTATCCCTTGTTCACGTTGGAGGTCTATCGATGACCTATCACCGTCTATTTCACCGGAACCTCGCCTCTCTCCTTTATGTTTCAGATGACATCATTTCTCGACAAATATCAAGCTAGTAAGCTTTTCTCAATCTAATGATTTCCCTTAAATTTCTTCTTGTGTTGAATTTTGCGGATTTATCATAATAAGCATTGAATTTCATTGTGGTTGAAATTTAGGGCTTATTTTAACGCAAATATGACGTTAGTTTAGGTATTACAAATTTAAATCAATAAGATTCATGCAATTTTCGTGTTGATTGACATTTTGGCTCATGTTTTTAGTGATTTCATTTGTCAATTAAAACACTGTGATGTGTATATCTGGGGATTTAATTCGTTAAACTATATTATTGAAATTTTGGTCAGTAAGGTTTAGTTAATGAGAAATTAGCAACAGTGTAATTGATGAAATTGAGTTTTAGGTGTTTTGATTTCGATGAGGTTGAATTAAGAGTAATGGTCATGCCATCAACAACATTTTGAGGTGTCTTTTGGTGGGATATGACATTAGTCATAGTTAGTGGGTGGATACGTCAAATATAACTCTAGATACAGAAATTAGTAGTGTGGAGATAAAATTTGATTCATGTATCTAGGGCACTGATTCGTGTATCTGGAACATTGATTTGTGTATCTGGAGAAATTTCAATGAGCTTTGTCGAAATTAGTCTTCTAGTCGTGTTGGATTTGTAGTACAATGCCTTGTCGAGGAAGATATCAAATGGACTTCAGTTACACAAGTGTAGTGGCTCTAAAAAGGACGGTCGAGCAAAAATCAAGTTTTCATGCTAATGCCTCTAATTTTATTGGAACCGCAAATACTACTCCTGAGGTTGTGAAACCTAGGCCAATAAAAGTACTGTCCACCGTCAAACGCAACTTACCTCGTAGACTGATTGATTTGACTCTTAATGTTAGAAAAATGGCAGCTCCCGTGGCTGTTGATTGAAGTTTTCGAATTAGGATTGCGATGTGTCATCTGCCACCTCAGTGGCTGATCAATATTATAAGAGTGGCAGCTCCCGTGGCTATTCCTCGAGTTTACTTTCAGAATCATACTCCTCATTTGTTGACTAGTTACACATCGTAAAAAGCTCATTTAGATTATGACTAGTTACGCCTCGTAAAAAGCTCCTCGAGTTTAATCACAATGACTGACACGACATAAGTAAAACTGAGCTAAGTTGATAGATGATTACCATCCCCAAAAAGACCAATCTGGGAAAACGATGTCGAAAGTCGATTCATTTGCGCAATAATGGAGCGTGGTGGCGCAATAAGCGAGTCGCTCCCCTTGTACTTGTCTCTTTTAATAGATGACTGATCGTGGCATTGAAACATCAAGTCGAGATCCGAAAGTTTCCCCGGGTACGACTTTAAGAGCTGCAGTATCCCCCACAGTGTATAGGTATCCCTTGTTTGGAAAGCCTTGTGATATTGCTTAACATATCTTTGTTCCATTTACTATAGTCGATCGAAAATGCGCGTTTTCTTTCGCTTTTTCCACCATATCCTTTGTAATCCCTTTCACCTTCCACGTCTTTAGGTCCTCGTGAATGTATCTGAAGTACTCGGGACAGGTCTCGCTGTTTGAGGAGTCTTCGAGGTTCTGGGTAGTAGAAGTGTAGTAGGAAGGGCATGTCATCGTCATTCTGCTTGCAGAGCACTTGAGGCTGTCGGTGGGGTTCCACGAGAACATCGAGAAGGTAAATGGTCTTGAATCTCTGCTAAATTAGTCTCAGATACCATAACAAAAGGTAGTTTACATTAACATTGTTTCAGCATTTGAATGTTCAGAACTTCTATTGCTACACAGACTATTTCTTGTTTGGCGAGTTTTTCATTGAGACTGTTGTACGCTTTTGATGAGATATTTTGTAACTCTATGCGTTTGATTAGCGATGGATTTGAAGCCGTTTGCAATGATTGTAAATACGTGATCATTGTCAATTTGTCACGATTATACTGATCGTGGTGAGTAAATTGAAATTTGTATGGAATTTGCTGATTACGGCGATGTATTGATATTTTTCACAAATATTCGAGAATGTATGCTTATTACAGCTTTATTACAAAATTATTCTCCGTGAAGTCGTGAACACTGAACAGGAAGTATGGATTAATAAATATATTCCATTGTTGTGCATGCAGTGTGAGCTTTGGGTTATTGTTGTTAGTGATTCTCCAGGCTGTACGGATCTTATACAAAGTTATGGTGCGCTTGTTCCATTGTTGTCTCGGATGAATGAAGACTCAAAACTTTCAGTATTAAGAATTGCTACTTAGGCTCTGTCTAACTTTTGCCGTGACAATGACCCAAGGTTCAGTGCTTGTATTTCTCTAATCGAGGACCAATTTATGTATCTACACTGTTAAATGGTGTACCTGAAGGACCAATTTATGTATCTGCACTGTTAAATGGTGTACCTGGAGGACCAATTTATGTATCTAGACTATTGATTCATGTTCCAAATAATTGTTGGCACACATTTAGTACACTGTTAAATGGGTACTCTGTTCCAAATAATTGTTGGCACACATTTAGTACGTGGACCCAAGCCCAATCCCAATTTCACTTTGGAGTCCAGCCCAAGCCCAATAAAGACAATAAAACCTGTAGCTAAACTCATAATAAGCGTAACCACAATGGGAAAATTACTATAACTAGAGGGGAAATTATTGAAACTAGAGTGGAAATTAATGTAACTAGAGGGGAAATTATTGTAACTAGCGGGGAAATTCATGTAACTAGAGGGAAATTAATGAATAATTGTTCCTACTAGTTTCAACAACGTTTACAAAGCTATTGTAACTGTGAGAAAACAATGTAACTATGGGCGTAAACAATTATTGTAACTAGAGGGGAAATTCATGTAACTAGAGGGGAAATTCATGTAACTAGAGGGTTGTTAAAATGAAAATTACGAAGTAATAAAAGAAATTTTAACTAGAAGGGAAATTAATGTAACTAGAAGGAAAATTAATGTAACTATGGGCGTAAACAATTATTGTAACTAGAGGGGAAATTACTGTTACTAGAGGGGAAATTCATGTAACTAGAGGGGTAATTAATGTAACTAGAGGTGAAATTGTTGTAACTAGAGGGTAAATTCATGTAACTAGAAGGGAAATTAATGTAACTAGAGGGGAAATTAATGTAACTAGAGGGAAATTAATGAATAATTGTTCCTACTAGTTTCAACAACGTTTACAAAGCTATTTACATTTTTTCCAAAAATTGTATGATTATTCGTACTACTTTTCGAAAAATAATGTATGTTACTCCGTATTATATAAGAGACAAAATGATATTATTATTTTTTTGTACACATGGGAAAACAATGTAACTATGCGCGTAAACAATTATTGTAACTAGAGGGGAAATTCATGTAACTAGAGGGGAAATTATTTTTATTATGTTTGAATAGGATTTGAGTCAAATTTAAATTCAAATTTTCACTTTCCCAAACAAGAATTTTGAAGCAAATTTAAATTTATAATGAAATGATGGTTGTTAAAATGAAAATTACAAAGTAATAAAAGAAATTTTAACTAGAAGGGAAATTAATGTAACTAAAAGGGAAATTAATGTAACTAGGTGTACAAACTACAACCATAAAAAATGTAACTAGTAACTACAGGGGTAATTAATGTAACTAGAAGGGAAATTAATGTAACTATGGGCGTAAACAATTATTGTAACTAGAGGGGAAATTCATGTAACTAGAAGGGAAATTAATGTAACTAGAAGGGAAATTAATGTAACTAGGTGTACAAACTACAACCATAAAAAATGTAACTAGTAACTACAGGGGTAATTAATGTAACTAGAAGGGAAATTAATGTAACTAGAAGGGAAATTAATATAACTATGGGCGTAAACAATTATTGTAACTAGAGGGGAAATTCATGTAACTAGAGGGGAAATTCATGTAACTAGAGGGGTAATTAATGTAACTAGAGGGTTGTTAAAATAAAAATTACGAAGTAATCAAAGAAATTTTAACTAGAAGGGAAATTAATGTAACTAGAAGGGAAATTAATGTAACTATGGGCGTAAACAATTATTGTAACTAGAGGGGAAATTCATGTAACTAGAGGGGTAATTAATGTAACTAGAGGTGAAATTGTTGTAACTAGAGGGTAAATTCATGTAACTAGAAGCGAAATTCATGTAACTAGAAGGGAAATTAATGTAACTAGAGGGTAAATTCATGTAACTAGAAGCGAAATTCATGTAACTAGAAGCGAAATTAATGTAACTAGAGGGGAAATTAATGTAACTAGAGGGAAATTCATGTAACTAGAAGGGAAATTAATGTAACTAGAGGGGAAATTAATGTAACTAGAGGGGAAATTCATGTAACTAGAGGGAAATTAATGAATAATTGTTCCTACTAGTTTCAACAACGTTTACAAAGCTATTTACATTTTTTCCAAAAATTGTATGATTATTCGTACTACTTTTCGAAAAATAATGTATGTTATTATATAAGAGACAAAATGATATTATTATTTTTTTGTACACATGGGAAAACAATGTAACTATGCGCGTAAACAATTATTGTAACTAGAAGGTAAATTCATGTAACTAGAGGGGAAATTAATGTAACTAGAAGGTAAATTCATGTAACTAGAGGGGAAATTAATGTAACTAGAAGGTAAATTCATGTAACTAGAGGTGAAATTGTTGTAACTAGAGGGTAAATTCATGTAATTAGAAGGGAAATTAATGTAACTAGAGGGGAAATTCATGTAACTAGAAGGGAAATTCATGTAACTAGAGGGAAATTAATGAATAATTGTTCCTACTAGTTTCAACAACGTTTACAAAGCTATTTACATTTTTTCCAAAAATTGTATGATTATTCGTACTACTTTTCGAAAAATAATGTATGTTATTATATAAGAGACAAAATGATATTATTATTTTTTTGTACACATGGGAAAACAATGTAACTATGCGCGTAAACAATTATTGTAACTAGAGGGGAAATTCATGTAACTAGAGGGGAAATTAATGTAACTAGAAGGGAAATTAATGTAACTAGGTGTACAAACTACAACCATAAAAAATGTAACTAGTAACTACAGGGGTAATTAATGTAATTAGAGGGGAAATTATTGTAACTAAATCCCAATTTGTTATTTCGTGATTTTTGGTCAACTAGGCCGCTGTTGTTCATGTATTTCGCGCGAATGACATACGCAAGTAAGGCTATAACTAATTCAAAATCCCAATTTCAATTTAATAAATAAAATAAAAAAATATACACCTGTAATAAAAGTTAATTGAGTAAGGGGGAATGTAATTTAGGGGTAATTAATGTAACTAGAGGGGAAATTCATATAATTAGAGGGAAAATTCATGTAACTAGAGGGAAAATAACTGTAACTAGAGGGAAAATTCATGTAACTAGAACAAAATAACTGTAACTAGAGGGGAAATTCATGTAACTAGAGGGAAAATAACTGTAACTAGAGGGAAAATTCATGTAACTAGAAGGAAAATAACTGTAACTGGAGGGGAAATTCATGTAACTAGAGGGGAAATTCATGTAACTAGAACAATTGAATTTTGGTTTATATAAGACGCTTATTAATTAGGTATAGACACTGAATAAAGGCGACAAATTTCTTCGCGAATTTTGAGATTTTGATGCAGTGTAGGCCGCATTTTGGCCACCACAAGTGGATTGATTATATAGGCGAGAACTCACGTCGGTTTCTAAAAAGACTATCAAACCGAAGAACTAATACCTTTTGTTCAAAATATAAGAGCTAAGTTCCCGTAACGTTTCTAGCACATTGAATCTATAGAAAACGCAAACGAGCAATTAGAAGACCCTTGGCTACCACCCATGTTTCGTGCAGGAGATGGTGTAGGAAGCGTTTGAACTGGGCCTTTAGTTAAATCAGGCTCGCCTCTGACGCTTTCAACGTGTCAGATTTCAGTGAGCATAGCGACGACATCTTTCATAACAGGGTGTTCGCTAACTCTGGTGCTGATGCATAGGAACGAGACTGCCAGCGTCTGCAGCATCTCATGCATTTGAGGGTCTGCTCTTCCTCTGAGTTTAGAGTCGAGAATGTCAGCTGGATCGCCTTTGTTTTGCAAATGATCTCGAACCCATTGCACTAAATGCGCTTCTCCTGACAACGTCGGATCTAACGGGTGTTTCCGGTCGTAACTTGAGAGAACCACCACAAAATCAGACACGCCGCTTCTTTTCTCATTTACTCCTTGCATCGAAACAAATTACATTGAGGATAAAGCGGAACATCGAATCACTAGATTTAGGCAAACATTACAAAGACGCCTTGATTGCACAAAAGTTGCGTAAAATAATCGACGAATATTTACCTGGAGCCATATACCCATAAGAACCAGCAAGGTGAGGTCCCGGGCTTGATTTAGGACAATCGCTGCTTGAACTAGAGCTAACAAGTGACGCCAAACCGAAATCTGCGAGGTAAGGCCCAAACCTCGGACCCAACAAAACATTCATGGCTTTGACATCGCCGTGAATGATCGCAGGGACACAATCATGGTGCAAATCATGCAAGCGCGTGAGCGACTCCAAGCACGACTTCATATCGAGTTGCCCATTCTGCCCCCCACCTTTAACAGCGCCGTGAAGAAGTGAACTCAAGCTACCATTCGGGAGATAGTCGTAAAACAGCAACTTTAAACTTCGGTTAGACCCCCACCCAAAAAGACGAACTATGTCTTGGAAAAGAAATCTTCACATCTCTTTCCTCCTTTCTCATTAGCATACTTGAGTACCATTTGACTATACTTGTTTGAGCATGAAGTAGGCATGTCTTGGATTTTTAACTGTAAACCTCCTGGTGAAACCATATTTCTCGTGAATAAACTGTGACACGGATTAAATTTCTATTATGATGTACTATGTAATTTATATTATTGTCCTCCGAAACAAAATCATTGCTATAATTCAACAAAAGCGTAAGATTTGAGTAAATTTGACGACAATGAGACATCGCAAGAAACTCATAACGTCAATGAGGCGAGGACCTCTTAAACTTTGGGACAATGTTGTATTAGTACCAATTCATTCCGGTGAATAACAGAGTTTTAGGCCAATTTAATGGTCAGTAAAATAGTCCATAAAAAAGCAGGGCAAGAAGGTTACCTGTGATATCAGCGTACAAGTGAACAAGTGAATTCAAACTACGAGACCCATGATAACGAAAGCGCATTCTAGAGTTCAGAATAAAGATAGTTGGAAACCCGTGAACTCCATACTTCGATAAAAGCTGCATAGATAGATGTAGAGTAAGACACATGATTCCTCAATAGCAATAAACTATTGACCAATAAAAACAAACATCATTCAACGTGCAAGGAGATAAAAAATCGGGTTTGAGTTCAAACCTTTGGCTTGACAGCTGATTCCTCAATAGCAAAATGGGGAATAGATGGGTACAAGCTAAAAAGAATTGAAAAGCTTGGTCGAAAGATTCTAGAGAAAGGGCATCAAGACGCGTAAAAGAGAACAGCTACATGGTCACGGCTACGACTATTCACCAGATGCAGCGCTTTCTGTAGTGACCTTTCATCTCCCTTGAAACCCAAAAGAAATATATCAGCTATAAATGTTTTAGTCAAAGAAAACATATTATCTCATCAATATTAAACAAAAACTAGCTTAGTTACATAGCAAGAAAAAACTCCTCAAAGTCTCAAACTATTATATCGAATCATCCACATTTGGAATAAAAGCTTTACACACAACAATCGAGTTAGTACAAACATATCGTCTCAACCAAGAATGCTATTACCAATCATCATTGTTATCTTTCTTGAATATGCACAACAAAAATGGCACAAAAGCAACATAGCAAAACGTCAATACAAATGAAAATTCAACTGTACTTGTAACCGGATACACTAAACTGCACTTTAGATACGTTAAGTAGTAATCCGAATACAGTTTTTTCCTATCAAATGTTTAATGTAACTAACAAAATAAATAATGTATCTACATATAAAATCAATGTGCCGAAAATTTTTATATACCTAATTCTATTATTATTGGAAACTAAGAGAATTTAAGGGTAAAATTTTTATATACTTAATCTAGAATTTGTGTATTTAGACTTTAATTTTGTGTACCTTGAGTTACATTTTGTGTATGTGAACATATAAGAAGTAGAATAACAACAGTCAAAATTCAAGCGTGTTGTAGACCAAAAATATGTGAAAAACTTGCAGTAACTATCATTCTCTAAATGCGGAAATGAAAAATTTGAGAGCATGTGTCTGTACCAACAGCCCTGAAAGGACCGTCAAGTTAGTAAATTCAAGCATCCTAGTAGACATCACGAGCTATTGGGATTCTTTACATTTGACAACTGCTCATGTTAATCCCTCTATCAACGATCTCAGTCAACTTATCATGGGAGAACAGCTCCAAATCTTTCATCAAACTTCAAGTGTTAACCTAGAGGTGAACTAGACTAACAGTTTACAACTTTAAGATAATAGATACACTAAATTGCACTTCGGATACATTAAATTGTAATGCGGATACAATTTTTTTTCACTCAAATACAAAAAGAGTAATTAATGATGTACATTACCAATCACGGCAAGGCAGCATATTGGTGGTTAGTGAACGACTCCGGCGAGGTAAGAGTGGCGGTATCATCTCTGCCAATTTGTTTGATGAAATTTGGAGGTGACAAAAAGCTCGAGGGTGGACTCCGGTGAGTGGCTCTAGGGTTTGAGCTCCGGTGACTGTTAGTGACGCTGCGATTTCCGACAATAAAAAGAGAGAGAAATAGTGAGTAATAAGGATGGAAAAAAGAGATTAAGAGGAATAGAGATGAAGGGTTTACCGGTGGAGGTCGAGGGCGGTCTCCGGCGAGAGATTTCAGATCTGAAAACGATGTTGAGTGAGGGTGAGAGAGGAGAGGACGAAGAGAGAGATGAATCCTTGTGGTTGTGTTGCAACTTAGAACACGGTGGTTTCATGGGAACTCTGGTGACGAGTGGCCACGACAGCCTTAACTCCGGCGGTTTCAGGTGGCCGTTGTGGTGCATCGATGGTGGTGGAGGTGGTGATATGTATTGTTTAGTGATTTAGGGATAAAGGGATAAAGGGATTTGTAAGTCAGAGGACTGTTTACTGATTTAGGGTTGTGGGTAAATTGAGGGGGAGGTGTTCGTAAGGTTCGTAATGAATAGTAGTTCGCACTGGATCCCACCTCTATATATATATATATATATATATATATATATATGATTTGGGATCCTATACGAACTCCACATATAATACGAACTCTACGAACTACCACTCTCCCTATTATACAGCTACTCAAACCAGACAGGCCCAATTAGACAATCATAACAAACAGGCCCAAAGTTTTACAAAGCCATTCAGCCCTTCATCCATTATCTTATTCGCTACGGAGTATCTATCATCCCCCACCAACACCAGCGACAATCTCACCGACATTTCACGCCGGACTTTGTCACCATTCGCCATGACTTTGCTTCATTTTCACCAGAACCACCGTCGACAAACAAAGTCCAATGTCGGACTGACCATCGTCACCGGAGGTCAAAGTCGTTCACCTTCTCCACTCACTTCCCTCGTTGTGCTCGCCGGAGCCTCTGCCCTCTCTCATCCACCTATTTTTGCCGCCAGTAAGTACCATCCATGGTCGTTTCCACCACCACCGTCTCTCTTGTTCACGTTGGTGCACCACCAATAACCCATCATTGCCTATGTCACTGGAGCTTCACCTCCCTCCTTTATGTTTCAGATCTGTAACCACCACCGATTTGAAACTCTGATTTGACCACCTTATTCGTTTCATCATCAGGTTTGACCAACATCTCACTCTCCTCTCTATCTCTCTCATGCTTTTGTCGTTTAGCCGAAGCATCATCGTTCCTTCTACGGTTGTGGGGATACATGAATTTGTTTAGATCTTCAGACAACTTGTTTTGATGCTCCTTAACTTGTTTCATATCATTTGTTTGTTGATCTCCCATTTTTTGAAGTGTTTCTGCAAAAAAATATATGAGTATATCACTTGAATTTATACTACATGTTTGATGTATGTAGTGTGTTGGAACAAGTAATTTGAGGGAAAGTTCACAGACTATGAGTAGAAATTCCTAGATGATGTGGTATCCATCAGGCACCTTGGTGCTTAGCAAACAAAGAATAATCTTTTCATAACTCTGTCATGTTCAATTCTCTGCGTTTTGTGTTGCTTTCTCATATGGTGAGTTCTTACAGTTCGTACTGTCATTTTATTCTCTGCTGTGCAAATTAGTATCCCGATACACCAACACGTTTATGTATCTACAGTCGTGATTTATGTATCCGAAGTACTAATATATGTATGAAGCTCGTTCAGGGATTTCAGTGTTTAAGGTATGATAATTAAATTTGTGCAATTAATGTTTTTGGTGTTTTCATAATGCTGCCCATTTCAATTGATTGTACCACATGTGATAATTTCATCAATGAGTGACATCACTGTCAGTTTATTTGTTTTTTTAGTTGTGTTCTATGGTGGTATTTTTGGAGTTCGCATCAAGTGTCAATTGTGGCAACGAGAAGGAGAGTCAGAATTTACGGTTGTCCATACGTCATTGGCGATATCTTGTTTTGCTAATGTATAACCAACAAGTAATAGGATTATTAACTTATAATGTGGTCTTTGACAATTTACAATTTTGTCATCAAACTGAGACAATTTCATGACCTACCTGTTTACACTCATTTCTAGTTCTGATGATTCAGTTCATGAATTGGGCGTCCAACCCCGAACCATGCAGCAATATGTGTTACTAAATATGTACATGAATTGCTTAATAAATAAGATGTTGTTGATTTGTACAGATATGTGAAGAGCCGAACTGATCAGCAGTTAAGGAGCAAGGAAAGTGAGAGCACAGTTAGTGCGTGTAAACCCGAGGATAAGCTCAACGGAAAGCCAAAATTACTATAACTAGGGGGGAAAATAGTGTAACTAAAACCAAAATTATTTTAACCAGATAATGAATTAACTAAAGCCAAAATGAATTAGGTAAACTGTAACTAGGGGGAAAATCGTGTAACTAAAGGCAAATTTACTGTAACTAGAAAATAACTGAACAATAAAAATTTCAAGGTGTAGTTTTATTCAATTTTGGAGCCTCGTATTATGTGAAAAATTGTAAATACATGTGTAGTCATAATTAATTGTAAAAACTTTAAATTATCAAAAAATGTAACTAGGCTGAAAAATCGTGTAAGTAAAGCAAGAATTACTGTAACTAGGGGAAATTCGTGTTACTAAAGGTGAAATTAATGTAACCTTAACTAAAGCAAATGAATTAGGTAAAAAAACTGTAATTAGGGGGAAAAATCGTGTAACTAAAACCAAAATTACTATAACCAGAAAATAACTGAACAATAAAAGTTTTCAATTAGGTACAAAAATTGTAATTGGGGGGAAAAATCGTGTAACTAAAGGCAAAATTGTTGTAATCAGAAAGTAACTGAACAATAATGGTTTCAAGGTGTAGTCTTATTCAATTTTGGAGCCTTGTATTATGTAATTTGTAGGGAAAAATTGTAAATACATGTGTAGTCATAATTAATTGTAAGAACTTTAAATTATCAAAAAATGTAACTAGGTGGAAAAATCGTGTAACTAAAGCCAAAATTACTGTAACAAAAAAGCAACTGAACAAAAAAAGTTTCAAGGTGTAGTCTTATTCAATTTTGGAGCCTCGTATTATTTAATTTGTAGTGAAAAACCGTAAATACATGTGTAGTCATAATTAATTGTAAAAAGTTTAAATTATCAAAAAAAGAAATTAGGCGGAAAAATCGTGTAACGAAAGTCAAAATTACTATAACTAAGGGGAAAATAGTGTAACTAAAGGCAAAATCAATTAGGTAAAAAAAAACTGTAACTAGGGGAAAAATCGTGTAACTAAAGGCAAAATTACTGTAACTACAAAGTAACTGAACAATAAAAGTTTCAAGGTGTAGTCTTATTCAATTTTCGAGCCTCGTATTATGTAATTTTAGTGAAAAACTGTAAATACATGTAGTCATAATTAATTGTAAAACTTTAAATTATCAAAAAATGTAACTAGGCGGCAAAATTGTGTAACTACGGCCAAAATTACTGTAACTAGGGGAAATTCGTGTTACTAAAAGCAAAATTACTGTAGAAAATGAATTAACTAAAGCAAATGAATTAGGTAAAAAAAACTGTAACTAGGGGAAAACTCGTGTAACGAAAGTCAAAATTACAGTAACCAGAAAGTAACTGAATAATAAAAGTTTTCAATTAGGTAAAAAAAACTGTAACTGGAGGGAAAAATCGTGTAACTAAAGGCAAAATTACTGTAACCAGAAAGTAATTGAACAACATTTGTTTTTTTATTTATTATCTTGCGCTAAAAGAGCCGACAATTATAAAAATTATCTAAATACACATGCAAAATAGTAAGATTTACATATCAACGGTTCACATACACAAATTGGTACTCCACATACACAAATTGGTATCCTAGACACACAAAATCGATTTTTGTATCCAAGAGTAATAGTTCAACCAAAAAAGAAAGTCCTATTCAATTAGGTAAAAAAAACTGTAATTAGGAGGAAAAATCGTGTAGCTAAAGCCAAAATTACTGTAACTAGAAAATGAATTAAGTAAAGCCAAAATTAATTAAGTAAAAAAAAATTGTAACTAGGGGAAAAAATCGTGTAACTAAAGCCAAAATTACTGTAACTAGGGGAAAAATTGTGTAACGAAAAATGGTGTAACTAATGCCAAAATTACTGTAACCAAAAAGTAATTGAGCAATAAAAATTTTCATTTAAGTAAAAAAAAACTGTAACTGGAGGGACAAATCATGTAACTAAAGGCAAAATTACTGTAACTGGAAAGTAACTGTTTCAAGGTGTTACGACAATTAATATAGATACTTATCACGACAATTACATTCCACTTAACTTAATTACATCTCAACACAATATGTTACCGCTAAATACATTAGTAATTAAAAAGGTCCATAAAAGGTAATGAGAGCCAATTTGAGCAGCTGGTTGAAGTCATTGGGATCCCCAACAATGCGGCAAAATTTGCAAATGTTGCCATGCTTCCACCCCGACTTTTATAGTCCATTCGAGAACAAACACGCATAACATATTAACGATATAATCCATGTTCACCTGCGACATCCAATCAGTACATTTTAATCCAAAAACTTAACGAAAACGCAACTAACCAAAAACTGACAAATACTTTACCAATCAAGCAAAGAATTTTAGGTTGTTGCAGAAATATAGAAGGCATGAGATCGACTTCCAAAACTTAGGTACTCTAGCATGAAATGATCAGCTGATCAGCTTGGGCGTTCACAGTCCGCACCAATTTCGAAGTATAGAAGGCATGAGAACTGCAGATGACGTACTCTAACGGCACATTTCTTTAAAATTTCATTGGCCACCTAATAATCAGATGACGTACTCTAACGGCACATTTCATTAAAATTTACGTTTCTTTCGGAAACTAGCTTATGGTGAAAACCTTGCGAATCACTAATATACACAAAACAACGATCCAGATACATGAAACACTACTCCAGATACATAAAACACACTAACGACATGTGTATCTTGACTCATTAAATATGTATCTAAACTAATTAATCTTGTATCCAGTTCTTATTAATCTCCGTCAACTACTAGTATACCACCATTCACCCACCATGGCTGCCACCACGTGACCACTACATAAATCCGCTTTCAAAACCAATCCTAACGTCAATTTCATAAGTCAATAAATCACATTCACGTCACACAAAACCGTACAGAATTTTTCAGCAAACTCTTTGATCAATACAGTAATTAAACGAAGATAGATAATTCTAACATGTTGCAGGCCTGAAAAAATGTGAAAAGGTGCAGATGCTGTCAGAATGTAAATGCTGACTTGCAAAAGTGCAAGCCCGAAAAAATGTAAATTCTTTCTGAATATAATCGTATCGAAGGATATCAACTATCAACAGCACATCAGTATCAAATAACCGACTATATATTTTAAGAATTTTGGGGAGCGTACCTAGACTTTTCCTGTACCTGAGCGTGTTCTCTATCTGCTCCTTAACTCTTGGTAAGGTGGGTGTTTCGACAGCCTCTTCAACACTCTCGTCCACGTCTACCTTGTCAGCTCAGTTTTCCTCGTCTCTTCCTCATTTGCTAGCTATGTCGATAATCTTTCTTTCTTCCATGGCTTCTTTTCCTGGTACTCGACCAAAGTACCACCTGGTCTGCACGACAATTGTGCCGCAACCATATCATGTAATTTACAGCCTTTTTTTTTTTATAGCGCATATCACCATTCTTATCAGCTAGCCATTACTTACTTAATTTACTATTAAGTACACAAAATGTAGAAGTTAAATAAAAAAACATGTGAAATTTTGACATCTACATACGCAAATACGCTATATACCAGATAAGCTGAATAATCATTTCACGTACACCAAAACTACTCGTAAATACAGAAACTCTTAAACCAAATACACAAAAACTTTCCCACGTCACCGATTTGCATCATTTATATTACCACCGCATTACTTTATCATCCCACCACTAGTAATTCTGTCAGTACTTGTGTAGCTATTTTCCAATGCGTTTATAAATGTGATAATATTTCAAAATTTATTTTAACATTTTATGGATATAGAAATTAAAACAAGAAAAAATGGTGTATGTATAGTGACGATAAAAAATATGAGGCTTAAAATATGAGACATGAAACGTACCAGGTGTAGTCTGTAGAGAAACTATATCTAGTTGCGTCGTAGTTTATGCCTGCAAAATAAGAAGAATGTAGGTGTGATTTTGTCACAAGTTCGTCACTAATGACGACAATCAATGAGAAAATTGAACTAGTATGGTGCGCCGCCAATATGACAGGAGTAGGTTTTGGCCACCAATAGGACGTACATGATTAACAATAGTAATTGTACAAACAAACAGTGAGTAACCACTGTAAAGGTAAAGTGAAGGTTGGAGGCGGGCCGGGTCTCAAAAATTGGAACCGAAACTGGCCCGTGAACCGGATGGAACCGGTCACTTTTTGAACCGCCGGTTTCGGTCCGGGCCGGGTCCGGGTTTTGCCGGTTTGGGTCCGTGCCGGGCCGGTTCAAACCCGGCCCCTTGACCAGGTCTACATATCGCATTCGAAAAAGAAGACAAAAGGTAAAAAAAAGCTGAAATTGAGATATTGATCGGGTCTAAATTACCTGATGAAGCTCACGTTCTGCAGCAAGAAATAGCGAAAACAAGGGCTCCGGTAAAAGAATAATGTCTGACAAAGAAAAAGCAGCACAAGAGCATCAAAAGTCGTTAAGAAGATGTCGTGCTTGCGGAGAAATGGCGAGTCACGATAGTAGGAATTGTGACAAAGCTCAACAATCCAAAAAGAAGAAGAGGTAAGTGAACATTTACTAAATTATTATTAATTCTTATGAGTTTATGAGATAACAATCCAAAACTGTAACTAGGGCGACCAATCATGTAACTAAAACCAAAATTAGTGTAACCATAAAGTAACCGAACAATAAAAGTCTCCTAGTGTTTAGTCTTAAACAGTGTAACTATGATGAGTCCTATTCAAAGTGTAGTCTTATTTAATTAGGTAAAAATACTGTAACTAGTAGGAAAAATTGTGTAATTGAAGCCGAAATTAATGTAACTAGAAAATGAATTAATTCAAGACAAAATTTATTAGGTAAAAAAACTGTAACTAGGGGTAAAGACTATGTAACTAAAGCCAAAATTTTTGTAACTAGAAAATGAATTAATTCAAGGTGTATTTGAGCCTCGTATTATGTAATTTGAAGTGAAAAACTGTAAATACATGTATAGTAATAATTAATTGTAAAAATTTAAATCAACAAAATATAGTATTTCAAGGTATAGTCTTATTCAATTCGATGAAAAAATGTAACTAGCAGGAAAAACTGTGTAACTAAAGCCAAAGTTAGTGTTCAGTTTCAAGACGGAGTCAAATTCAATTTTTGGAGCCAAAATTAACTAGGTGAAAAAACTGTAACTAGGGAGATAAACAATGTAACTAAAGCCATATTTACAGTAACCAGAAAATAACTGAACAATAAAAGTTTCAAGACGGAGTCTAATTCAATTTTTGAGCCAAAATTAACTAGGTGAAAAAACAGTAACTAGGGAGAAAAACAATGTAACTAGTAGGAAAAATCGTGTAAATGAAGCCGGAATTAATGTAACTAGAAAATGAATTAATTCAAGACAAAATTTAGGATTAATTGCCAAACACCACCTTTAAAAAACAAGTTTTGCAAAACACCACCTTTAAAAAAAAAACTTGTAAATTCATACCTTTAAAAAAAATTTTTTGCCAATTATGACCTTTTTGGCTTACGTTGACTAAAGTCAACCGAAATCCGATAAGTTGCCTGAATTTTAACAGCTTGCACTTATTCCTTCTCTCCAACATTTCCCTCCATTTTATTTTCTCTGCTTTTTCTTTTCCCTCATTACTTTTTAACTTTTCCCCCATTTATTTCTCTCTTATTTTTCTTCCTTTACTTTCTTGTGGATTCTTTTATCAATTTTCTCAGCATTTCTTTCCTCCCATTTTACTTCCCTCATATTTTTTTATTCATCTGAAAATGGAAAAATTACTAGTACAAACACAACTTTAAGATACAAATTCAACTTCTTTTGTTTTTCTTGAAGGCAAGGATTTCCAAAGAGAGATCATTACCCTTCTCATTTTCGTTTAAAGCTGTCTCCATCTCCTTTAGCGAGGTAAGTAAAGAACATCCTCGATGAAAATTGATAAAGCTATCTTCTTCTGCCTTCAACCAACCCATTTCAGTCACCGGTTCATCACACTTGAAATAGTTGCAGCTACACCTTGATGTTTCTGAATTATAAAACTTGCGGCCAAGAACATCCTTCCAGGATTTTTCGTTGTCATTAGCGTCTTCAAAGCTGGCCCATTGTTAATGTTAGGCGAGATTTACACTTTGGTTTAATGGAGGTAAATATTAAAGAAGGAGAGAAATATATAAATAAGTAGAAGGAAAAAGAAAGAAGGAGAAAAATGGAGAAACTAATGTAGATGAAAATTGATAAAAGAATTAAAAAGAAAGTAAAGAAGGGAAACTAAGAGGAAATAAAATGGGGAAATTTAAAAAGTAAAGGAGGGAAAAGTAAAGGAGAAAAAATAAAATGGAGGAAAGGTTGGAGGAAGAAAGCAGTGCAAATTTGTTAAAATTCAGGCAACTTATCGGATTTCGGTTGACTTTAGTCAACGTAAGCCAAAAAGGTCATAATTGGCAAAAAAAAAAATTTTAAAGGTATGAATTTACAAGTTTTTTTTTTAAAGGTGGTGTTTCGCAAAACTTGTTTTTTAAAGGTGGTGTTTGGCAATTAATCCCAAAATTTATTAGGTAAAAAACTGTAACTAGGGGTAAAAACTATGTAACTAAAGCCAAAATTTCTGTAACTAGAAAGTAACTAAATAATAAAAGTTTCAAGGTGTAGCCTTATTCAATTTTTGAGCCTCGTATTATGTAATTTGAAGTGAAAAACTGTAAATATATGTTTAGTCATAATTAATTGTAAAAATTTAAATCAACAAAATATAGTATTTCAAGGTATAGTCTTATTCAATTAGGTGAAAAAAATGTAACTAGGGGGAAAAACTGTGTAAGTAAAGCCAAATTTAGTGTAACCAGAAAATAACTGAACAGTAAAAGTTTCAAGACGGAGTCTAATTCAATTTTTGGAGCCAAAATTAACTAGGTGAAAAAACTGTAACTAGGGAGAAAAACAATGTAACTAAAGCCAAATTTACAGTAACCAGAAAAAAATTGAACAATAAAAGTTTCAAGACGGAGTCTAATTCAATTTGTGAGCCAAAATTAACTAGGTGAAAAAACTGTAACTAGGGAGAAAAACAATGTAATTAGTAGGAAAAATCGTTTAACTGAAGCCGAAATTAATGTAACTAGAAAATGAATTAATTCATGACAAGATTTATTAGGTAAAAAAACTGTAACTAGGGGTAAAAACTATGTAACTAAAGCCAAAATCTTCATTCTTCTACTACTTTCAGTGAAATCTACAACGAAACAAGGTACAAAATCTCCAGGACGTTAGGGAATAGCGGAATGCTCCTATAGCTACTCGCTATAATCGCTTGAAATTAGGGGAGGACAATTGCTAAAGTTTTGCATTATCAATCATTTAGAGGCATTTCAACAGTCTTTACTTATATTTCCGTCTTAATGCTTCACCTCTAATTGATGAAATGATGACTGGAATTATATTGCCATTATCCATGTTTTTGTGCTAAAAGTGTGAACATAGTGGGTCAAAACACTATAGATATATTAGATGAGTGTGCAGATGCTTTTTATAGAATTACTAATATACAAAGTTTGATAAGCGAAAATATCATATCCATGTAAGTTTAAATGAGCCAGAAGGAGTGATGTGAAGGAATTTATTTACCTTGCTCCATAGAAAGGGATCATTAGACACATATGCTTCAATTAACTGATAAACTGCACCATTCTTGCTACCAATGGGGTTTCCTTCATTTTATAGCTAATCTGCAACTGCAAGGCAAGTAAAGATAACAAAACCTTATCCATTTAACCTTCAATTCAATTTAATCAAATGACATGAAATGGATGGTGAATGGACAATTTCTGAAATATAACAAATACAAAGTGTTGAGAGTTTAAATACCAAAAAAACAAGAACATAAAATCGTGCATCAATGTAGACTAGATACACTAATTAATATTACAGTTACATAAATTAGTATTCCGGATACACAAATCCACCCTCCACGTTCACAACCAGATTTGTGTGTGTGATTCATGTACGAACCAAGTAGATACGCTAATTAGCTCCATGTTGAAGTCTTCTATCAAATTGAGAAGAGTTCAAGAGTTACCTTGTCTGATGCACTGGATATGATTTACGTAAAAACCAAGCTCCCATTTTTATCGAGTAAGCCACTCAAAATCAGAGTCAACTTCTGTTTGCGATTAATTCTAAATCAAGAATGTTTGTAAAGCTAATAAAATTAACAACAGACAATTAGGCTTATACATACGAGTGTTCTCCTGGGAAAAATAAAATCTACCCAAATTCAATAAGAGTACTCAAAGCTCGTAACTTAAAAGAGCCAAGTTGCACTGCCTTCAAGTCATCAAGTGTGTATTTACCCTCATTACTACAACTTTTTTTTTATTACCTTGCGCTAAAAACTAAGATTTACATATCAACGATTCACATACATTAATTGGCGCTCAACATACACAAAATGGTACTCTAGATTCACAAAATCGATTTATGTATCTGAGAGCAAGTAAAACATACGAGACATGAAATCGAATGTATCTAACCCGATATTGGTTCCACTGAACTACCTCGTCGGTGACGACATTTATGACTCACAAATCCATCATCACGTCAGAAATTTACGGACACGATAACTAGTATCTTCACCTTAACATGACAAAAGCCATAAATAAATCAAACACAAATTTCGCAATTAATCGTCTTTAACAAGTATAGTTAGCCACAAACAGCTCCGACCAACCAAATCGATGCTGTGATAGTGTTTATTTGTCTGCACCATTTACTGAAATCAACAAGTGGATTCAAGGTATGTAATCTCTAGGACATTAGAGGACAAAAGTCAAAGATAAAACTATGACTATATCTCACGACATAATCATACTCGATTTGTAATCAGTCATTTAGTTAATTTAAACACAATAAGAATCAAACATGAACCCTAGAAAACAATAACGAATAAATTAAATTAAGAGAAGAGTGTGAATACCAGTGGAGACTGAAAAGATAAGGAAAGAAAACTGCAGTAAGTACAGGAGTGGTGTCACCGGTGAAGATGCGATTGGCGGAGCCCAGGCGCCGATAAAGCTAACCGTTACGGCGAGGGGTGGTCGAGCCGTCGAGGGCGGTCTCCAACGAGAGTTTCCAGATCTGAAAATGAAATTGAGTGAGGATGAATGAGCAAAGGAGGGAAACTTAAGGTGGTGGCGTCCTGAGCAGACACGTTCACCACGGTGGTCTGAACTCCGGCGGTTTCGGGTGGCCGTGGTGGTGGTGGTGGTGGTGGTATATCGGGTTCAGGGATGAGGTTTTGATTGAAGGGGTTTGTTTAGTGTAGTGTTTATTGAATTAGGGTTTGGGCTAAGCTAATGGGAGGGGTTCGTAGGGTTCGTATGGAATATTAGTTCGCACCAGATCCCACCTCATATATATATATATATATAGGGTTGAGTTCCGGTAAGAACACTACCTTTGGTAAGAACGGTAAGAACAGTTAAGGTACATTATAAATATACGTAAAATACATTCGTTTAACACATAAAGTACATTTTCTGAGGTACATTATAAATATATATTAGGTACATTTAAAAATTAAGAGTTATATTTGAAATTTTTGGGTACATTTCAAGTTCAAAACTAAAATGTACTTTTAGTATAGTGAAAATGTACCTTAAAATTTGAAAGAAATTTTCAATTTAATGACAATTTACCTTCTAAATTTTAAAATGCGTATCAACTATTATTAATGACTAACCCGCACGTTAAATTTAAAATGTACCTTATGTATATTAGTAATGTATTTTGACTGTTCTTACCGTTCTTACCAAAAGGACTGTTCTTACCTGATCTTATTCCTATATATATATATATATATATATATATATATATAGAGGTGGGATCTGGTGCGAACTCCTATTCATTACGAACCGTACGAACTAAGGTGATAAACAAAAAAGGCAGTGATAGAGTACTCTATCCTCTTTCTTCTTCGTGTGTTGCTGCTCATTATTCATCCTCACCACTCATCACTCATCTCCATTTACCTCCCCGACCACCCCATTACACCGCAACCGACACTGACGTTTTCACGGCCGACCTTCCTCCGTTTTTTCTCTCTCTCCTCCGTTCTCTATCGTGGTTCTTCGTTAGTAAATCATTGTAAATGCCTCTATTCAACTTGCTTCAAATTTCCAAGATTGAGTTTCGAATTCATCGATTTTTTTTGAGTCTAAGCTTAATTATTCAAGTAATTGAAGGTATAATCCGTTTCTAATATTCCATTTCAGTTTCATATAAACCTAACCCTAGTTTTTGGGAATTATCGATTATAATCCGTTTCTAATATTCCATTACCGAGTTAATGAAGATTTCTGCACTGTGATTTGCCGCATTTTGTAGCGATATTGGTAATATTTTGGTTATATAAAGCTGTGATGCACAACACTGAGAGTGAAAATGATGATGCTTTTTATTAGACTTTGTGAACAACAAAGGTTGTTGTCGAATGATGATTTGGATTAATTCTCACGACGGTCGTCTGAGATACTAAAGTGTGTCTTTGATGTCCTTACTTAGTCCGGTGTTAGCGTAGTTTGTTGTGTGTGTGTTGTATTGGTTGTGTGCCGAGTTGGATTTGAGTGTGAGGTGTTGCACGTGCAAGTCGATGTACTTTGGAAACGATGTGTGAATCGGGTTGCTTCCTTCTTGACTCATTCTTTGCTCGTGTTACGCTTTTATTCTTTGTTCTTTGCACATTATTCTTCTTGCTATTTTGTTATTCTCGGTGTTGAAGTTCGCTTTTATTACTGTTGCGTCTCCCTTATTGACTCGGTGAATTGTTGTTGTTGTTGTATGAGTTTGTGTATTGTGCTTAGGCATCGTCTAACGGTTAGTTAATGTGTAAGAACTGTAGTGTTGTGTGATTTATAGGATCAGTTTATGAGATTGCCAATTGTTATAAGCTTAAGTTCATAGTTAATGATGTATAATTGTGTACATGTGTAGACCATATGTGGAGAGGCTTGAGTGCGTTAGATAGAAATTTGTCATCGTGTTTCTTGATGTCCATTGTCTTTGTCACAGTAGAGGCTGCTGTATTATTGTTGTGTGTGCGAATTATTGTTGTAACAAGTATTTACATTAATTTTTTTAAGTCGGTTAGCTCAAAAGGTAAAGCATTGTGCGATGCACAAAATGTGGGTTCAATTCCCTCACCGACTATAAAAAACTAAATATTGAATGAATATAGTCATTTTTCCAACTTGAAGAAGTGTGGCTCGCAACTGTTACAGCTGAACAGAGGTACAAAGACGCTGAAGGAGCTGAATACGTTGAAGGAGCTAAAGTAGCTGAGAGATGGATGTCTAGGTCTCTCTAAGAGTGTCCTCACAGCAACATATTATGGGCAACTTACCTTGAGATGGTTCCTAAACATAAGAGGAAAAGTATGATCTACGACGCAACCAAAGCATGTGGCCAAGACGCATACGTTTCTGCAGCTGTAACTAGAGGGAAAATTACTGTAACTAAAGGGAAAATTCATGTAACTAGAGGAAAAATTCGTGTAACTAGAGGGGAAATTACTGTAACTAGGGGGGAAATTACTGTAACTATGGGTAAAAATAGTGTAACTAGAGGGACAATTCATGTAACTAGAGTGGAAATTCATGTAACTAGAACAAAATAAAGTGTAACTAGAAAATGTGATGCTTATTTCAACATACTACAAAATAAGTAGAAAGTGTAACTAGAACAAAATAATTGTAACTAGAGGGGAAATTCATGTAACTAGAGTGGAAATTCATGTAACTAGAACAAAATAAAGTGTAACTAGAAAATGTGATGCTTATTTAAACATACTACAAAATAAGTAGAAAGTGTAACTAGAACAAAATAATTGTAACTAGAGAGGAAATTCATGTAACTAGAGGGGAAATTACTGTAACTAGAGGGGAAATTCATGTAACTAGAGGGGAAATTCATGTAACTAGAACAAAATAAAGTGTAACTAGAAAATGTGATGCTCATTTCAACATACTACAAGGGAAAAGTGATGCTTGACTCATAATAAGTGTAACCACAAATGAAAAAACAATGTAACTAGGACGATAAAACCTGTAGCTACACTCATAATAAGCGTAACCACAAAGGGGAAACAATTCATAATTACTAGAGGGAAAATAACTATAACTAGAGGGAAAATAACTATAACTAGAAAATGTGATGCTTATTTCAACATACTGCAAAATAAGTAGAAAGTGTAACTAGAACAAAATAATTGTAACTAGAGGGGAAATTCATGTAACTAGAGGGGAAATTCATGTAATTAGAACAAAATAAAGTGTAACTAGAAAATGTGATGCTCATTTCAACATACTACAAGGGAAAAGTGATGCTTGACTCATAATAAGTGTAACCACAAATGAAAAAACAATGTAACTAGGACGATAAAACCTGTAGCTACACTCATAATAAGCGTAACCACAAAGGCGAAACAATTCATAATTACTAGAGGGAAAATAATTATAACTAGAGGGGAAATTCATGTAACTAGAGGGGAAATTCATGTAACTAGAGGGAAAATAACTTTAACTAGATGGAAAATTCATGTAACTAGAGTGGAAATTCATGTAACTAAAACAAAATAAAGTGTAACTAGAAAATGTGATGCTTATTTCAACATACTACAAAATAAGTAGAAAGTGTAACTAGAACAAAATAATTGTAACTAGAGGGGAAATTCATGTAACTAGAGGGGAAATTCATGTAACTAGAGGGAAAATTCATGTAACTAGAGTGGAAATTCATGTAACTAGAACAAAATAAAGTGTAACTAGAAAATATGATGCTCATTTCAACATACTACAAGGGAAAAGTGATGCTTGACTCATAATAAGTGTAACCACAAATGAAAAAACAATGTAACTAGGACGATAAAACCTGTAGCTACACTCATAATAAGCGTAACCAGAGGGAAAATTCATGTAACTAGAGGGAAAATAACTATAACTAGATGGGAAATTCATGTAACTAGATGGGAAATTACTGTAACTAGAGGGGAAATTACTGTAACTAGAGGGGAAATTCATGTAACTAGAGGGAAAATTCATGTAACTAGAGGGGAAATTACTGTAACTAAAGGGAAAATACTGTTAGTAGAGTGGAAATTCATGTAACTAGAGGGAAAATTATTGTAACTAGAGGGAAAATTACTGGAAAAATAATGAATAATTGTTGGTACTAGTACCGAGAGGGAAATTAATGAATAATTGTTGGTACTAGTTTCAACAACGTTTACAAAGCAACTTACATTTTCCATAAATTGTATGATTGTTCGTACTACTTTTCGAAAAACAATGTATGTTATTATATAAGACACAAAATGATATTATCATTTTGTTGTACACGTGGGAAAATAATGTAACTATGGGCAAAAACAATTACTGTAACTAGATGGAAAATTACTGTAACTAGATGGGAAATTACTGTAACTAGAGCGGAAATTATTGTAACTATAGGGATAATTAATGTAAGTAGAAAACAATGTACGTACAGCGGAAAAAAATGAACCTAAAGTGGAAAACAATGAAACTAAAAGATCATGTCGAATCTCAAAATTGTTTACGATGATGTTCCAACATTGTCCTACATATTACGATGATGTTCCAACATTGTCCTACATATTAGATGATGATATTCCTCGAGTTAGATTATGCTTCATGCCAAATTCAAAAACTGTTTACGAAAAATCCTGCATGAAATATAAAAATTAAAACTGTAAGTAGATGAATTTATCGGACACAAAATTGCAAAAGGTAACTACGGTGGAACAAAATGTAACTATACGGGGAAAAAATGTAACTACAGAGAAAAACAATGTAACTACAGGGGAAATTACTGTAACTATAAATTTAGATGTAAAACAAAAACAACAGCCTACAGAGCACTGGAAATACAGAGTAACACGAAAAATGAAATAAGCGAGTACAATTACCTCTCAATTGATAGACAAACCCTTGCACCGCAAATACGGATTAACATGATTCAACATCCTCAATGTTACCCGCATCTTATCTAGCTTCGACCTCAGCTGTTTAAAAAAAAAACACCATTTGTAACAAACTGATCAGTTTGTTCATTTTTCACCACCGCTTAATCATGATGATTACTCGAACTCGACACCGCTATTTCACTCATTTATTTTCCTTCTATTCCTCTCACTCTCTCTTAATCTCAATTAAAGCCACAAAACAATTTGCATTCGCAATTCAAGACACAAACACGAAGGCTGTCGTATACATTCTGTACATTCACGACCTTTCTAAAAGATCAGCTGCAGATACAAAGTACCTTATTAAGGCGGTTCAGCCAGACGCAGTCATAAGTGATTGGAGTTGGGCTGATAATATCGACCACGACTTTGGCGACAGTCCAAACGAGCCAATTTCAACTTCAGTTTTCGCTGTAAATAGGTAAAAAAAATGTAACTAGGGGGAAAAATCATGTAACTAAAGCCAAAATTACTGTAACGAGGGAGAATAATCGTGTAACTAAACGCAAAATTACTGTAACCAGAAAATGAATTAACTAAAGCCATAATGAATTATGTAAAAATAACTAGAAGTAGGGCGAAAAATCGTGTAACTAAAGCCAAAATTATTGCAACCAGAAAGTAACTGAAGGCAAAGTTAAAGTAACCAAAAAGTAATTGATCAATAAATGTTTCAAGGTGCATGTAGTCTTATTCAATTCTATGAATCTAAGCAACGTCAAAACAAAACTCAAGTACTCAACCATAAAATCAAGAAAACAATGTACCGAGTACTAGCTATGAATTCTATGAATCATAGTACACTGGATACGCAAAATAGTACTCCACGTACACAAAATTGAGGCTCGGATACACAATAATACCTAAGTCGCTTATGTGCATCATTGATTTGTTTTTGCAGTAGCCTCTCTTGATCAATAAGTTCCTAAATTCCCAATTCCGTGAACCAATTTAAGAACGCAACAAAAACAAGTATAGGGTTCCATCAACTGAACTATTGGTTGATGTTTATAGCAACGAAGAGATCATACCTCATTTGTTTAGCTCTTTGCATGAGTAAAACAGAAGAAACAAAACAATAATTAGATGTTTACAAGTTCTGATTTATATGTGTTTGAACTAAACAAAGTTCGAGAAATGCATACCTTGTACCTACAAAGTCATCTATATTTACATCGTGGTCGAGTAATATCTTGGTAAGGGAGTGTCGCCAACAGTTGATCGGCAGGGAACTCCAGCAACCATATTTTTACAGTATTTTGACGGGTTCTCGTACCTGAATCGCAAACCAAAATTACTTTAGTTGATCGGCGGTCGAATTGACGTGAATTGAAACAATTCAACCCAAAACAATTCAACCCAACAGTGACCTAATTTTATATATCACCAAAGAAATTATACTCCGTACTCTATACTAAAATCACAAAACTTTCAAAACCCGAAATGACTCAATAACAACAAATCAATTAACCCATTTGCCAGGTCTAAAAAACGAGTAGATAGAACACAAATTAGAAGGAGAACTATGAAGAAACTACCTTTTCGGAGCTAAAACTAAGTGTCAAGTGTTCACAGTAGCGTAACTTAGCAAAGAACTGAAGAAGAAGTGCATAGTACTTGTCATTTACATCAGGGTTTAGGTAAATCGTCGCCTCCTGCAACCTAAGTGTCGGACCCCTTAACAGCAGTGACAAGAGACAATCGTCTTCGTAGTGAAAAACTTTCAAATTCGGTGTATTCAGTTCTGCTTTACGCAACCATCCACAGCGTGTGAACTCCAAATGAACTATGTTAGGGCCTGAAATCTAAATGTATCGTAAACAGTGACACTTATGCAATTCTAAACGCTCAAGCAACGGAAGCCTCCCTAGAAGGGAATGCAGGTCGTAATCGTCGAGTGCAGTGCCAATTGCTACAAATCGTTTCACGTTCGAGCAGTTGATTAATTCAAGTTCACAGTACCCTTGGTTGTCGTCCTCCACTCATCCATTTTTGTGCTAGTAATCCTTCCTCTTTCCTCCACTCGTCCATTTGAGCTCGCTGTAAAAACAACCTAGATACATAGATTAGTACTCTAGATAAACAAAATACTACTCCAGAAACACATATTTATTAGTGTATCTAGAATATAATAAAAACACCCATTTCAAAGAATCATAAAACATGATCTAATCAATGTCAAAACCATGAAAATGGCCTGCAAATTTACCACCAAAATTAAATTAATTAAATTAAATTTTATTCATGGATGAAACACACATTGAATCCGACACTTAATTTTAACAGTAAACAAAAATTAAAATTGATGGAACTATAAAATCGATGAATTTAAACAACCCAGCAAAAAAAAAGATGGAAAATTTGGAAGAAATAATAAGTGGCCATCAATTGAAATGGGGAATTAAAATGAGAAAGTGGAATTAATACGAAAATAGATCGAAAAAGAGTAAAATCATACCGGAGAAACCGAAATGAGACGGCCAATACACTGGTGGACGCGACGACCAGTGATCTCCGACGTAAGATTGGACAACGTCGTGGCGGCCGACGTCGATGGTAGGTGACTGAGGTGGCGGTGGATGTGGTGGTGGAGTAGTAATCTGTTTAAGGTTTGGGATTAAGATCAGTAATTGAAAAGGAAAGGGGAGTGTTTTGGGGTTCTAATATTAGTCGTTGATTTGCTTTGATCTGAGGGTTGGTATTGAGTTAAATGCAGTTCGTATCATATAGGGAGTTAAATCTGAGGATCCTAAATCTATATATATATATATATATATATATATATATATATATATATATATATATATTAATATATATATATATATTTAGAGAGAGAGAGAGAGAGAGAGATAAGTTCTATCAAGTCAATGGCCAAGGGAAAGTCAGCAAGTCAGAATTGATTTTAACCAAAAAAGTTGATTTTAACCAAAAAAAATTGATTTTAACCAAAAAAAAATGAATTTTAACAAAGCAAAGTAAATTCCAAAATGTGACGGCCGGTTGACCGGCCGGACAAAAAAATTTTGAGACCTAATCTCAGTTTTTTGTTAAAATCCATTTTTTTTTTTGTTAAAATCAATTTTTTTTCGGTTAAAATCAACTATTTTGGAGAATCTGAAAATCTTGACTTTGCGACTCAAAATATTTAGCTGACTCAAAATAACTTATCTACATATATATATATATATATATATATATATATATATATATATATATATATATAGTGGTAGGTTATATAGAGTCCACATATAGAATAGAGTCCTAGAGTCCTAATCTAAGCCCTTAGATTGTGAAGATCAACGGCTGAGATTAAATCTCAAAAAAGGTGTGGGGACAGTAGGTCCCAGACGCCAAAGTAACCAGTAAGAAAATCAACAATTTCATTTTTTTCGTTGGAATTTCATTTTTTGTGGTTGGAATTTCTTTTTTTTCGATGGCTGAAATTTGGACTCTAGGACTCTAATTTTTTTGTGGACTCTAATGATCCTATTTCTATATATATATATATATATATATATATATATATATATATATATATATATATATATATAGAGAAAAGTTATAGAGAGTCCAACTTTTCATTAGAGTCCTAGAGTCCAATTCTCAGCCCTTGGATTAAAGTTGGATGGAGGGCTGAGATTTGTTCTCAATAAAAAAAAAATATAGAAACAAAAAAATTTCTCCAGCCAATTAGAAAATTAGGCTTCTTCTCTGATTTCTATGTTGTACGTCCTTGAGCAAACCAAAAAAAAACCATCCACCTCCCAATTTGATTTCTCTGCTTCTTCTTCTTCTTTAACTCTTCATCCATTAAAAAAAATGCATTCCTTCTTCTTCCTCATTTTCTTCCTCTTCTTTTTCGTTTTTTTTTTTTTCAAATAAAAATTGCAACCTGCAAAAATCCTCAATTTCTTAACAAGATCTTCGACGTTACTTGTTAAAATTGCAAAAATTAAAGCCCGAGTTTGTTTAAAAGATGGAGAACTTACAAATTGTAATTTGATTGATGGTAAGTTGGTTGTTTTAATTAATGACGGTAAGTGTTTTTAGATCTTGTTTGAATTTAACTTTTCAATTTATTTGTGTTTGTATGTGTTTTCATATATTTGGTAGGTGTGATTAATGGAAGTTTGTTACCCATTTCAAGCATCAATCTATGGAAGATGGTGGTGGGAATTCAAGAGGGCGTAGTTTAATTTTCAGGTCAGTGTGTTGAAGTTTCAATTTTTTGTGTTAAAATTTTAAAAATTTCTGCTGAAATTCTTTTTTTAATAGTTACAGTTATTCACTTTGTTAAAGATTGAGATTTAATGTTTAATTAACTTTGAAAATTGATTTGATAGTTTTTTTTTTTTCGGATTTAATACTTTTCATTTCCCTAAACAATTTCGGATTTAATAAATGACTACTAAAATTTTTGTTGTTCATTGATTCTTTTTTTTTTCTTTTATAAAGCGAAGAAGATGAAATTAGAAGGGGAAAACGGTGGAGAGACGATTGAAAGGAGAACCAAAGTTGTTGTAAAACACAACCATGAACTTGCTTCAGTCCAGGATAAGGAATTTCAGCAACTTTCATCAACCTGACTGATTTTACAATTCGTTCATTGTCTCTAATTTAAGGTTAGTAAATTGGAATTTCTTTTACTAGACTCGAAATTCTACATTTTGGTGCTGAAATTTCATAATTGGTATATGTTGTTTGTCTGACCGAAATTGTTATGAAATTGAAATTCTATTTTACAGGTTCGGTTTTTTATTAAATTCAGATTCGATTGAAGTCGTCGATTTAAGTGGAATAAATGAAGGGGCTTTGTGCGAGAACGTTGAAAAATACTTCAATATGGCATAGGTTCTGGCTTTGGTACACGTAAATATACGTCAAAATACTGGAGAGATGGGTCGTTGAAGTCAAAGTTGATAGTATGTAATAGGGTGGGAGCTTATTATCCGCAGAAGAAGCGTAATAAAGAAGATGACAGCGAAGACTCAGTTGGAAGGTTGTTAGTTATTGAAATTGTACTCTGAAGTATTGAAATTTTAAAAAAGGTTGTTAGTATTCTTTTTTGTATTATTAAAATTTCATTTTCTCAGAATACGTTTCATTTTTGTGTTGTTAGTTTTGAATGTGATTTTTGAACTTCGTTTTAAAATCTGAATTTAATATGTACAAATTTTGAATTTGGCTGAATATCTGAGGATGTGTGAATATTTTTTGGACATGAAGTTGTAATTTCGGAACTTGATTATGGAATTCTAAAAAAGTTGATATAATTCTTTTTTTTGTTCTTGAAATTTCATTTATTATTATATGTTTTTTTTTCTTAGTTAGCAAAAAAACAACAGCTAAAAGAACTTTAATAGAAAACATATAAATTTATACTTGAATGCATTATTGAAACGTAATTAAGTACCGTAATTGAATACTGAAATAACACAAATATGAATAAAGTACCATGACAAGAGAAATTGTCCATTCCCTTTTGTTGAAGATTAGTGAGTACTTGTTGTTATTGAATTGTACTTTGAAGTATTGAAATTTTAAAAAAGGTTGTTAGTATTCTTTTTTGTATTGTTAAAATTTCATTTTCTGTAATAGCTTTCATTTTTGTGTTTTTAGTTTTGAATGTGATTTTTCAACTTAGTGTTAAAATCTGAATTTAATGTGAACTCTATTTTGAATTTGGGTGAATATCTGAGAATTTGATTATGGAATTCTAAAAAAGTTATTATAATTCTTGTTTTTGTTCTTGAAATTTCATTTATTATTATATGTTTTTTTTTCTTAGTTAGCAAAAAAACAAAAGCTGAAAGTACTTTAGTAGAAAACATTAAGTGCCATAATTGAATACTGAAGTAACACAAATATGAATAAACTTCGAACAAACGAATTCAAGGTTTTGTCAATTCAAATTACAAATCAATGTACTAATTACTACAAATTCAGAGGTTCAACGCGAACACAGTTTAATAAAGTCGGTGTTTGAAGACGATAAAACAGATCAAAATAAAACGATCACTTAAGAGCAATGAACTGGTGCAAGGTTCATTTTTGCGACTTCTTATGCTTAGATGAACCCGACGTGCGGTTTAAGGTCCTTAATAAAGTGAGGCTTCGCCTTGACAAATTTGGAGGCGTTATCAAGTAAAACATCACGCACTCTATTGCGAGGGTTAGGTGTCAATTGACGATATGAAGCGGCGAACTTTGTCGATATGAACCTGATAATATGTGACAAGAAAATGTGTTAAGCGTCATAAATTTGTAACATATAGTAGAAAAGCATAATTACGGTTCAACATGTTAGAATTCTTCTTAACTAACTTAAAATGTTATTTTTCTCTGTTAGAATTTCAATTTAAATCATTGTGTAACACAGGTTAGAAA
Source organism: Dianthus caryophyllus (assembly GCA_023091065.1). NCBI lineage: Eukaryota > Viridiplantae > Streptophyta > Magnoliopsida > Caryophyllales > Caryophyllaceae > Dianthus > Dianthus caryophyllus. Next base: position 33,681,624 of record CM041517.1, on the reverse strand, counting down.
AGTTTTCACTTGGGAATCTTACATTTTCCATACAAAATTCCATAATTATTAAACAATTACAAGAACTTTATTATTAGAAAGGGTAAATAATAATCCATACCGATCCACCTGAACATATGAACGCCATGCGAGGGACTTCACTCTCTTCAGCCTCTATTACATTTAAAAGCTTCGCCCAACAATCAATGACTTTCGGCGACGTTTTCGATCCTAAGCATGGATAGGATTTCGACCCTCGAAAGAGTAATGCCCCCACCATAGTCAACACAGATAATGCCTCGAAGAGAATTATAAGCAGATAATCAGTTTTCTTATAAACACAAAAATGAAATCCCAACACCAAAAAAACGAATTATAAACACAAAATATGAAATTCCAATTTCACGAACAGAATAATAAACACAATTAATGAACCACCTACAAACATAATGTAAGAGAAACAAATTACATTGACAGAAAAACTTGAAACAATTTTAGGGTTTTCAATAACAAACTACCACAAAAAATAAAATAAAAAAAAAGGCAAAATGCACAGAATACATCAAGAACAAACCCTAAAAATCAAACCTTTAACATAAAACTTTCAACCTAATTTTAGGGTTTTTAATATTTAAACTGAAATGCAACAGAAAACAAAGAAACCCCCAAATTTATGTGTGAAATTAATAGAAGAACTCAAATAAGTGAACAATAAAACCTAAAAATTAATACTTGAACTAAAAATTAATACTTGAACTCAAATAAATGAAGAACAATATTCGAACAAACCTTTAATTGAAAAATATCAGAAAAACTCAAAAAAAATCAGAAACCATAAATTAAAAAAACAATAAAACATCAAAATTAACACTTTAATTGAAAAATATCAACCTAAACTAAAAGGAGAAAAACGAAACTAGAGAACACAATCAAAATTGAAGTTAAACATCTAAAAAGAATTTATCAACAGAAATAAAAAATCTAAACTAAACAAGAATTTTTCACATGCATCAACAAATTACGAAATACATTAGTAATTCAATAAGAAGAAATTCGAACAAACCTTTAATTACCCAGAAACAACTCGTAAAAAATCAGTGCCGAAATCGAATTGTTTCAATGGAGAAAGAGATGAAGACAATAAAGAATAAAAATGGAGACAAGATGATGAATTCGGTTTGAAGAAGATGAAGAAGATGAAGAAATGAAGAAGATGAAGAAATGAAGAGTGGTTTCAATTTGAGGAGAGAGAGTGTGAAAATAATTCTGAATTGTTTGAAATGAATTCTGAAGAGTAAACCGTACTTGGAAGTTGTGCTTCACTTTTTAGTTTTTCGTTTTTTGTTTTTTTTTTTTTTTTTTAATTTTTTTTTTTTTTAGGGAGACAATGCATTTAATGCCAAACTAATCTAAGCCATCCATTTTATTTGATCCAAGGGTTGAGATGAGAACTCTAGGACTCTAATACTAAGGGTGGACTCTAAATAACCTATTTCTATATATATATATATACATATATATGTATATGTATATATATATATATATATATATATATATATATATATACATATATATATATACATAGATATATATATATATATATATATATATATATATATATATATATATATATATATATATATATATATATATATATATATATATATATATATACATATAGAAACAAGTTCAAACGAGACACAAATATTAGAGACCAAAGCAGAGACCATGACATTTTTGTCTTTTGGTGAAACTTTAACATAGTTTCATGAAACTTCAAAAATTGTGAAACTTTAATGTCTTAAAGTTTCACAATTTTGTTAAAGTTTCACAATTTTTGAAGTTTCACAAAAAAGGCTAAAATGCTGTGTCTCGTTTGTGTCTCGTAATATTTGTTGTCTTGATATAACTTTACTCTATACATATATATATACATATATATATATATATATATATATATATATATATATATATATATACATATATATATAGAAACAAGTTCAAACGAGACACCTAAATATTATGAGACACAAAGCGAGACATGACATTTTAGCCTTTTGGTGAAACTTTAACATAGTTTCATGAAACTTCAAAAATTGTGAAACTTTAATGTCTTAAAGTTTCACAATTTTGTTAAAGGTTCACAATTTTTGAAGTTTCATAAAACTATGTTAAAGTTTCACAAAAAATGCTAAAATGTTGTGTCTCGTTTGTGTCTCGCAATATTTGTTGTCTTGATATAACTTTACTCTATATATATATATATATATATATATATATATATATATATATATATACATATATATATATATATAGAAAAGAGATCAATTAAGTTCACCCTAAAATGCTAAGTTGGTAAGTTTTAATCCTAGCCATTAGATTAAAACAAATCTAAGGTCAAAATTGATTTAGATGGATGGTTGAGATTAAAAAGCAAAACCCTACCCCCTCACCCACATTCTCATCCATTTCCACTCTCTCTCTAAAAATTTTCTCATCTCTCTCAAAACCCTAGAAACAATCTAAATAAACCACCACCACCACCACCACCACAATCCAATGATAATCACCACCGCACCAAACCACACCACGCGACAACCACCACACCACACCGCACCGCACCGCTTGGCACCACCACACCGGGCCAAGACTAATCGCCACCAAGACCACCGCACGGCACCACCGCACACATCTGCATCACCTGCACCACCACATTCCATCACCACACACCATCACACCATCGCACCACCGCACCACCACCACGAAGTCCTACCCCCACCATCGCCACCAAATTGAATATTAAGGTATGAAAAACTCAGATCTCAAACTTATTTTATAAAATCTAACTCATATTCTTTTAATTTAGTTATTTGTGTGATTATCTCATTTAAATCTGACATTTTCTTTTCAAATTTGATTTTTCGAATCTAAATGTAACTGGTGGGTGGTAGATGGTGAGAATCGTGGTGGTAGCTGGTAGAGTTGGGGCCATGGTGGTAGGATCAGATCTGGAAGTTGGGTGGTTGGATGAGCATCAATTTTGGTTTGGGTGGACTGAAACGTGTATTGCAGTTTCAGTCGTATAGAATGACAGTTTCACTCCTTATATACAACAGTTACAATATATAGTATACAGCAGTTACAGTTCGTAAAACAACTAAGATTATATGGATTCCAATTTTTGTATTCAATTACAATCATAAAATACTATAGTTACATTCGTAAAACATGACATAAAGTTTCACATGGACTATATTACGGTTACAGTTACAATTGTCAGTAGTTACATTTACATATTTAATATTTGATGGAATTGGACAGGTTTATAATAAAAATTGGACCAATAAAATTTTTATATAAAATGACTTCGAAAACTATAAGCTACAACCATCAAGGACTAAAGTTACATATGTATTAAACAATAGTTACAGTTGTAATAAAGTAAAGTTACAAATTAAAATCATTAAAATTTAATAAATTCGAAGTGAAATACGTCAAAATTATATGCATTAAAATTTTGAAAAATTTATAAATTGGCTTAAAATTGCTAATATAAGTGTCAAAATAACATTTTATTATTATTTTACACTCATAAATGACTATATCTTAAGAGTTACTCATACAAGTTATTAAAGTTACATTTTAAAATGTGTGGCTGAAAATGAAACTTACTAACTTAAAATATATAGTGAACTTAATTGAACCTGTCTCTCTATATATATATATATATATATATATATATATATATATAATCCTTTCATTCAATTCTATATTGTATGTTTCTTCTGTATATACACTATTCCTATTTCCACTTTTAATTTCAACCATCTAACAGGCATTTGGTGATTTGGTTTTAATAATGTTAATTAAGGGCTGTTTGGGTTGGTGGATGGTGTCGTAATTGCAACCCGATTTTTGGCTCAGTATTTTGGGTTTGGTTTTCATGCTGTTTAAATTGTGAGGTGTTCATAGTTATGTATTACGTTACTGCGGCTGAGTTGTTTAAGTTAGCAACGCTGCCTTAGAATAAGATTGCAAATTCTTTGCAGTTTAGAGATTAATTTTTTACATCAAAAGTACTTTCCGTCTTACAAAATACAAATCTATTTAATTTCCTTGAAAACACTTAATACCTAAAGAACGATATATTTACATGCCCCAAAAAGTTGTCAAAGGCTCGCTTGCTTGTTCTTTAGGTGGCAGTCTTGATTGCAAAAACAATCTGCAGTACTTCCTTGACTTCAAAATGATAGCTGCGTGTTCTGTGGCTTTGTCTTTGCCAAATAACGCATACAGAGACTATTCTAAGAGGTGGACTTGCTGGCACTGTCTGCCTTTGTTTCAATGTGAGCACCCTTCTCTAGCTTCACTTGCAGCAGTTTTGGTATCGGTGTTTTGGACAGGTCTGCAGTTTTTTGGGTTTCGGTGTGCATGGACTGCTGCTGTACCGTTTGTTGTTCATTATGGCTTGCCTTTCTGTTTGTGGTTTTGGCTCTTTTGGTTTGAACTAAGTCAGGAGTGTTTTTTGTTGGTGGCAGTGCTACACTTCCGCTGCTGATAGAAGTTGGGATTTGTTGAACAAGAGCAGCTTCGACCTGCTCCGGCACTTTTTGAGTCTTACTATCAGATGGACCTTGTTTTTTGTCAGTGACTTCATTGTCTAGCATCTGTGAACTGGCTGCAGCTATAACAATAGAATCTTGGTCACTCTGATATGCAGCTGGGTTTTCTTCGTCGGATGTTGGCTTATCCACCTGCACTGCTTTCAATACCCACTGGAGAACATTGTTTCTCGCCAAGGTAGCTTTAGGACCTACTTGTATGAGATGGCTCTTTTCATTCGGCTTAGCCGCTATTTTTTCGAACGCTTCTTTGTCATTCTGTCAGGATATAATACATGTTATTTTTTGGGCAATAAACTGTGTAGTAGTGGTTGTTTTGGATGTAAGGAAATTTACAACTTACCATTTGTTTGATCCGGAAAAGTTCTTTCGCCTCAGTTGCAAGAAGTAATTCCGCATGTGTGGCAAAAGCTGTTATAGCTAGTGTTCCCGTTTGGTCAGAGACGTTGCAGTTGAAAGTGATCCTTCGTACACATTGTAAACCGTAAAAAAATTAAATCGTGTGTTGACCTTTCTGATCTGAAATCAGTACTATTCTTGTGTATTTTAGAAATCATATACCTGGGAGAAGCAATACTTTCGATATTTGAACAGCTAAAACAGCTTTATTGCTCTCCCAAGGGGGCATCTGTTCTTTTCCCGCATTTTGAACATCCTACATAGGCGTACATATCCTTCAGGTCGGGTTCAACGATTGCTACTTTAAGCCAGTGGCGCTCGTCCTGTAGAGTGACACTTAACTGTCCGACAGGGAATTTGCCAGGTGTTAGTATTATCCAGATGTAACTGAACTGTTTATTTAGCTATAGAATACGGAATACTGTATTACCTTTTTGCGCAGCAATACAGAAATTTGCTGTGTTGATGCAGGCGTTTCACTTCCTTTCACAGATACAATCCTAGAGTGCATGCTTCGAAGGGCTTCTCTATTTTGGTGAGCCCTGACGAGGATCATGTTCAGTAGTTAGTGTACATTCATGATCTGTGAAATTGATTCTACTGTAAGCTGTTGACAATCTACTACTGTAAGTAACAACACTACCAATTTTGCAGTTTTTTGGCTGCATTCCCTGCAGGTGAGTGTAGAAACACTGTTGACATAGTTGTTGACAGCGAAAACCCTGCATTTGTTTCAGCCGAAAGTGTAATCGTAAGTATGTTGTCCAAACAAATACCTAGTATGAAATGTTGGTTAAATTTCTATTAATATTTATTGAGTTGTATGGAACACCTCTATATGTAGACACTTTTAGAGCAGTGAATGCTACAACTTTTGGTGTTGTTACCAAGTCTACGAGCTTGTCACAGTCTATGGTTGCCAAATCATTCCACGCTGAGATGGTAACAGGTTGCTGACTGCTGCTTATAATTTATTCAACAATCAAGCAGTTAGTGGTTGGTATTTTGTACAGCTGGGTTTATATCTATCTACCATACTAAAAAGGCATGTTCTTGGTATACTATAAATTTACTACTTACCAATCATCCATAATTAGTATATCGCGGACAAAAGTTTCTCGATTCTCGGCCTTTTTGAATGTTCGTGGCTGCGCTTCAATGAAAACTACCAGCCCAAGCACATCTGTCATTGCAACAATTAACACTATGCATCAGTTGTAAGCTGTAGTTTACAATGTAATGTACAAATTCAGTTATCATAGTAGTTTGCCAGCGCACCATATTTTTCATCGTCAGATGCTGATTTAGGTATTTGAGACACCATTTTATAGTCCGCGGCTATATCGTTGTTTTCTTGTTCAAGTGGTTGGATGACTGTTTCATTACCAAAAGTCATTTGATAGTCTAGGTCGTCTTTGTCCCGTTTCCATTGTGGGTCGCAGCGCTTAATGGGAGCATTTGCAATATCATAAGTCCCATTGTATACGAACGCTTCCTTGTAACTGTCAATCTGGTCGCCGAACAAGGCACCACGCATACGGTTTCCCTGAAACAGGTATCGATATGTATTTGAATACACAATATGTATTAAATGCTTTGTGCAGACTAAAGTAAAGCACTACTGAATATCAATTAATGTCTTAATAATATTCACTTTTGGGTAATACTAACAAATTTAATTCTTTGAGAACATATGAGATACGCGATGTACCTTGTCATCTTCAATAATTAAACTTTGGTACACTGTACTCTTTGCCGGAGATTTTCTGGGCCGGCCCTTTTCAATAACTTTGACCTTCACTTTGTAAGCCTTAGTTGTATTGTCTAGCTCGTCAAGAAATACTCTTTTTTGCTTCATTGTTCTGTTGTTCCAGAGTAACTGTATGATGCGGTGAAGTGAAACAAGATGTAGTTATTGCACAAATTGAATTCTCCTAATTTTTTGAATTTGCAATCGAACAAAATGTTTCCAACCCTTATCAAATTGAGCTTCACAAATTTAATTTTACTAACAATAACTCCCATATAGTATTTTTAGAGCAAAGGCAGAAAATGTCATAATTGTAAATGGTGTAATAATAACTAACAATAACTACCGTATTATAGTTTGTACTAACAATTACCACAACATCGTATTTTGTAATAAATAGTATGTTCCGACATGTTGTACCCAGCAACAAGTATATATTCAATAAAAGTCGTAATTATAACTGCACATGTATTTGTAATACGTTTTACCAAACATTGTTAATCCAAAGGGAGAAAACCTATTAGATATTTACCTCAGCAACTGTTCTCGTAATATTTATTGCTTTCAGAATTGAATATGGGCTGCATTTGGAATTAGGACTTGTATTTTTCAATTTTGTTGTGTTTGCATATTAGTTTGGGTAGTTTTGGGGGGGCTGGTTAGGTGAAGTAATAAATGCAAAAAGTGGTGGACAATTGTTGTGGTATTTATTGTGAAGTGATGCCACCAACAGATGTTTCTTTTTAAGTTCGGTGGGCGTATTTTTGGGCCATGCTGTATGTTACTCTTTTTGGGCCACACTGTAGAATATGTAAGTTGTTTTGTTTTGGGCTGAACACTTGCCAGTTGTCTTAGGTGTAGTAGTAGTTCTAGTCGGTCTGAATATTTTGTACAATCGGCCACTAACCTATTTGGTGCAGCCGAAGGTTAACCGTGATTCTGAACAAATCACGACTAAAATTGAAAACAGTTGCCTGTAACACACAAATTGGTATGAATCTGTCTTACGTAAATTTCCAAACCGACCTTTTTTACAGAAATTGCTTCTCAAAATTCAAGTCCTACTCTACCTGAACATGTTTTTTAGAAGTCAAAATGCGTAGTTCTTGGCAAAAAAGTAAGCACACTCTCATCGAACTCCGTCACAATAATTTAAGTATGCGTACTTCTTCTATCGGTTAGTAGAGAAAACAACGTCAAGATGTTTGGAGTAGAGAAATTGAACGCAAGCATATCGACTCTGCCAAAATAATGAGCACGCATCACAGTGGCAGAATAAGAACATATGCCACTACTGATTTGCTAATTGTATGGTCGCCGCTGATTCAGCTAACTGCATTGTCATTACTGATTTACCAAGTGTATTTATCACATTCAAAGTAATACTCCGTATGTCAATAATAAGAAGAAAAGTGGAAGAAGCCAAACTTTTGTAATTTATTTATTTATATATTTATATATATATATTATATATATATATATATATATATATATATATATATATATATAGGAATAAGATCAAATAAGAACAGTCCTTTAGGTAAGAACGGTAAGAACATTCAAAATACATGATATATACACATAATGTACATTTTAAATTTATCATTTATATTAGTAATGAAAATTATGTGACACGAAATTTAAATTTATATTGTATAATCTCTTTATATTGTAGATATATGACAAAATTTTAAGGTACATTTATGCTATACCAAAAGTACATTTTATTTTTAAACTTCGAATATACGTATAAATTTTGAATATATCTCATTATTTTGAAAAGTACATAACATATATTAACATATATTTATAATGTACCTTAGGAAATGTACTTTTTGTGTGTTAATTAAATGTACCTTACGTGTAATTATTATGTACTTTGACTGTTCTTACCGTTCTTACCAAAGCTAGTGTTCTTACCGGATCTTAACCCTATATATATATATATATATATATATATATAGAATTAGGTTCTTTAGAGTCCACATATTTTTTAGAGTCCTAGAGTCCAGTTTTTGATTTGAGATTTTAACCAAATAAATCGAAATTTTAAGAAAAAAAATGGAATTCCAAAAATTCCAAAAATTTGAAATTCCAAAAACATTGGAATTCCAAATTTTTCTGGAATTCCTGGAATTTTTGGAATTTCAAATTTTTGGGTTAAAATTTCAATTATTTTGGTTAAAATTTCAAATCGTAAAAGTGGACTCTAGACTCTAAAAATATGTGTGACTTATATAACCTACTCTATATATATATATATTTCTATATTTATATATATATATATATATATATATATATTTATATATATATATATATATATATATATATATATATATATATAGGAATAGGATCAAATAAGAACGTGGCCTTAGGTAAGAACGGTAAGAACATTCAAAATATATGATTAATACAAATGATGTACATTTTAAATTAATCATTCATATTAGTAATGGAAAATAGAAGACACGAATTTTAAATTTAGAGCATTATAATCTCTTTATATTGTAGATATATGTCAAAATTTTAAGGTACATTTATACTATACCAAAAGTACATTTTATTTTTAAACTTCGAATATACATATAATTTTGAATATAACTCATTATTTCCAAATGTACATAACATATATTTCTAATGTACCTTACGAAATGTACTTTTTGTGTGTTAGTTAAATGTACCTTATGTATATTTATTATGTACTTTGACTGTTCTTACCGTTCTTACCAAAGCTAGTGTTCTTACCGGATCTTAACCCTATATATATATATATATATATATATATATATATATATATTTATATATATATATTATATATAGAACTGAATTAGAACTATTCTGGCTACGTTGTAACTGGTTTTTTAAAAGTGGTAGTTGCAATTAAAACTGAATTGACACTATCTCACTAAAGGTCAACTGCTAGTAAATTATAGCCTGTTATAAGGTGTTTTCTGCTGGAGTGTATCTTGCTCCCTTAGTTATGCTGAAATATAAATTAGACAAGCACCCATACTCTATGAATGACTACACACAGAAACTGAGCCCGCAAATGTGCATATTTATTTAACCTCAAACTAAAACTATGCTTCGTAGTTATGTTTTGGATCATTTGAGAAATAGATGTCTTTTTTTGGGGGGTGTCCAGTTTAACTTTCAAACAAAATAAGCACGATTGACAGTCATTTGTATCTTCAAAATTCCGCTAACCTATTCTACAGCACCATGCAAAGTAGAAGATGGAGTTATAATCGCAAACAGTTATCGAATTCAAACTTAAGAGTTTGGATTTTGGATAAACCTGCACCTGCAATTTATGCGCATGAAGTGAAAAGTACACCTTACCACGGCTGATATGTTCTTACCATGTGATCCTTGAATGTTTTATTACATACATAATCTAATGTAATAGTCTATATAATTAACTACTAAGAGATTCCAACACATTAGTTGCTCTCTGACGCTGAGCAGTTTGATAGATTTTAGTGTCGACATTCTAATAAAATACGTCGCTGTTGGAACTCGAAGATGTTTCGGCGTCGACTTCTGGGACTAAGACGTTGCTATGAATTGCTTCAATCTCTTGAACGCTGTTTGCTTCTCGGCATTTACAATATGTATCGACTATAATATTGCCTTCCATCCTTGTAACATAATTACGACTTTCATAACGGTTAAGAGTACCAGGATATTCAAGGATTGATCGCGGTCCGGTAAGTAAGTACCACGACGCCCATTTTTTGCATACTTCTACCATATTTCTGCGAGTCTCTGTGTTCGCCTTGTCAAATATCTGCTGAACAATATCAGCATCGAGAAGGACAGGGTGCAGGCTGCGATTCTTCGAATTGTGCATTGCCTGGGGTATTGGCGTTAAATTATTCAGAAACTTAGACAATTTGTTTCTAATTCTCTCTTTGTTACGAGCTTCGTATGAAAGACACATAAATTCCAAATTGTCATCCCCTATTTTACTGCACATGTGTTCTTCCATAGTGTCAATTTGAAGTGAGAATTTAAAGATGAGTTTAACTAATAGGAGGCACGAAAGAGGAGGATTGTAACCTTATAGTTAGTGCTGTAAGTGGCTGACAATATATATATATATAGAAAGCGAAGATAGGTAGAACAAGTGTGTAGTTTCAACAATTAGATCCATCCCAGAAATAAAGCGATTTCAATTAGTTGCTTGAACCTATAACTTAGATAAGACAGTACAAGCACGTGCCATCTGACATCAGTAGCTTGGCTTGTCAACAACTACAAGCAACGCTAATGAAATCAGCATCAACAAGCAAATGGGTATGGCTCTCTATCTTGGTGCTGTACAATCGCTGCTGCTGACATTATAATGGATGTAATAGATTGATCGAGCATACGCAAGGGGTATTTGGATGCATAATTTGTAACAAACAAGGTCATTAAGTTTAGGGGACAAGTAAATAGTTCCAGAGACAACTACACAGCTGTCTGTCAATATAACATTCTAGACAAATAATTAAGGTAACCAAGTCGGGTAACGGGCTTTCTAACGGAGTAATATGTAAATTATATTAGACCAGCCAACTTAAGCACTTCGAATGATACAATATTGCGTATTTTTCTTTCAGAAAGTTTGTGTTCTTCACGTCCCGACACAACAGTTACTTTAGTTGCTTGTTTGGCGCGGGACAAAGCAACATACTACAGCTGAACATGTGCAAAGCATGGTTGGGGTAGGTATACAGCAACCTGTTCCAGCGTTTGACCTTGGGCTTTATTAATTGTCATTGCAAAGCATAACTTAATGGGGAATTGTTTGCGCTGAAATTGGAACGGGTAATTTGTAGACGAGGATGGGCGCAATATAATCCTTGGTATCAGGACATGCTCCCCTTTGTGATCTCCCATTGTAATAATGCACTCTATCAAATTGCGGTGGAATCGATAGCATAATAACCGTGTTCCGTTGTAAAGACCAACTGCAGGCAACAGATTTCGTAATAATATCACTGGACAAAGTTCTTTGAGGACTAAGTCATGGGGGCTCATACCACCAGGACATAGCTTCTGAATAAATTCTGACGGGTAAATATTGCAGTTGTCATCGACCATCATATCAAAGCTCTTGTATGAAACAGGTCTTCCAGGGAACTTGGAAATCAGCACTAAGTTAAGAGCATCCACATCATCATTTAGTGGAGTTAGTATAGCCCGGCTGCTGAATACATTGGCATGTAAGGCACCATTTGCCATTTCGGGAAAAACTGCATCAGCCACCAAACCTGCTGATTCTTCATTGTACATTTGATTTTTATTACTGATTGAGTCAGGCAACTGTATTAGCCCATGTTCTTCATTTTGCAGAACACCGTCTCCCAGATTCAGCAAGAATGCAGCAAATTTAGGATCCGTCTTCGCCCTCATATTTTCAGTCAAACTTATTTTAATGAGTCTGTCCCACAGCGGAGAGGCAACCATACTATATTCCACGGTCTCAATGGTAGACTTCTGAGGAACTACCGGCATAGTTTGCCGGAAATCGCCGCCGAAAACAATAACCTTGCCGCCAAAGATCTTGTCGCTGTCACACAAATCTCGCAGGACAGCGTCCAGCGACTCTACATTTTCACGACGTGCCATGGACGTTTCATCCCATATAATCAATGACGTTTCTCTGATCAGCGCTGCAAGGCTACTTTGCTTTGAGATGTCACACGCCAGGGATTTGTCCAAATCTATGGGAATTTTGAATCTAGAGTGCGCTGTACGGCCGGTTGGCATGTTCGATGCAGCTATTCCTGATGTAGCGGTTGGAAGAACAATCTTGCCTAGCAGACGAACACTGGCATAAAGTGCGTTGTACAAAAAAGTCTTGCCAGTTCCTCCAGGACCGTCGACAAAAAATGCACCAGGTTTGCTGTCCGTTATACATTCCATTATTTGTTTATATGCATTCCGCTGGCCTTCATTCAACGCACCAATGCTGTCAATTGCATACTGAGGAACTGGCGACTCCAATGCATCAATGATGTCCCGGCTCCTACGGATACTATCAGTTTCAGCTGTACGGATACCGTCCAAACCACAATCAGAGAGAGACCTGCCCATTGCCTCCAAATAACGTTCAACATCACGGATGGCCGCCTGATCTGCAGGTAATTCACCTAATTGCCTAGAGCGGGTGTAATCTTCAGACATAGGACCCACAAATTGTAGGGATCGGATCCCATTCACTAATCAAGTATTAGTGTAAATCAAATTACTCTAATTTGATTTAGCAAGATCTATGTAGTACAAATTTACATTGTTAACAAGTTTAGAAATTTATACCTTTCTCTTAAAGGAAATTAGGGCACTAAACTAGAACTCCTTTCTAGTTTAGTTTCTTGAGTATGAGCTTAGGATGATCCTCCTTAAAAAACCCAAGTTTTCAATGTAGAAAACCTCCTTTAATAAGCACCCAAGAACTACTACCAAAAGCACTAAGTATTTAGATCTAGAAATAACTTAGTACTAACTTGATAATATGAGATATTATTATTATTACTAACTCTTAGTAATATTAGAATAATATGTGTATTAAGTATTTGGAGAGAAAATAATGTAGAGAGATGAGCAAGCATGCATGAATGAATTATCCTCATTCAAAAGCCCCTTGTGTTTTTATAGAACAAACAACAAAAATATGAAGTGTGACTAGCACACTAAGGGGGCCGGCCACTATGGTCAAGGAGAGGAGAGGAAGTCTTTGTCTTGGGTAGTAAAATGGCATGCATTGTGATGATTAACTTTGACATGCATTGCATTTTACAAATACAAGAAAACAAAACAAATAAAAACAAAGTGGAAGCTCTTCCACTTGCTCTATTTGGACGGTCCATTAGGACCTATTATGGGTCCATTTTGTTTTCTATATTTGTCCCACAAATACTTATAATTTATCACTTAATTATCTAATATAATAAAGTGTAAATTAATTAAACTCTTCCTTAATATACATGTACTCTACACATATATTAAAAATGTACTTTTACTAATCTCATTAGTGAAATATGCACAATTAGTGAATTAACACTTAATCACTAATTCTCGTCTCCTCTAATAATTTTATCGATATAAAATTAAATCATTCGAGTTCACAACTCGATTTCTCTCTAAATCAATACACTGACTAACCGTTAGTCAAATTATCAAGTCACTAATATAATCGTATCTCATACAATTAATTAGCTTAAATATTTGGAGTACGTTCTTATAGGTGTGACTTAAAGGGATCAATTGATTACCGCCGTTCTCACGACAATAACGTCAAACTCTAGTCAGCCAACCGTTATTCATTTACGTTAATCAATTGACAATAATACAGGATTATCCCCATGTATTCCTTAATTGAGATTTATTAAGTAATCGCACTATTGTGGAGGACACTTACTCCAACAATCTCCCACTTGTCCGAGACAAGTTGTGCATTACCAATTCTCATGTCCGTTTCACATCTCCCACTCGATGCAAGGTGTCTTACAGGTCAGACTTGCATCCTGGGATATATATCGTGAGTGGTTTCCTCCATAAGGAGAGTAGTCTGCCTGACCGGGAATCTACCGTAGATTCTTACCGAGCGTACACGCATTTTCAGCCGACTACTCCTCGAGTGGCCCAAAGATGTTTTACCCTGACGAGGGTGGACATTTCCTTCCACTTTCGATTATCTTGTATAATGCGTGATCACCATGACCCCAAAGATGCCCTTATAACCCCTTTCACGGCATGGCTTAGGACAAAAATGAAAGTCACTCTGAAACCGCACCGACTGCATAATCACCCCACCAAAGAATCGACTCAAAGGAATACTATAGAATTCCCACCACGACCGTGTTTCAATCTCATTGAAAAGGAATTTATAAGCGTCCACCGCCTCGACAGAGTGTTCTTCACACCGATGCCTATGCAAACGATCACCATCACATATGACCCTATGGTGTTGAACCTCACCATCGATCGACTTGCAATCTAGTCTCTGAGACGCCACCTCATATGAGAGACTAGGGACCAAATACTTAGTTTATGCCGCTCACTTGAATACGTTCAAAATTGTCACACAAATATTCTGGATAAACAAAGTATGCATTCATAATGACTTAAGATAAAAAACAATGAATGTTATTTTCATATATGTAAATGATACATCGCTCAATTACATATTACGAAACTAAAGGAAATCTGCATACGCCGCAACCCCATGGAGGCGCGGTGTGCGGCGTCATGCTTGGCCCTCGAAAGAGGCTTGGTTAAAGGATCGTGATATTATCGTCCGTCCCAACCTTACAAATATCTATTTCCTTCCTTTCCACATTATCTCTAATAACGTGGTATTTCCTCAAACGTGTCTAGACTTGTTGCTAGACTTGGGCTCCTTCGCTTGGAAAATAGCCCCACTGTTATCACAATAAGCAATCCAGGATCCACGGCACTAGGGACTACTCTTAGTCCATCCAAGAATTGCCGAATCCACACGGCTTCTTTAGCGACTTCAGATCTTTGCCAAATACTCGACTTAAAGTCGTAGAACTCATGGTGACACTGTTTGAAGCTTTTCCAACAAACACTCCTCCATTCAACATAAAGACATAGCCGGATTGGGATTTTAGATCATCCCCATCGGTTTGGAAACTTGCATCAGTGTAACCCTTTACACGTAGCTCAAGTTCTCCTCCAAACACAAGAAACGAATCCTTAGTTCTTCTCAAGTACTTAAGGATGTTCTTCACAAATTATCCGTGACTCTCACCGGATTAGCTTGATACTGGCTCGTCATGCTCAAGGCGAAAGCGACATCGGAGACGAGTGCATATCATAGCATACATGATTGATCCTACAATGAAGCATAAGGGATCAATTTCATGCGCTCACTTCCGCAGAGTCGTAGGACATTGAGATTTCTTCAATGTTGTTCCTACACTCATCGGAAGAAAGCCTCTCTTGGAGTCTTTCATATTGAACCTATCAAGAATCTTATCGATATAAGTTTCTTGACTCAATGCTAGTATCCTTTTGGATCTATCTCTATAGATCCGGATACCTAAGATGCGTTATTACTCTCCTAAGTCCTTCATTTGGAAATGGTTTCCCAATTCCACCTTTACCGAAGTTCGGACTTGGAATATCATTTCCAATCAATAGTATGTCATCCACATACAAAACAAGGAAGGTTACTTTACTCCCACTAAACTTCATGTACAAACAAGGTTCCTCGACTACGAGCGAAACCATGTTGTTTGATAACATGATCGAATCGTGATTCCAACTCCTCGATGCTTGCTTAAGACCATAAATGGATCTCTTAAGCTTGCATACTTTCTTAGGGTTGGATGTATCTATAAAACCTTCAGGTTGTGTCATAAACACTTCCTCTTCTAGAATCCCATTCAAGAAGGCGGTTTTACATCCATTTGCCATATTTCATAGTCATGAAATGCGTGAACCGCTAAGATTATCCTTATGGATCGAAGCATAGCAAGCTGGTGCAAAGGTTTCATCATAATGAATACCTTGGACTTGTGAAAAGCCCTTTGCCACCAATCTAGCTTTGTAAACATCAATATGTTTATCTATGCCGAGTTTGATTTTGAATATCCATTTTACACCGAAGGTCGCACTCCTTCAGGTAAATCTACCAAGTCCCAAACTTGGTTCTCGTACATAGAATCCATTTCGGATTTCATGGCCTCAAGCCATTTTTCTGAGTTAGGGCTACTAATAGTCAGCCTTGTAGGTTGAGGGTTCGTTGCTTTCGAATAACAACAAATCACCCTCCTCCTCGATGTTACCGAGGTAACTGGTCGGGTTGTTGACTAACTCTTCCCGACCTCCTAGGGATTATAACCGTGTCGCATTTGACGAGGAAACTGGTTTCCTCATTTTCTGTCTCGGTTTGCCAGGCTCTTGAACTTCATCAAGTTCAAATTTTCTCCCACTGTTTCTTAGAAATAAATTCATTTTCTAGGAAAAGCGATCACGAGCCACAAACACTTTGTTCTCGTGAGGGTTGTAGAAGTAATAACCACAGGTTTCCTTAGGATAACCTACAAATGCACATTTGTCGGACCTTGGAGCGAGTTTATCGCCGCTTTATTCTTGGCCGAATGCCTCACATCCCCAAATTCTCATGAATGACAAATAGGAATCGGTTCCGTCCATATCTCATATGGAGTCTTATTGGCCGCTTTAGTCGGACTTCGATTTAGTGAGAATACAGCAGATAATAGCGCAAAGCCCCAAAATGATCCAGGAAGCTCAGTTTGACTCATCATAGACCGAACCATGTCAAGCAAAGTTCGGTTTCTCCTTTCTGCAACACCATTCAATTGTGGTGTGCCCGGAGGAGTCCACTGTGATATAATACCACAATTCTTAAGATGTGAATCAAACTCATTACTTAGATATTCGCCACCACGATCCGATCGTAGTGCTTTTATCCTTTTGTTTAATTGGTTCTCAACCTCATTTTGAAATTCTTTAAATTTCTCAAAAGCATCACTTTTATGCCTTATTAAGTAGTCATAACTATATCTACATAGGCAATCGGTAAAAGTAATGAATTAATGATATCCTCCTTTAGCGGTGATGTTTAATGGACCACACACATTGGTATGTATGAGTCCTACAACCACACTTGCTGGTGTCCCTTTACCGCTAAAGGGTTGACGAGTCATCTTGCCTAAAAGCCAAGCTTCGCATGTACCATATGATTCATGATCAAATGGTTTGAGAACCTTGGTCTCAACAAGTCTCTTTATCGTCTTTCGCTTATGTGACCTAAACGACAATGCCAAAGGTAGGATTTGTTTGATTCATTCGTTTTGAGCCTCTTGTTCTCGACATGATAAACATCATTAACATCATTTAAAACATAAATACCTCCAATTGAAATAGCTTCACCATAAACCATTTCATTAAAAGAAAAAGTACAACTGTTGTTCTTAATCTCAAAACAAAAGCCTTCCGCATCTAACACGGTGACGGAGATAATGTTTTTGGTTAGAGTTGGGACAAAATAACGATTATTCAAATGCAACTCTAAACCACTAGCAAGAGCGGTACAAAAGTTCCCACTTTAAACGGCCGCTACTCTAGCTCCATTGCCCATGCGAGATCTACATCACCCTTGGCTAGAGCTCGCACGCTTCTCATCCCTGCAAATGATTACAAAGGTGAGATCCACATCCGGTATCCAATCCCCTTGTAGAAATGCAAGCATGATTGATGTCAATCATATAGAGATTAGAAGGAATACCTTTGGATGTCGCACATCCATTCTTGAGATCCTTCTTATACTTGAGACAATTGCGCATCCAATGACCCACCTCATTACAATATTTGCATGTGTCTTTGAGGGGTCTTCCCTTGTTGATCTTGGGCTTAGACTTATGTGGAACACCTTCCACAATAGCCTTTCCCTTACCCTTGCCAATGTTAGATGGCCCCTTTTTGGCCACCTTCCCCTTCTTCACTCCCAAGTTCATGTTCTTCATTTTCATGGAGAGAACATCTTTCTTCTCCACCTCATTCACTTCCATATCCCTCTCGGCTTGGACCAAGAGTGCATGAAGTTCATGGTAACTCTTATCCATGTTGTTCATGTTATAGTTTACTCGAAATTGAGCAAACTTGTTAGGAAGAGAATGGAGGATGCGGTTGATCGCAAGAGCCTTGGGTATAGCACACTCTTGACGCTCAAGAGTGTCTATTTGCTCAATCATTTTGAGCACATGAGGACCAACTTTTTGGTTCCTCTCAAGCTTTGCATCGAAAAACCGCACCGCGGCTTCATAAAGCCTAATTTGCGGTGCTTTGGAGAACATGGTTGTCACTCAGTGAATATCGCATATGCACTTTTTGAGTAACCATTCGAGTTTGAGAGCGGGTGACATGGACCAAATTAAGACGTTTTTCACGCCATTGTCCACTTTCACATACTCATCATAGGCGTACGAGCCGCCACGGATCGAGAAGTGGGTTCAAGTGTGGTTGATCTGAAGGTGCTTGAGCACATTGTTTGATGTAATGGCGCTTCTTCATTGTCGAATCCCATCCGACGAAGTTGCTACCGCCATCCTTGAGGATACACTTATCCATCACGGTTCGCAACCATGAATCTTTGCCCAAAATAGGCGCGGGAGTTGATGATGATGATGCCATTGCGATAAACGATTCTACAATAAATATGAGGAAATATATAAGCATTCATTGTTCATTTATAACATTTGCTAAAACGGTTTTAAAACAAATGTCCATTTATATAATGATCTCCCACGAAATTATATAAATGATTCCAAGACTCGTTTTTCATATAAAATTAGACATCTCATGTTTCCTTTTATATAAAAGCGATAAGTCAACACTTGACTAATTCTACACTAGAATGCTTGGTTGATGATTTTCTTTAAAATGCATCTTTTAGCCCCAAATAACTCTTATTCGGTTGAGTCCAAACCAAATTAGCATGGGACTTCCTCCCACTACTTACCCATGGTAACAAGGTTCCACGTCATGAGGTCCTCACGAACATGGGGTTCATAGTTGCTAAATTTGGAAAGGCTTAATCTCAATTCATTTTGATAAAAATGTGGGTGATCTTGTCAATTTTAGTCATAAAATTCTTTATAAGTGAACTAATTTAGGAATCGTGACTTAAATCGACAATCATAGTGGGATATCGTGGCATGCATGGCGATTTTGGCATGTGTGCGGAAAATAAGCAAACAAACAAGCATCAAGCAAACATAAACCTAGTATGGCCACCTAAAGTAATTAAAATACAAGGAGTTACAAATTGGAAACCAACTCCTTTGGTCCCTCTTCATAAAGGATCTCATCCAAGGCTCCTCCTTGCAAGCTTTAGAACTCTTCTAAGGCTCCAAGTCGATCTCCATCACCGGTCTTCGATTTACAAATAGTTACAAGTATGATTTACAAATGAATACATAGCAATCCTATTATACATTTATAAATAAAATAAACTATTAAAAAATTACAAACCGGCGATACGAGATCGCATTTAATTACAAACCACACGATATTCCCTTTCATTACGGGTAATATCGGTAAAATATAACAAACTATGGCCATACTAGTAAGAACAAACATTCATTCAACAATAAATATTCATCCAAACATGCATAATGTAAAGCTTATAAATAAAAACATGCCAAAATCGCCCTAAACAATAATCGCATTAATTCGTTTTATACCGATCTCATTTTTAATCGATTAATCTTATATTAATCAATAATGCTTAAAACTCCTTTTAAGCTTGAACTAAAACTTCTAAACTGATTTTAGAACACCCAACATTAGTTTATACTAACTTAAGGTGATTTTAGTTCATAAACTTGGTCATTTGCTAATTAGAAGTACTTTAATCATAACCCTTTTATGAATAAAGCTTTATAAAATCAAAATAAAATAAAATAAAATTATTTTTATTTTGAAAAAATTTTGTATATTCTGGAACACTTCCAAAATATCAGAAAAGAAAAGTTTGGTCAGAAAAATTTACGAATTTATTTTATAATAAATAACATACGATTTCATCGATTTTATCTCATAAAATCAAGAAAACGACCAAAACAGTGAGGTAAAATCCCAAATTTATACGAGAGCATCCTCATAATGTGTAAAAATATTGGTATAAATTTCATGTCCAGAAAACAACATTTACTATATTTTTGGACATAAAATGCAAACCATACCGATTTTAAACAAAAAAATGAATAAATATTCAAAACTCAAAATCTGACTTTGAAAATTTACATACAGAATGTATAAATATGAAATATCACTGTGTAAACATTTCGTGACCAGATTCGAACTATAACTATTTATAGTAATTATTTTAGCCAAAAACACACTTTTTGACTCGGTTTTGTATAAAAATCATTTAAATTAGCAAACAAATTCCAAAAATTACGAAATTTGACCAGAAACTTCATGAGACCAGAAACTTTGCATGCAATAAAAATCTCGTGTTAAAACCATTTTTAACACTATTTTCGGATTTTATGTTATTTATTCTCAATAAATACATAAAACTCCAAAAACAACAAAATAAATTTGTAACTACAAGCCTTGTCTCTGATACCACTTGTAGGGATCGGATCCCATTCACTAATCAAGTATTAGTGTAAATCAAATTACTCTAATTTGATTTTGCAAGATCTATGTAGTACAAATTTACATTGTTAACAAGTTTAGAAATTTATACCTTTCTCTTAAAGGAAATTAGGGCACTAAACTAGAACTCCTTTCTAGTTTAGTTTCTTGAGTATGAGCTTAGGATGATCCTCCTTAAAAAACCCAAGTTTTCAATGTAGAAAACCTCCTTTAATAAGCACCCAAGAACTACTACCAAAAGCACTAAGTATTTAGATCTAGAAATAACTTAGTACTAACTTGATAATATGAGATATTATTATTATTACTAACTCTTAGTAATATTAGAATAATATGTGTATTAAGTATTTGGAGAGAAAATAATGTAGAGAGATGAGCAAGCATGCATGAATGAATTATCCTCATTCAAAAGCCCCTTGTGTTTTTATAGAACAAACAACAAAAATATGAAGTGTGACTAGCACACTAAGGGGGCCGGCCACTTTGGTCAAGGAGAGGAGAGGAAGTCTTGGTCTTGGGTAGTAAAATGTCATGCATTGTGATGATTAACTTTGACATGCATTGCATTTTACAAATACAAGAAAACAAAACAAATAAAAACAAAGTGGAAGCTCTTCCACTTGCTCTATTTGGACGGTCCATTAGGACCTATTATGGGTCCATTTTGTTTCTATATTTGTCTCCATTAAATACTTATAATTTATCACTTAATTATCTAATATAATAAAGTGTAAATTAATTAAACTCTTCCTTAATATACATGTACTCTACACATATATTAAAAATGTACTTTTACTAATCTCATTAGTGAAATATGCACAATTAGTGAATTAACACTTAATCACTAATTCTCGTCTCCTCTAATAATTTTATCGATATAAAATTAAATCATTCGAGTTCACAACTCGATTTCTCTCTAAATCAATACACTGACTAACCGTTAGTCAAATTATCAAGTCACTAATATAATCGTATCTCATACAATTAATTAGCTTAAATATTTGGAGTACGTTCTTATAGGTGTGACTTAAAGGGATCAATTGATTACCGCCGTTCTCACGACAATAACGTCAAACTCTAGTCAGCCAACCGTTATTCATTTACGTTAATCAATTGACAATAATACAGGATTATCCCCATGTATTCCTTAATTGAGATTTATTAAGTAATCGCACTATTGTGGAGGACACTTACTCCAACACAAATTTCGTCCACAATGACTTTGGGTCAGTGGGCTGGCAAAATGTGAGCACAGTTGCAAATAGACGTCGCAAAGCTACAGGCATTTGAGTGTTGCTTGCTTCTTGCAGACACAAATCCACTGCATTTTCTGTATCTAGAAGTCTTCTTTTTTGCGCTGCTTCTTGGTATGTTGCACACTGCTGACCGTCAACACAAAGAAGGTCTGTGAACGATGTTGGGCCACGTACATGAAGAAGCAGCAGCCTCAGGTAGAATCGTTCACCTTCGGCGGGAGATACAAATGCAAGTCTTCCCACAACCACTGTACGGTTTTTCCGCTGCACCCACTTTCGAGTTTTGCTGTCCCACCTGAATTTTTCAGTAAAATCCCCATACAGCAGACCTGTTCCACCTAACAAAGCATTTGTAGCGAAATATTCAGTTAGGGGAGTGCGCGCACGTCTACCAGAAGAAATGATGTCATCCAAAAATTCATCATGCCGTAGTTGCACAGTCTGCATGTTTGGTAAATGTATAGGGAGCGGCATTACTGGCGGGTGCATCTCAAAGAGGTCAAAACTAAATATACGCCAAGCAGCTTCACAGGGAGAAACCCACCTTCCAGATTGGAACTGAGTAATCTCATCAACTACACTTGCCTCCTGACCACCAACAACGTTGTATGATATTTTGTCGTGGCCCTTGTAAACATATTTGTAAAGGTATTTCACTGCTTGAATCGTGGAACACACTTCTACATTTAATGTAACAACCTGGTTTTTAGTCGACTTTAATTACTAAGGCGGAAATTGATTAAGTCTTAAACCAGCGTCATTAATTATACATAAACCCAAAATATTACAACATCGTTCAAGAGTTGAATAAAACAACTCTAAATACGGAATTTAAAAGAGTATGGTGTTATATATTACATATCTCTCGAAATACAACAAAAGTAAAGTATAAACACGTCTTGTGGCCCCGTCCAAAATCCAGCTCCTGGTCCACGAACGTCCTGCACAATAAACTATGGGGGGATGCCCGCTGAGCGGACAGTGACTAGCTATGCTCATACTTACCCTCGGTTTCAATTACTTTGGTTTAATATTATCGCTTTATAAACATAACATTATGATAAAACATAAACATGCTTAATACAATTAGCATGTAAAGACATATATGTCATAATAAGCATGCGGTTATAGCGATAAATCATATAAGCATGATATTCGCTATGAAAGCAAATAACATATAATATCATAGCCATAGTATCACAACATATCAAAGAAGATTACAAAGCGATATCGGATCGCATACATACATACATATCGTATTGTTCTCATCATGCACTGATTCACTTCGTAAACTTGTGGTCTTTAATTTTCAAGATGGTACACACTCGTTCTCATTTAATCAAACAACACACAACACATACCGCTACGCAGCCCGACCACCGAGTAGGCCTTTGTACTGATCGATCAGATCTCACTTCCATAGTGCAGAGACTTACTCAACTCGTAAACCACGCCGAATACTATAATACTTGCATCTCATCCTCTAGTGTTCGAAATGATTCAACTTCAGATACAATCCCGCCAAGTAATCTTTACGCAGGTAAGAACGAATGCTAGTGTCGCTACCACTAAGAACGAAACACTAAGGAGACCACCGCTATAATCGCCAAATTCCAAGACGGATGCCCTGTTAACTTTAGCGAAATAGGGGAATAAAACCCTAGTCTAGTACATGTACACTAGTATCCAATTTAAGAATGGGCTATGCTAATCATAGAGCACCTTAACTCAGGATAAAACGACTATTTCCTAAAGCCTGAGACAAAAGCCTTGGCATATTCAATTATCTTGTCCGGCAATGGCGACCGCCACAAGACTATCTTAGTCCCACTTCACTTACGATTGACGTTTTCATATCTGAGGCCCAAGCTTGACCTTTTATTTAAACATACTCATGATTTATTATTTATTTGATATTACATATCACATATTACTAGACTCTCCTAGTCCCAGCGTCAAACGTTTAAGTATTTGTAGGTTTCATATGATCACATAACACGTTCGTTTATTATTTGAAGTGTTGTTAATTATTAACGTTTTCAAGTTTCTAAATTGAAACGTTTATTAGTATGTCCAATTTTATTTATGTGTTTTTCAAACACTTTAGGTCATTTACTTCTTCATTTTAAATTTTCTATACTTAGTAAAATTTTCAATTATTTTCAGTATTTCACTATTCACTTTTCACTTTTCATAGTATTTTACTATTGATGGTATTCACTTTTCATCGTATTTAACTATTCATCGTATTTAACTATTCATCGTATTTATACGCATGTTTATACTTAGATATTTTAGTATAATACTAGACTTGTTTTTATTTCCTAAGTATAGATTTCTAGTTTTAAAGTCGTTAGGTTCGGTTTGTACTTAGTGATTTTTGTAAATATTTTATCAGTTTAGTTTTAAAAACGTTAAGTTCGTTTTGTAAAAAGTGATAATAATATTTATTTTAAAATTCAAGTTTTAAAAATGTTAAGTTCATTTTATATAAAGGTGATAATGATATTTATTATAAAATGAGACTTAGTTAAATTTAGTCGTCTACTTACTAAATTTAGCGATTTTCATTTTTATAATAAAGGTATCGTGGATGATTCATTTATAGTCCGTAAGTCCAAGATCAACAGTCCAAATAGCAAAGGCAGTAACACACGATTTAATTCATTTTTATACTACTATCATTTTATCAGTTTAACTTAATTCATTTATAATCAAAACGATTTATACAAAAATTCAATTCTAATTACTATTTAACTTTAGTGACTTAGTGATAATTTCATTTTGGTCAAATTTAGTCAATAAAAAGTGAAAATGCCGTGTGATATTATATATGTACAAAATTGATTTATTTCTTTTAATTTCTTAATTCCATTTATTAACTACTAATTAAATTATTTTAACAATAAACTAAAAAGTGATAAAACAAATTTTAACCTAAAAATGGCCTAAATGCCGTGAGCAAGGTAGTGGTGTTCATATTTTTCATTTTTTCGATTTTATCGGTTTTTAGCTTAAAGTCTTTATATTTTAATTATTCTAATTATACTAAAACGATTTAGACTAAAATGAAATTTACTAAAAATTTCATTTACATTTATGAATAGTGTTTTTCAACACTTTAAATTTCTAACTTTTTAATCTAAATGATTTATAAAGTTTTAGGTTGTTTTATATCATAATACTAGTAATATGTAAAACAATAATTAATCATAAACACAAAACATTAACAAGCATAATATAACAAAAATCAAAATGACAAATAAAGATGAACATCAACATGGAGAACACATGAACACACATGAAGATCATAAAAAAACTCAAGAACACCATTTTCGATTTTAATAACTTATAATTCGTTTTCCTAATTTAGTTTTTTTTTTCATAGGAACATCCATTTTATACTAACTTAACACTACATATAATTTACAAAATTAAAAGTGAAAATTTAGTAAAAATGGTATTTGTCGTGTGACATATTTATGAATATACAATTTCTATTTTTCATTTTTAATCACTTTAAATTCATTTTTAATATTTCACATAATTTTTATATATAACTACTACTCAATTAAAACATAACTAAACATAAAAATCATATGAACATAAATTAAAAATGCCCAAAATAAATTAACTATACATGGTATCATTTTACTACAACTAATCTATTATCAATATAACTTATTTATTATCATTTTATTATACTTCACCTAAACATACAAGCACACATAAATGATGTTTAACATATTTAACATAATTTTCATACTCATAAAATTATAATAACAAAACAAACTAATTTACTAAAAAGGATAATACAAGACAACGCTAGTCACCTCAATTAGGATGTTAATCTGGGGATCTAAAATAAATTTTAGATCGATTGGTCTTCACCCAAAACCCATGTTAACCTTGAAAACCCGGTTTGAAAGTTAGCTCCAAATACCCACTAATTAGCTAAATAATACTAGAGATTATTAGAATAATATTAAGGTTTTAATTTAGGAGGTTTTTGTAAATAAAAAGGAAGAAAAATAATGAAAGAGAAGAGAGCAAAGGGGGCCGGCTCTTTGGTAGTGAAAATGGGTTGTTTTTACACTTTGTGAAATAATGAAATAAGTTAGTATAATTTAGGTTAGGTTATTAGATATTAAAGTTTGTTTTTAATTAGAAAAATAATGTTTTAATTTAATGTTAATAGCATCATCACCTCCATCATCCACTCATAAGTCCACATTACTATTCATGCATTAAAAATGTCTAATTTGTGTTTTAAAATGTTTTCTCAATTTGGTCAGCTTTTAAAAGCTCAAGGCCAAAAGCGATAAAAGTTAAAGGTTGCTTGACGTTTGTGATTTTTTAAATATTTCTACTTTAATATTTTAAGACTAAAATATTTTATTTATTACTTTAGAAAAATTTTAAAAGTGACTGAAATGAAAATTGTAGTATTAAAGTAGCAGTTTTGTATTTGTATAAGTATTATTATTATTATTATGTATAAACATTAAACCTTTAATACTAAAATTAAAATGATGATGAAAAATTTAAAGGTGTAAGACTAAATGTAGACTTGTGTAAGAAAAATGGAAGAGGATAAACTTAGAAAAGTCTAAGTCAAAAGGTTCTAATAAATTTTCGGGCTCGATTTCGTTTTGAAATTTTCGATTTCTTGTGATCGCGAAAAGTCTCGAAATAAAAGATATGATCTTAAAATAGTGTTTTGAAATAAAATCGGAAATAAAAATAAAACTAATTTTCAAAAGGTACTAAATATAAAAATCGGATCGTAATCCTCGAAATTTTGAATAAAAATTTCCTAGGTCGAAATATATATTTTTTTGGATTGAATGTTATAGATTTAAAGATTCATATTTAAACGTCAAAAATTTAATCAATTTAAACTAGGTGTGACTTCAAATTTCGACAATTTAGGAAAAAGCTAGTTTAATAGAAATGAAATAGTAATTAGATTTTTAATATAATATGATTTATTAAAAATAATCAAAATGATTATATTTTTGATGTTAAGTTTACTTTTTGAAAAATAAAAAGAAAGTGGAAGAGGATAAGATGGTTTGATTTTTGATTTGCGTGTTTGAAATTGTTGACCCGAATTTCAGAGACGGGAAAAGTATAAGTGTTCATTTTTATAAAATTTTGAAATGTGTTCCTTTTTCAGTTCTGAAGATAATAGGACAAACTTTATTTTTTTAAAATTTTTAAATTTGTACTTAGGAAAATTTATTATTATTTGGCGAAAAAAATTCAGACGTATTTTTATTATAAAGAAAAAGGATGAATTTAATTTGAGGAATTAAATTCTTTTATGATATTGTGTTAAAATAACACGGGGTGTTACAAACCTACCCCCTTAAGAAAAGTTTCGTCCCGAAACTTGAATAGAGTGGATAACTGCCCGAGGTTAACAAGACAGTTAGAGAAGATAAAAGGATTTACAAGTTTCGATAATAAAATTTTATTTTGGTAGCATAAGACTTTTCAAAATGTTTGAACTTCTGAATTATTATGGAGGTGTTAGATAAAGTTGGAAGATTGAAAGCTATAATCGTTTTATATTTACAAATGAAATATTTTGAATTAATATAGAAATATTGCTAGATTATTATTTTTGAAATCGATTCCAAAGGGATTTTCAAAAAGGTGGGGCCTAGAAGTTTTGTACGGAATTAATTTAAATTAAAATTATAAGGGTTTTAAAATAAAACAAATTATAATTTTATTTGAAATTTAGTATATATATAGTTTAAAGTTGGTTGAAATAAAGATTTTAAATAACTTTAATCAAAGATTTTAAATCATCATATTTTGTCCTACCCCCTTAAGAAAATTTTAAACATATTTATCAAATTCAAGAGAAAAGAGAAAAATTCATTTTAAGGGTTGGGCATTTAGAAAAGGTATTGATAAGTTGAAAATTTTGAAAATGATTAAATTCGATACTATATAAGGTAAAGAATATATGATTTAAAACATAGTAATTTCAAAGGTATTTAAAATCACGAAATAAAATTTTAAGAAATAATCGAACAAGTTTCAAGGATATTTTAAAAGGGAAATTTGGAAATTAATTTTAGAAGATAATTACTAATTATGAATTTACGAAGATTGTAAATTTTAAAAGAGATAGTAAGTTCAAGAGGTTTAAAATGTAATAAAGTTTACAGGTTTTTGAGAATCAATCAAAAGAAGTTTAAGGAATTGACAAGCAAAAATGAAATCATTTTGCGAGAATTAGGAAGAGGAATGAAAGTTCATTTGAGAAGTAGTTATTAGAAATTATAGGTTTAGGAATTTAAAGAGTTAGAAGGAAAAGGTTTAAGAGGTTAAAATTTTTAAAAGAGAGCGAAATAAAAATTTTAGTTAGAGAGGATAATTAGATGAAGTTGTAGAAATCCTTCTTGCGACAGACATCTTCGAGATCTTGAACGTCTTATCAGTGATAAGGTCCTTGATGCGTCCATTTGTTGCGTTTGAGGTCTTGTCGTCATGTATTTGATCAATGGCTTCGATCTCCGAGTATTAAACTTATTACTTAGATTTTATATCCGAGGATAGTTGTTAGTTTTAGTTAGTCACATCAGCAAGTAGCAAGTAAACGATAGTTAGTGTATTTTATTTTGAGGGCAGTAGTTCGTTATATAAAAATCCTTAGCCTATGGTCGGTCCTTAAGGTTTCTACCCATCCTCACACTTTAAAGCGATTTAAAGTTATTATTCAAGTGATCTAATAAAAGAAAAATCTAATTTATTATTTGATCCTATAAGTCTATGCCTGACATACGATATGAATGTCCGGCCCAGGTGTCTCTCGCTAGATGAAATAACTATTAAGTTACTCACGGTCGCAAGACGACTCGATACTAATCAGAATAACCTGGTTTTTAGTCGACTTTAATTACTAAGGCGGAAATTGATTAAGTCTTAAACCAGCGTCATTAATTATACATAAACCCAAAATATTACAACATCGTTCAAGAGTTGAATAAAACAACTCTAAATACGGAATTTAAAAGAGTATGGTGTTATATATTACATATCTCTCGAAATACAACAAAAGTAAAGTATAAACACGTCTTGTGGCCCCGTCCAAAATCCAGCTCCTGGTCCACGAACGTCCTGCACAATAAACTATGGGGGGATGCTCATTGAGCGACAAAGGACTAGCTATGCTCATACTTACCCTCGGTTTCAATTACTTTGGTTTAATATTATCGCTTTATAAACATAACATTATGATAAAACATAAACATGCTTAATACAATTAGCATGTAAAGACATATATGTCATAATAAGCATGCGGTTAAAGCGATAAATCATATAAGCATGATATTCAAGCCATGAAAGCAAATAACATATAATATCATAGCCATAGTATCACAACATATCAAAGAAGATTACAAAGCGATATCGATCGCATACATACATACATATCGTATTGTTCTCATCATGCATCTCGATTCACTTTAAACTTGTGGTCTTTAATTTTCAAGATGGTACACACTCGTTCTCATTTAATCAAACAACACACAACACATACCGCTACGAGCCTGACCACCGAGTAGGCCTTTGTACTGATCGATTGCATCTCACTTCCATAGTGCAGACTTACTCGACTCGTAAACCACGCCAATACTATAATACTTGCATCTCATCCTCTAGTGTTCAAATGATTCAACTTCGATACAATCCCGCCAAGTAATCTTTACGCAGGTAAGAACGAATGCTAGTGTCGCGCCACTAAGAACGAAACACGGCAAGGAGACCACCGCTATAATCGCCCAAATCTCCGCGGATGCCCTGTTAACTTTAGCGAAATAGGGAATAAAACCCTAGTCTAGTACATGTACACTAGTATCCAATTTAAGAATGGGCTATGCTAATCATAGAGCACCTTAACTCGTGATAAAACGACTATTTCCTAAAGCCCGAGACAAAAGCCTTGGCATATTCAATTATCTTGTCCCAAGAATGGCGACCGCCACAAGACTATCTTAGTCCCACTTCACTTACGATTGACGTTTTCATATCTGAGGCCCAAGCTTGACCTTTTATTTAAACATACTCATGATTTATTATTTATTTGATATTACATATCACATATTACTAGACTCTCCTAGTCCCAGCGTCAAACGTTTAAGTATTTGTAGGTTTCATATGATCACATAACACGTTCGTTTATTATTTGAAGTGTTGTTAATTATTAACGTTTTCAAGTTTCTAAATTGAAACGTTTATTAGTATGTCCAATTTTATTTATGTGTTTTTCAAACACTTTAGGTCATTTACTTCTTCATTTTAAATTTTCTATACTTAGTAAAATTTTCAATTATTTTCAGTATTTCACTATTCACTTTTCACTATTCATAGTATTTTACTATTCATCGTATTCACTATTCATCGTATTTAACTATTCATCGTATTTAACTATTCATCGTATTTATACGCATCTTTATACTTAGATATTTTAGTATAATACTAAACTTGTTTTTATTTCCTAAGTATAGATTTCTAGTTTTAAAGTCGTTAGGTTCGTTTTGTACTTAGTGATTTTTGTAAATATTTTATCAGTTTAGTTTTAAAAACGTTAAGTTCGTTTTGTAAAAAGTGATAATAATATTTATTTTAAAATTCAAGTTTTAAAAATGTTAAGTTCATTTTATATAAAGGTGATAATGATATTTATTATAAAATGAGACTTAGTTAAATTTAGTCGTCTACTTACTAAATTTAGCGATTTTCATTTTTATAATAAAGGTATCGTGGATGATTCATTTATAGTCCGTAAGTCCAAGATCAACAGTCCAAATAGCAAAGGCAGTAACACACGATTTAATTCATTTTTATACGGTTACTCATTTTTTATCGGTTTAACATAATTCATTTATAATCAAAACGATTTATACAAAAATTCAATTCTAATTACTATTTAACTTTAGTGACTTAGTGATAATTTCATTTTGGTCAAATTTAGTCAATAAAAAGTGAAAATGCCGTGTGATATTATATATGTACAAAATTGATTTATTTCTTTTAATTTCTTAATTCCATTTATTAACTACTAATTAAATTATTTTAACAATAAACTAAAAAGTGATAAAACAAATTTTAACCTAAAAATGGCCTAAATGCCGTGAGCAAGGTAGTGGTGTTCATATTTTTCATTTTTTCGATTTTATCGGTTTTTAGCTTAAAGTCTTTATATTTTAATTATTCTAATTATACTAAAACGATTTAGACTAAAATGAAATTTACTAAAAATTTCATTTACATTTATGAATAGTGTTTTTCAACACTTTAAATTTCTAACTTTTTAATCTAAATGATTTATAAAGTTTTAGGTTGTTTTATATCATAATACTAGTAATATGTAAAACAATAATTAATCATAAACACAAAACATTAACAAGCATAATATAACAAAAATCAAAATGACAAATAAAGATGAACATCAACATGGAGAACACATGAACACACATGAAGATCATAAAAAAACTCAAGAACACCATTTTCGATTTTAATAACTTATAATTCGTTTTCCTAATTTAGTTTTTTTTTCATAGGAACATCCATTTTATACTAACTTAACACTACATATAATTTACAAAAATTAAAAGTGAAAATTTAGTAAAAAAAATGGTATATGTCGTGTGACATATTTATGAATATACAATTTCTATTTTTCATTTTTAATCACTTTAAATTCATTTTTAATATTTCACATAATTTTTATATATAACTACTACTCAATTAAAACATAACTAAACATAAAAATCATATGAACATAAATTAAAAATGCCCAAAAATAAATTAACTATACATGGTATCATTTTACTACAACTAATCTATTATCAATATAACTTATTTATTATCATTTTATTATACTTCACCTAAACATACAAGCACACATAAATGATGTTTAACATATTTAACATAATTTTCATACTCATAAAATTATAATAACAAAACAAACTAATTTACTAAAAAGGATAATACAAGACAACGCTAGTCACCTTAATTAGGATGTTAATCGTCGGGGATCTAAAATAAATTTTAGATCGGATTGGTCTTCACCCAAAACCCATGTTAACCTTGAAAACCCGGTTTGAAAGTTAGCTCCAAATACCCACTAATTAGCTAAATAATACTAGAGATTATTAGAATAATATTAAGGTTTTAATTTAGGAGGTTTTTGTAAATAAAAAGGAAGAAAAATAATGAAAGAGAAGAGAGCAAAGGGGGCCGGCTCTTTGGTAGTGAAAATGGGTTGTTTTTACACTTTGTGAAATAATGAAATAAGTTAGTATAATTTAGGTTAGGTTATTAGATATTAAAGTTTGTTTTTAATTAGAAAAATAATGTTTTAATTTAATGTTAATAGCATCATCACCTCCATCATCCACTCATAAGTCCACATTACTATTCATGCATTAAAAATGTCTAATTTGTGTTTTAAAATGTTTTCCTCAATTTGGTCAGTTTAAAAAGCTCAAAGGCCAAAAGCGATAAAAGTTAAAGGTTGCGCGTTTGTGATTTTTAAATATATCTACTTTAATATTTTAAGACTAAAATATTTTATTTATTACTTTAGAAAAATTTTAAAAGTGACGGAAATGAAAATTGTAGTATTAAAGTAGTAGTTTTGTATTTGTATAAGTATTATTATTATTATTATGTATAAACATTAAACCTTTAATACTAAAATTAAAATGATGATGAAAAATTTAAAGGTGTAAGACTAAATGTAGACTTGTGTAAGAAAAATGGAAGAGGATAAACTTAGAAAAGTCTAAGTCAAAAGGATCTAATAAATTTTAGCTCGATTTTTCGTTTTGAAATTTTCGATTTCTTGCTTGATCATGAAAAGTCTCAAATAAAAGATATGATCTTAAAATAGTGTTTTGAAATAAAATCGGAAATAAAAATAAAACTAATTTTCAAAAGGTACTAAATATAAAAATCGGATCGTAATCCTCGAAATTTTGAATAAAAATTTCCTAGGTCGAAATATATATTTTTTTGATTGAATGTTATAGATTTAAAGATTCATATTTAAACGTCAAAAATTTAATCAATTTAAACTATGTGTGACTTCAAATTTCGACAATTTAGGAAAAAGCTAGTTTAATAGAAATGAAATAGTAATTAGATTTTTAATATAATATGATTTATTAAAAATAATCAAAATGATTATATTTTTGATGTTAAGTTTACTTTTTGAAAAATAAAAAGAAAGTGGAAGAGGATAAGATGGTTTGATTTTTGATTTGCGTGTTTGAAATTGTTGACCAATTTGAGAGGCTGAAAAGTATAAGTGTTCATTTTTATAAAATTTTGAAATGTGTTCCTTTTTCAGTTCTGAAGATAATAGGACAAACTTTATTTTTTTAAAATTTTTAAATTTGTACTTAGGAAAATTTATTATTATTTGGCGAAAAAAATTCAGACGTATTTTTATTATAAAAAAAAAGGATGAATTTAATTTGAGGAATTAAATTCTTTTATGATATTGTGTTAAAATAACACGGGGTGTTACATTTAAATGACAGTCAAACAGAGCTAAAAGGGTAGGGTTGTATGGTATAACCCAACCATTATCTAGCTGCTGCCTACGGACAGTCACTTGTTCTCCAGTATTCCGGCGGCGATACTGTGGGTACCCTTCGACGTTATTACTGGTAGTGTCTGCAAATTTCTTCGGGAATCTATACTTACAAACTCCCAATGACGCTCTATCCAACATGCATGCACATTTTGGATTTAGCAATCCACAAGGACCATGCATCATGTGCTTAAGAACAAGAGACCGCAAGTCTGCATTATCCTCTCCAGGTATCTCTGCAGACACGAATCTGTCATAATCGATTGGATTTTGGAGCTTGAAACCTGCCTTTAAGATTATCAGGAAATGTGCGTGGGGCAAACCACGTTTTTGAAACTCAACAACATAAATTAGAGCAGCCACTTCCCCAAAAAATTTACCGTCCTTAATTTTCTTTTTCAAGGCTATAAGTTTAGCTCTAAAAACACGGGCCACAATATCAGGCCTATTCTGTGCCTCTTCTCCAGGGGCCAACGCTTGTTTTATTTCAGGCCAAGAAGGGTTACAAGTCATCGTCAAAAAAATATCTGGTTTCCCGTATTTTTGGACAAGAGCCATGGCATTCAGATATCTTTTTTTCATATCTCTTGGACCTCCTATAAATGAAGGCGGCAAAATGACTCGCCTCCCTACATTGGCAGCACAATTTTCACCCGTCTCAAAAGTATCTAAAACGCCTTGGTACAGGTCAGCTCGTATTTTGGTCTGGTTGTACCTAAAAAAGTCCAAACGTGTGTTTTCAACCTTCACGTACATATCGACAATATACTGTTGAAAACAACGCCCCGCTCGCAGCAATAAATTGTTGGGCCGACACTGTAATTTGTAACAGTAATATTGACGGACAGAAACGTGCTTCTCATTTGGCATACTATACCCACCAGCCTCTAACAAAAAAACAGATAGTGTAAATAATTTTAACGAATACGGAGTATTAAATAACACAATGGGCCAACAATGTCGACACACTCACTGTTTTCTTCGTCAGCTAAGATAGATTCTGCAGATTCAAAATCAGGAATTTCATCGTTCACATTATTGACATTCAATGCCGCACCAGCTATCTGTTTTTTCAAGATGCCCTGACTCCAACCACACTCACCGTGTGGGAATAGCAACGGATATTGCAGTGCATCGTAGCATCCATAAAAGTGTTTAATTTGGTGAGATTCATTTTCCTTACCCAACACAATTATGTGAGGACTGCTTGAAACACTTGAAGAAGTGTTTTCGTTCAAAATGACGGCAACTTCATCAGACGTAGGCGCATTGTAAACTCGTTGGTCTCGTGTTGTTTGTGTATTTAAAATTATTCGTGTGCATTCATTAATTTCTATTTCACGTAACGATCTAAAGAATTTAGCGTAAGGATTTTGTTGTGTTATTTGCATGAGCAACTCTATAATAGTCTGCTGAACCTCTTGGAAACAGTTTGTGCGATTTTCAGTTTCATTTTGTCCATCGTAAAAATACAGCTGAAGAAATTTTGGTTTCCCATCATCTGGTATTAAGTTCGGGATATTATGGTAAATCTGACCATGCAATTTGAAAACGTAAATTCCTTTATGAGTATTAGCATCTATTTGACCCCCCAATGAACTAAACGCAAATAAATTATTATACATCCGTGAATACTTCTGAAAATGTAGCGCATCCTCATCTTGAGATGTGAACAAACGAACAAGTTCTGGGGGATACTCGGCTTGCGGGGGGCTAACAGCACCACCAGCACAACAGAAATTAGGAGATTCAAATCCAAATTTGAAAGCGTCACAGTGATCGCATCGGCTGCTAGGGGGTAATTTAATGCGCCTCTCCACTTGCCCAGCATGGTCCACGGCCAACGTACGGCCTGCAGTACACGTGTAACAACCCGGATTTTTCAACAAAATAAAAATAAAGAAATAAAAGGATTTATAAAAAAGAAAAGGAAATAAAAGCGAGCCACGGTGGCGGAAACACCGTGGAATCCGGATCGCCACTAA
Organism: Dianthus caryophyllus; assembly: GCA_023091065.1. Lineage (NCBI taxonomy): Eukaryota > Viridiplantae > Streptophyta > Magnoliopsida > Caryophyllales > Caryophyllaceae > Dianthus > Dianthus caryophyllus. The sequence goes on along the minus strand of CM041517.1, from coordinate 33,645,862 downwards.
CTAAGCAACGGTTCAGACTTCAAAGTCTAAATAAGCGGGAATAAATACCCTTACAAAAGCTAATAGAAAACAAGCTCTAAACTGATACAAACTACTAAAACGGTGTGACTATAATAAATGAGCTATTCTCGCGGTAACCTCACTCTTCGCCCGGCCCCGCAAGCAAACCTGCCACAAAGAATGTAACAGCCACAATCAGTGGGGAGTAACTAGGTGCTCCCCAGTCATATTTCAACATAACCAAAATAGATAACAATACAACAAACAACCCAAAGGTATAGTAACCACAAAGCAACCTCAAGCCAACTCATTAGTTAACCAACTCAATCGCCAACTACTATAATCAAAGTACCAAAAGATCAATAAAACAACTGTATGTAACGACTGCCACCCCATCACGGCACAACAACACCAACCACACGACACAACCACAACATTCCACGAACCAACCATCTCGTAACCAATCAACATAAACGCAAGAGTAAGCGCAGAGCACCAGGTGAAGCGAACAAGAATCACCTCGAGTGAAGCGAACAAGAATCACTCAAACCCTATGGCGGAACAGCGAACAAGAAGTTCCTCAAACTCATTAGTCTAAATTTGGCCAAATTCCACCGAGCGAACAAGAACGGTGACGACATATATCAAACCATAGTCTCCAACCATAACAGGTTGAGAACCCATAGTCGCTCTAACTAAGCGAACAAGAATAGCCGAGGGGATTATGGGCGGTATCCGTCCAAACTAGGACGTCGTAGCTCCTCACATAATGCAACGTGCGAAAGACACGCATGCAAACTTAACTCAAGCATAACAATACGATCCAACCAATCATCAAAACACTCCAACAATACATCATAACCCCATCTCCAATACCAACAATACAACAATTACAACCATTAAAGCAAACCAAGTAACCTCAATTCATAACATTCCTCGACAAAACATAATTATAACAAAGGTAAACATGCTTAACAATATACCAACTCATAATCTATATCATATCAATCATCCTTTACTCGCCACACCAATATGTTATTCCTCTTAAACTCATCTACAACATAACTGACCCCCTTCTTGTAACCATTCTCAACACTAACCATAATCAACATATTAAATACGGAGTAATAACCATAAGAACTCAAGAGTAGCTATTATAAATCATTATATTTCCCAAAGTTATCATCTTTAATCAACCTAATAACATTATAACCCAAATTCAATATAACAAACATCCCAATTCAATGCATTAGACATAATAGTGTGAGACCAACATAATTAAGACCAAAGATCATAACTTCACAACACAACCAACCCAAAGATCATAGCTTAACATTCACAACACAATCAAATCATCCCCAATCAATCATATGGTCTCACACAAGTCAAAATATCACTAAGGCTACACCTAGTTACCTTTTTCAAGCACAAATCGTTTAGCCTTGCTCCTCGTCGATGAGAATCGTGTCCTCCTTGTAGAATTGGCCTCCTCCATGATCAACACACACAAAAGCACATACAATATAAGCATCCAATACAAATCACATAAAATAATGTAAAAACAATGTAAACTAAACCTAAAGCAAAGGAGAATAAAGGGATTACCGAAGGATTAGCATGGAATGAAAGAAAGGATGATTAGGGTTTGATTTGAGAAGAAAAGCTTAAGTCTTGATAGATTTTAATGGAGTTTTGATGTGAGAGTTATATGAGAATTAAGAAGAGTTTATGAGAGAGAAGGGAGAACTTTGAAGTATTAGGGTGAGGGTATGAGAATTAATGAGGAATTAGGGTTTAATATAATCATTAAAAGCTGAAAAATATAAGTCCTAGAGTAATACGGACTTTCCAAAATCCGAAGGCAAATACGGGCTCTCACCGCCAGAGCGCTCCACCGCCACGCCCCTCTATCGCTTCAGCCGTCAGAGCGCTAAACCTCGCCACGAGGGGTCAAGCTTTGGCCGCACCACGCGACTCCATTGACATCACCTTCCGCTTCTTCCTTTGACCCAAGCTCCTACCAACGACTCTAGGGGCTCGACCTCACTCATTAACTCAACTTCCCAAGAGAATAAAACCACACAAAACCCCCTTCCAACCCACATTAACTCGACTCTATTCTCGAGAGTCGTGAATACCTACTCGCTAGCTAGACACGAAAGCTTGTATAATGATTTCCTTGAGTTAAAAATGAGAATATCATAAGAAATGAAATATAAATATTAATGAGGTGAATTAAAAATATGAGGAAAAAGTCGGGGTGTTACAATCTCACCACCTAAAAAGAAGTTTCGTCCTCGAAACTTGAGAACACAAAGAATACTAAGACGAGAAAGAAAGGTCCAACTTCCCACGATCACTATGATGGAAATCACTAACCCTGCTCATCTCACTAACAAAGGTATAGGTACGCGCAACGACACTTGAAGAACTCGACATCACCAGTCGCACGGAAGACGGTCAATTCACCTAGGTAACCCTCTACGCCAAAGGTACACCCTAAGTTCGACAAACCCAAACTGGATAAAATAGCTTCGCAAGACTACACCAACTCAACCAAGTATCTCAACCCTCACGTCTTACCACAACTTCAATTGTGTTTTAAACCAAAGGACATCACAACTCACGCTACGAGTACAAACTAATCCTCAAATCGATGCCAAGGAGAACACTCACATCCTTAATACCTTAGCCTATAACCCCGAACAACTAGCAATAACCTTCCCCACAAAGGTACTCATCATGCATGCTCATGTATCCATTCTTCTATCCTAGTCTCCAACCATATTTGAATTTACATACGTTTCACATCGCTTACAGTTATCACACAAGAGTTCATCCACGATTCCTTCTAACCTAAACCATTGTATCTTCGGACCTCGAATTCTCTCCTCCCATTAGCAACTTTCTCTTTATTCAATTCATACACACAACCATAAGATGCATACTTATCAACCAAACTCCGCCCTCTAAGACTGCAATAATACTGACAACCTAAGGATCCAATCTCGGCTAGAGAAAACTAATCACCCTACGATAAAGCATGAGATCAGGGGAACTTATCGAGAACAAGATCGATGTTAATACATCCGGAGCTCTTACGAAATTTAGAACGTGAACAGCTATGAAAAGGAAATGGATAAGAGATCGGCATCATAAGTGTCGGCTCAAAACTAAGAGGGAAAAGTTATATAGAGAAACCTGAAGAAACGGAATATCCTAAGGCATGCGGATAAGACTAGAATGTGATAGCTAAGATCACAATACAAAAGTGCTAGTTTGTGATGATAAAAATAAAGATAGGAAATAATGAAACAGATTCAAGGTAAACTCATGCCACAATAAGGCTTTCGTTTGAAAATGTTCGACAACCACGTCTTTGACAGGAGGAGTTTCATGATCAACGATTAAGGAATCAAAAACGTTCTTTAAAATTTCACAAACAAGGGCATGAAACCCGTTTCAACCAAGGAACACAAATTGGCTTCGTTATGAAGGTAAATCAAAAATGTTAACACGCGAAAAGTTTGATAAATATAGCATATGGTTAGAAGTATCGATTGAAAAAGAGGAGTCTTAAAGTCGAGTCTTAACATGGAAATGAGTTTTATAAGAATGACGCTACTAAAATGCAAAGCAGAAAATATAATCACAAATAAGCAGAAGGCTCAAACAAAATAATGCTTAATAACCGTGAGTTTAGTAAAACAAGGAAGGTTTGATCAAAAAGTGAATGCAATGAATACGTATCAATCATTTAAAGTCGATAAAGCGACGAGCCGTCAAAAGATGTTGGAGGAATTAGAAAGAAAGAAATGATAAAAGAATCTCGATTTAAATTTCCTCAACATTGTTTTACAAAATCAGAGGGTACAAGAAGGATAAACAAATAACTATCGCACCAAACACAGAATAGCTTTGGTAAACAAATCTGATTGAAAACACGTAGTTTGTGGAGAAGAAACTCAAAACAAAGTTGCGAGTTAATAGTTTTAAAACCAGTTGAATAATTAGACTGAAGAGCTAGAAGAACGCATTGGAACGAGTATAGCTAGCAATGCAGAACGCGGCTCCCACGAATATGTTAGGTGACTTAATTTATGAGCTTCCGCTGCGAACTCTGATGGTTGAACCATATATTCGCAATCCCGCTTCCAGATTCTTGCTCCAGCTGATCAACCAGGAAGACTCAAAGAATTTTCAATGTAAAATTTAAAGTTTCCGAAAGGATGAAAAACAAGGTTTTAAATGCACATAATCAATTGATTGAAGTCGGAGAAACGTTTAAATCGAAAAAGTTAAGACAAGAGATCATCGAGGAATGAGGAGATTATTTTTTTTTTTTTTATTTTTTTTTTTTTTTCTTATGAAACTGAGTACTCAAACGAATGTTATTAAAGAGCAAGTGTCATAAAAGTTTAAGAAAACAAACAGTAAAATACATCCTTCGTAGGGTATTGAAAATAAAGGCCGACACAAAAATTATAAAGTGGTAAATATTATCATCACCTGATAAGAAATTAGAAGTATTAAGGTCTTAATTTTGGAATATGAGTATGATGAAATCAAGAAAGCCAAGTAGGAGATAAGAAAGTAATTATCAGAGTGAAGCACAATTGAAACCAAGAAATAGATTTAAAAGCGACGATTAGATCAAACCAAAAACTTTAAAAGAAAGTGTTATTTTAGAAGCAGAACGAGGAGTCTTTGAATGCGAATCTTGTACCTGCATCCAAAGTAAACACGTGAACTAATGGTGGGAATCCTGAGTCCACCATTCATACAACTACTCATCCATAAGAAACGTACATCCTCAATAGCCAATATCGCGCTAACTAACCCTTAAGACTTCTACCCATTACTCTCACTCGGTTTATTAATTCATTTTAAGTTATTTACCTAATGAGAGTTGGGAGCGTATTCGCTCTGATACCAACTGTAACAACCCGGATTTTTCAACAAAATAAAAATAAAGAAATAAAAGGATTTATAAAAAAGAAAAGGAAATAAAAGCGAGCCACGGTGGCGGAAACACCGTGGAATCCGGATCGCCACTAACTAAGCAACGGTTCAGACTTCAAAGTCTAAATAAGCGGGAATAAATACCCTTACAAAAGCTAATAGAAAACAAGCTCTAAACTGATACAAACTACTAAAACGGTGTGACTATAATAAATGAGCTATTCTCGCGGTAACCTCACTCTTCGCCCGGCCCCGCAAGCAAACCTGCCACAAAGAATGTAACAGCCACAATCAGTGGGGAGTAACTAGGTGCTCCCCAGTCATATTTCAACATAACCAAAATAGATAACAATACAACAAACAACCCAAAGGTATAGTAACCACAAAGCAACCTCAAGCCAACTCATTAGTTAACCAACTCAACTGGCCAACGGCCTATAATCAAAGTACCAAAAGATCAATAAAACAACTGTATGTAACGACTGCCACCCCATCACGGCACAACAACACCAACCACACGACACAACCACAACATTCCACGAACCAACCATCTCGTAACCAATCAACATAAACGCAAGAGTAAGCGCAGAGCACCAGGTGAAGCGAACAAGAATCACCTCGAGTGAAGCGAACAAGAATCACTCAAACCCTATGGCGGAACAGCGAACAAGAAGTTCCTCAAACTCATTAGTCTAAATTTGGCCAAATTCCACCGAGCGAACAAGAACGGTGGATTTACATATATCAAACCATAGTCTCCAACCATAACAAAGTTGAGAACCCATAGTCGCTCTAACTAAGCGAACAAGAATAGCCGAGGATTATGGGCGGTATCCGTCCAAACTAGGACGTCAGTAGCTCCTCACATACGTGCAATGCGACACGATGCAAACTTAACTCAAGCATAACAATACGATCCAACCAATCATCAAAACACTCCAACAATACATCATAACCCCATCTCCAATACCAACAATACAACAATTACAACCATTAAAGCAAACCAAGTAACCTCAATTCATAACATTCCTCGACAAAACATAATTATAACAAAGGTAAACATGCTTAACAATATACCAACTCATAATCTATATCATATCAATCATCCTTTACTCGCCACACCTATATGTTATTCCTCTTATACTCTTCTACAACATAATCAACCCCCTTCTTCAGAACCATTCTCAACACTAACCATAATCAACATATTAAATACGGAGTAATAACCATAAGAACTCAAGAGTAGCTATTATAAATCATTATATTTCCCAAAGTTATCATCTTTAATCAACCTAATAACATTATAACCCAAATTCAATATAACAAACATCCCAATTCAATGCATTAGACATAATAGTGTGAGACCAACATAATTAAGACCAAAGATCATAACTTCACAACACAACCAACCCAAAGATCATAGCTTAACATTCACAACACAATCAAATCATCCCCAATCAATCATATGGTCTCACACAAGTCAAAATATCACTAAGGCTATACCTAGTTACCTTTTTCAAGCACAAATCGTTTAGCCTTGCTCCTCGTCGATGAGAATCGTGTCCTCCTTGTAGAATTGGCCTCCTCCATGATCAACACACACAAAAGCACATACAATATAAGCATCCAATACAAATCACATAAAATAATGTAAAAACAATGTAAACTAAACCTAAAGCAAAGGAGAATAAAGGGATTACCGAAGGATTAGCATGGAATGAAAGAAAGGATGATTAGGGTTTGATTTGAGAAGAAAAGCTTAAGTCTTGATAGATTTTAATGGAGTTTTGATGTGAGAGTTATATGAGAATTAAGAAGAGTTTATGAGAGAGAAGGGAGAACTTTGAAGTATTAGGGTGAGGGTATGAGAATTAATGAGGAATTAGGGTTTAATATAATCATTAAAAGCTGAAAAATATAAGTCCTAGAGTAATACGGACTTTCCAAAATCCGAAGGCAAATACGGCTCTCAGGCTTCAGAGCTGACTCCACCGCCACGCCCCATCAAGTTTTGACCGCCGAGCTGGCTAAACCTCGCCACGAGGGGTCAAGCTTTTGGTCGCACCACGACTCCATTGACATCACCTTCCGCTTCTTCCTTTGACCCAAGCTCCTACCAACGACTCTAGGGGCTCGACCTCACTCATTAACTCAACTTCCCAAGAGAATAAAACCACACAAAACCCCCTTCCAACCCACATTAACTCGACTCTATTCTCGAGAGTCGTAACACACGACTCGCTAGCTAGACACGAAAGCTTGTATAATGATTTCCTTGAGTTAAAAATGAGAATATCATAAGAAATGAAATATAAATATTAATGAGGTGAATTAAAAATATGAGGAAAAAGTCGGGGTGTTACAACACGGGACAAGCCAAACATCAGAACAAATATTCAAGCAGACAATAGCCTGCGCGTTGTAAACCTAGAGCGCAAGCAAAGTATATCTAGCTCTAACAATCCAATCTGTTGAACAAGGAACAGGACAGGAAACTACCACCACCTCCAGCACACCGTCCTCTTCCACGACCCCGGGTAACATCACTGTTAGAACTGTTTCCTCTTCCTCTCGAAGATGAAACTTGGTGGCGGCCACGGCCTCTAACACGCGCTCTAATTTGCGGCGGCGTTGAATCTTGGCTAACGTCTACATGCAATATAGTGGGTTCCAAATGCTGGCTGGAAAATGTTTAGGCGCCTAATTAATTATAGCAAAGCCTACAACTTACACCAACCCACAAACGGTGCGAATACAAGCAACACGTAACAGCCCATCAAACTGTGCGTGCTCAATTACCTGCCCTCAGCACAGGATAAATTTTCCAGACGCCTCTTCCTCCGTGCAGACAGTTGCATTGTTTTTAAAAACCGTTCAACCTCCAGAAAGTTCACCTAAAAGCACCACACATTTGTAAAACCCCCACAAATGCAGTCAAAACAAGGCCAAGCAAATCACAAACTCATATCTATATCAATAATTTGTAAAGCCACAACAATTTTGTGCCGGTAACAAACTAAAGCAACACCCGACAAATACAAAACAAGGACAATTTTCCTCCGTGCAGACAGTTGCATTGTCTCTAGAAACCGTTCAACCTCCAGAAAGCTCGGCTAAAAGCACCACACATTTGTAAAACCCACACAAATACATTCAAAACAAGGCCAAGCAAATCACAAACTCATATCTATATCAATAATCAGTAAAGCCACAACAATTTTGTATCAATAACAAACTAAAGTAACACCCGACAAATCCAAAACCATTGACATTTACAAACTACTTTGCTACTTCAATTATTTTAAAGCTACTACATCCACAAACAAATATTGGGCCGGAAAAAGTAAAATAACCACCAAAACTATGCCGACAGCAACATATCTAAACTGTAAATCCAGTCAACAGATTTACCAACAAGAAGTCAAACTATAAAGGGAGTGTCAATTCAGCAAATGGCCTGCACAGAATTAGTAATTAGACAAACGGTGGCTATTTTCCCTGTATCAAAATCAGCAAGCTTGTAAAGCAGGATTCCAAAGTATAATATGTAAAGGAGCAAAAAAACAGCAGACCCAGCGGAAATAAAACCACAATTGCATGAACCGTCTAAACAGTTGCATAAAGGATATACAGAACGAACCTTGCGTTCCTGCAAATGCAATAGAAAGATTGCAGGTAAAAGCTTCAAGGAGTAGAGAAGGATTCAAGATCTGTAACCTGCACCAATCAAGCAAATTGATCATCTCAGATTGCCATATCCTGTAATCTACAAAAATTCAAGACACAAATGAGAAGTTAGCAATTTGAAACCTAAAAATAATAAGAAGAAATTAAGGAATTTCAATAGAATTTAGAGAGAGAAGCAGCGAATGAGAGTAATATGTGAATGTGAAGAAGTAAAGTAATTCGAATTGGGAGGAGAATGAGGAAGGTAGGGTAGGAAATAAGGTGAAGGAATGAGATGACAGGGAAGAGGTAAGGTGGAGTGTAGGGGAGGGAAAGCAGGAAAGCACGCACGCAAGCCACAAAAACGAAAATTTTACTGTCCATCTACAGTATTGCAAAAGTTAGCAACTTTGTGCTTTTTAGGAAGTATAGATGAGAACCTTATCCAATACACTCCTCTTTTTCAGATTTCATTTCTCCCTTATAACCCATTTCACTTTCCTAGTCTTCTTCTTCCTTGGCCATTCTATTTCTCCCTTTTATATGCTCCATTAAAACAAACCACACAATCTACAACAACAACATCTCGACAATAACAACAACAAACAAGTAGACAACATCCACAACAAAACAACTACAATAAACAACAACAACAACAACGAGCAGCGGCACCACAGCCCAACGACGACAACATCACCGTCGACAACCACCACCGCCGGAGTTCACCACTGCTCAGGCCACCGTCACCAACAACAGTGACAACCACCACCACGAGGCCCTTCCCTTTCTCCCCTGCTCTTTTCCTCTTTTCGGTTTCGTTTACGACGCCGGAGTTAAGCCCAGTAACACCACCACCGGAGTTCCACCGTAACCGCCTCTCATCGGAGTTTTAACCACGGGTAAGCTATCCTTGTTCATCTCTTCTTCGTTCTCCCTCTCTCCCTGTTCTCCTTCTCATAACTCACCCTCTTTGTCTCGCCGGAAAATGCCCTCGCCGGAGACATCACCGGGGAACTCGCCCTCAGCTCACTCGCCTCCCTTACTCACCGTGGTCCCCTGCCTCTGCTCTGCTCTCTTTCTCTCTCGGTTCTCTGCTCACTACCATCTCCTCTGTTTTATTTTCGTTGCCGGAGAACGAGGACCTCGCCGGAGCAACTACGACCATCACCGTCATTGTCACCTCGCCGGAGCTCCGACCTTCGAGCACCGTGTCCCTGAACCACCACCGTTGTCCTCTGCTCTCCCCCGCCTTTGTCTTGTTCCCTCGATGAGCTCTTAATTTCGTCATCGAAAATCACTACACTGCTGCTCTAGTTGTTTACGGTGAGCTTCTTGTCTATTTTAACTCCAAGCTCTCTATTATTTATCATCTCAAATTAATCGAACTCGTTTTTAAGCCACCTCTCTTTCTTGTGTTTTCGGTAACGGTACTACTTGTCATCCGCTCGAGTTGTGTTGCCGTTATTTCCTTCGAGTTCGATTCAATTGGATTATTTTTGGAGGCATCTGTTCGTGAGCCAAATTTAGGTGACTCGATTCTTTCTCAAAAATCTCAAATTTTAACACTTTGGTTTTATTTTAATTTTGTGATTCAAAGTGAGCTAGTATGCATTAGGCACGTATACCTCTCGTTTCACTTTATTTAATAACTTTGTATGAATCGCTATAGTATGAAATTGGGTGTTAATTTTGGTTATAATATAATGTTGAATTGATTTGTGAAATATGATATTTATCTGATTTTGTGATAATATGTTTTGAGTGAAAAATGTGTTGTTGAATTAATGTTGAATTTAATTGTAATATTATCGTGTAAAAATTATTTGTTATGTGTAAATTAAAATATATAAAGTTTATGTATCACAAGTATAAAATAAAACTTAAAATATTATTAAATAACTTAAGTAAATAAATTAAATTAATATAACTTATCTATCGTCACTAAAATGTTAAATCGAAATATAACTAAAAATAAAGAATTAAGTTAAAAGAATATTAAGTTTAAATTAATATTAAATCATACTAAAAGTAAAAATATAAATTAAGTTACTCATATTAAAGTTTCTAAAATAAATAATTATATAAAAAGTCATATCTCACAATTACTATAAAGATTACTTTGTTAAAACTCTAAAATTTACAATGAACTTAAAATATACTAAATAAGTATTTAGTTAAAATAATAAAAAGAAATTAAGTAACTTGAAATTTATAATAAACCTAAGTAAATCTATTATTGAATAAAGTTAAAAATTAATATCGCTAATAATATTTTTGAAACTAAATTGAAGTTAGGCGAAGTCGCGTAAAAAGAAATTTAAGAATTAACGTCACAAATACAAACTAGAATAAAAATAAAATGTCAAGAATTGACTAAGTATAAAAATGTAAGGTCGATAAGAGTATCGAAGCATATAATAACTTAGTAAATATAATATTTTATAGGAAAATATTAAATTAAAGGAAAGCTTACAAATTTAAACAATATCTTTAAAAATTAAGAATTCGTCTTAAAGTCGATAACTCACTAAATAAATGTAGGTCGTATAATAAAAATAAAACATATAAAACGTAAGACATTATAAAAAAGATACGAATGGTTTCATAAAAATAATGTAGAAAAGATTTCTAAGTTATAAAAACTTAAATAAAAATCTACGATAATTAAATTATCCTTTCACCTACCACGAATAAGTAAAATTGATAACACGAAGTCGTATTAAGAAATTAGGCCACCTAAATGAATATTTCCTAAATGTCATTATTTTATATTTTATTAAAAATACTAAATTTTGCTAAGCATCATCAACATATTTTTACAGGTTAAAATAAATGTTATGAATATTATGTAACTAAACACCTTCATTATTTATATTAACTATGAAAATATCAAATAATTATTATATTACACGAAACATGGAATATTTATATCACTAATTGTAAACATACTTAAGTTGAAATTTAAACGAAACTAAGTCTTTTAACGTAATCAAATAAAATACTTACACTTGAATAAAATAAATTAATTACTTGAACCTATTTGAGTTACTCGAAATAAAGAACTTTAAAGTAAACTAAGTAACGAGAATGAATATTTAAAAGAAAATAATGAAAAGTAAAATGATGAATAGTAACCGTGATGAGTAGTAAAATAATGAATAGTGAAAATATTTAAAATTTACGAACGGACTCAAAATAAACATTTAAGTTTTTCTATGTGTTCTGCCTACTTGAAGAACTGCTAGAACAAAAATTTCATTATACAAAGTTCGACGATATTATTAAGTTTCAGAATTATTATATACTACGATTGAACGAGGAAATAGGAAATTGAGAAAACGAACTACTTGATAAAATACTTGGATTGTTCGCCATGTTGCGACTTTTGAATTCGATGTTAACGAGGTAGCTGTATATGGGGACTTGGGCTCCCTCCTAGAGTTGCCCAAGGCGATTTAACGATCTTAAGATTGTTATTCGGCACGGTATATACAACCTCAGAGATGGGGCATCCTTGATATTTCCGTGGGCCCATATATAGTAATTGGAAAAGCCAGCCCCACCCGGGGGTACCCGTCTCTGGTGATAGTCGAACTTTTTCGTCGGTGATACCTTTTGAATAGCGAATACGTATGATCCTCGATAGGTAGTGTATGCATACATTAGACAAGGGATTGAATCGTCCTTATTACCTTAGATATCTTTAGCCTGGCAGTCATGTCCAAGTTATGTTGGCCCTGTCGGCTACTGCGCGGATTATGTCTGCATGATTCCGCCTTACTAACGAAGACTCATTAGTCAACGTATGATGAATGCATTTCCTTGGTTGATTGATTATTGTCTGAATGACTTGATTTCCTGAGTATTGAAGTACGACTTATTGAGAATGATTATCTATGGGTGTTGTACGTTATGTGATTGGATTTATACTCGTGTTTGAATCATCATGTATCCTTATATGTTTTGCTGGCCTACCTGCAATGTGTTTTATTTATTTATTTTATATATTGCATATGTTTTAGAATTGCATGATTGTTCACGACTATGTGTTTATTGAATTGATTACGACTTATGCATATATCTTGATTGCTATGATTTAAGTTTTATATATATTACGATGTTATATGCATTGAGATGATAATTAGGTGTATATATATTGTGTTCTACAAATTGAAATGTTGTAAGTTTTGTTTATCATGTTGTATGAGATTTAAATATCTATATATGAGAACTGATATTATATGCTATTTGTCTAATTTTATTAACATAAGGTGTTGCGGTAGATATCTGGCGTTTAGTCTTTGTGAGTTACTTTTAATCATAGGTTAAATAAACCAAAACTTTGGTTTAGAGGTTGTTAGTTAGAGCAGTCACTTCCCGCCTCCGACGGGAGATCCTCCTATTTTGTGTTTTTGTCTCCAAGATTCTGAAATTCTCGAAACCCAGGATTATCGGGACGATTAGGATGTTTCGTTTGTTTTCTTTGAGAGATTGTAATATATATTTGTATCCTATGCCATTTGAGTGTAATTTATTTAACATCCGGCATGTATTAGACTTAATTAATTTTCCGCCTTAGTTTAATTAAGTCACGAAAAATCGGGTTGTTACACCGTCGCAAATTGTTTTGCGAAGGATTTTTTCCGTCGCAAAAAAATTTGCGAAGGCGTTCCGTCGCAAAAATTTAATTTGCGACCACTTTTCTCGATGAACGGTTTTCGTGGCAAATGCCATTTTGCGACGGATTTGAGTGTTTTGCGACGGATTTGTTCCGTCGCAAATAGACTGTTTTTTTTTGTAGTGAATTAATTAGGTTAAGAAGCTCGGTCCTCCTCTCGCCCTTATTAATACTCCCTCTATTTCATTCATTTAGCCCCATGGCCCCACTTTTCTCCTCACAAAAAGTGGACCCATGGGGCTTTTCTATTGAAATAGAGGGAGTATATGCTAAACCGTCATTAGTATTATAACATTAAGTAAAAAACACAATTAAGGGTTTTAAGGGAGAGAGAGGAGAAACCAAAGGCTTCCCTTCATCATGTACCACCACTGCCCGCCTATCTCTGCCGGCTGCTGCCCTGCACCACCGCTGACCACTGCCGCCGATTTTCACCTCCGTTTCACGCTCGCAATCATGTTGGACCAAGGTACGTAATTCTCCATGTGATTTGTTTCTAATCAAAAGTCTTGTGAACGAATTAAGTTTGTATCGTTCTTAACTAGGTTATTATCGATTGAACCTAGTTTACATACTCCACTAAGCTTATTTTAAGTAAATAATATTAATGTAAAAAATATTAAAACCCATCTACTAGTACCTTTATTCCTTTCCCAGTACTGTTACTCGTGAAACCAAGTATTCTTGTACTTTTTTCAACCACTCAATTTACTCCCTACATTGCAGTGAATTGTTTACCATTTGACTTTTTTGTGAGGAAGATTTAGAGAAGTGTAAACAAATGACTGAAATAGAGGGAGTAACAATATTTATCTAACAAACTATTTTTACATTATTTGGAGAATAATTACAATTAGCATTCAAAAATAATATGACATATATAACTAATGTAGTGATATATAAGACGTTTTTCGTCAAGTGTAACATGTAAGTAATATAGTAAGATATAAGCAATGTTGCTAAAAAAATATTCTTATTTTAGGGTGATAATCTATATCTATATCTATCTATATCTATCTATATCTATATCTATATCTATCTATATATATTATTAAAAGAGAATCTTTAAAAGAAGTGCTTAAAAAACAAATAAAACTTGAAGCCTCCTTACGCCACGTCAACAAATTTTACACATCAACAAAGCATACGAAACAAACTTCTACCCCTTGCGCCTCACCACTTGCGTTTCAGTCATAGAGAAAGCCAAAAGCCCCTTATTTGGTTTGCAACCAATTCCTTCATTGCAATTCAATTGACATATTCATCCAACGCACAATCAATCGTTGCCATCATCTTCGATGCATGGGCTCTATCATACTCTGGCTCACACCAAATTCTGGCCTCCGTCATTTGCTCGTGCTCGCCGCCTTCGAACAAGTTCTGGCCCGCTATAGCCGTCCATCATGTAGGTACGCTATGTTTTCGATTGAATTCTTTGTTCACTGGTTTTTATCGTGTCGCTCATACGCACACATAATTTGAATGTCTTACATGAACGCAAGTTCAGGATTGTATTTCGTTGTTGGTAGTAGAGCTCTTTCTATTGGATTAGTTTCATATTTACGTTTAATAGCTCACCGGAGCGTGAAGGCTCATTATTTCTTATGCGAAATTATTGAAACATTTCCGATTGTATATGGGTTGTGTGGCTATTCGAATTGGATTGAATAGACTATGTATGTTTCTCATGGAATAAAAAATGTGTCAAAATTGTCAAAGACCCATCAAAAAATTATGGATTTTGGAGCATTTTAGCCAAACATGGGTCATACGAAATTGAACTATCGTAGTATGTGGCCATGTTCTTTAATTCTCTGAGTATTATCTTGACAAATTATGCTCACAAATCATACTCCATATTTAAGGTTTATTTGTTATATTGGCGATTAAAGGATTTAATGGGCCAAGGTCAATTACAATGGACATCAATATTTATACCAACCATGTAGAAAACAACCTGTCCGAGTGACGTTGTGGGGAAAGGCGGCCAACCTTGTAAGTTAGAAAACCACAAAAAACGAAAAAAATGTTATAATAATCACGTCGGCAAGGGTGGTGGATTACAAAAGTAAGGAACACAAAATGAAACACATTACTGTAATCGATAACTAATTACATTGTGGTGTCTGAAATCAATGTAAACACATAGTGTTTGCGTCTTTGTTTGTATTGTGTCGTTGTGGCAGTGTTGCTAGCACGAATTAATCTGAGTTTAAATAGGCATAGGTATCTTCAGTAATCGCTTCGTGTCTTTTTAATACCCACCATAATATTGTTGAGATTTTAAGGTACGTGGCTTTAAAGATCGGCACAAAATAACGAGTATGGATGTTCTGTGCATTGACGGGACCTGTACTCTCGCAGTCTCGCTCTTAACAAGCTTACTGTTGACAGAATCACTATTGAGGTATGCATTTTTTGCCGTTGATGGTTGCACTAGCTTGCACAATTCGTGGACTTTTACTAATTATAATGCATGTACAGCTCTCTCTCTCTGTAGACAATTACACTAGAGGTCAATTAGGAACTGAGATGCTATTGTTGTCACATTGTAGGGAATTTAGCTAATCCTAAATTGGCAAGTTTCTTTCTTTATGCTTCTTGTACATTCCCGTTTGACACATTTAGATGTGCCTGAATAAAGATCCACATGTATTATGGCTTAATTACTTCCAGGCTAGAGCAGGAATCACTGAGGTTCATTTTCCTCTGTTCAACCCCGTTGAAAAGCGTATAGCAATAACACGTAAAATGAGCTGCAAACAAAGTGTCAATGATGACTCATTTTCTCGGTGTAATTTAACTAATTTGTGATTAATTTAAGTCCGGCAGTTACCTTTTTTTCCATTTTGAAACTCTAGGGTATTCAGTGAACAAATCTAATAAGTGTGTACCACTTTTTCGAGGTTTGATTTTTTACCAAGCATTCCTTAGTTATGTTGCTTGATTTAGAATAAAATGTGGTGATTTTGGAAAATGTTTGAATTTTAATTCTACGATCTCGTGATTTTTTGTACTTTAATTGTTGTTTAAATTAGCTTAAATCTCTAGCTAACCCACTAATAAATTTTATATTCTCATACTAACTTCATGCTTAAGTCCATGTGCCGTTTAGGGGGTATTCATAATCTGTTTTTCCCCCTGCGCAAAACATGTTCTTTGTCCTCTCCCCCATCTCCATGAGATCCAAATAAACACCTCTTTCACCTTCATTTTTCCAGTTTTGAACATTTATGGCATTTATTCCAGCTGTCTGTTTCACCTTCATTGTCTCCAGTTTACGAATATTCATGGCATTCTTATCAAATGTTCCGTCTTTGACTCCATATAATCACAGGTATACTCTTTACATCCCGTTTCACTCTATGTTTATTATAAGCTTCACTTTTGGCTGAGCTGTACGCAATCCTTTTGGAACTCATGCTAATTGTTCCTCTGTGCTAGCTGTTTCCACTTGCCTCAGTTGAAATCTCAATTTGGCACTGCCCTCTTCAACCCAAAGTGAAATACTTTATTGAGCGTCAACGTCTGGGTATGTGTCTTCGTTGTTTTGCTTTTGAATTTATCTAACTATGACTGTATCGGTTCTTTTCCACGCGTAAAGACCGCCGATCAAAATCTTTGCAAAATTATTTGACATAGGTTCTTGCTCAAAGACGTAGCTGAGAAGAAATGTTTTCGGTTAAATTGCTCTCAATTTGAATTAACTTTTAGGTATAAAATGTTTTTTTTTTTCTTTGTTTTGGTTGTGGGTGTGATTTAGAATACATATGAAATTAACCTGCATTTGTTTTGTGGCGGCTGAAGACGGTATCTTCGATGGCGGAGCCAAAGGAGCTGGCTTCGTTGCGGTTGAAGACGAACAAGCGTCAGACACAAGGTGAGAAAAGGCCTCACTCTAACATTCTTAAAGAAATTGAATCCTCCACTTATCACCTTCATAAGCACAAGTCCCTTATCTTCTTCTTCTGTTAAACAATGAGAACTTCGTAAATTTCACCCAATACTTTGTGATATCTATAGTGCTGTTTATAATTATTTTGAATATCTTTACATTTTAATAATGCTATTTTTTAATTTTTTTTTTTTTTATTAAATTTGGTAATGCTATTTGATTGAGTTTGAATTCGTAATAAATTTATTTGATTGAGAACTTTAAAAATACTAAGGTCGTATTCAATGGCATAGGTATTCTTGGATGTCGTCGAGAGTGTTTGGGCCAAGTAATTAGGTATGACGTATTTGGAGCACTGAATATGTGAACATATTTGAGGTACATCATACTACCGTTTTACTTTGCGTGTTCTTCTAGGAAAGCAAAAATTTTATACCCTCTAACTTTTGAAATATTTTGTTTTAAAATTTATTTGCTTAGATCGAAAGTCTCTCTTTTCGTAATGCTTCAAAGACGTGTGTAATAAGTGTGTACCTGATTTTTTGTCTCTGTTATTGTGTTCATCCCTTGTATAGCCATGTCCACCTTTTCATATGAAATTTACTTCCATTTTAACCCTATAGTATTATATTTTATTTTCCTTAACGACATTAAAGATTGTACACTTGTAGAATGTGAAAGTTATGATTATCACCTAAAATTAATGTTTTTTTTGCTATAGTGGTATGCCTAAGTGTAAAGTTAGGCTTGAATGACCGAGTATTACTAGACGCTCAAGGACGAACAAGGGAAAATCTTCAATCCGGATGACATCATATATTATCAGTACGTTATAGTTATATCTTCTTTTATGCAAGTAACGGATTTGTGACGATATGAGTCAAATTTATTTTTAATGGAAATGTTATTGATGTGATTCGTGGATGTGTACGTTTATAATGATTTAAAATTGATGGGGTAATAGCATTCGTAACTCCTGACAAAACTGATTATAATTAGAAAGAAAACGGGGACTTTTACCATGGAAAGGAAGAAGCTCTTCCAGTTGGTTGGAAAAGCGAACTCCAATCTAGTAGACGTAATTCTTAAGCTCGGCCTATTTGAAAGGTAGTTTTACTGAGTAATGAGTGTATCTTAAATCTGACTTTCTTGTAATCTAAATGATACTCCGTACTCCTCACCACTTGATCAGGCTGCATAAATTCTTCATTATCGCAAAAAACCCTCAAGAATGTGGTAAATTGCAAGCACATTGTTCATATATATGCTGGAAATTTTGCATAATCAAATTTATGGATATCACATTACAATAATGCTTTTGGTTACAAACGCATCTGAACTAAATTGAAGCTTAGAAATTTCTAATTCTTTCTTCTTTTTCAGAGGTTATTTAGCTTAGTTTTTTCCGAAATCGAAACTTTCAGTAAGGTTGGTACATTCATCATGTTCAACTTATTTTCCGAAAGCTTTTAGTTTTATGGAAAATTCTTAGTTTAAATCAAGTGTTTCTGATTTACTTCTTAACTTTGACCTTGCAAAATATACTCTTGGAGTTTCAGGTCAAATATCGCTTGGAAGGACGCCAAGTACGCTTAGATCTGGGAATACCTTCGAGATGAATTCGAGTTGACCCAGAGATTTGTCAGTCTTGACTTTAAGTTAAAGTTTGTGGAGGTACAATTTTCTGGAATCAATGACTCATAATTTGTTGGTTTTGAATATGATGAAACAAGTATAATGGCGTATTATTAATTTGTTTTACTTTTCTACGCTATGAAAACTTGATGGCGGTTAACCTTTGCGCATCGGGCGTATGCGTGACCTTTTGCAGCACTTGAGCTGCGTTGTACTATTTACTCATTTTTTAAGTGCATATATTCATCCGTCAATGTTTTCTTTTCTCCTTGACAGCACAACATTCGCTTCCTGCAAGAAATTCTACATAACCGAAAGTCTGATTTCCTGGAATGGCTAATCATAATATTGATTGGTGCCGAAATTCTCATCTCTGTGTACGACATCGCTCATAAGTCAGTCATAACCTCTCTTTAGCACCCGTTACTGCAAAGCTGGAAGGTGGGCGAAGTTTCTGCCGGAAAGTCTTCCAGAGATCGAAGTTTCATGATCTCAACTGACAACTGTACATCCGCAATCACAATATCGAATCTGTGACACACTATTCTTTCCTATTGTCCTGTATATTGATACTACGATTCGTTTCAGGAATTTAACACAAAATTAACCTTCATAGTCTAATAGGCGTGAAATTGTGACTCGGTTTTCTATATTTTAATCTGTACTTGGCTATTCAGATTGTTATTATTTTGATCAGGCTAATAAACATAGTTCAAGTTTTATTTACGACTGTCGAGTCGTTTCATAATTTCTTTCCCCAAATTGCATCCCTTGCTTCCTAACTTCTGGAGTAATTCATTGAGCAACAATTTAGTCCAGTTTAGCAAAAAAAAATTACGGAGTATTATTTACTGCAAAATCTTTACCTTGATCATAGGCCCACAACCTTAAGTCCTTGACCCACTTTTTTATTTTTTATTTTTTATTTTTTTTTTCTTATTTTTTTTTTTTTTAACTATTTTTAAATATGTAGCATGAAATTAAATCACCGCATAACAAAACATGTACATAAATCATTTACTCCATACAAAAATAAGATTTTCAGTCTACCACTTTAATATGATTGAGCAAAAGCATAAGAATTATTGACAAATCTCACAAGAAGGTAATTACCATTTTACTAGGGATGACAATTAAATCCAAAATCGAATCGAAAACCGACTCGTACCGAGTTTAAACCCAATCCAAACCCACTTCTTTAAAATCCATATTCATATCCACTCAAAGATAATCCGATTCATATATACTATAAACAAAACCCGAATCATATCCATTACCGATCACTTCAGATCCAAACACAACTCGATCCAAAATATCGCGTTCTAGAGTGAGTTAAGCTCTAAATTTTAGCTTTATATATGAAAAATATCGTAAAAAATAAATGATGTAGGATGTCGAAAATTTGAATTTAGCCCGAATTTGGGTTGGATTTTGGATCGAATTATGAATCAGATATGGAGTTGGATATGAAAATTTCACAATGGATCGAATTTGGACTTTAGGTTTTGTGGGTTTGGATCGATGATCCATTAGGAAAGTGGATCGATTTTGGATCATGCTAAACCCGATTCGAACCTGATCCATTGTCATCTCTATATTTTACTTGTGAACTTTATGAGGTTAAAACTGCGTAAAGTTGATGAAATTTACTATATTAAATAGAAAAATAATTTTGGTATGATATTTACAACCTAAAAATTAAGGTACACAGTAATAATATTTCAGTTCCATCTAAATTTCAAGTACTTTTACCTTCATTTAGTAGGTCGCACAATATGAGCTACCTGAAACGTGTTAGACAAAAATTAAAATAATTTTCATTTTTCACACTTATTTTTTCTGCCTTTCACCTTACCAATTTTTATAAGGTGCACCCGAGATCACATCAATTTTAAATCATTGGTTCCGTAGCTTGTACTTCAGTTTTTCCTTTGTTAATCATTGGTGATTGTTTGACATCAAGTGAAGCCTTTTATTTGGGTTGAAGCTCAAATTGAGAGGCATTTAAGAAGTCGTATTGAGATAAGGGAAAAATTTGAAAGTCAATTTAAGGAGCGAAGGTACAATGTCGTTCGAACTGCTTTTTTAACTCACTAAACTTCCGTGTGTTTTTTCTGCATCGAAGCGTCCTTTTGTGATTTAAACCTACAACACTACAACTAACATTGAGATTGAACTTTCCGTGTCATCCGTTGTGACTAATCCAAATATTCTCACATCAATAGGATACACTTCTTATGCACTTGAGAATGATGCTTTGGCCTGGAAAATCAAATCATTTCCCCGTGGAAAGGTAAATTATTGCTTACGTTCGATTGAAATTGAACTTGACTTTGGAGAATGGATATTTTGAAATAATTCACCGACTATGCACATGAACTTGTGGCGATTTTCAGGAATACATGTTGAGAGCTTAGTTAGCCTTCTAGGATCCAAAGCGATAATGCACTTCCGCAGAGTAAAACACTTATCTATACGGGTTAAGTTTTATATTCCATAATTTCGTTGTCTATTGAACTCAATTGACCTTCACACTAATCGTTTTCCTGGTGGATTTGTTTTGGAAATGTTGTTTATTTAAATAGATTTTTGCTAAATTGTTGTAATTTATAATAGTTTAATGGATTTTTTGTCAGATAATACCTTTTATTTAGGGTCATTTGTGATCTAGTACCTTTAATTTTTTTTCTTGTTATCTAGTACCTTTTATTTTCAAAATTTGTTAAAAGGTACCAAATTAAGAATTCCGGCGATGAAAGTCAATTTTCCGGTGAAAAAAAGTCAATATTCCGGTGATAATTTTTATTTGGCAAATGAAACCTAATAAACTATGTTAAATCCTATTTTATTCTACTTTCTCTCCAATATAAGATTTACCCAAAAAAAATTCACCAAATTCCACCAAATTTAACAATTTTCAATCTAAAACCTAAATTCAAACTTTTCCCCCAAAATTTTCTACCACTTTAAAGTTTTACCACAAATTCCAAAGACTGTTTTCGTCATCAAACACGTGTTACACGAGAATAAAATGCAAATTTGACTTACCTTGTGTAAATCGGATTTTCGAAACCTCACATTAAAAAGATTTCAAGTGGTATGATGATGAAAACCAAAGAAGTAGTGAAAAAGTTGGTTAAATTCAAAGAATTGAATTTTTAAGCTTCAAAATTGAAGTTGTCAACCTTAAAAATATTGCAAAGGAATATGGTAAGAGAATATTGAAATAATTAGTTATATTGAAGAAGAAGAAGAAGAAGAAGAAGAAGAAGAAGAAGAAGAAGATGATGATGATGATGATGACGACGACGATGATGATGATGATGAAGAAAGAGGTTGTATATGTCAATTTAGGTTAGTTTAATTGTGATTTATTGTATGTTTATGAGAAATATGAAATTGATAGAGAAATTTAATGACTTAGGGTAGGGATTAACAAAATAAACAAATTTAAGGTAGTATTTAACAAATAAAATGAAAGAAAACGAAGGTCAACCGTCGGAAAGTTGACTTTAGTCACCGGATTCTGATATTTGGTACCTTTTAACAAATTTTGAAAATAAAAGGTACTAGCTAACAAGAAAAAAAATTAAAGGTACTAGCTCACAAATGACCCTAAATAATAGGTACTATCTGACAAAAAATCCTAGTTTAATTATTTGAATCGAGGTGCAACGTTTTTTTTTAATATTACCCTTTTAATTTGTAATGGAAAACACAAAAACAAACAGAGACAACATTAAAAATGCTAAACAAAACTTAAAAGGATCCGTGAATTTCACGGGTTGCATCACTAGTTAATATGCAAAGAGAAATAGAGGTTGAGTTATTGAAAGGGGAATAAATATTACATAAAATCATCTCACGTGTGTTATAAAATTATGATGATTAAAATGTGACTATTTTAATATTTAAGGTGACCACTTTAACGTTAAATGTAACCACTTTAAAACCTCATAAAATGGTCACTTTAAACGTTAAAATATCCACTTTAAACTTTAAAGTAAATACATTTTAGTTGCAAATACCTCGTCGCAAGCGTGAAAAAGTTTTATGTGAGCATTTGTTAAAAGTTTTATGTAAATGATGGATTATTTTTATTATTGAAAAATAGAACTATTATGAGAAAATAATAGAAAGGTGGGATTATTTTTGTCAAATAATCTTATGATGATGATGAATTATTTTAATGATGGATTATTTTAATTTAACGACAATATTGACTTATACATTATGTATTTATCTTTGAATATGTAGTGTGCTAGGAAAATCGAAAATCGAAAATACAAGAGAATAGAAATAAACCAAATTAAGGAAATACGGAGTAATAATAAAGCATACTCCGTATGCAAATATGCAATTATTAAACACACAAAGACGACAAAGAAGACGCAATAGCTTGACCCCAATAATACTAAATTCCGCGGTTTCCTAAATCAATTATTCATCTCTACTTTCTCTCTCTTCCTTTTCCCCCCTCCCAATTTCACTTTCCCTAATTTTCCTTGGATCCAATTAAATTCTCAATTCCAGGTAATTTATCCATCAATAATCATCTTTCTTAATCATAATTTATCATTTATTGCTTATTTTAGCCCTGTTTTACTCTTTGGTTGTTGATCCTTTCGATTTACATGCTCAAATTCATCCGTCAATTGTGAATTGAATTAGGTCTGTGATCAATTGTCGAATAATTAGGGTTTGTTGGTGAATTATTGACTGTCAATTTTATTGTTGCTTCCAATTTACGTGCTGAATTTCATCCTTTCAGTTTTTTTTTTTTTTTTTTGTTAATTTGAATTAGGTTGTGCTCAATTGTCGAATAATTTGAGTTTGTTGTTGAATTGTTAATTCAAGTTCATCTTTTCGTATCTCATGCGCAATTCTTTTGTTTCTGTGGTATTATGTTCATGCTATAACTTGAAAATTATTGATTTTAATATATTGGGTCATCATCATGTCACCTTTGTGAACTGGACCCCCCTTAGTAATTTCACATGTGAATCCACATTGATCATGGAAGTGAGAGTTGCTCACTTTATAAAGTCTAGGGGTTACTCCTGTCGTTGCCAATTGGTTTTGGGATGGAACCCTCTAGGCCTTATGGAGCCGGCTCTCTCAAACCATTTGTAGGTGTGGCCTGGGGCCGTCTCTAGTTTCACAACCTTCAATTATAATTTTTTATTCAATTGAATGTTTGTTGAGGAATCATAGTTTTATTTGCATTTGATTTTATTTTAATCACATCGTTACTATCTAAATTGCATAATTTTTTGAAGTTATTGTTTGGAAACCCTAGCTCATAGATGCCATGATCTTCGCGATGATTGTTATTAAGTCCACCGAAGCGAGCTTATAGAGAAATAGAGATAGATGGGCCTAAAATTCGTTGATTCTTTGTCTCGCCTTGTTGAGTGTGCTCAATGAATTTATTTTTGTTATGTTGCCTCACTTAGTAATTACTTCCTTGATCCATCCCTTTGTTAACATTTTCCTTTTTGGGATGATTCATTCAATTGTTAACATTTTTATTTTGGTTTTACTTTTAAACTACACAAAGTCATTTTTACCCTAAGGGTTGTTTGGATTGAGGGAAATGAAGGGAAAGGAAGGTGAGGGAAATAAAGGGATTGAATTTCCATCGTTTGGTTTTAAAAAATGGAAGGGAGGGATTTGGAGGGATCTATTTTCCCTCCTCCAAGTGTAATCAAAATCTCTTCCAATTGGAAAGATTTGGAGGGAAAATTTATCCAAACACCAACATCTCATTCTCCCTCCCCTTTCCGTTCCTTCCCTTCCCCTTCACTCATTTTCCTTCCCCCTCCATTTCTTTCTTATTTTGTTATCCAAACACACTCTAAGTTTTTCCATCTTATCTCTTCACATTTCCCAACCTAAGGAGTATTTTGGTAATTATTATACAAAGACCCCACCCACCTAAAAAATTGATCCAAAAGTAAATGTTAACAAAAGGATGGATGAGAGGGAATATTGGATTTCTCTTAGTTTGCATCTTTAATGATGATAGCAGTGATATATGTATGAATAGCTTCTAAACTTGTTAGTGTTTGAGTGCAGTTGTTTCTGCGTTGAATTGCATTTCAATGATGCTATTATACTGATGCTTTGTTGAGTTGCATGTTTGATTAGGAGTCGTCGTTTTATTTGTATATGCTCACAGCTCAAATTATTCATTGTCTTGTTTAAATGTCTTAGTGCTTAAAAGTTTTTGTTTATAAGTACTAGCTATGTGATCAATTGGTTTGTCATGATCATTGATGCATTGTTTCGCTATTTAAATTTCCTTTTTTGAGCTTTCTACGAAACAGTTTTTGTTTCACATTGTCTCTCAGTAGTCATTTATATTTCACTTCGTTTGCTTCGCACTTTTAACAGTTCTAGAAACCGTTATGTCTGCATAGCTTCTGTGTCTGTAACTTGAATGCTGTTTCTATATCGTATCCTTCTTCTGTTAAATAATCAATTTTCTTAGAGTTGAATTTTTTTTGTAACTTACAGCAATGACTTCTCCTGCTGAGAAATGGATGCGGGATTACAATGAAGCATCAAAGCTCGCTGATGACATTAACAGTATGGTATCGGAGGCAAGTACTTTGCCCCCAACTGGACCACAAACGCAGCGTCATTTTTCAGCTACTCGTAGAAAGATCAGCATACTAAATAATAAACTCGACAGTCTGGGGAAATTTTTAGCTGAGCTTCCTAGCATGCAGACATTGTAAGTATTCACTATTATGAGTCTAACTTATGATGACTGTAAACTTAGATTGTCACGTGTAGTTATACAACAAACTCCTATGTCCTATGACTGCGCCGGTGTTTGTTGTGGGAAATTATAAATGCATAATTTAGTGTGCTCAAAATCTAATGCCATGTTTCTTATGGCGTTTTCTCAATTACTGCAAGCTCTTTTTGTGCTATTGGCTCTTTGTGATTTAATCAAAGCCGTATAGTTTTGTGGCTTTGGGATATGATGATGAAATTGATGAAAATTGGCTTCTTGTTGCCATGCTATCAAGTATTATTCCATGATGTGATACTAAATGCCTTAGTTTAAAAAGGCGTGCCTTGGATGAGACACGGAGGAACACACTTTTCGTATTTATTTCCGCGAGATCTTTAATTAAGGGTCATGATAAATCCACGGGAGGGATCAACCACTCCAGGGGATTGCAAGGGACTAAATTCCACCGCCAAATACAAGGCCTCCTCAACTTCCCGTGGAAGAATAGATTGGGGCCGTGGAGTTATCAGCACTCTTAATTAATTATGCCTTTCCCTTTTCCCATTATTCTCAATTCTCACTCCTTCACATGTTTGCCAACTTGAAAACTCCTGAATGGTTATTTTTACCCAAAATTTTATTTCAAAAATACAATATGTTACTCCCTCCGTTCCATAGTGTTCTTCCCATTTATGTTTGGATCAAAAATTAAGGAAAGTAGATTGTGTGGATGAGATTAAAGTAGAAAAATAATAAAGTGAATTGTGTGGATGAGATTAGTTAAAAATTGACAAAAATAGAAATGGGAAGAAGATTATGGAATTTCCTTTTTGGGAAAGTGGGAAGAAGATTGTGGAATGGAGGGAGTACTAAACTAGGGTGTCACCTTCAAAAGATGCGTGACTTTGCCTTGCGCTTTGCTGCTTATCACCTCGACCCCTTAGCTCCTCTTCAAACTAAGCTAAATGCATGTACCACTTTATCACTATGGGCAAATGAAAATAGTCTCTTACGGTAGGCGAGAGCCTTTGATGCAGTGGTGTTACGTTCATATTTTGGCTGCTTGTTTGTAACTGATTAGTTGTAGAATTCGGTTGATATGTCTCTTCTTTGTTTAGCTGATCATTAATCTTAAACGTGTATATGTGGATGGATAAATGCAATGCATAAACGTATTGTGCTGATTAATTTTCTTGCTAATCCAGAACTGGAAAGGAGATGAATAGACGCAATGACATGTTAGCAAATTTGAATACCAAAGTCAACCAGATGGCAAACACTCTCAATTCATACAGTTCAGCCTATAGGGATCGTTTGCTTGGTCCTGATTCGAAGTCAGACGATGTGATGAGGAGAGCATCAAACATGGACAACAGTGGTCTTGTAGTTTTTCAACGACAGGTTATGAGAGGTATGGACTATGGACAAGTGATCTGCTGATCTGTGCCTTCTTAAACTTCAAATGGTTTTGATTCATATTATTAACACCCCATGCATATCATCTGCGTTGATCTCATAATCAGAACAAGACGAGGACCTTGAAAAATTAGAGGAGACCGTCATCGAGACAAAACACATTGCATTGGCAGTCAATGAAGAGCTGAACCTGCATACTAGGCTTCTGGTATTGTATCACTTCTGGTGTTATTTTGGGGATCGTCTGGTGTTTTGAACATCTTTGTGGACTGAAGAAACCTAATCTTTTCCCTTTTATAGGGTGGCTTGGATGATCATCTGGAGGCTACAGGTTCCCGCTTACATGTTAGTTTCTGTCATATCTTGTTCACTTATCCTATTTGCTTTGGCATAATTGGTATTAGTAATTAGTATCCATGTGACTATATTTTCTTGTTTGTTGATGGTTGGTTGCTTGATCTTATTTAGTTGATCTTGACTTTCAATTTTTTTGGTGGGGTAAGTGAGGATGGAGTAGTAGTGTTTTTAACATCGAAGTGAAAATATTTTAGTTCTTACCTTAAACTTATTGTTGTAAGTTACAATGGAACAATGAATAAAATACTGAAGCCTGTGAATGAGGCTGAATTTGTGTGGTAAATCTGAAGTGTAATTCTAAGTTCTTTGTCATTGTTGTTGTACTAATTTTTGATGGGCCTTTGGAACAGCGCATTCAAAGGAAATTGGCAATTCTCAATAAAAACACCAAAGGTGGTTGCTGCTGCTCGATCCTGGTGGTTTTAGCGATCGTGGTTCTCGTCCTGGTTGCATTGGCACTCATCAAATATCTATAGTGCCGATTTCGGTAAGCTTTTCTATCCACTTGTACAAGGGAAAGATATAATTCTGTGCTCTTCTATACCAATTTCTACTTCTACTTGTTTTTAGTGATTGAATATTCATCTGAATTTACTTAGTTTTACGATTTGGCCTTTAATTACAAATTCAAAGTTGAATTCATGCCTCTGTTAAAGACCAACAGTCCGTCAGTTTAGCAACGTCTTTATCTTTGTTTCCACTACTGTCTAAAGCTGCTTGGTGTTGCCTACAGTTCAGTTCATTGCGTACTTTGAAGGCTTGAGCTCATAGACTATTTAACGATTTGACCTTTACTCTCACATTGATCATGCCCAACTCTTGTCTTTTGTCTGCTTACATGCTAAGGGAGTGGTCATTTCCTGTCCAAATTGTTTCAAATTTTCAGAAAGATTCCAATTTGGCTTTTAAGAGCGAAATTAGGTCTACCCAATTTCCCTCTAATCAAATCAAATTTTCTATCCAAACAGACAAGGTAAGGTGTGTCTCTTGCTTGCTTTCCCTCAAAAACCCTCCAATCCATCCAAACCAACGACAACGTTCGAGGTATACTGGCACTGTGTTTGTGCAGTGTGTGCATTTTTGCCCAGTGGTCAGCGCATAGAGTCTCATGATGATATATTTAAATCATGAATCGCTCCCAAAATTTTGTATATTTCTTGTTTTGAAATAGATTCATCGCTCTAGTCAATTAAGTAAAAAGTACTACTAACAACACCGCTTCTAACCTTGTGCATTTCTTTGATTTAGGTTATGGATTGAATTCTGAAATCAAACTTCCAGTGGAAGTGTATATATCAGAGTGTTTGGCAGTATTCAAAAATACATATTTGGCCTATTTCGCAGTTGCACCTGAGTGATCTTCAGTCGGAGAAGTTCCACAAGTTGTGCTAGATTATTATGTTGCTTTTCCTTTCTGCAAACTGTGCTTTTTTGTATGTTCTTCCAGGAGATTTTATCTGTATTAAGGCGCATGTTCAGTGTCTACTGAATTTGCGTAAAAAACGATGATTTGGAATTGAGCATCATTCTAAGTTCGTTCTTACACGTCTCAAATGTCTCAATTGTCTTCATTGTCAATCCCTCAAACCACTCAGCCATAGGTCTCTTTTCATTTGAACAGCTACACAACCTATTTATCAGTACTATATAAGTTATCTTCTATACTCGACAGTTAAGAAAGTTTGAGATGACAAAATATACTTATTGCATAAATGTGATGTAGGAACATATTAAAATTTCGGGGAATTTTGTAACCATCTAACATTGATTTGTATTAATAGTTGCAACATGATAGATCACTAATAAAACAGATTAAACTTAAAAACAATTAAGTTTTCTATTTAGATTATAAACAAACAAAATTTGAACTTCAGGTAAAAAAAAACCAGGTAGATAATATCAACCTGACCGCCTTAAGACCATGCCCGAGCAAGGTCAATTGGTAGATCATAAGATAGGTAAGTCACCATAATGATGTATTAACAACTTAATTAGCATGACTCAAGTGGAAAGAAGGTCAATTGGTGACTCCCTTTGGAAAAATTGATCTATCTATTGATTTAGTACGTGTCATTGTTTGGTTTGCTGTGAAAAGTAGAAAAAAAAAATAATAATAATAATAAACTAATAGCCATCAATGTCAATTTGCAGGTGAACTTGTCATGAGGACTCCTGACACACTTCACTCTGTTTTTTCTTTCTATTTTTTTCCTTTTTAAAATTTATTGAAGTATTTATTTAAAAACTTATTATTTATTTTATATTTAAAATAACAATAAATATTTATCATGTAGGAATTTATAATTTATAATTTAAATAAGTACAAAAATAAAAATAAAATTGGGTTGGTACGTAGAAAAATAAGAGAGAAAATGTTCTGCGTTGTTTTAATTCTATGTGTTGTATACCTAAATTATTTCATGTTGTTTTAATTTAAAGTCATCCATGCTTATATTTTACTCCGTAAATGTTCTGCAAGATTTTTTTATCGTACCAATTTTATTATCAATTAAATGTTTTACAAAAAATTTAGTATACAATTTTTTTTTTTGAATTTATTATACCAGAATAAAAAAATATATATTCATCATATGGTAAATTTATATTTATAAAATAATATTTTAAAAAATGAAAATGAAAATGAAAATATTTTGGTAAAATTGGAAATTTAAGAGAGAATGTATGGTGGGGTAGATAAAGTAAAAAAGATAAATGATTGAAATGAAAAAAAAGTTAGAAATGATTGTGTTAGTGACTTAGGTGGTGATTTCTTGGATGGGAGTAAAAAAGTGAGTCAAACTAATCAGAATGAGATTAAGAGTAAAAGTGGATGGTGACTTAGTTAGTGTGATTTCTGAATGGGGATGGTCTAAGCTTTAAGACATATTCCGTCTTAAATGAAAATTTACCGTAAACTACGCTCAAGCTGTCTTGCATCATACTAACATCTAGTTATAATTCATATATACTCCAATTTTTTTTTATTTTTTTTTATTTTTTTTTATTTTTTTTTTTTTGACAAAGGTAAAACAAGAAAGTTATACAAGTTCTTAGACCCGCAGGCTAAGTTGTGCGCGATACGATTAAACCATCTTGGAATAAAACTAAAGAAACAACAATGGAAAAAAGGATAAAAGGTCGTTAAATCCTCAATAAGACCAGCAGACTGATGATTCTTCTTTGCACATCCTGCAACTTGTAACACCAGATTAAGGCAGTCAGTAAGAATGTGAACGTGTAGATATTTCCTTCTTATTGCCCACAGCAACATTTCCTTTACCGCCTTGGCCTCCGCCTGGAGTGGCGATTCCGCTAAACTTCTCAATGCTCCCCTCTCCAATCCTCAATGCGATTCCGCTAAAGTAGAGAAATATGGATAATTTTGAAGGATAAAAGTTGACATATTTAGAAATGGAACAAATTGGTTGAAAATGTCATAAAGGAAAAGTTGGGCTAATAGTAAAAAAGAGGGAGTATTAAA
Organism: Dianthus caryophyllus; assembly: GCA_023091065.1. NCBI lineage: Eukaryota > Viridiplantae > Streptophyta > Magnoliopsida > Caryophyllales > Caryophyllaceae > Dianthus > Dianthus caryophyllus. The sequence continues at coordinate 33,615,027 of CM041517.1, read as the reverse complement.
CTATATCACACATGACTATATTTGATTATATATATTATAAGAAATATCGAAAAAAATTCACTTGAATGAAAAATAACATTTTCTCTTAGATTAATTGTCAAACACTATCTTTAAAAAACAAGTTTTTGTCAAACAGCACCTTTAAAAAAAAAAAAAAATTTGTCAATTAACACGTTTAAAAAAAATATTTGTGAACTACCACATTTTGGCCAAAGTTGACCAAATTCCGACATTGACTTACCGGAATTAACGTTTTTTCTTCATTTTCATCTTCTTAGTTACTTAAATTCGAATTTCCATTTTTCAAAACCCAAAATACATTATCTCAAACCAAGAATTTAACCACTAAAACCTAGAAATTCGTCTTTCCAACTTAAAAAAAGTGCTCCGGTGACCAAAAATGTCGGAATTTAGTTGACTTAAGTCAAACTCAAGCCAAAAGGTGATGTTTGACAAAAGTTACTTTTTAAAGGTAGTTAAAGAGTCTATGGATCCGAGTTTAAGGGAAAAGTACCCAAGAGGGGGGGTGAATTGGGTGCTTGAAAACTTTTTCTAGTTTTCAAGACTAAAAGATTTATCACGTTTCTAAGACTTAGAATTAATTACGTTTAATTCAAGTCTCTTTGGAAACTTATTGAATGATTACTGAGAAACTTGTTGGAAACGTGGAATAGTTGCTGAGAAACGTAATGGAAACGCAGTAAATCAAACTTGAAACGTAAGTGAAAATACTTGAAAATGTAAAACGAAAGTAAAGTACGCAGCGGGTTTTGAAGTGGTTCAGTCTCACACTTCGAGACCTACGTCCACTATTCTCTTATTAATATATTAGTACCTACTCCGGATTACAATATATTAATCACTCTACAACTCTTTCAAGTTGCACTCTTTCTCTCAAGTAAAAGAAAGCTAGTTGTGTCTCAACAATTGTTCACAAGAGAACGGATACGAGACGGTGCTAGCACAATTGACTTGAGTAACGATTAAACAACACGAGATTTGTTTCAAAGGCCTTTTAAAAGTTTTTCGCAAATAAAGATGATGAATGCTTAAAAACAGATTTGCAAAATTCTTAGATTAAAACTTTAATGCTCGAAAAAGGTGAGAATGATTTCTCAAAAACTGATCTTAAATAGAAGTAGAATATATTGCAAAAGATTGTTACCAAAACCGAAATCAAATAAAAGGAGAAGTATAATTTGATAAGGTTTTGTTTCCTAAAAATAAGGATGCAATATTCTCCAAAATATCTTTTACTTCAAAACAAAGTATAAAATCATTCTTAAAATATGTAAAAAGATATTTTAAAAGATAAAGAATATGAGAAACAGATTTCATCAAAATATCTTTTTCCAAATCAGATTTTCGAAAATATCTTTTTCCAAATCGATTTTGAAATAAGGCCTTGAGAGTTATTCTGCGTTTCTCATGAGTTCCTGGAAACGCAGAATATAAACCACGGTTCCAGTGTCTAGTCTGGGGAAACGTGCGTTTCCAGCCTGACACTGCAACCATAATGAGAAACACGGAATTCTCTTGTTGTTTTACCATTACCCTTGTCATTACAAGGACTATACTTATACATTGAATACTAGTGCTTCATAAGATGTTATATAGCCTTGATTTGATTCGCGTTTCCCATAGCCATAGCTTGATTCTTACTTGAATGCTTCACAACCTACTAAGTATCATAAACACTAACATACGGATTATAGCATAGTAAACAAAAATCAAAGTCATCATCAAAACTAAACGACGAGGTCGAGTCAGCAAATTCCCCCTTTTTGATGATGGCAAGTCTCCTATTTTTGTTTCTATGTGAAGTTCCCCCTCAACCCATTAGTCACCATACAAAAGTCAAACAAGAAACGAGAAACATAGAATTAGCCGTTTGTAAAAGGAAGAATCAATAAGTGATATAGAAACTAAACAATAGCATCAAGATATGAAATGAAGAGCATAGTCGTCAAAAAGTGAGAAGGAGCAGAAAGTGTATTGCGATAACGTTTTCCCCCTCTTGACATCATTAAAAAGGAAGTGACTAGGGTAACACCGTCGCTAACCGTAAAACAAAACATTCATCATTAGCATCACATGATATTAAGAGACATTATCTTCGTTAACATACTAAAGCATAAGAAGTTCAGACGATTCACACAAAATAAAACAAAAAAAAACATTAATTAGTTAAGTGGAGGGAAGGATTGTTTTGGGCTGGAAATAGGAAGGAAACGGGAGGGCTGGAGTGGAAACGAGATTGGTTTTTGAAGAGTGTTATGGAATCTGATGGAATCTGCCAAGAAACATGAAGTTATAGGGAAAACTTGAAGGCATAACCACACAAAAATGTATGTCAATCGAAATCTCTCTTTTGTGGTAAAAGCATGGGAACAATGATGAATAATGTTCTCCAAAATGAAAATTTTGGTCACCTCTTTCATTTTTTTTTTTTTTGGATTGGAGATTCTAGCTTTGAAATAGAACTTTTTTTTATTTTTTTTGAATTTATTTATTTTTTTTTTTATTTTTTTTTTTGTTTTTTTTTTTTTTTTTTTTTATTATTTTTTTTGAAAGAAGGTAACTTGAGTAACACTTGATTCATCATCTAAAAGAGAATATTAAATTTGACCTTGATTGACACACAGAAAAAAAAGGTAAGTGGAGCCATATAAGTTATGGAAGGTTATATGCAACATGGTTATGAGAATATTTGCTATAGATAAGAACCATGATTTTAGAAATTTGTGGGTAGAATATGGAAAATGATATAGATCACGGTGTTAGGCAAGTGAAAGGGGTGGCGTGTTGTGGATTTTATGGGAAGGTGTGGGAAAGGGTGAGCCGTGTAAGGGAAGTTGGATAAAAGGCAGGGTTTTGATATTTGAGATATTATTTGGAGGAAGAATATTGAGGAAAATATTTGGGGAAATATTGTGGGAAAAAATTTTTGGAAAGAAAATAATCAATGTGAAAAATTTTACCAAGTGTGAAAAATATGAACACAATCATGCCAAAATATGTTAAGTATCAATCCCACAAAATAATGCATAATATCAAAAAGCAATGTCATAGTGCAAGCGAGGGTGCGGACACAGTCTACGAATCCCCTTCTAGTCAATCATATGAGATAATAACGAAGGTGCGAACACAACTTAGATACTACCAAGTAAACCAATTTCTAACCGTAGCATCTCAAATCGTTCTCTAGCTAACGGTTTAGTTAAAATATCGGCCCACTGGTTCTCGGTCTTACAAAATTCCAACTTTATATTTCCCTTTTCCACGTTATCCCTCAAAAAATGGTGCCTAATCTCAATGTGTTTAGTCCGAGAGTGTTGAGCGGGGTTTTTGGAAATAAGAATTGCACTCGTATTATCACAAAAAATTGGAACACACGAGAAACTTACCCCATAATCACGTAGTTGTTGTTTCAACCATAGTAGTTGCGAGCACGCAAGAGCAGCGGCGATGTATTCACTCTCCGCGGTGGAAAGTGCAACGGTGTTTTGCTTCTTTGAAGACCACGAAATGATACACGGACCCACGAACGTTGCAATGCCCTGTAGATACCCGTATCCGTACCCCCCCAAAAACAAACCCGATGATGAAAAGGACTTTCATACATGCTTTTAAAAGAGTCGAAACGGTACAAAAGTGTCTAAAACGTATTAGTCATTTTTAGCGTATTAATTTGGACTTGCATAATCATGAAAGTAAATGTCAATTTTAGTCATCATGAGCGTAACACGAGCACAATATAGGAACGTCTTATTAAGCCAAGCCACAAAAACAAATTTGACTAGCTACAAAGCGGCCCAAACTTACAAAAACGACCTAAAGCACACTGACACGACACTCAAAACGGGCCAAAGTGCGTCCCGTGTCACATTTTCAAAAAGTTAGGTTTTATGAAACCATAAAATAATATAACCTAATATTATTTTATTTCAGGCCAAAACCGAAAAACACGACAAAAACCGAAACACGAAAACCGAAATTCGGACCAAAACTGAACAAATACTTAACCCCTAAGTAAACAACAAAACATAATCATTACCTAATCAAACCGTCAAAAACCAAAAGGCGGCATAAAAGCATTACCAAAACAAAAATCTAATCGCCAGTAAACAGGCGATTAAAAACCAAATCGCCAGTTTACTGGCGATTAAGATTTCCTCTCCCAACCTTGGTTCTTTTATTTCATTTGGCGGCTGCATTGAAACATAATCGCATGCTCACTGGCGATTAAGTTTTGTCCCTGCACAGAAACCAGCCAAACTCTATAAATACCAACCCATTTCATCCATTTTCAAATACCCGGTTTTAGCACTTATACACTATTCACAAAATCCACTCAAAAATACCGTCTTTACATTTTCGAAAGGTAAACATTTTACCTACGGGCTAGACGTTTGAGACTCGGACAATGGGGTTACATTAACCCCAAACCCGATATTAGCACTTAGCGGCCGTATTAAATGTCTGGTTGTAGCAATTCGGATTCATAATCCGTCTAAACCCCGCCAATATCGCATAAATAAACGACTCATTATCACTAAAGCAAACCGACGTCACTTTTATAATTATGCAAGTCCTCATTCATGCATTAAATAACGACTAGAATCACGGATCCAACACTAAATTATCTGGATTTCATAGAGTCTTTTAGCATGTCAAAACTGAGGGTTTTTCACAAATTCTAATACGAGGTCGGAAAATAACGTCTATAGTAATAATTTAGTCAATAAATTATTATTTAACGTACATTTCCTATAGCAATATGTCATTATTTTGACATTTTACATTATTTATGCATTTTAATCGAGTCATGTTTATTCGCACTTATGCGTAGCGTGACTTTTAGCCCAAATATCGAAATTAAGCAAATGTTTTCAAATTAGTAGAGACTACTCTTATGTAGGCTTTTTGATTACTGATTTTCAAAACTTATTTTGCCAAAACTTTGAAAAGTAACCTCACTCAGAACCCCTTCTCTGGTTTTGAACCTCGGGTGATAGGTATCGGCGCACTTGAAATCGAGACACTCGTGTCTTGTATTTCAAGGCAGCGTTGAATAGGTTCCAAATTCCTTTAATATTTGGTGGCGACTCAGAAAATACACTTTCAAAAAGGATTTTTTCTACTTTTCTTTTTGGACACAAATTCATGCAATGATCTCCCCATTTTACAAAACTTAGCACCCTTTTCTGCGGCGCATTCCGCTTCGGCGCCCCCTTGTGAGCGAGCGCGCTTGAGCGTCGATAGGTCCATCCACCTTCCGGTACCTTCTTTGGCGACTCATTTGGGGGCGAGCATGATTTTTATTATCTTTGAAAAACTAGTTTTTCTTTTATTTTAAAATCATAAAGAAGTGAAGCTTGAAACTTTGAAAACATTTACGCTTTTCGATATTTGGGCAAAAATCGTTGAGTCGAATCCTCCTGATTCAAACCACACCCTTTGAGGAGCGGCCCCGGTAACTCTCGCTTCATAAGCGAGGTAACTCCGGACACACTGTTCTCTCACCCCTCCACGATTACAAGTACGGCATCCGTACAAATGATCGTAACCAGTCAAACTCGAACGCTCTAGGGCCCGTCTTGAATGCACACCTAAGACGTGTGTGGTCTTGCGGGTGCCCCTACCCAAACGTCGCGGGAATGACCGGAGGGAACCTTACCCTATAAACCAAAAACCTGTGTTTATATGTACAAGTGCTTGCTATAGTCCCCTCACTATAGTAGTCTTTCAAAAACTTTCTGCATGCAAAAGCTCCTCCTAGGCATTATACTTTTAAAATACGTCCATCTTTGAAATTACTTTTTTCAAACTTTTTTCAAAAAAGGTCATACTTTTAAAAACACGCCGTTAGGCTCTTTGACCCATAGTCATTTGAGTTTAATAAAATGCCGCTACATTTAAAACCGACCTAGGATAACCACTATATCTCAGGTCTTTCTCAAAACGTAAATGAATTATGCGACTGACGTATCGTCATAATACATTTATTGCTAAAAGGTCTTTCACAAAGCAAAAACCCGAATATGTCAATTCATTTCGGAGATTTTAAATGAAATTAACTTTTAGAACATTAGAACTAGCTCTAAGTCGAGTGACTCTTTAGTCATCCCGATTTAATCTTTTTTTTTCTTCTCTCAAAAACAAAAAAACGCGGGCTCGTTCAGATACTGACCCGTTGATTTACTCTTTGAATCGAGTGACTTATTGTCATTTTCGATTTAGATCCCTGAGTCACACGTAAAAGGCGAACAATTGATCACCTTTTACCCAATTTTAACATCCTCAGGTCAACTAGCCTATCGCTATTTCGGTCTGATCCTTTTTATCATAATCCAATGATAAACCCTGGCAACATGCCGCCAAACCGGGTTAATCGATTATGATCATACAAATTTTCTTACCTCGAGAATGGGGGCGTGTCAACGCCTCTATCTCAAAACTTCCGTGTCCTTTTAAAAGCTAAAAACACGAGTCAAGTCGAGTCACCCACTTTTTACGCTTTTGTGTCTTCCTTTGGTCGTGAATGTGATTTTTCATTTGAGTCTTTTCCTTCTCTTTTAGAATCACTAAAGGTTTGAAAACTTTGTCGAGTCCACTCATTGAAAAACCCGAACACCGGCTCGCAAGCACAAGATGAATTTCCGTTTGACCTCGCGAATGATGAAAGCGCCTTTTCACCACCCCTCCACTAATGGCGATCACCAGAACACGTGAGGCCGCTCGACCACAAGGTAGCCAATCTCACCGCTTTATTGAACACCTGGCCACCATGCAAAGGATCGAAAGCGAGAAAACGCCAAGACTATTCGCCAAGAATCCGCTCGACACATCAAAGAATCCGATCCCTGCAGGATGAAATTCACAAATACAAGCTAGCCAAAACTTCAGATCATGGCCGCCAGGCAAATGCTTCTCCCACTGCAACATGGACTGGTCCATTTGTCGCTATAAACTCAAAGGCACTTGCAGCACGGCCAATATTCTAGCACACCACTCTGCCTCACCAGGTCATCATCGGTTGGACTATTTCCGTTGCAGTAACGACGAAGGTTCGATCCCCTCTTCATGTCTTACTCAAAGGCATTAGAAAAACTCGTAAAGAAGAACATTCTCCATCTTCCCAAACCCACCACTGTACCACCTGAGGATAAGAAGCCGTTATCATGGCACGAGGACTCATACTGCGAATTCCACAGGGGAAAGGGACATGACACGGAGAACTGTTTCCGCTTGAAGAACGTGATCCAAGACATGATCGATAACGAAACAATCGATAAGCCAAGCACAACCCCTAAATCATCAGGCCAGCATGACACCTCCCTTGCTCGCCCCATTTTCGTAGGAACTCATCCCATCCTCAATCATCCCCTCCTGGCTCCCGCAAGCGATCACGAGGTCAACGTCCTTTTTAACGGCATCAACGACAACGGTAGCAACACTGATTACATTCGCCGAGCTAGGACGAGAACAAAACCAGGACACGAGGACCGGAAGGAAATTTTCACCCAAATCCCTCATCAACGCCCGCATCAGTCTCCCTTAAACCTACAAATACCACCGGGATTCCCTCCCAAACGCACAAGCAAGGAAGAGAGCATAGTCAAGGATATGACTAACCTACCCATAACCAACAACCTTCCCTTTAACACAACATGGCGAGAGACCAAGGGGAGCCTCGGCCAAAGACAACTCATTGACCGCATTGTCGGGATTGGCTACCAGTGCCATAACTTTCTCCCACGCAGATCTACCACCCTTTCGAGATCCACGCGACCCAAAGACTCTACATAACCGTAGAGTGCCGCAACATGATATTACCTGTTACCCTCATTGACAATGGCTCGCGATCAACATCCTACCCCTAACAAGCGCCTCAAGCTAGGACTAAAGGAAAGTGATGTCACCCCTTGCTCAAACAACATAAGGCGTCTGACGGTACCTCGCGACATAGAAGGTGTCATATCACTACCCATCATGACGAGGATTCATCAAGACAAAAACCGAATTCAGACTCATGGACATCCCTCAGGCGTCTGATATGTTACTAGGAAGGACATGGATTCACGCTCACTGGGCCATAACATCAACTCTCCACCGGAAGGTTAAAATCCCTTTACAACGAGGTTATCACCATAGAAGCCTCAGTTTCCGAGCCGCCCTCCATCGGTGAAGCTTGAAGAAAATGCCACCCGATCTGCGATTGCCAGGAAGTCCCGATTCAAGCACTGCACCTAGAGTCTAGGGTCCGCGTCATCATGGCCTTGATTTTCCAAAAATCGGCTAGGTTACTCAATCTTTTTCCTAATATAGTAAGTCTTAGTACAGAACTAGAGTCATTAAGGTTGTCCAAAGCTCCCTCGTCTGAGCTATCTTCAAATGTAACCGCTTTTGATAACATTAATAACATGAAAGTTTTTGGTTACTCTTTGCCTCCTTTAAACTCTACTTTTTCTAATAATCGCGATAAATCTAAACTAAATAAAATTGCATTATATAGATACATTGCAAGTATTGTCTCAAAACCCGAACAGGACCCAATTATTGAAGACACAACAACCATCAACATAGGAACGCCCGAAGAGCCTCAAGAACTACGGTGGGGGCTTCCTAAGCCTGAGAAGAAAGGGCCACCTATACCAAGCTCCTCGCAGAGTTTAAGGACGTCTTTGCCTGGTCATATAAGGACATGCCCGGCATAGACCGCGAGATAGCTGAGCACCGCATCCCGATCAAGTAAGGTAGCAGACCGGTCAAGCAGAAGCTCCGACGCATCAAGCCGAGAATGGTCTCTCATGGTCAAGGAAGAGATCGGCGACTACTGTTTGGGTTCATCCAAGTCATCGAATACTCGGTGGGTCTCGATATGGTGCAGGTTATGAAGAAAAGCGGCAAAATACGGTATGTGCCGACTTAGGGACTGAACAAAGCACGCCCAAAGATGATTTCCCACTATCCCACATGGACATCCTAATCGACAACCACAATGGACCACGCCTTCATCATTCATGGATGGATACGCGGGATACAACCAAATCAAAATGGCGGCCAGACGACATGCCAAAAACCACCTTCGTAACCCCTGGGAACATCTTCGCTACATCATGCCATTTGGGCTCATAAATGCCGGCGCCACCTACCAACGCACCGCCACCACCTTGCTCCACGACATGATGCATAAGGAGGTTGAGGTATCGTCGGCGACATGATCGTAAAATCAAAAGAAAGGGATGACCACATCACAAATCTTCTAAGTTCTTCACCCGAATCAGGCGGTACAAGATGCGATTAAACCCACGAAATGCACCTTTGGGGTCCACGTCAGGCAAATTATTAGGCCACATAGTGAGCGGTAGCGGGATCGAAATAGGGCAGGCCAAAATCAAAGCAATAATGGACATGAAGACACCGGTGCAACATCGGCGAAATAAGGAGTTTCTTGGGACAAGTCCAATACATCTCCAGGTTCATCGGCAAGCTTACCATGATCGTGAACCAATCTTCAAAGTTGAAGAAGGAGGAACATACGAAGTGGGGCGATGATCGCCGGCAAGCATTCGACAAAGTCAAAGCACGCTCGCACAAACCCACCTGTTCTTGTACCCCACAAAAAGACTTGCCATCGTCACTATACTTAACGACTACGCCAAACCGCCATGGGTGCCATGCTCGCCCAAGAAGTCAACAACGAAGAACGGGCCATCTACTACATCAGCAAAAAGTTTCACGACTACGAAACCCGGTATGAACCAGTCGAGAAAAGGCGCCTCTCTCGCTGATGCAGGCAACCAAAAAGCTCAGGCACTACCTCCTCACTAGCACAACAAGAGTCTATTCCCTAATGGACCCCCTCAAATACCTGTTTGAAAAACCAGTCCTGAACGGACGCATGGCCAGGTGGACTCTGCTTCGCCGATGCGAACTCAAGTACCTCCCTCCGAAAGTAATCAAAGGAAGAGCGGTTTGAGACTTCCTCGCGAGAAAATGCTATCATCGAGCGACCCATGATCGATACAATGTCATTCGGACGATGGGATCTTCGCCATAGAAAAGAATGCGGCAATTATACTTGACGGGCGTCAAACTACGGGGCTATGGAGTGAATACTCCTAATATCCCCAAACGGCGATCATACTCCACTCTCAATCAAGCTCGACTTGATTGTCACGAACAACGCCACGAGTCACGAGGCTGCATTTATAACTGCAGCGACCATCACTCTCAAGATAAAGAACCTACGGTACATGGAGATTCATTCCTCATCATAAATCAAGTAGCGGGGGCATGGAAGATCATGGCGAAACCCTCACCAAATACCAAGCAAAAGTACAAAAACTCCTAGCCAACTTCGATTGCATTGAGTTCTATCACCTCCCAAGGGAAGAAAACCGGTTCTTGACGCCTTTGTCAAAACTCTCATCCCTCCTGAACATGCCACCACACATGAAGTTACTACCCATCATCGTCGAAAGAGGTGTCGAACCAGCATACAACCATACCATTGACCTGGGCGGCCAGAAGCCAGGCGAGCCGTGGTATCAAGCCATAATCAACTACAAGACAGGCGACACTTACCCACCCTAAGACCGATAAACGCGGACGAGGGGCTATCGGACTCTAGCTTCCCCGATTTGTGCTAGAGATGGGACAACTACTCAAGAAGACACCACAAGGGACACTTTGCTCATATGTGTCGACTACAAGAGGCGAGAAATCGTCACGCCAAGTCCATGATGGCGAATCACGGACCCCACATGAGCGGCCGAGCACTCTGCAAACAAATCCTACGGCTAGGATGGTATTGGGCGACCATGGAAGCGGGCGTATCCAATACGTCAAGCATTGCCACAACCGCCAAATTTTCAAAGAACGTCCAACATGTACCACCTTCACCACTATCTGCCTAACCTCACCTGGCCCTTTTCAACCTGGGGCATCGGCGTGATAGGAAAAGTCCGCCCCATCGGGCAGGAGGTCAGCTGTTTACGTCTTTGGTGGCCATCGACTACTTCACTAAATGGGTAAGCGGCGTCTTTTCGGACCCTTGGCTCCAAGGAAGTCGCCAAGTTCATCCAGGCGAACATCATATGCCGATATGGCATACCCCACGCAGTTCATCGGCGATCAAGGTTCACACTTTCAACGCGAGACCAGAAGCCATACTCACAAAATACAACATCCGGCATCACAAATCCTCACCCTATCGACCCCCAAACCAATGGAGCCGGGTTGAAAGCGGCCAACAAGGCGGTCGTCACCATACTTGAGAAGATGATCGGCAACCGCAAAGATTGGCCTAACAAAATACCATATGCACTCGGGATACCGTGACTACCATCCGAACCCCTACGGGCATGACCCCCTATTTCCTCACCTACGGCATGGAAGCCGTCCAACCAGTGGAAATAGAAATACAATCTCTGCGCATACTAATGGAAAGTAGCATCCCAGAAGCAGAATGGGCCCGTGAGCGATGCGAACAACTCATGCTCCTGGATGAGCGCCGATTGCATTCCACGAGCACCGCATGCGAATGTACCAAGCCCGACTACAACGAGCATTCAACAAGCGAGTTAAGCCACGACACATAAAGTAGGTGATCTCGTACTAAAGTCGATCAGAGCATCACTTCCGGTCGACCCACGAGGAAAATTCAAGCCTAAGCGGTGGACCCTACCTCGTCGAGGAAATCTTCACGGGCGGGCGATCAAACTAACCGACCTCGGCGGCCAAGAGTTCAACCTCGCAACGAACCTCGACCCGGCTCAAGTACTACCCTTAAGAACCCCTTGCAATGTATCTCAGAAATACAATCTTATAAAAACAATTCATGGACCGGCGAGGTCCTTAAACATGCTCATGGACCGGCGGTCCTTAAACATGCTCATGGGCGGCATGCCCCTAAACCCCGCTTCTTTCTCTCCACAAAAATCAAACACAATTCATGGACCGGCAGGTCCTTAAACATGCTCATGGGCCGGCATGCCCTTAAACGTGCACATTCCATAAACAAACACAATTCATGGGCCGGCATGCCCCCAAACATGCATCCACCAAACACAATTCATGGACCGGCAGGTCCTTAAACATGCTCATGGGCCGGCATGCCCCTAAACATGCACATTCACCACAAAAAAAAGCAAACACAACTCTTGGGCCGGTATGCCCTTAAACATACATTCTCGAACTACGCCGGTTTGATTCCACTTTTCGTGGATACGTAGGCAGCTTTGCAAAAAGCGCAACCGATATTCAACACAAAAATGACACGTCCAAAGCTTAAAAAGGCCAAGGACATAGTCAACACAAAAATTCGTCTTTTAGACCCGAAGGGTTAAAAGGACGATATGCAACACAAAAATGACGCGTCTAAAGCTTAAAAAGGCCAAAGACATAGTCAACACAAAAATTCGTTTTTTAACCTAAGGGTAAAAAGAACGACATTCAACACAAAACGACAAACCCAAAGCTTAAAAAAGGTCGAGGGAATAGTCAACAAAAATGCTTGCTTTCTAAACCTTTGAAAAAAGATTAGAACCAAGGAATTTCACACAAAATAACAAACAAAATGAGGCAGAGTCGTAAATAAAAACCTGATTTTTATTAATCTTAAAAAGAACGGTTACATTTTGGATTTTTCAAACATAGGAGCATAACTACGACCTTAGAAATACACTAACAAACACTATATATTACAATACGAGTCCCGGCATGTACATCGGGTTTAGGATAGGTAATATATTACATAATACAACATAATATGAACATAATACTAACAAAGCACACATAAACTAAAACCAGGTTACTCTCCGAAGCCGACTCGAGACCTCTCCAGCTGAATAGGGGAGCACCAACCCTCAACCCCAATGGCGATCCCCAACATTGCCATAACAACCTTGATCACCTGACCCTGGAATATGCCGACGGCCGAACACACTTTCATCGGCCGAGAGTAGCTCCGGACTCGAACCCTCGCCATCACCACCGATACGTCCAAGGTCGGCCGGGTCATAAGCAGACATCTGAGAAAGCCCGTTGAGCTCTAGGGCTCGAAGGCGTGACCTCTTGTGGGGGCTCTGCGCAACAGTCCACCTAGCGTAGGCTCGTGATACCTGAGTCGTCCTAGGAGTACCCGCCACAGGCCACCTAGGGCGCGTAATCCATCCGCTCACCCAGGCATCGGCCATGCCACTAGTCAACATAAGCATACCCTGCACCTTGGTGTCATGACCAGGAATGAACTGTGCCCACCCCATCTGTCTCCTCACTCGCACGGGATGAATGTAAACACCCATGTCGAATCCGCAAAGGAAGACTCCAGACGAACCATCGCCAGCCTCACTTGCCGTCACGTCAACTATTCCCCACCACGGTACCAACCAACGAATGGTCGATGACCCCACAAGTCCAGGAAAGTAATCGTCAGGGCGATGATGTGGATCCAGCCACCTAATATAACGACTAGTCACGTCCCCAGCAGGATGTGACCCAGCAATATCACCTAGCACGCTCAACCGCTCCATCAACCAGACCTGAAGGATTAAGGGACACCCTCGATACGGGCTCGCCCTATTGCAGGCACGATCATTCAGACCCAGGATCGTCTCAGCTAGGATCACGGCGGAAGGGTTACAACCATACTCCATCTGTTGGACGACAGTGATTAGGCGAGGATCACCAAGCGCTCCCTCATACAAAGAATTAGGAAACATGTAACGGTGGACTAAGCAGAATGCCAACGCCCTTTTTCTGGCACCAAAGGAGATCGTCTCATTTTCGCGGTTCATAAACCGCTTGCACAAGCGATAGAGGCGTACGACTCCCAACAAATAACTCCTCTGTCTCCACACGAGTCATCGAAGGTAGTTACGCGCGTGCCTCTTATATCCAGGCCCGATCTAACGCGCAGGAATGTTAGTTCGCAACCAACCACCAATGGCTCCAAATTCCTCGACCAACGGACACACCTCCCACTAGGAAAGCGGAAGGCGTGGAAACTCAAGTCCCAATAGTCGAGACACGCATCCGGGAACTCGGGCTCCATTCAAGCGCCCTAAACCCAGGAGGACCCCAAAACCGCAATCTTTCAAGTCTTCCTCTTCCAGCCCCGATAAGGACGCACACCAACGACGCAAGTTCCCTTCAAAACTCTCCATAACTCGACGAATGTTCCGCAAATATTCTGAATATTTTTGGAAAATCGAGAATGGAAGACGAGAGGATGAGTGAAATGAACTAACTTAGCCCTCCTTTTATAGCCGAGATTTGCAAGACGAAATACAACACAAAAACTTAAACGCTAGTGAACAAGCGATTAAAATAAATCAAACAAAAACCACAAAATAAAATTCTAATCGCCTGTAAACAGGCGATTAAAAATCAAATCGCCTGGCGATTTTCTTTTTCTTTTCTGACAGAATTATTCGACTTCTTACACTTCTTACACACCTACACCCAAATATTTTTAACCTATTACCCCTATTACTTTTCTACCGACCTCCAACCTATTTTTACGGTCCCGTCGCGTCGTCTCGATTTGCGTGATCAATTCCCGTATTTCGTATTTTTCATTTTTCACAAAACACAATAATCACACAAAAATTAAACACAACACAAAATATGATTTTCGCATTCACGAATTTTCGTCTCAAAAACGTCGTTTTAGCTCACATTTTTACTATGTCAAAAACGTCTTTTTACGAGTCTAAAATATGTCCTAACCAGCATTTTTCAAAAACTCTTCATTTTGCATTTAATTCGGTCATTAGCGAGTCAGTCTCAATCGAGACGTATATATATGCTTTCACGACTAACGATGTTTTGCAGGTACGCTCGGCAAGCAAATACGCGGGATTTCGGACCGACTACGGCCAGAATGCATTTTTGCAACAAGACAAAATAACCAAATTAAACCCATAAACACCTACAAGTCCAAAAAAACCAACCAACCATAACAAGTCCTAATACATAAACCAATACAAACAGAAAATAATATTCATAATACAAAGTCCAAAATATACAAAGTCCAAGCCTACTACGACCGGTCACGGACTGCAAGACAAAGACGCAGGAATCAATCTCGGCCGCGTGCCACTATCCGGCTCCCTGCATATCGACCCTCGGCTCTGCCGGACCTCTGCCAGCTCCTCGGCATGCGCGACCTCCATTTCGACGCGATCTCGCCCCTCCTCGACCACGACCTGGCTAACTCAAGTCGCGCCTCGGCCGTCTCGCCTGCGCCTGCAAGCATCAACAACTTTATCGTTCACGGCCGCGCCACACCGGTTTCTGCCGCTGCCGAGCCTCCTGTGGACCTCAGCTGTCACCTGCAACAAATGCGAGAAGTCAATTTAGCTTTCTGGGGGCTATAATCAAAAACCTGCTTCGACAAAGTTTGACTAATGATTTTACACTAAAATCTTACTCAAACTGGGGGCTATAATCAAAAACACCTTGACAGAGTTTGACTAATGATTTTACACTAAAATCTTACTCAAACTGGGGCTATAATCAAAAACACCTTCGACAGAGTTTGACTAACGATTTTACACTAAAATCTTACTCAAACTGGGGGCTACAATCAAAAACCTGCTTCAACAGAGTTTGATTAAGGATTTTACACTAAAATCTTATTCAAACTGGGGGCTATATACTACATAACACTCATATTGTACAAAGAGGAGGGTTAATACCTTTCTCACGCGCGGATCCCACCTCTCAAGACCCGCATCGGTGACCACAGACATGGAAGGCGGCAGCACGATCGAATGAGAGCAGCCCTCGTGAACAACCAGCAGGTCCTCAACGAACGGAGGAGGCTGGAACTCAAGGTCAGGGTCACGTCGCTACAAAACAGAAATAGGATAAATTTTTGCTTCCTGGAACCAAAACAGATACAAGCGAAAAGGATAATCAAGCATACCTCGATCACAGCGTCAGCAAGGGCATGCTGTGCCCAAGTCACGTAATCCTCATCCCGCCGCAAAGAAGCGAGCTCTGACTCACCTCGTGATACACGCCACGACGCTCATTAGCGCGGGGCGCCCCCACGAACAAAACCGAGGGCGGAGGAGCAGGTCCGATGAAGCCGCCGCGACCCGTATGCGCAGACAAACGCTCTCCCAAGTACCGATGCTGGCCGTGACTGGTCTCGATGTACTGGCCGCCGTCCGTCGAGGGGACCAAAGCGAGCTGCAATCGTCGGAGGAACGCCGGTAAAATTCCTCCAAGGGTCGCGAACGAACTACAAAACAAAACCAAATTATAAACCACAAAAACAAACACAAACCCAAAAACAAAGCTACAAAAAGACCAAGATACAAAACACGACCGCCCTTACCTTATCCATCGTCATCCCGTTGAAGCGTACACGAGCCGCGTCATAGTTCAGGCCAATACCCCTCCGATCCGCTGTCGCATACGCATGGAAAGCCGGGTATGTAGCCGTCACCTTGAACGTGTCCGGGAGCAGAGAGGGGAAGTGAGCATAGCACCAAGCCTGCGAGCAAACAAGACACACGTTACAGAAGAAAAGCAGAAACAAAACAACAAAAAACCACAAAAGTCGAACCCTACCTCCATCAGAAGACCAGGGCCCTGGCGACACATCCGAATTCGTCAATCGATCGTGGCGCATCTGCGCCCCTCAGGTAACGGATCACCAGACCCAGAGCAGGAGTCACCCAGTCAAAGTCACCTAGGCGTGACATGTCTGACAGCGCCATCAACACAGCCGTCGACGCTCGCTCCCCCTTGTCGCCAAAGTGGGTGGCCGTCAGGAACCACCACAACCACAGTAGACCCTACGCTCGGCGCTCGGCTCGAGTAGACCCTTTCTTCTTCCTCCTCCCCTCGAAAAAGTCGAAGAAACCATATCGTGCGAGGTCAAACGTGTGCTCCTCGTCCTTCCCGCGCTTAACCCCGCCGCCAATCGGCGCCACGACTCGTGGGCTATCAATAGGAGGTCGCCACGCCCCAGATCAAAGTACACCCTCGCCATGAGGCAGCCCCGTAACAGCTGCCCACGAAGAAAGAGTCACGCCAACCTCGTAACCAGGCATGTGGAAGGTGTTGGTCGTACCCCAAAACCTATCCAACAACGCCCTAAATGCAGGTGGCGCGAGTTCACCCGCTTGCCCGCGACCTCCTCCACTTCGCACTAAGGCCGAAAGGCGTCCCAAGCACTATGTCCCGCTCCTCTGGGTGAGCCTACCCTCAAAGACGTCAAACACCGTCAGAAACCCGAGAGAAGGTCCTCATCGAGCCTAACTGAAGCCGACCTTCACCCGGATCGACAAGTGCTCCAAGCGACTCCAAACCAGAGTCACGCCGTCCCAGTCCAGGGCCACCTGCGACCACAAGCGCGGACCGTGAGGGTAGTCAGGCCTCGCGCCCAGCTCGTCAACCATCCCCATGAAAACCTCGGTCGCGGCCTCCAGACTTGCCGCACCTGCATCCTGGGCCGCGCCCTCAGCCTCACCACTCGGCCTCTCACTCGGCCTCTACCTCGGCCTCGGGATCATCCTCGAACTCGCTCCCGAGCATGGCCTGGCCCGACCCGACCACAAAGCGGCCCGCAGATGGCAGCGACATCAAAGCGAGCATCGTCGGCGGCGGCTGGCGGCGGCGGCCGGCGGCCTCGGCGATCTCGACCTCGGCGACCACCTCGACCCGCAGTCTCGTCGGGAACCCTCCTCGTCACTCGAAGACTCCTCCGTCCCGGAAGTGTCCTCATAACGGCTCCCCGGACCCCGAGCACGACCACGCCTCCGCGGGCGCCCGCAGGAGCTCCCCTCTCCAACCTCCTCAAAACACCGGCGACCTCGGCCTGCGTCCGGTCACCACCTCAGCGGCGGCACGAGCTCGGCGCCTCGGCTGCTGCGCCTCACCAGCCACATCCACCTTGCGCTTCTTGGCCTCGGGTTCCTCCGACCGCGACCACGACCTAACTCGACCTCCAGAGCCACAGGCTCCCACTGACGCCGCGGTAATGCCACGTCCTGCGAAGCCTGCGGCGCGCACCACGACCTCTGCCTCGGCCCCCTCTAGGAGCCACAGGCGTCCCTCCAAAGACCCACGGCCACGCGTCCTGCGAGACCCTGCAGCTACGCCCCGACCTCAGCCACGGCCTCCCCCAGGAGCCTCAGACGTCTCCACAGCAGCGCCACGTCCACGCCCCTGAAAAGAGTCTGGGAGGACACCCTGGGCCTGGCCTCGGCCACCAACAGGAGACCTCGACGACCGGCGGCCACTACCGCTTAGCGTCACCGTAAGACCGCGTCAGCCAACGGCGGTCTCTCTCACGTACCACATTAGCGGTGCGACTTCGGCGACAGCAACGTCACGACCCACACCACTAACTGGTGGCTCAGGACCACCGGAAACAGCACCACGTCCCAGGCCACTAGCAGAAAGCCCAGGCGACGCACCAACAGCACTGGCACCACTAGCAGAAAAGGCCGGAGACTCCACAGCGGCACCCTGAAGCTCACTCCCTGGCGTCGTAGAAGCTCCAGGCGTCTGAGGAAAAGCTCTCAGCAAGTCCGACTGAGACGGACCCTCAGAAGCCTCCAAAGGCGCAGGCATACCTGAAGTAGGAGTATGCTCGTCCCTCGGAACAGTAAAGTCAACGCCGGCCAAAACCCGATCCATGTCACTGGAAGTAGGCGCTGGAGGCCTAGGATCACCTGCACAAGATTCAAAGACATACTCAGAAAACGGCAACAGCAAATCATTCTAGAAAGATCAAGACAAAGCAGCAAAAAGCAAGCCATAGGCCCATTTTCGACAGATAAGGCCAAAACGGAGCAGAAGCACAGGAAACCAAAATCCATGAGACGTATACGATATGTACGTCCTACTCAGTCAAGTTAAGAGCAAGCACGCACAAAAGCAGCAGAGAATTGGCCAAAACAAAGCAGAAGCAGGCCTTTTTTAAACCAAAAATAGCAGAAGAGGGAAAAACGCTACAGAAAGCCAGAAACCCACATTTGCTGACACAAACCCAACCCATAAATCACAATAAGCTCATGCAAAAAATTTCATGCGAAAACGATGTCCCGAACACCTCGACTGAATAGCTTTTACAAAACACCTCCAAACTACAAAAACGACCTTTACTTGACCATAACTCAACCCAAAAAGCCCCCACTTCTCACAAAACAACCCCCTAGCCAACACAGACAACATACATTACCTTACATTCCATTAACGGGGCACGAAAAGCGAGGAAAAGCGACTTTTGGAAACCTAGCCTAAACTACAAAAAACGCTCCAAAACACCTCCAAACAACACATTTCCTACAAAACAAGACCAAAAGTGTACCATACTAGCCATGAAAACACAATACAAAGAATTCGGGCAAGTTTCGGAACCGAAAAATTTCGACCAAAATCGGCCCTTATACCAAAACACACGAAAATTACGGTTTTTCAGGCCGTTTTTCGCACACAAGCCACCCAAACCTATACCCTAGCATACTACAACACTTCCAAAACAACCAAGCCAATCGGGATCGTTTTAAGTAACGAAAACAGAGCACAAGCCCCGACTTAACCCCCTTTCATACGGTTTCACCCCAAACGAACCGTTTTTCGCATGAATTTCAACGAACCGAGCTCACCAACGCGTTATACTGCTAATGGGTAAGCTACACTGAAGTTTTGAGCCATTTTCGAGACGTTTTCAAAAATGACCAAAATGCCCTCCGAGTCGAAACGCACGAAAATCGAGGCCACAAGTCGGGTTTTCACGCACGCAACGACAGCAAGACAAGCGAGGTAAGCACTATACTAGCCATGACGAACGTTTTCAAGCCAAGACAAGAGCTAAACTCGAATCAAACCGACATTTTCGACCCAAACCCTAGAAAACGGTATTTCGAGTTAAAACCAACTCAAACCAAATTCAAAACACGAAAAACCAAGTGAGTTGAGTAATGCACCTTGATCCATGACGAATTGTAGGAGTCGGAAAATCGATTTTTGATCAAGAAAATCGCCAAGACGAGTTTTAGAGGTTTTCGATTTAGTTTTTATTTTTCGGATAAAATAAACCAAACCTCTCTCCTTTCCCGTGTTTTAAACAAAAAACGCCAAACAAATTTCTAATCGCCTGTTTACAGGCGATTATATTTTTGTTCTATGGGTTTCAGCTTTGTTTTGGGCTGTTTTCCTCGGCCCATTACACTTTCAACCCGTTTCAAACACAATTTCAACCCAATACAAAAACACGTAGCCTCCTCACGAGACGTTCATAAAAACCTAACTTTTTATGAGAAAAACACGTAGCCTCCTCACGAGACGTTCATAAAAACCTAGCCCTTTTTATGAGAACCAAAAACACGTAGCCTCCTCACGAGACGTTCATAAAAACCTAACTTTTTATGAGAAAAACACGTAGCCTCCTTACGAGACGTTAAAAATACAAAAACGCGTAGCCTCCTCACGAGACGTTCATAAAAACCTAGCCCTTTTTATGAGAACCAAAAACACGTAGCCTCCTCACGAGACGTTCATAAAAACCTAACCTTTTATGAGAAAAACACGTAGCCTCCTCACGAGACGTTCAAATCCAAAAACACGTAACCTCCTCACGAGACGTTCATAAAAACCTAACCTTTTATGAGAAAAACACGTAGCCTCCTCACGAGACGTTCATAAAAACCTAACCTTTTATGAGAAAAACACGTAACCTCCTCACGAGACGTTCATAAAAACCTAACCTTTTATGAGAAAAACGCGTAGCCTCCTCACGAGACGTTCATAAAAACCTAGCCCTTTTTATGAGAACCAAAAACACGTAGCCTCCTCACGAGACGTTCATAAAAACCTAACCTTTTATGAGAAAAACACGTAGCCTCCTCACGAGACGTTCAAATCCAAAAACACGTAACCTCCTCACGAGACGTTCATAAAAACCTAACCTTTTATGAGAAAAACACGTAGCCTCCTCACGAGACGTTCATAAAAACCTAACCTTTTATGAGAAAAACACGTAACCTCCTCACGAGACGTTCATAAAAACCTAACCTTTTATGAGAAAAACACGTAGCCTCCTCACGAGACGTTCATAAAAACCTAACCCTTTTTATGAGAAATACGTAAACGCCAGAACCTCTGCTATGAGACGACCAACAAGAAGCGCAAGCAAAGCAAAGGAGCGCAAGCCAGAAGCGCAAGCAAAGCAAAGGAGCGCAAGCCAGAAGCGCAAGCAAAGCAAAGGAGCGCAAGCCAGAAGCGCAAGCAAAGCAAAGGAGCGCAAGCCAGAAGCGCAAGCAAAGCAAGGAGCACAAACAGAAACACAAGCAAGGCGCCAGCTGGGAGTACTCAGGCCACATGCAGGCTGACATGCCCTTAAACATGTTGGGCCGTCATGTCCATAAAAACATGTCGCCTCTCCCCGCATTTCCCGACGCTAAGTCCTCGTCTCCCCCATAAGACACATGCTTAGCGCCACGGTAGTATCGAGGACCGTAATGGTCCGGATACTATCTTTAAGTTTGACTAACGCTTTGTCCGAGCTCACCAAACCGGGGCTCTGTAGATACCCGTGATCCGCATTCCCCCAAAAACAAACCCGATGATGAAAAGGACTTTCATACATGCTTTTAAAAGAGTCGAAACGGTACAAAAGTGTCTAAAACGTATTAGTCATTTTTAGCGTATTAATTTGGACTTGCATAATCATGAAAGTAAATGTCAATTTTAGTCATCATGAGCGTAACACGAGCACAATATAGGGACGACTTATTATGCCAAGCCACAAAACAAATTTCAACTAGCTACAAACGGCCCAAACTTACAAAAACGACCCTAAAACGCACACTAACACGACACTCAAAAGCGGGCCAAAGCAAGGCCCTGTCACATTTTCAAAAAGTTAGGTTTTATGAAACCATAAAATAATATAACCTAATATTATTTTATTTCAGGCCAAAACCGAAAAACACGACAAAAACCGAAACACGAAAACCGAAATTCGGACCAAAACTGAACAAATACTTAACCCCTAAGTAAACAACAAAACATAATCATTACCTAATCAAACCGTCAAAAACCAAAAGGCGGCATAAAACAAATTTCCACCAAAACAAAATCTAATCGCCAAGATGTGAGCGATTAAAAACCAAATCGCCGCCATCAAGCGATTAAGTTTTCCTCTCCCAACCTTGGTTCTTTTATTTCATTTGGCGGCTGCATTGAAACATAATCGCATGCTCACTGGCGATTAAGTTTTGTCCCTGCACAGAAACCAGCCAAACTCTATAAATACCAACCCATTTCATCCATTTTCAAATACCCGGTTTTTAGCACTTATACACTATTCACAAAATCCACTCAAAAATACCGTCTTTACATTTTCGAAAGGTAAACATTTTACCTACGGGCTAGACGTTTGAGACTCGGACAATGGGGTTACATTAACCCCAAACCCGATATTGGCACTAGCGGCCGTATTAAATGTCTGTTGTAGCAATTCGGATTCATAATCCGTCTAAACCCCGCCAATATCGCATAAATAAACGACTCATTATCACTAAAGCAAACCGACGTCACTTTTATAATTATGCAAGTCCTCATTCATGCATTAAATAACGACTAGAATCACGGATCCAACACTAAATTGTACCGTTTCATAGAGTCTTTTAGCATGTCAAAACTGAGGGTTTTTCACAAATTCTAATACGAGGTCGGAAAATAACGTCTATAGTAATAATTTAGTCAATAAATTATTATTTAACGTACATTTCCTATAGCAATATGTCATTATTTTGACATTTTACATTATTTATGCATTTTAATCGAGTCATGTTTATTCGCACTTGTACGTAGCGTGACTTTTAGCCCAAATATCGAAATTAAGCAAATGTTTTCAAATTAGTAGAGACTACTCTTATGTAGGCTTTTTGATTACGGTTTTCAAAACTTATTTTGTCAAAACTTTCGAAAAGTAACCTCACTCCGAACCCCTTCTCTGGTTTCAAACCTCGGACTGATAGGTATCGACGCACCTTGAAATCTGAGACACTCGTGTCTTGTATTTCAAGACGCGTTGAATAGGTTCCAAATTCCTTTAATATTTGGTGGCGACTCCGAAAATACACTTTCAAAAAGGATTTTTTCTACTTTTCTTTTTGGACACAAATTCATGCAATGATCTCCCCCATTTTTACAAAACTTCGCACCCTTTTCCTGCGAGGCGCATTCCGCTTCCCGGCGCCCCCGCACGGGGCGAGGGCGGGCGCGCGCAGGGCGTCGATAGGTCCATCCACCTTCCCGGTACCTTCATGCCCGAGGTACTCTTTCTATCTATCATACATCCTGCGTAATTGGAATCTGAATATCCTTTGAGATCAAAGTTAGACTCCATAGGATACCATAAAAACAAGTTTTGAGTACCAACCAAGTAGCGTAATATGCATTTCACGGCAGAAAGGTGCGTTTCCTTAGGATTTGACTGGAAACGCGCACAAGCACACACACTAAACATGATATCTGGCCTACTAGCAGTTAAATAGAGTAGAGAACCGATCATACCTCGATAAACAGTAGCGTCTACTGACTTACCGTCCTCATCTAGTCCAAATTTCGTGGTTGTGGACATTGGGGTAGCCAACGGTTTGGCATTAATCATGGAGAAACGCGTAAGAAGCTCCTTAACGTACTTTTGTTGATGAATCTTGATCCCTTCTTGTGTTTGCTGGATTTGAAGTCCCAAGAAGAACTTCAATTCTCCCATCATGCTCATCTCAAACGCCGAGGTCATCAACTCGGAAAAGTAAACACAAAGATCATTGTTAGTGGATCCAAAGATGATGTCATCAACATAAATTTGTACGATTAATAGATCAACCCCCTCATTTTTTAAGAATAAGGTTTTATCAACGGAGCCCCTTTTAAAACCATTTTCAATTAAATGCGTTGACAAACGATCATACCAAGCACAAGGTGCTTGCTTCGAACCATATAAAGCTTTGTCAAGTTTGAAAACATGTTTTGGAAAGTCCTTATTTAAAAACCAGGAGGTTGCTCTACATAGACTTCCTCTTTCAAATAGCCATTAAGAAACGCGGTCTTAACATCCATTTGAAATAGTTTAAGTCCTTTATGAGCAGCAAAAGCAATTAATAACCTGATTGCTTCCAAGCGTGCTACGGGGGCAAACGTTTCCTCATAGTCGATTCCTTCTTGTTGGTTGTATCCTTGCACCACCAATCTTGCTTTATTTCTGACTATGACACCGGAATCGTCAAGTTTATTCCTATAAACCCATCGCGTACCAATGACGGTACGGTCATTTGGACGTGGCACAAGATGCCAAACTTTGTTTCTCTCAAACTGCTCTAGTTCTTCTTGCATAGCACCTATCCAATCTGCATCAGTAAGAGCAACTTTGATATTACTCGGCTCAATGGCCGAGAGAAACTAATAAAAAGAACAGAAATTATTTAGAGAACGTCGAGTTTGTACTCCCTTTTGTATATCAAAAATAATAGAGTCAAGTGGATGTGAGCTTTGGTGTTTCCACTTCTTAGGGACAAAAGGTAGTCCATGAGTATTCTGAGTTTCTTCTGTGGTTTCATCAGGAACCGCAGTTTCTGTTTCTGTTTCTGTCGTTGTGGCCTCTGTGCTACTGGAAACGCTTGCGTTTCCCCCTGAATTGGACCCTGGGTCACCTGTTTCCTGTGGAATCGTAGTCTGTACTACTGGTTCCTGCGTTTCTGGATGCGTTTCCTCATTGTGAGGCTCGGCAAAATCCAAGGGCCTATGGTTATCAGCTTCACTCTGGTCATTTTCTTCTGGAATTTGCACGTTTCCAGCATCATTCTGGTTGTTGACCTTTGGAATCGCAGCAGCTTCTGCGTTTCCATGAACTATAACCTCATCATCTATCCCTTCAAGATTACCTTCTTCATCCACGATTTCTGGTGGATCCCGACGAGTCAAGTGAAAATCTGGATCATCTTCATTCTCATCATCGTTGTACCTCCTCTACTTCTTACCTGTCTTGTTGTCTCCAACGGTCACGTTTCCTCCATCGTAGGCCTCCAGTGAAAGGAATTGATTTTTGTCCCCCGTCATATGCCGCGAACAGCCACTGTCTAAGTACCAATAGTCAAGCTTCCTCTCACCTTGACTCAGAACGCATTATTCTTGAGTTTTAGGTACCCAAGCTAAGTTGGGTCCTCTTTTGTTAGTCACACAAAAAACTTGGTCCTTTCGAACCCAAAACATTTTAGTGACTTTTCCTTTGACCATACTCTTGACAGCAACATGTGTTTCCTGGCGTTTCTCAACAGTTTTAGTGGAAGAACTACCCGTTTCTTTAACAGGTTTTGCGTTTCTGGTGGTGTTCGTTTTTAGTTCATTAGAAGATTCACTCATATTCTTAACAAAATTCACGTTTCTAGTGATGTCTTCATCGAATTTTTCGCAAGCCTGTTTGAAATGACCGGTTTTTCCACAATAATGACAAATAATATACTCAGGAAGGTCTACATACTTGCGTTTCCTAAAGTCTCGTTCTCAAGGCTTAGGATTGCATTTAGAGTGATCTCTTCGACTATACAAATCGTAACCTAGACCCAATCTTAAGTTATTATCCGTCTGTTTAGTCAAGAACTTACTCACATGGGAGCTAGTTTCCCATTTGCTACTGAATTTCAAGGCATGGTTTAACTTTTCATTCAAAGACACAACTTCTTTTGAAAGAATTTCACAATTTGTGGTCGAATTATCCAACTCAATGTTAACTTTGTTAAAAGAAGACTGAAGTTTCATAGTGAGTTTACTGATTTCGATGTTGTGATTAATCTTTAGTCGTTCTAGTTCATCCGAATGTTGTTTGAAAATCAACTCGTGATCTAGATCACACGTTTTTCCAGGGAATCGTCAGAATTTTTTACCGTTTCTAACACACAAGCATCAAGATTTCGTTCATTAAGGACATGTAACTCATCCGTTAAGGCGACAATTCTTTCACTTAAGGATTCATTTTCAGTCTTTAAGGATTCATTTTCAGTTCTTAAATCTTTAGCGTTGGATTCCCTTTGACTTTCAAATTTAGCGATTCTATCTAATTTTTCTTTTAGAAACGCATTCTCTTCGGCAATCTCCATGATTTGTTCTTTAACATCAGTTAACTCTAGACCTTGTTCATGACACGTGTCAAGAGTTTGTTCAAAGTACTTAATAAGAACATTGCGTTTAAGACTAGGAAGATCCTTTTTAAGTTCAAGACAACTTACCTCATCATCACCGGTTAGATCTTCAATGTCGGGAAACTCAGCGTTTCCCATAAGACAAAGGTCCGTTCCTCCTGGAACTTTGCGATTTATCATATCAATGCTGAGGCTACTTAAGCACAAGTTCCCCTCCTCTTCTTCCTCCTCATCTTCAAGATCCGAAAGATCAAGTTCTCCCCAACAAGACGCCATCATGACCTTTCTGTAATTATCTTGTTTCTTCTCTCGTTGGTTTTAGACTTGATGTCCTTCCACGAGGGACAATCCTTTATGACGTGACCAGATGCCCCGCACTTGTAACAATTTTTATTTGAAAAAGAGTTTTTTGAGCTATTTGATTTCTTTGAAAAACTGGGCTTATCTTGCTTTGGATTGTTCAAAGATTTCTTAAACCTACGAGCAAACGCAGTCATTTCTTCCGAATCACCGTCACTATCACTGGAGGTGGCTTTCAAGACTATACCCTTGTTATTATTAGGCTCACTCGTGCGTTTATTGAGGATAAACTCATGCGCCATGTGTAACAACCTGGTTTTTAGTCGACTTTAATTACTAAGGCGGAAATTAATTAAGTCTTAAACCAGCGTTATTAATTATACAATAACCCAAAATATTACATCATCGTTTAAGAGTTGAATAAAACAACTCTAAATACGGAAATTAAAAGAGTGTTGTGTTATATAATACAAATCTCTCGAAAAACATCTAAAGGTAAAGCATAAAAACGTAGCGTGGCCCCGTCCAAAATCCAGCTCTCGGTCCACGATCATCCTGCACAATAAACTGATGGGGGGAACGCCCGCTGAGCGGACAGTGACTAGCTATGCTCATACTTACCCTCGAATTCAATTACTTTGGTTTAATATTATGGCTTTATAAACATAACATTATGATAAAAACATAAACATGCTTATTACAAATAGCATATAAAGACATATAAGTCATAATAAACATTCGGTTTAAAGCGATAAATCATATAAGCATGGTATTCAGTTATGAAAGCAATTAACATATAATATCATAGCAATAGTATCACAATAATTCAACAGGATTACAAAGCGATATCAGATCGCAAACAAACATACGTATTGTAACATTCACATCATGCAGACTCGATTCAATTCAGAAAGTTGTGGTCTTTAGTTTTCGAAGATGGTACACACTCATTCTCATTTAATCATACAACAAACAACACATACTGCTTACGAGCCTGACCACTGAGTAGGCTATTGTACTCTAGTCGCTTGCATCTCACTACCATAGTGCAGCAACTTACTCGACTCGTAAACCACGCCGAATACTATAATACTTGCATCTCATCCTCTAGTATTCGAAATGATTCGAACTTCAGATACAATCTCGTCAAGTGATCTGTACATGTGGTAAGAACGAATGCAAGTGTCGCGCCCACTAAGAACGAAACACGGCAAGGAGACAGAACCGCTATAATCGACCTGAATCCACAAGGTCACGGGTGCCCTGGTAACTTTAGCGAAATAGGGGAATAAAACCCTAGTCTAGTATGCATACACTAATATCCACTTTAAGAATGGGCTATGCTAATCATAGAGCACCTTAACTCTGGATAAAACGACTATTTCCTAAAGCCTGACCCACTAAGAGTTGGCATATTCATTATCTTGTACGGCAATGGCGACCGCCACAAGACTATCTTAACCCCACTTCACTCACGATTGACGTTCCCTTATCTGAGGCCCAAGCTTGACCTTTTATTTAACTTACTCAAGATTTATTATTTATTTGATATTTACATATCACATGTTACTAGACTCTCCTAGTCTCAGCGTCAAACGTTTAATTTGAATTGTAGGTTTCATATGATCACATAACATATTCGTTTATTATTTGAAGTGTTGTTAATTATTAACATTTTTAAGTTTCTAAAATGATACGTTTATTAGTATGTCCAATTTTATTTAAGTGTTTTTCAAACACCTTAAGTTATTTACTTATTCACTTTCAATTTTCTATACTTAGTAAAATTTTCAATTATTTTCAGTATTTCACTATTCATTTTTCACTATTCACTATTCACTATTCACTATTCACTATTCACCGTATTTTATACGTATTTTTATACGTATTCGTATTTTTATACTTCGTATTCTATACGTATTTTTATACGTATTCGTATTTTTATACTTCGTATTTTATACGTATTTTTATACTTATACGTATTCTTATACTTGTACGTATTTCTAAATTTATACGTATTTTTATACTTAAGATATTTTAGGTATTTATACTTAAGATATTTTAGGTATTAAACTAAACCCTTTTATTTTCTAAGTATAAATTTCTAGTTTCAAAGTCGTTAAGTTCGTTTTGTACTTAGTGATTTTTGAAAATATTTTAAAAGTCTAGTTTTGAAAACTTTAAGTTCGGTTTGTAAAAAGTGATAATGATATTCATTTTAAAATAAGACTTAGTTAAATTTAGTCGTCTATTAACTAAATTTAGCGATTTTCATTTTAAAAATAATAGTATCGTGGATGATTCATTTTAGTCCGTATGTCCAAGTCCAACAGTCCAAATAGCAAAGGCGGTAGCACACGATTGATTTCATTTTTATAATGGTTACATATTTTTATCGGTTTATAATATTTCTTTTCTAACTAAATCGATTTATACAAAAATTCAATTCTAACTACTATTTAACTTTAGTGACTTAGTGAAAATTTCATTTTGGTCAAATCTAGTCAATTTTAAGTGATGATGCCGTGTGGATTATATATATGTGAAAATTGATTTATTTCTTTTAATTTCTTAATTCTAACTTATTAACTAATAATTAAATTATATTAACAATAAACTAAAAAGTGATAAAAGTAATTTTTGACCCCAAAATAATAGGAATGCCGTGAGCAAGCTTGTGGTAGTTCTAAATTTTCATTTTTCGATTTTATCGGTTTTTAGCTTAAAGTCTTTATATTTTAATTATTCTAATTATACTAAATTGGTTTAAACTAAAATGAAATTTACTAAACATTTCATTTATATTTATGAATAGTGTTTTTCAACACTTTAATTTTCTAACTTTTTAATATAAATGATTTATAAAGTTTTAAGTTGTTTTATATCATAATACTAATAATATGTAGAACAATAACTAATCATAAACACAAAATATTAACAAACATAAAATAAAACAAAAATCAAAATGAACAATAATGATGAACATCAACATGAAAAATATATGAACACACATGAAGATCTAACTTAAGCTCAAGAACACCATTTTTGATTTTAACAACTTATAATTTATTTTCCTAATTTATTTTTTTTCACATGAATACATCTATTTTAACTAACTTAACACTACATATTATTTACAAAAATTAAAAGTGAAAACTTCATAAAACAAAAAGAAAAATGCCGAGTGAAAGTGTATGTGTATATATATTTTTATTTTCGATTTTTAATCACTTTAAACTCAAGGTTAAAACTTAACATAACTTTTATATATAACTACAACATAACTAAAACATAACTAAGCATGAAAAACATATGAATTATAATTAAAAATGCTCAAAATTAATTTAACTAAACATATGAACAAATTACTACACTAATCTATTTAAAATATTATTTAGTTATTATCATTTTATTATACAACACATAAACATACAAGTACATACAAGTGATGTTTAACATATTTAACATAATTTTCATACTCATAAAATCATAATAACAAAACAAATTAATTTACAAAAGAGGTTAAAATAAGACAAGGCTAGTCACCTCGGTATGGCAAGCTAGAGGTTATCCGGGTCAATGATATTATCTAGGTTAAGTTCTTCACCCAAGTACTCGTCTCCACCTTCAAAAATACACCCAAGATAATAAGCTTCAACACTCACTAAATAGCTAAGGAAATATAAGGGATTATTAGGATAATATTTAAGGTTTTATTTAGTGTGTTTTAGAGTAAAAATGAAAGAAAAACAAAGGAAGGAAATGAGCAAAGTGGCTCGGCAATATGGAGCAAAATGAATGAGTTTTTTTGACTTAGAAAATAATGAGGAAAAGCTAGTAAAGGAAATAGGTTAAATGAATTAGGTTAAGTTAGTTTTGTTTAATAAATAAAGTTTAATTTAATTGATTTATGACTCATAAAAATCAAGTTGATGCACTTGACTCATTTAGAAGGTTCTTAGGTGATATTTTGATGATAAAAAGTTTTCCACGAAATTAATCAGTTTTAAAAAAGTCGGGTGTCAAAAGCGATAAAAGTCAATGTGTGCGCGTTTGACTATTTTTTGAAATATTTCTACTTTTAAATTCTAAGACTAAAATATTTATTTTATTATTCAAAAATTTTCAAAAGTCTTAAAGAAGTCGATAAATTTTACAAAACGAAAGTTTTGCAAAAATAGAGATTTTAGAAGTATAAAAGGTTAGGATTTGATTTATGATTTGAAATTAGAAATTGATGGCTAATTATTGAATTAAATTAACACGGGGTGTTACAAACCTCCCCCCTTAGAAAAGTTTCGTCCCGAAACTTGAATGAAGGATAGGATTTTCACCTGAGATAAACAGCTCGGGGTATTTCTCCTTCATAGAGGCTTCGGTCTCCCAAGTTGCTTGTTCAGTCAATTGACCCTTCCATAGGACCTTTACTAGGGGAACCGTCTTCCGCCTCAACACCTTGGTCTCTCGCGCTAGAATCTTGACAGGTCTTTCGGAGTATAGCAGGTTAGGCTCAACTGCGATCACGTCAGGAGTAATGATATGACTTGGGTCACTCCTGTATCTCCTTAGTTGAGAAACGTGGAATACGTTGTGAACCTTGGATAAATTGGGAGGTAGTGCTAGGCGATAGGCTACCTCACCAATCCTTTCAAGTACTTCGTATGGTCCAACGTACTTAGGACTTAGCTTTCCTTTCAGTCCAAACCGTCGAACCCCCTTCATGGGCGATACTTTCAAGAAAACATGATCTCCGACTTCGAATTCAATAGGTCGGCGATGCTTGTTAGCATACATCTTCTGACGGTCCTGGGCCGCTTGTAGTCGTTCACGAATGATTTTGATGTGTTCGATCTGGTCTTGAATAACCTCTGGTCCAGTACCCACGTTATCATAGCATCGTCCCAACAGACTGGGCCACGACATTTTCTTCCGTAGAGTGCTTCAAACGGTGCACAACCCAGGCTAGCATGGAAGCTATTGTTGTAGGAGAATTCAATCAAAGGTAGACTTTTCTGCCAATTCTCGTTGAATTCTAAAGCACATGCCCTGAGCATGTCCTCGACCGTTTGGATAGTTCGCTCAGTTTGACCATCGGTCGCAGGGTGGAAAGCGGTACTCATCTTCAGTTGGCTTCCCAACGCTGCTTGGAGCTTGTCCCAAAAATGAGAGGTGAATCTCGGATCCCTGTCCGAGATAATGTCTAGCGGTACACCGTGTGGTCGGATCACCTCTTTCTCATAAGCCTTAGCTAGCTCTTCAAGGCTCCAAGTATCTTTGATTGGTAGAAAGTGGGCCGATTTTGTTAAGCGGTCCACTATCACCCAAATTGCATTATTTCCTTTATGAGTCCTTGGTAAACCCGTTATGAAGTCCATGGAAATGGAATCCCATTTTCCCATTGGAATGTCCAAGGGTTGTAGTAGTCCTCCAGGTCGTTGATGCTCGAATTTCACCTTCTGGCAGATTAGGCACTTTGCAACGTACTCGGCAATCTCTGCTTTCATTCCTACCCACCAGAACCTCAGCTTTAAGTCTTGGTACATTTTATCGGACCCTGGATGTATGGAGTATCGTGTACTATGTGCCTCGTCTAGGATCCTTTTCTTTAGCACTGGTACGTCAGGCACACACCACCTTTCTTTGAATCTCAAACTCCCGTCAGGTTTAATCTCAAACCCTTCTCGGTTTCCTGAAGGAATCTCCCTCCTGATTTTCACGAGTTCCTCATCCTTCCATTGTAGAGCTCTAATCTCGTGATATAACTCCGGCTCTGCGATCATTGCGTTCAAATCAGCATCGTCAGACTGAACCAACTCTAAATTCATTCTTTTGAAGTCTCTGACAATACCAGCCGGAATTTCCCACATGTTGCTAAGGGTATGCGTAGTCTTCCTACTCGTGGCGTCGAGAACGACGTCGCTTTACCCTCGTGGTACAGTAGTTCAATCTTATAGTCCTTGATCAGTTCTAACCACCGGCGTTGTGTCATGTTGAGTTCCTTCTGTGTGAAGATGTATTTCAGGCTCTTGTGGTCTGTGTAGAACTTGATACTCACTCCGTAGAGGTAGTGACGCCAGATTTTCAAAGTAAACACCACAGCTGCTAATTCTAGGTCATGAGTTGGGTAGTTTCGTTCATGGACCTTTAACTGCCTTGACGCATAAGCAATGACCTTCCCTTGTTGCATCAGTACGCAACCCAGGCCATTCAGTGAGGCGTCACTGTAGACTTCATATTCGTCTCCATCCGTAGGAAGAGCTAAGACGGGTGCTGTGGTAAGCCTTGTCTTGAGTTCCTGGAATGCATTCTCGCACTCGTCGCTCCATATGAACTTGGACTCCTTCTGTAGTAACTTGGTCATCGGTCGTGCTACCTTAGAGAAGTCTGGGACGAATCTTCTGTAGTATCCTGCCAATCCTAGGAAGCTGCGTATTTCAGTTATATTTGTGGGAGCCTTCCATTCTTTCACTGCGTCGATCTTTGCAGGATCTACCATCACTCCGTCCTTCGAGATGACGTGACCCAGGAATGCTACCTTTTCAAGCCAAAACTCGCACTTGGAAAATTTAGCATACCACTTATATTCCCTTAGTATTCCCAAAATGATACGGAGGTGCTCCTCGTGTTCTGCCCCAGTCTTGGAATAAATAAGGATGTCGTCAATGAAAACCACCACGCAGATGTCCAAGTACTCGTGGAAGGTTCTGTTCATTTGATCCATGAACACTGCTGGTGCGTTTGTCAAACCGAAAGGCATGACCTTAAATTCGTAGTGACCGTATCTGCTTCTGAAAGCAGTCTTCTGGATGTCCTGTTCTCTTACCGCAATCTGATGATAACCTGACCTCAGGTCGATCTTAGAAAACACTCCCGCGCCCTTCAATTGATCAAAGAGATCGTCGATTCTGGGTAAAGGGTAGCGGTTCTTAATGGTCACCTTGTTTAACTCCCTGTAGTCGATGCAGAGTCTCATACTGCCATCCTTCTTTTTCACGAAGAGAACCGGTGCTCCCCAAGGCGAGACACTTGGTCGTATGAAACCCTTTTCAATCATTTCCTCTAGTTGTTTCTTCAATTCCTGTAGCTCTACCGGTGCCATCCTATAGGGTGCCTTTGAGATTGGGGTCGTGCCTGGCACAAGGTCGATAGAGAATTCGACGTCACGAGCAGGTGGCAAGCCTGGTAAGTCGTCTGGGAAAACGTCAGGGAATTCCCGTACCACGTGAATACCTCCGATGTCCACGCTTTCCTTGACTTCATGGATGCTACATAGGTACACTTGGTGCCCTTTCCTTTCTAACCGTTGAAGTTGTAGCATAGAGATAATTTTCGCCCCCTTAATTGGCGAAGTCTTTTGATACGTGACTCTATTCCCTGTAGGATGCTTCAAGCGAATCTTTCGGTCTCGGCACTCAAATATTGCATGGTATTTGGTCAACCAGTCGATACCCAGGATGACGTCGAACTCCGGCATGTCGAAAAGGATAAGGTCGGAAGGAAAGATTGTTTTATGAATTGTGATTGGAGTTTCTTTGAAAATTTTGGAGCATTTGAAATTTTTTCCGTTTGGTAAAGAAATATTTGCGTTGATTGATTCGGATTTTGTGAGATTAGCCTTTGAAACAAACTTAGAAGATATAAAGGACAATGATGCCCCAGTGTCAAACAAAACGACAGCGTTCACAGAGTTTATAAGAAAAATACCCGTGATGACGTCAGCCTCAGGTGACTCCTCTGCCTCAGCTTCAGTGAGCACATAAACTCGCCCCTGTACCACCACCGATTGTGGTACTCCCGCAGTAGGTACCGTGTTCAGGTTATTTGGACATACATTTGCCTTGTGTCCTATTTTGTTACACCTGTAACAGGTAATTGGCAGACCGTTACACTGTTTCCCCTCATGAGGTGCCTTGCCACACATGACAATTCCTCTGTAAGGCTCTTGGTTGAGGAGCCCCTCCTGCAACCATAGCTCTCTCGTTGTTCCCAGCAGGAATCCTGTTTTGGAACGCAGGCCTCTGAAAATTTGGCCTCACGATTCAAGCGTTGGTAGTTCTGGCTCGAACGAAGCTTGATCGTGATACTAAGGCACAAACACCTTCTTCTTCTTCTTCTCTTCAGCCTTTTCCAACTCTAGAGAGGCCCATATGCTACACTGCTTGGCGTTAAATGCAGCTGCGGCCCTTGATAGTGTAGGTGTTGGTACTTTGGTAGGTACGCATAGTGTTGGACATATTGCGCAGATACCTCTGTGTCATGGCCCTTTCGTTGGGAGCGATCGCAGCCCCAAATTTGGCCAGCCGTTGAAATTTCTCGGTGTATTCCTGGAGTGTCATGTCTTCCATCTTAAGACCTATGAACTCCTCTTCCTTCTGACACCGGAGCTCATACCCAAAGTACTTCTCCTTGATTTTCGCTGTGAACTCGTACCATGTGAACGTAGTGTCAGGCTCGTTGGCCCTGATCACGTTCCACCAATCATTCGCCTCCTCTTTCAAATAATAGGCGGCGATGTTGACCCTATCCTCAGGAGGTGTCCTGCTCAGGTCCATGAGTTTTTTCATCTCCTCCAGCCAGTTCGTGAGGTCGATAGGGTTGTTTGACCCTAAGTATGCTGGTGGGCGATGACGTGAGAATCTGTCGAAGGAACTTGGATGATGTTGGCGGTTTGCATTTTCTGTGGCTATTTCAGCCAAACGAATCAAAGATTCCTCAGCCAGAATTTGTCGTTCCTCGTTAGTCATTGGAGCTGCAGCCATTCTGAAAGAATTAGGAAGCGAAGAAAATTATTAGCATTGCGAGATGTTAGAAGGCATGCTTAACATTGACAGAATTTATTTGAATAAATGCGATAACGGCAGTTATGCAAGTAAGCACAGAAGTTAGGCATTTTATTCCCTTGAGATGTAATTGTTGGTTACATCGGTTTTAGGATTTTTAAATGTATCTAGTACATTTTCTTAGGAAGAATGCAAAAAGGTATAAGAGAGGGAGAATGTATATTTTTTTTTTTTGTGGAATTGGTTACGAATTTAACAGATGTCTTCACTCCGTGCCGTCTGGTACTTCCTTCGATGCTTCCACCTCCGAGAATTAAATTTATTATTTAGATTTTATATCCGAGGATAATTGTTAGTTTTAGTTAGCCAACTCAGCAAGTAGCAAGCATACGCTAGTTAGTGTATTTTATTCTGAGGGAAGTAGTTTGTTATTTAAAAGTCCTTAGCCTATGGTCAGTCCTTAAAGTTTCTACCCATCCTCACACTTTAAAGCGATTTAAATTTATTATTTAAGTGATCTAATAAAAGAAAAATCTAATTTATTATTTGATTCTAATAGTCTTGCGGGTTAACATATTAATATGTTTGTACCGCCCAGGTGTCTCTCGTTAGGTAAGCATAAATCGCATTAGGCCATTTATGTTACGGTCACGAGTCACTCGATACCAATCAGAATAACCTCGATTTTTAGTCGACTTTAATTACTAAGGCGGAAATTAATTAAGTCTTAAACCAGCGTTATTAATTATACAATAACCCAAAATATTACATCATCGTTTAAGAGTTGAATAAAACAACTCTAAATACGGAAATTAAAAGAGTGTTGTGTTATATAATACAAATCTCTCGAAAAACATCTAAAGGTAAAGCATAAAAACGTAGCGTGGCCCCGTCCAAAATCCAGCTCTCGGTCCACGATCATCCTGCACAATAAACTGATGGGGAACGCCACGAGCTGACAAAGGACTAGTCAGAACACCCGACCCCAACCAAAGGCCGAAATGTCACCCACGGTAGCTCGCCAGGCTGCGTACATCGCCCACAAACCAACACGGGTCCTTTCTAGTGCACTTTGTCCTCACTCGTGCACATCCTGATAACTTCCCAGGAGGTCACCCATCCTAAGACTACTCTCCAGCAAGCACGCTTAACTGAAGAGTTCTTAAGATGAGCCACCAGAAAAGAAGATGCTTCTTGTTGATATGAGTAGCACTTACAATCCTTTTAAGCACTAGGTCACTTGAGCTCATACATGGACCACTTCAACGGGGAACCCGGCCCGAATAACCTCGGACAACACCGGGTGTTACACACCCCCACTTGAAGAACGCAACGTCCTCGTTGCGCCTGGTAGCTTACTTACAATATAGCATTCTAGAATCCTCCCCAGCTAGGTGCGTATCTAGGATTCGACCACATGGCTAGGTGCGTACCTAGGATTCGACCACACGGTCGCCGGGTTGCTCTGATACCATTTGTAACACCCCGGCCCCAACCAAAGGCCGAAATGTCACCCACGGTAGCTCGCCAGGCTGCGTACATCGCCCACAAACCAACACGGGTCCTTTCCAGTGCACTTTGTCCTCACTCGTGCACATTCTAAGAACTTCCCAGGAGGTTACCCATCCTAAGACTACTCTCCAGCAAGCACGCTTAACTGAAGAGTTCTTAAGATGAGTCACCAGAAAAGAAGATGCATCTTGTTGATATGAGTAGCACTTACAATCCTTTTAAGCACTAGGTCACTTGAGCTCATACATGGACCACTTCAACGGGGAACCCGGCCCGAATAACCTCGGACAACACCGGGTGTTACACTAGCTATGCTCATACTTACCCTCGATTTCAATTACTTTGGTTTAATATTATCGCTTTATAAACATAACATTATGATAAAAACATAAACGTGCTTATTACATATAGCATATAAAGGCATATAAGTCATAATAAACATTCGGTTTAAAGCGATAAATCATATAAGCATGGTATTCAGTTATGAAAGCAATTAACATATAATATCATAGCAATAGTATCACAATAATTCAACAGGATTACAAAGCGATATCAGATCGCAAACAAACATACGTATTGTAACATTCACATCATGCAGACTCGATTCAATTCAGAAAGTTGTGGTCTTTAGTTTTCGAAGATGGTACACGCTCATTCTCATTTAATCATACAACAAACAACACATACTGCTTACGAGCCTGACCACTGAGTAGGCTATTGTACTCTAGTCGCTTGCATCTCACTACCATAGTGCAGCAACTTACTCGACTCGTAAACCACGCCGAATACTATAATACTTGCATCTCATCCTCTAGTGTTCGAAATGATTCGAACTTCAGATACAATCTCGTCAAGTGATCTGTACATGTGGTAAGAACGAATGCAAGTGTCGCGCCCACTAAGAACGAAACACGGCAAG
The DNA here is from genome assembly GCA_023091065.1 of Dianthus caryophyllus. NCBI lineage: Eukaryota > Viridiplantae > Streptophyta > Magnoliopsida > Caryophyllales > Caryophyllaceae > Dianthus > Dianthus caryophyllus. The sequence continues at coordinate 33,577,336 of CM041517.1, read as the reverse complement.
GAGACAGAACCGCTATAATCGACCTGAATCCACAAGGTCACGGGTGCCCTGGTAACTTTAGCGAAATAGGGGAATAAAATCCTAGTCTAGTATGCATACACTAATATCCACTTTAAGAATGGGCTATGCTAATCATAGAGCACCTTAACTCTGGATAAACGCGACTATTTCCTAAAGCCTGACCCACTAAGAGTTGGCATATTCATTATCTTGTACGGCAATGGCGACCGCCACAAGACTATCTTAACCCCACTTCACTCACGATTGACGTTCCCTTATCTGAGGCCCAAGCTTGACCTTTTATTTAACTTACTCAAGATTTATTATTTATTTGATATTTACATATCACATGTTACTAAACTCTCCTAGTCTCAGCGTCAAACGTTTAATTTGAATTGTAGGTTTCATATGATCACATAACATATTCGTTTATTATTTGAAGTGTTGTTAATTATTAACATTTTTAAGTTTCTAAAATGATACGTTTATTAGTATGTCCAATTTTATTTAAGTGTTTTTCAAACTCCTTAAGTTATTTACTTATTCACTTTCAATTTTCTATACTTAGTTAAATTTTCAATTATTTTCAGTATTTCACTATTCATTTTTCACTATTCACTATTCACTATTCACTATTCACTATTCACCGTATTTTATACGTATTTTAATACGTATTCGTATTTTTATACTTCGTATTCTATACGTATTTTTATACGTATTCGTATTTTTATACTTCGTATTTTATACGTATTTTTATACTTATACGTATTCTTATACTTGTACGTATTTCTAAATTTATACGTATTTTTATACTTAAGATATTTTAGGTATTTATACTTAAGATATTTTAGGTATTAAACTAAACCCTTTTATTTTCTAAGTATAAATTTCTAGTTTCAAAGTCGTTAAGTTCGTTTTGTACTTAGTGATTTTTGAAAATATTTTAAAAGTCTAGTTTTGAAAACTTTAAGTTCGGTTTGTAAAAAGTGATAATGATATTCATTTTAAAATAAGACTTAGTTAAATTTAGTCGTCTATTAACTAAATTTAGCGATTTTCATTTTAAAAATAATAGTATCGTGGATGATTCAGTTTAGTCCGTATGTCCAAGTCCAACAGTCCAAATAGCAAAGGCGGTAGCACACGATTGAGTTCATTTTTATAATGGTTACATATTTTTATCGGTTTATAATATTTCTTTTCTAACTAAATCGATTTATACAAAAATTCAATTCTAACTACTATTTAACTTTAGTGACTTAGTGAAAATTTCATTTTGGTCAAATCTAGTCAATTTTAAGTGATGATGCCGTGTGGATTATATATATGTGAAAATTGATTTATTTCTTTTAATTTCTTAATTCTAACTTATTAACTAATAATTAAATTATATTAACAATAAACTAAAAAGTGATAAAAGTAATTTTTGACCCCAAAATAATAGGAATGCCGTGAGCAAGCTTGTGGTAGTTCTAAATTTTCATTTTTCGATTTTATCGGTTTTTAGCTTAAAGTCTTTATATTTTAATTATTCTAATTATACTAAATCGGTTTAAACTAAAATGAAATTTACTAAACATTTCATTTATATTTATGAATAGTGTTTTTCAACACTTTAATTTTCTAACTTTTTAATATAAATGATTTATAAAGTTTTAAGTTGTTTTATATCATAATACTAATAATATGTAGAACAATAACTAATCATAAACACAAAATATTAACAAACATAAAATAAAACAAAAATCAAAATGAACAATAATGATGAACATCAACATGAAAAATATATGAACACACATGAAGATCTAACTTAAGCTCAAGAACACCATTTTTGATTTTAACAACTTATAATTTATTTTCCTAATTTATTTTTTTTCACATGAATACATCTATTTTAACTAACTTAACACTACATATTATTTACAAAAATTAAAAGTGAAAACTTCATAAAACAAAGAAAAATGCCGAGTGAAAGTGTATGTGTATATATATTTTTATTTTCGATTTTTAATCACTTTAAACTCAAGGTTAAAACTTAACATAACTTTTATATATAACTACAACATAACTAAAACATAACTAAGCATGAAAAACATATGAATTATAATTAAAAATGCTCAAAATTAATTTAACTAAACATATGAACAAATTACTACACTAATCTATTTAAAATATTATTTAGTTATTATCATTTTATTATACAACACATAAACATACAAGTACATACAAGTGATGTTTAACATATTTAACATAATTTTCATACTCATAAAATCATAATAACAAAACAAATTAATTTACAAAAGAGGTTAAAATAAGACAAGGCTAGTCACCTCGGTATGGCAAGCTAGAGGTTATCCGGGTCAATGATATTATCTAGGTTAAGTTCTTCACCCAAGTACTCGTCTCCACCTTCAAAAATACACCCAAGATAATAAGCTTCAACACTCACTAAATAGCTAAGGAAATATTAGGGATTATTAGGATAATATTTAAGGTTTTATTTAGTGTGTTTTAGAGTAAAAATGAAAGAAAAACAAAGGAAGGAAATGAGCAAAGTGGCTCGGCAATATGGAGCAAAATGAATGAGTTTTTTGACTTAGAAAATAATGAGGAAAAGCTAGTAAAGAAAATAGGTTAAATGAATTAGGTTAAGTTAGTTTTATTTAATAAATAAAGTTTAATTTAATTGATTTATGACTCATAAAAATCAAGTTGATGCACTTGACTCATTTAGAAGGTTCTTAGGTGATATTTTGATGATAAAAAGTTTTCCACGAAATTAATCAGTTTTAAAAAAGTCGGGTGTCAAAAGCGATAAAAGTCAATGTGTGCGCGTTTGACTATTTTTCGAAGTATTTCTACTTTTAAATTCTAAGACTAAAATATTTATTTTATTATTCAAAAATTTTCAAAAGTCTTAAAGAAGTCGATAAATTTTACAAAACGAAAGTTTTGCAAAAATAGAGATTTTAGAAGTATAAAAGGTTAGGATTTGATTTATGATTTGAAATTAGAAATTGATGGCTAATTATTGAATTAAATTAACACGGGGTGTTACACCATGAGTGAGCCCATGAAATCTTGGTAAGTTAGGGTTGACAAGTCTTTTCCTCCTCGATAGCAGTTACCTTAGGCTGCCACTTATCACTTAGGCTCCTAAGGACTTTACGGATCCTTTTCTCAGTTTCAATTTCGCTGCCCAAGTTTCGCAACTCATTTGTCAATTTAGAGAATCTCGCAGACATGCTATTGATACTCTCATCCTTAGTCATGGTAAAGGACTCATATTGTTGAGTGAGCATGTCTATTCGTTGATTCTTAACTTGGGAATTTCCCTCATAGGCAAGTTCTAGGGAATCCCAAAGTTCTTTGGCATTAACACAAGCGGAAAAGCGATGGAACTCATTGGGAGAAATGCAGTTTTGAAGGAAAGACAAGGCTTTCGCATTCTTTTCTGCTTTTCTACCCTCTTCCTCAGTTTATTTTAAAGGACTCTTTGCGATCGTGTTACCCTCTTTATCAGTAGTTGTTATAACATGTGGTCCAGCGAGGATAATTTTCCAACAATCCCAATCATATCCTTGGATATATTGGGAAGCCAATTGTTTCCAAGATCCGTAGTCAGAACCGTCAAAGACGGGACATTTTGGATGTCTGGAATCCATAGAGATATAAAGTAAAGTAACAAAAAGACGAAAGGATCAGCCTCTTTGCGGTGTGGCAATCAAGAGCACGAGGCTCTGATACCAATTAAAGAGTCTATGGATCCGAGTTTAAGGGAAAAGTACCCAAAAGGGGGGGTGAATTGGGTGCTTGAAAACTTTTTCTAGTTTTCAAGACTAAAAGATTTATCACGTTTCTAAGACTTAGAATTAATTACGTTTAATTCAAGTCTACTGGAAACGCTGAATGATTACTGAGAAACTTGTTGGAAACGTGGAATAGTTGCTGGGAAACGTAATGGAAACGCAGTAAATCAAACTTGAAACGTAAGTGAAAATACTTGAAAATGTAAAACGAAAGTAAAGTACGCAGCGGGTTTTGAAGTGGTTCAGTCTCACACTTCGAGACCTACGTCCACTATTCTCTTATTAATATATTAGTACCTACTCCGGATTACAATATATTAATCACTCTACAACTCTTTCAAGTTGCACTCTTTCTCTCAAGTAAAAGAAAGTTAGTTGTGTCTCAACAATTGTTCACAAGAGAACGGATACGAGACGGTGCTAGCACAATTGACTTGAGTAACGATTAAACAACACGAGATTTGTTTCAAAGGCCTTTTAAAAGTTTTCGCAAATAAAAATGATGAATGCTTAAAAACAGATTTGCAAAATTCTTAGATTAAAACTTTAATGCTCGAAAAAGGTGAGAATGATTTCTCAAAAACTGATCTTAAATAGAAGTAGAATATATTGCAAAAGATTGTTACCAAAACCGAAATCAAATAAAAGGAGAAGTACAGTTTGATAAGGTTTTGTTTCCTAAAAATAAGGATGCAATATTCTCCAAAATATCTTTTACTTCAAAACAAAGTATAAAATCATTCTTAAAATATGTAAAAAGATATTTTAAAAGATAAAGAATATGAGAAACAGATTTCATCAAAATATCTTTTTCCAAATCAGATTTTCGAAAATATCTTTTTCCAAATCAGATTTTCGAAATAAGGCCTTGAGAGTTATTCTCTGCGTTTCTCGCAGAGTTCCTGGAAACGCAGAATATAAACCACGGTTCCAGTGTCTAGTCTGGGGAAACGTGCGTTTCCAGCCTGACACTGCAACCATAATGAGAAACACGGAATTCTCTTGTTGTTTTACCATTACCCTTGTCATTACAAGGACTATACTTATACATTGAATACTTGTGCTTCATAAGATGTTATATAGCCTTGATTTGATTCGCGTTTCCCATAGCTATAGCTTGATTCTTACTTGAATGCTTCACAACCTACTAAGTATCATAAACACTAACATACGGATTATAGCATAGTAAACAAAAATCAAAGTCATCATCAAAACTAAACGACGAGGTCGAGTCAGCAGTAGTGTTTGACAAAATGCATTTTTTAAAGGTAGTATTTGACAATTAACCATTTTCTCTTTAGGTTACGTTTAAAAACTTGGAATTAATTTGAAACTAGTTTAGATCCCGCGCATAAATGCACGGTTATTACAGATATTATATTAGTTCGAATTAATAAAAAATATTAGTAATAAATTAATTGAAGAATAATACAATAACTAATTTAATGATATTCTAATGAATATATAACAATGGAAAAAATAAATATTCTCTAAAGAAAAACTAAGATATAATAAATATATGAAGTGAATATATTTTATATTTATAGACTTTATAGGTAAAACATATGCACAACACTTATTTTTAATTGAAAAAGAAGCAATTTTTTTTTCTTTTTATATAGTGAACTAGCATAATATCCGTGCATAAATGCACGGGATATACAAAATAAGTTAATAGTTAATTAAAAAAATTGATAATTGAATTTAGTATTAAATTAAAATAAGAATATTTCGTAATAATAATATAAACGCAACTTAAATAATCATCTATTTTTAGACCCAAAATACAACAAACTGTATTTTACCCGACTGCGTATTTGTTTAACATGTAACCCACTAACCCGCTTATATGACTTGTTTAAAGCATGTTTAAATTATTTGACCCGTAATTGTCTTCTAATTAACCCGTTTAATAGGTTTGGAAGTGTCAATTTTAATTATTCTTAATTAACTATCAAATTTAGATGATAGAGACGTTGAAAATTATAACAAAGCAATTAGAATAATGGAACATTTTTTTTATACAAATATAATTATAAATTTATTTTAAAATATATCATAATTTGACAAAAATCGATCAAATATCGCAATACATATTAAAATGGATAGTCAAAGAGATAAAAAAAGAATATACTCCTTTTTATCTAGAAGATATTGACTTATTACTTATATTAGTCAAAAAGGAAATAAAATAAAATAAAATAAAATAAAATATGTGAAAGTTGGAGGGAAAATTTGTGTAGGTGGTTTTTGTTATATATAATTAATATAGATAGATTTAATACTTCATAGTATAGTTTAAATTTGAATAACAATAAAGGGGATTAGAATATTTAGAAATGGCATTAGAAACAAAATAATAAGGTTAATTTACTTAATTGTTTATTTTATTGTAAAAGTAAAACAAAATTTAAAATACTACAAAAAATAAATAATTAATTTAGTACAAATATATTAAGTTAACAATATATTTTTTCATGAATAATATAAGTGTGAATATAATTATTAAGAAGTGTAGGTACCGGGATCAGACCATGGAACCACTCGACGTCTTGCTAAGGCCGTAAAGTTAAAAAGATTAAGTACAAAAAACCTTTTAAAACTGTTTTGGAGCCGCCACTAAATTATGAGGGAAATTTAGAACCCGCCTCCGTGTCCTCATGCTCAAAGACACGTCTTAGAGTTCAAGGCACGTCGACACCTATCCGTCTAAGGTTATTGTGAAACCAGATTCGGATTCGGGTGAGGGTACTTTTCTAAAGAATAAATCAAAATAATGTTTTTATGAAAGATCTTTTGGAAAAGCCTATCAAAAGATAGCCTCTACTAGGCTTGAGAACAATGCAAATAATGATACATGAGCCTAAGTAATTCGCTACGTACAAGTGCGATATAAATGTAAAAAGAATGCAAAAAGAGATTGTTTAAACCCTCAGTTAAGCATGCTTAACTTATTAACGAAATGATTCGGTTTAATGACGAATTCATTTTAAGTGATTTAGATGCAATAAGAGGATTTGCTAAAATGCATGCAGTAAAATAAAGTTCAATTAGCCATTGATTTATTTTAAGGAGGTCAGTTGTTTATGCGACTTTGGAAAGGTGTTACGAATAGGGTGTGTATTCGAGGTGCATGGCCGCCTTATGAAAAGCAGACTTGCGTACCAAAGTCGGGGTGAGCCTAATGTAGGCCCTTGCTAGTCTAAGAAGTAAAGAAAAACTACCTGTCTTCAAGTTTAGGAAACCGGCAGCGCTTCGCTTCAAAGGGAAGAATTCAACACTAGGAAAAATGAGGAATTCTAAGGGTGTTTATGCGTGAGGCTTTGAGAGTGTTTTGAGGTGAGAATTGTATTCTGAATTGTGTAATTGTGTCATGAATGAATGACCGAAGGGTTGTATTTATAGTGTAGAGTTCGGTAGATTTTAGGAAATCTAGGGATAAAACCGGACGTAGGAGCCGCAAGGCCTCTTGCGGCTGCCTGGGGCAATCGCAAGAAGTCTTGCGATAGCCCCTACCAATCGCAATGCCTCTTGCGATTGGTAGGGAGGGTTCTATCCTATATATTCCGTATATTTCTAAATTATCTTTTAGGATATACGAAATAACCTTGCGTGAGCTCTAAGTTAGGGGTTGCTAGGGTTTGTTTTAGAGTTTGACTTGGTCAATCCTGATCCTTGGAATGCGGGCCAGGTATGGGTTTGGGCTCGGTTCTGGGCCCGAGCCCTGAAAATGTAAAAAGGATGCATTTTGTGTAGTTTTGTGAAATAGGACATTCCGTGGGACTATCCTGGGTTTTTGCTAATGTTAAAGGTTAGTTTTAGCCGGTAGGCCTAAATTTAGGTATTTAGGTGGATCGATGTGTTATATGTGTTTGAAAAAGGGATGTGCGCATGCCGACTAGGACCTGAACTCGAGACAAGCTAGACTCTAGACCTAAGGACACTAAAGGTGATGACCCATAAAGAAACCTCATTTGCATTTAAAAACATTTAACTTGAATTCGTCATAGTTAGAACCATTTAAGTCAACATAAAAGCATGCAATAAAAGTCCATTGTTACATCACTGGGTTTTTGGCGGGAGGTGCGGATTTGGGTATCTACAGAGCCCCCAGTTTGGCTGAGCTTAGGACTAAAGCGAAAGTCAAACTACACGACAACATCCGGACCGTTACAGTCTCGATATCATCAGCGGCACGGAGTATGTGTCCATGGGTGAGACTAGGACTCCGAACCGGGCTTATCCGGGGAGGGACAAACATGTTTAGGGACATGACGGTCCTTGCATACCTGTACGGGGAATGCCTTCCTGTGCTTGCTAAATACCTTTGCGTGTTATTCTTTGTTGCTTGTCTCGTAAAGAGCGCGCGTGCTTGGTCTCGTAAAAAGAGCGTATGTGGATCATGTTGCGTGCTAGTGCTCGTGGTTGTGCTCACCTCGTCAAAGAGTGCTTATGTCCGCCGGGAATTATCGTCCGAGGAAAATGCTCGTGTTTAGTGTTTACGCAAAGGTTGTGCATAGTGTTTCAACTCGTCTAAGAGTGTGGCGGACTTTAGGTGACGCCTTAACCGAGCGACGTAACGTGAGAAAGTGTCTAAAAGGCCTATTCATAGACTAGAAGTCCAAATTAGGCCCGAAAATAGGAAAAACACGAAAATGCCCAAAGCTGGAATCGCAAGCGTCCTTGCGGCTCTTCCCTTAAAAAACACGGAAAAACCGAGTTCTAAACTCATTTCACCATTTTCGACTCCTTCTCTCTTAAAACCGTTTCCTTGCGATTTCAAGACCGTTTTCGCTCGTTTTTCTTGCTTTACTTCAAAATGGATCAAGGTAACACTCCATCTTACTTGTTTTTATGCATTTTGATGTTGTAAATTGCTAGATTGTTCTTGAAATGTAGAAAAGACGTTTTTGGTGAAAAATCGTCCTTTAGTCTTGAAATTCGCCGCTTGATTACTAGAGAACTATACCATTCCCTTGTATGATGCTATTCTTGAACGTATGTGTGAAATACTCGTTGTTTGGAACGTTTTTAGACCAATTTCAGATGAAATGGTCCCACTCCAAAAATCGGACCCGGATTTTCGGTCTCAGAATTGCAATTAAACTTCGCCATAGGTTCCCCTTGGCTAGTATAGTATGTGTATGGCGTCGGTTTTTGAAAAATGTTAATAATCATCCCTTAAATTGAGGTTTAAGGTTGATTAAAACGGAGAACTTAGGTCAAAATTAGGGGTTTTTGACTGACAAGTCCAAAATGCAATTGATTGTTCTGGGGCGTAATTGAAGGTTAATATAATCCATAAAACCGTCAAGTTGAAATTTTAGGGGTATAGAGCGCTTTTGGCCAAATTGTGAATTAAGCCAAGAAGGGCTCAGTATAGGGTGTTCTTGTAGAATTGTTGCTTTCTTCGTCTTCGTCTTGCGTCTTGTGAATGTTTGTCTGCATTCAGGTGATTAGTGCGGACCTTCTACGAGATCTCGCCTCGTCGGATGCAGGCTCTACGGATGAGGGACCTACTACTCCTGGTGGTACAAGTTTGCGTCGTGCTTTTAGTGCGAGGGATCCTTCTCCTGGGGTTGTCGAGTTTCCGACCCGGAGGGGTCGTGGACGTGGCATGGGTGTTCGTGGTCATCGTGGGGGTGCTATTGGTGAGGAGGAGAGAGAGGTAGAGGCCATGGAGGAGGGTGAGTCTTCGCAGGCTTCAGGGTCTCGTGCTAGGGGTCGTGCTAGTCATGGTCCGCGTGTTGACCGTCCTTGGGCGAAGAAATGGGACGGCCACACCCTGTTGGCGGACCGTGGGCGTCACTTGTCTCATAGGGCTCTTACCGGGCTTGAGATAGGATATATGAGAACGTTTTCGGGCATTACGTCTGTTGTTTGGGCGTATAAGAATGTCTTGACTCCTAGGGCGCAGGAGTTGATTGATAGGTGTACTCTGGGTCCGTTGGTTAAACACTGGATCCGGATCGTGGATAATCGGACTCTGGCGAACTTGAGGGTCATCCCGGGCGTTCCTTGGCCTAAGATTGGGACACGACCACGACGTTCCATTTCTTGGGGGTTCGGCGGGTATTACCTTGTCTTCGTATGCTATCATCACGGGTCTACCCTTCCGGTGACCGTGATATGGACTTTCTTTGCGCCGCCTATCGATGATAAGGCGGTGCTTGATGCTGTGGGTGCTGGTTTAGAGGTGCCGTATCAAGGAAAAGCACCTAACTCTGTGAAGACGAGTTATATCATGGAGTACTTCGAGGGGAAGACTCAACATGGGCCTGGATCTTGGAGTGACGAGCAGAATGCTCGTATGTGGCTTTGGTGGTTTGTTAGCTCTGTCTACTTTGGCGAGAAGGGCGAGAGGGCTGCTACTTCGGTGTTGATGTGTCTTCAGGATTGGAGTGCGATCGGGGCGTACGATTGGGTATCCCCGGCCCTGGGTTTGTGCATCCGTTTCTGCATGGATGCTGTGAGGCCACGGAAGATGGATGGGGGAACTAGGATTCCTATCGTGTCTCCTGGCTTGTTGTTGGAGGTATTTTGTTCTTCGTCTTCTGTTCGGCTTGCCCCAAAATGTTGTTTATTTGAGCTAACTTTGTTCATGTCTTCTTGTGTAGTGCTGGATCTATAGTCATTTCCCTTTCTTTCTGCCCGAAGGGGCAATTACGATGGAGAAGAGATACCCTGCGGTCTTGACATGGGATGCGTCTGTAGTATTAGATACGACCGGGTCGTATGACTTCGTTCGGGAACAACTGAACCAGTTGAGAGGTGGTCAGGTATGTGTTGAAACCTTCTAAATAGCATGTATTTAAATGATTTTTCTTGAGATGGCGTCTAACGTGTTTCTTCTTTTGGTTACAGTTCCGCCCACGTCCGTGGGAGCAGTACACGGGCGTTCCTGAGGGGTTATGGCAGCGTTTTCGGGAGCGTGACTCCCAACGGTTGTACTTGGCTACGCCGTATGGGTATGTTTGGTACTTAGGTGAGCGTCTGGCGATCCAGACGAGGTATCCTGACTTCGTCGTGCCTCTCGATCCACCTAAGGTTCTTTTCGAGACGCGAGTCTTGAGTCGGCAGCAGAGACAGCTGCATCTTGAGGGAGAGTCTGATAATCTTCTTCTTCATCAGCTGGATTACGCGGATTTTGCGAGGGGTAGGTTGGCTAGTGGACCCATCGAGGTATGTCTTGCTCCTTTGTGTAGGGTAAAAACATATGAAAAAAATTTTCCCTAATTTTGTTGTATTTCATATGTTTCTTGTTGTAGGTGCCTGACGCTGACTTGGCGTTTCAACCTCCAGACTTCCCTACGACGGCGGAGTGGGACAATGCTGGGACACGGGAGACCTTCCACGTGCCTGAGTATCTGCCGGTGAACACGGATGCTGGCATGGAGGGTTGGGGTGATAGGGTGAAGAAGGTATGTGTTTGCCATTTGTATATCTATGTTAGCCCCCAGTTTGACCGAGGTATGAATAACGAAGGGCAAACTTAGAGTGTAGGCGAGCTTTTGTGTTTAGCCCCCTGAGTTTGACTGTAGTTTAGAGAAACTGTAGTCAAAATGGAGGACCTGGGTCAGTTTGAGGTTTAGCCCCCATAGTTTGGCTTAATTGGACCTTAAATTAAGTCAAAATGGAGTAAGTTTCAATAGGTTTCAATTTTACCCCCGTAGTTTGGCTTAAATTAGTGTATATTTAAGGCAAAATGGAGTAAGGGAAAAAATGTCTTGTGCAGGTTGCGAAGGATGTCCACAAGAAATTGTGGCGAACGGCCCATCGCTGGAGGATGGCTTAGGCGTAACAGCGGAGGTAATGTCGAGGCCGGGCGGAGGTGGCTCGTCTTAGGGCGGAGAACGAGGAGCTTCGTCGTCGTCATCCTTAGTCGCTTCATCTCTTGTTGTAGCTTGAACTTGTGATGGTTGTAGTTGTGTCCGTACTTTCTATTTCTTCTCGTACCTGTTTGGTTAGTAGCTAGAAAAAATTTGAAAATGATTCCCGAGTGGGAGACTTTGCTTTGAAAAATGTTTCGTTGAAAATGTGTTTGAAAACATTCATTTTTAAAATTCGGGATGAGCTTTAGAACGAACTATTAAAATGAAGCGTGCTGTGATCGGATCAATCATGATTTTTGATGGATCCATGTTTGATTGGTTGTAATTTGGGCTCGGATTGGGGAGCCCAATTAGGTTGGTACGTCGTAACTACAGGGCGTTGTCTTCGACTGGAGTGGGTGTCTTTATTGGTTTTAGGCAGATGCGCGTCGAGATGGATTTTCTTGACGCTTGTCTTGATTATTGGGATCCTAGGGTGCATGTCTTCAGGTTCCCGGGAGGTGAGATATGTCCGTTGCTAGAGGAATTCTCGGCTATTGCAGGATGGTCTAATCGTACTACCCCAGTAGCGGTTAGGAGTGAATTCGGCTATAATGGGAGATTGAGACAATATCTCTCGATGACCAATGCTCAAGCTGATGGCTTGTTCGAAGGAGGTGTAGTGAACATGCGACGGTTGTGCGAGCGTTACATGAACTTGAGTGATGTGAGCATTTCCGCTCGTTCTAGGAGGAGAGCTTTGGGGTTTTGCTTATTACACCCCATGCGCTGCAGATCGATGGAAGATGGTGTGCATGGCCATGCTAGGTATGCACGGTCATGGAGGAGATGGAATCGGGTTCACGATCCTTCGCCTTTGATCTTGGCCGAGACTATCTTAGGCTTGGGCGACCGCCATCGCGAATCGCCCGAGCTCGTATCGTGGATGTGCTAGGATTCTGCAGATTTGGTTGATGGAGCGCCTTCGTGTTCTTGCTCCACCTGGTGGCGAGGTGTATGTTCCTGCCGCTTGACTACTCGCACTCTTCATTGGGTCAGGCTCTGAGCGGTCGGTGAACTACTTCCAAGTGGTTGTCCGGGAGAGGACGATTAGGTGGACTGTGTCGTGGTGGTCCATTCGGCACATGACGGCACCGTCGGAGGCGGATGCGGCTGGTGGGATATTGTTGTGTGGGTTCGAGCGAGGTGTATGGATTCACCCCCATCGGTTGAGGAGGCGATTGGCTTAGCGCAGTTATTCCTAGGACATGATACTCGGATATGCGAGTCGGTTGTTCACAACAACCGGATGGTTGATGCTTGGGTACGAGGGTGGTCCGACGGGTGACTTGGACTCGACCACCGGTTCTCGAGACCAACCGTGTCTCTGATTTCTATCGGAGGTGGTGTATTTCCTTGGATCCTCGGGATAGGGAGAATATCTGCGGGGCGCCGAATCGACGTCCAAGACCGCTCATTGGCGCATCTTTGTGGTACGAGAGGCGGGACTACAATGACTTAGCGGAGTTCAAGTACAGAGGCGTCTTCATCTAGGCCACTAGGAGAGCGACTGGGACCTAGGGTGACCGTGCAGGACCGTCTGGGCGAGAAGGTTGATGGTGAAGCCGGAGAGAACCCTGTTGAGCCCCCAGGATTCGAGAGGAGCATTGCTTCTGTGGTTGTTCGTGCGGATGCTTCAAAGGATGCGGATGAGGAAGATTCTCCAAAGCGTCGTAGGAAGAACGTTTAGATTTTGACTTTAAATGTTTATTCAAAGAATTTGTGTTTAGTTGTTCAATGAATAAAGTGAGTTTGGTGGCTAGTTTTAAACTCATCACTTAAAATGTAAACATTTTCAAAATCAATGATTAAATAAAGAAAGTGTTTGCCTATTGTCTCGTCTCTTTGCTTACTTTATTCATCCTCGACCTTTTTAAGCTTTGGATTGATTTTTTTTGTTTTTTTTTTTTGTGTGGACTGTGCTCTCGACCTTTTTAAGCTTCGAGCGTGTCATTTTGTGTGAACTGTGCTCTTGACCTTTTTAAGCTTTGAGCGTGTCCTTTTGTAAGTGCATTGCCCTTGACCTTTTTAAGCTTTGGGCGTGCGTGCAGGGAAGGTCGGTTGCGCTTCGAGAAGCTGCCTACGTATCTATGTTTTCCATAGAATCAAACCGGCGTAGTTCGTGGTTTTGGTTGAGTCTCCGATTTAAATCGCCACGTATCCACAAGGTCGTGGAATCAAACCAAGCGTAGTTCATCCGTGCGTTGTTTATTTGAAACACATTGCAAAGTCGTGTGGGGCTTAAGGGTAGTATTTCTTAAGCTGGTCGAGATTGGTGGGTAAGTTGAATTCTTCGCCGTCGAGATCGGTTAGCCTCGCTGACTCCTCTGGAAGGATTTCTTTGACTAAGTATGGTCCGCCCAATTGGGTTTGAATTTCCCCCTTGGGTCGGCCAGGTAAGGGTGCCCTTATCGGTTGAGGACCAGATCACCCACTTTAATATTGCGTGGTCCGACCCGCTTGTTGTATCGCGCGTTGTAGCCTTGATTGATACATGCGAACGGTGCTTAAGCGAGTGTAGCGCGCTTTCGTAGAAGAATGAGCCGCTCGTATCGTTCCTTGCCCATTCTCGCTTCGGTATGTTCCGCTTCCATCGACCGAAGTGATTTCATTTCGATTTCTACGGGTCAGACGGCTTCCATGCCGTATGTTAGGAAGTAGGTGTCATCCCCGTTGGTGTACGTATTGTGGTTCTGTATCCCCATAGGCGGCGGGAATCTTGTGTGGCTAATCGTGACAGTGTCAATCATCTTTTTGAGGATGGTGACGACGGTTTTGTTTGCAGCCTTCTACCGCTCAGTTGGTTTGGGGTCGATATGGTGATGATTTGTGTACTTGGATATTGTATTTGGTGAGGATGGGTTCAACTTCTCCTGAATGCGAGCCTTGGTCGCCGATCACCATGAGGTATGCCATATCTGCATATGATATTGTTTTGTATAAAGCAGCAACTTCCTTTGTGTCTAACTTACGGTATGACGCGGCTTCGACCCATTTTGTGAAGTAGTCGATGGCCACGAGGATGAAGCAGTGTCCTCCTGCTCCAACCGGGTGTACTTTGCCTATGACATCTATTCCCCATGTGGAAAATGGCCATGGCGAAGTGAGGCTGTATAAAGGTGAAGGGGGTACGTGTTGCACGTTTGCGAAGATTTGACAGTTGTGGCAATGCTTGACATATTTTGCGCAGTCGGCTTCCATGGTGGTCCAATACCATCCTAGCCTAAGTATTTGTTTACATAAGGCTCGAGCGTTCATGTGCGGTCCGCATTCACCGTCATGAACTTGGGATATTATTTCCCTTCCTTTGTTGTGATGAACGCACAGGAGTAATGTACCCTGGGGCGTTTTCTTGAGTAGCTTATCTGCTTCCAGTACGAATTGTGATGCTAGGAGCCGGAGAGCTCTTTTGCCGCGTTTGTCGGTATTTGGCGGATATTCTCCGTCTCGTTTGAAGTTGATTATTGCTTGGTACCAAGGTTCGGTTTGTTCTTCCTCAGCTTCGATGTCGCAGATGTAGGCGGGTTCACTGCTTCGTTCTACGACGATGGGAATGGTCTGCATTCCCGGGGGGATGTTTAGTAGTGACGCTAGTTTTGATAAGGCGTCTGCGAATTGGTTTTCCTCGCGAGGTAGGTGCAAAAACTCTACGCGGTGGAATTTGGCGATGAGTTCTTGAATCTTGCTCTGGTATAGTGCGAGGTTTTCGTTAAGTATCTTCCATGCTCCGGACACTTGGTTGATGATTAGCGAGGAATCTCCGTACACGCGTAGGTTCCTTTGCGTTTAGTATGAGCGACTCAGAGTCGTGCGGTGCATGCCTCATATTCCGCGGCGTTGTTTGTTACATCAAAGTCTAATTTGATGGATAGGGGTGTATGTTCACCGTTCGGGGAAATGAGTAGTATTCCTATTCCACAGCCTCGGTAGTTTGACGAATCGTCGAAGTACATTTCCCATTGTTCGTCGTTGATGTTGTAAATTCCTTCATCGGGAAATGAGGTGGTGTCGGTGATGGTTTCTTCGTCGATTGCGTGGTCGGCGAGGAAGTCTGAGACTGCCCGTAGACAATATCAAACTCGGCTAGAAGCAGGGTCCATCGTGCCATGCGTCCATTTGGCACTGGTTTCTCGAAGAGGTACTTGATGGGGTCCATTTTTGAGTAGACCTTTGTTTGATGTGCTAGCATATAGTGACGGAGCTTTTTGGATGCCCATACTAATGCTAAGCAACTCTTCTCGACGGGCGCGTATCGAGTTTCATAGTCGAGAAACTTCTTACTGATGTAGTATATTGGATGTTCTTCGCCATCGACTTCTTGGGCTAGCATGGCGCCCATTGCGGTTGTCGTTGTTGTGAGGTAGAGTGACAAGGGTAGGTCCTTCTGCGGTGGTCGTAGGACTGGGGGGTTGGATAACAACTCCTTAACCTTATCAAACGCTTTCTGACATGCTTCGTCCCATTCTACGTGGTCGATTTTCTTCAGCTTCTTGAAGATTGGTTCACATACCATGGTTAGTTTGCTTATGAAGCGAGAGATGTATTGGACTTGACCCAGGAAGCTTCGAATTTCATCCAGGTTCTTGGGTGGTTGCATTGCCATAATTGCTTTTATTTTCGAGGGGTCGGCCTCGATACCTCTTTGGCTTACTACGTGTCCTAGTAGTTTGCCGGATTTTACTCCAAATGTACATTTTTGGGGATTGAGGCGCATCTTGTACTGGCGGAGTCGCGTGAAGAATTTGCGGAGGTTCGTGATGTGATCATCTCTTTCCTTGGATTTGACGATCATGTCGTCTACGTATACTTCGACCTCCTTGTGCATCATATCGTGTAGGAGTGTGGTCGCGGTGCGTTGGTAGGTCGCACCCGCGTTGATTAGACCAAAGGGCATGACAACAGAAGCGATCGTCCCCATGGTGTGATGAATGTTGTCTTGGCCATGTCTTCACCGCCATCTTGATTTGGTTGTATCCTGCATACCCGCCCATAAAGGATAGAAGGGCATGGTCGGCGGTGTTGTCTACTAGGGCGTCTACGCGGCGCAATGGAAGTCGTCCTTTGGGCTTGCCTTGTTTAGATCACGGAAGTCAACACATACTCGTATCTTGCCGTTTTTCTTCAATACTGGGACCATATTTGAGACCCAATCCGAGTACTCGACGACTTGAATGAAGCCGGCTTGTAATTGCTTCTCGATTTCTTCCTTGATCATAAGAGACCATTCGGGTCGTAGTCTCCTTAGTTTTTGTTTGATGGGTTTGAAACCGGGTTTAATGGGGATGTGGTGTTCGGCTATGCTCCTGTCGATGCCGGGCATGTCCTTATATGACCATGCAAAGACGTCTTTGAACTCGGTTAAGAGCTGGGTGAAGTTGGCGCGTTCTTCCTCACTTAGAGAGGCGCCTAGTCATAGCCTCCTTGGTTCTTCGGGGGTTCCTATGTTGATGGTTAGGGTATCCTCGATGATCGGGTTTTGTGTTGGGTTGTTTACGATGTTTGCAATGTATTTAGGTAACGATTGTTCGTTTGTTAGTTCATTTTTTATCGCACGGATTTATGTGTTGTGTTGTCTTAAGTTTTGTTTGTTGTTTGTTATTTATTTGTTTGTTTTTAGCTTGAGACGAGACGTAAGCAAACTTATCTGTATTATTCATTAAAGAAGAATTGTTTGACAAACTAGGAGAAGAGCTGGAGCTAGCCTCCGGAAATAAAAAGTCTAAGCTAAAACTAGAAGATGGGTCGACAGGTGACCCGACACCTAGAGAATTAGATCCTAAAAGAATCTCCTCCTCTTCGTCGTCTTCGGTGTTGTCGCTGCTTGAAGTATCTTTGCTTAAGTCTTCACCATCTTGTGAGGTTATTTTATCAAAGAGGGGTCCTTCCCCTGTGACGAGCTGATATTTGTGGCCTTGGGAGTCGGTCCACTTGGTAATCTTGTACCAACCATTTAAGGTTTTTTCGGCGACATCAGTGATGAGGTCGTCGGGATTGAAGCGGCGGTCTCGGATAATGGACGAGACCAGGTCTTCATTGGTTTTGTTGGTGAAAGGCAGTCCACTGTCATTGGCGAAACAGTGTTCTTGAGATTTGGCGTGGTGGTCTTCGTTGTACTCTCCCCCTGAAGTGAAGTACTTGCCCATGTCGAATGAGTATTTTGGGAGATTGAATTTGCGCGCAAATTTACGCTTTCTAACCTCCTTAGTCATTTGTTCGAAATCGCCTTCCTTTGGCTTGTAGCCTAGTCCCATGGTGGGCCAGAGGCTATGGTTGTCTTTGGTTTCAAAAGGTTTGTAGGTTCGGATAGGTGTGGTTGTGATAGCACCTATTTCAAAGTCGAAACCGCAGGGTTCTTGATTTTCTTCAATTGTGATTTCTGCGATTATTCTACGCTCATGGCGAATCAAGAAGGGCACGGAAATTGGAGGCGTTGATGGTTATGACCTCGTCGTTGAGGGTAGCTTTACCTTACGGTGTAGTGTGGATGTCACGGCCTCGACGGCGTGAATCCATGGGCGCCCCGAAGCATATTGTAGGATGGTGTCATGTCGATTACTTGAAAATCGACCTCTCGCTCTATAGGGCACGTGCGTGCGTGAAGGGAGATTGTCCCTTTCACGCCACGTTTGTTCCGTCGAAGGCTTTCACGCCTTCATTCTGAGTTGAAAATCTTTGTCGTCAAGCTCTGAACAACGGGCGGTTGATAGGGTAGAACATTTCACGCACCCATTTGTCGATCAAGGTTACGTAAAGTTCGTTTTACGCATTGGCGCTAATGTATAGGGCTAAGTTGTGGTTAGCGCCAAATGTTGGGAACTCATTATTGGAGAAGGTGATGGCTCGGCAAGCCAATCTCTCGTGGCGTGGTGACCATTTGGTCAGTGAGA
This sequence comes from Dianthus caryophyllus, assembly GCA_023091065.1. NCBI lineage: Eukaryota > Viridiplantae > Streptophyta > Magnoliopsida > Caryophyllales > Caryophyllaceae > Dianthus > Dianthus caryophyllus. Next base: position 33,558,769 of record CM041517.1, on the reverse strand, counting down.
TGTCCGCATCCGCACTCGCCATTTGTAGCGCACGGATGAATGCTTTTCGCGGATCGCGAGTCTCGTAGAAGGGCCCAGATTGAGATGTCGGCTTTGGTGCGAGCGAGTTATACGAGCGTCTCGCTCGTGTTTGGTGGTAGTATCGGCTGGGGTAGTAGGTGCATCTTCGAGGGAACGTCCTCCTGGCTACGGTTTTGCCCTTGCTCGGCGGCGCGCTTTGGCGTGAGCATCCGTGAAGATATTTTGATAGGGTCTCCTGAGCGGGTAAGGTGTGAAACTTCTTCTTTGGTCTCGGGTTGAATGACGTTAATTTTGGTTTGAGGTTTGTTGCCTTTCTTCTTCCCTTTCGCTTTCTCGCCTTTTTAGAGGAGGAAGAATTGCTGGTGTTATTGATTTGGGCGATGGCCTTGTTAGGTGGCGGCCATTCGCCTTCGCTCTCGCTGCTAGAATACCAGACTCCATTGATTTGTCCGGATGCGTTCAAACCTTCTTCGATTAGTGTAGCCAAGTTAACAAGATGTTGAAAATTGCGTATGTTGGCATCCCGAATGTAAACCTGGTATATCGGATGTAGGTCTTTGACGAGGTGAGGTACGAGCTCGTCAGGGTGTAGTATGCTCACAAGGTGTTTATTGAGTTCCTCCCATCTAGATAGGAAAGCAGTAAAACTTTCATCGTCTTTTTGGACATTAGCTTCCATGATCGGTTGGTCGAGGGAGATGGTGTTGATCTGATCGTCAGTAGGTGTGATAAGGTAAGAGCAATCAATGATGGGTATGGAGCCCACAAAGATTGCATGGTTAGCCAAGGGGTTGTCTTTATTGGATGGCTTACCATTGGCCGTCGGCTTGTCAAGCTTTCCCTGGTCGATAAGGTCTTGGATAGCGTGCTTCAGTTTGAAGCAATTCTCAGTGTCGTGACCTTTGCCCCTGTGGTATGCACAGTAAGCGTTTGAATCCCACAGTTTAGGCTTCTTATCTTCAGGTGGTTCGGGGGTAGGCCCGATGGGTTGCAGGTAGTTCTTGTCGACCAGTCTTTTAAATGCCTTGGTGTAAGACATGTAAAGCTGATCAAAGTTCCTCCTAGGTTTGAAGGGAGAAGGGGTAAAGGTTGCATATGATTCTGGATCGCCGAGTGACTCCAGGTTGGCGGCAACACGGTTATTCGTCGCTCTTGGTCGAACGTGTTGTTTTAGATGAACTTCCTTGATATGCATGACCGGTATACTTGGCCATGGTCCCAGTTCTGAGGTCGTCTTCGATTTGGGTGCCGACCTTAGTAAGTTGCTTGAAGGTTTGTATGTTGCTATACCGCATGTAGAATTGGTACACGGGTCGCAAGTTGTTGACAAATTTCGGCACAAGTTCGTCTTCTCGGACGATTTGGGATTTGTGCACTGAGTTTCTTCCACCTAGTAAGGTACTCGGTGAATCCTTCGTTGTCTCTTTGTGATAGGACCTCTAGGGTACGGATGGAGACCTGGGTGTCGTCGTTGTCCTTGTATTGATGATCGAATTCAACGGTGATTTGTTCAAACGAGGAAACTCGTTCCGGGTTTAGAGAGTAGAACCAGGTCTTGGGTATGGCTGCGAGGGAATGTGGGAACAATGATGGCCAGTGTTCCGGGTCGACTCCTTTTATTCCCATTTGTGATTTGAAGGCCCTGATGTGGGTAATCGGGCTTTCATGACCTTGAAAGATCGGGAGATCACTGAGGGCGAGCTTGCTTGGTAGTGCGTCCCTAATATTTTGAGGGATGTTCTCGTTTTCTTTGTGTATGGAGTAACCTCCCGGGGTACCGAGACGTTCCTCCATAGCCTGGAGTTTCTTGGCGTGTCTATCCGCCTCGTCCTTGATTTTCGGCCCATTCGATCGACTTGTTTGGTGATGGTTGAAAGCAAATTGCTCAAGGTCGTTGGTTAGCTTGGCGACTTGTTCGCGGCTTCGGTTACATCTTGATTGCCGGCCATTTTTCGCTTGTAGGTTCGTTTCTTGTAAGGGAGGGTAACTCGGTTCTTAGTGCGACGGGTATCCAGTTGAGGTTCTCCTACATGTGCATAAGATGCATCAGCTATATGACAGACCCGACTGACACGTTCATTTACATGTTCGTTTTTAGCTCATTTCATTTTGAAAAGGACTCTTTTTTTTTTAAAAGAAGGAAGTTTTCGAAAGACAAGCTAGGAGTGTTTTTGAGATGAGAATGCGTCTTGTAGCCTCATCTCGATGTTAAAAGGGTTTTGCTTCGCATCCGCCTAACCCGAGTGACGATATGTTGTCATGGGTTAGCGATGGATGCGTAAAAGGGAATCGACTTGAACTAGCCAAGTCGAAGATGTTAAAAAGGGATTTGGGCCATGAGGCTCAAAGGAAGAAATCCGCGAATTGAGGTTGGAAACCTTGACTCGGGTTTTGCTAATTTTGTAAACGGAAGTTTGAGAAGTGTTTGTTTTAAAAACTTGCGATTATTTTGTTTGAAAAGTGTTAGTTTGTTAGTTTGTTAGGTTGATTATTTTTGAAAACTTTTAAGGCGAATTTTCGAAAATATGCACATGAATTTTGAAAAAGACTATATGGTATAGCCTCGCGTTAAATGCACGTATGACTCTTGGTCGTTTGGTCGTCTCAGATGCTTCCAACCGATTTGAGTACGCTTTGGCGGGTGCTTTTGGCCCTTCGCCTACATAGTATAACATGTAGGATCTGAAGGAAAGCCCTGGCGGTCAAATCAGTTTGCTACTTAAGTCGTGGAGGGGTGAGAGGAAGGTTAGTCCGTAACGTGCTTTATCGAGTGGACAAGCCTGCGTTTGGAACCACCTCTCAAGGTATTGGTGTGTGAATCCGACTAGATTCGACTCTAACGGATATGCTTAGCTCATGTATGTTGATTGGTCTCAAGTCGTTCAAGTCTCATTTTTATTTTTAAAAAGAAAAAGGCTAGTTTTAGTTTTAAAAATAAAACTCATCCCCAGTGAGTCGCCAATCGTAGGTACCGGATCGCACCATGGAACCACTCGACGCCTTGCTAAGGCCGTAAAGTTAAAAAGATTAAGTACAAAAACCTTTTAAAAGCTGTTTTGGAGCCGCCACTAAATTATGAGGGAAATTTAGAACCCGCCTCAGTGTCCTCATGCTCAAAGACACGCCTTAGAGTTCAAGGCACGTCGACACCTATCCGCCTAAGGTTATTGTGAAACCAGATTCGGATTCGGGTGAGGGTACTTTTCTAAAGAATAAATCAAAATAATGTTTTTATGAAAGATCTTTTGGAAAAGCCTATCAAAAGATAGCCTCTACTAGGCTTGAGAACAATGCAAATAATGATACATGAGCCTAAGTAATTCGCTACGTCTGAAGTGCGATATAAATGTAAAAAGAATGCAAAAAGAGATTGTTTAAACCCTCGATTAAGCATGCTTAACTTATTAACTTAACAGTTCGATTTAATGACTAATTCATTTTAAGTGATTTAGATGCAATAAGAGGATTTGCTAAAATGCATGCAGTAAAATAAAGATCAATTAGCCATTGATTTATTTTAAGGGGGTCAGTGGATTATGCGACTTTGGAAAGGTGTTACGAAGAGGGTGTGAATTCGAGGTGCATGGCCGCCTTATGAAAAGCAGACTTGCGTGCACAAAGTCGGGTGAGCCTAATGTAGGCCCTCGCTAGTCTAAGAAGTAAGAAAAACTACCGCCTTCAAGTTTAGGAAGCCGTAGCCTCGCTTCAAAGGGAAGAATTCAACACTAGGAAAAATGAGGAATTCTAAGGGTGTTTATGCGTGAGGCTTTGAGAGTGTTTTGAGGTGAGAATTGTATTCTGAATTGTGTAATTGTGTCATGAATGAATGACCGAAGGGTTGTATTTATAGTGTAGAGTTCGGTAGATTTTAGGAAATCTAGGGATAAAACCGGACGTAGGAGCCGCAAGGCCTCTCTTGCATTTGCTGGGGCAATCGCAAGAAGTCTTGCGATAGCTCTCTACCAATCGCAATGCCTCTTGCGATTGGTAGGGAGGGTTCTATCCTATATATTCCGTATATTTCTAAATTATCTTTTAGGATATACGAAATAACCTTGCGTGAGCTCTAAGTTAGGGGTTGCTAGGGTTTGTTTTAGAGTTTGACTTGGTCAATCCTGATCCTTGGAATGCGGGCCAGGTATGGGTTTGGGCTCGGTTGCGGGCAGAGCCACGAAAATGTAAAAAGGATGCATTTTGTGTAGTTTTGTGAAATAGGACATTCCGTGGGACTATCCTGGGTTTTTGCTAATGTTAAAGGTTAGTTTTAGCCGGTAGGCCTAAATTTAGGTATTTAGGTGGATCGATGTGTTATATGTGTTTGAAAAAGGGATGTGCGCATGCCGACTAGGACCTGAACTCGAGACAAGCTAGACTCTAGACCTAAGGACACTAAAGGTGATGACCCATAAAGAAACCTCATTTGCATTTAAAAACATTTAACTTGAATTCGTCATAGTTAGAACCATTTAAGTCAACATAAAAGCATGCAATAAAAGTCCATTGTTACATCACTGGGTTTTTGGCGGGAGGTGCGGATTTGGGTATCTACAAGAGGTAATAATCGTAGATAATGAATTTAGACCTAAAAACATATAATATGAATGATGATGTAAGCATTATGTTTTGGCGGGAAAAAAATGCATAGAATCGCGACATGTGGCATTGATGATGTCAGCGAAAACTGTCATTTAGTATAATAAAGATTCTTGAATTCAAATGTGAAATTCCAAATTCAATTCCATAGTGATGTTTGGTGGCGCATAAAATTGAAATTGAAATTGGCTACTTTAATATTAAAATTTTGTTAAAAATTTATAACAAAATGAAATTTAGATTATTGTATCAACTTTTAAAATAAAATTTTAAAATTTTACTCATTTTTAAATCATACGGAGCAAGTATGAAAAAACTAAAAGGATGAGGAATTCAAATGACTACCCAAATCATAAGAATTAAAATGAACCCAAATTGAACTACCTTGGAATTGAGTGAATTACAATTCCAATTATTGAAGTTCTGCAAACATTAGAATTGGCTCAATTCCGAAATTAAATTTCAATTCGGATTGCCAAACATGAAATCAATTTAAATACAACGACAAAGAACAAGGATTACACAGCGACACAAATCCCTGACGAAAGAAAGTCAACCGGTCCTACAAAAATCGCTAAATATACCCCTTCTTAGAATTGCTCAACCAAACTACATTTACACTCTACAAGACTACTCCGTACGGTTTATCTAGAGACTAGACTAGTAGACAGACCATCATCTCATTAACTTCTTCATGATGCACGGACCTACCTGGATATTTCAGACGCCACATCAATCGTTAGCTGAGAGCAGCCACGACAAATATTCTGCACTATGACTGAGAACACTGTCACACTCGTTTGGAGGAGTAATCCTTTTACGCATAAGCGTCTCCACGGTGGGACACTTCCGTTTCCGCCCACCATGAGGTCGTGACCTCCACTGCTCGTCAAACTCCTCAAGGTCTCCCTATAAGGAAGAAATCTCTAATTAGGGATAAGGTTTTCTTGCATGGACGAATTCCTTTGTAGCATAATTGTACCGAATATATAATAGAGGGAGAATAATTACCGGCGCATAAACATGGCGACCTGATTTCTCGTGATTATCTCTAACGTGCTTGAAGGCAAACCTCATGCCACAACCTGACACACTACACGCAAATGGTCTGATATTCAGATGCACTGCCTTTACATGCTGCCGAAGATTTGAACTCTGCAAATTCAGTCAAACACTTAGCCACTGTATGATTCAGCTTTGTACGGACGGAAACAGAGGGGAGGCCAGAAAATGAAACAAAAGATTCAGCTTTGTACGAACTGAGGGATTAGGACGAAAAATCTGGTTCAATTCTTACCGTGGTGAACGAATGCTCGCAGCCCTCAAAATTGCATTTCAAAACTTCAGTTGAGCTATCATCATGAGATTGGAGATGACGTTTGTAATTCTTCCTCAGGTGCTTTGACCCACAAACTTCACAGATTATGTATTGGTGGCACGATCTAACATGAGCGCTGAGGCATTCCCGGTTTGCAAAGGCTTTCATACAGCTTGGATCGGCACAAAATGTTTCTGAACATTCGACTGCAAGAATACAATACTTAAAATAGTTCGACTAACAAAAGTATACAACGCAAGAAAACCATAGAACAGAACACTCCCTACCATGGGACTCTTCATGTTTTTGCAACTGCGATGCATACTTGAACTCTTTGCCACACCCGGCTATCTGACACACATGTTTCTTTTGTTCCTTTTGAACAGGGTTTCTTTCATGGTATTCCTTTAGGTGTCTAGCAATATTCCCGTGAACAGAAAATTCCTTACTACAATCATCCACAGGACAATTAAACAGTTTCCCTTCGTGCTGAGTAAGGTGACGATTTAAATGGTCTTTCCTTCTATAGCTCGCGCTACAGTCATCTACCGGGCAAACAAAAGGCCTCTGCAAGAAAATCAAGTCTAAGATACCTTCAAATACTCCTAGTTTTGTGTCGAAAACTCAGAAGGTGAAGAAAGCTCAATCTTGCAGTAAAACGACGTAAAAGTTCAAACCTCTACAGAGTGCGTGTGAGAGGCTTCTCTTGACGGAGCTTCTCAGGAGGTCTCCCATCCTGATACTAGTCCAGTCAAGAGTAGATACATTATAAGCCTCTTCGCATTTTGTAGTTCTACCATTGGGATCCAATGCTTCACACACTTTCACACAATTCCAGAATCTGCATCATTATCATCAGTCAACCGAGCCAAGTTTGCAAATCAGCCCAAAAATGTAATACAAAGATAATTTATCAAACACACATATCATTTTGTCACACAAAATCTATTCCTTTAAAAAGTGCTTGTTGAAATTTACACTGAAATAGGATTAATGTAAACAGAAAACTATTTCAAACGAAACGTTAGAGCATCACTCGTCCATTCTACATCAACAGATGACAACTGAGAACAGAAATATCAAATAGCAACTGCTTACCCAAGTGAAAACCGAATCAAATCTCCATATTGATTTTTTCGAATCATTTCATTAAGCTAAACTTATTCAATGAAAATTACGATAGAATTTCGCACCCACTACCAAAACATTCCATAATATAAAAATAAACTATCGATGTACAAGGCCCACCAACATTACAATATAAGCGTTGTCAAAATGCATCGGCTCAATTCTTCCCAAAAATTATCGAGCTTTAACACAACACAATAACAGAACACATACAAACCAATTGTCACAATCCAAAGTGTGAATTTAAAATTGTACCTGAAATGAGTGAGAAAGCATGTGTTGCTTCAAGTGAGCAGGTTTCTTAAAACAAGCACCACACTTTTCACATGTGTTATTACTCTTTAGTCCTTCGTCTTCGACTTCCGCAGTTTCATTCACCTTCTTCATCTCCTCCTATAAACATCCAAATTACCAACCGATAACGACCCATAGCATCAAAATCTCCATTAAAGCTAAACTAATGAACTATTCGATATATAAACCCATGAAATTAAAAACCCTAAATCAACAACAACTATTAAGTAACAAAAACATAATATAAATCAATTAAAACCCATGAGATGCAAAAACATTAACAACACATTAAACACTCGTTCTGATCAATCAAGTAAATATGTAAATAATTTAATGAATTGAAGGGGAAAAAGGCAATTCATCAACAGTAGCACAAAAGCGAATAAACTCATTAATTCAAAGGAAAAACAGAAAACAAATATCAATAAAGAAGGGGAAATTAAGTTAAAAGAATACCGGGTGGTGAGAGAGAATGTGAGAGGTAATCATGGATTTTTTAGATCGACAAATACCACAAAATTGGCAGTAATATCGACGAATATCCCTGAAAATTGGTCTGATTTCTTTGTTATCTCCCTCTTCCATGATGACGACGACGATATTAGCGAGTTTTTGGTAGAGGTGAAGTTTGTGACCTGAATTTGGGTTTACTGCTAGGTGAAGTACGGATAATAACGGCCCAAACATTATTTCAGAAAATTTTAAATTATTTTAAAAAACTAGGTAAAACCCGCGATAATATCTACAATATGCACGGGATCTAAACTACTTCCTTCATTCTTTTTTTTTCCACCCATATCATTTTGGACCAAAAATTAAGAAATACTATTAAACAATTGATAAAGTATTATGAGTGGAAAAAATATTAATTAAAAATTATAAAAGGTTGATAAAGTGAAAAACATATTAATAAAATATTATAAAGGTTGGTGCAAGTGGACAAAATAATACTTCCTCCATTCCGTTTGGTTCTATACATTTGACCAAAACACGGTAATCAAGGTAGATGAAAATCTAGTGGGGTAGACAATAGAATTACCAAATTACCCCTACTTTATTCTTTAAAAAATGACATTGCAAGTGGGTTGAGTGGGATATTAATGAAGGGTATATTGGTCTTTTAGTTTAATAAAGTACGGACCAAAATAGAATGTATAGAATTGATTGAAATTTCCGAAAAAAGAATATGTATAGAATCAAATGGAATGGAGGAAGTACTCCGTAATAAATAATGGGCCAAAAAAGAAAGTTTGCAAATGGGAGAAAAAAGATAGAATTTCTATTTTGGGAAAATGTGAGGAAAAAGAAGGAATTGAGGGATTAGTGTTGTTAAAAAATAGAAATTATTATAAACTGAATAATGTACCAAGTTAAATACGTCATTAAAGAAGTTAAATCGTGCAATGAATCGAAAACTTAAACAATCATTTTGCATCATAATAGAGAAAACGAAAAAAGGGAAATAATGAAATAGTACACAATCCAAAACAATAAAAAGTGATATATTAAATACATTGTTCCTACGATAGAGAGTGGTATATAAATATATATTGTTTCTACAATTTATGGAAAATTTCTTTGTACACCACATTGTCCGTGGTCCGTGAATGACCGACATCGCCTTTAGATATAAGAACTTTCAAACCCTTTTTGCTAGTAGCTCTAGATAAAGCAACATATAGCTGACCATGATTCAAGCTGATATTGGAAGATACAAATCGACCTGGGACAATGATTGTCCCTGACTTTTGTTTATCATACTTACAAAGCAAATCAAAATGAAATTGAGTTAACTCAAATTAATTAGTGGTAGTTTGAAAGTTTTTTAAATTAATATTTGTCTTTAATTTAAGTGTCTTTTGAAATGCCAAAATTGTGGTTACAAGTCAATTTGAAGTAGTATAAATATTTAGGTTGTTCATTCATTCTGGTTAAAACTAGACATTTACAAATTAGTTTAAAGTGGTGCGATGAGTTATATTAAACATAATAAGTGTGAAATTTGTTTATCATTATCTATTTTTGTTTAAGTATTTTGCAATTATCGTTGTTCCTACAATTAAGTTTTCACAATAATTTTAGACTAATAGATTATTTCATTTCATTGTAATTTTTATATCCTCGTAATACAATTAGGAATATTGATTAAATTAAAGTAATATCTATATATTCAAAATAAAAAATTAGGGTTTAGAACTCTCTCTTCTCTCTCTGCCATGGCGAAAAAGAAAGGGGGAGGGAAACCACGCGTAATCTTTCAATCGCCTTATAAGAAATCTGATTCTCTCTCACAAGCTCGTCCTGGGATAAGTGATGCTCATATATCAGCGAAAGGCCGCATCAGAGCTTTTCTTCAAGTGTCGATGGGGATCGAGGTGGATAGGTCGTTTATTCCTTTAGATCTGAATCAAATGGATATGGAACGACAGGATATCCCTGTGATGGCAGCAAGTAAAGTCGCTCCTCTGCGATTGGAGAAGGAGGATGTTGAAGAGGAAGTGAACTACTGGAAGCAATCTCTGGTGTGTTTCATCTTGGGTGCGAACCCACCGCCGGAGGTAATTTCTGGTTATATTCGACGTGTGTGGACTGTGTATGAGTATGATAAGATATCGTTCATGCCCAATGGGGTATTCCTTGTGCACTTCAAGTCATATGATAAGATGAAGGAGATCCTGGAGAAGGGATACCACTTGTTTGCTGGGAAACCACTAATTGTGAAGCCCTGGACCGAGGATTGCAAATTGATGAAGGATGATGTGAAGGAGGTACCCACTTGGGTCAGACTGTATGGTTTGGAACTCAAGTTTTGGGGAGAGAACTGTATGGCGAAAATTGTGGAACTGATTGGTTCGCCATTGAAACCAGATGCATCAACAGTTTTGAAGAGCCGACTTGGGTATGCTCGATACTTGGTAGAGGTGCAGGTGGGGAAGGAATTACCATCACAAATCCAGTTCTATGATGAGCTGGACCAACTTCAGGAGATCAAGGTGGAGTATGAATGGAAGCCAACCAAATGTGAGCAATGTAAGATGTATGGACATGAGGTGGAGAAATGCAGGAGGAAGGTTACACAACCACCTAAACAGGTGTGGAAACCAGTGACAAAAGAAGCTCCAAAAAATGCAGATAAGGGGAAACGGGTTATGGCTCCTGAGGCTACCACACCAGTTAGGAATAGCTATGATGCATTAATTGGATTGACTGGGGAGGATGGAGAGCCTTCTACTAGGCCTGTCACATTTGTAGAGGTGTTAAACTCGGCAATACAGAAGTCTGTCACTAAGTTGGGACCTAGTACCCAGCTTGGAGATGGATAGTCTTGGATGTTGGAACATTAGGGGCTTGAACAAGCAGGCTAAGCAGGCTGAGATACTCCACTTCTTGGGTGTTCAGCAAGCTGGCTTGTTTGGGCTCCTTGAAACTAGGGTAAAACCTAGTAATAATACTAAAATTATTAGTAAAATAGTACAACAGTGGTCTCTTGCTACAAACTATAGCCATCATAAGGGTGGGAGAATATGGTTGCTTTGGAAACCCACAATTGTTCAAAGTTATCAGAACTAAGGTGACAAATTTCAACTGATCCATGGCAGGTGTGTGATGCTTGGGTCACAAAAAGTGTTCTGGGTCACTATTTGCTATGGTTATAATGATAGTAATTATAGAAAGGAGCTTTGGGAGGATTTGGGGAAGCTAGTCCCTAATGAGCCATGGATAGTTCTTGGTGACTTCAACAATATTCTGTTTGGTAATGAAAGGCTAGGGGCACCTGTCCACAGATGTGAACTCATGGACTTCCAGGCCTGTGTTCACAGATGTGGGCTCAGAGATATTAAGCAGGTGGGGAAATTCTTCACTTGGAATAACAAACAAGATGGGGAGAAAAGGGTGTGGTGTAAGTTGGATAGAGCTCTTGTCAATGATGACTGGTGCTTAGAATGGCCTGATTCTGTTGCGGATTTCAAGGCTGAGGGACTCTATGATCACTCTCCATGTGTGGTTAGACTAGAGTCAGCAAATATGAAGAGGAAAACATCCTTCAAATTCTTTAATATGTGGACAAGGATGGGTGACTTTGAGGAGATTGTAAGGCAAGGCTGGAAGGAGGATGTGTCTGGGGTAACAATGTATAGAGTGGTAAGGAAGCTCAGTCATCTGAAACCTGTTTTTAGAGACTTGAATAGGAGACACTTCCATGATGTGGAGCAGACCTGTGATATAGCCACTCATTGGCTGTATGACTTACAGAGGCAGCTAGACAAGAATCCCACTGACACGAGATTGAGAAAGTTAGAAAAGGAGGCTACTGAAGTAGTGAAGGAGAACCAACAGCGGGTTAGGAGTTTCCTGGCCCAGAAAGCAAAAATGGATTGGATAGGGGAAGGGGACTTAAATACAGCTTATTTTCATGCCAATCTCAAGATGAGGAGGGCTGGGAATAGAGTGGTGAAGCTCAAAGATATGGATGGGAAGGTGTGTGAGACTCCAGCAGCCATTGAGGAAGCATTCCTACAATTCTATGCATCATTACTTGGGAGTTCCAAACCAACTACAGCTGTGTGTGATGAAATAGTCAGGGAGGGGAATCTGGTTACTCAAGCTATGAGTGCTAGACTCTTGAGACCTGTGGAGAATGATGAAATCAGAGAGGCAGTTTTCTCTATCCCAGATAACAAAGCCCCAGGACCTGATGGGTACTCAAGTGCTTTTTACAAGAAGGCATGGAATATTGTGGGGGAAAAAGTGTATGCAGCAGTGAAGGATTTCTTCACCAATGGGCAACTGTTAAAACAGATAAATGCAACTATGATAACTCTCTGATGTGTCCTATATTTATATATATTTATAGCCCCCTGTCGCTTGCGTTTCTTTGCGATTCTTGTGCTTTTGATTGCGTTTCAGCTCCTATTTCGCTCCGTTTTGGCTCTGCTGCGTTTTTGTGTTTATTTTGTAGGTTAAAGCAGCTATTCGGAGTTTAGGATGCTATTCGGGAGGTTTCGTGAAGTTTCGTAAAGTTTCGTGAAGTTTGGAGGTGATTCGAGTTGATTTCGTCGCGTTTCGCTTGCGTACGAGCCTCGTTTCACTAAATGAAGGTGTCCCGAGACCTTGGGACGGGATTTGAAGTTCATGTGATCAATGTAGACCTTGTCCCTACCCCTTGGGATGACATAGGCCTCGTCCCTATGCCTTGGGACGGAGAACAATGCAAAAGAAGCTAAGTACAAAAAGTGCAATTTGGAGGCTTGAACTGAAACACACGGGATGGACCACATCCCGGTCGGGATGCTCTTGTCCCGGACCCCTGGGACGCTTCCGACTCTTCGTTGGCTCAAAATAATTCGTCTATTTCAAAGGCCAAATGATCATATTTCGCTTGATTCTTTTTCCTGCACTTTTATAACACTTTTAAGTTGATTCTCAAAAAAACTTAGGTTTAAATAATTTCATCTTTTGTAACTTCAATTCCGGACTCGGTTTATGTTCGTTTGATCATCTATTTGGTTTTTGTTGTTGAATTCATCTTGTTCTCTTTGCAAATTTCTGATTGGTTTTGGTAACTTCTTCTCTCTTTTGTTTATCATTTCATCCTTTATCATTGTTGATCATGTTTTCATCCATTGTTATTGCCTTTGTTGTTGTTTTCGTCATGTGTGAGTAGTCCTCTATCTAGGGATGAAGGGTGAATCATGGGTGCTTGCTTAGGTTGTTTTTGATGATGTTTTGAGTTAGGTTTTCGCGCTCGTTTTGATTGTCTCGTTTTGTTTGCGTTTGTTGATCCTTTGGCCAAGGGTTTGTGAGCGATTGTCACCCCTAAACTTAAGATCGAAAGCCTAGTTTAGGGTAGGACACGAGACCAATCATTAGGACCCTCACTTGTAAGTTGCGAGAGCCCGCACTTGAGACCTAGAGGAGCTTAAGACCGAGAGGCCTAACTTACCCTTAACGAGAGCGATTTCCTACTCATTCTGATCACCATCCTTCGACCTAGCTTACCCCGTGCCTAACCCGATTCCCTACACCTTTCTCCCTTTGCTTAAACCCTTATCTCTTCGCTCTAGCTTTAGTAACTTCAACCACTCGAACCGAGACTAGAATCACCCAAAATAACCAACAACTCGACCTTCTCCCTGTGGATACGATACCCGACTTACCCTTGCTACCCGTTAGAGTTTGTTCGGATTATTTTTGATTAGGTGACGCGACTTAGCCTATCAAATTTTGGCGCCGTTGCCGGGGAGACGGCTTTTGTCTTTGTTGTTATTTGGTTCTTTTCTCTTTTGTTACTCTTGTCTCAAGGAACCTCCATTCCTTGAGGCCGTTACTTACGTCTACTCTAGTGCTTGTGTATGCCCAGGAACACTCGTACGTCTCAAAAAGGCTTGGCATTTCAGTTTGATCCGGAGCCGGAGCGTACATTTCTTAGGCGCAAGAACTTATTGAAGGACTTGGAAGCTACTTTATCTCCTACTTCATCCTCTAAAGAAGCTCACATCGAACCCAAGAAGATGGTGAAGCTCTCGGATCACTCTAAGCCAACCGCGGCTCAACTACCTACCAAGAATGCTATCTTATTGTGCGTACAGCTTGAGATAAAGCCGCTTTCATTAGCTTGATTGAGCGTGAATCGGTTTGGGAAACCGGGAGGACCCTAACCTCCATGTTCAGAACTTTTGTGATTATTGCTCAACGATTAAGCAAGCCGGAGTCACCCAAGAGCAAATACGTGAAATGCTTTTCCCGTTCTCACTTAAGGATAAAGCAAAGCTATGGTTGAACTCGTTGAATCGAGTTGCACACGGGGTGACCGATTGGAGCACTCTTGCGTTGGCTTTCTATCAAAAATACTTCCCACCGGAGAAGACGGCAATGCTACGGAGTCAAATAACTAGCTTCCGACAAAGGGGAGACGAGTCTCTCTTTGATGCGTGAGAACGTTACAAGGAGCTCCAACGCCAATGTCCTCATCATGGGTTTGACAAGTGGTTTTTGGTAATGCAATTCTACAATGGACTGTACAACGAGTCTCGCCAAGTGCTTGACTCGGCCACTAGCGGACGCTTCGATAACATTGACGTTGAGGAGGCCTTTGATACAATAGAGGCCATGGCTATTCACGATGCTCAATACGGTAATGCTAGGAATGTTCCTAGAAGTGGAGGCAAGCATGGCGTTGACGCAGTGGCCTTGCTTACGGCGAAGGTGGATGCAATGACCGCGATGATGATGAGTCAAATGCAAGCTGGTTCCTCTCAAGCTCGAGGACAATCGGTAGCCGCTATGCACACTACTTACGATCCTCTATGTGACTCATGTGGAGCTTCCGGTCATGTTTCAATGGAATGCCGAGGTATGAATTCTCAATCTAATCTCCACCATGTACATGCTTTTCAATCACAAAACAACCCCTACTCGAACTTTTACAACGAAGGCTATAGGAATCATCCAAACCTTTCCTACAAAAGCCAAAATGTCCTTAATCCACAAAACTTCGTTCCTTACAACAACACCGCTCTTAGACCCTACAATCCACCGGGTTTTGTTAGACCGCAACTTCAACCACCGGTTGCTCCTCCTCCCGTCTTCGATCCTATGGCCGAAATGCGAGCCATGATGCTCCAAATGCAAAAGAATCAAGAGGCCATGATGGCCAAGATGGAGAAGGAGGCACAAGCTAAAGACGCTACCATTCAATCCTTGGTTGCTCACAACAAGGCCATGGATACTCAACTTGCTCAATTAGCGTCTTCTAGCAACACGAGGGCACCCGGAGCGCTTCCGGCTCAACCCAAGCAACCTCACGAGACCGCCAACGCCATCTCCCTAAGAAGTGGAACAAGCTACGATGGGCCGCCTATGCCCAATGTTGATGTACCTCCCGTAAAGGTAAGCAAGGTAAGTCCTAATGTTTCCGCTAACGATTTGAATGTTGAGAATGGTGTTAGTGCAGGGTCTACAGGTGGGGCCGAGCCCAAGGAGGCCGTGAGTGGTGGTGGTGTGCACGTGGGAGTGCAACCAACGGAGCCCGAGAAAGAGGAAGCGACAATGCCGGTCGGCCGAGTCACGATTCAAATCAAATTGCCATTCCCGAGCCGAGTGGTAAAATCTAAACTCGACTCACAATTCGGTAAGTTCATGGAGGTCGCCAGGACCTCAAGGTAATCTGCATTCTTCATCGAACTTGTTACACAAGTCCCCTCGCATATGCTAAATTCCTCAAAGACATACTCACCAGAACGATCTTTCAATGAGGTCGAGATCGTTGCTTTTTATCTTGAATGCAAATAAGCGCTTTTACAAAACCAGTCTCCTCCTAAATTGAAAGATCCGGGTAGCTTCTCGATCCCTTGCACTATTGGTACTACTTTCATTGATAAAGCCTTGTGTGATTTAGGTGCAAGTGTGAGTGTCATGCCTTACTCGGTGTGCGAGAAGCTCAACATGGGTGAGTTGAAAGTAACTAATATCACGCTCCAAATGGCGGATCGTTCGGTCAAACGCCCACTTGGTGTTTTGGAGGACGTTCCCGTCAAGGTTGGTAAGTTTTTCATTCCCGTCGATTTCATTGTTCTTGACATGGCCGAGGACTCCCAAATTCCTATTATATTGGGTCGGCCTTTCTTGCACACTGCTGGTGCTATTATAGACGTCAAGAACGGGAAATTGACGTTGGATATCGGAGGTGATAAAGTTACTTTTAATCTTTCAAATGCTTTAAAACGCCCAATGTTGGAGGAGCATGTCTTTGCGGTTGATGTTCTTGATGATTGTATAGACGAGTACTTACCTCAGGTCCTCGAGAGGGACCCTCTTGAGGCCGTGCTCTATTGTGATGATGTTGCAGGTACATTAGGGCGGACGGACGCGGGTAAAGATGCAATGCGGGGCGCGTGGCCTTGACGGAGTTGGCTTTGCTGCAAGCCACGCAATTGGAGTTGCTAATGAGGATGGCCGAGCTGTTGATGACGATGGTTGTGACGATGATGAGGAGGACGATGGAACCGGGATCGTTTATGACGAGACCCACGGTTGGTGGTACTTCCCGTACCCTGCTGCGCCCCCAGTTTGATGCTGGTTTGGGGGAATGTTTTGCTTGTAAATAAATTGTATGTACTTTGCTTTCTTTTGAGACTTTCTTTACGCGTTTTTATCCCCCTTATTTTAAGGTCCCCATGTTGATGTGCTTTCGGACACATTGGGGACAATGTGTCGTCTGGTTTGGGGGGAGAAACGCTTTGCTTTTTATTTTTGTTTTTTCTTTTTCGTTTTTCGTTTTTTCAAAAATCAAAAAAAATCTGAAAAATTCAAAAAAATCCCAAAAAATCAGAAAATTTCTCAAAAATACCAAAAATACGTATCCCGAGCGTTGTTTGCGAGCTTGTTTTTACCTTATTCTTTCCCGACATCCCTTCCCTTGTATGCTTTGAGCTTTGGCATGATTTATATTGTTGGTTTAGCGCTTTCGGGGATGTTTAGACGCGTTGCAGATGATGGCGTGCTTTTACTTTGTTGGCTTTATCACTCATGGACTTTAGTTACTTATATTGTGAGGTTTTGAGCCTCCAGAGGCCGGTTCATCTATCCCGGTCCCCGTGCTTTATTGTGAGTAGTTCTCCTCATGGGGTGCGTAACATTAACGCGCATAAGTGTGGCCCCTATCCCGTGTTTCCCACGACTTTGTCACTTGTTTATTGCATATGAGGCTTTAGTTGATTTCTTATGATTCACCTTGTCTTTGCATTGTCTTATTCCTCTCATTTTTGATCCTAATACCCTTACCCACATGAGTTTGCTAGCTACATTGCCATATAGCCTACCCTAGCCTTGCTAGTTACCGCTTTTGCTTACTCTTGTGCTTGTCTTTCGGGTTTTGATCATGCTACGACTTGCTGATGTCGTACGCTTGAGAGTGTTGGTGAATATGAGTCGGGATTGCTGCTTCCCCGACCTTTATGAGGTTTTCCGCAACTATGTGAGTGTGCTTCTTTTGCTCAAGAAAAATCAATCAAAAAATCTGAAAAATACAAACACAACACAAAATACAAAAGAAAGAAAGAGATGTGTGCACAAATGCAAGAGTTGTTGTTGTTGTACATGAGCGGGCACTTGAAATTTGTTGTCATGTTGCGTTGATGTGTAAAGGAGATCGATATGCTGTTTTCGGTCCGTTTTTCATGAGAGTTGGGTTCCGTTTTGGTTGGATGAGCACTTGAGTAGTACGAGTGGTTTCTAGTGGCTTAGCTCCACGATTCCATGATTATATGTTCCACCTTATCACCCTTTACCTCTCTATGGCCTTTACACCCTCATTTCCTATGTAAGCCCTCATTTTTGCTTCGTTTTTGTGACATTATTCGTGTACGGGAATGCGAGATTTGGTCCACATTAGATTGCGGGCGTGCTTCCACTAGTCGAGTAGGTGAGTGTCATCACATATACTTGCCTTGTTCATCATTTGAGTAGAGTGGAAACCGCGAGAGGTCCGTGATTTGATTGCTAGAGAGCCTAAGTTTAAGCCATGCTATTCATTCTGCGCCGTCTTGTAAATCTCATCCGTTAGCTAGCTATTCCTACGTCCCACGCTGTTTCGGGATTGATTGCCATTTGCTCATGCTGCTTACGGTTTGGTGATTGTCCGGGGAAGTTTTCTTATGCTCGCTTTGTCCTCTATTTTCTGTCAAGCTTTGTTGCTTGAGGACAAGCAACGGTTCGGTTTGGGGGAGTTTGATGTGTCCTATATTTATATATATTTATAACCCCCTGTCGCTTGCGTTTCTTTGCGATTCTTGTGCTTTTGATTGCGTTTCAGCTCCTATTTCGCTCCGTTTTGGCTCTGCTGCGTTTTTGTGTTTATTTTGTAGGTTAAAGCAGCTATTCGGAGTTTAGGATGCTATTCGGGAGGTTTCGTGAAGTTTCGTAAAGTTTCGTGAAGTTTGGAGGTGATTCGAGTTGATTTCGTCGCGTTTCGCTTGCGTACGAGCCTCGTTTCACTAAATGAAGGTGTCCCGGGACCTTGGGACGGGATTTGAAGTTCATGTGATCAATGTAGACCTTGTCCCTACCCCTTGGGACGACATAGGCCTCGTCCCTATGCCTTGGGACGGAGAACAATGCAAAAGAAGCTAAGTACAAAAAGTGCAATTTGGAGGCTTGAACTGAAACACACGGGATGGACCTCATCCCGGTCGGGATGCTCTTGTCCCGGACCCCTGGGACGCTTCCGACTCTTCGTTGGCTCAAAATAATTCGTCTATTTCAAAGGCCAAATGATCATATTTCGCTTGATTCTTTTTCCTGCACTTTTATAACACTTTTAAGTTGATTCTCAAAAAAACTTAGGTTTAAATAATTTCATCTTTTGTAACTTCAATTCCGGACTCGGTTTATGTTCGTTTGATCATCTATTTGGTTTTTGTTGTTGAATTCATCTTGTTCTCTTTGCAAATTTCTGATTGGTTTTGGTAATTTCTTCTCTCTTTTGTTTATCATTTCATCCTTTATCATTGTTGATCATGTTTTCATCCATTGTTATTGCCTTTGTTGTTGTTTTCGTCATGTGTGACTAGTCCTCTATCTAGGGATGAAGGGTGAATCATGGGTGCTTGCTTAGGTTGTTTTTGATGATGTTTTGAGTTAGGTTTTCGCGCTCGTTTTGATTGTCTCGTTTTGTTTGCGTTTGTTGATCCTTTGGCCAAGGGTTTGTGAGCGATTGTCACCCCTAAACTTAAGATCGAAAGCCTAGTTTAGGGTAGGACACGAGACCAATCATTAGGACCCTCACTTGTAAGTTGCGAGAGCCCGCACTTGAGACCTAGAGGAGCTTAAGACCGAGAGGCCTAGCTTACCCTTAACGAGAGCGATTTCCTACTCATTCCGATCACCATCCTTCGACCTAGCTTACCCCGTGCCTAACCCGATTCCCTAGACCTTTCTCCCTTTGCTTAAACCCTTATCTCTTCGCTCTAGCTTTAGTAACTTCAACCACTCGAACCGAGACTAGAATCACCCAAAATAACCAACAACTCGACCTTCTCCCTGTGGATACGATACCCGACTTACCCTTGCTACCCGTTAGAGTTTGTTCGGATTATTTTTGATTAGGTGACGCGACTTAGCCTATCACTCTCATACCTAAATCCAAGAATCCTCAATCTGTCTTGGAATCCAGGCCAATAGCATGTTGTAATGTGATATACAAGATTATATCTAAGGTCATATGTGGAAGACTTGCAGAAATTCTACCACAAATACTCTGTGAAAATCAGAGTGCTTTTACAAAAGAAAGGTCTATCCTTGGTAATATCCTGATTTGCCAAGATCTTGTTAGGCTCTATAAGAGGAAGGCATGTTCACCACGTTGTCTCTTTAAAATTGACTTGAAGAAGGCTTATGATTCAGTGGAGTGGGTGTTTGTAGAAGAGCTCTTAAAGTCACTAGGGTTTCCTGAACAGTTCATAAACATGGTGATGAACTGTATCAAGACACCTACTTATACTTTTCTGATTAATGGTGTACAATTTGGATTTTTGAAGGGCAAGAGGGGAATAAGGCAGGGAGATCCTCTTTCTCCCCTTATTTTCACTGTAGTTATGGACTACCTTAGCAGAACCTTAAAGAGGGTGAGTAGATGCAAGGAATTCAAATTTCATCCCTTGTGCAAATCAATGCAACTGACTCATCTGTGCTTTGCAGATGATTTAGTCTTGTTTTGTAAAGGGCAACTTCCTTCTATGCAGTTATTGTTGGGGGGATTTGACATTTTCTCCATGGCATCTGGTTTGGAAAGAAATAATAATAAGTCAGAGTTCTATACTAATGGGATCAAGAAGGAGGTGATTGATGAGTTTCGAAGGTACACTGGTTTTGCTCTTGGAGATTTGCCTTTCAGATATTTGGGAGTCCCAGTTTCTCCAAAGAGACTATCTGTTTTAGATTGTGATACACTCGTTGAAAGGATGGTGAGTAAGATAAGAGGATGGGGAGCTAGAAAATTGTCGTATATGGGGAGATTGACTTTGGTCAGAGCTGTACTGAACACACTTCATCTCTATTGGGCTCAGATTTTTATTTTACCAGTAGCAGTGATCAAAAGAGTGGATAGTATTTGCAGGAACTATTTGTGGGAAGGCCAAATACATCATAGTAAGGGGTGCCCAGTAGCTTGGGAAGAGGTTTGTCAAGATAAAGAGGCTGGTGGACTTGGGATTGTCTGCAACAAGTTATGGAATCAAGCTGCAATTGGTAAACTCGCATGGTGGATTCACACTAAAGCAGATCATGTCTGGGTGAGATGGGTGCATCATGTATATCTCAAGGGAAGTGACTGGCTTGAGTACAAGACCACTTTGAACTCGAGCTGGTGCTGGAGGAAAATCTGCACGGTGAAAGACAAGATTAAGGCTGGTTTGGTCAGTGATGGGTGGATGATTCAAGGTCAGCAGTATAAGGTAAAGACTGTCTACAAATGGCTGCAAGGGGAGAAGGAGAAGCAAGGTTGGGCTGCTACAGTCTGGTCTAGGTATAATCTTCCTCGACACATGATGATATCTTGGTTGGCAGCAAGAAGAAGGCTTGGTACCATGGATAGGCTAGTCAGGTTTGGCATAGCAAGTGACAAGACGTGCTACCTTTGTCAGGCTGCAGATGAGGATGATAAGCATCTCTTTTTCGACTGTGAGGTTAGTAAATTGTGGCTTCATAGTGTTCAACAATTTGTTGGAATACGTGAAGGAAGAATAGCTGATTGGCGGCTGCTCCACAAGCTAAGAAGAGGATCGAGATTTCAACGACAGATTTATCTCGCTTTTATAGTGGGTGCGATTTATTACATATGGAAGAGTAGAAACGAGAGTAAATTTTATAATCGTATTACTAGACATGATGTAATGTTTAAGTGCCTCTGTGAGGAAATTCGTTGTCGAGCAAATAGTATAGCGATGAATCTAAAGCATAGCGATAGAATGTGGTTTGATAATCTGTATAGTAGAGGATGAGCTACTAATATAGGTTGTACATAAAGAAGTTTTGATATCAATATATTTACCTTTTACCAAAAAAAAAAATATGTATCTTCACTTAATTGTATGACAATTTCCCTGTTCATCGATTTAATGTTTCTTACGTGATGTTAGTTTTGATTAATGTAAAATTCGCATGAGAAGGTTGTCTACTTGTGTTGAAATGGTATTCTTCGTTCAATATCATGATTGTATTTATTTTAAATCTATTTTCTATTTTTATTTTTTCGTTTTTTTACCAAATGGTGAGGATTAGTACGAGTATGTTTAAGCCATAATATCTTAACGTCATACGATTTTATTGCGGACTAAGTTATATATCATTCAAGAATATATCTTGTTCCGGGTGAAAATCACGCTAAGTGAAATCAACTCGAAGCTATTATGATATTTCGGGTGTAAACTTGGGGTCTTCGGATGACGTAGTGGTCGCTAGCCCGGGTCGGCTTGCTCCGTGGATGGACCTACAAAACAACCCTCGAGCCCGAGGGTTTGCCCCCCGGGGAGAGCCTCCGACGCCCAAGTCAGTTCCGATACAAATGTATATGTATGAATATAATAGTGAGAGAGTAGGGTTTAGAGAGTGGGAGAGATTAGTTCCCTTACCTTGCCCCCCTTAGGGGGTATTTATAGGCTTTTTAGGCCCTTTGGGCCATTTCGGTGTATTGGGCCTTTTGGGCCCTGATATCCTAATATTCCAATATTTATTGTTTTATACTCGTGAGCGTAGTTGGAATTCGACCCCCCAACAAATGCCCCCACCGGACTCGCATATAAATGCAGCGTGTTCGATTATGCGGTGTCGACCGGAATACGCGAAACCGTTGACCGTGGGCGATATATGTGAATGAGATCCCGTAGAAAGAATCCGCTATAAAGGAGGCGTTTTATAAACTTGGTTGTACGTTGGCATTTCGGATATGGGCTAGCGGCGCGGACAGAGGACGTCACGCGGTGCGGCCAAGGGTGACGCTGAGAACACAGCATCACTGAAAATACAAAGTTAGCGGCGCGGACAAAGAGTGTCACGCGGCTAAGTGCAGGAGGCTAGCGGTGCGGACAGAGGATGTCACGCGGCCGCGTCCAAGGGTGACGCCGAGGACGCAGCGTCACTGAAATAAAAGCTAGCGGCGCGGACAAAGATTGTCACGCGGCGCGTCAAGGGCTAGCGGCGCGGACAGAGGGTGTCACGCGGCCGGAGGCTAGCAGCGCGCACAGAGAATGTCACGCGGGCGCTGGCAAGACGCCGGCGAACACGTCACTGAAATACAAAGCTAGCGGCGCAGACAGAGAATGTCACGCGGCCGCGGCTAGATGCTAGCATTCACTTGATAAAGTTTGCACAAGTGTTTGCTATTTCATACTTAGTGTACTATCATTCATTTAACACTTCGGAAATTTACACTCTTTAGAGTGCCTCTTGGGTGTTTGTGAGATTTATGGCCATCTGCTGTTCTTTGGCCGTAGCCGTTTTAGCATGCGACTCTTTGTTTCTCTTTGTCGCGTCATCTCCTTTGAGCGCGTAGCTCTTTTGTGACTGCTAGAGTAGGCTAGGCAGCGTGGTCGTGCCCCTATCCGATAGCTATAGCGTGAGAAATGTTCTGGGCTCTGTTGGCCGCAGATTTGCTTTAATTTACTTTTTGGCTCAACTTATGAGTTGAGTTTGATGTGACTGCGAGCCAAGGATATTCCTTAGCAAGACGCTCATATGTCTAACACAGTGCTTGTCCAGGTACGTAGCCGTGGGACTTTGTGACTGGGGCCATCTTTGCACTGTGGCCGTAGATGGTCTTATCCAGCTTTTCCACTTTTCTTGCCAAGGTTCACAACCGTGGGACTCTGTACTCTGTAATATTTTCTTTTCAACGAAGTTTGCTTTTTCTTTTGTTGTAGCTGTGCATTCTGTTTTACTAGTGCATTCACCTAGAAATTTTCCAAGTTACCCTGCGGTCTTTCGTGTTTACAACTTTCATTCCTTCGTGATTCGATAGTTAGCCTGTATGAATTTTACGCCTTTCTTGCGATTTTAAAGATTCATTCAGCCTTCTATTTTTGGCTGACTGTTGGTCACTTATGTCCTTAGCCTGCGGTTTATTCGCATATTTTTTTTCGTTTAATTCATTCTGCATAGTGTATTCCCCATAGTGTATTCTCCATACTTAGCGTTTTTATTCAGCTCCTGCCTTTTGCAATGGCTTTAGGGGCTTATGTGTTGCTTTCCTTGAGCCTATTAGATGCTCATCTTTGTGGTAGGCTGATTCGGGCTCTGGCGGCCGCAGATTCACTTAGATCGCTTAGTTTCTTTATTTAACTTGTCAGCTAGGTTTCCTTTGACTGTAGGCAGGATCTGTCCTGACAGTTAGGTAGGGTATTCCTGTGTTTAGCATAGTGTTTGTCCAGGCGTGTGGCCGTGGCCTTCAAAATCGATGCCACCTGTGTGTTATGGCCGCAGGCTGTCTTAGCTGATCTTTCCATATATGGTTGGTGCCACCTATGCCCTACGACCGCGGATGGTCTTATTCGATTTTTCCGTGTAACGCCGTAACTGGTGCCACCTATGCACTACGGCCGCATGTGGTCTTACCCGGCTTTCTTTTTTCCTAGTTAGTCCCGCCTGTGCACTGTGGCCGCTGGCGGTCTTATTTTAACTTTCTGGTTTTCTAGTTGGTGCCACCTGTGCAGGCGGTCTTACCTAACTTTTCCGTTTTCTAGTTAGTGCCACCTGTGCAGGCGGTCTTATCTAACTTTCTCATCTTCTAGTTAGTGCCGCCTGTGCGGGCGGTCCTACCTAACTTTTCCGTTTATTAGTTAGTGCCACCTGTGCGGGCGGTCTTATCTAACTTTCTCATCTTCTAGTTAGTGCCACCTGTGCAGGCGGTCTTACCTAACTTTCTCGTTTTCTAGTTAGTGCCACCTGTGCAGGCGGTCTTACCTAACTTTTTCGTTTTCTAGTTAGTGTCACCTGTGCAGGCGGTCTTATCTAACTTTCTCATCTTCTAGTTAGTGCCACCTGTGCAGGCGGTCTTACCTAACTTTCTCGTTTTCTAGTTGTGGACAAGGGATTTTGATCCACGCGATGTTTTATTTCAAAAACATTTTCATTTGAAAAGAGTCGCCACTAAATTTTTAGGTGGAATTTAGAAACCAATTTTAGAGAAAATGAGTTCGTGTGAGTTTACGTGTTAGGAAGTTTAAAAAGAATTTCATTAATTTTAACGCCTAACCCCGCCCGTTACAGAAACGGTCTCTACTAAGTAAAACCATGGCTATTACGAGTACGCATGCAGATATGCAAACAAATGTTTTAACCCTAAACAAAAATATATCCATTCTAGGTCGTTTTAATGCACATACAACTTCGTCAAAGTTATTCAACATGGGTTCATTTACTATTCTAGCAAACAAAGAGAGGAAGCAGAAATACTTACAATGACATAAGACAGATTAACAAACGTTAGCGGCAGACGAATAGAAACAACCACACGGCAAACATATGAACCAGTATGAACGACTAACGTAAATAATTAAATACCACACACAAATATGAAGAAGTGACAAACAAACACAAACAGACGTATGAACTAATGATCACATACAACTAAATAAATATGCAAACGTATACAAATTACACGGGCACGAATAACAATCAGCTAACAAGCAACCAAGCAAGTGCCCACATGATTAAATTCAACTAATAAATACAAAAAGGTAAGCAACTAACATGGGCACCAAAACACGGAGTACACAAGCCTAAGTTGTACAATTCTACACATGATAAGTCTAACATGCAGCAACATGGATTAATCTAACAAAACGAGACCAACAACATGGATTAATCTAACATGCAGTATGAAGTAATCTAACATGAATAACTAAACGCTGCGTACTAACGTAAGGAAATAGCCAACATACGCACGAATACAAACGACTGCACGAGGATCTAAAATAATCAAAAGCGATTAGCAAATATATAAACATAAGCAGATAGCGTGAGCACTTAAACACGGTATATGAGGACCTAAACTATACAATTCAACAAGTCTAATAATTACGCAACAGATTTAACGAACAAGACAAAACAGCGGCCAACGGAACTATGCAGGGCACAGCTTCTACATGATTAACGAGGCAAATTACGGGATCAATACTAGACGACAGAGTAAAATCATGAAAACTAACCTAGTATACAAACGTGAATCACAAATCTGGGACGAAGAACATGATAAACCAGTTTTCAGACATAATTAAACATGAGCAAAATCTACTTGTATAATAAGCTAACGAGCAAACTAAAGCGGCGAGGATTTTCAAGTCATACGGCGCAGGAAGCCAAACGTGCATATCAAGTAGATGAGGGACACGATACATCAACACATACATATTAATATCAAAGGAAAATATGAATCCAAAAGCAGGATGATAAACGCGACAACTACGATAGCAAATAACAAAGCGACAGAGAGCGATAAAAGCGGCGGCGATAAAAAGCGATAAAAACAATAATTTAAACAAAATAAAGTGAGTATTTTGCACCCTCAACTTACATGTATCGTTGACCAAATATCCGAGTCGTAATCGATTGTAAGATTTTATCCCAAGGGCCGTCGTCGACGAAAACAATTTGTAAAACTTCAAACACGTTTCACGGTTTTGACTTGTAACTAGCGATTTTCAAAAGCTTGTAACTTCTTCGTTTCTCAACGAAATTTCGATCCGAAAGATGTTCTGGATAGCTTGGAACGTGAAATTTAAATATATGTAAATAAACAAGACAGGTTGTGTGGCTTTCAAAGACTAAAAGCGAGGGAGAGAAAGGGGATAAAGAACACGAAGAACAAGGCATTCTCGCTCTGTTTTTTTCGAAATTGTTTTTGGGTTCTTTTGTGGCTTTTCGAAGGTTTATGAGTATGTAGGCTATGTTTAGATGGTCTTCATTCGTGTCCCCTGAATGCTTGGGGATGGTATCCATATATAGGGTTGAGAAGTAGGGTTTAAGAAGGAAAAAGAGCAGCTTCTTCCAAGTCATCGGGAGCTGCTGTTCACGGTTTTCTTTAGGGTTTTGGAGGGGTTTTCTTGAGGGTTAAGGCAAGGGTAAACGGAGCATATGGATCAGGTATGGGTTTTTTATTCGTGGGCAGGAGTGGATGGCCAGAAAGTCGGGTTTCAGTCGCTCAAAGCGAGCAGGAAAGGGCTTTTAGGGCTGCTGTAAGACGAGTTT
Organism: Dianthus caryophyllus; assembly: GCA_023091065.1. Lineage (NCBI taxonomy): Eukaryota > Viridiplantae > Streptophyta > Magnoliopsida > Caryophyllales > Caryophyllaceae > Dianthus > Dianthus caryophyllus. The sequence continues at coordinate 33,532,176 of CM041517.1, read as the reverse complement.
TTTTAGTGTGTTTTGGTCTGATCAATCAAAGGAGAGAGTGGGTAGAAAGGGTAGGATAGTTAGGATACAGGTTTGGGTCATGGGTAGGCGAATAAGAGTCGATTTTGGGCTTACGAGCTGCTGCGGATCAGCTGTATTTTTGGCTACGTTTTGGCTTATTTGAGGTGGGTTTAGGTCGTGGTTTGGGTTGGGTTTAATCATTGGATCGTGAGAAAGAGTGTGGGTAAAAGTGGCCTCGAAATTCGTGTTGAAACGGGTTCAAAATCGTTCTTAAAATCGGGCTTAAAACGAGCTTTAAAACTTGCTGTTAAGAAAACGAATTCATCGAATACGATTTAATAAACTGTTTTAAAAGCACGAGAAACGACTTTTCAAGTCAAATAAAAGAAATTTGTAAGAGTGATTTTTCAAATCGAATTACTTAAAATGATTTTTCAAATCGAAATATTTTATTTTCAATAAAACAGACTTTTTGACAGAGTGCACTTACCCTGTCAACACACTAATTTAAATATCATTTAAATTAATAAAACATTTTGTCGACGACGCTCGGCATACATCGTAAAACGAACTCAAATAAATGACACGAAATACATGTTGTCCTATCATCATTGGGTGTTCGTCGGGTTTTCTATAAATTTCCATATCGACAGATACGGGTATCTACAGAGCCCCCACTTTGACTAAGGCTTGGACAGGCGAAAGTCAAAGTAGACTCTCGAGTCGATGAAGATCACAACTTGAGAGCCTCACGGGTCGTTTAGGGTCCCTTAGACCTGTGTACATAAGCTCACCAGCCATAAGAAGAAATCATACCTGAAACACGATTCTGGATGCCTTCATTTTCATCGAGGTGTGGGTTGAGCCTTATCCTTAGGCGCCTACGTATCCGTTGTGACAGAATCAAACCCGTATCGTAGTTCGAGCTCGCTGGCCTGTAGCTTTCTGCTGCTTCGGCCCAAAACAAATGATATTTGTTTACTCGATTGAGTAAAGCCTATATCTGTATTCTTTTTGGAAGTGTCACTTCTTTTAGCTTCTGCTAGTACTTCTTCATTTCGAGGATGTCATCCTGTCGTCGGGGTCTAAGGTTGATGACATTAGAGCCCCCGGTTGGAGCGTTCCTGCTCAATCTTAACAAATCATAGCACATGACTCACATAGTGAAATCTGCGACAAAAAGATGGATCATCGATCCGAGCTGCGAATTTTATTTGAAAATGGGTCGTCGACCTGCTGCTTTTTTTCACAAAGGATGGATCATCGATCCGAACTGAGGATTTTTCTTTCGAAATGGGTCTTCGACCTATTTTTAAACAAAACGATAGATCGTCGATCTGAACTGATAATTCTACTTTGGAAATGGGTCTTCGACCAGTCTTTTAAAAAAAAAACGATGGATCATCGATCCGAATTGAGGATATTAATTAGGAGATGGGTCTTCGACCTGCTTTTTAAACAAAAAGGATGGATCATCGATCCGAACTGAGAATTTTAATTTGGAAATGGGTCTTCGTCCAGCTTTTTAAACAAAACGATAGATCGTCGATCTGAACTGAGAATTCTACTTTGGAAATGGGTCTTCGACCTGCTTTTTTAAACCAAAGGGATGGATCATCGATCCGAACTGAGGATTTTAAATCGAAAATGGGTCTTCGACCTACTTTTTAAACAAAAGGGATGGATCATCGATCCGAACTTAGAATTTTAATTTGAAAATGGGTCTTCGACCCGCTTTTTAAACAAAAGGATGGATCATCGATCCGAACTTTAAGTAATGAGCTAAAATAGATATTGCGCTGGAAATGGGTCATCGACCCGAGCTAAAACCAACATTTGCGTCCTCGATTTGCATTTCAAATAGATACACGACAGATGGATCATCGACTTTACACGAGAAGTTATTCAAAATTTTGTGTCCTCGACCTATATTTTGAGATTAAAGAGTGGTGGGTCTTCGACCGGAAACCGTAAACATCTTTTGAAAATGAGTCGTCGACCGAAAACCGTAAACATCTTTTGAAAATGGGTCGTCGACCCGCATCTTGGAAAGTGAATGAGTCATCGACTCGAACTATAAACATTATTTGAAAATGGGTCTTCAACCCGCATCTTGAAAAGTGGATGAGTCGTCGACTCGAGCTATAAACATCATTTGAAAGTGGGTCTTCAACCCGCATCTTGAAAAGTGGATGAGTCATCGACTCGGGCTATAAACATCATTTGAAAATGGGTCTTCAACCCGCATTTTGATTTAAGTGGATGAGTCATCGACTCGAGCTATAAACATCATTTGAAAATGGGTCTTCAACCCGCATTTTGATTTAAATGGATGGGTCATCGACCCGAACTATGTTCATCATTTGAAAAATGGGGCCATCGGCCCGTATTTTGAGGAAAAGGTGGATGGGTCATCAACCCGAGCGGAAGGCATCATTTGAAAATGGGTCATCGACCCGCATTTTGGAAAATGGATAGGTCATTGACCCGCATAGTAAATTTCATTTGAAAATCGAAAGAGGTCATCGACCTGAACTTTGGATTTTAAGCACTTCGAATAATTCGGCCATTAACCTAGTTTAAAAACATCTTTGTTAAAGTTAGATTGCGGGTCCAACCTAGACTACAAAAATTACTTGAAAATTGACACGGGGTACTGGTTAGCATGCATCAGATCGAATTGGGTCCTCGACCCGCATTGCAAACATTATTTTAAAAAAACAAGAAGAGTCACCGACTCTGAATGTAGACATCATTTAGAAATTGAAATGGGCCATTGGCCCGCAAGCATCATTTTGAAAATTGAAGTGGGTCATCGACCTGCATTTGAAATTTGACCTCGGATCATCGACCCAGACTTTGCAAAAAGGTTCTTAAAATGCCAGTTATTTTAAAATCGAAGCATGGCCAAGTTAGCATGAAATACGACACGAATGTGACATGAATGCGACGAGAACGTGACACGAGCAACTGACATTTGACCGCTCGACCAAGACCGACTCGACCTAAGACAACGTTTCAAAGACGAGTAGACTAGTAACTGTGCAAGGTCTTTTAGGATTGTTGGCACGTGGTTTAAAATGAACGTGGGTTAATAGTATCATGTTCTCTCCCTAAACAAATTCTTTGTCGAGATGCGAACTAACTGTCAAAGTAAACATCTTTGCCAATTCCCGTTAAGAAAAAGATCATTCGAAGACTGGACAATTACTTATCAGAACATTGATTCTCATCTCAATCTAAATCAAGCACTAAGACAGACTCGACAAAAGTTGCTTCATTTGGACTTTGTAAAGACCCGTAAAAAATTGACCAGATGACAAATTAGATGATGGGTGGTGGTGGATTGTATCCCATATTCTAAAGGATTGCCTACATATTCGCGTGGAGCGAAATCAAATCCGATGTAGTTCGATCGAGGTGCATAAACATGGCATTTTTTTTTTTGTGTGTAACACTCGAAGGTTTCACCTAAGGTATCATGTTGTAACTTGTTCTAGCTTGTGAAGTACTGGCGGATCCCTTGTGGACCCTAAACGCTTGGGTGCAACTACATAAGCCAATGATTCTCGGAACTCAAGACTATGTCTCCATTGCCGTTTTGAGAACGACTTAAAAAAAGAATTGGTGGTACTTTCTGACCGTTTTGGCTTCGCCTTTAATTTTGACTTTGATCTTCGACCTCCGACGTGTTGCCACTCAATTTTTTGTATTTTTGTATTCTTGTTTGCGTTTTTGAGAATACGCCGCGCCTTTTGTGGCTTGGGCTTGTTCCAACTTTACTAGACGTCGCGGCGAGGGGTCGCATGTGGTCGTATGTATATCACGCCAGACTCCTCTGACAAGTTCGTTTGCTTATTAGGCACGCGATCGAGTACACGGAGGGCGATCCATGAGTATTCGTACCTTTGGTCGCGATCAAATTCATGACCACTGTGGAGCTCCAAATTAATGGATCCTCCTCCAAAGGCAGAGGAGTAGTATACCACAAGTTGACTACCAGAATTGAAACTCTTTTGTTTTGGTTGTCGGAAACCCTTTTGTCTTTGTTTTTGTTTTGAGTTGGTGTTGCACCTTACCATTTAGAATTGAATACGTATTTCTACCCCAGGGACACCCTTCGAGTGCGTTGTGCATTTTCATCAGTTGGATTATGGAAGCAAATAAGAGACAAGATCAATTTCATTGATTTTGAGAAGGAGTTAGAAATAATTGTGGAAAAAGGAATCTTAGACTCAACTCAGACATAAGACTTGAATACGAATTCTGACTTATAATCACCAATCTCGGCTTTGAACTTTTCTTATTTCAAGAGTTTATTCAGATGCTTGGTTTGAAAGTTACCCCACTTTTGCAACTTGATTTTGACTTAAGGAGGAGAATATGCAACTCAGGTTCAGAAATCGACACGGTTTCGGTACTATTTATAACAACTCGGGATGCAGATGGACGGGACCAGACTAATCATGAAAAGACTCAGAGCTTAACGACATGGTCTACGACCTAACTATGCAAATGCATGCGACATATGGACTTGAAAACAGACTCACGGTATGAGACTTAGACTTAACTAGACATGGACTCGGTGCATTTCATGCTTACTCGCGACTTGAAAAAGAAACTTGTTTTTTGAAGTTGAGGTTTGAAATGGGCAGCACTTCGACTACAAAAAAAGCTTATTTGGTTCGAAATTCTAGTCCAACTAGGGCTAGATTTGTACCTTTGAAAAACTTCGTTTTGGTTGGAAAAAATCTATTCCCAAATGGGTAGCATTTCAAAAGCGTTTGAGATTATTCTAATCCTAAACGTATAGCATTTTAGCTTAAAAACTATTCTTTTTCCAAAAGACGTAGTGTTAAAAATCGTTCGGGATTAATCTAATTCTAAACGGGTAGCATTTCAGCTTGAAAGGATCTCTTTTTCAAAAGAGTTAGTGTTGGGAACTGTTCGAGATTATTCTAATCTTAAACGGATAGCGTTTCGGTTTATAAAAGGATTTTTTTTTCAAAAGATAATTTTTTTTTTTAAAAGAAAAAGAATGTTCTAGGATTTTCTAATCCTAACGAGGAGCATTTCAGCTAACAAAAGGATCTTTTTTCTAAAGACTTAGCGTCGGAGACTGTTCGAGATTATTCTAATCTTAAACGGATAGCATTTCGGCTATAAGAGGATCTTTTTTCAAAAGATAATTTTTTTTAAAAGAAAAATAATGTTCTAGGATTTTCTAATCCTAACGAGGAGCATTTCAGCTAACAAACGATCTTTTTTTTTTTTTTATAAATATCAAAAATTATTGAAGATTGTTCTAATCCCAACGAGGAGCATTTCAGCTTAGAAAAGATCTTTTTTTTTTTTTTTTTCAAAAGAGCTAATATCGAAAATTGTTTAAGATTATTCTAACCCTAAACGAATAGCATTTTAGCTTAGAAAAGATCTTTTTTCAAAAGAGGCAATATCGAAAATTGTTTAAGATTGTTCTAATCCTAAACGAATAGCATTTCAGCTAAGAAGAGATCTTTTTTCCAAAAGAACTAATGTCGAAAATTGGTTAAGATTATTCTAATCCTAAACGAATAGCATTTCAGCTAAGAAGAGTTTTTTTTTTCCAAAAGAGCTAAACTCGGAAATTATTTAAGATTATTCTAATCCTAAGAGGAAAATTATTTAAGATTGTTCTAATCCTAAATGAATAGCATTTCAGCTTGGAAAAGATCTTTTTTCAAAAGAGCTAATATCGAAAATTGATTATTCTAATCCTAAACGAATAGCATTTCAGCTAGGAACGGATCTTTTTTCAAAAGAGCTAATATCGGAAATCTTTTAAGATTATTCTAATCCTAAATGAATAGCATTTCAGCTAGGAATGGATCTTTTTTCCAAAGAGCTAGAATCGAACATTATTTAAAATTATTCTAATCCTAAGAGGATGGCATTTCAGCCAGGAAGAGATCTTTTTTCAAAAGAGCTAAAATCGAAAATTGTTTAAGATTATTCTAACCCTAAACGAATGGCTTTTAGCTTGGAGGAGATCTTTTTTCAAAAGAGCTAACATCGGAAAAGAAATGTTTAAGATTATTCTAACCCTAAACGAATAACTTTTAGCTTGGAGGAGATCTTTTTTTCAAAAGAGCTAAAGTCGAAAATTATTTAAGATTATTCTAATCCTAAAAGGAAAGCGTTTCAGCTTGGACAAAAATCTTTGTTTTTCGGAAGAGATAGTGTTGGAAAATATTTAAGATTATTCTAATCCTAAAAAGACAGCATTTCAGCTAAAGGAATGATTGTTTTTTAGAAGGAAAGCATTTCAGCTTAAGTCAAAAATCGTTTCAAAAGGAATATTTAAGATTATTCTAATCCTAAAAAGACAGCATTTCAGCTAAGAAAAGATTTTTGGAAAATATTCGATTGAAAAGATGACAGTTTTGACTAAAAAAGGATTGAAAACGTGGCATTAGGAATCACGGAGCATTTAGTCATACGCAGTTCAAGGATGCAATGCATGAGCTAGACTATTCTAAGTCTCGAAAAGGGTCCATGCCAATGATTCCACGTTGTTAGGGAACTTACACCCCCACCATAAGTCAGGAACGAAATGGTGAGCAGCAGTTGCTAACCTCGGCGGAACCACCTTGGTATTTAAACCGCAACCACGATGAACGCCATTTCTCTACTTTGAGATCGACCCAAAGGGAGAAATGGTTCAATCCTAACAAAGATGATGCATAAATAACATAAAAAAGGTACTCTAAATAGCCATCGTTTTACTTTTCAAGCTTCACTGTCCCCAGCGGAGTCGCCAAATTGTGGACAAGGGATTTTGATCCACGCGATGTTTTATTTCAAAAACATTTTCATTTGAAAAGAGTCGCCACTAAATTTTTAGGTGGAATTTAGAAACCAATTTTAGAGAAAATGAGTTCGTGTGAGTTTACGTGTTAGGAAGTTTAAAAAGAATTTCATTAATTTTAACGCCTAACCCCGCCCGTTACAGAAACGGTCTCTACTAAGTAAAACCATGGCTATTACGAGTACGCATGCAGATATGCAAACAAATGTTTTAACCCTAAACAAAAATATATCCATTCTAGGTCGTTTTAATGCACATACAACTTCGTCAAAGTTATTCAACATGGGTTCATTTACTATTCTAGCAAACAAAGAGAGGAAGCAGAAATACTTACCGACAGCATAAGATAGATTAACAAACGTTAGCGGCAGACGAATAGAAACAACCACACGGCAAACATATGAACCAGTATGAACGACTAACGTAAATAATTAAATACCACACACAAATATGAAGAAGTGACAAACAAACACAAACAGACGTATGAACTAATGATCACATACAACTAAATAAATATGCAAACGTATACAAATTACACGGGCACGAATAACAATCAGCTAACAATCAACCAAGCAAGTGCCCACATGATTAAATTCAACTAATAAATACAAAAAGGTAAGCAACTAACATGGGCACCAAAACACGGAGTACACAAGCCTAAGTTGTACAATTCTACACATGATAAGTCTAACATGCAGCAACATGGATTAATCTAACAAAACGAGACCAACAACATGGATTAATCTAACATGCAGTATGAAGTAATCTAACATGAATAACTAAACGCTGCGTACTAACGTAAGGAAATAGCCAACATACGCACGAATACAAACGACTGCACGAGGATCTAAAATAATCAAAAGCGATTAGCAAATATATAAACATAAGCAGATAGCGTGAGCACTTAAACACGGTATATGAGGACCTAAACTATACAATTCAACAAGTCTAATAATTACGCAACAGATTTAACGAACAAGACAAAACAGCGGCCAACGGAACTATGCAGGGCACAGCTTCTACATGATTAACGAGGCAAATTACGGGATCAATACTAGACGACAGAGTAAAATCATGAAAACTAACCTAGTATACAAACGTGAATCACAAATCTGGGACGAAGAACATGATAAACCAACTTTCAGACATAATTAAACATGAGCAAAATCTACTTGTATAATAAGCTAACGAGCAAACTAAACTGACGAGGGATTTTCAAGTCATACGACGCAGGGAAGCCAAACGTGCATATCAAGTAGATGAGGGACACGATACATCAACACATACATATTAATATCAGGCGGAAAATATGAATCCAAAACAGATGATAAACGCGACAACTACGATAGCAAATAACAAAGCGACAGAGAGCGATAAAAGCGACAGAAAGCGATAAAAAGCGATAAAAACAATAATTTAAACAAAATAAAGTGAGTATTTTGCACCCTCAACTTACATGTATCGTTGACCAAATATCCGAGTCGTAATCGATTGTAAGATTTTATCCCAAGGGGCCGTCGTCGACGAAAACAATTTGTAAAACTTCGAAACACGTTTCACGGTTTTGACTTGTAACTAGCGATTTTCAAAAGCTTGTAACTTCTTCGTTTCTCAACGAAATTTCGATCCGAAAGATGTTCTGGAAAGCTTGGAACGTGAACTTTAAATATATGTAATTAAACAAGACAGGTTGTGTGGCTTTCAGCACTAAAAACGAGGGAGAGAAAGGGGACAGCAACACGAAGAACAAGGCATTCTGCTCTGTTTTTCGAGGGGCTGTTTTTTGGGTTCTTTTGTGGCTTTTCGAAGGTTTATGAGTATGTAGGCTATGTTTAGATGGTCTTCATTCGTGTCCCCTGAATGCTTGGGGATGGTATCCATATATAGGGTTGAGAAGTAGGGTTTAAGAAGGAAAAAGAGCAGCTTCTTCCAAGTCATCGGGAGCTGCTGTTCACGGTTTTCTTTAGGGTTTTGGAGGGGTTTTCTTGAGGGTTAAGGCAAGGGTAAACGGAGCATATGGATCAGGTATGGGTTTTTTATTCGTGGGCAGGAGTGGATGGCCAGAAAGTCGGGTTTCGGGCTGCTCAAAACAGAGCACGGGAAAGGGCTTTTAGGGCTGCTGTAAGACGAGTTTTTTTAGTGTGTTTTGGTCTGATCAATCAAAGGAGAGAGTGGGTAGAAAGGGTAGGATAGTTAGGATACAGGTTTGGGTCATGGGTAGGCGAATAAGAGTCGATTTTGGGCTTACGAGCTGCTGCGGATCAGCTGTATTTTTGGCTACGTTTTGGCTTATTTGAGGTGGGTTTAGGTCGTGGTTTGGGTTGGGTTTAATCATTGGATCGTGAGAAAGAGTGTGGGTAAAAGTGGCCTCGAAATTCGTGTTGAAACGGGTTCAAAATCGTTCTTAAAATCGGGCTTAAAACGAGCTTTAAAACTTCTTTGTTAAGAAAACGAATTCATCGAATACGATTTAATAAACTGTTTTAAAAGCACGAGAAACGACTTTTCAAGTCAAATAAAAGAAATTTGTAAGAGTGATTTTTCAAATCGAATTACTTAAAATGATTTTTCAAATCGAAATATTTTATTTTCAATAAAACAGACTTTTTGACAGAGTGCACTTACCCTGTCAACACACTAATTTAAATATCATTTAAATTAATAAAACATTTTGTCGACGACGCTCGGCATACATCGTAAAACGAACTCAAATAAATGACACGAAATACATGTTGTCCTATCATCATTGGGTGTTCGTCGGGTTTTCTATAAATTTCCATATCGACAGATACGGGTATCTACACTAGTTAGTGCCACCTGTGCAGGCGGTCTTACCTAACTTTTCCGTTTTTTCTTGCCCAGGCTCATGACCGTGGGACTTTGTGACTGGTGCCACCCGTAGGCGGTCTTATCCAGCCTTTCCGTATAAAAGTAACACCACGACTAGGGCCACCCGGAGGTGGTCTTATCTAGTCTTTCCGTGTACAAGTAATACCGCGGCTAGGGCCACCCGGAGGTGGTCTTATCTAGCCTTTCCGTATAAAAGTAACACCGCGGCTAGGGCCACCCGGAGGTGGTCTTACCTAGCCTTTCCGTATAAAAGTAACACCGCGACTAGGGCCACCCGGAGGTGGTCTTATCTAACCTTTCCGTGTACAAGTAACACCGCGGCTAGGGCCACCCGGAGGTGGTCTTATCTAGCCTTTTCGTGTACAAGTAACACCGCGGCTAGGGCCACCCGGAGGTGGTCTTACCTAGCCTTTCCGTATAAAAGTAACACCGCGACTAGGGCCACCCGGAGGTGGTCTTATCTAGCCTTTCCGTGTACAAGTAACACCGCGGCTAGGGCCACCCGGAGGTGGTCTTATCTAGCCTTTCCGTGTACAAGTAACACCGCGGCTAGGGCCACCCGGAGGTGGTCTTATCTAGCCTTTCCGTGTACAAGTAACACCGCGACTAGGGCCACCCAGAGGTGGTCTTATCTAACCTTTCCGTGTAATTCCTGGTGCCACCTGTGCACTACGGCTACAGGTGGCCTTATCCAGTTTTTCCAGTTTGGCTGTTTCCGAGGGGGTTCTTGCCCCCAATCCTGCGAAATTGTTAGTACAAATTTTCAAAAATTCACTATTTTAAATCAATAAATATGATTATTCGGGCTCTCGGGGGTAGTCCCCCCTCCTTGCCCCCTGGCCATCTCTTGTGTGACGCGCCGTCTAAATAAGGGATGAGCATAGTCCTACTCCTAGCTTTCGGCTTTCTTGTAGCTCATTTTTGTGGAGTGTTGTGGAGTTTGGGTGATCATAAGGTGGTCCGGCCGCTTGTAAAGGCTGTTTTTCACCGTTCGTCACCACTCTTCCTCCTCGACTCCCGAAAATGTAACGACAATGAACTGATAAGTACACTGTCGCACTAGTCAAAATATTAATCAGGACACATATCATGTCCGTTAAGGCATAATGTGAATGGGCTATGCAAGTGCACATGTATTGGGCTGATTGTATACTTGTGCAAGGCCTAAGCAATGACCGAGTAACTATTATTATCCTCATCATCATTCTACCTCTTTTCATTATTTGCCACTCATTCATCCTTTCAAGAAAAAGCAAATAAGTCTTTAAGATATTGCATCATCACGTGTCTACTGTCAAGCGCTCCAATATATATGCATTCCTATTTAGAATGTTCACTACGCATGAAACAGGGATGAAAAAGTATACTTATCTTTACTTGTCACGGACACAGGGCGGATGGCTTGATCATATTAGCTATTCGCGGCCGAGCTTGTCAGGAGGTAGCCGCGTCGGCAACGGGAAGCCGAGTGTTGGTCGGCTGCCAAGGATGTGGGTAAGGTGGCCGGACCCGAGAGGGACTGACCGTAGCCGTGGCGGTCAACTGTGGCATGCGAGCTGATTGTATTGCATACGGTGCTGGCTATGCGTGGTGGCTGATGGCCACACAGGAGGTGTCTCGTTCGGCCGCGTATGGTTGCAGCGGCTAGCCGAGTACAGGATGGCTGCGAGTGTCGGAGGTGATAGATGTGGTCATGACAAACCGCAGCCGTGATGCTGAAGGCCGGGGCCGAGATTCAAGCCGTTCAGAAATGAGGCCGTACAGGGGGCGGCCGTACAGGAGGCGGCCGGTGGCCGTACAGGGTGGTGGCCGTACAAGATGACGGCCTTGATGGCCGTCTGACGACGGCCTCGGTGGCCGTTCAACAGCATGGCCGTCTAAGATGACGGGCCTTGGTGGCCGCTCGCCGAGACTGCGTCACGGTGGTTGCGGTGGCATGAATGAGTGAGGCCGTACGGTGTAGACGGTGGCCGTCACCTTTGCTGCAGGCGGTGGCCGGAGCCTAGAGGCGGCTAACTGTGCGAATGTGGCCGGGTGGTCGTTGGCCGTGGAAAGTGGTGCCCCCGGTGGCCGCGTGGTTTCGATGTCCGTAGTGGGATGGTTTCGATGTCCGTAGTGGGACCGTGGTCTTCTTCATTTAATCGTGGCCGAGCCGATGGTGTCGGCTTGATGGCACCCTAGTCGGCGGCCGCGGCTCTGTCCTCTCCGTTCTTTTTTTTTTTTTTTTTTTTTATTTCATTCACTCCTCTACGGAGTATTATTATTATTATTATTACTCCTCTTTTTGGGATTTCTGTGGGATTTTATCATGGGATGGGTCCTACTACCTTTCTTTCGTCTTTTCCTTTGTACTTTTGGTGTAAATAAATAGGGTAGGAGTAGCTTTTTTCCTTGTACTATTATTTATTATTTATTTAATAAATAAAAAATGGGATAGTAATTTCATTACCAATCTCCCTTGTTTCTCATGCGGCTTCCTCATGCTTCTTCCCTTTACTTTTTGACTTTTATCTTCTTCTTCAACTCTCCTCTGTTGGCTTTCTCCTACATGACATCCTTTCTTTGATGTCAGCTTGCTTATTTTTCTTGTCACGTGGTGTACTATAATTATAATAATAATAATTGTTGGAATCCACCCATTCTTTGGGTTTTTCCTTTTGTTTGCCTTTCTCTGATCTTTGGTACTTGAATATGTTGGTTTACTTGCTTCTCCCTCCTTATTACACTCACGGTGGCCGCCCCTTTTTTCCTTTATTTTGCCCCACTTTTACAGCCTTTCTCTAATGACTTGTGAGTGCATTTGCTCCCAGAAATTGTGTGCCCTTTGAATCAAACGGGCTTGAGATCTCCTTGGGTTTCCATTATTTTTTGTGTTTCTAGCCAACACTTAATGCGGCTGAAAAAGTCGAGCATAAGTCAGGCGGATACTCGTGATTTTTAGTCGGTGTTTCGTGGTTTATCCGTGGGTATGACTATTCTTCCCCACAGACGGCGCCAATTGTTCCGGGTGAAAATCACGCTAAGTGAAATCAACTCGAAGCTATTATGATATTTCGGGTGTAAACTTGGGGTCTTAGGATGACGTAGTGGTCGCTAGCCCGGGTCGGCTTGCTCCGTGGATGGACCTACAAAACAACCCTCGGGCCCGAGGGTTTGCCCCCCGGGGAGAGCCTCCGACGCCCAAGTCAGTTCCGATACAAATGTATATGTGTGAATATAATAGTGAGAGAGTAGGGTTTAGAGAGTGGGAGAGATTAGTTCCATTACCTTGCCCCCCTTAGGAGGTATTTATAGGCTTTTTAGGCCCTTTGGGCCATTTCGGTGTATTGGGCCTCTTGGGCCCTGATATCCTAATATTCCAATATTTATTGTTTCATACTCGTGAGCGTAGTCGGAATTCGACCCCCCAACATATCTCTATAGATTATTTTGGGGTTTGAAGGTATCTATATTTTTTCGTAATTGCTCAACTGTACCCGGCTTTTTCTCAGTTGTACCCGTAAAAGACATCAATACCCTTTTCATTTCCTTCCCCACATTTTTGTTAACCTAATTTTCTCTCTTCTCTCTCCTCTTTTCATCCTCCCTCCTCTATTAAACCACCACCACCCACCACCCACCACCGCCTCTCCCACCACCCACCACCGCCTCTCCCACCACCATGGACTACCTCTGTCGCCTGGCCACCCTCCACCGCCGGCCTAGCCACCCTCCACCGCCGGCCCAGCCCCACCCTCCACCACCGTCCACCACCACCAGCCACCACCACCGTCCACAGCCACCACCACCCTAACCTAAACCCTAATTCAATTAAAAAAAAAACAAAATAAACTTCCAACCACCCTCTGCCACCACCGCCTGCCACCACCGCCAGCCACCACCGCTTGCCGCCAAGGAATCCCCCACCACGACCGCCCACAACCACCACAGCCACCGCCGTCCTCTTCCCCACCATCAACCCTAATTCATAAAAACAATAAAAAAAAAGAAAAAACCGACCCACCACCCATCGCCACCGCCACCACCGCTAAGCTCACCCTCACGACGGCCGCCGCCGCCGCCGGCACAGCCACCCGCCCGCCGCCACAGCCGCCGCCAACCCAAATAATTCATAAAAAATAAAAATTAAAAAACAAAAACAAACAAACATAAAGAAAAAGAATGATAAAAAATTAAATTAATGAAAAAAAAAGAGTAAATTACATGAAATATATCGTCACAAGGATCCATATGTTAAGAATTGAAATAATTGTATAAGTAATTGAATTAATTGAAGAAGAAATTGGTTGATTTAAATTGTTTTAGGGTTTTTTTGGGTAGAAAGAGAAGAGAGAAAAATTGGTAGAGCAGGGGTAGGGGATGGAAAATTAATGACAAAAAAGGGTACAACTGAGAAAAAGCCGGGTACAGTTGAGCAACACCCTATTTTTTTTATATCAATAGACAAGTTAAATATCCAATGAGATAAAGTAATATACTCATTTCATCCCAAAATAAGTGTCCCCTTTTATATGTAATTTACATAGAAAATGAGACACTTATTTTGGGAAGGATGCAATATTATAATAGGAGAGCATGAAATAATCTATATTAACATAATAAAAGAATGCCATAAAAGAAGATTTTTTCCCGCCCAAGTCCCCTATACAACATGAGAATTAACATAATAAAAAAATGCCATAAAAGAAGATTTTTTCCCGCCCAAGTCCCCTATACAACATGAGAATAATAAATTGAATAAATTAATCAAGCACTAATTAATTAAGGCAATTTAATGCAAGTTACGCAATTTCATATAATAAATTGAATAAATTAATGAAGCAATAATTAATTAAGGCAAGTAAATGTCATTCACACCATTTCTTATAGTAATAAATTAAGGAAGTAATTTTTTTGAGTAAATCATAGGAAGTAATTAAAGAAGAAAAATGTGAACATGTCTAATTAAGTTAATACGGAGTAGTCAAATAAGAAAAATAAATCAAATTAAAATAAAAAATTAATATAAAAAATAAAAAAAAGAATTTCATGAATAAAAAAAATAAAAAATTAATAAAAGGGGAAATAAAAAAATTTAAAAAATAATTTTTACATATGGTGTATATTTGTAGATATACAACAAGAAAGATAATAAAAAAATGAAAAAGAAAAAATGTGGGTTGTTTGGCGGTGGCCGGAGTACAATGATTTGACCGCTGCTAAAAAAATAAAGATATTTGCATCGGTTTTTGTAAAATGAGCAAGGGATGCACATGATAAGAAACAAAAAGAGAAAATTTCATATAAGTTATTCCCTTAAAAGTTAATATTTGTGATTTTTAAATTTTTAATGAAAAGATTTTTTTTATATACACTTTTTTTTTTATCACGTGCATCTCATGTACATGATAGAAAAAACCGTTGACCTTTTTAACGTGTGTCAGTATGACACACGTTAAGGTGCTAATAAAGAAAGTAAATTTGTGGATATAGTTCTAAATATGATATTTTTCTGAATTTTTGTTGGTGAAAAAATATTATATAAGCATAGCTTTTGATAACGTATAATTTACAACTGTAATTTGTTTTACATGTCATGTGTTGAATAATGTTTTAAGTTGGGTACAAAAAAACAATAAAAATTATAATGGTTACGGAGTATATGTTTTTATTCCTATCATTAACTTATTACTACTCTAATTTTATTTAATATTGTTCAAATATATTATGCAAGTGCAATAATAATATTACATTGAATGTACTAAAATCAGTATTGTAAGCCCGTGCTTGCACGGGTGCTATACTAGTTTATCAAATAAGATGATCTGATTATAACCTTATAGTAAGATATCTCACATTGAGGTAGTCATTTCTCTTCATTTTAAGGATTCTATAATTTTTAATTTTTGCAAGTCCTATCTAATAAGGCAGTCTTAACGGAGGCATTTGAGAAATATCGTCTTTCACTAATAAAGTAGTGATGAGTATCATAATATGTACATAAAATGTGACCACTGTTGGAGTATGTGTCCTCCACAATAGTGCGATTACTTAATAAATCTCAATTAAGGAATACATGGGGATAATCCTGTATTATAGTCAATTGATTAACGTAAATCAATAACGGTTGGCTGACTAGAGTTTGACGTTATTGTCGTGAAAACGGCGGTAACCAATTGATCCCTTTAAGTCACACCTAAAGGAACATACTTCAAATATTTAAGCTAATTAATTGTATGAGATACGATTATATTAGTGACTTGATAATTTGACTAACGGTTAGTCGGTGTATTGATTTAGAGAGAAATCGAGTTGTGAACTCGGACGTTTGAATTTTATAACGATAAAATTATTAGAGGAGACGAGAATTAGTGATTAAGCGTTAATTCACTAATCGTGTATGTTATACTAATGAGATTAGTAAAAGTACATTTTTAATATATGTGTAGAGTACATGTATATTAAGGAAGAGTTTAATTAATTTATACTTTATTATATTAGATAATTAAGTGATAAATTATATGTATTTGTGGGACAAATATTGAAAAAACAAAATGGACCCATTAGTCCCTAATGGACCGTCCAAAATGGGATAGGAGGGTGGAAGATTCCCTCTTGTCTTTTTCCTAATTGTCTTCCACTTTGCATGCAAGAACATCATAATTACATTGCATGAAATTGTTCTAAACTAGAAGCAACTCTTCCTCTCCTCTCTTGACCATTTTGGCCGGACCATATAGTGTGTTTAACACACTATATGTTTCTCCCCTTTGCATATAAAAGAGAGTGTAGAGAAATCATAAAGTATGCATGCAATCTCTACATTCTAACTCTTCTAAATCTCTCTAAAACTCACATGCATGCAATCTCTACATTCTAACTCTTCTAAATCTCTCTAAAACTCACATGCTATATTATCAATATTACTAAGAGTTAGTAATAGTAATAATATTACATATTATCAAGTTAGTACTAAGTTATTTCTAGATCAAAATACTTAGTATTTTTGGAGTGTTCTTGGGTGTATCTCAAAGGAGGTTTCCTTGTTTGGAAACTCGGTTTTGGAGGATCATCCTAAGCTTATATTCAACAAACAAAACTAGAAAGGAGTTCTAGTTTTGTGCCCTATTTTTCCCTTTAAAGAAAGGTATAAATTTCTAAACTTGTTAACAATGTAAATTTGTACTACATAGATCTTGCTAAATCAAATTAGAGTAATTTGATTTACACTAATACTTGATTAGTGAATGGGATCCGATCCCTACAAGTGGTATCAGAGCCAAGGCTTGTAGTTACAAATTTATTTTGTTATTTTTGGGGGTTTTATATATTTATTGAGAATAAATATGATAAAATCCGAAAATAGTGTTAAAAGTTGTTTTAACATGAGATTTTTATTGCATGCATAGTTTCTGGTCTCATGAAATTACTGGTCAAATTTCGTATTTTTTGGAATTTTTTTGCTAATTAAAATGATTTTTATACAAAACCGAGTCAAAAAGTGAGTTTTTGGCTAAAATAATTACTATAAATAGGTATAGTTCGAATCTGGTCACGAAATTTTTACACAGTGATATTTCATATTTATACTTTTTGCATGTAAATTTTCAAAGTCATATTTTGAGTTTTGAATTTTTATTCATATTTTTGTTTAAAATCGGTATGATATGCATTTTATGTCCAAAAATATAGTAAACGTTGTTTTATGGACATGAAATTTATACCAATATTTTTATACATTATGGGGATGCTCTCGTATAAATTTGGGATTTTTCCTCACTGTTTTACACGTTTTCTTGATTTTATGAGATAAAATCGATGAAATCGTATATTATTTGTTATAAAATAATTCGTAAATTTTTCTGACCAAACTTTTTCTTTTCTGATATTTTGGAAGTGTTCCAGAATATACAAAATTTTGTCAAAATAAAAATAATTTTATTTTATTTTATTTTGATTTTATAAAGCTTTATTCATAAATAGTTATGATTAAAGTACTTCTAATTAGCAAATGACCATGTTTATGAACTAAAATCACCAAGAGTTAGTATAAACTAATGTTGGGTGTTCTAAAATCAGTTTAGAAGTTTTAGTTCGAGCTTAAAAGGTGTTTTAAGCATGATTGATTAATATGAGATTAATCGATTAAAAATGAGATCGGTTTGAAACGAATTAATGCGATTATTGTTTAAGGCGATTTTGGCATGTTTTTATTTATAAGCTTTACATTATGCATGTTTGAATGAATGTTTATTATTGAATGAATGTTTATTTTTACTAGTATGGCCATAGTTTGTTATATTTTTACCGATATTGCCCGTAATGAAAGGGAATATCGTGTGGTTTGTAATTAAATGCGATCTCGTATCGCCGGTTTGTAATTTTTAATAGTTTATTTCATTTATAAATGTATAATAGGATTGCTATGTATTCATTTGTAATTCATACTTGTAACTATTTGTAAAATCCGAAGACCGGCGATGGAGATCGATATGGAGCCTTAGAAGAGTTCTAAAGCTTGCAAGGGGAGCTTGGATCAAGTCCATATGAAGAGGGACCAAAGGAGTTGGTTTCCAATTTGTAACTCCTTGTATTTTTAATTACTTTTAGGTGGCCATACTAGGATTATGCTTGCTTGATCATGCTTGTTTGTTTGCTTATTTTCCGCACACATGCCAAAATCGCCATGCATACCACGATATCCCACTATGATTGTCGATTTAAGTCACGATTCCTAAATTAGTTCACTTATAAAGAATTTTATGACTAAAATTGACAAGATCACCCACATATTTTTATCAAAATGAATTGAGATTAAGCCTTTCCAAATGTAGCGACTATGAACCCCATGTTCGTGAGGACCTCCGCGACGTGGAACCTTGTTACCATGGGTAAGTAGTGGGAGGAAGTCCCATGCTAATTTGGTTTGGACTCAACCGAATAAGAGTTATTTGGGGCTAATCGATGCATTTTAAAGAAAATCATCAACCAAGCATTCTAGTGTAGAATTAGTCAAGTGTTGACTTATCGTTTTTATATAAAAGGAAACATGAGATGTCTAATTTTATATGAAAAACGAGTCTTGGAATCATTTATATAATTTCGTGGGAGATCATTATATAAATGGACATTTGTTTTAAAACCGTTTTAGCAAATGTTATAAATGAACAATGAATGCTTATATATTTCCTCATATTTATTGTAGAATCGTTTATCGCAATGGCATCATCATCATCAACTCCCGCGCCCATTTTGGGCAAAGATTCATGGTTGCGAACCGTGATGGATAAGTGTATCCTTAAGGATGACGGTAGCAACTTCGTCGAATGGGATTCGACTATGAGGGGCGCCGCTACATCCGACAATGTGCTCAAGCACCTTACCGATCAACCACCCGCCGAACCCACTTCTCGAACCGGCGCGGCTCGTGCCGCCTATGATGAGTATGTGAAAGTGGACAATGACGTGAAAAACGTCTTAATTTGGTTCATGGCACCCGCTCTCAAACTCCGATTTGTCACTCAAAAAAGTGCATATGCGATATTCACTCGAGTGACAACCATGTTCTCCAAAGCACCGCAAATAAGGCTTTATGAAGCCGCGGTGCGGTTTTTTGATGCAAAGCTTGAGAGGAACCAAAAAGTTGGTCCTCATGTGCTCAAAATGATTGAGCAAATAGACACTCTTGAGCGTCAAGAGTGTGCTATACCCAAGGCTCTTGCGATCAACCGCATCCTCCATTCTCTTCCTAACAAGTTTGCTCACTTTCGAGTAAACTATAACATGAATAACATGGATAAGAGTTACCATGAACTTCATGCACTCTTGGTTCAAGCCGAGAGGGATATGGAAGTGAATGAGGTGGAGAAGAAAGATGTTCTCTCCATGAAAATGAAGAACATGAACTTGGGAGTGAAGAAGGGGAAGGTGGCCAAGAAGGGGCCATCTAACAAAGGCATGGGTAAGGGTAAGGCCATTGTGGAAGGTGTTCCACATAAGCCTAAGCCCAAGATCAACAAGGGAAGACCGTTTAAAGACACTTGCAAATATTGCAATGAAGTGGGTCATTGGATGCGCAATTGTCCCAAGTATAAGAAGGATCTCAAAAATGGATGTGCGACATCCAAAGGTATTCCTTCTAATCTCTATATGATTGACATCAATCATGCTTGCATTTCTACATGGGTATTGGATACCGGATGTGGATCTCACCTTTGTAATCACTTGCAGGGGATGAGAAACGTGCGAGCTCTAGCCAAGGGTAATGTAGATCTCCGCATGGGCAATGGAGCTAGAGTAGCGGCCGTTTCCGTGGGAACTTTTGTACTCGCTCTTGCTAGTGGTTTAGAGTTGCATTTAAATAACTGTTATTTTGTACCAACTCTAACGAAAAACATTATCTACGTCTCCGTGTTAGATGCGGAAGGCTTTTGTTTTGTGATAAAGAACAACCGTTGTACTTTTTCATTTAATGAAATAGTTTATGGTGAAGCTATTTCAATAGGAGGTATTTATGTTTTAAATGATGTTAATGATGTTTATCATGTGGAGAACAAGAGGCTCAAAACGAATGAATCAAACAAATCCTACCTTTGGCATTGTCGTTTAGGTCACATAAACGAAAGACGCATAAAGAGACTTGTTGAGACCAAGGTTCTCAAACCATTTGATTGCGAATCATATGGTACATGCGAGTCTTGCCTCTTAGGCAAGATGACTCGTCAACCCTTTAGCGGTAAAGGGACACGAGCAAGTGAGGTTTTAGGACTCATACATACCGATGTGTGTGGTCCATTAAACATCACCGCTAGAGGAGGATATCATTACTTCATTACTTTTACCGATGACTTAAGTAGATATGGTTATGTCTACTTAATAAGGCATAAAAGTGATGCTTTTGAGAAATTTAAAGAATTTCAAAATGAGGTTGAGAACCAATTAAACAAAAGGATAAAAGCACTACGATCGGATCGTGGTGGCGAATATCTAAGTAATGAGTTTGATTCACATCTTAAGAATTGTGGTATAATATCACAGTGGACTCCTCCGGGCACACCACAATTGAATGGTGTTGCAGAAAGGAGAAACCGAACCTTGCTTGACATGGTTCGGTCTATGATGAGTCAAACTGAGCTTCCTGGATCTTTTTGGGGCTTTGCACTGTTATCTGCTGTATTCTCACTAAATCGAAGTCCGACTAAAGCGGCCAATAAGACTCCATATGAGATATGGACGGGAACGGTTCCCTATTTGTCATTCATGAGAATTTGGGGATGTGAGGCATTCGTCAAGAATAAAACTGACGATAAACTCGCTCCAAGGTCTGACAAATGTCTATTTGTAGGTTATCCTAAGGAAACCTGTGGTTATTACTTCTACAACCCTCACGAGAACAAAGTGTTTGTGGCTCGTGATGCTGTTTTCCTAGAAAATGAATTTATTTCTAAGAAACAGAGTGGGAGAAAATTTGAACTTGATGAAGTTCAAGAGCCACAAACCGAGACAGAAAATGAGGAAACTGTTCCCTCGTCCTCTGACACGGTTATAATCCCTAGGAGGTCAGGAAGAATTAGTCATCAACCTGACCGTTACCTCGGTAACATCGAGGAGGAGGGTGATTTGTTGTTATTCGAAAGCAACGAACCCTCAACCTACAAGGCGGCTATAAGTAGCCCCAACTCCGAACAGTGGCTTGAGGCCATGAAATCCGAAATGGATTCTATGTACTCCGAACAGTGGCTTGAGGCCATAAATATAAATAAAAGGTAATTTTTTTGTCATTTTAAAGTCTTCATAAAAGTAAAAGTTTTATAGGGATTGCTATCGTGTTGCCGTATATATTCTACCAAACCAACGTGAATATTCTATAATTATTTTAATACAAATTTAGAAGTGATTAGGATCTCAAATCAAGTAAATAATCGTTTAATCGTGATAATATATTCAAACAAGTAGGAACATTCAACAAATAAGATTTTTGGAATAACCGTGTATTACATGGGTGTTTAAACTAGTTTCTAAGTGCTCGTTTGGTTGTCATGTGGGAATTACCTTTCCTTGGAATTTCAAAATGACGGGAATTGAAATTTCACGTGAATTGAGAAAAAGTGTTTGGTTGCAATGGTGGAATTAAATTGATGTGGGAAAGTCTAATTACCTAGGGGGGTCTAGGTAAAGAAATTCCTACATATTGGAGGAATTACTTTCCCATGGGAATTTACAATTCCTATGAATTTGGTAACCAAACAAGTATTGTTTAATGCAATTCCTAGGATTTTTAAATTCCCATGATTTTGTAAAGCAACCAAACAAGCACTAATTATAATTATAATAGTAAACAATTATAAATATAATTGATAAAGGCTCAAGCCCTCAAGCATGTGAAAGGTTTTTTTTTTTAACTAGTGGTGCGACCCGTGGATTCCACGGGCCGACTTGATTTGTCGCTTTAGTTGTCATGGGCCAGCTTTAGTTGTTTTGTTTTATTGTGTTCATGTTTATGGCATTTTGTAACGACGTTGCTTGTTGCCCTTTATCAAGGGGGCGTTTGATTCGACGCGTTGGAATGGAATGAATTAGAATGTCATACCATGAAGGTATGGACTCCAAATCACATATATGCTTAAACTTGTTTGGTTCATAATTGGAATGGATTCACATTCCTGTTTTTTAAAATTATTATTATTATTATAAAGTTTTTGTTCATGAAAAACAAAATTATTTTGTAACCAACACAAAATGAAAAATATCCAAATTATTTCACAACCAAAATTAATTATTCCAAATTTGTTGAAAAACATTAAATTTATAAATTTAAAAAACTCACACATGTTGTATATAAAATATAAAGAAGTAAAAGAGCTACTAGAAATTTAAATTATTGCATGAATTTGATTGACAATAGTATATAGATATCATTTTGAACAAAAGGTTTATAGTCAGATACTCGTCTAATAGTGTTCTTGAATCTTAAAATTTATATTACGACTAACTTAAAATTGGATACAATTGTGATAATATATTATGAAAAGAATGGAAAATAAATAAAATAAAATAGTTAATCTAGTTAATTTATGTAAAAGATAAATATATTGTGTTAAAAAAAAACAGAAGAAAAAAATTAATATAATCATGTTAGGCCGTTTGGTTGATGCGTTGGGAATGGAATGGATTAGAACGAGATACCAAGGAGGTATGGATTCTCATTCCCATACATGCGTAAAGGTGTTTGGTTGGGTATGAGATATATTGGTTGCTATTATTATTATTATTATTATTATTATTATTATTATTATTATTATTATTATTATTATTATTATTATTATTATTATTATTATTATTATTATTATTATTATTATTATCACCACCATTATTTATTTATATATTTTTCGTATTTTATTTTATTTTTAATTATTATTGTCATATTAAATATTTCAAACATAGACAAAATATATCCGAACATTATTACATTACTAAAGTATAACGCAACAGTAATTTAATTTTAAACGTCATGAAATGGTTTTTTGCTTGTAACATAGCAAATAAAGTTGTGCACGAAGTAAGCATGTTAGACCGTGGACGGAGATTCGAATTGTATAGTTTAACTCAAAACGTATTGTTGATATATTATCGTCTTAATTTGCAATTCATGAATCATCGCTTGGGGATTTTTCTCAAAAAAAATTATTCTGAAAAAAAAAAAAATTAATAATATATTTTGTAAAAATGAAAAATATTATAATTTATAAAACACAAGTAAAATTTTAATACTCCGTAAAATATTATAAATATAAATATAATAAATAATAGTTAGATTTGATGTGAAACAAAAAAAAATCACAAAACTTGGAATGGAGTTAGAAACTTGGGGTGAGGGGGGAGATTCTAACTCTAGGGGGTTGGGGTGGAATTAGAATCCATAGGGATTCTAACTCCATTCCAAAATAGGTCAAACAAACACTAGAATGGCATTAATCCATTCCATTCCACTCTAAATCATCCAACCAATTAATGGAATGGAGTTAGAATCATAAGGTGTGAGGGGAGAATAAGATTGAAGGGGATTGGAGTGGAGTTGGAATCCGTTGGCTATCTAACTCCATTCCTAGATCACCCAACCAAACATAAAATTGTGTCAACTCCATACCATTCCATTCCAACCCTTCCAACCAAACACCCCTATGAGGTTTAAGTATGAATAGTGTTTCACAATTTAGGAGTCCTTTAATCATGGCTTGGTTCTAGTTGGGCGCTTTGTTGAACAACATTTTTCAAGTAAATTGGTTTGTTTGTATAACATTAGTTGTTGAATAATTTTCTCTAATTTCTCAAGTTTTTTTGGAGGCGAACTATATTCTACGTACGCTCTTTAAACGTTTCATCAACTATATCTCATACAACAACGCGGACAGCAACAACATGCAGCCCTGCATGAGTAGCGTACAATGAGAGTCACAGCGGCGGTGACTTCAGCAACGACGCAGTGAAAGCATAACACACAGTGACATCAGTCGTAACGATATAATACAATAACGGAATACTATTAGGGAATATTATAATAAATACAATTATATGTAGCTATAGCATTATGTAAGACTGTTAATTTGAGTTGCATATAAAATCAGTCCAAATGATTATTAGTTCCTCACTTTTCCAACTGATTATAACTTGTGTAGCATAACTACAATATTTCAACACAATTCAATTAAGTTACCAACATAAAATTCTATTGTAATATATTCTACTATATTCTACGTACGCTCTTTAAACGTTTCATCAACTATATCTCATACAACAACGCGGACAGCAACAACATGCAGCCTTGCATGAGTAGCGCACAGCGAGAGTCACAACGGCGGTGACTTCAGCAGCGACGCAGTGAAAGCATAACACGCAGTGACATCAGTCGTAACGATATAATACAATTACGGAATACTATTAGGTTATATTATAATAAATACAATTATATGTAGCTATAACATTATGTAGGACTGTTAATTTGAGTTGCATATAAAATCTGTCCAAATGATTATTAGTTCCTCACTTTTCCAACTGATTATAACTTGTGTAGCATAACTACAATATTTCAACACAATTCAATTAAGTTACCAACATAAAATTCTATTGTAATATCATCAATTGTTTGTGTCGAAAGTATGAACCCAACACATGTATTCCATCTCCTCCTCCTAGCTCGCATAATCTGTTAACCTGTTGTACAGGTTCTTCCTGTTTCACCTTATCGTCAATTCAAACACTCTTCACAGTTATATCAAAGGGCGTCGTTAACCGTCTCTTCCAAGCATAAATGATCCTTGGAATCAGCTTTCTATGTCGTCAATTGACGCATGATACTTATAAAATTGCACACTGAATCAAATTAAGTTCAACTTATGATTAATATGAGCCAAGGACATACCTTCGAGAAGGTAGGAGTATATTTGCCTGAACCAATGTTCAACCGTGGCAGTAACCGAAACCAAGCTATAAAGTTTGTAAAATGTTTTAAATATTTAACGCTTTGAGTATATGGATAATATACCTATCGTGAGTCACAGGTCTGAGTATATTTCTTTGTACACAATGTTTCGAGCTCTCCTATGGAAGGTTGTATCTCTGACTTCGTCTGGCAATCTAATCTTTAAATCTTTGTGTGAGGTGACCCGTAAAGTCACATAGTCTAATGAATTATAAAATCATATAGTCCAATGAATTTTGAAATCATATAGTCCTTCGCTCTTATTAATCGTCATTGAGAAGTCAAAAGGAAATATAACTACGAGTTTAGAACGTTTCACTCAATGTATCTTGTCGTTCTACATTAGTGCAGAGCTTCGTATCAATGTAAGGCAATCAATGCAATCATACAGATATATTTCGACAGTTGATTCATAAAATGATATACTCTAATTAGTTTCAGACACTTGAAATTGACGTTCCCTCAATCAAATTAGATTCAAATTAACAGAGCTTACCAACAACTGTAGTAAGTGGCCTAAAACCTTGCCAACATCTCCGATTAACCATGAATTCATGAAATCATATATTCTATTCAATTATTTAGACACTTCAAAATTAAATACGTAAAATTATTTAGTCTAATGAATTGTAAAATCACATAGTCTAATGAATTATTCAGACACTTCCAATTTACAACAGCTCAGAACTCAAACAAATCATATATTCTATTCAATTATTCAGGACTTCAAATTTAAATTTGTAAAATCACATACTAATGAATTATGAAATCATATAGTCCAATGAATTATTCAGACACTTCCAATTTACAACAGCTCAATCCCATTACATTCGATGGGCAATTAAATTAGATTCCAATTAAAAGACATTACCTGACAGAAACTGCTGGGTGGGATTTCGTGAACTGTGGCCAGCAAAACCAACTAAGAGGAAAAGAACACATTAATCGTCAAAACAATAATTGACCACAATTTATATATAATCAACCTTCACAATCATATTCAACCTATCGAAACGCCATTAGTGGCTCAACGAACATAAATTTTTCCAGCCTAAAACTACTCCATTACATGAAAATAACAATTCAAAATTATCAAATTCTCGCGGGATGGCTCTCATCTACTCTTAACCAGCATGCAAACAAAGTGTGACGTTGCAATTCTGTACATACAAAGTCAACTAATGCAAGATTAACAACATATGAATTCAATTATTGACGGTTGAGAAGGCGGTAATATACCGACTAATGCAAGATTATCAGCATATGATCTGATCATTACATGGACAATGTAACACAGATAATTATAGAAAACCAAGAATGAAAACAAATTACTTTTACAACACCAAAAACTTACATGAGGTTTTAGCACCAACAACGACAACTTCAATCTGACTCACAAGTTTACCACAGTAGTCCCAAACCCTAGAGGCTGATAATTCACAGCCACCATACTAAACACCTGAAAATCCCAAAACCCCCACCACATGAGCCTCCAGAGAATTCCGCTTCAAAAACTAATTCTCAACTTGTTACGTCTCAAAAAAAAAAAAAAAACTACTCAGTATATTTTTTGAATTGATATATTTTAAGATGACCATGTAAAATAAAAACACCAAATAATATTACACACAAGTGAGTACATTAATTCTAGGGTTTATTTGGAACTCCACCTTTTGTAATACACATTTATTAAACTCCCACCTATTATAATTTTTTAACAAAACTCTCACTATACCATAAGGTTTAAAAAAACACCACCAAATCCTCATTCCGACACCGTAAAACGTGAAATAAAATTCGTCTGGTTATAGCGAACCTTAACTTTTGTTTATGTGACTCTTAAACTTACGATTTATTCGTTAATTAGTCTCAACTCATGTTATCAAATCCTCATTATTTCTTCACAAAATGACTATTTGGTGGTGTTTTAAAATATTATTGTAGTCATATAAGTGGGAGTTTTGAAAAAATATTTATATAAGGTGGAAGTTTTGAAAATGTGTATTATAAAGGTGACTGTTGTGAAAAAACCCTCAATTCTATTATACAAATGTAAGGGAGTTCTACTACGACAAATCTCACCGCTTTAATTTACGATTGAATTCACAGGATTGTTACTATGACAAATTTATAACTATATATTAGTACGCTTTCTTAAGAGTAATTGTAGGATACTTTTACGAGGAATATAATGATATGTGCCATGACTATGCTGGAATCCTCAAATTGCTGAGTAACGACACTCTCGCAGACTTTGGGATAGATAGGTCGGAATTAATGTTCACAAGTATGGAATGGAATGGGATAGGATGTGATACCATGGTGGTATGGATTAATAATCTCATACTTGCAATTACTTGTTTGGTTTGATATTGTAATGGATTGCATATCCCATACTTGTTGTTTGGTTCACATATGGAATGGATTCAAGGTTTGTATATAATTTTGTATTATTACAATTAATTATATATAAATAAAAAATATAAAAAGAAAATAACATAACCACTCATATTATTGCAAAATAAAAATAAATATCTCATAACAAAATATTAAAAAAAAATGTTAAATTTATGTTCCAAAACAACAAGAAAATTATAATAAATTACGTATCATATATTGCTGTTGCGGTGTAAATGTGGATGAATGAGATTGATGATAAATTCTTTCTTCCATGCTTCATCCGGGCTCTGGTAAAACACAGAGAGATCACTTGGACTAGACGCCAACTTTTGAGCAGCTAGTAATGCCTCATACCTTGTCAAACCTTGTACAGCAAGTAGCTCATTAATCAAATTTTTCTTTTGGTCTTCAACCTCCTGCTCACGAGCCATGACAGCTTGTTCATGTTGTTGAGTGGTTGATAATGCATTTGCAATAGACGATATATGAGCATTCATTCCATTCATAAAAGTGGATAAATTTGAAGACATATCTTTAAAAGAAGTGGTTAAATCAACCACCTCAGGCATCTTTCTCTTCTTTATTTTTTCTTTCTTGTTCTCCTTTGAAATTCTCACCGTTTTCGATCTCTTCGTAGCAGGTTCATTTGGACTTGATTGATTAAATTGATTAAACATATCATTGTCATCAACATTGTCATCTCCATCACTCTCATCCTTGCTTAGGTCAATGGCTTCACTATCTTGATTATCTACGGCTTCGACAAAAGTCTCAGAATTCGTTCCAGTGGCATGATCGGGTCCGTAGATAATGGCCAAATTATCATAGTATGGAAAAGAAACATTCCACAACCCATGAGCATTTTTGTTTTGCTGCAACATTAATATAACACATAATTAATTAATTTGGCTTAGAAAAACCATAAAAATAATTAAAAGAAGAGACAAAATATTACCCTACAAAAATCATCATAAGCTTGTCTTTCACATTGTATCATATGTTTGTCGTTGTTCCATGAGAATCCAGACGTGCGAAACATTTCTGTGAGAACGTTATACTTGTCCTTGAACCATTTAATTTTGGACTCAATATGAGGAACTACTTTAAACCACATCCTGGAAATGTTTCATTTAACATATCCTCCAGCTTATTCTTGAAACCATTCTTGAAACCACCATCTGCTTTCCACCGTGGATCACTGTTTAATTCAAGTAGTCCATTAATCAAACGTTCTTCTTCTAGTTTAGTCCAAGAGCGCTTGTTTTTTCCCCTCCCGCCTTGAGAATTTTGGCTCAAATCCATGCTATACACAATAAATAGTTAATAAATAAAATTACTCGTTAAAAATCAAAGTAAAGCTTTTGTATTTCGCTTTAAAATAAAAGAACATAAGATGTCTCGCAACTCATTAAAACAATAAACATAAAGAACAATAGTTTAAGAAAGCATATGAAATAGTTATACACTTAAGCGTTTATATTGTTCCTAGCTCTCCAACTATTATACATATTTTGAGCTTTTGTGTTCCGGTAATTAGTCCATACATCAGTTGTCTCAATCAAAGTAATAAAATCAACTTCATCTTCAGAATCCTCATCATCACTTTGTTCATCAGAATCCTCATACATTGTGTAATCAGTAGGCATATATTTTCGAATGAGGTTATGTAGCAAGAAGCATGCTTGAACTATACGGCCTTGGGTACGTATTGAAAAGAAAGAAGGGGATCTAAGAATACCCCATCTTCCTTTGAGTAATCCGAAACATCTCTCAATAACATTTCTAGCTTTGGAATGTTTCATATTGAAATACTCTTCTGCACTAACTGGTTGTCGATCTCCCCACTCCTTAAGGTGATATCTGTGACCTCTAAAAGGTGCTAAAAACCCTTCACAATTTGTATATCCCGCGTCAGCCAAGTAGTAAAAACCTTCAAATTAATTAGAAAAAAAATTATTCAACTTGTATAAAGGAATTGGATAGGGTAGTTTTGTTAATAATAAAAGACTTTTTTTTTTAAGTATTAATACCTTGAGGAACCATTAAACCATGAGGTCTAGTAATAGCATCTCGAAGGACACGACCATCATGAGCAGTTCCTTCCCAACCAGGTAGTACATATATAAACTCTAAAAATGGGTTACAAACACCTAAAACATTCATAGCTAAATATCCTTTCCTCGTGCGATATCTTGGTCTATCCTCTTTAGGTACTTGAACGGTAATATGAGTGCCATCTAAAGCTCCTAAACAATTCTACAAAACAACACGAAAAAAATAAATGGAATTTAAAATATAATAATTGCACTACAAAATATCAGCTGTTTTGCGACGGACATATTCCGTCGCAAATGGCCTATATCCGTCGCAAATTCCCATTTGCGACGAACCGTAGGCGTCGGTTTTTTTTCTCGCAAAATAATACTATGCGACGGAATAGTCCGTCGCAAAAATTTTTGCGACGGACTATTCCGTCGCAAACGGTTAAATCCGACGCAGACCAGGAAGGCTAAATCGGTCGCAAATCTACGTGGAATTCCGTCGCAAATGTAAATTTGCGACGGAATAATCCGTCGCAAATTTATGCGACGGACGTTATCCGTCGCAAAACACCTGCGTAATTTGCGACGGATGTCCGTCGCAAAGCGTAAGAAATCCGTCGCAAATACTGCTGCATTTTGCCGTAGCAAATTTTATTTTTTGTTCCCCACTAAACCCTGCATTTACAATTCATTTACGGTGTTCAATACACCCAAAATACACCCAATCAGCCAACAGCCAACACACAACACACAACACCCATATTAACATATATATTAACATAATACCACCGTTAAAGACACCCAAAGTACAAAGTCTAATAAGTTAAACCGTTTCAGTTTTCAAAATTTAACAACAAACGTAATCAGCACAACTCTAAATCTGCCCCGCCACTTCCACTAGCGCCGTCACCGCCAAAGGGTCCGCGCCTGAAGAAGTCATCCCCTTGGTTGCAAGTCGGAGGAGGCTGCGTATTTAGGCGTTGAGACTCGATGTACTGCTCAATTGCCGCCAACCTCTGAGTCATTGATTGATTCTCGTCTGTAAGGCGGGTCAGTAGGCCGGGAGCATACGTGGACTGCTCCCCAGCAGAAGAGTGACGATGGGGCGGACGCTCGTAAAACAGTGGAGTCGCAGAACCTGTGCCGTAGACACGTCCTTTTCTTATCGTGTCCGCCGACAACCTCGTAATACAATGTCTGATCTCGCCGACAGTGTCGGTGGGTATTCGACCTCCTTCCACTCGTGGCCCCAAGCGGTCCTAATAATAAAATATAAAATATAAAACTCGTTAATTTAACTAGATTGTAAATAACAATATAATCAAAAAATTATTAGTTAAGTATAAATGAAGTCTTACAAATATACTCTTCACTTTGCCACTTATGAAACCGCCAGTCTTCTTCGAGGTCTTTGACTTCTTTACGAGCTCGAGAGACGGAGACATGGGTGTCTTACTTCACACTGCTTGTACATAAAGAAATTAATTAACGGTTACTTATTAAATAAAAATACAGACACACGTTCAAAATAAACATATATATATATATATATATATATATATATAGAGATAAGATCTTTTGAGCCCAACTTATTAGAGAAAGTCATTGAGTCCTGAATCCGCTTTGAGATTTTAACACAAAAATTTGAGATTTTAACACAAAAATTTGAAACTGCAAAATTCCTGAATATTTGAGATTTTAACATTGTTAAAATCTCAAATATTCTGGAATTTTACAGTTCTAAATTTTTGTGTTAAAATCTTAAATTTTTGTGTTAAAATCTCAAAGCGGACGTCTGGAGTCAAAGACTTTCCCAAAACTTAGACTTGAAAGATCTTATCTATATATATATATTTATATGTATGTATATATATATATATATATATATATATATATATATATATCTATATATATATATATATATATATATACACATAAATAATTAAAGTTAATAATACGAACCGCTCTGTCGACATATTGCATCATATCCTGTCGACCCATTGTGTGTGTCCCCCCGGCTTTTCCACCCTCCCCACATGCTGCGGTTTTATTTGGATCTCTGACTTTTTCTTCGTTTTCTAAATCAATAACATATTTAACGATAAATTAGTAGACGTATGTATATACGTATAATATTTAGCGATAAATTAATTAAAGTTGTAAGTTTCATAATTACCCCGTCAGCCTTCCAATTTAGATATCCCTGCAAAAGGGTTTGATTGTCCTCAATCCACGATTTACCTTTAATTCGATCTGCGATTTATAATTAACAAACTTTACGGCATCATAGATGAGGCGAAAAAATAATGTATCTAATAATACGTATATGAGTTTTTCATACCCTTTTGGTGGATCCAGTCGGGAAGCCTTTTCTTCACCGCCTCAAAGAACTTCTTCTTTATTTCGGCTTCGTGTTTTTGCTTGTACTGGTAGTTATGCTACGTTCAAAAAAATTGAATCAACAATACGAGGGATATAATTTAAAAAGTTTAAAAAGTTTTAAAATTAAATTAAATAAGGGTAAATTAAATATTATTACCCTGAAAGAGTTCCACCACCTCTCTTCTGCTTCCTGAAGCCAAGACCAATTCGAGCAATTAGGTCATCGTAGAAATTACGACTGCGAACTTTAGTCTTCACGGGGCCGTCTTTAAACCTGCATCAACATATATAACATACGGAAATCATTAGTAGTATATGTAACAATATTATATTAAAGTAATTAATTAAATTATATAATTAAGTATTAAACAAATTAATTTACAATTAAGCATTAAACTTACCATATGCCGTTAGGATCTAATGTGGGTAGATACCTCCGTTCGTTGACCATAAGCTCGCCTATCTCGTCTTGATCAAGCTTAGGTTCTCATCATCCCTGATTGTGGTGAAATTTACACTGCCTGCTACCCTGGTATCTTGTATTCACCATACTACACATGCAAACATTAACACATGTATATATATATATATATATATATATATATATATATATATATATATATATATATATATATATATATATATATATGTATATATTAGAAATGTCTTCTCAAAAAAATAAAATATATTAAATTGATTGCAAATTGTAAAATTACATAATCAACACACGTTAAAGCGTCTAAATCTAAGCTAATCACTCTCATCTGAACTATTAGCTTCACTATCATCGTCATCAGGAAACAGTTCCCCAACTTCTTCTTCATCCTCATCCGTGTCATCTTCAAACTCGTCACACTGCTCATCTTCTGTCGAGTCTTCCTCAATGGGCTCATCTTCGTCTGCAATAAATTCAGTCATGTCATTCTCGTTCTCAGGCATGTCAGTCTCGTTCTCATCATCCACGATTATGGACCGATAGAATACTCGCCATCATCTTCATCATCGACATTAGGCCGATACCCCAGGTGGATCTGTAACAACGGCCTCCTGATAAGCATTATCCTCCGCGGAGGCATCAACGATCAACTACGCTTTCGTTTTGAAGACAACTCTCCACTGGTCTTTGTCTCTCTTAAGACTTGGATATGGTGCATAACATACTTGCTCAACTTGATATGATAACACAAAAGGATCGTACGTTGGGTATTTTCTACCACGATGAACTTCAACGATTTTGTACTCCTTGTGTATATTCATACCACGTTCTGAGTTGTCAAGCCAATCACATTTGAACAAAACAGTCTTGTAGAGCTGCTTTGACCCAACATATTTCAACTCAATCACCTCTTCAAGACTTCCATAATAGTCAGCACCATCAACAGAGGTTACACCTACTCCATTGTTTATTGTACTTTTCTCTATGTCGGTGCGACCATTGAACGTTCTGAAGTTGTACCCATTGATTGAGTATCGCTTCCAAGTGTCGACTTCCCTTGACGGTCCAAGTGCTAACGCCTTCTGTAGATCGTCTTTCAAAAACGGCTCCTAATGAAGAATTGATTACGCTTTATTATTTGTTACACAATTTTATACACTTTATGAGTAAAATATTAATAACTATTATGTCACTGTATATAGTACTTACTTGTTGCTTGAACCACATAGGATATTCGTTACTGAACTTACTCCAAACATCAGCCAACGGAGTTCCAGGGTGTTGTAGAAGGATAAAACTCTCAAACATCCTACATAATAACATTACTTGTTTGTTAATTTGAAAAAAAAAAGTTAATTATAAAGATTTATTCACGTTAATTATAAACTTACAGTTCATAAGGCTTAAGGATCTCACAATTAGACAACACGTATTTGTGTGCACAATTGTATTCTTTGTCATCCAGAAATCGAGTGCGACACTTTCCAGTGGTTCTTCCACCATGGTCAGTAAACATCTCTGGTAGTTGGTCGTCAACATCGGAACGTCGACTGGATCCAATGTCAAGATCTCGCACCTTGGTGTCTACATGCTCTTTATAATAAACGGAACAGAAATTTGAAATTTCTTCCAACAAAAACGCATTGCCTATGGATCCTTCAACATGTGCCTTATTCCCAATTTTTCGTTTCAAGTGATTAAGAAACCTTTCAAATGGATACATCCATCGATATTGGACTGGACCGCCCACTCTAAGCTCGTAAGGCAAATGAACTGGGATATGTTCCATCGAGTTGAAAAACGAAGGTGGGAAGATTTTTTCCAACTTGCATAATATTTCCGGTATATTATCCTCAAGACGATGTACATCGGAAATTGAAACTGTAGTGGCACACAAGTCGCGGAAAAATTGACTTATCTCCGTTAAAGCTTTCCATTCGTTCTTTGGAATTAACTCTTTCAGAGCAACCGGCAACAACCGCTCCATAAACACGTGACAGTCATGACTTTTCATGCCACGGAGGGTGAAGGTTTTATTGTCATCACATTTACTTAGATCCGATGCATACCCGCCTGGAAACTTTAACTTCATAAGCCACTCGCAAAGAACCTTTCTCCATTGCTTATCTAGGACACACTTAGGATCGGAGCGCTTTCGACAATGAATCGTCAAATCGCCTTTGCTTTAGGACCATATCACGTCTTGCTCTTGTCGTCCATAATTGTGTTAATTGTCTGCTCAAAGAAGTTCTTCTCAATGTGCATGACATCTAAGTTATGACGAATTAACAACGTTTTCCAATAAGGAAGGTCCCACAATATACTCTGTTTCCACCATCCCAACTTTTTAGCTTTCAAAGCCTTCAATTGAGCTTCACTTGCATCAACCACAGTGGGTAGAGGTTCCACAATTTTCCAGACTTCGTCCCCAGACAACAATTGTGGTCGCGCATCAAGTTCCACGGGTTTTTTCTTCAAAAAACTCTTATCCTTACGATACGGGTGGTCGGCTTTCAAAAACTTTCTATGACAATCGAACCAACTCCACTTCCCACTATGCTTAAGCTAGAAACACTTATTTTTATCACCACAATAAGGACACGCCTTTCCTCCCTGAGTTGACCAACCAGACAGCATGCCATAGGCGGGAAAGTCGTTAATCGTCCATAATAGTGCAGCTCTAAGTTGAAAATTTTGTTTCCTTGACACATCGTAGGTGAATACTCCAGTTTCCCACAACTCTTTTAATTCTTTCACCAACGGCTGGAGGTATACATCTAAATTTTTCTTTGGATTATTTTGACCGGGAACAATTAAAGAAAGAAAAATGAATTGTCTTTTTAGACAAAGTGAAGGAGGAAGATTGTATGGCGTTAACATTACAGGCCAAGTCGAATACGGTTCTGAATCGAGAGAAGGGTGCAAATCCATCCGTACAAAGCCCTAATCGAACATTTCTACTCTCACTTGCAAAGTCAGGGTATGTCGAATCAAAATGTTTCCAAGCCTCACCGTCAGCCGGATGAGCCATAGTACCACCTACTCGAGAATTCTCTGCATGCCATCTCATTTGTTTGGCTATATGTTTACTAGCATACAACCTTTGAAGACGAGGGCCAAGTGGAAAGTAGAGGAGTGATTGTTTTGCCACACGTTTCCCCCGTTCATCTGAGTTTGGTTTATATCTTTGAAGACCACATTTTCGGCATGCATCTAAATTCTCGTCTTCTTCCCAAAACAACATACACCCTTCATCACATGCATCTATCTTTTCGTGGGGTAATTGAAGACCTTTTAACAATTTTTTAGCACTATAAAAATCTTTGGTCATTTTGTTATTTTTTGGGAAAGCGTCTCCAAGCAGACTACTAACCGAATCGACAACCCTATGAGACAGATTGTGGTCACACTTCAACGTGATTATTCTAGAAGCAGCTTCCAACACGGACATGGGACTTCCTTCAAACAAAGGCTCATCAGCCTTGTTTAACATGTCAAAGAAAGCTTTTACTTGAGGGTGTGGTGATTGGTTTACTTCATCAGCATTCAAGGCTTCTTCTCTAATGGTATCCACCTCATCTCGTAAAGCGTCATTTATCATTTCCCGATAAGGATTATCAACCACCGTACGCATAGGTCTATCATCTACGAGAAAATCCTCTCCGTGACAAAACCAACTAAAATAATTACTCATAAATCCTTTTTTAATCAAGTGGCTTTTGACATCGAACTCATTGAAAAGTCTAGCGTTGCCACAATTAACACATGGACACTTAATCTTTTCGCCATTACGGATGAACTCTGGCAAAAGTTTAGCATGTTCGATGAATTCGACAACACCATGAGCAAATCCCACTTTCACTCGTTTATTATCATCCAAACGGTCGTACATCCAACTACGTTCAATTCTCTTCATTGTCAATCCGTCTACAAAAATAAACTTGTTATAAATTATTAATTGAATTTCAAAACTTTGAAATAATTTGTTTTGAAAGAACGTGTAGTCATAGGTAACTTCTTATCTCTCCAACCTAAACCCATCTTTGAATGACCAATATCACTAACAAATAGTTACATTTATTTATGTAATGGTAAAAATTTCGGCAGCAATTCGCATCAGTTCTCCAGATACACAAATAAATTGAGTTTCCTCAAAATATATGTATCCGGAGAACATCTGCTTAAAAATTGCCACCGAAATTTTTACTATCACATAAACAAATGTAACTACTTGTCACCTAAGTGATATTAATCATTCAAAGACAGTCCCAAAAATGGGGACTATTCGAGAATTACTCCTAATGAATAATTCTCGAATGGGTATACTACGGTCAACGCAAAAAATTTGGATTTAAAACATTTTTATAAAATACATAACTTTAACAAAATACACAATCACATTATGTCATATTATACCCAACACATTAATAATTATCTATCAATGGCTCTAAAATCACCACAAATGAACCTATCAGTGGCTCTAAAATTCTCTAAAATAACCTAACAATGGCTCTACAGTTCTCTAAAATAACTTAATCATCACTCTATAACACTAATTCAACTTAAAAATGGCTCTACAATTCTCTAATTTAGCATTAACACATAATCAAATTACCTAAACTAATCTAATCAAACTAAACTAATCAAATCAACAAATAACATTTAATAAACTTAATTTAAACTAAACTAATCAAACTAACACAATCAAACTAAACTAATAAATCAAACTAAAACTACTAAAACAATAAAACAAAAATCAACCTAAATCAAACTAAAACAATCAACTTAAATAAAACTAATCAAATCAACTATAACTAATATAATCAAACTAAATAACATTTAATAAACTTAAATTATACTA
This sequence comes from Dianthus caryophyllus, assembly GCA_023091065.1. Lineage (NCBI taxonomy): Eukaryota > Viridiplantae > Streptophyta > Magnoliopsida > Caryophyllales > Caryophyllaceae > Dianthus > Dianthus caryophyllus. The sequence continues at coordinate 33,494,901 of CM041517.1, read as the reverse complement.
ATCAAACTAAACTAATTAAAACAAACAAATCAAACTAATTAAAACAATCAAACTAAACAAACTAATCAAACTAAAACAAACTAAACATACACTAATCAAACTAAAACAAACTAAACATACACTAATCAAACTAAAACAATCAAACTAAACTAATTAAAACAAACAAATCAAACTAAAACAATCAAACTAAACTAATTAAAACAAACAAATCAAACTAAAACAATCTAAACATACACTAATCAAACTAAACTAATAAAATCAACAAAATTAAAACAAACAAACTTAAATCAAATTAAATTAAAAAAACATACACTATTCACCGGAGTATACGTCGGAGCAGTGCCGGAGTAGGGCGGCGGGAGAGTGGGGCGGCGGCAAGGTGAGGCGGCGGCAAGATGAAACGGCGGCGGGGTGGGGCGGCGGCAAAGCGGGGCGGCGTGGTGGGGCGGCCTGGTGGGGTGGCGTGGTGGGGTGGTGGCGTGGGGTGGTGGCGGCGGCTTCTTCTTCGTCGTCGTCTTCGTCGAAATCGCCTTCCCTTTTTTTTTTTTTTTTTTTAAAACACGACGAAATGATTTAACAGAAGGAGGGTTTATTTTTTTTTATGTTGCGACGGAATTTTTGCGACGGACCTTACTTCCGTCGCAAAATCTGACAAAATCAGAGATGCCAGGGAATATTCCTTGGCATCTTGACTTTTGCGACGGAATATAAATCCGTCGCAAAAAAACCGTCGCAACATGCAATAGTCCGTCGCAATTTCCGTCGCAAAGATTTTGGCGCAAAAAAATTTTGGCTCCAATTATTGGCGCAAATAATTTTGTATCCGTCGCAAAAGTTCCGTCGCAAAGTATTGGGTCCGTCGCAAATTCCGTCGCAAAGTTTTTGGCGGAAGTGGATTTTTTGGTTCCAAAAAATGGCGGTCAATGTTGCGACGGACTTTCCGTCGCAATGCTTTTGTTTAAATCATGAATCATAAAATTAAATCGCAAATCGGTTTTCTGCGACGAACTTTTTATCCGTCATAAGTCCGTCAGAAAGCAATTTGTTATTTTGTAGTGTTGGCTGCTCTTTTGATTAAGAAGGACTAATAAAATATTTCTAATACCTCGAAACATTTCCATCTATCATCTTCACATTCCTCCGTAATAGGTTTTGGCTTACTAAGCAAGAGATCATGTAATCTTAGAATCGCAAGAAGACAACGATGAAAATTTCTGCTCACACTTTCTCCGCTTCTGAAAAAATGATTGCCTATAGTCCTATTTTTAAAATGATGTGCCAATGTATATAAAAACATGGCAACAATTTCCTCCAGTGACATGTTATAAGTGCCACTTAAACCGCCATAATCTCTAACCATCTCACAAAGTACAGAAAACGTCCGCCGATTTACACGGAGTTCGCTTTTACAAATTATATCACTATACTTAACTAGGGTATTCAAGTGCCTCATTCGAAGCCATTTTTTCTCAAATTTACTATACTTTGGTCGTTCAATTTTATGGATAGCCAAACTAACTGTGCATAAACCAAAATTTATAATTGTGACCACATTTATAAGAATCATAATAATCAATAGTAACTCGATTTGTTTCTTCTTCCGGCTTCTAATTAAGGTCAATTGAGTTGAATGCATTTCTGTAAAGAAAAACATATGTAACTATAAGACTAATGAAGAATAGAGTAATTATTAGGCACTACATAATTTTTATATGACAAAATTTGTTTTGTATTTAAGATAACATTACAAAAGACATTACATATTAAAAAATTCAACATACAAATATAAAATTCTCTTTCATATATGTCTATATCAGCAAACATTGAACAATAGTCACCATAAGCACAACACAATTCACGTGGAAAGAGCAACACTACTTTACATGGAAAGAGCAATCAATCTATACAATTTGGTATAAGTTTTTTGTAAATTAATACCAACAACAACCCTAGAAAACACAAATAATAGTCACCATAAGCACAACACAATTCACGTCAAATATAAAAATAGAGAAAAAAAAATTGATTGATTGTATTTCAAATATTAAAAGTCAAATATTATTAAAAAGAAAAAAAAAATATTTAACCAGAGTAAAAAAAAAAAATTAAAAAAAAAAAAAAAACCTGTTCTCTTGGAGAAGATGACACCTTGAATTTTTTTCACAGAGTATAATTTTCTTTTTTTCTCACAATCTAGGGTATTTGACAAGGTATGGAGTTAGAAACCTAGGTTAAGAGTCAAGTATGAGATTCCAGGGTATTGGGATGGAGTTAGAATCACTAGGGATTCTAAGTCCATTCCAAAATAGCCCAACCAAACATTGGAATGACTCAAGTCCATTCCATTCCATTCTTTTAGCCTCAACCAAACACCCCCCATCCATATCAATGGAGAGAAAACTCTCTATTGAGATGGATGGAGAAAAAATTTAAAAATTTGATTTCTATATCAATGGAGAGATTTCCATTTGAATGGAGAGTTGACAATTTCTCCATGAACATGGAGAGTTCTATGGAGAGATTAGTGGGTCCATGTGATTGATTTTTTTTTTTTTTTTTATTAAAAGCTTGTAGGTCTCATTTATGAAGAGAAATATACTTCTCTATTGATATAAGTATATTTAAGAATGTAGAGAATATAGTGGAAAGTAGAATTTGGGTCCCACAATGAAGAGAATTTTTTTTCATTGATATAGATGCTCTTAGGTCGAGGATGCTCTTTTGTGCTTTGTCGACGTGGCATGTATCTCGTGCGTTTTGCTGATGTGGCAGCAGCAGATTGCAAGTTAATTTTGTCTATGTAAATAAATGTGGGAAGTTTCCCTTTTAATTATATATATAGATATAGATATATAGATTCACTATTTTCAATATTTTGATAGAGTTATAATTAACCACTTAACTTAAATTACTAATTTCAATACTTGTCACTAGGGGTGTAACCGAGCTGATCTGATACCGAGCTCATGTGAGCTCGGAATCGGCTTGGAAAAATTTTCTCGAGCTCGGAATCGGCTTTGAATTTACCGAGCTCAAAAATTCAAAGCTCGGAATCGGCTCAGAAGAAGCCTCGAGCTCGATTCGAGCCCAATTTGAGCTTAGTTGGATATTATTTTCAACGTTTTTTTTTTAATATCCATTAAAATAAATATCTATATAACCATTTTATTAATACGGAGTATATTTTATTAAAAAATCGATCAAATAATATTACAAATAAAAAATATATATACTTGAAGCAAAATATAATGTATATACATATACTAAATTATATATAAAATTGAAAACGAGCCCAAATCCGAGCTTCCGATCCGAGCTTTACTAAGCTCGGAATTGGCTCGGATTTAGCCTAACTCGGCTCGGAATCGGGCTCGAGATCAGTTTTGTAACACCCCGTGTTTTTTATAGCAAAATATTATGAAAGAATTTAATTCCTTAAATTAAATTCATCCTTTTTCCTTATAATAAAAATGCGACTGAATTTTTTTCGCTAAACTTGTAACACTCCATGTCAAGTTAAGCCTATTATAATTGCGCAAATCATTAATTAAACAATCTCGCCCAATATTTTTTTTTAACACAATGCGCTACAACTTTTATCGTACCTAAACTAAAACCATTTTGATACACTTCGAATTTGAACTTTATTCTTTCATATTCGAACTTGATAAATCAAACAAAGAACCTACGACAAATTTTCTCAACGACAAATTTCGGCACGCAAATCGAGGTCAATCTTGACCAAAGTGGCCGAGCCACCTAAGGTGATTAAATCACCTAATCTTTTTCCAAATCTACTTACATATAATCCTAATCTAATTAAAACTAGTTAAGCTTAATCATTTTGATTATTACTAACAAAACATATAATAATAATATCAAATTACTATTTCATTTTGATTTAACTAACACTTTCACTAAAACTCGATATATTGAGTTACACTAAGCCTAAACTGGTAAAATTTTTGACATTTGAGTATAATGATTTAATTCGATAACTTTCAACAAAAAAAATAAGTGTTTCGATCAAATAAGATTTTATTTCAAAGTTTCGAGGATCCTAAAGCCAATTTTTGTTTTGATCACCCTTCAACGTTTTTCTTCATTTATATTTTTGATCTTACTTCGAACCATCATTTTAAGACTATATATTTCATTTCGAGACTTTTCATGCCAGAATCGAAAATTTCAAAAACGTAAAAATCGGGACTTGGTGATGATGTTGGCCGAAAATTTTGACCTCTTTGGTCAAGTATTATCTTCTTCCATTCCTTCTATTTCTCTTCCACTTTGTCCCCCCTTTACTAAGTTGTCTAATCCTTACACCACCTATATTAATTCATCATCACATCCTAGCCTTTTTAATTTAAAGATTAAACATTACAAAAGCAAAACAAATACACATACATACATGATACTAGTAAACATATCACAATTACAATTACTACTACTACATTACACGTCTGACACAAACACACAACAAACACTACTACTCCTTTTCTCTCTAAATAAACAAACACAAGTAAGAACACTTCATGTCTTCAACCTCAAGCTCACATGAACTTCATCTTCTTCCTCCTTATTTTCCTTCCTTAAACTTTCTTTTTATTGTTTTAAATTCACTAGAACATTTAAATAAATTCCTCACCATTTATATTTAGTACCCACTCCTTCTTTTAAACTTATAAATAAGCTTGAACATAAATCGAATTAATGAAAATTTTTAAACATCTCCTAAACATTAAAATGATACTACACTTTAAATTTTTATTTTAGTTAGTTTAGTTTTTTTTAAAATAAGTTACTAACTTGTTTATTTACATTCTTATGTACTTATCCTAACCAAAGACGAGGAGCAAGGTGGAAGCATAGACTTGAGCAGCTTTGATCACATAGTCGACCCGGACAACTGTTGATCTTTTCATTCTTGAACCTAACCTAAGGTGCTTCTCGCACACTTATGTGATAAGCGCCTAGTATTTGATTAAATGTTATATTTCCTAATTGATGTTTTGATGCATGCATAAATTATTTTACCACCTAGTATTCACATGTTAAATTAGAAGACAAAAATCGAAAAATAACATTTGTGTAACACATAAAAACTACACGGCATACCCCTTAATTTTTGTTTAATTTTTCGTCTTAATTTTTGTTAATTGCATGCTTAAAATACTTGTAATGAAATGAACATGAAAATATAATTAGTTTATGTTTAGGACTTAAAATGAATTTGATATGAAATTTAAATGTTTTAATGTATTTATGTGTGTTCTTGAACTTTTGTTGTTATTCTTGTGTTTGAATGATTTTTATTTATGTGTGTTAATGTTTGTATATGATTTTCACATATGTTAATCATATAAAAGATATAAAGTAAGTTAGTTGTTAAATTAGAAGTATAAAAATCAAAAATCAAAATTTATGAATATATATACATATACACGGCATACATGAATTATTTGTACCAATTTTTAGTTTTAATTTTTCTAAATAACATATTATGATTAGTTTAGTTAAATTAGACTTGTATGAAAAATTTGAGAAAATTATATAAACATATGAAAATTTGACTAAATGATGTTCATATGAAAAATATTAGAAACTCATCACATATTCATGTGTTCTTCACTTAAATGACTAGTTTGATTCAAAATGATTATAAGTTTTATTTTTATTATGGTTTAAAGTCATTAGTGAAAAATTACAAAAATAGTTATATAAGTTAAATAGACTAAATCATCAAAATATAAAAGTTAGAAAATTAAAGTGAGTAAAATCACTATTCATAATTGAAATAAAATATCTAGTGAAAATCGTAAACTAGTTAAATCGCTTTAGTATAATTTAAATGATTAGTATATAAAAACTTTAAGTCAAACCGATAAATTAGGAAACGAAAATAAAAGACTAAGTGAATAGAGGCCCACTGACCTTAGACTTATTTTTGGACAAAAATGATTTTTGTCACTTTTATTTTTATCACTTAAGTAATTAAATTAGTTAAAATAATTAATTGTTAATAAAAATATAAATGAAATAAATAGCTAAACTAAATAAAGGGCCACGGTTTTCCTATTTAAATTGGGTCAATTTTGATCAAAATGAATTTGTCACTTAGTCACTAAACTTGATTTGTAATTAGGATTATATTAGATTGTAAAATGAATCGTTAATAAAAAGAATCAACGAAACCGATTAAAATAAACGTTACACGTATTAAAATTAACCATCTCGAGTGTTACTACCTATGCTTAAATTTGGATGTGGACATACGGACTATTTAAAATGAACTACGACAACCTCGCTAAAAATGGAAACCGTTAAAGTCTTAATTAAGTATATGACTAAATTTAACCGAGTTTTACTTTTGAAATGTTATTTAAAATGACCAAGTACAAAATGAACTTAACAACTTTGAAACTAGGATTTTGTACTTAAGTTTAAATCGAGTTTTACATTTAAAATAAATTCTCAAATCACTAAATACAAGACGAACCTAACGACTTTAAAACTAGAATTTTATACTTAGAAAATAAAAGTGATTTTGATACTTTAGTAAAATACCTAAGTATGAAAAGTGTATAAAATGTAAGTATACTAGGTATAAGAATAAAGTAATCAATACTAATAATACATGTACTTAATAAAAATACGAATAAAATACAAAGTATAAAAATACGCATACGTATAAAATACGAATAAAATACGAAGTATAAAAATACGCATACGTATAAAAATACGTACAAATCACAATCCGAAAATCTGAATCTCATTATAAAATACGATGAATAGTAAATACGATGAATAGTAAATACGATGAATAGTAAATACGGTGAATAGTAAAATAATGAATAGTGAAAAATATTTAAAATTTACGAACGGACTCAAAATAAATAATTAAGCTTTTCTATATGTTCTGTTTTACCTGAAGAACTGCTGTTACTAAAATTTCATTATACAAAGTTAGACGATATATTTAAGTTTCAGAATTGTCACCTATTATGAATGAACGAGGAAATAAGAATTTGAGAAATGAACTACTTGAATAAAATACTTGGATTGTTCGCCATGTTGTGACTCTTGAAATTCGAAGTTAATGAGGTAGCTATCTATGGGGACTTGGGCTCCCTATCAGAGTTGCCCAAGGCGAAATAACGATCTTAAGATCGCTACTCGGCACGGTATATACAACCTCAGAGATGGGGCATCCTTGATATTTCCGTGGGCCCATATATTAGTAATTGGAAACTCCAGCCCCAACCGGTAAATTGCAGTCTAAGGTGATAGTCGTATTTTTCGTCGGTGATACCTTTTGAATAGCGAATACGTATGATCCTCGATTAGATGGTGTATGCATACATTAGACAAGGATTTGGCTGTCCTTATTACCTTAGGTATCTCTAGACTGTCAGACACGTCCGCTTTGTTCGGCCCTGATCTCTATTGCGCGGACGCCTAGCCTGTCAGACACGTCCGCTTTGTTCGGCCCTGATCGCTAGTCTAGCTCGCCGACACGCCCGCTTTGTTAAATACGATCGCTATTGCGTATTTTACGTCTGCATGCTTCCGCCGCTAACGAACATTCTTGAGTTAACGATGTTGAATGTATTTCCTTATGCGGTTTGTTTGATGATTGTCTGAATGATTTGGTTATGGGTATTGGAATACGATTTATTGAGTATGATTATTTGTGAGCGTGGTACATTATCTGATTGAATTATACTCATGTTTGAATCATCATAAATTCCTTACGTGTTTTATTTGCTACTTGCTCTTCATTTTTACTTATTTATTATTTATACCGCATATTGTTTTAGAATTGCATGTGTCGAAAGAGTGTGCGAGAAAATGATGAGAGTTTAATGCAGGTACCCCGAGACCAACGCCTATTGAATGCTGGGGAAAGTTACCTTATTTATTTTGTACGCTTTTGAGAGAATGTAATCGAATAACTCTGCTTTATCTTAAACTCGTATTAGGTATACAGAGTTTTATGACGATAACAGCTGGTTTTGTAATATATAGACTTAATTAATTTTCCGCCCTAGTTTAATTAAAGTCACGAAAAACCGGGTTGTTACAGTTGGTATCAGAGCTGTCTTGCGACCGTGAATGACTTAAAGTTATCTCACATAGCGAGACGACACCTGGGCCAGACATACATATTAATATCGTATGTCAGGCATAGACTTATAGGATCAAATAATAAATTAGGAATCTCTAGACCGCTAAAATAATAACTTAGATCATTTTAAAATGTGAGAAAGGGTAGAATCTTAAGGATCGACCTAAGAATAAAATACTAGTTAGATGAGCGATAGAATCTTGTCGTATTATAATTCTTTTGCTTGCTAAGTGCTCTATGACTCATCTCTTTGGCTAACAAGTCTTCTATACTAACGTTACCATCGATCGAGACGTATAAATCGAGGACGAGACGACAAAGACTCAAGCACTTGCAAATGGACGCATCAAGAGTCGAACGATCTGAAGAAACGCTCTAGACCTTGGAGAAATCCATTGCTTTGAAGACCTCTATAACTTTCCTAAAAATCCATATACATCTCTTCCTAACTTGTTCAAAAAGAAAATTTTAATCGATCTATTTTAATTATTTTCTTCTTTTGAAATAAAACTTTCCTAACTTATACTCTTATAATGACTTCATAAAATGATTTATCTCTTTTCACCTTCTCGCAAATATAAGACTTGAAGACAAGAATGAAGCGCATGCAGAGAGACGTATCAAGAATCATGCTATTCGAGACAATTTCTAGGACGTCGAAGATTTCTTAAGCATTGAAGATTTCTACAACTACAACAAAATCATCCTATTTTTAACTTGATTAGTTTTCAAAATCTTAGTGTTACTATCTCGTTTTTAAATTTTTAACATCATAAATTTCTAACTACCTTCGAAAATCTACCTTCGTATTTCGTCTTAAAATCATCTTCGAAAGTTACTTATTTGCTTCGTAAAGGTTTTGTTTCGCCATTTGAAATATCTTTGATATTAAATTTTCTTAAATTGTTTATTCTTAATTCCTCCACTTTCGAACCTTAATTTTTGTTATCTTCAAAAATTTATTGTTACCTTCTCGTGAATTTTCATATGTCTTAAAAAAAAAAAAAAAAAAAAAAAAAAAACTTATAGTTTTCTACGTATTAAACACTAAAATTGATTTTCTTATTTTAACTTTTCTTCATAAAATCCTTGTTTCTTAAATTTAGATACTTTTAAAACTTCTTTGTTTCGAGCTCCTTTCCTTTATATTTTAAATACCTTTTTGAACTTGTTCTATCAATTATAATTACCTCTCGTCAAAATATACTTACGTATATCATATTTTCTTTTTATATAACCCCTTATTATAAATTTCGAATCATATCCTAAATATGATTTATAACATTTCCGTTTCATCTAGTAGCATTATAATAATAAATTTTAAGAAAATGAGCTACATCAACTAGGTTATCCATAATTCTCTAAAATTTTACTTAATCATTCAACGATAGCCTATATTCTCGTAAATTCATTAAAGCTCATATTCTCCTCATGATCACTACGACTTTTATCCATTTTCCCTAATTGCCGTTCTTTTCCTAAAGGCTATATATCTTAATTGAGTGGTCATTAAAAGTAACAATAATAATATTGGGTATATACGTTTAAAACTTCTTAAGGGGGTAGGACTATAATTGGATTATATTAAAGTCCTACTTAAATCTGAAATTTCTTATTTTCAAACTATTTTATGGTTAACATATATTCTCAAAACTAAATAAGTTATTTTTATTCTTAAAACGCTTATTATTTTAATTTCATTTAATTCCGTACAAAACTCCTAGGCCCTACTTTTCTTGTGAATCTCTTTCGCATCATTTTCGAAATTAACATTCTAGTAACATCTCCATGTTTATTTAAATGTCACATTAATAAAATCAAACACGATTTTGCTCTCCAATATTTTCACTCTATCCGACGTTTCTATATTTATTGGAAAACTCAAACTTTTCAAAAAGGTCTTATTTCAACAAAACCAAATGTTAGTATTCAAATTGTAAAATCTCGATATTCTCTCTAACTGCCCTGTTTGACCTCGAGCAGTTATCCACTCTATCCAAGTTTCGGGGACGAAACTTTTCTTAAGGGGGTAGGATTGTAACACCCCGTGTTTTTTATAGCAAAATATTATGAAAGAATTTAATTCCTTAAATTAAATTCATCCTTTTTCCTTATAATAAAAATGCGACTGAATTTTTTTCGCTAAACTTGTAACACTCCATGTCAAGTTAAGCCTATTATAATTGCGCAAATCATTAATTAAACAATCTCGCCCAATATTTTTTTTTAACACAATGCGCTACAACTTTTATCGTACCTAAACTAAAACCATTTTGATACACTTCGAATTTGAACTTTATTCTTTCATATTCGAACTTGATAAATCAAACAAAGAACCTACGACAAATTTTCTCAACGACAAATTTCGGCACGCAAATCGAGGTCAATCTTGACCAAAGTGGCCGAGCCACCTAAGGTGATTAAATCACCTAATCTTTTTCCAAATCTACTTACATATAATCCTAATCTAATTAAAACTAGTTAAGCTTAATCATTTTGATTATTACAAACAAAACATATAATAATAATATCAAATTACTATTTCATTTTGATTTAACTAACACTTTCACTAAAACTCGATATATTGAGTTACACTAAGCCCAAACTGGTAAAATTTTTGACGTTTGAGTATAATGATTTAATTCGATAACTTTCAACAAAAAAAATAAGTGTTTCGATCAAATAAGATTTTATTTCAAAGTTTCGAGGATCCTAAAGCCAATTTTTGTTTTGATCACCCTTCAACGTTTTTCTTCATTTATATTTTTGATCTTACTTCGAACCATCATTTTAAGACTATATATTTCATTTCGAGACTTTTCGCGTGCGCGTAAATCGAAAATTTCAAAAACGTAAAAATCGGGACTTGGTGATGATGTTGGCCGAAAATTTTGACCTCTTTGGTCAAGTATTATCTTCTTCCATTCCTTCTATTTCTCTTCCACTTTGTCCCCCCTTTACTAAGTTGTCTAATCCTTACACCACCTATATTAATTCATCATCACATCCTAGCCTTTTTAATTTAAAGATTAAACATTACAAAAGCAAAACAAATACACATACATACATGATACTAGTAAACATATCACAATTACAATTACTACTACTACATTACACGTACAACACAAACACACAACAAACACTACTACTCCTTTTCTCTCTAAATAAACAAACACAAGTAAGAACACTTCATGTCTTCAACCTCAAGCTCACATGAACTTCATCTTCTTCCTCCTTATTTTCCTTCCTTAAACTTTCTTTTTATTGTTTTAAATTCACTAGAACATTTAAATAAATTCCTCACCATTTATATTTAGTACCCACTCCTTCTTTTAAACTTATAAATAAGCTTGAACATAAATCGAATTAATGAAAATTTTTAAACATCACCTAAACATTAAAATGATACTACACTTTAAATTTTTATTTTAGTTAGTTTAGTTTTTTTTAAAATAAGTTACTAACTTGTTTATTTACATTCTTATGTACTTATCCTAACCAAAGACGAGGAGCAAGGTGGAAGCGTAGACTTGAGCCAGTTTGATCACATAGTCGACCCGGACAACTGTTGATCTTTTCATTCTTGAACCTAACCTAAGGTGCTTCTCGCACACTTATGTGATAAGCGCCTAGTATTTGATTAAATGTTATATTTCCTAATTGATGTTTTGATGCATGCATAAATTATTTTACCACCTAGTATTCACATGTTAAATTAGAAGACAAAAATCGAAAAATAACATTTGTGTAACACATAAAAACTACACGGCATACCCCTTAATTTTTGTTTAATTTTTCGTCTTAATTTTTGTTAATTGCATGCTTAAAATACTTGTAATGAAATGAACATGAAAATATAATTAGTTTATGTTTAGGACTTAAAATGAATTTGATATGAAATTTAAATGTTTTAATGTATTTATGTGTGTTCTTGAACTTTTGTTGTTATTCTTGTGTTTGAATGATTTTTATTTATGTGTGTTAATGTTTGTATATGATTTTCACATATGTTAATCATATAAAAGATATAAAGTAAGTTAGTTGTTGAATTAGAAGTATAAAAATCAAAAATCAAAATTTATGAATATATATACATATACACGGCATACATGAATTATTTGTACCAATTTTTAGTTTTAATTTTTCTAAATAACATATTATGATTAGTTTAGTTAAATTAGACTTGTATGAAAAATTTGAGAAAATTATATAAACATATGAAAATTTGACTAAATGATGTTCATATGAAAAATATTAGAAACTCATCACATATTCATGTGTTCTTCACTTAAATGACTAGTTTGATTCAAAATGATTATAAGTTTTATTTTTATTATGGTTTAAAGTCATTAGTGAAAAATTACAAAAATAGTTATATAAGTTAAATAGACTAAATCATCAAAATATAAAAGTTAGAAAATTAAAGTGAGTAAAATCACTATTCATAATTGAAATAAAATATCTAGTGAAAATCGTAAACTAGTTAAATCGCTTTAGTATAATTTAAATGATTAGTATATAAAAACTTTAAGTCAAAACCGATAAATTAGGAAACGAAAATAAAAGACTAAGTGAATAGAGGCCCACGGCCTTAGACTTATTTTTGGACAAAAATGATTTTTGTCACTTTTTATTTTTATCACTTAAGTAATTAAATTAGTTAAAATAATTAATTGTTAATAAAAATATAAAAAGAAATAAATAGCTAAACTAAATAAAGGGCCACGGTTTTCCTATTTAAATTGGGTCAATTTTGATCAAAATGAATTTGTCACTTAGTCACTAAACTTGATTTGTAATTAGGATTATATTAGATTGTAAAATGAATCGTTAATAAAAAGAATCAACGAAACCGATTAAAATAAACGTTACACGTATTAAAATTAACCATCTCGAGTGTTACTACCTATGCTTAAATTTGGATGTGGACATACGGACTATTTAAAATGAACTACGACAACCTCGCTAAAAATGGAAACCGTTAAAGTCTTAATTAAGTATATGACTAAATTTAACCGAGTTTTACTTTTGAAATGTTATTTAAAATGACCAAGTACAAAATGAACTTAACAACTTTGAAACTAGGATTTTGTACTTAAGTTTAAATCGAGTTTTACATTTAAAATAAATTCTCAAATCACTAAATACAAGACGAACCTAACGACTTTAAAACTAGAATTTTATACTTAGAAAATAAAAGTGATTTTGATACTTTAGTAAAATACCTAAGTATGAAAAGTGTATAAAATGTAAGTATACTAGGTATAAGAATAAAGTAATCAATACTAATAATACATGTACTTAATAAAAATACGAATAAAATACAAAGTATAAAAATACGCATACGTATAAAATACGAATAAAATACGAAGTATAAAAATACGCATACGTATAAAAATACGTACAAATACGAAATCCGAAAATACGAATACGTATAAAATACGATGAATAGTAAATACGATGAATAGTAAATACGATGAATAGTAAATACGGTGAATAGTAAAATAATGAATAGTGAAAAATATTTAAAATTTACGAACGGACTCAAAATAAATAATTAAGCTTTTCTATATGTTCTGTTTTACCTGAAGAATCATTACTAAAATTTCATTATACAAAGTTAGACGATATATTTAAGTTTCAGAATTGTCACCTATTATGAATGAACGAGGAAATAAGAATTTGAGAAATGAACTACTTGAATAAAATACTTGGATTGTTCGCCATGTTGTGACTCTTGAAATTCGAAGTTAATGAGGTAGCTATCTATGGGGACTTGGGCTCCCTATCGAGTCGCTTGGCGAAATAACGATCTTAAGATCGCTATTTTCGCACTGCAGTATATACAACCTCGGAGATGGGGCATCCTTGATATTTCCGTGGGCCCATATATTAGTAATTGGAAACTCCACCAACCGGGTACCCGTCTAAGGTGATAGTCGTATTTTTTTAAGTCGGTGATACCTTTTGAATAAGCGAATCGTATGATCCTCGATTAGATGGTGTATGCATACATTAGACAAGGATTTGGTGTCCTTATTACCTTAGGTATCTCTAGATCGCCGACACGTCCGCTTTGTTCTACTGATCTCTATTAGCGGACGCTAGCCTGGCCGGACACGCCCGCTTTGTTCGCCACGATCGCTAGTCTAGCACATCAGACACGTCCGCTTTGTTCGGCCCTGATCGCTATTGCGTATTTTACGTCTGCATGCTTCCGCCTCGCTAACGAACATTCTTGAGTTAACGTATGTTGAATGTATTTCCTTGTCTGGTTTGTTTGATGATTGTCTGAATGATTTGGTTATGGGTATTGGAATACGATTTATTGAGTATGATTATTTGTGAGCGTGGTACATTATCTGATTGAATTATACTCATGTTTGAATCATCATAAATTCCTTACGTGTTTTATTTGCTACTTGCTCTTCATTTTTACTTATTTATTATTTATACCGCATATTGTTTTAGAATTGCATGTGTCGAAAGAGTGTGCGAGAAAATGATGAGAGTTTAATGCAGGTACCCCGAGACCAACGCCTATTGAATGCTGGGGAAAGTTACCTTATTTATTTTGTACGCTTTTGAGAGAATGTAATCGAATAACTCTGCTTTATCTTAAACTCGTATTAGGTATACAGAGTTTTATGACGATAACAGCTGGTTTTGTAATATATAGACTTAATTAATTTTCCGCCCTAGTTTAATTAAAGTCACGAAAAACCGGGTTGTTACAAGTTTGACCGAGCTCGAGCCGAGCTTTGACCGATTTGATTCCGAGGGCTCGCCGAGCCGGCTCTGATCATTTACACCCCTACTTGTCACTTTTTTCATTAGAAATTTTTTATTCATTTATTTTAAAATCACTAATAAAAAAAATAAATAATAATAACAACAACAACAACAACAACAACAACAACAACAACA
Source organism: Dianthus caryophyllus (assembly GCA_023091065.1). Classification (NCBI taxonomy): domain Eukaryota; kingdom Viridiplantae; phylum Streptophyta; class Magnoliopsida; order Caryophyllales; family Caryophyllaceae; genus Dianthus; species Dianthus caryophyllus. The sequence continues at coordinate 33,479,846 of CM041517.1, read as the reverse complement.
ACAACAACAACAACAACAACAACAACAACAACAACAATAATAATGTAGAAATTTCAGATTATTTCAGAAAAACTCAGATTTTTACAAAAATTTCAGATAACTTCAGAAAACTTTAAATTGTTTCAGAAAACTTTAGACGAAGAAAACTGCCCTTAAGAACATCTTGTACTCCATAATACTCCATATACTAGTTTAGGGCCCGTGCTCATACGACTTTTTTAGTTGAACATATTTAGAAAATAAATATTAAATAAAGTATAGTACTGTAAATATAATTAGAGTGTGGACTTATTTTATTGAAAAGTTTTACTGTTGATAAATACTCGTACTTATATTTTAATACTTATAAACTTGATTACTATATCCTCAATTTCTCATCTATAATAATAAGACAATATGTGAATTTTTATCAACAAAAAGTAAAATAATCATGATGAAGTATGTACTAGTAGTTACAAACATTACTTTATCCTCAATTTTTCATCGTAATTGATCAACTGTACCCAACTTTTACTCTGTTGTACCCATTTTGCTCATAATTTTTCCAGTCTCTACCCCTGTTAAACTAAAATTCTCTCTTTTCCATATCCTATACAAACCCTAAAAAAACATAATATCACCACTAAAAATCAACCAATTACTTCTCTAATTCATTTAATATTTTGATTATGGACAATAATAATCACAAATTTCAAGTAATTTGTTTTTTTGGTTGATTCTTGCTCATTAATTAGTCTAGTATTTTATTTATGCACTTTATTGATTTTAATAAGGGTTGATAGTGGTAGGTATGGTGGGGCGGGGCCATCGACGGCAGGCGGCGGTACTTGAGTTGAGTAGTGAAGGAGGAATTGATATGATGATGGTGGTAGTACTGTACTACGTATGTACGGCTCTCTTATAGTGGTGGTCGTCGGAGATTTGGGCGGTGGACGATATGCCGGTGCTGTTGGGGTGGTTGGTCGCCTTAGTGTTGGGGTGGTAGGGTAGTGTACATGGTGGTTGGATTAAATATGGGGTGAGATTGAATATGAAGAGAGGAGAGAGAAGATAGATTTTTTTAATTTTTGAAAGGTGGGAGGAGGAAATGAGAAGGGTAGTGTGGTCTTTTTTGGGTACAATTGAGAAAAAGTCGGGTACAGTTGATCAACACCCTTTTTCATCTATAATAATAAGCCTATGAAACTACGTAGAAGATAACTTTAACACGAGCAGCAATCAATAGGTCTTGATTGTTCTCACCATTGTTCGAAATATAGGTCTATTTCGAGAAAATATCCTATTGGTTCGAGATCTCAAATGGTTTCGAAACAAATATCTCTTTTCTTAAATTTTCTAAAATCGCTTCCGCATAATTTTCGTATCATATGTGGTATCAAAGCTTCGGCTCTTGATTTCCCAAAATTCAAGACGGTCCTAGGCGCGTGTCAAAGCCAGTATTGAGTTGGATTTCTGGTTGCGATTGGAGTTCAAGGGTTAAACTCGGGCAGGATAAAGTAATAAACCTTAAAGCTTATCAATCATGAGGGTAAGGTGAGAGGAGGAGTTCATTATTAAACGTTCCACACACTCTCTCTCTTTTAATTTATCTCACAAATATTCTCATAATGATGTCTCGGTACTGATTTGGCGTCGGAGACTTCGCCTGAGGAATCCCTCTAGTGCCTGAAGTTCACCTTGCAAGACCACACCCGAAGCTTGCCTAGAGGTTAAGACGGTCCACAAGCCTTATTACTGTAGAAAGAAATGAAGTTAAATGAAGAAAAGTGGGGAAGTCACAAAATAAACGGAAGAAAAAGGAGGAAAAATTTATAATCTAGGAAGGTAAGTTTGCAAATAAAGGAATGAATTAGGTGGCAATTGATAATTCCAGGCATTACACCGACCGTTAGGAGCCCATGTTAAAGCTTCACTTAATGGTGTTAGTGTTTGATTAACAGTTAGTTTAGTAACATTAGGTCACGATTTAGAATGAGTAATTAAGTTTAAAGATATACTCATATTATATAAGTATGAAATAAGGAGGATTGTAAACCTCCATTAATGGTGATACTTGAGGTTTTAGTGAGAGAAATTCTGTTATATTTGTTTTAGAGAGAGAAGTAAATAAGTGTGTATATTATTCAAATCAAAATCAACTGTACAAAATAATGATAAGTGTACTTTTATACTAGGCTCCTATTTTCTAACTAATCAAATGTACATGGTCCTAACAAACTATACAAAACCATAATACACTAATAAAGGATATACATGGTTCATATCCCCCCCTCAAGATGGACTTCGAGGAACCTGAAGAAGACCAAGCTTGGAACAAAGGAAATGATGTTGCGGAGCTCCTAAAGCTTTAGTCATAAGATCCGCCAACTGGAGAGAGGATCAAACATGAGAAGTAACGAGAAAACCTTCCTTGAGTTTATCACGAACAAAATGACAATCCACATTCAAGTGTTTAGATCCGGATTCGTGAAAAAAGGGTTCGAGAAATGTGCTTTCGGTAGCTTTATTATCACGATCTGAGAGGAATAGGCAAGGGAGTGGAAACATGGAGATCGAGCAAAAGATTGTGGAGCCAAACCATTTCACTAGTAGTATAAGACATACTACGATACTCGGCCTCAGCACTACTCTTACTAACAGTGACCTGTTTTTTGGTCTTCCAAGAGACCTGAGAAGTGCCGAGAAAAACACAATAGCCACTTAAAGAGCGGCAGGTGAAGGCACATGTGCCCCAATCAGCGTCACTGAACGCGTGAGCGATAAGAGGAGAATCAGAAGAATAGAAAAGACCAAGGTTTACAGTAGTCTTAAGATAGCGAACGACATGTTGTGCAGCCTGGAAATGAGGAAGGCGAGGCTGTGTCAAGAACTGGCTCAAGTGTTGAACACTATAAGAAATATCAGGTCGAGTAAGATTAAGATACAGTAACCGACCAATCAAGCGCCGATAAATGGTAGGATCAGGTAAAAGATCACCATCGTCAATGGAGAGGCGCAGCCCCTTGGGCATGGGAAACAAAGTCTCCTTGCAATCGTCCATCTTCAAATCAGAAACGATATCAACAATGTATTTTCGTTGATTCAAGTAAAGACCTTTGTCAGATCTAGTGACCTCCAAACCCAAGAAATATCTCAGGGTACCAAGGTCCTTAATAGTGAACTCGGAGTCAAGTGCTTGTTTCAAGCGAAGAATACCGAGGGCATTATCACCCGTGATCAAGATATCATCAACATAAACCAGGACAATAACTAGAGAGGAAGAATCAGGAGAAGTATGAACAAACAAAGAGTAATCATGCCTGGATTATGAGTAACCCAAGCGAAGGAGAAAAGAAGTAAGTTCTTTATTCCATTGACGAGAGGCCTGTTTAAGGCCATATAAGGATCGTTTCAGGCGACAAACGAGACCATCTGTGGCCTTCGAATAGCCTGGTGGAGGCTTCATGTAAACCTCCTCATCAATATAGCCGTCCAAGAAAGCATTATTAATATCCAACTGGTACAAATCCCAGTGTCTAGAAGCGGCCAAAGCGAGAACAACTCGAACAGTGGTGAATTTAGTGTAACACCCCGTGTTAATTTAAGCTAATTATAATTAGGAAATCAATAATTAAATATCCTCGCTCTCTTATTTTCCTAACACTTTTTACTACAAGTCATCTTGCACCTAAATTAAAACCATTTTGAACTACCTTGAATTTGAACTTTATTTTTACATTTTCAAACTCGATAAATCAAACAAAGAATCTACAACAATTTTCTCAACGACAAATTTTGGCACGCAAATCGAGGTCAAACGTTGACTAAATGGCCAAGCCACCTAAATGTGATTAAGTCACCTAATCCTTTCTTAAATATAATTACTCATAATCCAAACCTAATTAAAGTAGCTTAAGCTTAATCATATTGATTATTACTAACACAACATATAATAATAATATCAAATTACTATTCCACTTTGATTTAACTAACACTTTCACTAAAACTCGATATATTGAGTTACACTAAGCCTAAACTGATAAACTTTTTGACGTTTGAGGATAATGATTTAATTCGATAACATTCAACAAAAAAATTATATATTTCGATCGAATAAAATTTTATTTCAAAGTTGCGAGAAAAACTAGTACCCAATTTTTGTTTGAATTCGTTTTGAGGTTTATTTTCATTTTTATTTTCGATCTCACTTCTAAACATTATTTCAAGACTATATATTTCATTTCGAGACTTTTCACGTGCGCGCAAATCGAAAATTTCAAAAACGAAAAATCGGGCCAAGTGACCATGTTTGGCCGAGAATGTTGAGCTAGAAGCTCAACATTGTCTCCCCTTTTTCCTTTTGCTTTTCCTACACACTTGTCTCCCTTGTCTCAAGCATGCCTTCCTTCTCCTTACACACACCTTACCTCTCTTACACACATGTTTCCCCTTGTCTCAAGCATGCCTCCATTTTCTTTACACAAGTTTACAAACTACTACTACACTACACACATATCACACGCATAAACACACACAAACACACCAACACAACTCAAAAACTTCTAACTTATTTTCTCTCTAATAAAACACAAACACAAGAAGTTAGTAAGCAACTTCATCTTCTTCCTTGGTTTCCATTGAAGATCATCATTTTCTTCCTCCTTATTTTCTTCTTAAAACTTTGATTTTCTTTCTTTATTTCACTTGAACACTTAAATCAAATGCTCCACCATTTATATTCATTAATCACAACATATCTTAACTAGTAAATAAACATGAACATGAATCAAAATCAATTAAAATCTCTACATCACCTAAACCTAAACATAAGATACTACTACAACTTTAAATTTTAAATTTAGCTAGTTTAGTTTTTAAATAAATTACTAACTTGTTTATTTCATTCTTATGTACCCATCCTAACCAAAGACGAGGAGCAAGGTGGTGGTGTCGACTTGAGCCAATTCGATCATATCATCGACCCCGACAATTGCTAGGGTTTTACTTCACTAACCAAATCAAGGTGCTTCCCGCACACTTATGTGATAAGCGCCTCGTAAATGATTTATGTTTTCCTAGATGATGTTTTGATGCATGCTTAGTTTATTTTATCACCTAGTATTCATATGTTAAATTAGGAGACAAAAAAATCGAAAAATAAAATATATTGTCCACATACATGTACACGGCATTCACCCCTATTTTTCACTAAATTTTTCGTTTTAATTTTTGTAAATTGCATGCTTAAAATACTTGTGGTGAAATGAACATGAAAATATAATTAGTTCATATTTAGGACTTAAAATGAATTTGTTATGAATTTTAAGTGTTTTGATATGTTTATGTGTGTTCTTGAATTTTTGTGTTAATCTTATGTTTAAATAATGTTTATTTAATTGTGTTAATGTTTTGTTATGTTTTCCACTCATGATTAAATACATAAATGATATAAGATAAATTAGTTGTTGAATTAGAAGTATAAAAATCAAAAATCAAATTTATGAACATATATACAATATACACGGCTATTTTGAAATTTATGGACCAATTTTGAGTTTTAATTTTTCTAAATAACATATTATGATTAGTCTAGGTAAAATAGACTTGCTATAAAAATTTGAGAAAATAAAACGATAATATGAAATTTGAGTTAAAAATGTTCATATGAAAAATATTAGAAGTTCTTCATATATTCAAGTGTTCTCCTTTTATGTAACTTGTTTGATTCATAAAGTTTATAAAGTTAAACTTAAATGTTGTTTTAATCCATTAGTGAATAAACACAATACTAAATATATAAGTTAAATAAGCTAAATCTTTAAAATAGAAAAGTTAGAAAATTAAAGTAAGTAAAAACACTATTCATAAATGAAATAAAATATTTAGTGAAAATCGTAAACTAGTTAAAGGACTTTAGTATAATTTAAGAAATTAGTTTATAAAAAAACTTTAAGTCAAAAACCGATAAAATTAGAAAACGAAAATAAAAAGCTAAGTATAGGAGGCCACGGTTTAGGGGTCATTTTTAGACCTAAAATGAATTTGTCACTTTTTATTTTTATCACTTAAGTAATTAAAATAGTTAAAGTAATGATTTATTAATAAAAACAACAAAAGAAATAAATAACTTATATAAATAAAGGTACACGGCATTTAGGATATTTTTGGGTCAATTTTGGTCAAAATGAATTTATCACTTAGTCACTAAAATTGAATAGTAATTAGATTTATATTTGTTTATGTATTAAATCGTTAATAAAAAGAATTGACAAAAACCGATAAAAATAAACGTTACACGTATTAAAATGAATGAAATCGAGTGTTACTACCTATGCTTAAATTTGGATGTGGATGTACGGACTATTTAAAATGAACTACGACAACCTCACTAAAAATGGAAACCGCTAAAATCTTAGTTAAGTATATGACTAAATCTAACCGAGTTTTACTTTTGAAATGTTATTAAAATTGACCAAGTACAAAATGAACTTAACAACTTTGAAATTAGATTTTATACTTAAGTTAAAATCGAGTTTCACATTTAAAATAAATTCTCAAATCGCTAAATACAAAACGAACCTAACGACTTTAAAACTAGAATTTTGTACTTAGATTATATTAAGTTTTACTTCCGAAATCATTTTTCAAATCACTAAATACAAAACGAACCTAACGACTTTAAAACTAGGATTTTGTACTTAGAAAATAAAATTTAGTTTTACATCTAAAATCTCCTAAGTATAATAAAATGTATAAGAGTATAAAGATACTAAGTATAAATAAAGTCAAATAATAAATACTAAGTATAAAGAAAATAAAATAATAAATACTAAGTATAAGAATACATATACGTATAAAATACGAATAAAATACGAAGTATAAAAATACGTACAAATACGAAATACGGAAATACGAATACGTACAAATACGAGGAATAGTAAATACGATGAATAGTAAATACGATGAATAGTAAATACGGTGAATAGTAAATACGATGAATAGTAAATACGGTGAATAGTAAATACGGTGAATAGTAAAATAATGAATAGTGAGAAATATTTAAAAATTTACGAACGGACTCAAAATAAATAATTAAGATTTTCTATGTGTTATGTTTTACTGAAGAGCTAACATTACTAAAATTTCATTATACAAGTTTGACGTTATATTTATGTTACAAGTTTGTCTTTATTAATATTTGTGAACGAGTGAATGAGAAGTTAAGAAAACGAGTATTTGAATAAAATACTAGGATTGTTCGCCATGTTGCGACTCTTGAAATTCGAAGTTAACGAGGTAGCTGTCTATGGGGACTTGGGCTCCCTCCCAGAGTTGCCCAAGGCTATTCAACGATCTTAAGATTCTTTGTTTGGCGTGTGGTATCAACCTCGGGGATGGGGCATACTTGATACTTCCGCGGGCCCATAGAATAGTAATTGGAAAGCCTTGACCCCATCAAAGTGCCGTCTCTGGTGATAGTCGAACTTTTTCGTCGGTGATACCTTTTGAATAGCGAATAAGTATGATCCTCGATAGGTAGTGTATGCATACATTAGACAAGGGATTGAATCGTCCTTATTACCTTAGGTATCTTTAGCATATCCAGACTTGTCCGTTTTAACGGCCCTGGCTGCTACTGCGTGGATTATGTCTGCATGCTTCCGCCTTACTAGCGAAGACTCAATTGTTATCACATGTTGAATGTATTTCCTTGTTTGTTTGATGATTATTGGAATGTGATTGGGTTGAGTATGGTTATTTGTGAGCGTGGTGTGTTATTTGATTGGTTTATACTCGTATTGAATTATAATGATTTCCTTACGTGTTTTACTTGCTACTTGCTATTCATTTTTGTTTATTTATTATTTATACCGCATATTGCTTTAGAATTGCATGTGTCGAAAGAGTGTGCGGGAAAATGATGAGAATTTAATGCAGGTACCCCGAGTCTTGACCGTTGATCTATCTGGGGATTGAAGGCCTTATTTTGTAATCTGTTTTGAGAGAACTTGTAATCTAAATACTCTGTTTTTATCTCTAAACTCGTATTATGTATACTGAGTTTGTAAGACGATAACAGCTGGTTTTGTAATATATAGACTTAATTAATTTTCCGCCTTAGTTTAATTAAAGTCACGAAAAACCAGGTTGTTACATTTAGCAACAGGAGAAAAAGTGTGCTTATAATCTTTATCCTTTACTTGAGTGAAGCCTTTTGCAACCAAACGGGCCTTATATCGAGCAACAGAACCATCAGGCTTATGCTTGATCTTATAGACCCATTTGCTGCCAATAGTGCGTTTGCCAAGAGGAAGAGTCGTGAGCTCCCAAGTATCATTATCTTCAAGAGCGAGAAGCTCTTCCTTCATGGCCGAAACCCATTTATCATGTACCACAGCCTGAGCAAAGGACTGAGGTTCAACCTCGGTGAGGACATTGTATAAGGAGGCAGTGTAAGCATGACCAAGAGAAGAACATTTATCGACCACACTGGCAGCAAAAGAAGAAGAAGAAAAATGAGAAGAAGAAGGATTTCGAGGACAAAGAAAACCCTCAAGATGCTTAGGAAAAAATCTAGGCCTAGTAGATCTTCGTAAAGAAGGAGAAGAAGCCAAAGGAGGGGATGTCGGGACTGAAATCCCATCAGTGGCAGAAGGTGCTGATATATGAGAGGGTGCAACAGATGAAGCTGCAAGAGGTAGATCGATTGGGCCGAGCGGTATTTGATCGAAAAACAATGAGGAGAAATAGAAGGAAGGACTGACTCACCAGGAGAAACAGAAGGTGAAGTAGTGAACTGCGGTACATCAGAAACGACAGGTGAAGGAGAAGTAGAAGTACAAGCAGGAGAAGGTGAGGAGGAAGAGCTATAAGGGACTGCCCCTGGGTTAACCAGGGGAGAAGCATCTGAAATAGCAGAAGAAAAAGGAACGGAAGTGTCAGAAACAACAGAAGAAAAAGGAAATGTCGTTTCCCTAAAAACCACATCCCTACTAGAGAAAATCTTGTGATTCTCAAGATCATACAACTTGTATCCCTTTTGACCAAAAGGATACCCAAGAAATATACACCTCCGAGCCCTACACCCAAATTTGTCGGTGTAGGTGGGAGGCATGGAGGCATAGCAAAGAGAGCCAAACACCGGAAGATGTTCAAGCTTAGGTGGAACACCAAAAAGAAGGGCATAAGGTGTTCGCCAATTAAGAACAGGAGAAGGCATGAGATTGATCAAGTAAGTGGCGGTGAGAAGAGATTCACCCCAAAAACGAATAGGAAGATGAGCATGAATCATAAGAGCTCTAGAGGTGTCTAACAAATGCCGATGTTTACGCTCAACCCTACCATTCTGTTGGGGTCGACCCACAATACTAGTCTGATGAAGGATACCTTTGTCTTTAAAGAAAAGAGCGCATTGGCCTTGAATGAATTCAGTGCCATTATCAGTCCTAACAATCTTAATACGAGCATGAAAATGATTAAACACATAGTTGACAAATTTCTCAATAAGGAAAGGAACCCGTGACTTATTATGAATCAAGAAGGTCCAAGTGTTCCTCGAATGATCATCTAATATAGTCAAAAAAGATTTAGCACCAGAAACAGAAGCTACTCTATAAGGACCCCAAACATCCATATGAACCAAATCAAAACATTTATTAGCATAGGAAGTACTCCGTACAAAAGGAAGCGTATGATGTTTAGCACGAGCACATGTATCACAAAAGAAATTGGAACCAACAGAAAAAGGAGAGACATGTTTAAGCTTGTCAACAGAAGAATGACCAAGACGAGCATGTAATAAAGAAAAACTAGAGACATTGCTACTAGAAGACGTGTCCACATTATGAAGACGAGACGGACTAGCAGAAACAACAAGCTCAGTAGGAAACAACCTATAAAGGCCTTCAGACTTATGACCAACAGCAAGAATCTTTTTAGTTGAAGGGTCCTGAAAAAGACAAGCCGTAGTAAGAAAAGTAACAGTCATAGAGGAGTGTTCAATGAGTTTACTGATGGAGAGTAAGTTCTGTTTAAAGTCAGCAATATAAAGAACATTATGTAGGGTAATATGAGGAGAAAGAACAATATCACCCATTTGATGGACTGACTTAACAGAACCATCATGTAAAGCAACGGATAACGGAGCAAGTAAAGACCGAACATTATGAAGCAAATGAAGGTGAGAGGTCATATGGTCAGTAGCTCCGGTATCGATAATCCAATTAACTGAAGACAAAGCAGGAGAAACTGAAAAAGCAGAAGAAGAAAAAAATTTACCAGAGGAAGTCATTGAATAATGAGCCTGAGGTGCATCAGAAGAAACGGAAGGCTGACCAGAAATTGCATTAATCATTTGAGTCATGACATTTTGGACGATATCCTGGACCAAAGTAGGGTCAAGAAGTTGCTGAAGAGAACCAGCAGAAGACGCAGCAGCAACATTGTCCACAAGAGGCGTATCAGCTATCGGAGGAGGAGAAAGAATACCAGCATTGAGACCAGCCCTCCGTGGAGGAAAAGAAGAAGGCTGAGAAGACCTCTTGCCTTTAGAATTAAGTGCCTTAAGCTTAAAACAATGATCTCGAATGTGCCCTTTAACATTGCAAAATTCACATGTCCTCAACTTAAAACAGGTCTCAACAGAATGACCACGACGCAAACAATGAGAGCATTCTCGAACAACAATATCACCTCTGTCAAGACGAGGTTTCTTATGCAAACGATCAGAAGAAGACTTGTTATCAGCAGAAACGACATAAGCCGTAGCATCATGAAACGCAGCAGCAGAAGAGTCAGAAATCTCCTTCTGTGTTTCGACCTTTTGTAATAGACTCAGGGCCTTATTAATGGGAGGAAGAGGCTCAGTAGACAGAATATTAGTCTTAACAGATTCAAAGGACGAATTAAGCCCCATCAAAAGATGAATAAGCTTGGCATAAGTATCACGATCCAAAAGACGTTTCAACAATTGACAGGTGCAAAGCTTTAAAGCACCACAAGAACAATCAGGCAAAGGATCGATACTGTCAATACATTCCCATGTACGCTTCAACTGACTATAATAGTCCATGAGAGATGAGTTACCTTGAGTAAGAGCACCAAGAGTCTTTTTCAAACGATAAAGTTCGAGAGCATTCAATTGACCATACCGCTCATTCAACTCAGACCACAACTCCTTAGCAGACTTCGCATAACGGACATTATCATAAATGCGCTTGTGAAGAGAATTGAGCATCCGCCGAAGCACCATTAGATCACAACGATTCCACTGACTTCGTTTCTTGCGATCAGTGGAAGGAAAACGACAGGAATCGGTGAGAAAAACCTCCTTATTCTTAGCGGTCAACGCCATAATCACATCACTCCTCTAATCAAGAAAATTCTGACCGTCAAAGAGGTACGACGTCAGCTGTAAGTGAGGCTGATCAGACGAAGAGAGGAAAAGAGGATCATCATACTGATCATACGAATCGTGAGGAGAAGAAGCTCGAGATTCTGAAGCAGATGAAGAAGACGGAGACATTTCTGGAATTGAAAACGAAATTAGGGTTCCTGAGTGAAAAAAATTTGGGGAAAACTGAAAAATGAAAGAGTCTAGGGTTTGTGAACAACAAAATTGAGAAAAAACAAAAGAAATCGAGTAAGTGAAGGAGAAATTAAGTGAAAACACACAAAAAAAAAACTCAGAAAAACGAAAATGATTGGATAAATTTGTGAGAAACGAAAATCTGGAAAAAAAACGAATTGATGAATTGATGAAGAATTGTTGATGAATTGATGAAGTAGAAATCAAAATAATGAGGTATTGATGTAGAATTGTTGATGATTGATGATTTGTTGAGGAAAACAGCGAAGAACAACAAAGGAACGAAGAACAAATATGTTCAACAAAGAAAAACCGAAACAATTAAGTTTCGTGCGTAGGAAAAACGAATTGCGGAAGCGAAAAAGATCCGAGGATCGTCATGGCGAAAGATACCATATGAAATAAGGAGGATTGTAAACCTCCATTAATGGTGATACTTGAGGTTTTAGTGAGAGAAATTCTGTTATATTTGTTTTAGAGAGAGAAGTAAATAAGTGTGTATATTATTCAAATCAAAATCAACTGTACAAAATAATGATAAGTGTACTTTTATACTAGGCTCCTATTTTCTAACTAATCAAATGTACATGGTGCTAACAAACTATACAAAACCATAATACACTAATAAAGGATATACATGGTTCATATCCCCCCCTCAAGATGGACTTCGAGGAACCTGAAGAAGACCAAGCTTGGAACAAAGGAAATGATGTTGCGGAGCTCCTAAAGCTTTAGTCATAAGTCGTGCGTTATGTAAAAAGGAGTGCCTCACATAAAAAGTCGTGCGTTACATAAAAAGTCGTGCCTTATTAAAAGACGTACTTACATAAAAAGGCGTGCCGTATATAAAAAGTCGTGCGTTATGTGAAAAGGAGTGCCTTACATAAAAACGCGTGCTTAATCAAAATTAAAGTAAAAACATTAGAAAATGAAAATTAAAGTTCTACTAAAGCGTACATTCAACTAGACACCTAAAAACCATTAGAAAATAAAAATAACATACTGCTAACATGACACTAAAAACGACAATAATTAAAAACGAGGATTACATTAGTTGTTGTTGTTCGGAAGGTTAATTCATCTTAACGGCCCCTAAACTGCCTTTCTTGGACGTACTGATTGTAGAAAAGAGTTAACTTTAAAAGAGGATGCCTTCGGAAACCGCCACTCAGTAACTCAGTGAAAGCCTCTTCAGTAAAAATTTCGCTGCACTTGCAAAGGTGGTCAACAGCTTGTTTCTTTAGAGCACGGTGCAGTACTTTCCTTGCGTCGATATCATCACGTTCAACAAGGATCCTAAACCTGAAACCAGGATCCCTAAGAAGGCATGGAGTACGTCCAACAAGATATAACTCCTCGATCCATTCAGTTCGAGGTTCTTTTAAAACTTCATTGAAGAAAAAATTAGGTTTAATGACTTCTTCAATACGAGTTTTGAACTCTAACAGCTCTCCCAAAATGTCATTTATGGTTTTTTGTATTTTGAGAACATCACACTTATTAGTTTCGTAAAAAGCATCCATAGTAATAATGTTGTAGTTGTTGTTGTGATAGTGGAATAAAAGTGGTTGAAATCAAATTTATAGGGGATATGAAATTTATTTTTCTAAAAATAAAATTCTCTAAATTTAAAATTAAGTTAACAAATGATAAAGACATGTCATATAGAAATACGTGCCTTACATAAAAAAACGCGCCTTCTATAAAAAAACGTGCCTGACATAGAACGACGTGCCTTACATAAGAAAACGTGACTTACATAAAAAGAAGTGCCTAACATTAAAAGACGTGAATTACATAAAAAACGTGCCTGACATTAAAAGACGTGACTTACATTAAAAATCGTGCCTTATATAAAAAGTTGTGCCTTACATGAAAAGTCGTGCGTTATGTAAAAAGGAGTGCCTTACATAAAAAGGCGTGCGTAATTTAAAAAAACGTGCTTCACCCTAAAGTAAAGCAAATCGATTGGATAAAAATTAATGTAAAAACAACGGAAAGAAATGGAACCGAAAGTAACGGATACAAATTCAAAGGAAACATATTGTACGATACAAGACCGTTGAACGAAATACAAATAAAATAAAACGTTAAAGAGTTAAATTCAAGAAATTCAATTCTAAACCCTTCGATCACGCGTACTAGTCGGTGACTTTGGTCTTCCGCGGACTTCGTCAGATACGTTTTCCGCTCCCCAACGCTTCAGAAATGGTGTGAAGTCGGTAAACATGCGGACCAAGTATTGTTCCCTTTCAGGCCCTTCAGGGACTTCAAGCCCTCTATACAACCGCATCATCAAATTCTTATTCAGCTGTCCAAATCAAAATTACTAAATTAGTCAACAGTAAAAAAAAATTGAAAGAAATAAATTGACTTAATTTAAAATATATTTAATGACTTAACTACCTCTCGATAATCCCCAGTCGCATTTGCAGCCACTCTCCCCTCTTCAGTAGAGGGGTCTATGATAAAAGGGTGCGAATATTTCATGTACCAAACCATGTACAGCGGATCTGAGTCATCTGGTGTTAGAGCGACTTTCGACAACGACGATAGCGGAGTACGATGCATCGGCCAGGTGTCCCAAAGATGGTCCGTGTGCCCACCAAAGTAAACTCGGTAACCTTTTCCCGAACCCGGACGATGACAATTGCCGCTACGCGGCATTGGAGCTGGACGGATCTGCACATGCCCGAATTGACGCAAGCAACGATCAGGCTGATACGGCTCGACAATGTCCATATATCTGATAAACCCATGATACAACGACCGCTCATGCAAACGATCTGGCCTCGTACTAAAAGGCAACCACTGAACTTCACCACTAGTTAGGTGATCTAACTGCCTACGATACTCCGCCAACTTCACCGCCGTATTCTCGAACCTCGGTGCATTCACCCACGCAGAGGCTCGAGGACGACCTTTCGTCAATGCAGCGGGCATGCACGGCCTGAAAATGGGGAAATACTCGTATATCCACACCTGTAGTAGGCCCAAACAACCGGCAACCCCACGTGAGGAAGTACGAGTAGCAACACCTAACTCCCGATACAAATGCGCTTAAAATACTGCTCCCCAAGCATACTTCGATACCTTAGACAAATGACGAACCATCGGGAAAACCAAACTTTTCACCCTATCACTAGACTTGTCGACGAAAACAGTCATACCCAACAACAAAAAAATATAACCCCTTGCCTGCTCCTCAACAGTCGCAGTAGGAATAGCATCCATGACTGCCTCCACTAACACCGCTCCACCTTTATATATTGGCGCCGAAACACCAGGCCTATAGGGCGTCTTCAGTTCAGGTAACCCCTTACCAAAAAACTCAGCAATCAATGTCGCAGAATCACCGTCACTGTCAGCACCAAAACCACACACTAAACCATCTATAGGTACGCCTAGGATAAATGCAACATCGTGCAACAAAATCGACATCTCCCCAAACGGCAGATGAAAAGTGTTAGGTAATGTCACGTTTGCCAACGCTCAATAAATGCCGATATTAATGGCAAGTTCAAATGCGTTGGAACGCACTCATATAAATGGCCCAAACCGGACCTCTTCACCAAACCAACAGCCTCAACTGCTAAAGGCAACCGCGTCAAGGTAGACAACTTATTAAACCTATGATATCCGGTCAATACGCCTCGACACCCAACATCGTCCCAAAGTTGCCGAGCAATGTGTCCCCCAAAACTAGGAATAACATCAGGAAGAAAAGGTCCACCAGGGCATTCCCCCGTGATAATCCAACTACGATCAACCTTCCCTTTACTCCTACAACTACTAGAACTCACAGAATACCCTGCAAACTGACCGGTCTTCGTTCGCTTAGCTTGAAACCCGACGCCTAACTCCTCATCACTACCCTCCTCAAATTCCTCATCCGTCTCCTCCTCCATTTCCTCCTCCGCATTTACTGAAGGAATTGAGGGATCTATTCGACCAACATAAGGCGATTCATCAACATTACATCTTTTTCGAAGTTCCATGAGCATACGATACTCTGAACCCGTCACCTTTGCTTTCCCCTTCCCTTTATCAGACATCTACAACGAAAATAACTAATTTTCAAAAAATTAAAAATAATATTAACAATTTCTACTACAACCAAAATAATGATTTTAAAATATTACTAAATCAAAAATACAAACAAATAAATAACTTCTTTTTTAAAATATTACTAAATCAAAAATACAAACAAATAAATAACTTTTTTTTTAATAAGCGAAATAAATAAAGTAAAACAAAAAAAAAAAAAATTAAAATTAATTTTTTTTTAATAAACCAAAATAAACAATAATTAAACAAAAGAAAATAAAATAATTAACTTTTTTAAAAAATAAGCAGGAAAAAAAAAAAAAAAAAAAAATAGGTAGTAGAACATTAACTCGGCCACCATTGAGTGGGTAACCCACGGCCCACCCCCCCCCCGACCGTGGACCACCCACGGCCCAAGCACCCCTTAGCCGTGGATAATCCCCGGCCCCCCCTTCAAACCCAGTTTTTTTTTTTTTTTTTTTTGCTTTTTTTCGGCCCAAATCAAACTAACAACCAACAACAACATCAAATTCAACATACAAATGTCGATCAAATCAAAAAAAACAACAACAACAACAACAAAAACAACAACAACAACAAAAAATTAAACAACAATAAGGAAAACTAAATATAAACATAAAATAAAAAAAATTGACAAAATAAAAACTTACGATTTCTAGATTTTGTGTTCGGGTTGAATCAAGAGCAAGCTTAACAGATTTTAATTTCTAGAAATTAATTTGGGTGAATTTAAAAGGGGTTGTTGTTGTTTTTTTTTTTTTTTTTTTTTATGAGTGAAGAATAGGAAATAGGAAATAAGAAAAGGAAAAATAAAAATAAAGTTAGTTTACTTAACTAAAAGATTAATTAGGGGGGAGGGCAAATTAGTCATTTGCGTTTTCCATCTTTAAGTAATTCGTTCCATCGTATAACAATCCCCAATATATATATATAAAGTAGAAACCATGACCTCTATGGTCGACATTTGTCACAATATAATTGGTCTAAAAAATTAATATTAGTATTATTTATAATTCTACTATTGCTATGATTTTAGATGAAAAAATATTAACATATGTAACTTAAAATATAAAACTAAATCTACAATTGAAATCTTTACTATATTAGAACTTTCCCAAAAAAAAATTAATTGAAGATGTTTTTAATTGAGAAGAAAAATAATAATTTCAAAATAAACAATTATATGACACATAATTACCTTATTTAATTTTTAGGTAAGTCCCCATCCCTTTTTGTATATCTATGTATCAAAAACTTTAGCTAGATCTTTTTAGGTACGTACTATGTTAAATAGTTTTACTTTACTATGTTTTAATTATGATTACAATTTGTGTTAAATTTATTTTTTACGGTGTATTTGATAAGAGTGTTTAAAATTTGAATATTTTTATTTCTTAATTACTATGTTTGATACTTAAACATAGCTTGATTAAATTACTGCTGATTTTTTTTCTTTGTATGTTGTAGATTTATATTTTACGTTCAAGATTTAAAGTTTTTTATTGAACAAACTTGATTATAACCCAATAGAAAAACTAATGAATATGTAACATGAAAGGTAAGAATATGTAACATGAAAGGTAAAAGTGATGTACAATATCAACCGATTATCTTATTTTTAAATCAAGTTATTAGATATGGTTGTATAATAATATTTGTAATGCTTAATGCGTAATCTTTTAGTTAGTTTAATAGTATTAAGTTTTGATTTGATTGTTAATCTCAATTTTGTATAAGAACATCTACTAATTAAGGGAAAAAAAAACATGTTTAGTATAGTGATAGGGTAAAGTTTGATTTAATGACAAAATTCCAATTTCTTTATTACCCCATTTTAACGTAACAAAAAGAGAATATATGTAATTAACAAAAAAAAAAAAAAAAAAACAAAAAAAAAAAAAAAAAAAAAAAGAAAGAAAAAAGAAAAAAGAAAAAAGAAGAAGATGGTATAGTATAATTAACATATGTAATCTAAAATATAATACTAAATCTACAATTGGAATACTTAAAATTGTAGGATAGCAAAATTGAAGAATACATATTTTGTCTTAAATATATTGAATTAAATATTCAAGTTAAGGGAAAAAAAATATAAGTAAGTTATATTTTAAAATATTAAAAAAAAAAATGAAAGAGCAAAAGAAATATGGTAATTCATAGAATTTTAAAAAGTCAAATAATATTTGATTTAATAAATAAGTTAAAGGAAAAAAAATAGTATTAGGTAAGTATTATAAAATATAATTAGCAAAGAAAAGAAAAACAAATATGATAAATCATAGATTTTAGAAAATTATCATATTAAATACGATAAAAGCCGAAAAGAACATGGCCTTAGTATTTATGTTTTAGAAGTTTTGTCATATTAAATATCATAGAAAATTATATCATAATTGGTAAATATATAAACTAGAAAAAATATATTAAAATTACATTTTATACTTATTTTTAAATCTTAATAATAATGATAGATAGCCGGGACGGGGACGGGCACGCCAACTAGTGGTTCATAATAAGTAAAAAAAAAAGAGTACAATAGAAAACTAAAAAAATTAAAGGTACACCATAAAAAAAAAAAAAATATATTTACCATAATACCCTCGAACTTAATCAAATTACACCTGACACCTCCCAATATAACATTTTACTATATGAACAAAATTCAAACAAGTTGTAATTTAACAACGTCGGAGAATATCCTTAAAAAAAACCCTTTTTAATTTCACACAGGCGGGAAATTAAAATGCGAAAGTTAAACAAAAAAAAACTAACGACAGACAGAATACTCATATAAACCCTAAAATTCCTGCACACGCTCACTCAACCAGCACAACCACCAGAAATACCTCACGGAACACCACCCACCACCGCACACGGCGGCGCTGTGTAAAGAATGCCGTCATTTCCACCACCGAACGCCGTCACCATCTGCGAAATCAACCGTCATCTCGGTAATTTCCTTTTTTCTCCCTCATTTTTCACACTTTTCCCCAAATAATTAAATTCAATTTCTCTGCAGTTACCGCCGACGAATATTCCGATGAAATTGCTACCGAAGTATACGCCAAAATTCTGGTACCTTTAATTTGTTTACACTTTCCCTTTATTTTTTTCCTTGATCAAAGGATTCATTACTTTGGTACCTCCAATGGTTTATTTTTTTTTTTTTTTTACAGGGTGTAGTGTTTAGTCCTGTGAAATTCCAAGCTGACGATTCGGTGATCGAAAACCGCAATAGCAGCGATGCTCAATTGAGGAGAAATGGAGAGAAGGGTTTGCCAGCTTTGCTTGCTTCTTTTAAGCGAATTTTTCACCCGAATGATGTGAGTAATTCAATTAGGGTTTTCGATTACTTGTTTGTTTTGTAATGTTTGTAGCATTTAGGTGTTGTTTGTTTGTATGCTTGTATATACCTCGGTTTACTTTGAAGTTTTGACTCCTAATGTAATTAGACTACACGAGACTAAAGCACGATTGTTTCGGAGTTGAAGAACATGGAGTGTAAATCAAACCCATGTTTTCGAAGTTCATTTGTCGTGTAAATGTTCTCAGTATAAGGTCCTAATGCTTGGAATTTTCGGACAAGCAAATTTAGCACCAAAAAAAGTCGACTTTACTGTTGGAGTCTTGGTACTTTTAGGATTTATATCCACTTTGATGTAATATTATAGCTTTATAAGTGTGCATTGATGTATCAACTTTGAGTATTATAGCATGGTTTGTAATATTATCGATTGCTCTTTTTTTGAGTGTACTAGTACCTTACGAATCTATGGTAGGCAATCATGGTGGAGCACTTGTTTTCTCTCGTTTTTTACATGGGACTTTATTTTTATTTAATGAGTTGAAGAAGATGCCAGACTTACGTTTGTGTCACTTATGTGCCTTTAATTTTACAGGTGCACTTGCTTCCAAAAGTAAATTTACAAGGTGTTTCATGGCACCAACATAAACACATTTTGGCATTTATATCGGGGTCAAATCAGGTTACAATCCGCGACTACGGGGATTCCGGTATACTTTTTGTTTTTCGTGGTTGTGATAAATTTGAAATTTTTTCTTGTGCTCTATGATAAGGAGGTGAGGTGGCTATCATCTACCTTTGCACATTGCCTCAATTTTGTTTGGAAAGGGAAAAAAATATTTGGTGGCAGTATACAAAACTTTGATCGCCGTCTCATTTCATAAATTTGGTCAATGAACAATAGAAATCAAGTGGGATGGATGAAAGTCAAAGTCTTGGCTAGGATATTGTTAGAACTAGATTGAAACATTTTCAAGGCAACAACCTTTTCCTCGAATATTATTAATTGATTTGTAAATACTCCGTATTATTGATGTTAGATAGCAACATTGTTGGTACTTGGTTTATCTCTAAAAATCTGATGCTTTAAATGTTTTGGTTATTTAACATGACACTTAATTTGTTCAGAGGGAAAAGACGCAAGCATTTTACATGGTGATTTTCAACAAGAAGTCCAACTTGTTGAGTGGCGGCCGAATAGTGGGAGAACACTTTCAGTAGCATGCAAGTGAGCTTTTCTAAGCGAGCTATTAATGAATTACAGCTATTGTTCCTGGCGCTTAGTGCTAATATCCTGTTCAGTAAAACACAGAATTTACCCTTTTGTTATCATTTAGGGACGGGATTTGCATATGGGCTGCTTCATATCCTGGCAATCCAGCATCCGTAAGATCTGGAGCTGCCTCTTTTGTAGGTACCATTTCCAAAGGCTCTGGCATGAGATGGACTTTGGTGGATTTTCTGAAGAGTCATGATGGTGAGCACATCAGTGCTCTTTCTTGGAGCCCGGACGGAAGATATCCTTGCCTTTTCTCCGGCTCTTTTGGTCTAGCTATTAAATTTATCGTTTGCCCTCATAACTGCAAATATCCAAGCTTTGCTCGAATTTGAATTGTGATCTGTTAAGTGTAGGATAAATACTTAGAGATAGAGTCAATCACTTATGAGATGGAGTGAAATATAAGAATTTTGAGGGCCTTCATATAATGGTCAATGTCTTAAACAGTGCAAAATTATATCTCTTCGCTTTTGTGTAAGATGTTTTCACGCGATTCCTAGTTTTAACCGTCATTCCCTTCTCTTATCCATAAAGATGTAAAACATACTTTTTTTTTTTTTCTTTTTTTGAGAATTCCATTCTTCACGTCTATATGATCCATGCTCCTTCACGTGTTATATCCTTTTAAACTAAGTGCTTATTGGAAGAATTATAGTGACATTCGCATCTTAGGCCTCTACATTTTAAATGATATTACATCTGTTGAAATTGTCTGCATAAATCTTGCAATTAATTTTTGTGATTTTCTCCTCGTATGCGTGGATACTTTGACTTGTGCTCATGCAATCTCCCGTAGCTCAAAGTTTCAAACTTTAGTTTCCTTGACTAATCAGCACATACTTGGCGTCTGGATCTTATGAGAGTTCAGCTTTTACCATATGGGATGTTTCTCAAGGTATTGCAGAGTTCTAGTGTTATTTGGTTTATATCTCTTTTTGTGAAATAATCTTGCTAGCTTATCAGTCGTTACTAGTATTACTTCACAACATTTAAGACTGCCAAGTAGCTTTAAATTGTTGAGCTTAAACACAACTCAAAGCTTAATCTTCTGGTAGGGTTGCTAGAGTAAGGAGAGGGACTTTGGTTTCCTTTTAACTTTACTTTTATTGTTTAAAAATTAAGTTCTGTATTGGCCCTTGATATTAATTTGTGTAGATCTCCTTAATCCTATATTCCTATTACATGTTGTGTCACATTATCATTTTGAAAGGAACGGAATAAGCCATAGCTGTTGAGTTTTGTGTTATATTACTTCCCCTGTCCTAAAATATTATCAGTTTTCATTTTGATTTGTCGGCTTGTCGCTACATAATAGGATTGCAATGTTACAATAAAAAGACGGAGAAGATCTAATTAAGAGTGCAACATCCCTTAAAAATAGCTATAATCGATAGTGATTACTTATTAGACTATTTTGGTCAAGAAAATTACCCAAGATGTTAATTTCTTTTATATTTGGCCAAAAGTCATTAGCTCTTTTCTTTTCTTTTCTTTTCTTTGTAGTCGAGGTATATTAATGTTTTGTGTGAATGTCAAACATCTGAAAGCAAGTGATTTGAAAGAAACGGAACATAAAACCTTTTCTTTTCTAAGGTTAGTGGTATACTAGTTGATATGTACCAAATTATCTGGTAATAACATAGTATCTCTTCCGTTCTTCGTTTCCATCTTTTGGTGTTCTCTTGAATTGTTGAGCTCGATAAGTAAAGACGGAACCTAGTTTAAAGCTCTAATCTTTCGAACGTATTGGAGTTGAATGGAACTTGTAAAAGCTGAAATTAAGTCCAAATCAGCAGGGAGTAAGACTTGAAAAAGGTGATATAAGAATAGGCCTTAAGGTTGCCATTCGGTCCATTTAGATCTTCAACTTTGAAGGATGAAATCTGTGAAGCGCAACTGGCGTGTACTTACATCTTCTGTTATAACAGCGGATCTTAGGCATTGTTATCTTTGTTATGGTTATTTTCCATGAACATTCTCTCCTGTCATCATGTTTCACAACCATTATCCATCTGTCTGATGTTAATTGAGTATGCGTGGGAAATCCTTGTTTCATCAATTCATCTTATTTGGCATAAGATGTTGGGCTGCAGCCGAGAAAAGCAACTGTAAATTTCCAGGGAAACCCCCCTTTTCCCCTTATCTAATGTATACACTGATGTGTGATGTGTATAGCTGAATAGTTAAATATAAATTATGCATTACTCCGTACTTCTCAACAATGGTACGTTGTTTATAATTATCTGCTAATTGCGTTCGTGTATGAGAGCTAGTTTCAATATGATAATGGTGTTTTCTTCGTGAATTTAGGTATTGGCACACCTATTAGACGAGGACTGGGAGGCATATCTATGTTGAAATGGTCACCTAGTGGAGATTATTTTTTCTCAGCTAAGTTGTATGTTCCCGTACCCATATAAGTCTAAACCGTTAATGTAACTTTAGTTTGAATGAGTCATGAATTGCTCCTTTGTAGTGATGGAACATTCTACCTATGGGAGACA
Source organism: Dianthus caryophyllus (assembly GCA_023091065.1). Lineage (NCBI taxonomy): Eukaryota > Viridiplantae > Streptophyta > Magnoliopsida > Caryophyllales > Caryophyllaceae > Dianthus > Dianthus caryophyllus. The sequence goes on along the minus strand of CM041517.1, from coordinate 33,457,125 downwards.
GGGACATGGACATCACAGCCATGGTCTTCAACTAGCGGCTTTGTTACGGTAAGTGAATACTTTAGCTGTCTCATTTAAATGTGTGCTCTTCTGCATCAAGTGTTCAAACATATCACACGACACTTTAATCAGTGGGTTTGATGTGTCACTTGGCTGTTAGCCATTATGTGGTCCTGGTTTGTAGAACCTTGTATTATGACTTCTTCTGTGTATAAAGAAGTAAGCAGTGGCGCAAGAAATACAACTACATGAATTTGTCATTTTGTTGCTGACTGCATTGTATCTATTATCTTATCGTATAGCTTGCCAGTTTTGATTTACCGGCCCTCTGATATGATTAAAAAGTCTACAATGGGCAAGAACTCAAGGTTGTGAAATATAATTGTTCTCTTCTGCTGGTGTGATGATGCATGTGCTTTGATTTTAGCGTTTTATTTTTGTTGTGACGAGAGATATTGGGTAGGCACTGATGAGTGATGATCTCTTTTACAACTGTGAATGCTTCTATGACAGGGAGCAACATGGGATCCTGATAGCCGTATGATTTTGCTTGCGTTCTCCGAGTCTTTGACACTGGGCTCTGTTCATTTTGCATCGAAGCCTCCATCTCTTGGTGCATAAATCTTTATGTTTGCCCTATATTTTTCACACAATTTGCTGCTAAGCAAACTTGTAACCTATCCATTACTTATTTTTGCCTACAGTTGCACACTTGCTACCAGTTGAGCTGCCAGAAATTGCGAATCTGACTGGCAGGTAAAAGAATTAGTGTCCTTCTATAACTATTTTTGAACCTTGCTTCCTGGCTCTTATCAATGGATCCAAGTTGAGGGTAGGTACTTAGCATCTACTGCTGTTAGTACTACCAATGTTATCGTAAAGTAATGCTAAATAGCTTGGTGTTCTGTGTATGTTAAACATAGCTTGGATTTGGAATCAGAGATTTCCAGTGGTTGGGGCACGAAACTTATTATTTTTCTTTTGTCAAATTCATCATTACATGATTTAAACTGGGAGTTAGCTATTGCGAGTGAAATGAAAAAGCTTCAGTTTAGTAAATCTCAGGATTGTCTTTAGCTTTTCTTTTCTCTGTTAATCATGCATTTGCCTAGACTCCAAGTCTGTATGGTACTGTGTTTTGCCTGACTTTTTTACACACACTTTCTGATTTCCGGCAGTCAGAGTATCGAGAAGATTGCTTGGGATGGTTCTGGAGAACGCCTAGCTGTATCTTTCAAAGAAGGTGATGAGTCATACAAGGGCCTTATTGCCATCTACGATGTTAGGAGAACTCCTCTGATTGCTGCAACTCTGTTGTAAGTCTGACCCATTTGTTTTGTATATCTCTGCTTTGTTTCTGTTGTTTGGGGGTTGGGGTTGTTGGAGGGATTATTGGAGGGGTTATTGGTGATTGAGTCCCATGTATATGCTATTTTGTGGGGAAAAGTTTGTAAAGCACTTATAAGTAGACCTGTTAATTTCTGACCCGACCCACAAAACCGCCAAAAACCGACATGTAAATGATCCGAAATGAACCTGCCTTTTGGACCCCAACCCGGAAACTTCCCGAAATCGAAATGATCCGAAATTAGTGGGTCAGAACCTGACCCCGTAACGGGCTAACCCTTTTTTTCTATAATGCTCAAAATCAATCACCCTTAAACTTCTAAAATCTAATAAATCACTCATAGTGGATAAATTTTACTTGAAGTATGTTCTTTGAATAATAAATTTTGTAATTAATCATTTTAGTTGCGTTAAAAGAATAAATTCTTCTTTAATCATATCTTTTAAAACTAATCATTGTAAATAGATAATACAATAGTTTTGTTTTTGTTCATGAAAATAAGAAGATTAGATGATAACGTGGCGAAGAAAATGAAAAGGCGTAAGTTAGAACAAATATGTTACTCCATGTAGTAGTCAAACCTAACTTAAGCCAGCCTAATGATTTCAATATATGGACACACATACTTGACTAGTTTGAATTCTATTAAATTCCTCGATCTTAAATCTATTTAGTCAGATTATTCAACTATTATTATTTTACACGCTAAGTTCATACTCCCTAGCAAATTTGATAAAGATCAAACAACATGACACGTCTAAAAAATTTAAGAGTATATTAGTAAATAGATAATACAAAGTTTTTTTTGTTCATATCCCGTATTATATTTTTTAAACCTTCTTTTTTTTGATGAATTATATCGCTATACCAAAAAAACAAAAAATAAAATAGCAGTTTAAAGATGTTGATCAGCCCATATTTTGACAATTTGGCGGTTTGGCCTGATCCCAACTTGAGTTCCCTTGTACACTTGACCCTTGTATTGCCCCAACCCGAAAACACCTGATCCTTATTATTAACCGGAGTAGTTTTTACCGAACCCGTAACCTGCCCGACTAACCCAACTAAGAACTAACAGGTCTACTTACAAGTGAATCACTATGTTGTTTTGGGGTGGCATTACGACCATGAGACATAGTCTATATTCTAGATATCCTGCTTTGGGCCACGTAATCTTTTTCGCCCACACTGAAGCAGCCAATTATAATCGAGGTTGGAAGTCAATTTTGCTAAGCCTGAGTTGAGTTTTTGCTGAGTATGTGTAATATTCTTGCGGGGGTGGATTGGTAAAAGTAAATAATACTGGTGTACAAATTATATTTGTTATTTCTGCTTATACTCTATATATGTTTTGTACGAATCACTGATTGCCGATTCCCGTGAACCCAGTGGATTTATCAGAGGGCCTGGTGAAAATCCAAAGCCAGTCAGTTTTTCGTTCCATGACAAGCTCAAGCAAGGACCTCTTCTTTCTGTGGTATAACACATTTTCCTTTGATCTCTTATTCAACCAATCTAGTGAGTTGCTTTTCCGAATCCCATCTAAACATGCCGCTTGTACTTACTAGTGTTGGAGCACCGGTTTCTGTTGCACATACCCTCTTCTATTTCGCTCTCATGTTATTCCTTAGTCAAGGTATGTCTCTTTTTATACCGGGTTTTCTTTGATTATCGGTTTTCTCGTCTTTTTAACAAAACAGCTTATGAACCTGCAGTGGGACACAATTTTGTTTCTAATGTCACTTGCCGTTCTCTGTGGTCTCACATCTATCATCCTGCATTCCGGGCCCTTTTGTTGAAGGATTTATTAAGGTACCTCAAAATTGCATCTTAATCTTTGTATCTGTAAAACTATTATACCATTGATTGTCTCTACTGAACAAACAAAAAGATTTTCTCATTTGTAATTGTATTACGGAGTACTTGGTATCATTTAGTGACAACAAACATGAATTTTCTGTATTTGCTGGCTGTTTTCTTTTGGCCGACATTTTTTTTTTCCCAATTTACTCAAGAAGACTGCTTGAATATTTTCACTCATGTTATCCTGCAGAATTGTAGGTACCGTTTTTGCCAGGAAAACCCTCCTTCCCAAGCTGCTGTGGTGTGGTACATTAAAGCTTCTCGGATCTGTGGCGTGTTAAATACTTTTACTGTATTATCCATGTATGTTTGATGAGGCATACAAGTTCAATGCAACATTAAGAATCCTACACTATATAACTCGTTTAGTAGCTAAAACCGCTGGGCCTTCCAATATCGCAAAGCTTTTACTGTATATTCAGAATTTGGACGATGTTGTAATTTAATCAAGTTCTGCTGGTTACGTCTTTTAGATGGGTAACAGTGGAGTCAAGTTCTGGACCTCTATGAAAGGTTGAATTCCTACTCTAGCTTGCTGTTACTAAGTTGACCATGTTGATTCCTTACGCATTGAAATCGTATTAAGTTGGTTGTTTACGGCTTTTGTCGAAACGTCTTGTTTAGATTGAATAATAAGGAGCAAAAGGAGCTGATATGATGGTATCTGATACCGATTTTGGCTTGACGGGAAGCAGAGGAGTCTATTAGCCAAACAACCACTCTTTCGACATTCTCCATACTAGTAGGGTAAGGATGGCTATCATACAGGAAGAGGGTTGCATTTGTAATTGTGCTGAAAGCATTTGTCACGATTTTACTTCGGTTAATTTCATGACTAGTGTCTATGAACAACAGAGAATATATGGTTTATGAGCGTAGAATGATGTCAAATGTCACAGATTACTACAGTCTACAAACAAAACTTGATCTACTCGGTAGATGATAAGGTGCATCTTCTAACAATCAAAACTCATTGTAGTTCAATGAGGTACGCATCTGTATATTTCTCATAGCGCAATGGTACAAAGTACTTTACACAATTCTTTTATTCGATGTCGATTTTGGTTGAGGGAAACGGAGAAATTTATTCAGTTATTCAAACTCTAAAGCTCACAATCAATACATGAAGCGGCTTGTATTTGGAATTGTGCCCTACAACATCTATCATATCATTCAATTTCATGACTTGGATCCATGAACTTCGGAGTATCTACCAAAAATATTGACCACCTCTCAGTTAACGTACGAGTAATCAAACTGAAATCTGTGTTTCATGAGCATCAAAATATAGAATGATGCATAATTGCAGAGCTTTAGAGGCAGCAAAACTCGAAATACGTAACCGAGAAGAAAATAATGCATCCTTTTAACATAAGTGTTTCGGGTGTAAATACGCAGGGTAGATACGACTCGAAGCTATGATGATATTTCGTGTTATTATTTTGGGTGTAAACTTGAGGCCTTCGGATGACGTAATAGTCGCTAGGCCGGGTCGGCTTGCTCCGTGGATGGACCTACAAAACAACCCTCGGGCGAGGTTTGCCCCGAGGAGAGCCTCAAGCCTTGAAGTCAGTTCCGTATACAAGTGTATATATATATGTGAATATGAGTATAATAGTGAGAGAGTAGAGAGAGTAGGGTTTTTAGAGAGTGGGAGAGAAGATGCCTTACCTTGCCCCCCTTAGGGGGTATTCATAGACTTTTTAGGCCTTTTGGGCCGTTTCGGTGCATTAGGTGCCTTTTGGCGCCGATATCCTAATATTCCAATATTTATTGTTTTATACTTGTGAGCGTAGTCGGAATTCGACACCCCAACAAATGCCCCCACCGGGCTCGCATATAAATGCAGCGTGTTCGGTGTCTAAAGCGGTGTCGAATGGAATCTGTAACTTAGATTGGCTGTGGGCGATATATGTGAATGAGATCCAGTAGAAGGAACATTTGTAAAGGCGTTTTATAAACTTGGTTGCGTTGGCATTTCGGATATGGGCTAGCGGCAGACGAGAGGAAAGTCACAGTGCGGCCAAGGGTGGCGGCGAGGCTCTGGCGTCACCGAAAATCTAAAGATAGCGGCCAGCGGACGGAGAGTGTCCAGACCAAGAGTGGAAGGCTAGCGGTGCCAGACGAGAAGGATGTCATGCGGTCGCATCAAGGGTGGCGTTGAGGCGCCTGCCGTCGATGAAATAATAGCTAGGCGGCACTTGATGAAGTTTGCACAAGTATTGACTATTTCATACTTAGCGTACTTTTATCCATCGACACCTCGAAAATCTTCTCTCTTTAAGCGGATCTTTGGTGTTTAGCCGGATTTATGGCCATCTGTGTTCTTTGGCGTAACCACTTTAGCATCTGACCTCTTGTTTTTACGTTGTATGTTGCTTTCCTTGGCGCGTAGCTCTTTCTTGACTACTATAGATTAGGCTGGCGGCGTGGCCGTGCCTCTATTAGTAGTTATAGCGTGAGAGATGTTACGGGCTCCAGTGGCCGCAAATTTGCCTTACTTTTTGCTATAACTGTGCTTTCTTTCCGTTGATGTATTTATTTAGAAAATTTTCTAAGTTATCCTGCGGTCCTTCGTGTTTACAACTTTCATTCCTTCATAATTTGGCGATTGCTTTAGCACATGCAATTTTATGTCTTTCTTGAGTCATGTCTGAAAATTTTCCAAGTTATCTGATGGTATTTGTTATGGAGCTCTGGCGGTGTGATTCATAGTTTGCTTAGTTTCCTTATTTAGCTTGTCATTAGGTTTCCTTTATTTGTCTTTTTCCTAGTTAGTCTTGATACGTACCTTTGTGGCCATGACGGTCTTATTTAACTTTTTTGTTTTATGGTTAGTGCCCCTGTGCAGGCGGTCTTAGCTAACTTTCTTATCTTCTAGTTAGTCGCTTTGTGCGAGCGATCTTCTAACTTTTAGTCTTCTTGCCGGAGTTCATGGCCAGTGGGACTTTGTGGCCAGTGCCACCAGTGGGTGGTCTTATCGACCTTTTCATGTAAAAATAACTGCAAGTGATTAGGGTCATCTGAGGTGGTCTTATCTGGCTTTTCAGGTGTAAAAAGTAACAAGTGACTAGGAGCCACCGGAGGTGGCCTTATCTAACTGCTGCCTTTTACATTTGGGTTACTGTGCACTATGGCCATGAGTAGACTTACCTGTGACCTTATCACATTTTGGGTGAGCTGCTGGGCTCTATGTATAGCAGACTTATCTGCAGCCTTACCATCTTTGGTAAGTGTCTGGGCACTATGCCATGACTTATCTGGCCATAACATTTTTATTTAGATGAGTGTAAACAGACTTATCTTATAACATCTTTGGGTAGAATTTGTCACATACTATGGCCATAATGAACTATACCCAGCCTTGACATTTTAGGTAGAGTGTAAACAGACTTATCTGACCTTAACATCTTTGGGCCAGAGTGTCACAGCCTTATAATGTACATGACTATCTCTGACCTTGACATTTTAATTTGAAATTTGCACAGGCTCTATGTATAGCATGACTTATACCAGCCTTACCATCTTGGGCTGGGAGCTGTCTGAGCACACTATGGCCATGAGCAGACTATCTGCAGCCTTGACATTTGGGTGAGGCTGTAAACAGGACTTATCTGGCCTTAACATCTTTGGGTAGGGCTGTCTGGGCACTCTTATGAGCAGACTATCTGGCCTTGACATTTAGGGGCTGTAAACAGACTTATACCAGCCTTAACATGCTTTGGGCCAGAGGCTGTCTGGCACTATAGCCATGAGCAGACTATCTGGCCCTTATTTAGGTAGAAATTTGTAAACAGGCTTATCTGCATGCCTTAACATCTTTGGGCCAGAGCTGTCTGGGCACTATATGGCATGAAGGCTATCACCAGCCTTGACATTTTGGTGGGGCTGTAAACAGACTTATCTTGGTATAACATCTTTGGGCTAGCTGTCTGGCACTATGGCCATGGCAGACTATCTGGCCTTGACATTTTGGGCCAGGGAGCTGCACAGGCTCTATGGCATAGCAGACTATCTCAGCCTTACCATGTCTTGGCTGGGGCTGTCTGGGCACTTATGGCCATGGCAGACTTATCTGGCCTTGACATTTTGGGTGGGGCTGTAAACAGGCTTATCTGCGCCTTAACATCTTTGGGCCAGAGCTGTCTGGCGCACTTATGGCTGCCAGACTATCTGGCCTTGACATTTTGGGTGAGTGTAAACAGGCTTATACCAGCCTTAACATCTTTGGGACTGGGGCTGTCTGGGCCACTATGGCATGACTATCTGCGCCTTGACATTTTGTCGTAGGGGATTCCTACGGTCGAGCCACCAGTAGGGAATTCCCTCTGATCGGAGCCACCGGCGTGAGTGGTCTTACGATTTACGGTTGTTTGTTTACGAGGCGTTTTTGCCCGTCACCAAATTGTTAGTACAAAATTTTCAAAAAATTACATATTTTTTATCGATAAATACGATTATTCGGGCTCTCGGAGGTAGTCCCCCCTCCTTGCCCCCTGGCCATTTCTTGTGTGACGGGCCGTCTAAACAAGGGATGGGCATAATTCTGCTCCTAACCTATGGCTTCTTGTTGCTCGTTTTTGTGGAGTATTTTGAACATAAGTCAATTTTGTGGAGTTTCTGCGGAGGTCGGATGATAGTGGGTCGATTGACCATCGTAGAGGCGTTTATCGATTTCCTTCGGCATCCTTGTTACTCCGCAACTCCTGAAACAATTCATACCAAAAATGATAAGAATGATAGGTGTATTATTCTCTTCAACAATTCTTAACGTTTTGTTTTATTGAGGCTCGTGGCCGATGAAAACTTCGTGCGAGAATGTGCAAGCTTTTTACTATTCATTAAAATTTTACTTGTCCCCTTGTGAATTTTAACCCAAATAATGTTGTATGGGAAACATTCCAGGCCTTTACATACTGGACGCTCTAAATATTTAATGTTTATTAAATTAAAATGGGCTGGCCTACTTTAAATAAGTTACTTCAAAATGGAAATAACTTGCAAAAGACTTATCTTTCTTGGCAAATTTTCAGCGGCGTGACCGACACATGGTGTTCTGCCCAAGTAGCATGGAGGGTGTGACTGAGGCCGCCGGCAAGTGACCGTGTCTCTTGAGTGGCGGGCTGGGATCCGCAGGCCGTGGGTACGGGGGAGGCCACGGTATGCCGTGTGGCGGCGGTGTAATGATGAACGCGCAAAAGTGGCCGTCGTAGGTGGCCGAGCCAAGTGAATATAGTCGTGACCGTGGCCGAACAGCCGCTGCGGTGTTACGTGACTTTCTCTCCTTATTTTGTCTTCTTCAACCTTACCTTTCATCTCCTTGTGGTGGGCCACCGTGGTGGCCGTACAGTGGTGGCTGTACGACGTCAAGGCTTGGCCGCTGATTGGCCGAGCAAGGTCGCAGTAGTGGTCGCTGGGGTGGCTATGGCCGCGCGGTTGAAGAAATGAGACCGCACGGTGAGATAAATAAATGAGACCGCACGTTGTAGACGGTGGCGGTAATGGGTGCCCGGTTGACCGTAACCACGGCGGGCCGAGGCGGACCTCGAGTGACCGAGGCTGAGAATGCGGCGGCCGCACAAGTGGGGGCTGCGGAGGCCACACCGGTGGCGGTGACGGCCGTACTCATTCCATTTATTTGACCATGGTAGAGTCTTACTGATGCTTTAATTTTCTTTTCGGAAAAACAACCTTCTCACATGGAGCAAGTTGCTTTCCACGTGACTTTCTCGCGGCTGGAGGGAGCTTCAGGGGCCGGGCGAGTATGTCAACAGCCACGAGGGCCGCGGCAGACTGAGCGTCGATGACCGGACCGAGATAGGCTTGCCGTGCACTGAGGCCGGCCACCGTGCGGCTACATGGTGGTGGTGCCGACCACAGTGATGGTAGTTACCTGAGGCAGAAATCCAATACTGGTGCAGAGGTGGCCAGACACGGCCGAGCAGAGGCCGCCGAGAGGCTTTCACGGTGGCCGTAAGCAGCGCCCTTTTTGGCGGAGTTTTGTGGAGAGTGGATGATTATAGGATGGCTTGATTGCTTGCAAGGGCATACCTTTCGCCGTTTGTCATCCGTATTTCTCCGTACTCTTTTGGGAGGCGGCAGCCGTTGACGGCGAATCGTGACCAGGGCTGATCACCGCTGCTCGAAAATGGAGGCGGTTGGTCGTTGAGCTGCGGTCAACCGTGTGTGAGACTGACTTCAATTGTGCAGCTGTCTACAATTGTGCGGTAGTCGGCTGCGGCGGCCGAATAGAAGTGAAACCGCTGCCCGATTCGATCCGGTGCGGTTGCAGAGAACTTGCAGGCTCGGTGGCCGTACGGTCGTCGCGGTGGTCCGTGAGGCCGGCAATTGAAAGGCCAGCGGCCGGAGTGTGATGCGGTGGTAGAGAACTTGCAGGCTCGGTACATGAATTGTCGGATGAATTGCAAGCGGCCGAGCGGCTGACTCTTCTGTATTTTTGCACTGCCTATGACTTACTTTTGCCATGCTTTTTTCTTCTCCTTTCTTTTTAGCTTTTGTCTTCTTGTGACCTGTCTTTTTCTTTCATTATTATATTAATATTATTATATTATTATTTTTGCTGGGATAGTCTACATCCCCTTTTTCTTAGCCCTTTCCTTCTTTTTAGACTTTGACTTTTACTTGTTTCCATTAAATAATGGCTCCACCTCCTGCTTTCCTTTCCTTGAACTAATAAATTATTATTATCTTATTATTGCATTTGCGGTGTACCGTGTATGTATTTTGCAGCCTACACATGAATTTGTACTTTTCTTCTCATGATTTATCAATTGCTTTTTCCTTGAAATTTTCTTCTTGAAGCTCCATAAAGGTTGCTCATGTGGCCTCACCATTTTGGTGATTATTCGGGCTCTCGACGCGTGGTGCCCCCACTTGCGGCGGCCGAGCCATTTCATGTCGGACCGAACGCGAGGGGCTCGGCGCGTACCGTGGCCGCGGCCGTAGTTCTGGGGGTTTTTCATGGTGCTTGAGTATTTTTGTAGGTTGGCCGTGCTGGCCTATGTCTTTTTTGAATATTTGACCCCCTTTTTCTACTTGATGATGGAGTACAGAAATGTAATGTTTGAGGAACTTCTCTACGAAACTTGCACACCTTTCTCTTTTCCAAACGTGAGGGCTTCACCCAATTTTGAGCTTTCTACTCCCTAGCTGTTGCAAATTGTACTTTCTTTTCCGTTGAATGTTATTATTATTAAATAAATAATACCATACTACCTTTTTACCACCCTCTTCCCTAGCTTGGTATTTCTTCTCCAAAATCTTCATGCATGCAAGCGGAGTATGTTGTAGATAATAATACAAAAAGTAATGTGTTTTCATTTATTGGGTTTCGTAGGACTAAAAGAAAGCAGTGAAGAAATTGTTTCTTGCAAGTTGCAATGCAAGGTTGGCTAATTCTCCCTTACTCTAATACGGAGTATTGTACGGCTTATAATATAGCGTAGGTTTTGTGGCTTTATCTCAGGTGGGTCTCAATGGGTATAAAAATCTCATCCCCATGAGGCGATTGTTTAGTGTAAATCTGCGAGGGTGAATCTGTTCAGTATGATGATATTTCGTGTTATTATTTTGGGTGTAAACTTGAGGCGCCGGATGGCGTAATAGTCATTAGGCGGGTCGAACTGCTCAGTGGATGGACCTACAAAACAACCCTCGGGCAGGGTTTGCCCCGAGGAGAGCCTCCGACAGCCAAGTCGATTCAGTATCTGAGTGTATATATATATGTGAATATGAGTATAATAGTGAGAGAGTAGAGAGAGTAGGGTTTTTAGAGAGTGGGAGAGAAGATCGCTTCCTTTGCACTTAGAGTATTCATAGACTTTTTAGGCCTTTTGGGCCATTTCGGTGCATTGGGCCTTTTGGGCCTTGATATCCTAATATTCCAATATTTATTGTTTTATACTTGTGAGCGTAGTCGGAATTCGACACCCCAACAATAAGAAACCCAACTTTCAATGAGCAAAAATATATGCATCTCTATATTTCATGCAGCGTGATAATACATCAGAAGAGAAATTTACCCCACTAGATAGAAGTAATGGAAATTTCGAAAAAACGAGAAAATGCAGCTTCCTGAATGGCAGAACAAAAGACGTGCTGAAAACAAAATGCTCTAACAATTATAAACCCGCATTGTCGCTCATACATTCTTAAGCTTCTTCATCTTTGACGGTGGCCATCTGCCTTTCTTCCTCAACACTCGTTTACGAACAAGACGTGCCCTGCGAAGTCTGATCTTCTTATCAAGCTTCATCTTCAACTTCTGTTCAAGTTTCAGCTGTAACTTTGACTCCAACGGCATGTCCTGAATCCCTTTTTTGTCTTCCTCAGCCGTTGATTCGCCATCTCCACTTCCCGTGATTGGTACCTCAGGATCAGCTGATGCCTTACCAACGACAGCAGCTTTTCTGTGAGCTATAACCGGTGTATGAATCTGAAAGGTCTGTCCAAATGTAGAATGAACCCCAAGAGATACGCTTTGCAATCTGACCGCTGAGTACACGACACAGAGATTGTGATTCATCCCTCGAAACAAGAATATTGCTATATTTATTATAGTTTATGCTTAAAGTAAAATGCACGAGAGACTAAATATCGCTACGAACAATAAAGCTGCAAATCCTTTGTTTGGTGAGTAACTGAGGCCGAACAAATAGGAAGGACGGGAATGAAGCGGTTCATTTCGATCTCTCTGAGCCGAATCAAAATTCCGTCAACTGTCTAAACCAAAAACATCATCTCCCTTCCTCCCTTCCTCCCTCCCTCCCTCCCTCCCTCCACGGTAAACACGGTTTCCAAAACAATACCCAATTAGAAAAATGATTCGAGGCCGGGTAAAACACATGGAAAAATCTATCTAATATACTGTTTGGAAGGAACACACATGGCTACAATTCCGACCTTCCTTATTCCTCTTATATGGAATCCAAACAATACTAAAGTATCAAATTGATTTGAGTTTGGCTAAAACATTCTCATCCAAAATATTGTCCAATATAATATAATGTTCGAAAGCAAAACATTATTTCAGTGTTCCCACTTCCCCTCCTCCTTTCTACACCACCTTAGACACGATGGTTTTGGACTTACTAAAGCTGAATTCAATGAAATGGAACCAAGTTGAGCCGAATTCAACGAAACTTAATTTATTCATTTAAATACCCACGAACTGTAATGATTAGAGGTTGGCCAAAACATAGGCAAAATCTCTCAGCCATATAATCTAAATGTTTGTTCAACCCTATGCATTACAATAACAATGCTTATTTTGGAGAGCCAAGATTACTAAGATCCTACCTCAAGAAATGACTTTTCTTTTGAAGCATCAACAAACATAATCATCAAATAAACCAAAAAAAAAAAAAAAACAACAATTATATAATTCAAGACAAACAGAACAACATCCCTCAATCACACACCAAGTGTTCGAGGAAATGCCTCAAAGAAGCTTAGTTTTAACAAATGAACCGAGCAAAAATACTCAAATTTTGCATAAATTAAATGGGTATCCAAGCAATACAATGTTTAAGCTAAGTAACACAAGAACAAATGCAGAATTCAATTAGAATGAAAGAAAACAAAAAATGCAGAAACAAAAAAAAAAAAAAAAAAAAAAAAAAAAAAGAGAAGTAAATGAGAGAGAGAGTTAAAAAATATACAAATGGAGGAAGTTGGGAGCATTGAAGTTGAGGGAAAGGTAGAAGTGATTGAGAGAAAAGGAGATATGGTAGCCATTTTTGTAAAAAATCCACACAGTTTGCTCAAGATGCTGTGTTTGTGTTCTTTATTTTGGTGGGATAAGGTTCTTTGCACAACGGAGTTATGGGAAATGGTCACCATTTAAAAAATGGTTTATTGTCAAATACCACCTTTAAAAAATTTATTTTGTCAAACACCAGCTTTAAAAAAGTTTTGTCGATTCTGGCTTTAAAAATTTGTTTTGTTAAGCGAGTAATTACATGGTGGTAGTGCCATCTTATGAGGCAGTCAATATCTTATTTATAGTTATACTACACTTACCCTACATCTGACGTTATACATCTTATTTTAGATTTTGTCATTATTATCAATTATATCTGACGTTATTTTAATCTTTCTGACGTTCACTTGTGAGTGTAAAAAATTACATAAATTAATTTATTTATTTTTATTTATATTTTATAAATGAAGGTAAAAATTTGTCTCTCGATGTACATTTTTAATAAAATATCGTTACGTTTAACGTATAATGGAGTTACATTTGAAGTTAGGTGCAATTACTTTTCAAGTTAAATAAATAGGTTACGTTTGAAAAATAATACGATTCTTTTGAGTTATGCCATCTTATGAGACGGATCTGTATAAATTTGTATTGTTAGACACCACCTTTTGGCCTGAGTTTGACATAAGTCAACTAAATTTCGATTTTTTTGTCACCGGAGCACATAATTTTGGGATGAATTTCTAGGTTTTTAGGGTAGAACTTTTGGTTTGAGGGGGTGTGTAACACCCCGTGTTTTTATTAATACTAATTAATTATTTTAACAAAATTCTTAAATTAAAATTTATATAAATTAACTTTCATTCAATTACTTCAAAAACGCGGCTGAAAAATTTCGTTCGAATAAACACTCTCAAGATATTTCTAGTTAAACTTTATTAACTTTGTATTAACTTGTATTATATTTTTATTTATAAAATACATATCGAACTAAAACTTTGATTCAATTATTTTATTAAACTTTGTAAATTGCATTTCAGGTTAAAAAGTAGTATAAATTGAATAAATATAATTGTTTGAAATGTTTTCGTTAAAACGAACAGACCGTTTGAAAATCTGTGAGACCATAATACAATTTGTAACTGACAACTTTTATACAATTATATTTTTGAACTATAAATTTTATAATACTAATGATGAAACTAAAATTTAAAACAAATAATTTAAAGTATAGTATATTTTATAAAATATAAAAATTTATAAATAAGAGTAAATGAAACAGAGCAAACAAAATGAAACAGACCCAAATGATCCTTCCTTTATGTCGACATTAGCTTCTCCACTTGCCTTTAGATATTTTTTTTAGGTTAAAACTTTCTCAGCACTCCCCTTATAACTCCCTTGTTTTACTGATACACTCAAAGCCTCCATCTCCCTCATTCATCTTCTTCTTCATTTTCTTTTCTTTTATTTCTTCTTGCTTCCTCCATTAAAATCAAATAAAACCAACAAAAACAACAACAATAACAAGCAGCAGCAACCCAACGACAACAGCAAAAACAACACGGCAACAACAACAAAACCGACAACCACAACACCGACCACCATCAACAAGCGGCCCCAGGAGTCGCCATTGAAGGCGAGCTCGAGCTCCCTTGCCTGCCATGGCCGTGCTCTGCTCACCACCACCGTCACCCTCTTTTCTCTCCTGCCCCTGCTCCCCCTTCTCTTTCCCCTGTTCTCGGCCCCACCGTGAGCCACACCACCGGAGGCCACACCACCTCAGGCCACCTCCTTCCTTGGCCATCACCACCACCGTCGTTCTCTGCCTCGCCTCTCCCCTGCTTCTTTCTCGGCCTCCCCTGTTCTCCCCTGCTCTCCCTCGCCTCTGCCTTCTTCTTCTCTGCCACCGTGTACCACGGGCCACATACCGTGTCCTGTCCTTGCTTTACTTGCCGTCGTATTCTTATCGTCGGTAAGTGTCGTCGATTAAATCGTTTTTATTTCATTAAATTATCGACTTTTGATTTGGCCCATTTTAATTGATTTCCTTTGTTTCTCGCCGGAGATTCACCGGAGCTTCACCTCCGGCAACCACCACGGTGACCACCACCGTGTTCTTTTCCTCACCGCTTGCTCTCCGTGTTCTTTGTTTTGTCTAGGCTCGGTTTCGACATCGAAAGTCGGACCGCAAGGTGAGCCTCGTTTGACCCTCTTCCACTTTGACATTAATCAAGCTCGATTTTATTTCATTCGAGCTCGTAATTTGTGTTACATTAATAGCCTGACTAGTCTCACTCTCCTCTTCCCTCTTTTGTTAAATCTTGTTTCGAGGTCACTGCGGTCAACCTGAATCGCTAGTGTTCTAATTTTGCTTCTGTTGCTCATTTTGGGTTTACAAGGAAATGGGTTTGATTATTTTATTTGGAGACCTCTGTTCGTGAGCCAAATTTAAGGTGCCCCCGCACACTAGTTTAATTTACGTATTTAGAATATATAATTTTTGTGTTCATGTGATATATAAATTATTTATGTGATTTGTGAATTTTGATTGTGTGTTATTTTCGGTTATAATATAATGTTGAATTGAATTGTGAAATATGATTTTTGCGATAATATGTGTTGGGTGAAAAATGTGTCGTGAATTATTCTTGAATTTATATGTAATTTCATCATGTTGAAAATTATATGTTATGTGTAAATTATTGATCATATTAATTATAAGTATCACAAGTATAATATGTGACTAAAATATTATTAAAATTACTTAAGTAAATAAATTAAATTTAAATAAAATAATTATAGTAATGAAATGTTTATTGTCACCAAAAGTCCAAATGAAATAATAACTAAAAATGAAGAATTAAGTTAAAAGAGTATTGAGTTTAAATTAATATTAAATCAATCTAAAAGTAAAAATATAAGTTAAGTTACCCTTATACAATTTCTACGATAAATAATTATATGGAAAGTCATATATCAAAATTAATATAACGAATACTTTATTAAAATTTTAAAGTTTATAATAAACTTAAAATATACCAAATAAGTATTTAGTTAAAATAATAACATGAAAGGAAATAAAGAACTTGACATTTAAAATAAACCTAAGTAAAGCTATTATTGAATAAAGTTAAAAATTAGTATCACTAACAAGATTTTTGAAAATAAAATAAAGTTAGACAAAGTCTTTTAATTAAAAAGGAATTTAAGAACTAACAACACAAATATAAATTAGGAGAAAAATAAAGTGTCAAGAATTTACTAAGTATAAAAATGTAAGGATAAAAAGGATTATCGAATCATATAAATAACTTAGTAAGTATAACATTTTATATGAAAAGATTAACTTAAAGCAAAGCTCACAAATTTAAACAATATCTTTAAAATTAGGAATTTGTCTTAAAATCGACAACTCACTAAACCAATGTAAGTTGTATAATAAAAATCAAACACATAAAACGTAAGATATTATAAAAAGATACAAATGATTCATAAAAATAATGTAGAAAAGATTTTAAGTTATAAAAACTTAAATAAGATTCCACGATCAAATTATCTTTTCACCTAAATCGAATAAGTAAATAAAAATTATAATACCAAATCGCTAAACACTTTACAATTTAAATAAGAGGAAGAAATAAATGTGAGTTATAATGCAATTCAATTATTTATATTACTAATCACTAATCTACTTTAATTTACTTAAAGTTGAAATGAAACTAAATCATACTTAAACGAACTATTATTAAATTACTAAAATATAAAATACACATACGTATAAAAATACGTACAAAGTATAAGGAGACGTATAAGTATAAAAATACGTACAAAGTATAAAAATAATGAATAGTAAAATAATGAATAGTAAAAATAATTAAAATATGTGAACGGACCCAAAATAAACATTTAAGTTTTCTATGTGCTTCCGTTTACTTGAAGAATTGATAGAATTAAATTTTCATTATACAAGTTCGACGATGATATAATTAGTAAGATTTGTCACCTAAGTTTTGAACGATAAAAAGAAATAATGAATTAAGAGTAAAGTACTTAGATTAACTCTCGTTACATATTAGAATAATTGTTGCGCCACCCTTGTGAATTGACCTATTATTGACTTCACTTTGACCGTCGCTCTAACTTGGGAACCCTTAGACTCTCTGAGGTTGTTTGGGTTGAATCCGATAATGAGCGAGTTATTCCTCATACTCGATATTCCTTCGACAATTTAGGATTTGAGTTCAAAGGCACGGCCTGACATGAGATTAAACCCTTCGATTATGACGTTGTATGATTAGTACTCGGGTGTCTGCGATGTTAAACGCTATAGGGTCAGGGTTGGTAAGGTAGCCGCATATGGGGACACTATCATCGCTATTTGGTGCTAGTGGTAATCTAATGACTCTCCTGGTCGTTATTTAACGTGATTTTAAGCCCTGGGTAGTGATTCGTTCACGGGCCCATATGAGGTAATTGGAAAATGACCATTCCCATCCAGGATGCGTAAGTAGTGTAATAGTCGTACCAATAGGGTAGTGTATGCATGCAAAAGACAAGGGTGATCCTCCTTATTACACCTTGATATCTTGACATTTAAAGTCCGATTGATGTGGCCAAGACGCCTTGTCGCGCGTTAACAGGCTATTTGTGTTAACGCATGTTTCCATCCTTGCTAGTTTGTTGGCTTATGGTGGTGTTTCATCTTAGATTATCCATGTTGCGTAAGATGTTAGGTAGTCAGTATCTTATGCTACTTAGTGTTTGATCGATGTCAGTGCGAGTAACTAGTGCACTTTGATGGCGGATCATATGGGTGATTTACCATGAGAGTACACAAGCCACTCGTAGTCAAGGCTCGCGAGTATATGTTACTATTTGAATAATTGAAAAGGGTCGACTACCCGATGATGATTGAGATGATGATGAATTGCCTATATGATTATGATTGAAATGATAATGATTTATTGAACAAGATTGGTTATAGGTGTTGCATGATATATTGTTTGGTTTATACTCGAGTTTGAATCATCCTGATTTTCCTTATGTGTTTTGCTTGCACCTTGCCATCTGCTTTAGTTAATTGTCATGTATATCGCATATGTTTATAATTGCTACACTACATGATTTATTTGATGTGTTTAGATGTGTTGGGGAGAAAACACTAATTATGGGATTTGTTGCGAGCGTCCAGAGACTTGAGTGTCTATCTACACCAGGGTTGTGAAAGCCTTCTTTTGTGTTTTGAGAGATTGTAAGAATGACTCTGTTTTGTCTATAACTCTTATTATGTATAATGAGTTGTAATCACGATGACAATTTGGTTTTGTAATAAATAGACTTAATTAATATTCCGCCTTAGTTTAATTAAAGTCGCGAAAAACCAGGTTATTCTGATTAGTATCAGTATCTTGCGGCGTGAATGACTTAAAGTTATCTCACATAAGCGAGGCGACACACAGGCCGACATTCATATCGTATGTCGGGCATAGGCGTATAGGATCAAATAATGAATTAGGAATCTCTAGATCGCTAAAATAATAACTTAGATCACTTTAAATTGTAAGAAAGGGTAGAATCATAAGGATCGACCAAAGGATAAAGACTAGTTAGATGGCGATAGAATCTTGTCGTATTATAATTCTTTTACTTGCTAAGTGCTCTATGACTAAACTTTTTGGTGACAAGTCTCTTATAATAACGTTACCTAAACTCGAGAAGTATAAATCGAAGGCAGAGGCGACTAGGACTCAAGCACTTGTAAATGGGCGCATCAAGAGTCGAGCGATCTGAAAGATGTTCTAGACCTCGAAGAATTCTATTGCCTTGAAGACGTCTATAACTTTTTCTAACATCCTTATTAAAATAGATTATCATTTTCTCTTCCAAAAATTCTAAATCTATTTAACTGATCTTCTCCTTCTATTTAACTTCCTATAATGACTTCATAAAATGAATTTTTATCTCTTTTCATTTCTCGCAAATACAAGACTTGGAGACAAGACCGGAAGCGCATACAGAGAGACGTATCAAGGATCATGCTATCTGAGACCACTTCCAAGACGTCGAAGACTTCTTTATCATTGAAAATTTATACAACTATATCTAAATCATCCTCTAAATTTAGATATTTTTAATTTGATTACCTTTCAAATTCTACTTACTATCTCATTCTAAATATCTAAAATCGTAAATTTATAATTCCTAACTACCTTCAAAAATTTACCTTCGTATTTCGTCTTAAAAACATCTTCAAAAATTATTCCTTTGTTTCGCAAGATTTTTATTTCGTAATTTGAAATATCATTGAAATTTAATCGTCATAACTTTCTTATTCTCATTTCATACAGTTTTGAACTTTATTATTTTCCAGCCTCCTAAACCTTTTGTCACCTTCTGGTAAAATTTCACCTATTTTAAAACTTTTAGTTTTCTATGCATTAGTCAATAAATTTGATTTCATATTTTCAATTCCCTTCATAAATTCCTTATTTCTTAAATGTAGATACTTTTGAAACATATTTATTTCGACCTTCTATATTTAAAATTTTTATCAATCTCCTAATATAATTCTAAAATTTTGTTTTCATACGTTCCTTATAAAAATACCTTTGAAAATTCATTGCTTGTTCCGTAAAATCTTTGTAACGTAATTTGAAATACTTTTGAAACTTCATGGTTCAAACTTTTCATTCCTTTATTTCTAAAATCTTTGAAATTGTTTTATTTCTACTATTTCTTCTATTTTAGAAATATATACAACAAAGTTATTTTACGTCATCAATTATTATAAATTTTCAAACTTACCCGAAATATAATTTATAACACTTCTGTTTCATCTAATAACATTATAATAATAATTTAAAAAAAAAAAAAAAATGAACTATATCAACAAGGTTATCCATAATTCTCTAAAATTTTACTTGAATCATTCAACGATAACCTATATTTCCCCTAATTTCATTAAGGCTCATATTTTCCTTATGATCACTACGACTTTTACATATTTTCCCTAAATGCCGTTTTCCTAAGGCTATAAACCTTATGCATGTGATCAATAAAAGTAACAATAATAATATTATAAGGTATATACGTTTAAAATTTCTTAAGGGGGTAGGACAATAATTTGATCATATCAAAATTCTAACTAAATCATAAAACTTCTTATTTCAACCTATTTTATTTTAAGGTTAGTATTTATTTCTAGATTTAAATAAATTGTTTTATTCTTAAAACGCTTATTATTTTAATTTAATTTAATTCCGTACAAAACTTCTAGGCCCTACCTTTTTGAAAACGTCTTTCACGCAGATTTTGAAAATGTCAATGCAGTAACATTTATATATTAATTCGAAAAGAATTATTTATACTTTGAAATTATTTAATTTCTTCAATAATTCCTTTTGATAAAATCTTACTCATTCAAGAGTAATGTTAATATCCTAATTCCAAAAATCTCGATGTTTTCACTAACTGTCCAGTTCTATCTCGACAGTTATCCATCTTATTCAAGTTTCGGGGACGAAACTTTTCTTAAGGGGGTAGGATTGTAACACCCCGTGTTTTTATTAATACTAATTAATTATTTTAACAAAATTCTTAAATTAAAATTTATATAAATTAACTTTCATTCAATTACTTCAAAAACGCGGCTGAAAAATTTCGTTCGAATAAACACTCTCAAGATATTTCTAGTTAAACTTTATTAACTTTGTATTAACTTGTATTATATTTTTATTTATAAAATACATATCGAACTAAAACTTTGATTCAATTATTTTATTAAACTTTGTAAATTGCATTTCAGGTTAAAAAGTAGTATAAATTGAATAAATATAATTGTTTGAAATGTTTTCGTTAAAACGAACAGACCGTTTGAAAATCTGTGAGACCATAATACAATTTGTAACTGACAACTTTTATACAATTATATTTTTGAACTATAAATTTTATAATACTAATGATGAAACTAAAATTTAAAACAAATAATTTAAAGTATAGTATATTTTATAAAATATAAAAATTTATAAATAAGAGTAAATGAAACAGAGCAAACAAAATGAAACAGACCCAAATGATCCTTCCTTTATGTCGACATTAGCTTCTCCACTTGCCTTTAGATATTTTTTTTTAGGTTAAAACTTTCTCAGCACTCCCCTTATAACTCCCTTGTTTTACTGATACACTCAAAGCCTCCATCTCCCTCATTCATCTTCTTCTTCATTTTCTTTTCTTTTATTTCTTCTTGCTTCCTCCATTAAAATCAAATAAAACCAACAAAAACAACAACAATAACAAGCAGCAGCAACCCAACGACAACAGCAAAAACAACACGGCAACAACAACAAAACCGACAACCACAACACCGACCACCATCAACAGCAGCCCCCACCGGAGTCGCCATTGAAGGCGAGCTCGAGCTCCCTTGCCTGCCATGGCCGTGCTCTGCTCACCACCACCGTCACCCTCTTTTCTCTCCTGCCCCTGCTCCCCCTTCTCTTTTCCCCTGTTCTCGGCCCCACCGTGAGCCACACCACCGGAGGCCACACCACCTCAGGCCACCTCCTTCCTTGGCCATCACCACCACCGTCGTTCTCTGCCTCGCCTCTCCCCTGCTTCTTTCTCGGCCTCCCCTGTTCTCCCCTGCTCTCCCTCGCCTCTGCCTTCTTCTTCTCTGCCACCGTGAACCACGGGGCCCTGCCCACCGTGGCCTGGCCTTGCTTTACTTGCCGTCGTATTCTTATCGTCGGTAAGTGTCGTCGATTAAATCGTTTTTATTTCATTAAATTATCGACTTTTGATTTGGCCCATTTTAATTGATTTCCTTTGTTTCTCGCCGGAGATTCACCGGAGCTTCACCTCCGGCAACCACCACGGTGACCACCACCGTGTTCTTTTCCTCACTGCTCTCTCCCGTGTTGCTGTTTTGTCTAGGCTCGGTTTCGACATCGAAAGTCGGACCATGAGTGAGCCTCGTTTCAACCCTCTTCCACTTTGACATTAATCAAGCTCGATTTTATTTCATTCGAGCTCGTAATTTGTGTTACATTAATAGCTTTGACTAGTCTCACTCTCCTCTTCCTCTTTTGTTAAATCTTGTTTTCGAGGTCACTGCGGTCAACCGGAACTGCTAGTGTTCTAATTTTGCTTCACAACTGCTCATTTTTGGGTTTACAAGGAAATGGGTTTGATTATTTTATTTGGAGACCTCTGTTCGTGAGCCAAATTTAAGGTGCCCCCGCACACTAGTTTAATTTACGTATTTAGAATATATAATTTTTGTGTTCATGTGATATATAAATTATTTATGTGATTTGTGAATTTTGATTGTGTGTTATTTTCGGTTATAATATAATGTTGAATTGAATTGTGAAATATGATTTTTGTGATAATATGTGTTGGGTGAAAAATGTGTCGTGAATTATTCTTGAATTTATATGTAATTTCATCATGTTGAAAATTATATGTTATGTGTAAATTATTGATCATATTAATTATAAGTATCACAAGTATAATATGTGACTAAAATATTATTAAAATTACTTAAGTAAATAAATTAAATTTAAATAAAATAATTATAGTAATGAAATGTTTATTGTCACCAAAAGTCCAAATGAAATAATAACTAAAAATGAAGAATTAAGTTAAAAGAGTATTGAGTTTAAATTAATATTAAATCAATCTAAAAGTAAAAATATAAGTTAAGTTACCCTTATACAATTTCTACGATAAATAATTATATGGAAAGTCATATATCAAAATTAATATAACGAATACTTTATTAAAATTTTAAAGTTTATAATAAACTTAAAATATACCAAATAAGTATTTAGTTAAAATAATAACATGAAAGGAAATAAAGAACTTGACATTTAAAATAAACCTAAGTAAAGCTATTATTGAATAAAGTTAAAAATTAGTATCACTAACAAGATTTTTGAAAATAAAATAAAGTTAGACAAAGTCTTTTAATTAAAAAGGAATTTAAGAACTAACAACACAAATATAAATTAGGAGAAAAATAAAGTGTCAAGAATTTACTAAGTATAAAAATGTAAGGATAAAAAGGATTATCGAATCATATAAATAACTTAGTAAGTATAACATTTTTATATGAAAAGATTAACTTAAAGCAAAGCTCACAAATTTAAACAATATCTTTAAAATTAGGAATTTGTCTTAAAATCGACAACTCACTAAACCAATGTAAGTTGTATAATAAAAATCAAACACATAAAACGTAAGATATTATAAAAAGATACAAATGATTCATAAAAATAATGTAGAAAAGATTTTAAGTTATAAAAACTTAAATAAGATTCCACGATCAAATTATCTTTTCACCTAAATCGAATAAGTAAATAAAAATTATAATACCAAATCGCTAAACACTTTACAATTTAAATAAGAGGAAGAAATAAATGTGAGTTATAATGCAATTCAATTATTTATATTACTAATCACTAATCTACTTTAATTTACTTAAAGTTGAAATGAAACTAAATCATACTTAAACGAACTATTATTAAATTACTAAAATATAAAATACACATACGTATAAAAATACGTACAAAGTATAAGGAGACGTATAAGTATAAAAATACGTACAAAGTATAAAAATAATGAATAGTAAAATAATGAATAGTAAAAATAATTAAAATATGTGAACGGACCCAAAATAAACATTTAAGTTTTCTATGTGCTTCCGTTTACTTGAAGAATTGATAGAATTAAATTTTCATTATACAAGTTCGACGATGATATAATTAGTAAGATTTGTCACCTAAGTTTTGAACGATAAAAAGAAATAATGAATTAAGAGTAAAGTACTTAGATTAACTCTCGTTACATATTAGAATAATTGTTGCGCCACCCTTGTGAATTGACCTATTATTGACTTCACTTTGACCGTCCGCTCTAACTTGGGAACCCTTAGACTCTCTGAGGTTGTTTGGGTTGAATCCGATAATGAGCGAGTTATTCCTCATACTCGATATTCCTTCGACAATTTAGGATTTGAGTTCAAAGGCACGGCCTGACATGAGATTAAACCCTTCGATTATGACGTTGTATGATTAGTACTCGGGTGTCTGCGATGTTAAACGCTATAGGGTCAGGGTTGGTAAGGTAGCCGCATATGGGGACACTATCATCGCTATTTGGTGCTAGTGGTAATCTAATGACTCTCCTAGTCGTTATTTAACGTGATTTTCGCCCTGGGTAGTGATTCGTTCACGGGCCCATATGAGGTAATTGGAAAATGACCATTCCCATCAGGGGATCCGTAAATGAGTGTAATAGTCGTACCAATAGGGTAGTGTATGCATGCAAAGACAAGGGCGATCCTCCTTATTACCTGCTTGATATCTTCAGCATTTAAAGTCCGTTGATGTGACCGGCACGCTGTCGCGCGTTAACATGCTATTTGTGTTAACGCATGTTTCCATCCTTGCTAGTTTGTTGGCTTATGGTCGTGTTTCATCTTAGATTATCCATGTTGTGTTAGATGTTAGGTAGCTGTATCTTATGCTACTTAGTGTTTGATCTGATGTACGAGTCTGAGTAACTAGTGCACTTTGATGGCGGATCATATGGGTGATTTACCATGAGAGTACACAAGCCACTCTGTAGTCAAGGCTCGCGAGTATATGTTACTATTTGAATAATTGAAAAGGGTCGACTACCCCGATGATGATTGAGATGATGATGAATTGCCTATATGATTATGATTGAAATGATAATGATTTATTGAACAAGATTGGTTATAGGTGTTGCATGATATATTGTTTGGTTTATACTCGAGTTTGAATCATCCTGATTTTCCTTATGTGTTTTGCTTGCTTGCCATCTGCTTTAGTTAATTGTCATGTATATCGCATATGTTTATAATTGCTACACTACATGATTTATTTGATGTGTTTAGATGTGTTGGGGGAGAAAACACTAATTATGGGATTTGTTGCAGGCGTCCCGAGACTTGAGTGTCTATCTACACCAGGGGTTGTGAAAGCCTTCTTTTGTGTTTTGAGAGATTGTAACCGAATGACTCTGTTTTGTCTATAACTCTTATTATGTATAATGAGTTGTAATACGATGACAGCTGGTTTTGTAATAAATAGACTTAATTAATATTCCGCCTTAGTTTAATTAAAGTCGCGAAAAACCAGGTTGTTACAGGTGTGTTATTGAATTTGAGGGATGAAATTCGAATTTGAGAGTACTAAGAAGAAAAAAGTGAAGAGAAAATACAATTCCGATAAGTCAACGTCGGAATTTAGTCAACTCAAGCTAAAAGGTCATAATCGACAAAATATTTTTTTTAAAGGTGGTAATTGACAAACTTTTTTTTTTTTAAAGGTGGTGTTTGACAAAATAAGTTTTTTAAAGGTGGTGTTTGGCAATAAACCCTTTAAAAAACAAAAACCGGTAATTGGTGAAATTCACCTTCTACGATTCTACCTCTAAATTAAATCACAAATTCTTGTTTGTTACTGCCTTCATTCAACTCCATTCACAATACAACATTATTTGTCAGTATTCATATACTCGGGAAATTTTGATATTGTGCTTGATATATAATTGTGAATATGGTCATGTGTGATTTTGTTTTGTTCGTCTTCTTACATACAATATTAAAATTAAATTTGTACAATTTTTTATAATACGTAATTATAGATATTACCGTTGCAAAATGCGCATCGGCAAGTGAACCATGACATATTGACATCATGTAGTGAATGGAGTTGAATGGAGGGAGTATTAGATAATGACTCATAAAATTGTGTTATACAAAAAATAAATATTGCGTAATACCTCCTTTAGTCTTCTCAAAAATATGACGGTGTTTAAAGTCATATAATTTAATTTCATCTTGAAAATTGGAGTAACTATGTCTGGTCGATCCTCAGGTCTCAAACTCATCCCTCTTACATCATTAACTATTTTTGGCCATTTGGGATTGCATGTAAACGTGATGAAAAGGACAAGGTATCCAGCCCATTTGCATATTGCCATGGTATCTTGATATGTCTCTCCCATATAACCATATCCCCCTAAAAAAGTTGATGGCAAAATATAATGTGCGCCAGATGTAGATGCGTCATTGCGTCCAGACTGGACAACGTTGTTGTAAGATTTTTATACTTTTCTAAGCGAAGAGTGCACTGGTTTTGACGTATATATGATATACAACCATATTCCACCATAGTATACCCATCAACACAAAATTGTTGGAACAATTTACCTGAACATAACAATGCCGAATACTCCAAATATGCACTTATATCATGAATACGATAATGTAGCCATTCACGCAGTGTTAAAGTGTTGCGTGGATTATCAGAAGTTTTTGAATCTGTGGACACTTGGCTACGAGGTACGCCTATTTGAAACCCATCATCACCGTATGGAAACAATAATGGATATTGTAATGCTAAGTATGAAGGATGCAACTCAGAAATTCGATTTAGAAGACCAGATTGTCTTTCAATAATAATGTCCCTCCTCTCAATATCTCCCACTATTAAAGCAGCAACTTCAAAAGCAGTTGGAAGACTGTATGTCCGATCATCAGTATTCCTACGGCTGATAAGTCTCATTTTGATATCTTCACCGCCATCATGCGATTGAATATGCCACTAACAATGATCAAAATACATTTTAAAAGAAAAGTCACTAACATTGTTTTTTAGTTAGGAATATATTGACAATTAATCATAATTATATTTAAAATATACTTAGTGGTACCACTAAATAATCGTAATTATTTTAGTGGTACAATTAATCATAATTATTACCATCAAAGGAATATATTTAAAATATGCCACTCAAATAATTATACTTATCACGGTCAATAATTATGACAATTAATTATTCCTAATATATTCCTAACTAAAGTGGTAATTATCACCAAATTATGACAATTAATTATTCCTAATATATTTAAAATATGCCACTAAAGTGGTAATTATCACTAAAATATATTCCTAACTAAAAAACAATGTTTAATCATAATTATCACGGTCAATAATAATTATAATAATTATTATTAATTGTTATAATTAATCATAATTATTTTAGGGGTACAATTAATTATAATTATCACCATCAATGGAATATATTTAAAATATGCCCTCAAAATTTATTTCACTTTAGTGATAATTATGATTGATTGTCAATAAATTTTGAAGTACTCGTGTAAGTAACTTTAGTAGATTTATTTCATGATTTTTACCCTTTTAACAGCAATTTGTATTTTGATCTTACATTAATTTAATATGAGACTGTCTCAAAGAGACTTACTGTAAATTAATACTTGCTACATACTCATTACCAATTGTTTAAGAATACTATTATATATACTCGTGTTATTTTCTTATGGAAGGAAAAAGATGAAATGAAAAGGATACCTTTTAAATTTTCTTCCCAAATTACAACCTTTTAATATATTTTACGCTGAATATGCCACTAACAATGATCAAAATACCCATGATGTTATTTTAACCCCTTATTTTAGTGAACTTTTTTCACCCAAATTATTACTCCGCTCTTTATTTGCATCAAAAAAAAAAAAAAAAATTCAATATATTTGCTCTACACATTAATTTAGTTTCAATCTTTTGAGTTAGAATCTCAAAAACTTCCTTTAAGAGTTTTTTTTTTTTTTTTTTTTTTTTTTTTTGCCAAAATATATGGGTATTTTAAAATTATTCATTCTACACTTTAAAAAAATTTGCTCAAGTCTTAATCTTTATGGTTTTGGAAGTAATGGAAGACACAATCATGAATCATGCATTCATCTTCTTACACTGACCTAAAAATTCCTCAATTTTTCATTTTCTCTCTCCAGTAATTCTCATGTAACGCTGAACTTACA
Source organism: Dianthus caryophyllus (assembly GCA_023091065.1). Taxonomy (NCBI): domain Eukaryota; kingdom Viridiplantae; phylum Streptophyta; class Magnoliopsida; order Caryophyllales; family Caryophyllaceae; genus Dianthus; species Dianthus caryophyllus. Next base: position 33,429,318 of record CM041517.1, on the reverse strand, counting down.
CTAAGTTAATGTGAGACTAAGGTACAAATTACAGTTAAAGAGGTACAAAAACATAAAACAAATCTACTAAAGTCACTAACAGAGGTACTAAAAATATTTAGTAACAATTTATAACAATTATTACTTAAATAGTACAAAAACTATATAATCGGATACAAATGAGGCAGACTTACAATAATTTATTGTAAGTCCTGACTTATACAAGAATTAATGTTCTATGTAATAATCTATGCTATTTCCTACACCACCTTTCAAAATTGGTGTCCAAAACTTAAAACATACACAAATTCTTGTTTGAGACCAAGAAACCCGTTTCAAGCTAGAAACGGGTCGGGTCAGACCCGTTTTTCTCTTTTTAATTTTTTTTTTTTTTTTTTTTTTTTTTGAATTTTGAAAATTTCGTTTTTCTCTTTTTTCTTTTTTTTTTTTTTTTTTTTTTTTTTTTTTGAAAATTTTATTTTTTTTATCTTTTATCGAAAATCGTTTTTATAGGGTAATTAAAAATGGTAACAAAGTAGACAAAAATGGTAACATATTATATTATATTGGTAACATATTATGAGACCTCAGTTTTCATGGGTTTGTTTTCCTTAAAAGATAATGTTGTCCTTTTCTACAAACAGGTAACCATTTAGTATAATAATGTTACCATGTTAGCTTTCAGTGTTTGTATTCCTTAAAAGATAATGTTGTCCTTTTATATATACAGGTCACCCTTTACTACAACAATGTTACCATCTCATTTTTCAGTTTCAATGGGTTTGTTTTCCTTGAAAGAAAATGTTGCCCTTTTATACAAACAGGTCACCCTTTAAAGAAACAATGTTACCATTTTATTTCTCAGCTAAACTAATGTTTCAATGGGTTTTTTGTCCTACAAATATAATGTTGTCCTTTATTACAAACAGGTCACCATTTAGTACAACAATGTTACCGTCTTTCCATGGGTTTGTTTTACTTGAAAGAAAATGTTACCCATTTATGCAAACAGGTCACCATTTACAACAATAATGTTACCATCAGATTTAATTTAAATCCATCAGATCACAAATAATGTTACCATCAGATTTACAACAATAATGTTACCATTTACAACAACAATGTTACCGTCTTTCTTCTTCCCCCAAATCCCAGCAAAAAAAAAAAAAAAAAACGAATACAACAAGAATGGCGACATCACAAATCCCCAACAGCTCACCCTTCTTCTTCCCCAAATCCCCCCAAATCCACCATTAAAATGGGTTTAAAAAAGAGAAAAACGGGTTTAAAAAAAAAAAAAAGAGAGAAAAAAAAAACAAATACAACAACTCACTCATGACAACAAACCAACGACAACAACAACAGCAAACCAACGACAAACAGCAGCACCAAGGAAGCCAAAAAATGGGGCAACTTCATCACCATTGAAGACTGTTGAAGCCATTGTTTTCTGGGTTTTTGATTGAAAAAATTGAATTGAATTTGATGATTTTGAATGATTAGATCTGAGAAACAAAAAAAATGAAATGGGTTTTCATTGAAATGAAATGGAAGAGAGTGAGAGAGAGAGAGAGAGAGAAAAACAAAAAAACAAAAAAAAATGAGAGGAGAGGCAGCAGAGAGAAGAGGAGAGGGGTAGGGTTTTTAAGCAACCCTAGTTTGGGTCCGACCCGTTTCTCTTGTGAGACGGGTTGACCCGTCTCACAAGAGACTAATTGTAAAACATATACTCCCTCCATCCAAATTTAAAGTTCATGGGTGGAGGGGTACAAAATTTAAGAGTAAAGTAAGATTTGGGATGGAAAATAAAAGTTGAGAAAATATGTGGAGTCACAATTGATAATAACCATAGATTATGGATGAAAATGGGGTAAGAACTTTAAATATGGATGGATGAAAAAGGAAATTAGGAACTTTAAAGGTGAATGGAGGTAGTATAAAGTACGTAGTTGCTTTAAATCACTTTTCCATGAAACTCCTTCGGTAATTCTATCACTTTTAGCATTCCCTATGATCGTCAATGATCTTCACAAAACCCTACAAACTCATCAATTTTTACAACAAAAACTTCCAATTTTAGAACTTTATACTTGAATTTAGTACTTTGTACTTGGTATTTATCTTTAAACCAGATGATGTGGTGTTCACTACACATCATATGGCCACAATTTTTGTGCAAAAGATTGAAAAAGTTAATGGAGATTCTGAGAAGCAAGCCAAGATATTAGTCAATGGTTTGATCAAAGTGAAATGAGGAAGAAATTCTTAAGGGAAGGAAAGAACACGAAAATTTGTAATGTGGGTGGTAAAACTAGTGAAAAATGGGGTTGGGATTACCAATAATTGATTTAGGACCAAAGTGTTGGAGCTAATGTCCTCCACAGTTAGTGCAATAACATAAATAAATCTCTAAAGGTACACAGGGTACATTTTGTATTTAATCAGTTGATTAACGTTTATCGATAACGGTTGGCTTGCTAGATAAGTTTGACGTTATTGTCATACAGATGGCGGTGATCAACTGGTCCCTAAGAGTCACACCTAAAGGATGTGTTTGAGAGATATGATTATTTGAGAAAATGATCATATTGATGCCTTACTTAATGACTAAACGGTTAGTCAGTGTTGTTGACTAAAAGGTTAGTCAAATGTGACTAAAATGTTAGTCAAGTGTGATGATGTTACTGACTAAAATGTTAGTCAGTGTAATGGTGGTACGGCTATTTAATACAGATTAAATAATATTAGCTGAGACGAATTAAATGCAATTCGTGAATTGAATATAAAATGTTATATTTAATTATTGTGTATAATGCAAGCTAATTAAACATAAACCGTTATAATTAATTAGCAAATTATGAATATAAGGATATTTATAATATATTATAGTCGGTCCATACAGATGACACTAGGAATATAATGCATTATATAAAAAGCTAAAATGACCAAGTGAAAAGTGTCCAGATACATTGTGTCCCGATACACTCCTTTCCTTGATCAATAAGTTACTGATTTTGAGGAGAATAATATCTCCCCAAAATTAGAAGAAGAGGCCGGCCACTTTAGGAGTATATGAGGAGGATTTTGCCTTTCCTAATACGACTCTAATTCATTCCTTAATTCATACACAACTCTACAACACAATATTCTTGAGAGAAAACCAGTTTTCTTCTCTAAAAATTCTCTAGCAATCAAAGGCATATCAAGAACACATCTTGGGTGAGATTATTAGGAGATACCATACTTTTGGTATTGATCTTAGGCCAAATTCATTAGGATTAAAGGTTAATTCTTGAATCTTTATACTTTATTATGCAATTTTGTTTTATGACTTTAAATCTTATAAAGTTTTTCATTATAATCCTATGTTTTTAAAGGTCTATATACCGATATAAACCTACACAAAGTCAATCAAGGAGTTCAAATAACATGAGGGTTATTTTGGTCATTTTCGAACATTTGTTTCCCAGAGTTCGGTGTTGATGACAAATTTAGTGTGAAATGTATTTGAAAAGGTGGTAATTTAACATAAATTTTAAAGGAAAGTGATAGGGCCTTAGGATGAGTATCAAGTCGATGCAGCACCCTAATTTAAAAATAAAAAATAAATATAAAATCTAATATTTAATAAATTTTCTTATTGTAAATTCTTAACGGTAGCAATGTAATTTAACATAGTTTGGATCGAACTAAAAATAAATCATTTTTGTTATCATCCGGTCTCTACATTTTTATGATTATTAACGTTGTTTAAAAAATATGAGCGATCAAACGATTATTCAATTCAATTTTTGATATATACGACATTGAATTATGATGATTCATGATTTATTCTCGTGAATAATATAAAGTCAAAAAATATACCTCCTATTAGTGTATTAATTTATATATGAATTGTAAACCCAAATAATATCGAATAATATTGATATTTTATTACAATTTGGTACCAATAAGTAAATATATAAAGAAAAAACTGTATAGACATCAATTCAACTATTTTTTAAAAAATATAGAAAAAGAATTTTGAATTACGATAAACATGAAATAATATTATATCATAACTAATTGCCAATTCGTACTATTTTGAAAATTTTCGTACTTTTTTTTAATAAATTTCCAAAATCTATTTTAAAGGAAATCAATATTTAAATTTTTTCATATTGCAGAGCTAAGAATGTTAAATATAGGTATAAAATCATGCAAACTCTAAAATAAAGCCACTTCACATTTCACTCATGACTCATAAAATCAAAAACAATATCAATCAATAAGGATAATATCTTCAAGTTATTTTAGAAAAATTCATATTTAAAATAATGCTGGAAAAAGATGAGATAAATTTATAACTATTTATTTTAAAAAATCTTATAATTTACATAAAAAATTAGTTAAATGGAATTATGAATGAGTTTATAATGAAACCATGCTATGAGTTTGTGGGGTTGTTATTTTTTTCCTAACTTCATAAAGACTGTAAATTGCAAATAACATCTAAATGTTATTAATTAACTACGTAGTTAAATTATAGCAATAACAAAAATCGGTATGTCTCATGAATTCATGATTAAGAGCTATATGTTAAATGTTAAAAAGGTAAAGCAGTCTTCCATGGTAATACAGAGTAATATGAAGAATGCAATAAGGAGTATTGTGAATAATGCATGTTGAGAAAAAATAGCAAAATCCTAACTAATATGTATAATAAAGATCCACAAAGATTCTTTAATCAATAATTTAATGTATTAATATATAATAATATCAAGTTACTAGAATACCCTTTATTAAAGATAAAATATAAAAACAAATTAACAATAAAATGTCTTTAATTTACAATCATACCCTCGGTGGTATTTAATTTGAGTACCACCGGGTGGTACAATCTCATTTTCCAATTTTAAAAGGTGATAATTTACAAAAAGTGATTATAAAAGATGATTTTTTAAGAATGTATTTGAAAAGACAAGAATTTTGACAAAAGCCGATAAGTTTTCTTCGGCATTTTCATATATTTTTCACATTTTTCGTTTTTCAAACAATTACCTAGTATATACCGATATAAACCTACAAGTGGTATCAGAGCCTTAGGGCATATGAAATTTTTATAAGGTTTTCATAAAAATCGATTTTGTATAATTTTTAAACAAAATTTTGATGATGGCCGAATGTTTTGATGTTGGCCGTGTGGTTCTTGTTTGTTTTTGGCTTGATTTGGTCTATTTTGATTCATATTTATCAATGTTTTAAGATGTTAAAACTATAATATATGATTTTGCATAGGTTTTGATTTAATACCGATTGAATTAAAACATAAAAGGACCAAATTTTTGTATGTTAATGAACATATGAGTTTGTTAATCATTAGATCTATATGTTTAAGATGTTTAAATTAAAAGGTTATTTTGAATCTCTTAAATCAATGTTTAATACGGATTAAAATTGAGTTAGTATCGATCTAATCATTAGCATAATCGAATTAAAACTGTTTAATTCGTTGTTTTCTTTCTTTTGGCCGAATTAGATTATTAATTTTTGGTAATTTTATTTTCAAAAGGCCGAATTAAATTAAAAAAAAAAAAAAATTTTGTTTAATTTACTAAAGTGGCCGAAACTTTTTTTTAATAAAATTTTTTTTTTTTCGGTTTTTTTGTTTCTTTTGGCCAAATATTTGTTAATTTTGGAAATAAATGTTTTGTTATATTTGTTATAAAGATAACATATATTTAGTTATTATGAAAAGGTTCATAATTTTTGATACCATATATTTCAAAAGAGTTTAAAATATTGTGTGACCTAATTTATGTTATACTGATAATATAAATTATGGATTATTTTTGATTAAAAGGTATTATGAATAATTAAGGAATTGTTGCATAATTTTAATCTTTTATAAAGAGGTGGTTTGGATTTAATCGATTGTATGCATTGTTTTAATCTTGTTTTAGTTGATGCTTTTTTTTTGTGAATGTTTGAATGAATGGTTTAATTTTACGCATTAATTTTGTACAAACGGTTGTAATTTACTAGTGTGGCCCTAGAAAATTATGTTTTCGTAATGAAGGAAACATAATTATGGTTGTATTTTGAGATCTCGAATCTCCCATCTTGTAATATTTTTAATTTATGGCATATTTTGAATTAGAATGTAAATAGGTTTATTTTGTAATTCAAAATGTAATTTTTGAGAAGATTCAAGATGAAGATTCAAGATGGACTCCCACTTAAAGCCCAAGATGAAGAATGAAGACAAGCTTAGGGTCCATGGAGGATTCCAATTTGTATTTGTCTTTATTTTCATAGGGATAGGCCACACTAGGTGTTTTTCCTTTTTGCGTTTTCTTTACCGTTTTATTGCATTCACGTTAGTTAGGAGCATCATATTCCGCCTAAACTAAACCAAACCACCTAATATGCATGAATATGGATCATATAGTTGCATTTTATATTATGGACATACGGATGTCACTCGTTTTAGGGCTATCACCTCAATTTAATCATTCTCGAAAATGCTAGATATTTGTTCACTTAAAATGAATTAAAATGAGATGATGGGGCCTTCCTCTATTCTAAAATTGAGATTAGTCTTTATAGGAAAAGCATGCTATGAGCCCCTTATTCGTCGGCAGGCATGTAGGACCTTACTCTCCACATGACCCCTTCTACGTTGGGTAAGTAGTATGTGTTGACCTATTTTACCTCAACACTATAGTTCGAGTAATATCTCGTAGTTATAATGGACTAATAGATAGGATTTACTGAAATCTATCGACCAAGAATTCTAACAGTAGAATTAGCCAAGAGGTTGGCTTATCAATTTAAAGAAATTGAGTCTTGGGATCATTTATATAATTCTCGAGGGAGGTCGATTATATGAGTGCACGAGTCATTGCATTAAATCGTTATTGCTTTACGACTTAAATATTTAAAAACCATGATTTCTTATCTTCTCTTCTTCTTCTTTCTTTTCACAGTTTCGAATACGTTATATACAGATATAACTACTATAACAAATGGTTGTACGTACTGACGAACCAATGCCAAGTGCCACACTAGCTCGCGAATCATGGCTAAGAATGTTTATGGACAGCATGAATCAGTCTACTCGACTGAAGAGTGATGGGTCCAACTTCTCTGATTCGGAGGCCGCATTACGGAATGCTGCCATTGCTGACGGCAAGTTCAAGTACTTGACTGAGCCACTGTCGACTAAACCAGCTCCCGATGCAGGAGCAAATGAACTCTATCTTTACAATGATTTCATGATGGAGGCGGGTGCGATACAGAACGTACTCATCTATGCAATGGAATCCAATTTGTAAAGACGATTCATTATCCAAGGTGCAAACAAGATTTTCACCACCCTAACCAAAGAATTCTCGAAAGCACCGAGAATCAAGAGTTACGAGTATACCACTCGTTTCTTTGAGGCTAGACTCCAGAAGGGCCAATCGGTTGGTCCACACCTTCTCGACATGATCGAGAATGTTGAAAAACTGGAGGAGCTTGGTTGCAAGATCGATGAGAAGATCATCGTTGATCGTGTGCTCCACTCTCTTCATGATGGGTATGCCCTCTTTAGGGCAAACTATTACATGAATGACATGCAGAAAAGTATGCATGGGCTTCACTCACTCCTCGTACAGACGGAGAGTGATCTGAAGTTGAGTGGGAGCATGAAACAAGATGTTCTCATGATTGGCAACAAGAAGGCTAAGGGTAAGGCTCCGGCTAACCTAACTATAGGGAAGCCAAAATTCAAGAAGCCAGTGGTTGCTAAGAGTGGGCCTGGTGAGTCTAGCGGTAGCTCACAAGGCAAGGCAAAAGTTAAGCAAAGCAAAGTATGGAGTGCCACCATTGCCACAAGTCTGGGCATTGGAGGCGTAACTGTCCCGTGTATGCTGAGGACATTAAGGCAGGCCGCGTCGTTCCTGTTGGTATGTCTTCTTTTATTCATATGATTGAGATTAACCATGCAAGTTTCGGAACTTGGGTACTTGATACTGGTTGTGGTTCTCATCTGTGCAATCATTTGCAGGGCCTAAGAAGCATCAAAACTCTGGCAAGAGGTGATGTAGACCTGCGAGTGGGGAATGGAGCAAGAGTTCTTCTTAGTATCAGTAGGAACATATGTAATCCAACTCCCGAGTGGATTTGAGTTATTTCTGAATAACTGTTACTATGTACCTAGTTTATCGAAAAACATTATTTCTGTATCCGTTCTTGATAAAGAAGGATTTTCATTTTTAATAAAGGATAATAGCTGTATTTTCTCTTTGAATGAAATGATTTATGGTAAAGCTGTTTCCATGAACGGAATTTATGTTTTAGATCAAACCACAGAAATCATGCATGTGAGTAACAAGAAAGCAAAGGTTGGTGACAAAGATCAAACCTATCTATGGTATTGCCGTATGGGACACATAAATGAGAAACGCGTGAAAAAGTTCATTGATAGTGGGACAATTGCCCCATTTGACTATGAAACTTTTGGCACGTGTGAATCATGTCTTATAGGCAAAATGTCTCGAATTTCCTTCAAAGGTGTTGGAATGCGTTTCACGACCTATTAGGACTCATACATACTGATGTGTGCGGACCTATGTCAATCAACGCTAGAGATGGCTATAGGTATTTTATCACTTTCACGGACGATTTGAGTAGATATGGTTATGTCTATTTAATGAAGCATAAAAGTGAGTCCTTTGACAAGTTCAAGGAATTCCAGAATAAGGTTGATAACCAACTGGATAGAAAGATAAAAGCACTACGTTCAGATCGTGGTGGCGAATATCTTTCAACTGAGTTTGATCAACACCTGAAAGACCGCGGGATAGTACTACAGTTAACTCCACCCGAAATACCACAACTGAATGGTGTGTCCGAACGTAGGAATCGAACATTACTTGATATGGCTCGATCCATGATGAGTCACACGGTTGTACCTGACTCATTATGGGGTTATGCTCTTTTGTCAGCTGCTCTTATACTTAATCGAAGTCCCACTAAAGCTGTTGACAAGACTCCATACGAGTTATGGAAGGGAACTGTCCCTAACTTGTCCTTTATTCGGGTTTGGGGGTGCGAGGCTTATGTCGAGTGGAGACACGAGGATAAGCTCGGCCCGCGATCGGTCAAGACATACTTTATTGGTTATCCAAAAGGAATGTTTGGTCATTACTTCTATTCGCCTACCGAACACCAAGTTTTTGTTGCGGCTAGTGCGAAGTTCTTAGAGAAAGAGTTTCTCGAAGACAAGAGAAGTAATAGAACCTTCGATCTGTCGGAGATTCCTGAACCAACAACCGAGCAACCAATGGTGGAAACTGTTCCTTATTCGTCTGCTGCGTTTAATATTCCCTTGGAACCCAGAAGGTCGAGTAGACTCTCCATTCCTCCAGATAGATACATCGGTATGGTTGAGGAGAATGGGAGAGACGACGTTTTACTCCTTGAGAGTAACGAACCCGTAACCTATAAAGGTGCGATGACGTGTTCTGATTCAAAGCTATGGCAAGAAGCCATGCAATCCGAGATGGACTCTATGTACGAGAACGATGTATGGGATCTGGTTGACTTACCTGATAAGGCTAGGTCTCTTCAGTGCAAATGGCTTTACAAGATAAAGCGATCTGTAGAAGGACAACCAGACATATACAAGGCACGACTAGTGGCTAAGGGTTTCACTCAAGTGCAAGGGTTGCACTATGATGAGATCTTTGCACCCGTAGTCATGCTTCGTTCCATCCGGATTCTCTTAGCGATTGCCGCATTTCATGACTATGAAATTTGGCAAATGGATGTGAAAACCGCCTTCTTAAAAGGTTATTTGGAGGAGGAGTTGTACATGGTACAACCCGAAGGTTACGCTGATCCTGAAAATCCTAAGAAGGTTTGCAAGCTTAAGCGTTCCATCTATGGACTTAAGCAAGCTTCACGGAGTTGGAATCATCGCTTCGACCAAGTGATAAAGGAGAATGGATTCACTCGATCGGTCGAGGAACCATGCTTATATATCAAGTCGAGTGGGAGCAAGATTGTCTTCCTAATACTGTACGTCGATGACATACTCTTGATTGGGAATGACATACCTCTCTTAACTTCGGTAAAAGTATGGTTAAAGAACCATTTCCAGATGAAAGATCTGGGTGAGGCACAACGCATTTTGGGGCTCCGTATCTATAGAGATAGATCACGACGGATGTTATCCCTCAGTCAGGAGTCTTATATAGATAAGATTCTTGAGAGGTTCAGCATGACCAACTCCAAGAAGGGGAACCTTCCAATGATCTCTGGAGTGCATTTGAGTAAAGCTGAAGCACCAAAGACATCGGAAGAGGTCGAGCGCATGAGTCGGATTCCATATGCATGAGCTATATGATCGATCATGTATGCCATGATATGCACACGTCCGGACGTGGGATATGCATTGAGTATGACGAGCCGATACCAAGGCAATCCAGGTGAAGCACCTTTGGATGGTCAGAAGAATATTCTTAAGTACCTACGGAGGACTAAAGATTGGGTATTGACTTATGGAGGAGACACTGAGTTATGCGCAATCGGTTACGCAGATGCTAGTTTCCAAACGGATCAAGATGACTCGAAATCTCAATCTGGATTCGTTTTTACTCTTAATGGCGCTGCGGTCAGCTGGAAAAGCTCCAAACAAACAGTTATAACAGATTCCACGACTGAGTCCGAGTACTATGCTGCTTCAGAGGCTGCAAAGGAAGCCATATGGATGCGTCAGTTCTTACAAGGACTAACAGTAGTTCCTAGTTCGAATGACCCGATGTGGAACCCAGGATCGGACCCAACTCGGCGTCTTGCTTAAGGGCAGATTTTAAAGTTAAAAAAGATTAAGTTGGAAAAACCTTTAAGAACTGTTATGGAGTCGCCACCTATTTATCGCGGAAAATAGGAACCTGCTACCATGTTCTAAGCTAAAAACATGTTCTTAGATTTTGGAGCACGCCGACACCCCTAGATCTAAGGCTTGTGAAACCAGATTGGATTCGGGGTGAGGGTACTTTAGAAAAAGAGTTAATTCAAATAATGATTTATGAAAACCTTTTAGAAAAGCCTATGTAAAAATAGCCTCTACTGACCTAGAACAATCCTTGTAAGATGACATTTGAGCTAATGTTATCGCTACGTACAAGTGCGATAAGGTTGTAAAAGAATGCAGATGCAGATGCAAAAAGATTGATTAAAACCCTCAGTTTAGCATGTTTAACTTGTTAACGAATACGGTTCAGTTAAAGGTCGAATTCATTGTTTAAGTTGATTTTAATGCAAGACAGAAAGGGTGCAAGATGCATGCAAATAAAATAAAGTTCAATTGTCCATTGGTTTATTTTATAAGGTCGGTTGCTTATGCGACTTTGGCGTGTCATCGGATATGGAGTGTACCCGAAGTAATAAGAACACTTGGAAGGCAAGCGCGCTCGGGTGCCAAAGCCGGGGGGGGCGCTAGAGTGTAGACCCCTTTGTTAGTCCATAGAAAATAAGAAAAAGCTTTGATCCAAGTGGATCGGTACCTACCTTGTCCTGATGCTTCAGATCTGGGCAGAGCTTCGCTTCTTGAACTAGAAAGGAGGGTGAATTCAACACGGGATGGTGTGCTGAACTCAAGGATTTGAGTGCTTGAGGCTTTGAGGGTGTTTAGAAGTGTGTAAGATGTGAAATCTGATGATAAATTGTGTGTTATGAGGGAGAGAGATGTATTCTGATTGCAAATTGTGATCTCGAGGTCAGGGTATAGGGGTGTATATATACTAAAAACCTCGGAGAAATTAGGAAAGCAGGGAATAAAAACAAGCCGAGGAACCGCATAGGCTTATGCGGTTGCCAGGGCAAACCGCATAAGCTTATGCGGTTTCCCCTCCAAACCGCATAAGGCTGTGCGGTTTGGAGGTGTGGTTCTAGGCCTAATTTCCTAGTTTGGTTTGTGAAATCTTTGAAAGATTATGTGATAATTTGGACGTGTGGCTCAAGAAAACAGCTAGGATAATCCCTGAGATATTTTGTGGTGTTCGGGCTTTGGAGTGCGGGCCAAAGGCTTGGGTTTGGGCTCGGTTTGAACGAGACCTAAAAATGTAAAAGGTGTATTTCGTTGCATTTTGTGGAATAAGGTAAGACGTGAAGTTGTATTTTGTGTAAGAGGGGGCTAAACAGCGGTTTTAGCTACCGGGCCTAAATTTAGGAATTTAGGAATGCTGAATTAGACCTTGTCAATGTAAAAGGACCAATTGTAGTGCAAATGCGAAGCTCATGCCAAATGAAGCAGGACGAGGACCTAGCTAGACTCCAAATGGACAAAATGAACGTTTATTTAAGTGTGATGTGATGCGACCTAAACATTTTAACATTTAAAATGACTCAAAATGAATTCGACGTTAGTTAGAACCGTATAAGTCAACGTTAAAGCATGCGTAATAAAAGTCCGTGATACATCACAGGGTTTTGTTTGGGAGGGTACGGATATGGGTATCCACAGAGCCCCCAGTTTGGTGAAAGCCGACTAGAGCGCTAGTCAAACTCCACGACCATATCAGGACCATTACGGTCTCGATATGATCGGAACGAAGCATGTGTCCATGGGTGAGACGAGGACTTGAGCAAGCTATCTGAGGGGAGGCGTGCGCATTTTAAGGACTTGGCGGTCCGTGCATATTATAAGGGCCTGCCGGCCTGCAGAGTGTCTTCGTCGTGCTTGTTGTCGTTTGTTGGTGTCTTTGCGTGTGCTTGTTGATGCTGGTGCTTGTGCTTGTAATGTCTTCGTATTGCATGTGTTGGATGTAAAAAGGGCTAGAGTGCAGGGTGCATGTGCTTGTAAGATGTTTGGGTAAGTGCTAGTGTAGGCTTCGTGAAAGAGCGTTTGTGTAATGCTTGTGCTTGAACTCGCCGAGGAGCGTCTATGTAGGGTGAAATGCTTGGAGTTAGGTGTATATTGCGGAGTGCTTGTGCTTGGGCTCGCCGAGGAGTGTCTATGTAGTCGTAATTGTATATGATTGCCTTCCGTGGTGGAGAAAATGATGTAATGCTCGTGAAGAGCGTTAGGTATACCACATGCAGTATATTAAATGCTTAATATACGCGTATGGCGGACTGTAGGTGACGCCTTGACCCAAGCACGGGACGTACTTGGAGTTGCATTGGGGCTAAAATGAATTAGGAATCGAAAAGTAGGCGTAAAACGAGGAAAATCCAAGAAAAACCAGAGGCTGTAACCGCATAGCCTTATGCGGTTCACGGGCCAAACCGCATAAGGTTATGCGGTTTGCCTTAGTGGCAGTAGGGGGCTATAAAGGCACGAGAGCACCGTGTTTGTTGCATCATTATAACACTTTCGGTTTTTCACTCTAAAAAACACCATTTTTCGATTTCTCAACCGTTTTTGCTCGTTTTTCTTGCGTTGCTTTGCTATGGAACGAGGTAATGCTCCATTTTAACTTGCTTCTACGTTATTTGTCGTTGTAATTAGGTAGTTTTGCCTTGAAATGTTGAAAAGACGGGTTTTGAATGAAAACCCGAGTTTTGCTTGAAATTTGCCGTTTGAATGCTTGAAATTGACGTCATTGTGTTGCATTATGCCATGTGAACGTGTATGTGTGAATTGATTGCGATTTAGACCGTCTTTGTGTGAAAAACGTCCAAATTAGGTTTCGGGCCCGAAAACGAACCCGGATTTTCCGACCCGGAATTTCAATTAAACTTCGGTGTAGGGTGCCCATAGCGAGTATAGCATGCCTATAACGTTAGTTTTGCGAAAAAGTCGAGTTAGGGCTTTCAAATCGCCGTCTTAAGTCGTAGTTTTACGGAGTAATTAAGGCGAATTGGGGGTTTTTGATCGGAGTGACCAAAATGCAATTGCTTGTAATGAGTTGTTGTTGGGGACTATTATGGCGCGTAGAAACCATAAAGTTGTGATTTTGAAATGCAGAGAGCGGTTTTTGGCTTAATTATGAATTAGGCCTAAAAATGCTCTGTAGGGCGTATAGTGTAATGTGTTAAAAGGAATGTATATGTATTATGTGAGTATTATTTGTGTGTATTTGCGTATGTGTATGCCAAGTTGTATACTTGCATGTATTATAGCTGTATGTAATGGTTGTGTTTGGTTGCAGGGGAAGGTTCTAGTCGTATTACGAGATCGAGATCTCGCAAGAGTGCTAGCTCGAGGATCCAGGAGCCTCTAGCTCGGCGGCTTAAGGCGCATTAACGTGGTGAGAGGAAGCGACCTCGTGATCCGCCCACGAGACGTGGTCACCACGCAGGGTGGCCGTGGGAGAAATGTTCTGTGCGTGATCCTGAGGGACGAGCTTGCTCAAGAGGTGGATGGATGGAAGCCGAGATGGAGGTTCTTTGAGGAGGTCGAGGAGGTCGGGGAGGTCGCGCCTAGGGCGAGTAGCTCTAGGCGCGAAAGTCACGAGCAGGGCTTTCGCGAAGGGTTGGGATGGCCACAACCTTCTGCTTGCTCCGGAGAGACATGTTTCCTATCGAGCGAGGATGGGTTGGGATAAGGGTCCGATGAGGACTTTCTCGGGCGTCTCGTCCGCAAAGTGTGCTTTGAGGAGAGGCTTCACGAGGGCGCAAGCTTGGGTGTTGCGTAGTGCTTTTGGCCGGTTGGTTGGCCATTGGAGGGAGATTGCGAGGAAGAAGCAGACGGCGAACCTGATGTTGATCAGGGCCTTCTTGGATAGGTATTGGGACACCACGACGACGTTCCATATGCCTGGCTTTGAGGCCGGCATTACCTTGTCTGATGCACGCGGTCATAACCCGGGCCGCCGTTTGGGGATCGCGACATGGATTTTGAGTTTCTGCCGTCCGTTGTGGGACGAGGTTGTATTCGCCGCGGTTGGCGGTGGTTTGGAAGATGATTTGTGAGTCGCCCCTATACCTTCAAGACGAGCTATATCTTGGAGTACTTTGAGGAAGACCGAGTATGGCCCTCGGAGTGGAGCGGCAAGCGAATGCTCGTATGTGGTTGTGGTGGTTTGTGGCGCCGTACTTGCCGGCGACAAGGGTGGCGGGCATCGACATCGGTCCTTATGCACCTCCTGGATTGGAATGCAATTGGGACGTTTGGTGGGTAGCCGCCTACTGGGCTTGTGCATTCGTTTCTGCATGGATGCTGTGAGACCGCGGGTCATGGATCGGGGGTCGCGACTGTCCTTAGTCGCGCCTGGCTTCTTGATGGAGGTGCGTATTGATTTTGTTTTTGTCTTAGGTGCATTGTTGTTCATTTTTGTTGTCTTTTGTCTTCATGACGTATTTTTGTTTCTTGTGTGCAGTCGTGGATTCTTAGCCACTTTCCTTTTCTGCTTCCCCCACATGCTGTGCGGATCGTGAGGGAGTACCCGGCGGTACGTACTTGGGGTACGTGTAACCGTGCTGCATTTAATTGGTCGTATGATGATGTTAGGGATCGTCTGAACCGAATGCGATTTGATGAGGTTTGTGCTTGAACCATTTTAAATAGGGTGTACTTAAAATGATTGTATTGTATCTGTATTTGTGAGCGCGTTTGTCTTGTCTTTGTTTGTAGTTCGTGCCATTCCCGTGGGGCCAGTACAGGGATATTCCTGAGGGCATTGGAGCTCGGTTTGCGGTGCGAGAGACCCAGCGCCTGTACATAGCGACGCCGTATGGATCGGTTTGGTACCTTGGAGAGCGTTTGGTCTTTCAGGCAGGGTGGCCAGCTCCGGTGGTGCCTAAGGATCCGCCGAGGGTCCTGTTTGAGCGAGGGATTTCTGCTCAGGATCGTGTAGCGTTGTATGGAGAGGGAGAGTCAGTGAGCCTCCTCTGTCCTGGGGAAGACTATGCCCATTTTGCTCAGTCTCGGCTTGCTTGTGGGCCGATTGAGGTATGTGTGCTTCGGTGTTTGGGGGTGCGTAAGGTAATTTTCCGAAAAATTTCCCTGACGTGTGCGTTTTGTATTTGTTTTGCAGGAGTTTGATCCCGAGATGGCGGAGCAGCCTGATGACTTCCCTACTACTATCGAGTATGATGACTCGGGCGTCCGTCGTACCTTTGTTCTGCCGACGTACTTGCCGGTGACTACTGACGCGGGCATGGACAGCTGGACGAGCAAGGTGAAGAAGGTATGTACTTGTGTGATTGTATGTATGTGTATAAGCCCCCAGTTTGATCGAGGTATGAAGTATATCGATGATCAAACTTGTGAGAGTCGTTTTTTGTGTTACCCCCTCCAGTTTGGTTTAATTTGGGTGAAATTAAGGTAAAGTGGGGTTGACTGCGTTTGTTTTGAAATTTCCCCCCTAAGTTTGACTTAATTTGAGTGAAATTAAGGCAAAATGCAGAAAAAGTGTGAACTGTGTTTGTGTTGTGTTTCACGGTGGCTAAGGAGGCGCATAAGAAGCTATGGCGTATAGCCAACAGTGGAGGATGGCTTGAGCAGACAATGTAGCATTGTGTCGTGAGCCGAGTGAGGCAGCTCAGATTCGGCGTGAGTTCGACGAGTATAGGCGCCGTCACACCGAGTGAATTTGTGTATTTAAAGATTGTATGAACCTTTATGTACATGTCGTTGTAGCTTGAACTTTGTACTTGGTGCAGTATCTTGAACTTCGCTTCAGAAACCTGTTTGGTGGGCTCGGTTGAAGAAATGATATGATTCCCGAGTGGGATGCGTTGATGTTCATTTTAGATTGTGAAAATGTTTTGCAAAAAGTTCATTTTAAATGCGAAATGAGCTCGTGTGAATGCGAAAAATGTTATGCGTTGACTCGTGGTAAGAATCGGAATTGCTAAAGTGAAGCGTGATGTTGATGTATGGGGAACAACGAAAGAATGTCGTAGCCCAAAGTAGGTTGTAGTGTTTTAGGAAAGACGAAATTAGGAAAATTTTGAGAAAAACCAGCCCCTGAAACCGCATAGGCTTATGCGGTTGCAAGGGAAAACCGCATAGGCTTATGCGGTTTGGTGTGCAAACCGCATAGAGTCATGCGGTTTGTTGGCTTGGATGTAGCGCTGTATTTCCATATTTCGGACATTGTTTTCCTATATAAGGAGAGGGGGTGCGTGCCATAATCTTCATTCACAATCACTTCTCTTCTTTGTGTTTTTGCTTTAGGATTTTGCTCTCATAAATATATTGGGTATATTTATAAAAGTTTTTTTTTGTGTCCAAGAAAATGGAGGAGCATTTTGATGCTCTTTTGAAGAGGTGGACGTCTTCCTTGAGTTCGGCAATGAAGAAGGCGGTGTATGATGACGGTGCGGGTGTATTTATTGGCTTTCGTCAAATGAAAGTCGATGTAGACTTCCTTGATTCGTGCTTAGATTATTGGGATCCTAGCTTGCATGTTTTTAGGTTTCCCGGGGGAGAGGTGTGCCCTTTGATGGAGGAGTTCTCGGCCATTGCTGGATGGTCGAAACGGACTACTCCTGTGGTCGTGAGGAGTGAGCTTTGTTACAACGGGATGTTGCGAAACTTCCTTGGGATGACGAACGCTCATGCTGCAGGTTTGTTTGAGGGAGGCAAGGTGAACATGCTTCTCTTGTGTCAACGATATATGAATAAGGCTGATACTAGTATTTCGGACCGTTCTAGGCGGAGGGCCCTTGCTTTTTGTTTGGTTCATCGTTATGCTTTTGCGGGGTCCATGCCAGACGGGGTGTTCGGGAACGCGAGGTATGCTCGTGTTGTCGAAGAGATGGAGAGGGGACATGATCCTTCTGCGTTGATCCTGGCGGAGACCATACTGGGCTTAGACGACCGTTATGCTAATCGTCTGAGCTCGTACAGGGGTTGCGCTAGGATTCTCAACGTTTGGCTCATGGAGAGGCTGAGTGTGTATAGAGCTCTTCCCCTTGGAAGTGTCTTCAAGTCGGCGGGGACGACGTCTCGGAAGATGGATTGGGCTAACCCTCGGGAGCGTTCGCTCAACTACTACCGGGGGTTCGTGAGGGAGAGCAGCATTCGTTGGTATGTTTCGTGGTGGGGTATTACGGAGGTAACGGCACCGTCGGTGGCGGCACGCGGCTCGCGGGTTGATGTTGTGCTTGGGTTTGAGCAGGGTGTATGGATTCATCCTCTTCGGCGAAGAGGCAACCGTCGAGACTTCGCGCAGACTATTCCGGATCAGGATACGCAGGTTGGAGGGGTTGTTGTCCTAAACAACCAGATGATTGATGCTTGGATCCGAGGGTGGTCGGATCGTGTTACTTGGGCTGTGCCGGAGCATATAGAGTCTACTCGTGTTACGGACTTCTATACACGGTGGTACCGTTCCAATGATCCTAAGGAACGTGAGAATCAAAGGAGGAGGGAAAAGAATGGGCCAAGGCCCTCCTTGGCGTATGAGGCGGTGCGCGAAAGGAGGGACTATGGTGATCTTTGTACTGTTGGTGCAGGTGTTTCTTCTTCGAGACCGGCGCGGGAAAGGCTTGGACCGAAGGTGACCGTTAAAGATCGCCTAGGGCCAAGGATCGAGGAGCCCCCAGTTGAGCAGGATGAGGATCCGATCGAGCCCCCAGGTTTTGAGAGATCTACTCCCGTCCTTAGGTCGAAAGTTGTGGCGGATCGGCCTCTTGAAGATGAAGAGGTCAACCCGAAGCGTCAGAAAAAGACTTGAGTAGTTTGTTTTGTTTAGTTTAGAAAGATTCCTTTATTTAAATACATGTTTTAGATTTGAATAAAGGGCTAAGGAGGCTTGTTCCTAGCTCCTTTCTAAATTGCGGAAAATTCTAAATAAAGTAATAAAATAGAATTGATTTGCTTTTGTCTTGTCTCGTTGTTTTCTTTGTTTTGTTTTGAAATGTTCTCGACCTTTTTAAGCTTCGAACACTTGTATTTGTCTCAAATCCTCTACCTTTTTAAGCTTTGGACTTGTGCGTTTTGAATTGTTTTGTCTTAAATCCTCGACCTTTTTAAGCTTTGGATTCGCCTGTTTGATTTGTTCCGTTTTTAAAGTCCTCGACCTTTTTAAGCTTTGGACTTGGATTTGTGTTTTGTTTTTGTGTTGACTGTGCTCTTGACCTTTTTAAGCTTTGAGCGTGTCTTTTGTGAGTGCAAAACCCTCGACCTTTTTAAGCTTCGGGCATGCATGCTAGAAAAAGTTCGGTTGTACTTTTGACAAGCTGCCTACGTATCTGCTTTTGAATACAGAATCAAACCGGCGTAGTTCGTGTGATTCGGTTGAGCTCTTTGCAAAGTCGCTTCACGTATCCACAAAGGCGTGGAATCAAACCGAAGCGTAGTTCACTCATGCGAGAGCGAGTTTTGTCCTTTTGTGAAGTACATTGCAAATTTGTTTAAGGGTAGTATTTCTTGAGTTGATCAAGATTTGTTGGTAGTCGGAAGTCTTGGCCGCCAAGGTCACTTAACGCATCGCTTCCTCGGGAAGGATGTCCTTGACCAAATGCGGTCCGCCCAATTGGTTTGAATTTCCCCTTGGTCGACCGTAATGGTGCTCGGACGGATTTGAGTACTAAGTCACCCACTTTAATGTTTCGTGGTTTGACCCGTTTGTTGTAAGCGCGTTGTAGGCGAGATTGATACATTCGACCGCATTTAGTGAATGTAGTCGTCTTTCGCCTAAGAGAATGAGTTGTTCGTAGCGTTCGCGCGTGCCCATTCGGCCAGGAATGTCCGCTTCCATGAGGATTGAAGGGATTGCATTTCGATTTCTACGGGTTGAACGGCTTCCATTCCGTAGGTTAGGAAATAGGGTGTCATGCCTGTGGGTGTGCGGATTGTGGTGCGATATCCCCATAATGCAAATGGGATTTTGTGGGGCCAGTCGTGGCAGGTGTCGATCATCTTTTTAAGGATTGATACAACGGTTTTGTTTGCTGCCTCAACTGCGCCGTTGGTTTCATGGCCGATAGGGTGATGACTTGTGTCGTTGTATCTTGTATTTGAGAAGAAGTGGCTCGACTTCTCCTTGAAAGCGCGTGCCTTGGTCACTAATGAACTCGTGTGGTATGCCATAGCGACAAATGATGTTGTTTTGTATGAATTTTGCGACTTCTTTTGTGCCTAGCTTGCGGTACGATGCGGCTTCAACCCATTTGGTGAAATAGTCGATGGCCACGAGGATGAAGCAGTGTCCTCCTGCTCCTACGGGTTGTACTTTGCCGATGACGTCGATGCCCCATGTGGAGAAGGGCCATGGCGAGGTTAAACTGTATAGTGGTGAAGGAGGGATGTGTTGTACGTTTGCAAAGATTTGACAATTATGGCAATGTTTGACATATTTTGCGCAGTCGGCTTCCATGGTTGTCGATACCATCCTAGCCTTATGATTTGTTTGCACATGGCTCGTGCGTTCATGTGTAGTCCGCTTTCGCCATCGTGTACTTGGGACATGATTTCGTGTCCTTTCTTGTGGTCGACGCACAAGAGAGTGTTCCTCGAGGCGTCTTTTTGAGTAATTTTCCCATTTCCAAAGACGAATTGTGATGATAATAGGCGTAGGGCTCGCTTGGCCCGTTTGTCGGTGTTTGGCGGGTATTCGCCGCTTGTTTTGTAGTTGATGATTGCTCGGTACCAAGGGTCGGTTTGTTCTTCCTCGCTCAATGTCACGGATGTAGGCGGGTTCGTTCGCCGTTCCACGACAATGGGAGCGTTCCATCCCCTGGTATGTTGATTAGTGACGAGTTTGGATAACGCCGTCGGCGAATTGGTTTTCTTCGGCGTGGGAGGTGTGTGAATTCTCGTGGTAGAATTCGTTTATGAGCCTCTTGTATTTTGTTTTGGTATAATGCTAGGTTTTCGTTAAGTATCTTCCATGCTCGGGACACTTGGTTGATATGAGGGAGGAGTCCCCATAGACTCTTATGTTGCGGGCGTTGAGTACAAGCGCCGCTGAGACCGTGCAAGCATGCTTCAGATTCTCTTTGCATTGTTTGTTACGTCGAAGTCCAGTTTAATGGATAAGGGTGTGTGTTCGCCATTTGGGGATATGAGAAGTATTCCTACTCCACATCCTCGATAGTTGGAGGAGCCATCGAAGTATAACTCCCATTGTTCTTGGTTGATGTTGTAAATCCCATCGTCTGGAAGGGATGTGGTGTCTATGATTGGTTGCTCGGTGATTGCATTTTCGGCTAGGAAATCGGAGACTGCTCGTCCCTTAATTGCTTTGAGGGGTACATACTTAAGGTCGAATTCGGCCAGAGCAATGTCCATCCGCCATTCGTCCGATTGAAGCACAGGTTTCTCGAAGAGGTACTTTACGGGGTCCATTTTGGAATAGACCTTCGTTTGGTGTGCTAGCATATAGTGACGGAGTTTTTTGGATGACCATACTAAGGCTAGGCAACTCTTCTCGACGGGTGAGTATCGGGTTTCGTAATCGAGAAACTTTTTACTGATGTAGTAGATCGCGCGTTCTTCGCCGTTGACTTCTTGAGCGAGCATGGCGCCCATGGCGGTGGGTGTTGTTGTAAGGTATAAGGATAAGGGTAAACCTTCTTGGGGTGGTTGTAGAACCGGCGGGTTAGTTAGCAATTCTTTGACCTTGTCAAATGCTTTTTGACATTCCTCGTCCCATTCAACGTGGTCGGTTTTCTTGAGCTTCTTGAAAACTGGCTCACATATCATGGTGAGTTCTTTGATGAAGCGTGAGATGTATTGGATTTGGCCTAAGAAACTTCAATCTCGTCGAGGTTCTTCTGGGGTTGCATTTCGAGGATCGCTTTGACTTTCGAGGGTCGACCTCGATGCCTCTTTCGCTCACCACGTGTCCTAGTAGTTTGCTTGATTTGACTCCAAAAGTACATTTTGGGGATTTAAGCGCATTTTGTATTCTGTAGGCGAGTGAAGAACTGCGGAGGTTAGTGATGTGACCACTTCTCTCCTTTGACTTTACGATCATATCGCCGACGTAAACTTCGACTTCTTTGTGCATCATGTCGTGTAAAAGGGTTGTAGCGGTGCGTTGGTATGTAGCGCCAAAGATTGATTAGGCGAAGGGCATAAGCGTAGCGATATGTCCCCACGCGGTGTAATGAAGGCCGTCTTTGCCATGTCTTCCAAAGTGACATTTTGATTTGATTGTAGCTGCGTGGCCGCCCATGAAGGATGAGGCGTGGTCGTGGTGTTGTCGACTAGGACGCCCACATGGGGTAATGGAAAGTCATCTTTGGGACTAGCTTTGTTCAAGTCGCGAAAGTCAACGCATACTCGAATTTTGCCGTTCTTTTCAGGATCGGGACCATGTTTGAGACCCACTCAGGATACTCGATGACTTGGATGAAACCGGCTTGTAGTTGTTTTTCGATTTCTTCCTTGACCATAAGGGACCATTCGGGACGTAGCCTCCTTAGCTTTTGCTTGATGGGTTTGTAACCGGGTTTGATGGGGATGCGGTGCTCGGCGATGCTTCGTTCGATGCCGGGCATGTCTTTGTATGACCGCCGAATCGTCCTTGAATTCGCTTAGGAGTTGTGTAAATTAGGCGCTCGTGTTCGTCTAGCGAGGCACCTAGTTGTAATTCCCTTGGTTCTTCGGGGGTTCCCACGTTTATGGTTGTGGTTTCCTCGATGATAGGGTCCTGTGTTTTGGGAGAAACAATGTTTGCAATGTATTTGTTTAGAGATTGTTCATTTTTATCGCATGAGTTAGTGCCTTTTGATTTGTTTGTTGTTTGTTGATTGTTAGATGTTTGTGCTTTGTTGTTTGTTTTAGCTTGAGACAAGGCGTAAGCAAATTTATTCATTTCATTATTTTGAGAAGAATTATTCGACAATTCAAAATTGCTTGGAGCTAGCCTCCGTAAAAAGAAAGTCTAAACTAAAGCTAGAGTCTAGGATAGATGGGTCGACAGTGACCCGACACTTAGAGCATTAGAAGTTAAAAGAATTTCTTCTTCTTCTTCTTCGCCATTGCTGAGGAGCCGCTTGAGTCAGCTGAGTCAGTTTGAGGTGCTTGAGTTGCTTGGGGTGCTTGAGTTGCTTGGGGTGCTTGCCTCTTTGTTTTTGAGGTTGGTGATGTGGTCGAGAGGTAGATTGTATCACCATTGGAGGAAGGCGCGGCTTTTATTCGTGGTTTCTTGACCTTTCCTTGATCGATGAGGTCTTGGATAGCGTGTTTGAGTCTTAGGCAACTTTGAGTGCTATGCCCCATGCCCCGGTGGTATGCACAGAAGGCGTTGGGGTCCCATGATTTTGATTTCTTATTCGTGGGCGGCTCATTGATAGGTCCGATCGGTGTAAAATAATCTTTTGCGATTAGTTTCTGTAATGCTACAGCGTAGGGCATGTAGAGTTTGTCAAAAATCCTTGTAGGGCCGTGTTTGTTGTGTCTTTTTCGTCCCCTGAGGGTGCGTTCTTGAAGAGTGCTTCGGTAGGCGGGATCTTCGTAGCTTGATGTGAGGTCCTTTTCAATGCGGGTGCCAATTTCGATAAGATGCACAAAGTTCAACGAGCGTTCGCAGGTGAAAGTAATATCGCCAGGTAGTCGCATCTTTGAAGAGGAAAGTGTTGATGAGTTCGTTTTCATGCGGATGATTTGGGATTCGGAGAGCGCTTCCTCCATTGGATGAGGTGTTTGACGAATCCTTCGCCATCTTTTGATGGAAGGCCTCGAGGTCGCCGAGCGAGGCCGGGTCAATGAAGTTCTTTCTCGACGCGCTTTTCCGTGACGCCGATCATGGTCCGATGTAAAGCCTTCAGGTGATTGATGTCTCTTGCAAGTTGATTGACGTGTTTTATTACCTCGTCGGTGGGGAGCCAATATTCGTCGTCCTCCTCGTCACTAGACCAGTAGACTGCATTGACTTGGTCATCAGAGGGCGTGATGAGGTAGGAACAGTCTAGAATAGGGACTGATCCCACGAAAATTGCATGATTACCAAGCGGGTTCTCGTTGTTCGAAGGCTTGGTAGGCTGAGATGGTTTGCTAAGCTTTCCTTGATCAATGAGATCTTGGATAGCGTTCTTAAGCCTAAAGCAATTCTCGGTGTCATGCCCCTTGCCTCGGTGGTATGCACAGAAGGCATTGGGGTTCCAAGATTTAGGCTTCTTGTCTTCGGGTGGCTCGCTAGTAGGCCCGATTGGTTGCAGATAGTTCTTTTCGACCAACCTTTGACATGCCTTGGTGTAGGACATGAAGAGAGGGTCAAAGTTCCTCTTGGCTTTGGGAGGTGGAGAGAAGGTAGTTGCGAATGCGTCGAGGGTGTCATCATCAAGGTTACCGACCAGACGATTTTCGCCGTTCTTGACCGCAGGGAGGACTTGTAGGAGCTCCCTTGATATGCATGACCGGTGTATTTAGCCATGGTGCCAGTCCTAAGGTCATCTTCGATTTGAGTGCCGACCTTAGTTAGTTCTTTGAAGTTCTGAATGTTGCTGTACCTCATGTAGAATTGATACACGGGTCGCAGGTTGTTTATGAACTTGGGAGCAAGCTCGTCCTCGCGGGGACGGTTAGGGATTTGAGCGCTTAGCTTCTTCCAACGGGTGAGGTAGTCAGTGAAGCCTTCGTTGTCCTTTTGAGATAGGACTTCTAGGGTGCGGATCGAGACTTGGGTGTCTTCGTTGTCTCGATCATCGCCGATCGACCATTCCGTGAGTTCTTCGAAAGTAGGGATGCGTTGCGGGTCGAGTGAGTAGAACCATGTCTTCTTGGCTCTTTGCTAGAGAGTCTTGAGGAAAAGAGTTAGCCGTGTTTGGCATCTACTCCTTTTATAGCCATTTGGGACTTGAAAGCTCTGATGTGAATGATCGGGCTCTCATGTCCTTGAAAGATAGGAAGGTCACTAAGGGCGAGCTTGTTAGGGTGCTCATCCTTAATGCTGGCGGGTACGATTTCATTCTCCTTGTGGATGGAGTAAGTACTCGAGACATAGAGCCATTCCTCCATGGCTTGGAGCTTCTTGGCGCGTCTATCAGCTTCTTCCTTCATCTTGGTTTCCTTGCGTTCCTCCTCTGTGGTGTGGGTAGTCAAAAAGGCGTTCGAGGTCGTGGTCGACTTTGCAACTTGGTCACGGAGCGCGGTGGCGTCTTCGTTGTTGCCGCCATTTCATGTGTAGGTGCGTTTTTTGTATGGGATTATTACACGGTGCTTAGTGCGACGAGTATCCAGCTGAGGCCTACATTTCACTTCGCATTAGTGACACGACTCGACCCACTAGACTCACATTCATTTTAGGCATTCATTTTAGCTCATTTCTTTGTTTAGAAAGACCTTTTATGTTTGAAAAGAGGAGATTTTCGAAAAAGGTTTTGCTAGAGGAAGCTTTTGAGGCGAGGATGCGTGCGCGCGTCTCGTCTCGATGTTAAAAGATTTTGCTTTGCATCCGCCGATATCGAGCATTGATTTACCGAGGTGAGCTCGAGTCGGATGTGTAAAAGAGAAAGGATTCGGCTCGAGAGTGATTAGCAAGTCGAACCGAGGATGTTAAATGGAGTCTAGGCCGTGTGACCTAGAGGATTGAAAGCCACGAGCTCGGGTTTTAGTCCTTACTCGGGTTTTTGCTTGTTAGTGAAAAAGGAAGTTTTGAAAAAGCTTATTTTAAAAATTCGCGAGAGTTTCGTTTGAAAAGGTGTTAGATGTTAGGTTCATTTATCTTTGAAACGTTTAGGCGAGTTTTCGAAGATATGAATGCATATGCTTGTTTTGAAAAGGGACCATGGAGTGCATGGCCTCGAACTTGTACGTATGACTCAAAAAGGGTGAAAAATGAGTCACTGGCACACCTCCAACTACCTCGAGTGCGCTTTGGCAGATACTTAACCCTCTATTTCCTTACGCGGGCGATAGGTTTTCTAGAGAGCACCTTTGGGCGGTCGAGATAATCGCTACTGCAAGTCGTGGAGGGAGAGAGGAAAGTTAGTCCCCGCACGTGCTTTATCGAGCGGACAAGCCTGCGTGTTGGAACCACCTCTCGAGGGTGTAAAGGGTGCCAAGATTCCAAAAGGAATGGACTCTAAACGAATGTGCATAGCTCAAATATGTATACTAGGATTGTTCAAGGCTATCAAGTTTCATCTCTTTATTTTTAAAAAGAAAAAGTTAGTTTTAAGTTTTAAAAATAAGATCTCTCAATGAGTCGCCAAACCGTGGAACCCGGATCTGACCCAACCCTGCCTCGCTTAAGGGCGGATTTTAAAGTTAAAAAGATTAAGTTGGAAAAACCTTAAGAATCAAGTATGGAGTCGCCACCTATTTATCGCGGAAAAATAGGAACTCGCTACCATGTTCTAAGCTAAAAACATGTTCTTAGATTTTGGAGCACGCCGACACCCCTAGATCTAAGGCTTGTGAAACCAGTTGGATTCTGGGTGAGGTACTTTAGAAAAAGAGTTAATTCAAATAATGATTTATGAAAACCTTTTAGAAAAGCCTATGTAAAAATAGCCTCTTGACCTAGAACAATCCTTGTAAGATGACATTTGAGCTAATGTTATCGCCACGCAAGTGCGATAAGGTTGTAAAAGAATGCAGATGCAGATGCAAAAGATTGATTAAAACCCTCGCTTTAGCATGTTTAACTTGTTAACGAATACGGTTCGCTTAAAGGTCGAATTCATTGTTTAAGTTGATTTTAATGCAAGATGTAAGGGTGCAAGATGCATGCAAATAAAATAAAGTTCAATTGTCCATTGGTTTATTTTATAAGGCTCGGTTAACTTATGCGACTTTGGCGTGTCATCTGATATGGAGTGTACCAAGTAATAAGAACACTTGGAAGGCAAGCGCTCGGGTGCCAAAGCGGGGCGCTAGAGTGTAGACCCTTTGTTAGTCCATAGAAAATAAGAAAAGCTTTGATCCAAGTGGATCGGTACCTACCTTGTCCCGATGCTTGAGATCCGGCGAGCCTTCTTGAACTAGAAAGGAGGGTGAATTCAACACGGGATGGTGTCTTTGAACTCAAGGATTTGAGTGCTTGAGGCTTTGAGGGTGTTTAGAAGTGTGTAAGATGTGAAATCGATGATAAATTGTGTGTTATGAGGAGAGAGATGTATTCGATTGCAAATCGTGATCTCGAGGTCGTATAGGGGTATATATACTAAAAACCTCGGAGAAATTAGGAAGCGAGGGGAATAAAAACAAGCCGAGGAACCGTGATAGGCTTATCGCGGTTGCCAGGCAAACCGCATAAGCTTATATGCGGTTTCCCTCCAAACCGCATAAGGTCAAAGGCGGTTTGGAGGTGTGGTTCTAGGCCTAATTTCCTAGTTTCGGTTTGACGAAATCTTTGAAAGATTATGTGATAATTTGGACGTGTGGCTCAAGAAAACAGCTAGGATAATCCTGAGATATTTTGTGGTGTTCAGGGCTTTGGAGTGCGGGCCAAAGGCTTGGGTTTGGGCTCGGTTTCGGGCCCGAGACCCGGAAAAATGTAAAAGGTGTATTTCGTTGCATTTTGTGGAATAAGGTAAGACGTGAAGTTGTATTTTGTGTAAGAGGGGGCTAAACAGCGGTTTTAGCTACCGGGCCTAAATTTAGGAATTTAGGAATGCTGAATTAGACCTTGTCAATGTAAAAGGACCAATTGTAGTGCAAATGCGAAGCTCATGCCAAATGAAGCAAGACGAGGACCTAGCTAGACTCCAAATGGACAAAATGAACGTTTATTTAAGTGTGATGTGATGCGACCTAAACATTTTAACATTTAAAATGACTCAAAATGAATTCGACGTTAGTTAGAACCGTATAAGTCAACGTTAAAGCATGCGTAATAAAAGTCCGTGATACATCACAGGGTTTTGTTTGGGAGGGTACGGATATGGGTATCCACACCCGATCATCATCTATTGTGAAAATAGTGGTGCCATCTTCCAAGCGAAGGATCCGAAGTCCAGCAACAAGTCTCGGCACGTGCAAAGGAAGGCTCACATGATCCGAGATTACGTGGAGCAGAAGGAGATAGTGATTGACAAGATTGCTACGGATGATATCGTGGCAGATCCTCTCACTAAGCCGTTGAGACAAGATAAGCATGAAGGGCACGTTAAATCCATGGGAATTAAGCATGTTCCTGAGTTGTATTAGTTGTTTGTATGGATTTGACACTTGTAACTTCCTAAAACTTCTAATAAAATCATCGTTTTGTTTTATATATTGTTTTTCATGAAATTTTATGCAGGACAACGTTGAACACCTCAAAGTGAACTGAATTGCTATATATTTTGTTTTGGTCCGTGGTCGCCTACACGAGCTGATAACTCTGGCAATCATTTTGTGACGTCGATTGATGATGGGTTCAACGAGCCATAAGTCAAACTGTTGACTGATCGATCACAGATGCGGGTTTACTGAAATCGCGCAGGACAATTTTTGTGACGACTACATGGAGTTCCTAATGTTTCAGAACATTAGGTGTCGGATCGTGGATAGAACATCCATAGTGTTCCTAGAGTCGATTCTTTTGACTATCGACTGTCTCTTGAGATTAAGGCAGATTTTGGGTGACTTTGGTTTCTTTCTCACGGTCGACCGTAATGCGAGGCCAAGTAGATTTTCCTTTGGGTCATTTCATGCCGCGCTTACATCTGCAGGATTCGAGTTGAGGAAAATATCCAACTTCTATCGAGTTATAATACTTTTTCTCGGGGCCACTGAGGAGTCAGAATCGAAAATGCATGGCCATGCTCGAATATTGATTCGTTTCTCAGTTAAGTTACTCTCTAGTCGGGGAAACCACTCTTGATTCTGATCACTTGTGAACTACGACCTTTGAAAGTACGGACTTTGCAAATTGGTTTACATTAAATGGGAGAAATTTATTATGGATATGAGAATCGGTTATCGCACATACACTTATGCGGACAAGTGGGAGATTGTTGAGCTAGTGTTCTCCACATTAGTGCAATAATATAAATAAATCTCTAAAGGTACACAGGTACATTTTGTATTTAATCGCTTGATTAACGCTTATCGATAACGGTTGGCTTGCTAGATAAGTTTGACGTTATTGTCATACGTGATAAGCGGTGATCAACCTGGTCCCTAAGAGTCACACCTAAAGGATGTGTTTGAGAGATATGATTATTTGAGAAAATGATCATATTGATGCCTTACTTAATGACTAAACTAAGTTAGTCGCTGTTGTTGACTAAAAGGTTAGTCAAATGTGACTAAAATGTTAGTCAAGTGTGATGATGTTACTGACTAAAATGTTAGTCAGTGTAATGGTGGTACGGCTATTTAATACAGATTAAATAATATTAGCTGAGACGAATTAAATGCAATTCGTGAATTGAATATAAAATGTTATATTTAATTATTGTGTATAATGCAAGCTAATTAAACATAAACCGTTATAATTAATTAGCAAATTATGAATATAAGGATATTTATAATATATTATAGTCGGTCCATACAGATGACACTAGGAATATAATGCATTATATAAAAAGCTAAAATGACCAAGTGAAAAGTGTCCAGATACATTGTGTCCCGATACACTCCTTTCCTTGATCAATAAGTTACTGATTTTGAGGAGAATAATATCTCCCCAAAATTAGAAGAAGAGGCCGGCCACTTTAGGAGTATATGAGGAGGATTTTGCCTTTCCTAATACGACTCTAATTCATTCCTTAATTCATACACAACTCTACAACACAATATTCTTGAGAGAAAACCAGTTTTCTTCTCTAAAAATTCTCTAGCAATCAAAGGCATATCAAGAACACATCTTGGGTGAGATTATTAGGAGATACCATACTTTTGGTATTGATCTTAGGCCAAATTCATTAGGATTAAAGGTTAATTCTTGAATCTTTATACTTTATTATGCAATTTTGTTTTATGACTTTAAATCTTATAAAGTTTTTCATTATAATCCTATGTTTTTAAAGATCTATATACCGATATAAACCTACACAAAGTCAATCAAGGAGTTCAAATAACATGAGGGTTATTTTGGTCATTTTCGAACATTTGTTTCCCAGAGTTCGGTGTTGATGACAAATTTAGTGTGAAATGTATTTGAAAAGGTGGTAATTTAACATAAATTTTAAAGGAAAGTGATAGGACGCCACCGGATGGTACTGAAGTCAGTACCACCCTAATTTAAAAATAAAAAATAAATATAAAATCTAATATTTAATAAATTTTCTTATTGTAAATTCTTAACGGTAGCAATGTAATTTAACATAGTTTGGATCTAACTAAAAATAAATCATTTTTGTTATCATCCGGTCTCTACATTTTTATGATTATTAACGTTGTTTAAAAAATATGAGCGATCAAACGATTATTCAATTCAATTTTTGATATATACGACATTGAATTATGATGATTCATGATTTATTCTCGTGAATAATATAAAGTCAAAAAATATACCTCCTATTAGTGTATTAATGTATATATGAATTGTAAACCCAAATAATATCGAATAATATTGATATTTTATTACAATTTGGCACCAATAAGTAAATATATAAAGAAAAAACTGTATAGACATCAATTCAACTATTTTTTAAAAAATATAGAAAAAGAATTTTGAATTACGATAAACATGAAATAATATTATATCATAACTAATTGCCAATTCGTACTATTTTGAAAATTTTCGTACTTTTTTTTAATAAATTTCCAAAATCTATTTTAAAGGAAATCAATATTTAAATTTTTTCATATTGCAGAGCTAAGAATGTTAAATATAGGTATAAAATCATGCAAACTCTAAAATAAAGCCACTTCACATTTCACTCATGACTCATAAAATCAAAAACAATATCAATCAATAAGGATAATATCTTCAAGTTATTTTAGAAAATTTCATATTTAAAATAATGCTGGAAAAAGATGAGATAAATTTATAACTATTTATTTTAAAAAATCTTATAATTTACATAAAAAATTAGTTAAATGGAATTATGAATGAGTTTATAATGAAACCATGCTATGAGTTTGTGGGGTTGTTATTTTTTTCCTAACTTCATAAAGACTGTAAATTGCAAATAACATCTAAATGTTATTAATTAACTACGTAGTTAAATTATAGCAATAACAAAAATCGGTATGTCTCATGAATTCATGATTAAGAGCTATATGTTAAATGTTAAAAAGGTAAAGCAGTCTTCCATGGTAATACAGAGTAATATGAAGAATGCAATAAGGAGTATTGTGAATAATGCATGTTGAGAAAAAATAGCAAAATCCTAACTAATATGTATAATAAAGATCCACAAAGATTCTTTAATCAATAATTTAATGTATTAATATATAATAATATCAAGTTACTAGAATACCCTTTATTAAAGATAAAATATAAAAACAAATTAACAATAAAATGTCTTTAATTTACAATCATACCCTCGGTGGTATTTAATTTGAGTACCACCGGGTGGTACAATCTCATTTTCCAATTTTAAAAGGTGATAATTTACAAAAAGTGATTATAAAAGATGATTTTTTAAGAATGTATTTGAAAAGACAAGAATTTTGACAAAAGCCGATAAGTTTTCTTCGGCATTTTCATATATTTTTCACATTTTTCGTTTTTCAAACAATTACCTAGTATAATACAAATGTTTTTTTCTCCCTCAAACAACTACTTTCTCCGTTCAATTCTTTTTTTGTTCAATTTATTTTTTGACACTATTCATGTAATTAGGGAATTTTTGAAATTATGCGCAATATATATGTGAAAAAATAGTCACGAGTGATCTTGTTAGATACATTTTTTTTCATAAAATATTAATATCTAATTTTTCGTAAAGTAAAACTAAATTATAATCATTGCAAAATTCGTTTCAATAAGTGTGAAAAAGTAACCACATTACAATACGCCACCGCAATAAACATTCGATACCGCCGCATTTTTGTGTGAAGTACCGACTATACCCCTCCTCTAATTACATCCACCCTCCTAATCTACTTGCATTCAACATCATTCAACTTAAAAAATAGTGATTCAACACTCAAAAACATCGACAAAAACTAAAAATTTGGGAAAAAAAAAAATTACCCTGCGATTATCAGTAAAATTAGAATTTACAGAATTCTTAAGAGGTGGAGAAAAAATTTGATGATGATGAAGATGATGATCAACAACATCATTGAGAAGTTGAGATTTTGGAATGAACTCTTTAGCCCAAGAATTCAACTTTGATAAAATATCTGCAATTTCATTCATATTTTTCTGGAATTCACTCTTTGATTCACTTTTACTCTCACTTTCTTCATCTTTTGAATTGTTCTTCACCTCATTCATATTATTATTATTAGTGTCATCATTAAGTTGATGATGATGATCAACTGAAGAATTCACAACAACATTATGTGCAACTGTTGCCATAAAATTAATCAAACACAACCCAGAAATCGTTCAAACAAAAACAGATGAGAAATTTCAGAGGTTCAAATTATGTTAAGAGAAAAAAATAATAGGGATAAAGGTGGAATCTTTCTCTTTTTTTTGTTTGTTTTTTGATTGAAGTGTTTTATTCAAAATTTACACAAAAGAAAGAGGGAAAAAAACCTAAATTAGATGAAACACATTGGAAAGAAGATGATGAATTTGATGATCAAAATTGGGAAACCCAAAAAGAAAGGCTAACACATACTGTAATTCACCGAATTGAATTGGAAAAAAAAAAAAAAAAGGGTGGGTTTCCATTCGAGTGAAATACTCGAATGGATACGTTCCATTCGTGTATTTCACACGAATGGAACGTATCCATTCGAGTATTTCACTCGAATGAAATGTTTGTTTGAGTGAAATACTCGAATGGATATGATCCATTCGAGTGAAATACACGAATCACACGAATGGAACGTATTCATTCGAGTATTTCACTCGAATGGAAACCCGTTCTTATTCTTTTTTTTTTTTTAATTTTATTTTTGGTTTATATTTTGTTAATTAAACTGTATTTATTTGTTGGAAAAAGTTGTCATTACAATAATTTAATTAATTATATCTTTTTTTTATTTTAAATTGTGTGCCCCTAATTTTCTAATTTACCTTTGAAGTTTTTTTAAATGTAGATCTCGAAATAATACGAAGAAAACTAAAATTATCATCACCCAAATCGGATTGATAATCACCCTCATAATTGCCGTCATTAATCTCATCGTCGACGGTGGTTGATATTTTTTTGACTAATTTTGGCTCAAACAATTACAACTAACTAAAACTATTCTAACTAAACTACTCTAACTAACCAAGGCCATAAGAGGAAAGTCACAAAAAATGCGGCGGTATCGAATATTTATTTGCGGCGGCATATTGTACCACCCAAAAGTAAGCGCACATAATGTACTTGGATGGAGAGAGTATTTATTAACCTAAAATGTGTTAAAAAAACAATCTAAAATTGAAAATTGTTGTGCAAAATGCTACCTAATCGCCCAAAACGTTCATCTAGTCTAATTTTTACGGCCAAAGTTTAATATTTTCATATATTTGACAGGAATTTCTAATTGTACTCAAGAAAAAAAATTCTAATTTTACTCGTAAAATTTCTCAAATTATTTTGCTTTTTTTTTTTTTTTCATAATATTAACCTCTCATTCATCATTTTCACTGAATACTTTAATTTTTCACCTATTTATTTTCCGCGTTTACTATACGATGGAACGAATTAATTAAAGATGGAAAGTTTTAGTGATTTATTGAATTTATTTAATAGTGAAATTACTTTTTTGCCCTTGTATTATTTTAATTATTTATAAAGTTATTTTTGATTATAATAATAGTATTTATTTATATATATTATTTTTATTTTTTTTTTGTTAGTTTTTAGTTATAAGTGAGTTTGTACTTTTGAAAAAAAAACTGTAAAAGTAAAAAAAAAAAAAAAAAACGGGGGGGATTTTGAGAAATTGAATGAAATATAATGTCGGGGTCGCTCGATTCAAATAGCGAAGATCAGGTATTCCTAACCTTTTTAATTAATTTCGTTTTGTAGAAATGAACTAGTATGAGCGAAATATATATGTTACGGTATTTGTATTTATGTTTATTGCCAAAAAAAAAAAAAAAACGAAATCAAGTATTGTCGTGGGACATCCACGGTCCCCCCCTGCCGTGTACAATTCACGGCCCTCCTCTGCCAGTGAATGTACCACTGCCTCTCACCGTGAATGGGCCTACTGCTCCTACCTTTTTTTTTTTTTTTTTTTTTTTTTTTTTTTTTAATTTTTTTTTTAAATTTTTAGGCAAATAACAAACAACAATCCACAACAACAAAAAAACAATTTTAATTTTTTTGTGTGTAAATCATATTGATGAAAATATTTAGAAATACGTTTTAAAATATTTGGGTTTAATTATTTTTATAATTTTTTATTTAATTTTTTTTTTGTATTAAATCACATTGATGGTTATTTTTTTTTTGTACGGTTTAAAAAAAATTTGTCTTAAATATATATATATATTTTTTTTTTATAATCATAGTTCATTTCTGATTTTTGGTCGATATGTTATTTCAGGGTTTAGTAGGTGACGGCATTGATTATAGTAATCATTTTGAAACGACTTTGTTGTTTGATGAACTGTCGGATGCAGTTGATTGGTGTAAAGGAAAATCTATTCCATTTGGTTTTGGGTTGAAAATATCCGGTACTAAAAAGGTTAGCGGTAAACGTGGATTAGCGAAAATATATTTGTATTGTCACCGGGCGTTAAAATATCGACCGAAGGTTCCTGTTGAAGGGGTTATTGAACGGTTAGATACGACGACAAAATTGTGTGATTGTCCATTTAAGTTGACGTTGCTACTTGTATACGGGGATGCACGTTTCAGCCTGAAATGGATGGTATGTACGAATAAAGGATTTCACAACCACGAGTTGCGAGTGTATGGTGATGGAGATCTGTAAATACCGCTGCTAATCGCATGGGAGAAGACGTCGATCATTGAGCAGATACAGGCTCACGTTCAACCTAAGAACATAAGTTTGTCTTTGCACTACCAGTCTCCCGATAAGCCACGACCTTCGATGCGGCAGATATACAATTTGGGGCAAAAGGTTAGGTCTGCTGAGCGTGGTGGAAATGCAATCCGCCAAGAAGAAATGTTTAATTTGGCTCAACAGAAAGGGTATTATATTGATTATCTTGTTGAAGAAGAAACAAACAGAGTGACGCACATTTTCATGACCCATCCAGTTAGCTTAAGTTTATTTCGTGCCTACCCAGATGTGGTGGAGATAGACTCAACGTACAAAACCAATTTATACCACATGCCATTTGTGGAAATAATTGGAGTGACTCCAGTCGGTAAGACTTTTTGCATTGGTTATTGTATGATGGCTAGGGAGTCAATTGAGAGTTATGTGTGGATGTTGGAGAAGTTACAGACGATTATGGGTGATTTAAAACCAAACGTGATTGTAACTGATCGTGAATTGGCGTTGGTGGCAGCTGTTGAGAAGGTATTCGACGACGTCCCCCATTTTCTTTGCTTGTGGCACATTTATCGTGCAGTTGAGGCAAGAGCCGTTTATATACACAAAGATAAGACGTTGCGGAATAAAATCTCTTCTTTCTACTTTAGGCGTATCGTTGAAGAGCCTACAGTTGATAGCTTTCGAGTTAGCCGATTAAATTTCAAGAGAAATGGGGTCAGTAGTCAGATATGTTCAGATACTTGGATGAGATATTCGACAAAGTGGGCCAAGTGTTACACAAATTCAGTCAGACATTTTGGAAACACTGCAACTTCTAGAGTTGAATCTGCCCATGCGTTGTTGAAAAGTTGGTTAGCAAGTTCGACTTTGGCCCTGGATTCGATTTGGCATCGGGTCGATAATATGCTACAAGGCCAACACGTCGAGATAAGAAGATTGTTAGAAAGATCTCGAAGTTCTGTTCTACATTCTGAACATGGACGATTATTTTCAGTGATTAACGGTAAAGTGTCACACGAAGCAATATCGATAATGAAAAATGAGATTGAACGGGGTGTTAAACTTGGTAGACGTTATGTAGAGAGATGTGGTTGTGTTTTGGCGACTACTCATGGGTTACCTTATGCTTGTCAGCTTATTGGGTTGAGCATTGGGGAGGACGTTGTTCATTTGAACGTTATTGATGAATATTGGCGTACTTTGGTGTTGGACATGAACTCAGCTACAGCAGTTGATGAGGATGGACGCCTTCAAGAATTATTCGCCGAGATTCAAGGCCGTGATCCAGCTGTTAGACGATTGTTTATTGAGTCCATTCATGCACAACTTCACCCAAAGTACGAAGATGTTGTGGAGCCTCAAGTTGTGTCACGCCCTAGAGGTCGTCCTCGATTATCTACTCGACGAGACCCTTCGTCGTTTGAACATGCTAGAAGACTATTTCCCGATACGAGCTCTGAGTACAACCCCCCGTCCACCGCTCCGTCGACCGTTCATTCCACCGCTCCGTCCACCGCTCCGTCCACAGACATTGGTTCATATAACTTTCCTCATCGTAAGTATTCATTTATTCGTTTTCTGTATTTATTTGTCACGGTTTGGTTAAAGTGTAATTTTAAAATTGTTTATGCTATGTAGGTGTATGTGCGCCCATGGAGTTGAATTGGCATAGTGAGTATTACTCGCAATTTCCTTATCAGGAGTACATACCGGGAGTAATTGAGGACTCCGTCATTCGATGGTTTGATCCTCGTGCAGATGGACATTGCGGTTTTCGAGTACTTAGTCATGCACTGAGAGGCTCCGAAGATGATTTTGGTATGCTACGTATTATTTTGCCTGAAGAGATTAGTGACTATCGCTACGCAGTTGCTTACAGTGAACGTGAGTACAGTTTCACAAATTACACCCGTATTAACTGTGACATAACAACGGGTTGTGGTGAGCTTAATTGGATGACGACATGTGACTTGCACGCATTTGCTACTAAGTTCAACTGGTTGATTGTCGTAGTAACTGCACAGTACTATCGTGACCGTTGGAGTTGGGCAGGAAGTTGTACTTACGCTCCGCTTCGGTGGCGAGACGGGGTAAGTTCTGTATTTGGTGAGTTATGGATCGTCCACGCGGGAATTCACTTTGTACGAATTGGAGTTACTGACAGTTGTCCAATGCCTCCGATGAATAATTTGTGGTTGCAGACCAGAGATCCCAGTGTTGCGAATTTGTTGACAGAATCGCACCAATAACGTTTCGCGGCTTGGCGAGCGGCATTTCCAGTAGAGTTTAACCCTGATGTAATAGACTTGGGGTAGTTAATTTGAAGTACTTAATTTACATGTAGTAGAGTTTAATCATGTTCTAATCGTCTTTATTGAAGATGTAGCCATATTAATTGAAGTTGATGGGACATCACACTTTACTTCCGTCGAAGTGTCGTAATTGTGAAATCCTAAATTTCAAAAAAATTTCAAATTTCAAAAAAATTTCAAATTTCAAAAAAAAATTTCAAATTTCAATTTTCAAAATTCCAATTTTAAGTACTTAATTTACATGTACTGAATTTAACTTCAAGAAAATTTAAAATTTCAAAAAAACTTCAAATTTCAAAAAAATTTCAAATTCTTTATTTTCAAATTTGAAATTTCAAAATTCAAATTTCAATTATCCGAAACAAACTAACGAATATATTGTTGTCTCCCTTATAAATATCTCAGTATTTTAGAAGTAAACAATACATTCAAAAATAAAAAATAAAAAATGAGTTTCCATGAAAGCAAACAAATCAAAGCAAACAATACATTCAGAAGTGATACTTCGACTAATTATTAGTCACCTTTTATTGAACTCTTATGTATTTTGTTTAGATTAAGTACTTTGTATCTGATATTTATTTTAATGTATTTTATCTTTGTTTACGGTAGTCATTTATTTAAGAAGTCGCTACTTAATTAAAATCAAATATAAGACATTACGATTACAATATTATTAAACGGAATTAAAACTGCGACATTGGGAATCGATAATTAAACTGTCATCCGGTTCGAAATAGTTTCACTAACATTACTAACATCCAGCTCCACGGTTACAACTGTCATCAGATGACGATGACGCAGGCCCACTATTTGTTGGTGGCATATGTATATGTGGATGAAACTCAACTCCTCTTGAGGAATCATGGTCATTTGATCAGTAGGAAGACCACAGAGCTCCGTTATGAATGACCATTGAAGAACTGATTGTAGGCGTACAAATAATTCAATTACATCGTTATTGATTTCTTGCAGCTCCTCATTTTTGGCCAAAAGATCACCTGAAACGCGTGCATGATTTTATTGTCGTCAACTAAAACAAAATTTTTAGTACACAATTAACTAAGGTAGAATACATACCTTGAGTCAGTCGACGACCAACAATTGGGGTGGATATTGAAGCGCTCCTGTAACGTACAATTTCACATATTTTACGGAGCGTTGGTCGTTTGTTATACAACTTTGCCCTTGCTCTAGGGACAAGGACAGTGGCTAAACGATCGAAAAATGTTCGAATGTCGGAGATAGTTATGTCGATAGTAGTTTGGACGTGCTTAACATGGTCAGCAACGGTAACTAGTCTAGACATTATTTTGGTTTTTTTTTGGAACGAAAATTTAAAGTGGAAGTTGAATTTGTAGGATGTGTTTGGTATGGTTGGAGGGTGTTATATATATAGAAAAACCGATATATGACCGTTTGGGATTTTATAAATTTTTAAATTAAATGTTAACGGTAACATTTTTTGGAAAAAAAAAAATAGAATAAAAAAACCTGCTTTTTACACGAATGGGCATCCCATTCGTGTCAACTGCACGAACGGGCCTTCCATCTGTGTAAAAATCACGAATTATTTGGTACAACAAAAACGTTAAAAATTCGTACAACAACAACGTTAAACATTAAAAAGTTTTTATTAATGAAAAGTACACATAACATTACATTGAAAAAGACAATAATTAAAATAAAAATTAAAGTTCGATTAAGTCGTACATTGAACTACACACTTAAAAACCATTACAAAATGAAAATACCATAGTGCTACAACAATAAATTTGTTGGACGTACTGATTGTAGAAAGTAAAAATTTTTAAAATATAATGCAAATTCATCCTAACGCTCCCTAAACAAACTTTGTTGGACGTACTGATTGTAGAAAGTAGTTAACTTTAAAAGAGGATGCCTTCGAAAACCGCCACTCAGCAACTCATCGAAAGCCAGTTCAGTAAAAATTTCACTGCACTTACAAAGGTGGTCAACAGCTTGTTTCTTTAGAGCACGGTACAACACTTTCCTTGCGTCGATATCATCACGTTCAACTACTTTCCAAAAAAGGAAACCAGGATCCTTAAGAAGGCATGGAGTACGTTCATAACGATATAACTCCTCGATCCATTCAGTTCGAGGTTCTTTTAAAATTTCATTGAAGAAAAAAGAAGGTTTAATGACTTCCTCAATACGAGTTTTGAAGTCTAACAGTTCTCCCAAAATGTCATCTATGGTTTTTTGTATTTTGAGAACATCTCGCTTATTAGTTTCGTAGAAAGCATTCATAGTAATAATATTGTTGTTGTTGTTGTGATAGTGTAATGAAAGTGGTTGAAATCAAATTTATAGGGGAGATGAAATTATTTTTTTTTTTATAAATTTTTTCGAAATTTCAAATTAAGTTAACAAATGATACTGACATGTTATATAGAAAGACGTGCCTTACATAAAAAGACGCGCCTTATATAAAAAGACGTGCCTGACTTAAAACGACGTGCCTTACATTAGAAAACGTGACTTACATAAGAAGAAGTGACTTACATTAAAAGACGTGACTTACATAAAAAAACGTGCCTTGTATAAAAAGTCGTGCCTTATATGAAAAGTCGTGCCTTATATAAAAAGGCGTGCTTAATATAAAAATACGTGCTTCATGGAAAGAAGTGCGTCATAGAAAAATGTGTTTCATAAAAAGACGTTCTCCCTTTAAAAACGTGCATCATTAAAATATGTGCTTCATAAAAAAACATTATCCAAAATATCTTCTATGAATTTTTGTGTTTTGAGTATTTCTCGCATATTGGCACCCATTTTTAAAAAATTATCTGACAAAAATTGAGAAAAACAAAAAAAAAACAAAAATTATTTAAAGGAAAAGCAACGGCCATAATTTAAACATTAAAAACTTTATTATTACTAAACATTACACATAACATTACATTGTCAAACATTACACATAACATAACATAACAAGAACCTAACATGACACTAAACATGACACTAAACACGATAAGCACGACACTTAATTTATTCATTACTACTAGGCGGAACATGATGGTAATCCGAATTAGGCCTTCAGTCACTTTCTTCGTCACTGCTGTTGTCAGGGTTGTTGTCATAACGTGGCATGTATTGTGCCAAGAAGTCACGTTGACGTTGCTCGTTGAAATCATCAGTCAAGTACTGATAGTAGAAAGCGCCAATCTTCAAACGAGGACGCCTTTCAGGTAGATTGTAGAATTGATTGTCGCCATTCAACAAGTCACCAAACGCGTGCTGAGTAAGAATTTGACTATACTTGCGAAGGTAGTCAACGACTTGGTTCTTCGAAGTACGGAAAAGCACTTTCCTTGCAATAACTTCCCCCCTGCTTATAAACTGCATTTCAGCGTACCCAGGGTCCCTCAAAGCGTCTGGGGGAAAACCGTTGTTGAATAACTACTCGAAAAAGGGTGTTCGCGGTTCCTTGTACATTTGATTGAGGAAAAACGAAGGTTGGATGACTTTCTCAATTCGATCCTTAAATTCATAGACTTCTTCGACAATGGTGTTAATGAGAGTTTGAATTTTAATTATCTCTTGTTTATTGACATCCATTGTTGTCGAAATTTGAAGATTTTGTTTTTTTAGTGAAAGAAATTTGATGTTGAAGTGTGAAGATTTTGTTGAATTAAGTGTCCTTATTTATAGAGTTCATTTTCTGAATCTTGCAAAATTAAAGGAAAACCAATTAAGAAATTAAAGAAAAATGAATGGACCAAAATTAAAGGAAAACCAATGGACAGAAATAAAAGCAAAACCAATGGACAGAAATAAAAGCAAAGCCAACGGACAGAAACTAAAGCAAAACGAATGGATAAAAATTAAAGTAAAAACAACGGACATAAATGAAACCCAAACTAATGGATACAAATTCAAAGGAAACTATTGTACGATACAAAACAGTTCAACAAGATAATAAATAAACGCGTTACATAAAATACAAATAAAATAAAACGTAAAACAGTAAAATTCAAGAAACTCAGTTGATCAAGTTAAATTAGATAAACATAACTAAATGGTTCTAAACCCTTCGATGACGCCTACTACTTGGGGAGTTTGGTCTTCCGCGGACTACGTTAGAAACGTTATCCGCTCCCCAACGCTTTAGAAATGGTGTGAAGTCGGTAAACATGCGGGCCAAGTATTCGTCCCTTTGAGGCCCTTCAGGGACTTCAAGCCCTCTATACAACCGCATCATCAAACTCTTATTCAGCTGTCGAGAATAAAATTAATAAATTAGTCAACATTAGAAAAATAATAATTCAAATATATTTACTTATTTTCAACAAATTTAATTTATTAAGTACCTCTCGATAATCCCCATGCGCATTTGCAGCCACTTTTCCCTCTTCAGTAGAGGGGTCTATGATAAACGGGTGCGAATATTTCATGTACCAAATCATGTACAGCGGATCTGAGTCGTCTGGTGTTAGAGCGACTTTCGACAACGATGATAGCGGAGTACGATGCATCAGCCATGTCTCCCATAGATGATCTGCGTACCCACCAAAGTCAACTCTCAGATCCTTTTCCCGAACTTCGGTAGATGAAATTTGCCGTTACGCGGCATCGTGCCGAACACCTGGCGACATAACCAAATTGGCGCAAGCAACGATCAGCCGATATGGCTCAACAATGTCCATATATCCGAGCAACCCAT
This sequence comes from Dianthus caryophyllus, assembly GCA_023091065.1. Lineage (NCBI taxonomy): Eukaryota > Viridiplantae > Streptophyta > Magnoliopsida > Caryophyllales > Caryophyllaceae > Dianthus > Dianthus caryophyllus. The sequence continues at coordinate 33,387,554 of CM041517.1, read as the reverse complement.
AAAACAACGTCCCACGATGCACACGATCCGCCGCTGCACTAAAAGGCAACCATCAACTTCACCACTAGTTAGGTGATCTAATCGCCACGATACTCGCCAACTTCACCGCCAGTGTTCTCGAACCTCGTGCATTTACCCACGCACCGCCGAGGTCGACCTTTGGCACCGCAAAGACGCATGCACGGCCCGAAAATGGGGAAATACTCAGATATCCGCACTGTAGTAGGGCCAAACAACCGGCAACCCCACGTGAACAAGTACGGCTAGAAACACCTAACTCCCGATACAAGTACGCTTAAATACCTGCTCCCCAAGCGAACTTCGATACCTTAGACAGATGACGAACCATCGGGAAAACCAAACTTTTCACCCTATCACTAGACTTGTCGACGAAAACAGTCATGCCCAACAACAAAAAAAGATAACCCCTTGCCTGTTGCTCAACAGTCGCAGTACGAATAGCATCCATGACTGCCTCCACTAACACCGCTCCACCTCGATATCACTAGTACAAAAATTGCATTTGGCGACAAAATACGGCTACGGTCGTAAAAATTAACCGTAGCTATAAATTTATGGACATTAGGATTTACAAAAGGCTACGGTTATTAAATAACAACCGTAGCCAAAATGATGGTTAAATATAAATGGCTACGGTTCCTAATATAACCGAAGCCAAAAATACTCATCAGAATGAAAAGCAAATCTGCTTCGACTTGAATCAAGTGAGTTTAGCTACACGCAAAAGGCTTCAGTTTAATTCAAACCGTAGCCACAGAATATAAGAAACTAGCACAAAAAGCCCAAGCCCAACCCTACAACCCTCTTATACGCTCACTTCCTCACACATACTCAAAAACTCATTAGCTTTTCCGTCGACCAACTTTGCCATCAACCACCACCGCCACTGAATTTTCCGCCCACCACATCTACCACCAACTCCGACGCCCTACCAACACCATACAGCCAATTACTTGCTACCACTGCCTTTTGGTTCCGACAACAACGACCGACGCCTACTCCGGCCACAAACTTGAAACCATGTCACAGATCTCGCCAGAAAACTCATCTACACCGCCACCACCATCGTTAGACGACGTCTACACTTCCATAGACGGGTGAGTCATCAAAATTAATTTAAATTAGGGTTTTTTAATTTTAAGATCTGAAAGTTAAATGTGACGAGTATTTTTTTTTCTAAATCTTCTATAATTTTGTATTAAATTTCGGTTAGTAACATGGAATTTGAAGTTTTTGCAATGATTTAGGTTTAGACATGTTTGATTTGTCGATATTTTGCTGAATTTTTAAAGTAATGTGCTCAAAAGTTTGTTAGTGTAGCTGATAAACGAAATATTGTTTATTGAATTTTAGTTCAACTTATTGATTCAATTAATTGTGATTCTTTGTAATTGATTCATTTATCCTTCAATCCACCCCCATCTTTAACTGTTAACAGTTTGGGTGGCGGAAGTGGAGCAAATACATATAGTGGGGCTGAGGATTCGGACCGTGCACTTGGTAGCAGAAAGGCTAGAAGTTGAGTGTTGTCGACATTCTATTTTTATTATGTCTGGTTTACTGTTAATATGAAGTATTTAGGTATAGATGGTAAGAGCAAATATTGATTTCAGACTAAATATTGTGATTTGAGATAGGCACTTGTAATACAACAAGGGTTAATTACGGTGATTTTGTATGATTTTGTGGTTATTATTGCACAAATTCTACGATTTGGTCATTTAATCTGAAGTTTCGAGCTTGCTTAAGCACATTGATGTGTACATTGATTCTAGTTGTGCATATTATCCAAAATGCGATGTCTTTGTGGTTTTTCCTCGAGACTTGATGAGCAACTGGACATTACTCGTGAATATACATGTCATATACATTTTCATTTTTTTGTCACATGATATTGCATTGGAAGGGTATTTTTTTTGTCATTTCAATTAGCACGTTTTTGGCTTGAGTTCATAGTTGTTGTGTGATTTGTTTAATTAATTATAAGTTTTGGTGGTTTAATTTTGCGTTTTTGATCATCGATGTCAACAGTTCCGGCCACCTACTCGAACCACGATGTTACAGCAACATCGAACATCGATGACGCAGTGCTGATTCGAACGATGACGTCTAAATTACTCCGAAAGATGCCGACCTCGCTCTTGGTTGCAGTTTACAAGAACTTGTAATATTTCTACTACTAATTCTACCCTAAATTAATCATTATCTACAACGATTATTTTGAGTTAGTTAAATTAAAGGATTAATTGATTGCATTTCTAGAATTCATATTTATGTTTTGGTCATTGTTGAACTTGAATTTTAGATAGATCAGATTTTTGTGGTTGCTAGCATGTCTCTGATTAAAAGATTGATTAATTATACTCCTAGTTTGTATTATTCTGATAGGTATTGATGTATTAGAATTTATATCAATTTGTTTGTGGCCCGAACTTGACTTTAATTCGAGGTTTGATTGAATTTATTTTGTGCACCAGTTAATTATTGATCTATTTGGATTTCTATGGAGTATTGCACTTGTAATTTTGATGGAAAAATCATTCATTAATTAATCAAGTGCAGCATTGTCGAAGGTGGCTTCGATAGATGTTGATAAGGTCGTCGGTGAAGTCGATGAGTTTATGTTTTCAGCTTTTTAATAATTTTGCTGACTATTTTTTTTTCTTTTTTTTTTTTGCCTTGCTTCGTTTTGTAGCTCATGGATGCTGCAGGTGATCCGCAAACAAAGGTGATTGCTGGACAGAAAATGATGATGCATAGATATTTCATAATAAGGTAACCAAATATTTTCCTTATACTCCGTATAATTAATTATACATACGTATAATTGCTATTAAAAATGCGAGTTCTTTGCAATTAAAATAAATGAATAAACAGCAGGTTGAGATTATTGTTAAATCATTGCTCATTGCTCTTAAATTGTTACTTTTAAGGGTATAGTGATTTGTAAGTGATTTTTGATATAATTTATTTTGAAGTTTTACTGGTCACAATCTGCCCTATACGACTTTATTCACTTGAAAACTCTTGGATTTCATTGCTTTGTTGACAGTGCAATCAATAGGTTTTTGTCCTTCTTTTCTATCAAAAATCAATTAATTTATGTGTATTGAGTGTTAATATATGATGATTTGAGGTTGAATGTTTCTTTTAGGTCTGGAAAGATAGGCATATTTGTATTTTGACTTAACTTTAAAAATTTTCTTTTCTTCAAATACATATGAACAACAGCACAATCTTCTTCTTGGTATGGCACTAAAAATCGCCAAGGAAGGAGCCCTTTCGACTCCTGGTGAGATTGTGTTTGCCGATGTAGATAGGAAACGTTTTGGACAATCAGTCCTGAATTTGTGGACTGAGGTCGTTATTGTTCATATTTCTAGATTTTGGATTCTATCATTGCTCTTTGTTGAGTTGATTCTTTGGAAGGGGAGAGCTTTCAGAGTGACGGGTAATATACTTTATTACGTAGCTTGTAATATACCACGGTTCTATCTCTCAAGTTGGCGGACGTTTTGCTCGATACAAAACTTAAAACAGAATCCCTTTTGCAGCAAGCATTGGCTTAGTTGCTGTCGCGTCTCATTAAGATGGCTGAGGAGTTCAATGTCGCAGATTAGGTGACTAATAAAGGTATGGCTCATGGATGTCGTGTCTCGTTACATAGCTGTTGTCGTGTTGCATCATAATTAAGCATTTAAGCGTAATAACCGTTTTCCTTGCTCACTTAGTCGAACATTGTTGCAGTTACTGACCCAGCAGGTGGAGTATTCATGACTGACCCAAAGAAACCATCATTACGGTCAACTACGGCTGGTGTTTCTATTACACCTGGTGGAAATGGTGATGCAAAGGACTGATATTAGGCAGAGATCGACAATATCAGAATGTCGACAATAAGAAATAATCAGTATAGTTTAGTTTAATAATACGAGTAGTAAATGAAAGAAATTAATTATAAATGTATGAACCTTGTGGGGTTGATGTTTTATTTTAAATACAGAAAGTATTTTTGGGCAAAAAGTTTACTGTATAAATTAGCATTGGAATATACGTATTAATTTATTTATTTTTAATTTTTTTTTTTTAAAGTAATTGTAAAAGGCTACGGTTGTTCAAAAGAACCGAAGCCTTTTTGTTCACTTATGGCTTCGGTTGTCCAAAAGAACCGAAGCCTTTTGTTCACTTGTGGCTTCGGTTGTTTGGAAGAACTGTAGCTGTATATTCACTTATGGCTTCGGTTGTCACTTTTAACCGTAGCCTTTTATACTTTTGGCTATGGTTGTACAACCGTAGCCATAAGTCTAACATTTAAGGCTACGCCTCGATATACTACGGTTGTACAACCGTAGCCATAAGCCAAATTTAACCGAAGCCATAAATGGTTTTTGTACTAGTGTATATTGGCGCCGAAACACCAGGCCTATAGGGCGTTTTCAGTTCCGGTAACCCCTTACCAAAAAACTCAGCAATCAATGTCGCAGACGGACCCTCACTATCACCATCAAAACCACACACTAAGCCATCTATAGGTACGCCTAGGATAAATACAACATCGTGCAACAAAATCGACATCTCCTCAAACGGCAAATGGAAAGTGTTCGTGTCTGGCTGCTAACGCACAATAAACGCCGATATTAATGGCAAGTTCAAATGCGTTGGAACGCACTCATATAAATGGCCCAAACCGGACCTCTGCACCAAAGCAACGGCCTTTCAAAAAGGCAACCTGTCAAGGCGAATAACTTATTAAACCTATGATATCCAAATATAACGCCGACACCCAACATCGTCCCAAAGTTGCCGTGCAATGTCCGCCAAAACTAGGAATAACATCAGGAAGAGAGGCTCCACCAGGGCATTCCCCCGTGATAATCCAACTACGATCAACCTTCCCTTTACTCCTAGAACGGCTACCAGTTGCACTACTACTAGAACTCTCAGAATACCCTACAAATTGACCTGCCTTCGTTAAGCAGCTTGGAACCCGACGCCTAACTCCTCATCACTAGCCTCCTCAAACTCCTCATCCGCCTCCTCCTCCATTTCCTCCTCCTCATTTATCAAGGAATTGCGGGATCTATTCGACCAACAAAAGCAGATTCTTCAACATTACATATTTTGCGAAGATTCATCATCGCACGATACTCTGAGCCCGTCATCTTCAATTTCCCCTTCCCTTTATCACTCATCTACAACAAAAATAACAAATTTTCAGAAAATTAGAAAAAATATTAACAAATTATACTACAAAAACAAATTCAACCAAAATAATGAAAAACAATTACTAAATCAAATTATTTGATATTATTTGACGAATTCAATATTATAAATCATATGTACAATTAAGTTCAAATAAATCATATTTGTTAAATTTTGAATTTCATATTGTTAAATGATTATTGACAAATTTTTAAGATCAAATTATTTGACGAATTCAATATTAAAAATCATATATACAATTAATTTCAAATAAATCATATTTGTTAAATTTTGAATTTCATAAAATTGTTTTAGTTTAAGTAAATTACGTTTCTTAATTATATTTTTGTGTTTCATTGTTGTTTACTTCAGCAAAGTTACAATCTTTTAAGATCGTATTTTACATTATTTGCTATTTACAAGGAAATGATTTTTTTTTTTTTTTAAATTGAATCTTCAATATAGTAATATGGATGAAAAATTATGTTTCAATTATATGTAAATTCTTATTTTAATATACCGAATTTAAAAATAAAAAAACAAATATAAAAATAAAACCAAAATTTTAAAATAAACACCGAAATTTAAAAAAATTAAAAATTTTCAAAATAAAAAAAAAAAAAAAAAAAAAAGAAAACAAAATAACTGAAATTAAAAAAAAAAAAAAAAAAAACTGCCGTAGAAAATCCACGGTCAAACCCACCCTCAACCGTGAACAGTTCACGGTTCACCCCACCCCCAACCGTGAATTGCTCACGGCTGCATACCCAGATTTTTTTTTTTTTTTTCTCGGCTATTCAACACAACAACAACAACAACAATCAACAACAAGAAGAATCAACAACAACAATAACATATCAACATCACAAACAACAACAATAAACAATTTACACAACTAATTATAAACATGAAAATCAAATCATTCATTATAAACACAAATAAATCAAACTACAAATTAAAATAACAAAATCAAAACTTACGATTTATAAAATCTTTGTTGGGGTTGAATCAAGAGAGGATGAAAGGTTGAATCAAAACTACAAATTCAATTTTCCGAAAATATATTTGGATGAATGTAAAGTGAAGGTATTTTTATTTATTTATTTTTTTTAATGTTGAGGAAAACAAAAGAAGAGGTAGGTTAGATTAGGTTTTAGTTTAGTGAAAAATTAATTAAGGAGAAAGGGCAAATTAGTCATTTGAGCGTTCCGTCTTTAAGTAATTCGTTCCATCGTATAACAATCCCCTTATTTTCTATTATTGCTCCTTCATTTTGTTTCACCATTGTTGTAGTAGACATTTGTCTTCCATCTTTTTTCTTTCTTTCTTTTTCCTTATCCTTTTTTTCTTCATCCCTCTCAAATTTTTCTGGAGTAATTATGCACTATTTTTGTTTTTGCTTTGGTTTATTGTACACATCATCTAATGCTACGACCATTACAGTGAAAGATGTACTTCGTAGTTATTTGCTGTTCAAATGATATACTCCGTAATTGGAATAAAACTTTAATCATTTCTTACTATAGTAACTTCCATTTTAAAAATTCTCTCTCTGTCACTCAAAAGAAAACATCCAAAAATAAAAGCCTAACCACTCCGATCCTTTACGAGTTACAACCACGTTCCCCAATCCTTGTGGATCTTATCATCATCATCCCCTGCTGTGCTTTTTCAACCTTATAATGTCAGTCTTAGAGTCAATTCCGGCGTGTATGCTTTTATTGGGACCGATGAAGGTGTTTCGGTTCTCTTCTCCTCTCCCCCAGGCCAGCTTTTTCGGTCTGAGAATAAGTACGGGTTCTTTGATTTTTGTTCGATTGTAGGTCAACTTTCTGCCTGAATCTTGATTTTAAAATGAGTTCTTTGAGTTTCATTTTTCTCTGCTTTATGAGTCTCGTTTCTTGCGGCATTTATTAGCGCCTTCTGCCGTTTTCGGGGTTGTTTGAAGTTTAGGTTTGGTTTTAGGTCCTAAATGAAATGCTAAAAGGGTTTGGGTGGTGTCTCTAATTTGGTCTAGTTGAGGTTTGGTCCAAATTTTGACGAGTTTAAGTTGAAGTGGTCATTTGGTTTGGAAAGAACGTGCTTTTGTTTGGCGCTATCTTCTCCGGCCGGTGGTTTGTGCTTGCATGTAATGTACTTGAGTGATCTTAGATTCTGTCGCACCCAATGGTTTGTCGTTGTTCTCGGGTCTTCAATAACTTTTTTTTTTTTCGATTAAGACAATATTGTTTTTGATTGGTTATTGGGGATGGATTGGTTGAAATGGTAGCCAGTCTATTTTCATCAGCTGGCTGGTTGGGAGCGAGAAGTTTGCGAGCCAAATGTAACAAAAAAAAAAAAAAAAAAAAAAAAAAAATTAAAGTATGACGGAATAAAGATGTATGAAGTCTTAAGGAGGAAGGAGTGTGATGGGAAACAAATTGAGGGTGAAACGTTCAATTCGCATATAGTCTGGATTAAATGAAGGAATCCGGTGAACTAGTAGCATCAAAATTAACTCACTCTAATTTTTTTTGATAAAACTTAAATAGTATTCATAGAAGAATGACTCGATAACAACATTTACTAATTAATTTAAACTATTGGAATGAATATGCTTGATGTTGTGGTAATGGAGTCATTGAGCTTGCATGTTTGAAGAATCCACCATATCGACTAAGTGGATAATTATTATCTTGCTATATTTCTACACAGTTAGATTTTTTTATTATCTTTCTAATTAATCTCTTATATATCTAAAAAAGTCATATAAAACATAAGAAACTTGTAAAATTAAAATAAATAAAGCATTAAATAAAAATAATACTTCATTTTTAAAGTGGGTGGAATATCCTAATATATCCAAAAAATAGTTGAAGTATTGAGTTAAATTTAGTTAAAGTAGGTCTTGATAAATGTAAAAAACATAAAGTAGGTTATAAAACTAGGTTGTGAACTAAAAATAATATTTTAATGTCAGAACCTAGGGCAAAACAACCATTGATAAACATGGTCTAATGTTCTCCCATGACTTGTTATATTTATGACACAAACATTATAATTATCAAACACAAAAGGATAAAATGAGGCATGTTTATCAAGAGGACGTTTCATTTTAACACATATATTTGTGGGCGTGTCATGGTTACACGCACGAGATAGACATACCAAGATAGAATGAGAATTGAACATGCAAGTAAATTGGTTATCTTGACCTACTTATCTTAGTTACGTGAATTTTTGACCGCCACAATTTATTTGTACTTATACTGACTCACATTTTTAGAAAGAAATATGATAAGATGATATTGTACAAAAAAAAAATGTTTTATATTTGGACACAAGGAAGGAGGTAAGACATAATTATTAATTGTTTTACTCTTTTTCTTTTCACTAATTTTTTCTTATTAATGCAATAAGGTTTGTTATGTACTGTAGTTGTGTAAACTATTGAGTGTTGAATGAAAGAATTATAGCATGCACATGTACCATTGTTCCTTCACATAGATCACAATTTTTATGAAGTTGGACATGTGTTTCGCCTTATATCTAGGTGAATAAAGAATGCACCTAAACTCAGATGAAATAAGCAAATTAGACACAAATGTAGGCATATATGAATTCATTCTTGTTAATTCTTAAACACATTTGTACGTTGATATCTCACATGTCACGCTATTCAATTGAGGGTGGGTCCTATTGTCAAGTTATACGCCCTCCGTCCCAGTTATTTGTTTACACTTTCCATTTATGGGTGTACGGGTCATTTGTTTACACTTTCCACAAATGTCTATGGTGACCCACTTGTGGAGGTGGACCCAACTTCCTTAACCAATCACATTGTTTTATTTTACCCACTTTGTACTTATATTATTATTTTTATAGTTTTTTTATTTACCTCTCTCCTCACATCGATAAATGTGTATAAAGTAAATGTAAACAAATCACCGAAACGGAGGGAGTAGAGAAACATAGAGAATATTCAATGTAACTAGATTAGTGATAAGTTGATAACAAATATATATGATCTAAGGTTATAAAAGCAACTGTTATATTCTGAACAATTTTGGTCTGGAAATATATATTACTTGAATTACTTTAACTCCATCAGACACTACATAATTTTTCATAATATTTAAAAGAAAACAATATTGCTAATTACATGTTTTTCTAGGACTATTTTAAAGGGTTTTGAACTTTATGTTACTTCATCTAGAGTTAGCAGTATAAACGGTCTTAAAGTCATGTCTGTGATAAGAATTGAATGATATTTATTACGATTCTACATACAACGTAGTTAATATATAATTTTTCATAGTTTCTAACACGATATTTACATAGTATATCTTTCATATTTATTACAGAGTATTATGCTACTCACTTAATACTTTTTTTTATATACATTATAATTTACGTAAAACTATTATGTTGAGTTACATCACAACATATGTAAACTAATAAATAAAATTTTCGACGTGAGGGTGAAACACGTTGACAGTACACATTTAATTGTACAAAAAATAAACATCTTTTGTATCTGTTTAATTGCCACAATATGTGTAACTAAAATCATAATAATAATTATACTATAATTTGAATTTAATAATTCTAATTTAACTCGTGATTTTATAACTTTTTAAGTTAGTTACTATTAACAATAAACCTCTTAAATATGTGGCAACATTTGATCCAAAGGGTGATAATTCCCTTAGTTTTTGGATAATTTGTTGTCTATGCTGTAGAGAGAGAAAAAGATCAAGAACAACATTCAGAGGATCATTAGCAAACAAGAAATATTATTAAAAATTAATTTATCATCAGCAGGGGAAAGGCTGGTGATTAATCATTGATTTAATTTCATTATCAGCCTTCCCCTGTGAAAAATAAAATTGATAGAGACGTTTCGACAAAAATAATCTCATAAAATTTAATGATAAGAATATTATAGGTGTAAGATGATGAAAAGGATATGAGTGAAGAGAAAACAAATATGCTAAGCAAAAGAAATAGCATACCAGCAGATGGGGTGTCTGCATGGAATTGTTCATCTCATAATTCTATGCCTTCTCCTAAACCTAAAAGGCTTTATAGAGTTTGGCCTGGAAACAATGTATGTTTTGTTTTTGTTTTGTTCTTTCATTTCTGGAGATTTTAATCGGTTGTAAGATTTGTCGCTAATCTCGTTACAAATTTTCAGTTTTGGGGTACATTGACATTTTGTGTAATGTTTTTGATTATACTCGAGTCATTGTCTTTCGTACTAACAATATGATGGATCGAATTGAGGAAGTTGTAGTGGTTGAAGTTTGTCGGAATTAAAATGCTCAATTTTCACTGAAATTTGTGTTAGAACAATAGGGTAAATTATGTTTACGTAAAGCAACAACTGTGACAATAGGACTTTTAACAAACTTTGTCTTGTTGGATTACAGAGATTTATGTGTGGTGGAAGACTGGTATTTGGTCCCGATGCAGGATCGTTGTACTTGTCGTCTTTTCTTATAGGTTGTCCTGCTATTACATTCTGCACTAGGATGTTGGTTCGCATAAAAGAGCACGACCCATTGTATGGTTACGGGGTGCTAACAGCGGGCATTATCTTCACTTTCTTGGTAAGTTTAAATCATTGTCAAGGACGTTCTTTTTCCGTAGACTTGTCTTTCTTAAAAAAAAAATAGCTCATTACGCGGTTTGTGCTTTTTATGTTGTGAAGTATCCGCTTGTTGTTTTTTCTAGGATTTGATGTTCCTGTACATGACCTCTGTCCGCGATCCAGGAATAGTTCCTCGGAACTTCAGGCCACCCGATGAAGACGACGTGGAGACATCAAGTCAATCAATGGATTGGACTACGGAAAAGACATCTAATGTAACGCTTCCAAGGATCAAGGACGTGGTTGTGAATGGTTACACCATTAAGGTCAAGTTTTGCGAGACATGTAGAGTGTATCGTCCTGCTCGTGCATCGCATTGCTCTATCTGCAACAATTGTGTGCAACGATTTGATCACCACTGTCCATGGGTTGGTCAGTGCATAGGACTTGTAAGTAACATCTCGTGAACTTTGGGTTCACTTTCTTGTTGTCATTACTATACTAATAGAAATTTTCAAATATTTCTGCAGCGAAACTACCGTTTTTTCATCTTGTTTATATCGTCATCAACATTGTTATGCATATACGTCTTTACATTCTCGTTGATCAACCTTGTTCGAAGAAATGGACCGTTAATGCATTCAATGTCCGATGATGTCGTGTCCGTAATTTTAGTCTGTTATTGCTTCGTGGTAGTTTGGTTCGTCGGTGGCCTAACTGTCTTCCATTTTTACCTCATGTCAACTAATCAGGTAATTAATTCCGTATTACTTTTGTACGTAATTTTCATTGCGACTTGTCTAAAATGTGATTACATTTGCTGTTGATTCGCTTTCCTTAGTCAAATGATAATTTTATTAAAAGTGTCTTGTTTCATTCTAAGTTCTATGACATATGGTATTTCCCAAGGCAGACGACGTATGAGAGTTTTCGGTATCGGTGCGACAAAGGCAAAAACCCGCACAATTTGGGAGTGATTAAGAATCTAATACAAATTTTCTTCGCTAAAATTCCTCCACCAGAGGTCAACTTCAGAGAAATGGTGCTTGTGCAAGATGTTATTGTACCGGAGACTCCTAGTTACCGTGACGGATACATAGGAGTTAGGAAAAATTTAGACGTGGACGTCCGAAACAAGATTACAAAAAACGGAAGCTTGACGATATCAGGTCTTTTGTGATACTTGGATTTCAAGTTTGGAATGTAACGCAACGAGACAATTTGATTGACAAGTTTCATATTATTAATCCAGGGAGCTTACCGGAACAACATCACACGAGTCAAGACGAGGCCTTCGCATCAAAAGCTCGAAATTTTGAGGTTTGTCGCCAAACTGTCGGGCCAAGTAGTTGAGTGTAAAGGTAATATGTCCTCTTGTTACATACTTTAAGGGTGTGATTGGATAGCAAAATAGGAGGGAAAGGGAGGGGAAGAGAAATGAGGGAAGGGGAAGGAAGGGGAAGGAAGGGGAGGGAAAATGGTGGTGTTTGGATATAATTTTTCCTCCAAATCTTGCCTATTTTGGAGGGACTCCAATTAGGCTTTGAGGAGGGAAAATGGATCCCTCCAAATCCCTCCCTCTCCATTTCCTTCCCTCCATTTTTTGTATCCAAACAAAGGAAAATCAATCCCCCTATTTCCCTCCCCTTCCTTTCCCTCCATTTTCCTCAATCCAAACACACCCTAAAACTTTACATGACTGTGGAAAATCAAAGGATTGATTAAAACTTATATTCTCTAAACACTCATCGCGTGTAATCTAGATCTCAATTTGTGAAATTCAAGAAGGGCCGATGAAACCAGATATAGTTCTAAATCACAACCTAATGAAAGATAGTGAACTCTCTACCTAAGACCGAGTGGTTTCATACTAAAATCAATTGGCAGTAGGAGAGTAGTCCCAAAGTCTTCTAAAGTAGTGAACTCCCTTTTCTGTGATCGATGTGAGACTTTACCTGAGGGTTAATAAGATAATGTTCACATAATTATTTACCTTGCTATATTATATATTTATATCAGGCCCGTTTACTTTGTCACAGGTTGAGTACCGCGCATGGCAATCACTAATCCACAATTTTTAAAATGCTAATTGTACATAAATCATTCGTTGAAGTAATGAAGCCTAAGACATTGTATTATCACATGCATGTTGACCTGTTAAACAGGTTAGGCTGACGGGTTTTGGGTTCGTGTAACTATTATGCGGGTAACATATGGGTCGGGTGTATTTCAGGTTTGGGTACTGTACAGATCGGGTGTATACGAGTTTCAGGCTGGGTTACGGTCAAAATACGAGTTAATCAACCCTTCTTCATCTATATTTTCTTTTTCTTTTTCCCTTTTTTTTTTTTTTTGGTATAATGGTTTAATTTTCACTAAAAATATACTTTAATTCATAGTACAATATCGAAAAATTTAACATTTTTAATTATAAGTTTCAAAATTGATAATTCCAAAATAAGTTTTTTAGTGTGTGTATATTAAGTCAATATTTATCATATTATATCCATACTTTGTAGTTATAGAGTCCAAGTGACCTAAATATATCATTTTCTTTTTCACATTTTTTTTATTTATTCTCCACCTGAAATTAGTTTCAAAATTTTATAAAGAGTGATTTGATCAAAATGCCCCAAATTTATAACGTTCAATGTAACAAACAAACACCGTTAAAATGATTCATTATACAGTTAATAAAGAATGAAGATTATATTTTAAGTGAAAATTATCAGCTATAAGTAATTTATTAGGTGTGAAATGTTTAAAATTAATTTGAAGTATTAGGAAATTTTTCATGTACATTGAAATTGGCAATGACATTTTATATCTAGAAACGTTAGTTTTTTGACTGCATGGGTTAACCCGCTACGGGTCGAATTTTGACCCTTTTTTTGGGCCATTTCAGGTTCGGGTTAAAAAAAAAAGACAAATTTACTTCGGGTCATTTACAGGTCAGTTTCGGACAGATTTATCGGATTGGGTCATATTTTGACAGCTCTACATGCAATCATTGGATTTATTTAAAAAAAAAAAAAAAAAAAGAACTTCCAAGGAAAATTTAAAAAATGAGGAAGATTTTTAGTCAAGGATAAAGATGTCTAAGAAAAAATGTACGACTGATAGCACAAATTGAATAACATTTTTTTGTAGCAATGCGGTTGTTTATTGGACATTTTTTTTCGTCTGAAATAAGGCATCAAGCCATTACAACAGGGAATGGGCGGATTCGAGCTTGATACCTATTGCTTAGGATACCTCCGTCTCGATCACTAAGCGAAGACATCTTTAGACATTATTTATTATAATCGACCATGTGATGTGTTTTATATGGGATTAAGCTTTCACTTATACACGAGAAAATTTGACTACGATGATCTTCTTAATCACAAAAGAAATGAGTATAACTGTAAAAAATGTGGTACTAATGTGTGCTTGATTAGAACGAGGAAAAATAAACTTATATTACAAAAATAAAAAATAAGAAGATAAGAAATGAGATGTTACTATTTTTCTTTCTTTAAAAAGACAGGCTCGATATTTGAAGAACAAATCAAAACAAACATCAACAAAAACTCACCACTACCCTTAGTGCATTATTGTAACAACCTGAATTTATAATTAACAAAAGTAAATTTGAATGTATAAAGATTATATAACAATAAAAAGGGGTTTAAGGTGGGAGAAACACAACAATCCCGATCGTCACTTAACACATTAAAACTGACTACAAATTAAATAAGCGGTTCGATCTACAATAAATATGAATCTACAATAATTGTCAAGATAAAACAAGTAAACGTAAGTGATCACCTGATTTATCAAAGGATATTACCACAAATATATCTTATCATGATTTTTGAAAGCGTATAACCACTGTCTCCCTTATTGTTTATAATATATGTGGAGGAAATAAAATGCAGTAAAAAGAAACCAAATATATGTATATATAAAGTACTTGGATAAATCGTTGATCACGAGATCAATCGTTTTCCTTAAAGAGTATTTCTACCCTATTAGCCTTGGGTTTCAAGAAATCTCTCGCAGGATAATACAACGATTTCCCTCTAGTTCTTAGGCTAGAATCAAGAGTATGCAAATAAAGTTTTTGTGTTGTTTGTTCTTTCAAAGTCTAAAAAATTTCTGATTTTTTTTATATGCATTAATCATGATGTATGTTGAGTATATATAGACTCATGTATACACACACAAATAAATAAAAATTTCTGAAAAAATTTCATTTGGGACGTATAATCATGGCTTTTCATTAAAAACACCAAAACCCGCCAAAAAAAAAAAAAAATTCGGGGCAAAATTTTCTCAGGGCCGGCCGGCTGGGCCCAAACCGGCTCTGAAGCAAAAATAATTTTTGGCGAAAAATTGAATTAGAGGTGGAATCAATAAAACAAAAGAAATATGGTTTTGGCTGGAGTCAAACTTGTGACCTCCAGGTCATAATTGATGGGCCTTATCAACTGTGCTACTTGGAAATTACTGATAATTATACAACTTAATCAAATATATACAATTCCCACAGTTATTTATTTCACCCAATTACATTCATTCTTAACCAAACTTTATTTTAATTAATATTTTCCACTCGTCTCAAATCCGTAAATTTGATACATGTTTCTATATAATCGTGTACTCCACACTCCCGAACTCATATTATAACACTTAAAATTTACTCGACTTTGACAAGTCCTAACTACACTCAAATGAACGGCGATTCATTTAAATCACCAACATTTCTGAAACTATTGTTAAAATAGGGTTTTTTAAATAAATATTTAGCATGTTGGGTCGGTTTAGAAAGTATATAGCGAAATAGAGTCCACGTAGGATAGGATTGGAAAATACGGTCCTAAAAATGTCATTACGCGTAGCGTTTTTAACCTTCCACGTGGATTTCCAAAAAATAATAAAAAAAAATCATAGTTGAAAACGCCACTTCGGGTGGTGATTTCATTGAAGAAAGTGGGCAGGGATTTCAGCTTGGAGAACAAACTAAGGAGGTAGAAACCACCACGCCGGGTGGCAATTTTGGCCCTGAAACCGCCATTCCAGATGGCTTTTTCTATGAGAAAAAAAAAAAAACACAACTCATGCGATTTTTGGGACCTAAAACCGCTATGCCGAGTGGCGGTTTATAGGAGGATAATAGTATATTAAGTATTTAGCAGGATTACGGTGCGATATCAGATCGCAAACTATCAGACATACTATACCATTCACATAATGCATACTCGATTCACTTCAGAAATTTGTGGTCTTTGATTTTTAAATACGTTTTGACTCACTTTCATTTAATCACAAAACATAGACTGCTTACGAGCATAATCACTGAGTAGGCCATTGTACTCTGATCGCTTGCATCTCACTAAAATAGTGCAGCGACTTACTCGACTTGTAAACCACGCCAAATACTAGTTAACTTGCATCTCATCTTCTAGTGTTCGAAATAATTCGAACTTCTGTTATAATCCCGTCAAGTGATCTGTACAGGTGGCAAGAGCGAATGCTAGCGTCGCGCCCACTAAGAACGGAACGCGGCAAGGAGACAGAACCGCAGGATGACAAAGCAATAAGGTCGCGGTGGCCCTGATACCTCTAGCGAAATAGGGGGATCAACCCTAGTATAATATGCAAATATGAGTATTTACTTTAAGAGTAGGCTATGCTATTCATAGAGCACCTTAACTATGAATAAAATGACTATTTCCTAGAGACAGACCCAAAAGAGTTGGCATATTCATTTATCTTGTACGGGTTAGTGCGACTTAAAGCGCAAAGACATGGGCAGGATGACAAAGCAATAAGGCCGAGAGAGTGGTATCCGTACAAGACTATCTTAACCCCACTTCACTCACAATTGACGTTTTTATAACAGAGGCCCAAGCTTTTGACCTTCAGTTATCTTACTTACGATTTCTTATTTTAGTTCATATTTTAATCACATATTACTAGACTCTCCTAGTCTCATCGTCGAACGTTTAAAAGTATAATCGGTTTCATATGATCACATAACACGTTCGTATATTATTTGAAGTTTTGTTGATTATTAACGTTTTTAAGCTTCTATGTTGATTTGTTTATTAATATGTCCAAATTTTCGATTTAAGTGTTTTTCGAAACACTTAAGTTATTTAACTTACTTATTTTTAGTTTTCAATACTTCGGTAAATTTTCAATTATTTACAAGATTTCAAATTTTAAAATTTGAAATATCTTTGAATTTTAAGACGTAACTTGTTTAACAAGTTTCGTTAATTTTTCACTATTCACGTCTCGGGATTTTAAAAGAAAACTTGTTCAACAAGCTACCTCCAATTCTCCTTATAATAAATTTTTAAACTTTTGGGATTTTATATTATAATGTATTTTTAAGACTTTATTCATAAAATGTTATGATTAAAGTTAAATCTAATTAGCAAATGACCATGTTTATGAACTAAAATCACCATAAGTTAGTATAAACTAATGTTGGGTGTTCTAAATCAGTTTAGAAGTTTTAGTTCAAGCTTAAAAGGTGTTTTAAGCATTATTGATTAATATGAGATTAATCGATTAAAAATGAGATCGGTTTTTAAACGAATTAATGCGATTATTGTTTAGGGCGATTTTGGCATGTTTTTATATATAAGCTTTTCATTATGCATGTTTGGATGAATGTTTATTTTTGAATGGATGTTTATTCTTACTAGTATGGCCATAGTTTGTTATAATTTTTACCGATATTGCCCGTAATGAAAGGGAATATCGTGTGGTTTTGTAATTAAATGCGATCTCGTATCGCCGGTTTGTAATTTAATAGTTTATTTCATTTATAAATGTATAATAGGATTGCTATGTATTCATTTGTAAATATATACATGTTATTATTTGTAAACCAAAGACCGGCGATGTATTGAGATGGAGCCTTAGAAGTGTTCTAAAGCTTGCAAGGAGGGCCTTGGATGAAGTCCATATGAAGGGGGACCAAAGGAGTTGGTTTCCAATTTGTAACTTCTTGTAATTTTAATTACTTTTCGGTGGCCATATATACTAGGTTTTTGCTTTTGCTTGTGCTTGTTTGATTGCTTATT
Source organism: Dianthus caryophyllus (assembly GCA_023091065.1). Classification (NCBI taxonomy): domain Eukaryota; kingdom Viridiplantae; phylum Streptophyta; class Magnoliopsida; order Caryophyllales; family Caryophyllaceae; genus Dianthus; species Dianthus caryophyllus. Next base: position 33,369,677 of record CM041517.1, on the reverse strand, counting down.
TTCCGCACACATGCCAAAATCGCCATGCATGCCTCGATATCCCACTATGATTGTCGTTTTAGGTCGCCATTCTTAATTAGTTCACTTATAAAAGAATTTTAATGACTAAAATTGACAAGATCACCCACATTTTAACAAATGAATTGAGATTAAGCCTTTCCAAATGTAGCGACTATGAACCCCATGTTCGTGAGGACCTCATAGCGTGGAACCTTGTTACCATGGGTAAGTAGTGGGAGGAAGTCCCATGCTAATTTGGTTTGGACTCAACCAAATAAGAGTTATTTGGGGCTAATGGATGCATTTTATAGAAAATCATCAACCAAGCATTCTAGTGTAGAATTAGTCAAGTGTTGACTTATCGTTTTTATATAAAAGGAAATATGAGATGTCTAATTTTATATGAAAAACGAGTCTTGGAATCATTTATATAATTTCGTGGGAGATCATTATATAGATGGACGTTTGTTTTAAAAAGAGTTTTAGCAAATGTCATTAATGAACAATGAATGCTTATATATTTCCTCATATTTGTTGTAGAATTATTTGTTTCAAATCGCAAAGGCATCATCATCATCAACTCCCGCGCCCATTTTGGGCAAAGATTCATGGTTGCGAACCGTGATGGATAAGTGTATCCTCAAGGATGACGGTAGCAACTTTGTCGAATGGGATTCGACGATAAGGGGCGCCGCTCAATCCGACAATGTGCTCAAATACCTTACCGATCGACCACCCGCCGAACCCACTTCTCGATCCGGGGCGGCAAGAGCCGCCTATGATGAGCATGTGAAAGTGGACAATGACGTGAAAAACGTCTTGATTTGGTCCATGGCACCCGCTCTCAAACTCCGATTTGTCACACAAAAGAGTGCATATGAGATATTCACTCGAGTGACAACCATGTTCTCCAAAGCACCGAAAATTAGGCTTTATGAAGCCGCGGTGCGGTTTTTCGATGCAAAGCTTGAGAGGAACCAAAAAGTTGGTCCTCATGTGCTCAAAATGATTGAGTACATAGACACTCTTGAGCGTCAAGAGTGTTCTATACCCAAGGCTCTTGCGATCAACCGCATTCTTCATTCTCTTCCTAACAAGTTTGCTCACTTTCGAGTAAACTATAACATGAACAACATGGATAAGAGTTACCATGAACTTCATGCACTCTTGGTCCAAGCCGAGAGGGATATGGAAGTGAATGAGGTGGAGAGGAAAGATGTTCTCTCCATCAAAATGAAGAACATGAACCTAGGAGTCAAGAAGGGGAAGGTGGCCAAGAAAGTGCCATCCATCAAAGGCAAGGGTAAGGGCAAGGCTATTGTGGAAGGTGTTCCACATAAGCCTAAGCCCAAGATCAACAAGGGAAGACCTCTCAATGACACTTGCAAATAATGCAATGAAGTGGGTCATTAGGCCTTGATTGTCCCAAGTACTAGAAGGACTTGAAAGATGGATGTGCGACATCCAAAGGTATTCTTCCTTCTAATCTCTATATGATAGACATCAATCATGCTTGCATTTCTACATGGGTATTGGATACCGGATGTGGATCTCACCTTTGTAATCATTTGAAGGGGATGAGAAACGTGCGAGCTCTAGCCAAGGGTGATGTAGATCTCCGCATGGGCAATGGAGCTAGAGTAGCGGCCGTTTCCGTGGGAACTTTTGTACTCACTCTTGCTAGTGGTTTAGAGTTGCATTTAAATAACTGTTATTTTGTACCAACTCTAACGAAAAACATTATCTCCGTCTCCGTGTTAGATGCGGAAGGCTTTTCTTTTGTGATTAAGAACAACCGTTGTACTTTTTCATTTAATGAAATAGTTTATGGTGAAGCTATTTCAATTGGAGGTATTTATGTTTTAAATGATGTCAATGATGTTTATCATGTCGAGAACAAGAGGCTCAAAACGAATGAATCAAACAAATCCTACCTTTGGCATTGTCGTTTAGGTCATATAAACGATAGACACATAAAGAGACTTGTTGTGACCAAGGTTCTCAAACCATTTGATTACGAATCATATGGTACATGCGAATCTTGCCTCTTAGGCAAGATGACTCGTCAACCCTTTAGTGGTAAAGGGATACGAGCAAGTGAGGTTTAAGGACTCATACATACCGATGTGTGTGGTCCATTAAACATCACCGCTAGAGGAGGATATCATTTCTTCATTACTTTTACCGATGACTTAAGTAGATATGGTTATGTCTACTTAATAAGGCATAAAAGTGATGCTTTTGAGAAATTTAAAGAATTTCAAAATGATGTTGAGAACCAATTCAACAAAAGGATAAAAGTACTACGATCGGATCGTGGTGGCGAATATCTAAGTAATGAGTTTGATTCACACCTAAAGAATTGTGGTATAGTATCACAATGGACTCCTCCGGGCACACCACAATTGAATGGTGTTGCAGAAAGGAGAAACCGAACATTACTAGACATGGTTCGGTCTATGATGATCATTTTGGGGCTTTGCGCTATTATCTGCTGTTTTCTCACTAAATCGAAGTCCGACTAAAGCGGCCAATAAGACTCCGTATGAGATATGGACGGGAAAGGTTCCCTATTTGTCATTCATGAGAATTTGGGGATGTGAGGCATTCGTTAAGAATAAAACTGACGATAAACTCGCTCCAAGGTCTGACAAATGTCTATTTGTAGGTTATCCTAAGGAAACCTGTGGCTATTACTTCTACAACCCTCACGAGAACAAAGTGTTTGTGGCTCGTGATGCTGTTTTTCTAGAAAATGAATATATTTCTAAAAAACAGAGTGGGAGAAAATTTGAACTTGATGAAGTTCAAGAGCCACAAACCGAAGCAGAAGATGAGGAAACAGTTCCCTCGTCTTCTGACACGGTTGTAGTCCCTAGGAGGTCAGGAAGAATTAGTCATCAACTTGACCGTTACCTCGGTAACATCGAGGAGGAGGGTGATTTGTTGTTATTCGAAAGCAACAAAACCTCAACCTATAAGGCGGCTATAAGTAGCCCCAACTCCGAACAATGGCTTGAGGCCATGAAATCCGAAATTGATTCTATGTACGAGAACCAAGTTTGGGATTTGGTAGATTTACCTGAAGGAGTGAGACCCCTTCAGTGTAAATGGATATTCAAAATCAAACTCGGCATAGATAAACATATTGATGTTTACAAAGCTAGACTGGTGGCAAAGGGCTTTTCACAAGTCCAAGGTATTCATTATGATGAAACCTTTGCACCGGTTGCTATGCTTCGATCCATAAGGATAATCTTAGCGGTTGCCGCATTTCATGACTATGAAATATGGCAAATGGATGTAAAAACCGCCTTCTTGAATGGGATTCTAGAAGAGGAAGTGTATATGACACAACCTGAAGGTTTTGTAGATACATCCAACCCTAAGAAAGTATGCAAGCTTAAGAGATCCGTTTATGGTCTTAAGCAAGCATCAAGGAGTTGGAATCATAGATTCGATCATGCTATCAAACAAAAGGGATTCACTCGTAGTACCGAGGAACCTTGTTTATACATGAAGTTTAGTGGGAGCAAGGTAACCTTCCTTGTTTTGTATGTGGATGACATACTATTGATTGGAAATGATATTCCAAGTCTAAATTCGGTAAAGAAGGAATTGGGAAACCATTTCCAAATGAAGGACTTGGGAGAGGCACAACGCATCTTGGGTATCCGGATCTATAGAGATAGATCTAAAAGGATACTAGCATTGAGTCAAGAAACTTATATTGATAAGATTCTTGATAGGTTCAATATGAAAGACTCCAAGAGAGGCTTTCTTCCGATGAGTGTAGGAATAACGTTGAAGAAATCTCAATGTCCTACGACTCCTGCGGAAATTGAACGCATGAAATTGATCCCTTATGCTTCCGCTGTAGGATCAATCATGTATGCTATGATGTGCACTCGTCCCGATGTCGCTTTCGCCTTGAGCAAGACGAGCCGGTATCAAGCGAATCCCGGTGAGAGTCACTGGATAGCTGTAAAGAACATCCTTAAGTACTTGAGAAGAACTAAGGATTCGTTTCTAGTGTTTGGAGAAGAACTTGAGCTACGTGTAAAGGGTTACTCGGATGCAAGTTTCCAAACCGATGGGGATGATTTAAAATCCCAATCCGACTATGTCTTTATGTTGAATGGATGAGCTGTTTGTTGGAAGAGCTTCAAACAGAGTGTCACTGCGGATTCTACAACTAAGTGAATATTTGGCAAAGATCTCAAGGTCGCTAAAGAATCTGTGTGGATTCGGCAATTCTTGGATGGACTAAAAGTAGTCCCTAGTGCCGCAGATCCGATCACTATTTATTGTGATAATAGTGGGGCCATCTTTCAAGCAAAGGAGCCCAAGTCTAGTAACAAGTCTAGACACGTTTTGAGGAAATACCACGTTATTAGAGATAATGTGGAGAGGAAGGAAATAGATATTTGTAAGGTTGGGACAGACGATAACATCGCTGATCCTCTAACCAAGCCTCTTTCGAGGGCTAAGCATGACGCACACACCGCCTCTATGGGGTTGCGGCGTATGCCAGATTTCCTTTAGTTTCGTGATATGTAATTGAATGATGTATCCTATTACATATATGAAAATAACGTTCATTGTTTTATCTTAAGTCATTTTGAATGCATACTTTGTTTATCCGAATAATTGTGTGACAACTTTGAACATATTCAAGTGAACGGCATAAACTAAGTATTTGGTCCCTGGTCTCTCATATGAGGTGACGTCTCGAAGAGACTAGATTGCAAGTCGATCGATGGTGGGTTCAACACCATGGGGTCATAAGTGATGACTGATCGTTTGCATAGACAGACTGTGAGACACTCGCTTGACCGCGGACGCTTATAGAATTCCATTTCAATGAGATTGAAACCTGGTCGTGGTGGGAATTTCTATAGTATTCCTTTGAGTCGATTCTTTGACTGGAAACTGATTGTCCAGTCTGCGCTTCCGAGTGACTTTCATTTTTGTCCTAAGCCATGCCGTGAAAGGGGGTTATAAGGGCATCTTTGGGGTCATGGTGATATGCATTATACAGTACAATCGAGTGGAAGGGAAATGTCCACCCCCGTCAGGGTAAAACATCTTTGGGCCACTCGATGAGAAGTCGCTGAAAATGCGTGGCCACGCTCGGTAAGAATCTACGGTAGATTCCCCGGTCAGACAGCTACTTTCCTTATCGAGGAAACCACTCATGATATATATCTTATGAATGCAAGTACGACCTGTAAGACACCTTGCATTGAGTGGGAGATGTGAAACGGACATGAGAATTGGTAATGCACAACTTGTCTCGGACAAGTGGTTGGAGTAAGTGTCCTCCACAATAGTGCAATTACTTAATAAATCTCAATTAAGGAATACATGGGGATAATCCTGTATTATTGTCAATTGATTAACGTAAATCAATAACGGTTGGCTGACTAGAGTTTGACGTTATTGTCGTGAGAACGGCGGTAATCAATTGATTCCTTTAAGTCACACCTATAGGAACGTACTCCAAATATTTAAGCTAATTAATTGTATGAGATACGATTATATTGGTAACTTGATAAATCGACTAACGGTTAGTCAGAGTATTAATTTAGAGAGAAATCTTGTTGTGAACTCGGATGATTTAATTTTATATCGATAAAATTATTAGAGGAAATGAGAATTAGTGATTAAACGTTAATTCACTAATTGTGTATATTTTACTAATGAGATTAGTAAAAGTACATTTTTAATATATGTGTAAAGTACATGTATATTAAGGAAGAGTTTAATTAATTTATAATTTATCTTATTAGATGATTTAAGTGATAAATTATAAGTATTTGTGGGACAAATATTAAGAGAACAAATAAGACCCCTTAAGGTCCATTTGGACGTCCAAGTGAAGGGAAGAGGGATTGATTCCCTTTTGTCTTATTTGTCTTGGTTGTTGCTAATTACTTTATGCATGCTAGACAACATCTTTTGGCATGCAAAAACATTACACTAAACAAGAAAAAAGCATGCAAAACTCTTCACTCCTTCCCACCTAAAGTGGCCGGCCCCCTATGGTGTATCTAATACACTATTGTTTTCTTTTTGGCTTATAAGATGAGCATTAGAAAGAGAAACAAAGGGGCATGCATTTTTCAACACTATCTCTCTCAAAATTCTCTCTAAATACTACTCCTAATATTACTAAGAGTTAGCAAGTATTAGTAGTAATATTACACATATTATCAAGCTAGCTATTAGTGATTTCTAGTCTAAATCACTAGTAGTATTTGGAGTTGTTCTTGGGTGCAACTAAGAGGAGGTTTCCTATTTCGGGAACTCGGGTTTGGAGGATCATCCATATTGTTAGCTCAAGAAACAAAACTAGAAATGAGTTCTAGTTTTGTGCCCAACTTTCCTTTAAGAGAAAGGTATAAATTTCTAAACTTGTAACAAAGTACATTTGTAACTACATAGATCTTGCTAAATCAAATTAGAGTAATTTGATTTACACTAATATTTGATTAGTGAATGGGATGAGATCCCTACACTATTCATGTCGGTTACTATTCATGACGATTACTATTCATGTCGGTTACTATTCATAGTAGTTACTATTCATGGCGGTTATTATTTATGACGGGTACTATTCATGACGGTTACTATTCATCTTAGTCACTATTCATATCAATTACTAGTCATCAGTCACTATTCATATCAGTTACTATTCAGCAGTCACTATTCACATTGGTCACTATTCATTTTTCGACTTAATTACTAAGTAATTTCTAGTTTCAAAGTTGTTAAGTTTGGTTTATAAAGAGTGATATACATTATTTATTTAAAAGTGATGCTTGGTTTTATTTAGTCATCTACTTAACTAAATATAGCGGTTTCCATTTTAGTGATAGTGTCTTGGTTTGTTCATTTAGTCCGTATAGTCCAAATTTAACAGTCCAATATTTATGCAACCGTAGTAGCAAACGATTTCATTCATTTTTATATTGGTAACACTATTTATATTGGTTTCATCAATTCTTTTTATTATTGATTAGTTTTACAATTAAATTTAATCCTATTAACTATTCAAATTTAGTGACTTAGTGATAAATTCATTTTGATCAAAAATAGACCCATTTTCTTATGAAAATGCCGTGGACCGTTTAGTGTTTTTATCCATTCATTTCTTTTCATTTTAATTTTAATTCATAAATTAACTAATTAAATTATTTTAGTGATAAAAATAAAAAGTGACAAAATTTATTCTAAGTCTATAATGGCCCTAAAACCGTGGCACTATATTACTTAGTGTGTTTTATTTTCGTTTTCTAATTTATCGGTTTTTGACTTAAAGTTTTTATATCCTTATTAATCTAATTATACTAAATGATTTAAACTAAGTTGTACTTTCATTAAAGATTTTGTTATAATAATGAATAGTGTTTTAGCACACTTTAAATTCATAACTATAATTTTCTAATGATTTTAGTTTGTTTAATTCATGTTGTTACTAATATAATTACATATTAGTGAGATAATGTAGGTACCGGGGTTAAATGGGACCACTTAACGTCTTGCTAAGGGGCGAAAAAGTTAAAAAAGATTTAGTTAGAAAAACCTTTAAAAACTTCTTCGGAGCCGCCACTAAATTATGAGGGAAATTTAGAACCCGCCTCCGTGTCCTTATGCTCAAAGACACGTCTTAGTGTTCAAGACACATCGACACCCATCCGTCTAAGGCTATTGTGAAACCAGATTCGGGTGAGGGTACTCTTCTAAAGAACAGTTCAAATAATGTTTTATGAAATATCTTTTGGAAAAGCCTATCAAAGATAGCCTCTATTAAGCTTGAGAACAATGCAAAGAATGATATGTGAGCTTAAGTAATTCGCTACGTACAAGTGCGATTTGAGTTGTAAAAAGAATGCAAATGCAAATGCAAAAGAGTTTGTTTAAAACCCTCAGTTGGGCATGCTTAAACTTGTTAACGAAAACGATTCAGTTAATGTCGAATTCATTGTTAAGTGATTTAATGCAAGATGAGGATTTGCTAAATGTAAACATAAAATAAAGTCCATTGGGTTTATTTTAAAGGGGGCCAGTTGTTTATGCGACTTTGGAAAGGTGTTACGAATAGGGTGTGTATTCGAGGTGCATGGTCGCCTTATGAAAAGCAGACTTGCGTACCAAAGTCAGGGCGAGCCTAATGTAGACCCATACAAGTCAAAGAAGTAAAGAAAACCTTAATCCATGCTAGGATTAAGACCTACCTGTGTCGAACTAGGAAACCGGCAGCGCTTCGCTTCAAAGGGGAGAAGAATTCAACACGAGAAAATGAAGAATTCAAAGGATTTGTGCGTGAGGGTTTGTGTGAGAGTTTGCTGTAGTTGTTGTGAAATTCTTGTGCTTGAAACGTATGTAGGGGGGTTGTATTTATATTAGAGATGTAACACCCCGACTTTTCCTAATATAAATTATTTCGTCTCAATAATATTCGTAATTCATTTCTCTTGATTTTCTCATTCTTAGCTCGAGAAAATCAGTTCAATTGTCGCGTGGGTTAAGCTACACTGTAGTCAGAACTTAAAAACGGAGTAATTAACTTAAAAACAGTGTAATTTCCTCATACGAACTCCGATTCAGATGATTCAAAAGGCTAAACTGCGTATTTTTCCGACACCGTCGCAACTGCCAAATTTTCAGGAGCCATAGTGAACCGCTCCATCCGGGCCGAGCTGCTCCCTTAACTCGGGTTGAGTTTTAGGGCTTCCTTGGGCTTGCTTCTTGCCTAAGACATTATAGTATTTCATTCCCTCTTTACCCTAGCTCCCAAATCAGTTTTATATCTTCCTAATCTCATTCCTAATCTCATCCTCATTCATCCCTCATAATTCTCCCACAAAACTCTCTCAAATTCATCAAACTCCATTGTTGATCATCCTTTCTTTCATCTCTTTAGCCCTAAACCTTTCCTAGTCAATTCCCTCGGTATATGATCTCTTTTAGCTCTTTTATTTTTTTTGATTTTGCATTATTTTATATGTGTTTATGGTGTTGTTCTTATGTATTGTATGATTTATGTGTGCCCTAATCAATAGGAGAGAATTGGAGATAAAACCCCAAGTTCGGATTTCTCTGACCCAGGTTCACTAAACGGAAGATCTCCGGAGATCCGACCGTTCGATTTTGCCGAAATTTGTAATGCATATTCCTGACTCTTGGGGCTACCTTTTCACCGTTTAGAATTTCATTTGGAGCACTGGATCGTCTGTTATCGCGTCTGGACAGAAGGGTTGAAAACTGTGCTTTTCTTTGGCTTGTTTGGAAAAGGTAACTAGGTGTAGCCCTAGACATATTTTGACTTGTGTGAGACCATGTGATTAATTAAGGTTGTTTGATTGTGTTAAAACCTTGGGTTGGATGTGCTATGAAATTATGTTCTTTGGTCTTAATTGTGTTGGTCTCACACTATTGTGTCCAATGAAATGAATTGGGATGTTTGTCATATTGAATTTGGGTTATATTGTTATTAAGTTGATTAAAGATGATCACTTTGGGAATTATAATGGTTTATTATGGCTACTCTTGAGTTCTTATAGTTATTACTCCGTATTTAGCATGTTGAATATGGTTAGTGTTGAGATTGGTTACAAAAGGGGTCAATTATGTTGTAGTTGTGTATATGATGGACATTGTGATGATTTTGAATAAAGGATGATTGATTTGTTGTTGATTGTGAGTTGATTCAGGTTATTGAATTGACTTGTTTGATTGCTTGAGTTGAGTGTGCGTACGGGTACTGTTCTGGCACGTACGTGAGGAGCTACGACGTCTTTTGTAGGACGGATACCGCCCATGATCCCCTCGACTATTCTTGTTGCTTAGTTAGAGCGACTATGGGTTCTCAACCATGTTGGTTAGAGACTATGGTTTATATAATGTCGTCACCGTTCTTGTTGCTCGGTGGGATTTGGCCAAATTTAGACTATGAGATTGAGGAACTTCTTGTTGCTGTTCCGCCATAGGGTTTGGATGATTCTTGTTGCTTCATCCGGGGTGATTCTTGTTGCTTCACCCAGTGCTCTTTGCTTACTCTTGCAGGTTGTTGTTGTTGTCGTTGTCTGTCATCTTGTTGTTGACAGTTTGAGCTTGTGCATCTAAATTGGACTAGTCATTGTCAGGTTGTATTGGTTATGTATGTTTACAGGTTTTTGAGTGACGGTTGGTTGAGTGTGGTAGCTAGTGAGTTGGCTTGAGGTTGCTTTGTGGTTACTATATCTTTGGGTTGTTTGTTGTATTGTTGTCTATTTTGGTTATGTTGAAATATGACTGGGGAGCACCTAGTTACTCCCCACTGATTGTGGCTGTTACATGTTTTTGTGGCGGTATCTTGTGAGGGACGGTATTTGTGTGAGGAAGCCGTGAGGAATGACCTCGTAGCTAGCCTTAGATGCTTGGATTGATTTTATTAGACTTGTGTTTAGTCTTTATCGTTTCCTTATGGTTGTATATTGGAATTTTGGATGTACGGGGTATTTACTCCCCACTTTTAGACCTTGAGGTCTACTTTATTTTTGGTTTGGTTTGTTTTAGACGGTTTGTGAGTGACGATCCGGATTCACGGTGTTTCCGCCACCGTGGTTTTCATCTTTATTTTCATTTTCTCTTTTAAAACCCTTTTTAAATCGTATTTTAATTTGTTGAAAAATTCGGGTTGTTACAGTTGGTATCAGAGCGAATACGCTCCCAACTCTCTTAGGCGAGTGAGTAGGATTTGACTTAGAACACCGAGTGAGAGTGTTGGGGTAGACACATTAGGGGGTGTACGTTATTTGTGCATATGTATGAGTAGTGGTAAGAATGGTGGACTTAGATTCTCTACCATTAGACCACACGTTTTCTTTGGATGCAGGTACAATTGTAATGGTGACATGGGAGATTGTGTACCGACTCGATATGTCTTTAAATATTCCTTGTTTATCTCCAAAATAAATAGTTAAGTCTTTTTATTCGATTTAATAATTCTCTTTAAACCTATACCTTTACTGGAACATGTTTCACTCTGAAAATTACATTCTTAGTTATTATCCGACATCTTTGATTTCCTCAAAACTCATCTTTTAAGATTAAATACCCTATACTTCTATTTTCTTATCAAATGATAATACTCCTATTTTCCATTCAAATGTATTTTTGCATTTCCCTTTATTATTAATGACGCTTGCTTTTAACAATATTTGTTTGACAGCTCAATTCCTTTGAGAATTTTAATCTATCTATTCTTGATGATTTATTGTCTTAATTTCTTTTTTGATTTATTGGTTTATTTAATCATTTGCTTATTCTAATTTTAAATCTCCATCTTTCATTTGACCTTTCGAAATATCTAGAAATTTAACTCTTAAAGTCTTTGATTCGTACTGATTGATCAGCTGGAGCAAGAAACTTGAAGCCGAATTGCGAATGTATGGTCCTACCATCGAGCACTGCAATGAAGCTCTAATCTAAGTCACCTACCGTATTCGTAGGGACGTCTTTCAGCTTGTTAGCTACGCTTGCCCTTAGTATATCTTTCTAGTTCTTGATCTTATTATACAGTTGTTTTAAAACTATCAGCTCGTGATTACAGTTTGAGTTTCTTTTTCCCCAATAAAATTTCTTAATATGTTCATCCTCATTTTTTTCAATAGATCGTCTTTGAAATAATTTCTAAACTCTTTTATTTCAAGAATGTTTTCAACAAGATTACTATTAACAAAACCTATTTTTGTATATATGTGCTATAATGGTTTGTTTATCCTTCTTGTACTTTCTTATTTTGTAACTATGTTAAGGAAAATTTTAATCAGTATTGTTTTGCTTTTCCATTCATTTTTTTTTAAACGCGTCAATACATTTTGATGGCTTTTTACTCAATCAAATTTGAAATGACTGACACTTATCTATTGCATCCACTTTTGATCAAAACCTCTTTGTTATCCTAAACCTTATTTTATTAAGTTTTCTAATTTGAGCATTTAGTTTATTTAAATATTATTTATTCTACTTCTTGGTATTTTAGTAGCTTAATTTTTTCTAAAATCGCTGTCATTTTGAAACTCAACTTTAAGACTTCTCCTTTCAATCGTATCTTCTGATCATATTCTATATCTGTCAAACTTTTCGGGAATCACCTTTTCGTCTCTCCTTCATAACGAAACCAATTTGAGTTCTTTGTTGGAAACGAGTCTTATGCCTTCATGTGGGAACTCTTAAAGAATATTTCTATCTTCCCTCATCGTTTCATTTTAAAAATTTCTTTTGTCAAATTGGTGGTTGTTGAGCAGTTTCTTACAAAAGATTTATTATGTCACATTTTTACTTCATTCGTTTCATTCCTTCTTTTCTTTCTTATTCCTCATAACTCATCACTTTTATACCACGACCCTATCGATCACCTTTTAGACTTGTCATTCGGGTCTTATGCCACTTTATTCCTTAGGTTTTCCTCTAGTGGCTACTTCAGTTCTATTGCCTTTGAGCCGACTTTTAAGACGTCGATCTTCTATTATTTTCCATTCCTTTCCGTAGTTATCCACGTTCTCGATTTTGTAAAAGCTCTTGATGTATTAACATCAATCTTGTCCTTGATAAATTTCTATAATCGTATTCCTTGGCATCTAGCCGTAAGGTGCTTCACCCTTAGCTAGCTCGAAATCTGATCCTTAGGTTGTCGCTGTTATGAGAATCTTAGATGTTGGAGCTTAGTGGATTAGTAGCTAATGGTATGGATGTTCGGTTAGGTGGCGCACGTGGTTGGTCGTGGTGGCCTGAGTGGATTCCTAGTTTTGTGACTTCTAGCTAGAGCTTTGCGAGGTAGCTTAATCGTTGCGAGATAATGTTTGTGAGTTATAGCCTTCGTGAGTAAAAGCTTAATATGCGATGAGTAGAGGTAAAGGAAGTGATGGTATCTACTATGTAGGTAGTATTTTTGAGGATTCGATTATGATGGTATATGGGGTGTGATAATCATGAGTTAGTGAGAATTGGGAAGTGATATTGTGATGAGCAACAATCGGCTTTGAGGAAAACTTAAAGGTTATAGTGAGCACGATAAAACTTTGGGGTTCGTACTTTAAAGGATAATGTAGGAATGACAAGTGTGCATCTTGTGGTTTTGTGTATGTGTAAAGTATAAGGAAATTCATTAATGGAAGGAAAGAAATCGAGGTCAGCAAGGTAGTGACGTTCGAGGAAGGTATGGATAGACTTGTGTATGGTAACAATGGGTTGAGAGAGTATTAAGCTTTTGACGACACATTTTGATAGCTACGTGATAATATACCTTTGATTTGGGAATGAGACGACATGGTATGACACATTTATGGTTATTTTGTTGTGGAAAATGTGGAACTATATGGGAAGCGATATTGACTTGAGCTTAGATCACGTTATGATTAAGGTTATGAGGTTTAACATTAGCATTGATTTGGGGATTAGCTTACGCGTTAGTTTGTCTTGGTAACATAGGTAATGGTGCCTTTTGGGTTAAAACTCGTCTGAGAACGATATGGTTTGTGAGGCTAGTGTGCCTAATTTGAGGATTGTCGAGCATAAGATGCACCAATAGTATTAAAGGGTTATATGAGTAAGTTGAGTATCATTCGGGTGATATGTGATGTTGGGTTATCTTAAGCGTCGTTAAGCGTGTCTATGCCCTTGTTATCGAGATGAGTAGAGTTAGCGATTCTTGTCTTGAGGACCATAGGAGTAGGTAGTTTTCTTAATCCTTTCGGGGTAATCTTTCGTTCTCAAGTTTCGAGGACGAAACTTCTTTTTAGGTGGTGAGATTGTAACACCCCGACTTTTCCTAATATAAATTATTTCGTCTCAATAATATTCGTAATTCATTTCTCTTGATTTTCTCATTCTTAGCTTGAGAAAATCAGTTCAATTGTCGCGTGGGTTAAGCTACACTGTAGTCAGAACTTAAAAACGGAGTAATTAACTTAAAAACAGTGTAATTTCCCCATACGAACTCCGATTCAGGTGATTCAAAAGGCTAAACTGCATATTTTTCCGACGCCGTCGCAACTGCCAAATTTTCAGGAGCCATAGTGAACCGCTCCATCCGGGCCGAGCTGCTCCCTTAACCCGGGTTGAGTTTTAGGGCTTCCTTGGGCTTGCTTCTTGCCTAAGACATTATAGTATTTCATTCCCTCTTTACCCTAGCTCCCAAATCAGTTTTATATCTTCCTAATCTCATTCCTAATCTCATCCTCATTCATCCCTCATAATTCTCCCACAAAAACTCTCTCAAATTCATCAAACTCCATTGTTAATCATCCTTTCTTTCATCTCTTTAGCCCTAAACCTTTCCTAGTCAATTCCCTCGGTATATGATCTCTTTTAGCTCTTTTATTTTTTTTGATTTTGCATTATTTTATATGTGTTTATGGTGTTGTTCTTATGTATTGTATGATTTATGTGTGCCCTAATCAATAGGAGAGAATTGGAGATAAAACCCCAAGTTCGGATTTCTCTGACCCAGGTTCACTAAACGGAAGATCGCCGGAGATCCGACCGTCCGATTTTGCCGAAATTTTTACAGCATATTCCTGACTCTTGGGGCTACCTTTTCACCGTTTAGAATTTCATTTGGAGCTCTGGATCATCTGTTATCGCGTCTGGAAAGAAGGGTTGAAAACTGTGCTTTTCTTTGGCTTGTTTGGAAAAGGTAACTAGGTGTAGCCCTAGACATATTTTGACTTGTGTGAGACCATGTGATTAATTAAGGATGTTTGATTGTGTTAAAACCTTGGGTTGCATGTGCTATGAAATTATGTTCTTTGGTCTTAATTGTGTTGGTCTCACACTATTGTGTCCAATGAAATGAATTGGGATGTTTGTCATATTGAATTTGGGTTATATTGTTATTAAGTTGATTAAAGATGATCACTTTGGGAATTATAATGGTTTATTATGGCTACTCTTGAGTTCTTATAGTTATTACTCCGTATTTAACATGTTGAATATGGTTAGTGTTGAGATTGGTTACAAAAGGGGTCAATTATGTTGTAGTTTTGTATATGATGGACATTGTGATGATTTTGAATAAAGGATGATTGATTTGTTGTTGATTGTGAGTTGATTCAGGTTATTGAATTGACTTGTTTGATTGCTTGAGTTGAGTGTGCGTCTGCAGTGCTGATACGCACGCGTGCATTGAGGAGCTCTCGGCGTCTTTTGTAGGGCGGATCACGCCCATGATCCTCGGCTATTCTTGTTGCTTAGTTAGAGCGACTATGGGTTCTCAACCATGTTGGTTAGAGACTATGGTTTATATAATGTCGTCACCGTTCTTGTTGCTCGGTGGGATTTGGCCAAATTTAGACTATGAGATTGAGGAACTTCTTGTTGCTGTTCCGCCATAGGGTTTGGATGATTCTTGTTGCTTCATCCGGGGTGATTCTTGTTGCTTCACCCAGTGCTCTGTGCTTACTCTTGCAGGTTGTTGTTGTTGTCGTTGTCTGTCATCTTGTTGTTGACAGTTTGAGCTTGTGCATCTAAATTGGACTAGTCATTGTCAGGTTGTATTGGTTATGTATGTTTACAGGTTTTTGAGTGACGGTTGGTTGAGTGTGGTAGCTAGTGAGTTGGCTTGAGGTTGCTTTGTGGTTACTATACCTTTGGGTTGTTTGTTGTATTGTTGTCTATTTTGGTTATGTTGAAATATGACTGGGGAGCACCTAGTTACTCCCCACTGATTGTGGCTGTTACATGTTTTTGTGGCAGGTATGCGCGGGGACGGGTATTTGTGTGAGGAAGCCGTGAGGAATGACCTCGTAGCTAGCCTTAGATGCTTGGATTGATTTTATTGGACTTGTGTTTAGACTTTATCGTTTCCTTATGGTTGTATATTGGAATTTTGGATGTACGGGGTATTTACTCCCCACTTTTAGACCTTGAGGTCTACTTTATTTTTGGTTTGGTTCGTTTTTGGCGGTTTGTGAGTGACGATCCGGATTCACGGTGTTTCCGCCATCGTGGTTTTCATCTTTATTTTCATTTTCTCTTTTAAAACCCTTTTTAAATCGTATTTTAATTTGTTGAAAAATCCGGGTTGTTACAAGAGAGCTCGTCAAGATTTAGGAAACCTAGAGGATAAAACCGGCAGTGGGAATCGCAAGGCCTCTTGCGATTGGCCCAGGTAATCACAACACATGTTGCGGTTTCCACCTCTAATCGCAAGGACTCTTGCGATTTAGAGGTCGGGCAAAGTCATCTTCTTCCGTATATTTCCAAATTATCTTTTGGTATATACGGCATATCCTTTCTTGAGCTCTAAACTACGGTGTTTTGTTGGATGTAGAGTTTGTTTAGGTTCTCCAGGGCCTTGGGAAGCGGGCCAGGAGTGTCATTGGGCTCGGTTATGGGCCCGAAACCCGAAAATGTGAAATGGGTGTATTTTGTAATGTTTTTCGAAATAGGAAGGCTCGTGAAGCCGTATTTCGTGTTCGCTAGTGCTAAAAGGTGGTTTTAGCGACTAGGCCTAAATTTAGGGATTTAGGAGAACTGAATTGGGTCTTATTAAAGTAAAAGGACCAATTACTTTGTGTGTTTGTAAAGGGGTACGCGCATGCCGATTTGGACCTAGACTCGAGACAAGCTGGACTCTAAATGAACCAAAAGACATTTATTAGGAGTGATGACACCTAGTGACCTCATTTCGCATTTTAAAACGACTCAACTTGAATTCGACACAGTTAGTACCGTTTAAGTTAACGTAAAAGCATGCATGTAAAAGTCCATGGTTACATCACTGGGTTTTTGGTGGGAGGTACGGATGTGGGTATCCGCAGATAAAACAATAAATAACTAAAAATATGAAAACATTAAGAATCAAAATATGCATAAAAGTGAAGAACACATGAAGAACATGAATAACACTCAAGAACAACATATGAAAACTCAAGAACATCGTCAAATAAAGACAAGAACACACATGAATATTTTGAACTTAATAATTCATTTTCCTAATTAAATTTCACACACATCATAATAAGCACATCTAACACAATTATCATAACATTTCATTTACATAAATTAAAAATAAAAATTGATGTAAAAACACAAGGCAAAACCGTGGCATATGAATACATGTACCATATTTTAATTTTCAATTTTCTTCACTTTAAAGTCATAGTTAATATATTCACATAATTTTACATATGCTTATAATGTATTTAAAAACTCATAAAAAGCATAACTAAGTATATAAACAAAGAATTAAAGCACATAATAAAAGTGATATTAAACATGCTTCATAATTAAACTACCACAATTCTACTTACGATATTATTAGTTATTATTATTTTATTATACTTCACATCAACACACAAGAACAAATAACATAACTAGCACATAATCAAATACACATATTATAAGAACTTATTTATTTTTCACACTCAATATAAATCATCATACAACGAAAATAAACTAGTGTGCGGGGGCTCCTTAAATTAGATGATTATCGTCGAGGAATCTAAAATAAACTTTAGATTCGGAAAATTTCTTCACCCAAAAACCCATATTCTACTTGAAATAACCTGAAAAACGTTAGCTCCAAAAACCCACTAATAACTAGGAACACTTAGAGATTATTAGAATAATATTATAGTCTTTATTTTAATTGTTTTTGGAAGAAAAATGGAAGAAATAAAAGAGAGAAAATGGGAGTAGAAGCCACGTCCAAAATGAAGTACTGAGGTGCTCATTTTGGTCCCTTTAACTTGTGGAAGAAGATGTGTAAAAAAAAGTAGTCTACTAGTATAGGTTTTTTGTTAATTAAATAAATTTAGGATTAAAAATAATTAAAACAAAATCATTATCCTTTAACTAATGAATGACCAAATACTATTTGGTGAAGAAAATGTTGTCCCCTTGTCCCCTTGATATTTTAAACGCTCATTCTCGATTTGCGTGTTACGAAAATGTTCGGGTATTAAAGTTGGTAAATGTTTAAGTGTGGGGTTTTGACGATTTTCAGAAAAATATTCATTTTACAATTCTAAGACTAAAGTATTTTATTTACTACTTTAGGAAATTTTGAAAAGTGAGAGAAAGTCGATAAACTATTCAAAACGAAAGTTTTTGCTAAAAGTGATTTTAAATGATCGTAAAATACAATTAAAGTTTAATATTATAAAAATTGAATTATACTATTTAATTTATTTTTTTGCTAGAATGTAAGAAATTATCATTAATCACATAAAACATTACAGCAAGTCCATATTAGCTCAAACTACTCCACCACAACCTGTCCGCTAAGGACCATTTCCTACAATCCTCCATGCTTACATGCGTTTTAACATCAAATACAATTCTCCTCGCTACAACACTCGGTCGCTCCACAATAGATTCTATCCAAGCATTGTTTCTCTGCTCCTAAACATAATACTTGAAAGCCATAAACGTCATAGTTACCACCCTCTTCTTCAAATTCGGCCAATGCTTCCTAAAGACCTCGATAAAGATCTGACAGTCCTGCTCATTCGACAACACCAACCAATGTGCTAGCAGACCCCACAACTGTATACTAAAGATACAAAAGGAAAACAAATGTATTTCATTCTCAATTTGTAGCCCACACAGACAGCAAAATAGATCCAAAACAACACCATATTTATATAGCTTGTCCTTCAACCGTAGACATTATGAAAAATCATCCACATCACGAAAACATGTCTCGACACCACTCTAGTACTCTACACTCCTTTATGCCAATCTACTCTATCAAATGCAGGGGTAAGCCATTTATACCCACTCTTAATAGTGTAGCCTCTCGGATCACCAACCCATTGTTCTCCGACAAAACCCAACCGCAGCTTCTCCCTAACCTACATCACTTTTTTCCAATACCATCAATCATCATACTGCGCCTCATACTCCATCACCCATTTACCCTTTAAGTATATATGATTCACCCATTTAACCCAGAGACTATCCGCCATAGTCACTAGCCACCAGACCAGCTTTCCAACAGAGGCGGTATTCCATCGAAAACCATCCCTCAAGCCTAGCCCTCCCTTCTTCTTTGACCGACATACCTTATCCCAAGCTATGGTCGGGACCCTGTTCATCTCAATACCTCTATCCCACAAAAAGTTTCGAGAAATAGCAGATATCCTATACAATACACCTTTAGGTAAAATAAACATTGAAGCCCAATAATTAAACAAAGTGCTGAAAACAGATCGGACTAAAACCAGTCTACCGCATAACATAGTCTCCTAGCACCCACTGCTCTAATCTGTCAACCACCTTATCCACCAACACATTACAATCTTGTCTTTTAATTCTCCCTGTAGTAATTGGCACACCTAGATATTTGAAGGGAAGTTTACCTTCAATAAACCCAGAGAGCCACAATATCTCCTTCCGCAAGCTTTCTGCCATACCATTAAAATAGACATTAGACTTGGACGCATTCATTTCCAAACCCGAAGCTGCTGAGAAAAAAGCATATGATCCCAAAAGAACAAGAATAGAAGCGCCATCTCCTATACAAAACATAATAAGATCATCTGCAAACATCAAATGTGTCAATTTCAAGCTTTTGCAGAGAGAATGATAGGAGAATTTCAACTTATTAGTAGCACACAGGATGATCCTGCTCAAATACTGCATACAGAGCGTAAAAAGCAGAGGGGACAAAGGATCACCTTGCCTTAAACCCTTCTTACCCTTAAAAAAACCAAAGTTCGAGCCATTGAAAACCAGGGAATACGAGGCTGAAGTCACACAAAACGTGATCAGCTTTCTAAAAGAAGCTGGAAATTCAAAAGCCTCCAATAACTCCTCAACAAAACGCCAAGAAATAGAGTCATAAGCCTTCATAAAGTCCATTTTGAACATACATTGGGGAGAAACCGCCTTCCTATTATACAACTTAACCAAGCCATGGCAAATAAGGATGTTTTCCATAACGCTACGCCCTCTCACAAAACCGGCTTGGTTCTTGCATATCAATTCAGGAAGCACCAAACTCAATCTATTACAAACCAGTTTAGACATAACTTTATATAGAACATTACAACACGCAATAGGTCTATATTGAGTAACATAAGTTGGACCATCACATTTAGGTATAAGAGTAAGTAAAGTAGCACTAATCTGTTTCACACAATGCCCATTCTGGTAAGCATCCAAAATAGCCTCACTCACCTCATCCCCAGTTACACCCCAAGCATCACGATAGAAAGTACTCGTGTATCCATCTGGACCTGAAGACTTATCCTCAGGAACAGAAAACATCACCCTTCGAATCTCATCCTTAGTAACAGGTTTCAACAACATTCGAAAATGGTCAGCTTCACATACTGTTCCCCTTCGAATAATCTGTCTATTGACCCTCTCTGTTGCAATGGTCCACAGCAATGTTATATAATACTCCAGCGGCTGAATCTCACAGGTGCGTACACGATCACCATGAACACTGCGTGTCTGAGTGACCTGATTCTTCATCATCCTAGCCTTCATCACACCATGAAAATATTTAGTATTTCGATCCCCCTCCTTAGCCCATGTCAGCTTCGACTTCTGACTCAGGAACCGCTCATAAGCTAACTGAAGATAGAGATACTCCTTGATAGCTGCCTGTTCTCGTTGCAACCATTCTTCATCCATAGGACCTGCAATCTTCTGCTGCTGAATGTACTGCAGATTCTTCAAGGCAATACCAGTCGCATTTCCAATATCAGTAAATTGCTCCTTGTTATAACATCTCAAATGCTTTTTCAACATCTTCAACTTCTTAACACAAACATACATCTTAGTACCCTCCTGCCAACCGGGCCACCACACCCTCATATTCTGAACAACATCATCTGCCTTACCCCACATATTAAAGTACTTGAAAGCTCTTCTCTATTCCATCACCATCCCATTCCTCCTAACTACACAAGAAGTATGATCAAAAACTCCCTCAGGTAGAAAGTTAGGGCACATATCACCTCGTTCCACTATCCATGAATGATTGACTAATACCCTATCTAATCTGCTATACACCCTTGTACTAGCCTCCTGCTTGTTAGTCCATGTGAAGAAGAAACCAGTGGCAGCACAATCTACAACACCACACAATGTTGAAAATCTCCAATCTCCTGATCAGTGGATTATCCCCCTAGCATTTCAGAATGTGCAAGAACCGTATTTAAGTCACCACAAATCACCCAAGCACCTACAATCTTATTAGCTATACCCTCAAGTTGACCCCATAGTCTTTATTTTGGTAAAAACTTAACAAGTATGAAAATGGAAGAAAGTGGATCAACTAGTACTATTTGCGGAACAGAACAGAACTAAGCTATATGGGACAGAACTAAGGACACAAGGTCGCAGAAGCCCCGAGAAGAAGATGGGGAAAACTGCGGGCTACCAAGCCAGGAGTACTTTTATTAATATCAGAGTTGGGGTTATAGAGTACAATCAGAAGAGTATGATCATACCGTAGCAATTAAATGCTGAAGCCATTTGTGATTATCGTATTGTAATTATCTAGTGCTTAAGTATGCTAATGAGCGTAAAAAAGATGATCAAAAATGTACAAATGAGCCTTTATATATAGGCAAATCAAGCTGCAAATCAGTTCCTATTTTCTAGGGCACTTCTCCCATGATCTCCACTATCTTTGGCGGTTAAATAACTTCCATTGACTCCACTTCTGCTCAGCTATAATATCTTCCATTACCCCATGATCTTTGTAACCGCTGTGGTTGACCTTTGCTGACCATAACTGCCACGCCTCTTCTGACCTGTTCTGTGCTATAAAAGCTATTGCTCTTCTGACCTGCTCTGTACCATATTTGCAACCTCTATCCAGAACTGCCAATTCTGGGTGGTGTAAAATCTGGTCATAACAAATGCCCCTTGTTTTCTCAAGTGCAGTGTTCAGCAAGCTTAAGGAAACAGTCCTGTACAAACAGATCTATACAGAACAGACTAGAGTAGGGACAACGGCTATAATTTTGAACAACAATTATGTACCTAGCCAGACTTGTGCATAAAATTCAAAAAAGATAACGTTCAACTCAGAAGTAGGAGAGAATTAAAACCTGATTTGACTTCTGTACTGTAGCAACGGCTAATTCTGGGGCTGTTTCGAATTTTACCAACGGTAAAATCCTAATCCCACTTGAACTCTTTTACCTTTACATATAAATAGGAGCCTCCAGTAATTCTTGAGAACTTACCTTGCATGCCTTTTATTTTCACTTTCTACTGTTCATTGTCTTCTTCCTTTATCATCTTCTTCATCTTTATCAAATCAAAATCAAATCAAAATCATGGCTGAATAGGTGATTGATCTTGAGATCCCTGAGATCAGCGAGATCATGTTTGGCGAGCACAAGTTCGTCAAAGGTGACTCTTTTGATGACGAAACCTAAAATACACTCTCTCAATCAATCATAAAACACCTAAAAGATCATCATATCGTGCCTGCATCTGCTGAAATCTTCGTTCCCTGTGACGATTATATTACGGCTTCCTGGACTTGTCCAGGATGGATCTGCATTCATGAGTTCCCTTTTAGGGCTGGTCTGAGAATTCCTTGTAACTCTTGGATCAGTGGGGTGCTTTCCTCGATGAAGCTTGCCCCTTGCCAACTTATGCCAAGCATGTGGAAAATCATATGCTTGGTTGATAAACTCTGCACAAAGTACAGGTTACAACTGACTGTACAAGATCTGAAGAACGTCTACTCTGTAAGGGCCCAGGGCCGCGGAAGGTTTATCTTCAGGATCAGAAAGGGCCAGAGCAATCTGGTGGAGCACCCTGATACTGGGGATGACAAGGATTGGAAAACAGGTTTTCTTTTTCTGAAAAGTGATACTCTTGGGAGCAGCGGCTGTTTGGACTACCCCATCGGTGAGAGAGGTTAGTCACTTCTAATTTAATTCTGTTGTTTTATGGCTTTTCTATTCTGTTCTAGGCTAAGGGTTTTCTATATTCTGCGTTTTCTAGCGGATTCTTGGCAGCCTGTGCCTAGTGAGGATTCTAAGGCGAGGATCGCTGCGTTTATGGCTCTGCCTGTCAAGGAGAGGACTTGGTCTGAGGAAGACAACAAGACGGCGTTTCCTACATTCTGTAGGCCAGCAAAGAAGTTAGTGAAGGTTCATGTGCCTCAGGTTTCTGCTATCAAGGGTAAGTCTCTTATTTATTCTTTTGGTCAAGTCTGATCAAGTCTAGTCTGGATATGTGTTTCTAAATCGAGTGTGGTCTATGCTAGGTGAATCTTCTAGGCCAATCACTAGGGGTAGACTCAATCCTACTCTCCTTCAAGAGAAGATGGACGCCATTCTGGCTGGGGGTCTAGATGTAAAACCTCAGTTCATTCCTACTGGTATCCCTACTCCAGGTTTCAAGGCGCTGAAGGTTGAAGAGCCCAAGGGGAAGGTTCAGGTTGAGCCAGAGAAGAGTACACCAGACAAGAAATCAAAGAAAAGGAAGGTTGAAGAAATTGAAGGTTTGTCATTACCAGGGACATTTCTGTCCAGCACGCCATCAACAGGCGTGGAGAACATCATCCAACAAGCAGCAAAAAGGTTCGACCCAGATTTGATTGGGATCGACACTACAGAACTGGCGTTCAGAGCCACTCACTCTGCTCTTCAGGTAGTAACCTGACTTACTTCTAGTACAAATGCTCATGATAATTCTACCACTATTGTACCTTACACCATAAAATTCGCAGACTCTTGATTGTATATCAAGCTTGGGGCACATTTTATCCACTTCTGGGAATCGTGTAACTGCGCTGGAGGACAAGCTTGCTCTGAAAGAGCAGGCCTGCACAGACTTGGAGAAAGCTCTGGACAGTATGAAGGAGGCGGCTGAAAAAGTCAAGGCCACTGCTGCCAAGTCTGAGGAAAATCTGGCCTCGTTGAGGTCAGAGAACGAGAGTCTCCAGGCGCGTGTTCAGGAACTTGAGAGCCAGCTCCAGAACCAGGAGACTGATCTGGCGCTGTTTTACACAGCCCAGACCAGAATTCAGATGATGCGTGCTCCAGAGTCCGAGCGTGAGGAGTGGAACGTAGATGCTGCTGTGGAGAAGTTTAAGCAGCTCTTCCCAGGTGCCGGTTCAGAGAGAGAGGCTGGCGGCGAGCAGGAAGAACCCTCTGCGTCTGGCGATGGTGGTGCTGGCGAAGATGCCCAAGCTGATGACAATCCTGTGAATTTTGAATTTTCTATGCAATTGTGAATTTTCTGTGCAATTATTGAACAATTTGCTCTATCTGTGGTCTGGCCTGGACTAGTATATCCAGGTCTGCAAATATTCTGTGGACTTCTATCTGTTGCTACTGTGGATCTTTTGCTTAGTCTGTAGAGCAAGAGATTTTTCTAGTCTGCTCTGACAGATTTGGTTGTTAAGTATTTAGTTAGCCTTGGTGGTCCAAGGACTTAACTACTATCGTTTCTATTGCTTCTATTGCTTATATGATCATGGCTTACCTTGAGGGATATTATAGGACATCTCTTAACGGCGGCTAAGCCCTGGTCCGTCAATCCGAGGACGCATCCTCTACAGCAGGACTGGCTGCGCTGTGGACTGGAGGAAGATCTCCACTGCAGGACTGGCTGCACAAGGCTGAGGACTGAGCTCAAGTCTGGAAGGCAAGTTCCTAAAGACTAGGGACTAGAGCCAGAACTGGAGGTTGAACTCCCTGAGTAGAACTGGAGGATAGACTCCTTAACAAATCTGGAGGATAAACTCCTTTATTTTGTAATATGTAGCATACTATTTTTACTTTGTTTTATTTGTGATAGAAAATATTTACTTTTGAACCAAAGATGTAATCTGCAAAACTAGAAATAAAGTTAAACTACACCATTGGAGTTCAATGGTTTTTATTGAATAGAAATTGCAATTAAATATTCACAAAAAAGTGCAGAATTGAAAATACAGAATTGAAAGTCTGTAAGCTTGAAAGTACCGTATTAACAAAGATAGAGTTTGAGGTTGGTTGCATTCCATGCTCTAGGAATCAACTCTCCCTCCAGAGTTACTAGTCTATAAGCTCCTTGGCGTACAACTGAATCAATCAAGTATGGTCCTTCCCAGACTGGGGCTAGCTTTCCTGCTGACTTTTCCTTTGTGTTCTCGAATACCTTCCTCAGAACTAAATCTCCTTCTCTGAAGACTCTGGCCTTGACATGCTTGTTGAAAGTCCTGGCCACATTCTGCTGGTAAGCTGCCAACCTTAACCTGGCTGCATCTCTTAGTTCCTCTGCAAAATCAAGACTGGAAGACAACAACTCTGAGTTAGCTTCTAAACTGTTCAGACCATACCTTGCTGTTGGAACAGACACTTCTACTGGAATCACCGCTTCACAACCGTACACCAAAGAGAAAAGTGCATCTGTAGAAGTCTTTGGTGTAGTTCTGTCGACCACGT
Source organism: Dianthus caryophyllus (assembly GCA_023091065.1). NCBI lineage: Eukaryota > Viridiplantae > Streptophyta > Magnoliopsida > Caryophyllales > Caryophyllaceae > Dianthus > Dianthus caryophyllus. The sequence continues at coordinate 33,344,271 of CM041517.1, read as the reverse complement.
AACTAAAGGTAGCTCTTACGCCCATCTCCCTCGTCGTCTCTTGACTTCTTTTTCGGGGTTTTGATGATAATCTTCTTGCTAGATTCTGCTGACCATTACACCGAGGATATCTTGGTGCAGTAAGCGATTCAATATTCCGAGGTTGCCTGAGAATTCTCTGGTCTTGTTCCTACAAGCGTGTACCATTGTCACATACAATTTGGCTTGGAATTCCAAATCTGCAAATGATGTTCCTTTTGATAAGCGAGATGACTTCCTTCTCGGTCACACTTCAGATGCTTGACCTCGATCCACTTGAAAAGTAGTCCAGTCATTGCCAACATAAACACTTTACGTCACGGAGCCATTGGAAGCTTTCCAACTATGTCCATGCCCCACTTCATGAAAGGCCACGGTCTGCGAAATAGGATGTAGAACCTCGGTGGTTGGTGAATCATTGGAGAATGCTTTTGACATGCTTCACATTTGCTCGCGTACTCCTGACCTCCTTTCTCATACTTGGCGAAGTAACCAAATCTCGAGCTTTCTTTGGCGGACTCCTCCCGACTTTGTGGTTGCCACAATCTCCTTCGTGTAATTCTTCGAGCGATTAAACCTGGCTTTGGTTCTGAACAAGCGCAAATATGGACTGACATAGACTTCTTGAGCAGAACATCATTAATCAAGACATACCTCGAGGCTTTAAGCCGAAAAGCTCTAACCTCAAGTGCATGCGGGGTAAAACACCATCTCTAAGAAAAGAATAGAAAGGTGCAGTCGAGAGGCGAGGAGTGGGGGTAGACGAGGTTGAGCAGGTCGAGACTTCTCTATAGAAGGTCCGAGGAGGTGTCTTATGGGAATCTGTCAGGTCTGCGAGGTTTGAAACTAGAGCCAAGACTAGCTAGAGAGTCTGCCTGTGAGTTCTGGTCTCTGGGGATCTGGTCAATCCTAAACTGGTCAAACTTCAAAACCAGGGTTCTAACCTTCTCAAGGTAGAGCAACATCTTAGAATCTTTGGCCGCAAAAGAACCATTAATCTGATTGACAATAAGTAAAAAGTCGCTTTCTACCTCCAAATTCTTGACACCAAGACCAATACAGACCATCAAACCTGCAATCAATGCCTCGTACTCTGCCTCGTTGTTGGTGGTACGAAATTCACAACTGACAGCCTGGGCTAGTATGTCCCCTTGTGGCGATTTCAGGACAATGCCCAGACTAGAACCTCTGACATTATTGCTCTATCGATTATCTGACCAGGTCTCACCTTTTACGCCTGTGTAAGTCTCAACACCTCCAAGGTACTACTTTCTTCCAGTGGTGAAATCGACCACAAAATCGCGAGGCTTGTGACTTTATCATTTGATGCGGGTTCATAAGCGATGTCGTGCGTCTTGGTACCGCAGACCATTTTGCCATTCTCCCAGACAGTTCAGGCTTTCTCAAGACTGACTTAACTGGAAGGTTAGTTCTAACACAAATATGATGACCCTCAAAATAAGGTCTAAGCTTAGTAGTTGACATAATTAAGGCGAGAACATACCTTTCCAGAAGAGAATACCTGGTTTCAGCATCTAGCAAGCTCTTACTCACGTAATATATTGGATACTGCAAACCATCTTCTTCCCTGACCAGAACTGCACTTACTGAATGCTCAGAATGGCGATGTGCAGACTTAACGGTTCTCCCTCTTCTGGTCTGGACAGTAATGGTGGAGTTGACAGGTAACTCTTCAAATCCTGGAATGCTTCCTCGTGCTTCTCGCTCCATTCGAACTCTTTGTTCTTCTTCAGCATATCATAGAAGGGTTTGCACCTTTCTGAGGATCTGGAGATGAATCTGTTCAGAGCTGCTACTCTCGCTGTCAACTTCTGGATATCTTTCACAGATCTGGGGGGCTCCAGATCTAGGATTGCCTTTATCTGCTTTGGACTTGCTTCAATTCCTCTTCTGGTCATCAGGTAGCCCAAGAATTTCCCAGAAGACACTCCAAAATTGCACTTTGTTAGGTTCAGCTTCATATTGAACTTGTCTAGAATTGCAAATGCTTGCTCTAGGTGCTTCACATGATCCTTAGCATCTTTAGACTTTACCACCATATCATCAATATAAACCTCCATTGTGTCCCCAATTAGATCTTTGAACATCATGTTGACTAGCCTTTGGTAGGTGGCACCAGCATTTCTGAGTCCAAAGGGCATGGCGGTGTAGCACTAGATACCACGTTCTATCATGAAGGACGTCCCCTCCTGGTCTGGAGGATACATCTTGATCTGGTTAAAACCACTTGAGGCATCCATGAAAGTCAGAACTTCATGGCCAGCAGTCTTGTCCACCATGGCGTCGATGTGAGGAAGAGGGAAAGGATCCTTGGGACATGCCTTGTTCAGATCTGTGTAGTCTACACAGACTCTCCACTTTTCGTTCTTCTTCTGTACTATAACCACATTAGCTAACCAATCAGGATACATTACCTCTCTTACCATATTCATGGCCAGCAGCTTCTGGACTTCTTCATTGATGATAACATTTCTCTCTGGCGCAAACTTCCTGCGTTTACGGTGCCTTGAGTGCGTACTTAGGATCAATGTTGAGCTTGTGCGTGATAACGTCGGGGGATTTCGATCATGTCAAAGTGGCTCCATGCAAAACTTGATTTCTTGGACTTCGTGAAGTTGATCGGATCGGACACGATATTGGAAGGCACATCACGCCCACCAACACTTTCTTTTCTGGGCAGGACTGGTCTACACTGATCTGGTCCATCTCCAATCTGTCTTCTCTGGTTCCACTATTGACTTGACCGGTTTCTGTAATTGCTATGCGGCGATTTGTTGGTATTTGGGGGCTTCAAGGTCGCTCTGTAGCACTCTGGCGGTTTGCCTCTCTCCCTTGATCACCGTAACTCCCCATTGAGTTGGAACTTTGACACATTGATGGTAAGTAGATGCCACGACCTTGAGATTGTGGATCCAAGGCCCGCTAACAAAACATTATACGAGGTCATAGAATCAATAACATTAAACTTCTCAAAGAAGAAACTCCTGAGCACAGGTGGGAAGTGAGATCTCTCCCAAGGTGTGCTTGGTCTCGCCATCAATCCTACCGAACATTGGAGTTCTTGGTCGACTTGTCCTGGCCTATACCCATTTCCTTTAACGCGTCCATCATAATCGGGTCACAGAATCGCCCCCATCAATCGAACTCGGCGTCAAGGGTGCTTCCAATCTGCAACTTGATCACCGGTGTCATGATGCGAAGCGGGATGCCTTCACAATCTTCATGATCAAAAGTGACAACTTCCCAATTCTTCTCTACTCTGGTTGGAGGCTGCATCTTCTCTTGCTTTGCTATCCTCTTAGCTGCAGAATAGGTCAAACCACAGATATCAGAACCACCATTAATAAATTTTACCTCATGTGTGTTGGGTGGTGGATTTGGCGGCTTTTCTGACTCTTGTCTCCTGGAATCCTGGGACCTGGCGCTTTCAGTTCTGGCCGGATTCCTCTGGACTGGTCTGATGATGTCCTTCAGACGTCCAGTTCTGAGCTGGTAAGATATCTCCTTCTTGAAGGCATAGCAGTCTTCTGTGCTGTGACCAATGTCTCCATGGTACTCACAATACTTGTTTGGATTCCTGTTTGGATTTGGATGATCATTCCTCTTGGGCCATCTTGCACCATTCCCAAAGCTCTCCAACTTGGCTATCAACTGTGGAATCTCAACACCAAGACTGCTAATATCGAGGGAATCATCAGAATTGACCGTCTCAGAACTGACGGCATGCACTTGTGTTCTAGGTGGCCTGCTGTATGGCGCTGGCCTGTTCTGGGTGCGTCCACTATCAGACTTCCTGTTCACCTTCTCATACCCGAATCGCCCCATCTGTCAAAGCATCTTCTTCAAGTCTAATCTGGGCTAACGTCTTTGCCTGCACGTCTTCAAAAGTAACACAAGGATACTTGGTTAGTTCACGATAAAGCTCAGAATTTACCACCAAACCTTGCCTATAAGCCTGGATTGCGGTTGCAATATCGCAGTTGGGGATAGAAATCTTCTCCTTGTTAAATCTCTGGAGATAGTCTCGTAGGGACTCATCTTTCTTCTCGGACAGTGCATGCATCACTTGCCGCTTCTCTAACTTCCTGCTGCTAGCAACCGGGCAACAAACACATTCACAAGATTAGCAAACGATCGAGATAGTACCATTAGGAATATTGACAAACCATTGCAGAGCCGGGTGGCCAGAGTAGAACCAAAGCCTTTGCACATGCAGGCTTCTCTGTACTCTTTTGGAACTGGAACTGTGTACATCCTCTGCTTGTACTGGGCCACGTGGTCCTGTGGATCTCCTGTACCATCATACAGTTTCATCCCTGGAACACTGAACTTCTTTGGAATCTCCTGCATGGTTATGGCCTCACTGAATGGCGAATCTGCATAACATTCCTGGGAAGCCTCCTCAATTGGTGCTGGAACTCCTGGGATCTTTGCAACTTTGTCATGTAACTTCTGGAGTTCTTGCATCATCATGAGGGTGAAGTTGAACTTCTTCTTGCCCTTCCTTTTGTCAGCATTCTCGGATGTTTCCTCTTCTTCTTCACCACCCAGGAGTTGGTCTTCAATATCCTCACCCTCGTCCAGGTTAGACAAGTCTATCTTCTTAATTATAGAAGTCAAGGATGCCCCAGGTCTAATCTTTGAGGTACTGCCCTTAGCAGAATCTAACTTGGTCTTCAGAACAGACTCTATTTCCTTCAGTTTTGCATTCTCTTCTGAGATTTGCTGAATCTTGGCTTGCGCATCTTGTAACTCCTTGGACAATTCCTCCAAAGTTCTATCAGCCATTTGAGTAAAGAAAAGGTGATTTTTGTAGGATTTTTTGTGAGAAAAGTTACGCAAATTAATAAACTAGTTGCCCCACGGTGGGCGCCAATTTGTTTTGGTAAAAACTTAACAAGTATGAAAATGGAAGAAAGTGGATCAACTAGTACTATTTGCGGAACAGAACAGAACTGAGCTATATGGGACAGAACTAAGGATACAAGGATTTGATGACGCAGAAGCCCCGAGAAGAAGATGGGGAAAACTGCGGGCTACCAAGCCAGGAGTACTTTTACTAATATCAGAGTTGGGGTTACAGAGTACAACTGTAAGAGTATGATCACTTCTGTAGCAATTCGTACAGAACTGACTGTGATTATCGTATTGTAATTATCTAGTGCTTAAGTATGCTAATGAGCGTAAAAAAGATGATCAAAAATGTACAAATGAGCCTCTATATATAGGCAAATCAAGCTGCAAATTAGTTCCTATTTTCTAGGGCACTTCTCCCATGATCTCCACTATCTTTGGCGGTTAAATAACTTCCATTGACTCCACTTCTGCTCAGCTATAATATCTTCCATTACCCCATGATCTTTGTAACCGCTGTGGTTGACCTTTGCTGACCATAACTGCCACGCCTCTTTTGACCTGTTCTGTGCTATAACTGCTGTTGCTCTTCTGACCTGCTCTGTACCATATTTGCAACCTCTATCCAGAACTGCCAATTCTGGGTGGTGTAAAATCTGGTCATAACAGTCTCCTTCTCTCTACCACACTGTTGAAAGCATACATCATACTCAAAGCAAAAGACAACTGCTCTTTCTTATCATACACCTTCATATGAATACACTACTCTGAATACTCACAAAACACCACCTTAAAAGCACCAGGGTCCCACACTATCCAAATCATGCTCCCTTTATGACAAGAACTATTCGTAGACACACACCAATCCTTATTCACCAGATTAGAAAGAACGACTTTCGACAAGGACTGAATCCTTGTTTCCAAGAGCCCAAACAAACCCAAGTTACTCTGATACAAAAACCACTTAATTTTACGCTGCTTACTCGGTTTGTTCAGGCCCCTCACGTTCCAAAAACCAAAAGAACTCATCCACCACCACTAGGGAGGGTAGCACCACCATTTGTACCAACACCTACTTTGGGAGTCTGCGTATTGTTAAGTACCTCCAAAAAAGATTGCTGCCCAAAATGGTTCTTGCTGAAACCACCTTCAGTTGTCTCCTGTCTGCTCATCCTCATAATTGGTCTAGCAGGAGTTCTACCCCCAGAAACCACCGTGCCTGGCACAACCACAGCAGGTGTCACAACTGCAGCCTCTCCTGTCACCACATCCGTTTGCACAGGCATAGGAGAGCAATGAGGCCCTCCTCCATCATCCACTTTCTGCAACTCAGTCATCTTTGGTCGCCAAATCATAGGGCCACCCCCAGGTTTATCCAAAAATCTTCTACATTCCATCTCCCCATGTCCCATACCGTGGCACTTCCTACAAATTATAGGCTTCCATTCATAGTCCACCCTTACCTCCACCAATTGTCTTTGCTCATCCAAAAACTGTAACTTCTCCTTCAACTCCTGACCAAAACTAACTTCTACCAACAGCCTAGCATAGCCAATTCTTGTCTTTTCCTCTGTAGCTACATCACACTTAATGAAAGTACCCAACAAACCAACCAATTTCTAAATCCCTTTACCCCAAAACATCAAAGGTAAACCATGAATCCTCGCCCAAACCGGCACCGTCTTCGCCTAATGTTTAATCAAGTCCATATCAAGGTCCCAATTCTTGACAATAAGAGGCTTATTATCGAACAAGTAATGCCCCTAACGCAGCACCATCTCCTTACTCTCAACACTCTGAAAACGTCCCAAGAAAACACCATTAGGAAGAAAAGAGAGCTTATCCACCTGATGTTTCGCCCAAACCCTTTGAATAAAACCTTTCAACACTACCCATGGAGGATTAGCCCCCAAAACAAAACAAAACAAACAACAGTATTTCCCCAATAATCCACCTCTTCCTGAATTTCATCAACCGAAAAACGCAAAAGATCATGAGGCTCCTCCAAAATCGTCTCCAAACCCCACTACCAGAAGACTCCGCCACATTCAGCTCATCACTCACCAGAGCCTCTAGTTATAGATGATAAGCTAAGTCGCACTCACCTAATCAAAGGTAAACCTGACGAACTCTAAGGGGTAGTTAGGGTAAGTCGGGGTCAAGTCCACAGGGAGATGGTTGTATTTGTAGGTTACCTATGGGTTGATTCTAGACTTGGTCGGTTCGAAGTTTTGATGGTTGGCTATAGCTAGAGTGAAAAGTAAGGGTTTAAACTTATAGGGAAAAGGTCTAGGAAGTCGGGTTTGACATGGGAAAGGCTTAGGTTAAGGGATGATAATCGGGTTGAGTAGGGAATCACACTTGCTAAGGATATAGCTCGTCCTCTCGGTCTTAAGCTTCCTCTAGGTCTCGTTAACGGGCTCTCGCAACTTACTAACGAGGGTCCTAATGATTGTCTCGCAACTAGGCTTTCGGTCATAGGTTCAAGGGTGCTAAAAGCTTGCTAAAACTTGGCCAAAGGATTAACAAACACAATCAAGCAAAGACAATCAAAACAAGTGCAAAACCTAACTCAAAATAATCATCAAGTTCAACCAAAACAAACACCCATGCTTCACCCTTCTCCCTAGAATATAAAACTACTCACACATGGTAGAAATGATAACTAAAGCAAGAGTATAGGATGAAAACATGATCATAAACAATTGCAAGAGAAATTGAAACAAACAAAATGAAGATTGAAATCAAATTGGGGAGAAATGGTTACCAACAAAAAGGAAATAGAACATGAATTCAACAAGATTGATCACTAGTATGATTCTTGACTCGGGATTAAAAAGTACTAAAAAATAATTCAAGAGTGAAATTAGGTTTTTTGTAGATTTGATGATAAAGGGGTCTAAAAACTAAGTATAAAGTATGAGATTCGAATATTATGAAAAACTAGCCTAAATACACGAAATAGAGCAAGTAGCCGAAGAGTTGTGGTCGTCCCTGGGGGTCGGGACACTGATCCCGGTCGGGACAGTGAGTCACAGGCCGACTTCTTCATCTTGCTTCACTTGGTCTTCATAAACTCATCCCTAGGCTTAGGGACGAAAACCCAATTGGTCCCTAATGCTTAGGGACGACATATAACTTGACCATTTGAGATCCAAACTTCGTCCCTATGTCTCAGGACTTCTTTAAACTTCTTCCTTGGCTCGCGCTCAATCAAAATCATGAGAATTCAACACGAAACATCACCTCACGATCCCGGGAAGCCAAAACAACGATCCGGCTAGCATCCATCCTCCATAATAATGCGTTCTCCTACAAAATGAAACCAAAAACACAACATATAGACACGCGGAGGAATTTAGGAAGCGTAATGCATATAAAAGCACGTACTCAAAAATGACATAAATCGCTAGTGAACCGGGGGCTAAAGCATATATAAACACGACACATCAATAGAGTAGGAACCCCTATAACTTCATCAATGTTCTTCTCCTTCCTACTATCAACAATCGAAGGGCCCTTGTTCAAACTCAAATCCGGGAACTCATTAGCAATAGAAACTAGCAAACTAAATTTATTCTGAGACTTTTGTTGATTTTTGGGTGAAGATCGCTTAGAAGATGACATAGAAAAGGAAGCAGCTCTAGCAATCGTCATTGTTGAAAACCTAATCGCTCTTAATTCGCCTATTCCGCCCTTTTCTCTCTCCTCATTTTTTTTATTTTTATTTTTCATATCTTTTATACTATTTTATTTTATTTTATTTTATTTTATTTTAGATATGAAGTTTAAAAAAAATGATTTTATGAAATATTCATAAGTGTAAAGGTAGGATATTTTAATATAATTTTATTATAATAAAGAATATGATAGTGATTTATAAAACGGAATAGTCAATGAAATTATTTGATTTCAAATTTGATAAAGGTTTATTAAACTGAATAGTTGGAACATATTGTATTTCAAAATTATTTAAAGAGTAAAGAAACTCGAGAAAGATAAGAAAAGTTAATGGACAAATATTGAGAAATTTGATAATTGAATTAATAAAGATTAAACTTTATTTTAAATTAAGTAAACATAATGATTTTTAAAATCATTATGTTGGAATAACATAAAGTAGTGAAGTCTTCCGCAACACACTTCACCTTGGTTTGCGTGTTTGGAATCGTTGACATGAATTTCAAAGATAATAAAAGCATAAGGGTCCATTTTTATTCGAAAATTAAAAATGTCTGAAATTGAATTTTATGAATGAAAGGTTTTACTTTTATTTTTATGAATGAAAGGTTTTACTTTTATTTTTAAGAATAGTTAACTTGACTTAATTTTTTCGAAAATTAAAAGGCGATATTAGTTTGGTGGTTGATTTTCATAAAAATTTCAAATGTGTTTTTTTTTTTTTTTTTTTTTTTTTTTTTTTTTTTTTTTTTTTTTTTATCTCTAAGGATAATATATTTTATTTTATATTTCAAAAAGAATTTTAAATCTAAACATAAGATAAACAGTTTTATTTGACGTAAAAATTTAGTCACATTTTTATTATAAGGAAAAAGAATGAATTTCATTTAAGGAATTAAATTTTATTATTATATTTGTGTTAAAATAACAAGGGGTGTTACAAATAGGTTGCTCGAATTCGTATGATTGGTGCACGGAAATTATTCTACGCATGGAGGTTAATGCTAGTTCAGTCTGTTCTTTCCACTTTTTATAATTACTGGGCTACTATGTTTATTTTGCCCAAATTTGTGATGGATAGACTTAATGCCATATGTCGGATTTTCTTATGGGATGGGAGTGTTGTGAATTAGAGGGTTCCTTCTGTCTCCTGGCAGAGTGTTTGTCACCCTAAGAAGGAGGGTGGTTTACGATTACGAGATAGTAAAAGATGGAATATGACTTTAGTGGGTAAATTGGTGTGGTGGTTGGCTACTAAAGAGGATAGGTTATGAGTGCGTTGGGTCGATCATGTTTATTTAAAGGGTAATTCGTTGTTAGAGTATTCTCCACCCTCATATGTTGGCTGGTATTGGAGGAAAATCTGTTCAGTGAAGGAGAGGATTAAGGGATTAGTTTTAGAAGATATTTGGATGGTGGAACGTAGTTATACGGTTAAGGGGCGTTATAGGTGGCTAAGTGAACGAGGTGATCTGGTGGAGTGGCATGGCGTATGCGGAACATGTTCACAGTCTGCAGAAGCACTTTCGGCGATTAATTGCCTCTTTTTGAATCATGGATTGATGTTGAAGGATAGATTGTACGCATTTGGAGTTAGTGAGTACAAGTATTGTTGGATTTGTGGACTTCAGGTTGAGACGCATGAGCACTTGATGTTCCATTGTGTTTATACTTTGAAGGAGATGAGAGGACTGAGTACCTGGTTAGGAGTTAATTTCGGGGACGATCACTGGTTGGAAAGAATCTCCAGATGAAGATGGCTCCGCGCAAAGAAAGGTGCGGCTAGTATGGTTATTATAGCGTGTTGGTACCATGTTTGGCTCCAACGTAATACTGCTTGACTTTTGTTTTATGTACAGGTACCACAAGTTGTAATAGGTAAAATTAAGTGTTGTATTAGAAATCGACTAAGTGTGTGAAGGTACCAGGAAATCGTGCTACCTCTCGATGCCTCGCGTGGGCCCCGCCCGATAAAGGGGCGGGTCGCTACGCTAGAAAATTGCGTAGGTGCAAAATGTAAAGTGCGCGTTTGCTATGGGGGATATCATTGCTTGATTGCTTGAAAATCGTTTTGAAATTGCTTTTGGAGTCGCCACCAAATTTAAAGGAATTTGGAACCTTTTTGACGCGTCTTAAATTATAAGACGCGAGTCTTGGAATTCAAGGCGCGTCGATACCTATCCTTCTAAGGTTATTGTGAAACCAGAGTGGATTTGGGGCAAGGTTACTTTTCAAAAGTTTTATCAAAATGTTTTATGAAAAACTGAATTTGAAAAGACTACGTAAAGTAGTCTCTACTAGCTTGAAAACAAGTGCTTAATTTCGATGTTTGAGCAAATAAAACGCTACGTACAAGTGCGAATATGACTCGAGAAAAATGCGTAAAAGCAAATGTGAACGTCAAAGCTATGACGGGTTGCTATAGGAAATATACGTAAAATAATAATTCATTGATTTGAATTATTATAAAACGTTATTTTCCGACTTTTGTCTAATTCTAGTATTTTGAAAACCATCAGTTTTGCATGTTTTAAAAGACTAGTTGAAACGGTACAAGTTAATGTCAAATCCGTGTTTTAGTCGTAATTTAATGCATGCATGAGAATTTGCATAATGTAAAATGTGACGTCGGTTTGCTTTAGTGAAAGTGGGTCGTTTGTTTATGCAATATTGGCGAGGTTTAGACAGATTAGGAATCCGAATTACTACAACCGTATTACGAATACGGGTTCGTCAAACCAATATTGAGTTGGGTTAAGGTAACCCTTGTCCGAGTCTAAAAAGTCTAGTCCGAAGGTAAAATGTTTACCTTAAAACGCAAAGACGGTTTTTAGGAAATGCTAAGTGTGAGAGTTGTGAAGTTGTGAAGTTGTGAGATGTGTAAGATCCTTTGAATGAATGAGGGAGTGTGTATATATAGGAAGTGGGCTGAGCTCGTACAAGAAGCTAAAAAGTGTCAAAAAAAGGGGGCAAAACAAGTCGCCAGTGCACTGGCGACTAGTTTAGTGGCAGCCAGTGCACTGGCGACTAGTTTTGTGGCAGCCAGTGCACTGGCGACTAGTTTAGTGGCAGCCAGTCCACTGGCGACTAGTTTTTGTGTGTGTAGCATTTCTGGGCCGCCTTTTGTGTGACATGTGATTGATTGGGCTGGATATTGAGGGGGTTAACGCTTTGGTCCATTGGACCAAAGTTTGACGTTCTTGGTTTCAGTTTAGTTTCGCGTCTCGGTTTTTGCTCGAAATAAAATTATTTCCTATTGTAATATTTTGTAACGTCATAAAATTTGGTTTTACGAAAATGTGACTTGGGAGTCGTGTTGACTCGTTTTGAGTGCGTATATTTGCGGGTTGCGGGTTGCTTTTTGTGGGTTGCTTTTTGTGGGTTGCTTTTGTGGGTTGCTTTTTGTGGGATGCTTTTGTGCGTTGCTTTTGTGGGTTGCTTTTTGTAGGTTGAATAATCGTGCCGTGATTCTCGGCTTGAAATAGAACGACAAAATTAATGTTTGTTTTACGAAATATGCAATTTCAAAATAATACGTTAAAAATGACTAAAATGTTTTAGACACTTTGTACCGTTTCGTCTATTTATAAAACATGCATAAAAGTCCTTTTTCATCATCGGGTTGTTTTTGGGGGGTACGGATACGGGTATCTACAGAGCCCCCAGTTTGACTGAGCTTGGACTAAAGCGCTAGTCAAACTTTAAAAGATAGTATCCGGACCACTACAGTCTCGATAATACCTGGCGGCGCTAAGTTTGTGTCTCGGGGAGAGACGAGGAATTAGCGCCGGGAAATGCGGGGAGGGACGATGGGTACATGTTTAAGGACATGACGGTCCTGCATATTTAGGGGCATGCCAGCCCATTGATGTCTGGTGTCTTTGAACCGTTTGCTGATGTCGAATGCTTCTTGATGGCGTTTTGTAGTCTAGCCGAACTTTGCGTTGCGTTTGAGATGGTTGCTGATGTTGAATGCGTCTTGCCGGTACTTTGCTTGAGGGATGTTTGCTGTGTTGAATGCTTCTTGACGGCGTTTTGTAGTCTAGCCAAACTTTGTGTGTTGAATGCTTGCTGCGCGTTTGATCGGGTGTTTGTGCTTCAATGTCTTTCTCGTAAAGAGTGTACGACTTATAGAAAGAGGTTTGCGTTTATGTATTTGACTCGTACAAGAGGCTTGGTGCTTTTGTCGGGCTCGTAAAAGAGGCTTGGTGCTTTTGTTGAACTCGTAAAAGAGGTTTAGATGTTTTTGTGGGACTCGTAAAGAGGTTTGGTGCTTGGTGCTCGACTCGTAAAGAGGTTTGGTGCTTGGTGCTTGACTCGTAAAGAGGTTTGGTGTTTGGTGCTTGACTCGTAAAGAGGTTTGGTGCTTTTGTGGGACTCGTAAAGAGGTTTGGTGTTTGGTGCTTGACTCGCAAAAGAGGTTTGGTGTTTTGTGGGACTCGTAAAGAGGTTTGGTGCTTGGTGCTTGACTCGTAAAGAGGCTTAGGTGTTTTGTTTGGCTCGTAAAAGAGGCTTATGTGTTTTTGCTTGGCTCGTAAAAGAGGCTTATGTGTTTCTGCCAGGCTCGTAAAAGAGGCTTATGTGTATTTGATTGGCTCGTAAAAGAGGCTTGATGTTTTTGCTTGGCTCGTAAAAGAGGCTTAATGCTTTGTGTGACTCGTAAAAGAGGTTTAGGTGTTTTTGTGAGACTCGTAAAGAGGTTTGGTGCTTTTGCTTGGCTCGTAAAAGAGGCTTGGGGTTTTTGTGTGACTCGTGAAGAGGTTTGGAGTTTTGTTTGACTCGTAAAGAGGTTTTTGTGTTTTGTTGTTGTTGTTGTTGTTGTTGTTGTAGCTGCTTTTAATTTTGGCCCTCAGTTTGACTTAGGTTTTAGTGTAAAACGTTAGTCAAACTCGTTGTAGCTGTTTTTGATTTTAGCCCCCAATTTGACTTAGGTTTTGGTGTAAAACGTTAGTCAAACTCGTTGTAGCTGTTTTTGATTTTTGCCCCCAGCGAGCTGATCTTTTGCTTTGCAGGTGATGGCTAAGGTGCAGGCTGAGTCGGAGCTTGGTGACTACCAGGCCCATCTTGACACGTTGCGTGAGGAGTTGCGTCGTATGATTTTGATTGTCTTGTGTTAGTGTCTTTGCATGGATGCCGTTAGGTGGTTGTGGTCGTTGGCTGACCCTGCTTGCGGCGGTATTTTGAAACCTGCAATGTATTGTTAGTCGTGCGAGAATATGGATCTCGATTGAGATCATGTACCTCGAAGTGCGTGAAAATGCAGTTTTAAGAAAATGCATCGTGCTTTATGTGAAAACATGCGTAAAACATGTTTTGACAAAATGATGTATGCAGTTTGCAAAAAGGTGTTTTGATGAAAACGCGTTTGTAAAAATTGTGCTTTTTAAAATATGATTTGCGAAATGCGAGAATTGTAATTTGCGTAGAGTTGAAAGTGCGTTTGAGGATGAGGGGTTTTTTGAATGTGAAAAACAAAAAACGTAAAGTGGGGATGTAAAACGAGGTGGTGTGATACACGGCTGCGTTCTGTCGAGTAGGGTAAGGTGTTTTTGGTGCAAAAATGAGTGTAATTGCCGTGATGGTGAGGGTTTGCGGTCGGACGATGCGTTGTCTGAGAGGGTGGTGTTTGGTGTTTTGGTGTCGAAAGGTTGTTGCCTCCTCCTGTGACACGTGATCCGTGGAATTGAAGGGATGTCGAGATTAACATGTGCCGCTAGTGGATATGGCCTCGAAGGAACCTTGTTGTAGTTCGTCGTCAACTCTAAACCCGGGTGACATTGTAGTTTACTTTGTCATTCCTAAGACCTAAGAAGACATCGGAGGTCATAGTTTTGTCTTTTGCTCTAGAGACGGAAAATCCAAAATGTACGGAGTAACTGCTTTTGACTCTCATTAATGAAATGAAAGTTGTCGTTTACGTTTGCCTTGTTTGCTGTTTTATAAGAAGAGTTGTATCCTTGACTTTTTTAAGCTTCGGATCATGATCTTGTGTTTGTGTTGACTGTGCCTTCGACCTTTTTAAGCTTCAGACGTGTCATTTTTGTGTTGACTGTGCCCTCGACCTTTTTAAGCTTTGGGCGTGTCGTTTTGTGCTGAATGTCGTCTTTTTAACCCTTTGAGTTTTTAGACGGATGTTTTGTGTTGACTATGCCCTCGACCTTTTTAAGCTTCGGGTGCGTCGTCTTGAACGAATGTTTTGTGTCGACTATGCACTCGACCCTTTTAAGCTTTGGGCTTGTCATTTTTGTGTTGGATGTTGTCTCTCGCAGACGTATATTTTGTGTTGACTATGTTCTCAGCTTTTTTAAGCGTTGAACGTGTCGTTTTGTGTTGAATGGTGCCTGCTTTGAGCGGTAGGCATATGTTTTGTGTTGACTTTGTTCTCAGGTTTTTTAAGCGTTGAACACGTCGTCTTTGTATTGAATATTGGTCGCGCTTTTTGCAAAGCTGCCTACGTATCCACGTGAGTGGAATCAGACCGGCGTAGTTCGGAGTTGCATTTTTGTGTGATACACGTTTAGGGGCATGCCGGCCCATGAAATGCTCTTGCTTTTGTGGAGAATGTGCACGTTTAAGGGCATGCCGGCCCACGAGATGTGTTTGTTAAAGGTGCACGTTTAAGGACATGCCGGCCCGGAGTTGTGTTTGTTTTTGTTTTAAAGTGCATGTTTAGGGGCATGCTGGCCCGTGAGGAGTGTTTTTCTTAGAAATGTGCGTGTTTAAAGACCCGCCGGTCCAAGAATTGCTTTGTAGAAGGTGCACGTTTAAGGGCATGCCGGCCCGGGAGTTGTGTTTGTAAATAGATGCATGTTTAAGGACATGCCGGTCCGTGGTACTTGTTTAAGGACATGACGGTCCGGTTTGCGATTTTTGAAATTTTGTTTGTTTGCATCTTATAAATACATTGCAAAATGTTTCGTGGGTGTTGGTTGTTTTGTAGTTGAGGACGGTTCGAGACTGGGGTCCTGTTTGTTCAGCCCCCAGTGTCGTTGAGTATGTACGGGTGTGCTATGTCGTTCTGCGACATTGGGTAGTATCTCGAGGTGTGAAGGTTTGTTTAGCAGGGGTGAAAGGCTAGGTGGCGTGTCTGTGGATCCTTGTAGGTCGTAGACAGGTACTCCGTATGCTGTGGTGTTGGTGGTAGCTTTGACCCTTTTGATAAGGAGGGGTGTGTGGTTGTCATTAGGGGTTATTAGGGGTGTTCCCATGTTATAACCAGTGATATTTGGACCCTTGGTTGATTGTGGAGTCCTTAGCGATTGTGTTTTCGGTGGTGTTATCGACGAGGATGTCAATGTGTAAAAGGTTGTCTGTTGGACATGTTTTGCTTAGGTTGCGGGAGTTAGTGTATACTGGGATTTTGCCGTTTTCTTCGTGGCTGGGATTGTGTTTGATGTCCAGTTAGCGTTTTTGTTGGCTTGGACGATGTGTCGTGGTTTTTTGTTTGATGGGCTTGATACCCGGCTTTTGTTGTGGTGTGGGGTTTGGTCAAAGTCGGGTGTGTCTTTGTGAGACCAGGTGAGGGTGTCATTGATTTTTGTAAGTAGCTTGGCGGATGCGGATTTTTGTCTGTGCTTAAGGAAATTCACGGTGGTAATTCCTTGGGTTATTGGGGTGCTTTGATGTTGATGATTGTTGTGTTTTCAGTGACGGGAGGTTGTTTGGGTTTGGAAACAGTGCCTGCAATGTATTTATATGATGCAATGTTGTTTGTTTAATGTTATCGCAAATGTAGAGTGTGCAAAAGAGAATGTGTAAGAGTAAAAAGGAAAAACGAGGCAAAGTGTAACCGAAAACATTC
This sequence comes from Dianthus caryophyllus, assembly GCA_023091065.1. Taxonomy (NCBI): domain Eukaryota; kingdom Viridiplantae; phylum Streptophyta; class Magnoliopsida; order Caryophyllales; family Caryophyllaceae; genus Dianthus; species Dianthus caryophyllus. Next base: position 33,327,896 of record CM041517.1, on the reverse strand, counting down.
TTGTCATTAATGTTGTTAAAAGCAGTTACATTTGAAAATTGCTTAGACTATAGAGCTTGGGACAACCCTACAAACTCTAATTCCTTAACTAGGTCTACTATTTCAGGAATGTGATCACGCGACTTTGTTAGCTTAGAAGACTTGGCATCATGATGACGCGGGACCCTAAACTCTAGGCGTGGGTGCTTGAATCGGAACCACCTGCGTCGTTGGTGGATTCGGTGCTGCTTTCCTCAAACTTTGGCTGTCGGAGGGTAATTCGGGCGTTCGAGGCCCTGATGGTGATGATTTTGTCGTCCAGAGGTAGTTTAACCTTCTGGTGCAGAGTTGACGTGACAGCTCGGGTAGCGTGAATCCAGGGTCTGCCCAGAAGCATGTTGTATGCCGGGGGAATGTCCATGACCTGGAATTCGGTTTCCGTCACGACGTATTCTGTCACGACGGGTAATGAGATGATGCCTTTTATACTATGTAGTGTACCGTCGTATGCTGCCATGATGTCTGAACAGGGAGTGAAGTCGTTTTCTTCCAATCCTAGTTTAATGGCGGTTGCAAGGGGCAGGACATTGACTGAAGAACCGTTATCGACGAGGGTAACGGGTAATGTCATGCCACGACAGTCTACGTTTATGTAGAGTGCCAGGCGTAATGCACCTCAAAGGCGGCGGTCGCGTCGAGAGAAAGTTATAGCACCCGTGCTTGATCCGGGTGGCGTGGTTAACAAGTTATGCAGGAGATGTCTTTGTTGCGATTGGAATGACTTGTAGGGCTCTGCGAAGGGCCTCGCGGTGCCAAATTGAAGTGTTTGATTTTGTTTCTGGAAGTATGTCCTCGACGCCAGGCCAGGTTGATGGAGTATGTAGAGCAGTTTCATCCACGAGTATACCCTTGTCCTCGTTGTTGTTTGTGAGTTTGGACGGGAACCCTGGCGGTTCTAATGGAGCTTGGTACAGATGTTGGTGGTACGAAGCCTCGTAGTCGGACCATCTGATGGGATATTGATAGGGGATCTGTATGAAGGCCCTTCTCTCGTCCGCATGTTTTGCTTTTGTTTTTTGTTTTGGTTTGGCGAATGCGCTTGGTGTTGTCGCCGCAGTCGTTGGTACTGCCGTAAACGACGTTGATTTCATGGTCGTATGTGGTAACCAAGTGAGAGCAGTTGAGAATAGGATGCGTTCCCACGAAGATAGTGCGAGCACGGGGTATGTTATGCTGGTTTGATGGCTTAGGGGCCGCGTGTGGTTTTTCGATCGTCCTTTTGTCGATCATGTCTTGGATCCTGCTCTTTAGACGGAAGCAGTTTTCGGTGTCATGCCCATTACCCCTGTGGAATTCACAGTAGGCTTTTTGGTTCCATGACTTTGATTTCTTGTTCTTAGGTGGTGTGCTGGTGGGGCTGGGAAGCCGCAGAAGGTTCCTCTTTACGAGCTTCTTCAATGCCTTGGAGTAAGACATGTAGAGGGGGTCAAAGTGTCGTCGTTGTTTTGACGAAGATGGCCCGGCAGATGATGATCTAGGTGTAGCGAGTATAGGCTGTATTGTGAACACAAGTGATGCCGCTAGTCCATCCGAGTTGACAGAGTTGACTAGTTTAGTCTTTGCTGCGGTTCGAGATGTGCCGCCTTGGTGGCCATGGTTCGTAGTTTTGGCCGGCTTGTTTTCACGAATTTCGTCTTCCACAAATCGAATTCTTTCAGCATGTCGAGTAGACTCTTTGGCAAAGAGTCTAGCGTTCTTCTTGGTTTCGAACTTTTGCATAACGGCCAAATGTTCGAGCTGAGCTGTGAGATTGGTGACCTTATCGTTGAGTAACCGAATGTGTTCAGCGGTTACGAGTGGTTGCGGAGGCGATTGAGGGACAACTTCGTCATTGGCGAGGTCGAAATGGGGATCCATGTTTCTTCTATGAGCCGTGTACCCGGGGCTTTAGGAGAGTGACTCGAAAATGAAAGAAAAGACTCAATCTCGCATTTGCAACCCAAATAGAATGTGTAAAAGCACGTGAAGGACTTGACTCGTGTTTTTAGCTGAAAAGATACGGGAAGCTGTTGAGGTAGAGATATGTCAAAATATCTCTAGTCTCGAGGTGATAAAATGTTTTGTATGATCGCATCTGATTAGCCCTGGTTAGCAGTATGTCGCTTAGGGGCTAATCGTTAGATTGTGATATGAAAAGGAGTCAAAACGAAATAGCGATAGGCTAGTCGATTTGAGGATGTTAAAACGAGTAAAAAGCAAATGCTGCTTGCATTTTACGTGTGATAAAGAAAGTCAAACCAAACTGACGATAAGTCAGCTGATTTGACATGTAAATCGACGGGTTCGTGTCTGAACGGTCCTGTGTTTTGTTTGTTTGTTTGAAAAGATGTTTGTTTAAGTCGAAATGACTAGAGAGTCATTCGGCTTAGGATTGTTTCGGATGCGTGGTGTAAAGTGTATTGCGTAAAAGTGATTGTTTTAAATGAAATACCCAAAATGAGCTGACATTTTGGGTTTTGCTTTGTGAAATGTTTCGCGATAAACGAATTATGACGATACGTCAGTCGTATAACTCATTTATGTTTTGTAAAGGCTCGAAAATGTAGTGATTATTTCCGAGCGATTTTAAATGTAGCGGTGTGTTGCTTGTCTGGCTCATTTGACTATAGGTCAATGAACTCGACGTTAGTGCTTTTGAAAGCATGCTTTTTTGAAAAATGTTTGAAAATGTGTTTTGAAGAGACGTTTTTGAATGCATATGCTTTGAAAATGTTTTGCATGAGTTTGCTTGTAAGACGACTATTGTGAGGGTACTATAGCTTCGCATTTGTACGTATATGACACGGGTTTTTAGCTTTTGGGTAAGGTTCCTTTCGGTCATTCCCGCAGCGTTTGTGTAGGGTTATCCGCAAGATTGCACACGTTTAAGTGTGAATTCAATACGGGTCCTAGAGCGTCCAAGTTTGACAGCTACGATCGTTTGTACGGATGCCGTACTTGTAATCGTGAAGGGGTGAGAACTCGATTTGTCCAGAATAGTCTCGCTTATGAAGCGAGCGCTATTAGGGGTCGATTCTCGAGGGGCGTGGCTCGGAAATCCCGGAGGATGTGACTCAACGTGAACTTTGCTCAAACATCGAAAGCGTACTTGTTTTCAAGTTTTCAAGCTTTACCTTTTGCGTTTTTAAATAAAAAAAAGTTTATTTTCTTAAAAAAATAAAAACGTGCTCGTCCCCAGCGGAGTCGCCAACTGAAGGTACCGGGAAATCGTGCTACCTCTCAACGCCTCACGCGGGCCCCACCTGATAAGGGGGCGGGTCGCTACGCGAGAAAATTGCGTAGGTGCAAAATGTAAAGTGCGCGTTTGCTATGGGGGATATCATTGCTTGATTGCTTGAAAATCGTTTTGAAATTGCTTTTGGAGTCGCCACCAAATTTAAAGGAATTTGGAACCTTTTTGACGCGTCTTAAATTATAAGACGCGAGTCTTGGAATTCAAGGCGCGTCGATACCTATCCTTCTAAGGTTATTGTGAACCCAGAGTGGATTCGGGGCAAGGTTACTTTTCAAAAGTTTTATCAAAATGTTTTATGAAAAACTGAAATTGAAAAGCCTACGTAAAGTAGTCTCTACTAGCTTGAAAACAAGTGCTTAATTTCGATGTTTGAGCAAATAAAACGCTACGTACACGTGCGAATATGACTCGAGAAAAATGCGTAAAAGCAAATGTGAACGTCAAAGCTATGACGGGTTAATATAGGAAATATACATAAAATAATAATTCATTGATTTGAATTATTATAAAACGTTATTTTCCGACTTTTGTCTAATTCTAGTATTTTGAAAACCCTCGGTTTTGCATGTTTTAAAAGACTAGTTGAAACGGTACAAGTTAATGTCGAATCCGTGCTTTAGTCGTAATTTAATGCATGCATGAGAATTTGCATAATGTAAAATGTGACGTCGGTTTGATTTAGTGAAAGTGGGTCGTTTGTTTATGCAATATTGGCGAGGTTTAGACGGATTAGGAATCCGAATAACTACAACCGTATTACGAATACGGGTTCGTCAAACCAATATTGAGTTGGGTTAAGGTAACCCTTGTCCGAGTCTAAAAAGTCTAGTCCGAAGGTAAAATGTTTACCTTAAAACGCAAAGACGGTTTTTAGAAAATGCTAAGTGTGAGAGTTGTGAAGTTGTGAGATGTGTAAGATCCTTTGAATGAATGAGGGAGTGTGTATATATTGGAAATGGGATGAGCTCGTACAAGAAGTTAAAAAGTGTCAAAAAGGGGGCAAAACAAGTCGCCAGTGCACTAGCGACTAGTTTAGTGGCAGCCAGTGCACTGGCGACTAGTTTTTGTGTGTGTAGCACTTCTGGGCCGCCTTTTGTGTGACATGTAATTGATTGGGCTGGATACTGAGGGGGTTAATGCTTTGGTCCATTGGACCAAAGTTTGACGTTCTTGGTTTCAGTTTCTTTTCGCGTCTCGGTTTTTGCTCGAAATAAAATTATTTCGTATTGTAATATTTTGTAACGTCGTAAAATTTGGTTTTACGAAAATGTGACTCGGGAGTCGTGTGGACTCGTTTTGAGTGCGTATTTTTGCGGGTTGCGGGTTGTTTTTGTGGGTTGCTTTTTGTGGGTTGCTTTTTGTGGGTTGCTTTTTATGGGATGCTTTTGTTGGTTGCTTTTGTGGGTTGCTTTTTGTAGGTTGAATAATCGTGCCGTGCTTCTCGGCTTGAAATAGAACGACAAAATTAATGTTTGTTTTACGAAATATGCAATTTCAAAATAATACGTTAAAAACGACTAAAATGTTTTAGACACTTTGTACCGTTTCGTCTATTTATAAAATATGCATAAAAGTCCTTTTTCATCATCGGGTTGTTTTTGGGGGGTACGGATTTGGGTATCTACAGTGTGATTCTACTTACTAAGTGGAAGGAAGCGGATCGGATGTGGTGGTCTGGAAAATAATTTTGTAATATTTTTGCAATTAATGAGAATACTTACATTCTAGCAAAAAAATAATAACAATAGTAATTATAATAATAATAATAATAAATCACGCGCCTGTCGCCCTAGTAAAAAGGGTGGCTGACCTAGTGTGTATGGTTTGCAGGATATTAGGCACGCTCAGTGGTTTACCCAGTGCACACCTTAGGTAGTGGCTGCGGGTTCTCCACGTTATTAAAAAAAAAAAAAAAAAAAAAGGTTTTCAATTACTGACCATAGGATAAGAGGGAATAATTCGTTAGATTATTCCAGTTTTTTACTTGTTTTGGTAAAAACTCTACAAGTTTGAAAATTGAAGAAAGTGGATCAACTAGTACTATCTGCGGAACAGAACAGAATTGAGCTAAACGGGACAGAACTATGGACACCAGGATTGATGACGCAGAAGCCCCGAAAAGTAGATATGGAAAACTGCGGGCTACCAAGCCAGGAGTAATATTATTAATTCTGGGAAAAGGTTACAAAGTACAATCTTGTGAGTATGATCACTTCTGTAGCAGATATACAGAACTGAGTATTAATATCGTAGTATAGTATTCTAGTGCTTAAGTATGCTAATGCGTGTGAAAAGATGATCAAAAATGTACAAATGAGCCTCTATATATACACACTGCTAGCTGAGAATTAGTTCCTATTTTCTAGGGCACATCTTCCATGATCTCCGGCGGTTATTTAACTTCCCATGACTCCACTTCTGCTCAGCTGCTATTTCTTCCATTAACCCATGATCTTTGTAACTGCCGTGGTTGACCTCTGCTGACTATAACTGCCATTCCTCTTCTGACCTGCTCTTTACTATATACACAATGTCTATCCAGAACTGTCAATTCTGGAAGGTGTAAAATCTGGTCATAACAAATGCCCCTTATTTTCTCAAGTGCAGTGTTAAGCAATCTTGAGGAAACAATTCCGTGCAAACAGGTGTAAACAGAACAGAGTAGAATAGAAATAACGGCTGTTCGGGGTGATTTTTTCACACGGTTTGATTTAGTGATTGTGGATCTACTAATACTATCCTTTAGGTTGTATTTTGTGGTACTTAATGTTATTGAGTTTAGACGTAAGGAAAAACAATGCAAATGGAACAAGACACACGATATGTTACGTGGGAAAAACCCTTAAATGTTAAGGGAAAAACCACGGGCGCCAAGCCAGGAGAGGATCTTCACTAGTTCAGGAATAACAGGTACAGAGTCTGGACCAACTGGTACAGAATACAAGAAAAGCGTGAAATAATTATCAAGTGTTTAATTGCTTTTGAATTTCGTAGAGTGTAGTATATTTGAGTGGTGTGACTTGTGTTCATCTTTCCTTCTGAATTCTCCTTCTTTTATAGTCTCCTTGGGTCCAACGTTCCTTTCCTTTTTTGTAGCTAACTTCTCCAACGATCTCTCCAGCAGTTCCTATCTTCAAGGCCCCATTTCTGCTCCTTGACCAAGTCTTCCAACGTCTTCTTCTAGGGTTGCTGTTTGCATCCTTGGGCTTCACCCTTTAGTGTTTACTTCTTTTTGTTGGGCTTGGCCCTCCTTGACCTCTCCTCTCCTGACCTGCACCTTTGTTACGTCAAAATGCGGCACAGTGCGGTATGTAATTCAGTCACGATTCACGGATCTGAACTTGTCCGGACACGACCAAGGGTTCAGACCGGCTGAGTTTTGGTCCCAACAGTTTGTCCCCCATCTCCTTGCCCTTCAGTCCTGAACTGGGGGGTAAGGAGATGCTTTTGTTCTTTATCCTGGCCCAGGGCTGTGCCTGGTCCAGGCTCTTTCTGCTCTGCTGTGCGTTTGGTCCTGAGACCTGTACCTTGTAATTAATGAGGCAATTGCCTTTTCGTGGGGAATTGCGCCCTATTTTGGCGCTCAATGTACTGCGCACGTCTTGTCATGGGTCACATCACATCTCTTCGCGCGTTTATTTTCGTAAAAACCATCTAACTTCCTTTTCCTCCCTCTATAAATACCCTTATTTTTGTTTTTCTCTCTCTCTATCTTATTTCTCCTGATTTTATTTGTTTTGTAATCAAAAACCCTAGCAAAATCCCCATATCGATTCGCAAAAACCCTAGCTTTTTCCTTCTTCTCCACTTTCGATCATGGCTCGCAACGACACTGGCCCTTCCATAGAAATCACCTACTCCCATGGTGGCTCTATCTTCCATGCAACAGATATAATCAAGGACATCAACATCTATCCGAATCTGCTTGCTCAAGGAGTTGAAACAAGGCTCAAAGAGGAAGGTAAAATTCCTGAGAGTACTGAAGTTTGGGCCCCAGACACTAGAGATGTCAGGGTGGACTGGGTCAGTCCCGGTTGGTTTTCAATCTTTGAATCCTCCTTCAGATTTGGAGCCACCTTTCCACTTTGTCCATTGATGCGTTCATTCTTGAGCACTGTTCAAGTGCCTCCCTGTCAGGTTATGCCGTCTGTTTGGCGACTGATCCACGGAATCGAGTCCCTTTGCCAGAGGTATGGGACTGAAATTCAGTTGGCCGACATAAGGAACACCTATCATCTGCGTATGCACAAAAGGAAAAGAGTTTTGTTTCGTTTGAGAGACAAGTGCCAGCCTCTCATGGGCCGCCTGGACGTGGGTGACGAGAGAAACTGGATCAGCTACTATTTGTTCATTAGGAGCAGCTCCTTGGGCCCCAATGTCTGGGCGCCTGAGTTCTCCTTGAAGGGAACCGGTATGTGCTCTAAGCTTTTGAATTTCTGTCCAGTTTGCCTTTGCATGTGCTTCTTTGATTGTTTGCTCAGTTTTGCTTTGGATCATTCGTAGTTTCTGACTGGATCCCTACTCCTGATGACCCTGAGTCAAGGAGGAGGATCGAGGCGTTCCTAAGGCTGCCTGCTAATAAGAGGGCGTGGCCCAAGTGTATGAACCCCGACGGTGATGATGATGTTGTTGAAGTTGTTCCTGTTCCTGAAGTGGAGCAGCATGATGGTGATGGTGGTGAGAGTGAAGAGGACGAAGAGGAAACAGAGGATGATGCTGAAGAGGAGTTTGTGCCCGAAGAAGGCGAGAAATCCGTAAGCGAGGTTGCTGGTAGGAGTGATGCAGGCATACTTGACCAGGTGCCCATCCATGTGACCCCCTTGAGCTCTATACCTGCTGGGACTGGTGGCCATTCCACCTTACCCCCTCTGAAAATCCCTGGTTCGGGCGAGTTACGTGCCCGGCTGCTCTTTGATCGACATATTTTCCATGACTCATGAATTGATAAATTTACCCTTCCTACGTGACCTGTTTCCTGCTATGTTCCCAGCCTCTGGATCCAGCAAGAAACTTTTCCTGCCCATGGATGCTATCGCTGCTCGGATTGTGCAAGCTCGTGAAGCTATGAAGTCCAGTGGTAGCTCTACCCCTGCTGCGAGTCTGGTGGCCCCCCTTTCTGAGTCTTCCAAGAGGAAAGCGCCAGAAAGGGTCCAGACCAGGTCTACCAAAGTGGCTGTTGAGTCTTCTGAACCAACTCCTGACCAGAAAAAGAGGTAGAAAGGGAAGTTACCTCAAATGAATCATGTGCTTTCGATACCTCTGCACTCTCAAAGCCAATCTGAGTACGTCTCCTTGGGGAAATCCCTGAGTGAAAACTTTGCTACTATGTCCTCTGCTTTCTTTGCCTTGGAGCTGTCTTTGGCGCCTAAAATGGTGGGTTGTTGTGCCCAGGTCTGTACTCTTTCTTACGGTCTTGGTTTTGTCCAGAGTTTCCTTTGATATGGTTCTGATTTTCTGTTCTGTTGTTTGTAGTTGCTACTCATGTCTGCCAGTCTTGGTTCCACGGTGCCAATTCTGGAGAGTGGTAGGGGCAAAGCTGAGGCTGAGAATGAAGCACTTCTTTCTTCCCTCGAGGCCGCTAAGAAGGAGCTTGAGAGCGTCTGAAGGTACCGGGAAAGTGACCTATCGACGCCCTGCGCGCGCCCGACCTCACCCCGAGCGGGGGCGTAGGGTGCGGAATGCGCCTCGCAGGAAATGTGCGCGATGTTTTTGTAAAAATGGGGGAGATCATTGCATGAATTTGTGACCAAAAAAGAAAAGTAGAAAAATCCTTTTTGAAAATGTATTTTCGGAGTCGCCACCAAATATTAAAGGAATTTGGAACCTATTCAACGCGTCTTGAAATACAAGACACGAGTGTCTCAGATTTCAAGATGCGTCGATATCTATCAATCTGAGGTTTGAAACCAGAGAAGGGATTCGGAGTGAGGTTACTTTTCAAAAGTTTTGACAAAAATGTGTTTTTGAAAACTGAAATCAAAAAGCCTACGTAAAAGTAGTCTCTACTAATTTGAAAACATTTAGTTAATTTCGATATTTGGGCTAAAATGACGCTACGTACAAGTGCGAATATATATGACTCGATAAAAATGCATAAATAATGTAAATCGTCAAAATAATGACTTTTCTATGGGAAATGTACGTTAAATAATAATTTATTGACTAAATTATTACTATAAACGTTATTTTCCGACCTCATATTTGACTCTTTAAGAATTTGTGAAAAACCCTCAGTTTTGACATGCTAAAAGACTCTATGAAACGGTACAATTTAGTGTTGGATCCGTGATTCTAGTCGTTATTTAATGCATGAATGAGGACTTGCATAATTATAAAAGTGACGTCGGTTTGCTTTAGTGATAATGAGTCGTTTATTTATGCGATATTGGCGGGGTTTAGACGGATTATGAATCCGAATTACTACAACCGTATTACGAATACGGTTTCGCTAATGCCAATATCGGGTTGGGGTTAATGTAACCCCTTTGTCCGAGTCTCAAAACGTCCCAGAGCGTAGGTAAAATGTTTACCTTTCGAAAGTGAAAAGACGGTATTTTTGAGTGGATTTTGTGAGTATTTTTGTGTTTTGTAAAACCGATGTGTGTTTTAGAAATGAATGAAGTGGGTTGGTATTTATAGAGGTTGGCTGATTTGAAGGTGGACAAAATATAAATCGCCTGTATACTGGCGTTTTATATTTTGTTTGGGTTGGATTTTGTAAGAAAAATGAAAAGGCGGCTGTGTGGGGAGGAGTTTATAATCGCCTGTTAACAGGCGATTAGAAACTTAATCGCCTGTTCACAGGCGATTTCTATTTTGTTTTGGTGGGCTGTTTATGCCGCCTTTTGGTTTTGGTTGTTTGATTAAGTAATGATTATGTTTTTGTGAGGTGTTTTAACTTATGGGTTAAGTATTTGTTCAGTTTTGGTCCGAATTTCGGTTTTAGGTAGCTTGGTTTTGTCGTGTTTTTGGTTTTGGCTCGAAATAAAATAATATTAGGTTATATTATTTTATGGTATTGTGGAGTCTTGTTTTGTGAAAATGTGACACGGGTCGCACTTTGGCCCGTATTGAGTGTTGGGTTATGGGTCGTCTTTGTAAGTTTGGGCCGTTTAGTAGCTAGTTGAAATTTTTGTGGCTTGGTTTAATAAGACGTTCTTGTACCGTGCTCGTGTTGTGCTTATAATGACTAAGAGTGACATTCATTTTTATGATTATGCAAGTCCAAATTAATACGCTAAAAATGACTAATACGTTTTAGACACTTTTGTACCGTTTTGACTCTTTTAAAAGCATGCACGAAAGTCCTTTTCATCATCGGGTTTGTTTTTGGGGGGGTACGGATACGGGCATCTCTGAGCCCCAGTTTGACTGAGCTTGGACAAAGCGTTAGTCAAACTTTAAGATAGTATCCGGACCATTACAGTCTCGATACTACCTGGCGGCGCTAAGTATGTGTCTTATGGGAGAGACGAGGACTTAGCGTCGGGAAATGCGGGGAGGGACGACATGTTTTTAAGGACATGACGGTCCTACATGTTTAGGGGCATGTCGGCCTGCATGTGGCCTGAGTACTCCCAGCTGGCGCCTTGTTTGTGTTTCTGCTTGTGCTTCTGGCTTGCGCTCCTGGCTGTGCTTTGCTTGCGCTTCTGGCTTGCGCTCCTGGCTGTGCTTTGCTTGCGCTTCTGGCTTGCGCTCTGCTTGCGCTTCTGGCTTGCGCTTCTGGCTGTGCTTTGCTTGCGCTTCTGGCTTGCGCTCTTGGCTGTGCTTTGCTTGCGCCGGCTTATTTGATACGGACGTCTCGTAAAGGAGGTTACGTGTTTCTGTGCTTGGTTTATAAGAGTGGTTTAGGCTTTTGTGAACGTCTCTTAAAGGAGGTTACGCGTTTTTCTCATAAAAGGTTAGGTTTTTATGAACGTCTCGTGAGGAGGCTACGTGTTTTTGGTTTCTCATAAAAAGGGCTAGGTTTTTATGAACGTCTCTTAAGGAGGCTACGTGTTTTTCTCATAAAAGGTTAGGTTTTTATGAACGTCTCGTGAGGAGGTTACGTGTTTTTCTCATAAAAGGTTAGGTTTTTATGAACGTCTCGTGAGGAGGTTACGCGTTTTTCTCATAAAAGGTTAGGTTTTTATGAACGTCTCGTGAGGAGGCTACGTGTTTTTGTATTTCTCATAAAAAGTTAGGTTTTTATGAACGTCTCGTGAGGAGGCTACGTGTTTTTCTCATAAAAGGTTAGGTTTTTATGAACGTCTCGTGAGGAGGTTACGCGTTTTTGTATTTTGAGGTCTCGTGAGGAGGCTTCGTGTTTTTGGTTTCTCATAAAATGGGCTAGGTTTTTATGATCGTCTCTTAAGGAGGCTACGTGTTTTTCTCATAAAAGGTTAGGTTTTTATGAGCGTCTCGTGAGGAGGTTACGTGTTTTTCTCATAAAAGGTTAGGTTTTTATGAGCGTCTGCGTGAGGAGGTTCTGGCGTTTACGTATTTTAACGTCTCGTGAGGAGGCTACGTGTTTTTGGTTTCTCATAAAGAGGGCTAGGTTTTTATGAACGTCTCTTAAGGAGGCTACGTGTTTTTCTCATAAAAGGTTAGGTTTTTATGAGCGTCTCGTGAGGAGGTTCTGGCGTTTACGTATTTTAACGTCTCGTGAGGAGGCTACGTGTTTTTGGTTTCTCATAAAAAGGGCTAGGTTTTTATGAGCGTCTCTTAAGGAGGCTACGTGTTTTTCTGTTGGGTTGAAAATGTGTTTGAAATGGGTTGAAAGTGTATTGGGTAGGAAAACCATTAAAGCGAAATAGGAACCCGAAACAAAAAATAAAGCGGTGATTTTGTTTTTGTTTTGTGAATCAGATAAAAATCGGGAAGAGAGGGAGACTTATTCATTTCATCCGAAAATAAAAACAAAATCGAAACCCTCTAAAACTTCGTCTTGGCGATTTTCTTGATCAAAAATCGATTTTCCGAGCTCCTACAATTCATCATGGACCAAGGTGCGTATCCAACTCGCTTGGTTTTTCGGGTTTTGATGTTTGTTTGAGTCGGGTTTTATCTCAAAATACCGTTTTCTAGGGTTTGGGTCGAAAATGTCGGTTTGATTCGAGTTTAGCTCTCGTCCTTGCTTGAAAACGTTAGCCATGGTTGGTATTGTGCTTGCATTGCTTGTCTTGCTGTCGTTGTGTGAAAACCCGGCTTGTGGTCTCGATTTTCGTGCGTTTTGACTAGAAGGGCATTTTGGTCATTTTTGAAAACGTCTCGAAAATGGCTCAAAACTTCAGTGTAGCTTACCCATTAGTAGTATAACGTGTTGGTGAGTTCGGTTTGTTGAAATTCGTGCGAAAAACGGTTCGTTTGGGGTGAAACCGCATGAAAGGGGTTAAGTCGGGGCTTGTGCTCTGTTTTTGTATCGTAAGGCGATCCCGAGTGGCTTGGTTATTTTGAAAATGTTGTAGTATGCCTGTGTGGAGGTTTGGGTGGCTTGCGTGCAAAAAATGGCTCGAAAAAACGCCATTTTCGTGCGTTTTGGCATAGGGTCGGATTTTGGTTCGAAATTTTGGTTCAAAACTTGCCCGAATTCTCTGTATTGCATTGTTATGGCTAGTATGGTACATATTTGGCTTTGTTTTGTAGGAGATGTGTTGTTTGGAGGTGTTTTGGAGCCTTTTTTGTAGTTTAGGCTAAGTTTACAAAAACCGTTTTTCCTTGCTTTTAGTGTTCTGCAAGTAATGTATTGGGTATATGTTATGCATGTTGGCTAGAGGGCTGTTTTGTGGGAAGTGGGGGCTTTTTGGTTGAGTTATGGTCAAGAAAAAGCCGTTTTGTAGTTAGTAGCGTTTTGTAAAGGCTATTCGGTTGGCGTTAGGGACATCGCTTTCGCATGAAATTTTTGCGTGCTTCTTTGTGATTTATGGGTTGGGTTTGTCTCAAAAATATGGGTTTAGGCTTTACGTAGCGTTTTCCCTTTTACGCTATTTTTAGGTTAAAAAGGCTTGTCTTCGTTATTTTGGCTAGTTCTCTGTTGCTTTTGCGTGCTTGCTCTTGACTTGATCGAGTAGGGCGTATATGTCGATATCGTCTCTTGGAATTTGATTTCTGTATACGCTTCGTTTGGCCTTATCTGTAGATAATGTAGGCCTTCTTTGCTTGCTTTGCTTTCTTTCGGTGACACACGCTTTGGTTGTCCGAGTGTGCCCTTGAATCTTGTGCGAGGTGATCCTAGGCCTTGATTACCTACTTCCGGTGACATGGATCGGGTCTTGGTGGCGTTGACTTTACTGCTCGAGGGGCGAGCATACTCCTGCCGGGTATGCTGCGCCCTTGGAGGTTCAGATGGTCCGTCTCGGTCGGACTTCTTGAGAGCTTTCCTCGGGCGCCTGGAGCTTCTACGACGCCAGGGAGTGAGTTTCGCGCGCGTTGTGAGTCTCCGCCTTTTACGCTAGTGGTGCTAGTGTTGTCGGTCGTCGTCTGGGCCTTCTGCGAGTGGCCTGGGGCGTGGTCTTCATTCTGGTGGTCCTGGCCGTCGATTAGTGGTGTGGGTCGTGGCGTTCTTTGACGAGTCGCCGCTTTTCGGCTAATGTGGTGCGTGAGGAGGCGTCGTTGGCGGACGCGGTCTTACGGTGATGCTAGCGGTAGTGGAGCTTCTTTGGTCGTCGAGGTCCCGTTGGTGGCGAGGTCGAGGCTCAGTGTCGTCTCGAGTCTTTGCGGCGTGGGCGTGGCGGCTGCGTGGAGACGTCTGAGGCTTCGGGAGGCCGTGGTGGAGGTCGGGCGTAGGCTGCAGGTCTTCGCAGGGCGTGGCCGTGGCGGTCTTTGGAGGGCGCTGTGGCTCCGGGGAGGCGGCGAGGTCGTGGTCTTTGCCGGCGAGGCTTCGCAGGGCGTGGCCGCAGCGTTAGCCAGGGTGCTGCGGCCGGAGGGGGCCAGGTTAGAGGTCGCGGCCGTGGTCGGAGGAACCCGAGGAAGAACCGCAAGGTGGATGAGGCTTTCGGTGAGGCGGCGATGAGCCTGACGTCGAGCTCGTCTTTGCCGAGGGTGGTGGCCGGACGGTGAGGTCGCCGGTGTTTTTGAGGAGGTTGGAGCAGGAGGAGACCCTGTGGAGGTCACGCGGAGGCGTGGTCGTGCTCGGGGTCCGGGGAGCCGTTACGAGGATCCTCCTGAGTCGGAGGTGTTGGGGTTAGTGTCCTCCACATTTAGTGCAATAACATAAATAAATCTCTAAAGGTACACAGGGTACATTTCGTATTTAATCAGTTGATTAACGTTTATCAATAACGGTTGGCTTGCTAGATAAGTTTGACGTTATTGTCATACAGATGGCGGTGATCAACTGGTCCCTAAGAGTCACACCTAAAGGATGTATTTGAGAGATGTGATCATTTGAGAAAATGATCATATCGATACTTATTTAATGACTAAATAGTTAGTCGATGTTGTGGACTAAGCAGTTAGTCAAATATGACTAAGAGGTTAGTCAAATGTATTATTTAATGATGATTAAATAATATTAGATGAGAGGAATTAACTGTAATTCAGAAATTGAATATAAAAGGTTATATTTAATTATTATGTATAATGTAGGCTAATTAATTTTAATCAGTTATAATTAATTAGTAAATTATAAATATGAGGATGTTTATGATTAATTATAATATAAGGATATTATAAATTACATTATAATATAAAAGCTACCTAATACTAATTAATTGGGTTACACCTATTTATTAGTTTTGGGCTTGAAATTGAAGAAGTGGAAAGTCCACTTCCTCCTTTGCTTGGACGTGTGGTTTTAGGGTGGGGAGGGAGTTGGTTTCTTCCTCCCTACTTAACCTAATCACACAATAATTCTCATCTAAACCTAATCACAATTCTACATAGCACACAACACAAAACCTAGAGAGAAAATCAGTTTTCTCCTCCAAAATTCTCTAGCAATTACAAGGGTATTTCTCAAATCATCTTGGGTGAGATAATTAGGAGATACCATCTTTTTGGTATTGATCTTAGAATTTACAAGGTTTTAAAGGTTATTTCTAAATCTTATTGTTTTATTATGCAATTTCAATTTATGACTTTAAATCTTATAAAAGTTTTCATTATAATCCTGTGAATTTAATGGTCTATATACGGATATAAACCTACAAGTGGTATCAGAGACTTAGGGCACATGAAATTTTTATAAGGTTTTCATAAAAATCGATTTTGTGTAAATTTTAAACAAATTTTGAATGATGGCCGTATGTTTGTTAATGTAAATCATGGCCATATGTTTGTTTATGTAATTTTGGCCGTATGTGTGTTGTTGTCCATTAGGCCGTATCTTTTTCATCAAATAAATTGATTTGCATGAACTTGGATCAACCTTAATCTTTTGGCCGTGAGTTTTTTTTTTTGCTCAATTTTGGTTTGTTTTGGTCTATTTGATTCATAATTATTAATGTTTTAAGATGTTAAAACAATTACATATGATTTTGAATAAGTTTTGATTTAATACCGATTGAATTAAAACATAAAAGGATCAAATTTTTGTATGTTAATGAACATATTGTTGTTAATCATTAGATCTTCAATTTTAAGATGTTTAATCTAAAAAGTTAGTTTAAATCTCTTTAAATCAATGTTTAATACGGATTAAAATTGAGTTTGTATAGATCTTATTATTAGCATAATCGAATTAAATCAGTTTAATTCATTTATTTCATATTGACCGAATTATTTTTTTATTTTGATTGAATTTTGTATTTTTGGCCGTGGGCTTAATTAAAATAAAATAAAAAAAAAAATATTTTGTTTTGTTTTTATTTTGGCCGAATCAATCTAATTTAAAAAAAAAGAAAAAAAAAAATTTTTTAATTCGGCAATTTCTTCCTTTTGGCCGAAAATTGAATTTTGGAAATTTTATTTTTGGAAATTTATATCTTGTCATATTTTTGTTATATTTGTTATAAAGATAATGAATATAATGTTATCATGAAGAAGTTCATGATTTTGATACCAAATATTTTAAAACAGTTTAAAATATTTTGTGACCTAATTTATGTTATACTGATAATATAAATTTGGGATTATTGTTTTGATTAAGATGTTATGAACAATTAAGGAATTGTTGCATAATATAATCATTTAAAAAGAGGTGGTTTGGATTAAAATCAATTCATATGCATTGTTTTAATTATGTTTAGTTGATGCTTTTATGTGAATGAAGGTTTTGTATGGTTTAATTTACGCATTAATTATTGTACAAACGGTTGTAATTTACTAGTGTGGCCTTAGAAAGTTGTGTTTTCGTAATGAAGGAAACACAATTTTGGTTGTATTTTGAGATCTCGAATCTCCAATTTTGTAATATTTTTAATTTTGGCATATTTTGAATTAGAATGTAAATAGGTTTATCTTTGTAATTCAAAATTGTAATTTTGAGAAGATTCAAGTTGAAGATTCAAGATGGACTCCCACTTAAAGCCCAAGATGAAGAATGAAGACGGCTTAGGGTCCATGAATGGATTCCACGTTGTATTGTCTTTATTTTCATAGGGATAGGCCACACTAGGTGTTTTTCCTTTTTGCGTCTTTCTTCACCGTTTCATTGCATTCACGTTAGATAGTAGCATCATATTCCGCCTAAACTATACCAAACCACCTAATATGCATGAAAATGGATCATATAGTTGCATCCTAGTTTATAGACATACGGATGTCATTTGTTTAGAGCTATCACCTCTATTTAATCATTCACGATAATGCTAGATATTAGTTCACTTAAAATGAATTAAAATGAGTTGATGGGATCTTCCTCTAAAACTGAAATTGAGAATTAGTCTTTATAAGTCGAACCACTATGAATCCCTTCTTCGTCGGTAGGCATAATATGACCCCTTCTACGTTGGGTAAGTAGTGGCTGTCGACTTAGTTTATCTCAACATTGTGGTTCGAGTAATATCTCGAAGGTATGGTGGACTAATAGATAGGATTTACTGAAATCTATCGACCAAGAATTCTAACAGTAGAATTAGCTAAGCAGTTAGCTTATCAATTTAAAGAAATTGAGTCTTGGGATCGCTTATGTAATTCTCGAGGGAGGTCAATTATATGAGTGCGCAAGTCATTTCATTAAATTCGTTATTGCTTATGACTTAAACTTTTAAAACCATGATTTCTTATCTTTTCTCTTCTTCTTCTTTCTTTTCACAGTTTCGAATACGTTATATACAGATATAACTACTATAACAAATGGCTGTCCGTACAGACGAACCAATGCCAAGTGCTACACTAATGCGAGAATCATGGCTTAGAATTTTCATGGGCACCATGAATCAGTCAACTGGACTGAAAAGTGATGGGTCCAATTTTTCTGATTGGGAGGCTGCATTACGGAATCTTTGCCATTCTTGACGGTAAGCTCAAGTACTTGGTGAGCCACGCCGCTCTACCGACTCCGTCTGCGTAAGAAAGTGAAACTTTTGCTTACAACGATTTCATGATGGAAGCGGGTGCGTTACAGAACGTACTCATCTATGCAATGGAACCCAATTTGCAAAGGCGTCTCATTACCCTAGGTGCAAACAAGATTTTCACCACCCTTACTAAGGAATTCTCGAAAGCTCCGAGAATTAAGAGTTACGAGTATACTACTCGTTTCTTTGAAGCTAGACTCAAAAGGGCCAACCTATTGGTCCACACCTTCTCGCCATGAGCGAGCGTTGAGAAATTGGAGGAGCTTGGTTGCACGATCGATGAGAAGATCATCATTGATCGAGTGCTTCACTCTCTTCATGATGGGTATGCCCTCTTTAGGGCAAACTATTACATGAATGACATGCAGAAAAGTCTGCATGAACTACATTCACTCCTCGTACAGACGGAGAGTGATCTAAAGTTGAGTGGGAGCACGAAGCAAGATGTTCTCATGATTGGGAACAAGAAGGGTAAGGGTAAGACTCCGGCTAACCTAACTGTAGGGAAGCCGAAATTCAAGAAGCCGATGGTTGCTAAGAGTGGGCCTGGTGAGTCTAGCGGTAGCTCACAAGGCAAGGCAAAAGCAAAGCAGAGCATGGAGTGCCACCATTGCCACAAGTCTGGGCATTGGAGGCGTAACTGTCCCGTGTATGCTGAGGACATAAAATCAGGCCGCGTCGCTCCTGTTGGTATGTCTTCTTTTATTCATATGATTGAGATTAACCATGCAAGTTTCGGAACTTGGGTACTTGATACTGGATGTGGTTCTCATCTGTGCAATCATTTGCAGGGCCTAAGAAGCATCAGAACTCTGGCAAGAGGTGATGTAGACCTGCGAGTGGGGAATGGAGCAAGAGTTGCTGCCGTTTCAGTAGGAACATATGTAATCCAACTCCCGAGCGGATTTGAGTTATTTCTAAATAACTGTTACTATGTACCTAGTTTATCCAAAAACATTATTTCTGTATCCGTTCTTGATAAAGAAGGATTTTCATTTTCAATAAAGAATAATAGCTGTATTTTCTCATTGAACGATATGATTTATGGTAAAGCAGTTTCCATGAACGGAATTTATGTTTTAGATCAAACCACAGAAATCATGCATGTGAGTAACAAGAAAGCAAAGGTTGGTGACAAAGATCAAACGTATTTATGGCATTGCCTTATGGGACACATAAATGAGAAACGCGTGAAAAAGCTCATTGATAATGGGACAATAGCCCCATTTGACTATGAAACTTTTGGCACGTGTGAATCATGTCTTATAGGCAAAATGTCTCGAATTTCCTTCAAAGGTGTTGGAATGCTTGACTGGCGACCTATTAGGACTCATACATCTTGATGTGTGCGGACCTATGTCAATCAACGCTAGAGAGCGGCTATAGGTATTTTATCACTTTCACGGACGATTTGAGTAGATATGGACATGTCTACTTAATGAAGCATAAAAGTGAGTCCTTTGACAAGTTCAAGGAATTCCAGAATAAGGTTGAGAACCAACTAGATAGAAAGATAAAAGCACTACGTTCGGATCGTGGTGGCGAATATCTTTCAACTGAGTTTGATCGACACCTGAAAGACCGCGGGATAGTACTACAGTTAACTCCACCCGGAACACCACAACTGAATGGTGTGTCGAGCCGAGAATCGAACATTACTTGATATGGTTCGATCCATGATGAGTCACACGGTTGTACGACTCATTATGGGGTTATGCTCTTTTGTCATTGCTCTTATACTTAGCAGAAGTCCGACTAAAGTCATCGACAAGACTCCATCTGAGTTATGGAAGGAACGGTCCCTAACTTGTCCTTTATTCGGGTTTGGGGGTGCGAGGCTTATGTCAAGTGGAGACACGAGGATAAGCTCGGCCCGCGATCGGTCAAGACATACTTTATTGGTTATCCAAAAGGAATATTTGGTCATTACTTCTATTCGCCTACCGAACACCGAGTTTTTGTTGCGGCTAGTGCGACGTTCTTAGAGAAAGAGTTTCTCGAAAACAAGAGAGGTAATAGAACCTTCGATCTGTCGGAGATTCCTGAACCAACAACCGAGCAACCAATGGAGGAAGCTGTTCCTTCTACTTGCGGTTAATGTCCCTTTGGAACCCAGGAGGTCGGGTAGACTCTCCATTCCTCCAGATCGATATATCGGTATAGTCGAGGAGAATGGGAGAGACGACGTTTTACTCCTTGAGAGTAACGAACCCGTAACCTATAAAGGTGCCATGACATGTTCCGACTCAAAGCTTTGGCAAGAAGCCATGCAATCCGAGATGGACTCGATGTACGAGAACCATGTATGGGATCTGGTTGACTTACCTGATAAGGCTAGGCCTCTCAGTGCAAATGGCTTTACAAGATAAAGCGATCTGTAGAAGGACAACCAGATATATACAAGGCACAACTAGTTGCAAAGGGTTTCACTCAAGTGCAAGGGTTGCACTATGATGAGATCTTTGCACCCGTAGTCATGCTTCGTTCCATTCGAATTCTCTTAGCGATCGCCGCATTTCATGACTATGAAATTTGGCAAATGGATGTGAAAACCGCCTTCTTAAACGGTTATTTTGAGGAGGAGTTGTACATGGTACAACCCGAAGGTTACATTGATCCTGAACATCCTAAGAAAGTTTGCAAGCTTAAGCGTTCCATCTATGGACTTAAGCAAGCTTCACGGAGTTGGAATCATCGCTTCGACCAAGTGATAAAGGAGAATGGATTCACTCGATCGGTCGAGGAACCATGCCTATATATCAAGCCGAGTGGGAGCAAGATTGTCTTCCTAATCTTTGTCGTCGATGACATACTCTTGATTGGGAATGACATACCTCTCTTAACCGGTAAAAGTATGGTTAAAGAACCATTTCGGGATGAAAGATCCGGGTGAGGCACAGCGTATTTTGGGGCTCAGTATCTATAGAGATAGATCACGGCGGATGTTATCCATCGATCAGAGTCTTATATAGATAAGATTCTTGAGAGGTTCAAAGATGACCAACTCGAAGGGGAACCTTCCAATGATCTCGTGGGTGCACTTGAGTAAAGCTCAAGCAATCAAGACATCGGAAGAGGTCGAGCGCATGAGTCGGATTCCATATGCTTCGGCAATAGGATCGATCATGTATGCCATGATATGCACACGTCCAGACGTTGCATATGCATTGAGTATGACGAGTCGATACCAAGGCAATCCAGGTGAAGCACACTGGATGGCCGTAAAGAATATTCTTAAGTA
Organism: Dianthus caryophyllus; assembly: GCA_023091065.1. Lineage (NCBI taxonomy): Eukaryota > Viridiplantae > Streptophyta > Magnoliopsida > Caryophyllales > Caryophyllaceae > Dianthus > Dianthus caryophyllus. Next base: position 33,306,943 of record CM041517.1, on the reverse strand, counting down.
CCTACGGAGGACTAAAGATTGGGTATTGACTTATGGAGGAGACACTGAGCTATGCGCAACCGGTTACGCAGACGCTAGTTTCCAAACGGATCGAGATGACTCGAAGTCTCAATCTGGATTCGTTTTTACTCTTAATGGCGCTGCGGTCAGCTGGAAAAGCTCCAAACAAACTGTTATAGCAGATTCAACGACTGAGTCCGAGTACTATGCTGCTTCAGAGGCTGCGAAGGAAGCTATATGGATGCGTCAGTTCTTACAAGGACTAACTGTAGTTCCTAGTTCGAATGACCCGATCACCATCTATTGCGACAATAGTGGTGCCATCTTCCAAGCAAAGGAGCCTAAGTCCAGCAACAAGTCTCGGCACGTGCAAAGGAAGGCTCACATGATCCGGGATTACGTGGAGCAGAAGGAGATAGTGATTGACAAGATTGCTACGGATGATAACATAGCTGTAACAACCTGGTTTTTAGTCGACTTTAATTACTAAGGCGGAAATTAATTAAGTCTTAAACCAGCGTTATTAATTATACAATAACCCAAAATATTACATCATCGTTTAAGAGTTGAATAAAACAACTCTAAATACGGAAATTCAAAAGAGTAGCGTTATATATATTACATCTCTCTCGAAACAACTAAGGAAAAACAAAAAGGCGTCTCGTGGCTCCATCCAAAACCCAGGTCCTGGTCCACGGACGTCTTGCACAATAAATCGATGGGGGATGCGCCGAAGCGGACAGTGACTAGCTATGCTCATACTTACCCTCGATTTCAATTACTTTGGTTTAATATTATCGCTTTATAACCATAACATTATGATAAAAACATAAACATGCTTAATACATATAGCATATAAAGACATATAAGTCATAATAAGCATGCGGTTTAAAGCGATAAATCATATAAGCATGATTTTCAATTATGAAGGCAAATAACACATAATAGCATCGCAATAGTATCACAATAATTCAATGGCATTACAAGGCGATGTCGGATCGCAATCAAACATACATATCTTATCATTCTCCTCATGCAGACTCGATTCAATTCAGAAAGTTGTGGTCTTTAGTTTTCGAAGATGGTACACACTCATTCTCAATTAAACATACAACAGACAACACATATCGCTACGCACGACCCTTTGAGTAGGCCTTTGTACTCTGATCGATTGCATCTCACTTCCATAGTGCAGAGGCTTACTCGACTCGTAAACCACGCCGAAAACTATAATACTTGCATCTCATCCTCTAGTGTTCGAAATGATTCGAACTTCAGATACAATCTCGTCAAGTAATCTTTACGCAGGGTAAGAACGAATGCAAGTGTCGCGTCCAATAAAGACGAAACACGGCAAGGAGACAGAACCGTAAAGCGCATATGCACAGAATGTTACGGTGGCCCTGATAACTTTAGCGAAATAGAGTGAATTAAACCCTAGTCTAGTACATGTACATTAGTATCCACGTTAAGAATGGGCCACGCTATTCGTAGAGCACCTTAACTCCAGATAAAACGACCATTTCCTAAAGCCTGTGGCAAAAACCATGGCATATTCAATTATCTTGTCCGGCAATGGCGACCGCCACAAGACTATCTTAAACCCCACTTCACTCACGATTGACGTTTTCATATCTGAGGCCCAAGTTTGACCTTTTATTTAAACTTACTCAAGATTTATTATTTATTTGATATTACATATCACATGTTACTAGACTCTCCTAGTCTCAGCGTCAAATGTTTTATTTGAATGGTAGGTTTCATATGATCACATAACACATTCGTTTATTATTGGAAGTGTTGTTAATTATTAACGTTTTCAAGATTTTAAATTGAATCGTTTATTAGTATGTCCAAATTTTATTTAAGTGTTTTTCAAAGCACTTTAAGTCATTTACTTATTTATTTTAAATTTTCCTATGCTTAGTAAAAATTTTAATTATTTTTAATATTTCACTATTCACTATTCACTATTCACCGTATTCACTATTCACCGTATTCACTATTCATCGTATTTTACTATTCATCGTATTTACTATTCATCGTATTTTACTATTCATCGTATTTAACTATTCATCGTATTTAACTATTCATCGTATTTAACTATTCATCGTATTTATACGCATTTCTATACTTAGATATTTTAGGTATAAAACTAAATCTTTTATTTCCTAAGTATAGATTTCTAGTTTTAAAGTCGTTAAGTTCGTTTTGTACTTAGGCGATTTTTGAAAATATTTTAAAGTCTAGTCTTAAAAACGTTAAGTTCGGTTTGTAAAAAGTGATAATGATTTTCATTTTAAAATTCTAGTTTTAAAAATGTTAAGTTCAATTTGTAAAAAGTGATAATGATATTTATTTTAAAATGAGACTTAGTTAAATTTAGTCGTCTACTTACTAAATTTAGCGATTTTCATTTTTAATAATAATGGTATCGTGAATGGTTCATTTAAGTCCGTATGTCCAAATCCAACAGTCCAATATGCAAAGGTAGTATCACACGATTGAATCCATTTTTATAACGGTTAAACATTTTTATCGGTTTATCGTATTTCATTTATAACTAAAACAATTTATACAAAAATTCAATTCTAATTACTATTTAACTTTAGTGACTTAGTGATAAATTCATTTTGATTAAATTTAGTCCATTTAAAGTATATATGTCGTGTGGTTTTATATATGTGTCACAATTGATTTATTTCTTTTAATATCTTAATTCAATTTATTAACTACTAATTAAATTATATTAACAATAAACTAAAAAGTGATAAAAGCAAAATTTAACCCTAAAATGAAGGGGATGCCGTGAGTAAGCTTAAGGTGGTCCTAAATTTTCATTTTTCGATTTTATCGTTTTTTGCTTAAAGTCTTTATATTTTAATTATTCTAATTAAACTAAAACGATTTAAACTAAAATGAAATTTACTAAAAATTTCATTTATATTTATGAATAGTGTTTTTCAACACTTTAAATTTCTAACTTTTTATTCTAAATGATTTAGCTAGTTTAATTTATATAGTTAGTAATATAATTACTTGTTAGTTAAATAAAACAATAAATAACAACAAACATACAATAATCAAAAATCAAAATAAGCTAACATGATGAACACATATGAAGATACTCATGAACACACATGAAGACCAAAAATAAACTCAAGAACACCATAATCAATTTTAACAACTTATAATTTATTTTCCTAATTTAATTTTTTTTCACATGAACACATCTATTTTAACTAACTTAACACTACATATTATTTACAAAAATTAAAAGTGAAAATATATTAAAAAAAAGTGGAAATGCCGAGCCATGTATATATGAACATATAATTTTCATTTTCGATTTTTAACACTTTAAATTTATTGTTAAAACTTAACATAATTTTATATATAATAACAACATAACTAAAACATAACTAAACATAAAAATCATATGAACAATAATTAAAAATGCTCAAAATTAAATTAGCTAAACATATTAACATATTACTACAATTTATCTATTATCAATAATACTTATTTATTATCATTTTATTATACTTCACATAACAAACACATATACATAAATGATGTTTAACATATTTTGAACATAAAATCATACTCATAAAACTTATAATAAAAATCAAATTAATTTTAAAAGAGACTAATACAAGATATAACTAGTCACCTTAATATGGCTAATATGAAAATATTACGAGATTATTATGTCCACATTATTAAGATATGTGGATATATTTTAATGCAGTAAAACAACTGTATAATATCTTTATTTATCAGTAAATAAAGATACAAGATATTATTATTATCTCACTGATTATTCTAGCCTATTTTAGGTGGTGCAATAATCACTATATATTGGATTAATTCTTTGTGAAATTAAGACACAGAAATCAGAAAAGCCTAATCACAATTAATTACACTAGAGTTTCCATCACATAAGTTGTGCTCTTGGATTTGGGGTGTGAACAACCGGGTTAACGGAATCGTGGGCCAGACAAAGACTACCCGATGCAAGTCTTAGAACTAAGGTCGATCACTGCTACTCATTTCCTACAGTGGTATCAAAGCCAGGTTGTGTATTTGTCTGTGTCCCGATTAAATTAAAATCTGTTTTTAATTAACATGATTATAAATTTGTTCTATAATCAATGTCGGAAATTCGTTTTCTGATTCGTGTTAGTAATTTCGTAAACTTAAATTCGTTTTTTTTGTTTACTGCTTATCTTGTATGCTGTTTTTTTTAATTGTCTGTCCCTATACTGTAAATTAAATAATAAATAAAAAATATTCATCTTTCCCTTTTTTTTTTAAATCTGAGAAAACCATTGAAATATGATAGTTTTTTTTTGCATCGGAATAGAAACAAGTGAAATTTGAAACCTGTGTCACGCTGCCTTCTTCTCTCAAAAATCACGTTTTTCTCCGGCTACACTGACGGTTACGCGACGCGTGTCAGTCACGCGTCACGAAGTAGCCATGCGTGAGAAAAGTACAACCGCCTCGACTGGGTGTCGTTCGCCGCCGATCTGTTCGGTGGTGGTGGTGGTGTTTTGAACCGTGACTTGGTCGAGTCATATTAGACCGACACCGGAAATACTCCATGGGTTGGAGATGGTTTTACGGATAAATCGATCTCGTGGGTTATTTTCATGTGTTGAATTTTTTTTTTATCCTATTTTTTCCGTAGCTTTTGCATGCTCTTTCAATGGTGTGTATGTTTTTTTTTGGGAGAAGATTTTTTTTTTATTTTAGGGAAGATGAAGTTTTCTGGGGATATGTTTTTCAAAGGATAAAAAAGGACTTTGACTTTTGTTTCTTTTTGTTTTGAGATTTAATGGTCCAAGTTTTTTTTCTTTACTTTCCTTTTGAATTTTCTTTGGGCAGTAAGTTTTTTTTTGTTGTATGCTCACATGCTGTGTACTTGTGTAGTACGCCTTTCTTTTTATTTGTTTTGTTTTGGTACTGTTTCATTTTCTTTTGGTCTGTTCGTATATGTTATGAACTCCTTTTATTTTATGATATTGTACTACAAATTAAAAAAAATATTTCATGCTTTTTTATTGAACTGAGTTATGTACTTTGTTCATATCTTTTGCTTCCGCTTTTATATATTTTTTGTAATCATGCGATACGAATTAGTTTTGTATGTGAACGTTATTATATTGTGAATGTGTTTCAATTAAAATTATAATAACTATGTAAATTTGTTTTACATTATTTTATCTTTGTGATTTAATAGAATGCTAATTTGTTTGGCTAAATTTATGAATAATTCAATTTGTTTGATCATAAATTTATTGTAATAAAATTAAATAAAGATATATTATCGTTTATGTCATTATGTGATGATTATGAGCCTAGCAAAATTTTCGAACATGAGATATAAGTGTATAATATTTCTGGTTATTTAATTTTAGTATCGTGCCTTATGTCCTTTATTTTATATATACTTGTAGATGGCTAAGAATATGATCGGTGATTTGTCCACATCTGAGAAGCTAGATGGCACTAATTATGACATCTGGCGTAGGAAGATTTAGTATCTTCTTAATGAACGCGAGGTTTTAGATACCTTGACCACTGTTGTTGCAAAACCTGTGGAACTTGCTGACCCTAAAGATGCTCCCAAGCATAAAGAAAGCTTGGATAGCCATGAGAATTGGGTGAAAAAGGATCGTTCTGCTCGCTATACTATGTTGTATTGCATGCACAATGACCTCATTGGGGAGTTTGAGATGTGTCTCACTGCCAAAGACATGTGGGATAAGCTGAAGGTCACATTTGGTCAGACATCAGCAACGAGGCTACGTGCCTTGAATCTGAAGTGGATGGATTATTCTATTGATCCCAAACACAATGTTACTGAACATTTGCGTGTCATGAGTGCCATGATACGAGACCTTAAGGCTGCAGGCCGTGATGTGCCTGATGAGGAACAGATAGTGAATGTGCTTCGCTCTCTTCCTTCTGACACTGAAGAGTGGAAGAATTTTAAACTCCTCATGGCCCACAGTGAAAATGTGACAACTTTTACTGAGCTTGCTAAACATGTGGAAATGGAAGTAGAACGCCAAAAGGCGTTACGCCCTTCCTCCTCTGCTGTTGCTATGGTTGTTCATGGTAAGTCCAAGAACAAACGCAAGCCGGCCAAGAAGAGTCGTCACCCCAATCAGGGTCATGGACCACGTGGTGGTCCCCCCACTCAGGCTCCTGGACCACGTGGTGGTCCCCAAAACAAAGAAAAGGCAAAAGGTCATGAAGAGATCAATGTAGCACATGTGAAGTGCTATAATTGTGGAAAGAATGGTCACTATGCTAGTGATTGCCCCGAACCTAAGAAGGTACCTTTCCGAACTCCTTGTTATGAATTATATGTTTGTTCCCATGCATTAGTTGCTAACTCTCTTCCTAATTGGATTGTAGATTCGGGCGCCAGCAAACACATAGTTCGTGATAGAGATGGCTTCGTGGACTTTCATCGCTTTCCGGTGGGTTCACAGACTGTCATGCTTGGGAATGGCAGCGAGGAAGACGTCCTTGGAGTTGGAACTTATCAAGTTAAGCTCCGTGGAGGCAACACGTTGCTCCTACATGATGCTCTCTATGCGCCTGGAGTCCAAAGTTGTTTAATTTCAGTCATTAGTTTATTGAACTTGGGTTTTTTTTTTAATTTTACTTCGAGTGGTTTGGACATTTTGTACCGTGGTGATGTGTTTGGCCACGGCATTTTGAATAATGGTTTCTTTGTTCTTGACATTGATGTTTTTAATAATAATTCATCTTTTGCTTTAGTTTCTCGTTTTGATAATGATTCTGAATCTGTTAAATGGCATGCTAGACTTGGTCACATAGGCCAAGAAAGAATGAATAGACTAGCTAAAGATGGTCTATTAAGTGAGCTTACAAGGGTTAAGTTGCCCAGGTGTGAGCCTTGCTTAGCTGGAAAAGCCAGCAAGAAGCCTTTTGGTAAGGCTTCTCGAGCTTCAACTCCCTTAGAGTTGATCCATTCTGACATTTGTGGACCTTTAAATGTAAAGGCCCGTCATGGTGCTTCTTATTTTCTCACATTCATAGATGACTATTCGCGTTTTGGATACGTGTATTTGTTGTCTCATCGTTACGAAGCGCTTGATAAGTTTAAGCGTTTTGTAGCGGAAGTTGAAACACAATTGGAACGAAAAGTTAAGACACTTCGAACCGATCGTGGACGTGAATACCTTTCAGATATGTTCCAAGGTTTTTGTGAGGAAAAAGGTATACGTAGACAACTTACGAATCCTCGTACTCCACAACAAAATGGTGTTGCGGAAAGAAGGAATCGTACATTACTTGACATGGTTAGGTCTATGATGGCACAAGCCAACCTTTCAATTAGCTATTGGGCTGATGCGTTGCTCACGGCAACATATCTTCTCAATCGTGTGCCAAGTAAGAGTGTACCCCTTACTCCATATGAGTTATGGTTTAAAAGAAAGCCCTCTTTGGACAATTTACGGCCATGGGGTTCAGCTGGCTATGTGCATAACTCAACCCATAAACATGGTAAACTTGGTCCAAGAGCAACCAAGATGGTGTTCATACGATATCCCGAGAACTCCAAAGGATATGTAATGTATGGTGAACATCCGGATGGTGGCATGACAGAATTTGATTCACGAAATGTCGATTTTCTTGAGGATGAGTTCCCAAGTATTGGTGAAATCAAGAACGATCTCGAGTTGTATGAGTTACAACAACTATCTCCAGGTGAAGGTGGGGAATTTGTTACTCCTAATTTCACCTTTGATAGTTTAATCCCAGATAATGAAGGAAATGATAGGAATAGTCCTATAATTCCGGATAATGGGAACTTACATGCTAATGACACTCACCCTGAAAATGAGATTAGTCCTCACAATTCAGGTATGGAGCATGAGGTTAATACCCAAGTTCCAGAGCCCGGTCGTTTAGAACGTAATCCGGAAAATGCTTCAACTAGTAATATAAGTAATGTTGAACGAAAGAGTGATCGAGGGAGAGTTCCTAAACGATATTTTGATATCGAAAAGCGAGCTTACCTTTGTACCCTTTCGGAGATCGATGAACCTGCTTCTTTTGAAGAAGCCATGAACTCACCAAATAGTCAAGAGTGGATGGATGCTATGAGAGAGGAAATGAACTCTATGGCAAGTAATAAGGTTTGGGAACTTGTCGATCTTCCGCCTAAGCGAAAGGGTATTGGAAGTAAGTGGATTTTCAAAGTCAAACGCAAAGCGGACGGGTCAATTGATAAGTTCAAGGCCCGATTAGTGGCGAAAGGTTTCACTCAAATTGAGGGTGTAGACTACGAAGAGACTTTTTCTCCTGTGGTGAGAATCGCCTCTATTCGCCTCCTGCTAGCTCTAGTTGCCCATTTGGACTTAGAGTTATACCAAATGGACGTAAAGGCGCTTTTCTCAATGGTGCACTTGAGGAAGAGATATATATGAAGCAACCTATTGGGTTTGTCCCAAAAGGTCAAGATGATAAAGTGTGTCATCTTAAAAGGTCCATATATGGTCTAAAGCAATCTTCTAGACAATGGTACTTCAGATTCCATGAAGCCATTACTACTTTTGGCTTCTTTATGGCTGATGAAGACCACTGTGTGTATGTTAAGAAGACTAAAGAAGGGATTATGTTTCTCTCTTTGTATGTTGATGACATACTCCTAGCTGGAAATAACATGGAGATGATCAACGCCGCTAAGCAGTGGCTATCCTCTGTCTTTGAGATGAAGGATATGGGTGAAGCTAGATTTGTTCTAGGAGTGGAAATTAAAAGAAATCGTGCTAAGAAACTTCTTGGTTTGTGTCAAGAGACATATATTAAGAAAGTATTGGAACGTTTTCGAATGGATAAATCCAAACCCGTTGAAACTCCTGTTGACAAGAGTCTAACCTTAAGCCTAGACCAATGCCCTAAAACAGATGCAGAAAGGAAACAAATGAGCAATGTTCCTTATGCTAGTGCTATAGGCAGTCTTATGTATGCCATGTTGTGTACACGGCCAGACATTTGTTATGCGGTTAGTTTGGTGAGTCGTTACCAAAGTAACCCTGGTCCTGCGCACTGGCAAGGAGTCAAGAGAATCTTGCGTTACCTATGTGGTACAAGTGACTTGGTCCTCTGTTATCAAGGTGGGAACTTGAATTTGATTGGATACTCCGATGCTGACTGGGGAGGTGATTCAGATGAGTCTAAATCCACCTCGGGATTATGCTTTTATCCTTGGTGGAGGTGCAATATCCTGGTGCAGTAAGAAGCAAGAGTGCATAGCTTTATCAACTATGGAAGCAGAGTATGTCGCTGTTAGCCTTGCTGTTCAGGAGGCTATGTGGCTTAGAAGTTTTCTACAGGACCTTAGTCTCACTCCTAATGTCAATGAGCCTGTGGTAATGTTTTGTGACAATACTGCTGCTATCCAATTTGCCCAGGATCCGAAATTTCATAGAAAAACCAAGCATATTAAGAGACGTTATCATTTCGTTCGAGAAGCCATTAATAATAAGGAAATTACTGTCAAGTATATATTAACTAACGAGATGATCGCTGATCCTTTAACTAAGCCTATTGCCAGAGATTTGTTTCGGGCTCATGTTAGAAGCCTTGGCTTGCGAAGGTTTTAGTTTAAGCGTTGTAATCTTGTTGTTTTTGGACATGTTTTGAGTTATGGACATCTTTAGAATATTATGGAATAAATATGTTTTTCTCTTCCAGTATTCTTGTACATATGTTGTATTTCTTTTGGCACGTGATTTATGTCACCAAGCTTCTGATTGACCTAGTCACACAGGTAATCGCCTTGATGCTAGTGTAAGCATGCAAGATGAGACTGAGCCTCTCTAACACTTAGTGTGTGTAACCTGAATACTCTATTTGTAGAGTATAGATAATGTTGGCTCATTACCAAGTCGCCTTATTACGTATAAGATGAGACTCTAAAAGGGTCAGGTATGAAAAACATGTCTTTCATACTAGCTTCAAACCGAATATCGAGTGCTGGATTTGACATTAAGTATGTAAATCAAGTAGCTCGGGTTAGATACTTAGGTAGTATCTAGACTGAATATTTGCACGACATAGAAGAGTGGCATACCCTCAGTGGGAGCTATGTTGTGACACATATATCATACTATGTGTGTTTATCGACCGTATAGGAGCGACAGAAAAGTTCCCTACTTTGTCGCTGTGTGATCCCTATGGACAGTTATATCTGTTGTGAACGAAGCCCTTTGACTTTGAACTATGATAAAAGGTCTTGATTGGATGTTGCTACTTTGAAGTGATTTTAGAGAGTTGACAGGGTTTTTGACTCAATGAAATCACATCAGGAAAGCAGTCAAGTTAAGATGGTTTTTTCATTAGTGTCTAAGGAATGATCAATTCAACTTCACCTATTTAGCCCGGCCGGCGGTTGTATTTAGTATACGACTACATATATGTGACAGCATAAAGGGACATAGTATGCTACTGGTGTTGTTTTGAATGATTTGGGGAATCGTTATCATTGAAAGTGTTATATTAGTTTGATGGTGGCTTAATATAACACTACTTGTTCGATTTTGGTCGCACGCCTCATTTCCTGTATGAATTGTGTATGTTTAATTGTGATAATACTTGGTTGTGTACCTAAGTGGGAGGATCTCCTTGGATATGTGGCCAAGTGGGAGTATTGTAATATGAAAATATTACGAGATTATTATGTCCACATTATTAAGATATGTGGATATATTTTAATGCAGTAAAACAACTGTATAATATCTTTATTTATCAGTAAATAAAGATACAAGATATTATTATTATCTCACTGATTATTCTAGCCTATTTTAGGTGGTGCAATAATCACTATATATTGGATTAATTCTTTGTGAAATTAAGACACAGAAATCAGAAAAGCCTAATCACAATTAATTACACTAGAGTTTCCATCACATAAGTTGTGCTCTTGGATTTGGGGTGTAAACAACCGGGTTAACGGAATCGTGGACGGAGCACAGCACTACCAGTACGAGTACCGAACTAAGGTCAGTACCGTTACTCATTTCCTACAGTCGGGGATCTAAAATAAATTTTAGATCGGATTTTTCTTCACCCATAAAATCCATTATCTTCACCCAAATAATCCAAGCAAGTTAGCTCTAAACACCCACTAGTTATACTAGAAATACTTAGCATTTATTAGAAATAATATTAAGGTTTTTATTTAATGTTTTAGGAAGAAAAAGGAAGGAAATAAATGGGAGAATATGGAGCAATGTTACACGACATTCATGAGGCAAGTGAATGTGATTTTTGCTCTTAGAAATTATGAGGACATGTTGTAATAAATTTAGGTTAAATGCATTTAGGTTAAAGTTGGTTTTTAATTAGAAAAATAATGTTTTATTTAAATTAAATAAGGCATCATCAAGTCCATCATCAACAATTTAGTCCACAATACTATTTGAGCATTAAAAATGTCTTTTTGATGTTTTAAAATGTTTTCCTCGAATTTGGTCAGTTTTAAAAAGTCGGGCGTCAAAAGCGATAAAAGTTAATGTGTGCGCGTTTGACAATTTTTCGAAATATATCTACTTTTAAATTCTAAGACTAAAATATTTTATTTACTACTCGAGAAAATATTTAAAAGTGATGGAAATGAAAAATGGTAGTATTAAAGTAGTAGTATTGAATTAGTATTTATTTTTATTAAAGGTATAAACTTTTAATTTAAAATATATAATAAAAGAAAATGATGATGACCAAATTAAAGGTGTAAGTAAACTTTAATTTTGTGTAAGAAAAATGGAAGAGGATATACTTGGAATTAATTGGTCCAAAAGTCAAAAGTCAAATTTTCTGGCTCGATTTTCATTTCTCGAAATTTTTCGATTTCTTGTGATCGCGAAAGGTCTCAAAATAAAAGATATGATCTTAAAATAATGTTTTGAAATAAAATCGAAATTAAAAATAAAACTAATTTTCAAAAGGTACTAAAAACAAAAATTGAGTTTTAATCCTTGAAATTTTGAATAAAAAGTCCTAGGTCGAAATATTTATTTTTTTGGTTGAATGTTATAGATTTAAAGATTCATATTCAAACGTCAAAAATTTAAGTGATTTAAAATAGGCGTGACTTCAAATTTCGACAATATTCAAAAATGTTAGTTTAAAAGAAAAGGAATAGTAATTAGTTATTACTCCCTCCATTCACTTCCATTTGCATCATTTGCTTTTTCACGTTTGCCAACGCGAATGTTGGGATACAAATATGTAGAGTTTTACGTTTCTAAAAATTATAAATTTTAGATATTCTTGTTGTACTCATTAAAACCTATCGAATAAGATCACACATGACTATATTTTATTTGATACGTTGTGAGAAATTCCGAAAATTACCCACTTGAATGAATAGTGGGTTTTTCTCTTTGATGCAAATGGAAGTGAATGGAGGGAGTATATAATATGATTTATTAAAAATAAATCAAAATGATTATATTTCATTAATGTGATGTTAAGTTTGCTTTTTAAAATAAAAGAAAGTGGAAGATGATAAGATGGTTTGATTTTTAATTTGCGTGTTCGAAATTGTTGACCCGAATTTCAGAGACGGGAAAAGTATAAGGGTTCATTTTTATTCAAAAATGAAAAATGTTCGAAATTGAATTTTAGGAATAAAAGGTTTTACATTTATTTTTATGAATAGTAAACATGACTTAACATTTTTGAAATTTAAAAGGCGATATAAATTTTGTATTGATTTTTATAAAATTTTGGAATGTGTTTCTTTTTCAATTCTGAAGATAATAGAACAAACTTTATTTTTCAAAATTTTTAATTTGGTACTTAGGAAAATTTATTATTATTTGGCGAAAAAAATTCAGTCGCATTTTTATTATATGGAAAAAGGATGAATTTAATTTAAGGAATTAAATTCTTTTATCATATTGTGTTAAAATAACACGGGGTGTTACAAACCTACCCCCTTAAGAAAAGTTTCGTCCCGAAACTTGAATAGAGTGGGCAACTACTTGCAGTTGGGCAATGCAGTTAGAGAGAATATCAAGATTTTACAAGTTTCGATAATGATATTTTATTTTGGTAGAATAAGACAATTTCAAAAAGTTTGAATTTCTGAATTATTATAAGGGTGTTAGATAGAGTGGAAAGATTGAAAGATATAATCATTTTATATTTACAAATGAGATGTTTTGAGGTATTATAGCAGTATTGCTAGATTGTCATTTCTGAAATCGATTTCAAAGGGATTTTCAAAAAGGTGGGGCCTAGAAATTTTGTACGGAATGAATTTAAATAAAAAATTATAAGGGTTTTAAAATAAAACAATTTATAATTTTATTTGAAATTAAATTTATAGTTTAAAGTTGGTTGAAATAATAATTTTAAATAATTTTAATCAATGATTTTAAAACATCATATTTTGTCCTACCCCCTTAAGAAATTTTAAACATATTTATCAAATTCAAGAGAAAAGCTAAAGATTCATTTTAAAGGTTGAGAATTCAGGAATAGGTATTGATAAGTTTAAAATTTTGAACATAATTAAATTCGATAGTATATGAGGTAAAGAATATACGATTTAAAACAAAATAATTTCAAAGGTATTCAAAATTACAAAATAAAATTTTAGAATTAATTGAATAAGTTTTCAGAGGTATTTTCAAAGGAAAAATGAAAGTAAATTTTAGAAGATAATTTGGAATTATAAATTACGAAGATTTATAAATTTTAAAAGAGATAGTAAGTTTTAAGAGATTTAAAATGTAATAAAGTTTGAAGGGTTTTGATAATCAATCAAAAGAAGTTTATGAATTTGAAAAGCAAAAATGAAATCATTTTGCGAAATTAAGGAAGAGGAATGAAAGTTCATTTGAAAAGTAGTCATTAGGAATTTTAGATTTAGGAAATTAGAGAATTAGAAGGAAAAGGTTAAAGAGGTTAAAGTTTTAAAAAGAGAACGAAATAAGAATTTTAGTTAAAGAGGATAATTAGATGGAGTTGTAGGAATCCTTTCTGCGACAGAAATCTTCAAGATCTTGAACGTCTAGTCAGTAGTAAGTTCTTGATGCGTCCATTTTCTGCGTTTGAGGTCTTGTCGTCATGTATTTGATTAAAGGCTTCGATCTTCGAGAATTAAATTTATTATATAGATTTTATATCCGAGGATAGTTGTTAATTTTAGTTAGTCACATCAGCAAGTAGCAAGCATACGATAGTTAGTGTATTTTATTTAGAGGGAAGTAGTTCGTTTATTTAAAAAGTCCTTAGTCTATGGTCGGTCCCTAAGGTTTCTACCCATCCTCACACTTTAAAGCGATTTCAAGTTATTATTTAAGTGATCTAATAAAAAAAAAATCTAATTCATTATTTGATCCTAATAGTCTTGCCTGACATACAATATGAATGTCTGGCCCAGGTGTCTCTCGCTAGATGAAATAACTATTAAGTTACTCACTACGCAAAGACGACTTTGATACTAATCAGAATAACCTGGTTTTTAGTCGACTTTAATTACTAAGGCGGAAATTAATTAAGTCTTAAACCAGCGTTATTAATTATACAATAACCCAAAATATTACATCATCGTTTAAGAGTTGAATAAAACAACTCTAAATACGGAAATTCAAAAGAGTAGCGTTATATATATTACATCTCTCTCGAAACAACTAAGGAAAAACAAAAAAAACGTCTCGTGGCTCCATCCAAAACCCAGCTCCTGGTCCACGAACGTCCTGCACAATAAATCGATGGGGGATGCTCACGAGCTGACGGGACTAGCTATGCTCATACTTACCCTCGATTTCAATTACTTTGGTTTAATATTATCGCTTTATAACCATAACATTATGATAAAAACATAAACATGCTTAATACATATAGCATATAAAGACATATAAGTCATAATAAGCATGCGGTTTAAAGCGATAAATCATATAAGCATGATTTTCAATTATGAAGGCAAATAACACATAATAGCATCGCAATAGTATCACAATAATTCAATGGCATTACAAGGCGATGTCGGATCGCAATCAAACATACATATCTTATCATTCTCCTCATGCAGACTCGATTCAATTCAGAAAGTTGTGGTCTTTAGTTTTCGAAGATGGTACACACTCATTCTCAATTAAACATACAACAGACAACACATACTGCTTACGAGCCTGACCACTGAGTAGGCCTTTGTACTCTGATCGATTGCATCTCACTTCCATAGTGCAGAGGCTTACTCGACTCGTAAACCACGCCGAATACTATAATACTTGCATCTCATCCTCTAGTGTTCGAAATGATTCGAACTTCAGATACAATCTCGTCAAGTAATCTTTACGCAGGGTAAGAACGAATGCAAGTGTCGCGTCCAATAAAGACGAAACACGGCAAGGAGACAGAACCGTAAAGCGCATATGCACATAATGTTACGGTGGCCCTGATAACTTTAGCGAAATAGAGTGAATTAAACCCTAGTCTAGTACATGTACATTAGTATCCACGTTAAGAATGGGCCACCCTATTCGTAGAGCACCTTAACTCCAGATAAAACGACCATTTCCTAAAGCCTGTGGCAAAAACCATGGCATATTCAATTATCTTGTCCGGCAATGGCGACCGCCACAAGACTATCTTAAACCCCACTTCACTCACGATTGACGTTTTCATATCTGAGGCCCAAGTTTGACCTTTTATTTAAACTTACTCAAGATTTATTATTTATTTGATATTACATATCACATGTTACTAGACTCTCCTAGTCTCAGCGTCAAACGTTTTATTTGAATGGTAGATTTCATATGATCACATAACACATTCGTTTATTATTGGAAGTGTTGTTAATTATTAACGTTTTCAAGATTTTAAATTGAATCGTTTATTAGTATGTCCAAATTTTATTTAAGTGTTTTTCAAAGCACTTTAAGTCATTTACTTATTTATTTTAAATTTTCCTATGCTTAGTAAAAATTTTAATTATTTTTAATATTTCACTATTCACTATTCACTATTCACCGTATTCACTATTCATCGTATTTTACTATTCATCGTATTTACTATTCATCGTATTTTACTATTCATCATATTTAACTATTCATCGTATTTAACTATTCATCGTATTTAACTATTCATCGTATTTATACGCATTTCTATACTTAGATATTTTAGGTATAAAACTAAATCTTTTATTTCCTAAGTATAGATTTCTAGTTTTAAAGTCGTTAAGTTCGTTTTGTACTTAGGCGATTTTTGAAAATATTTTAAAGTCTAGTCTTAAAAACGTTAAGTTCGGTTTGTAAAAAGTGATAATGATTTTCATTTTAAAATTCTAGTTTTAAAAATGTTAAGTTCAATTTGTAAAAAGTGATAATGATATTTATTTTAAAATGAGACTTAGTTAAATTTAGTCGTCTACTTACTAAATTTAGCGATTTTCATTTTTAATAATAATGGTATCGTGAATGGCTCATTTAAGTCCGTATGTCCTAATCCAACAAATTCAATATGCAAAGGTAGTATCATTACGATTGAATCCATTTTTATAATCTGTTAAACATTTTTATCGGTTTATCGATTTCATGTATAACTAAAACAATTTATACAAAAATTCAATTCTAATTACTATTTAACTTTAGTGACTTAGTGATAAATTCATTTTGATTAAATTTAGTCCATTTAAAGTATATATGTCGTGTGGTTTTATATATGTGTCACAATTGATTTATTTCTTTTAATTTCTTAATTCAATTTATTAACTACTAATTAAATTATATTAACAATAAACTAAAAAGTGATAAAAGCAAAATTTAACCCTAAAATGAAGGGGATGCCGTGAGTAAGCTTAAGGTGGTCCTTAATTTTCATTTTTCGATTTTATCGTTTTTTGCTTAAAGTCTTTATATTTTAATTATTCTAATTAAACTAAAACGATTTAAACTAAAATGAAATTTACTAAAAATTTCATTTATATTTATGAATAGTGTTTTTCAACACTTTAAATTTCTAACTTTTTATTCTAAATGATTTAGCTAGTTTAATTTATATAGTTAGTAATATAATTACTTGTTAGTTAAATAAAACAATAAATAACAACAAACATACAATAATCAAAAATCAAAATAAGCTAACATGATGAACACATATGAAGATACTCATGAACACACATGAAGACCAAAAATAAACTCAAGAACACCATAATCAATTTTAACAACTTATAATTTATTTTCCTAATTTAATTTTTTTCACATGAACACATCTATTTTAACTAACTTAACACTACATATTATTTACAAAAATTAAAAGTGAAAATATATTAAAAAAAAGTGGAAATGCCGAGCCATGTATATATGAACATATAATTTTCATTTTCGATTTTTAACACTTTAAATTTATTGTTAAAACTTAACATAATTTTATATATAATAACAACATAACTAAAACATAAAAATCATATGAACAATAATTAAAAATGCTCAAAATTAAATTAGCTAAACATATTAACATATTACTACAATTTATCTATTATCAATAATACTTATTTATTATCATTTTATTATACTTCACATAACAAACACATATACATAAATGATGTTTAACATATTTTGAACATAAAATCATACTCATAAAACTTATAATAAAAATCAAATTAATTTTAAAAGAGACTAATACAAGATATAACTAGTCACCTTAATTAGGATGTTAATCGTCGGGGATCTAAAATAAATTTTAGATCGGATTTTTCTTCACCCATAAAATCCATTATCTTCACCCAAATAATCCAAGCAAGTTAGCTCTAAACACCCACTAGTTATACTAGAAATACTTAGCATTTATTAGAAATAATATTAAGGTTTTTATTTAATGTTTTAGGAAGAAAAAGGAAGGAAATAAATGGGAGAATATGGAGCAATGTTACACGACATTCATGAGGCAAGTGAATGTGATTTTTGCTCTTAGAAATTATGAGGACATGTTGTAATAAATTTAGGTTAAATGCATTTAGGTTAAAGTTGGTTTTTAATTAGAAAAATAATGTTTTATTTAAATTAAATAAGGCATCATCAAGTCCATCATCAACAATTTAGTCCACATTACTATTTGAGCATTAAAAATGTCTTTTTGATGTTTTAAAATGTTTTCCTCGAATTTGGTCAGTTTTAAAATGTCGGGCGTCAAAAGCGATAAAAGTTAATGTGTGCGCGTTTGACAATTTTTCGAAATATATCTACTTTTAAATTCTAAGACTAAAATATTTTATTTACTACTCGAGAAAATATTTAAAAGTGATGGAAATGAAAAATGGTAGTATTAAAGTAGTAGTATTGAATTAGTATTTATTTTTATTAAAGGTATAAACTTTTAATTTAAAATATATAATAAAAGAAAATGATGATGACCAAATTAAAGGTGTAAGTAAACTTTAATTTTGTGTAAGAAAAATGGAAGAGGATATACTTGGAATTAATTGGTCCAAAAGTCAAAAGTCAAATTTTCGGGCTCGATTTTTCGTTTCTCGAAATTTTCGATTTGCGCGATCGCGAAAGGTCTCAAAATAAAAGATATGATCTTAAAATAATGTTTTGAAATAAAATCGGAATTAAAAATAAAAATAATTTTCGAAAGGTACTAAAAACAAAAATTGAGTTTTAATCCTTGAAATTTTGAATAAAAAGTCCTAGGTCGAAATATTTATTTTTTTGGTTGAATGTTATAGATTTAAAGATTCATATTCAAACGTCAAAAATTTAAGTGATTTAAAATAGGCGTGACTTCAAATTTCGACAATATTCAAAAATGTTAGTTTAAAAGAAAAGGAATAGTAATTAGTTATTATATAATATGATTTATTAAAAATAAATCAAAATGATTATATTTCATTAATGTGATGTTAAGTTTGCTTTTTAAAATAAAAGAAAGTGGAAGATGATAAGATGGTTTGATTTTTAATTTGCGTGTTTGAAATTGTTGACCCGAATTTCAGAGACGGGAAAAGTATAAGGGTTCATTTTTATTCAAAAATGAAAAATGTTCGAAATTGAATTTTAGGAATAAAAGGTTTTACATTTATTTTTATGAATAGTAAACATGACTTAACATTTTTGAAATTTAAAAGGCGATATAAATTTTGTATTGATTTTTATAAAATTTTGGAATGTGTTTCTTTTTCAATTCTGAAGATAATAGAACAAACTTTATTTTTCAAAATTTTTAATTTGGTACTTAGGAAAATTTATTATTATTTGGCGAAAAAAATTCAGTCGCATTTTTATTATATGGAAAAAGGATGAATTTAATTTAAGGAATTAAATTCTTTTATCATATTGTGTTAAAATAACACGGGGTGTTACAAACCTACCCCCTTTAGAAAAGTTTAGATCCTAAACTTGAATAGAGTGGGCACCTACTTGCAGTTGGGCAATGCAGTTAGAGAGGATATCAAGATTTTACAAGTTTCGATAATGATATTTTATTTTGGTAGAATAAGACAATTTCAAAAAGTTTGAATTTCTGAATTATTATAAGGGTGTTAGATAGAGTGGAAAGATTGAAAGATATAATCATTTTATATTTACAAATGAGATGTTTTGAGGTATTATAGCAGTATTGCTAGATTGTCATTTCTGAAATCGATTTCAAAGGGATTTTCAAAAAGGTGGGGCCTAGAAATTTTGTACGGAATGAATTTAAATAAAAAATTATAAGGGTTTTAAAATAAAACAATTTATAATTTTATTTGAAATTAAATTTATAGTTTAAAGTTGGTTGAAATAATAATTTTAAATAATTTTAATCAATGATTTTAAAACATCATATTTTGTCCTACCCCCTTAAGAAATTTTAAACATATTTATCAAATTCAAGAGAAAAGCTAAAGATTCATTTTAAAGGTTGAGAATTCAGGAATATGTATTGATATGTTTAAAATTTTGAACATAATTAAATTCGATAGTATATGAGGTAAAGAATATACGATTTAAAACAAAATAATTTCAAAGGTATTCAAAATTACAAAATAAAATTTTAGAATTAATTGAATAAGTTTTCAGAGGTATTTTCAAAGGGAAAAATGAAAGTAAATTTTAGAAGATAATTTGGAATTATAAATTACGAAGATTTATAAATTTTAAAAGAGATAGTAAGTTTTAAGAGATTTAAAATGTAATAAAGTTTGAAGGGTTTTGATAATCAATCAAAAGAAGTTTATGAATTTGAAAAGCAAAAATGAAATCATTTTCTTGAATTTAAGGAAGAGGAATGAAAGTTCATTTGAAAAGTAGTCATTAGGAATTTTAGATTTAGGAAATTAGAGAATTAGAAGGAAAAGGTTAAAGAGGTTAAAGTTTTAAAAAGAGAACGAAATAAGAATTTTAGTTAAAGAGGATAATTAGATGGAGTTGTAGGAATCCTTTCTGCGACAGAAATCTTCAAGATCTTGAACGTCTAGTCAGTAGTAAGTTCTTGATGCGTCCATTTTCTGCGTTTGAGGTCTTGTCGTCATGTATTTGATTAAAGGCTTCGATCTTCGAGAATTAAATTTAATATATAGATTTTATATCCGAGGATAGTTGTTAGTTTTAGTTAGTCACATCAGCAAGTAGCAAGCATACGATAGTTAGTGTATTTTATTTAGAGGGAAGTAGTTCGTTTATTTAAAAAGTCCTTAGTCTATGGTCGGTCCCTAAGGTTTCTACCCATCCTCACACTTTAAAGCGATTTCAAGTTATTATTTAAGTGATCTAATAAAAAAAAAATCTAATTCATTATTTGATCCTAATAGTCTTGCCTGACATACAATATGAATGTCTGGCCCAGGTGTCTCTCGCTAGATGAAATAACTATTAAGTTACTCACGGTCGCAAGACAGCTTTGATACTAATCAGAATAACCTGGTTTTTAGCTCGACTTTAATTACTAAGGCGGAAATTAATTAAGTCTTAAACCAAATAAGTATTAATTATACAATAACCCAAAATATTACATCATCGTTTAAGAGTTGAATAAAACAACTCTAAATACGGAAATTCAAAAGAGTAGCGTTATATATATTACATCTCTCTCGAAACAACTAAGGAAAAACAAAAAAAACGTCTCGTGGCTCCATCCAAAACCCAGCTCCTGGTCCACGAACGTCCTGCACAATAAACTGATGGGGGGATGCCCGCTGAGCGGACAGTGACTAGCTATGCTCATACTTACCCTCGATTTCAATTACTTTGGTTTAATATTATCGCTTTATAACCATAACATTATGATAAAAACATAAACATGCTTAATACATATAGCATATAAAGACATATAAGTCATAATAAGCATGCGGTTTAAAGCGATAAATCATATAAGCATGATTTTCAATTATGAAGGCAAATAACACATAATAGCATCGCAATAGTATCACAATAATTCAATGGCATTACAAGGCGATGTCGGATCGCAATCAAACATACATATCTTATCATTCTCCTCATGCACTGATTCAATTCGTAAAGTTGTGGTCTTTAGTTTTCAAGATGGTACACACTCATTCTCAATTAAACATACAAATGCATAACACATACCGCTACGAGCCTGACCACTGAGTAGGCCTTTGTACTCTGATCGATTGCATCTCACTTCCATAGTGCAGAGGCTTACTCGACTCGTAAACCACGCCGAATACTATAATACTTGCATCTCATCCTCTAGTGTTCGAAATGATTCGAACTTCAGATACAATCTCGTCAAGTAATCTTTACGCAGGGTAAGAACGAATGCAAGTGTCGCGTCCAATAAAGACGAAACACGGCAAGGAGACAGAACCGTAAAGCGCATATGCACATAATGTTACGGTGGCCCTGATAACTTTAGCGAAATAGAGTGAATTAAACCCTAGTCTAGTACATGTAGATAATCAAAAATCAAAATAAGCTAACATGATGAACACATATGAAGATACTCATGAACACACATGAAGACCAAAAATAAACTCAAGAACACCATAATCAATTTTAACAACTTATAATTTATTTTCCTAATTTAATTTTTTTCACATGAACACATCTATTTTAACTAACTTAACACTACATATTATTTACAAAAATTAAAAGTGAAAATATATTAAAAAAAAGTGGAAATGCCGAGCCATGTATATATGAACATATAATTTTCATTTTCGATTTTTAACACTTTAAATTTATTGTTAAAACTTAACATAATTTTATATATAATAACAACATAACTAAAACATAACTAAACATAAAAATCATATGAACAATAATTAAAAATGCTCAAAATTAAATTAGCTAAACATATTAACATATTACTACAATTTATCTATTATCAATAATACTTATTTATTATCATTTTATTATACTTCACATAACAAACACATATACATAAATGATGTTTAACATATTTTGAACATAAAATCATACTCATAAAACTTATAATAAAAATCAAATTAATTTTAAAAGAGACTAATACAAGATATAACTAGTCACCTTAATTAGGATGTTAATCGTCGGGGATCTAAAATAAATTTTAGATCGGATTTTTCTTCACCCATAAAATCCATTATCTTCACCCAAATAATCCAAGCAAGTTAGCTCTAAACACCCACTAGTTATACTAGAAATACTTAGCATTTATTAGAAATAATATTAAGGTTTTTATTTAATGTTTTAGGAAGAAAAAGGAAGGAAATAAATGGGAGAATATGGAGCAATGTTACACGACATTCATGAGGCAAGTGAATGTGATTTTTGCTCTTAGAAATTATGAGGACATGTTGTAATAAATTTAGGTTAAATGCATTTAGGTTAAAGTTGGTTTTTAATTAGAAAAATAATGTTTTATTTAAATTAAATAAGGCATCATCAAGTCCATCATCAACAATTTAGTCCACATTACTATTTGAGCATTAAAAATGTCTTTTTGATGTTTTAAAATGTTTTCCTCGAATTTGGTCAGTTTTAAAATGTCGGGCGTCAAAAGCGATAAAAGTTAATGTGTGCGCGTTTGACAATTTTTCGAAATATATCTACTTTTAAATTCTAAGACTAAAATATTTTATTTACTACTCGAGAAAATATTTAAAAGTGATGGAAATGAAAAATGGTAGTATTAAAGTAGTAGTATTGAATTAGTATTTATTTTTATTAAAGGTATAAACTTTTAATTTAAAATATATAATAAAAGAAAATGATGATGACCAAATTAAAGGTGTAAGTAAACTTTAATTTTGTGTAAGAAAAATGGAAGAGGATATACTTGGAATTAATTGGTCCAAAAGTCAAAAGTCAAATTTTCTGGCTCGATTTTCATTTCTCGAAATTTTCGATTTGCGCGATCGCGAAAGGTCTCGAAATAAAAGATATGATCTTAAAATAGTATTTTGAAATAAAATCGGAAATAAAAATAAAACTAATTTTCAAAAGGTACTAAAAACAAAAATTGAGTTTTAATCCTTGAAATTTTGAATAAAAAGTCCTAGGTCGAAATATTTATTTTTTTGGTTGAATGTTATAGATTTAAAGATTCATATTCAAACGTCAAAAATTTAAGTGATTTAAAATAGGCGTGACTTCAAATTTCGACAATATTCAAAAATGTTAGTTTAAAAGAAAAGGAATAGTAATTAGTTATTATATAATATGATTTATTAAAAATAAATCAAAATGATTATATTTCATTAATGTGATGTTAAGTTTGCTTTTTAAAATAAAAGAAAGTGGAAGATGATAAGATGGTTTGATTTTTTAATTTGCGTGTTTGAAATTGTTGACCCGAATTTCAGAGACGGGAAAAGTATAAGGGTTCATTTTTATTCAAAAATGAAAAAGGTTCGAAATTAAATTTTAGGAATAAAAGGTTTTACATTTATTTTTATGAATAGTAAACATGACTTAACATTTTTGAAATTTAAAAGGCGATATAAATTTTGTATTGATTTTTATAAAATTTTGGAATGTGTTTCTTTTTCAATTCTGAAGATAATAGAACAAACTTTATTTTTCAAATTTTTTAATTTGGTACTTAGGAAAATTTATTATTATTTGGCGAAAAAAATTCAGTCGCATTTTTATTATATGGAAAAAGGATGAATTTAATTTAAGCAATTAAATTCTTTTATCATATTGTGTTAAAATAACACGGGGTGTTACAATAGCAGATCCTCTCACTAAGCCGTTGAGACAAGATAAGCATGAAGGGCACGTTAAATCCATGGGAATTAAGCGTGTTCCTGAGTTGTGTTAGTTGTTTGTATGGATTTGACACTTGTATTTCCTAAAACTTCTAACAAAATCATCGTTTTGTTATATATATTGTTTTTCATGAGGGTTGTGCAGACAACGTTGAACACCTCAAAGTGAACTGAATTGCTTTATATTTTTTTTGTTTTGGTCCGTGATCGCCTACACGAGCTGATAACTCTGGCAATCATTTTGTGACGTCGATTGATGGTGGGTTCAACGAGCCATAAGTCAAACTGTTGACTGATCGATCACAGATGCGGCTTTACTGAAATCGCGCAGGACACTTTTGTGACGACTACATGGAGTCCTAAAATGTTTCAGAACATTAGGTGCCGGGTCGTGGATAGGACATCCATAGTGTTCCTAGAGTCGATTCTTTTGACTATCGACCGCCTCTTGAGATCGAGGCGCATTTTGGGTGACTTTGGTTTCTTTCTCACTGGCCGACCGTAACAGGAGGCCAAGCAGATTTTCACAAGCTCATTTCATGCTGCGCTTACATCTGCAGGATTGGAGTTGAAGCAAATATCCAAACTTCTATCAAATTATAATATTTATTCTCGTGGCCACTGAGGAGTCAGAATCGAAAATGCATGGCCATGCTCGAATATTGATTCGCTTATCAGTTAAGTTACTCTCTAGTCGGGGAAACCACTCTTGATACTGATCGCTTGTGAACTACGACCTTTGAAAGTACGGACTTTGCAAATTGGTTTACATTGAGTGGGAGAAATTTATTATGGATATGAGAATCGGTTATCGCACCTACACTTGTACGGACAAGTGGGAGATTGTTGGGGTTAGTGTCCTCCACAGTTAGTGCAATAACATAAATAAATCTCTAAAGGTACACAGGGTACATTTCGTATTTAATCAGTTGATTAACGTTTATCAATAACGGTTGGCTTGCTAGATAAGTTTGACGTTATTGTCATACAGATGGCGGTGATCAACTGGTCCCTAAGAGTCACACCTAAAGGATGTATTTGAGAGATGTGATCATTTGAGAAAATGATCATATCGATACCTTATTTAATGACTAAATAGTTAGTCAGTGTTGTGGACTAAGCAGTTAGTCAAATATGACTAAGAGGTTAGTCAAATGTATTATTTAATGATGATTAAATAATATTAGATGAGAGGAATTAATCAGAATTGTAAATTGAATATAAAAGGTTATATTTAATTATTATGTATAATGTAGGCTAATTAATTTTAATCAGTTATAATTAATTTGTAAATTATAAATATGAGGATGTTTATGATTAATTATAATATAAGGATATTATAAATTACATTATAATATAAAAGCTACCTAATACTAATTAATTGGGTTACACCTATTTATTAGTTTTGGGCTTGAAATTGAAGAAGTGGAAAGTCCACTTCCTCCTTTGCTTGGACGTGTGGTTTTAGGGTGGGGAGGGAGTTGGTTTCTTCCTCCCTACTTAACCTAATCACACAATAATTCTCATCTAAACCTAATCACAATTCTACATAGCACACAACACAAAACCTAGAGAGAAAATCAGTTTTCTCCTCCAAAATTCTCTAGCAATTACAAGGGTATTTCTCAAATCATCTTGGGTGAGATAATTAGGAGATACCATCTTTTTGGTATTGATCTTAGGCCAATTTACAAGGTTTTAAAGGTTATTTCTAAATCTTATTGTTTTATTATGCAATTTCAATTTATGACTTTAAATCTTATAAAAGTTTTCATTATAATCCTGTGAATTTAATGGTCTATATACGGATATAAACCTACAGGAGGGGTCTTCGAGTGACGAGGACGAGGATCTTGACGAGACTGCGGCGGAGGCCACTGTCGAGGTTGAGATTGCTGAGGCTGCTGCCAGTCTTCTTTCGCCAGCCGCTTGTATTTGCCGACGTTCTTCAGTTCTTCTTTGCCGCTTTTATGGCCGGGGGTCAGGTTCAGGGCCAGGTTCGGGATGAGGTTGAGGCTGAGGCAGAGGCCGAGGGTCCGGCCCAGGATGCAAGTGCGGCAGTTCTTGAGGCTGCAACGGAGGTTTTCATGGGGATGGTTGATGAGTTGGGCGAGAGGCCTAACTATCCTCACGGTCCTCGTTTGTGGTCGCAGGTGGCCATTGACTGGGATGGCGTGACTCTGGTTTGGAGTCGCTTGGAGCACTTGTCGATTCGAGTGAAGGTCGGCTTCCCGTTAGGCTCGATGAGGACCTTCTCTGGGTTCCGGACGGTGTTTGACGTCTTTGAGGGTAGGCTCACCTAGGAGGAGCGGGATATAGTGCTTGGGACAGCTTTTGGTCCCTGGTGCGAGTGGAGGAGGTGCGGGGTAGCGGGTGAACTCGCGCCTCAGACCGGCGTTGTTGGATAGGTTTTGGGATACGACCAACACCTTCCACATGCCTGGTTACGAGGTTGGCGTGACTCCTTCTTCGTGGGCGATTGTCACTGGTCGCCTCATGGTGAGGCGTGATTTGATCAGGGGCGTGGCGACCTCCTATCGATAGCCCATTTAGTCGTCGCTGATTGGCGGCTGGTTAAGTCGCGGTAGGTGAGAGCACACGTTTCACCGGACTATTTGGTTTGACTTCTTCGAGGGGAAGAGGAAGAAGAAGGTCCACTCGAGCGAGCGGCCGAGCGTAGGTCTTTGTGGTTGTGGTGGTTCCCGACGGCCACCCACTTTGGCTTAATGCGGGGAGCGTCTGCCGACTACCGTGGTTGATGGCGCTGTCGGACATGACGCATCTAGGTGACTTTGACTGGGTCACTCCTGCTTTTGGGCTGTTGATCCGCTACTTGAGGGATGCGGTCGTCTGGCCGGATCGACGGTAAGTCGGATGTGTCGCTTGAGGGCCCCGGTCTTCTGATGGAGGTAAGTTTTGATTTCGCAGAGTCTTGATATCTTGTCTCTGCTTTCCTTTTGTAACTTTGTATTCTGATTGCTTGCAGTCTTGGTGCTACGCTCACTTCCTTCTCTCTCGGACATCGTTCGGTGGCGGCTACATACCGGCTTTCCATGCGACGCCGACAATGATCGGAGGGGTATTAACTGAACTATGACGCGGCTCGTGTGCGCTTCAACGGGATGACGATGGATAAGGTAAGGGTGATTGTGTTTTGTACTTTGGTCTTTTGTAGCTTGTTTTCGGGTTTGTGTTTGTTTTTGTGGTTTATAATTTGGTTTTGCTTTGTAGTTTGTTCGCGACCCCTGGAGGAAGTTTACCGGCGTCCCTGAGTCGATTGCAGCCCGCTTTGGTCCCTCGACGGACGGCGGTGTACATCGAGACTCGATCACGGCTAATCTTGGCACCTGGGTGGCGTCTGTCTCTGTGAGCGGGTCGCGGCGGCTTCATCGTACCTGCTCCTCCGCCCTCGGTTTTGTTTGTGGAGACGCCCGACGCTAATGAGCGTCGTGACGTGTATCACGAGGGTGAGTCCGACTCCTTGCTGCGGCGGGATGAGGATTACGTGACTTGGGCACAGCATGCCCTTGCTGACGCTGTGATCGAGGTATGCTTGTTTATCCCTTTTGCTTGTATGTGTTTTGGTTTTAGGAAGCAAAAATTTACCCTATTTTTGTTTTGTAGCGACGTGATCCTGATCTTGAGTTCCAGCCTCCTCCGTTCGTTGAGGACCTGCTGGTTGTTCACGAGGGCTGCTCTCATTCGATCGTCTTTGCGACCTTGTCGTCTGCGGGTCACCGTCACGGGCCTTGAGAGTTGGGATCCGCGCGTGAAAAAGGTATTAACCTTCCTCTTTGTACAGCATGAGTATTATGTAGTATATAGCCCCTTGGGTTTGTGTTTGTTTTTGTACACGTGTCCGGAAGCAGATACTGCGTCTCAACCTTGAACGTAGTTTGTACACGTTCAAGGTTGTCCGAAAAAGGTATTAACCTTCCTCTTTATACACGTTCAAGGTTGAGGCGCAGTATCCGGCTTTCCGGACACGTTCAACGTTCAAGGTATTAACTTTCGGGTTTGTGTTTGTTTTTGTGGTTTATAATTTGGTTTTGTTTTGTAGTTTGTTCGCGACCCTTGGAGGAAGTTTACCGGCGTCCCTCCGACGATTGCAGCTCGCTTTGGTCCCCTTGACGGACGTCGGCTGTACATTGAGACCGATCACGGCTCGTCTTGGCGGCAGAAATGGCGTCTGTCTGCAGCGGGTCGTGGCGCTTTATCGCACTGCTCCTCCGCCCTCGGTTTTGTTTGTGGAGGCGCGACGCTAACGAGCGTCGTGGACGTGTACCATGAGGGTGAGTCCGACTCGCTTCTTTGCGGCCGGTGAGGATTACGTGACATGGGCACAATATGCCTCGCCGACGCCGTGATCGAGGTATGTTTTGTTGTTGTTCTTCTTTTGCGTTTTGGTTTTAGGAAGCAAAATTTACCCTATTTTTGTTTTTGCAATGACGTGATCCTCGATCTTGAGTTCCACCTCCTCCGCTCGCCGAGGATCTGCGTGATTGTTCACGAGGGCTGCTCTCATTCGATCGTGCTGCCGCCTTGCCTGTCTGTGGTCACCGATGCGGGCCTTGACAGGTGGGATCCGCGCGTGAGAAAGGTATTCACTTTCTTCTTCGTACAGCATGCGTATTATGTAGTATAGCCCCCAGTTTGAGTCAGATTTTATTGTAAAATCATTAGTCAAACTCTGTTGGAATGGTTTTTGAGTATAGCCCCAGTTTGAGTTAGATTTTATTGTAAAATCATTAGTCAAACTTTGTTGAAGCGGTTTTTGATTATAGCCCCCAGTTTGAGTAAGATTTTATTGTAAAAATCATTAGTCAAACTCTGTTGAAGCGGTTTTTGATTATAGCCCCCAGTTTGAGTAGGATTTTATTGTAAAAATCATTAGTCAAACTCTGTTGAAGCAGTTTTTGATTAGAGCCCCCAGGTTGGAAAGCTAAATGTAATTCGTTTTGTGGCGGTGGCGGTGAGGGGCCGCAGGAGGTCGTGGCGGGCGCGCAAACGGTGGCGGTCAGTCGTGAATGAGAAAGTTGTTGACGCTTGCAGGCGCAGGAGGGAGCGTGACGCCGACTTGAGTTAGCGAGGTGGTCGAGGAGGTGCGAGATCGCGTCGAGCCGAGGTCAGGCTGCGCATACCGAGGAGCTGGCGAGAGTCCGGGCAGAGCTAGAGGGTCGGCACGCAGAGGAGCTAGATAGGGCGCGTGCTGAGATCGACTCCTTGCGTGCTGTCTTGCAGCGTCGTGACCAGTCGCAGTAGGCTTGGACCTGTATATTTTGGACTTGTATTATGAATATTAGTATTTGTTTGTAACGGTTTATGTATTAGGACTCGTGTATGGTTGGTTGATTTTTTGGTTTTGTGGGTGTTTATGGTTTTAATTTGGTTATTTTGTCTTGTTGCGAAAAATGCATTCCTGCGTCGTAGTAGGGTCTGAAATCCTCGCGTATTTGCGTGACGAGCGTACCTGCAAAACAGTGTTAGTCGTAAAAGCACATATATATGTCTCGATTGAGACTGACTCGCTAATGACCAAACTAAAGGCAAATATGGAGTTTCGAAAAACGCTGTTTTGAAAAATATTTTAGACTTGTAAAAAGACGTTTTTGACATTAAAAATGTGAGCTAAAACGACGTTTTGAGACGAAAATTGTGAATGCGAAAAATCGTATTTTGTGTTGTGTTTAATTTTTGTGTGATTATCGTGTTTTGTGAAAACGAAAAATACGAAAGACGGGAGTCAATTACGCAAATCGAGACGACGCATCGGGACCGTGAATGTCGACCAAGAGGTCGGTAAAAGTAATAAGGGGTAATAAGTTAAAAAATTTAGGGTATAGGTGTGTAAGAAGTGTAAGAAATCGAATAATTTTGTCAGAAAAGAAAAAGAAAATCGCCTGTAAACAGGCGATTTTACTTTTAATCGCCTGTTTACAGGCGATTACATTTTTGTTTTGTGGTTTTTGTTTGATTTATTTTAATCGCTTGTTCTCTAGCGTTTAAGTTTTTGTGTTGTATTTCGTTGTGCAAATCTCGGCTATAAAAGGAGGGCTAGGTTAACTCATTTCACTCATCCTCTCGTCTTCCATTCTCGATTTTCCAAAATATTCGTAATATTTACTTTAACATTCGTCGAATTATGGAGGATTTTGAAAGGAACTTGCACCGTTGGTGTGCGTCTTTGTCGGGTATCGAAAAGAAGCTTTTGAAAGATTGCGGAGTTGGCGTATTTTGTGGGCTAAGGCAGGTTCGAATGGAGCCAGAGTTCTTGGATGCATGTCTCGAGTATTGCGATCCAAGCCTTCACGTGTTTCGCTTTCCTTGCGGAGAAATTTGCCCTTTGGTTGAAGAGTTTGGAGCCATTGGTGGGTGGGTGTGTATTAGCTTGCCGGTATGCGTCAGGCAGGAGTTTGGATATAAGAGGCAAGTTCAGAACTACCTCCAGATGACCCGAGACGAGGTGGAAGAGTTGTTTGTTGGGAGTCGTATCAACCTCTATCGCTTGTGTCAATGGTTTAGGAATGTCGAGAATGGGCATATCTCAGCTGTGGCCAGGAAAGTGGTTTTTGGCATGTCGTCTGCTGCCATTTTGATTTGGTTGTATCCTGCATATCCATCCATGAATGGCAGTAAGGCGTGGTCTGCTGTGTTGTCGATCAGGATATCCATGTGAGGTAGCGGGAAGTCGTCTTTTGGGCAGGCTTTGTTTAGGTCTCGGAAGTCGGCAGATACTCGTATTTTGCCGTTCTTCTTCATGACTGGAACCATGTTGGAGACCCAATCAGAGTATTCAATGACTCGGATGAATCCAGCTTGTAGTTGCTTTTCGATCTCTTCTTTGACCATGAGAGACCATTCTGGCTTGATGCGTCGGAGCTTCTGTTTGACGGGTCTGGAACCTTGCTTGATCGGGATACGGTGTTCATCTATCTCGCGGTCTATGTCGGGCATGTCCTTATATGACCAGGCAAAGACGTCCTTAAACTCTGCGAGGACCTTGGTGTATGTGGCCCTTTCTTCTGTGCTTAGGGAAGCCCCCAGTTGCAGTTCTTGAGGTTCTTCGGGCGTGCCTATGTCGATGGTTGTTGTGTCTTCAATGATGGGCTCTTGTTCGGGTTTTGAAACAATGCTTGCAATGTATCTATATAATGCAATGTTATTTAGTTTAAGTTTATCGCAATCATTAGAAAGAGTAGATTTTAAATGAGGCAAAGAATAACCAAAAACTTTCATGTTATTAATGTTATCAAAAGCGGTTACATTTGAAGATAGCTCAGACGAGGGAGCTTTGGACAACCTTAATGACTCTAGTTACTTACTGAGACTTACTATAATAACCGTTTTTAGAAAAATGGCGTCATGACGACGCAGGATCCTAGACTCTAGGTGTAGACGCTTGAATTGGGACCTCCTGAGTCGTCGGTAGATTGAGTGGCCTCTTCTTCGAGCTTCAGTTGTCGGAGGGCGGCTCGGAAATCTGAGGCTTCTATGGTGATAACCTTGTTGTAAAAAGGGATTTTAACCTTCTGGTGGAGAGTTGATGTTATGGCCCCGGTAGCGTGAATCCATGTCCTTCCTAGTAACATATTGTATGCCGGGGGGATGTCCATGAGTTGGAATTCGGTTTTTGTCTCGATGAATCCTGTCATGATGGGTAGTGATATGACACCTTCTATGCTGCGCGAGTGCGTAAATCGACGCTCTTATGTTGTTGGAGCAAGGGGTGACATCACTTTCTTTTTAGTCCTAGCTTGAGGCGCTTGTTAGAGGCGGGATGTTGATCGCGAGCCATTGTCGATGAGGGTAACCCGTAATATCATGTTGCGGCACTCTACTGGTTATGTAGAGTCTTTGGGTTGTGTGGATCTTGGAAGGGCCGGCAAGTGCGTGGCGCGAGAAAGTTATGGCGCTGGTAGCCAATCCGGATGATGCGGCTAATGAGTTGTCTTTGGCCGAGGATATCTTTGGCGTTACGCCATGTTGTGTATAATGAAGCGGTCGCTCGTTATGGGTGCAGTAGTAACATTCTTGATTATGCCCTTGTTTACGCCTTCGCCAGTGAGTTTGGGGAGGAATCCTGGCGGTATTAGTAGTTCCGCCGGGTCTTGAAATAAACGCTGGAGGTGAGCGGCGTTTTTGTGGCCGTCGGCTTGTGCGAAGTCTTGACAAGGGATCCGAGTTAAGTTTCCTTCCTTGTCCTCATGCCTTGGCTTTGTTTTTAACTTAGCTTGGTGGATGTGATTGATGTCGTTCATTGTTGATCTTTGTCGCAGCGACATTGACCGTGATCGCTGCGGGAGCCAGGAGGGATGATTGAGGATGGGATGCGTTCCTCACGAAAATGGGGTGAGAAGCAGGCGTGCTATCTTTGTTGTTGGTTTAAGAGCTATGCTTGGCTTGTCGATCGTCTCGTTGTCAATCATGTCTTGGATTACGCTCTTCGCCGAAAACAGCCTTGCCGCATGTCCTTTCCCCCTGTGGAATTCGCAGTACGAGTCCTCGTGCCATGATAGTGGTTTCTTATCCTCAGGTGGTTCACTGGTGGGCTTGGGGAGATGCAGAATGTTTTTCTTTACGAGCTTTCCTAATGCCTTTGAGTAGGACATAAAGAGGGGGTCGGACCTTCGTCGCTGTTGTGACGAGAATGGCCCACCTGGTGATGACCTGGGTACAGCAGGAGTGGGTTGTGCTAGAAAAATTGGTTGCGCTACTGGTACCTTCGAGTTTATAGCGTTAAAGGGTCCAGACGTTGTCGTGGTTCGGGGAGTATTGTCCTGGCGACCATGATCTGCAGTTTTGGCCAGTTTGTACTTGTGAATTTCGTCCTCCAGGGATCGAATTCTCTTGATGTGTCGAGCAGACTCTTCGGCGAAGAGCCTTGCGTTCTTCTCGGTTTCGACCTTCTGCATGGCGGCCAGATGTTCGAACAAAGCGGTGAGATTGGCCACCTTGTGGTCGGGCAAATTTTACGTGTTCAAGGATCGCCATTACAGAGGAGGCAGTGGAAAGGCAGCTTCATCATTTGCGAGGTTGAAACGGAAATTCATATTGTGCTTGCGAGCCGTGTGTTCAGGGTTTTTCAGTGAGTGAACCTGACAAAGTTTTCAAACCTTTAGTGACTCTAAAAAGGAAGAAAAGACTCAATGAAAAATCACATTCACGACCAAAGAAAGACATAAAAAATGTAAAAGGTGGGTGCAAGACTCGACTCGTGTTTTTAGCTTTTAAAATGACACGGGAAGCTTTTGAGGTAGAGACATATTGACATGTCTCTATTCTCGAGGTTGAAAAATTTTTATGATCATGATCTGATTAACCCAGTTTAGCGGTATGTTGCTAGGGGTTTATCATCACGATAAAAAGGATCAAACCGAAGTAGCGATAGGCTAATCGATCTGAGGATGTTAAAATTGGGTAAAAGGCGACCAATTGTTCGCCTTTTACGTGTGACTCAGGGATTTAAATCGAAAATGACAATAAGTCACTCGATTCAAAGAGTAAATCAACGGGTTCACATATGAGTGAGCCCGCGTTTTTTGTTTTTGAGAGAAAAAGATTAAATCGGGACGACTAAAGAGTCGCTCGACTTAAAGCTAAATCTAATGTTCTAAAAGCTAATTTCATTTAAAATCTCCGAAATGAATTGACATTTACGGGTTTTTGGTCTATGAAATTTTTGCAATAAATGTATTATGACGATACGTCAGTCGCATAATTCATTTACGTTTTGAAAAAGATCGGGGATCTAGTGATTATCCTGGATCGGTTTTAAATGCACTGGCATTTTATTTATCAAACTCAAATGACTATAGGTCAAAGAGCCTAACGGCGTGTAATAAAAAGTATGACCTTTTTGAAAAAAAATTTAAAAATGAATTTTCAAAATGGACGTATTTTAAATGTATAATGCCTAGGAAATGTTTTTGCATGAAAAGGTTTTGAAAGACGACTATAGTGAGGGTACTATAGCCTCACACTTGTACATATAAACACAGGTTTTTGGCTTATAGGGTAAGGTTCCTTCCGGCCATTCCCGTAACGTTTAGGTAGGGGCACCCGCAAGACTACACACGTCTTAGGTGTGAATTCAAGACGGGCCCTAGAGCATCCGAGTTTGACTGGTTACGATCGTTTGTACGGATGCCGTACTTGTAATCGTGGAGGGTGAGAACAGCAGTGTGTCCGGAGTTACCTCGCTTATGAAGCGAGGATTCTTGAGCCGTTCCTCAAAGGGTGTGGTTTGAATCAGGAGGATTCGACTCAACGTATTTTTGCCCAAATATCGAAAGCGTAAATGTTTTCAAAGTTTCAAGCTTCACTTCTTTATGATTTTAAAATAAAAGAAAAACTAGTTTTTCAAAAATAATAAAAATCATGCTCGTCCCCAGCGGAGTCGCCAGCTGAAGGTACCGGGAAAGTGACCTATCGACGCCCTGCGCGCGCCCGACCTCGCCCCGAGCGGGGGCGTAGGGTGCGGAATGCGCCTCGCAGGAAATGTGCGCGATGTTTTTGTAAAAATGGGGGAGATCATTGCATGAATTTGTGACCAAAAAAGAAAAGTAGAAAAATCCTTTTTGAAAATGTATTTTCGGAGTCGCCACCAAATATTAAAGGAATTTGGAACCTATTCAACGCGTCTTGAAATACAAGACACGAGTGTCTCAGATTTCAAGATGCGTCGATATCTATCAATCTGAGGTTTGAAACCAGAGAAGGGATTCGGAGTGAGGTTACTTTTCAAAAGTTTTGACAAAAATGTGTTTTTGAAAACTGAAATCAAAAAGCCTACGTAAAAGTAGTCTCTACTAATTTGAAAACATTTAGTTAATTTCGATATTTGGGCTAAAATGACGCTACGTACAAGTGCGAATATATATGACTCGATAAAAATGCATAAATAATGTAAATCGTCAAAATAATGACTTTTCTATGGGAAATGTACGTTAAATAATAATTTATTGACTAAATTATTACTATAAACGTTATTTTCCGACCTCATATTTGACTCTTTAAGAATTTGTGAAAAACCCTCAGTTTTGACATGCTAAAAGACTCTATGAAACGGTACAATTTAGTGTTGGATCCGTGATTCTAGTCGTTTATTTAATGCATGAATGAGGACTTGCATAATTATAAAAGTGACGTCGGTTTGCTTTAGTGATAATGAGTCGTTTATTTATGCGATATTGGCGGGGTTTAGACGGATTATGAATCCGAATTACTACAACCGTATTACGAATACGGCTTCGCTAATGCCAATATCGGGTTGGGGTTAATGTAACCCCTTTGTCCGAGTCTCAAAACGTCCCAGAGCGTAGGTAAAATGTTTACCTTTCGAAAGTGAAAAGACGGTATTTTTGAGTGGATTTTGTGAGTATTTTTGTGTTTCGTAAAACCGATGTGTGTTTGAAATGAATGAAGTGGGTTGGTATTTATAGAGGTTGGCTGATTTGAAGGTGGACAAAATATAAATCGCTTTGATAATCTTGGCGTTTATATTTTGTTTGGAATGAATTTTGTAAGAAAAATGAAAAGCGGTGTGTGGGAGGAGTTTATAATCGCTGTTAACGCGATTAGAACTTAATCGCTGCTCACAGCGATTTCTATTTTGTTTTGGTGAAATTTGTTTATCCCGCCTTTTGGTTTTGGTTGTTTGATTAAGTAATGATTATGTTTTTGTGAGGTGTTTTAACTTATGGGTTAAGTATTTGTTCAGTTTTGGTCCGAATTTCGGTTTAGTGTTCGGTTTTGTCGTGTTTTTAGGTTTGGCTCGAAATAAAATAATATTAGGTTATATTATTTTATGGTATCGTGGAGTCTTGTTTTGTGAAAATGTGACACGGACGACTTTGGCCCGTTTGAGTGTTGGGTTTTGGGTCGTTTTTGTAAGTTTGGGCGTTTGTAGCTAGTTGAAATTTGCTTTTGTGGCTTGGCTTAATAAGACGTTCCTGTATCGTGCTCGTGTTGTGCTTATAATGACTAAGAGTGACATTCATTTTTATGATTATGCAAGTCCAAATTAATACGCTAAAAATGACTAATACGTTTTAGACACTTTTGTACCGTTTTGACTCTTTTAAAAGCATGCACGAAAGTCCTTTTCATCATCGGGTTTGTTTTTGGGGGGTACGGATACGGGTATCTACAGCGTCAGCTACCGTTGCGAGAGGATGGTCACCTTGAATAAGACCAACTTTGAGAGGGTCCAGCAGCAGGATACCCTTATTGCGAAGTTGACCCAGGAGATTGGGAAACTAAGGGCTGATGCTAGTCAGCACAATGCAGCTTTGACAGACCTGAGTGTGTTTTACACACTTCGCACCCGGATTGAAATGATGAACGCCAGTCCTGAAGCTCGTGCTGCCTGGGACCTATCTGCTGAAATTGCCACTTTCAAGCGTACCGCTTCCTAGGAGCCTATTCCTGAGCAGTCGGTGATAACTTCTGCATGACCCAAAGGTGCAGGGATACTCATCGGTCCAGGTGCTAGGGATGACATTGCTGGTCCTTCCAATGCTGATCCTGCAGGAGAACATGTTGAGCGAACGGGTGAGTCTGGCGATGGAATCAACTGAACTCTTGACTTTGTTATCGGTTTTTTTGAACAAACTTCGAATTTGCCAGGGGGGGGGGGATGTCCCCTGTAACATTTGGTCTGTAATTATTTAGACTTTGTTTTCTGTTTTGACATTTGCATCCATGTGCTGACATGGGTTGCTTGGTTCTGACTTTGTGTTTGAATCTTGTGTTCATGCATAGGCATGGCCTAACTTTGACAAACTTATGCTATCTATGGTGTGTTATGTTATGTTATGTTTTTGTTATGATGCGCATTTATTTTGTTGTGGATTTGTTAAGTAGCTTGCATGCGTTTGATAATTTAGGCGACTTACACTTTGGGGCTCCCTTAACAGACATTACTCCCTGTCCCGTTGTTGCAGTCGTACTGGGGCTGAGGCCCTTCTTTGCTTTGTCTTTGTCTTTGTCTTTGTTTCTGTCTGGTCCAGATGTTTGTACTGCCTAGTCTGCACAGAAAGAGGGTCAGGGCTTGACCGTTGGCATTTGCCAACGGCCCTCCGACGCTCAAGTCAGTATAGTTATATAGGATAATTTGTAAAGGAAAAGTCTTGAGTTTTGTGGATTACCAGATGTCTTGATTCAGGACACTTTACATGTGATAGAGCTTGAGATGGAGTGTATTCCAGGGTCTTGGGATCATGTCCCCTTCCAAAGTCTGTAGTCTGTAGGAACCCTTCCCTACTGCTGAGTCAATAAGGTATGGGCCTTCCCAGGTTGGGGCCAACTTGCCTGCAACCTTGTCCCTTGTGTTCTGAAATACCTTTCTCAGGACCAGATCTCCAGTCCTGAACATTCATACCTTCACGTTTTTGTTGTAGCTTCTGGCCACAGATTGTTGGTATGCTGCCAACCTTACTGCTGCTAGATCTCTGAGCTCCTGGGCTGTATCCAGGCTGTCATAGAGTAGTTCATTATTCTCAGAAAGTGTGTTGAGTCCATACCTGATTGTTGGAACGTGCATTTCTACTGGAAGTACGACCACATCCATAGACCATTGAGTAGGAAGTCCGTCTCCTGCTCTCTTTGGCGTGGTTACGTACGTCCCGCATTAGTGGCAACTCTTCAACCCATCTTCCATGTTTTTCCATTAGCTTCTTCTTGATGCAACTGATCACAATCTTGTTGCTGGACTCAGCCTGTCCATTTGCTTGAGGATATCTTGGTGCAGATGTTACCAAGTTGATGTTCCACTTTGTGCAGAAATCTCTGGTCTTGTTTCCCACGAATGCAAGCCCATTGTCACACACTATTTCTGAGGGGATCCCATACCTGCTGATGATGTTCTTCTTTATGAAAGCGATTACTTCTTTTTCTGTGACATTTTTGTATGCATCTGCCTCTATCCACTTGGAGAAGTAGTCCGTCATTGCTAGCATGAACACTTTCTGCCCTGGAGCCATTGGTAGTTTGCCAACTAAGTCCATGCCCCATTTCATGAATGGCCATGGTCGCCGAGCATCGAATGTAGATTCGCGGCAGCCGGTGTATTTCTGGACCATGCTTTTGACAAGCGTCGCATTTTGTGGCATACTGGATGCAGTCTGTTTTCATTGTGGGCCAATAATAGCCCATTCGTAGGATTTTGTTAACCATGCTTCTACCACCTGTGTGATTTCCACAATGTCCATCATGTATTTCTGACAAGATCGCCCGACACAGTCAGTTCTAGGCGTAAAGTGCGATCCATTGAAGGACCTTTTGAATAGTATGCCTTGTATGATTGTATATCTGGACGCTTTGATCCTGAATGCCCTTGCTTCGATTTTGTCCTGCGGTAACTTGCCCTGGACCAGCCACTCATAGTATGGTTTGGTCCAGGTCTGAGTTGCTTGGATTGTGGTCTGCAGGGCTGGCTGCACTTTCTGGACTGCTGGCTCCAGGATGTGTACAATTGGTATACTGTCCAGACTACGATGTTGAAATGCTGATCCAATGTTGGCCTGAGCATCTGCCTGCACATTCTGATCTCTAGGGACTTGCTCAACCTCAATGTTAGTAAATTTTTGAAAAAGATCTTTAACCAAATCAAGATATGCAATCATCTTAGAGTCTTTAGCAGCGTACGTACCATTGATTTGGTTTGCTACCAGCAAAGTGTCTATTTTTACCTTCAGATTTTGGATCCTCATGTCCAGACATACATTCAGTCCTGCTATCAGTGCCTCATACTCAGCTTCATTGTTGGTAGTCCTGAATTCACAGGATACAGCCTGTACTATCTTGTCCCCTCTGCGGGTGACTTCAGACCACACCTAGTCCAAGACTCGATATTGGTGAACCATCCGCCCGTAGTTCCAGTGTCATTGTTTGGTCCAGATGGAAGATCTCCTTTGTCACCTGCTCTTCTAGTATGGGAGTGAAGTCAGCCACAAAGTCTGTTAATGCTTGAGATTTGATTGCTGTTCTGGGCTCATAGGATAAGTCATAGGTGCTCAATTTGACTGACCACTTTGACATACGACTTGAAAGTTCTGGTCTACACAGTACTGATCTCACAGGAACATTAGTACGAATGATAATATGATGCGCCTCAAAATAAGGGCGTAACTTAGTACAAGCAACTGTTAAAGCCAAAACAAATTTTTCCAACACAGATACCTGGTCTCAGCATCCAGAAGACTCCTACTTACATAATACACAGGATGTTGCTGTCCTTCTGGTTCTCTTACCAAGACTGCGCTTACAGAGGCTTCTGTTACAGATAGATACAGGACCAGCGACTCCCCTGGTTCTGGCTTAGATAAAAGTGGGGCTGATGATAGGTATGCCTTCAGGTCCTGAAATGCTTTCTCATGCTCTGTCCCCCAGTTGAACTGCTTGTTCTTTCTCAGGAGATCATAGAATGGCTTGCACCTTTCAGAAGACCTGGAGATGAATCTATTCAGCCGCTACTCTTCCGCTAGTTTCGGACGCCTTTCGAAGTTCGGGGGCTGCAAGTTGATTATTCACGAGATATGCTCTGGACTAGCCTCTATGCCTCTTTTTGTCACCATATAGCCTAAGAACTTTCCTGCAGTGACACCAAAGGTGCATTTAGTAGGGTTTAGTTTCATATTATATTTTTCCAGAATCTCAAACGGCTTTTCCAGGTCCAGGATGTGATCTTCAGCTTTCTTTGACTTCACCACCATATCATCAATGTAGACCTCCATTGTATCTCCCATCTGGTCCTTGAACATCATGTTCACTAGCCTTTGATATGTTGCACCTGCATTCTTTAGTCCAAAAGGCATTGCCTTGTAGCAATAGATTCCTCTGCTGGTCATGAATGCTGTATTCTCCTGGTCTGGGGGGTGCATTCTGATTTGGTTGAATCCACTTGCTGCGTCCATGAATGTCAGAACCTCATGTCCTGCTGTGGCGTCTACCATGGCGTCTATGTGTGGTAGTGGGAAGGAATCTTTTGGGCATGCCTTGTTTAGGTCCGTATAATCCACGCATACTCTCCACTTGCCATTCTTTTTCTGGACCACCACTACATTTGCCAGCCAGTCTGGGTACATCACTTCTTTGATCATGTCCATGTCCAGCAACTTCTGTACCTCCTGGTTCACAATCTCACTACGTTCTGGTGCAAACTTCCTGCGTTTCTGCTTCACAGGCTTAAAACTTGGGTCAATATTCAACTTATGCGTAATAACATCAGAACTTACACCAGTCATATCAAAATGAGACCAAGCAAAACAATGCTCTTTCCTCCTCAGAAAGTCAATTAGAGCAGGTCTGATTACCTCTGGAGCGTCAGAACCAACCAGAACCTTCCTGTCAGGTCTTTCTTCTGCCAAAACAATTTCATCTGTCTCCATGCGTGGGACAGGATTGTCAACAGACCTGACAGGCTGCTTAAATTGCTATGCGAGGGACTTACCTGGGCTAGGAGGTTTCGTGGTCTGTGAACACTCCCCGTGCGCTTTGCTCCTCTCGATCGTTGTTGTCCCCCACTTCGTTGGAATCTTGACGCATTGGTGATACGTTGAAGGTACAGCCTTGAGGCTGTGGATCCAGGGTCGCCCTAGGATCACGTTGTATGAGGACAGGCAATCTATTACGCAGAATTTCTCGAAAGAGGTGACTCCTTCCACATAGGTTGGTAGGGTGATCTCTCCCAAGCTGTGCTTTGTCTCGCCACTGAACCCTACCAGGACACTGGACTTCTTCGTCACATCAGAATCTTTCAGTCCCATAGCTTCCAGCGCCTCCATCATGATGATGTTGACTGAACTGCCACCATCTACCAGGACTCGTCTGACCATGCAGGTCCCAATCTGGATCTTGATTACCAGTCCGTCGTGATGTGGCCCATGAACTCCCTGAAGATCTGACTCATTGAACACAATCTCCTGGGTTGCACCTGGCTGTCCTACTGGTGGTCGTTGCCTGTTCTCCACAGCCACATGCTTCGCAGCAGAATAGGTTAGTCTACAAATATCTGAACCACCAGAGATGAATTTTACCTCATGGGTTGGTGGTGGTGGTGGAAGATCTCTGGGCTCATCTCGTTCATCCTTGTTCCTCCTGTTCCTGGGCAGGATATCCTTCAGGTGACCGTTCTTTAGCAGATGAGCTACTTCCCTCCTGAGAGCTATGCAGTCCTCTGTGGTGTGCCCAATATCAGAATGGTACTCACACCACTTGGTTGTGTCTCGCCTTTGATTGGGTTTCTCACTTGCTTTTGGCCATCTGACTGCTGAGCCTAGCTTGTCCATTTTGTGAATCAGTCCAGGCATATCTACGGAGAAGCTTGATGCTGAGACCGGAGGTGGAACCACTGGTGCATCACCGCTTCATCCACGCCGCCGCTTCTCACTCCTGGCGGCCTCGATATGGACCAGGCCTGTTGTTCTTTGTCTTGCATTGGGTGGTGACTTTCCGCTCACCGCCGTCCTGGTATCGTGCCCTGAACTGCTGGTCCTCTTCTACCCTGATTTGGGCCAGAGCCTTAGCCTGCACATCCTCAAAGGTAGAACAAGGGTAGCGAGTTAGTTCAACATAAAGATCAGAGTCTCTAACCAAACCTTGCCTGAAGGCCTCAATGGCCGTGCCGATGTCGCATCGAGGGATGGACACTTTCTCCTTGTTGAAGCGATGCAAGAAGTCCCTTAGAGACTCGTTTAGTTCGACGACTCGAGTGCAGTCAGTCGTTGCTTCTCCAACAATCTGCTACTGGCGAACTGGATGTTGAAAAGGTTGATCAGCTCCGCAAAAGACTTGATGGTCTTGATTGGCAGGTTGTGTAGATACCCGTATCCGTACCCCCCAAAAACAAACCCGATGATGAAAAGGACTTTCATGCATGCTTTTAAAAGAGTCGAAACGGTACAAAAGTGTCTAAAACGTATTAGCCATTTTTAGCGTATTAATTTGGATTTGCATAGTTATAAAAATGAATGTCAATTTTAGTCATTATGAGCATAACACGAGCACAATACAGGAACGTCTTATTAAG